>OZ007586.1:433247885-436185385 GCA_963931845.1 Maratus michaelseni | reverse complement strand
AGTGATTGAGTTATTACCACTACCATATAAGAGCATGCATTTGGGCAGTATGCACAGATAGACATAATTTTTAACGGACCTTGTGGCCACAAAAATGCGTTATGAACACATTGTGTTATGAGCTTGGTTACGGAAAGTAAAATTACGAAAAGGCATCTGTGCTGATTTAATTCTTTTCTTTTTTTATTTTAATCGAAAAGCCGTGAGATATTAGTGATCGAGCACAAGTGAAAATGAAAAAGGGAAAGGGTATAAATTACAGCGGGATTATTGTTTGTAGTTAAAGATAACTCAATTAAATTTTGAAAAGGAAAGGGAAAAATATAATTTAAATGAAGGATAGGGAAGGTTAAAACTTAATATATGATTCTCATATCATATATTTCCCCCGTTTGCTCAAATAAAATAATAATTTGTTAGGGTTTAAATTGCAGGCATGCTCCGTCTGAAAGTTTACATATAATCAATGCACAATATAAGAAAAATATAAACACATACAAATATCAAAAATTAAAATGAAAATGGAAATGAAAATGAAAATGGTATACCAAAATTTTGCTACTGGTCATCAAAGTGTGCACACTAGTTTATTCCTTGAGTCCATATGGCTTCATAAGAGTTTTTTTTTTTTGTAGATGTAGATGTTATTTTTGCTGTTCCGGAACATATGGCAGTTGAACTACTCTGCATATATAGTGATGACCAAAATATGACCAGAAAAGTTGCATTATTATCAACTAATGTTTATTTTACTGATAACTGGTCGTAAGCATGCTAAATGAATTTAAAATGTTCATATTTCTGAACACATATAAGCTTATGTTAAGTTGCAACTACAATACAATAAAATTTTCTTTGTTCGAACATAATGCAAAATACTGATATATGTAATCTTGCATAAAATAAACATGAAATATATAAATGCAAATACAGGATATATAAGATAAGATACAGTTACAGTTACATTAACCGTTACACATGCGTAAAAATGGAATACAAAAGTGATGAAGATAAAAAAATGAATAAAATTTGGGTTTAAAAATAGTAAAAATTTGTGCATTCGCACAGGACAGGATAGGGAAAATGACGCACGATCCAAAAAAAGATTCACCCCCGAAATCCAAAAATCAACCCCGTTGCTCCCGCAGCAGTAATGCAACAAACTGAGGAGCAGTCTCGTATACTCATTTTGACAGGGGATTTAAGGTGAATTGGAATACCAATTCGAATGTGTCTCTCATTACAATGGGGTGGAAGATCCTAAGGGCAATAATTTTGAACAGATCACCACTCCGAAAGGGAATAATTAGAAAAATAAAAAAATATGTCGAATAAAAGTCAATCCTAGAGTAATGAGAGAGAGTTTTGTCAAGTTCGGTAAAAATGTTAAGTCATGAGGTACATATTTACTTAATTAGCATTATTAAAATTTTAAAAAACTGACCTTAAGAGAAAAAATTTAGTGCAATTAATGTTACTATAATTATGTTTATAACTATTTATGAGATTAAAAAAAATCTGACGACAAAAGTTAAGATTCTTTTTTTTAAGTGTATATGCGCAAACACCCCATAAACATAAAAGATAATGTTCACAACAAGATTGCCATATCTGCCACTCCCTTAATGAAACAAACTTGGACCAGCCGAGAACTTTCACAAGGAAACATCAAATATAACATCAGTATATTGTGTACATCAATATACACAAGTGTGAACAAAACCAAAAATTCGCACAAAATACAACAATTATAAAATTATACACTATTTTCTAGGTCTTAAATTATAACGTGTTGAATAAGTTGGAGAGTTAATATTATTGTAACCATCATGACTTGTAAGTAAGTGATCGCTTCTTGGTGGAGCGATGATTAACCTATCAATGTGTACTGTAAAAGCAGAGTCATCAGGTGCATGTAAGCGTTTGATTGAAACAGAGACAGGTGAATATTTGTGTATAACAATGTAAGGTCCAGAATATTTTGGTTTGAACTTATCTACAGATTTTAAATACACAATATCTTTGTTCATAATTTTTCTTAGTTTAGCACGTTTTTGAAAATGATCATTTCTTTTGTTTTGAGAGTCTTTCATGTTATTATATGCTTTCCTGTAAATAGAATTTAAATCTTGTAACAATTTGTAAGCTTCAAAATCTTTGTCTAGAACCTGATTGACATTATGGTCAAAAGTATCAAATATTAAGGATAGTTCTCTTCCAAAGTGAAGCAAGTTGGGAGAATATTTTGTGGAGGAATGTAGGGATCCATTATAAAGAGATTTATTAATTGATAAAGCATTTTCAAAAGTGTGACCTTCTTGAAGTAAAGTAGAAACAGAGTATTTAATTGATTTATTAATTCGCTCTGACACGGCATTGCTTTGTGGCCTCGCCACACTGGAATGACGCACCTTTATGCCTAATGTGTCGTTAAATTTGTCGTATATGTGTGAAGTGAATTGTTTTCCCAAATCTGACAAAATTACGGAAGGTCTTCCAAAGATAGTTATGTAACTGAACAAACATTTAATTATCTTTTCAGAAGTGATGGTACGCAAAGGGAAGAGTTCTAGGTGTCGAGAGAAATGGTCAATTACTGTCAATACCGACTGTCCATTAGTAAAGGGACCGACCAAATCAATACTGACTGTGTCTCCTGGATGCGTAGGTGTGTATGTAGGTTGTAGTGGAGCAAGTGGAGTTTTGTGATGTTTTGCCTGTAAACATTTTGTGCAAGACGCTACAAAATTTAAAGTGTCAGCATACATTCCTTTCCAAAAATATTTTTTTGTGACAAATGCATAGGTGTTTGTTAATCCAAAATGCGAAAAATGACATATTGCTAGAACTTTTGCTTTTAATGAATTTTGGACAATAATGTGGTAAGAAAAGGTGTCATTACAAATGTTTTCTTTTTTTAACATTAAAACCTTTGAATCGGGATGAATGAAGTACATAGGGAATTGCTCCGATGAGCCATTTTGCATAATTTCGTTGTAAATTTCGGACAATTTTGTGTCTTTCTTTTGTTCGTTTACAAATGTTTCATTTGAAATTTCCAATAAAGGGTCTTTTTGATCCTTGTTACCAATAACTAAGTAATTTAGAGATTGTGTCTTGCATGATAACTGATCATTACTAGTGTCTGGTAGATCATTATCGACAATTGGCAAAGCATATGGTTCATTGATAAGCTCTGGGTTGGAATTTAAGTCAACTGTGTTTTTCTCGAAAGAACATCTGGACAAATAATCTGCAAGTACATTAGAAGAACCGGGAATGTGATCAAAAGTGTATGTATATTCTGATAATTCTGTTAACCATCTAGTTGTTATATCAGCGGGATTAGTTGTTTTCTTGTATTTTTTTAAAGGAGCACTATCGGATAAAATTACAAACTTTCGGTTATATAGATAGTATTTAAAAGCGATTACTGATTTGTAAATGGCCATTAATTCAAGTTTTAGTGCTGGATAACGTTTTTCAGACTGTTTAAGAGATTTTGAAAAAAATGCAATGGGAAGTAATTGTCCTTCATGTTCCTGTAACAGAGCACCTCCTATGGCTATAATTGACGCATCTGTGTTTACATAAAAAGTTTTAGACCAATCGGGTAAACGAACCATGGGAGAATTAAAGAACACCTGTTGCATTTGATCAAATAATTTTTGATGTTTTTGAGTCCATTTAAATGTTGTTTTTGGTGTAGTGAGATCTATAAGTGGTTGGATAATTTTTGAAAAAGAAGGCAATAAAGATTTGTAAAATGTGACCAGACCAATAAACCTTTTGAATTGTCTTTTTGTTGTCGGGGTAGGAAAAGAATTTATTTTGACAATATTTGATTGGACTGGAGAAATGGAATGATTTTCAATGTGAAAACCTAAGTAGTCAACAGTTGTTTTGTGAAATGAACATTTCTTGGGCGAGAGCGTTAAATTATATTTCGATAAAATTTCAAGTACTTTCTGTAATTTTGAACATGTTTCCTCAAAAGAATTAGAACCAAAGATCAAATCGTCTTGATATGCAAAAATACCTTCCATTTCTAATTCATCAATAATAGTGTCCATTAAATTTTGAAAGAAACTACTGCTATTCTTTAAACCGAAAACCAAGCTTTTAAAACGAAAAGTACCGTATATGCATGTGAATGTAAGTGGATCCTGATATTTTTCAGGTAGATTTATCTGATGGTAGGCCTGTTGAAAATCTAACGAAGTGAAATATTTACATGCAGATAAATTTGAAATAATGGTCTGTATTTTGGGAAGTGGATATGAAGATCCTTGTAAGACGGAATTTAGCATTCTTAAATCAAGAGCGATTCTGTATTTTTGTTTTGCAGACCCATCAGACTTCTTTCTAACCAGCAAAATAGGACATGCCCATTCTGAACAGTTACGTTCAATAATATTTGCTTCAAGAAGTTGATTTATTTGCTCTTTCATTTCTTGGTGTAATGATTGTGGTACCGGAAAAGGTAATGTTTTGATTGGGTAGTCATTAATGAATTTGAGATTTGGAACAACCTTGTCTGTGTGACCTAATGTTTTCATTGATTTAGAAAAAGAACTGTAGTATTTTAACAATAATGAGCCTAAGGTTTTTGCTTGTTGAGTGTCTAGATGTTCCAAATTGAAGTCCTGTATTGTTAAATCTTCCTTTCTCTTTTTTTAAGACCTCATCTGAAGCTTGAATATAATTGCAAATAAACTGTTGTAAATTATCATGAGGTTGGATATTGAAGGTGTTGATGTTGTCGCATGACTTCATGGTCTGTGAAAAATTGTCGTTTTTAAATGGTTCCATAATTTCCGAGACCTCATATAAGATTCCTATTCGTGCATTTTTGTTTATGTGTACGGGTTTGTTAGAAGAATTTTGTAAGAATATGTATACATGTGATTTTTGTAGGTGTTTGTTATGATTTTCCTGATCGACTGATTCAACATCATTATTGTTACCTAGCAGACTGTCATAACAAATAATTTGTTTATTAGAAATAGTACTTTCAAAACAATACTGCATTGAAGGGTTTAAAGAATCAGTGTCGATGGAAATCCATGTTTTCTCATGTGGTTCTAGTTTTAATTTATGTGCAAGGCGAATCGTTTTGAATGAATTTGACGGAGAGTTTACATGTTCACTTAGCAGATTTATGTCTTTGCCATCCGCTGACGCACTAAGTAATGGCACGTGAAATTCATTTGTTGACATTCTATTTTTGTGCACATCAATTATGATCCTGTGTTTATGAATGAAATCAAATCCTAATATTCCTTGAAAACTAGAGGTATCGGGAATGTCAACAATATAAAAGTTGTGGCTGAAAGATTTGTGGTGAATTCTGATTGATGCCTTTATACATGCGATGAAATCAACATCGGAATTTACTGTTTTAAGCGTAACTGTTGTGCCTAACCTTTTATATTTAAGACTGTCCTTAATAGAATCGAAAAGGGACTGTGATAAAAGGGAAATTGTCGACCCTGTGTCTAAAAGTAAAATTGTGTCTCTTCTTGCTATAGAGGCCTTTATAAGGGGGAGTGTTGGGGAACTATTATTCACATTTGAAATAACCTCAACTTTTTTTCGTCACTTGGCGATACAGTTTGCGATGAACTTTCAGTTGATCTGTGCACTGTTTGTGACGACCCATTCCTGGTCATTTTTATGTTTGTTGTGGTCTGTGAAGCGACCGAATTGACTAGCCTTTCCTTAGAAATTTTTGGAAGAGTTTCATCAAACGACCATGGGAATGTAGGGCAAGTTGCTGATGTTAAAATGTTATCCTGAGATGCAAAGCCATCAGCTAAATTACATCTCCTTAATAGTTTAAAGATTCCCCTTTCTGATTACTTTTTTTGCGAAAATTTGGATTGAATTTGTAATTTTGATATCCACCTCTATTCGCATGAGATCTTCTCCATTTAAAACAAAATTTTGCAGTGTGGCCACGTTTCAAACACAACTGACAAGTGGGTGGAGAATTCGATTTGTTATGTTTATTTGTGCGGACATAGCTATGACCAGTGTGTCTCTTTTTGAAGTGCTTTTTATACTGATCATACGAGTTTTGTGGGCGAGAGGGTTGATTATGAGAGTTATTTTTGTCCTCGCTACCTGTTAACGACAAAGCGTTAATTTTTTCATTTAGTGATTTCAACTGCAGGGCGATCGAGTCTGCGGAGCTAGATGATGCGCAGGGCTGCAATATTTTCTCATTTTGCATGATCTCCTGGAGAGCTTGTGCTCTAACTACCGCTTGTTTATAACTTGATATTCCCTCCTCTTGTATTTTAACCCTTAAATTTGAAGGAATTGCTGAAATAAACTTAGTAAATTTTATATTATCAAGGGCCGTTCTGTCTGTTATAGTGTCATGCACGCGAGCAGTGAGAGTGTTAATGCGATGGGCTAAATTTCTAATTGATTCTTCTGGCAATAATAATAGATTATTGAATTCAACCAGTGCTGCAGTTTTACTCGGGGGAGCGAAAAATGCTCTTAATTCTTTCTCGACGAAATCCAAATCATTAGATTTATATATTTCAGGGTTTTGCGTAAAAAAGGTTAATGCTGGGCCTGTCAATTTCCCACCCAGAAATTGAATTGCTTCTTCGTGTTTCCATTTTTGTATACGGGCCAATGTTCTTAACTGATTAAAAAAGAACTCTAACAAAGTGGGTTCACCATCAAAATTGGTCACTTTAAATGTTAGCTTACTGGCCATGTTTGGCTAACGAGTGAGCAAATACAGATATATTTGCAATAATTTATCAAATAAATAAATCTTTACCTTAAAAAAATTAAAAATTCAGGTGGGGAAAATTTTGTTTACCTAAAATATTCACAGTAACTTACCAGAAAATATTTACTGCAAAAATTACTTATAAGGAAAATATATATAATAAATGAATAAATAAATGAATGCAATCTCTCTTTTTTTATGAAAAAGAAAAAAAAAACACTTGAACAAAATACCTATATCTCCAGAATGAACAATTATTCACACCACAAATATATTATCTTCTTCCTTTTATTATTATCCATCTATATATATATATATATATATATTTTAATTCTTAACCAAGAGATATCTTAATTTTCAAAAGAAGGACAATTTGGAAAAATATCTGTAAATACATAAATAAATTAATCGCTCATTCTGCAGACTGCAATATTCATTGTGGCAGATAAATAAAAAGTAATATGAACTTTATATAGAAAAAGTATGTCTGCCTTATTATAAAATCAAAATTTTTATGCAATATATTAAATAAAATTTCAGTCATAAAAAAATGCGATATCTAGGCAAACCATCGAGAGATAATAACAATTATATTATACCTTTCATTATAAATATTGTTTCTTCTAAATATATAAGCCTTTATAAAAAATATTAAAAGAAATGCATATAGCGTTACCATTTCTCCTTTCAAAATAATAATACGTTCAATATTTGAAAAAAAGTGTCATTGCATAATAGGAAAAAGGAACAAAAATTTTAGAATTAATCAATAATATGCAAAAATTCTCTTCTTCACTTATTTTCTTTATTTAAGATTTATCCTGTGAATATTAATTTTTTTTTTTTTACATACAGAACCTTATTTATCAACTTACCTATAATATGGCAAAAAAATATAACATTAAAAACAGAAAATAATCAGTAATTGTTTAAATTTAATAAGTTCTGTTTGTTACATTGTTTTAAAAAAAAAATAAAATTACTGAAGTGATCTTATCATTATTATTCTCTTTTTTTTATAATTCAATTGGATACTGCACATTATTGACATAACAAAATTTTTTTTGTTTAAAGGATAACTTACCTTGTTGTACGAGAATTTTTTTTTATAAAATATTTGTTCTAACATACCCTGTTGTTTAAAAAATCTATCTAATGAATCAGCTGTAAGAGAAAAATTTAATATAATTAAGTTTTATGGTGGTTTCTTTCTGTATGCATGCAAACAATTCATTCTATGTTAATTTGTTCTCCTTATCAGCTGGAAACTTAAACAGCTGATATTATTCACTTTAGATGAGTCTCAGTTGCAGAGAAAGAAAAAACCACAGAACTATCAATGATATAGATCGAAGTCCACTGGCTAGTGAATATCGAAACTGGAAAGTGTTATTATTATTCTTTGTACAACCACCAAAGCGAGAAAAATATGCAGAATTACGAACGCGTAGTTCGAAAGTTTTGAATCGTTTGGGTTACGCAGATGTTACTAAGAGTACTTTTGAGGGCATGGGGGTTGGCAGGGACTGGGGGTTGCTGGAAGCAATAGCCTAAGGACGAGACAATCCTAGGACAAGCAAAGTTTTCAAATCAGTCCATTTGGTCCGATGGGATGGTAATATGCAAACGGGAATTTTCTTTGATGCATGCTGATTATCCAAAGTATACTGATCACGGGAGAGTTTGTAGAAACCCGGGAAGGTGCAGGCAAACGCGTTTACACTTGTAGAAGAGGCGCTGAAGTAAAATTATCGATGACACGTGAAGTAAGAGCGTTCCCTCTTCTGCCTATGCTAAATTTTTTTTTAAACTGGAGAAAAGAGCTGGTATGGCACCATTTATTCTGTAATATTGTAATTAGTTCGAGTGATTGAATGACGAAATATCCAGGTACGTATTTAATTAGCAAAGAAAAACTCCAGTATATCTTCAGAATTTTATTTCGTAGACATATGATGTTCCAAGGCAGAAGAGGGTAAACAAGAAAGGCCGCTCTTAAACAGCCATTATTATGCGAAGACAGCAAGCGAAGTGAGATGTTTCCATGATACAAGTTGGAATTGCACTGACAAGAATCTCGCCAAATAGGGTTGCTACAGAGTGTCTAGGCGTAAATACTTTCAGACAGAGATAGGCATAACCAATGGTATTTACCGAGCGGGGTCACCAGATTATTGGCGACAGGATGAATTTTGTTTCAAAAATTAATATCACCATGGCGATTATAACCGACAAATATCTTTCTCATGTGAACTGATTTTGACAGACAAAACAGTATGTGCTTTTAACAATGAGAATATATTTTTAGACATGGGTTTGAGTGATTGAGTTATTACCACTACCATATAAGGGCATGCATTTGGGCAGTATGCACAGATAGACATAATTTTTGACGGACCTTGTGGCCACAAAAATGCGTTATGAACACATTGTGTTATAAGCTTGGTTACGGAAAGTAAAATTACGAAAAGGCATCTGTGCTGATTTAATTATTTTCTTTTTTTTATTTTAATCGAAAAGCCGTGAGATATTAGTGATCGAGCACAAGTGAAAATGAAAAAGGGAAAGGGTATAAATTACAGCGGGATTATTGTTTGTAGTTAAAGATAACTCAATTAAATTTTGAAAAAGGAAAGGGAAAAATATAATTTAAATGAAAGATAGGGAAGGTTAAAACTTAATATATGATTCTCATATCATAATATATATATATATATATATATATATATATATACCTTAATTTACGGCGTATAATCCGCAGCTCAAAGAGTCGTTTTTCGACCCAGAAATATTATTTTATAAAATGTAAGTTAAAAGATCGCTGTAAATATTTAACTACAATTATTGAATAAAATTTCTGGGTCGAAAAACGACTCTTTGAGCTGCGGATTATACGCCGGAAATTACGGTATATATATATATATATATATATAGAAAGATGGAAAAAGATAGAAATTTATTTAATTATCAAATTTAATATAACATAAACAAGTTAAAATTTCACAAACTTAAAAAAAATAATAATAAATATTACATAATATTTAGATTACACATGTGTTTCAATCATTTTTTAATGCAATGCATTATTTATAAGACTTTATTGAAATTAAACATTCAAATAACATAATTAAAAAAATATATATATATATATTGCATATATTTATGTTTGTGATTTATAAGCAACAATGTTATCCATGTATAATTATATGTGTTTTTGTATATTTAATGTTTACAGTTATTTTAATACAATGCATATTTTATAGACTTTTTATAACTGATCATTAGTATCACTTAATATAAAGGTGATCGGCAGACGCACATTCACCATGACTATATAAAATGTAAACAATGTTCAACCAGCTTAATAATGGTCCTTATATATGTTTTAATTGTATTATTTGCTATATCGTTTGCTTTATTTTATCGCACACTAAAACAAAATAAATTATTACATAACATGTTTATATTTATATGATGTAATAAATGTTATTTAAAAGAGTTGATAATTGAATTTATCCAAAAAAATAGGATAACCATATAGTTTTGCTTGATTTCGTATAAATCTAATATTTTTGTTTTTGTTTTTATATCTGAGCATAGATATTTTATACGATGAAGGTAATTGATAATTATATTTATATAAACTGATTTATGTAAACATGAAGCAAAATTGGTAAAAATACTTACTTTAAATGGAAAGACAAATCTTTTATCATAAATATCAAATATTAATTTATAATTATCATTAATATTAATTTTTAAGTCAAGCAAATTTATATTATTATTAATCAAATTCATTTTCGCTTAATGTAAGTTGATTAGGATAAAAATTGAGTTTCGATGTGCAATTTTTATCATTGAAATAAAAAATGATGATGTCATCAATATAGCGATAAAATAAATAATCATTGTTCGGACCAATATTTCTTTCATAATAATATAAGTAAAGGTCAGAGAGAATACTAGAAGCGGTCCCACCCTGCGGTATTTTCTGGCATTGTTTATAAATAATATTGTCATATATGATGTAATTATTATGCAATGTAAAGTTTAATAAAGTTTTTAAAAAAATTTACGGAAATATGATCTTTTAATTTTAATTGAGATTTAAATTCTTTAAATAATATACACATTGTTTTATGTAAGTCTTTTATATCAATGTTATTAAATAAATCATTAAAATCCAATGTTTTTATGAATTTTACCGGATTGATATTATGTATTGTATTAATAAGCTGAAAACTGTTTTTTAGGCAATGTTGGTTATTATGTTTTATCGTTATATCATATATTTGCTTTAAAATATTAAGAAGTAAATTGCTTGCATTATTATTATATGTGTTACACCCGATGGTAACTGTGCGAAATTTAATTGGATTTTTATGAAATTTTGGAATTAAAACAAGATAAGGATAATTTAAATTATTACATTTGATTTTTAGTAATTTGTGATAATTTAATAATTTTCTATTATTAATTTCAATATTTAATTTAGTTTTATTAAAAATATTACTTGTGTTAATTGCATTGTGAATTAATACTTTATAGTACTCTTTACAAGTAATAGCATAATTATTTGGAGATTTATCTACATAAGTAATTATAAATTTGTTTTGTAGTTTGGATATATGTTTATTTATGTTTTTAAAAGCTGCATGTGTAATATGTTGATAATTTTTTATAATTTTATTTTTAAATTTATCTATTACAGAAAATCTCCATTCACTAAAATATTCGATAGGTTTATTGTAATCAATAGCAATTTTATATATAAATAAATCAATATCTTGAATAAACTGCAATATTATGGATTTGATTTTACACATGTATGGAATGCGAAATTTTGTGCCATTATGCATTAAGTTTTGTAAAATAGGTTGTTCTACAATATTAAGAACACCAGTAATAATATGACCATGTGTTGTTATTATGTACTTTTGAAATTTTGGGTCATTACAATAACAAGGGTAATTATTTGAAGAGAATAATTGTTTTGCAAAATAATTGTAATTAAAAATTTTACGTCCAAGTGTGCGATTATATTTATGTCTTGTGACTAGTAAAATTTTTTATTGGAAAATTATTAGTAGTGTTGTTTATGACATTGTGTAAATTGATATTATTAAATACATGATTGGAAAAATTTATAATTAGTTGTGTATTATTAGTTTTATATTTAGGTTTATTAGAGATACTTGTATTTAATAGGTTTGCTCTATAATGAAGAATATCATAAAATATATCACAAAAATGTGGAGAATATTGATTATTTTTAAATACTTTGAAATATTGGTTCAAATATTTCTTTTTAATACTAAAAATATATTTTCTTATAGCTAACCAATTATAATCATTACAAAATTGTACCTCAAGGTCATCAAGCTCTTGTTGTATCACAATATTATCAGTGTATTTTTTGTTATTATGTATACCTCTACCAGATCTTGAAGTTTTTTTTATGTTTGAAAAATTTAATCCTGAATAAAGATTTTTATAATTTTCATATTTAGTTAAATCTGAAAAAACAGGATGTGATTTTTTGTATACTAATTGATTTAATCCATAAGGATAGGTAGTATTAAAACGTCTTATAAATTTAGATTCTAGAAAAAATCGTTCAGTAAAATTGTTTTGTATTTTAAGTATTTTAATAGTAATATTTTTAAAATCATGATTTTTGAAATGAGTATATTCAATATTATGAGTAGTTTGAAATTTAGATTTTTTAAATTTATCAATATGAGAACGATGTAAATTTAGCCGCTTATGTAACTTTTGACAAGACTGTCCAATATATTCCATATTACACGAATTGCATTTCAATGAATAGATTACATTGTATGCTTTGCAAAATTTTACCATATTAAGATTGTGATTATTTGAAATCTGGGACTTATCAGCTAAAGGACATGTAAGGCAACGCTTAGATTCACACTCTCGAAAACATAGAACAGACTTGGGACAATAAAATAGGTTATCTGATAACGATCCAGGGATCGATTCTGGTCTTATCGGATCATAACTACATGTCGGAACCGGAATCTCCATTTCATAACGACAGCGATGGACAAGAGCTATTCTGGTCTCACGTCGTTATCCTGCAGTAGAGGATGGAAAATAGAAAATCCCCTGCTTGCAGTCGGACATGTTTGTAGCCAATCAGATGCAAATACGTACGTGTTTTTGTTTATTTGGGAGAAGGGATGTCAGCTGTTTTGCTTTGGGCTATTGTCCAGTGCGAAAAAATGTTTGGGTTATTTACAAAAGGGTTAAAGGAGGGAATGCGATTGTTTAATATTAGCGTGTCCGTTCCTGCAATCTGTGTAATATTTTTAGGCCGAAGTGAAAAATAAAAAAAATGTCTATTTGCATTTTTAATTTTGCATAAAACACTATTTATTATTATTATTCTTGAACCAAAAATTTTTTGGAAAGTAACTTTGCTCTATTTTGATCTCAGAAAAAGATTAGCAAATTTCCAGTGAAATTGCTAATGAAATTGTCATATATATATATTTTTTTTTTATACACTGCAAAATATTTTTTAAATAGGGGGGGAGGAGTACTTTTGTAGATTCTACCAAGCTCTATATGAATATTTAAGAATATGATCGAATTTTTAAAAAAATAAATATAAAATAGTTCATAACTTTTTTATTTATTTGTATTTTTAGACCATTTATTATAAACTATAGTCTGTTCAGGGAAAGGAGATAACAGAAGTAAACAAATGCACATGCGGGATTGGCGATGCTTAAACCTGGCGCTGTGCCAGAAGCGCCAAACAGACTGTCTGACGTGTTGGAGCTTCAAATTAACAAATCGAAATAAAAACTAAAATTCGCCAACCTAGGGATTTGTGCCAAATGCGTTGCTCCTTGGCGATTTTTCTGCAACCCGTTTGTTTACTTTCGTTATCTCCTTTCCCTAAACAGACTATAAACCAGAATTAATTATGCGAATGATATTAAAATTGTTAACTTATATTTCCAGTTTCGATAATTTTGTTTATTTTAAATTGATTATAACTGTGACACCAGTTCTGAAAAAATGTAAATTAGGCCGAATACTTAAATATAATTTAGTTGTATCTTTACTGAAAAAAAAAATCTAGCTTTGCTTAAGGACTCTGATAATTAGTTGTTCTTAATCTCAAATCCACAATATACTTAAAAAATAAAATAAGATAAGTCTATTAATTTAGCTTTAAACTTATGTCTCCCCCTCCCCCACCCTCTTGTTAAATCTCATTTTTAAATTCATCAAGATTTAATAATTTTCATAACAGTTGAAAGATTCTTAAGAAAGTAGCTCAAATGTTCTTTATTTATTGATATTTAAAATACTTAATCATATCATCAATTCGTTTTATTACTTATTTCAAAAATAACTAAATATGTTACTAAAAAATTATTATTGTATGTTTATCAATTAATTGAAAATCGTGGTTCTTGGTGAACAGGATAATTTGAATCAATTAAATCATTAAACGTAAAAACAAATATTAAAAACTAAAAGAAAATTGTAAAGTAGATCTAAAAAATTATTTTCTCTTCAATAACGCGATATTTTCTGACACAAACACAGGGCCTGATTAAAAAAAAAAGGGCCAACTAGGCCGTGGTTCTGAGCCCCTTTGATTTTAGGGGTCCCAAACTTAATTTGCAATATTTTAAGGCTGATATTGTAAATCTATTTCGAGCTTGTGCTGATTATAATTCATATTTTGTACCATTACAGTCGGAAAAGATTAAACACAAATTATATATTTGTGTAAATATGTACTTATATATTTATATTTGTATTCTATGGCATAGAACATATTTATTTTTTTTTTTTTGTGACAGCATAGGAAGAGGTTCTGGTCTTCGGCCTCTCTTTTGCTTGATCGGGCCCTGCACATTTACAGACTTATATTTAAACGTAAAAGCATAAAATTATCAGATATGACAAGTGAAGTGATTTGGAATCGAAAAGCGTCTTTTATTTATTTTTATTATCTATATAGATAGATAAATGTATTACATTTAGAGTTATAAGCGATTGTTGTCTTATGACGACCTTTTTCGAGTGTCGCTTTCCTAATTTCGTTTCAAAATGCCTATTTTGTCTGTATTTTCTGAAAGATCCTTTGCCTTTATCAAGAAATGAGAAATGCTATTCGATTTCACAGTTTCGGAATAAGAAAACCTACCAATTTTCTGCGTTTGCGAATAAAAACGAAATCAGGAATGTGTCAGAAAATAGACAGTTTTAATTAGAGAACAGTTTTAATATTAAACAGAAAAAAAAGTGTCAGCTGTCGTGTCTTTCCGCCTAAACTTTTAATTTGTTTACAAGTCCAAAATACACGCTTTTTTTTTTTTTTTTTTTTTTTTTTTTGTGTTTGAACTATAATTCCTTTTTATGTAATTGAAAGTTTATTTATTTTTTTGCTGTCTGGATTAATATAGATTTATTAATCAAATTTGTAAGTAATTAGTTGCACATTTTTTACCGATCAGAAAAAAAATAATATACAGATATTATCTGAGTTAAAAAAATTTCAAAGAATCTGTAAAGACGCTTCTTGTAAGAAAATAACATTTTGTAATTAACACGGTTCGTTGATATTGATATAGATCCGATATTTTAAAAATATTATTATGTTTGTTAATTTCGATATTTGATATCAAATATAATATATACTCGGATTTTTTTATACTTCCAGCATAAATAAATTGTTCAAAACCTGTGTACATGATAATTTCATTAACTGTACCGTTTTGTAGACAAAGAACTTTTGCTCTGGCAGTGACTTAAGCGCCCCCCCCCCCCAATATATATATATATAATAAAAACCTTTACGTTTGAAGCTGAATTTGTAAATGTAGAACACACACTAAAAGATACACTGTCAAATTTAGATAAGTTATTTAAATCTTCATAAGAAAGAATCTTTTCAGGCTTTAGTTTAGTACAATACAATAGGTTAAGGAATGAAAAAACAGACAAACTTACATTTACTTTCCAATTTTTCAATTACAAAAACTATTTTATATTTCAAATTTTGTTGTATTAAACAACATTTCCTTAATATTAAATCCTACAAGTGTTCATGCTAAGTGTAATACATTTTAATTTCTAATTATATTAAGTATGGAAAAATTTCTAATCATCAATAAGTTGACTATTTAGAAAATATCGAATATATATCAAAATGTCAGATTTTTTTATGTTTTCGAAAATGTCACGATATTTACGAACCCTGGTAATTAAGACTCTGCCCTCTTTCTATTTTTTAATGTTAAACAAGCGCCCCCCCCCCCCCCAAGTAAAACAAAAATTCTTTCCGAGCCTTGCCGCTGCGATCTCGACACCCTTGAAGCACTCGGCAAAACGCCGACGAAAAGCAACCGACTCCGATAGGCGAAATTTCGACTCTACTACACCAGAATAGCAAATTGTCGCTAAGAGGACTTTTTCTGACCCGTTTCAGCGTTCCGATAACACCAGAATACGCTCCCAGGAAGATCCCTAATAATCTTCCTGTACCGAGCATTAGTCCTGGATCCACCAAGGCCTAAATTGCCAGTATCTAACATTTTACTCATAACTACCATATTGTTTGAAAGCAATAAAAATTGCAAGAGATACATAGTAAAAATTATAATTATAACATCAAATAATAAATGTTTTTAAACATCTTTATTTTTATAAAGTACTCTTGAATAACCATAAAAAGAAAAAAATAATAATAAATAATTAAAATAAGATTAATGATTGTTTTATACTTGATTAAATATAATAAAACTATTTATATACATACATAAAGTCCCATTAAGCAAACGAACATCAAAAGACAACAATGTAAAATCCCTAAGCAATAATAAGTCAATACAAAATTACTTTTGACAAAATACAAAAAGAACCTGAATAAGATGTTATAAAGATGCATTTGAAAATTCAATAGATGAACAAATGATACCAAGATACAATAGTAATATTGTATAATTATTATTATTAAATTATTATTAAATACACAATTAAAAGCGCAATGCAGCTATAGTAACTATGTATTCCAAACAGAAGTTAATCAAAGTGATTTATGAGCCCAATAGGCTTAATTATGGTATCATATGAAAATCAATAATTTCTACTAGATAATTATTGAAAAGAATATGTATAAACCATTCCATACCAAATATTCTTTTTTTTGTTCTATTTTATCATTTAGTTCTCATACTGTAAGCCATACACTGTCAGAAATACTTTCTTCAAATCACGGAAATTTTACTGGCAGCATTGCTGCCGGTATATTTCCGATATTTGAAGAATGTTTGCTTCTAATATTCGTCAATTGAATACACTCTCGTCCAAGTCAAACATATCTGTCTTTTAAATTATAGGGACAGCGCGAACGCAGTCCCAGCTACCAAAAATTATGCACCCCAAGCACCCGCAATTCGCGGTTGTTGGCGAACGTCAACCCCTCGACGTGCTATGAGAGATCTCTGCTCGGGGGAGCCCCCTTCTTGATCAAGGAATACCCCGGTGCCAGGTAAGTATGAATTTAAAACTTGCAGGATATATATATATATATTTAAAGAATCCTTTCAGACCAAACTGGTGGGAGTAGAATTTTTTCATTTATACGAAAATGACCAATACGCATGCATTCTGGGATTAAACGGAAATGCCCCCTCTTCTTCAAACTTTCGGGAAGTAGTCGCAGAAAAAGCACGTTTTCTAGGAATAAGGAAATTATTTGTTGTAAAATGAGGAACAAGTTGGTGTATAAAAACTGGTTTTTCTGACAGTGTATAGAAATGTAAACTTATTGAAGGGGGCATTGTTTCAGTCTGAAATAATTTTCCAGATATGATTCTAAGACCTCCTAGTACCATTGGGGTCTCTTTTGTTCCCATTTATTTTCGTTTTGAAACTTTTCATGTTTCGAACCAAAAAAAAAAAAAAAAGTAACTTAAACATAGTAAATAAAATCAAACAGACACCTCAGAGGACCAGTCTTGCCAGTAGGTTACTGTTTTAGAATTCGGTTGTTTTGATTGCCACCAGTGTTTTGAGAAAATAAAATTCGCTATACTTAATGACTGATTAAATAAAGCGAATTACACAATTTCAAAAAGTGGTGCGAATCGTACAATCTGAATTTTAAAAAATGTAGCCCAGTGGCAGCACTGCAGAAGACATTTAATTGAATTAATATAACTAATTTCTGGTCAAAAACTAAAAACTCACATCAAAAATTAAAACTTGGTACTAGGAGGCTTTAGAAATATTTTTTTTCAGAAAACGGTTATATTGCTCGTTATATTCCAGAAAATATTTTTTATAAATATATAGGGCTGCTTCTAAAAGAGAAAAAAACGCTTTGAATTGACACAACTTCTCAAAATTCGTAAAACATGAACAAGCTGAACACAGAAAAAAATATTCTCCGTTAAAGAAAATAAAACTTTCTAAGTGTACTTGAGAGGGATAGGAACATAGTTAGAATTATAGAATTGCTAATGTTTCTATATTGTTTGATAAATCCGGTATTCTACAAAATTTTTACAATGTAACATGCGCTTGTTTCTATTTCAATTGAAAAGCGCACATATTCAGTAGGGAATAGCGTAAAAATGCTATATAAGTCTTTCATTTGTGTAAAAATATATCAAGAATTTTGATCATGGCTGATAATTATTTTTAACACTTTCCAACATAATTGAAAAGTTTTTATAAATTAGATTTACCAGTCTGCCGACCGTGCTCTAACTCTCGTAAATATACTAGGACTGGCATGTAATTGATGTATGTTTATTATGTTTACTATGACAGGTTTGCTATTGAAAATGAAATGCGTAGCATTTATAGTTCTTTTTCAGGGACACTAAAAAAATCCCGTTACATTAAGGTCTATAGGGAAAAAACGTTTGCTGTGTATTTTAATGATTACAAACATAGTGAAATTGATATGAATTTATCAAGCGCATTAAAACAGGCTTTCTGTAGAATATAGAGTGTGTGGTATTTGTAAATCGTTTACAGAGACACTCAAAAGAATACTGTTACATTATGATCTATGGAGAAAAACCATTTGCGGTGTATTTTAATGATGCCACCCTGCTACAAACGTAATGAAATTAATGTGAATTTCTGAGGTGCACTAAACATGCTTTCTATAGTATATGGAGTGCAAAGCATTTATCATTAATTCACAGGGTCACAGAACTAATTCGGTTACATAATGGTCTACGAGAAAAGCGTAGTTTAATCATGTTACACTGTTTCAAACATAAATGAAGTTGATATACATTACTGAGATTCACTACAAGATGTTTGCTGTAGAGTATGATGCGCTTAGTATTTATCGTTCATTTACAAGGACGCACAAACGATATCGGATACAGTACTGTCTGTTAGCGATAATTTCTGTAAGTGCATTTTCAGTTATAGTATGCATTTTTAAATTTAATTAAATTTTTACATACCACGTTTTGTGTCTAAAGGCTCTAGATCGCATATACAGGGCTACACAGAAGAATTAGCAAGCATTACTGAATATGGACGTGAATTGCTTACTGGTGATTTTAATTTAATTATGCATTTTCAAGCTGAACTATATTTAGTATACTAAGAGAAGTTTGTAGAATTTAAAGAACTGGATACATTGCCGTCTGTAGATGGTGATTTTCTGGAATCGTCATTTTAGTAGTTTTAATCATTTTGTGCCTGAATTAATCCTTTCAGGGACCTATTTCTGTTGCTAAAATGTTGAAATGATTAAATGACACCAGGATTTACGAACAAATTTATTTGAAAATAAGTAAAAGCTTCTCTTCACGTACATTATAAAGGAAAATTTTATTCCAAAATTCTTGTGCCATTGTGTCAGTAGGTGATTAGGTGATTAAATTTAAGTGGGATACATAATATTCTACCGCCCTTCAAGGGTTGAAATTTTAGCTTAATATGTGGCGTAGACAAAATATAGGAACACTAAAAGTTCAGTAAATTTCCATCTATTGGCAAAAATTGCTGAAGGTAATTTCTCAACTGTGTTATGCGTTTTCTAGCTAAACAAAATTTTAGCATATATTTAAAATATATGTATATAAAATCTACACTTATGTAGAATATATGTAAATCTATCGATCAAATACAGGGCTGCACAGAGTAATTCGAGCACCTTTCCGGTTACGGACGGTAGAGGCTGACATTCAGTTTTCAAATGTGTTATGCGTTTTCTAAATTATTTACTTTATAAAACGGTAAAGTTTCTTAAAATATTCTAGAAGTGTTGGCAAGTCTTTCTTAATCTATGCTTGTCGCATAAATTTTCTTTCTTGTTTTTTTTTTTTTTTTTCAAAATTTACTTCTAAAAGATATTGAGAGTAAATCCTATTGCCGTTATAAACTTGATTACCATTCCCTTAGGGGTTTTATACTTAACCACATAAAGTGTTGTTCTATAGGGTATTGAATAAAGGGTGTCCCAAATTGAGCTGACATTTTAATTAACATATCCGAGCTGTCTACGCAAATTGTCTCGAATTTTAAAGGGAATTTTTACAATTTCCTCACAATGTTCGATTGTGTAACTTTCCATAACTCAATGGTTACAAATAAAAGCATATAAAAATCTCTACTTTGGTTTAACCGAGAAAAAATGGCTGGAAATTAAAAATATCAGTTCATTTTTGGACACCCTTTAGTTTTATTTGCCCATACAGCAGTTTTATTTTTCTCATTTCCTTTTCACAGGGACTTAAATATGCACTACCTAGGGCACAGCATAAAGCTGCATTTATATTTGAATACGTTGGGCATTTAAATACGCTAATTTAAATGCCCAAGTGAAATATATCGCTAATTTAAATTAAGAGATATATTTCACTCTTTTTGTATTAGAAAATCCATATACTTAAAGCTAACCTGCTTTTTAGTTTTTCGTGCAAAAATGCTATTTATACGCATGCGCGAGCATTCAGCTAATCAGCTAGAGGCTTTTACTATCTTCAGACGCGATGTTCCAGCCAATGAGGTGAAGGCTTTTTCCTCTCTCTAGAAGCGTAAGTGTTCCATTTGGTTGTTCGGTTGTTGAAACTTTATAGATTTCTTTTATTAAGGTATTTTTTCATTTTACCGTATTTATTTTCTTTTTAAGTCGTATGTATTTTACTACTTTGAATTTTTTATAACTAACCCTTTTTTTGAGAGAGAGAGAGATTTCGTGGCACGAAATTCCGCGAATCGTTTCCGATGTAAACAAACTAATTTTAAACTTTTAATATGTAATTCTGTGTGATATGATTAAATTCAGGTTTTCTCAGCGACGATCACAGTATTTTTACCAAATAATTTTTGTATTAATCAAGCTTTTTTGGTTATTAAGCATAGCTAAACACGAAAGAAAACTTTGTTATTTTAAGATTTTGATGTAAATTATTTGCGTACATTTATAAGACGAGTTTCACTGAATAATTCAAGAAAAAAAAAATCTCATCATTATACACATTTTGTTATGCATTATTAATTATTTACTTGGCCTTTACTTTTAATATTTCAAACTTACAGCTGAATGTAACTATTAAAACATTTGAAATACTGCATTCGTAAAATGAAATTAGTTTAAACACTCGACAATTACTTTTAGTTATGCATTATTAATTATTTACTTGGCCTTTACTTTTAATATTTCAAACTTACAGCTGAATGTAACTATTAAAACATTTGAAATACTGTATTCGTAAAATGAAATTTCAGCTTAAACACTCGTCAATTACTTTTATTTATGCATTATTAATTATTTACTTGGCCTTTACTTTTAATATTTCAAACATACAGCTGAATGTAACTATTAAAACATTTGAAATACTGTATTCGTAAAATGAAATTTCAGCTTAAACACTCGACAATTACTTTTAGTTATGCATTATTAGTTATTTACTTGGCCTTTACTTTTAATATTTCAAACTTACAGCTGAATGTAACTATTAAAACATTTGAAATACTGTATTTGTAAAATGAAATTAGTTTAAACACTCGACAATTACTTTTAGTTATGCATTATTAATTATTTACTTGGCTTTTACTTTTAATATTTCAAACTTACAGCTGAATGTAACTATTAAAATATTTGAAATACTGTATTCGTAAAATGAAATTTCAGCTTAAACACTCGACAATTACTTTTAATTATGCATTATTAATTATTTACTTGGCCTTTACTTTTAATATTTCAAACTTACAGTTGAATGTAACTATTAAAACATTTGAAATACTGTATTCGCAAAATGAAATTTCAGCTTAAACACTCGACAATTACTTTTAGTTATGCATTATTAATTATTTACTTGGCCTTTACTTTTAATATTTCAAACTTACAGCTAAATGTAATTATTAAAACATTTGAAATACTGTATTCGTAAAATGAAATTTCAGCTTAAACACTCGACAATTACTTTTAGGTTAAATTCAGGTTTTCTCAGTGACGATCACAGTATTTTTACCAAATAATTAAAAGTACTACATGCATGCATCTATCTATCTATATTAGAAATTGTGCAGGTTTCTGGTCACTGTTTTGTTTACATATTTTAAACAAAAATTTCAATTTAATAATGCACTGAAAATTATAATGAATGCTTACAATTAAACACAACAACACAAAACAAAAAATTTCACAAAAACACATTATTTCCCCGATATTTTCCCACAAATAATCAATAAATTTCATGATATTTTATTGCGATTTTAAACCATGAACTTTAGTACTTTTCTGTTATACGGACACTATGTCAAAATGTATGTATGTATGTAAATGTATGTATGTATGTTTGGCGACAATGGTGTACGTATAACGGAAAAGTGCCTGAATTATTATTTATATATATATATATATATAAAATATAAACATAATTGGCGACACAGCAAGTTTTCTGGATTTCTCCCTGTCTCTCTAACCACATTGTTAACAAAACAAAAAATTCACGAAAAACACATTATTTCCCCGATATTTTCCCACAACTAATCAATAAATTTCATGATATTTTATTGTGATTTTAAACCATGAACCTTTTGTACTTTTCTGTTATACGGATACTATGCCAAAATGTATGTATGTATGTTTGGCGACAATGGTGTCCGTATAACGGAAAAGTGCCTGAATTATTATTTTTTATATATATATATATAAAATATAAACATAATTGGCGACACAGCAAGTTTTCTGGATGTGAAAGGCGGAGATGAATTTCATTCATTCAATGACCGTTTTAAAAGTTTCAAGTTTGGATTGAGTGCACCTGAACATAAAAACCGATACCTATTTCTATGTTCATGATTGAGTTATTTGGATATCTTTTCGTATAGCACAGAAAATCATTTCTCCCGCTTTCGTAATACAGATAAATTCTGGTGTATTTTTTTTTCTTCTTTTTATATCATAAGTACTTTTCTACTTTAAATTTTTTAATTGTCGAGTTTCTAAGCTGAAATTTCATTTTTCGAATGCAGTATTTCAAATGTTTTAATAATTACATTCAGCTGTAAGTTTGAAATATTTAAAATGTTAAAAGTAAAGGTCAAGTAAATAATTAATAATGCATAACTAAATATGTATAATGATCAGAATGACATATTAAAATGTGTACAGAATGACATGAAAATTTTAAAAAACTGAAATTTTGCACTTGCAACTTAATTGTAAATTTCATTGTTTACATTGGAAACGATTTGTGGATTTTAAGAATTTGCTGAACTCCGTGTCACTAAATTACTAAATCTCTCTCTCTCACTCTCCAAAAAAAAAAAAAAAAGGGTTAGTTTAAAAAAATTCAAAGTATCAAAATACATACAACACAAAAAGAAAATAAATACGGTAAAATGAAAAAATTACTTTAATCATAGAAATCCATACATTTTCAACAACGACATCAAACGAACGTATTTCATCTTTCGTTTGTGATAAGGAACACTCCTTTGGCCCCCTCCACTCATTGGCTGAATTGTAAAGGGCAAAATTGGGGGATAAAATGACTACAGCATTTCTGAGAAAAGAAAAAATCAGAAAATTCACAGAAAATAATTATTTTTGTTGCAAGTTGGGTTAACTGTCTTTATGGTTCGAGTCGATTTCAGACTGAGTGTAGATTTCTGCAAGTTGGATTTGGGTTAACCCGATTTTTCAAAAGTTAGTTCAAGTTCAGTATATTATTTCAGATTAAAACTATACCTATCAGGGCGGGATTCGCGCGGAAAATTTTGAAATCCCGCCCAAAAAAGATCATGAGCGGGAGCCTCCCGCCCAAAAAATTTCAGCATTTTTGGGGAAATTTGCATTATTTAATTTACCTGCAACCGAACGATAAATTTCGTGATTTTTTTTCCCCGCAACCGATTGACGGACTTTGTGTTTTTTCCGCGACTGATCGACGAACTTTGTGTTTTTTTCCGTGACAGATCAACGAACTTTGAGTTTTTTCTGCGACAGATCGACGAACATTGCGTTTTTTAAGCGACTGATCGACGAACCTTGCGTTTTTTGGGGACATATCGACGAACTTTGCGTTTATTCCGCAATCGATCGACGAAATTTTTCTTTCTTCCCTGACTGATCGACGAACTTTGCATTTATTCCGCAATCAATCGACGAAATTTGCTTTTTTCCGCAACTGATCGACGAACTTTGCGTTTTTTCCGTGACAGATCAACGAACGTTGCATTTTTTTCTGCGACTGATCAACGAACTTTGCGTTTTTTCTGCGACAGGTAGACGAACATTGCGTTTTTTAAGCGACTGATCGACGAACCTTGCGTTTTTTGGGGACAGATCGACGAACTTTGTGTTTATTCTGCAATCGATCGACGAAATTTGCTTTTTTCCCACGACTGATCAACGAACTTTGCGTTTTTTGGTGACAGATCGACGAACTTAGCGTTTTTTCCGCGACAGATTGATGAACTTTGCGTCTTTTCCATGATCGATCGGTGAATCTCAATCAAGTAAAATCTAAAGTCAGAAATTTATTTAACAACCTAATTGTAACACATGTAACAATGTACATTTTTAACACATTTAATGGAACTTGAAAAATACACTGCATATATAAAACTTAACTTTCTTCCCTTTTTTATAATAAAAATAAACATTTTACACAATCATTCTCAGTTGACTTAATTTTTTCAATGGTATTTTGTCATGTCTGCATTAATGTAATTCTTTAAATAGCACGTAAAAGAATAGTGGGGTTTAAAGATTTTTTTTTCTCCCTCCCAAACATTACAACTCCCCTCCATTTAAAAATGTTGGTAGGGAGACTCCCGTCTTTGGAAAAATTGAATTTCAAGCCCTGCCTATAATATGTTTGTGTGTATTGAGGTTTGTATAGATGTTTGTGTGTGTGCTGTTTTTAATACAGACAGTTTCATTTTTCACACGAACCTTTCAAAAAATTCACATTCTTTGCGCAATCCTTTAACAAAATTCGCATTTTTTTTCGTGATTCTTTAATAAAATTCGCATTTTTTTCTGTATCTTTTTTTTGTCGAGATTCATAATTTTTTCAGCTATCCTATGACGTAACTCGTGTTTTTTATTCAGCGATAATTTGACGAAATTTGTGTTTTTTCTGCGATTTTTTTTTTCACGAAATTTGCGTTATTTTCCACGATTCTTTTATGAAATTTGCGTTTTTCTGTGATCCTTAGACGAAATTTTCTTTTTTCGCAATGCTTTGATAATAATCACATTTTCTCTGCTGCCTTTTGATAAGATTCATGAATTTTCAGCAATCCTTCGATGAAATTCGCGTTTTTTCAGCAATCTTTGAAGAAATTCGCATTTTTCTCGCGATACTTTAACGAAATGTGCGTTTTCCAGCGATTTTTTGATAAAATACATTTTATTTCGCAATTTTTAGACGAAGTTTGGCAAGAAAGTGCTATCTTTGGGTCAAATTTCCTGTTTTGCGATTCTTTGACAAAATTTGCTCATATTTTGTGTAAATCGCGTTTTTCTGTGGCCTTTTATCAAAATTCACGTTTTACATGATCCTTTGATGAAATTAGTGTTTTTCCCATGATCATTTGACGAAATTTAGGATTTTTTTCCCGCGAAGATTGATTATATGTTTTTAGTCTGCAGGTGCCCTAAAAAGTTTGTGACGCCTGTCGCTGCATTGCACGCATTCTGCCACGGTGTATCAAACAAACAAAATTCATCCTAAAGAATTATTGTTTCGTTTCTGGAAATGAACAACCGTCAACTCATTGGCTGAATTATAAAGGGTGAAATGTGTAAGGCACTGAGTATCATGTATACTATTAATGTCGGTAAACGTCTGTGTGTGTGTTGTTGTGTCTGGCGTCTGTAAGCACAAAACTCTGCATGCAGACGACGGACATAAGTGCTTTTGGTATAAAAAAATTCGTAAGTGGAGTTTTTAAAATTCACAACATTTTGCGGGAGAAGAGGGGTGCGAACGAATTGAAAAAATGAGTTCGCATCAATAATTATGGCGGCGGGGGGGAGTATGTTTTGCCTACACGGGGCGGAGACTTTTCTTTGTTGACACCACTCATATGATATATCGTTCGAAAGGCCTGTGACTGCCTTTTCATGTTATGCATCTGTGTGGTCCATCCCCCCCCCCCCCGCCAATTGGGGCACTTTTCTAAATTTTGCACATACCACTCATGTTATATATCGTTGGAAAGGTCTTTGACGACTTAATCATATTATGCATGTTCCGTGTCCATCCCCTACTTTACCCCCCCCCCCAAGGGGGTACTTTTGTAAATTTTGCACAATCCCTTCATGTTATGTATTGTTGGAAAGGTCTTTGACTGCTTATTCATGTTATGCATCTCCGGGGTCCATCCCGCCACTTCCCCCCCCCTTAAGGGGGACAATTTTCTAAATTTTGTTGACACCCCTCATGTCATATATTGTTGGAAAGGTCTGTGACCGCTTAATGATATTATGCATCTCCAATGTCCATCTCCCCACTTTGCCCCCCTCCTCCCCCAAGGGGGTACTTTTCTAAATTTTGCAGACAACCCTCATGTCATATATCGTTGGAAAGGTCTGTGACTGCTTAATCATATGCATATCTCCAATGTCCATTTCCCCACTTTGCCCCCCCCCCTCCCCCAAGGGGGTACTTTTCTAAATTTTGCAGACAACCCTCATGTCATATATCGTTGGAAAGGTCTGTGACTGCTTAATCATATGCATATCTCTGATGTCCATCTCCCCGCTTTGCCCCCCCCCCCCAAAGAGGTACTTTTCTAAATTTTGCACACAACCCTCATGTTATATATCGTTGGAAAGGTCTGTGACCACTTAATCATATTATGCATGTTCCCTGTCCATCCCCTACTTTACCCCCCCCCCAAGGGGGTACTTTTTAAAATTTTGCACACACCCCTCATGTTACATATCGTTTGAAAGGTCTTTGACTGCTTATTCATGTTATGCATCTCCTTGGTCCATCCCGCCATTTCCCCCTCCCCAAGGGGGCACTTACCATTTACTTGCACAACAGCGCTAAATGTGTCAGATGAAAGAAATTCCGCGAGTACATGTGCCAGTGAAACTTAGCCAATTGCTGTTCTTCAACCTAGCTTTAATTCAAAGTGGGTTTTTTATTTATTTGAATTATTCTGCAAAAGTTTCAAACATTTTAAAGCAGCTATGAATTTTATTTTTATGGTACTATCAAGTTTTTTGCCGTCAAATTTTGACGGGTTCCATCTAGTATCTTATAATAACAAACAGTATTTACTGTATTGATATCGATTAAAATTTATAGAAAACAACACCACGTGCACTAAATGACAGCACTAAAAAATCATATTTAAAAAAAATAAAACCTCTTTTAAGAAACCATTGAATCTTCATTAAAAACAGTTCTAGATAAAGTACGGCAAAAAATGTATTCTTGATTTAAAATTGAAAAAGATTACTCCATTTTAAAAACGGGAAAAGTTATTTCGAAAGAGTACACCTCATTAAGCACATGCTTCTCTAAAAATGCATTATAAGACCATTAATCAGAGAGAGAGACTAAAAAAAGAAACGAGCTCGGAATTTGTCCGTTTCTCATGGGTGAAAAATTATATTGAATAATATCCACTGATATATTGCACTATTTCAAACTATTACCTGCACTTACAAAAGTTTTATTTATCTCTTTTCCTTTATATAGAAATTTAAATACGCACTATCTTACAGCACTCCGTAAAGCGGCCTTACTGTGCATTTAAATACACATTTAAGAACTCGATTTATTTTAATTAAATAATTTTCATTAAATTTTGCTATATTTCACATAATATACATATATTTTTGCATAAAAAGAAATATTTCACAACAAACAGTATTTACTGCATTCAGATATATTTAAATTTGTAGAAAACGACACCTCGTACACTAAATGACAGCACTAAAATATCACATTTAAAAAAATGAAACTTCATTTAAGATACCATTGAAGCTTCATTAAAAACAATTCAAGATAAAGTACAGTAGAAAATTTATTCTTTATTTAAAATTGAAAAAGATTGCTATATGAGTTTAAAAATGTACTCTTAGGGCACACCGTAAAGCGTTTTTTATATTTGAAAATATTGTGCAATTAAATATGCATTTCAGAATTCGACTTCTGTGATTTAAATAATTCTCAGTAATTTTTGCTGTATTTCACACTAAAGCTTTTTTTTGTATGAAAAGAAATATCTCACAACACTCAGTAATTACTGCATTCAGATCTATTGAAATTTATAGAAAACAACACCAAGTGCACTAAGTGACAGCACTAAGAAATCATATTTAAAAAAATAAAACCTCTTTTAAGAAACCATTGAAGCTTCATTAAAAACAGTTCTAGATAAAGTACGGCGAAAAATTTATTCTTGATTTAAAATTGAAAAAGATTACTCCATTTTAAAAACGGGAAAAGTTATTTCAAAAGAGTATACCTCAGTAAGCACATGCTTCTCTAAAAATGCATTATAAGACAATTAATCAGAGAGAGAGAGACTAAAAGAAGAAAACGAGCTCGGAATTTGTCCGTTTTTTATGGGTGAAAAAGTATATAAAATAATATCCACTGATATATTGAACTATTTCAAACTATTACCTGCACTTACAAAAGTTTTATTTGTCTCATTTCCTTATATAGAAATTTAAATACGCACTATCTACAGCACTCCATATAGCGACCGTATTGTGCATTTAAATACACATTTAAGAACTCGATTTCTTTTAAATAAATAAGTTTCATTAAATTTTGCTATATTTCACTCAATATATATATATATGTTTGTATAAAAAGAAATATTTCACAACAAACAGTAAACAACACCTCGTACACTAAGTGAAAGCATTAAAATATCACATTTAAAAAAATAAAACCTCATTTAAGATACCATGGAAGCTTCATTAAAAATAATTCAATCTAATGTATAGTAGAAAATTTATTCTTTATTTAAAATTGAAAAGAATTACTATAGAAATTTAAATACGACTGTCTAAAGGCAGTCCGTAAAGCGGTCTTATTGTGCATTTATAAATACAGTGATCTCTCACTTATACGCGATACACGGAAATCATTTTTCCGCACCAGTTTTTTTATAAGGTAATTTTCGACTTCTTAAATTGCAGAATTTATAAATTGAATTTTACTGTTTTAAAATAGTGGTATAAAAAAGTAATTACTGAACATCGCGTATAAGTGAGAGATCACTGTACGCATTTAAAAACTCGATTTCCTTTAAATTCATTAATTTATATTTTGCTATATTTCGCACTAAAGACTTTTCTGTATACTGAGTTCCCACTGTCTGTACTTTTGTAAGCACTTTTCTACTACTATTTCGGAATGTTAATCTTCGCCTTATTTAATCGTAGAACATTCTACAATAAAATAAAACGAAGATTTGTATTCGAAAATAGTGGTAGAAAAGTAAAGACCATGGAACAGTGACACATCATTTGAGTGATTGTCACCACTAAATTTTAATAGTAATCTTCGACTTAAAAATTCTCAGAAATTCTGTTCTCGAATAAGACGACGAATACTATTTAAATTTAGCGGTGTCAATTGGTTCTCTGCTGCACCATTGTTCCATCACTGGTAACCCTGTGTACAATAGCGGCTCGTCAGGGAGTTCACAATTACTCTTCTATCAGAATTTTCGTATATTAAATTTAACCGCATTTAATCGTGGGACGTTCTACGATTAAAGAATTAGAAATTTACTTCACGAAATTACTGGTAGTAAAGTGATTGTGAATCCCTTGACGAGCCGCTACTACCTGTGTATAAAAATTATTTTATGCTACATATTATATATTTCGTTCAGCACTTTTGAAATTCATAAGAAAAACAACACTATGTACACAAAAAATATTCATATTTACAATAAATAAATAAATAAATAAATAAATAAAACCACTTATAACACTGCACTGCATGAATTTTCCTTTAGGAACTATATTTTTTCATGCACATATTTAGAGTTTTATATCACGATTTTTTAATATTAATTTTTGACCTATCTAATCGCAAAATGTTTGCGTTTAAATAAAGGGAAGATTACTGTTCAAAAATAGTTGTAGCCGTGACCTTCCTGAATTTAGTATAGGGAGAAATTTTAATTGATTTACACACGCATCACTATACAGAGTATAGTTAAGGTACAACTGAAGCTTCACTAAAAAAACTTATAATAAAAACTATATATTAAAAATATCTGTTAAAGATAATATATGGCGATAAAGGCTTTCTAGGTTTAAATTGAAAAAAAAAATGCTCTAGTTGCGAAACAGAAAAAGTTATTTGGAAAGGGCATACCTCATTAAGCACATACTTCTCTAAAACTTCATTATAAGATGATTAATGATAGAAAGAGAACAAACTTGAAAGTTGTCCTTTTCTAATGGGTGAAGAAATGTAAGAGGAAATGATACTTTTTTGAAAAGTAAGTATTTGAATTTTGAACGATGAGACATTTTTTTTCTTGTCTATAGAAAATCCACTTTGATTCAAATAGGCACCTTGATTTGACGGGAAAAATGATGAAACATCTGTTTTGAAATTTGTCTGGTTTAACGTATACTTTGACATTTCTATGCTACATATTATTTATTCAGTTTAGTTCTATTAATATTTATGGAAAAAGTAGATACACTGAATGATATACACTAACAAATGAAACATTTTTTTAAAAACTGGAAAAAAACCTCTTTTAAGATACCACTGAAGATTCATTAACAAAAATTTATTAAAAATAGTTTCAAGATAAAATAAGGCGAAAAATTTATTCTTGATTTAAAATTGTAAAAGATTATTCTAGTTTTAAAACAGAAAAGGTTATTTCGAAAGAGAATACCTCATTAAGCAAATACTTATCTAAATTTCCATTATAAGATGATTAATGACAGATAGAAAACAAACTTGAAATTTGTCCTTTTTTTATGCGGGAAGAATGTTGCATGAAATAATACTTTTTTGATAAGTGAGTATTTGAATTTTGAACGATTATAAATTATTTTCTTTCTCAATAGAAAATCTTATTTGGTTCAAATCGGCATCTTGATTTGATGGGGAAAGGGATGAAAATACCTGTTTTCAACTTTGTCTGGTTTAAATACTACTTTGAAATTTCTATGCTAAATATTATTTATTCAGTTCAGCTCTATTATTATTTAATGAAAATGAACTCTTCATACACTGAATGATTGAACTACAAAAGTAACATTTATAAAAATTAATAAAACCTGTTTTAAGATACCACTGAAGCTTCATTAACAACAACAAAACTTATTAAAAATATTTCAAGATAAAATAAGGCGAAAAATTTATTCGTGATTTAAAATTGAAAAGATTATTCTAGTTTTAAAACGGAAAAGGTTATTTCGAAAGAACCTGCCTCATTATGCATATATTTCTCTAAAAATTCATTATAAGATGATTAATGACAGGAGAAACTGAAAAAAAGGGAACGAACTTGAAAGTTGTCTCTTTTGCATGGATATAGAAATGTAACCTCAAGTAATACTTTTTGAAAAAATGTATTTGAATTTTGAACAAGTTATTTTTTTTTTACTTTTCAACAGAAAATTCACTTTTGTTGAAATCGGCACCTTGATTTGACAGGAAAAAAAAATGAAAACACCTGTTTTCAAATTTGTTTCTTTAACGTCTACTTTCACATTTAAAAAAATGTATCGTAGTTTTTGCATGACTAATGATTAAAATGCTTCTTGGTGTACATTCTTTGAAATACTTGAAATACATTTAATATTCGATACGATTTTTTTTCTTAGTTTATCCCTTTTATCTATGTCGTTACAGAAAAATGTTGATGTTTTAGAAAGGATTTGTGTGGTGTTAGTCAATTCTATTCATTTTAAAAATATAGTTTCAAAATGAAAAATACAGTAAATAAATACAATTAGCAATTCAAAAATTATAGGAGGGTTTTATGTGTAATTTTCAAATTAATTGAACAACTACCAATAATGAATAAAATATTTATGAGAATAATTAATCGTTTAAACAATTTATTAACTCTTTATCTGTGTTGCTAGGTTTCCCTCCTTCATAAGTATAATTAGAATAATTAAAAAAATGGAGAATTGCATATTTAAATGGGTATTCGAAAAGAGCTGAAAAACTTGTACTTCATGTAAAAGAATCAAATACTACACAAATTAAATTGCATTAAAATAATCATAAATAATGCAAATTTGATTTCCCCGAACTCAGTTTGGGTGACACGGGTAAGGGAGTAATACCATTGTCACACAATCAATATTTTAATTATTTTAGGTAGAAGATATAAAATACTCAATTTCAGAGAGTTACATTTATGAAGTTAATGAGAGAAGGGGGGCTCACAGGGTGCAGCCTCCTCTTGAAATGAAAAGTATTTGATATAATAATAAAAAAAATCACAAATAATGTCTTATGGAGTACCAGTGCACGTAATCGTATTTTGCGTTACAATTCATATGAATTAAGTCTTTGAAACTACTTGAAATATTACTTGCACTAATATGAAATAAATGAAACTGCAAGTTGAAATTTTCAAATATTAAATAAGATGAGTTCAAAATGATATTGCGACAGATAGAACTGATGTTGAGATATTAATTGCAGTTTTACTGGTAATCAATAATCACGTACTTTTTTATGTACAGAATTGTTTTTCAGAGATCAATTGTCAGACAATAAAGTCAAAAAGTTATAATTTTTGTAACAGCTCAGGTGAATTAAAAAGTGTGAATTTTTTGAAGGGGTGTGGGAGGGGAATCTGAATGTTCTGCGCGCTTGTCTTTCCTACGCCACTGAATAAATATCAAAGATACAAATGTATACGTAACTTTAAATTCCATTTTTTCATAATTTATATCGTGAATAATTGCATAAATTTCACTCAAAATTTGTAAAGATATTCTGATAATCTAAAATAAAAATATGGTAACATAGTAGATTGAATAATACATTGAATAGTACACTGAATAGTACATTGAACATAACAGTATATTGAACCATACATAAAGAGAAAACTTAACAATCCATTTTGTTTTAATTTATAATTACCACGTAATGTTAATAATATTGAAAATTTCATCCCTAACTAGTAAAAATGCTTTGTCAATCTAAAACGGAAAAATAAAACTATAAATGAACTAAAGAAGGAAAAGAATTTTTTAAAACTTAGAATGCAGTATGCGATATTTACAATTGCATTTTTCACATGCACATGAATATTTAGTACCTTTTCAGCGAACTTTATAACTACTCATAATTATAGCAAAAATCAATTATTCATATAATTCAATTGTTTAAAGCTTATGTAATTCACTTTTTGGTAAAAAAAGAGGATTTGTAAGGATGAGAAATTACGGATCTAAAGCCTAATGGTATTGATGTTTACGAAAGACATTTTCATGAATAAAATTGAATAAATTTTGATTAGGAGGGACATAAACAAAGCGTAAAGAAAAATAAGTTTGTTTTTAGATGAAAAAAAATGGGACGTGTATTTTAAAAACATAATTTTCTCAATGCAATCTTTCTCAATGTAAAATATTTGAAATTATTACTTTTGGTGAAGTCTTTTGTTCATTTGTAAAATGGACAAAATAGGAAGGAAATGTGAAATTTATCGCTTCATGCAGGTTTTGGTTCTGCTAAAAATTACTATTCTTCTTGTGTTTAAAAAAAAAAAAAGATGTATGAAGATGGAAAACAAGAAGAAAATTATACACGATGCATAACTTTTCCATTACATCCTTTCTATGATTTAAACCTTTGATTATGGGGTTGGGACATATGTCGTCCCACCGACTATTTCTTTATTCTACTCTTAACTTTTTTTGAAAAATAATCTCTGTCATACACTTATACTAGGATATATTAAAGAGCAATCTACTACAAAGAATTTTTTTTTGCAAAATGTGGCACGAGTTAATGTAAAAAAAGGCGCCTGTCCTAGACCGAGAGCAAAAGGTTAATTATGGATAAATATAATCATAGTATTGTTGTTACTAGACTCTTGGGTGAGAGTTATGTCAGCATAGGTGCTCAGAGTTACGGATTTTGAATACCACTTTCACTTTATAGAAAAATATGATTTCTTTAACCCCTTCAGGGGCAAACTACTCTTGTAGCTAAAATTTTGAAATGATTGATTGACACCAGGATTCACGAACGAATTTATTTTAAAATAAGTGAAAGCTTTTCCCTCATGTACCTTATAAAATCAAAATTTGATTATAAAATTCTGGTGTCATTGTGGCATTTTAGGATTAAAATTATGTGGTATATATAATATACCGGTGCCCTTCAAGGGGTTAATCGCAGAATTCAGTGATTAAAGAAGTAATATTTTTCTATAAAGACATTTTTTTTTAATCGCAGAATCCTTCGAATCTCGAAAATCTTCCATTTTTCTTTCAACGGCTTGACATAAAAGTGTGCAAGAGCTTAAGGATTTTAAAACATTTATATCACTCGGACATATTTTTGCATACAACTAACTCTAATTTAATGGCTGCAGAAAAAGTGACGTCACAACAGGTTCAAAAAGTATATCACTCGACTGTGACAACCTGTGAAAAAGAGGGAGGTAGGGGTAAAAACACCCACAAAATGTCGGTGACGTAATTAATTCCTTCGCGCTGACCGTGGCGCATAGGTGACGCATACAGTTATCAGAATCTTGGATTATTCCTACCAGTAATTTTTACTTGACAATTTTGCCTCATTTAATTGAAGCATTTCTGAGATTAAACTAGTCAAAAATTTCTATTTAGAAAAACCGGCGATAAAAGATTAAAAATTCTCTAAAAGACGCTCGTCGGGAAGAAGTTAATGGATCACCCGTCATTATTACTTCCATCAGACTAATTCTATTTAGAGAGCATGTTAATTGAGGAAAATGTTCACCTAGAACGTCACGAAATTCTTTTGATTTCTTTCAATGTAATGTCATATTAATAATATGGGTAGCCAGATATTTTATGGTTTCAATATCTCCATACAAACAATTCTTTACGAATGAAAGTTGACCTTGTCCTTGAGAAGTTATAGTGATTAAATTCTATACAGGGAAGTGTCGAATGTGCGGCAAAAAATATGTTGCGTAATTAGAACTAATGCTAGTTAAATGGGATTTCATTCACAAAGGCCGGATTTTGTTCTATCATATAGTGTACTTTTCACTTTCACAGTTTTGAAATAGGCGACAACAGGGGCGGCAATCACGCGTGCAAGAAAACCAATTGACAGCATATTTTCGGAAAACTGTTCTTCGATTTATTTAACACTAAACATAGCAGCAACAGGTTATTTGGGCGGTATCCAGTGAAAATATTTCGATTTGAACCAGAAATTTCTTCATCAAATAAATAATATATAAATCACAGAGAAATAAGTTAAATAAAAAAATTAAATAGTTTTAAATAAAAATTCTGGTGTGAGATATTTTTACAAAACTTGAGATTAAGAAAATTAAGAAAATTCTGGGATTAACCCTTAATTGCATAGCGATGTAAATTTCCATCACTTTTTATTTAACTTTTAATAAATAAATCAACTTCTTTGCCACCACTATATTTATATAGAAATATTAATCCAGTAAATTTCCCGTGAACTATGTTACTGAACAAAGTTAAAAATCTATCTTAAAATTTCTGGTGTCTAATATTTAATATATGTATAAAAAAAACACAATTGTAAAAGAAAAACTCATGCAAAGAAGTGTTAAATAAGGTGAAGAAAACCATTCAGGAAAAGTGGTGCCAATTAGCCTTCTGGCATGCGGGTTCGGAATTTCTGGGCTATAATATAGGCTCAATTAAAGCTCTCACATGAAAATGACGCAATCATGCGTGGATCAATCCCCCCCCCCCCCCCCATAATTTTTAGAAATATTTTGCGGAAAACCTATGCAATGGTTTTTTAAAGTAATTTTATATATAAGTTTATTTTTCCTCTTTCTAAAAAAATGTTGTGAATATATTCAATTCTGAATTAATCAACTCTAGAAACACTAAGAATGAGACAATTGAATTACTGAAAGTGGAACCAGAGAGTCGGCGTCGCGTCTAAGTGACCTATAGGGTGTTCAGAGTCCTTGATTATTTCTACAAATAATTGTAAATAGAAAAATTTTCCTTACTTAAACAGAACTTTTGCGATTACATTAGGCAAAAATTTCTTTTCAAAATTACTGGTGATTGAAGATGAAAAATTCTGTCAAGGATACTCGTTGCGAAGGGTTTAGTGAATTCAAAGTGAACAGAAATTCCGTATAAAGTTTAAAAAATCATAAAAAACAAAATAAATTATAATGATTTGAAACTGTGGTTTGAACTAAAAGCATTGTCAGGATGTGGTATTTTTTCCAAAAGCAATAAAGTTTAAGGTGCTAACTCGTTAACATTTTTCGGACGTACATAAATAAATGAAGATTGTTATAAAATAACTGACTATGGATGTATATCTTATTGCATTTAATCTTTCATTAGGTGTGTAGGACGATTTACTGAACGATTTCTGTTTTATTTATTTAATTTATTTTTAGATAGGGTGTTCAGAGTCCTTGATTATTTCTACAAATAATTGTAAATAGAAAAATTTTCCTTACTTGTGAGGAAGGAAAAATTGTGATGAAAATCAACATGTAGTACACTCTAAAAAAAATCCGTGAAAATACAAGAGATTTTCCATAAAATTTTACGGAGAAGTTTCATTTTTCCAAAACAACAGTACAATTTCCGTAAATGACATTACTTCCGTAAAGGAGATTTCAAATCCGTAGATATGCAGAAAGTTTTCCGTAAATTTGATGGATTTTTTTCAAAACAGTGCAATGCCCGTATTTCCCCATTTCCGTAAATAACGTTCAGAGGTTTGCATACAGATAAATTCTTGCTTGAAATGTGAATTAAGATTGTTGTATTTATTAGGGTCCAGGGTCTTCTAGGATCCAGGCCTGGACCGGTCCTACCCGTGGGCCTATTTTCTGTCATTAGACTCGGGCCAATCCTGGAGCTCATTCTAACCGGACCCGTGTCTGGGCGGTAATTTTTTGTGAAAATAATAATGATATTTTTTATTTTTTAGTGAAATCTTTAGAAATTTACTTTATTTATATAAATTACAGAAAAATATTTTTTTAAATCTCCTTTTTTTTTCTTTATAGTGCTTCAAATTATGAATTTTTTCAATGACATTTTAAAATTTTATTTTAATTTTATTAACGTGAGGCAATATTAGGTTATTAAAGGTTTCGTAAAATAATAACTTTCCAAATTATTGGTATTGAACAAAACTGACTTGTCTTATAAATTTGTGAATAAAACTAAAATTTATTATTTTATAAATTATAATTTTAGAAAGTTTATATTTTTTTTCTTTAAATTTATAAAAATAATTAATGATTTTTTCTTTACTTTTATAAAAATGAAGTTCATAATTTTATAAAGTTTATAATATATTTAGTTAGTTTATAATTTTATAAATTAAACTAAATTAATTTAGACTAAATTAATAAATCCAAATTTAAACATACCTATCCCAAGGTCATTAATTTCCAAAATTTTCGCTAAAAATCTCTTAAAAAAAAAAATATTTTTAAGGTTTCATAAAATAATATTTTTGCAAATTATCGGTACGTAGGTGTTAAACTAAGCTGATTTGTCTTATAAATTTGTGAATTAAACTACAATTTATTATTTTATAAATTATAATTTTACGAAGTTCATATTTTTTTCTTTAAATTTATAAAAAAGAATTAATAACTTTTTGTTTACTTTTATAAAAAATGAAGTTTATAATTTTATAAAGTTTATAATTTATTTAGTAGTTTATAATTTTATAAATTAAACTAAATTAATTTAAACTAAATTATCAAGTCCAAATTTAAACTTACCTATCCTAAGGTCATTAATTTTAAAATGTTCTCTAAAAATCTATTTTTTGTTTCGATTTTTTTCACAAAAGCTCTCAGCAAAGATTAAATATAATAATTTAATTTATTATAAAATTGTTTATTCACATAAGTTTTTAAAATAAGAGATAAAGAAAATTTACTTTAATAGCATGTAATAAATATGTCTACTTAAGATAATTGTTTTTACTGGAATTGATAAATAGATCAACAGACAAATAATTTTAAAAAGTATATGTACTATTGCAAAAAAAAAAAAAGCAATCATTAGTCTTAATACAATGTTTTACGCATATAATACATAAAAATTAAAATTTATCTCTTATAAAGCATCAAATAATAAAGCAAGATATTAAAAATTATGAAAATAAAATATTGAAAAGATCCATCTAACTATGGAACTTTTAAGTTTTTGCATTACTAAAAGCATCTAAAATAAATAACCACATTTGAGGAAACGAAGTGTCCAGTCATAGCGTAATGGTACAGCTCGCCAGTTTACTACGCAGAAGTTTCCGTGTTCGAACCCCCTCCGTGGCAAGTGTTGGTTATTTACTGAAAACTCGCACTGAAAGAAAAAAAAAAATAAAAAGTGTTATAAGATGTTCCTTGAGATTTTTTTTTTTTTTTTTTTTTTGGTCCTATAAAATTTATTTTAATGATATAAAAATATCTAAAAAATACGGAAGATATCTGTTAAAAAACGAAAATTTAAAAACGGATATTTCAGAAATCACGGAAAATTTCCTGGAATTTGCGGAAATTTTTTTTCCGTTAAAATACTGAAATAGTACTGGCATCTCGATTGCCAGTACAATTTCCGTTTTTTTTTTCAGGAAATTTTTTTTTACAGTGTATAGTAATTACACTGAAAACGAATTTGTCACTTAAGATGTTTGTAAGAATCTTTTATTTTACGGAAAAAGCTGTTTTTAACCCGGAGCAGTCGCGCAGGGTATGACATACCCAGGGTGCGTACGGTTTTTACAATTCTTATCACTATTTTTTGAAAAGGAATCTTCAGGTTACTTTATCTCAGAATTTGTAACAATTGTCTCCGATTGAAGAAGATGAAGATTATTATTTATATTTATTGGTGACAAAGTAAAAACCATCCATACTAAAGGAATCACGCTTACTATCCCATAGTAAGCGTGACTTCTCCTGGTTTAACAGTCAAATACTATTTATTAATGAATAATTTGAATGCCAACTACAGGATTTGACTTAAACAAATTCGTGAAAAAACAAACTTTTTTCGTAAGATAAACGGTTTTTGACTGTCAGTTAAGGAGCCAGTATTTTCTCGATAAATCAACATATCATTATTATTATTTTATTTTATTGTAGTGTAGTGAAGTGAAACACTGATAGAAAAACACAGCGACAAACTATAAGAGAATAAATTCTTCTTATTTAATTATCAGCACACTATATTATTTCCGAAACTTCAGCTATAATATACATAAAAAATATTTAAATATTACTGAAAAACTGGTTATTTTCGAAAGGAAGCAATAAACTTCATGTAAATTGCTACTAAATAGACGATATAATGTGCAGTTTGTTTATTCCGAACGCTTCCCATTTAGCAGGCCTATTGTCATACGTTACTACAAATTTTATGTTTTAGTACGAAAATAGTTTAAAATTTGATGCATGTATATACTTTAAAATATAAGCTTCATAAATTTGAACTGACAAAATGCATATTCTGTGTCTGTGATACTGATTTACGTTTCCGTGAATAAATTTCGATACCATAACTGCTGACATAATTACCAAAATCCATTGAAAGAACCATTTCCTCCAACTATACTTAGACATTAATTCAAGTGTAATTGTATTTTAAAGACATCCTGTAAGTGATTATTGAGATAATGGCTAAAATATGATTAAATGATGAAATGTTCATTTGGAGAGCAAATTACGCATGAATATGTATCTAACCTCTTATAAATGCACGGTTAGATATAACATAGTCTGGATATTTCATGTATATAAATATATTTAGACATAAAAATTATATAATTTCGTGATTCCCAAATTTTCTTTTTTAATGTATTCTTTTTTATTGATTTTCTCAAACTGCATATTCCACTTCTTTTCCCTTTTCTATATTTCTATACTGTCTCTCCACGTCTAAGTGCATTAATAGATGTGTTTGTAAATGTTGATGCATTTCACCATTTAGTGATTTATTACAAAAATTTGCATATAAAGTTTACAATTTTTTAGCTTAACTTTTAATAGATAAAATCTTTAATATCAAATCATTGTATTTTCGTTTTGGCATTGAAAGCTGGTGGCGTAACGTAGAATATCCAGGGGGCGGTTATTCTGGACACTAAATTTTAGAAACGCCAAAAATTTGTTCCATGAAAAAATACTATAGTAGCCATTATGAAGGGGCCGCAATATTTCGAGTTACCCCTGGTGCTCCAAATCCGACGTACGTGAATATTAAAAGCCCTTAAAGATCACCGTGAATTATCATAAGTCTTTATTGTATAGATTTGTTCTCTTACAAAGCTCCTTTTAGATCTTTTCCTGTTAACGTTCTGTTAGTTGTAAAATTTAATAGATATTTGTTAGGTATTGTATTACAATAAACTTAACAGAAATGTGACAAATAAAATAATAATAATAATTTATTTAAGTAGAAAATCCTTGATAAAATAATTTGTTATATTTTCTTTGTAAAATCCTGCGAGAACAATAAGTGAACTTTTCTATTAGATTTAACCCTTTTTATCCTGACGGTACTTATAAGTACCACTTTAATAAAACACCTATATATTCGTAATATGACCGTTTTTGCTAACGGTATTCACAATGGCACAAAGAGTGTATTTCTGACAGCAGGCAGGAGATGGCAAATTCAAGCACATATCCTCTTTCTTTGCATTATAGGGATTTTACATTTGCCACGCTACATTCGAAATCCATTTTGCAATAGAATTGACATGCATGTTGTTCTTCATTTGAGTAATTTTAGTGGTTTATTACCGGTTATTTAGTACTATTATTTTCTATTGTTTTCTATACTCTACAGGGAACTTTTCCTATATTTTATTTGAAGTTTACTATTTGAAATTTACTATTTTATTTTATATCATAGGTTAAAAAATTTATGTTGGTTACAGTTGCATAATTAACCACTAAAACACTATAAAATTATTTTCCTCTTTCCTATTTTTATTCTGCGCCAAAACTTATCCAATGATGTAAAAATACAATTAAAAAGTAGCTGGAAAATGAATTCAGGATATAAAGGGTTTATCATCACAGGCTTGTATTATTTCTTAAAATTCAACCAAGTGACTGAGAGTTCAAAAGTAAATTCGTTGTTTACAAATTTTAAAACATCTATCAGCGTCGTTTCTTTCGTAAATAATAGCTGACAAGTCTCCCAATTTCTGAATGAAATTATTAGCTTTATCTAATAATACGAATTTGCGATTAAATAACATGAAGATTACTATTCGGAAATGGTAGTCAAAATCTGTCAAAAAAAATGGTAGTCAAAAATCTGATGACTTGACACCCATGCATAAATGCATAATTGTCTTCACAGACAAATTTTATCTAGTGATGCATGCCGGTTTAATCCTTAAATGCCTAGTGTATCAAATTTGCAACATTTTTTATTTAACTTTTAATAAATAAATCAAGTTCTCGCAACCACTATATTTATATCGAAATCTTATCCTGTAAAAATAACATAAATATGCTACTAAATAAAGTTAAAAATATAACTTAAAAGTTCTAGTGTCTAATCCTTAATATAAGTAAAAAAAAAAAAAAAAAAAAAAAAAAAAAACCCACAATTGTAAAAGAAAAGTTCCTGCATATAAAGGTTAAGGATTAGACAATAAAAGAGAAAATTTATCCAAATAAATCCGCATATATTTCAATAGAATACTGAAAATCTCCCGAAAATGAGCTGTTTTCCAAAAAACAAATATTGCACAAAATAGTGCAATTTACTGGAATTTTGTTATTTTGATACGCTTTGAAGTACGGTTTCTAAGCATCTAATAAATTATAGAGGGAAGTAAAAAGAAATGCATTTTAAAATTTGTAAAAAATATGAAAATAAAATGTTTATGTTTCCCAAACAGATGCAAAATTTTTTCCAATAATTTAAACAATCAATTTCTATTTTCTAATAAATGTATCGCTGAATTTTCAAAGCTTATTTAAGACCTCTATATCGAAAAAATTTAATATCTATAAGTTTACGTTTAAATCCATTATTTAAATGTGACATTTTCATTTCAGTTAAAAATGAAATTTGAAAATCATCTGAATTCTCTTAGGAAAGCCTTATGACATGAAAATAAATGTTCTATATTTTTCGAACGAATGAACCAAATTTAACCGAAAACTATACAGCTATATCCGGGTACTTCACCAACATACCTACCAAATATTAATCTAATTGGATGCTTTTTGTGGCAGTTATTGCGGAACAGACAGAGTTTATAGTTTTGCCTTCACAAGTATCGCTGGTCTGCGTGGCACAATGTTTACGGCTCTTGCGACCGTAATTTTAGAAATTTTCCTATCGAATTAACACTAAATATACCAAAGATTTTATTCAAGTTTTATAAAAATATTTTACACCGGAATTTTTATTTCAAACTACTTTTTTTTTTTTTTTTAAATTTTGACTAATTTCTGTGTGATTTATGTTTTATTTATTTTATGAAGAAATTTCTGGTTCGAATTAAAATACTTTGTATAAACCAGTCAAATAACCAGTTGCTAGTATATTTAGTGTTAACTGTACGGCATTCTTAAAGTCTCAAATATTATAAAAATTACAAAACTAAAAATATTTTTTTTTGTTATTTTAAACCTTTCTGGTCTCTTTAAAACATTAGAGATCGTCGTCTTAAAACTGTCTTTAATGACCGGCAACGGTTGCGAAATTAAAATAGGCAGTGACGGAAACCGCAAAACATAAAGATGAGAGAAATACATCTTAGGTATTTCTTATACTACTAGTTATAATTATGACTCGCTGTGGAGGTCGTCGGTTAATAAGAATCATTTTTAAGTTAAGGAAACGGGTCACGGATTGGGTCATATGATGACTTATACGGTGAGTTGGATCGGTGAGTTTTGCATGACAAAAAGGCGAGTCCATGATATCAGATTCATTCGATTTGAATACGTGGATTTAAAAAGATTTTGATGGACGATAAGCTTAATTAATAAAATAGTTTCTTAATATCTATAGGTGGGAGAAAGGCAATATGAAGACCACTGTTATTTTAAAAGATTTCATTATAAGAATTTTAATTTGACTTTATACATTGCTTTTAATAATTTTAAAAGCATCTTTTGAATGCTACCATGTAAATTTTCTTGCGATCTGATGATACCGGAAGTCTGCATTTTTTAAGTGTATCCAAGAACAAACTTTCACAAGATAACTTAGACCACTGTGGAACTGAATATGCTGTTGAGTGGAATACTTTACGCTTAAAAATAACGTTTTATTGAATTTCATCTTATTTTTACAAGGCTTTTATGGATGATTACAAATACAATATCAGATATAGTTTAAATAACATGCAGAGTATCTATTTGAATTTCAGAATGGTGTAATGGGGAAAAAAGGCAAAAAACGTAATAATATAAGTGTGCTGAGAAATTTGAGTCGACTGACGTAAGACGTCATCGGTAAAAATAGCAATATAAATAATAACAGTAGGAATTAAAATTTTAACGACAACTATTAATTATTATAAATTATCTGCAACAAATGATTTCATTTTAACACCGTATTTTTTGGAATAAATGGAGTGTTTTATTTGTTTATTTGTTTATTTCATTTAAATTAAAAATATTCTAAAAATACAGTTATCTTTTTTTTTTTGAATCAGTGGAAGAAATTTATCCAGTTATAAAAAAACACCTAAATCTGAGTAATTTTTACGTAGTAGCTGCATTCTGCATTTGAGAGATGAGGGAAATGCTCCGGATATATGCTTTTCGTATTAATTATTAAGCCTAATTTATTTCAAGGGCGCACCCAGCCATGCGGAAAGCTAAACGTTTTCTTCAACATTCATATATAATCTATAGAAATTTCGGAAATTAAGGTCCGCGGTTTTCATCGTCAACGGGACTAATGCGGTTACCGTTCAATGTTGTTAATATACCGTTTATTCCGGCGTTTAACACGCGATTGTGTATAGCGCGCACCTAGATTTTTAGGCTTTATTTTTCAATTTTTAGGTATATTCGCCGTATAACGCGCAACTCTTTCTGTGCAAAGAATCTTTCATGAGATTCATAGCAAAAAATAAAATTACGATTATTGTAAAGAATAATAACTATAACATGTTATGTTATTTGATATGCATTTTTTTATGTAAAAAAAATTGCATGTTTTTTAAATTAGAAATCTTAGTTCATATGATCATCTTTTTTTTTTGTAATTTTTCATTTTTCATTTTTATAGCTAACATATAACGCGCATCTGTAAATTTTGATAAATATTCTTGTATCAAAAGTGCGCGTTATACGTTGGTATAAACGGTATTTTAATATGAACGAAGACTTTGAGTCACTTTCGCTTAACCCTTTATGCCCCGACGGTACTTTATAGCACTATAAAAAAATCTATTGGCAGTAAAACAATTCTGGATGAATTATGTTTACATTACTTCATCATGTTTCAAAAATATTACTTGTTGTACAAAACAAAAATATTTTTTAATGGGTAATTTCTTTTCCAATTATAATAGTTCAGCTTTCATGCTGCTAAAAGTTATGTAAGTGGAAAATTTCATTTGTAAAAAGTTTCTATATTTATAATGCCAGGCCATTATATTTGTACATTTCCTAATTCTATAAAATACTGAAAACGACATTTTAAAGAAATAATTTGACTAGAGTTGTAAATATTCCACAAAACTCATACAGATACCTATTTATTTATTTTATTTTAATAGATCAAATAGTTATAAAATTTATTTATTGATTACACAAGTCTTCTAACGTACTTTCTTCAGGAAATGACAGAGCGTTGCTCGGGGAGGTCAAGATAGGCTTCAGTGCCAAGTAAGCAAGAATCCGAAAATGCAGGAGAAATGTATATCTGAATCTGTACAGTGCTTTTATTGTAAATTGGAAGAATGTAATTTTTTATCAGTAAGTAAAAGCAGAGCAAAATTATCATATCCTAAACTGCTAAACATTAGACATGGACGGCGTATTATGTACACGCCGTAGAAAACACGCGTGCCAGCGAACCAATTGCCACCACTATTTCCAAATAATAATTTTCGACATATATAGTCATATAAGCTCTGCGATTAAAGCTTCAGAAATAAAAACCAGTGATTTCAAGGAAATTGTTTAATTAATAGAAGTTTTATAACAACGTTTTGCGCACCAATAAAGCATTAAAAAACACGCAAAGTCTTTTTAAAAGCTCATAAACTTGTCTTCGTCTCTGAGAACAAAAAGGTGAAAGATTTCGCTCAAAACAAACGGACAAGATCCATTAACAGTTCACATGAAAATGGTTTTGAAAATGGACGAATCCATTTAGAAAACTAGTCGTTGGTGGCCACCGTAATACTTACCCATCATGGATATGCATAATAAAGAACATGAAAGCAAAGCATGCGTAAACTATTTATAAAATGCATTGCAATTCGAATAAAATTGTGGCTTGATGACTTCATAAACTTTAAACGCTCTATTACTGAATTGCGTAAAGGAAACATCCTTATAATTCAAACATTTATAGTAATATTAACTAACAGTTTACTGCGTCGGATTAAGCGTCTCATTTCCAATTAAAATATATCTTTGAATTGAAATTTGAATGAAATACAGGGTCATGAAAAATCGATGAGTTAGGAAAAATATAATTATAAATATCTTGGAAACTAATTATCCGATCAACTTCATTCTTTATGCAAAATTTATGTTTTTTTATTGTCTTTGATATTCACTCCTTAAAATAAACAATTTCAAAAATTTGTATATACCTTTTATCAGAACGAATATTTCGAGAGTCCTAAAAATATAGTTCCGGATAATCGAGGTTACTGAAATTCAATAAACTTCTTCCTATTATTACATACCAAATTTCAAGTCTCTATCTCAATTTGTTCGGGAGGTAGAGCGTTTACAGGCACACAGACAGACGGACGGCAACTTTATTTTCTAAAAATGTGTTTTTCAGAATCTCCAGTGTCTGAAACGTGTAAATCCGTAAAAAAAAAAAAAAAAAAAAAAAAAAAAAAATCGATTTTCGAAACGATTACAAGACTTACCCTATACTACGTACGATGGGTAAGTAAAAGGAGAAAGGAGATAATATAAATTGTGATAAGAAAACATCTTAAATAGACGTATTTGTTCTAGCAATTTGAAAAGAGGAGGGAGTGGGGCCTCAAAACAAACATTTACAAGACTTTAAAATATTTTGTGGGTGAAAAAGGACTCGTGGAAATTAAATTCACCGATGTGTGAGGATTTGCAGATAATTTTATCAGAGGTTAAATCCAATTTATGAACGGCATTCCAAAAGTGCTTAGCTATGGCTGTAACTTTGTTGTGTCAAATATCTCTCTTTTAAGCTCTTTCCTTATCACACTTTATAAAACCTATTTTCCGGGTTTTCAAAAGGATTCGTCATTTTTCAGTTGGTTCACGTGACTTGTTAATGGAAGTTATTCGAATATTTTGAGAAAAATGTTTCTCCATTTCATTTTCACTGAAAAAACAAAGCTCATAACGCTGTCGAAATTAGTTTGCGGGTTTTTAAATATTTTATAAAGTACTAAATGTTCATATTTAGTACGTGGAAATTTTTCCAGAGAAAATTTCTCACGCCTCGCATTCATAATATTCAAATTTTAATTGCTTAATATGCGTATAGCCAACATAGTAAAAATGTACCCAAGCCGGGACTCGAACCCGGGTCATCAGATTAGCGGACTGACGTTCTACCAACTGAACCACTTGGGAATGATACTCAGCCTGGAACTTTTTCACCATAACATGTTGGCAAGGCTACAGACGCAGCACAAGATGGAATATTTTCCGTGAGACGCCAGCCCTGGGGCAAACACCAAATCAAAGAAAATCCAGCATCGAAAGTTGAAATAAATTTGGTAGAACGTCAGTGCGCTAATCTGACGACCCGGGTTCGAGTCCCGGCTTGGGTACTTTTTAACTATGTTGGCTATACGTCTATTAAGCAATTAAAATATGAATATTATGAATGCGAGGCGTGAGAAATTTTCTCTGGAAAAATTTCCATGTACTAAATATGAATTTATTTCAATTGTCGATGCTGGATTTTCTTTGATTTCGTGTTTGCCCCAGGGTTGGCGGCTCACGGAAAATATTCCATCTTGTGCTGCGTTTGTAGCCTTGCCAACATGTTATGGTGAAAAAGTTCCAGGCTGAGTATCGTCCCCAAGTGGTTCAGTTGGTAGAAAGTCAGTTCGCTAATCTGATGACCCGGGTTCGAGTCCCGGCTTGGGTACTTTTTCACTATGTTGGCTATACGCCTATTAAGCAATTAAAATTTGAATATTACTAAATGTTGTTTTTAAACTTGTGTTATAACGGTGTCGAGTGATTTTTATTGTTTGGATTGTTTAATTATTACAAATACGCATGAAAAGGAAAAATGTTTTTAGAATATACACGAAACTTTACCATTTTTCTACAATGTGAAGTTTAAAATACAAACGAGATTTCGAAGGTATTTACAATGTGAAAAATTTGCTCTGCTTTTACTTTCTTGTGAAAAATTCCATTTTCACTTGTTTATACTAAAGCACTATTGAGATATACATTTCTCAATCTTGCATTCATTTTTTCCTGTCTCTACAGTAAAGGATTTTAACCTGAGGCCAGCGGGCACTAAGCTACCGCTATTTTAGAATTAAAAAAAAAAGTCTCATTTAATGACAGAAATTTTGCGATTAAATAAGGCGAATGTTACTTTTCGGAATTTGTTGTATAAATTATATTTTATATTTATACTGAAATCACTTTTTATGAGTCAAAAACTGATGTGTGCTCGTATAATATACAGAGTGATCGGAAACTATATCTGGCGAAATTTTAAAGGGTTGAGGGGACCAAAATAAGCATTTTTTTTTGTCGTAAAATTAGTGTCCGGAAATGACGCGCATAAGCACCATCTATTGGCGCTTACACGCTGTCTTTCATTGCACCTTCACTTTTTTCCTCGCCATCAGCGCTTAAAAGCGCCATTTCCGAAAACACTTTCTATGACGAAAAATACTTGTTTAGATTCCCTTTACCATTCTCTAAAATTTTGCCAGTTACATTCCGATCACTCTGTTTATCAATGTCCGTATCACATATAAATATTTACAACTATATGTGCAAAATGCATAAAAGTGATTTGAAGGAGGTATTTGGGGTAGAGCTACTCAAATTCGACATTCGAAAATGTTTTTGGAATAAAGTCATCTGACAATGTGTTAACTGTAAGAGATGTAATCTTCCCAACTGGGCGAAAAAGTCCGGGCCAGGATTCAAACCCTCTCGGCTGAAGCTGCCAATCCTCTACCAACTGAGCAATCCCGGACGAATATGGCTGAACTATTTCACCCAGTTAACCTTAATGATCATAGCATCTGGTCTGATATCTGAATCAGCACAACAGAATAAATCACAGGAAATGGGACCTCAAGTAAACGCTGGAAACGTGATTACACTAGATTAATTTTAAAATTGAATTAATCAAAATTAATCCCAAAATTAAGCCAAACTGGCAACCCTGAATTTGAGAACGGTTGCCAGGAAAAGACTAAAATTTCATTTCAAATACCACTATTTTCGTACAGAAATAGTCGCCTTATTTAATGACATAAAATATGTAACTGAATCAGACGAGTGATTCTGTACGAATATTCTGGTATTAAAAATAAAATGTTACTATTTTATAACTCTGGTATATATTAACTCTCGCTTTGAGTAATATTTGCCAATTTTTATTTCAAAATATCTACAACTTTCTCTAACTCGTAATATTTACTTTATTTAATAACAAATTGCTTTTTTAAATAAGGAGAAAATAAGCATTACGGAAAAGTGGTATATATTTCGAATAAAAAAATCTACAATTTGACAACACTAAATGATGCTGATAACTTTGAGCTTTTTAATTTTTGATAAAATAAAAATGTTAAAAAAAAAATAAAATAAAGAAACACCAAAACAAATTACATGAAATTAACCCGGGAGCAGTCGCATGGGGTATGACATACCCCAGGGTGCTTACGGTTTTTACAATTGTCACCACTATTTTTCGAAAACTAATCTACAATTTACATTATCATAGAATTTGTAACAATTATCTCAGACTGAATAAGGTGACGATTATTAATTGTATTTATTGGTGACAATGTAAAAACCATTCATTATCTGTATATGCGCGACCTCTCCTGAGTTAAAATAATACAACTAATATAATAACTAATATAATATAACTACATGTATTGATACAACTAAATATTTAAAAATATGTTTGTAAACTAGCTGACCCGCCCGGCGTTGCCCGGGCCCGCTATAATAACCTCAAACAAAACTTAAGCTTGTATAATTATATATCTTCGGAAAATATTTCAAATGAACTTAGTTTCCGGGGCCCCAATGACTTCGACAGCGTCGAGTACTCCAACAAATCTCTTTCCGAACGAACCTGTGACAAGTGTCCCCGTTGCCTTAGGCAGCGTATACGGGAAGTTCTCCCCACTCTCCGAAGACAGTTAAAAACCAAGTTGAATGAGCCAAACCCCGTAGTAATTGAGCCCATAGACCCGGAGCTAAGAATGTGTAAGCTAAGTTGAATGATAAAATTTATGTTCAAATCGAACCCAAAGAATTCGCCATTAATGTGCGAAAATGGTCGTAACATTACGTCATAACATCTACGATTTTCCAAAGAAAATGTTAAATACAAATGTTACGTTGTTACGTTTTTTTTTTTTTTTTTTTTTTTTTTTTTTGCATAGAATCCGAATCTGCAATAAAAAAGGTTATCATTTAAGATTTCAAAGTTGCTCCCCCTTTATCCCCAGGGTGCAGAGTTGGGGTGACAACTTTGATATCCCTGAATAGATTTTACAAAAATATTGAACGCACATTTTCCGTTTTTCAATTCGATGTATATTTATCGAGTTATTCGACCGTTTCCAGAATTTTCAGACACCCTGTATATAAAATGCAAAGGGAAACAATGCAATACCTTAAATACACAATACTCACACAGAACTTAATCGTTATTACTGTAATCTTCAATTGCAACATATATTCACATTCATATTTTAACCCCTTAAGCACCATATTCAATTTAGTGATATTATGCTGAATACCAGATATTAGGTTGTTAGGAAAGTTCCTTCCGTTTGGGAAAACCAATTCGTACCGGAAAATTCTTCCCATCAATTATTATACATTAGATATCGAAATTAATGTCTAATAACTGAATGATAGAATTTTCTGGTACGAATTGGTTAGAACATTGCAATCTGGACTTAAAAGGAGGACATACGCCCAGGTATTGCAAATGAAGAGTCCATGAAGTACGCAGGTACGTCTTGGTGCTTAAGGGGTTAATAGTCTAGAGTAGGGTTCTTCAAACTATGGCTCGTGAGCCACAGCATTACCATTACTTTAGTATAGAAAAAATTGACTTTTTAATGAGTGAAAATTTGCAGTTACATAAGTTGAATATTACCTTGCGGTATTTCTGGTGACGAAAGACTTTCAGACATAAAAGGTTGAAAACCCTTAGAATAGAAAGAATTTCTGCCGGTCTTGCAATTTTTAATAGATATATTCCGTAAAAAGTATAATATATTCTTTCTGACAAATGGGAGCAGCAGTTTACATGCCTTAAAATTGAACCATTTTCCCTCATCATTTCCACCAAAAGCGATATATCCCAAGTATAGTAATATGTACCTGTAAAAAATATCTTTAATTCTGTTCCGGTCATTCTAGGGAAATATAGCATGCCCAATGATGATAATTTAATAAAGGAAAGTTTTCTAGCCCTCTGAGCGTCTGAGGGCTTTCCTGCATTTTCATAAAAATGCTCATAAAACTAATATTAATTGAAATTTTCTTTCACAATTTGTTTCTAAAATACACTTTAAGCCTCTTTATCACACATATGCCTTAAAATAACACTCTGTTAAGAATATTTTTGCCTACAGTTGATTTAAGATGTTTTTGGAAAACGGAAAAATACGGGCAAAACGTTTAGAGGGCTAGGCAAACAGCTATTCAGTTCAACAATAAACGAGGAAAATATAGTAGTGACTGAAGTCACTACTATATTTTCCTCATTTATTTTGAATATAATGCGCTCAAACGCTTCATCTGTAATGTCCTTTTCTTGGACTTTTAAAGCCTGCATAAATACTTCATACCGTTTTTTGTTCAACTCAGACATAGCTTGTTAGAAATAATTCTGAGACTTAATTCGTTGTCATAAAAACGATTTTTAAATAACGGTGTTTTACAATATCGATTTTCATAAAGGATATACCGTAATTCCTGGTATATAATCCACGGCTCAAATAATTCTGTTTCGCCCAGAAATTTTATTTAATAGAATGTAACCTATTTCTACTTGTTTTTTATTTGATATTACTTATTAAATAAAGTTTCTTGTTGGAAACAGAATTATTTGAGCCGAGTCTTTTATACCAGAAATTAATGTATATGTTGTGTTTTATGTACGTTTAACAATATCGCTTCTTTAGGAACAACGACTAATTGTTTCTGATTATCATTATCTCAATTGCAGCAGTAAGGATGTCTTGACACAGCTCTTTGTATAGACAGTTCTTCGGTAACCGAGATATAAAAGCCCGTATCACGTACTCTATATTCAGGATCGTCTTCAGTTGATGTCTACATCACCCCTTCGTCCCAATCGCCTGAAAAATAAATCATTACTAATAGACTATGAAATACTTTCACAGTACAAAAGTAAAACTTGAGTATGTGACATCTTAAATATTCACAATGTAATGGCTTCATATTATTTTGTGTAGCTCTGTAAACTGATTTTCGCTGTTACTCCTACCCATACTTGTCAACCCCCCGAATTTTTTAAACAATTAATAAAAACATAAACTGAACGAGAAAAATTATTTAATTAAATGTGTCTTGTTTCTATGTAGTAGTCATTTGAAACTACTTGATTTCATTCATTAAATAAAATTTCTCGTTCAAACTAAATTTTTATGATTTAATAAAGAAGAGGGGTTGGCAATTATGCTCATATTTTAGGGGTGAAACAAGCCGGTTTGAATCTAAACGGCATATATTACGCAGCTATAAAGAATTAGCGCAGCCAGGGGGCAGGAGGATTTGGATACTACCATTTTCGAATAGAAAGTTTCACCTTATTTAATCGCCAACTTATGTGATTAAATATGGCAAAAATTAATGTTATCCATAGTATCCCTTCACCTTTGGGTGCGCCAATGCTATCTAGTAATATTTCTGAAAGTTATCGAAACATATTTACGGAAGGGAAAACAAGCAAGAGAACTTTCAAAATATATTTCCAGTAATTTAGAAAGTGTTTGTAATCAAAAAATTAAACGTAAGTTAATGTCCATAAAAAAATAAAAACGAATAAATTAAATTAAATTTAGCTCTTTATAATTATTATTATGTCATTAATACATAAACTTATTAACACATCAGTAACAAATAAAAGTCATCAAATATCCATTGAGGAGTCTTTTACGCTAACGGCGATTTTAAAATACAGGAAAATATACCGTAATTTCCGGCGTATAAATCGCGAATCAAACAATTCTGTTTCAACCCAGAAATTTTATTCAATAATTGAAGTCAAATATTTATAACAATCTAGAAAGTTACATTTTATAAAATAAAATTTCTGGGTCGAAACATAATTGTTTGATCCACGGATTATACGCCGGAAATTACGATACACTGGTGCAAACAATAAATAAGAAAAAATAAATATTTGCTTGAGTGAAAACTTATACTAATTAATTTTTCAGCAGAGTTGAAATTACGCTGTAAATTAATAAAATACAAAGGATGTGAATTATCACTTTACTAAACAGCGTACAACCAATAGAGTGAAAAAATGTCCAGACCGGGGTTCGATCCCGGAAAGTGCTCGACCATTAAGCTATCCGGACGGCATCCGGTCTAGCATTCTCTCCCTTTTATATGGCTAGGCTACAACCTCGCCTGGGTTTAATTTGTCTCATGTATGCCACTGAAAGTTGTGCTCATGATTGACGTTCCATTTTGTGTTGCGAGTTCGCCTGATTTGCCCCCGTCAAGACGACGCTTATGATAGGGACATTTTTATTGATATGTAAACCTGAAGAACCTAATCTCATAAAGTTTAAATTAGAGGGTGGGGTCTTTAATTGTTTTCATAGATAATTGCCGGTCAACAATATTTTATATACGGTATGTATGGAATTTCTTAATAGTTTTTAAGAAATATCTTTCATAAAGTATATATTTATTTTTGACAGAAAAGTATACTAGAACATTAGATATTTGAACTTTTAATAAAAACTTTAAATTTATTTATTTCAAAATGAAGTTTTTCAGAATTGCGCGTAAGGTATCTGTAGAATTAATTGATGTTTTCAAACATTATACATTATAACTACACTCATGTTCAAAATTAAGAGAATCTGCACATATTTTGTCGAATTTTATAAAAAGTACTGAACGAAAGGTAAAACTAATGCTTCGAAATAAAAATGGAAATTTTTAGTGTCGAATACGTAAGCGTACATAAGGTGTATAGGTGGAACGAGCAGAGGAACAGGCTTTATAAGCGCTTGGCAAATTTCGCGTTTCGTTCGCTGGCACACATCGCCGAATATTTTGGTGTTTTTTTGGAACATTCGGTGAAATTTAATAGGAAACAGTAAAAAGGAGTTAAAAAAAAAGTTTGGATGATGGAATAAGGTGGCGAATCATAGGGAGATTGGAAGCATGTTAGTCTCTAATGCAGATTTCTGGAGACTTCAATGTAACACCAAGCGTCATGTCCAGCTTATGGAACAAGATTAAAGATACTGAATCCATAGAGAGAAAGCCTGGGCAAGGTCACCCGAGAGCCATGACGGCCAATGAAAATCGCTATTTATCCATTACAGCGAGGCATTACAGGAGTGCAACAGATTCTCAGCTCTCTCGTGACTTTTATGCGGCCTCAGGAAGCCGAGTTTAAAGAGTTACTGCTTCCACAAGGCTACATGACAGAGGGCTGTTTGCAAGAAGACCTGCTGTTTGCGTCCCACTCACTTCTGCACACAGCAGAGCCCGTTTAGCACGGTGCAGAGATAATCGATTTTGGACTAGGGATCAGTGGGGGACCGTTGTACTCACTGATGACTCTCGGTTCAGTCTAAACACTGATTCTCGACGTATTTTCATCTGGAGAGAATCAGGGACCCGATACCTGCCCTCCGGCAACCTGCCCTCCGGTCTGGGCATGCATCATGTTGGATGAGCGCACATCTCTTCATGTGTTTGGAAGAACCTCTCTGACTGACGTTAGGTATAGGGATAAGATCTTGGAGCCCTATGTTCGCCTTTTCAGAGGTGCACTTGACGGTGATTTCATTTTAAGGGACGAAAACGCACGCCCACATAGAGCTCATCTGGTCGACGAATTTCTGGAAAGTGAGGATATTCGCCGGATGGATTGGTCAGCCAGATCTTCAGACCTAAATCCCATACAGCATATCTGGGACGCTCTGGGGAGCACAATTGCAACTTGCATTTCACCTCACAGAACCAACCAGGGCCTGAAAACAGCGTTGCTGGAGGAGTGGGGAAAACTATCACAGGTACTCATGAGCTGCCTGATTTCCAGTATGAATTCACGTTGTGACAGATTGCTGTAAGAGGGGACCATACCCCCTATTAACCCATTTTTTGTTCAATCTTTTAAGCTCTGTTTTTTACCTTCCGACGCGGATGAGTCTTACGCACGATCATGCATGTGTATTATAACTGATATATGGTTATTTGTTTTGTATTATATCAAACTATGTACGTACCTAATTTTATTAAAATCTGTCCAGTAGTTCTGTAGATAATAGATAAAATCTGAAAATTGTTTTAATTTTGAACATGAGTGTATATTTTAAGACTGAGCTTATATATGTTTATTGTTTCACCTACAAAAAAGATTATGCAAAGATTAACTCCGAGACAATACTTCCAACTTTATTTTAAATATATAAATTTTGCTAAAATATACACATGTTTTTGTTCAGTCTTAAGATATATTATATAAATATGTGAAGATTCCATGATAAAATATTAATTGTGGTTTAGGAAAAATCTTGCGCACAGTTTAAAAAAACCACATTTTTAACATTTTGAGACAAACGACTTGAAAAAATTCTTTTAAACGTTGCTTATATAGGGATTACCTGATATGTTTCTAATCATAACTAGAGTAAGTACAAGAATTTTATAAGGCGGTTTGTTTTAAAATGCGTAGACAATGTTGTTCTTTCATATACTACAGGTTCCTAGAAAAATGAAATTTTAAGTATAGCAGAAAATAAGTAATGGCTCATTTAATCATATTTTTTTAAGTTACTTTACTTGTAACAAAATTAGTTTACTTGTAGAATCTTATTTAAGTGCCACACAATTTTAGTGTGGCACTAGCAGAGGCGGATCCTGCTATTCAAACTGGGCATGCTCTTCTCAACCAGTAATATTTAGCAATTTTTCCTAATATGTTTTTACGATTTATTATTGTGATGGAAACTATAGGGAAAAGAGCATACTCAAATTAAGTAGCAAGGTTCGCCATTGGATGACGTCTGGTGTTGCCCGGCATTACTTGAAATTTTCTTAAACTTATTAGACATACAAATGCAATGGTGAACGCCCCACTGCCTTAGACAATGCTGAACGATCCTAAAGACGGGAAAAATATAACGGCCGCCTTAATATACCTAATTTTTTTTAATATAATATACAAAGGGACCTAATGGTGCGGGCCCAACTTCACTTCACCAACAGTAACGCAGAAACCAATTAAAAGCGATTCCGCATGGTGGCAACCGGTCAGGGATTTATCCAGGGTAAATACCAGTTTTTTCTTATAGAAAATTTTGCTTTTTAAATCACTCGATTAAATATGGCAAATTTTTCTATAAGAAAATACTGGTATCTACCCCAAAAAATTATCTGGCTGGTGGCCACACTGTCCTGTCCTTCGTCACTCTAAAAAACAATTTCTCATGTTTACAATTCACGGGAGTAGTAAATATTGGGTTGTTCGGAAAGTTCTTTCCGTTTGGGAAAGTTGATTCGTACCGGACAATTCTATCGTTTAATTATTAGACATTAATTCCGATATCTAATGTCTAATAATTGACGGGCAGAATTTTCCGGTACGAATTGGGGTTCCCAAACGGAAGGAATTTTTCGAACAACCGAATAATTCTCTCGAAGTGCTTATTCCGTTTCTGAAACAATCCATCGCCAAAATTAAGCAAAAAATCTATTTTATTTCATTTAAAACTTTTAAATGATTAACGAATGTTTGCTCCATACAAGGATATAAAATATATGATGGGTAAGAGTTCAAACAGAAATAGGTAAATAAAAACAAAGTCGTCATTTACGGCAGAAAGGAGACTTTATAAATAATAGCGAAAATTAAAAAAAATGTTGCATGAATTCCGAATAACTTTATTGAAAATTGGACAAAATTTACTATATTGAACTAAAAGATTGAATTTAGATTGCTTTTATGATTGGCTAAAAACAGAGCTGCCAAGTTCTCACTAACCTTCCGTAATAAATGGATTGATTTGACCCAGTTTAACAACGTTTTGAACCAGAAAATTTATTTCATAAAACCTTATATATTTAATTTCAGGTTTCTATGTGGACTATATTTAATTTCACTTCTTAAAAAGAATTCTGGTGTGAAACGTATCAAACCTAGGTTAAATTAACTCCCACATTACGGAAGATTAGTGGGAGCGTGGCACCTCTGTAAAAATCACCGTCGAACTTCGAAAATCGAAGAAATACGAAAAAATACGCATTCATTATAAAATAACAAACAAATATAATTACAAAATCAAAAACCTAAGTCTCAGGTGCATTGGAACCTGTCCCAGTCTATTAGACACCCATAGGTGATTTTAGGTTTTTTAGATATAGGACCTCTATCTCTAGGCAACGAGGTCTGACAAGAGAAAAATATTGTTGGATTGTAGCTCTGAAACTCAGGATTTAGAAAAGGATGTGGTACCAAAATAAATAAATAAATAAATATTTTCATCCTAAGCTTTTAATATGACCGCTGTTGCTAGATAGGTGATTTTCTTTCAGTCAGAAATCTAACACTCGTTTCGAATAATAACAATCGCATTATTAATTTTTCATTAAATACGACAAATATTACTATTTTATATAACAGTAATCAAGAAATCTGAAACAGAACTAGCAACACTGATCACTGGCAGTAGCATAATTTCTTCTTCCGAGCACGTACTTTTCTTATAAACTTTATTGTTACATCCACTTCAGAAAAGAAGCAGGTATCGAGAGCTTGGTAGATAGGGACTCCGGTGTCACTGCTCAGCCTGTTATAAAACTTCAATTACAAAACAACAAAACTATACAGTTCTCCTGGTGTGAAATGTATTTCTATTCCGTTTGTGATTTTCATATTTAGATCGTGCAACGAATTACTTTGTTGACATACTAATTCTTAATATTTATATTTTCCTTATTTAATAGCAGAAGTTGGCGATTAAAGATGACGGTCTACTTTTAAATTATAGTCGTATTACAAATCCGTAACTCTTGGCACATATGACGGCATCTAATTTGCGATTCTCTAAGTGCGATAGAATTTCCTAGCGATCGAGGACAGACAAAAACTTACGTTCTCCGTCCGTCTTTACACATAATTTTGTTATTATAGATTTTTCTTGCTTGTTTTCTAATGAATACATGGACTTCTGGCTTCAAAACGATACCTGTACCGAGTTTTTTTTGCTGCGATAAATGAAAATGACTTTTCACACAGACGACTTTTTGAAAACGGAATTAAAATTTTCATAGATTTTTTACTCAGTATTCAGTATTTATAGAGAGCTAAAAAATGAGGTCTTGATATGAATTTTTTTTAATTACTTGATTTGCATTTTAATAGTAATTAACACATTTTAATATAATTGTCAATGCCTCTTATAATTTACATTTACGAAACTAAAAATTTAAACTTTATTAATGTTAACTCAATTATTTTCGTTAGTAAATAAATCATATGAGTTGTAATTTTCCAACTGAGTGAAAAAGTGTCCAGACCAGGATTCGAACCAGGGACCTTCTGGCTTCAGCTGCCAATACTCTGCTAAATGAGCTGTCCTAGTTCGAATTCTGATCTGGACAATTTATCAGTTCATTTGGAAAATTACAACTCATAAAAATTTTTAATTTCATAAATATAATCGGTATTGGAACCGTGGCGCACCATTTGGGCGATTGTCACCACTAAATTTTAATACTATTATTCTGCTTAACAAATCTAAGAAACTCTATCCTTAAATATGACGGAGAATACTATTTAAATTTAACGGTGACAATTGGTTCTCTGGTGCGCCACTGTTCAATCACTGTATAATGTATCTTAGAATATTATTATTAATTAGAAAACATTAAAAAATGCAAATGATATTCAGCATCTTCTATAGGACATGAAAATCTTTTCGTGGGCCACTGATGATACACAGACCTCCGCTGCTTTAGAAATCTAGGTGTTAAAATTGCTTGCCGCCATTTCTTCCACGACAGACATTCAACGCCACTGGTGACTATTTTTTTTAAATATTTTACCTACCACTATTTTCAAATAATAATAGTTGCATGTTGAAATCCTGATAGATTAGTAAAAATCTACCATAATGATTCTTGTTTAGAGAAAAGCGATGGATAAAATAATAATTAAAAAAATGGTCATACACAAATCATTAGAACATTACAGTTAGATGAGCAAAAATGTTTATAATACTGAAAAATACTGGTGTATATAGTATTGTCAGTTCACTACTTTTTTTAAATTTAGGTTTCTTTACTGCCACCACTTTTTAAAACAGTACAAATCGCCTTATTTTCGCATAACATAATCTGTCATTAAACAAGTCGAATATTTCTATTAAAAAAAAGTGGTGGCACTCAAGGAATTTGAAATAAAAAAAATAGCCAACTGGCAACACTGGTCTATATAGCGTCATATAAATGTTTATTACGTGGAATATGTTCACATTCCTCATCAGAATTGATTCTTAATATATTTTCAGATAATATTAGCATTAGAGTGCGAGGATTATGGATTTTGAATATCATTATTAATGAATAGTAATCTTCAACTTATTTAATCAAAACATTTTTCTAGTCATTTCAGCAAATTTTGACGCAACATTTTTTATTTTTCTCCTAATTTGTATGAGTAAAACTATATAGAAATAAGGTAAAGTCCATGTGCAAAAATTTTCATTCTTAAAAATCTTTTTATTTATAAGGGGCGGAAAACTGTGATTTTACAAATTTCAACTGTTTATATAGTTATTTATTGCATATTTTTGCATATTTCTTTAGCTAAAAGAGATTTTAAAAAAAGTAAAAAGATCTGAAATTCAAATTGCTTTTTTTTTTAGACAGGCCTCGGAGCTATCTCTTTTTTGCACACCGCTAATTTTTTATAAATATTTTGGCAGTAGATTTCTACAACAACATCAAACTGAAACTCACCACGGAGCAAAGCCATTAAATAATAAGCCCAGCCAGATAAATGGGAAACTTTTCGCAAGGTGAAAATAGCGCCATCTAGCGGATGGGATGCTTGCATTCGGCACCAAGAATATTTTAATAAAATTTTGCTTCTAAAATTAAAGCTTAAAATAAGGAGTTCATATTTTCTAAAAAAGTCGTTTGTAAATTCCGGTGTCAGTCAGTAATTCATATTTTACGAACAGAATTTGTCTGTACCGGAAAGGGTTAATTTCATAGTGATGTAAATTTCCATCACTTTTTATTTAACTTTTAATAAATAAATCAACTTCTTCGCCACCACTATATTTATATAGAAATATTAATCCAGTAAATTTCCCCATTTTTTTTTTCAGTATAGTTTTAGCTTTAATGTAAAAGATCCCAATAATTAGTAAGCTTTTAAAGGAAGTGCAAAAACAAGATGTCGATACAAACGATAAAAATCGTATCGTTTCTCTGCGACGCACTTCTGTTTCGCCTTCCTTCCGCAGCAGATGAAGTGGCGCTAATGTCCCCGCTAACAAATTTAACACTATCTGACTGGGCTTATTATTTAATGGCTTTGCCACGGAGCGTGTTTCTGCTATATAAAGCTGATAGCTAATAACCGAAAATTTTCGTAAGGAAATGGTGATCGGCAAAATTTTGATTTAGCCTCTGTAAATGGAGATCGCTCCGAAGTTAATCCTAGTTAAATCATGTAATTGTCGTGGTTTAACTGTATTTTGTTTTAATGGGCTTTAAAAAATGCTGAAATTTTTGTTAGACTCCAGTTTACGAAAAAAAGCTCACGAATGCAAAAAATAACAGTATGGATATTTTATATGTGTTATTATTGCTTACAAACATGCTCAGAAAAAAACAGACTGTTATTTTTTATCCCTACTAAATTATAACAATTTTTAAAATAAAAAAAACAGCATTTTTTTACAGATTCTAACTCTGTTGCGGTTTCCTGACTCTATTTCCAGACTCTTTGGCGCAGACGATATTCTACGAATTCAACTGAAGATACTTTTTGTTTATGAAAGAACTTGTTGGATGGTTTTGTGAGCAAATAGACGACGTAGATTAAAATGAGTAGAAGATTTTTTATGTAAATATTATGTTTTATGTTTTGTGCTAGTGTACGTCTTTCGTGAATTAAATGTTAGTTTTCTTCTAACCATGCATCTTCCATTTCAATAAATACTTATCATCGAGAATCTCCATTTAAAAGCGTTCTTTCGCATCCACTTTCTGAGGTAAGAAAAGTTTATGAGATTTATTGATTTACGTAAGATAAAGAGAGAATTATTATATTATATTTTTTTATTTCAAACTCAAAAGAGAGAAGCGGTATTAATATGCAATTTGGTAAACACAGACCTCTGTATATATTGTCTATAATCTGGGGGGTGTTTTCTGTTATTCCAACAGGTTTATGATATAAAGAATCTTGAAATTAGAGAAAGGACAGTCAGCCACGAAGAAAAAGAACATTTAGAAACAAAAAATATTTTATTAAATAAATTCCCTAGGTTTATTGAGAGAAATATTACTGGAATCCTACATATTTTCTGTACTATATTTTCATACATCGGAAACACTTTCTGACACTATTAACACTAGAACGGCCATAGTAATAAGTTTGGGGAGTACCGACTACCGTCATTTCAGGCCGCCGCAGATCAAACAATCGTGTTTCGACCCAGAAATTTTATTCAATAATTGAAGTCAAATATTTACAGCGATCTAATAAGTTACATTTTATAAAATGAAATTTCTGGGTCGAAACATGATTGTTTGATCCGTGGATTATACGCCGGAAATTACGGTACATACATACCAACCAACTTTCAACTAAACTTCCGTACAATGTGAGTTAGTTTGATCTAGGTTAAAAACGTTTCTAACCAGAGAATATATCTGAAAATATAATATATAATTAGTTCCATGTTCTTACGCGGAACCTACTTGAATTGATTTCTCAAAAAATATTATGGTTTGAAAGTGTTTAACCTCGGTAAATTAACCAACAATGCACGTAAGTTTAGTGCGATGTTGGTAGGCATGAACATATATTTCGATTCGAAACGAGTTTTTTTTTTTTGTAAAATTAGTTATAAGAAAAATAGTTTTAAAAAATTCTGGTGTAAAATATTTTTTTAAATATTTCTTGAGTAAAATTTCTGTCCGTTCTAGAATTAAAATTCAGATTGCTTGATTGGCACTACTTTTTTGAAATAGTATAATTCGTCTTATTTTCGCACTATTTAAATTTTCAGTAAATAAGACAAACATTAATATTTAAAAAAGTGGTAGCAATTAAGCAATCTGAATTTAAAATACTACAGTGAACTGCGATCATTTATTACCCCGTAACAGTTTTGTCCGTACACCGTACGTGCAAGCAGAGTTTGCTTGCTCCGTTACTCAAAGTTTTTGTATACCAGTAAATTTAATTGTAATATTCACTTTATTTAATGACAAAATTTGTATATGAAATAAGGCGAATATTTTATTTTGGAAAAAGTTGTCCTTTGCCTATATTTTTAGTTTATTGCGTCAAAAAAAAAAAAAAAAAAAAAAAAAAAAAAAAAAAAAAAAAGTCCTTCCGGCCTGTACCGGGAGGAAAAGGTAGCTTTCCTACATCTTCGTTTTAAAATTTTAGCTAATGTTACACGAAAACAGGCAAATAAACGTTTACAAAAGATTCGTTAATACTGAATTTGAATAAGAAATTTGCCAAATTATTGAGCAATAGCCAAATTGGCTTCATTTATGAAGACTTACTTTGGTCGCCAAATTTGGCGATATTTCGCCAAATGTCGCCAATTTCGCCAATTTTGGCGCTAACGGATATGAATATATACTTTTATGCGTATGATTGGGAAAATTATTACAACAATGAAAGAAAATAATTTGCGAGTAATCGCGTTAATGTGCTGTTTTGTTTCAAAATATCAGCCACCCTAGAATTTCAAACTGCTCTATCTCAGCCATTTTTTAAGATAGAGGTAAACCAAAAAATGCTCTGGAATCCTTGTATCAAGGCCTAACACGTAATGAAAAAATAAATTTTAATTTTTAATTTTTTTGTATATTTATTTTAGTTTTAAATTTTTAAATGGCCGCCATCTTGAAACAAAATGGCGGACCAAGCTGGCGAACGAACTCGGTCGAGACATTGGTGACCTTAATACACACAATTAGTTTCATCAAAATCGATTTATAAATACGAGCGTTATCGTATGACATAGGTTGACAAACTTTGAGGGATGATAGTACTCATGAAGATGAACAAAAAATGCAATAGAACACGGGGTCGCAAATGACATTTAACCCTTTCAGGGACAGTGGTATGTCTAAAAAACCACTTAATTTTAATTCCAAAACGCCACAATGGCACCAGAATTTTGCTAAAATCTTTTCCATTTAATATTTATGTGAAATATAGCCTTTTTCTTATTTACAAACAATTTTTTTTGTAAATTCCGGTGCCAGTCCATTTTCAGACGCATTTTCTCTATTTTTATCCTTTAAGCCTTTTAGGGGCAAACTACTTTTAGTACTAAAATGTTGAAATAAATGACTGGCACCGGAATTTATAAAAAAATTTGTTTGTAAATAAGAAAAAGGCTATATTTCACATACATATTAAATTGAAAAGATTTTAGCAAAATTCTGGTGCCATTATGGCGTTTTGGAATTAAAATTAACCCTTTAACGTTTATTGGTTTCCCTAGGATACCACAAAACTTTAATTACGAAATTGCACAATGACAGCAGAATTTTAATAGAAATGTTTTCCATTTATTATATATGTGAAATATCGCTTTTTTATTATATACAAATAAATTTGTTTATAATTCCTGGGGTCAATCATTTATTTTAACATTTTAGCAATTGAAGTGCTTCATCCGTTAAAGGGTTAAGCGCTTTCATAAACATACCACTGCCTTTGAGATCCCATGTTCCATTGCATTTTTTGTTCGTCTTCATGAGTACTATCATCTCTCAAAGTTTGTTGAAGCATTTCAGTTACACCATATATATATATATATATATATATATATATATATATATATATATATATATATAAAGGGTGGTTTTGGGGTCTGGGGGTCATGATCGGTGAAAATATATCGAAATTTTCCGGAATTGCTTTCCTCCGAACGGCTGCAATAGGTAGCTTTATACTTTTTTGTATTGAAAGCTACCTAAAACAGTTAACCTCTTTTGGACGAGTGTCATGTATACGTTTAGTGCGCGGCGTAGTTTTTACTTTTAAGTACCAGAATATTTTAGTCGTAATCTTTCCATCTTCTAATCGTAGAATTCTTGTATTAAATAAGGCAAAAAGTACTCCAGAATTGCTACTGTTAAGAATTAAAAAGTTATTAAGTGACACCCGTCCTGAAGAGGTTGAAAGTTGTAGAGTCCTTTCTTGCCAACATATTTGTTTTCTGTCCAGTAGATATCTTCAACCTTTTCATCGGAAACAGTGTTGCCTGTGGGCAATTTTTCTCTAAATTCAGTTTCCTTAACTGCCACCAGCTTTTTGAGAAAGTAAAACTCGCCTTATTTAATGACAAATAGGCGAATTATAAGATTTAAAAAAAGTAGTGACGATCAAGCAAACTGAATTTTAAAAAACTATCCCACTGGCGACACTGGTCGAAAAATCTATTGCCCTCACAAATTACGAAAAGGAATCTTCGCATTGTTTAATGGCAACGTTTATGTAATTAAATAAGGCAATTTTTTCTATACTAAAATAGTGGTAACCCGGTGGCTTGCGAGATCCATATTAAAAACCCTTACTAATTTAGAATATTCGTTACTATATTAGAACTGAATACACGTGGTTAGCACACTTATACCTCTCTATTTATGCCATGCGTGTCTATGAAATCTCTGAACACTTCATTGATGCAAAAAATACTAAACAAAATGCATAAGAAAATAACTGATTTCGTTTGTCGTGTGTACGTCTGGTTTTGCACCTATAACGTTTTTACTTCGGTCTCGAATCGAATCTGAGAACAGAGATAAGTTATTATTCACTTTTGTCTTGATTTGTTTAAATTACTATACTTAAAAGTTAATATTACAAAAAATCATTTACACATGCTGAAATTTTTGATTTAATATTTTTTTCTTTCTTTAATATTTTTCGCATTTAGATAAAATATTTAAAATATAAAATTCAGAGGTTAGAAGGTTAATAGTTACACGTAATTTAATTTACATATTACTTTTTTCTTAAATAACATTTCTTCTTGAATTTTCTCATCAAACATAAATTTAAGCGTACCTTCAGATTTAATTTAAAATTTAATTACCAACAGATTTAAGCATATTTTTATATTTCGCATGTTTTCTTCTTTTACATCTTCTCCTGTTCTTTTCTTTTCTATTTTACTTTGAGGGATTAATGAACCGGAAAATATGTAAACATTCTTCACATAAAGTGCCTACTTATTTATTTATTTTTTACCCTTCAACATTAAATATTCATGTTTGTATTTTGCTGTAATTAAAATAAAATAAAACAGATATAGAATCTTTACGGAAGTTGTTTGAAAAAATGTATTTTGTAGCAAGTTTCTTTTCATTTATTACTATTTAATAACTTTTTTTATATGGCATTCACCTTGAATTTAATTTACTTAAAAATTTTATAACAGCACCTCTTAAAATGTTCAAAATTGTTCTGAAAAATAAATATCATCTAGATAATTTATTCATTAAGCAGCAATATTGTTTAACCATTTGAAGGGTGGTAGTATATTATTTATACCACTTAATTTTGATAAAAGTGTGTACCTTATTTTTGAATAAAATTTTGCTTTTATAATGTACGTGAAAAAAGTGATTGCATTTATTTATTTTCAACGTTAAAGCAACGCAATTACTTTTCCCAGAAAGGCTTAAATAAATGCTTACTTCCGATATTTTGAATGGATGGCTAATCCAAAGATAGTTATACACATCAAACATTTGCTTCCAACGTAAGTAACAGATAGTTATCCAACATTCTCTACCATTCGTCACTGATGATTTATCGGGCTTAATTCCTCAGTGTAAACTGTTGGCACTCCAATGTTGCGAGATAGGGATATTACTTTATTCAAAATATCTACCACTTTTTCTGACTAGTAATCTTCGCTTTATTTAATCACGGAATGCCTGCCATTAAATAAAGCAAAGATTACTATTCAAAGATTTTGGTAGATTTTTGAAGTAAAAAAAATTCACCAACTTGGAAAGACTGTGGCACTGAGACATTCCCTATCAATGAAGGAGGTATGCAAGGCCATAGACAAGTTGGTGGTTAAATTCCTCCGTTTGATTTCATTATTTTTCTTTTTTGTTCTTTCTTTAATCACAGAATGTCTGCCATTACATAAAGCCAAGACTACTATTTGAAATATTTGGTAGATTCTTGAAGTAAAAAAAATCACCAACTTGGAAAGACTGTGGCACTGAGACATTCCCTATCAAGAAAGGAGGTATGCAAGGACATACACAAGTCCGTGGTTAAACTCCTACGTTTGATTTCATTCCTTTTTCTTTTTTGTTCTTTCTTTCTTTCTTTTTTCTTTTTTCTTGTTGTTGTTTAATAAAGTTATTGTCATCTAGAATATTTGGACCTAATTGAAAATGACAGAAAAAATTAAAAAAAAATGTAAAAGAAATTTCTTTTTTATTTTTGTGCATTTTGTAAATATTTATGATTAGTATAATGGCTTTGATTTTTTGGTCAAGTTGTAACTTTTCTTTTGCTTTATTGATTTTCATGAGACAAATGATCTTTCTTATTTATTTAAATGAATTTTCATATAAAAGTTTAACTGTCCCACATAATTCATTTATTTAGGTAAACTAATACATGGTAATTTTGACACTAGTTTTTACTTTTTATCAGGTTTAAAGAGTAACTGCACCCAAAAAAATCTGAAATGAAGGAAACGTTTTGGACAACACATGACATCCTATAGTTGCCGTTCGTTGTACTTTACCTATATTTATTAAACAGTGGGGCTTTTTCCGGCTACCAAGTAGTACTAGTCAGCAACAGAACAAAAATTGGTGGGAAAAAAGGGCATAGGTGCCAACAATTGCAGATTTTGAATACCACTATTTTTTAAGCATTCTCTTTCATGTATTTTATCATAGATTTTCTCCGACTTCTTGCATTTACGTAAGGTAAAGGAACTATAGTGGTATTGCAAATCCGTAACTCTTGGCATCTACACAGATCTTTGAGTTTTAGGCCTATGCGGTGACATAAAAATTGCGGCTGTCGTAGGTGGATTTTTTAGCGTTTGTACGGTCCCTTTAATTTGAATACCAGTAATTTCTAAAAGTTGATCTCCGCCTCATTTTTCAGAATTAAATAAGGTAAAGATTACTTTTAGAAAAAAACCCCAGTGATGGAACGTTAGGGGATGTTGCATCATTTCAGTACTAGTATTAATATATATACTACATTTGGCCCTATTTCACCGTATAAATTTCAAAGAATAAATAAGGCCAAATTTATTTTAAAATATTACTGTTAGTGGAGTGATGTAGCATCTCCTGACTCTACGCGACTGGAAGATACTGGTGTTCAAATACAAGAGACTGAACAAATGCTGAAAAAAAAATCCGCCTACGGCAGCTGCTAATCCTGTGTCAGGGCTCCCAAATGATCCGCATTTTGAATACCGGCATTTTCTTGGAAAATTTTTATTTTTAGATTTTTATTGCAAATTTTGGAGAAACCACCTTCGAAGGTAAATTTTTGTGGAAATATGTAGAAACCTACCATGAAATTTTGTGTTAAAAATTATTGGTATACAGTTGGCGGACCATCTGGTAGCCCTGCTGTGTTAGCACCTAGGCCTAGTATTAAGAGAGCTGTGGAATTTAGGCAATTGACATACACCTGGGACGCTTTTTGCAGACTTTCATTGTGCGGCCAAGCGCAAGCCTGTACGTGGCCAAAATTTAACATTATAGTGTACCACTCTGGAACAACATTAAAAATTAATGTGCTAGAGGTAATTCGGTAGCATATAAATTAATTTAGTAAGTGCATACCTGCAGAGACTCACTATTTCTGAGTATCACTATTTCCGAAGAGAAATATCCGCTTTACTTAATCGGACAGTTGTATATTGAAAATAATTTTTCCTATTTAATTAAATTTGTCTTGTTCGAAAAGTTAACTTATCCAAGCATATCAAAGAACTATTTTGCTTTTATTTTTGATTGTACCTTTTCTCTTTAATATTAGAAATATTTTAAAAATTAATTTAAAAAGCAGTCCTTGTGGAAATAATAAAAGAATAAATAGTATCAAATGAAACTTCATATTCAATTCCTTTATAAGATTAGAGCAACATAAATGCTTCATTTTTCATATTTAATTAAATCATATTTTTGAAAATGATAAAAGGATCCGAAGCGAATCAAACAAATATTATTTTTAATTATTATGTACTTAGCGATAATGATATTTTTCCAGTAACAATAGACACACTCAGTTCTACAGGGTAAAAATGAAAAACATAAAGTGTCTTTGATACACATGTTGAAATTCAAATGACGATGCCATTAATATAATTAAACTTAATCGAATCCATGAATAAACTGTATTTTAACCATCGAGCACATTATCTAACAATCTTAATTTTTTATCAATTAAAATATCAGTTTTCTGAAAAAACTATTTTTTCTTTTTGAATATTGGAGATAATTGAGTTTATCCTCAACTTTTATTAATTATAGTAGCTGAAGTTTGTTTAAAGAAGTTGCATGTTGAAAATCATCAATAAAACTTAAGCACTTGTTGAAATTGACTGAATAATTGAAAGACATGCAATTTAATTTAATCTTTAAATGTGACGTCAAAAATGTATAATAGAAGAATAGTTTCAATTTTAATATTTTTCAAATATTTTTTCTTAGATTTATTAAGTAGTAAAATTGTTAAGAGATGAAAAGATAATATTTCTTATTAGATTCTTAAAAATCATTATTTTTTAATTTAATGTAGCTTTAGCATATTCAAGTATTTATGTTACTGACAAAACAAATTACAGTATATTCTAAATATGTAACTTGTAACAAGTATATTTTTCATTGAGAAAATTACATCTAATTCTATGAGATATTCTCAAATGAAGTGATAAAATTATTTAGAGATTACTTAGAGATTTATTCTTATTTGTATTTTGCGTTGTATTTTGCGCTGTGCAGTTAAAAAATACAGAATTTCCAATCCTCCAGATTTTTAAATACTACTATTTCCGAATAGTAATCTTTGTTTCATATGATCGCCGAATTTCTGTATCAAAACAACCAAATAATTCTATTTGAAAATATTGTTACTCAAAAATCCTGACTGTTGGAAGCTCTGTAAATGTGTCCCTGCAGAAGCATTTTAAAAACTTTTTTACGTTTTGTACTAAATAATCCTTGATGAACGTACAAGTCTTCTGGCTATTTGTGCTTCAAAATGCATAGAGATGCTTACATTTTACTATTAAGATTAATATTTCTTAATAGTAACCTTATCCTTATTTAATAGCAGAATTATGCATTTAAAAATGGCAACGATTACTATTCGAAAATAGTGGTACCGAAAAATAAGCACCTCTACGCACTCTATGCTTTTCTTGGTGTTTGTTTTTACATGTCACGCCCAGAAGCAGAACTTTTTTCAGACATAGAAACGTTTAACCCTTTCCGGCACAGTGGTCCCACTCCGGGCCCACCTAATTTTAATTCCAAATTTGCAAATGGCACCAAGAATATTTTAATAAAATTTTGTTTCTATAATGAAAGATTAAAATAAGAAGTTCATATTTTCTAAAAATGTCGTTTGTAAATTCCGGTGTCAGTCAGCAGTTTCTCATTTTACGAACAGACTTTGTCTGTGCCGGAAAGGGTTAAACTCAAAAATACTGACTGTTAGCAGCTCTGTAAATGTGTCCCTGCGGAAGCATTTTTAAAACTTTTTTACACTTTGTATTAAATAATCCTTCATGAAAGTACAAGTCGAGATGGGCATAATGAGTTATTTTGATATTCGAATGAATCATTCAGGCATGCAGAAAAACATACCTGCCAACCTCATATTCTTTTTAATAACTTATTTTTATGTGGCTCTCAATTATTACTTTTCTTAAAACAAAATTTCTGGAATTAATTCACGAAAAAGAATACGAATGTTGGCAGAGGTATGATTTTGTGCATGCTGAAATGATTCATTCGAATATCAAAATAACTCATTATGCCCATCACTAGTTTAATCATAATCTAAAATCGTAGGCAATGTACGGAAGAAAATTATTATGGAAATCAGTATGTTTCACATATTGAATTTAAAGTTATTCGGTATTTAAGAATCAATCCTTTAATCTTCCATGTGTATTTTTACAAAACAAACAAGTTTAATCAAAGCATACAGATGTTACTTTGTATTTACAATTTGATTTTATTTCATTTTTTAATGTGACTTTTTTTTTGTTAGAATGTCTGTCCATTTTTTGCTAACATAAAAAGTTAGATCCCGAAGGAATTATAGCTGTGCGTTGTGTTATTTGTTATGATTCTTTTGTTAAGTGGGTGAACAGTTTAGCCTTTATTACTTTTCAAGTTGAAAGTGAGAGAATCAACACAATTTTGGGGTTAAAAATGTACACAAACTGCAAAAGTCTCACTCCCATGGCTGTCTGTCCCAAGACCTGAATACAAAGATGCCAAGCTCCGACTAATCTTCCGTAATATGTGGATTAATTTAACCCAGTTTAACAACGTTTTGAACCAGAAAAAATATTTGATGAATCTTTATTTAGTTAATTTCAGATTTCTGCATGGAATATATTGAATTTTATTTCTTAAAAAAAATCTGGTGCGAAACGTATTAAACCTGGGTTAAATTAATTCACATATTACGGAAGATTAGTGAGAAATTGGCACCTCTGTGAATAGCCTATAATGGCATATCATTCTATATTACTCTGTATAATCATTCCAAAAATTTGACGCCATTTGTTTCACACATAAAATCACTGAGACAAAATGCGATGAAATTTTTCATAATTTGTCACATTTATGATATATTTCGTATTTTATTAAATATAAAATGCCAAATACAAGTAAAAAGGGATGGATTATTATTCTTTTCAGTCAAAAATAATTTGTTTTGAAGATATTTAATAAATCTGTATAATATGAAGATATTTAATATATCTGTAATCTAAGCAAAAAGTATTATTGTCACATTTAGGTAATTTTTGTCACATATACAGTAGCTAAAACATAAATGAGACGTCCAAAGTACCTAAAAGTGACAATGCATTTTACGCATGTTATTTCATCTGAATTTAATTGTAATCAGTTTTTTAAATAATTAACACTGTATTAAAATTAAAGTATGAATCATTTAAACAATCTTTAAACAATTTTAACTTTGACAACTGGAACGCTGTAGTTGTTCCTGGATTTAATAATTGTGGTAATGTCATACCTGCCAACCTTCTGTTTTTTCCAAATCAAATAAACATAATTTGAACCAGAAAAAGTTACTTAATGAAATGTTTCTTGTGTCTACGTGGTTGTTTATAAACTGCTTTTATTTTATAATAATTCTGGTTTCACTGACGGATGGTATGTATGTCCTTCCTTTTATTCAGTTCATAAAATGCGTTATCTCACTGTTCTGACCATTTACGACTTTTGGGACCACTTCATTATTCTTCAAATTCTTTATCTATCTTGATACTAACAATAGTACCTGGACAAATTCACCCTCATACACAACAATTACAGAGCTGTTAAACTTAGTATTATGATTATACTCTTCAACTAGCGTTTTATGAGATGAGTGAGTTCATTAGAGTGAGTTCATTAAAAAGTCTCATACTTTAACTTGACCATGTATTCTTGAGTGAGGAATATTATATTTCCAATGAACTTGCCACAGTCGACCATCTTTAACATCCTCGACAGCTTGTTTATCTTATAGGACTTTTTAGAAGTTCCCTTGAGCATTTTGTTAACTAGAAACTACATCGGAAAAGAAAAGTAAAAAGGCTAATGGAATTGCATTAAATCATCCATGTATATTCCATAGTAAACATATCCTTTAAAATATTAAATGAAATATAACTATAATTCTGACCATTTACCTTTGTTTCCATGATTCAATGTAAAATGAGAATGGACACTTATGAGTTGAACCTATCCCTTCGATTCAAAACTCAATCTATTGATCATATTTACCGTAATTTCCGGCGTATAATCCGGGTATCAAACAATTCTGTTTCCACCCAGAAATTTTATTCAATAATTGTAGTCAAATATTTACGGCGATCTAATAGCTTACATTTTATAGAATACAATTTCTGGGTCAAAACATGATTGTTTGATCCGCGGATTATACGCCGGAAATTACGGTATTTATTCTTCACATATACACCGCTATTATTATATCAAATTTGTTACTAAGTTCTCTTAAAGACATGAATATTTTAATTTTGATCATTTGAAATATAAAATTAAGTACTCAGCCAATTAAAAACATTATTATATCATTATGTGAAAACATCTAAATACATTAGTTTAAGATTCAGGTTTTCGCAATTTCTACTTTTAAACATAATTTTAACATATTATATGAAAATACAACATAAACTTACCTCAGTACACCTGCTGAGAGCCTCTCCGCATTTGAAGGCTGCAATTCGTCGCTAATAGGTCATAAAAAAAATCAGACACCAAAATGCAATGAAATTTCAGTGCAACATTTAGTTCAGAATGTGTCATATTTTCATACTTCTAATTGCGGGAGATAAAACAGACCTTCAATGCGGAGAAGTCGATAGGATTATTTGGCAGTCAAAGATTAGGAAACGAAATGTGGTAATATAGATTTCGGGATTATTCCCCTCATTTAGGAATTTTAGGGGGGTTTGCTAATTAAAGATGAATACTGCAATAGGAAATTCTCCACGCTTTAAATGCAGTAGTATGTTTTGAATATTGTTCCTCAAATGCGGTTGAGTAATTTTTTTTCCATTTATGTATCATTTTTGCGTTAATATTTTAGGTAGAAGAATTTTGTCACATATATGGGTCATCACTTGTGGACACATTATCCTTATAGTGAGGCTTCTTGCCATTATAGTTAAAATTTAGAACAATCAGCTGGTTTTAGATTAAATCCTCAAATATGTTTACCCCACACTTCTAATATCAACCTCCTCTAAAAGTAAAACTGTCTGACAAGTGAGAAAAGTGTATGTTTCATTGATGTTAGTATTGCCTTTTCTCCTCATAATAGCTCGCACATTCCATTGGTTCAAACTATCTCTCTTCAGCTGCTATTTATAAAAATGTGTCTTCAAAATAGAGCTTGTCTTTTTTTAATTCTCACTCCCCGGTCATCTTTTGCGCATTAATGGTGTGTGATATTTTATCGACTTTTGTGTAACCATGAAACTATGAATATAGAGGAATTGACATATTCTCGAAATGGCGAAGCTTAAATTTTAACCGGTTCCACAGGGCCTGATTACCGTCAGGGCAAACTTCCACCAGTAAAGAATAGAAATTTCCTTATTCATGGAAAATTTCTGTCATAATTAAGACAAAAATATCTTTTCGTTTTAAATGAAGGAAGTGTGTTTCCGCCATATTGTGACTAGGTAAACAAATCCTCCTGTCAATGTCAGTAAATTTCCTTTCTGCCCGCCGATGTAAACCATCAGGAAATTTGAATAAAACTTTTCGTCTTATTTAAACGCGTTATTTGTGCATCATTTCTGTCATTGATAAGGCAAACAATTATGTTCGTATCTAGTGGTGGAAGTTTGCCCTAGTGTTAATCAGACCTTGATCTGATATAATCAAACAACAGCCGCCATCTTGTCACTATATCCTCAGTTACTTCACTCGCAACCATCAGACACTACACTATATGTCTCCTCCTCTTTATTTATATCTCCGTTGGTGTAGCATTAAGCTTTTAGATCGGTTAACCAAAGAGACTTTATTCGGGAATTTGTACGAAAATCTCACTCACCCGTATCTTACTCCTGTGGTCAGGGCTCGGAAGTAGCGCGCTACAAGTAGCGAAACTACAGTAGCCGCTACTTTTTCTAGTAGTTTGTAGTGTAGCGTGCTACATTAGAAAAAATGTAGTGTAGCGAGTAGCGCGATACAAAATATCAGTAGTTTGTAGCGAGCATCGACGGTACTTTTGACGCTACTTTAGGAGGGAGTGGTAGAGGACTTCAAATCACGTGATCATAACTCGTTTCTTTTGTGCGAAATATGTTCTCTGCTGCAATTTGCGATTTTCAGCGACAAATCGCAGTTGCAGTGTCATATATTTCTCCATAGACGCCGGGCACGGTCACAAATTAACTGTCATTTTCACAGTTTGGGTGTCAAAAACTTCGTGTATTGTTATTTAAATCCATAGAAATCTTCTCAATATAATGTATTTTTATACGACTACGATTGTTTATAACAAAATATAGTCGTCTGGTTAATTAAATTTCTTCTCCCTTTTGCCTCCCACCCCCAGCAAGCAAAGAAATGTAAAATCTTTATTAAAGAAAAAAAAACGGATTTATCTAAACATAAATCATCTATATTATCCCTAGCCTCTCAAATTCACGCTTCCCCTAGTACGCATACAAAGGAGTTTAAAATATTTTTATACAGAAATAAAATCTTTCACTTTATTGCTCTCTAATGACAATAAGTAAAAATTATTTCTTTGTCCACAAAATTTACGCTTCCCTTTTTGCCACTCTTCCAGCATACAGTTTCAAATATTTAAAACTCTTTATTTTGAAAAAAATGGCCACATTCGTTTCTGCCTAATAATAATATATAAGTAATCATCTAAATTGTCTCCTAACCTCCCATAATTTATACTATTCTCCCCCCCCCCCTTCAACACACAAATAAATCTAAAATCTTTAAGTTATTTTTATTTTTATATAAAAAAAATCTTGTGCCCTAAATAGTGCTCTGTAGTGACGATAAATAATCTAAAATTATAAATTATCCCCTTCCCCTAAAATATCTCCCACCTCTCCATATACAAAATTTAAAACTCTTTTTCTTTAAGTTCCGTATTGTTTGCTGTCTAGTAACATTAAATAAATAAATCAATCATTTAAAATATTCCCCTTCGAACAAAATTTCTGCTCGCTTCCTGCCAGTTTAAAATCGTCAGAAGTCTAATTAAATATATATATATATATATATATATATATATATATATATATATATATATATATATTCGAAAAAGCACAGAAACAGAACAAGTACACCATTTTATTATTAGAGAAAAGTGCACTAGGAAGGAATGATTTCTGCCTTCAAACAAACTAGCAGCTGAAACGTAAAGTATCAGCATTCAGCATGCCCGTTATCTATTCTTTGCTGGATTTGCAGATAAAACCGCAAAGAACTCACTCATCAAAAAAATTAATTTTCTTGCTGGTAATCCTTTGTCTTCTTACTCATTATTAGATCTTGAGTTTTAATGTGGGGATGCTTCTTTTGAGATTGATGTAATAAAATACAAAAATAGCAACAGTATAGAACTGCCCTGGTCGGCATATAATAAATATTTTAAAGTTATAGAATAACAAGAAAGTGTAATTATTCTGTAACATGTAAACTTTGTCCTATTAATAAGAACTTATCAGTATCAAAATCATCTGCTTACAACCTGAAGTTGAACATCGAGGTGAGTTAGCATTTTCGTTATTACTAATAATTACTGGATCGCATCTCGCACCGAATATCTAAATCGTTATTCACTAAAATTCCTAAATCATCAAAAAGAGTATTTTCGAATTAGGATCCCTGGTTCAGAAAATATTCTTATCGAACTGTTTATTATCGCAAAAAATTATTTTATTAATACGTCTTTTGATCGTTGTGAAATATTTGTCCAATGTATGCATGCAAATTAATTTATTGCATATTTCCTTTTAAAGATTACAATAAATTAAACAAAGGAGGTTGGAAATAAAAATATTATTTAAAAAAATGCCTAGGAATGCTTAATTTTATTTTTATGGCTTTTTTTTCTTTAGCTGCACAAGTTTTTTATCGCTAAACAGACCTGCCAAGTCTCCGGCTTTTTGGATACCAGTAATTTAGTAGAGAAAATGTAGCTTTAAATAATCGGAACATTTTGCGATTTAAAAGAACAACATATTCTCTAAAAAATTACTGGTGTTCAAAAAGCCGGAGAGTTGGCAACTCTGGCTAAAATAATTGATTTGTAATATTTTATATTTGATTTGATAGTGGTTAGCTTGGTGTTTTAATTAAATATCTTTATATTTTTCTCCAGAATGAATCTAAAGCCCAGTATGTTGAAATTCGGTTTTCAAAGGGAAACAAACAAAAAGAGATAGAAAGAAAAAGAAAAGCTAGGATTTAACTTATGCAAGTCTATATAACCTTGTTCAATTTTTAAAGAAAAAGAAGAGCTAGGATTTAACTTATGCAAGTCTATATAATCTTGTTCAATTTTTAAGTTGCTTTCAGGAACTAGGACTATTTAGCTAAAGGACTATTTAGCTAATAGGACTATTTAACTCTATTTTTAAAAAAATAATGTATATTCAAATTTACCAAAGGCTATCCGCTCCAGTGGCGTAGCTACCGTGGAGCAGTTGGAGCGAACTGCTCCAAGGTAGCTACGCCCCTGTTTGTAGGATAGATACGCCCCGATTTTTTGAATACCAGTAAAATCTTACAGAAATTTTCTCTTTATTAAATTTCAGAAATTGTACGATTAAAGAAAACAAATATTTTTACATAAAAATATTGGTATGAAAAAAATCGGGAGGTTGGCAACTATGATCCTATTAAAATCCTTTGTATCAAAGTAGTTATTTTTTTAAAGATTACGAAATTTATTTATTTTTTTTACTGTCGCTAAGTTCTATATTTAGTAAAACTATTAATTTAGTAAAATTTTCTATATTCACTAACAAGTAAAACAAAACTTTCATTTTTTGTACGATCAAAACTTATCAAGTTATAATAACTCGAATTTTATGAATTTTCAGAGCTTTCGGTACTGAAAAGGAAGAAACGCGTCTTAAAAATATCTCGACAATAGTGTGTTTCTTTATTAGCATTCTATATTGCTTCAAAAGCCTTGAAAGGAACAACAGAAGTTAGAGGTAGATTGCACTGCGCCCATGGGACCATTTAAATCGGAAATACTGCTCAATTCGTCGTAAAAATCAGTAGGTAGTCCGAACTTAAACAATTATAGTTTATTTTAATATTTTATTTGTATTTATTTCGTCAAATATTTTATTATGTAAATACTTTATTTTTTAAATAAAAAACAGGGTTTTAAATATAAATAAGAATATAATATAAGAGTTTAAACCTCAAACACAGCTAGCAGAAGTGTTTTTATAGTGGCAAGGGGCGTACCAATTTTATTTGCTCCAGGGCGCTGAATGTGTAGCTACGCCACTGATCCGCTCTTAAGGTTGTTCTCAAATCCAAACTGGCTACTTTATGACACATTCTTTAATTTCTTTTTGTTCGGAAACTCATGAAAATGCAGGTGTTCTTATTCAGAAACTTTGTAACCGAAAGACGTTTTCCACTATTCTTTATTTTATTTTATTTTTGCTAAAGACAGAAGATTTTTCAGAAAACACTGTCAAAGTCGGCGTTTTCAACCGAATTTCCGACGCCGCAGGAGGGGAAAGGAAAAAAAAACGTGTCACGAATCGCTTATAAACTGATAAGTAATTTATTTATCAAAAAATGGAAAACTCATTTCGATTCCAAATTGCTTCCATAGTCAGGCCAGCCAATTTTATGCCTTTGTGTTTAAAAATGAGTCAAATAATGTATCAGAAAGTTTCGCGCTGTTGAGCAAGGAATTTGAGAACCACCAAGTGCTACTGTGCTATATCACTCTCATAAATTTGTAAGATTATTACAATTTTTGTTTTCAAATTTCCTCTTTTTAACACTTTCCAACATAATTAAAAAGTGTCTATGAATTCGCCTTGTCTGTCTGTCCGTGCTCTAACTCTCGTAAATATACTCGGATTGCCAGGAAAGTTTTATATGTTATTGAAGTTTACCATAGAATGTTCAGTACTGAAAATGAAGTGTGTAGCATTTATATCTCGCTTACAGGGACATTCAAAATAATTCTGTTACATTATGGTGTATGAGGAAAAATCGTTTGCAGTGCATTTAATTAGCGGTGATAACTAAAGTAGCGAAAAGTAGCGAAGTAGTGACTACTTTTGAAAAGTAGTTTGTAGTCGCTACTTTTTAAAACAAGTAGTTGTAGTTGTAGTTAACTACATTTTTCATAAAGTAGTTGTAGTTGTAGTTCGCTACAAACAAAAAGTAGTTTTTCCGACCCCTGCCTGTGGTTATTTCGCCACGTTGTTGATGTTAACCGTTTCAAGTGCTAAGTACTTCTGTTTTTAAAATGTTGAAATAATTGAATCACACCAGGATTTACGAGAAAATTTCTTTGAAAATAAGTAAGAACATTTCTGCATGTATACTATAAAAACAAAAGTTTACTCTATAATACTGGTGCCATTGTGGCACATAGAAATTAAAATTAAGTGGTATATATAATATACCACCGCCCTTCAAAGGGTTAAAACATCTCTTATACATATAATTCTAACCAGATATTCATTTTGCTACATATAGCTTATATTTTGCTTGCATTTATTGAAACTTTTTTCTGAAATAAATTTCTGGTGCGGAATATGTTTATTTGATGTAATCAAGCAATAAAACGACTGGTTTATAATTTGTTAATCTCAATTTAGTTTTATTTTAAATTTTTGCCTATGTAATGTATTTTACATTAATTTCGGAAGACTGCATAATATTATAGAATAAATTTACTTAAAATAGATTTTTCATAGAATGTGAGGACAAGATCATTTACTTTTTACCACTGCTCTGTCATCCTTTTTGAGAATATTTAAATATTTAACCCCTTAATCGTCATGCCCAACACATTCATGGACAAATTTTGGCCCGTGAGCCTCACGGGCTGAACTCCTCATAAATTTAATTCTATCTCGCACCACTTTCTCAGAACAAAAATCTTTTAATAGACTTTAACAGCAATTGCAAGAGAAATATAATACAAATTTTAAATATTAACAATAGTGGTACGAATAGATTATAAAAATAGTTGCCAGTGGTAGTCGTGCTATTAATTATGGTTTATTCAGTGATTTTGTAACTCCGGAGATTATTTTACATGCTTAACCCTTTAATAATCGTGCCCGATAGCTTCACGGGTAGTCATTTGCAAACAAATTTTTTCGAGCTCGTGACCCTCATGGACAGTGTAAGCTACCTTTTATAAAATTAAGATTGTTTGATTCCCAGCAGTTTTTTAACCTTCTTCAACCTAGTTGAAAAGTGTTTATGACTTCGATTTATCTGACAGTCTGCCGTCTGTCCGTCCATGCTCTAACATGCATAAATATACTAGGATTGCCCTGAAATGTTTGTATGGTAATGTCGTTTACTATAGCTTGATCTCTATTGAAAATGAAGTGTGTAGCACTTATAGGTTTTTTACATGGGCAATCAAAAGTATTCCGTTACATTACATTCAATGGGAAAAATAGTTTCAAGTGCATTTTGATGATACTACGCCATTCGAAACATGATGAAATTTATATACAATTATGAAGAGCACTAAAACATGTTTTTTGCAGAATATGCGGAGCAAAGCATTTATTATTCATTTACAGGGCCACACAAAAGAATTCTGTTGCACATTGTTCTACGGGGAAAAATCGTTTACAGTGTAATTTAATGATGTTTCACTATTTCAAACACAATGAAATTTACATGCATTGCTCAGGTGCACTATAAATTGCTCACTTAAACGTATGTTGTGCATTGCGTTTATCGTTCATTTACAAGGAGACACGAAAGATATTAGTTGCGGTATACGTGCAATAATTATAGTCTATATGTGATAAGTGCGTTTTGAACATTGGATTGCGTTTTTTAAGTTATACTAAATTTTTGCATAGTACGTGGTGTGTATGTATAAATTTGGTTGATCATATACAGTGCATTACAGACTATGGGAGTGAATTGCTTAGGGTAATTTTTAATTGTGTTACGCATTTTCCTTCTGAACTTCGTATTTTCTTTCTGTTAGTAGACTTATAGAAGTTTTTGGAAAATAAATTAATTCATATACAGGGCTACGCAAAGAACAAGGTACATTGTCGTTTATGGTTGGTAATTGCTGTAAGCCCTATTTGTTTTTTACCTGAATTAAATTTTAGCTTAATATGGGGTGTGTACAAAAGTGAGATAATATACAGGGTTGTACAAAAGATTTCGAGTGCATTTCCATCGATTAGCAACGATTGCTAAATTAGAAATTTCTAAATGAACTAAATTTTAGCATGCTATGTAGAAAATATCCAAATCTAAAGATCATATACACAGGGCTGCATAAAATAATTCGACTACATTTTTAAATATGAAATGTAATTGCGAAAAGATTTTTAAATGTGTTATATGTTTCTTATACTGTTTACTTACATATCTTCTTTCAACTTATTTAACGATGAAGTTTCGTTACAGTTTTCTGGATGTGTTGGAAAGTGTCTCATAATCTATGCTTGACGCACGATTTTTCGTTCTTGTTAAAATGGTGTAATTGGCCTTATTCTCGCATTATTTAATGTCATTAAATAAGTCGAATATTTCTACTTCAATAAAGGGGTGGCAATCAAGTAATCTGAATTAGCAAAAGTAGCTTGTGTGCATAAAAAAGCCCAATATCGGGTAAGTAAAATTTTAATTTTTAAAAATTTTATTCATCCTGAATACTTTAAATTTGAAAAAAAAAAATACGCTGTTGCTTTTACTAATTAACTCAGAATTTTATGAATTATAAAATGGCACATTAAAAAATATCGACGATTTTGAAGGAATTTTCCGAAAATTACGCGACGATTAAGGAGTTAATGAACACGTTATCTGATCACGTGAACCTTTGCACTTACATGTTTGTTTAGACATACAAAACAGCCTAAAATTGTGAAATTTTCGCGAAAAAAATAATGGAAAATTTTGACTAAACATTTGCACGTTAGTGAAGAGTGGCTCATCTACAAACTTATCTCTACTTTAAAATGAATGCAAACTTTATTTTTTCTTCTAGTGTCCCCGCTCCTCCTCTAATATGATACAAATAAAACGATCTGCACCCTTCAATGGATTTTATGAACGAGACATCACACCACAGAGCAGGTGGTATTTTGATCCGTTATTCTAGCTACTGTACCATCAGAATGCCAGTATTCGCAGCGTAAATACCACTGACAGACGAGTTTTAGCCTAAGCTCAGGTTGCGTGCATAAAGTTTAACAAAAAAATTTCCAATTTAGTGAATGTTCTCGAATGCAGGATACTATTTTGAATTTTTATTACAATATATTGAGTGTCTATTACTATAGCTGTAATTTTTTTCAAGTATTTTTGATAGATAAGTAATAATAGCACATACTCTATATACCGCCAGCAGACGAATTTTAGCCTCGACCTCAGGTCGCGTGCATAATTTCTGGTATATAATCCGCGGTTCAAATAAATTGGTTCTAATACAGAAATTGTATTGTATTTATTAAATAAAACCAAATAAATAACAAGTAGAAATGAGTTAAATTTTACAAAATAAAGTTTCTGGTTCGAAACCGATTTATTTGAGCCGCGGTTATATACCAGAAATTCCGGTATTTTCACGAAGTTTCTATGATCAGTTCCTGTGATAATCAGTATTTAAATTTGAGCTGATTCAGGGGTGGTCTCAAAAGTGTAATCCGTTACTGTAAAATTCTGATTCAATACATTTTGTTTTATTCATATATAAACAGGAAATAGTATTGGTGTTAGAAAAGAGCTAAAAATTCTTTTAATTTTTCATCAAATAATTGAGACCGTTGTTACATTTATTAGCAGATTTTATGAGGTGAGTAATCTCATCATGAGATTATCCTGATGAAAGGATTAATCTCACTTTTTCAATTAACTGTCTTCCAAGCTGATGCGGACTATAGCGCTGATGGGTTTTAAGCATAACTCAAATACCACTTAGTGGAAGTGTTGCGAAGTTCGAGGAATTATTTTTAATTCAAAATTTCTACCACTATTTCAGAATAGTATCAATCGTTTTTTTAATGAAAGACACTTCGTAATTAAATAAAGCGAAGATTACAAGTCGGCAAAAGTTGTAGATATTTTGAATATTTTTATTTCCAATTTGGAAACACTACTTAACGAATGAGCTGAATTTTTGTATACACGTATTAGAAATCTCTAGATGTCGATTTCTGTTAAAATATTTATATGCTATCAATTTTTATCATATTAATTTAATATTTAATATTATTAAATTATTAAAATTACAAGTGTAAGGTATTTATGGTTGAGATTTTAAATAATATGTTTATACATAAAATTAAGATAAGATTATTAATTTAAGAGATTTAAATAAAAAATATATAAAATTAATTTAATATTAGAAAGTCAAAAATTTTAATGTTTAATTAAAAACGTTTGGTCCATGTAATTTGAAATTTGGAATCTGGCTTAAATTCAAACGTCGAATATATATTTTTCGTCAAAATAGGGTGTTGCTACTGAAAACTAAATTGCTAGTTTAATTTTTATTACGAAGACATCCCTGAATCATAATTCATGTATACTATTTAATAGTAGACATTATTACCAACTGATCTATACCAGTTTCACTTTTATACAGGGCCCACTCAGACAAGTGGTTAGCATCTCGCCACAGGAGAAGCTTAAGCATATCGTGGATCAGCGTGATTTTGGTGGTGTAACTGTTAATGTTTTTAGGGTTTTCAATGTACGAGCAGTGTTGCCAATCCGAAATCCTTTTTTATTCAAAATGCTTGATTGCCACCTCTTTTTTGAAAGAGTAAAATTCGCCTTGATTTTGCTTTGCTTAATCTGCCATTAAATAAGCCGAATATCACTATTTAAAAAAGTTGTGATAATCAAGCAATCTGAATTGTTAAAAAGTCGCGAACTGGCGACACTGTGTAGGAGAACAATAATTCCTGTGACTTTACCTTCAAAAGTCCTCCCTGAATGCACCCCTCACATCAATATGGCCACACATTGGCCGATATTTAACAAAATCCTTCCCTTCCACTTTTATATGATTATTTATGGCAGAATTAGTGTGAGTATGTGTGCGTAAAGGAGGGGGTATAAATTTTTTCATTGTAGATTTACCAGATAATCGCATGAAAACTTTTATCTAATATAACTGAAATACTATATCTTATTCACATTAGGCAAATGTTAAATAATAACTATATATTGATCAAAAAATAATATGCAGATGCATTTTAAATATACGGACGTACCAGTGTTGCCAGTGGGCTACTTTTTTTTTTAATTCAGTTTTCTTGATTGCCACCAGTTTTTTGAGAAAGTGGAATTCGCCTTATTTAATGACAAATTAAATAAGGCGAAAACAAGAGGAATTAAACTATTTAAAAAAAGTGGTGCCAATGAAGCAATCTTAATTTAAAAAAAGTAGCCCACTGGCAACACTGGGACGTACTTCAACCGTCTCACATTTTCAGATACTGGGACTTCACGTATTAATTTAACACGAGTTTTAAGGAGTCAGGTACCTTTGAAAGTGTCAAAAAAGCATTTTTTTGTTTATTAGCCTATATCAGGGTCGGCGAACCTTTTCACATCTGCGTGGCAATATTTGTCAAAAACACTTTTTAAGTGACCATGGCGTGTCAACGATCTCCCCCCCACTCCCCCGACTAAAAAAACCCTATAAAAACAAGGAATTAAGTTACTATTATTATTATTAGATTAAGATATGGATAACAAACCTTCGGGTAATATCAACATACTTATTAAATTAAATAATGTATAATATTGAAAACTCAAAACAAAACAACTGGTCACAAGAAAAGATTAATGATAGTAATAATTATAGAAAAAAGTGGATATAATTATAAAGAACTAATAAGATATAATTATATTAATCGTAAAAAAAAATATTAAAATCTCAAATCCAGACAGCTTGCCAAATGACTGTAATAATTATGGTAATACATGATGTTGCCCTTGGGATCTGTTGATTTTAACATTTTAAGCAGGGTGGTGGTTTTATAATTGAGGTAATTTTCTTTTAAAATAGACAACTAGAAAATAAACATTGGAAAAAATTATTTACGAATCATATCTTCAAAATATTTATTTTACACCTGCTATTAAATGGAAAGTTATTTTAAAAATATATTACAATGCATAAGAAGAAATTAGGAAATATAAAAAACATTACCTAAAAAGTCTGCCTAAGAAATCTGTTTTCTCTTTTGTTTTTGTTGATTGAATTTTATTTTCTAATTTCTTAAGCATTGCAGCAAAATCTTCTTTTTTCAGAAGAAAATTTAAAACTTCGTAAGGTACGTAATGCAGCCACAGCATTTTGGAATTTCGACGTTAGTTTCTCTTCACCGAGTTCGTTATAACTCTCATTGTCACAAATGTTTGTTTCTTTTATAAAGTAGCTAACGTTTGTGGAAATAAGGTAGATCTAACAAAGCGTCAAACTTTCGTTTATTTAAAGCCTGTGACGATATGAGATTAACTATTTTTGTGACTACGGCTATAATATCACCAAGAGATTCAAAACCAGCCTATGCACCAGGATTTGTTGATGTATGACAATGCTGTGAAATCCAAGAATAATATGTCCAATGTGAGTTTCAAATAAACTGAAAAAAAAAAAACATTTATTTTACCCATAATACTGATGCCTCCTTCAATTGTAACAAAAACTATTTTATACAAATTTATTTCTTTTTCAGTAAGTGAATTTATAATTGCTGTACAAATATTTGCACCTTTGATTGTAATTGCTAATGATAATAACGAGAATAATTCATTCTTAATATCATTTTCAACAGAATATCGTACAAAAACAGCTAAAAGAGCAGATTTAGTTACATCTGTACATTCATCAAGACAAAATAAAGTGAAAGGAGAAGACGATATCAGACTTTGGTATTACATTTTCAAGATTCTATCTTTGACTGTATTTCTTGATAAAGGAGTATCTTTAATTAGTTAAATAATTTTATCTTTAATTTCAAAATCGTTAAAAAATGATGGAGCGCATGTTAACCAGAATTCCTTCAAAAACTCTCCATCGCAGAAAAGTGTACCATTCCGAACAATGACATTCGCAGCCGAGAAACTTGTGACTCTAGTTTGAGAATCTTTGCTGATATATGTAATCATAGATGTCAACACTTTATTTTTTCTTTAATTGCACTGGCAATGGATTCCTTCCGTTTGTTCTGCATAACTTTTTGGGGAAGGAGGTTTGTGATTTGTTTCATAAGGCTGTTTTACTGCAGATCACTGTCCCGGAACATAAAACGCATAGATTTTTAACATCTTTATTAATCATCCCATATTTCTCAGTCCACCACGTTTGAAATTCTCTACTATCTTGCATTTTCTATTTTTTAGCCGAATTGGCTATGTTGAATAAATATTACTTTAATGGTGCAATCTAATCAGTCTTAGATTACCATCGTTGATCATAGGAAGTTAGTTAATAAAAAAGATTATGCATAGTAGAGTTGATGAAAACATCACTATACAGAATAAAAGCAAATCAGAATAATAATAAAATGACTAGCCACTAAATTTACTCAGATTTATATACAACAGAATTGAGTCGGCAACCAGTCGTCTGCTGGATTAATTACCCCCCTCCCCTCTCTATGAAGCCGATACATAAAAGGACAAAAATATTTCTCGTTATTCAATATTCAACATATTAGTATTATCATTTACTATTATCTTGATTTATGCACATTTAATGAATTAAGTAATTAAAAATGATTAGAGTAAATTATCTCTAAGGCAGGAAAAATCTAGTAGCTTTTGTTTGGTACTTATTTATTGAAAATATCTTTAAATTGTTTACAAATCATATTTTTTCATGTTCTTTCATAATCGGCAGACAACATATTTTTGTAATTATAGTTTTCATTTCATTTTATAACTGTTTTAACAAGCAATGTATTATTATTTTTTTAGCACTTTCCAACCTAGTTGAAAAGTGCTTATGACTTCGGTTTGTCTGGCCGTCTGCCGTCTGGCCGTCTGCCGTCTGTCCGTGCTCTAACTCCCGTAAATATGCTCGGATTGCTCTGCAATTTTTATATGTTATTGTCGTTATCTATAGCATGTTCCCTATTTCAACGGAAGTGTGTAGCACTTATAGTTTTATTACAGGGACACTCAAAAGAATTCCGTTACATTGCGGTCTATGGGGAAAAATCATTTGCGGTTTATTTAAATAATGTTTCAATATTTTAAACGCATTGAAATTTATATATATCACTAAGGTGCATTAGAATAAGCTTAATATGGAATAGGGTGTGCATAGCACTTAAAGTTAATTTACAGGGACAGTCAAAAGAATACCGTTGCATTACGTCTATAGAGAAAAATCGTCTGCGGTTTATTTAAATAATGTTTCACTATTTTAAACGCACTGAAATTTATATATATCACTAATGTGCATTACAAGAGGCTTACTACAGAATATTATGTATATAGCAGTCATGTTCATTTACAGGGACACACAAAATAATTCTCTATTGTCTGTTAACAATAATTCCTGGAAGTGCATTTTAAGTTACTGAATGAGATTTTAATTTTAACTCGCATTTTGTCTATTACGTGGTGTGTATAAATTCTGTAGATCCTATACAGGGAAGCACAAAAGTTCGCGAACACATTTCCGTTTATTGACAAAGTCCAGATGGAGAATTTTAAACTGTGCTACGCGTTTCCTAACTGAACTAAAATTTCGCATCCTATGTAGTATATATACAAACCTATAGATCCTATACAGGCCTGAATAAAAGTATTCGGATATTTTTCCGAATATTGTTGTAATATTAGTTATTAGTTCGAGTGATTGAATGACGAAATATCCAGGTACGTATTTAATTAGCAAAGAAAAACTCCAGTATATCTTCAGAATTTTATTTCGTAGACATATGATGTTCCAAGGCAGAAGAGGGTAAACAAGAAAGGCCGCTCTTAAACAGACATTATTATGCGAAGACAGCAAGCGAAGTGAGTTGTTTCCACGATACAAGTTGGAATTGTACTGACAATAATCTCGCCAAATAGGGTTGCTACAGAGTGTCTAGGAGTAAATACTTTCAGACAGAGATAGGCATAACAAATGGTATTTACCGAGCGGGGTCACCAGATTATTGGCGACTGGACGAATTTTGTTTCAAAAATTAATATCACCATGGCGATTATAACCGACACATATCTTTCTCATGTGAACGGATTTTTGACAGACAAAACAGTATGTGCTTTTAACAATGAGAATATATTTTTAGACATGGGTGTGAGTGATTGAGTTATTACCACTACCATATAAGGGCATGCATTTGGGCAGTATGCACAGATAGACATAATTTTTAACGGACCTTGTGGCCACAAAAATGCGTTATGAACACATTGTGTTATAAGCTTGGTTACGGAAAGTAAAATTACGAAAAGGCATCTGTGCTGATTTAATTCTTTTCTTTTTTTTATTTTAATCGAAAAGCCGTGAGATATTAGTGATCGAGCACAAGTGAAAATGAAAAAGGGAAAGGGTATAAATTACAGCGGGATTATTGTTTGTAGTTAAAGATAACTCAATTAAATTTTGAAAAAGGAAAGGGAAAAATATAAATTAAATAAAGGATAGGGTTTGTTAAAACTTAATATATGATTCTCATATCATATATTTCCCCCGTTTGCTCAGATAAAAGAATAATTTGTTAGGGTTTAAATTGCAGGCATGCTCCGTCTGAAAGTTTACATATAATCAATGCACAATATAAGAAAAAATATATGCACATACAAATATCAAAAATGAAAATGAAAATGAAAATGGAAAGGGTATACCAAAATTTTTGCTACTGGTCATTAAAGTGTGTACACTAGTTTATTCCTTGAGTCCATGGTTTGTTGAGAGTTTTTTTTGTAGATGTAGATGTTATTTTTGCTGTTCCGGAACATATGGCAGTTGAACTAATCTACATATATAGTAATGACCAAAATATGATCAGAAAAGTTGCATTATTATCAACTAATGTTTATTTTACTCATAACTGGTCGTAAGCATGCTAAATGAATTTAAAATGTTCATATTTCTGAACACATATAAGCTTATGTTAAGTTGCAACTACAATACAATAAAATTTTCTTTGTTCGAACATAATACAAAATACTGATATATGTAATCTTGCATAAAATAAACATGAAATATATAAATGCAAATACAAGATATATAAGATAAGATACAGTTACAGTTACATTAACAGTTACACATGTGTAAAAATGGAATACAAAAATGATGAAGATAAAAAAAAATGAATAAAATTTGGGTTTAAAAATAGTAAAAATTTGTGCATTCGCACAGGACAGGATAGGGAAAGTGACGCACGATCCAAAAAAAATTCCTGCCCTAAATCTTATCTAAGGACAAGTGTGATGGCGCAAGTTTAGGACTATTGCCTTATTTGTGGAGGGAATATTTAGGGCGAGGTCCACATTGTTGTCACAACATAGACCCCGTTGCTCCCGCAGCAGTAATGCAACAAACTGAGGAGCAGTCCCGTATACTCATTTTGACAGGGGATTTAAGGTGAATTGGAATACCAATGCGAATGTGTCTCTCATTACAATGGGGTGGAAGATCCTAAGGGCAATAATTTTGAACAGATCACCACTCCGAAAGGGAATAATTAGAAAAATAAAAATATATATACACCTAGTGTATGTCAAATAAAGTCAATCCTAGAGTAATGAGAGAGAGTTTTGTCAAGTTCGGTAAAAATGTTAAGTCATGAGGTACATATTTACTTAATTAGCATTATTAAAATTTAAAAAAAACTGACCTTAAGAGAAAAAATTTTTTAGTGCAATTAATGTTACTATAATTATGTTTATAGCTATTTATGAGATTTAAAAATAAATATGACGACAAAAGTTAAGATTTTTTTTTTTTTTTAAAGTGTATATGCGCAAACACCCCATAAACATAAAAGATAATGTTCACAACAAGATTGCCATATCTGCCATTCCCTTGATGAAACAAACTTGGACCAGCCAAGAACTCTCACAAGGAAACATCAAATATAACATCAGTGTATTGTGTACATCAATATACACAAGTGTGAACAAAACCAAAAATTCACACAAAATACAACAATTATAAAAATTATACGCTATTTTCTAGGTCTTAAATTATAACGTGTTGAATAAGTTGGAGAGTTAATATTATTGTAACCATCATGACTTGTAAGTAAGTGATCGCTTCTTGGTGGAGCGATGATTAACCTATCAATGTGTACTCTAAAAGCAGAGTCATCAGGTGCATGTAAGCGTTTGATTGAAACAGAGACAGGTGAATATTTGTGTATAACAATGTAAGGTCCAGAATATTTTGGTTTGAACTTATCTACAGATTTTAAATATACAATATCTTTATTCATAATTTTCCTTAGCTTAGCACGTTTTTGAAAATGATCATTTCTTTTGTTTTGAGAGTCTTTGATGTTATTATATGCTTTCCTGTAAATAGAATTTAAATCTTGTAACAATTTGTAAGCTTCAAAATCTTTGTCTAGAACCTGATTGGCATTATGGTCATAAGTATCAAATATTAAGGATAGTTCTCTTCCAAAGTGAAGCAAGTTGGGAGAATATTTTGTGGAGGAATGTAAGGATCCATTATAAAGAGATTTATGAATTGATAAAGCATTTTCGAAAGTGTGACCTTCTTGAAGTAAGGCAGAAACAGAGTATTTAATTGATTTATTGACTCGCTCTGACACGGCATTGCTTTGTGGCCTCGCTACACTGGAATGACGCACCTTTATGCCTAATGTGTCGTTAAATTTGTTGTATATGTGTGAAGTGAATTGTTTTCCCAAATCTGACAAAATTACGGAAGGTCTTCCAAAGATAGTTATGTAACTGAATAAACATTTAATTATCTTTTCAGAAGTGATGGTACGCAAAGGGAAGTGTTCTAGGTGTCGAGAAAAATGGTCAATTACTGTCAATACCGACTGTCCATTAGTAAAGGGACCGACCAAATCAACACTGACTGTGTCTCCTGGATGCGTAGGTGTGTATGTAGTTTGTAGTGGAGCAAGTAGAGTTTTGTGATGTTTTGACTGTAAACATTTTGTGCAAGACGCTACAAAATTTAAAGTGTCAGCATACATTCCTTTCCAAAAATATTTTTTTGTAACAAATCCATAGGTTTTTGTTAATCCAAAATGCGAAAAATGACATATTGTTAGAACTTTTGCTTTTAATGAATTTGGGATAATAATGTGGTAAGAAAAGGTGTCATTACAAATATTTTCTTTTTTTAAAATTAAAACCTTTGAATCGGGATGAATGAGGTACATAGGGAACTGTTTCGATGAGCCATTTTGCATAATTTCGTTGTAAATTTCGGATAATTTTGTGTCTTTCTTTTGTTCGTTTACAAATGTTTCATTTGAAATTTCCAATAAAGGGTCTTTTTGATCCTTGTTACCAATAACTAAGTAATTTAGAGAATGTGTATTGTATGATAACTGATCATTATTAGCGTCTGGTAGATCATTATCTACAATTGGCAATGCATATGGTTCGTTGATAAGCTCAGGGTTGGAATTTAAATCAACTGTGTTTTTCTCGAAAGAACATCTGGACAAATAATCTGCAAGTACATTAGAAGAACCGGGAATGTGAACAAAAGTGTATGTATATTCTGATAATTCTGTTAACCATCTAGTTGTTATATCAGCGGGATTAGTTGTTTTCTTGTATTTTTTTAAAGGAGCACTATCGGATAAAATTACAAACTTTCGGTTATATAGATAGTATTTAAAAGCGATTACTGATTTGTAAATGGCCATTAATTCAAGTTTTAGTGCTGGATAACGTTTTTCAGACTGTTTAAGAGATTTTGAAAAAAATGCAATGGGAAGTAATTGTCCTTCATGTTCCTGTAACAGAGCACCTCCTATGGCTATAATTGACGCATCTGTGTTTACATAAAAAGTTTTAGACCAATCGGGTAAACGAACCATGGGAGAATTAAAGAACACCTGTTGCATTTGATAAAATAATTTTTGATGTTTTTGAGTCCATTTAAATGTTGTTTTTGGTGTAGTGAGATCTATAAGTGGTTGGATAATTTTTGAAAAGAAGGCACTAGAGATTTGTAAAATGTGACCAGACCAATAAACCTTTTTAATTGTCTTTTTGTTGTCGGTGTAGGAAAAGAATTTATTTTGACAATATTTTATTGGACGGGAGAAATGGAATGATTTTCAATGTGGAACCCTAAGTAGTCAACAGCGGTTTTGTGAAATGAACATTTATTGGGAGAGAGCGTTAAATTATATTTCGATAAAATTTCAAGTACTTTCTGTAATTTTGCACATGTTTCCTCAAAAGAATCTGAACCAAAGATCAGATCGTCTTGATACGCAAAAATAACTTCTATTTCTAATTCATCAATAATAGTGTCCATTAAATTTTGAAAGAAACTACTGCTATTCTTTAAACCGAAAACCAACCTTTTAAAACGAAAAGTACCGTATATGCATGTGAATGTAAGTGGATCTTGATATTTTTCAGGTAAATTAATCTGATGATAGGCCTGTTGAAAATCTAACGAAGTGAAATATTTATATGCAGATAAATTTGAAATAATGGTCTGTATTTTGGGAAGTGGATATGAAGATCCTTGTAAGACGGAATTTAGCATTCTTAAATCAAGAGCGAGTCTGTATTATTGTTTTGCAGACCCATCAGACTTCTTTCTAACCAGCAAAATAGGACATGCCCATTCTGAACAGTTACGTTCAATAATATTTGCTTCAACAAGTTGATTTATTTGCTCTTTCATTTCTTGGTGTAATGATTGTGGTACCGGAAAAGGTAGTGTTTTGATTGGGTAGTCATTAATGAATTTGAGATTTGGAACAACCTTGTCTGTGTGACCTAATGTTTTCATTGATTTCGAAAAAGAACTGTAGTATTTTAACAATAATGAGCCTAAGTTTTTGCTTGTGGAGTGTCTAGATGTTCCAATTTGAAATACAAATGTTTTCCTGAGATGCAAAGCCATCAGCTAAATTACATCTCCTTAATAGTTTAAAGATTCCCCTTTCTGATTACTTTTTTTACGAAAATTTGGATTGAATTTGTAATTTTGATATCCACCTCTATTTGCATTTGATCTTCTCCATTTAAAACAAAATTTTGCAGTGTGGCCACGTTTCAAACACAATTGACAAGTGGGTGGAGAATTCGAAATTTTTATGTTTATTTGTGCGGACATAGCTATGACCAGTGTGTCTTTTTTTGAAGTCTTTTTTATACTGATCATGCGAGTTTTGTGGGCGAGAGGGTTGATTATGGGTGTTATTTTTGTCCTCGCAACCTGTTAACGACAAAGCGTTGATTTTTTCATTTAGTGATTTCAACTGCAGGGCGATCGAGTCTGCGGCGCTAGATGATGCGCAGGGCTGCAATATTTTCTCATTTTGCATGATCTTCTGGAGAGCTTGTGCTCTATTTACCGCTTGTTTATAACTTGATATTCCCTCCTCTTGTATTTTAACCCTTAAATTTGAAGGAATTGCTGAAATAAACTTAGTAAATTTTATATTATCAAGGGCCGTTCTATCTGTTATAGTGTCATGCACGCCAGCAGTGAGAGTGTTAATGCGATGGGCTAAATTTCTAATTGATTCTTCTGGCAATAATAATAGATTATTGAATTCAACCAGTGCTGCAGTTTTACTCGGGGGAGCGAAAAATGCTCTGAATTCTTTCTCGACGAAATCCAAATCATTAGATTTATATATTTCAGGGTTTTGCGTAAAAAGGTTAATGCTGGGCCTGTCAATTTCCCACCCAGAAATTGAATTGCTTCTTCGTGCTTCCATTTTTGTATACGGGCCAATGTTCTTAATTGATTGAAAAAAAACTCTAACAAGGTGGGTTCACCATCAAAATTGGTCACTTTAAATGTTAGCTTACTGGCCATGTTTGGCTAACGAGTGACCAAATACAGATATATTTCCAATAATTTATCAGATAAATAAATCTTTACCCTAAAAAAATTAAAAATTCAGGTGGGGAAAATTTTGTTTACCTAAAATATTCACAGTAACTTACCAGAAAATATTTACTGCAAAAATTACTTATAAGCAAAAATATATATAATAAATGAATAAATAAATGAATGCAATCTCTCTTTTTTTTTGAAAAAAAAAAAAAAAAAAAAAAAAAAACAAGAACAAAATACCTATATCTCCAGAATGAACAATTATTCACACCACAAATATATTATCTTCTTTCTTTTATTATTATCCATCTATATATATATATATTTTTTTTTTAATTCTTAACCAAGAGATATCTTAATTTGCAAAAGAAGGACAATTTGGAAAAATATCTGTAAATACATAAATAAATTAATCGCTCATTCTGCAGACAGCAATACTCATTGTGGCAGATAAATAAAAAGTAATATGAACTTTATATATTGAAAAAGTATGTCTGCCTTATTATAAAATCAAAATTTTTATGCAATATACTAAATAAAGTTTCAGTCATAAAAAAATGTGTTATCTAGGCAAACCTTCGAGAGATAATAACAATTATATTATACCTTTCATTATAAATATTGTTTCTTCTAAATATATAAGCCTTTATAAAAATATTAAAAGAAATGCATATAGCGTTACCATTTCTCCTTTCAAAATAATAATACGTTCAATATTTGAAAAAAAGTGTCATTGCATAATAGGAAAAAGGAACAAAAATTTTAGAATTAATCAATAATATGCAAAAATTCTCTTCTTCACTTATTTTCTTTGTTTAAGATTTATCCTGTGAATATTTTTTTTTTTTTTTTTTACATACAGAGCATTATTTACGAACTTACCTATAATATGGCAAAAAATATAACATTAAAAACAGAAAATAATCAGAAATTGTTTAAATTTAATAAGTTCTGTTTGTTACATTGGTTTAAAAAAAATAAAATTACTGAAGTGATCTTATCATTATTATTCTCTTTTTTTTATAATTCAATTGGATACTGCACATTATTGACATAACAAAAATTTTTTTGTTTAAAGGATAACTTACCTTGTTGTACGAGAATTTTTTTTATAAAAGATTTGTTCTAACATACTCTGTTGTTTAAAAAAACCTATCTAATGAATCAGCTGTAAGAGAAAAATTTAATATAATTAAGTTTTATGGTGGTTTCTTTCTGTATGCATGCAAACAATTCATTCTATGTTAATTTGTTCTCCTTATCAGCTGGAAACTTAAACAGCTGACATTATTCACTTTAGATGAGTCTCAGTTGCAGAGAAAGAAAAAACCACAGAACTATCAATGATCTGAATGTAGATCGAAGTCCACTGGCTAGTGAATATCGAAAATGGAAAGTGTTATTATTATTCTTTGTACAACCACCAAAGCGAGAAAAATATGCAGAATTACGAACGCATAGTTCGAAAGTTTTGAATCGTTTGGGTTATGCAGAGGTTACTAAGAGTACTTTTGACGTCATAGTCTTTTTTTTTGTTGCTAATATTCTAGTGTTTAATGAAGAGAAAAAGAGTTCTTAAATGCGGGATACGGAACTTCTATTTAGCTTATTGTCACTTGGATAAAGAAAAATAAAAGCACCGAAACATTAACTTCACTGTTGAACTTGAATGCTTGGAAGTCCGTGAATTCTGCAGGATTTTTGGCGAAGCATAAATCTACAGAGAGGCCCAAAATTTTGAAGTATAAATATAAACGACTAAATTTTCACAGAATTGTGGACGCATATTGACTGAGCGGTGTAGACACTGGGCAGAACCCACGGGGGCTCATAGGGCGTGAAGCACAGTAGATGACACGGATTGTAGACTGGATCGTATCACTGGGAGTCATTCACATGGAGCATATTGAGCATGAAACACATTAGAGGGCATGGGGGTTGGCAGGCACTGGGGGTTGCTGGAAGCAATAGCCTAAGGACGAGACAATCCTAGGACAGGCAAAGTTTTCAAATCAGTCCATTTGGTCCGATGGGATGGTAATATGCAAACGGGAATTTTCTTTGATGCATGCTGATTATCCAAAGTATACTGATCACGGGAGAGTTTGTAGAAACACGGGAAGGTGCAGGCAAAGGCGTTTACACTTGTAGAAGAGGCGCTGAAGTAAAATTAGCGATGACACGTGAAGTAAGAGCGTTCCCTCTTCTGCCAATGCTAACTTCTTTTTTTTTTAACTGGAGAAAAGAGCTGGTATGGCACCATTATTTCTGTAATATTAGTTATTAGTTCGAGTGATTGAATGACGAAATATCCAGGTACGTATTTAATTAGCAAAGAAAAACTCCAGTATATCTTCAGAATTTTATTTCGTAGACATATGATGTTCCAATGCAGAAGAGGGTAAACAAGAAAGGCCGCTCTTAAACAGCCATTATTATGCGAAGACAGCAAGCGAAGTGAGTTGTTTCCACGATACAAGTTGGAATTGCACTGACAATAATCTCGCCAAATAGGGTTGCTACAGAGTGTCTAGGCGTAAATACTTTCAGACAGAGATAGGCATAACAAATGGTATTTACCGAGCGGGGTCACCAGATTATTGGCGACTGGACGAATTTTGTTTCAAAAATTAATATCACCATGGCGATTATAACCGACACATATCTTTCTCATGTGAACGGATTTTTGACAGACAAAACAGTATGTGCTTTTAACAATGAGAATATATTTTTAGACATGGGTGTGAGTGATTGAGTTATTACGACTACCATATAAGGGCATGCATTTGGGCAGTATGCACAGATAGACATAATTTTTAACGGACCTTGTGGCCACAAAAATGCGTTATGAACACATTGTGTTATAAGCTTGGTTACGGAAAGTAAAATTACGAAAAGGCATCTGTGCTGATTTAATTCTTTTCTTTTTTTTTATTTTAATCGAAAAGCCGTGAGATATTAGTGATCGAGCACAAGTGAAAATGAAAAAGGGAAAGGGTATAAATTACAGCGGGATTATTGTTTGTAGTTAAAGATAACTCAATTAAATTTTGAAAAATGAAAGGGAAAAATATAAATTAAATAAAGGATAGGGTTTGTTAAAACTTAATATATGATTCTCATATCATAATTGTATATGTTGGAAATTCCTGAAATTATGTTTTTAAATAGGTTATGCGTTTTCCAAATTGTTTACTTGGATGTTATCTTTTAGCTTATTAAACGGTATGATTTGTAAAATTATTTTGGAAGCGTTGGAAAGTGCTACATAATCTATGCTTGACGCATGATTTTTCGTTCTTGTTAACTCTGAAAAAAGTGCATATTTTATTAGTTTCATTAATGCTTTTGTCATTTTAACTGATTAAAAATTAATTAACAAATTACAGCAACAGTTAAATAAAGCCTCATATGCAGATCAACAAGCATTAAATGATGCAGAAATTTCAGAAACAATAAAGCAAAAAATAGTTTATTTGCTATATTTCCCTCTCTTTCAATGCGATCATCGGCGCCGGCAGTACAAAACCGAGGAAGAAGGGGAGGGGGGGGGAGGGGTCAGAGATCAGATGTTCTGAGCAGGTAATTCAATGATGGTACAACATGATATGACAAGTACACATGCACTTATAACAAACAAAAGCTATTTTCAGTGAAACTCTGTATAAATGGGAAAAAAATAATGAGGTTCAGAATTTTGGGGAGTTTGACTGAATCTTGATTTAGAATTTAAATCACCGGCGTGCCAAAAATATCCTCTCGCGTGCCAGCTATGGCACGCGTGCCATAGGTTCGCCGACCCTGGCCTATATTAAACTTTGATTCTTTACTAAGATTTTAAAAGTAATCCATGCAAAAGTTCACTTTAGAAAGGAAATAATGTCAATAACAGTTTGAGCTCTCTTTATATGATCAAAGGATAATAATTTGATCTTTAGCTAAATTTTTTCAAAACTGTGATTTTCGCCATTTCGCGCATGATTTTTAAGAAATGACTGATTAGAATTTTATGAAAGTTAGACTGAAGGCATAACCCTAATAGATATACAAAATGACCTACTATTATGTTCATCAAGTAAGAAATTTAGAAATTATAACTATTTTTATACATATATATTTTTTAATTGAGATTTTTCTTTTACATTTTTTTCTCAAGAACTAATCATTATATATTTTTTCTTGTGTAGTTCATTTCAAACACATATTATAGCTCTACTTAATAAAAAAATCTTCGCTCACTGTGACAATTCGATTATTGGAAATCCTGCGCGCAAGGCATATAAGGTCAACTCATTTATTAAAAATGCATTAAATTTGAAATTAAATTAAAGTCTTTATATAATCTTCCAGAGTCTTTTTCTGAACATTAACTGTTAGGATATATATCTTTTAATGTGTGCTTAAAATGTCATATCAAAAAGTTAATCATATGTGGAGTTATTGCAATCCATATTAGGGTCACATTTAGATGTAATTTGTCGATTTCAAATATACTTGTTCATTTAACCCTTTTAGGGGCAAAGCACTTGCATTGCTAAAATGTTGAAATGAATGAGTGACGCCGGAATTTAAGAAGAAATTAATTTAGAAATAAGAAAAAGGTATATTTCGCATACATAAGTAAACGGAAATTTTTATACCAAAATTCTGGTGTAATTGTTGAATTTGGGAATTAAAATTAAGTGGTTTCATAAACATACCACCGCCCTTGAAAGGGTTAAAAAATAAAGGTAATCAGTGTTGCCAGTAGGCTACTTTTTCTTAAATTCAGATTGTTTGATTGCCACCACTTTTTTGAAGTATAAATATTCAACCTTTTAAAATAACATATTCAATAATGCCAGAATAAGGCGAATTATACTATTTTAAAATAGTGGTGGGAGTCAAGCAATCTGAATTAAAAACAAGTGGGAAAGTGCGATCTGAGATCGCACAAAGGGTTTCGTTTAATATTCATTTCAAAACACTTTATCATTTCTTTAATAAATCAAAATAAATTTCATTTTCCAAAAAAAAAAAAAAAAAAAAAGTCATGTTTTTTTATGAAGTAAAAATTTACCGGTCTATTTTTCTCGTTTTTTTTTTTGTTTGAAAATCTGAATCGGTCCAATAGCGGGCAAAGCCCTCTATTATACTCTGTCATAATAATATCTGTCATGTAGACTAAATGCGATATTTAAAAAAAAATCTATTTCAAAATTAAACATGTTGTACACCTACAAAATGTTAAAATATGCGAATATTTCCATATTCGGGTTTTTATTTCGATTCAATACGTTCCTCAAGCTCATATATTTACTATTCTCTATTACTCACATTGATACTAGCTTTGTATTATTCTCAAACATTTGAAAAATCCGTTAAACTTCAAATAAGACGTCAGATTAATTTTCTTTTTATTTATCTAATGGCGTGATATTAATCTGCTTTCTGTACATACACATACTCATACTCCTTGTATTATTGAGAAATGTTTGAAAATTTCCGTTTTATTAATAATATGACGTTATATTAATCTTTTTTTTTCAATTGGTGAAACTTTTTATTTCATTTTCATTTTTCACGTGGAAGTCTTTCAATAGATAATTAATTACTGTAGAAAGAATTTTATTGTGGATTTTTAATTGCTGGCAACTACTATTTAGAAAAATGTTTTAATTTAATAGGAAAAGGCTGTTAGAATTTTGTTTTTTTATCTCTCTATATTAAAATAATACGCTTTTTTTCAAATTTTAATATTTTGAGCTTCATAGTAGGTATTTCAGGGTGGCTAGTGGTCAGGGAAAAATAAAGTAAAAGAAAGTGATAAACACCAGTATATTCTCATAGAAAAATTTATGTTAATTATTCGATCAAATAATCAATTTGAATTTTTCTATAAGAATATACTGGTAATTACCATTTATTTTACTGTATTTTTCCCTGACCACTAGCCACCCTGTATTTAGCTATAAGTAGACAAATTTTCATGCCTTTTGAGTTATATAGTTTCTGAGAACGGCTCTGTGACGGACAGACAACGGAGCGGGAGTAATAGGATGAGATGAACGAAACCCTAAAAATAGCCTACTAGCAACACAGAATGTAATAACTTTAAGAGCAAAAATTTAGTATATGTAAATCAATGTTTTTATTATAATTGAATTTGAATGGCTATAATTTTTCAAGGATTGTTTGTTCTTTGAACAATATTCAATGAACCAGCATCCCTGAACCTCCCCCACACAATCTGTATCATCCCACAAATTTGAGAGGCACGCTACATTACACAAAAGCAAGATATAATGGAGAAAAAATAGATTCAAAACATGCATTAAAATACTTATAAATTGCATATAAGATACTTTTGATGAAGGAGATTGAAAACTGCTCCACAGTTTTGAAAACAAAGAATGCTTGATATAATAATGATAAAAATAATTCCTTGTGTAACTATTACAGTAAATTTATTGTGTAATCCAAAAATTTGACCACTTTGTAATCGATGGATAATGGGATAGAAATGAATTTGTTTTTTGGCTTGTTGAACATGAACAATTCGTAATTACAGATCTATTTTTCGATTTCCATACGTAAAATATATCTGCAGTTGAAATGCACAAATGTATTCTTTAGTAACAACTCATTGTGATAACTTTGACTCTAATAATGCTGTGCATAAATAAAAAAGAAGAATGCTTTTACTTCAATTATTCCTATCTTAATTAGATTTAATTGTTTTATTTCACATAAAATACAAAATTCTTCGTTCCAGTGGAAGTGAAACGTAACTAATTAAAATAAAGCACCACTTTCGTATTTCTTTTGGAAAAATTGTAATTGTTAAAATTAATTTCTTTCATTCATTAAATATGCATATTTCTAAGAGAATTGTGGTTTCATAGTAGAAATGCCTGTTTTCTTTCTAGATGAGGAATTAACTTATTAAATTCTTCTGTTAATCTTGACAGCATATAATTCTATACTCACAATAAAATTAACGTAATGAAGCTTTCTATGAATGTAATTACGAAGCTTCGTTGTTAATGAGTTTAACAAAACAAAACGAATCAAATAAAGATGGTCAAATTAAAGAAGATCCAATTTTTACTTATTTAAATTAAAACACTTATACTGATTACTAAGTAACTGAGCCGTAAAAACCGGATTTTTTCTTAATATAAAAAAAAATATTTTTATTACTTTTTTTAAAAATAAAAAGTTTTAAACTGTCCTTTTAATCTGTTCTTGACAGAAAAGCATGAATCTGAAACTGTTTCTTTTCTTTTAAAAATTGTCGTTTAATATTTTTGTTTTGAAAAAGCTATTAACCATTAAATTTTTGCATAGCATTATGATATGAGAATCATATATTAAGTTTTAACAAACCCTATCCTTTATTTAATTTATATTTTTCCCTTTCCTTTTTCAAAATTTAATTGAGTTATTTTTAACTACAAACAATAATCCCGCTGTAATTTATACCCTTTCCCTTTTTCATTTTCACTTGTGCTCGATCACTAATATCTCACGGCTTTTCGATTAAAATAAAAAAAAGAAAAGAATTAAATCAGCACAGATGCCTTTTCGTAATTTTACTTTCCGTAACCAAGCTTATAACACAATGTGTTCATAACGCATTTTTGTGGCCACAAGGTCCGTTAAAAATTATGTCTATCTGTGCATACTGCCCAAATGCATGCCCTTATATGGTAGTGGTAATAACTCAATCACTCACACCCATGTCTAAAAATATATTCTCATTGTTAAAAGCACATACTGTTTTGTCTGTCAAAAATCCGTTCACATGAGAAAGATATGTGTCGGTTATAATCGCCATGGTGATATTAATTTTTGAAACAAAATTCGTCCAGTCGCCAATAATCTGGTGACCCCGCTCGGTAAATACCATTTGTTATGCCTATCTCTGTCTGAAAGTATTTACTCCTAGACACTCTGTAGCAACCCTATTTGGCGAGATTATTGTCAGTACAATTCCAACTTGTATCGTGGAAAGAACTCACTTCGTTTGCTGTCTTCGCATAATAATGGCTGTTTAAGAGCGGCCTTTCTTGTTTACCCTCTTCTGCCTTGGAACATCATATGTCTACGAAATAAAATTCTGAAGATATACTGGAGTTTTTCTTTGCTAATTAAATACGTACCTGGATATTTCGTCATTCAATCACTCGAAATAATAACTAATATTACAGAAATAATGGTGCCATACCAGCTCTTTTCTCCAGTTTAAAAAAAAAGAAGTTAGCATTGGCAGAAGAGGGAACGCTCTTACTTCACGTGTCATCGCTAATTTTACTTCAGCGCCTCTTCTACAAGTGTAAACGTCTTTGCTTGCACCTTCCCGTGTTTCTACAAACTCTCCCGTGATCAGTATACTTTGGATAATCAGCATGCATCAAAGAAAATTCCCGTTTACATATTACCATCCCATCGGACCAAATGGACTGATTTTAAAACTTTGCCTGTCCTAGGATTGTCTCGTCCTTAGGCTATTGCTTCCAGCAACCCCAGTGCCTGCCAACCCCCATGCCCTCTAATGTGTTTCATGCTCAATATGCTCCATGTGAATGACTCCCAGTGATACGATCCAGTCTACAATCCGTGTCATCTACTGTGCTTCACGCCCTATGAGCCCCCGTGGGTTCTGCCCAGTGTCTACACCGCTCAGTCAATATGCGTCCACAATTCTGTGAAAATTTAGTCGTTTATATTTATACTTCAAAATTTTGGGCCTCTCTGTAGATTTATGCTTCGCCAAAAATCCTGCAGAATTCACGGACTTCCAAGCATTCAAGTTCAACAGTGAAGTTAATGTTTCGGTGCTTTTATTTTTCTTTATCCAACTGACAATAAGCTAAATAGAAGTTCCGTATCCCGCATTTAAGAACTCTTTTTCTCTTCATTAAACACTAGAATATTAGCAACAAAAAAAAGACTATGACGTCAAAAGTACTCTTAGTAACATCTGCGTAACCCAAACGATTCAAAACTTTCGAACTACGCGATCGTAATTCTGCATATTTTTCTCGCTTTGGTGGTTGTACAAAGAATAATAATAACACTTTCCAGTTTCGATATTCACTAGCCAGTGGACTTCGATCTACATTCAGATCATTGATAGTTCTGTGGTTTTTTCTTTCTGTGCAACTGAGACTCATCTAAAGTGAATAATGTCAGCTGTTTAAGTTTCCAGCTGATAAGGAGAACAAATTAACATAGAATGAATTGTTTGCATGCATACAGAAAGAAACCACCATAAAACTTAATTATATTAAATTTTTCTCTTACAGCTGATTCATTAGATAGATTTTTTAAACAACAGGGTATGTTAGAACAAATCTTTTATAAAAAAAATTCTCGTACAACAAGGTAAGTTATCCTTTAAACAAAAAAATTTTTGTTATGTCAATAATGTGCAGTATCCAATTGAATTATAAAAAAAGAGAATAATAATGATAAGATCACTTCAGTAATTTTATTTTTTTAAACCAATATAACAAACAGAACTTATTAAATTTAAACAATTTCTGATTATTTTCTGTTTTTAATGTTATATTTTTTTTTGCCATATTATAGGTAAGTTGGTAAATAATGTTCTGTATGTAAAAAAAAAAAAAAAAAAAAAAAAAAATAATATTTACAGGATAAATCTTAAATAAAGAAAATAAGTGAAGAAGAGAATTTTTGCATATTATTGATTAATTCTAAATTTTTTGTTCCTTTTTCCTATTATGCAATGACACTTTTTTTCAAATATTGAACGTAGTATTATTTTGAAAGGAGAAATGGTAAAGCTATATGCATTTCTTTTAATATTTTTATAAAGGCTTATATATTTAGAAGAAACAATATTTATAATGAAAGGTATAATATAATTGTTATTATCTCTCGAAGGTTTGCCTAGATAACACATTTTTTTATGACTGAAATTTTATTTAGTATATTGCATAAAAACTTTGATTTTATAATAAGGCAGACATACTTTTTCTATATAAAGTTCATATTACTTTTTATTTATCTGCCACAATGAGTATTGCAGTCTGCAGAATGAGCGATTAATTTATTTATGTATTTACAGATATTTTTCCAAATTGTCCTTCTTTTGCAAATTAAGATATCTCTTGGTTAAGAATTAAAAAAATATATATATAGATGGATAATAATAAAAGAAAGAAGATAATATATTTGTGGTGTGAATAATTGTTCATTCTGGAGATATAGGTATTTTGTTCTTGTGTTTTTTTTTCTTTTTCATAAAAAAAAGAGAGATTGCATTCATTTATTTATTCATTTATTATATATATTTTCCTTATAAGTAATTTTTGCAGTAAATATTTTCTGGTAAGTTACTGTGAATATTTTAGGTAAACAAAATTTTCTCCACCTGAATTTTTAATTTTTTTAAGGTAAAGATTTATTTATCTGATAAATTATTGCAAATATATCTGTATTTGCTCACTCGTTAGCCAAACATGGCCAGTAAGCTAACATTTAAAGTGACCAATTTTGATGGTGAACCCACTTTGTTAGAGTTCTTTTTTAATCAGTTAAGAACATTGGCCCGTATACAAAAATGGAAGCACGAAGAAGCAATTCAATTTCTGGGTGGGAAATTGACAGGCCCAGCATTAACCTTTTTTACGCAAAACCCTGATATACATATAAATCTAATGATTTGGATTTCGTCGAGAAAGAATTCAGAGCATTTTTCGTTCCCCCGAGTAAAACTGCAGCACTGGTTGAATTCAATAATCTATTATTATTGCCAGAAGAATCAATTAGAAATTTAGCCCATCGCATTAACACTCTCACTGCTAGCGTGCATGACACTATAACAGATAGAACTGCCCATGATAATATAAAATTTACTAAGTTTATTTCAGCAATTCCTTCAAATATAAGGGTTAAAATACAAGAGGAGGGAATATCAAGTTATAAACAAGCGGTAAATAGAGCACAAGCTCTCCAGGAGATCATGCAAAATGAGAAAATATTGCAGTCCTGCGCATCATCTAGCTCCGCAGACTCGATCGCCCTGCAGTTGAAATCACTAAATGAAAAAAATAACGCTTTGTCGTTAACAGGTTGCGAGGACAAAAATAACACCCATAATCAACCCTCTCGCCCACAAAACTCGCATGATCAGTATAAAAAAGACTTCAAAAAAAGACACACTGGTCATAGCTATGTCCGCACAAATAAACATAAAAAATTCGAATTTTCCACCCACTTGTCAATTGTGTTTGAAACGTGGCCACACTGCAAAATTTTGTTTTAAATGGAGAAGATCTTATGCGAATAGAGGTGGATATCAAAATTACAAATTCAATCCAAATTTTCGCAGAAAAGGTAATCAGAAAGGGGAATCTTTAAACTATTAAGGAGATATAATTTAGCTGATGGCTTTGCATCTCAGGATAACATCTTAACATCAGCAACTTGCCCTACCTTCCCATGGTCGTTTGATGAAACTCTTCCAAAAATTTCTAAGGAAAGGCTAGTCAATTCGGTCGCTTCACAGACCACAACAAACATAAAAATGACCAGGAATGGGTCGTCACAAACAGTGCACAGATCAACTGAAAGTTCATCGCAAACTGTATCACCAAGTGACGAAAAGAAAGTTGAGGTTATTTCAAATGTGAATAATAGTTCCCCAACACTCCCCCTTATAAAGGCCTCTATAGCAAGAACAGACACAATTTTACATTTAGACACAGGGTCCACAATTTCCCTTTTATCACAGTCCCTTTTCGATTCTATTAAGGACAATCTTAAATATAAAAGGTTAGGCACAACAGTTAACCTTAAAACAGTAAATTCCGATGTTGATTTCACCGCATGTATAAAAGCATCAATCAGAATTCACCACAAATCTTTTAGCCTAACTTTTATATTGTTGACATTCCCGATACCTCTAGTTTTCAAGGAATATTAGGATTTGATTTCATTCATAAACACAGGATCATAATTGATGTTCACAAAAATAGAATGTCAACAAATGAATTTCACGTGCCATTACTTAGTGCGTCAGCGGATGGCAAAGACATAAATCTGCTAAGTGAACATGTAAACTCTCCGTCAAATTCATTCAAAACGATTCGCCTTGCACATAAATTAAAACTTGAACCACATGAGAAAACATGGATTTCCATCGACACTGATTCTTTAAATCTTTCAAAGCAGTACTGTTTTGAAAGTACTATTTCTAATAAACAAATTATTTGTTATGACAGTCTGCTAGGTAACAATAATGATGTTGAATCGGTCGATCAGGAAAATCATAACAAACACCTACAAAAATCACATGTATACATATTCTTACAAAATTCTTCTAACAAACCTGTACACATAAACAAAAATGCACGAATAGGAATCTTATATGAGGTCTCGGAAATTATGGAACCATTTAAAAACGACAATTTTTCACAGACCATGAAGTCATGCGACAACATCAACAGCTTCAATATCCAACCTCATGATAATTTACAACAGTTTATTTGCAATTACAGTCAAGCTTCAGATGAGGTCTTAAAAAAAAGAAAGGAAGATTTAACAATACAAGACTTCATATTGGAACATCTAGACACTCAACAAGCAAAAACCTTAGGCTCATTATTGTTAAAATACTACAGTTCTTTTTCTAAATCAATGAAAACATTAGGTCACACAGACAAGGTTGTTCCAAATCTCAAATTCATTAATGACTACCCAATCAAAACATTACCTTTTCCGGTACCACAATCATTACACCAAGAAATGAAAGAGAAAATAAATCAACTTCTTGAAGCAAATATTATTGAACGTAACTGTTCAGAATGGGCATGTCCTATTTTGCTGGTTAGAAATAAGTCTGATGGGTCTGCAAAACAAAAATACAGACTAGCTCTTGATTTAAGAATGCTAAATTCCGTCTTACAAGGATCTACTTATCCACTTCCCAAAATACAGACCATTATTTCAAATTTATCTGCATATAAATATTTCACTTCGTTAGATTTTCAACAGGCTTATCATCAGATTACTTTACCTGAAAAATATCAAGATCCACTTACATTACATTCACATGCATATACGGTACTTTTCGTTTTAAAAGGTTGGTTTTCGGTTTAAAGAATAGCAGTAGTTTCTTTCAAAATTTAATGGACACTATTATTGATGAATTAGAAATGGAAGGTATTTTTGCTTACCAAGACGATTTAATCTTTGGTTCAAATTCTTTTGAGGAAACATGTGCAAAATTACAGAAAGTACTTGAAATTTTATCGAAATATAATTTAACGCTCTCGCCCAACAAATGTTCGTTTCACAAAACCGCTGTTGACTACTTAGGTTTTCACATTGAAAATCATTCCATTTCTCCAGTCCAATTGAATATTGTCAAAATAAATTCGTTTCCTACCCCGACAACAAAAAGACAATTGAAAAGGTTTATTGGTCTGGTCACATTTTACAAATCTTTAGTGCCTTCTTTTTCAAAAATTATCCAACCACTTATAGATCTCACTACACCAAAAACAACATTTAAATGGACTCAAAAACATCAAAAATTATTTTATCAAATGCAACAGGTGTTCTTTAATTCTCCCATGGTTCGTTTACCCGATTGGTCTAAAACTTTTTATGTAAACACAGATGCGTCAATTATAGCCATAGGAGGTGCTCTGTTACAGGAACATGAAGGACAATTACTTCCCATTGCATTTTTTTCAAAATCTCTTAAACAGTCTGAAAAACGTTATCCAGCACTAAAACTTGAATTAATGGCCATTTACAAATCAGTAATCGCTTTTAAATACTATCTATATAACCGAAAGTTTGTAATTTTATCCGATAGTGCTCCTTTAAAAAAATACAAGAAAACAACTAATCCCGCTGATATAACAACTAGATGGTTAACAGAATTATCAGAATATACATACACTTTTGATCACATTCCCGGTTCTTCTAATGTACTTGCAGATTATTTGTCCAGATGTTCTTTCGAGAAAAACACAATTGACTTAAATTCCAACCCAGGGCTTATCAACGAACCATATGCTTTGCCAATTGTCGATAATGATCTACCAGACACTAATAATGATCAGTTATCATACAATGCACATTCTCTAAATTACTTAGTTATTGGTAACAAGGATCAAAAAGACAAATTTGGAAATTTCAAATGAAACATTTTTAAACGAACAAAAGAAAGACACAAAATTATCCGAAATTTACAACGAAATTTTGCAAAATGGCTCATCGAAGCAATTCCCTATGTACTTCATTCATCCCGATTCAAAGGTGTTAGGGGAACCGTCGTTAGCGTAATAAATTTTCTTATTTTTATAAATAGTTAAATCAGTCTTCAAATTTAATATACATTTTCATCTTTTGATATGTTAAAGAAGTTTGTTCAGCTTACCTGAGATTTTTCTTTTTGCGCTGAATATACCCACAGTAGTAATCCAAAGTGTTGTAGCGATATTTATCTGATCCATTGATTCACTTATATTGGAAGAATAATAAATAGTATTAGTAGAAAATGACAATTGTGTAAAATAAATAGAAGATTCATTTTCCTTTGAATATAATATAATTCTTGGCTAGATGTACATGCTTTAAGTCGCGTTTGGAGGCTGCGCATAAGTGCTCCAATTTTACATTATATTAAATATATTTACATCGTATATATACAAGAGCGTCTTAACTGCTCAGAAACATTTTGGAAACTGAAGGGAATGTTTTTAAGTTCTGTGCACACGCGCGGGATAAGACAGCTGTAGTTTTGAAGGAGGGAGGTCTGCAGAGTTTCTCCAATTAGTTAGTTTCGACAGTCTCTGGTTTTGTTCACTATGTTTTTCAGCTGCGGCACTTGAAGTACTTATTGGTAATTGGGGTCTGGTTTTTAACATGTTCTTATTTCAATCGTTCGCTGCACGTGGAGATTATTCACTGCATAAAAAAGGTTTCTCCGTCACTCCCCCGTAATCTCCTGTGTGGGGAATGGTTGAAGATTCAGTTTCTTACGGTGTTTCTCGTACGCAGGTTTGGGAGTGGGCTTCGTGAGAGTGTCGGCTGTCATTTCTTCAGTGGGGCAGTATTGTAAATCAATTTTTCCTTCTTCTTTCATAAGTTTGATGTTGTGGAAACGTATGTCGATGTGTTTGGATCGCTTAGTATCTTTATCGTTTTCAGTCATTTTTATACAGGACATATTATCCTCAAAAATCGTGATGGGTAATTTTTGTGGAATGTTGAGATCGTTAAGCAAGTTTGTTATCCAAGTTAATTCTTGTGCTGCGTTGCTAGCTGAAACGTATTCAGCTTCGGCTGACGAAAGTGCAATGCAATTTTGCCTTTTTGTAATCCAGTAAATCGGCGATTTTCCTAGCATGAATAGATTTCCTGATGTTGATTTACGTGTTTTCAAGTCACCTGCCCAGTCTGCATCGGCGTATGCTGTTAGGATGGGCTTGCTGTTTGCGCTAAGAGTTAAATTCAAATTTTCTGTAGTTTTGAGGTATGAAATGATTCTTTTCACTGCTGTCCAGTCCTTTTGGCGTGGTGTTTCATTTCTATGACATAACATGTTGACTGCTGCAGATATGTCAGGACGCGTGATTGTTGATATGTAAAGTAATGTGCCTGTGGCTTGTCGATATTTCGTGTTATTAGGTAAAAGATTATCATCGTCTTCAAGTCTGTTGAATCCAGCAATCATTGGTGTGTAATGAGGTTTCATGTCGTTTAAATTCAGTTTTTTCACTAGTTCCTGTATTTTATTGTTTTGATTTAGGTAATATGTATCATTGATTTTATTAATGTTTATTCCTAGGTAATTATTCACTTCTCCTAAGTTTTTTAGTTCATATTCTTTCTTAAGTTGGTTTATTGTTTCTTCGATGTCACTGTCCTTTCCTGCTATCAGGATATCATCTACATAAATGATGATGTATATCGGATTTTCTTGATTTGATTTAAAGTACAGACATGGATCATTTTTGCTCTGTATGAAATTATTGTTTGTGAATGTTTCCGATATTTTGGTGTACCAGGCCTTTGCGGCTTGCTTAAGACCGTAGATGGCTTTTTGAAGTTTACAAACTTTTCTTTCATCGCCGGGTTTAATATACCCGTCTGGTTGACTCATATAAACAGTTTCAGTTAATTCACCGTGCAAGAATGCTGTGGTAACGTCAACATGTTTCACGTTCAAACTTTTGTGCAATGCAGAGATGAGAAATGCACGTATTGTAGCGTGCGAAACTACAGGTGCAAAGGTTTGATCATAGTCAATCCCGAATCTTTGACTATATCCTTGTGCTACTAGACGCGCTTTATAGCTTTGAATATTTCCTAAATTGTCCTTTTTTAGTTTAAAAGTCCATTTTGAGCCGATAATTTTTGTTCCGGGTGGTGGATCTGTTAAAGTCCAAGTGTTATTTTTTCTTAGGCATTGGATTTCATTTTGTGTTGCTTTTATCCAATTTTGTTTATCATTAGGATTTTTCATTTTTTCGATATCTTCCCAATTTTCGGGAATGTTTTCAGATGAACTATTTATGAGACAAACATATCTGTCAGGAGGAACGCCTCTATTTGTCCTATTAGACCTTCTTGGTTCAATTGGTTGCTGTTTGGGCACGGATGGTGTCTCTTCGCTGTCAAGTTTTATTTCTAAGTGATTTTCATGTCTATCCGGTAATTGTGTATTGTCATCGGATGTTTTTGTGGTGATTTGTATCTCCTCAATGTTATCTGAGTGTACATTTTCATTCTCAAGAAATTTCACCGTTCTCGCTATTATAATTTGTTTTCCTTGTGTGTGAATTCTATAACCAGTCGATCGTGTATCATAACCTACAAACGTTCCGGTTTGAGCCCTGTTATCGAGTTTTCCTCTATTTACTTTATCGACGTAAAATAGCGCTTTACAACCGAATGTTCTTAAGTGTTTTAAATTCGGTTTAATTCCTTTCCATAATTCGTAAGGTGTTCTGTTGTTGTTTGCTTTAGTTGGGAGTCGGTTTTGTAAGTATGTTGCGGTGTTTATGGCTTCACCCCAAAAATGTTTGCTTAATTTTGCTTGTGATAGCATACTTCTAGTCATATCTAATAAACTTTTATTTTTTCTCTCCGCAACTCCATTCTGGCTCGGATTATGCGGGACAGTCAATTGGTGTAAAATTCCGTTCTGTTTTAGGTATTCATCGATCTCTTGATTTACATACTCACGACCGTTATCCGATCTAATTTCCTTAGGTTTTTTACCGAACTGATTGTATATCATCGTTACGTACTCTTTTATCTTTTCAGCAACTTCGCTCTTTTTAGATAATAAATATATCGTAGCATATCGGGAATAGTCATCAATAAGAGTCATAAAATAAATTTTTCCGCCTAAGGTCGGTGTATCTAGAGGTCCACACACGTCACTGTGGATCAAATCCGCAATATTAGTAGTTCGATTTGTTGCTGATTTAGGATACGGCATGTTAGTTAATTTAGTTTCGATACAAGTTACGCATGTTTTATTTTGATGTTTACATTTTCCTATCTTTATTCCGTCCGCAATTTGATTTGTTATCATTGATTTAATCGCGTCATAATCTCTGTGACCTAGTCTGCGATGCCAGAGATCTATGCATTGTTTGCTGTCACAGTTATACGTTATGTTTACATAATTTTGTGGTTCTTCCACATCGTCTATTTCCTCAATAATGTATAAGTTTTTCTCATTTTTCGCCCTAATATATATTTCTTCATCAAAAGATTAAATCGCATTTATTATCGTCGAAGATTAGTTTACACCCGTTTTTAGCGGCTTTACCAACCGAAATTAGGTTCGACTCTAAGTCTGGGACATAAAGCACTTCGCGTAATTTCGTTAGTTTTTCTTTTCCTTCGGGGGTTAATGTTTTTATAAAAACTTCTCCTGAACCTAACGCTGTCAGTTTATTACCATTCGCGATCGTTACTGAAGTTTTATTATAATCAATAAATTTACTAAATAGGCTTTTATCATTACAAATGTGCGAGGTAGATCCTGAATCGAGAATCCAGTTATTTTTGCCTACTTTTTGAGTGATTAATGCTTTATTTTGCGTCTGATCATTTGCGTATTTTCTTTCGTTTGGAACTTTGTTTTCCCTATGAGTTTCGTTTTTTCATAACATAATGAAGATGAGAAATTCTTTTTATTTTTGAATTGATTGTTACGAGGATTTCCGGATTGTACCGTGTTTCTGCTCTTGTAGTGCCAGCATTCGTAAGTCGAATGATTTTTCATTTTGCAGTTGTTACAATATTTTTGTTCTCTTCTATTTTCAGTGTGTGTATATCTCCTATTTGTTTTAAATGCTCTCTCATTGTTATTATATCCGCTATGTGATTGTTCTGACATTTCATGTCTACGATTATATTCATCAGTTAATTTGTTTTTGATAAAATCAGGGGTGAGCTCATTTTCTGGTCTCGCCTCCAACGCAGTTATCAAAGTATTGTAACTGGGGGGAAGAGAACACAGAAATAGCGCGGAAATATGTGAATCGCTAATATTTTCTCCAATGGCATTAAGTTTATCTATAATTTGCAAGATATTAGTGATATGTGAAATCATGTTTGCACCCTCAGCTAATTTAGTACTGTATAGTTTCCGTAACAGGTAAAGCTTACTAGATAAATTGCTTCTCTCATGTATATTTTTCAGAGCTTCCCATGTTAATTTGGCAGTATCTAAGTTTTTTACATTTACGATTTGAGAATCATCGATGCTTAGGTTAATTAAAGCTCTAGTCTTGCGATCTTTTTTGTGCCATGCGGGATCGGGTGGAGCTGGTGGATCTTGTACTATAATATCGTCGAGTTCCTCTTTAATCAGGAACATCTGCATCTTGAACTTCCATGTACTATAATTTGTAGAATTGAGTTTTTCAATAAATTGAGTATTTTCTTTTATCGCATTCATTTTTTTCTTTTTTTTAGTGTTCTTTTATTTATTATTATATTTTTAGAAATTTGTTAAATTATCGTTTTTGATACTGGGATAATATTCTTTTTTCAGAATCAGTCTTTCATAATCTTTGTTAGGGGAACCGTCGGTAGCGTAATAAATTTTCTTATTTTTATAAATAGTTAAATCAGTCTTCAAATTTAATATACATTTTCATCTTTTGATATGTTAAAGAAGTTTGTTCAGCTTACCTGAGATTTTCCTTTTTGCGCTGAATATACCCACAGTAGTAATCCAAAGTGTTGTAGCGATATTTATCTGATCCATTGATTCACTTATATTGGAAGAATAATAAATAGTATTAGTACAAAATGACAATTGTGTAAAATAAACAAAAGATTCATTTTCCTTTGAATATAATATAATTCTTGGCTAGATGTACATGTTTTAAGTCGCGTTTGGAGGCTGCGTATAAGTGCTCCAATTTTACATTATATTAAATATATTTACATCGTATATATACAAGAGCGTCTTAACTGCTCAGAAACATTTTGGAAACTGAAGGGAATGTTTTTAAGTTCTGTGCACACGCGCGGGATAAGACAGCTGTAGTTTTGAAGGAGGGAGGTCTGCAGAGTTTCTCCAATTAGTTAGTTTCGACAGTCTCTGGTTTTGTTCACTATGTTTTTCAGCTGCGGCACTTGAAGTACTTATTGGTAATTGGGGTCTGGTTTTTAACATGTTCTTATTTCAATCGTTCGCTGCACGTGGAGATTATTCACTGCATAAAAAAGGTTTCTCCGTCAAAAGGTTTTAATGTTAAAAAAAGAAAACATTTGTAATGACACCTTTTCTTACCACATTATTGTCCCAAATTCATTAAAAGCAAAAGTTCTAGCAATATGTCATTTTTCGCATTTTGGATTAACAAAAACCTATGCATTTGTCACAAAAAAATATTTTTGGAAAGGAATGTATGCTGACACTTTAAATTTTGTAGCGTCTTGCACAAAATGTTTACAGGCAAAACATCACAAAACTCCACTTGCTCTACTACAACCTACATACACACCTACGCATCCAGGAGACACAGTCAGTGTTGATTTGGTCGGTCCCTTTACTAATGGACAGTCGGTATTGACAGTAATTGACCATTTTTCTCGACACCTAGAACTCTTCCCTTTGCGTACCATCACTTCTGAAAAGATAATTAAATATTTATTCAGTTACATAACTATCTTTGGAAGACCTTCCGTAATTTTGTCAGATTTGGGAAAACAATTCACTTCACACATATACGACAAATTTAACGACACATTAGGCATAAAGGTGCGTCATTCCAGTGTAGCGAGGCCACAAAGCAATGCCGTGTCAGAGCGAGTCAATAAATCAATTAAATACTGTGTTTCTACCTTACTTCAAGAAGGTCACACTTTCGAAAATGCTTTATCAATTCATAAATCTCTTTATAATGGATCCTTACATTCCTCCACAAAATATTCTCCCAACTTGCTTCACTTTGGAAGAGAACTATCCTTAATATTTGATACTTATGACCATAATGTCAATCAGGTTCTAGACAAAGATTTTGAAGCTTACAAATTGTTACAAGATTTAAATTCTATTTACAGGAAAGCATATAATAACATCAAAGACTCTCAAAACAAAAGAAATGATCATTTTCAAAAACGTGCTAAGCTAAGGAAAATTATGAATAAAGATATTGTATATTTAAAATCTGTAGATAAGTTCAAACCAAAATATTCTGGACCTTACATTGTTATACACAAATATTCACCTGTCTCTGTTTCAATCAAACGCTTACATGAACCTGATGACTCTGCTTTTAGAGTACACATTGATAGGTTAATCATCGCTCCACCAAGAAGCGATCACTTACTTACAAGTCATGATGGTTACAATAATATTAACTCTCCAACTTATTCAACACGTTATAATTTAAGACCTAGAAAATAGCGTATAATTTTTATAATTGTTGTATTTTGTGCGAATTTTTGGTTTTGTTGACACTTGTGTATATTGATGTACACAATATACTGATGTTATATTTGATGTTTCCTTGTGAGAGTTCTCGGCTGGTCCAAGTTTGTTTCATCAAGGGAATGGCAGATATGGCAATCTTGTTGTGAACATTATCTTTTATGTTTATGGGGTGTTTGCGCATATACACTTAAAAAAAAAAAAAATCTTAACTTTTGTCGTCATATTTTTTATAAATCTCATAAAAAGCTATAAACATAATTATAGTAACATTAATTGCACTAAAAATTTTTTTCTCTTAAGGTCAGTTTTTTTTAAATTTTAATAATGCTAATTAAGTAAATATGTACCTCATGACTTAACATTTTTACCGAACTTGACAAAACTCTCTCTCATTACTCTAGGATTGATTTTATTCGACATACACTAGGTGTATATATATTTTTATTTTTCTAATTATTCCCTTTCGGAGTGGTGATCTGTTCAAAATTATTGCCCTTAGGGTCTTCCTCCCCATTGTAATGAGAGACACATTCGAATTGGTATTCCAATTCACCTTAAATCCCCTGTCAAAATGAGTATACGAGACTGCTCCTCAGTTTGTTGCATTACTGCTGCGGGAGCAACGGGGTCTATGTTGTGACAACAATGTGGACCTCGCCCTAAATATTCCCTCCACAAATAAGGCAATAGTCCTAAACTTGCGCCATCACACTTGTCCTTAGACAAGATTTAGGGCAGGAATTTTTTTTGTATCGTGCGTCACTTTCCCTATCCTGTCCTGTGCGAATGCACAAATTTTTACTATTTTTAAACCCAAATTTTATTCATTTTTTTTATCTTCATCATTTTTGTATTCCATTTTTACACATGTGTAACTGTTAATGTAACTGTAACTGTATCTTATCTTATATATCTTGTATTTGCATTTATATATTTCATGTTTATTTTATGCAAGATTACATATATCAGTATTTTGCATTATGTTCGAACAAAGAAAATTTTATTGTATTGTAGTTGCAACTTAACATAAGCTTATATGTGTTCAGAAATATGAACATTTTAAATTCATTTAGCATGCTTACGACCAGTTATCAGTAAAATAAACATTAGTTGATAATAATGCACCTTTTCTGGTCATATTTTGGTCATCACTATATATGTAGAGTAGTTCAACTGCCATATGTTCCGGAACAGCAAAAATAACATCTACATCTACAAAAAAAACTCTCAACAAACCATGGACTCAAGGAATAAACTAGTGTACACACTTTGATGACCAGTAGCAAACATTTTGGTATACCATTTCCATTTTCATTTTCATTTTCATTTTTGATATTATTTGGTGTATATATTTTTTCTTATATTGTGCATTGATTATATGTAAACTTTCAGACGGAGCATGCCTGCAATTTAAACCCTAACAAATTATTCTTTTATCTGAGCAAACGGGGGAAATATATGATATGAGAATCATATATTAAGTTTTAACAAACCCTATCCTTTATTTAATTTATATTTTTCCCTTTCCTTTTTCAAAATTTAATTGAGTTATCTTTAACTACAAACTATAATCCCGCTGTAATTTATACCCTTTCCCTTTTTCATTTTCACTTGTGCTCGATCACTAATATCTCACGGCTTTTCGATTAAAATAAAAAAAAAGAAAAGAATTAAATCAGCACAGATGCCTTTTCGTAATTTTACTTTCCGTAACCAAGCTTATAACACAATGTGTTCATAACGCATTTTTGTGGCCACAAGGTCCGTTAAAAATTATGTCTATCTGTGCATACTGCCCAAATGCATGCCCTTATATGGTAGTGGTAATAACTCAATCACTCACACCCATGTCTAAAAATATATTCTCATTGTTAAAAGCACATACTGTTTTGTCTGTCAAAAATCCGTTCACATGAGAAAGATGTGTGTCGGTTATAATCGCCATGGTGATATTAATTTTTGAAACAAAATTCGTCCAGTCGCCAATAATCTGGTGACCCCGCTCGGTAAATACCATTTGTTATGCCTATCTCTGTCTGAAAGTATTTACGCCTAGACACTCTGTAGCAACCCTATTTGGCGAGATTATTGTCAGTGTCATTCTAATATTACAAGCATGAATCTGCTTACCGTAAAATTACCGTTCAAAGAATGTTGCAATTTATCAATAAAAATTAAGGTAATCTGCATAACAACCGACACTATTTTTTTTAAACTTAGTAATCGCAAATGAATTAGAATATAACCCCGCTTTTATGTTCTCAAAATACACGCTTATCCCCAATTTACGCTTCTTTTTAACCTTCCTTGAATTGTGCAAACAGGGCCAAATTTCCACAAAGGGCAAAATTTCTCCGGTATTTAAGTATAGAAATTTTCACCTCATTTAAACTCTGATTTTTTTTTAAGTCTTAAATAAAGCAAATTTTTTTTAATGTAATACGGGGGAAGTTTGCTCTTGCGATATAAAAGCGAACTGTAATTTCCCGCAATTTACACTTTTCTGTAACCTCTTTTGGTGTAAAACTGGGATATATTGTATATAATATAGAGGTGATTCTTGAAATTTTTACTTTCTTCTATCTTTACAAGAAGAAAGTATTGGATTCATGAAAACTTCCGACTTCCGGTTTTCGACGGATTTATGCGTTTTAGAAGGTCCTGAACGCGATTTTACTGTTTTTAGAAAATGTCTGTCTGTGAGTCTGTGAGTCTGTCTGTCTGTCGGTATGTGACACAAATTTTGTGGGCGCTCTATCTCAAGAACTAATGCACGAAATTTAATAAAACTTTATATTCAGTTAGTCCTTAATATAAATTAGTGCTGATTAGTTTTTTGTGAAAATCGCCCGACAGGTGGTGCTGCTATGCTGCTTTTTTCGCGATTTCTACAATAGCTCTATCTCAAGAACTAATGCACTTTTATTTTCATCAAACTTCAGATTCAGTTAGACCCTGACATAAATAGATGCTGCTTACGTTATGGTGTTAATATCCCAACAGGTGTCGCTGCTATACCACTTTTATCAATATTTTTACGATAGCTACATCTCAAGAACTAATGCACGGAATTTCATCAAACTTCAGATTCTGTTAGACCTTGACATAAATAGATGCTGCTTACGTTGTGGTGCTAATATCCCAACAGGTGGCGCTGTTATGCTACTTTTTTCATTATTATCACGATAACTATATCTCAAGAACTAATGCACGGATTTTCATCAAACTTCAGATTAAGTTAGGCGTTGACGTAAGTTGTTGTTGATTAGGTTTTAGTCTAAATCTCCCAATAGGTGACGCTACTATGCTGCATTTTGTAGGATTTACACGATTTTAGCAATAGTCTTATCTCAAGAACTAATGCACGGAATTTAATAAAACTTTAGATTCAGTTAGACCTTGATATAAATTGCTGTCGATTCTTTTTTAGTGTATGCGAAACCTGTGTGAGATAGAAGAAAGTTTTGGGATTGGCCCATCCGGCTAGTTTGTCTTAAAGTCGTTTGCCAGCACAAATTTTCTAAGAGGTAATCGTCTCTTTATTTTAATAGCAAGGCTTCTACCATTAAATAAGGCGATTTTTTCTATTTTAAGAAAGTGGTAGTTTGGTAGTCTGTGGGTCACAACTTTGAAATCCCTATTCTACGCTGTTTAGCCTCCTGCTTTATTTAGAAATTTTGAGTAGTAATTTTTCTTTATTTGGCAGACACTTCGTAATTACATAAATTTTCTTTTTTTGAAATTTTTGGTATAAATTCCGAATTTCTGAATAACAAAGTATCAACCATATTCTAAAATATTTTCATAGAACTCACTTATCAAGTGTGATGAATGTTTTCATGTGTGTTTAAAAATATAATAAAATACTTTGTTAACCGGCGATTTTGTATGAAATCTTGATTTTAAAACAACAGAAGCCCCGTCCTCTTCTGCAAGTCTTTCATTAAATAGTTTTCTATGTAGGTTTTTCACGTTTTTGCATCAGTAAATATCAATGTACTTATCTTCAAAGTACAGATTCAATATAAAACATCTTACAATCTAAAAAAATATGGACAATATAATATAAATGTATTTTCTGTAAGGTAAAAGCCACGCCCTTAGTCAACGATGCTTGGTGAATCAAACACCAGTTAACTCGTGATCGGTCAACAATGTGTTAAGGGGAGGTTTACTATATTTGGACAAAAAAAAAAAGCACGTTCTATGGGAATTTCTTTCTTTAAATTGGATAGAGGTTTGAAGTCAGAGGTTTTTGAACTAGATTTATTAAAGTTTAAAGAAGCTCCCATTTTTTTTTCAATCGGAAATATTGCAAGCTTTGCTAAATGTGATAGAGCACCTAAAATCGGGCGGTCATTTTTAGCACGACCCAGTGGTCTGAAACCAAATTTTGAGTTAGATTATGAAATAATATAATATTCTCTGGTGCTTATACCAGAATTTAGATTTAAGAGTTTGCAATTAATAAAATGGCGGTCATTTGTAAGAAAAAGATTATTTTTTAAGATTTATTTTAAGTTTTAGTACACTAGAAAAAATTTTAATTATTAAAAATAATATATGTTGTTAGTATAAGCTTTAGCAAAAAGTACCGTTTTTCATTTAACCCATTGGCATCATTAGCGCATATATGCAGTAATTCAGGAATTTCCTTTTTGTTCAGAAATTCTGAATTCATACCAGAAATTCTGAATAGTATTTTTTGCTTTATTTTTTTCTTGCAATTATCTTGCAAGATTTTGATAACCAAGTATGTAGGTCTTATAGCTCGTTTAGAAGGACAAATAAAAGCAAACAACTTGGAAATTTTGTTATCACGTCTTAAACACTGAACCAATTCGAATCTAATTAGTACGATGTATTGATCTTACAAGTTTCAAATATAAAAAACCAAAGAAATTGTCCTACACTTTCAACTAAGTCGGAAGGATTTGTCTTACGTTCAGTTTAAAATCTGTAAACACTTGTTTGTTTGTTTCAGAATCACCGTTAATAAGCATCAGCGCCTACCAGAAAGAAGGGAGAGTAAGAATTATTTTTACGTTTGTGTTACTTAATGAAGATTTACGTTTGAAAATAAATTGTGAATTTGTTGTTTCCAAAACCTACAAAAATGATCTTAACTCTATACTGCCTAAATTTTACTTTTGAAAATATGTTTTTTTAAACACATACCGGAAAATTTAAAGAGAAATTATTCGCCTTATTTAATTAGTAATGGGCACAACGATTAATTTTGATTATTCGAATGAATCATTCGGGCATGCGCAGAAGCATATCTGTCAAACTTCAAAATACTTTATTCAATTGCTACCAGAAATTTTGAAAAAAAAATAGAAGTTTCCGATTTTAATTAGAACTAGATTAAATCCCAGATAGAAATGAAAAATGTGTTTCGTTTTACAAAATTGCTGGAGGAAATCGATTAAAAGGAATACGAATTTTGGCAACTATGCTTCAAATTAAAATCAGTAACTTCTTTTCTTCTCAAAATTTCTGGTAGTAGTTAAAGAAAATAATTTTGAAGTTTGACAAACATGCTTCTGCGCATTCCCGAATGATTCATTCGAATCATCAAATTTAATCGTTATGGGCCCATCACTATATTTAATAGCAGACTTCTGTGGTTACACAAGGCGAATATTTTTATTTAAATATAGTGGCACAGGGCAATTGAATTTATTTATTAAAGTTTAAATTTTAATTCATTCATATATGCATCACTTCGCAGTGTAGGGTTAATTTAATGAATGCTACACCGGCGATCGATATGAATTTTTTAATGGATGTAGTAATACAATCATTTATTCCATTTGATGATTTGGATTATTATGTATTATTAACATTTTCATTTATCTGGCTTCTTTATGGTCCAATTTGGAGATGTAAATGCGAATCTGTTCTATTAAAAATAAATAAATAATAAATCAAGCTTTTTGTCTTCCTTATTGTTATACTTATTTATGTGAATATATATTTCTTACATAAACATACTTTTTAAATTCACTCGTTTAACTGCTGTTATTATATTTTACCGATAATTAAGTTTCACAAGTCATCGAGCATATGCCTGCCAAATCGATACATACTTACTTTTTCGTCTATAAGGTTAGAAGTACATTAAAAACAAATTTTATTTTTAATTAAATATGTTTTCAAAACAATATTTTTCCCCGCGAAATTTTATGACACATTTATGAATTCCTTTTTAAACTTAAACGTATAAGCATGATACTTGCAGGCATAACTATTCAAGCGATTTGGAATGGAAATTATTATTATATAATATATTTAATTTTGTTTGCACATTTTACTCCATCACGTTAGAAATATATTAAAAATTACTTTTTATGTTTAAAGTAAATAACATTTCTGGACATAACAACAGAAGGCGAAGCGTACCCAGGGTTCTTACGCCCCAGGGAAAGAATACCCGAGTTTCCGTAAAGTAATATTACACTTATTTAAAAAAAAATCTGTGTTTATGTATGGAGGCCATTACTTTATGAAAATTCTAGTATTCGAACACCTAAAATCACTTGAATACCCTGAGGCGTACGAATCTTCGTATCAAGACATATTTTACATGCATTTTCTTTATAATATATCAGCCAATCTTCATGTAAAAATAAAAAACATAAAATGTTTTCAACAAATTTTTTTAATAATGTAACTTGTTTTTATTCGACTTAAAAAAAGGAATGGCTGATAGTTATTTTATAAGATTTGAAAATTATAAAAACACCAATTTTCATGTTTTATTAGATCATGTGTATGGAAATTATAAAAGGATCCGAAGTACATGAAAAAACTATTTTTTTAAATTTGTATACTCATAGAGATAATGTATGATAGAGATCATTATGCTAATAGAAATTACAGGATAATAATAATAATAATAATAATAGTAAATATTTCTGGATACATACTGAAATTTTCAGCCTTCAATTCGTGGATCAAAGAAATATAGGTTTTGACCCAGAAATTTTATGTAATGAATCGTAACTTACTAGATCGCGGTGCATACTTGACTTCCAATTTTAAATAAAATGTCTGGGTCTAAACGTTTGTTTAGACCTGTGGATTTACACTCTGTGCATCGTAGTTCTTTTAAATTCAGATGATCGTGCCATAAATATGTTAAACATTTGATTTGCTAGCTTAACAGGTACTGCTCAGACGATTCACTCCCACGGGGCGCGGGTCACAGTACCCTTTCTTATCTCCCGGCAGATCTGAACTCCGGTGGGGAGAAAACTAGTTTATTCCTTTCTAGTCGAATTTCTTACCAGTTGAAAGTAATTAAGATGGTAAAGTATAGGGGGTCGTGTTTGACTCTCATATTTTCATCTTCCAGGTCTTTTTGGACGAAGGTTCAGCATTGTTTGATGTATCATGTACCATTTGAGCAATAAAATGGTATCAAGGAAAAAAGAACTAGAAACAGATTTTCTTTATTTCTTTCGCTTTTTTTTTTCTTTTTGTAAAATTTTTACAAGATTTGAAATTAGAATTGGAATTTATGACTATTTTTTATGGCAAGCATAGCAATAATCACCAAACGTATTTTACTATGTCGATGGCTGAAGCAAAATATTCCCGTATTTTTAAAATATTACTCATAGACATTTCTTTGTTTTGTTTTTACTTTCTTCTATCTTTACAAGAAGAAAGTATTGGATTCATGAAAATTTTCGACTTCCGGTTTTCGACGGATTTATACGTTTTAGAAGGTCCTGAACACGATTTGACTATTTTTAGAAAATGTCTGTCTGTGAGTCTGTCTGTCTGTCTGTATGTGACACAAATTTTGTGGGCGCTCTATCTCAAGAACTAATGCTCGGAATTTAATAAAACTTTAGATTCAGTTAGTCCCTGATATAAATTGGTGCTGATTAGTTTTTGGTATAAATCGCCCGGCAGGGGGCGCTGCTATGCAGCATTTTTTGCGATTTCCGCAATAGCTCTATCTCAAGAACTAATGCTCGGAATTTCATAAAACTTTAGATTCAGTTAGTCCTTGATATAAATTGGTGCTGATTAGTTTTTGGTAAAAATCGCCCGGCAGGTGGCGCTGCTATGCAGCATTTTTTGCGATTCCCGCAATAGCTCTATCTCAAGAAATAATGCTCGGAATTTAATAAAACTTTATATTCAGTTAGTCTCTGATATAAGTTGGTGCTGATTAGTTTTAGGTAAAAATCGCCCAGCAGCTGGCGCTGCTATGCAGCATTTTTCGCAATTTCCGCAATAGCTCTATCTCAAGAACTAATGCTCGGAATTAAATAAAACTTTATATTCAGTTAGTCTCTGATATAAATTGGTGCTGATTAGTTTTTGGTAAAAATCACCCAGCAGGTGGTGCTGCTATCCAGCTTTTGCAGGATTTACACGATTTTAGCGATAGTGATATCTCAAGAAATATTGCACGGAATTTAATAAAACTTGAGTTTCAGTTAGACCTTGATATAAATTGGTGCTGATTCTTTTTAGTGTATGCGAAACCTGTGTGAGATAGAAGAAAGGTTTGGGATTAACACATCCGACTAGTTTAGTATGTATTCATAGGTGAATGAATTTTTCTATACATATTTATTACATATATACATAAACACATATGTGAATATATTTCCAATAAATATTTAAATGTGGATATATGTAGTAATTAAGTGTGTGAAAATTCAACTACTTTTCGACGTATGCGCATCTGCATATATTTTCATCATATATTTCATATATTTTATTGTATCAGTTTTTAACACTTTCCAACAACATAGTTGAAATGTGTTTAGGAATTCGGTTGGTCTCTCTGCCTTTTTGTGCTGTAACGCGCGTAAATATACTCGTATTGCCATGCAATTAATACATTTTAATTAGAGAACACGTTCGGCACTGAAAATGAAGTATGTAGCGTTTATTGTTCACTTACCAGGGACACTCAAAAGAATTATGTTAAATTACGGTCTATGGGGGAAATTCGTTTGCAGTGAATTTTGATTATGTTATACCATTTCAAACATGTTTAAATTGATATATGTCATTGATATGCACCATAAGAGGCGTACTAAAGAATACAGTGTGCACAGATTTCATCGTTCATTTACAAAGACACACAAAAGAATTCGATTAGAGCACGGTGTAAGAACAATAATCGCCGTAAGTGCGTTTTATGTTGTGGTACATTTTTAAATTAAACTACTTTTTTGCCAATTACTTGGTGGGCATAAATTTTATAGATGATATACAGGCCAGCACAAAAGATCTCGAATATATTTCCGTTTATTGACGGAAATTGCTGAACTGGAAATTACAAAAACTGTTTCATAATCGATGCTTGACGATTTTTTTTTTTGGCTCTATTTGTATTTGAATTATTATATTCATATTGTTAAATGGAGTTTCTTTTTATACAGGTAATATAATACTAATATAAAGCAAATGATGTTGTTTCTTTTAATATTGGACTATGAATTTTGATTTCATGCTCATAAATCACCCATCAGAATCATGCTTCGACAAATGAAAATGACGTTATATTTCAAGAAATATTGCATTGGGATTCATAAATCTGTAATTTTATTAAAAGATTGCCTTAAGTCTGTTCTGAAATCCGAAGGAGTCATTTTTGGACACATTTCTGGATTCATTTCTGTTTGGAAACGAATGAAATTGGCAGCTGCTTTTATTATGATACTATACAAACGAATGCTGTTTTTTGATAAAGACAGAAGATGTTTTACAAAATACTGTCGAAGTTTGTGTTTAGAATCGACATTCAGGACGTAACAACGCGGGAAAGAAGAAAGCCTTTGTTCACGTGACAACAATCACTTATAGCGATAGACAATATTCATTTATTAAAAGATGGTAAACACTATTCGATTCCAAATCACTTCAATAATCAGGTATGCAAGTGCCATCAATTTTCCGTTTAAAAATGAGTCCGTGAATGTGTCAGAAAGATTCAAGTTGTCTTATTGATTGTCAGTTTAGTTCGGATGGTGATATTGACATCATTCTCAAAGAAAAAGATCATTTTCATTTATGAGAATGGAATAATTTAGTATGATTGAGTCAGTATGAACTCATATTCAATAACTTTTAGTTCTGCAAATAAAGTTCCTACTTATATTTTCCTTTTTTTTTTTTAAATAAATTTTATATGCACCAAATAAAAAGTTTCCTAAAATTACATTATTTCCTTGAAATAAAAATAAGTAAATCTATAAAACTCAGACATTTAAAAATGATTGAAGTAATTAATATACTTAACTCAGGTAATAATTTAGGTAGTGATAATGAAGTCATTCTAAAAAGAAGAAAAATGATTTTTGACATATAAGAATAAAATACTTTATTATTATTGTGTCAATAGTCAATGGATTTTATTCTGCACGTACAGATACTGAAACTTAACCATTTATTAAAAAATCTTCATAATGCATATATCTGGTAAGTAAATCAGAAGAAAAGTGAATTAAGAAATGGAAATATCAGGTTTTAAAAACTTATTCTATGAAAACACATTTTAAAACTTCTTATAAGAAATATTTTATAAGTGCGTTTTGATGAATTTGAAAAGTTCAACGTTCTTACACAAGTAATAATTAGTTTTTTATTCTTAATTTGTAAAATAATCAAGAATAATATTTTCAATAAACAATTGCAGCCTTTCACTACAATACATTTCTGAATTCTTCAATACCATCATACACATATATGTGGAAATTTATTCCCCAGTTAAATGCAACATTTTATGCGATTAAGCTCAGCGGAAAGAAAACAGCAAGTGGTATGCAAAAAAAAAAAAAAAAAAAAAAAAAAACCTTAAATGTTAAAATGCGTACCACAACTGAAAACGCACTTCCAGCAATTACTTTTCATAGACAGTACTCAAGCCAAATTCTTTTGTGTGTATTTGTGAAAAAACGACAAATTCTATGCATACCATAATTCTACAGTAAGTGCGTCTTGTAGCACACCTCAGTGATGTATATTTTAAATGTGTTTAAAATAATGAAATATCATTGTAATACTCCGCAAACGATTTTCCCTGATACTACACCAAAATGTAACGGAATTCTTTTGTGTGTCCCTGTAAATGAACCGTAAGTGCTACACACTTCATTTTCAATACCGAACATGCCAACTTCAATAACATCGTTTACATGAAAATCCGAGTATATTTATGTGAGTTAGAGCACTGTCAGACGGACAGACAAACCAAATTCATAAGAAAAACGAATATATATATTTAAAGCAATTAAAACGTTTTATAATCTTTTGCCAATAATTAGTCGTTAGCCCAGTTTAATAAAGAAATAATTATTATAATTTCTAAAGTTGCCCCTCCCCATAAAAAAAAAAGATTTATTTATAGATGTACATAACTTTTATTTTGGATAGAAAACAAATACTATCGATGGGAATTGAAATCTCAGAAATACTCTTTTGATTCGCTTCGATGTCGAAAAATATTTAAGTTCAATGGAAAAACAGTTATTGTTTTTTAAAGTATTATAAATATTGTAATATAAATATTGATATTGTAATACTGTAAAGTACTCTTGTCAATATTGTAAAAATGTCTTAACGTTAAAAATTACTAATTGGGAGTTAAAAATCATTGATATACATTTTAAAACATTCATGAAGGCTTCAAATCAGGGTACGCAAAATTCATGATTTTGTTTTTAAGAAAATTGGGATTTATTTAATTTAAATCATATATTTTTTTTGTTATTTAAATCGGATTTTTTTAAATTTTAAATTATTATGTTAGAAAGTTAACTTTTCTACAAATTATACATATAAATTTAGCAAGAATGCTTGATGATTTTTTTTATTTTAAATGCAAGTACCATATGAAAACTAATAATTATAAATTAATTAATTTTTAAATTGATGAAAATATTTGAAGAAAAGAAAAACATTGTTTTTTCCTTTTTGCAATATTAGATAATATTTGTCAGCATATAAGATATGTCCTATTTTTAAAAAATATTAAAATGTGTAAGTGTAAAATATATAAGATACCTAAAATCTTTTGAAATTGCATTTCTCATAAAAAATATGCATATATACACATTGGTTAATACAATTTAATTTAAATATATGACATAAATGTTCAAGGTTTTTCTCAAAAGATTAAAGTTAAAAAATGTAACAATTAATAGTATTTTAGAGTCACCTCCATTTTCATTTCTAATTTTATTAATACCTGATATTGAAAGTCAATGGAAACAAATTACATTGGAACTGCCTTGGTGACTTTTAATAAGTAGATATATTGAAATGAAAAATAGACGAATACTTTAGAAAATATGAAAAATGTATTATTTTTTCAAAACACTCAAGGGTTTGGAATGCAAGGCTTTGTATAATAAAAACAATTTTCCTGCTTTTTCATTCCCCACTTTGTTTCTAAGTTTAGAATGTACTAAACGTAAGTAGAAAATAGTCCTTTCTACAGAGTTGCTTTATTGCTTTTTCACCTGACATTTCACAAAAACTTGACTTGAAATGGGCTCTCCACCTCTCCGAAGGAGACATTTCGAATACAGTATTTTGCTTAAAAATAAAATCATAAAAAGGATCTGCCTTAGCTGGGAATCTCATGATTAAAGTTATAAAACTACTAGTAAATTTATTCTTCTTAGCAAATTAAAAAAAAAAAAAAATTCTTTCCGATCTCAGTCAAATCGCATCTTTTTTAATTCATCATGCATGCTCTTGACATTTGCTGCAATATATGTGTCAAGGCTACCAATAAAACAGTTACATCCAGCTTTGCACTTTAATATTACTTCATGAGCAATTTTTATAAGGTATATTCGGTTCTGTGTGAATTTTCTTATGTGTCAATAGAATCCACAAGATACCAATCCTTGCAGCATTTGGTGAAAATTACACAAACAATAGGCTCATTGTGGACATTTTACCACCCATCTAAACCCAAGCTGGCCTTCAAGAACTTTACATTTTTTTTAATTCCTTGTCCTTCTTATAAACATGAGCTAAAAGCATACACGAATTTTTCTGCAGGTAAATTGAATGTAACCAGGACGTACTAGAATAATCCTATTTTAAATTCAGGATGAATAAAATTAATTACATAGGAAATATTGTCTATTTATTACCACAAGAATTAACAAGCTATTGTTAGAAAGAAAACATTCAAAATTCTTTCAAAAATTGATCAGCTATAAACATCTGTAGATTGACAGTATTTATCCTCTTTATTTTGCCTTTCTGTGCTGTTACAGCATGTGACACAGGAGTATTTATATTCCGCGAAGAGAGTGGAATCTCGTTTCCGTATTTTGATTTGTAAAAGATCCCTCATATTCTTTCCAGATAGAAAATTTTCGGGTAAAAAGGAAGCCATGTTACCGCAATCATTTACGGAGTTCGAATTCAGCCTATCTTCCTTTTAATCTACGTCTTTCTCCCTTCCTTGACCTTAGGGGGGAGTAAGCGAGCCGGTTGGGAAGTGGCCGCTCAGACTAGTAAGCAAGTCTCGAGAGCATAGTGTTCCTTACGGCCAGCGGCGTAGCGTCAAGGGGGGCACGATCATTTTACTACCAGTATAATTATATACTACATTTGGCCTTATTTAATCTTTGAACGGTATGAATTAAAGAAGGCGAAATATAGTATATAAAAATACTGGTAGTAAAGTGATCTGTGCCCCCCTTGACGCTACGGGAGACTTCCCAAGCCGCTCGCTTACTCCCCCCTAAGGTCAAGGAAGGGAGAAAGACGTAGATTAAAAGAAAGATAGCCTGAATTCGAACTCCGTAAATGATTGGGGTAACAGGGCTTCCTTTTTACCCGAAAATTTTCTATCTGGAAAGAAAATGAGGGATATTTTACAAATCAAAATACGGAAACGAGATTCCACTCTAACAAATTATTCCACCAAATTAATGTGTTTTTAGAGTCTACCAGGTGTGGACGGGTCTTTGCGATCATACTCATAGGGGGCAGAGAATACGTAGAATGCTAAGGGTGATTGATTTAAATCAATATTTAAAAAAATTTCTGCTGAAATATGTATTTTTGCTTTGATTTAGATTATAATAAAATTTAAGCGACCCACATGTTATTTATTTGGATTAAAAAAAAAAATCTCCGCTTCTCTGAAATCTTTTTTTAAAATTCTCAATTTTAAATTTTATATTTGCAATCTGTACATATTGTTTTTTTTTTCTTCTAACTAATGATAGAACAGTATTTATTACAAAAAGGTTATCCTGATGGCATTTCCAGAACAAAAGTGGCCCAAAATTCATTTGGTCATTAATATGGCATTATTAAAAAGGCCATTATTACCCTTATATATTTCACTTAGATGCTATTTAACATGATATTGTTGTAATTTGTTTGATAAATCAATATTAATATTTATTTTTAAATATCTTGCAATTGTTTTATCCATGGCTGTGTCACACGCTGTAACAGCACAGAAAGGCAAAATAAAGAGGATGAATACTGTCAATCTACAGATTTTTATAGCTGATCAATTTTTGAATGAATTATGAATGTTTTCTTTCTAACAATAGCTTGTTTCAATACTTCGTCACCAAATGCAGCAAGGATTGGTATCTTGTGGATTCTATTGACACATAAGAAAATTCACACAGAACCGAATATACCTTAAAAAATTGCTCATGAAGTAATATTAAAGTGCAAAGCTGAATGTAACTGTTTTATTGGTAGCCTTGTCCTTGTCACAGATATTGCAGCAAATGTCAAGAGCATGCATGATGAATTAAAAAAGATGCGATTTGACTGAGATAGGAAATATATATATATATTTTTAATTTTCTAAGAAGAATAAATTTACTAGTAGTTTTATAACTTTAATCATGAAATTCCTAGCTAAGGCAGATGCTTTTTATGACTTTATTTTTGAGCAAAATACTGTATTCGAAATGTCTCTTTCGGAGAGGTGGAGAGCCCATTTCAAGTCAAGTTTTTGTGAAATGTCAGGTGAAAAAGCAATAAAGCAACTCTGTATTAAGGACTATTTTCTACTTACGGTTTATAGGACATTCAAAACTTAGAAACAAAGTGGGGAATGAAAAAGCAGGAAAATTGTTTTTATTATACAAAGCCTGCTTGCATTCCAAACCCTTGAGTGTTTTGAAAAAATAATACATTTTTCATATTTTCTAAAGTATTCGTCTATTTTTCATTTCAATATATCTACTTATTAAAAGTCACCAAGGCAAAAAAGTAACAAGTAGTAACAAAAGTACAAAGTAATTTCTTTCCATTGACTTTCAATATCAGGTATTAATAAAATTAGAAATGAAAATGGAGGTGACTCTAAAATACTATTAATTGTTATATTTTTTAACTTTAATCTTTTGAGAAAAACCTTGAGCATTTATGTCATATATTTAAAATTAATTGTATTAACCAATGTGTATATATGCATATTTTTTATGAGAAATGCAATTTCAAAAGATTTTAGATATTTTATATATTTTACACTTACACATTTAAATATTTTTTAAAAATAGGACATATCTTATATGCTGACAAATACTATCTAATATTGCAAAAAGGAAAAAAAAAATCTGTTTTTCTTTTTTTCACATATTTTCATCCATTTAAAAATTAATTAATTTATAATTATTAGTTTTCATATGGTACTTGCATTTAAAATTTAAAAAATCATCAAGCATTCTTGCTAAATTTATATGTATAATGTGTAGAAAAGTTAACTTTCTAACATAATAAATTAAAATTTAAAAAAATCCGATTTAAATAACAAAAAAATATATGATTTAAATGAAATAAATCCCTTTTTTAAAAAAAACAAAATCATGATTTGAAGCCTTCATGAATGTTTTAAAATGTATAATATCAATGATTTTTAACTCCCAATTAGTAATTTTTAACGTTAAGACATTTTTAGAATATTTATAAGACTATTCACTTTAAAAAACAATCATTGTTTTTCCATTGAACTTAAATATTTTTCGACATCGAAGCGAATCAAAAGAGTATTTCTGAGATTTCAATTACCATCGATAGTATTTGTTTTCTATCCAAAATAAAAGTTATGTACATCTATAAATAAATCTTTTTTTTAAGGGGAGGGGCAACTTTAGAAATTATAATAATTATTTCTTTATTAAACTGGGCAAACGACTGATTATTGGCAAAAGAATATAAAACGTTTTAATTGCTTTAAATATATATATTCGTTTTTCTTATGAATTTGGTTTGTCTGTCCGTCTGACAGTGTTCTAACTCACGTAAATATACTCGGATTTTCATGTAAATGATGTTATTCAGGTTTATTATGGCATGTTCTGTATTGAAAATGAAATATGTAGCACTTACGGTTCATTTACAGGGACACACAAAATAATTCCGTTACATTTTGGTGTAGTATCAGGAAAAATCGTTTGCGGTGTATTTCAATGATATTTCATTATTTTAAACACATTTAAAATATACATCACTGAGGTGTGCTACAAGACGCACTTACTGTAGAATTATGGTATGCATAGAATTTGTCGATTTTTCACAAATACACACAAAAGAATTTGGCTTGAGTACTGTCTATCAAAAGTAATTGCTGGAAGTGCGCTTTCAGTTGTGGTACGCATTTTAACATTTAAGTTTTTTTTTTTTTTTTTTTTTTTTTTTTTTGCATACCACTTGGTGCTTTCCCTCCGCTGAGCTTAATTATAAAATGTTGCATTTAACTGAGGAATAAATTTTGACATATATGTGTATGATGGTATTGAAGAATTCAGAAATGTATTGTAGTGAAAGGCTGCAATTGTTTATTGAATATATTATTCTTGATTATTTTACAAATTAAGAATAAAAAACTATTATTACTTGTGTAAGAACGTTGAACTTTTCAAATTCATCAAAACGCACTTATAAAACATTTCTTATAAGAAGTTAAAAAATGTGTTTTCATAGAATAAGTTTTTAAAAACTGATATTTCTATTTCTTAATTCACTTTTCTTCTGATTTACTTACCAGATATATGCATTATGAAGATCTTTTAATAAATGGTAAAGTTTCAGTATCTGTACGTGCAGAATAAAATCTATTGACTATTGACACAATAATAATAAAGTATTTTATTTTTATATGTCAAAAGTCATTTTTCTTCTTTTTAGAATAACTTCATTATCACTACCTAAATTGGTTACCTGAGTTAAGTATATTAATTATTTCAATCATTTTTAAATGTCTGAGTTTTATAGATTTACTTATTTTTATTTCAAGGAAATAATGTAGTTTTCGGAAACTTTTTAATTTGGTGCATATAAAATTTATTTAAAAAAAATGGGGGGGGGGAATATAAGTAGGAACTTTATTTGCAGAACTAAAAGTTATTGAATATAAGTTCATACTGACTCAATCATACTAAATTATTTCATTCTCATAAACGAAAATGATCTTTTTCTTTGAGAATGATGTCAATATCACCATCCGAACTAATCTGTCAATCAATAAGACAACTTGAATCTTTCTGACACATTCACGGACTCATTTTTAAACGGAAAATTGATGGCACTTGCATGCCTGATTATTGAAGTGATTTGGAATCGAATGGTGTTTACAATCTTTTGATAAATGAATATTGTCTATCGCTATAAGTGATTGTTGTCACGTGAACAAAGGTTTTCTTCTTTCCCGCGTTGTTACGTCCTGAATGTCGATTCTAAACACAAACTTCGATAGTATTTTGTGTCTTTATCAAAAAACAGCATTTGTTTGTATAGTATCATAATAAAAGCAGCTGCCAATTTCATTCGTTTCCAAACAAAAATGAATCCAGAAAATGCAATCTTTTAATAAAATTACAGTTTTATGAATGCCAATGCAATATTTCTTGAAATATAACGTCATTTTCATTTGTCGAAGCATGATTCTGATGGGTGATTTATGATCGGGGAATTTTATGTTATAGAAATATAGTCCTTTTTTATTATGTTACTTAAAGTAAGTACTTTAACAACTTATTTAACAGAAAGAGCAACAGAAGTTTACTGGCATATTTAAAATAACCTTTATTTCTAATTGCTAACATTCCTAAGCATGGTAAATTTCGTATAAATTCAGAATTGAATCTATGAATTTAACGATTATCGAATTTAACTTGTGAAATGGCGAAAGTTATAAACATGAAAAAATTAGCAAATACAAATCAAACGCTATAACAGATAGATATATATGAATGTAATTATATTTGCGCAAAATTAATGTGCAAATTATACTTTTGATTAAAATATATTTATATACAATTGGTTAATATATATATATATATATATATATATATATATATATATATATATATATACGACCCCCTATATTTTACCATCTTACTTACTTTCAACTGGTAAGAAATTCGACTAGAAAGGAACAACCTAGTTTTCTACCCACCGGAGTTCAGATCTGCCAGGAGATAAGAAAGGGTACTCTAATAGGGTTCTATTGTGGGGCTTGACCCAGCGCACCGTGGGAGTGAATCGACGCTACGCCTCTGCTTACGGCCCCCTTTATTACTGTCTTAAAAAAGAAACAAAATGCAATCTTCAGCCGGAACTGGACCGGCAAGGGGTGCGACAAGAGGCGGGATTGAAAATAAGTGAGTATATAAAAAATAACAATAAAAACAAACTATAATCAAAGACCAGATCGCATATAAGCCGGCACTGCCAGGGAAGGACCCTGTACGCGACAGTTGGCAGAGACCGAGTAGAAGTTGTGTATTGGAAGTGGCAGCTGACAAATACTGGGTAAGGTTTGAGAAAACTGTCAGAAAAATATAGATTTTAACCCTTTGAAGGGCGGTGGGATATATTATATCCCACTTAATTTTAATTCCCAAATACCACAATGACACCGGAATTTTGGAATCAAATTTTACTTTTATAATTTACGTCAAGAAAATCTTTTACTTCTTTGGAAATAAATTTGTTGTTAAATCCCGGTGTGACTCAATGATTTCAACATTTTAGAAACATAAGTACTTTGCCCCTGAAAGGGTTAAGTAGCATTTTGTAAAGGCTGTTCCTATTTAAAATATTAGGAAGCTATTCCTTGGGAGGGATGGCAGGCTTCTTAATATGTCACTGTGCTGTTAGCGGGCAGGAGAAGTAATAATGGGAAGCCGACGCACATTTAAATTTTAGAGATATGTTCGAAAGGGACCGTGCCTCGTGAGAAACGCTGTTTTGTGTGCGCAGAGGTTGTGGTGTGTTATTGAGACTTTCAGTATTAGATTAAATGTGTGTCAGTCTTTGTCAGTGTTATCGCTTATTGATTGCCATTTCATGAGTATTTTTGCTTTTAGTAAACGTTTTATGTATGTGGCTGGAATTGGGAGATAAATGTGAATATGTGGTTTAGCTGTTGCCCTTTCCATGGCGGAGAATGCCTCTGCCACGCCGGTGGCTGTTCCAGATCCATCAGTGAAGAGAGTAATCCTCGAGGATGGGGAGAAGGAACTTATATTGCTGTTTACTTGGAACTGAGATGTATCATCAGAGGGGTCTATCTGTCATCCTGAAACTTTGTGCTGTATTGTAGTGTTTTGTTAAACATTGTATACATTGTTGAAACGTCTGAAAAACCCATGGTGAATTCTTCATGCAGTGTCTTCCAATTTTTGACAACCACTTTTTCTGTATAGAAATTTGGGCTTTACATAATTGCATACTTTAGCGATTAAATAAAGCAAATATTTCTGTTAGTAATTAGTGGTAATAAAAAATCGGGAGACTTAGCAACTATGTATATTGGCCATTGAGCACATTGTCCAACAATCTCAAATTATTATCAATTTTATTAATTTTTATAATTTTTTAATAATATTTAAGATAATTGAGTTTATCTTTAATATCCATCTGTTATAGTATGATAAGTTTTCTTAGAGAGGTTGCATGTTGTAAATCATCAAAAAGGTTTTCAATTAAGTTTAAGCACTTGTTTAAATTGATTGAATAACTTAAAACCATTCATTTCTCATTTTAATTTCATTTTTTAACGTAAAGTCAAAAAGATATATATCATCTAAAAATGTTTCAATTCAAATATTTTTTAGATTTTATTTTTTCTTAGATTTATTAAAATGTAATACACTGCTCAAAACAATTAAAGGATATTGCAGTTTTAGGTGGATTTTGTATCTGGGAAACTTTTTAGCTGATTGATACATGGTCGACAGACATAGTAGGTTATATGAGAATAAATTACACATGTTTGGCAGAAAAAAATGCATTTTATTGCGCATTTGTGTACAAAAGGAAAAAAACACAATTTGTGCATATGAGAAAAAAAGAATAAGAAAAGGTGTTTTCTTCAAAGAAAATCATTTTCAGTAGGGGGTATGGTTTCCACGGGCGGCCAGCAACGTTGAACACCTTTGAGGCATGGACTCAATGAGGCTATTAATGACGAGTTGGGGTATTCTGCCCCACTCTTCCAGAAGAGCTCTTTCCAGTTCTTGGAGAGTTTGTGGGGGTTGTTGGCGGCCAGAAACTCGTCTTCCTAGAGCGTCCCAAACGTGCTCGATTGGATTCATGTCTGGAGAACACGCTGGCCATTCCATTCGAACGATTCCTTCCTCGAAAAGGAAATCCTCAACCAGGTTTGCACGATGTGGCCTGCAGTTATCGTCCATTAAAATGAAGTTATCTCCGATTGCTGCAGCGTAAGGGACTACAATAGGTCTGAGTATCTCATCCCTATATCGGCGACCAGTCAGAGCTCCATCTCGAATGATGTAGAGGTCAGCGCGCCCGTCAATGGAGATGCCACCATACACCAACACTCCTCCACCGCCAAATCTGACACTTTCGTGCACGAACGCAGGATTATTCCTACTGCCACGGTCCCTCCAGATGAAAATACGCCTATTATCCGGATGCACAGAAAAACGGAACTCGTCAGAAAACAGAATATTGCTCCATTCATTTCTCCTCCAGTTGACATGCTCGGTTGCCCACTCCCTGCGGTCGCGACGATGCCTTGATGTTAATCTAACACATACCATCGGTCGGCGAGCATACAGACCTACAGCATGGAGCCGGTTTCGGACAGTCTGAGTTGAAATCGTGGTGCCTGTAGCCGAGCGAAGGTGTTGTTGGAGAAGAGTAGCGTTCATGTTTCGGTGTCTCCGAGCTGTTAACGCTAAATACCGATCTTCATTGGGCGTTGTTGCCCGTCTACGACCTTGCCCTGGTCTTCGGCCTGCACATCCACTCTCCAAATAACGATTCCAGATCCTGGGAATGACACTTTGTGACACTCCAATTGCTTGCGCTACTTCGGCTTGAGTTTGGCCCCCTTCTAACCTACCAACAATTCTCCAAGCTTCTGAATCTGTCAAATGACTTCGCTGAGACATCGTACTCATCGAAACAAAGCAATCACTGAATGCCGATCATCCTTGTCTTCATTCTCTTTTATCCAGTTGAAAGTCAAATTTCATTCGCTGCCGCAGAAGCGACGTTTTTGACGTCGAACTCAAAATTTGCATACTCCACAGTTTGAAAACCAGAAAAATTTGCATTTGTGATTCTCTTCTTCTATTTTCGGCAAAAAAAATTTCGTTTATATATTTATTTTATATAAAACTTCAAATATCCTTTAATTGTTTTGAGCAGTGTATTATTGCTAAATGGTATAATGGTATTATTTATTAGGTTCAAAAGAAATATATTTGATTTAATGTTGGTTTAGTTAGTTCAAATATATATATATATTTGTCAATGATAAAATAAATTAAAATAGATAGTAAATATTTAACTTGAAGCAATAATTTTTCACTTACAAAATCGTGTCAAACTGCATGATGATTTTGCCAATGAATAGAGAAATTTATTTATACTATATGCGCATTGTGCAGTAACCTGTTCCCTAAGCAAATGTAAATCCCAAGATTGCATTTATAAACATTTTTCCTAACTCTTACTAAATAAATTAGCCTTGAAGAACAAGACGATATCTTTTTACTGACCATTTGCGCTTTTCTTTACGTTTGTTTTTACGCGTCATACCTAGAAGCAGGACTTTTTTGGCAGTCCGCGACAGCCACTTTATCATTTAAACTAGGTGTCTTCATATTTTTTGCCTAAAAGCCTGTTACCACACATTCCGAAAGCCAATCTTCAGCTTTTTAATCGCAAAATGGCTGTCATTAAATAAAGAAATACTTTCTATTCTAAATTAGAGGTAGCTTGTTGGCCCACGGACTACAGGTTGAAGACCCCTTTAACTCTTTGAAGGGCTATGGGTCATTTTTGGACCACTTAATGTTAATCCCTAAATATCACATTGGCACCAAAATTTTGGAATGAAGATTTTCCTTATGTTAAGTACGTGAAGAAAAGCTTTTACTTATTTTCAAATAAATTTGTTTGTAAATTCTGGTGTCACTTAATTATCTCAGCATTTTACGAATAGGTGTATTATGCTCCTGAAAGGGTTAAACATATTATATACAATAATTTAAACATAAACTTTAAATTTAATATTAAAGTTTATGTTTAAATTAAACATAATATACAATCACATGTAATAGAAGAATAGATTTATCTATGAAAATCTATGTCTTTAAGTTATTGTATGTAAAGTTATTCAATATTCACAAGAACGAAAAATCATGCGCCAAGCGTAGATTATGTAACACTTTCCAACACTTTCAAAATAATTTTGCAAATCTTTATGGTTTAATAAGGCGAAATCTGATATCTAAATAAACAATTTGGAAAACGCATAACATATTTAAAAACCCAATGTCAGGAATTACCAACAACATTCAGAAAAATATTAGAATTCTTTTGTGCAGCCCTGTATATGATCTATAAGTTTGTATATGTATATACTACTTATAATGCAAAATTTTAGTTTAGTCAGGAAACTCACAGCGCAGTTTAAAATTCCCCTTTTGGAATATTCGTCAATAAACGGAAATTTACTAGAGATCTTTAGTGCTGTCCTGTATATGATCTATAGAATTTATACATACCGATTAATAGACAAAAAGTAAGTTAAATTTAAAAATGCGTTCAGCAACTGAAAACGCACTTCCAGAAATTATTGTTAACAGACAGTACGGAATTCTTTTGCGTGTCCCTGTAAATGAACGATGAATGCTATATACACAATATTCTTTATTAAGCCTCTTGTAATTCAGCTTAGTGTTATATATCAATTTTAATACTTTGAAATAGTGAAACATTATTAAAATAAACCGCAAACGATTTTTCCCCATAGACCGTAATGTAACGGAATTCTTTAGAGTGTCCCTGTAAAGGAACTATAAGTGCTATGCACACCCTATTCAATAATAAACCTCTTGTAGTGCACTTCAGTGATATATATCAATTTCAGTTTGTTTGGAATCGTGTAACAGCATTAAAATAAACCACTAACGATTTTTCCCCATAGACCGCAATGTTATAGAATTATTTTGGGTGTCCCTGTAAAAAAACTATAAGTACTACACAATGCATTTTCAGTGCCGAACATGCCATAGTGAATCGCAATAACATATATCAATTGCATGACAATTGAAATATATTTACGTGGTTTAGAGTACGGAGAGACAGACAGACAGACAAACCGAATTTACAAACACTTTTCAACTATGTTGGAAAGTGTTAAAAAAGTGTTAATAGCGACCTTTGGTATTTCTTCGGCTGTTAATTCCTGGCACAAGGCCAATACAAAAGTATCGCTTTTTAAAAGTTTCAAAACTTTATTCGAATACATAAATACTATTTTTCATATAAAAATGATTTTTAGGTGCGTTCGTAATTATATAAATACGCAGCGGCGTAGCGTCAAGGGGGGGGGGGCACGATCATTTTACTACCAGTATAATTATATACTACATTTGGCCTTATTTAATCTTTGAACGGTATGAATTAAAGAAGGCGAAATATAGTATATAAAAATACTGGTAGTAAAGTGATCTGTGCCCCCCCCCTTGACGCTACGCCTCTGTAAATACGTAGCACCTATAGTTGTTGTCTGGTGCGTCCGTCTGTCCGCATATAACAGCGCAAAAAGTACCAAACCAAATGATTTGAAATTTAATATATATAATCTTTGGAAAATTTTGTCGAGCCATTTCAAATTTTATGAAAATCGAATCAAAACTTAAAGAGATTTTAATAAAAAGATTTATTAAGTAATTTGATTTTTTTAAAAATTGGTACTTCTTTGAGTTAGCAGCTTCCGAGGATTAATCGTCAAGCGACCCAGATGTATCATTCTATTCAATCCTATAATACGTAATTAATTCAATAATATCACATGATAGGTAATGATACTAGGATGACATGGTGATTACGTCATATTTAAAATGGAGTCATATTATTTCCGTATGATTGAATTTAAAAACCGAATTTGTAAATTAAAATTGTCCTATAATCTACCAACAGTTTTTGGATAGTTGGTTCCGGAAAAATAGATATTAAATGGAAAAAAAGTCTAAATATGGATTTCAAGTTCTGAAATTTTCAATGCTAGGCTTAAGTTTCCCATTGGAATTTTCAGTAAATGTCAACAAAAGATAAAATGTTGGCAACTTAAAATGTACTTATTTTATTACGGAAATTAATCATATCATAATAACAGAAGATATAATTCATTTCACTGAAACTAGTTATCGCTTTAACGTTCATTGGTTTCCCTAGGAAACCACAAAATTTTAATTACGAAATTCAACATTGACAGCAGAATTTTAATAGAAGTATTTTTCATTTATTATGTATGTGAAATATCGCTTTTTTCTTATATACAAATAAATTTGTCCATAATTTCTGGTGTCAATAATTTATTTCAACATTTTAGCAATTGAAGTGCTTTATCCGTTAAAGGGTTAAAGTACGAACGTACCTCATTTGTCACGTTTGACGTAAAATTTCCAACTTGTTTGTATTGTTAATAGGCAATTAAAAATATATATATATAGATCAAACGTAGAAAATGTATTAGAATTTTCAGTTGAAATAAAATGGTGTAAACTTAAGGCTCCGCTTCAGTAAACTTCCCGATTCCCCTCGCTAATGTTATTCCTATGGGAGTAGGATGCATTCGTATTTTTAAAATATCTCCTCGGAAAATTAATATTTTTAACTTCTGTTTTCTTTGTACTATTCTTAAAGAATGTCTCTTTTTTTCTTAGTTGTCAATTTGTTTCTAAAATATATACTTAATTTTATATGAAACGTTAAAATCTTATTCAGTTTCGCTAAGATTTTAACGGATAAAAATATAAATTAAGCATATAATTTAGAAATATTTTGATAACTAAGAAAAAAAGAAACATGCTTTAAGAACGGTACAAAGAAAACAGAAGTTAAAAATATTAATTTTCCGAGGAGATATTTTAAAATTACGAATGCATCCTACGCCCATAGGAATAACATTAGCGAGGGGAATCGGGAAGTTTACTGAAGAGGAGCCTTAACGCTTTAACCCGGGAAGCTACGGTTGGATCCCCTATTTATTAATAGATAAGCCCTTCCTCAGCCAGATCACCAAACTCAGAATAGAATCATCATATTATTTTTTTATTTCTCCTTAAACCAATAAATATTTAGTGCTTCCGTCCTAGTAATATGTATTTAAAATAATAATCTGGATTTTGTTCTCTGAAAAATTCAGAAATATACGCAAAGAAACGCCTACATAAAGTAAGCAAGAAAAGTTTCTCGGAAAAGGGATGCACGCACATGATGCTGACAGATTTACAATGCTCGGTCAACTAATACCATGCACTCGAATTTAGAATGTGTTATTTCGAAAGTCATAAATCTTTTCGGTGTTCAAAATCCAAGCTTTGAAATCAGCGCTGAACTGTTATTAACTTGATGACAGAAAAGTAGACTAACAGGAACGAAAAATCATGCATCCGGCATAGATTATGAAGCACTTTTCAAGACTAACAAAATATTATTAAATAATTTAATTTTTTTTCATACCAATGAAATGAGATATCTTAATAAGCAATTTAAAAAATACATAACTCAGTAAAAATCCATCTGCAGCAATTGTTGCCCATATTCGAAATCATGCAGCCCTGTATTTGATATACAGAACTTCGAAACAACACGTAATTTAACTAGTCGTTGGGGGAGGGGGGGCACCGTAATACTTACCCATCATGGTTATGCATAATATAAAATAAGAAAATAAAACATGTGTAAACTATTTATAAAATGCGTTGCAATTCGAATTAAATTCTGGCTTGATGACGTCATAAACTTTAAATGCTCTGTTACTGAATTGCGTAAAAGAAACATCCTTATAACTCCAAAAATTATAATCATATTAACTAACAGTTAACTGCGTTGGATTAAGCGTCTCACATCCAATTAAAATATATCTTTGAATTGAAATTTGAATGACATACAGGGTCATGAAAAATCGAAGAGTGTAGAAAATATAATTACAAATATCTCGGCAACTCATTATCCGATCGACTTCATTCTTTATGCAAAATTTATTTTTTATTTTCTTTTTCTTTTTTCTTTTTTCTTTTTTTAAAGGCAGTCCTTAAAATAAACAATTTCAAAAAATTTTATATACCTTTCATTAAAACGAATATTTCGAGAGTGCGAAAAAAATAGTTCCGGATAATCGAAGTTACTGAAATTCAGTAAGCTTTTTCTCATTATTACTTACTAAGTATATACCAAATTTCAAGTTTCTATCTCAATTTGTTCGGGATATAGAGCGTGTAGACACACACACAAACAGACAGACGGACGGCAATTTTTTTTTCTAAAAATATGTTTTTCGGAATCTCTAGTGTCTGAAACGTGTAAATCCGTCAATTTTTTTTTCAAAACGATTGCTAAACTTACCCTATACAACGTATGATGGGTAAGTAATAATAGTTACATAAAATTGTATATCACAGCGGAAAGAGAACTTCTAGGAATTACCGATCATAGTCAGTCCTTTAACCTAATTCTCTTGTGCCTCTCTGTACATGAACGATAAAACCTACGCTCTCCATAATCTATAGAAAATAAGTTGTATTCAACCTTAGTGTCCTTTTAAATGCCATTATGTTTCAAGTATCATAATATGTTCAAAATACACCGCAAACGATTTTCTCCCATAGATCATAACGTAAAATAATTATTTTATACGTCCCTGTAATTGAACTATAAATGCTACTAATTGTATACTCCGGTGAAAGCACATGCTATAGTCCACCTCAGTAATGCATATTAATTTCATTATGTGTGAAATAACGTAGCATTCACTAAAATGCGACGCAAACGATTTTTCCCCATGGAACATAATGTAATAGAATTATTTTGTGTGTCCCTGTAAATGAACTATTAATGCTACATACTGTTGTACTACCGATTAGATGGAAAGGTAAACATCCGGTTTAAAGGCGGAAATGGAAGAATCGACTAGTTATGCGAACCCCCACCAGTAAAATGGAATAGAAATTTTCTGCATAGAAATTCTGCAGGGATAAGGCGTTATATTAAGCTGAATAATTCTATTACAAGTTACGGTGGAAGTTTTCCTCTCCACTTATTATATTTCTTCTTTCTCCCTGTGAGACGTCTGTATTTGAAATCGCCCTTAGTTTCGCCTTAATAATATTCCACACAATACGTGGTCGGACAGTACTTAATTTTCAATACCGAACATTCTGCAGTATATTTCAATAATGTATAAAAATTTCTTGACTAATGAAGTGAGGCTTGTTCCATGGCCGTTTGTACGTCATAAACCTATGAGGCTGTATTCACTTGATGAGACAGTATTTTTTTCACGTTATCTCCATATTTAAATAACAACAAACTTTATTTTTATTATAAAGTAACCCTCCTCCCTCAAATATGAAGTTTTAAAAAACCGACTCATTCTTACTCATCAATAACAGGCCTTCCACTCGGTCTGTTTTTTGAATACCTCTTTTTTCTAAGAAAAATCTTCTTTTTATATTTTCTTTCAAATTTTGTAAAAATCTAGTACAAAAAATTTCTTCAGAAATACTGGTATTTAAAAAACGGACAAGTAGGAGCCCTGTATTTAGCATAAATAAATTCTTACGAAGTTTTTTTAATTAGTTCTGGAGATATTCAGTATTTTTGACTAGAGAATTAATATTTAAATACATGAGGTTACAGGGTTCGTACGCTTTTACCACAATTTTTTAATAGAATTTTCCTATTTATTTTTTAAATAGCGGAAATCGTAAACGCCTAGCTTAATTGCCGGATTTGTAATACTTTTCTGCATTTAAATAAGGTGAAAAATTCTACTAAATACTTGTGGCAACAGCGTACGAACCCTGCGGTTTTTTGCAAATCAATGAATAAAATCATTCATGGGCAACATATTATTTGCATAGCTGGAAACTTTTACGCATTTTTCTTAATTCTAAAATTTAATAGCAAATTTGGACTTATTTAAATGCCGAAATCTGCGATTAAATATGGCAAATATTTCTATTAAAGTTAGTGGTAACAAAAAACATGAAAGTTGGCTGCTATGTTATTTGTGCTTTGTGCAGAAAGGAATAGAGATGAGACGTGCTCAGCCCGATGCCGTAAGCCGGAACCTGCTGTGAATGAACCCAAGCCCGAACCCTGACCCATCTCAAACCAAAGCTCTGGTCGAGTCAGGTCATTTTTTTAACAGACTTCGGGCTCGAGCTCAAATTCGGGTGACTTTTTTTTTATTTATACACAAACTGTAGAGGAAAAAAAAACACTTGTTATTTGAGAAACAATTACCTAGTCTAAGTTTCATAAAGTACTTTAGAATCCTTTAAAAACAGTTAGAAAGGGAATTGAATTGTGATTGATGGAATGTGAGAAGAAATGTTTTGTCTGATTCTGAAGCCTTTGCACAGTCAGTGTTAGTAGAATAAAGAAGCCGTAGGATATCCCTTTTCTATTCTCGCTTTCTGTTTGAAGTTCTTTTCCAGAATTACTGGAAAACAGGATTAATGTCTTTCTGCCATAGTAATAAAATGATATTTAAAAAATAAGAATTGTGACTTTTACAGATTTCTGACAGTGGTTGGGTATAAATAAAAAAAGTTACTATTTTAAATAGATTTTCAGGGACATAAAAATCACGAAACGCTGTCATGAGGGAATATTTAGGATAACACTTATTTCTATCTGAGAAGATATTTTTTAATCAAAAAATTAATCTTGGAACAATTATTAAATGCTATTAACTATTTTCTATTGCGTACTGTTGGTATCGGTCTCGGATTTCAAATCGTCAGAATAGGGCTCCGGGAAAAGAGCACGAACTCATCTGTGATACGCACGTGTTGTTGTGGTTGCTTTTCCTTACTTTTTTTTTTCATTTTATACAGAAGAAAAAAATCCTTGAAGCAACAGCATGTTCATTGAAGTTATTAATGATCTTACATACGTTACTTTTTGCAAGTTATGTATTAAGTTAACAACACTTTTAGTTTAACCTTTCAGCAAGCGTGTGCGCGCAAATTTTACGAGGAACGTGATCTTTCTTAACACTTTGTTGACCTGTAATTTCATATAAAATCTGGGTTTTGAAACTATACAAGCCCCACCTTTTTCTAAAATGTCTTTAGTAAGTTCGAATCCTAGATACATTTATTGAATTTATGCGTTAGTAAGTAGTTTATTTTATACAAAATTAATTATTTAATCTATTTAATAGAGTCTAACAAAATATCTCCAAATATATAGTACAAATACCTATTCGTTCTGATAAAAATTTAACAAACTTTTACGTTAAAAAAAATACGTAGTAGGCGGAGCTAAATATTCAGGACACGCCTTTAGTCAACGGTGTAGGTTTTAACCACTTGAAGAGCGCCGGTATATTATATATACCACTTAATTTTAATTCCAAAATGCCACAATGACGCCAGAATTTTAGAAACAAATTTTGAATTTATAAGGTAAATGAAGGAAAGCTTTTACTTATTTTAAAATAAATTCGTTCGTGAGTCTTGGTGTCAATCAGTCATTTCAATATTTTAGCGCCAAGAGTACTTTGCCCCTGAAGGGGTTAAAACACGAGTGTACTCTTGAGCAGTCAACAGAGTGTTAAAATTTTCTCAAATGCGGCATCAAATCTATCTGAAGATCATTGCTATTTTTTAATTCATTAATTCCTTTGGATTAAAACCAGTTTATCCTATTTCCAATGCAGTTTAGTGTGTATTTCAGGTAATTTGAATTGCGAACCTCTCTTGCAAGTAGATATGTCAATTTATTATTTCACGTTTTAAAGATTTATTTCTGTAATAATAGAATCGATATTTGTTACACTGAGTTTGATATTTTGTTTTGAAGAGCCAAACGAAAAATATTTAGTAGAATATTTGCCATTATGTCTAGAAAACCCGCTCTCATCTAGTTTCCACTAAAACTAGAAAAATTGAAATATACTCAATATATTATGAATAAAATCTTGCGTGGATAAATATACACTAAAAACACCAACGTTTAACACACAATGTCACAGTAAAATGGACAGACGTACGTTTCGTGAGCAACTTGGACTCCCTTCCCCAGTGTCAATAAAATAAAATTAAACACTATTGTATCCCCCAAAGACATGAAATTGAATCGAGAAACCCAAATGACACGTTGTGACACCCAAATGACACAAAAATGTTGTTTTCATTTGGGTTTCTGGATTCAATTTCATGTCTTTGGGGGATACAATAGTGTTTAATTTTATTTTATTGACACTGAGGAAGTGAGTCCAAGTTGCTCACAAAACGAACGTCTGCCCATTTTACTGTGATATTGTGTGTTAAACGTTGGTGTTTTTAGTGTATATTCAATATATATCTGACGACAATCCAGAAGAATAAGTGGAAGTTAACGTTTTTATATTTGTAACGATAAAACTGTAAAATGCGCAATATAGAAAATGTTAATATGTCAAAAGTTGTACATTGTGGATGTTCTTTTACGCATAAAACTTTTTGCGAAAAATATAGAAGTTGAAACTAAAAAGAAGTCAAAACTAGAAGTCAAAAACAAAATGAGAATATTCTAAAGCTGCACGAGTGCAGCTTTAGAATATTCTCATTTTGTTTTTGAAAATGACTCAGAAGCGTCGAAACATGTAAAACAACTAATAAAAGTTATTTTAATTTATATTATAGTTGTTAATTTTACACCTTTAGCATTTAAAAGTAATATACTATTACAAGGTGTTATATTTTATTATATTGTTAATTGGTTTATTTCACGTAAAATACAAAATTTCTCGTTCCAGTGGAAATGAAACGTAACTAATTAAAATAAAGCACTCCGTTCTTATTTCTTTTGTAAAAATTGTAATTGTTAAAATTAATTTCCTTCATTCATTATTATTTTTTTAAGGGAACGTGGTTTGTGTCTAGAGACTCATGTTTTCACTCTTGAGAAAGAATTACCTTATTAAAATTTAATAATCTTGACATCACATAATTCTATGCTGACAATAAAATTGCTGTAATGAAGCGTTCAATGAATATATATATGCCCATTTTTACGCTTTTTTTCCCTACCACTATTTATGGGCAGAAAATATTGCCCTATTTAATCCTAAGTTTAAGACGTAATTTTAAGGAAAATTTTTCTGTTAAAAAATAGTAAGGAAAAAGCGTAAAAGTTGGCAGCTATGTGAATATACCTTATTTTTCCGTTTTATAATACGCTCTTACCATTTCAGTAGTAGTATTCCCGTATGCTGACTATAAAAAAGGGTTAACCCCTTTAGGACGGGCATCATTTAACTGTAATTTATTTTTTTCGCACTAGTAGTTCCATAAAGTGTTTTTCGCCTTATTTCCCAAAAATATTTTCCAAGAATTCTTCGATTTACACAAGGCATAGATTACGGCTAAAATATTAGGAGTTAACATACTAAAAATTCCAACAACCGGTCATTTGGCCGGTACCAAAAGAAATATTTCTATGTTCGTCATCGCAGAAACCGCACATGAATGCTGCGATTTAAATATGCGAAGAAAACTTGACAAAAATACCGGTATTAAAACGCAAGGACATGTTATTTCTCTTAACCCTTTAGCGGGCGGTGTCCACAAAAAAGGACACCTAATTTTAATTCCAAAACTGACACCCGGCACCAAGAATGTTTAATTAAATTTTTCTTTTTATAAACTACGGGAAAATAAGCAAGTTTTTATTTTGTAATAAATTCTTTTGTAAATTCTGGTGTCAGTGGGATAATTTCATCATTTTAAAAACAGACTTAGTCCGCGCCGGAAAGGGTTAACCCCTTTAGGACGGGCATCATTTAACTGTAATTTATTTTTTTCGCACTAGTAGTTCCATAAAGTGTTTTTCGCCTTATTTCCCAAAAATATTTTCCAAGAATTCTTTGATTTACACAAGGCATAGATTACGGCTAAAATATTAGGAGTTAACACTAAAAATTCCAACAACCGGTCATTTGGCCGGTACCAAAAGAAATATTTCTATTCAAACCAGAAATTTCTTCTTAAAATAAATAAAATATAAGTCACACATAAATAAGTTAACCAGAATTTTATTTTTAAACTATTTAACTTTCCGTTAAATAGTTTTAAAATAAAATTCTGGTGAGAAATATTTTTTTTTTATATAAAACTTGGCTAAAATTCCCAGTATGTTTAGTGTTAAATACTGAGGTCGACTTATACACCGAAAGATACAATAATTTACGAAGCATAATTGCTAGTGAACGTAACAAAGCAAAACAAATTAAATAATGGATGTAAAATGAAATAAGATCCCCCCTTTTTTTTTAAAAAAACTTAAGTACATTAGTTATACTGATAACTAAATCACCGAGTCGTAAAATCCAGATTATGTCTTAATATAAAAAAATATAATTTTTAAAAATTATTTTTTTAAAATAAAATGTTTGGAACGATCTTTTTTTTTTTTTTTTTTTTTTTTTTTTTTTTTTTATTTATTTATTTACTCTTGTGAGAATTTAGAAACGCGTGAATATGAAGCTGTTTTAATTATTTTAAAAAATACTGTTATTTTGTTTAAAAAAATTATTAACCGTTAACTTTTTGCTTAGACAAGATCTACCTACCGTGAAATTACTATAAAAAGAGTGTTGCCGATTCGGCGCTTTTTTTTTTTATTCAGAAGATTCAGCCACGTTTTTTGTTTTTACTTTTAATATTATTATTCGATTTATTTAATAACATTTTAAATAACTCAAATATTAATAAAGGGTCCGTAGGCTTTTATCACAATTTTTCTATTTCATATTTAACCCTTTCCGGCGCGGAGTAAGTCTGTTTTCAAAATGATGAAAATATCGACTGACACCAGAATTTACAAAAGATTTTATTAGAAATTAAGAACTTGCTTATTTTCTCGTAATTTATAAAAGGAAAAATTTAATTAAATATTCTTGGTGCCGTTTGTCAGTTTTGGAATTAAAATTAAGTGTCCTTTTTGTGGACACCGCCTGCTAAAGGGTTAAATAGCAGAAATTGTAGACGCCTCGTTTAATTGCAGGATTTGTAACACTTTTCTGCATTTAAATAAGGGGCAAATTCCATTAAAAAATTGTGGTAGAAGCATACGAACCCTGTAATAGTTGAAGGAAGTGGTAGAAATCATGCAAACTGAATAAAAAAAAACCCTGCCCAGCTGAACAACGTATAAAAAGGGCATTAAAAAACTACCAATAACTAATCAGATGTGAAAATCCCAAAATTTTCTAGGATTTCATACATGCTAATAATACTTCAAAATTCGCTATTACAGCGCCAATAAAAATGGCTCAAAAATCGCTATAACGCTTTCTTCCGGCGGAATATCTCCAAATTCAAGTAGGACCTTCTGGCCATAGCCAAAAACCTATAAATGAAATTTTGTTCAATTCTATGCGTAACTTCATACACTTTTCGATGATACAATAATGAAATAAATGGCACAAAAATAGCTATTACTGCGCTTTCTTCCGGCGGAATATCTCCAAATTCAAGTAGGACCTTCTGGCCATAGCCAAAAACCTATAAATGAAATTTTGTTCAATTCTATGCGTGACTTCATGCATTTTCGATGACACAATAATGAAATAAATGGCAAAAAAATCGCTATTACAGCGCCCCCTTCTGGCGGAATATCTCCAAATTCAAGAAGGACTTTCTGGCCATACTCACACACACCAACAGACGGACAGATAGACGTTTTATATAAACATGTTTTTCAGGATCTCTGACCCTTAAAACGTGTAAATATCTTGAAAACCGGAAGTCAGAAAAAATTTCAATTACAACACTTTCTTCTACTATAGATGAAAATAAAAATTAAGGTACCTGCATAACAATTGAAACTAATTTATTTACAGTGTGTATACACAAGGGCGGGTCGTGATTGGCTTTAAATGGGGGCACTAAATGCATGGCTGCTAAATTTATTCTTTTCTTACCGCTATTATTAAAAAGAAATACTTCATTTTAGTTATTGGCAGAAGTTCTGCAATTAAAAAACCAAAATATTTATTCAAAAAAATAATGGTATGAAAATTATAAATGGTCCAAGTATGCATTTAGTGCCCCCCCAAAAAGACAATCGCGAGCCACCACTGTGTATACCAGTGTATATATGATGTGTATACGGTGTTACAAGTACGCTCTACATAAACCGGTGTTACAAGTACGCTCTACATAAACCGGTGTTACAAGTACAGTTCTACATACCAAGTACACTCTACATAAATTTCGAAGAACTCAATTGTACTAGAAGATTTTTTTTTTTTTAAATGTTTTATAACATGATACATTAGCGTTTTTAGATAGTTAACTCTTTCAGGGGCAAAGTATTTATGTTGCTAAATTGTTGACATGATTGAATGTCACCAGGATTTAAGAGCAAATTTATTTGAAAATAAGTTAAAGCTTTCCTCCAGTTCAGGTACATTATAAAAGCAAAATTTTATTCCAAAATTAAGGTGCAATTGTGACATTTGGGGATTAAATTTATATGGGATATGTAATATCTCATTTCCCGTCAAGGTGTTAATTTATTGAAATTAAATACACATCATATGTTTCAAGTGAAAATTCATCGAGACCTCCTCTGGTAATGAACATAAATACGAAATGTACAGTCGGAAAAAAAAAAAAAAAGGCAGAACACACTATACGTTTTAAACTCTAAATATTAGGAAAAAAACGGAAATAGCCACTCAACTGAAATTAAGTCTTTTTTAAATTTATGTTAAAAAATAAGCTTAGGGGGCGTCCTCACAATAAAATTGCACCACACCCTATAAAAATTTCCATACGAACACCAAATATTGACACCTTATTTAACTTTTTCAATAAACTTTACTTTATGATACCAAATGGGTCAAGTAGCTTAGGAATTATGACGATTTAAAATTTGGAACTCCTAACGTTACATTAATTTGTATTCGTTGCAAAACAAATCACAATGCGGGTAGTTTTTTTAAGCACAACTCAAAAACTACTCTGTGTAATGAGCTGTAATTTTGTATTCGCGTATTAGAAGCTTTTATGAATCGATTTCTGTTTAAAAAATTCATAGGTTACAATTCATATTTTTTTCGAAAATTTATTTCGAATATATATATATATATATATATATATATATATATATATATATATAAATTAATTTTCAAAAGAAATATGATTTGTAACCTTTAAATTTTTTAACAGAAATCAATTTCTAGAAGCTGTAGTTATTTTGCAACGATTGCAAATAAATATAACGTTAGGAGTTCCAAATTTTAAAACTTCATAATTCTGAAACTACTTGACCCGTTTGGTATCCTAAGGTAAAATTTACTGAAAAGGTTAAATATGATGTCAATATTCGGTGTTCGTATGGAAAATTTTAGAGTTTGGTAAAATTTCAGTATGAAGACGACCCCCTAAGTTTTTTTTTAAACATAAATTGATAAAAGACAAAATTTACTGTCGAATATTTTCGTTGTTTCTGTGACAATTTGTAGATTAAAATGTATGGTGTGTTCTTTTTTTTTTGGCCGACTGTACAGGAAATAACAACAACACAGGCCTATAACTTATGCTGTTCCAAAATTTCTTGTATATGGTTTTCTATGTTATTTTAAAAGTTAAATTTTTTTGTGGACCATATACTATACATTTTTATCTTTATACAAATGTTAAAATTTTCCATATGAACCAATATGTTTCTTTCTTTTATTCCATTTGTTATGCCATATTTAAAATAAATATAAATTTTCATTAATCTATCTTGAAAAATACTTCTTATATGAGTTAATACAGAGCTTCCAATGTCCGTTTTTTTTAATACAGCTATTTTCAAAGTAAAATATTCTTTTCAGATTGCAAATTTTGAACAAGCCTGCTGTGAACGTTGATTTTGTAGAGAGTGTTGTAAAACCTACCGCGAATATTTTTCTTTAGAAATACTGGTATTCAAAAAATGGACCGGTGGGAACTAGGGTTACTGATTTTAAATACCACTATTTAAAAAAATATATATTCTACTTATTTAATCGCATATTTCTGTCATTAGATAGGACAAAGATTTTTTTTAAAACAGTGGTATTCAAAATCCGTAATTCTTGGCAAGTATGGTTAAGAGTATTGCGGTCCTTTTTGACGAAATTCGTTTTCGAGTTTTGAACCAGAAAAAATAATAAATTAAGCCCTATAAATGAAATCAAATATGTACCTTGTAGAATGAAACTACATTTTAATGAATCCTATTTCTGGTTTGAAAAGTGAAAACTAGCAACGCTTAAAAATGCAGTGATATTAGGAATGTTAACACTTCGTTGATTGGAGATTTTGTGTGAAATCTTGATTTTAAAACAGATCCGCCCTCTTTTGAAAGTCTTTCATTAAATGGTTTTCTAGATAGGTTTTTTTAAGTTTATGTATCAGTAAATGCCATTTAATGTAAGGATTCAATATAAAATGTCTTACAATCTAAAAAAATATGGACAACATAATACAAATGCGTTTTTTGAAAGGTAAAAGCCACACCCTTAGTCAATGATGCTTGGTGAAACAAACACGATTTAACTCGTGACCGGCCAACAATGTGTTAAAACGTGTTAGGAGATAGTGTCAATTCTAAGAAAACTCATTTTAAAGACTGTGTGACATTACGGATAAAATTATTGCAATAAAGATATAACAATTATTTGATGACGAGAGTAACAATACTTACGTATCTTGAAATCCGTAAATATATCGTTTCAGCTTCTGTATTTAACATACAGGAAAGGGTGAAAAAGATATTTGAAATTTAACTTAAAGTATAGACGCTTAAATTTGCCATTTTTATACATCATTTGTTTATAAATAGGAAATTTATGGTATATATTATAATTTGTGAGGTGGGAGCTCCGATTACGGGGATTCGAATGGTGATGAAAAAGTATAAATTTCGATTTTTGAATTTTTAATAATAGCATTATTAAACATGAATTAATATTGCAGAATCGTTTTAATCCAAGATATTTACGCACATTATATTTGGCCCCCCTGTACAAAGTACCATATAAAATAAAAAGTATAGAAATGCATAAAATATTTTCGGAACTAAGTCGAAATATTTGACGCTTCTCTCTAATATTGCTTGTTTCATTAGTGAATTATTTGTATCTCAGCAACTAATCATCAATTAAAAAAAATAGCTTAAACATTACAAATTTATTGAAAATTAGCGCATAAATTTTCTACGATTAAATAAGACAGTAAATAGTATTCGTAAATATTGGTTCTCACAGTTCCACCCCCTTTCCCTGCCTAGTTAAAGGAAACAAAATTGTTGCTATTTCCAGAAAAATAAAAATTTTACTGAAATATTTCATTTAACACCTTCAAGGCATGTATCACGATACGTGTCATATACTTTATTTTTTAGTACCAGAGTATTTTATTAGTAATCTTTGCTTGGTCTAGAATTCTTGGATTAAATACGTCAAAAAATACTATACGGAATCACTGGTACTAAAAATTATAATGTCTTTAAATGACGGCCATCATGACGTGTATATAAAAAATCATGTAAATTCAAATGATATGAAGAATTAGGATTTCTTGTTCGCTTTCAAAAAATAGAACAGAATTCTGTTCTATTTTTTGAATTATTTCTATTTGTATCCATTTCTATCATAAAAAAGCATTTTTAGTGCTTTAACCCCTTGAAGGGCGCTGGTATATTATATATACCACTTAATTTTAATCACAAAATGACACATTGACACCGGAATTTTAGAATTAAATTTTGAATTTATATGGTACATGAAAGAAATCTTTTACTTAATTTAAAATAATTTCGTTCGCGAATCTTGGTGTCATTCAATCATTTCAATATTTTAACTAGAAGAGTACTTTGCCCCTGAAGGGGTTAAAGCACTAAAAATGCCTTTTTTATGATATAGAAAAGTTTTCTATATGGTGTTAGTAAATTCAACTTGTATAATTATTTTATGAATGCTTCATTATTCTCACCATGATATAGAAAAAATTGTCACAATGTTATTTTATGTTAGTTACAGTTTTAATTTTGAGTACTGTAAGCTTATTTGTGAGTACTGTACATCATGCTCCTCATAATTACAAAAACAGACCTATCAAACAAAAACAAAAATATTTTGTTTGTAGACCCATTACACCCTTGTTATTCCCCCTTCCCCCCTTTTATTTTCTTTCTGCTAAATTACTGTGACCGACAGTATTCATGCATTTAACATTTACAATCACTGACCATGAACGTTGAAAGCATTCTAAGTTCATGTCATTGACATAGACCTTGATAACACACAGACAAAAACCCTTATCCTATTCTGTGTGATAACCAAAATAAATATTTTCTTTCTAAGTAATTCAGATTATTAATATAATTTAGTATTTTCTAGAATATCTACTTAATGCATGCACATGAAAAAAAAAATATATTCATTTGTAATAAACGTTTTTAAGGTTTATTAAGAGAATAATGAGGCTTTTATTTATATTTTTATTGAATGAATATATTGCTTCAGAAAACTTTGAAACTAAGATAAACTTATGGCTAAATTGTGTAGTGTCGCCATCTATTGACACTTATATTAATTAAAATGAACTTAATTAGTATTGATTTTTATCTTAAGTAAAAATATGGTTTCTTGAAAATTGGAATTCGTTGTTTGGAAAATTATCCAAAATTATTCATTCCCAATGAAAAAAGAATCTAAGAAGTATATATAAACATGAAATTATTTAACAATATAAATGCAAGCTAGTGTTTAGTTGTATTTAAGTTCAAGTGTTTTTGAATGCACTATTTGTAAAAGGATTTTTTGAAAATTTAAAACATTGCAATTCATTAGCGTCATACACAATTGTGTGTGTTTATATCTAGATTTCAGAAATTTTAAATGTCACCACAAAGTCTGCGGGCATTCTGAAAAATTCTTTGACGTGTATTTCCAATTTCATAAACTTAGAACTAAAATATTCATTAACAAAATGCACAAAACTGCTTTTAAAATTATAAATAAATAAAAAAAAATATCAATATAAAATTGCTGCTTGAAACAGAGTTGCCAGTTTCGTCTTTTCCTAATTCAGAAATTCTGAATGTGTACCAGAAATTCAGAATAGTAATTTTTCCTTTATTTCATGACAGACAGTTTATGATTATATTAAGTGAAATTCCTTTTTTTTTTGGAATTTTCGGGATGAATTCGGAATTTTTGAATTTAAAAAAATCCAAACTGGAAAGCCTGTTGTGAAACCGATGGAAAAATAAATTGTATTTCCTGCAGCCTAAGTTTATATACGATCCGCAATACTTTAAATCTTATTTGAACAATCTTACATCTTATTTGAAAGAAAAAAATATTTTATGTTGAATCCTCAGTTGCTTCAACACATTTTGTTTTGTTTTTTTAAAGCCAAAAATTGATGAAAATTTGATGTTATCAAACATAATTTTACCCTACTATATTACTTTAAAAAATTCTATAGTGCAGCGACAGTATATAGATCGATAATTTATCTTTCAAAATTACGAAACAGTTTGTAAGTGTGAAATTGATAATAAGCGCAATCTGGCTGCAAAAAATTTACTTTCCTTCATTTTTGAAGTACAATAAATGGTTTAATTGTAAAAATTATTGTCAATTCACAGCCTACTCATGTAATATTAATCTGTATTCTTCTTTAGCATCTTTCAAGCTATATATTTAATGCTTTTTATCTATGGTTTATGAAAATTTCTGAGTGAAACTTGTGAGTAAATTTTAATTTCTTACTATCTAACGTTATAAACGTGATCGAATTATTTTAAACAAAATATAATTTAATGCTCTTTAATCCACTGCTTTCAACTTAAAGACAAACTTCTTGCTTTTATGTGACTAGAATATCAGACATCTTTTTACTACAATGTTAATGAAAAATGATTTGAATACTCCCAGTTTAATCCCAAACTTCTATTATTGGAAATTATTTCTCCCTACTTAAATCTATCTCATTTACTGATTATTAAATGCATTTCGTTGCTTGGAAAGCAATAAATTACACTGATATAAGGAATGATTTTGTGTTCTGGAAAGTTCTGCCGTTTTTTAAAGCAAAGCGCGGTTTTGTCTAGTTATATATTGCTACTGCTGATAAGGAGTGACCTTTAATGACCCAGATATGTATATTCGCTCTTTTCTGCTTTTGTTGCATAATTACTGCTTGCGTTGAGCATAATTTGTTTTTCAATGCAATGCTAAGAATAGAGAACCAAAAATTTCTTTTTCGTCGTATTATGCTCGTTTATTTTAAAAGAGGTAACATGCTAGTCAGACTGCTCGTAAAATTTGTGTTGTATATGGACAAAGTGCTGTTTTAAATGACACAGTTCGAAGGTGGTTTGAAAAGTTTAAGCGCGGAAGTTTCAGCTTGGAAGATGATGACCGCTTGAAGGACCATCATCATCTGTAAAAGAGGATCTCTTAAAAGAAGCTTTCAAATGATCATACAGCCCCAGCAGTGGCTGAGAGGTTCGGCTCTCAAAGGTGGTAGAGGAGAGGTGCTGAGTTCAAACCCCTGTCACGCCCGTCGACCTAACCGTTTGGAGTTTTTCGTAGTTTTCTTCGAACTTTGCCGTAAATACTGGTTAGGATCCCTTAGAAAGACCCACCACGGAGGGCACTTCCCCCCTAGGGCCTATATCCTTCGTGTAGATAGTCGGCCGTCATAAATCAACCAACCAACCGAATCAAATGATCATGCACTGTACTTTTTGGAATATTTAATCTGTGTGATAGCTCCTGAACTGTGTAACATGGATTTTCAGCGATAGCTTCTTTTAAGAGGTTATCCTTTACAGATGATGGTTGTCTAGAGCGGGTATCATGTTCGAGACTAAAATTTTCGCGCTTAAACTTCTGAAACCACCTTCAAACAGTGTTATCTGAAACATCACTTTGTCCATATACAGTAAAAATTTTACGAGCAGTCTGATTAGCGTTTTTACCTTTCTTGAAATAAAAGAGCATAATATGACGAAAATAAACTTTTGGGTTATTCATTCGTAGCACTGCACTGAAACAAAAATGGTGCCAGAACACAAGCGAGAATTATGCAGCGCAAGCAGAAAAGACCAAATGTACATATCTGGGTCATTCAAGATCACTCCTTATCAACAGTAGCAAAATAACTAGACGAAATCTCGCTTTGAAAAACCGCACAACTTTCCGGATGACCCAATAAAAACTTAAACAAAATGGATACATACTATAAGTCTTTTTTTAAAAGTTAAATAGAACAGAGTAAAGCAACTTTTTCAGTTTTCATTAAATTTTTCATATGATGAAACATTAAAGAAAAAAAAAATTCTTAAACTTGAGAAAAGTGACACTCTATTATTCTTTACTCACTGATTAGACTTTGAGAAAAATTAATTAAATTACAAGTTCTTATATATTACACTGTTGGAAAAGAGGATACTTGTGTATTAGAAAAAGTGTACACCCCTGTCCAAAATTATAAGCACACTAAAAATGTAAAGAATTAAAAATTTTATACAACTGTAAATATTAATAAGCATTATATAACATGTATTTATAATCCAAAGAGCATTCTTTATGAAGAGTATTCTTGAAAAGCAAAGAGTATTATTGTAAATAGTATATTTCAAAAGGAAAAATTATTCTTTCTTCAAAGAGTATCTAAAGAGAAGACTTGCTCAATTTTACTAAAAAAATAATATATTTAAAAGAAATATGTAAAATTTTACAAATTTTAAATGGTCATAATTATAAGAACACCTCTTATAAGTTTAAATAGAAACAATTTTTATAGGAAATGTAACCATCATTATTTTGGAGACACTAAGCCATATGATTCAACATGATTTATAACAGGTTTTGATAATAACGATGTGGCTGTAGCTTAACAGAGATTGTAAAATCTTCCTCAAGGTCTGTAACGCATGAATATTGTTTGTCATTTACATAAAATTTTATACAGCTCTAAATATTAATATGCATTACATTGTATTTATATTATAATCCAAAAAGCATTCTTATAAAGAGTATTCTTGAAAAGCAAAGGGTATTCTTGTAAAGAGTATTTTTTTAAAGTAAAAATTATTCTTTTTTCCAAAGAGTACCTAAAGAGTAGACTTGCTCAATTTTAATGAAAAAAATAATATATTTAATATATATATATATATATATATATATATATATAATTTTACAAATTTTAAATGGTCATAATTATAAGAACACTTCTTATAAGTTTGAATAGAAACAACTTTTACAAGAAATGTAACCATCATTATTTTGGAACACTCAACCATATGATTCGACATGCTTTATAATAGGTTTTGATAATTACGATGTGGATGTAGCTTCACAGGGATTGTAAAATTTTCCTGAAGGTCTGTAACTCATGAATATTGCTTGCCATTTACATGAAAAAAGGCTCATCATTGCACTCCATTCATTTTTATAATAATTATTATATCATGCAATCGAAGTGTCCAATCAAATAATGGGATATTGTCGTCATTAAAACAATATTTCGTAGCTTTTGAGACATAGCACGATGTATTATCTTGTTGGAAAATGAATATTTCCCCATTTTCCAAAATTTGTGTTTTTAAAATACGACCTTATCCATTGGCAGTTGCCAAAAAACCCCGTTGTTATACACTAACTTATTCCCCATTTCTCAGCAAATAATTTTCTTACTCCTAGAAAACATGCTTTTTCTGTGAATTCTTCCCGAAAGCCTGAAGAAGATGGGGAAATTCCGTTTATTCTCTGCACACATGCGCATTGGCCATTTTTGTACAAACGAAAAATTGATCTGCCACCAGTTTTGACTAAAAGATTTCTTTAAATATATATATCTCCTTCAAATTTTGGGCTTGTACTTACCTGGCACCGGGGTGTTCCTTGATCAAGAAGGAGGCTTTCCTGAATAAAGATCTCTCATAGCACATCGAGGGGTTGACGTTCGCCACAACCGCGATATGCGGTTGCTCGGGGTGCATAATTTTTGGTAGCTGGGACTTCGTTCGCGCTGTCCCTACAAGTAAAGTGATAGAGCAGTTTGTTTACTCGAGGACCTGTATCAGGTACGAAAATGTCTTTAATTGACGGATTTTGTCTCTATTGTACCGGGGAAAAAATAAACTAACATTCTTCTAATAACAGATATATACCGGCAGCACTGTTGACAGTAAATTGAAGAAAGTATTTGTACATTTTTGAGTTTATCTACTTAGAAACTTCTTTTGAGTTAATATTCTTGATTTGCCGTATCTTGAGTTAACACAGGATCCCCAAATTTGACCGATCTTTATTTATTTTGACAGTTCTATGCAACACATCTATTCCTCATCAAAATTGTACCAGTATTAAGATATAACTTTAGGATCATCAAAATTGAAACATCTTTCATCCATCTGAAGTTATACATTAACTCGGGAGAAGTCGCGCATACCCAGATAATGAATGGTTTTTACATTATCACCAATAAATAAAATTAATAATCGTCACCTTTTTCAGTCTAAGACAATTGTTACAAATTCTATGATAATGTAAATTGTAGATTACTTTTCGAAAATTAGTGGTGACAATTGAAAAAACTGTACGCACCCTGGGGTATGTCATACCCCATGCGACTGCTCCCGGGTTAATACTGGCACGATTCGTGGAGGAATAGAAACGTCGAAATAAAGGAGGATCAGTCATGATTAGGGATGGCAAAAATTTTCAAAATATCGATATATCGTCTGAAAGACATCTATAACCAAAAACTATGGTATTGAAAATATCGATACATCATTTTTTCGATATATCAGAATGTTTAATATTTTAATACAAGTAATGATTTATTTTTGTTTGTGTTAAGTAATACTTTATTAAAAAACTACCTACGTTTAACATTAACATTTATAAAAGTCGATAAAATTGTCTTCAACATTTATGAGTCATTCCTTTGAACAATAGTAACTTGGATAATAATAGCTGACACACGATTTCTTTTTCCGTAAATGTATTTTCGACATTAGAAAGCAAACTCGCAGCCGAGATAGAAGTCGCAACAACACCTAAGTATAGTCTTGCTAAGGCATAAAATTTTGGGTAAATATGTTTATGGCTTACCGGATTTTAAAACGATTTCTTTGAGATTTGTAGCTACAGGTATACAGGTAAATACAGATGCAGAATCCATATTTACAGAAGAGGTTTGAGATGCGGCCAAATGAAGTTTTCAAACCTATTTTATTTTCTAACCCACTTTATGTCGTTCGCTGTGATAACGTATCAGATTTTTTATTATTGGCATTCGTTGATTTAAAATGCTCTTTAACATCAGTTTATAAAGTTTTGTAAAATATCTCGAAACATTGCTTTTAGTAGCCATATATCATTTATAAACTTTCTTGTTCTATAGTAACAAAAAGAAAACAAAAAAGTCCTTCCGGCCTGTACCGGGAGGAAAAGGTAGCTTTCCTATATCTTCGTTTTAAAATTTTAGCTAATGTTACACGAAAACAGCAAGCTAAAATGCAAAGAAACGTTTACAAAAGATTCGTTAATACTGAATTTGAATAAGAAATTCGCCAAATTATTGAGCAATAGCCAAATTGGCTTCATTTATGAAGACTTATTTTGATCGCCAAATTTGGCGATATTTCGCCAAATGTCGCCCAATTTTGCCAATTTTGTCGCCAATGTCGCCAATTTTGGCGTTAACGGATATGAATATATAGTTTTATGCGTATGATTGGGAAAATTATTACAACAATGAAAGAAAATAATTTGCGAGTGATCGCGTTAATGTGCTGTTTTGTTTCAAAATGTCAGCCACCCTAGAATTTCAAACTGCTCTATCTCAGCCATTTTTTAAGATAGAGGTAAACCAAAAAAAGCTCTGGAATCCTTGTATCAAGGCCTAACACGTAATTAAAAAATAAATTTGAATTTTTAAATTTTTTGTATATTTATTTTAGATTTTAAGTTATTTTACATCTTTAAATGGCCGCTATCTTGAAACAAGATGGCGGACCAAGCTGGCCAACGAACTCGGTCGAGACATTAGTGACCTTAATACACACAATTAGTTTCATCAAAATCGATTCATAATTACGGGCGTTATCGTATGACATAGGTCAGATATATATATATATATATATATATATATATATATATATATATATATATATATATGGATATATCTATATATATAAATCAACATTTGGACGGAGGGTGGTTTTGGGGTCTGGGGGTCATGATCGGTGAAAATATATCGAAATTTTCCGGAACTGCTTTCCTCCGAACGGCTGCAATAGGTAGCTTTATACTTTTTTGTATTGAAAGCTACCTAAAAATCAATACTTTTAGGAGCCATATATCATTTATAAACTTTCTTGTTCTATAGTAACAAAAAAAATCAATACTTTTAGGAGCCATATATCATTTATAAACTTTCTTGTTCTATAGTAATAAAAAATCAATTTACAAACAAAACTACTACATTAACACATTCGTGAAAATTTCGACAATCCGACTATCAGATAGGATTCACAAACAAATAAAGACAAAACACAAATCACGCTTAAATACCTTTGTCATCATGGCGAGCAGAAATGTCATTTCAGACTATGAGATGGAGCAACGGTCCTTATCCCTATAGTTTCTGATTTCGCTAATGATGTTTAATAAAAAATCGTTTAAATTATAATGGGATGCTTTTCTGACTACGTGAAGGATAGTTTGACATTACCTAAAAGTTTTAGCAGCATAAAACCACTAATGTGATAAAAGAGTTCTTTTTTGTTAACAAAATTAAATCGCCTAGTTCGATTTATTTAGAAATTGTACGTAGAAAATGCTTAAAGTTGATTTTCACATGTAAAATACTGATTTTTAATAAGTATCGATATATGGGATGTAATAAACCGATATATCGATATATATCGAGAGTCTAAGAACGATGTAAAAAAATTACAGTGTTCGCCAGATATATCGATATTTTCTGCCATCCTTAGTTATGGTTTGGGGTGTTATGTCAGCTTAACCTCTTCAGAGGCAAAGTACTCTTGTAGCTAAAATATTGAAATGATTGATTGGCACCAAGATTCACAAACGAATTTATTTTAAAATAAGTAAAATATTTCCTTCATGTACCGTATAAATTCAAAATTTAATTCTAAAATTCCGGTGCCAATGTGTCATTTTGGGATTAAAATTAAGTGGTATATATAGTATACCCGCGCCCTTCAAGGGGTTAAGATAAGACTAGTTAAGTTATTGTTTCTAAAAAAATGAACTTAAATCTGTACACCTGTATTTTAGAAAACAAATTTTGACATGAGGAAATCTTTATATTCTAGAAAGACTATGTAATTGTTCCAAGCATGTAGAATAGTATGGCTCAATGTCTATAAATTAAAGATGGATACATTTATTTTTTAAATTGTACCTCATCGAAAGATCATAATTTAAGCCTTGTCCTTAAAATTATAAAATTGTAATAGTATTTCTTATAATTATTTTCATATATATTTTTAAAAATTATTCTTATTAATTGTAACAGTGTTGCCAGTGGGCTACTTTTTTTTAAATTCAGATTTCTTGATTGCCATAAGTTTTTTTGAGGAAGTAAAATCGGCTTATTCAATGACAGATTAAACAAGGCGAAAATAAGAAAAATTATACAATTTCAAAAAGTGGTGCCAATCAAGCAATCCGAATTTTTTAAACAGTAGTCCACTGGTAACGCTGAATTATAATGAGCATGGATTGTAATTACATATTGTATAACGCTTATTAATACTTAGAATTATATAAATTTCATATCATTCATATTGCCCATTGTCAAGATGATAATTGTTCAGGTAATGATTTGGTTGTTGATGATCGTGATCGAATAAACATCCAAGGGATTCGGGTTCGTTGTATAATAAAAAAACTCCAGAATGGTCGTCAAGACATTTTATTGTAAGATCACCATGAGGATGCCCAGATGGTTGCGGACAGAAGAGGGGAAAACAAGACAACCGTTCTTTAAACGGTCATTATTATGCGAAGACAGCAAGCGAAGTGAGTTGTTTCCACGATACAAGTTGGAATTGCACTGACAAGAATCTCGCCAAATAGGGTTGCTAATAATTGTCTAGGCGAGCGGACTTTCAGATGAAGCTGCCGCATAACTAATGGTATTTAGCGAGCCGGGTTGCTAGATTTTTTCAAAAGGACGAATTTTGTTTCAAAAATTAATATCACCATGGCGATTATAACCGACAAATATCTTTCTCATGTGAACGGATTTTGACAGACAAAACAGTATGTGCTTTTAACAATGAGAATATATTTTTAGACATGGGTGTGAGTGATTGAGTTATTACCACTACCATATAAGGGGTGGGATTGCATTTGGGCCAAATGGAAGATTCGCATAACTTTTAACTGACATTGTGGCCACAAAAATGCGTTATGCACATATTGTGTTATAAGCTTGGTTACGGAAAGTAAAATTACGAAAAGGCATCTGTGCTGATTTAATTCTTTTCTTTTTTTATTTTAATCGAAAAGCCATGAGATATTAGTGATCGAGCACAAGTGAAAATGAAAAAGGGAAAGGGTATAAATTACAGCGGGATTATTGTTTGTAGTTAAAGATAACTCAATTAAATTTTGAAAAAGGAAAGGGAAAAATATAAATTAAATAAAGGATAGGGTTTGTTAAACTTAATATATGATTCTCATATCATACCCATGATTACTGAAAATGCATTTTCGACTGTGTTACACAATTTTAAACTGAACTATATTTTATTATACTCTGCATAATGAAAATAAATTCATATACAACGCTGTACAAAAGGATATGGATATACTGCTGTCCATGGCAATTTCAAGAAAAGCGTTTTCAGTTGTGTTATGTATTTTTCTGTTAAATAAAAATGTATAAAACATATATAGATCATATATAGGGCTGCACAGAAGAATTGTAATGTATTACTGCCGATAGGTGGTAGTTGCTAAAATTGGGTTTTCAACTGCGTTATGCATTTTCTAACATGTTTATTTATATATCTTCTTTAATCGTATTAATAAATAAAGCTTCGTAACTTTATTCTGGCAGTGTTCTAGCAGTGTTTTATAACCTTTGCAAGGCGCATGATTTTTCTTTCTTGCGACAAAATTTATCTAGTTGACAACAGCTGCTTAAAAATTGTAATTAAAAAAATATTGCAATCAATCCGTTTTAATGCAGCTCTAAATGAAGACTAATAGAAAAGTAATATCTATATTATATTATAGATATAGTATAAATATATAGATATAGTATATTATAGTATAAATTATAGCATCTACTCGTCTAGAGAAACATCTATTTAAAAATTAACATGATCCTCTCTAACTGTTATTAAAGTGTTCATCTTTGAAAGGGAATTTAATTTTATCAATCTTCATGCAGCTTTTCGACAGAAAAAACATGTTTTCAAGAGATTAGAGTATCGGTGAACTCTAAAGTATATCCAAATTAAAAACAATCTCCTTTAGTAAGAATTTAAATTATTATTCTAAATTAAATTAATTTATCAAGGAAACTACATTAATTATTTCTCCTGAGCAGCATTTCCCACACAGCTATTTAATTTGCTAAGTGTTATGTTAAGGCTGCTAAAAGCCTGTTTTGAAAGTAGATTTCTTTTCTACACTGTGATTTGTTAATTAGCGAAGTAGATAGTTTTCCAAATTTAACGTAAAAAATGAAGTTTTAAGTTATTAGTTTGTGAAATAAAAATGTTTTAATATTCTGATAGCTGCTCATGCGAAAACACTTCATTAAATGTTGGTTTATTTGTAATGAAAGAAAATTTCCTTATAAATTGGTTCATTACTGCTAAAGAATGAATTACTAGTCGTCTTTCTTCATCAATTATACGACAGTTTTCTTTCAAACATTAACAACTGAAGAACTAATTATGTTGTTTATACTTCTGAAATGTAGCTTTCCAATTAAAAAGGCGTTGTGTTTCTCATACGTATCATCTGAAATGTATCATTTGTTTAATTTGGAAAACTTTTAATAGATATTTTATGTTAAGGGTGTATAAAAGTAATGGAAGTTTGATTTCTATGATGCATATCTATTTTTGTTTGAAAGTGAAGATATTAATTATGATCGAAATTAAGTTAGCGAAATTTTATTTTTAAGGATCTTGCTGTAAATATGATGATTGCCGATTAATGAATTTTTTAATACTATGTGTGGAGTAATATACCAGAATCAAAGTATTGGGTCATCCGGAAAGTTCTGCTGTATACTTATGTTGAACTAATGTTGAAATGATTGAATGTCATCAGAATTTACAAAAAAATTTATTTCAAAATAAGTAAAAGCAGTTCCTTCACTTACTTTAGAAAACCAAAGTTTTATTCTAAAATTCCGGTGAAAAAGTGGCATTTATGGATTCAAAATATATGAAAAAACCGCGGAACATTCCGGATGACCTAATATTTTACTGATGTTTAAATCTTGTTTAACCCCTTGAAGGGCACCGGTATATTATATATACTACTTAATTTTAATCCCAAAATGCCACAATGACACCAGAATTTTATAATCAAATTTTAAATTTATAAATTACATGAGGAAAAGCTTTTGCTTATTTTAAAATAAATTCGTTCGTGAATCCTGGTGTCAATCAATCATTTCAATATTTTAGCTACAACAGTACTTTGCCCCTGAAGGGGTAAAAGTAATATTTTTAATAACTTAGTTAAAAACTGGCTAGATCTCGATAAAAGTATGAAGTAACGTCATCTATATTTCTGTCAATAATAGATTTGCTATTCCAACTGAACCTGAATGAAATTGTTGAAACTGAATTCGCATGAATATCAAAATCATTCAAAGTATCTCTTAAATGGCCACGATTATCATGTATATCTTGTTTTGTTGATCATATTTCCTAATTACTGGATATCCTGCGATCAGCAATACATACTTTTACGTAATGAAAAAAGGAAATTTTACAACCAGGTAAATCATATTCAAATAGTTGGAGTATCAAAAATGAGGTTTATTCCAACAGAGTCCCCATAGCTAAACAGTTAGAGCGTTGGTACGGTAAGCCAAGGTATCCAGGTTTGATTCCTGGTCTGGACATTTTTCATTCTGTTGGAATAAACCTCAATTATGATACTCGAGCTATTTGAATACTTGTACATAATTTTTTAACTGATAAAGAATTGAAGCAGATACAATTAATTTTAGATTAATTGTTTTATGCATTTCTGTGGAATACCATTTATTCACTCCAAAACAAAACCATTTTATAATAAGCCTGAGAAGATGAATGGAAGAAATTTCACAAGTTGTAAAAAGTGCCCTCTTGCGACTGGTAGTAATTTTTCATGCTGTAAACTGAAAAGATTACAACAGAAAAATCACAAATAGAAATTGGCAAATATTAATCCAGAAAAGAAAAGAAAAAGTAGATCAAGGATGGATCCTCGATTAAAAACACCCGCTGCTGCAAAGTCAGTCAGAAGGTTTACCGAGCTTACGAATTGCTGGTAGCTATTCTTTTTTTCTTCACAACTCGCCGCAGGAGCAAAGTTGCCAGTTTGGGCTTTTTTTAAATAAAAAATTTCGAATTCAAACCGCAAATTCTGAAAGAAGAATTTTTACTTTAAGCAATCACGAAATGTCTGTCATTAAATAAAGAAAAGAACACTATAGGGAATTTCTGGTATGAATGCGAAATTACATAAAAAAGGCCAACCTGGCAACTCTGCGCAGGAGGTAAGTAGCGCTCATGTACGCGAACAAAATTTGCATATTGTGTGCCTGCACCACACTTCTGTTTTGTCCACTGGCCGCATGGGATGAAAGTAGCTCTAATGTGCGCTGTCATAAATCCTGTGTTCCGAGAGGGATCTCTCTATTTCGGTAGCGTAGAAACACGGGAGACAGATTTCTTATTTAAAACCAGAAAAAATTTATTCACTGGAAATTTACAAGTTGTGTGATGAATCACTGAAAGTTCTTTACCCTCAAAGATCATGGGTTGTGTTTTTCATCAGAGTCTTTAGACGGCCTAGAGTTTGTGGGATACAGTCTCTATTCATTCAAATTATGGGGCCCTAAAGGTACCCCTCACATTCACTTAGTGGCGCTGAGCCTTCTCCTCCTTCTCACGCAACAACCGAAGTCGTCTCCCTTCAGAACACCCTTTCCTCCAAGCAGAATTGTCACTTCTTCCAAGCAGAGAGAAAACTCTCCTCTCCCCTCGGATCTCCAAAAACAGAATCCTCTCTTCGGCCAATTTCTCCAAAGTCCTGACGGTGGGGGGGGGCATGGGCGGTGACCTCCGTAACATTTAGCCTATCATAGGCGACTTACAACTCTATTGGGTCACGGCGATTTCATCATCTCGGTTGCTCTGGGAAGCAAAGTTGCAACCGTGACGATATGGGGGCTCTGGGTCATCCATTTAAGTGCATGCAATGTCGCCTCCGAGTCTGGCTTTTTCAACTTAGCAGTCTCAATTGTCACCAGGAAAAGATCGAACAGTGCTTTTGAAGTTCCGACCTGCCTAGGTGGTCTACTTCGAGACGTGGGAACTGTTTTTAGGCGATCTCTCTACACGGTCTTCTTCAATCCACTTTAATTGGTTTAACGCCATTGTCTCATCACAATCGGGGGTTTCCGTTATCTTTTTAACCAATTTAGAAATTGTGTCATTTGACAAAACCTCTACTTCAAATTCTATCGCAAGGGTTTGCAGATCACATTTTCGAAATCCGGTTATGCCTGCCATAATCACTAATTTTAAATTATAACACAATTTAATTCCACTTTCCCGCACATAAATACAATAAAAAAATACACAATTTTTTTTCACCCGCAAAACAACATAAAAATAAATACAGTAGTTTCTAATCGACACAAAATACAATCAATATACATGAATTCATGAAATTTTGACAGATAAATTAACTGCTAATTAACTCAGTACATTCTCGCAATTTTGTGTTCCGGTAAAACCCAATTTCACATATGACATGCTTGGTATCTGAAAATTTCTTTCAAATATTAAATTTACTACACTTAAATTTTATTTAATTAGAAACTGGATTTTCTTTCCCTTTTTTTTTCTTCATGAAAATATTAACAATTCTAGGGCCTAAGATTTTCAGAGTTCACTCTTTCAAAAATTTTGACAATTACAGAAATTTACTTTCTTGAGACATAAATAACTTAGTTTCACAACAATTTTAATTTACTATCTCTACAAAATTTTCCTGACCTTAATATTTTAAAATTTTATATATTTAAGAGTTTACAAACAAGTTAAATTACATTTTCTGCCCATATCATTGTTACAACACCTCAAAGCCTCTATTGGAATCAAAACAGTGCTTACCTGGGTGTAGTTTCTCTCGGCTCGGTTGTCCGTCTCTGCTCAAAATTGACGGTTGTTACCCGGCTGCGCTACTCGTCCGTCTGTCTCTGCCCAAAGTGGCGGGTGAAGAGTCTGGCTGTGCTGCTTGGCTGTCCTTCCTGCTCAAACAGGCGGGCGTAGTGTTCAGCTGTGCGGCTTGGCAGTCCGGCCTGCTCAAACTGGCGGGTGTAGAGCCTGGCTGTGCGTCTCGGCTGTCCGGCCCTGTCCAAACTGGCGGGTGTAGTGTCTGGCTGTGCGGCTTGGTCCTGCCCTGCCCAAACTGGCGGGTGTAGAGTCTGTTTAATCCACTCTGGTTTCAGCTGCACTCGCTGTTTCCGTCACGTCTTCACTCTGCTAAACTAGATCCCTTCCGAGCTGCCACCATTTCTGTCATAACTCCTGTGTTCCGAGCGGGATCTCTCTATTTCGGTAGCGTAGAAACAAGGGAGACAGATTTCTTATTTAAAACCAGAAAAATTTTATTCACTGGAAATTTACAAGTTGTGATGAATCACTGAAAGTTCTATACCCTCAAAGATCACGGGTTGTGTTTTTCTTCAGAGTCTTTAGACGGCCTAGAGATTGTGAGATACAGTCTCTATTCATTCAAATTATGGGACCCTAAAGGTACCCCTCACAATCACTTAGCGGCGCTGAGTCTTCTCCTCCTTCTCACGCAACAACCGAAGTCGTCTCCCTTCAGAGGCAGGGAGTAAACACCTTTTTCTCCAAGCAGAATTGTCACTTCTTCCAAGCAGAGAGAAAACTCTCCTTTCCCCTCGGATCTCCAAAAACAGAATCCTCTCTTCGGCCAATTTCTCCAAAGTCCTGACGGGGGGGGGGGGGCATGGGCGGTGACCTCCGTAACATTTAGTCCTATCATAGGTGACTTACAACTCTATTCGGTCACGGCGATTTCATCATTTCGGTTGCTCTGGGAAGCAAAGTTGCAACCGTGACGATATGGGGGCTCTGGGTCATCCATTTAAGTGCATGCAATGTCGCCTCCGAGTCTGGCTTTTTCAACTTAGCAGTCTCAATTGTCACCAGGAAAATATCGAACAGTGCTTTTGAAGTTCCGACCTGCCTAGGTGGTCTACTTCGAGACGTGGGAACTGTTTTTAGGCGATCTCTCTACACGGTCTTCTTCAATCCACTTTAATTGGTTTAACGCCATTGTCTCATCACAATCGGGGGTTTCCGTTATCTTTTTAACCAATTTAGAAATTGTGTCATTTGACAAAACCTCTACTTCAAATTCTATCGCAAGGGTTTGCAGATCACATTTTCGAAATCCGGTTATGCCTGCCATAATCACTAATTTTAAATTCTAACACAATTTAATTCCACTTTCCCGCACATAAATACAATAAAAAAATACACAATTTTTTTTCACCCACAAAACAACATAAAAATAAATACAGTAGTTTCTAATCGACACAAAATACAATCAATATACATGAATTCATAAAATTTTGACAGATAAATTAACTGCTAATTAACTCAGTACATTCTCGCAATTTTGAGTTCCGGTAAAACCCAATTCCACATATGACATGCTTGGTATCTGAAAATTTCTTTCAAATATTAAATTTACTACACTTAAATTTTATTTAATTAGAAACTGGATTTTCTTTCCCTTTTTTTTTCTTCATGAAAATATTAACAATTCTAGGGCCTAAGATTTTCAGAGTTCACTCTTTCAAAAATTTTGACAATTACAGAAATTTACTTTCTTGAGACATAAATAACTTAGTTTCACAACAATTTTAATTTACTATCTCTACAAAATTTTCCTGACCTTAATATTTTAAAATTTTATATATTTAAGAGTTTACAAACAAGTTAAATTACATTTTCTGCCCATATCATTGTTACAACACCTCAAAGCCTCTATTGGAATCAAAACAGTGCTTACCTGGGTGTAGTTTCTCTCGGCTCGGTTGTCCGTCTCTGCTCAAAATTGGCGGTTGTTACCCGGCTGCGCTACTCGTCCGTCTGTCTCTGCCCAAAGTGGCGGGTGAAGAGTCTGGCTGTGCTGCTTGGCTGTCCTTCCTGCTCAAACAGGCGGGCGTAGTGTTCAGCTGTGCGGCTTGGCTGTCCGGCCTGCTCAAACTGGCGGGTGTAGAGCCTGGCTGTGCGTCTCGGCAGTCCGGCCCTGTCCAAACTGGCGGGTGTAGTGTCTGGCTGTGCGGCTTGGTCCTGCCCTGCCCAAACTGGCGGGTGTAGAGAACTGTTTAATCCACTCTGGTTTCAGCTGCACTCGCTGTTTCCGTCACGTCTTCACTCTGCTAAACTAGATCCCTTCCGAGCTGCCACCATTTCTGTCATAACTCCTGTGTTCCGAGCGGGATCTCTCTATTTCGGTAGCGTAGAAACAAGGGAGACAGATTTCTTATTTAAAACCAGAAAAATTTTATTCACTGGAAATTTACAAGTTGTGATGAATCACTGAAAGTTCTATACCCTCAAAGATCATGGGTTGTGTTTTTCATCAGAGTCTTTAGACGGCCTAGAGTTTGTGAGATACAGTCTCTATTCATTCAAATTATGGGACCCTAAATGTACCCCTCACATTCACTTAGCGGCGCTGAGCCTTCTCCTCCTTCTCACGCAACAACCGAAGTCGTCTCCCTTCAGAGGCACGGAGTAAACACCTTTTCCTCCAAGCAGAATTGTCACTTCTTCCAAGCAGAGAGAAAACTCTCCTTTCCCCTCGGATCTCAAAACAGAATCCTCTCTTCGGCCAATTTCTCCAAAGTCCTGACGGTGGGGGGGGGGCATGGGCGGTGACCTCCGTAACATTTAGTCCTATCATAGGCGACTTACAACTCTATTGGGTCACGGCGATTTCATCATCTCGGTTGCTCTGGGAAGCAAAGTTGAAACCGTGACGATATGGGGGGTCTGGGTCATCCAGTTAAGTGTCATGCAATGTCACCGCCGAGTCTGGCCTTTTCAACTTAGCAGTCTCAATTGTCACCAGAAAAAGATCGAACAGTGCTTTTGAAGTTCCGACCAGCCTAGGTGGTCTACTTCGAGCCGTGGGAACTGTTTTTAGGCGAGAACCTATATTTATTAGCTGAGAAAGCTTCAAGATCTCACAGCGCTAACAGATTTAACACGTACTGCTTACGCTCTAAGTATAATAGCTCTGCTGCAAAATGATATAACACATTGTATGCGGACAATTTTTTGAACATGAGCGGAAGTTGATTTGCACAAAAGAAGGGCTCCCAAAGATTCGCTTTTTGAATATCAGTATTATCTAAGAAATTTTCGTGGATAGGTTTCTACTACATTTGCAATAGAAATAACACCCAGCGTGGGCTTTTGCAAAATTTCCAAGAAATATCTAAAAATAAAATTTTCTTACAAAATACTGGAACTGAAAATGCGACCCATTTGGGAGACCTGCAAATGTTACTAGATTAAAGTGAGATAAAATGGGTAAATTTGTCAAACTTAGCTATAGAACATTGTTTTAAAAAATAAGTTTTAACTTTATAAAAGTGTTTTCAGATATTAATTGTAACATTTCTATTCCGTAAGCAAGTGTGCAATTTGAATCTGGCAACTTATACAACATTTCTTTCTCTATAAGGAATGCTTCCTTTATTATTGTTCTCTCCAAAACTAATACATTTTTTAGTTTGTGATTATTATTTACCTTTTATTTATCTACAAGAGATTCTGAACTGCAGTTTGTCAAACCCGAGTAAGAAGTATATTGAATATTTCTTGTTTGATGAGTCTTTTTATGTGATGGGGGAAAATGGATATCAGTTAGGCTTTAAAATTCATTTGAAATTTTACAAATATTAAAAAATAAAAATGATTTTAAGTGTAATTTTAGTGTAAAATACTTAATATTTAATCCTTAACGAATGAATGCCGCCCTATTCGCGACAACCAATTTCTATTGTCCAGATATGTTGTTTCCAACTGAACACCAGTATTTTTGCACAGAAAATTTCGCATTATATTCGCTCAAAATTTCTTCAGCAATTAAATAATGCAAAAAATGTTTATAAAAAAAAGTGGTTCCAAAACAATAATTGGAAACAACACATTTCGATAAAAAAAACTGGTTGTCGCTACTATGGCGGTATTCGTTCGTTAAGGATTAATATTTATTTTATTAAGTTTTTTGAAAAGGAAATAATGCCTAATTTGAATTAGTTCTCCTTGAATTAATGAATATGTTAGTATTATATATTAATATGTTAATCTCAAATAAAAGTGTGATTGAATATTTTTACAAGTACTTCTTTTAGAATACGTCAAATTTCGTTAAAACGTTCGACCAAAACATGAATAAACAACCAGAAAAACCAATTCTTCTAATATATGATGCACATGACAGCCACCTGATATGCAAAACGATAAAGCAAGCAGTAGACAACGAACTAAGCATTCTTTGTTTTCCTACAAACACTTCCTACAAACACCGTTCTGCAATTTTTGGATATTAGGGTTTCGTCCCACTGAACCATTCACGGAGAAAAATTTTGAAAATATGGTACAAAGATAGCCGTCTTTAAAATATTTCTAGGGCTATAGAACCTTTAAAGGGAGAAACAGCTCTTTAAAACATGGAAGGGTCGACGTATCTTGAAACGTTTTAAAGGATCTGGTCTTTACAATGTTGACAATAGTGTTGTTGAACACAGCAATATGACAACTGAAAAAGATAAAAGTGACGTAACACAACTTTCAATATCAATTACAGCAGAAAATCTTCCTGAACAGGCATCTAGTTCAAGGTTTCTTCCACGTCTCTCATTTCTTCTCCATACAAATATCTGAAATATGTTGTTCTGAAAACAATTTCCACTTACACCTATTCCAGAAGGTAAAAAAAACGGAAAATGCTAAGCAAAAAAGAAAAGAAGCTGGAAGTAAGGCTGGAGAAGTGATGACTGAATTAGATGTAGTAGAATGTATTCTACATAAAGAAGCTGTCGCATGTTAAAATAACGTCTAATGTGGAGTTCAACAACAACTAAAATAATACATATAGATCAACAAAAAGTACGATAATTCCATATGCAGAAAAATTAAATGTTGGCCAAATCAGTATTTGACCTAGAAAATAAATACGGAATGCTAGTCACTAAAAAGGACGGCCTTACTTAACTTTCATAAACCGAATGGTTCGAATCGACCCGTCTCTATAATTAATTTCATTCGATTCGAAACAGACTTTTTGTCTTGAAGTAAGTTAAATAAAAGTCACAGAGATCTAAGTTAAATAAATATGTTAAACAGTTTTAAATAAAAATTCTGGTATTAAATGTTATTATTAAGGCTGAGTGAAATTTCAACTGGGTAGGAAGGTTAAGCAGGAAACAGTCTTTAGTTGAGTAGAAAAATACATTATTCAGCAGAAAAGTAATTTTATTTAGCAATAACATTGTATAACGTTTAGTTATGATAAACAAAGTTTCAAAGGATTTAATTAATTACAATTAAAATGTACAGTATGATGGAATATTTTTTCTGTTTCTTATAGAGAAATCAGGAGGGTCTATGATTGTTGCAAGATCTTAGGAAATTGCTCAAATTTAAAAATACTGTTGTAAGGCGAAGATTTTTATGAGCAATATCGAGGTACAAATCGGAGTGCATTTCACTGTTTTAAAAATAATAGGATACAGTTCGTCTATATTTACTTGGTGGGGAACACTAGACTAAACTATAACCTCCGTTTCTAGTTAAAATTGGTCCATAGTAGAATACGCAGGGAAAAGAATCAATCAAAATAATTATTGAGAAGATTACACACATGGGTAAAGACAATTTCATTGTTAAATTTGTTAGAAAATCATCATTTTGTGATTATCATATATTTTTAGAAAATGACGACACTTGTGCCGTGTTAAAACATCTCAAATTTTTAAAATCGTAAAGGAAACTTAACATAACAGTCTTCGATTTTACAGATTTTAAATGTAAATTATAGCTAATATAACTAAAATTATTTCTGGTAACAAAACCAATACATTTCCATAAAATTTGTGGTAGTTTTCATTGTATTTCTACCACTACGCAGTTTATCTCACATAGCACTTATTTTATTCCGTGCTTGGTGGAAAATGGGTATAAAAAACAAGCAAAAGCTTAGAAATTTTAACAACAACAACAACAAAAAATGAAAATAATTATGATAATAATGTTCTCATTACTTAAAAACATTAAAAAAATTATCACGTTCCAAATCTTTCTTGAGTTAAAATAAGAGTGGAATTGGAAAGAAGTACTTTCAAGCACATATAACTCCCCATAATATAAAAACTTAAACCTGCTCAAACAACTCGAAGCAACAATATACATCTACAACTGTGTGTTGCACATTACGTATCCTTCTTTACAAAATTTCCGATACGAGCACTAAATTCTACTACCAATCTATCAAAAATGCTATAATGATGATTCTCCATATTGGAATGAAGATATTTCCTTTGTGAGTTGTGAGATACGATGGTTAATGAATAATTACACTTGATAAATCCACGTACTGCTTTATTTAGGAAACACAACGATGGCAAGGGAATCCAGATTCGAAACAATCAGGCTCACGCCTGGTAAATATTATCCATTGACATTACACCCGGAGAAGTACAGAGGAGGGTAACATAGCAGGAAAGGAAATTGACAGCAGCAAGGCTAGAAAAAGAGTGACCTGTTATCGGGACTCCACTGGAAGTCCGACTGACAAGAATCTCGCCAAATAGGGCTGCTAATAATTGTCTAGGCGAGCGGACTTTCAGATGAAGCTGCCGCATTAATAATGGTATTTACCGAGCGGGGTTACCAGATTATTGGCGACAGGACGAATTTTGTTTCAAAAATTAATATCACCACGGCGACTATAACCGACAAATATCTTTCTCACGCGAACAGAATTTTTGGAGACAAAACAACGTGTGCATTTAACAATCAAAATATATTTTTAGACATGGGTGTGAGTGATTGAGTTATTACCATTACCAAATAAGGACATGTATCTGAGCAGTATGGAAAGATAGACATAATTTTAACTGATACAGCTGCCACAAAAATGCCTTATGCACATATTGTGTTATAAGCTTGGTTTCGGAAAGTGAAATTACGAAAAGGCATCTGTGCTGATTTAATTCTTTTCTTTTTTTATTTTAATCGAAAAGCCGTGAGATATTAGTGATCGAGCACAAGTGAAAAATGAAAAGGGAAAGGGTATAAATTACAGCGGGATTATTGATTGAAGTTGTAGATAACTCAATTAAATTTTGAAAAAGGCAGGGGAAAATATAAATTAAATAAAGGATAAGGTTTGTTAAAACTTAATATATGATTCTCATATCACATATTTCCACCGTTTGCTCAGATAAAAGAATAATTTGATAGGGTTTAAATTGCAGGCATGGTGCGTCTGAAAGTTTACATATAGTCAATGCACAATATGATAAAAAATATATATATATAAACACATATAAATATCAAAAATGAGAATGAAAATAGAAATGGTATACCAAAATTTTGCTACTGGTCATCATAGTGTACACTATTTTATTCCTTGAGTCCATGGTTTCTTAACAGTTTATTTTTGTAGATGTAGAAATTATTGTTGTTGTTTTTGCTGTTCCGGAACATGTGGTAGTATAACTACACTACATCAGGGTTCGTATGGGTACCGTTATTTTCAAGGTGACATACCAGTATATTTTTCTAAAAAAATGCATCATGTTCAAACATGCGAAATGTCACCTTATTTAAGAAGAGATTATCTGGAAGAAAATACTGGTACCGAATAATTTACTGGTCTTAAAATTCCAGGACCCGTACGAACCCTGTACATATACATTGATGACCAAATTAGGACCAGAAAAGTTGCATTATCATCAACTAATATTTATTTTTACTGACAGCTGGTCATAAGCATGCAAAATGAATTTAAATGTTCATATTTCTGAACACATAAGATTTGATAAGTTGCAACTACAATATAATAAAATTCTCTTTGTTCGAACAGAATATAAGATACTAATACATATAATATTACATAAAATAAACATCAAGAATATAAATGCAAATACAAAATATAAAAATAAGATACAGTTACAATTACAGTTACACATGTGTAAAAAAAAATATATGACAAGTGATGAAGATGAAAAAAAAAATGGATGAAATTTACGTTTAAAAATGGTAAAAATTTGTGCCTTCGCACAGGACAGGATAGGGAAAGTGACGCACGATCCAAAAAAAAAATTCCTGTCCTAAATCTTGTCTAAGGACAAGTGTAATGGCGCAAGTTTAGGACTATTGCCTTATTTGTGGAGGGAATATTTAGGGCGAGGTCCACATTCTTGTCACAACATAGACCCCGTTGCTCCCGCAGCAGTATTGCAACAAACTGAGGAGCAGTCTCGTATACTCATTTTGACAGGGGATTTAAGGTGAATTGGAATACCAATTCGAATGTGTCTCTCATTACAATGGGGTGGAAGATCCTCAGGGCAATAATTTTGAACAGATCACCACTCCGAAAGGGAATAATTAGAAAAATTAAAAAAATATACACCTAGTGTATGTTGCATAAAAGTCAATCCTAGAGTAATGAGAGAGAGTTTTGTCAAGTTCGGTAAAATGTTAAGTCATGAGGTAAAAAAAAAATATTCACTTAATTATCATTAATAAAATTTGGAAAAAAAACTGACATTAAGAGACAAAAAATTATTTTAGTGGAATTTAATGTTACTGCAATTATTTATGAGATTTAAAAAAAAATATGACATGACAAAAAGTTGAGACGGAGAATTTTTTTTTAAAAGTGTATCTGTGCAAACACCCCATACATATGAAAGATAATGTTCACAACAAGATTGACATACCTGACATTCCCTTGATGAAACAAACTTGGACCAGCCGAGAACTTTCACAAGGAAACATCAGATATAACATCAGTACATTGTGCGCAGCAATATACACAAGTGTGAACAAAACCAAAAAATTTGCACAAAATACAACAATTATAAAATTATAAGCTATTTTCTAGGTCTTAAATTATAACGTGTTGAATAAGTTGGAAAGTTAATATTATTGTAACCATCATGACTTGTAAGTAAGTGATCGCTTCTTGGTGGAGCGATGATTAACCTATCAATGTGTACTCTAAAAGCAGAGTCATCAGGTGCATGTAAGCGTTTGATTGAAACAGAGACAGGTGAATATTTGTGAATAACAATGTACGGTCCAGAATATTTTGGTTTGAACTTATCTACTGATTTTAAATATACAATATCTTTGTTCATAATTTTTCTTAGTTTAGCACGTTTTTGAAAATGATCATTTCTTTTGTTTTGAGAGTCTTTGATGTTATTATATGCTTTCCTGTAAATAGAATTTAAATCTTGTAACAATTTGTAAGCTTCAAAATCTTTGTCTAGAACTTGATTGACATTATTGTCATAAGTATCAAATATTAAGGATAGTTCTCTTCCAAAGTGAAGCAAGTTGGGAGAATATTTTGTGGAGGAATGTAGAGATCCATTATAAAGAGATTTATGAATTGATAAAGCATTTTTAAAAGTGTGACCTTCTTGAAGTAAAGTAGAAACAGAGTATTTAATTGATTTATTAACGCGCTCTGACACGGCATTGCTTTGTGGCCTCGCTACACTGGAATGACGCACCTTTATGCCTAATGTGTCGTTAAATTTGTCGTATATGTGTGAAGTGAATTGTTTTCCCAAATCTGACAATATTACGGAAGGTCTTCCAAAGATAGTTATGTAACTGAATAAACATTTAATTATCTTTTCAGAAGTGATGGTACGCAAAGGGAAGAGTTCTAGGTGTCGAGAAAAATGGTCAATTACTGTTATTACCGACTGTCCATTACTAAAGGGACCGACCAAATCAACACTGACTGTGTCTCCTGGATGCGTAGGTGTGTATGTAGGTTGTAGTGGAGCAGGTGGAGTTTTGTGATGTTTTGCCTGTAAACATTTTGTGCAAATCGCTACAAAATTTAAAGTGTCAGCATACATTCCTTTCCAAAAATATTTTTTTGTGACAAATGCATAGGGTTTTTTAATCCAAAATGTGAAAAATGACATATTGCTAGAACTTTTGCTTTTAATGAATTTGGGACAATAATGTGGTAAGAAAAGGTGTCATTACAAATATTTTCTTTTTTTAACATTAAAACCTTTGAATCGGGATGAATGAGGTACATAGGGAATTGCTTCGATGAGCCATTTTGCATAATTTCGCTGTAAATTTCGGATAATTTTGTGTCTTTCTTTTGTTCGTTTACAAGTGTTTCATTTGAAATTTCCAATAAAGGGTCTTTTTGATCCTAGTTACCAATAACTAAGTAATTTAGAGAATGTGTACTGTGTGAGAAATGATTATTATTAGTGTCTGGCAGATCATTATCGACAATTGGCAATGCTTATGGTTCATTGATAAGCTCTGGATTGGAATTTAAATCAACTATGTTTTTCTCAAAAGAACATCTGGATAAATAATCTGCAAGTACATTAGAAGAACCGGGAATGTGATCAAAAGTGTATGTATATTCTGATAATTCTGTTAACCATCTAGTTGTTATGTCAGTGGGATTAGTCGTTTTTTTGTATTTTTTTAGAGGAGCACTATTGGATAAAATTACAAACTTTCGGTTATATAGGTAGTATTTAAAAGCGATTACTGATTTGTAAATGGCCATTAATTCAAGTTTTAGTGCTGGATAACGTTTTTCAGACTGTTTAAGAGATTTTGAAAAAAATGCAATGGGAAGTAAATGTCCTTCATGTTCCTGTAACAGAGCACCTCCTATGGCTATAATCGACGCATCTGTGTTTACATAAAAAGTTTTAGACCAATCAGGTAAGCGAACCATGGGAGAAGTAAAGAACACCTGTTGCATTTGATCAAATAATTTTTGATATTTTTGAGTCCATTTAAATGTTGCTTTTGGTGTAGTGAGATCTATAAGTGGTTGGATAATTTTGAAAAAGAAGGCACTAGAGATTTGTAAAATGTGACCAGACCAATAAACCTTTTTAATTGTCTTTTTGTTGTCGGTGTAGGAAAAGAATTTATTTTGACAATATTTGATTGGACTGGAGAAATGGAATGATTTTCAATGTGAACACCTAAGTAGTCAACAGCGGTTTTGTGAAATGAACATTTATTGGGCGAGAGCGTTAAATTATATTTCGATAAAATTTCAAGCACTTTCTGTAATTTTGCACATGTTTCCTCAAAAGAATTTGAACCAAAGATTAAATCGTCTTGGTATGCAAAAATACCTTCTATTTCTAATTCATCAATAATAGTGTCCATTAAATTTTGAAAGAAACTACTACTATTCTTTAATCCAAATACCAATCTTTTGAAACGAAAAGTACCATAAATGCATGTGAATGTAAGTGGATCTTGATATTTTTCAGGTAAATTTTTCTGATGATAGGCCTGTTGAAAATCTAACGAAGTGAAATATTTATATGCAGATAAATTTGAAATAATGGTCTGTATTTTGGGAAGTAGATATGAAGATCCTTGTAAGACGGAATTTAGCATTCTTAAATCAAGAGCTAGTCTGTATTTTTGTTTTGCAGACCCATCAGACTTCTTTCTAACCAGCAAAATAGGACATGCCCATCCTGAACAGTTACGTTCAATAATATTTGCTTCAAGAAGTTGATTTATTTGCTCTTTCATTTCTTGGTGTAATGATTGTGGCACCGGAAAAGGTAGTGTTTTGATTGGGTAGTCATTAATGAATTTGAGATTTGGAACAACCTTGTCTGTGTGACCTAATGTTTTCATTGATTTAGAAAAAGAACTATAGTATTTTAACAATAATGAGCCTAAGATTTTTGCTTGTAGAGTGTCTAGATGTTCCAATTTGAAGTCTTGTATTGTTAAATCTTCCTTTCTTTCTTTAAGACCTCATCTGAAGCTTGAATATAATTGCAAATAAACTGTTGTAAATTATGATGAGGTTGAATATTGAAGCTGTTGATTTTGTCGCATGACTTCATGGTCTGTGAAAAATTGTCGTTTTTAAATGGTTCCACAATTTCCGAGACCTCATATAAAATTCCTATTCGTGCATTTTTGTTTATGTGTACGGGTTTGTTAGAAGAATTTTGTAAGAATACGTATACATGTGATTTTTGTAGGTGTTTGTTCTGATTTTCCTGATCGACCAATTCAACATTGTTATTGTTACCTAGCAGACTGTCATAACAAATAATTTGTTTATTAGAAATAGTACTTTCAAAACAGTACTGCATTGAAGGGTTTAAAGAAACAGTGTCGATGGAAATCCATGTTTTCTCATGTGGTTCAAGTTTTAATTTATGTACAAGGCGAATCGTTTTGAATGAATTTGACGGAGAGTTTACATGTTCACTTAGCAGATTTATGTCTTTGCCATCCGCTGACGCACTAAGTAATGGCACGTGAAATTCATTTGTTGACATTCTATTTTTGTGCACATCAATTATGATCCTGTGTTTATGAATGAAATCAAATCCTAATATTCCTTGAAAACTAGACGTATCGGGAATGTCAACAATATAAAAGTTGTGGCAAAAAGATTTGTGGTGAATTCTGATTGATGCTTTTATACATGCGGTGAATTCAACATCGCAATTTACTGTTTTAAGGGTAACTGTTGTGCCTAACCTTTTATATTTAAGATTGTGCTTAATAGAATCGAAAAGGGACTGTGATAAAAGGGAAATTGTGGATCCTGTGTCTAAAAGTAAGATTGTGTCTGTTCTTGCTATAGAGGCCTTTATAAGGGGGAGTGTTGGGGAACTATTATTCACATTTGAAATAACCTCAACTTTCTTTTCGTCACTTGGCGATACAGTTTGCGATGAACTTTCAGTTGATCTGTGCACTGTTTGTGACGACCCATTCCTGGTCATTTTTATGTTTGTTCTGGTCTGTGAAGCGACCGAATTGACTAACCTTTCCTTAGAAATTTTTGGAAGAGTTTCATCAAACGACCATGGGAATGTATGGCAAGTTGCTGATGTTAAAATGTTATCTTGAGATGCAAAGCCATCAGCTAAATTACATCTCCTTAATAGTTTAAAGATTCCCCTTTCTGATTACTTTTTTTGCGAAAATTTGGATTGAATTTGTAGTTTTGATATCCACCTTTATTCGCATTCGATCTTCTCCATTTAAAACAAAATTTTGCAGTGTGGCCACGTTTCAAACACAACTGACAAGTGGGTGGAGAATTCGATTTGTTATGTTTATTTGTGCGGACATAGTTATGACCAGTATGTCTTTTTTTTGAAGTCTTTTTTATACTGATCATGCGAGTTTTGTGGGCGAGAGGGTTGATTATGGGTGTTATTTTTGTCCTCGCTACCTGTTAACGACAAAGCGTTAATTTTTTCATTTAGTGATTTCAACTGCAGGGCGATCGAGTCTGCAGAGTTAGATGATGCGCAGGGCTGCAATATTTTTTCATTCTGCATTATTTCTTGCAATGTTTGTGCCCTATCTACCGCTTGTTTGTAATTAGAAATTCCTTCTTCCTGTATTTTTGAATTGCAGAAATAAATTTTGTGAACTTTATGTTGTCAAGGGCCGTTCTATCTGTTATAGTGTCATGTACGCGAGCAGTGAGTGTGTTTATACCATGTGCTAAGTTTCGAATTGATTCCTGTGGTAACAGTAATAAATTATTAAATTCAATAAGCGCAGCTGTTTTACTCGGGGGAGCGAAAAATGCTCTGAACTCTTTTTCGACAAAATCCAAATCGTTAGATTTGTATATGTCTGGATTTTGTGTAAAAAATGTTAACGCTGGGCCTGTCAATTTCCCACCCAGAAACTGAATTATTTCGTCTTGTTTCCCTTTTTGTATACGGGCTAATGTTCGTAACTGGTTAAAAAAAAAGTCTAGTAACGTGGGTTCACCATCAAAATTAGTGACTTTAAATGTTAGCTTACAGGCCATGTTTGGCTAACGAGTGAGCAAATATAAATATATTTTTTTGCAATAATTTATCAGATAAATAAATCTTTGCCTTAAAAATATTAAAAATTCAGGTGGGGAAAATTTTGTTTACCTAAAATATTCACAGTAACTTACCAGAAAATATTTACTGCAAAAATTATTTATGAGCAAAATATAATAAATGAATAAATAAAATGAATGCAATCTCTCTTTTTTTTTTGAAAAGAAAAAAAAAACAAGAACAAAATACCTATATCTCCAGAATGAACAATTATTCGCACCAAAAATATATTATCTTTCCTTTTTATTATTATCCATCCATATATATTTTTTTACTTTCAACCACAAGATATCTTAATTAAAAAAAAAAAAAAAGAAGCAACAATTTGGAAAAATCTATGCAAATACATAAATAAAACAATCGCTCATTCTGCAGATAGCTATATTCATTGTGGCAGATAAATAAAAAGTATCTATGAACCGTAAATAAAAATATATGTCTGCCTAATTATAAATACAAAATTTTATGCAATATCTATTAAATAAATTTCAGTCATGGAAAAAAATGTGATATCTAAACATACTTTTGAGAGAAAAATGAATAAACTAGATAAATAAATATTATATCATATGTTGCACACAAAGTATTGTTTATTTTTAAAGAAACAAACCTTTATAAAAAGAGATGCAACTACTAATTTACTTTCTTGGTTCAAAATACTAATAATCATACCTTCAATATATGACAAGGTCATATTGCATAATAGGAACAATTTAGAAATAAACAATAATATGCAAAAAATTCTCTTATTCACTTGTTTTCTTTATTTAAGATCTATCCTGTGTCTGTTTAATTTTTTTTCCATACAGAATATAATTTACCAATTTACCTATAATCTGGCAAGAACAATTAACATTAAAACAGAAAATAATCAGAAGTTGTTTAATATTAATCTAATAAATCATTATTAAAACATATGACCATGTAATAAAACGGAAAACGTTTCTGGTTGTAATTGCATTAATAATAAAATCATATCCATATAAAATATTTACCGTGAATTCTTAATATTATAATCTAAAGTACACAAACCAAAAACAAAAAGCAACAAGTGACATTTCAATTTACTATGATCTATCAGTTTAAATCAATGTTCGAGAATATTATTATTATTTGTATACTTTATAAACAATTATTCAGCATGGTTCAAATTGAAACCTTTTTCTCACTATTAAAGAAATAAACGAACAACTTACCTTAATGAGAAAAATATAATCCAAATAGAATTTTGTACCTTTTTATTTACCCACCTTATCTGAAACAAGAAAAATTTACTTTTATTTTATTTGCCTGAAAGCGCGGAAAAAGTTAAAAGTGCAATCGTATTAGTCATTGATTCAAGATGAGCTAATCAGCTGTAAATTAAAGAATCAAAGTTCACCATTCTATCATTCACCAGCTGTTCATACTAGACGTCTGACATCATCGTTTCTTTTTTTGTTTTTGTTGAGTTATTTAGTTTCGATGGAGAGAAAAGGTTTTTGAATGGTAGAAACAGGCACTGAAAGTTAAAGAAAAGAACGCTAAATAGCAGATAAAAATTCCGTTGATTTACTGCTGAATTCGAATGTGTCGACGTTCGATGATTTCTGCGTGATTTTTGGTCTTGGATTGAAGGAAGCGCCAAAAGTTGATGGATTTAGAAATGCAGAAGTTGTTATAGGATATGGAATGGCGAGTTTTTTAGAATACACAGGGCAGAAAAAGATGCCACGGGGCTTATTGAACATAGCAGGCACTATTCGCAGATACTATTCGAGTAAAGAAGTCAACCGTCGATATCCGATGTCCTATTGGGACTGAAATGAAATCACTGATAGTATATTTGTTAAGCAGCTAAATTCAGACACCGTAGAAGGCAAAGAGCTTCTTTCCGGAACAGACATTAGGACGTAGGAATGCAAGTTCGAAAATTGATGAACTTCCATTTAATCCACAAAAGACGAAAGGCACACTTTTAGTAGCAAGGTTTCTCATAATATGCAAACTTCAGCAAAACCTGGAAACCGGGACCACAGTTCGCAGCACTGGGACACAGACACACGGCTCACATGGCAGCACGGGGCTTGGCGGGCGGGGACTGTAATCCAGAGAGAGATACATTACGGCAAACTTTATGGTGTCATTATTTTCAAAAGAGTTCACTTTAAAAGCAGAAAAGTGCAGGCAAGAAAGTTCAATCAGCACATTAGGTCCGGCAAAATGTTAAAAATAGAACGTATATGAACGGGAGAGACGATGATAATCTACAGATGAGTTGTAGGAATGGCGCTTGAGAATAGCAACAGTTCGGTAGTAAATTTTTAATTATACAGGGACCCCCTCCTCGGTATTAAACGTTGGGTGTAGACCTGGTTTGGCACCAGATATTTTATAATGATGATTCTCCATATTGGAATGAAGATATTTCCTTTGTGAGTTGTGAGATACGATGGTTAATGAATAATTACACTTGATAAATCCACGTACTGCTTTATTTAGGAAACACAACGATGGCAAGGGAATCCAGATTCGAAACAATCAGGCTCACGCCTGGTAAATATTATCCATTGACATTACACCCGGAGAAGTACCGAGGAGGGTAACATAGCAGGAAAGGAAATTGACAGCAGCAAGGCTAGAAAAAGAGTGACCTGTTATCGGGACTCCACTGGAAGTCCGACTGACAAGAATCTCGCCAAATAGGGCTGCTAATAATTGTCTAGGCGAGCGGACTTTCAGATGAAGCTGCCGCATTACTAATGGTATTTACCGAGCGGGGTTACCAGATTATTGGCTACAGGACGAATTTTGTTTCAAAAATTAGTATCACCACGGCGACTATAACCGACAAATATCTTTCTCACGCGAACAGAATTTTTGGAGACAAAACAACGTGTGCATTTAACAATCAAAATATATTTTTAGACATGGGTGTGAGTGATTGAGTTATTACCATTACCAAATAAGGACATGTATCTGAGCAGTATGGAAAGATAGACATAATTTTTAACTGATACAGCTGCCACAAAAATGCCTTATGCACATATTGTGTTATAAGCTTGGTTTCGGAAAGTGAAATTACGAAAAGGCATCTGTGCTGATTTAATTCTTTTCTTTTTTTATTTTAATCGAAAAGCCGTGAGATATTAGTGATCGAGCACAAGTGAAAAATGAAAAGGGAAAGGGTATAAATTACAGCGGGATTATTGATTGAAGTTGTAGATAACTCAATTAAATTTTGAAAAAGGCAGGGGAAAATATAAATTAAATAAAGGATAGGGTTTGTTAAAACTTAATATATGATTCTCATATCATAAATGCATTTTTACATTTCCCACATACAATGTGTTAGAATTATATATTTTAGATAAAAAGAAGTTAAAATAAAATAATAAAAAAACGAAAAGAGTTTCGCCTATGGCATTCTCTTTATGAGTTTTAAAAGATGGGAACTTTTTCGATAAAAATAAGAACGTTATTAAATTAATAACTGACTTTGAGATTTTACAGTAGTCATTAAAGAAACTTTTGACATTATTCCCTTTAAAGATATTTCTTAAAATTTTGTAAAAGAGTTTTAAATTACACAAAATTTTTAAAGTTATTAAAATATCTTTTCATTTTTCTTAAAAAAATATGGAAAAGGACACTTGCCTAAGGCATAAGTGAGTAAGAAATTCTTTCTTTGCGATAGAATAGTTGGATATTTGATATATATTTCTGATTTTAGCGTGCTTGATGTTTTATAATATGTCTTGTTATTTATATTGGAAAAATATATTTTTTTGAATGAGGTATTGTCTTGAAATATATTTTTAAAGAACTTGGGAATGAAGATCTCTTAAAAATTGAATTTTGAAGTTTTTCTCTCTGTAGTATGAAGTTCTTGGTCGTGGTAAAGTGGATTTGATAGGATGAGTGTTTCGATGAGTAAAATCAACATTACCTTCTAAGAAATCTAGAAATGCAGAAGAAATAAGGATAGGCACATTTGGAAGAATAGGCAGACATGCGTAGATGAAGGTATTTTAATAAATCCCAGGTTCTATAGATAATGCACATGTACAGGAAAACGTTGGCTGCCCAGGGCAGCGCAGGGCACCCGGACCCGCAACACAATTCGTGAAAAAGCTACATGTTGAAAGCAAGATGATTAACGAGAGAAGTGATTGTTTCTTGTATCATGACATGAAGTCGAATGAAAATTACATTTCGCCAAAAGGTTACAATATGGCGATCGTTTCTCCAAACAGAGCATAAAGACAATTAAAAATTTAGAGAACAGAGCCATTTTTGGCATAAATTATCCTAACGAAAATATTGGCGGTAGCCAACATGTATGGGAATGCAAAACCACACAAATGGGGCTCGGAAAAGTTTTCGCATTCTTGAACCCGCGAGCCTTAGAGATTGTTATGACTTTGATAAGTACGTTAGATATATTTGGACCGGAGTTATTCAGATGCGCTTGGGAATCATTGTAATTAAAAAGGGTGTGTATGAAGAAATCAGCTAGCAACAGAACTTTGTGACCAAATAAGGAGATGGCAGATGGGCATATTTTTGCTGGCTGTTTGAGAGTGTAGATGTAATGGTTTTCATTTACTTTATCAGCACAGTATAGAAATATTTTTAGTGTAACTGAATTAAAAGGATATTAGAATAAACGGAATTAAATTTGTTGCACTGAATTTAACAAAAGGGCGGGAAAGGAAAATGAAAAAATATTTTTGTAGAACAGTGAGCGTTAAAATAATGAAAAAGGGGAACAAATTTGGAAAAGGGAATTAAATGAGAGGGAAATAATTACTAAAATTGAATAATATATGATGCGACATCATATATTTCTCCTCCTTGTGTAGAATTGAAAAAAAAAATTGGTCACATGGCATGTATGCTCTGTTCAGAGATTACATAATATTTTCACATTTAAAATAATACCAACATGTACTTTATAAGCAATAAAAATGCGTGCAAACCTGGTATAAATTACAAAAAAAGAAAAGCATATAATTGAATAATATGACATGAAACATAAATGTGAACGTTCTTCTTTTGATGAGGTACCTCAATATGTACACCGGTGAAATAATTCAATAAGAATATATGTCTCATACAAAAATCAGCTGCAGCAATATAATAAGAATAGATATAATAGTGCACATTTATTTAATATAGTCCTTTTAGACTATTTTTGACCTATATTGCGTGTACTGTTTGCAATTGAGACTTTGTTCATAGGTCATTTGGCCAAGCATGAAAAACTGTTTCATTAGTTAAAAAAAGCCATAAAATATGAGACATTTTTAGGTAGATTTCGTAAGAAATACTACCTATTACATTCTCACCTAAGTTGGAAATTTTGAAAAATTTTTGCAGATCTACGACGATCATGACTCCCAGAACCCAAAACCACCCCCAGTTCAAAAGTTTATCTATCTATCTATCTATCTATCTATCTATCTATGTCACTTTTTTCTGACCACGATAACTGGAAAAATTCTGCATAAATCTTTTCCAAACTGATACATAAAATCAAGGGTCATAAAGTTCGTTAATGGGCAAAATCGAACCAAAGGGGGGGGGATGGGGGGCGATGGGGGGCTTTTTGTGAAAACAGAAAAATCCTCATAATTTCCTTATTATTATACGTATCGAATCCGTTTAAAGTTATTATTACTTCTAGGAAAAGGGCCAAAAATGTATGTATGACAGATTTTTGATATAATTAAAAATGGCCCCAAGGGGGGGAAAAAGGGGGGTTTTAGAAGAAAAAAAATCATAGCTTCGTCAATTCACAAGATATCAAATCCGCGTAAATTTATTATTAATCCTCTTAGTATTATCTAAAACTTTTATATTGACAAGTTTTTTATAGGACCAACCGTTGTAGCAAAAAAAAATTAAAAACAAAAAAAAGTCCCTGCCGGCTCCGCCTGCAAACAAGTTATTTTTCAAAGTAGGCGGTTCCAACTCCCGCATCTTTTCGAAACTGATACATAAAATCAAATGGCGTAAAATCTTGGTCAAGTTCGTTAATGGGCAAAATCGAAACAAGGGGGGGGGGATTGGGGGGGACTTTTTGTGAAAACAGGAAAAACCCATAATTTCTTAATTATGACACGTATCGAATCCGTTTGAAGTTATTATTACTTTTAGGAGAAGGGCCGAAAATTTATGTATGACAGATTTTTGATATAATTAAAAATTGCCTTAAGAGGAGGGGGGGAAGGGGGGTTTTAGAAGAAGAAAATTCATAACTTCGTCAATTCCCAAGATTTCAAATCCGCTTAAATTTATTATAAATCCTCTTAATATTATCTAAAACTTTTATATTGACATGTTTTTTATAGGACCAACTCTTATAGAAAAAAAAAATCCTTGCTGGCTCCGCCTGCAAACAAGTTTCGTTTCGAAGTAGGCGGTTCCAACTGCAGCATAATCGCAAAAATGTCATTTCTTCCGCAATTCCCGAGAAACAGGCACCCCACGTTCTGCGTCTTCGAAATCTACCTGTGCCTGTAAGCCGAGCCGTCAGGGATTTTTTATATATATTTTTTTAATTAGCACCTATGCTGTGCTGTATAAACAATAACTGAAAATACAAGTTACATATAAATAAAATAGTGTGTATATCTTTTATATTAAGTGTATTGAAGAAAATGAAAATAATATGGAATATTGTAGCATATTCAAAAATTTGGTATTACTTTGTAAATCATACTGCAGATCTGCATATCTTAAATATTTATTTATTTATTTTATTTATTATTGGGAAAGAGTGAAATGTGTAAAGTGGAAAAATTGCCCCATAACGGATGATATCTAGGAATGCTCATCACAACCTACCATCTACAAACATGTTGTCGACATGACACATGAGGATAACAACATATGTTGTTCTGCACTAATGGTAAGATACGGGGCAAATTTAAATAATACAATATTTAATATAATAATGTTGGAAAAATCTACGATATTTTGAAAAAGAAATAAAAGTTGACCTCTGTTGTTTTAAGAAAATTAATCTAAATTTAAATTTTAAAAAAGTGTGTGATATTATGATTGTTTATGTAGAGAAAAGTGGTATGTTAAGTATGAGCAACATTAAAAACCATGCAATGTTTGTTAAAATCCTTTAAAAAGGAAAAGAAAAATAATAATAAATTTTGAATAAAAAAGTTGATTAAAGTGTGGAAACACAACATTTATGTGAAAAAATTAAAATGTGAACACAATTAATTAAGTACTGATATGTATGAAAGTGTGATTGTATGAAGTAGAAGCTATCAATTAAAAGAAATAGAAACATATTAATTATAACAGAGAAAAAAAAATGTAAAATAAAATATAACTGAGAAGTGTATTAGAAAGTATGTATGTACTGTTCGATTGCAACTATAAATGTATCTTCGACAGAAGATTTAACTGGTTTAATACCAACAAAATTGCAATTACATTAGAACTGAATAAATACCTCTAAACACTAGAAAAAAAATGAATTAAAATTTTTGAAAGAATATGTCAGGTTGAAAATTAAATACGAAAAAAAAGCTGATGAAATGCAGTGTTATACATGTAAGAAAAGGAAATGTGTAAAAAAATGTGTATGTCTACAGAATGAAAAATGATGCCTCCATTTCAATAATTTTATGAAAGCGACGTGCACTACAAGAAAAGGAAGTAAATTCCTATAAAATCCTATTATTATGAAAATAATAATTTTGCCATACTGGCGTGATTCAGTAGTGTACATTTTTTTTTTTTTTTTCAACTGTAGACAAAATTTAGCAAGAAAAAGGTTATTTAACTTATTTTTATTAAAAAGAATATGTGATAATGTAAATATATGACTGAAAATGTTGAAGTAAAGTAAGTGATGAAATGAATAATGAAAAAGTACGTTACCATGATAACTAACATTACCAAAATTGTTGCGATTGCAGTAGGTAACTAAGTACATTGTTGTTTACCATAATTGGTGCATATAGCGAATTCTATGAACTCCTCCAATAATAATATGGTATAACTAGTACCTAATTTAAAGTTACATGGAAAACATGATGAGATGATACATGTGCAAAGATTGTGTTAACGAATGATGTTGAATATTACGAGTAGTGTAATTAGAACCCCTACAAGTATGTAATGTCAAAGAAACAGATGTTAATTAAAAAAAATGAATGTGAAAAGACTAGTTGTACATTGAATGGTGGAGCAAATACTTTGACTGGTACAATATATTTATGTATTTATATCCTAGATTGGTAAAATGTGTACGTTGATTTACTGGTAATACTTAAAACATTGATTGGTAGTGTAACCTTGACTAGTAAAAAAGAACTTTAAATGATAAAACAGAATACATTAAGTATAGATGATAGAATTATGTGTAAGATGTTTGTGTAAATTTACAGGATGAAATACTTGATGCATTAATCATGAAAGTTTCCTGAAATGAGTGCATTGTACAGAAATCTGAGTAGATTTCTAAGAATCGTAATATTAAATATAATATAATTAACATTAAGGCCTGATTCAGTAATGCACCATTTATTTTGCATCAGTAAACATATTTAATTTAATGAAAGTTATGTTTGTTTATTAAACTGGAGTTAGAAGTAAATAAGTATGTAAAAGATGAAGAAGAATATTGATTGTTGTATGCATTTTATATTTAAAAAAAAAACTATCACCATTAACCTACAATGAAAATATCAGCATTATTGAGAATGCAATAGGTAAATAAGTCTAGTTGTTTACCAACAATGGTATGTATAACAGATGTTATGTACCTAATTGATATAGTTTGGTGTAACTAACTTATATCTAAACCATGAAATTATCAAATTCAGGATATGTGACATGGAAAAAGAATATGAAAAGGAGCAGAATTTTTTTTATATAAAAAAGAATGGTAAAAGTATAACAATGATTAGTACTAACCGGTACTGAATAGTGACTGGTAACTTTGACACGGAGAGTGAATGACGTGTAATTAATTAAAAGAGGAACCATTGCAGATTATAAAACTGGTTATTGGATATAGAAAAGTAGCGTAAAATAACGCAAGATTGCAGAAGATCTCAAAGTCTACTTAGGGTGTATAAAAAGTTCTTGAATAATGCTACTAAAACAATACACGTGAATTAAAATATATCAAATTAATAAAAAATATCCACGAAAACATTATTGCCATCATACTAATAAATTTATCTAAATATAAAAGAAAACATGGCATATATAAATAAAATATTAAAAATGTCTTTAATTAATCAGTTGCTGTATCGGTAAACAGTGCCATATATTTATAAACGAAGAAAAATATTACTTTAATGATTCCTTATTTATTTATTTATTTTTAACATGGCTGTATCTAATAATGAAAAACACACCTTATAAAAATATATCTTATCTTGTTTTGAAACAGAAAAAATATATATATATTAGAGGGTTAATGCTCAAAACATTAATAAACAGCAAAAATGTCAATTATGTATTAAACTACTAAATACATACAAACCTGAAAAATTTAAACTTCTTAGAAATTATGGCAATAAATATGGCATAAACAAATATGTGTAAAGAAATTGAGAAGGAAAAGTCACCTTTAATATAAGTAAATATGTGCAAAAATGTTGTACACAAAATCTTATATATTTATTAAAACATGGATCAGCACAGGGAAAAAAACTTAAAAAGTAATTTTTATACATGGCCCGAAATATCTGACACATAAGTACTGCAATTTGTTTTAACATGACAAAAGTGACCTTAAGGTGTAAAAAAACTTGTTAATTTAAGCAAAGTTATCTTTATTCATGTGTGTAGATCAAAACTTCGATCAATAATACAAAGAACTGTGTCATATCAAGTGTTATCTATTTACCAAATAAAGTTTAAAGAAGCAATTTTTAAAAAAAAGTGTATAAATTTTATAATAAACAGAGTTTATATATGTCTAGAATGTGTAATAATTAGGTTTTCTTGCCAAAATATACCCGAAATATTATAATAATATTTAAATTTAACAGCAAAAAGAATCAATGAATTAAAAACTAAAAAGTGTATTGTGAAGAAGTGACACCAAGTTTATCATCAAAGATTGATCCGAATGAATTGATGGAAAATTAGCGCTAAAAATTCAAATCAATACAAAATGACAAGATCTTACACTCTTTTCTGGTACCATGAAAAAGATGCAAAGAAATATCACTTCAACGCCTTAACACAGTGAACCTATAAACAAAATTTGAAGGAAAACGGAATAATTCTGCATGAAAAACCCATTTATATAAAATAAGAGGGGATTAGCCCCCCGTTCCCCCCTTTATACTTAACCAATCAATCCCGAAAAGTAATCAGGGAAGCGTCTTAACCCAATGAACCTATAAACAAAATTTGAAGGAAAACAGAATAATTCTGCATGAAAAACCCATTTATATAAATTAAGGGGGGGATTAGCTCCCCGATCCCCCCTTTATACTTAACTAATCAATCCCGAAAACTAATTAGGGAAGCGTCTTAACACAGTGAACCTTTAACCAAAATTTGAAGGATATGGGATAATTCTGCATGAAAAACCCATTTATGTAAAATAAGGGGGGGGGATTATCCCCCGTTCCCCCCCTTTATACTTAACCAATCAATCCCGGAAACTAATCAGGGAAGCGCCTTAACACAGTGAACCTATAAACAAAATTTGAAGGAAAACGGAATAATTCTGCATGAAAAACCCATTTATATAAAATAAGAGGGGATTAGCCCCCCGTTCCCCCTTTATACTTAACCAATCAATCCCGAAAAGTAATCAGGGAAGCGTCTTAACCCAATGAACCTATAAACAAAATTTGAAGGAAAACAGAATAATTCTGCATGAAAAACCCATTTATATAAATTAAGGGGGGGATTAGCTCCCCGATCCCCCCCTTTATACTTAACTAATCAATCCCGAAAACTAATTAGGGAAGCGTCTTAACACAGTGAACCTTTAACCAAAATTTGAAGGAAATGAGATAATTCTGCATGAAAAACCCATTTATATAAATTAAGGGGAGGATTAGCCCCCCCCGTTCCCCCCCTTTATACTTAACCAATCAATCCCGAAAAACTAATCAGGGAAGCGCCTTAACACAGTGAACCTATAAACAAAATTTGAAGGAAAACGGATATTTCTATGAAGAGTTATCGCATTACGTACGTACATACATACATACAGAACCGGCTGGCAAGCTCTCAGGGCTTGATAGCCAGTTTGATAGCTAAAAAATGGCAATTTTAGAACGTTTTTTGCTCCTGCATCCCCTGGGGTTAGTGGCACCGACATAAAATATAGCCTATGTTGGAGCAGGGGTTGTCACCATCAATTTGCCACCATCACTTTTGAAATCGGTTCGGTAGTTCCAGAGATTACCCCCTACAAACAAACAAACAATGTTTACTCCTTTATAATATTAGTATAGATTATCAATTTCATCTTTCATGTTGAAAAATGAACGTATATGTACTCATTAATGTTTAATTACATAATTTAATCTAATTAGTTATTTAATCTCAGAAATTCTAGGATTAAATTTGGTAAATAATTCTATGCGAAGGCAATCGTAGTTGAAAGAAAAAAAAATCACGCACCTTGTGAAAACGAATATATGCATCGCTGGTCCCAAAGACTTTAAAACAAATAAATTTAGAAACAAGAAATGAAGTCAGTTATCGGCGTATTCTGCGTATGAAATGTGTATTATATTTTTCTAATACAGTAATTTTCATCGAAACGATAGTACAATTATCTAAATATCAGGGTTCGTACGCTTTTACCACAAAAAAATCGTCGTAAATGCGTACGAACCCTGAATATGATATGTAATTCTAAAATTGTTAAGCAAGCATAAGTTGAAATCCATACCTGCCAACCTGCTGGTTTTTTAATGTCAAATAAACTTTTGTCGAACCAGAAATTTAAATTAATAAATGAAATCAAATAAGTGCCACATAGAATACATAAGACACTTTATCAAATTATTTCATGAAATATATTTTCTCGTTCCACATATAATTTTCGACATGTAAAAAACTGGACGGTTGACACCTATGAAAATTTCATGTAACTAAAGGTATAAATAATGAATATAAAAGAAATAGTAGTACTACAAAGATTTAGTCTAAACGTGTTTCGACTAGCGCATATAAAATCCCTCTTAAGTTTGGAGAAATTTTTGATGATAGAAAATGTTTCAGTAACATTTACGGAGATTAGATTGTAATATTATTCTAAATAAATTTAAAATGTTGTGTTCTTTAACAAATATTGCTGAATTTATATGTCTTCGCTTTTGTTAAATAATTTCTTCAAAAATAAGAAATTTGATATGGTTGTGTTTGAAAAAAAAATATTAAAAAATACAATTCATTAACAAAATTGAAGATTAAATTTAAATAAATTAATAACAAGTTTATTTAGGTAAAAATTTAAAAAAAAATCAGGAAAAAAATGCAGAATTTTAAAAAATCTTATCTTAAGGAGTATCATATTCCAATAAAAATGCCATATATTATTTTTATGTTATGATTACTTTTAAATATTTAAAATAAAATACATAGAGTCGTCGTTCTCTGTAACACGCAGTATTTCTAACCAGGAAACCACGCCATAGTGTAATAATGAAAAAATCTAAGAAAGCAGCAATCGAAAGAGAATTATGAAACATGTTTTTTGACACATAAATCATTTGCCCTCGTCTCCTCGTTATCGAAATATAAAGTCAGAAAGTTTTCTAATTTATTTATTTAATTAAGGGAAAGAGGCGTGGTTTTTATTCCGAAATTTTAATAATCATATTAATATGAAATACAAAACATATTTAGATACAGTAATATAAAAATGAAAGAAGCCCGAAAAAAAATGTTACTGACAAATATGGCACTGAACCAAAAAATGATTGAAGCTCAGAAAATCGTGGCAGCAAGATAATTTCATGATCTTAAATCTAGTGCAATGATTACAATGGTCAACATCCTGCGAAAAATAAAATATGAAGCGCGTTACGTTGTTACAATGTTGTTACGTTGAAAACGTTAACGACTGCTTCTTCAATCCTATCGACAACAAGAATCTTTGTGGTTGAAAAACTGTATAAGAGAAATCTACTATGAAGGTTATTGTTTGGTATAGAAGTAAATTATAAAAATATTCCATTGCTATATTTATAAACACAGTGCGTTACGGAGAAAGGCAGCTCTAGTTGTAAAGGGATTCCACTGGCGGCTATTCAGGCCACCAATGTTTCAAAGCAATAAACTTCGTGGTAGATTTGTCTTGCAAATGTTGCGGAAGCCACCACAAAGGTTATTGTTCAAAAATACTTATATTTAAAATAGTCGCCAGCGGTACACCTGGACAAGATTATCTGTCTAAAATACGAACACTTTGGATTTTAGCCATTTTCTTAAATATCAAGAGATATTCTTGACGAGTTGTTATTGAACTGTGGAGGGGTAATGCACATATTTGATCTTATAGTTTTCAGTGAAGTTTTGTTTGCGTGGAATGTTAAGGGACCAACAACAAATTGAATGAAAATAGAATATTTGTGACTATCCCTGTATTATGAAAACCTCAAAAAGATCTGTACATGTAATAAATGATTAATAATCCCTGTACAACATTTGCATGCATATGCATTTATGTAAGAGAAGTAAGCAGCAGCGGCACGTCAGGGGTTCACAATCACTTTATTTCCAGGGTTTCAATAAACTAAATTTGTCCTTGTTTAATTGTTGAATATACCACGATTAGATAATGAAAAATATAATATAATATAATTCTAGTACTAATGTAAATGTGAAACACCTGACGAGTCACCACTGATAGTACGTATATTCATGAATATCTAAATGCTTCTTTAAAATATACCAGCAGGAAAGACCGAGCTATGCTCGGTCAAAATTAGCTTTGAGTTCAAGTATCATCACCCATGACCAAAATGACCCACTGATAAATTTTCTCGAACATGTGACCAAGCCCAATTGTTTTCTCATGATCGAAACCCGTAGGATATAAAATTTAGTCGAAATAGTCTGATCCGTTCTTTAGATATAATTAGCTTGACCCTGACTCATGACGACCCAAAATGACCCACTAATCGGGTTTTCTCGAGCATGTGACCTAGCCCAATGATTTTTTCGTGCCGAAAAACCGAAGGATACAAATTTTAGGGCAAATCGTCTGAGACGTTTTTAAGATAAAAATAGCTTGACCCATAATGACCCACTAATCGAAATTTCTCGAACATGTGACCTAGAACAATAATTTTTTCGTTCCCTAAAACTGCAGGATACTAAATTTAGTCTAAATAGTCTGAGCTGTTTTTAGATAAAACAGGCTTAAAACAGATAAATTAGCTTGACCCCCAGTAACCCCAAAATGACATACTAATCTAATTTTCTTGGACATGTGACCTAGCCCAATGATTTTCTCGCGCTTGAAAGCCGTAGGAAACAAAATTTAATCAAAATCGTTAGAGCCGCTTTTGAGATAAAATTAACTTGACCCGTTCTGATCAAAAAAATGACCCACTAATCGAAAGTATTTGAACATGTGACCCATTCCAATAGTCTTCTCGTGCCCGAAAATGTTAGGAAACAAAATTTAGTCAAAATCGTTTGAACCGTTTTTTAGATACAATTAGATTAACCCTGACCCATGGTGACCCAAAATGACCCGCTAATCGAATTTCCTTGAACATGTGACATAGCCCAATGGTTTTCTGGTGCCTCAAAATTGTAGGATACAAAACTTCGTCAAAATCGTTAGAGCCGTTTTTAAGATAAAATTTGCATATATAACCACACACACATACAAGATTTGCTCGTATTAGAATATACGAGCAGGGAAGACCAAGCTATGCTCGGTCAAAATCAGCTTCGAGTTCAAATATCATGACCCATTTCCAAAATGACCCACTAATCAAATTTTCTTGAACATGTGACCAAGCCCAATTGTCTTCTCGTTCCCGAAACTCGTAGGATATAAAATTTATTCAAAATAGTCTGAGCCGTTTCTTAGCTAAAATTAACTTGACCCACAGTGACCCCAAAATAACCCACTAATCGGATTTTCTCGAGCATGTGACCTAGCCCAATGATTTTCTCATGCCCAAATACCGTAGGATACAAAATTTATTTCAAATCGTCTGAGCCGTTTTCAAGATAAAAAGAGCTTGACCCATAATGACCCACTAATCAAAATTGCTGGCACATGTGACCTAGCCCAATAGTCTTCTAGTTCACCAAAGCTGTAGGATACTAAATTTAGTTCAAATCGTCTGATCTGTTTTTAAGATAAAAATAGCTTGACCCATAATGCCCATGACCAAAATGAACCCCTAATCGAAATTTCTCGAACATGTGACCGAGCACAATAGTCTTCTGGTTCCCTAAAACTGTAGGATACAAATTTAATTCAAAGCATCTGAGTCGATTTTAAGATAAAAATAGCTTGACCCATAATGACCCACTAATGGGATTTTCTCGAACATGTGACCTAACCCAACAGTCTTCCAGTGCCCGAAAACCATAGGAATCAAAATTTAGTCTAAATAGTCTGATTCGTTTTTTTAATAAAATTAGCTTGATCCACAGTGACCGAAAAATGACCCACTAATAATTTTCTATAGCATGTGACCTAGAGCAATGATTTTCTCGTGCCCAAAAACAGTAGGATACAAAATTTAGTTCAAATCGTATAATCGTTTTTAAGATAAAAAGAGCTTGACCCATGGTGATCCATGACCAAAATGAGACACTAATCGAAATTTCTGGAACATGTGACCTAGCCCAATAGTCTTCTCTTTCCCCAAAGCTGCAGGATACTAAATTTAGTTCAAATCGACTGAGTCGTTTTTAAGATAAAAATAGCTTGACCCATAATGACCCACTTATCAAAATATTTCGAACATGGTTCCTAGTCCAATAGTCTCGTTCCTTAAAATTGGAGAATTTTTTAATACTAAATTTAGTTCAAATCCTCTGAGACGTTTTTAAGATAAAAAGAGCTTGATCCAGAATGACCCACTAATCGAAATTTCTTAAACATGTGACCTAACACAATAGTCTTCTCGTTCCCTAAAACTGTAGGATACTAAATTTAGTTCAAATCATCTGAGCTGATTTTAAGATAAAAATAGCTTGACCCAAAATGACTCACTAATCGGATTTTCTCGAACATGTGACCTAACCCAAGAGTCTTCTCGTGCCCGAAACCATAGGATGCAAAATTTAGTCTAAATAGTCTGAGACTTTTTTAGATAAAATTAGCTTGACCCACAGTGACCCAAAAATGACCCACTAATCGGATTTCTTCAAACATGTGACCTAGCCCAATGATTTTCTCGTGTACCCCAAAAAGTAGGATACAAAATTTAATCAAAATTTTTTGAGCCGCTTTTTAGATAAAATTAACTTGACCCGCTTTGGCCCAAAAATGACCAACTAATCGGAAATTCTCGAACATGTGACCCAACCCAATACTCTTCTCGTGCCCGAAAATGGTAAAAAAGAAAATTTTGTCAAAATAGTTTAAACCGTTTTTTAGATACAATTAGCTTGACCCTGACCCAGGGTGATCGAAAATGACCCGCTAATCGAATTTTCCCCAATATGTGACCTAGCCCAGTGGTTTTCAGGTGCCCCAAAACGGTAGGATACAAAATTTCGTCAAATCGTTAGAGCCGTTTTTAAGATAAAGTTTGCATATATAACCACACACACGCACACGCGCACACACACACACACACAAGATTTGCTCGTATTAGAAAATATAATGATGATACGGGGATCCCATGTTTTTAGCACTTTCCAAAATAGTTGAAAAGTGCTTATGACTTCGGTTTGTCTGGCCGTATGGCCGGATGGCCGTCTGGCCGTATGGCCGTCTGGCCGTCTGTCCGTGCTCTAACTCCCGTAAATATGCTCGGATTGCTCTGCAATTTTTATATGTTATTGTCGTTATCTATGGCACGTTCCCTATTTCAACTGAAGTGTGTAGCACTTATAGTTTTCTTACAGGGACACTCAAAAGAATTCCGTTACATTGCGGTCTATGGGGAAAAATCATTTGCGGTTTATTTTAAAAATGTTTCACTATTGTAAACGCATTGAAATTTATATAGATCACTAAGATGCATTAGAAGAAGCTTAATATGGAATAGTAGGTGTATAGCACTTAGAGTTACTTTACAGGGACAGTCAAAATAATTCCGTTACATTACGTCTATGGAGAAAAATCGTCTGCGGCTTATTTAAATAATGTTCCACTATTTTAAACGCATTGAAGTTTATATATATTACTAAGGTGCATTACAAGAGGCTTACTACAGAATAGTGTGTGTATAGCAGTCATCGTTCATTTACAGGGACACACAAAAGAATTCTCTACTGTCTGTTAACAATAATTCCTGGAAGTGCGTTTTAAGTTACTAAACGCGATTTTAATCTTAACTAGCTTTTTGTCTATTACGTGGTGTGTATAAATTCTGTAGATCCTATACAGGGCAGCACAAAAATTCGCGAACACATTTCCGTTTATTGACAGAAACTCCAGAAGGAGAATTTAAACGGTGCTACGCGTTTCCTAACTAAACTAAAATTTAGCATCCTATGTATATATACAAATCTATAGATCCTATACAGGGCTACATAAAAGTATTCGGATATTTTTCCGAATATTGTATATATTGAAAATTCCTGAAATTACGTTTTTAAATATGTTATGCGTTTTCCAAATTGTTTACTTAGATGTCATCTTTCAGCTTATTAAACGGTAATGATTTGTAAAATTATTTTAGAAGCGTTGGAAAGTGCTACATAATCTATGCTTGACGCATGATTTTTCGTTCTTGTTTTTTGTTGTTGTTGTTTATAACTTGTACGATTTTGAGCAAAACTTAAAGTCTCTTTCAGACAACTTGACAAAGTGCAGAAGAAGCATTAGGCGGCAAAAAAAAAAAAAATTGAATATTTTATTAAATATAATCATTTGTATAACACGATTTTTAACTGGCATGTACGAATAGTTTTTTTCTTCATAATTTGACATTCAAATATATAGGGCAACTTATATAAAAAAGCTGGTCAGATATCGTGAAAATTCAGAGAGATATCGGCGAAGTATTTAAATAGAAGCAGAAGCGCCATCTAGCGGATATGGAGATGGCCGTTTTTGAACCTCATCGGTTGATGGATTTGACCGGTTTTGCAGCACATCGTGATTTTCAAACGCATATAACACAGAGATTTGTCGGCTTAGACTTGCTTTTTGTTTCCAGATGGTAGAAACGATTACTTAGAACTTAAAAAGCTGAAAAAACACATTTTCAAATTTTAAGGAGTTGGCCGGTTTTGCAACTGGACTACACAATTAACTAAACATAACTCTACGGCGCTACAATGCATTAAGGATTCAGGCCCACAGTGACCAACTCTGTTTTCTTGACCATTAACCCTGAGGTGCTATGCAGAATATGTCTCGGTCAGGTGGTCAACCTAATGCGTAAGCGGATCCCCCAATAGAGCTTGGTACTCATGTTATAGACCCCGAAAGAATAAAAGGTTCAGTGAACCTTGTCCAAGTCGAACTCTGGACCTGTAGCGTTGAAGCACTGATCTCTAAGCAAATAGGCTTCATTCAGTGTAATTATCATGTGAGTTATGAAGAAGAACAATTTGTGGATAATCATTATCGATCAGTCACTTTTTGAAAGTATATATCAAGGGCTATAGAATAATTTGTTGCAGCTTCAGATCATTTCTAGCATTTTACGATAGAGAGTAATCGCAAAAGCCATTTTCTTTAACCCCTCAACTCTTTATATACCACATTATGAAATAATAAAAGGAATTGCATATAAATTTCATTTCATGTTAATATAGTGTTAACTAAAAATATATGCCAAAAAATTATTCACTTTTCAAAAATTGCATAAAATACGCTTAATTAATGAAATGGTACTTTTAAGTACCATCAGTATTAAACATTTAGAAAAATATTCAGACTTTGGAAATGAATTAAAGCATATAGAAAATTTTTATTTTTATATATGATGTATTTTTTTCTTATTTACGCACAGAAAAAACATTATATGTACTGAATTTTGAATGAGGTTTTTTGTATTTTACTAAGTGCGCAAAGTACACAGCGGCCTCATTTCCATACAAATGTTGGTCTCTAATTTGCAGTCGAATGTCTTTGGAAGCAGAAAAGTATCTTTATTTTCTTTTTAAAGGCACTGCACTTGAAGAGGCTTTAGGTTCTTCAACCGATCTTGGCCTTCATCTTCATTTAGGTTCTGTCTAGTATTTGGCGAGCAAACCTTGTGTCGAGCAAACCAGTTACGTCTATTGCCTAAACGCCTAGAAGACAGTGGTGTAGCGCGAGAAGGGGGGGGGCGAGCACTTTACTACCAGTATAATTATATACTACATTTGGCCTTATTTAATCTATGAACGTCATGAATTAAATAAGGCCAAATGTAGTATATAAAAATACTGTTAATAAAGTGATCAAGCCTCCCCACCTTTCGCTACGCCACTGCTAGAAGAGATATAGATTCACGTGTTTCTATACATGCTATGTGTAAATTCACAACGTCTATTTCAGGTTAACACTACAACTACCGGAAATTTTACTCAAGTTTTTAAAAACTATTTCATACCAGAAATTTTATTTTAAACTACTTAATTTGTTCATTTAACCTATTTCTGTGAGTTTTATATTTAATTTATTTTAAAAAGAAATTTCTGGATTGAATCGAAATATATTCATTTGGTAACCGTCAAAATGACGGCTCATGTTAGTTCTAGCGTTAAACAGAACTGACGATACATATAAGTACCAACCAAATATTGGTTTGCTAAATAAATTATAAATAGTACTAAAATACTATGATAAATCGTATTATAATATCATAACAAATAATGCAAAAACTTATCATTCACAAATCTTGCTTAGAAGTACCGTAGGTAGATAAAGGATTAAGAACAATTCGTAAACAATTCTGTAGGTCTTCAACTTGTGTCCCGTGGGCCACAGACTACCACTATTTTAGTACAGAAAGTTTACATTATTTATTGAAAAAATTACAATGACATAATGCTATTAATCAGATAATACCTTTTAGAATTTGTAGTGGCAAACGATTTTTAAGACGAAATGGTTGAAGACCCCTACTCTAGATATTCATCAAAATGTCTAAAATCCAAAGTGTACGAATACTTTTGATCATATAGTGTACTATAACCAGGGCCGTATTCTGAACATGTGAAAACTTCCACCTCTAAACAAGAATAGTAATTTTCGCCTTACGTAAACACTTTTAGAAGATTTTTCTGAATTAGTGGTGGCAATTGGCCTTCTGGCACATCGATTTGTAGTTTCTGAGGTATAGAAGGACTGTAATTGTTAATTATTATAATGAAGCTAAATTTACTGTTCTTTTTTACTGGTGGAAGTTTGTGCACTCTCCACTCGTTCAGAATACCGCCCCGATCATAATAATTATGGTATTTCTATACATCAGAAACGGCGAATCCACGTGCAATAATACCAAATGCTACCACTAATTCAGAAAAATCCTCTTCAATTTATTTAACACTTTTAGTACGGGAGTCGACTAATGTCGACATTTAGGAGATGAGTGCTGTAGACTACATTAACCCTTTTTATCCTGACGGCACTTATAAATACCACTTTAACACCTTCGCGACGAGCGTCTTTTACAGAATTTTTAATCTGTTACCACCGGTTTTTCAAATGGGAAATTTTCACCTAATTGAAACGCAAAAATGCTATGATTAGATAAGGAAAATTTTACAAATAAAAAAAATAACTGGTGGGAATAATCGAGGATTCTGAGCATATAAAAAGTAGCTGAAAAATTAATTCAGGATATAAAGGGTTAACTCTTTCCGGCACAGACAAACTCTGTTCGTAAAATGAGAAATTATTGACTGACACCGGAATTTACGAACGACTTTTTTAGTAAATAAAAACTCCTTATTTTAAGTTTCTATTGTAGAAACAAAATTTTAAGAAAATTTTCTTGGTGCAGTTTGTAGGTTTAGAATTAAAGTTAGGTGTGCCCGGAGTGGGAACACTGTGTCGGAAAGGGTTAAGCGTCGACAAAATTCATCTAGGCGTGTATTGTGCTCACTGTAGTGCGTTATGAGTTTAGAACGAGGCTAACGAAAAGGAAAGGCTACCGCGCTGCTTTACGTTTATCTTTTTTTACAGACCGCGGGAGTCACGTAATGCTCGAATCCACCAATGCAGATGTACGAAAAGGGCATTACGTCACTCTAGCGGTCTGTAAAAAAAGATAAGAGGAATGCACCGCGGTAGCCTGTCTTTTTCGTTAGCCTCGGTTTAGCAGTGATGACGTATTGCGACTGCGTAGTGCAGTAATTTGGCTATAACCAAAACCAGTAGCGTGCTTTTTGTATAACCATAAGATATTATTTTTAGTTTTGTATTGGGTCGTTCGGAAAGTCGTGTCCCTTTGGGAAAATCAATTCGTACCGGAAAATTCTGCCCGGTAATCAGATAAATAATGTCGCATTGTTGGTCTAAATATTCCGCACAGGGCATTAACTCCCCAAAAAAATTCCACACTGAAAGGGTTAATGAATGGAATTCTGAGATTAAATATGGCGAAAAAACTATTCAGGAGAAGTGATGGCAAATGGCCTTTAGGCACTAGGGTTCGTCGTCCCTGTTGTAGGCTGTTTGATGTTTTCACTATTGAGTAGAAAATATTAATCTGAAATGGTTAGTCCTGGCGGTAGAATAAATTTCTAATTTTTATGAACACTTTCCAACCTAGTTCAAAAGTGTTTAGGACTTTGGTTTGTCTGCCGTCTGTCCGTGCTATAACTCACGTAAATATGCTTTGATTGCCCTAAAATTTTTGTATGCTATTGTCGTCTACTGCGGCATGTTCCCTATATCAAATGAAGGGTGTAGTACTTATAGTTTTTTTACAGGGACAGTCAAAAGTATTCCCTATATTGCAGTCAATGGGAAATAATCCTTTCAAGTGCATTTTTATGATGCTACGCCATTTTAAACATGACAAAATTGATATATATTTATGAAACGGTTTTAAACATGCTTTTTGTAGAATATGGGGTACAAAACATTTATTATTTATTTAACAGAGTCGAACAAAATAATTCTGTCACACATTGTTCGACGGGAAAAAATCGTTTGCAGTTTAATTTAATGATGATTCACTATTTCAAACACAATGCAAATTATATGCATAACTGAGGTGCACAATAAATTGCTCCCTTAAAATTATGGTTTGCATTGCGTTTATTGTTCATTAACAGGGTCAAATAAAAGAATTCTGTTACACATTGTTCTACGGGAAAAATCGTCTACAATGTAATTTAATGATGTTTCAGTATTTCAAAGATAATGAAAATTATACGCATTACTGTAATGCACTATAAATTGCTCGCTTTAAGTGAGCAATTTATAGTGCAGCTGTAGTAGCTATAGCAGTAGCTGTAGCAGCTAGTGTAGCATGATGTGCATTGCGTTTATCGTTCATTTACAGGGACACACAAAATAATTTAGTTACAGTATAAGTGCGATAATTACAGTCTATGTCTGATAAGTGGGTTTACAAGTTTGGTTTTGCGTTTTAAAGTTTAACTAAAATTTTTTCATATTACGTGGCGTGTATAAATTCGGTTGATCCTATACAGGGCTACACAAGGGAATTCATAAGTATTACGCATTATGGAAGTGAATTGCTGTAATTTTTAAAACTGTATTTTTCAATGAGGTATATGTTTTTTAAACTGTTTACTTACATATCTTCTTTTACCTTATTTAACGGTGAATTTTCGTTACAGTTTTCCGGATGTGTTGGAAAGTGTGTCATAATCTATAATAGACGCATGATTTTTCGTTCTTGTTACTTAACTATACCAATTTATAAATCTAGATTTATAAAATTTGATCGCAGATGTGGACACTCAACACAACTGAAATCAAATATAAGCATTGGAGAATTTGAGTTGAAGTAGAGCTGTTCTGGACGGAGAAACTTGAAGAAACCTGACTGATAAAACAGGGTTCGTACGCTTTTACTACAATGCTTTAATAGAATTTTTCTCCTTATTTAAAGCAGAAATGTACTACAAATCCTGTAATTAGACGAGGTATTTACAATTTCGGCTATTTAAATATTAAATAGAAAAATTCTAATAAAATATTGTGGTAAAATCGTACGAACCCTGTGAAAGAAACCTGACTGATATCCCTATCAAGCAGGGCGGTCGCTCTGCCAAGCCAAGCTTTAAAAAAAACGTCACACAAACAACGCCAAGAACTGGAATAAAGACCGCTAATGCTTATATACAGAAAGCAACTTCGCAGTGTTAAATCGACAAAACATGCCAGATTAAAATATCAGATATCAAACAAACTAAGCGTCGAAGAAAAAAAAACGAAAACTAGAAGAATCTAAGGAAGAATTTTTTCAATTTAAGACCAAACTCATCTTCATAAGTGATTTATAAACAGCGATATAGCTTTTTTTTTTAAAACGTCGAGTTACTTAAAATGATCACTTTTTTCTTCGTCAAACTTTTTTATTCAAACAAGCTACACGCCTTAATATTGGGCAGAATAAAAAAAAGATTGCATTTTGGGACAAGTTATTACGTAATCTATGTGCTTTTATAAAATTCAGTGTAAAAAAGAATTATTTTCTATCCTTAATTAGCAAAAAACTGTTAATTAACTTGGCGATTAAAAAATAATGCCAAAACAGAGATAAAACCCGCCAACGACCATGTACCATCTGTATTAAAATTGCACAAATCAGTTACAGGTTATAATATAACCACATCAAATTTCATCTGCAAGTCAGCCATTTTCTTCTGAAGATATTTAAAAAAAAATAAAACTTCATAATTATAAGAACATATATTTTATCAGACAATTAAATATGACTGCAAGCTGTGCCAGATGACTGTTTCCAACATGAATAAGTATGAGAAATTGCCGCTCAAGGATGTCGGTCTGAGTGGTTCAGTCGCAGCGCGTCAGCACGGCATGCACAAGGTCCCAGATTCGAGTCCTGCCCCAGGTCAACTTTTCACTCATGTTTGTTTAATATATTTAATTGTCTGATAAAATGCGTGTTCTTATAATATTGTAAAATAAAGTAATCAGACGTAGTGTTTATGCTTTAAAAAATAATTTAAATATATAATTTGCGTTTTTAGAAAGATCTTTAAAAATAAATTAGTTTTTGAGGAAAGCTGTACCTTCTAAAATGTATACATTAAGACTTATCGGCATTTAAAATTTCTTTCCAAACGTAAACAAAATTTTTGAAATGAATTAAATGGGATTCATTTATTTCTAAAAAAAAAAAAAAAAAAAAAAAAAACACGGTAAATGACAGGCATTTTGTTCACAGGAATACCTTTCACGTCATTTTCCTATAAATTAATGAAACCAGTTGTTAAATTATTTTTGTTTTAGAAGTGAAGTTTCCATTTAAATTTATTGTAACAGTACAATGTTTAATTGAATAAGATATTGTAAATCTAATAAATTGCTAAGAAATTCTAAACATGCACAGGGCAACGCAATAAATAAATAAATAAATAAATAAATAAATAAATAAATAAACAAAAAATAAATAAATAGATAAATAAATAAATAAAAATCAGCTTTCAGAAATTCTAAAAATTGTTCGTATATCAAGCAGGGCGGTCGCTCTGCCAAGCCAAGCTTTAAAAAAAAAGGCCACACAAACAACGCCAAGAACTTAACTAGACCGCTAATGCTTACTTTCAGAAATCAACTTCGCAATGTTAAATCGACAAAACATGAAAGATTAAAATATCAGATATCAAATAAACCAAGCGTCGCAGGAAAAAAAAACGAAAACTAGAAGAATCTAATGAAGAATTTCTTCAATTTAAGACCAAACTCATCTTCATAAGTGATTTATAAACAGAGATATATAAACAGAGAATATAGATTTAAAAAAAAAAAACGTCGAGTTACTTAAAATGATCACTTTTTTCTTCGTCAAACTTTTTTTTTCAAACAACCTAAAGACCTTAATATTCGGCAGAATAAAAAAAGGATTGCATTTTTGAACAAGTAATTACGTAATCTGTGTGCTTTTATAAAACCCAGTGTAAAAAAAAATATTATTTTCTATCCTTAATTAGCAAAAAACTGTTAATTAACTTGGCGATTAAAAAATTATGCAAAAACAGAGTTAAAACATGCCAACGACAATGTACCATCTGTATTATAATAGCACAAATCAGTTACAAGTTATAACAACATCAAATTTCATCTGCAAGTCAGCCATTTTCTTCTGAAGATATTTTTTTAAAAATAAAACTTCATAATTAAAAGAACACACATTTTATCAAACAATTAAATATGACTGCAAACTGTGGCAGATGACTGTTTTCAACAAGAATAAGTATGAGAAATTCCCTTCCAGCGTATCGATCTGGGTGGCTCAGTCGCAGAGCGTCAACACGATATGCGTAAAGTCCCAGGTTCGAGTCCTGACCCAGGTCAATTTTTCACTCGTTTTGTTAAGTGCATTTAATTGTCTGATAAAATGCGTGTTCATATAATATAGTAAAATAAAGTAATCAGACGTAGTGTTTATGCTTTAAACATTATTTTAAATATCAAGCAGGGCGGTCGCTCTGCCAAGCCAAGCTTAAAAAAAAACGCCACACAAACAACGCCAAGAACTGAAATAAAGACCGCTAATGCTTACTTACAGAAAGCAACTTCGCAATGTTAAATCGACAAAACATGCCAGATTAAAATATGAGATATCAAATAAACCAAGCGTCGCTCAAATAAAAAACGAAAACTAGAAGAATATAAGGAAGAATTTCTTCAATTTAAGACCAAACTCATCTTCATAAGTGATTTATAAACAGAGATATAGCTTTTTTTTTTAAAACATTGAGTTACTTAAAATGATCACTTTTTTCTTCGTCAAACTTTTTTTTTCAAACAACCTACAGGCCTTAATATTGGGCAGAATAAAAAAAGGCTTGCATTTTTGGACAAGTAATCTATGTGCTTTTATAAAATTCAGTGTAAAAAAATTATTTTCTATCCTTAATTAGTTAAAAACTGTTAATTAACTTGGCGATTAAAAAAATATGCCAAAACAGAGATAAAACCCGCCAACGACCATGTACCATTTGTATTATAATAGCACAAATCAGTTACAGGTTATAACCACATCAGATTTCATCTGCAAGTCAGCCATTTTCTTTTGAAGATATTTAAAAAAAAATAAAACTTCATAATTATAAGAACACACATTTTATCACACAATTAAATATGACTGCAAATTGTAGCAGATGACTGTTTCCAACATGAATAAGTATGAGAAATTGCCGCTCAAGGATGTCGGTCTGGGTGGCTCTGTCGCAGCGCGTCATCACGGCATATACAAGGTCCCAGGTTCGAGTCCTGCCCCCGGTTAACTTTTCACTCATGTTTGTTTAGTGTATTTAATTATCTGATAAAATGCGTGTTCTTATAATATTGTAAAATAAAGTAATCAGACGTAGTGTTTATGCTTTAAAAAATATTTTTAATATATAATTTACGTTTTTAGAAAGATCTTTAAAAATAAATTAGTTTTTGAGGGAAGATGTACTTTCTAAAATGTATACATTAAGACTTATTGGCATTTAAAATTTCTTTCCAAACGTAAACAAAATTTTTGAAATAAATTAAATGTGATTCATTTTTTTCTTAAAAAAAAAAAAAAAAAAAAAAAAAAAAAAAAAAAAAAACGGTAAAGGACAGGCATTTGGTTTGCAGGAATACCTTTCACGTCATTTTCCTCTAAATTAATGAAATCCAGTTGTTAAATTATTTTTGTTTTAGAAGTGAAGTTTCCATTCAAATTTATTGTAACAGTACAATGTTTAATTGAATAAAATAATGTAAATCTAATAAATTGCTAAGAAATTCCAAACATGCACAGGGCAACGCAAAAATAAATAAATAAATAGATAAATAAATAAATAAAAATCAGCTTTCAGAAATTCTAAAAATTGTTCGTATATCTTAATTACAAGCTAAAGGAGGGTTTATTTCTATATTATTCTACATATAATAGTAATTTCATCAAATATAGTAAATTCCAATGCGATCTGATTTAAACTTTAAGATAGTTTATAAGACATGATAAAAAAAATTATAAAAAAGAGTGGCGTGTCACATTTCGGGGAGGAGATGGGGAGGGGCGTGAAAAAAATTAGGAAGTATAATAAGGCTATCTGTTTGAAACTTTACGATATTTTATAACACATAACATAAATTTAAAAAATAAAGCCGAGTCAAAAATTATAGGGAGGGGCGGAGCGTGTTTTGCCTACAAAAAGGGGGAGCGGACACTTTTCTAAATTTTAACGATATCCGTCTTTTCACATATCGTTACAAAGGACTGTGACCACTTATTCCTGTTATGTATCACAGGTATCACCCCCACATTTTGCGCCCCCCCCCCCGACACTACTCATGTGATATATCGTTGGAAAGTTCTGTGAACGCTTAATCATACTATGCAGGGAGGGGGGCGGGATTTCTAAATTTTGCACATACCCCTCATGTGATACATCGTTGGAAAGGTCTGTGACCGCTTAATCCTATTATGAATCTCCGGTGTTCATCCCCCCACTTTGCACCTAAACGTGATTAGCTTTCACCATCAGGGGGCGCTTTCCTATCTCTCTTCCTATTGGTCGGATCACGACGGGGTATGGCTCATTCGACTCGACATCTATAGCCTTAACGATTTCAGTGCCCGAGGTTCATATAGAACAGATTGCGCTACCTGGTGGTGGAAGATGGAACTTGAGCGTTCGCAGCTTGAGTGCTATACGGTGCCGAAGGCAGTGGGGACACGTGTCGGAGGTACGTTTGGTTAGAGGTTTATACTATTCGATGTGCAAATTAAGGGATTATCCGGTGCCGAAAGCAGCGGGGAACCTAGTCGGAGGTTCGTTCGGTTCGAGGTTTATCTTATTCGAGGTTTTACAAGATTCGAGGCCCCGAGGGCTCATTAAGGGCCCTCTAGTGGGCGAAGCCAGCTAGTGTTAATAATAAAAGTGCGTGATATCACGTTTCATATCAAATGCAGCACTGACACGCTATGTACGTATTCCATTTTTATTCATTTCATGGATAAGTCAGTGATATTTTTTAACGCAGGATAACAAGTATTATAACAAGCCACATTTAATATGTTGTTTTTAAGAGTGTATTTAGTTTAATTGAAAAATCTACTGGTATTTCTAGTTAACCCTTTAAACAATGACTGAAAGTAAAATGTAATTTTAAATTATTTCTCATGTTTAGATTAATTAAATTATGTTTAATCTATTTTAAAAAAAAGAAATGATATCTACAAAAACAACTTTTTAAAAGTAGAAAAAGCCAAGCGTAAAAAAGAAACAGTTGTGGCTAAAAAATGGTGTGATATCAAATTTCCAAGCTATTATATTACTTATTTAACTTTTTTCCATTAAATAAGTTATCATATATATAAGTCGAGTGCCTACGTATATGTTAATAGAAATCGTTTTCTCCTGTACTAAATACATCCTAACGAGTTTCTGAAAATGCAATTTTTTTCAAATTATGCATGATGGGCTTGGCGGTTATCTTTCCATATTTTTAAGCATCCAAATTTCTAAAGTAAAAGCGTAATATGTTTGCAATGTAATATGTTTATAACAATTTCGAACTTCAGATTTTAACTACGGACAGATAAATATGATAAGACTGATATTTTGAGAAATTGATTTTTACTAGTTTGAAATTATTAATTACTCTAAAAAATGAATCATAAGATGAATCTTTACGATAAGTCATCATTATCTTAAGACACAATTTTCAGAGCATACAAGTCTATAAATGAAACGCTTAAAACATTTGCTTAAATAACAATTTTGAACTTCGGATTTTAACTACGGATTTAAGTGTTTAGAATTTTGTGAATAATATGGAAAGATAGCCGCCAAGCCCATCATGCATAATTTAAAAAAAATTGCATTTTCAGAAACTCTTCAGGATGTATTTAGTACAGGAGAAAACGATTTCTATTAACATATACGTAGGCACTCGACTTATATATATGATAACTTATTTAATGGAAAAAAGTTAAATAAGTAATATAATAGCTTGGAAATTTGATATCACACCATTTTTTAGCCACAACTTTTTTTTTTTTTTCGCTTGGCTTTTTCTACTTTTGAAAAGTTGTTTTTGTAGATTTAACTTACACAGACTTTTCTGCTCTCCTGGTCGAGAGATGATAGTCTTCAAAAATGTAGGATAAATATTTTTATGGTAAGTTTCTGGGGCTTCTATTTTAGAAGTTTATACTTTATTTCTGTGCTATGCAATAACAACATTTTTACTTTTGCATCTTCTCTTAGTATTTTGCTAATATCTATGTTATTTTATTATTTAAAAAAATCATTTACTTTCTTTAGTCATAAAAGAAATATTCGCTTCAAAAAGGTCCAATTAAGATTTGAATAACTGGCTCCTCTCTAAATTAAGAATGCTATGTTTTATATAATATTAGCAAAACCCGCGGCTTTGCTCGCGTAATTGTTGAAAAATGCCAAGTGATATTCGTGGGCCTATTTTCATTAGAGGGAATTTTACTGCCACAGATAATTCAAAAATTACTAATTAAGCCATATTTTGAGTAAACTTCAGTCTCATACTGCATTAGGCAAACATGAGACTTAAATGAATAATTTAAATTAATGACAAATATTTTTATGGTAAGTTTCTGGGGTTTCTATTTTAGAAGCTTATACTTTATTTCTGTGCTATGGAAAAACAATATTTTTACTTTTGCATCTTCTCTTAGTATTTTGCTAATATCTATAATATCTTATTTTATTATTTAAAAAAATGGGGTGTTCTCTCTCTCCCTCTTTTTTTATTATTAACGCTTTCCAACCTAGTTGAAAAGTGTTTATGACATCGGTTTGTCTGCTGTCTGCCGTCTGTCCGTCTGCCGTCTTTCCATGCTCTACCTCCCGTAAATATACTTCAATTTTTCTTAAACTTTTGTATGTTATTATCGTTTACTATAGCATGTTCCGTATTTCAACAGAAGTGTGTAGCACTTATAGTTTTTTTACAGGAACAGTCATAAGTATTCCGTTACATTACAGTCATTAGGGAATAATCGGTTCAATCGCATTTTAATGACGCTACGTCGTTTTAAACATGATAAAATTGATATATATTTATGAAACGGTTTTAAACATGCTTTTTGTAGAATATGGGGTACAAAACATTTATTATTCATTTAACAGGGTCGAACAAAATAATGTTGTTACGCATTGTTCGACGGGGAAAAATCGTTTGCAGTTTAATTTAATGATGATTCACTAATTCAAACACAACGCAAATTATATGCATTACTGAGGTGCACTATAAATTGCTCCCTTAAAATTATGGTTTGCATTGCGTTTATTGTTCATTAACAGAGTCTAATAAAAGAATTTTGTTACACATTGTTCTACGGGGAAAAATTGTCTGCAATGTAATTCAATGATGTTTCAGTATTTCATAGATAATGAAAATTATACGCATTACTGTGATGCACTATAAATTGCTCGCTTTAAGCGAGCAATTTATAGTGCAGCTGTAGTAGCTATAGCAGTAGCTGTAGCAGCTAGTGTAGCATGATGTGCATTGCGTTTATCGTTCATTTACAGGGACACACAAAATAATTTAGTTACAGTATAAGTGCGATAATTACAGTCTATGTCTGATAAGTGGGTTTACAAGTTTGGTTTTGCGTTTTAAAGTTTAACTAAAATTTTTTCATATTACGTGGCGTGTATAAATTCGGTTGATCCTATACAGGGCTACACAAGGGAATTCATAAGTATTACGCATTATGGAAGTGAATTGCTGTAATTTTTAAAACTGTATTTTTCAATGAGGTATATGTTTTTTAAACTGTTTACTTACATATCTTCTTTTACCTTATTTAACGGTGAATTTTCGTTACAGTTTTCCGGATGTGTTGGAAAGTGTGTCATAATCTATAATAGAAGCATGATTTTTCGTTCTTGTTACTTAACTATACCGATTTATAAATCTAGATTTATAAAATTTGATTGCAGATGTGGACACTCAACACAACTGAAATCAAATATAAGCATTGGAGAATTTGAGTTGAAGTAGAGCTGTTCTGGATGGAGAAACTTGAAGAAACCTGACTGATAAAACAGGGTTCGTACGCTTTTACTACAATGCTTTAATAGAATTTTTCTCCTTATTTAAAGCAGAAATGTACTACAAATCCTGTAATTAGACGAGGTATTTACAATTTCGGCTATTTAAATATTAAATAGAAAAATTCTAATAAAATATTGTGGTAAAATCGTACGAACCCTGTGAAAGAAACCTGACTGATATCCCTATCAAGCAGGGCGGTCGCTCTGCCAAGCCAAGCTTTAAAAAAAAGTCACACAAACAACGCCAAGAACTGGAATAAAGACCGCTAATGCTTATATACAGAAAGCAACTTCGCAGTGTTAAATCGACAAAACATGCCAGATTAAAATATCAGATATCAAACAAACCAAGCGTCGAAGAAAAAAAAACGAAAACTAGAAGAATCTAAGGAAGAATTTCTTCAATTTAAGACCAAACTCATCTTCATAAGTGATTTATAAACAGAGATATAGCTTTTTTTTTAAAACGTCGAGTTACTTAAAATGATCACTTTTTTCTTCGTCAAACTTTTTTATTCAAACAAGCTACACGCCTTAATATTGGGCAGAATAAAAAAAAGATTGCATTTTTGGACAAGTTATTACGTTATCTGTGTGCTTTTATAAAAACCAGTGTAAAAAAATATATTATTTTCTATCCTTAATTAGCAAAAAACTGTTAATTAACTTGGCGATTAAAAAATTATGCAAAAACAGAGTTAAAACATGCCAACGACAATGTACCATCTGTATTATAATAGCACAAATCAGTTACAAGTTATAACAACATCAAATTTCATCTGCAAGTCAGCCATTTTCTTCTGAAGATATTTTTTTAAAAATAAAACTTCATAATTATAAGAACACACATTTTATCAAACAATTAAATATGACTGCAAACTGTGGCAGATGACTGTTTCCAACAAGAATAAGTATGAGAAATTCCCTTCCAGCGTATCGATCTGGGTGGCTCAGTCGCAGAGCGTCAACACGATATGCGTAAAGTTCCAGGTTCGAGTCCTGACCCAGGTCAATTTTTCACTCGTTTTGTTAAGTGCATTTAATTGTCTGATAAAATGCGTGTTCATATAATATAGTAAAATAAAGTAATCAGACGTAGTGTTTATGCTTTAAACATTATTTTAAATATCAAGCAGGGCGGTCGCTCTGCCAAGCCAAGCTTAAAAAAAAACGCCACACAAACAACGACAAGAACTGAAATAAAGACCGCTAATGCTTACTTACAGAAAGCAACTTCGCAATGTTAAATCGACAAAACATGCCAGATTAAAATATGAGAAATCAAATAAACCAAGCGTCGCTCAAATAAAAAACGAAAACTAGAAGAATATAAGGAAGAATTTCTTCAATTTAAGACCAAACTCATCTTCATAAGTGATTTATAAACAGAGATATACCTTTTTTTTAAAAACATCGAGTTACTTAAAATGATCACTTTTTTCTTCGTCAAACTTTTTTTTTCAAACAACCTACAGGCCTTAATATTGGGCAGAATAAAAAAAGGCTTGCATTTTTGGACAAGTAATCTATGTGCTTTTATAAAATTCAGTGTAAAAAAAATATTTTCTATCCTTAATTAGCTAAAAACTGTTAATTAACTTGGCGATTAAAAAAATATGCCAAAACAGAGATAAAACCCGCCAACGACCATGTACCATCTGTATTATAATAGCACAAATTAGTTACAGGTTATAACCACATCAGATTTCATCTGCAAGTCAGCCATTTTCTTTTGAAGATATTTAAAAAAAAATAAAACTTCATAATTATAAGAACACACATTTTATCACACAATTAAATATCACTGCAAATTGTAGCAGATGACTGTTTCCAACATGAATAAGTATGAGAAATTGCCGCTCAAGGATGTCGGTCTGTGTGGCTCTGTCGCAGCGCGTCATCACGGCATATACAAGGTCCCAGGTTCGAGTCCTGCCCCCGGTTAACTTTTCACTCATGTTTGTTTAGTATATTTAATTATCTGATAAAATGCGTGTTCTTATAATATTGTAAAATAAAGTAATCAGACGTAGTGTTTATGCTTTAAAAAATATTTTTAATATATAATTTACGTTTTTAGAAAGATCTTTAAAAATAAATTAGTTTTTGAGGGAAGATGTACTTTCTAAAATGTATACATTAAGACTTATTGGCATTTAAAATTTCTTTCCAAACGTAAACAAAATTTTTGAAATGAATTAAATGTGATTCATTTTTTTCTTTAAAAAAAAAAAAAAAAAAAAAAAAAAAAAAAAAAAAACGGTAAAGGACAGGCATTTGGTTCGCAGGAATACCTTTCACGTCATTTTCCTCTAAATTAATGAAATCCAGTTGTTAAATTATTTTTGTTTTAGAAGTGAAGTTTCCATTTAAATTTATTGTAACAGTACAATGTTTAATTGAATAAAATAATGTAAATCTAATAAATTGCTAAGAAATTCCAAACATGCACAGGGCAACGCAAAAATAAATAAATAAATAGATAAATAAATAAATAAAAATCAGCTTTCAGAAATTCTAAAAATTGTTCGTATATCTTAATTACAATCTAAAGGAGGGTTTATTTCTATATTATTCTACATATAATAGTAATTTCATCAAATATAGTAAATTCCAATGCGATCTGATTTAAACTTTAAGATAGTTTATAAGACATGATAAAAAAAATTATAAAAAAGAGTGGCGTGTCACATTTCGGGGAGGAGATGGGGAGGGGCGTGAAAAAAATTAGGAAGTATAATAAGGCTATCTGTTTGAAACTTTCCAATATTTTATAACACATAACATAAATTTAAAAAATAAAGCCGAGTCAAAAATTATAGGGAGGGGCGGAGCGTGTTTTGCCTACAAAAGGGGGGAGGGGACACTTTTCTAAATTTTAACGATATCCGTCTTGTCACATATCGTTACAAAGGACTGTGACCACTTATTCCTGTTATGTATCACAGGTATCACCCCCACATTTTGCGCCCCCCCCCGACACTACTCATGTGATATATCGTTGGAAAGTTCTGTGAACGCTTAATCATACTATGCAGGGAGGGGGGCGGGATTTCTAAATTTTGCACATACCCCTCATGTGATACATCGTTGGAAAGGTCTGTGACCGCTTAATCCTATTATGAATCTCCGGTGTTCATCCCCCCACTTTGCACCTAAACGTGATTAGCTTTCACCATCAGGGGGCGCTTTCCTATCTCTCTTTCTATGGGTCGGATCACGACGGGGTATGGCTCATTCGACTCGACATCTATAGCCTTAACGATTTCAGTGCCCGAGGTTCATATAGAACAGATTGCGCTACCTGGTGGTGGAAGATGGAACTTGAGCGTTCGCAGCACGAGTGCTATACGGTGCCGAAGGCAGTGGGGACACGTGTCGGAGGTTCGTTTGGTTAGAGGTTTATACTATTCGATGTGCAAATTAAGGGATTATCCGGTGCCGAAAGCAGCGGGGAACCTGGTCGGAGGTTCGTTCGGTTCGAGGTTTATCTTATTCGAGGTTTTACAAGATTCGAGCCCCCGATGGCTCATTAAGGGCCCTCTAGTGAGCGAAGCCAGCTAGTGTTAATAAAAGTGCGTGATATCACGTTTCATATCAAATGCAGCACTGACACGCTATGTACGTATTCCATTTTTATTCATTTCATGGATAAGTCAGTGATATTTTTTAACGCAGGATAACAAGTATTATAACAAGCCACATTTAATATGTTCTTTTTAAGAGTGTATTTAGTTTAATTGAAAAATCTACTGGTATTTCTAGTTAACCCTTTAAACAATGACTGAAAGTAAAATGTAATTTTAAATTATTTCTCATGTTTAGATTAATTAAATTATGTTTAATCTATTTTAAAAAAAAGAAATGATATCTACAAAAACAACATTTTAAAAGTAGAAAAAGCCAAGCGTAAAAAAAAAACAGTTGTGGCTAAAAAATGGTGTGATATCAAATTTCCAAGCTATTATATTACTTATTTAACTTTTTTCCATTAAATAAGTTATCATATATATAAGTCGAGTGCCTACGTATATGTTAATAGAAATCGTTTTCTCCTGTACTAAATACATCCTAACGAGTTTCTGAAAATGCAATTTTTTTCAAATTATGCATGATGGGCTTGGCGGCCATCTTTCCATATTTTTAAGCATCCAAATTTCTAAAGTAAAAGCGTAATATGTTTGCAATGTAATATGTTTATAACAATTTCGAACTTCAGATTTTAACTACGGACAGATAAATATGATAAGACTGATATTTTGAGAAATTGATTTTTACTAGTTTGAAATTATTAATTACTCTAAAAAATGAATCATAAGACGAATCTTTACGATCAGTCATCATTATCTTAAGACACAATTTTCAGAGCATACAAGTCTATAAATGAAACGCTTAAAACATTTGCTTAAATAACAATTTTGAACTTCGGATTTTAACTAAGGATTTAAGTGTTTAGAATTTTGTGAATAATATGGAAAGATGGCCGCCAAGCCCATCATGCATAATTTAAAAAAAAATTGCATTTTCAGAAACTCTTTAGGATGTATTTAGTACAGGAGAAAACGATTTCTATTAACATATACGTAGGCACTCGACTTATATATATGATAACTTATTTAATGGAAAAAAGTTAAATAAGTAATATAATAGCTTGGAAATTTAATATCACACCATTTTTTAGCCACAACTTTTTTTTTTTTCGCTTGGCTTTTTCTACTTTTGAAAAGTTGTTTTTGTAGATTTAACTTACACAGACTTTTCTGCTCTCCTGGTCGAGAGATGATAGTCTTCAAAAATGTAGGATAAATATTTTTATGGTAAGTTTCTGGGGCTTCTATTTTAGAAGTTTATACTTTATTTCTGTGCTATGCAATAACAACATTTTTACTTTTGCATCTTCTCTTAGTATTTTGCTAATATCTATGTTATTTTATTATTTAAAAAAATCATTTACTTTCTTTAGTCATAAAAGAAATATTCGCTTCAAGAAGGTCCAATTAAGATTTGAATAACTGGCTCCTCTCTAAATTAAGAATGCTATGTTTTATATAATATTAGCAAAACCCGCGGCTTTGCTCGCGTAATTGTTGAAAAATGCCAAGTGATATTCGTGGGCCTATTTTCATTAGAGGGAATTTTACTGCCACAGATAATTCAAAAATTACTAATTAAGCCATATTTTGAGTAAACTTCAGTCTCATACTGTATTAGGCAAACATGAGACTTAAATGAATAATTTAAATTAATGACAAATATTTTTATGGTAAGTTTCTGGGGTTTCTATTTTAGAAGCTTATACTTTATTTCTGTGCTATGCAAAAACAATATTTTTACTTTTGCATCTTCTCTTAGTATTTTGCTAATATCTATAATATCTTATTTTATTATTTAAAAAAATGGGGTGTTCTCTCTCTCCCTCTTTTTTTATTATTAACGCTTTCCAACCTAGTTGAAAAGTGTTTATGACATCGGTTTGTCTGCTGTCTGCCGTCTGTCCGTCTGCCGTCTTTCCATGCTCTAACTCCCGTAAATATACTTCAATTTTTCTTAAACTTTTGTATGTTATTGTCGTTTACCATAGCATGTTCCCTATTTCAACAGAAGTGTGTAGCACTTATAGTTTTTTTACAGGAACAGTCATAAGTATTCCGTTACATTACAGTCATTAAGGAATAATCGGTTCAAGCGCATTTTAATGACGCTACGTCGTTTTAAACATGATAAAATTGATATATATTTATGAAACGGTTTTAAACATGCTTTTTGTAGAATATGGGGTACAAAACATTTATTATTCATTTAACCGGGTCGAACAAAATAATTTTGTTACGCATTGTTCGACGGGGAAAAATCGTTTGCAGTTTAATTTAATGATGATTCACTAATTCAAACACAACGCAAATTATATGCATTACTGAGGTGCACTATAAATTGCTCCCTTAAAATTATGGTTTGCATTGCGTTTATTGTTCATTAACAGAGTCAAATAAAAGAATTTTGTTACACATTGTTCTACGGGGAAAAATTGTCTGCAATGTAATTCAATGATGTTTCAGTATTTCATAGATAATGAAAATTATACGCATTACTGTAATGCACTATAAATTGCTCGCTTTAAGCGAGCAATTTATAGTGCAGCTGCAGTAGCTATAGCAGTAGCTGTAGCAGCTAGTGTAGCATGATGTGCATTGCGTTTATCGTTCATTTACAGGGACACACAAAATAATTTAGTTACAGTATAAGTGCGATAATTACAGTATATGTCTGATAAGTGGGTTTACAAGTTTGGTTTTGCGTTTTAAAGTTTAACTAAAATTTTTTCATATTACGTGGCGTGTATAAATTCGGTTGATCCTATACAGGGCTACACAAGGGAATTCATAAGTATTATGCATTATGGAAGTGAATTGCTGTAATTTTTAAAACTGTATTTTTCAATGAGGTATATGTTTTTTAAACTGTTTACTTACATATCTTCTTTTACCTTATTTAACGGTGAATTTTCGTTACAGTTTTCCGGATGTGTTGGAAAGTGTGTCATAATCTATAATAGACGCATGATTTTTCGTTCTTGTTACTTAACTATACCGATTTATAAATCTAGATTTATAAAATTTGATCGCAGATGTGGACACTCAACACAACTGAAATCAAATATAAGCATTGGAGAATTTGAGTTGAAGTAGAGCTGTTCTGGATGGAGAAACTTGAAGAAACCTGACTGATAAAACAGGGTTCGTACGCTTTTACTACAATGCTTTAATAGAATTTTTCTCCTTATTTAAAGCAGAAATGTACTACAAATCCTGTAATTAGACGAGGTATTTACAATTTCGGCTATTTAAATATTAAATAGAAAAATTCTAATAAAATATTGTGGTAAAATCGTACGAACCCTGTGAAAGAAACCTGACTGATATCCCTATCAATCAGGGCGGTCGCTCTGCCAAGCCAAGCTTAAAAAAAAAAACGTCACACAAACAACGCCAAGAACTGGAATAAAGACCGCTAATGCTTATATACAGAAAGCAACTTCGCAGTGTTAAATCGACAAAACATGCCAGATTAAAATATCAGATATCAAACAAACAAAGCGTCGAAGAAAAAAAAAACGAAAACTAGAAGAATCTAAGGTTGGTTGGTTGTATTGGGTTTAATGGCACAAGGTCCCTATGGGGACAAGCTGCGCCAAATAAAAGAATATTAAAGAAAACACACAAAATTTAATGCGAACAAAGGCAAAAAATAAAGCTTAATGAGAGAAATAGCTGGATGGGGTTACCCATCCAGATATAGTCAAACAGTGTATAAACCAAAGATGAAGAAATCTTAAAAAAGTAAGGTATGAAATATCATCTGGATGGGGTTACCCCATCCAGGTGTCAAGTTAAATACATATAAACTAACATTGTTATATATACAACATGAAGGGTATATAAAAACTAGATCTCAAAATAAAAGCCAGAATGTTTTAGAAATTGAAAGAGTGCCGCATGAGGTGTTTCCCCAATGAGGTTTGTCAAGATTGGTGATGATGAATTAAAATAAATTCTGTACAAGTGCCGGAGGCCCGGACAGTCGGTTAAAACATGATAAATGGTCAGGTGATCAAAACGACAATGTGGACACATGGGTGTGTCCTCCCGAAGTAAAAGATGTTTATGCGTGATCCTTGAATGTCCAATTCTCAGACGAGTCAAAAGAACATCTGTTTTTCTTGGATAAATCGGAGGCCAGGTAATGATTAAAGGTTTGATTTGGTGCAGCTTATTATTGTATTCTAAATCCCAACTTTCTTGCCATTTATTATGAATAAAATGTTTTATAAGTAGTTTAACGTCTGAGAATGGAATTTTATGTCGTAACGGATTTAGAGCGTGTTTTGCCGCCTCATCTGCTTTTTCATTTCCAGGTATACCCATGTGTCCAGGTACCCAACAAAATAAAATATTATATCCACGTCTAGTCAATTTATTATACAAATCAAGGATGGCTGAGACATAAGGATGTTTTTTAAAAGATTTCATTGCGTCAATAGAATTATTTGAGTCAGTATATATGATGAAGGATGTGTTATGATGATGAGATATGTGCAACATGGCTCTCTCTATTGCAATCAACTCAGCCGTAAAGATAGAAATCGAAGCATGAAGCCGATAACTCAAACTACTGTTATCGATAAAAACACCGCAACCAACATTATCCCCACTCTTGGAACCATCTGTATAAACATCAGTGCAGTTATTAAATTTCGCACGATGTGCAGCAAATAATTGTTGGAAAACAGCAGGGGCCAAGTTGTTTTTGTTATAACCTTTGAAAGGATAGAGTGTTGTAATCTTTGGGGGACTCCAAGGAGGGAACACATGTGAGGGACATGGACTCACCTCAATATTAGTCAAAGGGCCATTATTAATAATGTTTCTGATTCTGACTCCAAAAGATGGGATGCAAGATGGTCGATGCTGATAAAGAATATCATTGTCGGTATTTAAAATATATGTGTGAAGAGGATGGCCAGGATGAGAAAGGACACGGTAATACAATTCTAATGAAAGTTTCTCACGAGTCTGGTGTAATGCTGGTTCATTACAGTCAACATAAAGACTTAAAATAGGAGATGTACGAAATGCACCAGAGCAGTCACGCAGTGCGCTATGGTGCACAGTGTCAAGTTTTTTAAGAACGGATTTACTAGCAGAATCATAGACCTGGCAGGCATAGTCGATTTTAGTTCGGATCACAGCTCTATAGATTTTAAGGAGAGCAGTGCGATCAGCTCCCCAAGAGGTATTTGAAAGTACTTTAAGTAGGTTAAGGGATTTTTCGCATTTTGTCCGTAGCTGTAAAACATGTGGTGAGAATGTAAGTCTATTGTCAAAATGTACGCCAAGATATCGAGCTTTGTCCACAATTGGAATTTGAGATGAACTGATAAAAATTTCAGGATCTGGATGCAGACCCCTACGTCTACAGAAATGCACACAGGAAGTTTTGTCATGAGAAATTAAAAAACCATTTTTGTTAGTCCAGCTAAGAATATTCTTGATTGCAATTTGCAGTTGTCTCTCAATAAAACGCATATCCTGTCCCATACACATAATATGGAAGTCATCAACATAGAGATCTCCCTTCACAGAAGGAGGAAGTTGTTTCAGGATGTCATTTATTTTAATAGCAAAGAGGGTGACACTCAAGACACTGCCCTGAGGTACACCCTCTTCTTGTACATAAAAACCAGACAGAGTTCCCCCAATTCGAACTTGAAAAAGTCGAATGGCAAGAAAGTTTTTAATAAAAATTGGAAGATTCCCACGAAAGTCCAAATTAAAAAGATCGCGAAGAATACCATACCTCCAAGTCTTATCATATGCTTTCATCATGTCGAAAAACACTGAGACCAGATGTTTGCGTTTTAAAATAGCTGTGCGTATGTGAGTTTCTAAAAAAATGAGGTTATCAATAGTAGACCTACCACGTCTGAATTCGCTTTGAAAAGCTGCAAGGCATCTATTAGATTCCAAAACATGCACAAGGCGACAATTGACCATTTTTTCCAAAAGCTTGCAAAGGCTGCTAGAGAGTGCGATAGGTCTGTAATTATTTGGGTCACTGGAATCCTTTCCCGGCTTAGGAAAAGGAATAATAATGGCTTTATGCCAGGCATCAGGAAAAGTGTGATCTGTCCAAATCCTATTGTAGAAATTGAGAAGATTATTGAGAGAGGATATTCAAAGATGTTTTAGCATGGTATAAGTGATCCCATCGTGACCTGGAGCAGATAAACAACTTTTTTTCAAACACTTCAAGAGCTCTGAAATAGTAAAAGGTTGATTGTATGTATGAGAGTGACAGGAATTAAAATTGATTCTGGTAGTTTCCATTTGTCTTTTGTAGGATAAAAAAGGTTCTGGATATGAGTCAGAGCTAGAATTTGATGCAAGGGTATTTGCTATTGTTTCAGCTATGTTTTTTGGGGATGCTATTGTTTGACCATTGTGTTTTAATATTGAAATGTGACTTTCAGAATACAGGCCCATAGAATTTTTCACTCTTTTTCAGAGATCTCTACTTGAAGTATTTGAATTTATGCTAGAAACATATTTTATCCAGGAATCACGTTGGCTTTTACGTCGCACTCTTCTAGCCTCAGCCTTTGCTTTTTTAAATGCAATATAGTTCGCATTGTTGGGATACCTCCGGAAGATGCCCCACGCCTTCTGTTGATTTTTTTTTGCTTTTTGGCAGTCACTATTCCACCAAGGTTTTCTATGTCTGTGTGTGCAAGATGTTTTTGGAATACTAATGTCTGCAGCATTGATAATACACTGAGTGATATTATCAAGCGCATCGTCAATATCACCATCTATCATATCATTTGAAATTTTAGCAAGATCTGTAAAAGCTCGCCAATTGGCTTTGTCATAGATATAGCGTTTAAAGTAGTTATTAGAATCCATGAGAGGAGTAGTCTGTGAAATAAACGTTGGAAAATGATCACTGCCGTGCAAGTCATTTGAAACCCAGAAATTCCAATAAGGATATAATGATGGAGAGCAGATTGTAAGATCTATTGCATGAAAGGTATGTGTTGGCTCATGAAAGTAGGTATGATCTCCATTATTGAGCAAGCATAGGCCATTGTGAGAAATAAATTTTTCTATTATATCACCACGTTGATTAGAGTCACGGTTGCCCCACATTTGACTGTGTGCATTAAAATCTCCAACAATGATATAGGGAGTAGGGAGTTGGAGAAGGAGATTATCAAGATGTGCTGACTGAATAGTTTCGTTTGGAGGTAGATAAATGGTACATATTGTTATGAGTCTTTTTATGAATACCCGGATTGCAACAGTTTGTAGATTTGTATTTAAAGCGATATGTGTGTGTGGTAAACTGCGAGAAACGAAAAGAGCCACACCACCAGTGGCCCTATCATTCCCTGTAAAATCTTTTCTATAGGTCTCGTAGCAGCGTAATTTGGCTTTGTCACTGGGTTTTAAATGTGTTTCCTGTAAGGCTAAACATAGAGGTTGGTGGTCATGGAGAAAACCACGGATTTCATCATATTTGTTACGATAGCCACGGCAGTTCCAAGAAATTATATTAGTCATTATTTTATTTTTTAAGTATTAATTAGATGGAAACATCAACACCATTTTCATCTGTTTCAGATGACGTGGACATTCCTTCCTCATCAGAAGGAGTTGGGTGAAGATCAATTTCGAGATCTTCATATATTAATTTTCCTGTTTTAGTTGGTGTGGGATTTGTTGGTGTTTTATCATTAGACAGTCTTTTATCTGGTGGAGTGATTTTTGCTAAGCTTTTTCTCCTTTTTCTTAAGCTGTTGGGAGTGGACTTTACAGATAATTTATTAATTTCATCTTCTGAATGGTGAATATTTGCAGATTGTGAGTTTTTGTTGCAAGAGATGTAGGAGTTAATTTTCTGAGAATTGTCATTTTGTTTAGTTTTTGATGCATCTTTTTCTCCTTTATTTTTACTATTATTTGTTGCTAGAGATATAGACTGAGAGTTATTATTAACCAGCAAGGATTTCATTGTAGAAGTATCTTTTTGATTTACAATGTTTTCCGGAACAGTTGTTTCGGTTTGAGTGGCAATTGATTGATATTTTTTGTTACCAGTTAAAGCAGCAGAGTAAGTTATACCTGTGTTTGGTGTGCGAGACTTGACTAATTTCCTTGCTTCTGGATATGAAATGTTCTGTTTTGTGCGTACTGTTTGGATTTCTTTCTCAACATTCCAGATTTCACATGATTTATAGTATGATGGATGATCTTTTTCGCAGTTCACACAATGAGCAGAAGCTGTGCAGCTTTCACTTTCATGTCCTTTTACTCCACATCGAGCACATGTTAGGGTTCCACGGCAGTTATTTTTGGAGTGACCAAATTTCTGGCATTTGAAACAGCGTAATGGGTTTGGTATGTATGGTCGAATTGGGCAGCTTAAGAATCCGGCTTTTATGTTGGTAGGTAAGTTAGGTATATCAAATGTAAGTATTAAATGTTTTGTTGGGATGATTTTACTATCTCTTTTAATTGTTATTCTTCGAACTTCTGTAACATGCTGTTCTTTAAGATTTTCAAGTATTTCTGATTCTGAGACAAATGTGAGGTCTTGTTCTGAGATGACACCACGTGAGCTATTTAAGTAATTATGAGCAGATACAGTAACTGGTATATTTCCAAAGAATTTACATTTCATTATATTTTCAGCTTGAGTTGAATTTTTAACTTCAATAAGCAAGTCACCAGATCTTAGTTTTTTAATAGTCTTTGGTTCTCCAACTAGTCCTTGTATAGCTTTTTGTATTAGGAAAGGTGATTTGAGGGCAAAGTTGCCTTCAACACATTTTACGATAAAGAAACGTGCATTTCTATATGACAAATCTAAGAGGCTACAAGCTTTGGTTGCATCAGAGGATGCACCTTTATTTTCCAAATTGGAAGAAATATTTTCCTCGACTATATTAGCCCAGGATGTATTTGGTTGTGGGGCCTCCACATCGCATATCTTATTTCCTTTAGTTGTAGCCATAGTTTAGATTTTTTTTTTGAACGCCAGGCGTCGGGCCTGGTCACCGACCCTTCTTCTTAACCTTACTTCTGGGCGCAGGTCTCAAAAGGGCGAAAACTATTATCAACAAACCTCCACGTTTTTCGAACGTTGGATTAAACTAGATAGCATTTCCTAATATCTAGTTCTTTCACATTGGAATCAGGTAGTCAGTAGGTAAGCCTTTACAGCTCTGTCCAACCTACAACCCCTTTCACCGGAAGGCACCAGTCTCCCGGTGTTGGTCCTAACAGCCACCATACAGTGTATGGCGTCCTCCGATCACGGAACCGGAATTCGGAAAATGCCCTGCACTCTGGGACTCAAGATCAGCCTAAAAAGGTAGAACCGAGTCGAAGAGATTAAAAAACCTCAGCACCCAGAGTGTCTCACGTGAAAATAAAAAAATCCACTATTGTATAAAAAAGGAAGCAATGTGAGAGAAAACTTAGAAACATGGTGTATTTTTTGTCTTTTCCAATCTTTTTTAATTTTTTTTCTTTTTTTTTTTTAACAAAAGAACAAAAACAACGTTAGCAGAACAAAGAATAACATAAGAATATGAACAAAAAAGTTAGTAAAACAATCAAACATGAACAAGAACAAAGAGGTATAACAAACTGAAAAGAGAAGATTAAACAGTGCGAAACAAAGAAAAAAGGATAGACAACTAAAAAGAGAAGAAGGCATGAAAGGAGAAAGATCGCTCAGGAATCCGGGGTCGCGAAACCCGTAAATACCTAAAGAAGGTATTCCCCTGGGGGAAGAAGAATCTAAGGAAGAATTTCTTCAATTTAAGACCAAACTCATCTTCATAAGTGATTTATAAACAGAGATATAGCTTTTTTTTTAAAAAACGTCGAGTTACTTAAAATGATCACTTTTTTCTTCGTCAAACTTTTTTATTCAAACAAGCTACACGCCTTAATATTGGGCAGAATAAAAAAAAGATTGCATTTTTGGACAAGTTATTACGTAATCTATGTGCTTTTATAAAATTCAGTGTAAAAAAGAATTATTTTCTATCCTTAATTAGCAAAAAACTGTTAATTAACTTGGCGATTAACAAATAATGCCAAAACAGAGATAAAACCCGCCAACGACCATGTACCATCTGTATTAAAATAGCACAAATCAGTTACAGGTTATAATATAACCACATCAAATTTCATCTGCAAGTCAGCCATTTTCTTCTGAAGATATTTAAAAAAAAATAAAACTTCATAATTATAAGAACACATATTTTATCAGACAATTAAATATGACTGCAAACTGTGCCAGATGACTGTTTCCAACATGAATAAGTATGAGAAATTGCCGCTCAAGGATGTCGGTCTGAGTGGTTCAGTCGCAGCGCGTCAGCACGGCATGCATGAGGTCCCAGGTTCGAGTCCTGCCCCAGGTCAACTTTTCACTCATGTTTGTTTAATATATTTAATTGTCTGATAAAATGCGTGTTCTTATAATATTGTAAAATAAAGTAATCAGACGTAGTGTTTATGCTTTAAAAAATAATTTAAATATATAATTTGCGTTTTTAGAAAGATCTTTAAAAATAAATTAGTTTTTGAGGAAAGCTGTACCTTCTAAAATGTATACATTAAGACTTATCGGCATTTAAAATTTTTTTCCAAACGTAAACAAAATTTTTGAAATGAATTAAATGGGATTCATTTATTTCTAAAAAAAAAAAAAAAAAAAAAAAACACGGTAAATGACAGGCATTTTGTTCGCAGGAATACCTTTCACGTCATTTTCCTCTAAATTAATGAAATCCAGTTGTTAAATTATTTTTGTTTTAGAAGTGAAATTTCCATTTAAATTTATTGTAACAGTACAATGTTTAATTGAATAAGATATTGTAAATCTAATAAATTGCTAAGAAATTCTAAACATGCACAGGGTAACGCAATAAATAAATAAATAAATAAATAAATAAATAAACAAAAAATAAATAAATAGATAAATAAATAAATAAAAATCAGCTTTCAGAAATTCTAAAAATTGTTCGTATATCAAGCAGGGCGGTCGCTCTGCCAAGCCAAGCTTTAAAAAAAAGGCCACACAAACAACGCCAAGAACTTAACTAGACCGCTAATGCTTACTTTCAGAAATCAACTTCGCAATGTTAAATCGACAAAACATGAAAAATTAAAATATCAGATATCAAATAAACCAAGCGTCGCAGAAAAAAAAACGAAAACTAGAAGAATCTAATGAAGAATTTCTTCAATTTAAGACCAAACTCATCTTCATAAGTGATTTATAAACAGAGATATATAAACAGAGAATATAGATTTAAAAAAAAACGTCGAGTTACTTAAAATGATCACTTTTTTCTTCGTCAAACTTTTTTATTCAAACAAGCTACACGCCTTAATATTGGGCAGAATAAAAAAAAGATTGCATTTTTGGACAAGTTATTACGTAATCTATGTGCTTTTATAAAATTCAGTGTAAAAAAGAATTATTTTCTATCCTTAATTAGCAAAAAACTGTTAATTAACTTGGCGATTAAAAAATAATGCCAAAACAGAGATAAAACCCGCCAACGACCATGTACCATCTGTATTAAAATAGCACAAATCAGTTACAGGTTATAATATAACCACATCAAATTTCATCTGCAAGTCAGCCATTTTCTTCTGAAGATATTTAAAAAAAAATAAAACTTCATAATTATAAGAACACATATTTTATCAGACAATTAAATATGACTGCAAACTGTGCCAGATGACTGTTTCCAACATGAATAAGTATGAGAAATTGCCGGTCAAGGATGTCGGTCTGAGTGGTTCAGTCGCAGCGCGTCAGCACGGCGTGCACGAGGTACCAGGTTCGAGTCCTGCCCCAGGTCAACTTTTCACTCATGTTTGTTTAATATATTTAATTGTCTGATAAAATGCGTGTTCTTATAATATTGTAAAATAAAGTAATCAGACGTAGTGTTTATGCTTTAAAAAATAATTTAAATATATAATTTGCGTTTTTAGAAAGATCTTTAAAAATAAATTAGTTTTTGAGGAAAGCTGTACCTTCTAAAATGTATACATTAAGACTTATCGGCATTTAAAATTTTTTTCCAAACGTAAACAAAATTTTTGAAATGAATTAAATGGGATTCATTTATTTCTAAAAAAAAAAAAAAAAAAAAAAAAAAAAAAAAAAAAACACGGTAAATGACAGGCATTTTGTTCGCAGGAATACCTTTCACGTCATTTTCCTCTAAATTAATGAAATCCAGTTGTTAAATTATTTTTGTTTTAGAAGTGAAGTTTCCATTTAAATTTATTGTAACAGTACAATGTTTAATTGAATAAGATATTGTAAATCTAATAAATTGCTAAGAAATTCTAAACATGCACAGGGCAACGCAATAAATAAATAAATAAATAAATAAATAAATAAACAAAAAATAAATAAATAGATAAATAAATAAATAAAAATCAGCTTTCAGAAATTCTAAAAATTGTTCGTATATCAAGCAGGGCGGTCGCTCTGCCAAGCCAAGCTTTAAAAAAAAGGCCACACAAACAACGCCAAGAACTTAACTAGACCGCTAATGCTTACTTTCAGAAATCAACTTCGCAATGTTAAATCGACAAAACATGAAAAATTAAAATATCAGATATCAAATAAACCAAGCGTCGCAGAAAAAAAAACGAAAACTAGAAGAATCTAATGAAGAATTTCTTCAATTTAAGACCAAACTCATCTTCATAAGTGATTTATAAACAGAGATATATAAACAGAGAATATAGATTTAAAAAAAAACGTCGAGTTACTTAAAATGATCACTTTTTTCTTCGTCAAACTTTTTTTTTCAAACAACCTACAGGCCTTAATATTGGGCAGAATAAAAAAAGGCTTGCATTTTTGGACAAGTAATCTATGTGCTTTTATAAAATTCAGTGTAAAAAAATTATTTTCTATCCTTAATTAGCTAAAAACTGTTAATTAACTTGGCGATTAAAAAAATATGCCAAAACAGAGATAAAACCCGCCAACGACCATGTACCATCTGTATTATAATAGCACAAATCAGTTACAGGTTATAACCACATCAGATTTCATCTGCAAGTCAGCCATTTTCTTTTGAAGATATTTAAAAAAAAATAAAACTTCATAATTATAAGAACAAACATTTTATCACACAATTAAATATGACTGCAAATTGTAGCAGATGACTGTTTCCAACATGAATAAGTATGAGAGATTGCCGCTCAAGGATGTCGGTCTGGGTGGCTCTGTCGTAGCGCATCATCACGGCATATACAAGGTCCCAGGTTCGAGTCCTGACCCCGGTTAACTTTTCACTCATGTTTGTTTAGTGTATTTAATTATCTGATAAAATGCGTGTTCTTATAATATTGTAAAATAAAGTAATCAGACGTAGTGTTTATGCTTTAAAAAATATTTTTAATATATAATTTACGTTTTTAGAAAGATCTTTAAAAATAAATTAGTTTTTGAGGGAAGATGTACTTTCTAAAATGTATACATTAAGACTTATTGGCATTTAAAATTTCTTTCCAAACGTAAACAAAATTTTTGAAATGAATTAAATGTGATTCATTTTTTTCTTAAAAAAAAAAAAAAAAAAAAAAAAAAAAAAAAAAAAAACGGTAAAGGACAGGCATGTGGTTCGCAGGAATACCTTTCACGTCATTTTCCTCTAAATTAATGAAATCCAGTTGTTAAATTATTTTTGTTTTAGAAGTGAAGTTTCCATTTAAATTTATTGTAACAGTACAATGTTTAATTGAATAAAATAATGTAAATCTAATAAATTGCTAAGAAATTCCAAACATGCACAGGGCAACGCAAAAATAAATAAATAAATAGATAAATAAATAAATAAAAATCAGCTTTCAGAAATTCTAAAAATTGTTCGTATATCTTAATTACAAGCTGAAGGAGGGTTTATTTCTATATTATTCTACATATAATAGTAATTTCATCAAATATAGTAAATTCCAATGCGATCTGATTTAAACTTTAAGATAGTTTATAAGACATGATAAAAAAAATTATAAAAAAGAGTGGCGTGTCACATTTCGGGGAGGAGATGGGGAGGGGCGTGAAAAAAATTAGGAAGTATAATAAGGCTAGTTGTTCGTATATCAAGCAGGGCGGTCGCTCTGCCAAGCCAAGCTTTAAAAAAAAAGGCCACACAAACAACGCCAAGAACTTAACTAGACCGCTAATGCTTACTTTCAGAAATCAACTTCGCAATGTTAAATCGACAAAACATGAAAGATTAAAATATGAGATATCAAATAAACCAAGCGTCGCAGGAAAAAAAAACGAAAACTAGAAGAATCTAATGAAGAATTTCTTCAATTTAAGACCAAACTCATCTTCATAAGTGATTTATAAACAGAGATATATAAACAGAGAATATAGATTTTAAAAAAAACGTCGAGTTACTTAAAATGATCCCTTTTTTCTTCGTCAAACTTTTTTTTTCAAACAACCTAAGGACCTTAATATTCGGCAGAATAAAAAAAGGATTGCATTTTTGAACAAGTAATTACGTAATCTGTGTGCTTTTATAAAACCCAGTGTAAAAAAAATATTATTTTCTATCCTTAATTAGCAAAAAACTGTTAATTAACTTGGCGATTAAAAAATTATGCAAAAACAGAGTTAAAACATGCCAACGACAATGTACCATCTGTATTATAATAGCACAAATCAGTTACAAGTTATAACAACATCAAATTTCATCTGCAAGTCAGCCATTTTCTTCTGAAGATATTTTTTTAAAAATAAAACTTCATAATTATAAGAACACACATTTTATCAAACAATTAAATATGACTGCAAACTGTGGCAGATGACTGTTTCCAACAAGAATAAGTATGAGAAATTCCCTTCCAGCGTATCGATCTGGGTGGCTCAGTCGCAGAGCGTCAACACGATATGCGTAAAGTCCCAAGTTCGAGTCCTGACCCAGGTCAATTTTTCACTCGTTTTGTTAAGTGCATTTAATTGTCTGATAAAATGCGTGTTCATATAATATAGTAAAATAAAGTAATCAGACGTAGTGTTTATGCTTTAAACATTATTTTAAATATCAAGCAGGGCGGTCGCTCTGCCAAGCCAAGCTTAAAAAAAAACGCCACACAAACAACGCCAAGAACTGAAATAAAGACCGCTAATGCTTACTTACAGAAAGCAACTTCGCAATGTTAAATCGACAAAACATGCCAGATTAAAATATGAGATATCAAATAAACCAAGCGTCGCTCAAATAAAAAACGAAAACTAGAAGAATATAAGGAAGAATTTCTTCAATTTAAGACCAAACTCATCTTCATAAGTGATTTATAAACAGAGATATAGCTTTTTTTTTTTTTAAACATCGAGTTACTTAAAATGATCACTTTTTTTCTTCGTCAAACTTTTTTTTTCAAACAACCTACAGGCCTTAATATTGTAAAATAAAGTAATCAGACGTAGTGTTTATGCTTTAAAAAATATTTTTAATATATAATTTACGTTTTTAGAAAGATCTTTAAAAATAAATTAGTTTTTGAGGGAAGATGTACTTTCTAAAATGTATACATTAAGACTTATTGGCATTTAAAATTTCTTTCCAAACGTAAACAAAATTTTTGAAATGAATTAAATGTGATTCATTTTTTTCTTAAAAAAAAAAAAAAAAAAAAAAAAAAAAAAAAACACGGTAAAGGACATGCATTTGGTTCGCAGGAATACCTTTCACGTCATTTTCCTTAAATTAATGAAATCCAGTTGTTAAATTATTTTTGTTTTAGAAGTGAAGTTTCCATTTAAATTTATTGTAACAGTACAATGTTCAATTGAATAAAATAATGTAAATCTAATAAATTGCTAAGAAATTCCAAACATGCACAGGGCAACGCAAAAATAAATAAATAAATAGATAAATAAATAAATAAAAATCAGCTTTCAGAAATTCTAAAAATTGTTCGTATATCTTAATTACAAGCTAAAGGAGGGTTTATTTCTATATTATTCTACATATAATAGTAATTTCATCAAATATAGTAAATTCCAATGCGATCTGATTTAAACTTTAAGATAGTTTATAAGACATGATAAAAAAATTATAAAAAAGAGTGGCGTGTCACATTTCGGGGAGGAGATGGGGAGGGGCGTGAAAAAAATTAGGAAGTATAATAAGGCTATCTGTTTGAAACTTTACGATATTTTATAACACATAACATAAATTAAAAAAATAAAGCCGAGTCAAAAATTATAGGGAGGGGCGGAGCGTGTTTTGCCTACAAAAGGGGGGAGGGGACACTTTTCTAAATTTTAACGATATCCGTCATGTCACATATCGTTACAAAGGACTGTGACCACTTATTCCTGTTATGTATCACAGGTATCACCCCCACATTTTCCGCCCCCCCCCCGACACTACTCATGTGATATATCGTTGGAAAGTTCTGTGAACGCTTAATTATACTATGCTGGGAGGGGGGCGGGATTTCTAAATTTTGCACATACCCCTCATGTGATACATCGTTGGAAAGGTCTGTGACCGCTTAATCCTATTATGAATCTCCGGTGTTCATCCCCCCACTTTGCACCTAAACGTGATTAGCTTTCACCATCAGGGGGCACTTTCCTATCTCTGTTTCTATGGGTCGGATCACGACGGGGTATGGCTCATTCGACTCGACATCTATAGCCTTAACGATTTCAGTGCCCGAGGTTCATATAGAACAGATTGCGCTACCTGGTGGTGGAAGATGGAACTTGAGCGTTCGCAGCACGAGTGCTATACGGTGCCGAAGCCAGTGGGGACACGTGTCGGAGGTTCGTTTGGTTAGAGGTTTATACTATTCGATGTGCAAATTAAGGGATTATCCGGTGCGGAAAGCAGCGGGGAACCTGGTCGGAGGTTCGTTCGGTTCGAGGTTTATCTTATTCGAGGTTTTACAAGATTCGAGGCCCCGATGGCTCATTAAGGGCCCGCTAGTGGGCGAAGCCAGCTAGTGTTAATAATAAAAGTGCGTGATATCACGTTTCATATCAAATGCAGCACTGACACGCTATGTACGTATTCCATTTTTATTCATTTCATGGATAAGTCAGTGATATTTTTTAACGCAGGATAACAAGTATTATAACAATCCACATTTAATATGTTGTTTTTAAGAGTGTATTTAGTTTAATTGAAAAATCTACTGGTATTTCTAGTTAACCCTTTAAACAATGACTGAAAGTAAAATGTAATTTTAGATTATTTCTCATGTTTAGATTAATTAAATTATGTTTAATCTATTTAAAAAAAAAGAAATGATATCTATAAAAACAACTTTTTAAAATTAGAAAAAGCCAAGCGTAAAAAAAAAAAAAAAAAAAAAAAAAAAACAGTTGTGGCTAAAAAATGGTGTGATATCAAATTTCCAAGCTATTATATTACTTATTTAACTTTTTTCCATTAAATAAGTTATCATATATATAAGTCGAGTGTATACGTATATGTTAATAGAAATCGTTTTCTCCTGTACTAAATACATCCTAACGAGTTTCTGAAAATGCAATTTTTTTCAAACTATGCATGATGGGCTTGGCGGCCATCTTTCCATATTTTTAAGCATCCAAATTTCTAAAGTAAAAGCGTAATATGTTTGCAATGTAATATGTTTATAACAATTTCGAACTTCAGATTTTAACTACGGACAGATAAATATGATAAGACTGATATTTTGAGAAATTGATTTTTACTAGTTTGAAATTATTAATTACTCTAAAAAATAAATCATAAGATGAATCTTTACGATAAGTCATCATTATCTTAAGACACAATTTTCAGAGCATACAAGTCTATAAATGAAACGCTTAAAACATTTGCTTAAATAACAATTTTGAACTTCGGATTTTAACTACGGATTTAAGTGTTTAGAATTTTGTGAATAATATGGAAAGATGGCCGCCAAGCCCATCATGCATAATTTGAAAAAAATTGCATTTTCAGAAACTCTTTAGGATGTATTTAGTACAGGAGAAAACGATTTCTATTATCATATACGTAGGCCCTCGACTTATATATATGATAACTTATTTAATGGAAAAAAGTTAAATAAGTAATATAATAGCTTGGAAATTTGATATCACACCATTTTTTAGCCACAACTTTTTTTTTTTTTTTCGCTGGGCTTTTTCTACTTTTGAAAAGTTGTTTTTGTAGATTTAACTTACACAGACTTTTCTGCTCTCCTGGTCGAGAGATGATAGTCTTCAAAAATGTAGGATAAATATTTTTATGGTAAGTTTCTGGGGCTTCTATTTTAGCAGTTTATACTTTATTTCTGTGCTATGCAATAACAACATTTTTACTTTTGCATCTTCTCTTAGTATTTTGCTAATATCTATGTTATTTTATTATTTAAAAAAATCATTTACTTTCTTTAGTCATAAAAGAAATATTCGCTTCAAAAAGGTCCAATTAAGATTTGAATAATTGGCTCCTCTCTAAATTAAGAATGCTATGTTTTATATAATATTAGCAAAACCCGCGGCTTTGCTCGCGTAATTGTTGAAAAATGCCAAGTGATATTCGTGGGCCTATTTTCATTAGAGGGAATTTTACTGCCACAGATAATTCAAAAATTACTAATTAAGCCATATTTTGAGTAAACTTCAGTCTCATACTGCATTAGGCAAACATGAGACTTAAATGAATAATTTAAATTAATGACAAATATTTTTATGGTAAGTTTCTGGGGTTTCTATTTTAGAAGCTTAGACTTTATTTCTGTGCTATGCAAAAACAATATTTTTACTTTTGCATCTTCTCTTAGTATTTTGCTAATATCTATAATATCTTATTTTATTATTTAAAAAAATGGGGTGTTCTCTCTCTCCCTCTATTTTTATTATTAACGCTTTCCAACCTAGTTGAAAAGTGTTTATGACATCGGTTTGTCTGCTGTCTGCCGTCTGCCCGTCTGCCGTCTTTCCATGCTCTAACTCCCGTAAATATACTTCAATTTTTCTTAAACTTTTGTATGTTATTGTCGTTTACTATAGCATGTTCCCTATTTCAACAGAAGTGTGTAGCACTTATAGTTTTTTTACAGGAACAGTCATAAGTATTCCGTTACATTACAGTCATTAGGGAATAATCGGTTCAAGCGCATTTTAATGACGCTACGTCGTTTTAAACATGATAAAATTAATATATATTTATGAAACGGTTTTAAACATGCTTTTTGTAGAATATGGGGTACAAAACATTTATTATTCATTTAACAGGGTCGAACAAAATAATTTTGTTACGCATTGTTCGACGGGGAAAAATCGTTTGCAGTTTAATTTAATGATGATTCACTAATTCAAACACAACGCAAATTATATGCATTACTGAGGTGCACTATAAATTGCTCCCTTAAAATTATGGTTTGCATTGCGTTTATTGTTCATTAACAGAGTCAAATAAAAGAATTTTGTTACACATTGTTCTACGGGGAAAAATTGCCTGCAATGTAATTCAATGATGTTTCAGTATTTCATAGATAATGAAAATTATACGCATTACTGTAATGCACTATAAATTGCTCGCTTTAAGCGAGCAATTTATAGTGCAGCTGTAGTAGCTATAGCAGTAGCTGTAGCAGCTAGTGTAGTATGATGTGCATTGCGTTTATCGTTCATTTACAGGGACACACAAAATAATTTGGTTACAGTATACGTGCGATAATTAGAGTCTATGTCTGATAAGTGGGTTTACAAGTTTGTTTTTGCGTTTTAAAGTTTAACTAAAATTTTTTCATATTACGTGGCGTGTATAAATTCGGTTGATCCTATACAGGGCTACACAAGGGAATTCATAAGTATTACGCATTATGGAAGTGAATTGCTGAAGGATAGTTTTTAATTGTGTTACGCATTTCTTGCTGACCTATATTTAGTAGACTAGTATAAGTTTGTGGAATATAAATAAATTCATATACAGGGCTACGCAAAGAACAAAATACATTGTCGTTTATAGTTGGTAATTGCTAGAAGTGAGTTTTAAATTGCCTTATGGTTTTTTTTAACCTGAATTAAATTTTAGCTTAATATGTGATGTGAACAAAAGTTTTTAGATAATATACAGGGCTGTACAAAAAATTTCGAGTGCATTTCAATCGACTGGCAAAAACTGCTAAATGTGAATTTTCAAACTGAAATAAATTTTATTATGCTATGTATTATATATCCAAATCTGCAGATCATATGCAGGCCTGCACAAGATAATTAGACTACATTTTTGCAATGGAAGGTATTTTTTAAAACTGTATTTTTCAATGAGGTATATGTTTTTTAAACTGTTTACTTACATATCTTCTTTTACCTCATTTAACGGTGAATTTTCGTTACAGTTTTCCGGATGTGTTGGAAAGTGTGTCATAATCTATAATAGACGCATGAAAATTTGATCGCAGATGTGGACACTCAACAAAACTGAAATCAAATATAAGCATTGGAGAATTTGAATTGAAGTAGAGCTGTTCTGGATGGAGAAACTTGAAGAAACCTGACTGATAAAACAGGGTTCGTACGCTTTTACCACAATGTTTTAATAGAATTTTTCTCCTTATTTAAAGCAGAAATGTACTACAAATCCTGTAATTAGACGAGGTGTTTACAATTTCGGCTATTTAAATAGAAAAAGTCTAATAAAAAATTGTGGTAAAATCGTACGAACCCTGTAAAAGAAACCTGACTGATATCCCTATTTTACTTACACAGACTTTTCTGCTCTCCTGGTTGAGAGATGATAGTCTTAAAAAATGTATGATAAATATTTTTATGGTAAGTTTCTGGGGCTTCTATTTTAGAAGCTTATACTTTATTTCTGTGCTATGCAAAAATAACATTTTTACTTTTGCATCTTCTCTTAGTATTTTGCTAATATCTATGTTATTTTATTATTTAAAAAAAATCATTTACTTTCCCTAGTCATAAAAGAAATATTCGCTTCAAAAAGGTCCAATTAAGATTTGAATAACTGGCTCCTCTCTAAATTAAGAATGCTATGTTTTATATAATATTAGCAAAACCCGCGGCTTTGGTCGCGTAATTGTTGAAAAATGCCAAGTGATATTCGTGGGCCTATTTTCATTAGAGGGAATTTTACTGCCACAGATAATTCAAAAATTACTAATTAAGCCATATTTTGAGTAAACTTCAGTCTCATACTGCATTAGGCAAACATGAGACTTAAATGAATAATTTAAATTAATGACAAATATTTTTATGGTAAGTTTCTGGGGTTTCTATTTTAGAAGCTTATACTTTATTTCTGTGCTATGCAAAAACAATATTTTTACTTTTGCATCTTCTCTTAGTATTTTGCTAATATCTATAATATCTTATTTTATTATTTAAAAAAATGGGGTGTTCTCTCTCTCCCTCTTTTTTTATTATTAACGCTTTCCAACCTAGTTGAAAAGTGTTTATGACATCGGTTTGTCTGCTGTCTGCCGTCTGCCCGTCTGCCGTCTTTCCATGTTCTAACTCCCGTAAATATACTTCAATTTTTCTTAAACTTTTGTATGTTATTGTCGTTTACTATAGCATGTTCCCTATTTCAACAGAAGTGTGTAGCACTTATAGTTTTTTTACAGGAACAGTCATAAGTATTCCGTTACATTACAGTCATTAGGGAATAATCGGTTCAAGCGCATTTTAATGACGCTACGTCGTTTTAAACATGATAAAATTGATATATATTTATGAAACGGTTTTAAACATGCTTTTTGTAGAATATGGGGTACAAAACATTTATTATTCATTTAACAGGGTCGAACAAAATAATTCTGTTACGCATTGTTCGACGGGGAAAAATCGTTTGCAGTTTAATTTAATGATGATTCACTAATTCAAACACAACGCAAATTATATGCATTACTGAGGTGCACTATAAATTGCTCCCTTAAAATTATGGTTTTCATTGCGTTTATTGTTTATTAACAGAGTCAAATAAAAGAATTTTGTTACACATTGTTCTAGGGGAAAAATTGCCTGCAATGTAATTTAATGATGTTTCAGTATTTCATAGATAATGAAAATTATACGCATTACTGTAATGTACTATAAATTGCTCGCTTTAAGCGAGCAATTTATAGTGCAGCTGTAGTAGCTATAGCAGTAGCTGTAGCAGCTAGTGTAGTATGATGTGCATTGCGTTTATCGTTCATTTACAGGGACACACAAAATAATTTGGTTACAGTATACGTGCGATAATTAGAGTCTATGTCTGATAAGTGGGTTTACAATTTTGGTTTTGCGTTTTAAAGTTTAACTAAAATTTTTTCATATTACGTGGCGTGTATAAATTCGGTTGATCCTATACAGGGCTACACAAGGGAATTCATAAGTATTACGCATTATGGAAGTGAATTGCTGAAGGATAGTTTTTAATTGTGTTACGCATTTCTTGCTGACCTATATTTAGTAGACTAGTATAAGTTTGTGGAATATAAATAAATTCATATACAGGGCTACGCAAAGAACAAAATAAATTGTCGTTTATAGTTGGTAATTGCTAGAAGTGAGTTTTAAATTGCCTTATGGTTTTTTTTAACCTGAATTAAATTTTAGCTTAACATGTGATGTGAACAAAAGTTTTTAGTTAATATACAGGGCTGTACAAAAAATTTCGAGTGCATTTCAATCGACTGGCAAAAACTGCTAAATGTGAATTTTCAAACTGAAATAAATTTTATTATGCTATGTATTATATATCCAAATCTGCAGATCATATGCAGGCCTGCACAAGATAATTAGACTACTTTTTTGCAATGGAAGGTATTTTTTAAAACTGTATTTTTCAATGAGGTATATGTTTTTTAAACTGTTTACTTACATATTTTCTTTTACCTTATTTAACGGTGAATTTTCGTTACAGTTTTCCGGATGTGTTGGAAAGTGTGTCATAATCTATAATAGACGCATGAAAATTTGATCGCAGATGTGGACACTCAACAAAACTGAAATCAAATATAAGCATTGGAGAATTTGAATTGAAGTAGAGCTGTTCTGGATGGAGAAACTTGAAGAAACCTGACTGATGAAACAGGGTTCGTACGCTTTTACCACAATGTTTTAATAGAATTTTTCTCCTTATTTAAAGCAGAAATGTACTACAAATCCTGTAATTAGACGAGGTGTTTACAATTTCGGCTATTTAAATAGAAAAAGTCTAATAAAAAATTGTGGTAAAATCGTACGAACCCTGTAAAAGAAACCTGACTGATATCCCTATTTTACTTACACAGACTTTTCTGCTCTCCTGGTCGAGAGATGATAGTCTTAAAAAATGTATGATAAATATTTTTATGGTAAGTTTCTGGGGCTTCTATTTTAGAAGCTTATACTTTATTTCTGTGCTATGCAAAAATAACATTTTTACTTTTGCATCTTCTCTTAGTATTTTGCTAATATCTATGTTATTTTATTATTTAAAAAAAAATCATTTACTTTCTTTAGTCATAAAAGAAATATTCGCTTCAAAAAGGTCCAATTAAGATTTGAATAACTGGCTCCTCTCTAAATTAAGAATGCTATGTTTTATATAATATTAGCAAAACCCGCGGCTTTGCTCGCGTAATTGTTGAAAAATGCCAAGTGATATTCGTGGGCCTATTTTCATTAGAGGGAATTTTACTGCCACAGATAATTCAAAAATTACTAATTAAGCCATATTTTGAGTAAACTTCAGTCTCATACTGCATTAGGCAAACATGAGACTTAAATGAATAATTTAAATTAATGACAAATATTTTTATGGTAAGTTTCTGGGGTTTCTATTTTAGAAGCTTAGACTTTATTTCTGTGCTATGCAAAAACAATATTTTTACTTTTGCATCTTCTCTTAGTATTTTGCTAATATCTATAATATCTTATTTTATTATTTAAAAAAATGGGGTGTTCTCTCTCTCCCTCTATTTTTATTATTAACGCTTTCCAACCTAGTTGAAAAGTGTTTATGACATCGGTTTGTCTGCTGTCTGCCGTCTGCCCGTCTGCCGTCTTTCCATGCTCTAACTCCCGTAAATATACTTCAATTTTTCTTAAACTTTTGTATGTTATTGTCGTTTACTATAGCATGTTCCCTATTTCAACAGAAGTGTGTAGCACTTATAGTTTTTTTACAGGAACAGTCATAAGTATTCCGTTACATTACAGTCATTAGGGAATAATCGGTTCAAGCGCATTTTAATGACGCTACGTCGTTTTAAACATGATAAAATTAATATATATTTATGAAACGGTTTTAAACATGCTTTTTGTAGAATATGGGGTACAAAACATTTATTATTCATTTAACAGGGTCGAACAAAATAATTTTGTTACGCATTGTTCGACGGGGAAAAATCGTTTGCAGTTTAATTTAATGATGATTCACTAATTCAAACACAACGCAAATTATATGCATTACTGAGGTGCACTATAAATTGCTCCCTTAAAATTATGGTTTGCATTGCGTTTATTGTTCATTAACAGAGTCAAATAAAAGAATTTTGTTACACATTGTTCTACGGGGAAAAATTGCCTGCAATGTAATTCAATGATGTTTCAGTATTTCATAGATAATGAAAATTATACGCATTACTGTAATGCACTATAAATTGCTCGCTTTAAGCGAGCAATTTATAGTGCAGCTGTAGTAGCTATAGCAGTAGCTGTAGCAGCTAGTGTAGTATGATGTGCATTGCGTTTATCGTTCATTTACAGGGACACACAAAATAATTTGGTTACAGTATACGTGCGATAATTAGAGTCTATGTCTGATAAGTGGGTTTACAAGTTTGTTTTTGCGTTTTAAAGTTTAACTAAAATTTTTTCATATTACGTGGCGTGTATAAATTCGGTTGATCCTATACAGGGCTACACAAGGGAATTCATAAGTATTACGCATTATGGAAGTGAATTGCTGAAGGATAGTTTTTAATTGTGTTACGCATTTCTTGCTGACCTATATTTAGTAGACTAGTATAAGTTTGTGGAATATAAATAAATTCATATACAGGGCTACGCAAAGAACAAAATACATTGTCGTTTATAGTTGGTAATTGCTAGAAGTGAGTTTTAAATTGCCTTATGGTTTTTTTTTAACCTGAATTAAATTTTAGCTTAATATGTGATGTGAACAAAAGTTTTTAGATAATATACAGGGCTGTACAAAAAATTTCGAGTGCATTTCAATCGACTGGCAAAAACTGCTAAATGTGAATTTTCAAACTGAAATAAATTTTATTATGCTATGTATTATATATCCAAATCTGCAGATCATATGCAGGCCTGCACAAGATAATTAGACTACATTTTTGCAATGGAAGGTATTTTTTAAAACTGTATTTTTCAATGAGGTATATGTTTTTTAAACTGTTTACTTACATATCTTCTTTTACCTCATTTAACGGTGAATTTTCGTTACAGTTTTCCGGATGTGTTGGAAAGTGTGTCATAATCTATAATAGACGCATGAAAATTTGATCGCAGATGTGGACACTCAACAAAACTGAAATCAAATATAAGCATTGGAGAATTTGAATTGAAGTAGAGCTGTTCTGGATGGAGAAACTTGAAGAAACCTGACTGATAAAACAGGGTTCGTACGCTTTTACCACAATGTTTTAATAGAATTTTTCTCCTTATTTAAAGCAGAAATGTACTACAAATCCTGTAATTAGACGAGGTGTTTACAATTTCGGCTATTTAAATAGAAAAAGTCTAATAAAAAATTGTGGTAAAATCGTACGAACCCTGTAAAAGAAACCTGACTGATATCCCTATTTTACTTACACAGACTTTTCTGCTCTCCTGGTTGAGAGATGATAGTCTTAAAAAATGTATGATAAATATTTTTATGGTAAGTTTCTGGGGCTTCTATTTTAGAAGCTTATACTTTATTTCTGTGCTATGCAAAAATAACATTTTTACTTTTGCATCTTCTCTTAGTATTTTGCTAATATCTATGTTATTTTATTATTTAAAAAAAATCATTTACTTTCCCTAGTCATAAAAGAAATATTCGCTTCAAAAAGGTCCAATTAAGATTTGAATAACTGGCTCCTCTCTAAATTAAGAATGCTATGTTTTATATAATATTAGCAAAACCCGCGGCTTTGGTCGCGTAATTGTTGAAAAATGCCAAGTGATATTCGTGGGCCTATTTTCATTAGAGGGAATTTTACTGCCACAGATAATTCAAAAATTACTAATTAAGCCATATTTTGAGTAAACTTCAGTCTCATACTGCATTAGGCAAACATGAGACTTAAATGAATAATTTAAATTAATGACAAATATTTTTATGGTAAGTTTCTGGGGTTTCTATTTTAGAAGCTTATACTTTATTTCTGTGCTATGCAAAAACAATATTTTTACTTTTGCATCTTCTCTTAGTATTTTGCTAATATCTATAATATCTTATTTTATTATTTAAAAAAATGGGGTGTTCTCTCTCTCCCTCTTTTTTTATTATTAACGCTTTCCAACCTAGTTGAAAAGTGTTTATGACATCGGTTTGTCTGCTGTCTGCCGTCTGCCCGTCTGCCGTCTTTCCATGTTCTAACTCCGGTAAATATACTTCAATTTTTCTTAAACTTTTGTATGTTATTGTCGTTTACTATAGCATGTTCCCTATTTCAACAGAAGTGTGTAGCACTTATAGTTTTTTTACAGGAACAGTCATAAGTATTCCGTTACATTACAGTCATTAGGGAATAATCGGTTCAAGCGCATTTTAATGACGCTACGTCGTTTTAAACATGATAAAATTGATATATATTTATGAAACGGTTTTAAACATGCTTTTTGTAGAATATGGGGTACAAAACATTTATTATTCATTTAACAGGGTCGAACAAAATAATTCTGTTACGCATTGTTCGACGGGGAAAAATCGTTTGCAGTTTAATTTAATGATGATTCACTAATTCAAACACAACGCAAATTATATGCATTACTGAGGTGCACTATAAATTGCTCCCTTAAAATTATGGTTTTCATTGCGTTTATTGTTTATTAACAGAGTCAAATAAAAGAATTTTGTTACACATTGTTCTAGGGGAAAAATTGCCTGCAATGTAATTTAATGATGTTTCAGTATTTCATAGATAATGAAAATTATACGCATTACTGTAATGTACTATAAATTGCTCGCTTTAAGCGAGCAATTTATAGTGCAGCTGTAGTAGCTATAGCAGTAGCTGTAGCAGCTAGTGTAGTATGATGTGCATTGCGTTTATCGTTCATTTACAGGGACACACAAAATAATTTGGTTACAGTATACGTGCGATAATTAGAGTCTATGTCTGATAAGTGGGTTTACAATTTTGGTTTTGCGTTTTAAAGTTTAACTAAAATTTTTTCATATTACGTGGCGTGTATAAATTCGGTTGATCCTATACAGGGCTACACAAGGGAATTCATAAGTATTACGCATTATGGAAGTGAATTGCTGAAGGATAGTTTTTAATTGTGTTACGCATTTCTTGCTGACCTATATTTAGTAGACTAGTATAAGTTTGTGGAATATAAATAAATTCATATACAGGGCTACGCAAAGAACAAAATAAATTGTCGTTTATAGTTGTAATTGCTAGAAGTGAGTTTTAAATTGCCTTATGGTTTTTTTTAACCTGAATTAAATTTTAGCTTAACATGTGATGTGAACAAAAGTTTTTAGTTAATATACAGGGCTGTACAAAAAATTTCGAGTGCATTTCAATCGACTGGCAAAAACTGCTAAATGTGAATTTTCAAACTGAAATAAATTTTATTATGCTATGTATTATATATCCAAATCTGCAGATCATATGCAGGCCTGCACAAGATAATTAGACTACTTTTTTGCAATGGAAGGTATTTTTTAAAACTGTATTTTTCAATGAGGTATATGTTTTTTAAACTGTTTACTTACATATTTTCTTTTACCTTATTTAACGGTGAATTTTCGTTACAGTTTTCCGGATGTGTTGGAAAGTGTGTCATAATCTATAATAGACGCATGAAAATTTGATCGCAGATGTGGACACTCAACAAAACTGAAATCAAATATAAGCATTGGAGAATTTGAATTGAAGTAGAGCTGTTCTGGATGGAGAAACTTGAAGAAACCTGACTGATGAAACAGGGTTCGTACGCTTTTACCACAATGTTTTAATAGAATTTTTCTCCTTATTTAAAGCAGAAATGTACTACAAATCCTGTAATTAGACGAGGTGTTTACAATTTCGGCTATTTAAATAGAAAAAGTCTAATAAAAAATTGTGGTAAAATCGTACGAACCCTGTAAAAGAAACCTGACTGATATCCCTATTTTACTTACACAGACTTTTCTGCTCTCCTGGTCGAGAGATGATAGTCTTAAAAAATGTATGATAAATATTTTTATGGTAAGTTTCTGGGGCTTCTATTTTAGAAGCTTATACTTTATTTCTGTGCTATGCAAAAATAACATTTTTACTTTTGCATCTTCTCTTAGTATTTTGCTAATATCTATGTTATTTTATTATTTAAAAAAAAATCATTTACTTTCTTTAGTCATAAAAGAAATATTCGCTTCAAAAAGGTCCAATTAAGATTTGAATAACTGGCTCCTCTCTAAATTAAGAATGCTATGTTTTATATAATATTAGCAAAACCCGCGGCTTTGCTCGCGTAATTGTTGAAAAATGCCAAGTGATATTCGTGGGCCTATTTTCATTAGAGGGAATTTTACTGCCACAGATAATTCAAAAATTACTAATTAAGCCATATTTTGAGTAAACTTCAGTCTCATACTGCATTAGGCAAACATGAGACTTAAATGAATAATTTAAATTAATGACAAATATTTTTATGGTAAGTTTCTGGGGTTTCTATTTTAGAAGCTTATACTTTATTTCTGTGCTATGCAAAAACAATATTTTTACTTTTGCATCTTCTCTTAGTATTTTGCTAATATCTATAATATCTTATTTTATTATTTAAAAAAATGGGGTGTTCTCTCTCTCCCTCTTTTTTTATTATTAACGCTTTCCAACCTAGTTGAAAAGTGTTTATGACATCGGTTTGTCTGCTGTCTGCCGTCTGCCCGTCTGCCGTCTTTCCATGCTCTAACTCCCGTAAATATACTTCAATTTTTCTTAAACTTTTGTATGTTATTGTCGTTTACTATAGCATGTTCCCTATTTCAACAGAAGTGTGTAGCACTTATAGTTTTTTTACAGGAACAGTCATAAGTATTCCGTTACATTACAGTCATTAGGGAATAATCGGTTCAAGCGCATTTTAATGACGCTACGTCGTTTTAAACATGATAAAATTAATATATATTTATGAAACGGTTTTAAACATGCTTTTTGTAGAATATGGGGTACAAAACATTTATTATTCATTTAACAGGGTCGAACAAAATAATTTTGTTACGCATTGTTCGACGGGGAAAAATCGTTTGCAGTTTAATTTAATGATGATTCACTAATTCAAACACAACGCAAATTATATGCATTACTGAGGTGCACTATAAATTGCTCCCTTAAAATTATGGTTTGCATTGCGTTTATTGTTCATTAACAGAGTCAAATAAAAGAATTTTGTTACACATTGTTCTACGGGGAAAAATTGCCTGCAATGTAATTCAATGATGTTTCAGTATTTCATAGATAATGAAAATTATACGCATTACTGTAATGCACTATAAATTGCTCGCTTTAAGCGAGCAATTTATAGTGCAGCTGTAGTAGCTATAGCAGTAGCTGTAGCAGCTAGTGTAGTATGATGTGCATTGCGTTTATCGTTCATTTACAGGGACACACAAAATAATTTGGTTACAGTATACGTGCGATAATTAGAGTCTATGTCTGATAAGTGGGTTTACAAGTTTGTTTTTGCGTTTTAAAGTTTAACTAAAATTTTTTCATATTACGTGGCGTGTATAAATTCGGTTGATCCTATACAGGGCTACACAAGGGAATTCATAAGTATTACGCATTATGGAAGTGAATTGCTGAAGGATAGTTTTTAATTGTGTTACGCATTTCTTGCTGACCTATATTTAGTAGACTAGTATAAGTTTGTGGAATATAAATAAATTCATATACAGGGCTACGCAAAGAACAAAATACATTGTCGTTTATAGTTGGTAATTGCTAGAAGTGAGTTTTAAATTGCCTTATGGTTTTTTTTTAACCTGAATTAAATTTTAGCTTAATATGTGATGTGAACAAAAGTTTTTAGATAATATACAGGGCTGTACAAAAAATTTCGAGTGCATTTCAATCGACTGGCAAAAACTGCTAAATGTGAATTTTCAAACTGAAATAAATTATATTATGCTATGTATTATATATCCAAATCTGCAGATCATATGCAGGCCTGCACAAGATAATTAGACTACATTTTTGCAATGGAAGGTATTTTTTAAAACTGTATTTTTCAATGAGGTATATGTTTTTTAAACTGTTTACTTACATATCTTCTTTTACCTCATTTAACGGTGAATTTTCGTTACAGTTTTCCGGATGTGTTGGAAAGTGTGTCATAATCTATAATAGACGCATGAAAATTTGATCGCAGATGTGGACACTCAACAAAACTGAAATCAAATATAAGCATTGGAGAATTTGAATTGAAGTAGAGCTGTTCTGGATGGAGAAACTTGAAGAAACCTGACTGATAAAACAGGGTTCGTACGCTTTTACCACAATGTTTTAATAGAATTTTTCTCCTTATTTAAAGCAGAAATGTACTACAAATCCTGTAATTAGACGAGGTGTTTACAATTTCGGCTATTTAAATAGAAAAAGTCTAATAAAAAATTGTGGTAAAATCGTACGAACCCTGTAAAAGAAACCTGACTGATATCCCTATTTTACTTACACAGACTTTTCTGCTCTCCTGGTTGAGAGATGATAGTCTTAAAAAATGTATGATAAATATTTTTATGGTAAGTTTCTGGGGCTTCTATTTTAGAAGCTTATACTTTATTTCTGTGCTATGCAAAAATAACATTTTTACTTTTGCATCTTCTCTTAGTATTTTGCTAATATCTATGTTATTTTATTATTTAAAAAAAATCATTTACTTTCCCTAGTCATAAAAGAAATATTCGCTTCAAAAAGGTCCAATTAAGATTTGAATAACTGGCTCCTCTCTAAATTAAGAATGCTATGTTTTATATAATATTAGCAAAACCCGCGGCTTTGGTCGCGTAATTGTTGAAAAATGCCAAGTGATATTCGTGGGCCTATTTTCATTAGAGGGAATTTTACTGCCACAGATAATTCAAAAATTACTAATTAAGCCATATTTTGAGTAAACTTCAGTCTCATACTGCATTAGGCAAACATGAGACTTAAATGAATAATTTAAATTAATGACAAATATTTTTATGGTAAGTTTCTGGGGTTTCTATTTTAGAAGCTTATACTTTATTTCTGTGCTATGCAAAAACAATATTTTTACTTTTGCATCTTCTCTTAGTATTTTGCTAATATCTATAATATCTTATTTTATTATTTAAAAAAATGGGGTGTTCTCTCTCTCCCTCTTTTTTTATTATTAACGCTTTCCAACCTAGTTGAAAAGTGTTTATGACATCGGTTTGTCTGCTGTCTGCCGTCTGCCCGTCTGCCGTCTTTCCATGTTCTAACTCCCGTAAATATACTTCAATTTTTCTTAAACTTTTGTATGTTATTGTCGTTTACTATAGCATGTTCCCTATTTCAACAGAAGTGTGTAGCACTTATAGTTTTTTTACAGGAACAGTCATAAGTATTCCGTTACATTACAGTCATTAGGGAATAATCGGTTCAAGCGCATTTTAATGACGCTACGTCGTTTTAAACATGATAAAATTGATATATATTTATGAAACGGTTTTAAACATGCTTTTTGTAGAATATGGGGTACAAAACATTTATTATTCATTTAACAGGGTCGAACAAAATAATTCTGTTACGCATTGTTCGACGGGGAAAAATCGTTTGCAGTTTAATTTAATGATGATTCACTAATTCAAACACAACGCAAATTATATGCATTACTGAGGTGCACTATAAATTGCTCCCTTAAAATTATGGTTTTCATTGCGTTTATTGTTTATTAACAGAGTCAAATAAAAGAATTTTGTTACACATTGTTCTAGGGGAAAAATTGCCTGCAATGTAATTTAATGATGTTTCAGTATTTCATAGATAATGAAAATTATACGCATTACTGTAATGTACTATAAATTGCTCGCTTTAAGCGAGCAATTTATAGTGCAGCTGTAGTAGCTATAGCAGTAGCTGTAGCAGCTAGTGTAGTATGATGTGCATTGCGTTTATCGTTCATTTACAGGGACACACAAAATAATTTGGTTACAGTATACGTGCGATAATTAGAGTCTATGTCTGATAAGTGGGTTTACAATTTTGGTTTTGCGTTTTAAAGTTTAACTAAAATTTTTTCATATTACGTGGCGTGTATAAATTCGGTTGATCCTATACAGGGCTACACAAGGGAATTCATAAGTATTACGCATTATGGAAGTGAATTGCTGAAGGATAGTTTTTAATTGTGTTACGCATTTCTTGCTGACCTATATTTAGTAGACTAGTATAAGTTTGTGGAATATAAATAAATTCATATACAGGGCTACGCAAAGAACAAAATAAATTGTCGTTTATAGTTGGTAATTGCTAGAAGTGAGTTTTAAATTGCCTTATGGTTTTTTTTAACCTGAATTAAATTTTAGCTTAACATGTGATGTGAACAAAAGTTTTTAGTTAATATACAGGGCTGTACAAAAAATTTCGAGTGCATTTCAATCGACTGGCAAAAACTGCTAAATGTGAATTTTCAAACTGAAATAAATTTTATTATGCTATGTATTATATATCCAAATCTGCAGATCATATGCAGGCCTGCACAAGATAATTAGACTACTTTTTTGCAATGGAAGGTATTTTTTAAAACTGTATTTTTCAATGAGGTATATGTTTTTTAAACTGTTTACTTACATATTTTCTTTTACCTTATTTAACGGTGAATTTTCGTTACAGTTTTCCGGATGTGTTGGAAAGTGTGTCATAATCTATAATAGACGCATGAAAATTTGATCGCAGATGTGGACACTCAACAAAACTGAAATCAAATATAAGCATTGGAGAATTTGAATTGAAGTAGAGCTGTTCTGGATGGAGAAACTTGAAGAAACCTGACTGATGAAACAGGGTTCGTACGCTTTTACCACAATGTTTTAATAGAATTTTTCTCCTTATTTAAAGCAGAAATGTACTACAAATCCTGTAATTAGACGAGGTGTTTACAATTTCGGCTATTTAAATAGAAAAAGTCTAATAAAAAATTGTGGTAAAATCGTACGAACCCTGTAAAAGAAACCTGACTGATATCCCTATTTTACTTACACAGACTTTTCTGCTCTCCTGGTCGAGAGATGATAGTCTTAAAAAATGTATGATAAATATTTTTATGGTAAGTTTCTGGGGCTTCTATTTTAGAAGCTTATACTTTATTTCTGTGCTATGCAAAAATAACATTTTTACTTTTGCATCTTCTCTTAGTATTTTGCTAATATCTATGTTATTTTATTATTTAAAAAAAAATCATTTACTTTCTTTAGTCATAAAAGAAATATTCGCTTCAAAAAGGTCCAATTAAGATTTGAATAACTGGCTCCTCTCTAAATTAAGAATGCTATGTTTTATATAATATTAGCAAAACCCGCGGCTTTGCTCGCGTAATTGTTGAAAAATGCCAAGTGATATTCGTGGGCCTATTTTCATTAGAGGGAATTTTACTGCCACAGATAATTCAAAAATTACTAATTAAGCCATATTTTGAGTAAACTTCAGTCTCATACTGCATTAGGCAAACATGAGACTTAAATGAATAATTTAAATTAATGACAAATATTTTTATGGTAAGTTTCTGGGGTTTCTATTTTAGAAGCTTATACTTTATTTCTGTGCTATGCAAAAACAATATTTTTACTTTTGCATCTTCTCTTAGTATTTTGCTAATATCTATAATATCTTATTTTATTATTTAAAAAAATGGGGTGTTCTCTCTCTCCCTCTTTTTTTATTATTAACGCTTTCCAACCTACTTGAAAAGTGTTTATGACATCGGTTTGTCTGCTGTCTGCCGTCTGCCCGTCTGCCGTCTTTCCATGCTCTAACTCCCGTAAATATACTTCAATTTTTCTTAAACTTTTGTATGTTATTGTCGTTTACTATAGCATGTTCCCTATTTCAACAGAAGTGTGTAGCACTTATAGTTTTTTTACAGGAACAGTCATAAGTATTCCGTTACATTACAGTCATTAGGGAATAATCGGTTCAAGCGCATTTTAATGACGCTACGTCGTTTTAAACATGATAAAATTGATATATATTTATGAAACGGTTTTAAACATGCTTTTTGTAGAATATGGGGTACAAAACATTTATTATTCATTTAACAGGGTCGAACAAAATAATTGTGTTACGCATTGTTCGACGGGGAAAAATCGTTTGCAGTTTAATTTTATGATGATTCACTAATTCAAACACAACGCAAATTATATGCATTACTGAGGTGCACTATAAATTGCTCCCTTAAAATTATGGTTTTCATTGCGTTTATTGTTTATTAACAGAGTCAAATAAAAGAATTTTGTTACACATTGTTCTACGGGGAAAAATTGCCTGCAATGTAATTTAATGATGTTTCAGTATTTCATAGATAATGAAAATTATACGCATTACTGTAATGCACTATAAATTGCTCGCTTTAAGCGAGCAATTTATAGTGCAGCTGTAGTAGCTATAGCAGTAGCTGTAGCAGCTAGTGTAGTATGATGTGCATTGCGTTTATCGTTCATTTACAGGGACACACAAAATAATTTGGTTACAGTATACGTGCGATAATTAGAGTCTATGTCTGATAAGTGGGTTTACAAGTTTGGTTTTGCGTTTTAAAGTTTAACTAAAATTTTTTTCATATTACGTGGCGTGTATAAATTCGGTTGATCCTATACAGGGCTACACAAGGGAATTCATAAGTATTACGCATTATGGAAGTGAATTGCTGAAGGATAGTTTTTAATTGTGTTACGCATTTCTTGCTGACCTATATTTAGTAGACTAGTATAAGTTTGTGGAATATAAATAAATTCATATACAGGGCTACGCAAAGAACAAAATACATTGTCGTTTATAGTTGGTAATTGCTAGAAGTGAGTTTTAAATTGCCTTATGGTTTTTTTTAACCTGAATTAAATTTTAGCTTAACATGTGATGTGAACAAAAGTTTTTAGTTAATATACAGGGCTGTACAAAAAATTTCGAGCGCATTTCAATCGACTGGCAAAAACTGCTAAATGTGAATTTTCAAACTGAAATAAATTTTATTATGCTATGTATTATATATCCAAATCTGCAGATCATATGCAGGCCTGCACAAGATAATTAGACTACTTTTTTGCAATGGAAGGTATTTTTTAAAACTGTATTTTTCAATGAGGTATATGTTTTTTAAACTGTTTACTTACATATCTTCTTTTACCTTATTTAACGGTGAATTTTCGTTACAGTTTTCCGGATGTGTTGGAAAGTGTGTCATAATCTATAATAGACGCATTAAAAATTTGATCGCAGATGTGGACACTCAACAAAACTGAAATCAAATATAAGCATTGGAGAATTTGAATTGAAGTAGAGCTGTTCTGGATGGAGAAACTTGAAGAAACCTGACTGATAAAACAGGGTTCGTACGCTTTTACTACAATGTTTTAATAGAATTTTTCTCCTTATTTAAAGCAGAAATGTACTACAAATCCTGTAATTAGACGAGGTGTTTACAATTTCGGCTATTTAAATAGAAAAAGTCTAATAAAAAATTGTGGTAAAATCGTACGAACCCTGTAAAAGAAACCTGACTGATATCCCTATTTTACTTACACAGACTTTTCTGCTCTCCTGGTCGAGAGATGATAGTCTTAAAAAATGTATGATAAATATTTTTATGGTAAGTTTCTGGGGCTTCTATTTTAGAAGGTTATACTTTATTTCTGTGCTATGCAAAGATAACATTTTTACTTTTGCATCTTCTGTTAGTATTTTGCTAATATCTATGTTATTTTATTATTTAAAAAAAACATTTACTTTCTTTAGTCATAAAAGAAATATTCGCTTCAAAAACGTCCAATTAAGATTTAAATAATTGGCTCCTCTCTAAATTAAGAATGCTATGTTTTATATAATATTAGCAAAACCCGCGGCTTTGCTCGCGTAATTGTTGAAAAATGCCAAGTGATATTCGTGGGCCTATTTTCATTAGAGGGAATTTTACTGTCACAGATAATTCAAAAATTACTAATTAAGCCATATTTTGATTAAACTCCATTCTCATACTACATTAGGCAAACATGAGACTTAAATGAATAATTTAAATTAATGACAAATATTTTTATGGTAAGTTTCTGGGGCTTCTATTTTAGAAGCTTATTCTTTATTTCTGTGCTATGCAAAAACAATATTTTTACTTTTGCATCTTCTCTTAGTATTTTGCTAATATCTATAATATCTTATTTTATTATTTAAAAAAATCATTTACTTGTTTTTGTCATAAAAGAAATATTCAGAATGAAGTGCTTCAATTAATTCCAAATTAATGGTAATTTATAATATATTTTGAAGGTTTTGTGCTCATTTTGTTTTTCATTTCAAATTTAGAAATTTTTAGAAGCAGTTCTTATTGAGTATTTACATCTTAAAAGTAAGTATGATGCCAAATACCAATTTTCTAGTTAAGTAAATTTCTTTAATAACAATATCACAAAAATTGCAATTTTAGAATACTATACTGAATTTCAAGTTTCTAACCCGAATACATCTAATTAAATCATAATGTATTCCGCTCATTTTAGCCTAAATTTCGAATTTTTTAGAAACTGGTCGTAGCGAGCATTTGCATTTTAAGAGTAACCAGCATACCAAATACGAAGCTTCTATACCAGTTGTACCACATAAATTTCAAATTTAGAACTTTTTTTTTTGCTCCTGTCTTTTTAAATTTCGCATTTTTAGTAAACAGTTCTGGGTGATCACTTCCGTGAGTAACAGCCTTGCGAAATTTCAAGATTCTAGCCCAGACAGTTAAAAAAAAATCGTAACTTAGAACATTTTTAGAACGCTTTTCGCTCTTTCGCACTTTTTAATTTCAATTTTTTTGTACGACCATTTGTGTCTTAAAAGCAACAGCCATGCCAAATTTAAAGTTCCTATCCCTAACAATTCAATAGAAATCGTAATTTAGAACGCTTTTAAAACGCTTTTCGCTCATTTCACACTTTAACATTTTGAATTTATTTACAAACGATTGTAAGCGAGCATCTGTATCCTAAAAGTAACCGCCATGCCAAATTTGAAATTTCTAATCCTGTCAGTATATATATATATAAATCGCAATTAATCCTCATGGACCCTTTTAAATTTCCATTTTTTAACTGTTCTGTGTGTGCACTTGCGTCTTAAAAAGTATCAGCCATGTCAAATTTCAAGCTTCTGTCCGTAACAATTCCATAGAAATCGTAATTTAGGAGATTTTTTTTAACACTATTCTCTCATATCACCCTTTCAAATTTCGAATTTTAGAAACTGTTCTTAGAGAGTATATATATCTTATAAGTAACTGCCTTGCCCAAATTCAAGTTCCTAATCCCTTCATTATCTTAAAAATTGCAATTTTAGAACGTTTTTTGCTCCTCGAACCCCTTGAGAGTAGTGGCACTGACATAAAATATAGCCTATGTTAGAGCACAGACTGTCACCATAAATTTGCGACCATTACATTTAAAATTGGTACGGTAATTTCAGAGATTCCATAGAAATTGTAATTTAGCATGATTTTAGAACGCGCTTAGCTCATTTCACCCTTTTAAATTTATAAGAGAATATTTATATCATATAAGTAACTACCATTCCAAATTTCAAATTTCTAGCTCTTTAATTATTAAAAAAAAATTAATTTTAGAACGTTTTTAGCTACCGTTCCCTTGGTATAAGTGACAGCGACTTAAATATCGCTTATGTTAGAGCAGGGGCTGTCCCCATCAATTTGCCACCATTACGTTGGAAAACGGTTCTGTAGTTCCAGATATTCAATAGAAATTGCAATTTAGAATGTTTTTAGAACGCTTTTCGCTCATTTCGTCCTTTTAAATTTTGAATTTTTTCTTTAAATTGTTCTTAGAGACCATTTGCATCTTATAAGTAAGTACCATGCCAAATTTCAGGTTTCTAGCTACTTCAGAAAAAAAAACGCAATTTTAGAACGTTTTTCGCTCCTGCCCCCCCCTCCCCTGGAAGTAGTGGTACTGACATAAAACATAGCCTATGCTGGAATATGGATCGTTACCATCAATTTTCCACCATTACTTTCGTAAACGGTTCTGTTATTCCAGAGATTCCATAGAAATTGTAATTTAGAATGTTTTTAGAACCTTTTCGCTCATTTCATTCTTTTAAATTTCGATTTTTTTTAATTTGTTCTTAGAGAATATTTACATCTTATAAATAATTACCATTCCAAATTTCAAGTTTCTAGCACGTTCAGTATAAAGAAATCGCAATTTTAGAACGTTTTTCGCTCCTGTCCCCCCCCCCCCCCCCACCTGGGAGTAGTGGTACCAACATAAAATATAGCCTATGCTGGAACAGGGATTGATACCATCAATTTTCCACCTTTACTGTCGTAAACGGCTCTGTTATTCCAGAGATTCAATAGAAATTTTAATTTAGAATGTTTTTAGAACGCTCTTCTCTCATTTCGTCCTTTTAAATTTCGATTTTTTTTGTTTTATTTGTTCTTAGAGAGCATTTACATCTTATAAGTAACTACCATGCCAAATTTCATGTTTCTAGCTCCTTCAGTATAAAAAAAAATCAAAATTTTAGAAAGTTTTTCGCTCCTGCACCCCCCTGGGGGTAGTGGCACCGACATAAAATATAGCCTATGTTGGAGCAGGGAGTGTCACCATCAATTTGCCACCATTACTTTTGAAAACGGCTCGGTAGTTCGAGAGATTCAATAGAAATTGTAATTTAGAATGTTTTAAGAACGCTTTTCGCTCATTTCATCCTTTTAAATTGCAAATTTTTTTAAAAAAATGTTCTTAGAGACCATTTTTATCTTATAAGTAGCTACCATACCAAATTTCAAGTTTATGACTCCTTCAGTATAAAATAATCGCAATTTTAGAACGTTTTTCGCCCTTGCACACCTCTGGGGATAGTCGCACTGACATACAATATAGACTATGTTACAGCAAGGACTGTTACCATCAATTTGCCACCATCACTTTTTTAAACGGTTCTGTAGTTCCAGAGATTCCATAGAAATTGTAATTTAGAATGTTTTTAGAACGCTTTTCGCAGATTTCGCCCTTTTAAATTTTTTTAGAATTTGTTCTTAGAAAGCATTTACATCTTATAAGTAACTACTATGCCAAATTTCATGTTTCTAGCTCCTTCAGTATAAAAAAAATCGAATTTTTAGAACGTTTTTCGCTTTTTTACCCCCCTGTTTTCAGTGGCAACGACATAAAATACAGCCTATGTTGGAGCAAGTATTGTCACCATCAATTTGCCAAAATCACTTTTGAAATCGCTTCGGTAGTTCCCACAATTACCCCTTACAAACAAACAAAAAAACAAATTTTACGTCTTTATAATATTAGTATAGTTAATCAGAATACATTTCAAATTAAGTCTTCAGCACCCTTTAAAACTAAAAAAACTAAAAACGCTTTAAAATGTAATGTTACACCAAATCTTCTCATATTTACAAATATATAACGCAATTTTGTATATTTTTTTTATGTTTATTCCTCAAATTTAAAAAAAAATACTTTGCCGCGGTCGTTGAGAGACATGCAATTCTGTTTACTGTAAAATTATTTTTAAAGTTCAAATTTCCGTCAGATTATTTTTGTATCTACTTTCAATTTTTAACAGTTTTTAGTTGAAGAAGTTTGGAAAATGATATTTTTACAAAGGATTATTTGGCATTAAGTTCCTTTAATCTGCCAGTTGAAATTTTCTGTAGCTCACGTTTAAAAAATACTTATTTTTAATCTTTCGCATATGTGAGCAAAATACTCAGCAAAAAAGTATCATCTAAAAGGTTAAAGAATATCCTAATAAAAAGAAAACTGCCCAGTTAAACTGAGGGCATTGAGCTCACAGGCTATTCACACTAATTGTCTATTATACTCTTTTTTCAAAGAATTTGTAATATGCCCTCGAAAAATAAAGAAATCAACAATATATTATGGGGGGGGGTCATCCGCCCGTTACCCCCCTCATAGTTAACTAATGAACCCCTTAAACTAATCAGGGAAGTCTCTAATTACTTTGAATATATATACAAAATTTGAAGAAAATCGGATAATTCTGCATGAAAAACCTATTTATCTAAATTAAGGGGGGATTAGCCCCCCTTTCCCCCTTTATACTTAACCAATGAACCCCCAAAACTATTCAGAGAAGCGCATTATCACAATGAACCTACATACAAAATTTGAAGAAAATCGGATAATTCTGCATGAAAAACTCATTTATCTAAATTAGGGGGGTTATCCCCCCCTTTCCCCCTTTATACTTAACCAATGAACCCCCAAAACTATTGACAGAAGCGCATTATCAAAATGAACCTATATACAAAATTTGAAGAAAATTTGATAATTCTGCATGAAAAACCTATTTATCTAAATTAAGGGGGATTAGTCCCCCCTTTCCTCCCTTTATACTTACCAATGAACCCCCAAAACTATTCAGAGAAGCGCATTATCACAATGAACCTATATACAAAATTTGAAGAAAATCGGATAATTCTGCATGAAAAACTCATTTATCTAAATTAGGGGGGGTTATCCCCCTTTCCCCCTTTATACTTAACCAATGACCCCCCAAAACTATTAACAGAAGCGCATTATCAAAAAAAAATGAATATATATACAAAATTTGAAGAAAATGGGATAATTCTGCATGAAAAACCCATTTATCTAAATTATTGGGGGTTAGCCCCCCGTTTCCCCCCTTTATGCTTAACCAATGAACCTCCAAAACTAATCAGGGAAGCGCCTTATCACAAGGAACCTATAAACAAAATTTAAAGTAAAACGGTTAGTTCTATCAAGAGTTATCGCTTTACGTACATACATACGTACGTACATACAGAACCGGCGGGCACATAAGCTCTCAGGCTTTGATAGCCTGTGAGCTAAAAAAGAGTTTTAAACAGGTAATATAATTCAGAAATTTAGCAAAATAAATGTTATATAGTTTTTATGTAATATTTTCTCGTAATATCTGAATTATAAAGTATAGATTTATCAAAAAATAAGATACCCACTTCAGAGAAGTAAATTAAGTACTTGTTTTGCAGTTTGTTTTGCAACTATTAAAGAGGAAATTATACAGGTGTTATAAACATTACATCTGGTATATAAAATTTTTCGAAATTGGTTATGTTAAGAAATTAATATAAAAGACAATAAAAAAACATAAATTTTGCATAAATCATGAAGTTGATCGGATAATTAGTTGCCGAGATATTTGGAATCATATTTTCCACACTCTTCGATTTTTCATGACCCTGTATTTCATCCAAATTTCACTTCGAAGATATATTTTAATTGGAAATTTGACGCTTAATCAGATGCAATAAACCGCTTGTTAATAGGATTATTATTTTTGGAGTTATAAGGATGTTTCTTTCAAGCAATTCAGTAATCGAGCCTTTAAAGTTTGTGACGTCATCAAGCCTCGATTTTATTTGAATTGCAATGCATTTTATAAGTAGTTTACACATTTCTTATTTTAATATTTTACATTATGCATATCCATGATGGGTAAGTATTACGGTGGCCCCCAACGACTAGTTTTTTTATTGCAAATATTGTACAAATCTACCAAGGAGATTTTTGTTTGGATTTAATTATGCTTCAATGGTTTGGTTCCATTTTCCACAAATGTAAAATCTTATTATTCATACAAAAAATAAATATGTACCGTAAGTTCCGGTGTATAATCCGCGTATCAAGCAATCAAGTTTATACCCACAAATTGTATTTAATTATTAAAGTCAAATATTTACAGCCATCTAGTAGGTTATATTTCATAAAATAAAATTTCTGGGTCAAAAATGATTGTTTGATCCGCGGATTATACGCCGGAAATGACGGTACTAATCAGTTTTTAACTACTTTTTCTTAAAAAAGGAAAGGGAAACAGAATTTAAATCTACAAACTAGAAAAAAAAACAGAGTAATTTGGATATCAAATCCTCAATGCACTCAACTGACTTAACAGGAGACAAAAGAAATTTTTTTCTTGCCCACTTACAAGTGCACGCATCAAAACGAAAAGAGAAGAACAACTTGCATTTTAATCCCCAAATTGCCTCGGATATATGAGAAACTCACCGTTCGATTTGGAATTGTGTTTACTTTTGGTAAATTAATACAGTGTTTAAAATACAGATAATTAAAATCCTACGAACTTTGAGTGTTCAAATAGTAACTCACACTTTTGAGACCATAGTTGAGTTCCTTTGACTACGGCAACCCGTAATAACGAACACGTACAGTATCAAACAGATAAAAGAGGTCAAAGTTTAAATATTCTAATGTTGAATCCACAAGACAAAATTAGATTTTTATCTTCTCAGAAATTCACCTGTAACTGCTTGTCAAAAAGGAATTACAATAACAAGACAGAAACATATTTCCGGTATTGCCTTTTTATTAAAAACACATTTTTAAATATGAAAATTAGTAATAAATTCCCATTTAAAAAAAATATGATATATGACCAACATTATTTTTTGTGTAAAACGTACCACAATCGCAAAATACATAGTTGTGTAAATTTACAGCTTATTCCAAACATTAAGTTTTAGAAAATGATAAATTTTAGATTTTGACTGTCTAACAAGGAGTGTGCCCAGCTTTGTAATCACAGATTTATAATATTTTTATATATGTTATAGGGTTAAAGCCCTTTAGTCTCAGGTTTAATGGATTTTAAAGAAAACTCCTAAGTTTTCGAGAAACAGGGGGTCTAATATTATAATTCAACTTAAATACTTACCTTGCAACGGGTTTACTGTGTTACAAAGTCTGTTGTGGGGCCCCTGATTATAATAAAATAAAACATTTTCAAATAAACTAAAAATAAATGCAGAAAGAAGATAAATGCTGAAAGCAAAATAACTTAAAGCGAAAGCTTACGTATCACAAACTAAAAAATTACGTAACTAAAAAAATGTACTAAAAAAACGTATCACAAACTAAATGTGCAAAAAATTTTGTTGCAATTAAATTATTGTGCTAATTTTTAATATAATCATGCTCCTTACTTAGAGTTGTATTATTATCGCATTGACTTCCCTTGTTAAGGCAATATATAAATAATGTTTCTTTAATCCCTTGAACGGCACCGGTATATTATATATACCACTTAATTTTAATCCCAAAATGCCACAATGACACCAGAATTTTACAATCAAATTTTGAATTTATAAAGTACATGAGGAAAAGCTTTTACTTATTTTAAAATAAATTCGTTCGTGAATCCTGGTGTCAATCAATCGATTCAATATTTTAGTTGCAAAAGTACTTTGCCCCTGGAGGGGTTAAAATCATGCAATTGACACAATTATTCCATATCATTGCCTCTGTGAAGAATATATGAAACACATTTTAAAAGTGTTTAAAAAAATAACCGTTTAATGATTTTTTATAAAACGATATAGATACAAACAAAAAAATAAATATGTTAACATTATAATTAAGGCACAATATTATACAGGGTTCGTTCGCTTTTACTACAGATTTTGAATAGAACGTTTAGCCTTATTTAAATGCAGAATAGTCTTACAAATCCTGCAATTAAAAGAGGCGCTATTTAAATATTAAATATAAATTTTCTATTAAAAATTGGGGTGAAAGCATACGAACCATGTTATAAATTTTAATCGCGATTATAAAATTATAACTAGCTGGCTTCGCCCGCCAGCGGGCCCCTAATTTACATCGGTGCCTCGAAACTTTTGTATTCTCCGGCTCGCATCCCCCTCGAACGGAACGAACCTCCGACCCGGGTCCCCGCTGCCTTCGGCACCGTACACCGGTCGTACTACGCACGCACCGGATAATCCCATAATTTGCATAATCCCTTAATTTGCACATCGAATAGTATAAACCTCTAACTGAACTAATCTCCGACCCTGGTACCCGCTGCCTTCGGCACCGTATACCGGTCGTGCTACGCACGCACCGGATAATCCCTTAAATTGCACATAGAATAGTATAAACCTGTCACTGAACGAACCTCCGGCTCGGGTCCCCGCTGCCTGCGGCACCGTATAGCAGTCGTTCCGACCCTGGTCCCCGCTGCCTTCGGCACCGTATACCGGTCGTGCTACGCACGCACCGGATAGTCCCTTAAATTGCACATAGAATAGTATAAACCTGTCACTGAACGAACCTCCGGCTCGGGTCCCCGCTGCCTGCGGCACCGTATAGCAGTTGTTCCGACACTGGTCCCCGCTGCCTTCGGCACCGTATACCGGCCGTGCTACGCACGCACCAGATAATCCCTTAAATTGCACATAGAATAGTATAAACCTCTAACTGAACGAACCTCCGGCTCGGGTAACCCGCTGCCTGCGGCACCGTATAGCAGTCGTGCAGCGCACGCGCTGCAGTATACGTTAGTTCCACCTTCCGCCACCAGGTGGCGCAAATAGAAAAAATAAACCTCGAATAAGATAAACCTCGAACTGAACGAATCTCTAGAACCCCACAGTTAAGATAAAACAACTTGAAGGGGGGGGGAGGGAGGACACTGCTTTTCCTTAAACAACTGAATTAGACTGCCGGAAAAAAAATCTGATGTAAACAACTTATTTGGAGTACCGGACTTCTTGTTCAAAGACAGGGACCTGTAAGAAAACTTAAAACTGAAAAAAAAAATCGATAACGGGCGAAGCCCGCTTTTCCCTGCGCAAATAGAAAAAATAAACCTCGAATAAGATAAACCTCGAACTGAACGAATCTCTAGAACCCCACAGTTAAGATAAAAAAACTTAAAAACTTGAAGGGGGGGGGACACTGCTTTTCCTTAAACAACTGAATTAGACTACCGGAAAAAAAATCTGATGTCAAACAACTTATTTAGACTACCGGACTTCTTGTTCAAAGAGAGGGACCTGTAGGAAAACTTAAAACTGAAAAAAAAAAAATCGATAACGGGCGAAGCCCGTTTTTCCCTATCATAGTATCTGGTTGCCACTCTAAAACAAAAACTTAAGATACTCGTTATGGCAGTTTTTAGACGCGGCCTACTTCTTAAAATCGTAATATCTAGCCGGCACTGTAATAGAAATCTTTCTTTTGCTTTAATTATACAAATAACGATGATTAATTATACAATAAAATAATATATCGGCTCCTAATGAAGATATGAGAATAAATTTTAGATATTCTGAAAGCAGAATCCATTTTGAGTCGCCTTGTCAAAGTTTGCAATTAATGCGCCCCTTAGATTCGGAAATGGGCCCCCCTCTGAAAAAACGCAGTTGAACGTCACGTGACCCTTCTGGCATTCGCAGCGCCGAAAGAAATGAAAAATAATTTTTTATAGATCGATTTTTAAAGGATTTTTTCGGTTCTAATGGTCGTACGGGAATGATTTTTCGATTTTCTGAAAGCAAATGCTCTCGTGAATCTGTCTGTCCGATTTCCGAATTTCTGGCCCCCCGACTTCATTGTTTTTCGAAAGCGCACTGGAGCGATGAATACAGGCCGGTCAAGTGAAAATCCTCCGGAACACCTGCGGTGGCGGAGAGTGAAATCTTTTTGCAGCCGTGTCTCCGGCTGTCTGCTGTCTGACATTCCCAGCGGTGAAAAAGAATTCGAAAATTACATTTTATCGATCGATGTTTAAAGGATTTTTTCGGTTCTAATCGTCGTACGGAAACGATTTTTCGAATTTATGAAACCTGACGACGTCTCGGTTGCGTACGTGCGACTTCCGAATTTCTGCCCCCCCCGGATTCCGGAGATACGGGTCGGACCTGCGCTGCGGTTTGGGGCTTTAATCGCTCCCTGGGAACCCCGCCGTCTTTTCATTCCCGACTCGACGGAGACCGGCAACCCTGTTCGGAGGCGAAAATGTTTGCTGTTTTCTTTTCCTTTCCGAGTTGGGTTTCGGTCGGTAATTAAAACAGTTTCGTCGATTAATAACGCCCCGGGTCCGGTCCGGAGGCCCGACCTGATCAAAACTTGAGCGTCGCGCAATTTTTCCGAATTTTTCGGTCCGCGTCCGGCGTCGGTGCGTCGATTAGTCCCGGAACCTTTGCGTGTACAAAGGTGGAGTGCACAGACAGACAGAAAAAAAGAAAGAAAGAAACACACACAGACGTTTACCGTCCTTAATATTAGGGACTAGCTGGCTTCGCCCGCCAGCGGGCCCCTAATTTACATCGGTGCCTCGAAACTTTTGTTTATCCGGCTCGCGTCCCCCTCGAACCGAACGAACCTCCGACCTGGGTCCCCGCTGTCTTCGGCACCGTACACCGGTCGTGCTACGCACGCACCGGATAATCCCATAATTTGCATAATCCCTTAATTTGCACATCGAATAGTATAAACCTCTAACTGGACTAATCTCCGACCCTGGTCCCCGCTGCCTTCGGCACCGTATACCGGTCGTGTTACGCACGCACCGGATAATCCCTTAAATTGCACATAGAATAGTATAAACCTGTCACTGAACGAACCTCCGGCTCGGGTCCCCGCTGCCTGCGGCTCCATATAGCAGTCGTTCCAACCCTGGTTCCCGCTACCTTCGGCACCGTATACCGGTCGTACTACGCACGCACCGGATAATCCCTTAAATTGCACATAGAATAGTATAAACCTGTCACTGAACGAACCTCCGGCTCGGGTCCCCGCTGCCTGCGGCACCGTATAGCAGTCGTTCCGACCCTGGTCCCCGGTGCCTTCGGCACCGTATACCGGCCGTGCTAGGCACGCACCGGATAATCCCTTAAATTGCACATAGAATAGTATAAACCTCTAACTGAACGAACCTCCGGCTCGGGTCCCCGCTGCCTGCGGCACTGTATAGCAGTCGTACTGCGCACGCGCTGCAGTATACGTTAGTTCCACCTTCCGCCACCAGGTGGTGCAAATAGAAAAAATAAACCTCGAATAAGATAAACCTCGAACTGAACGAACCTCTAGAACCCCACAGTTAAGATAAAAAACTTGAAGGGGGAGGGGGTTACTTAAACAACTGAATTAGACTGCCGGAAAAAAAAATCTGATGTCAAACAACTTATTTAGACTACCGGACTTCTTGTTCAAAGACAGGGACCTGTAGGAAAACTTAAAACTGAAAAAAAAAATCGATAACGGGCGAAGCCCGCTTTTCCCTATCATAACATCTGGTTGCCACTGTAAAACAAAAACTTAAGATACTCGTTTTGGCAGTTTTTAGACGCGGCCTACTTCTCAAAATCGTAATATCTAGCCGGCACTGTAATAGAAATCTTTCTTTTGCTTTAATTATACAAAAAACGATGATTAATTACACAATAAAATAATATATCGGCTCCTAATGAAGATATGAGAATAATTTTTAGATATTCTGAAAGCAGAATCCATTTTGAGTCGCCCTGTCAAAGTTTGGAATTAATGTGCCCCTTAGATTCGGAAATGGGCCCCCCCTCTGAAAGAACGCAGTTGAAAGTCACGTGACTATTTTATCTCTTTCAGAAATGACTTATCCACAGACGATTCGTCTGCGTTGAATGTTGAAATAAAAAAGAAGCTGTCTCTTCGGAATAGAAATAAATTCATTTGCCGTGTCATTAATGAGTTTTAATTGATATCTTCAAAAATTACTGGTCGATTTTTACGAATTTTTTTTTGTTGAATTCGCGATTTTTTTATACACGTGTTAGCAAATTTTCGCGAATGTAGAGTCATTATTTCCACTTGTTTCAAAAAGGAGTGGGGCGATTTGATCTCGGATCTGTCGACCCTGCATTCTTTACGGCAACCTTTTTTTACGTCTGGGGTCGATGTTGGATGTCTGGTCAGTTTTTGGCCGAAATAAAGAAAAGTTACGGTCCGAATTTCAAAAAATTTGACGTTTTGGAACGACAAAAATCGGCCGCGTGTGTACTCCGATTTTCGGATCGATACCTCCGGTACATTTTTTTTTATTCGATGATGCGTTAAAAAGCGACGATTTGGATGTCTGCGATTATCAAAACGGAAATTTTTTTCGATTCTTTTTCCAGTTCGGTTTCGGTCGGTAATTAAAACACTTTCGCTCATTAATAACTCCCCGGGTCCGGGTCGGAATCCCGACCCGATCGAAACTTGAGCGTCGCGCCTTTTTTGCGAATTTTTCGGTCCGCGTCCGCCGCCCGTGCGTCGCCTGGTCCCGGAGCCTTTGCGGGTACAAAGGTGGAGTGCACAGACAGACAGAAAGAAAGAAAGAAAGAAACACACACAGACGTTTACCGTCCTTAATATTAATGATTACAAATATATTTATGAAACGAAAAATGAGAAAAATAAATGTAGCTCGTTCCGGTCCCGAGCCTTTGGAATCCCAGCCTTTCGTATCAACGAGCAGACGCTATAACAACTGATCTACAATCAACGCAGTAATTTCGTTACAAAGTAAGTATTTATGTTGTGTTATTATAATAGACCTTCAATTCCTCGAGAAATACAGAGCGTTGTATAAAATCCGTTGAACCTAAGACTAACGAGCTTCTACCCTACGACATATATAATAATAATCAAAATCTGTGTTTACAAAGCTTGGCAGCTTGGCCCTCTCCTTGTAAGTCAAGGATGTGATACTATGAGCCGCATGATACCACTAATTGTTGATAGTAATCTTCGTCATATTTAATTGCAGAAATTTTGTGATTAACCCTCCTACTACCAATGAAATCTTCTTTAATCTCATTTATTTTGTTTTGAAATTGTGTAATGTTTCGAACCAAAATAAAACAATAATTTAAACTTAATTAATGAAATCAAATAGACAGCTGGTAGGAAGAAAGCACATTTAACCCTTAATTGCATAGTGATGTAAATTTCCATCACTGTTTATTTAACTTTTAATAAATAAATCAACTTCTTCGCCACCACTGTATTTATATAGAAATATTAATCCAGTAAATTTCCCATGAACTATGTTGCTGAACAAAGTTAAAAATCTATCTTAAAATTTCTGGTGTCTAATATTTAATATATGTATAAAAAACACAATTTTAAAAGAAAAACTCATGAAAAGAAGGGTTAACACATTACCTTCGGGAAACGAGAAATCCGATTTTATTTTTACCGACGTTTTTATTCTGAAAACATCATTGACTGAGAGCGTGGCTTCTGCGTTAGAGAAAATGCACTATTATTATATTGTACATATTTGTATTAGATTTCTGATTCTAAACATGATTGTTTGATCCGTAGATTATATAACGGATTTTTGCCTAAATATCTTTTCCACCACAATTTAAACATTGTACTCTGCGGTTCACTTAATCACAAAGTTTCCGTAACTCGATAAGGTTAGCTATTCTATTCTGAAATGGTGATAGAGCACAATTTGTGCACCCGTAATTTCAATAAACTACTTTTTTGATTTGATATTCTGAAGTACCGGTGGACGCGGTATCTTTGTTTTATTCCGTTGGTAAAACATTGTTACGGTTTTCTTAAATTGGAAATAAACATCTAAGATACCAAACGCAAACCATTACTTTATATTTTTAAAGAAAAAAATATAAAAACAAAATTTTAGTTTGCCAGAAATTTTATTTTTGCTTCAGTGAATCAATTCTTTTAAAACCTTATTGAAGAAGGAAATATTGTTAGAATGTTTAGTTTGGATCAGAAATTTTCTAAATGTAAATACCATAATTAGATTAAAACATTCGTTAACCCTCTATTGTTCATGATAGACTGCGTTCTAGAATTTCTGTAATGCAGGGAATCCGAATTCATACCAGAATATCAAATCTAAATAATAAATTTCGCTTTATTTAATGGCGGAATGTCTTTTATTAAATAACGCGAATATTGCTATTTTAAATTTCTGATATGAATTCATAATAGCTGAATAATAAATTCACTTATTTGGGATCACTGAAGGTAGTATATATTCTACATGGCAATAGAGGGTTAAAATCATTCCCAAAAATGTTTTTATGAACTTTGTGTTTTTCACACAAAAGGTTATATGCTATTGGACTTTTAAAAAAATCTCAACGTTGCTATTTGAAATGTATAAGTTTAATTTTAAAAGGTTGTCAAAAAGTCATTTCTCAGAATTAAAGTTAAGGGTAAAAAATATATTTTTATATTTTTCTGGACTTATCTAACACCATGTCAGAATTTATCGAGACTGTGAGAAATATTTCATTCAACTGCATTTTTAGATTACGTTTTTTACATTCCTAACCATGACATCCACGGAAACGATGTCCTCAGACAAGTTGTTTGAAGTAAACTATTTGTATCAAAATATATATTAAACTGAATTGAATGATGCTACTAAATTAAGATTTGTTTAATTATTATTTCCCGATGTCTTATTTTAGTTAACTTTTTTAATCCATATTTGACTGTATGTTGTCCACGGAACTGAAACAGTGATCTTTACATTCATGCTTTTTTCATAATTATATATATAAAAAAATTGCTACATATTGTACACATCCGTAATTTGCAACATGTTGCTACATAAAAAGCTTTTCTTTCACACTACAAGTTTTCTCTGCCATCTTTTCAGCTATTTAGAAGCTATTTGTTTTTTTGCTCAATTTCTAGAGACAGTTATTTATCAATTAAAACCATAAATAAACAAGATTACTATTCGAAGTTGAACCTGACATTAGGTTTAGAAAGCACTGAATTAATAGGTAAAAATACATCATGAAATAGAAATGCTTTAAATCAAGTTTACAGGTTTTCAAACTAGGGCTGTGACAGGTGACGGACATAATTTGGCAAGATATTTTAATCTCTGTCGACACATTATTTATATGAAAAATTAATATTTTTTATTATTTAATTACTTACGTGTAATGTTTGGTCACCATGTTTATTTTGTAATTTATTTTAATCGTAATAAATATTTTAATAAATATTTTGTGACATCGATTTGCACGTTTCTAGAAGAATCGCATAATAGCAAACGGTTAGTACAAGTACTTACTCTTGAATACTACTATTTACGAAATGTACGCCTTATTTAATCGTAGAATCTTGCATTAAATATGGAGAAAATTAGTTTCCGTCTAGCGCAGAGCTGTCTAACCTTTCGCCAATGGAACACCGCGGAATTCTATTTGTAATGCTTTCTTTATTTAATCTCAGAATAGGAATTCTGCTATTAAAGAAAGTGAATTTTACTATTAAATTTAGGTTATGTTTCATGAGCGCCAGTTTGGGGATTCCTGGTAAATCCTGAGTACAAAATAAGGGCCGATACTAACATATTAAGACAGGTCGCAAGATAGCTGCCCCACAACTCATTATAGTGCTGTGCGGGTTAAGCTCGAAACATTAAGGCAGTACCGTAGCACGTATACCCGGCCAACTATTCATAAAGAAAAAGAAATTCGCCATGATAAAAAATTAATGCACATTTCCACAAAATAAACGTCACCATGGCTGACACCTTTTCCGAATAGTAATCTTTGCGTTTAATCATACTCGTAGTATATGTCTGCAAATCATTACTAAAATTTTGCTTTTGGTATTGCACTGGTGTTGAAAAAAATGCGTTATTCATTGTAATTCCACTCTCTAGCACAGGCTGCGCTCATCTGCTTTAAATTCCTGCACGATCTCGAGAAGATTTATTACATTGCAGTTTTAGCACATACTCATCCTTAGCCGTAATCAGCTTATACACTCAGTTGCATTTGTAAATGAATCCAAAGTTCAAGTTTCAAAGTATTACTTTAACCCCATAACCCTTTAACGGGCGGTGGTCACAAAAAAGGACACGTAATTTTTAATTCCAAAACTGACAAACAGCACCAAGAATATTTAATTAAAATTTTCCTTTTGTTAAGTACCGGATAATAAGCAAGTTTTTATTTTCTAATGAATTCGATTGTAATTTCTGGTGTAAGTCCATTATTTCATCATTTTACAGCCAGATTTAGTCCGCGCCGGAAAGGGTTAACTGTTGGAGGTTTTTTGACACCATAAACTAAAAATAGGCACAATACACCACTTTTTCAGTACTAAAATATTTGCTTTGTGTAATCGAAAATGGACTGCCGATCAATAAAGCGAAGGTTGTGTTTAAAAATTACTGGTGTACAAAAGCTTTTAGTAACAAAACAAGCAAGCTCTTCTTGCCCGAACTGAGTTCGGGATACACAGTTAAGGGGTTAAGATCTGAAAAACTTCCGTTTTGTTTTCAAGTCAAGTAAAACGCGTACTAATCGATATTTTAATTACTGGTTTTTTGCTCAATCAGGCGTGAAACCAGCATTTCTACATGCGTATGCCATTTCTTCAAATTATATAGAAAACGAGTAATTTTATTAAATAAAATAATTTATATAACAGCCAAATAAAAACTAAAATCCTTTCATTAAATAAATTTCCTGGTTCAAATTATGTAAAAAATCATGAAATAAAAGAAAGATTGATAACTATGTACAGTTTTCCAAAAGAGAGAACCAAATTATCGAAGAGAGATGAGAGATGAAACGTTCGAAGCGGATTTATGAAGACATTCGATATCGTGAATCTATATTTTAAACTAGAGTTCGTCTACATATTAAACATTGTAACAACTTTGACTTTCAAAATGGTAACACTCACATATTTGACACTATGTTTGAGTTCGTTGCGTCATGCCAACCCAGAAAAAGTATATTTTCTATATTTTTTCAAAATCCATCATAAACTTACATTAGTTAAAAATTTCAGACTGTCTTTTATGTGGATGCGACAAATAAAAGGAAAAGGAATTTATTAATAATTTTTATAACTAAAATATGATAAAAAAAATGTGCTTAAATTATTCTTGGGTCAATTACTTCTCTCTAAATAAAAAAGAAACAGTCCAATCATGCGTTTTTAACCCATTAAAGCCTAGCGGCACCATATGGTACCAGATAAGTTTCAACCATTTTTTTGTTTTTACACCAGTATTTTTTACGGAAACATTATCTTTATTTAATGACTTGAAGTTCGTGATGAAATCAAACAAAAATTTCTAATTAAACAAAAACTGGTGTGAAATGTAAGTTTTGCATTTTAAAGACGAAAATAATTCCGGCTTTAAAGGTTTAAGGAATATATAAATTAAAATTTGTCACGTCTATTTTCAGTAGCTTCTTCAAATTTTGTAACCCAACTAACTCTATGGAAGTTCAAAAACATACATAAACTAAGTATTTTGTGGGGCAGTCTTGTGCCAAGAAATTCAAATAACGTGCCGAATGTGATCGTTACAACTTGAAAAATGATAGTTGGTACAATATTTCACATGTATTTGTAACATTTGTTTTTAAAATTGCGCTCATATTCAGGAAGACGTTATTTCTCCGAGAATAATAACAGCTTTGCCGTGATTTCACGGGTTACCAGGTTGGCCTATTTTGTATTTAGAAATTTCGAATTCAAACCGTAAATTCCGAAAGAAGACATTTTATTTTAGATAATGACGAAAAGGCTGTAATTAAATAAAGAGAAAATTACTATCCAAATTCCTGGCATGAATTCGGTATCGTAATTTCCTGAGGATAATCCACGGATCAAACAACTCTGTTTCGACCCAGAAATTTTATTTTATGTATTGATCGATGTAAATATTTGACTTCAATTAATAAATAAAGTTTCTGGGTCAGATTCGAATTGTTTAGACGGCGGATTATAGGCCGAAAATTACGGTATTTCCGAACTTAAAATAAAGGACATGCTTGGAACCAGTGTTGCCAGCGGACTATTTCTTTTACAATTCCGATTGCTTGATTGGCACCACTTTTTTTTAAATGGTAAAATTTCCCTTGTTTTTGCCTTATTAAATCTGTCATTAAATAAATCGGATTTTACTTTCTCTAAAAACAGGTGGCAATCAAGAAAACGGAATTAAAAAAAAGTAGCTTGCTGGCAACACTCCTTACAACCCTGATTTCATTCTAAACTACCTGCGAATAAAGATAGGTTTTATCACGTTTAACGAAAGGAAGCATACAGACCTCCAACCACTAGGTATAACGTATATTGGCATGTCCTAACGGCACTGCTGTTCGGTTACGCTGTACAGATCCTGTAACATCATTTCTTGACACAGTTGAACTTGTTTCTTCTTCTACAGTAAGGTTAAGCGGCGATGAAGGAACGTTATACTGTACTGTAAATTTTTTCTGGTATGAAATTTAAAATATATGTTTGTGCATGAACATCTTCAAACTTTGTCCCTTGTAACTCTATGAAGATTTAACAAAAAATGCAAAAATTATACGCTATTTCAGGCTGTTTGGATAAAAATAACTCATATAACTCGCCAAAATTGTGTGTTATCACTTAAAAAATGAGAGTTGGTGCATTTTTTTTATAACGAACCAAGAATCAAAATTTATGCACAACATTAAATAGTAGACACTATTCCGACGCTACTACAAGTGGATTGATTCCTATATGTTTTTATACAATTATTTGCAACAGACTCTCGACAGATTCAACAAATTTTCTTGTTCATTGGGTGTAACTATAATGTCACGATGTCACGTACTATGCCACATATGTCACAATTGAGGTTAACGTTTGTTACATAAGCCATAAGCGCTGACTTCAGAGGCAACAAGGCATACTTTCAGCACTAATTTTGAAAGCATTTTCCTCCTATTTAATTATTGTTATTAAGTAAAACAAAATTAAAATTTTAAAATATAGTGATGGAATTTTGCCTGATTTCTCCTGTCGCACGTTATGTCACCACTTATGACGGAAGTAATTTGCACCAAAAGTTTTCACATCAATATGTTCATGCAATATACTTCGTTATATGTTTACATTGCAAATATTGTACAAATCTACCAAGAAGATTTTTGCTTGGATTTAATTATGTTTCAATGGTTTGGTTCAATTTTTCACAAATGTTCAATCATATTATTCATACAAAAATAAATATGTACCGTAATTTCAGGCGTATAATCCCAGGATCAAGCAATCAAGTTTATACCCACAAATTTTATTTAATTATTGAAGTCAAATATCTACAGCGATATAGCAGGTTACATTTCATAAAATAAAATTTCTGGGTCAACGCATGATTGTTTGATCCGCGGATTATACGCCAGAAATTACGGTACTAATCAGTTTTTAGCAACTTTTTCCTTTCAAAAAAAGAAAGGTAAACAATATTTAAATCTACAATCTACAAATTGTTTGATCCGCGGATTATACGCCAGAAATAACGTACTAATCAGTTTTTAGCAACTTTTTCCTTTAAAAAAAAAGAAAGGTAAACAACATTTAAATCTACAATCTACAAAAAAAAAAAAAAAAAAAAAAAAAAACAGAGTAATTTGGATATCATCTCCACAATGCACTCAACTGAGTTAACAGGAGACAAAAATAAATTTTTTTCTTGCCCACTTACAAGTGCGCTCATCAAAACAAAAAAAGAAGAACCCCTTGCATTTTAATCCCTAAATTGTCTCAGAGATATGAGAAACTCACCATTTGATTTGGAATTGTGTTTACTTTTGGTAAATTAACAGAGTGTTTAAAATAGAGATCTCGTCTACATAATTAAAATCCTACGAACTTTGAGTGTTCAAATAGTAACTCACAGTTTTGAGACCATAGTTGAGTTCCTTTGACTACGGCAACCCGTAATAACTAACACGTACAGTATCAAACAGATAAAAGAGGTCAAAGGTTAAAGATTCTAATGTTGAATCCACAAGACAAACTTATATTTTTATCTTCTCAAAAATTCACCTATTATTGCTTTTCAAAAAGGAAATACAATAACAAGACAGAAACATATTTCAGGTATTGCCATTTTATTCAAAAACACATTTTTAAATATGAATATTAGTAATAAATTCCTATTTAAAAAAATATGATATATGACCAACAGTATTTTTTATATAAAACGTACCACAATCGTAAAATACGTAGTTGTGTAAATTTACAGCTCATTCCAATCACTGAAGTTTAAGAAAAGTATAAATTTTAGATTTTGACTGTCTAACAAGGAGAGTGCCCAGCTTTGTAATCACAGATTTATATTACTTAAAAGTAATATAAATCTGTTATAGGGTAGAAGCCCCTTAGTCTCAGGTTTAGTGGATTTTAAACAAAGCTTCTAAGTTCTCGACAAAAAAAGGGGGGGGGGTCTAATATTATAATTCAACTTAAATACTTACCTTGCAACGGGTTTACTGTGTTACAAAGTCTGTTGTGGGGCCCCTGATTATATATAAATAAAACATTTTCAAATAAAATAAAAATAAATTGAGAAAGAAGATAAATGAGAAAGCAAAATAACTCAAAGCGCAAGCTTACGTACTACAAATTAAAAAAAAATAATGTGCAAAAAAGCTTGTTGTAATTTAATTCTTGTGCTAATTTTTAATATAATCATGCTCCTTACTTAGAGTAGCATTATCATCGCATTGACTTCCCTTGTTAAGGCAATATATAAAGGATATTTCTTTAAAATCATGCAATTGACACAATTGTTCCATATCGTTGCCTCTATGAAGAATATATGAAACACATTTTAAAAGTGTTTAAAAAAATAACCGTTTAATGATGTTTTATAAAACTATATAGATACAAATAAAAAAATAAATATGTTAACATTATAATTAATGCACAATATTATACAGGGTTCGTACGCTTTTACTACAATTTTTAAAGCGAATGTTTAATGTTATTTAAATGCAGAAAAGTATTACAAATCCTGCAATTAAACGAGACATCTACAATTTTTGCTATTTAAATATTAAATATAAATTTTCTATTAAAAATTGGGGTGAAAGCGTACGAACCATATTATAAATTTTAATCGTGATTATTAAATTATAATTACAAGTATATTTATGAAACGAAAAATGAGAAAAATAAATGTAGCTCGTTCCGGTCCCGAGCCTTTCGTATCAACGAGCAGACGCCATAACAACTGATCTACAATCAACTCAGTAATTTCGTTACAAAGTAAGTATTTATGTTGTGTTATAATAATAGACCCCCTATTTCTCGAGAAATACAGAACGTTGTATGAAATCCGTTGAACCTAAGAGTAACGAGCTTCTACCCTACAACATATATAATAATAATCAAAATCTGTGTTTACAATGCTTGGCCCTCACCTTGTAAGTCAGGAATGTGATACTATGAGCCGCATGGTACCACTAATTGTTGATAGTAAACTTCGTCTTATTTAATTGCAGAAATTTTGTGATTAACCCTCCTACTACCAATGGAGTCTTCTTTCATCTCATCTATTTTGTTTTGAAATTTGTAATGTTTCGAACTAAAATAAAACAATAATTTAAACTTAATTAATGAAATCCAATAGACAGCTGGTAGGAAGAAATTACATTTAACACATTACCTACGGGAAACGAGAAATTCGATTTTATTTTTACCGACGTTTTTATACTGAAAACATCATTGACTGAGAGCGTGGCTTAAGCGTTACAGAAAATGCATTATCATCATATTGTACATATTTGTATTAGATTGTAACCTATTTTATATTATATCCTTACATTGAAAGATTATTAAATGAAATTTCTGATTCTAAACATGATTGTTTGATCCGTAGATTATATAACGGATTTTTGCCGAAATATCTTTTCCACCACAGGTTAAAAATTGTACTCTTCGGTTTACTTAATCACAAAGTTTCCGTAACTTAATAAGGTTAGCTATTCTATTCTGAAATGGTGATAGAGCACAATTTGTACACCCGTAATTTCAATAAACTTCTTTTTTGATTTGATATTTTGAAGTACCGGTGGACGCGGTATCTTTGTTTTATTCCGTTGGTAAAACATTATTACGATTTTCTTAAATTGGAAATAAACATATAAGATTCCGAACGCAAACCATTGCTTCATATTTTTAAAGAAAAAATATAAAAACAAAATTTTTGTTTGCCAGAAATTTTATTTTTGCTTTAGTGAATCAATTCTTTTAAAACATTATTGAAGAACGAAATGTTGTTAGAATGTTTAGTTTGGGTCAGAAATATTTTCTAAATGTAAATACCATAATTAGATTAAAACATCCGTTAACCCTCTATTGTTCATGATAGACTGCGTTCTAGAATTTCCGTAATGCAGAGAATCCGAATTCATATCAGAATATCAAATCTAAATAATAAATTTCGCTTTATTTAATGGCGGAATGTCTTTTATTAAATAACACAAGTATTACTATTTTAAATTTCTGATATGAATTCGTAATAGCTGAATATAAAATTCGCTTAATTGGGATCGCTGAAGGTAGCATAAATACTACATGGCAATAGAGGGTTAAAATCATCCCCAAAAATGTTTTTATGAACTTAGTGTTTTTCACACAAAAGATTATATGCTAATGAACTTAAAAAGAAAATCTCAACGTTGCTATTTGAAATGTATAAGTCATGCTGTTTTCATAATTATATATAAAAGAAATTACTACATATTATACACATACATAAATAGCAACATGTTGCTAAGTGTAGAATGTATAAACAGCTTTTCTTTCATACTAAAAGTTTTCTGTGCCATCGTTTGAGCTATTTAGAAGCTATTTGTTTTTTCTCCACAGACATGTCTCCATTTCTAGAAACAGTTGTTATTTATCAACTAAGACCATAAATAAACGAGATTACTATACGAGGTTGAACTTGACATTAGTTTTAGAAAGCACTGAATTAAAAGGTAAAAACACATCATGAAATAGAAATGTTTTAAATCAAGTTTACAGGTTTTCAAACTAGGGCTGTGACAGGTGACGGACATGATTTGGCAAGATATTTTAATCTCTGTTGACACATTATTTATATGAAAAATTAATATTTTTTATTATTTAACTACTTGCGTGTAATGTTTGGTCACTTTGTAATATATTTTAATCGTAATAAATATTTTAATAAATATTTTGTGACATCGAATTGCACGTTTCAAGAATAATTGCATAATAGCAACAGGGTTAGTACAAGTACTTACTCTTGAATGCTACTATTTATGAAATGTACACCTTATTTAATCGTAGAATCTTGCATTAAATATGGAGATAATTACTTTTCGTCTAGCGCAGAGCTGTCTAACCTTTTGCCAAAGGAACACCGCGGAATTCTATTTGTAATGCTTTCTTTATTTAATCTCAGAATAGAAATTCTGCTATTAAAGAAAGTGAATTTTACTATTAAAATTAGGTTATATTTCAGGAGCACCCGTTTGGGGATTCCTGGTAAATCCTGAGTACAAAATAAGGGCCGATACTAACATATTTAGACAGGTCGCAAGATTGCTGCCCCACAACTCATTATAGTGCTGTGCGTGTTTTAAGCTTGAAACATTAAGGCAGTACCGTAGCACGTATACCCGGCCAACTATTCATAAAGAGAAAATAAATTCGCCACGATAACAAATCAATGCACATTTCCACAACACAAACGTCACCATGGCTGAAACCTTTTTCGAATAGTAATCTTTGCGTTTAATCATACTCGTAGTATATGTCTACAAATCATTTCTAAAATTTTGCATTTGGCATTGCACTGGTATTGAAAAAAAATGCGTTATTTATTTTAATTCCACTCTTCAGCACAGGCTGCGGTCGTATGCTTTAACTTCCTGCACGCCCTCGCGAAGATTTATTACATTGCAGTTCTAGCACTTAATCAGTCTTAGCCGTAATCAGCTTATACAATCAGTTATATTTGTAAGTGAATCCAAAGTTCAAGTTTCTACGTATTACTTTAACAGCTGAAAACATCCGTTTTGTTTTCAAGTCAAGTAAAACGCATACTAATCGATATTTTAATTACTGTTTTTTTACTAAATCAGGCGTTAAATCCAGCATTTCTACAAGTGTATGCCATTTCTTCAAATGATATACAAAACGAGTTATTATATTAAATAAAATAATTTATATAACAGCCAAATGAAAACTAAAATCATTTCATTAAATAAATTTTCTGGTTCAAATTATGTAAAAAATCATGATTAAAACGAAAGGTTGACAACTATGTAGCGAGTTGACAACTATGTAGATGCGAGATGAACCGTTCGAAGCGGAATTGTGAAGACATTGGATATCGTGAATCTATATTTTAAACAAGAGTTTGTCTACATATTAAACATAGTAACAACTTTGACTTTCAAAATGGTAACAGCCACATTTTTGACACTTTGTTCGTTGCGTCAAGCCAACCCAAAAAAAGTAGATTTTCTATATTTTTTTCAAAATCCTTCATAAATTTACATGAATTAAATTTTTCAGATTGTCTTTTATGTGGATGCAGGAAATAATAGGAGAAGAATTTTTTAATAAGAATTTAATAATAATTTTCATGACTAAAATATGATAAAAAATGTGCTTAAATTATGCTTGGGTCCTATGATATGAGAATCATATATTAAGTTTTAACAAACCCTATCCTTTATTTAATTTATATTTTTCCCTTTCCTTTTTCAAAATTTAATTGAGTTATCTTTAACTACAAACAATAATCCCGCTGTAATTTATACCCTTTCCCTTTTTCATTTTCACTTGTGCTCGATCACTAATATCTCACGGCTTTTCGATTAAAATAAAAAAAAAGAAAAGAATTAAATCAGCACAGATGCCTTTTCGTAATTTTACTTTCCGTAACCAAGCTTATAACACAATGTGTTCATAACGCATTTTTGTGACCACAAGGTCCGTTAAAAATTATGTCTATCTGTGCATACTGCCCAAATGCATGCCCTTATATGGTAGTGGTAATAACTCAATCACTCACACCCATGTCTAAAAATATATTCTCATTGTTAAAAGCACATACTGTTTTGTCTGTCAAAATCAGTTCACATGAGAAAGATATTCGTCGGTTATAATCGCCATGGTGATATTAATTTTTGAAACAAAATTCGTCCAGTCGCCAATAATCTGATGACCCCGCTCGGTAAATACCATTTGTTATGCCTATCTCTGTCTGAAAGTATTTATGCCTAGACACTCTGTAGCAACCCTATTTGGCGAGATTATTGTCAGTGCAATTCCAACTTGTATCATGGAAACATCTCACTTCGCTTTCTGTCTTCGCATAATAATGGCTGTTTAAGAGCGGCCTTTCTTGTTTACCCTCTTCTGCCTTGGAACTTCATATGTCTACGAAATAAAATTCTGAAGATATACTGGAGTTTTTCTTTGCTAATTAAATACGTACCTGGATATTTCGTCATTCAATCACTCGAACTAATAACTATATTACAGAATTAATGGTGCCATACCAGCTCTTTTCTCCAGTTAAAAAAAAAAAAGAAGTTAGAATTGGCAGAAGAGGGAACGCTCTTACTTCACGTGTCATCGCTAATTTTACTTCAGCGCCTCTTCTACAAGTGTAAACGCCTTTGCCTGCACCTTCCCGTGTTTCTACAAACTCTCCCGTGATCAGTATACTTTGGATAATCAGCATGCATCAAAGAAAATTCCCGTTTGGATATTACCATCCCATCGGACCAAATGGACTGATTTGAAAACTTTGCCTGTCCTAGGATTGTCTCGTCCTTAAGCTATTGCTTCCAGCAACCCCCAGTGCCTGCCAACCCCCATGCCCTCTAATGTGTTTCATGCTCAATGTGCTCCATGTGAATGACTCCCAGTGATACGATCCAGTCTACAATCCGTGTCATCTACTGTGCTTCACGCCCTATGAGCCCCCGTGGGTTCTGCCCAATGTCTACACCGCTCAGTCAATATGCGTCCACAATTCCGTGAAAATTTAGTCGTTTATATTTATACTTCAAACTTTTGGGCCTCTCTGTAGATTTATGCTTCGCCAAAAATCCTGCAGAATTCACGGACTTCCAAGAATTCAAGTTCAACAGTGAAGTTAATGTTTCGGTGCTTTTATTTTTCTTTATCCAACTGACAATAAGCTAAATAGAAGTTCCGTATCCCGCATTTAAGAACTCTTTTTCTCTTCATTAAACACTAGAATATTAGCAACAAAAAAAAAGACTATGACGTCAAAAGTACTCTTAGTAACATCTGCGTAACCCAAACGATTCAAAACTTTCGAACTACGCGTTCGTAATTCTGCATATTTTTCTCGCTTTGGTGGTTGTACAAAGAATAATAATAACACTTTCCAGTTTCGATATTCACTAGCCAGTGGACTTCGATCTACATTCAGATCATTGATAGTTCTGTGATTTTTTCTTTCTCTGCAACTGAGACTCATCTAAAGTGAATAATGTCAGCTGTTTAAGTTTCCAGCTGATAAGGAGAACAAATTAACATAGAATGAACTGTTTGCATGCATACAGAAAGAAACCAGGATAAAACTTAATTATATTAAATTTTTCTTTTACAGCTGATTAGCTCATCTTGAATCAATGACTAATACGATTGCACTTTAACTTTTTCCCCGCTTTCAAGCAAATAAAATAAAAGTAAATTTTTTCTTGTTTCAGATAGTGTAGGTAAATAAAAAGGTACAACATTCTATTTGCATTATATTTTTCTCATTAAGGTAAGTTGTTCGTTTATTTCTTTAATAATGAGAAAAAGGTTTCAATTTGAACCATGCTAAATAATTGTTTATAAAGTATACAAATAATAATAATATTCTCGAATATTGATTTAAACTGATATATGATAGTAAATTGAAATGGCACTTGTTGCTTTTTGTTTTTGTTTGTGTAATTTAGATTATAATATAAAGAATTCACGGTAATTAAAAAAAAAAAAAGTATAAATGGCCCTTTTTTTTAATTGTCACTAAGATATGCTTTAATAATGATTTATATAGTAATCATTAAACAATTTAAATTTCTTTCTGTTTTCAATATCAATTTTCTTGGCAGTTATAGGTAAGTTGGTAAATTATATTCTGTATGTAAAAAAAAAAAAAATAATATCCACAGGATAAATCTTAAATAAAGAAAATAAGTGAAGAAGAGAATTTTTGCATATTATTGATTAATTCTAAATTTTTTTTTCCTTTTTCCTATTATGCAATGACACTTTTTTCAAATATTGAACGTATTATTATTTTGAAAGGAGAAATGGTAAAACTATATGCATTTCTTTTAATATTTTTATAAAGGCTTATATATTTAGAAGAAACAATATTTATAATGAAAGGTATAATATAATTGTTATTATCTCTCGAAGGTTTGCCTAGATAACACATTTTTTTTATGACTGAAATTTTATTTAATATATTGCATAAAAATTTTGATTTTATAATAAGGCAGACATACTTTTTCTATATAAAGTTCATATTACTTTTATTTATCTGCCACAATGAGTATTGCAGTCTGCAGAATGAGCGATTTACAGATATTTTTCCAAATTTTGCTTCTTTTGAAAATTAAGATATCTCTTGGTTAAGAATTTAAAAAAAATATATATATAGATGGATAATAATAAAAGAAAGAAGATAATATATTTGTGGTGGGAATAATTGTTCATTCTGGAGATATAGGTATTTTGTTCTTGTTTTTTTTTCTTTTTCAAAAAAAAAGAGAGACTGCATTCATTTATTTATTCATTTATTATATATATTTTTGCTTATAAGTAATTTTTGCAGTAAATATTTTCTGGTAAGTGACTGTGAATATTTTGGTAAACAAAATTTTCCCCACCTGAATTTTTAATTTTTAGGGTAAAGATTTATTTATCTGATAAATTATTGGAAATATATCTGTATTTTCTCACTCGTTAGCCAAACATGGCCAGTAAGCTAACATTTAAAGTGACCAATTTTGATGGTGAACCCACCTTGTTAGAGTTTTTTTTCAATCAATTAAGAACATTGGCCCGTATACAAAAATGGAAGCACGAAGAAGCAATTCAATTTCTGGGTGGGAAACTCACAGGCCCAGCATTAACCTTTTTTACACAAAACCCTGAAATATATAAATCTAATGATTTGGATTTCGTCGAGGAAGAATTCAGAGCATTTTTCGCTCCCCCGAGTAAAACTACAGCACTGGTTGAATTCAATAATCTATTATTATTGCCAGAAGAATCAATTAGAAATTTAGCCCATCGCATTAACACTCTCACTGCTCGCGTGCATGACACTATAACAGATAGAACAGCCCTTGATAATATAAAATTTACTAAGTTTATTTCAGAAATTCCTTCAAATTTAAGGGTTAAAATACAAGAGGAGGGAATATCAGTTTATAAACAAGCAGTAAATAGAGAACAAGCTCTCCAGGAGATCATGCAAAATGAGAAAATATTGCAGCCCTGCGCATCATCTAGCTCCGCAGACTCGATCGCCCTGCAGTTGAAATCACTAAATGAAAAAATTAACGCTTTGTCGTTAACAGGTAGCGAGGACAAAAATAACACCCATAATCAACCAATCTCGCCCACAAAACTCGCATGATCAGTATAAAAAAGACTTCAAAAAAAGACACACTGATCATAGCTATTACCGCACTAATAAACAAAAAAATTCGAATTCTCCACCCACTTGTCAATTGTGTTTGAAACGTGGCCACACTGCAAAATTTTGTTTTAAATGGAGAAGATCTAATGCGAATAAAGGTGGATATCAAAATTACAAATTCAATCCAAATTTTCGCAAAAAAGTAATCAGAAAGGGGAATCTTTAAACTATTAAGGAGATGTAATTTAGCTGATGGCTTTGCATCTCAGGATAACATTTTAACATCAGCAACTTGCCCTACATTCCCATGGTTGTTTGATGAAACTCTTCCAAAAATTTCTAAGGAAAGGCTAGTCAATTCGGTCGCTTCACAGACCACAACAAACATAAAAATGACCAGGAATGGGTCGTCACAAACAGTGCACAGATCAACTGAAAGTTCATCGCAAACTGTATCGCCAAGTGACGAAAAGAAAGTTGAGGTTATTTCAAATGTGAATAATAGTTCCCCAACACTCCCCCTTATAAAGGCCTCTATAGCAAGAACAGACACAATTTTACTTTTAGACACAGGGTCCACAATTTCCCTTTTATCACAGTCCCTTTTCGATTCTATTAAGGACAATCTTAAATATAAAAGGTTAGGCACAACAGTTACCCTTAAAACAGTAAATTCCGATGTTGATTTCACCGCATGTATAAAAGCATCAATCAGAATTCACCACAAATCTTTTAGCCACAACTTTTATATTGTTGACATTCCCGATACCTCTAGTTTTCAAGGAATATTAGAATTGATTTCATTCATAAACACAGGATCATAATTGATGTGCACAAAAATAGAATGTCAACAAATGAATTTCACGTGCCATTACTTAGTGCGTCAGCGGATGGCAAAGACATAAATCTTCTAAGTGAACATGTAAACTCTCCGTCAAATTCAATCAAAACGATTCGCCTTGCACATAAATTAAAACTTGAAACACATGAGAAAACATGGATTTCCATCGACGCTGATTCTTTAAATCCTTCAATGCAGTACTGTTTTGAAAGTACTATTTCTAATAAACAAATTGTTATGACAGTCTGCTAGGTAACAATAATGATGTTGAATCGGCCGATCAGGAAAATCATAACAAACACCTACAAAAATCAAATGTATACATATTCTTACAAAATTCTCCTAACAAACACGTACACATAAACAAAAATGCACGAATAGGAATTTTATATGAGGTCTCGGAAATTATGGAACCATTTAAAAACGACAATTTTTCACAGACCATGAAGTCATGCGACAACATCAACAGCTTCAATATCCAACCTCATGATAATTTACAACAGTTTATTTGCAATTATATTCAAGCTTCAGACGAGGTCTTAAAAAAAGAAAGGAAGATTTAACAATACAAGACTTCAAATTGGAACATCTAGACACTCAACAAGCAAAAACCTTAGGCTCATTATTGTTAAAATACTATAGTTCTTTTTCTAAATCAATGAAAACATTAGGTCACACGGACAAGGTTGTTCCAAATCTCAAATTCATTAATGACTACCCAATCAAAACATTACCTTTTCCGGTACCACAATCATTACACCAAGAAATGAAAGAGCAAATAAATCAACTTCTTGAAGCAAATATTATTGAACGTAACTGTTCAGAATGGGCATGTCCTATTTTGCTGGTTAGAAAGAATTCTGATGGGTCTGCAAAACAAAAATACAGACTATCTCTTGATTTAAGAATGCTAAATTCCGTCTTACAAGGATCTTCTTATCCACTTCCCAAAATACAGACCATTTTTTCAAATTTATCTGCATATAAATATTTCACTTTGTTAGATTTTCAACAGGCTTATCATCAGATTAATTTACCTGAAAAATATCAAGATCCACTTACATTACATTCACATGCATATACGGTACTTTTCGTTTTAAAAGGTTGGTTTTCGGTTTAAAGAATAGCAGTAGTTTCTTTCAAAATTTAATGGACACTATTATTGATGAATTAGAAATGGAAGGTATTTTTGCTTACCAAGACGATTTAATCTTTGGTTCAAATTCTTTTGAGGAAACATGTGAAAAATTACAGAAAGTACTTGAAATTTTATCGAAATATAATTTAACGCTCTCGCCCAACAAATGTTCGTTTCACAAAACCGCTGTTGACTACTTAGGTTTTCACATTGAAAATCATTCCATTTCTCCAGTCCAATCAAATATTGTCAAAATAAATTCTTTTCCTACCCCGACAACAAAAAGACAATTGAAAAGGTTTATTGGTCTTGTCACATTTTATAAATCTCTAGTTCCTTCATTTTCAAAACTCATCCAACCACTTATAGATCTCACTACGCCAAAAACAACATTTAAATGGACTCAAAAACATCAAAAATTATTTGATCAAATGCAACAGGTGTTCTTTAATTCTCCCATGGTTCGTTTACCCGATTGGTCTAAAACTTTTTATGTAAACACGGATGCGTCAATTATAGCCATAGGAGGTGCTCTGTTACAGGAACATGAAGGACAATTACTTCCCATTGCATTTTTTTCAAAATCTCTTAAACAGTCTGAAAAACGTTATCCAGCACTAAAACTTGCATTAATGGCCATTTACAAATCAGTAATCGCTTTTAAATACTATCTATATAACCGAAAGTTTGTAATTTTATCCGATAGTGCTCCTTTAAAAAATACAAGAAAACAAATAATCCTGCTGATATAACAACTAGATGGTTAACAGAATTATCAGAATATACATACACTTTTGATCACATTCCCGGTTCTTCAAATGTACTTGCAGATTATTTGTCCAGATGTTCTTTTGAGAAAAACACAATTGATTTAAATTCCAACCCAGAGCTTATCAATGAACCATATGCTTTGCCAATTGTCGATAATGATCTACCAGACACTAATAATAATCATTTCTCACACAGTACACATTCTCTAAATTACTTGGTTATTGGTAACAAGGATCAAAAAGACCCTTTATTGGAAATTTCAAATGAAACATTTGTAAACGAACAAAAGAAAGACACAAAATTATCCGAAATTTACAATGAAATTATGCAAAATGGCTCATCGAAACAGTTCCCTATGTACTTCATTCATCCCGATTCAAAGGTTTTAATGTTAAAAAAAGAAAATATTTGTAATGACACCTTTTCTTACCACATTACTGTCCCAAATTCATTAAAAGCAAAAGTTCTACCAATATGTCATTTTTCGCATTTTGGATTAACAAAAACCTATGCATTTGTCACAAAAAAACATTTTTGGAAAGGAATGTATGCTGACACTTTAAATTTTGTAGCGTCTTGCACAAAATGTTTACAGGCAAAACATCACAAAACTCCACTTGCTCCACTACAACCTACATACACACCTACGCATCCAGGGGACACAGTCAGTGTTGATTTGGTCGGTCCCTTTAGTAATGGACAGTCGGTATTGACAGTAATTGACCATTTTTCTCGACACCTAGAACTCTTCCCTTTGCGTACCATCACTTCTGAAAAGATAATTAAATGTTTGTTCAGTTACATAACTATCTTTGGAAGACCTTCCGTAATTTTTTCAGATTTGGGAAAACAAATCACTTCACACATATACAACAAATTTAACTACACATTAGGCATAAAGGTGCGCCATTCCAGTGTAGCGAGGCCACAAAGCAATGCCGTGTCAGAGCGAGTCAATAAATCAATTAAATACTCTGTTTCTACCTTACTTCAAGAAGGTCACACTTTCGAAAATGCTTTATCAATTCATAAATCTCTTTATAATGGATCCTTACATTCCTCCACAAAATATTCTCCCAACTTGCTTCACTTTGGAAGAGAACTATCCTTAATATTTGATACTTATGGCCATAATGTCAATCAGGTTCTAGACAAAGATTTTGAAGCTTACAAATTGTTACAAGATTTAAACTCTATTTACAGGAAAGCATATAATAACATCAAAGACTCTCAAAACAAAAGAAATGATCATTTTCAAAAACGTGCTAAGCTAAGGAAAATTATGAATAAAGATATTGTATATTTAAAATCTGTAGATAAGTTCAAACCAAAATATTCTGTACCTTACATTGTTATACACAAATATTCACCAGTCTCTGTTTCAATCAAACGCTTACATGCACCTGATGACTCTGCTTTTAGAGTACACATTGATAGGTTAATCATCGCTCCACCAAGAAGCGATCACTTACTTACAAGTCATGATGGTTACAATAATATTAACTCTCCAACTTATTCAACACGTTATAATTTAAGACCTAGAAAATAATGTATAATTTTTATAATTGTTGTATTTTGTGCGAATTTTTGGTTTTGTTCACAATTGTGTATATTGATGTACACAATATACTGATGTTATATTTGATGTTTCCTTGTGAGAGTTCTCGGCTGGTCCAAGTTTGTTTCATCAAGGGAATGGCAGATATGGCAATCTTGTTGTGAACATTATCTTTTATGTTTATGGGGTGTTTGCGCATATACACTTAAAAAAAAAAAATCTTAACTTTTGTCGTCATATTTTTTTAAAATCTCATAAATAGCTATAAACATAATTATAGTAACATTAATTGCACTAAAATTTTTTTTCTCTTAAGGTCAGTTTTTTTTAAATTTTAATAATGCTAATTAAGTAAATATGTACCTCATGACTTAACATTTTTACCGAACTTGACAAAACTCTCTCTCATTACTCTAGGATTGGCTTTATTCGACATACACTAGGTGTATATATATTTTTATTTTTCTAATTATTCCCTTTCGGAGTGGTGATCTGTTCAAAATTATTGCCCTTAGGATCTTCCACCCCATTGTAATGAGAGACACATTCGAATTGGTATTCCAATTCACCTTAAATCCCCTGTCAAAATGAGTAAACGAGACTGCTCCTCAGTTTGTTGCATTACTGCTGCGGGAGCAACGGGGTCTATGTTGTGACAACAATGTGGACCTCGCCCTAAATATTCCCTCCACAAATAAGGCAATAGTCCTAAACTTGCGCCATCACACTTGTCCTTAGACAAGATTTAGGGCAAGAATTTTTTTTGATCGTGCGTCACTTTCCCTATCCTGTCCTGTGCGAATGCACAAATATTTACTATTTTTAAACCCAAATTTTATTCATTTTTTTTATCTTCATCATTTGTGTATTCCATTTTTACACATGTGTAACTATTAATGTAACTGTAACGGTATCTTATTTTTATATTTTGTATTTGCATTTATATATTTCATGTTTATTTTATGCAAGATTACATATATCAGTATTTTGCATTATGTTCGAACAAAGAAAATTTTATTGTATTGTAGTTGCAACTTAACATAAGCTTATATGTGTTCAGAAATATGAACATTTTAAATTCATTTAGCATGCTTACGACCAGTTGTCAGTAAAATAAATATTAGTTGATGATAATGCAATTTTTCTGGTCATATTTTGGTCATCAATATAGATGTAGAGTAATTAAACTGCTATATGTTCCGGAACAGCAAAAACAACAACAACATCTACTTCTACAAAACAAAACTCTTATGAAGCCATGTACTCAAGGAATAAACTATTGTGTACACTTTGATGACCAGTAGCAAAATTTTGGTATACCATTTTCATTTTTATTTCCATTTCATTTTCATTTTTGATATTTGTATGTGTTTATATATTTCTTATATTGTGCATTGATTATATGTAAACTTTCAGACGGAGCATGCCTGCAATTTAAACCCTAACAAATTATTCTTTTATCTGAGCAAACGGGGGAAATATATGATATGAGAATCATATATTAAGTTTTAACAAACCCTATCCTTTATTTAATTTATATTTTTCCCTTTCCTTTTTCAAAATTTAATTGAGTTATCTTTAACTACAAACAATAATCCCGCTGTAATTTATACCCTTTCCCTTTTCATTTTCACTTGTGCTCGATCACTAATATCTCACGGCTTTTCGATTAAAATAAAAAAAAGAAAAGAATTAAATCAGCACAGATGCCTTTTCGTAATTTTACTCTCCGTAACCAAGCTTATAACACAATGTGTTCATAACGCATTTTTGTGGCCATAAGGTCCGTTAAAAATTATGTCTATCTGTGCATACTGCCCAAATGCATGCCCTTATATGGTAGTGGTGATAACTCAATCACTCACACCCATGTCTAAAAATATATTCTCATTGTTAAAAGCACATACTGTTTTGTCTGTCAAAATCAGTTCACATGAGAAAGATATTTGTCGGTTATAATCGCCATGGTGATATTAATTTTTGAAACAAAATTCGTCCAGTCGCCAATAATCTGATGACCCCGCTCGGTAAATACCATTTGTTATGTCTATCTCTGTCTGAAAGTATTTACGCCTAGACACTCTGTAGCAACCCTATTTGGCGAGATTATTGTCAGTGCAATTCCAACTTGTATCGTGGAAACAACTCACTTCGCTTTCTGTCTTCGCATAATAATGGCTGTTTAAGAGCGGCGTTTCTTGTTTACCCTCTTCTGCCTTGGAACTTCATATGTCTACGAAATAAAATTCTGAAGATATACTGGAGTTTTTCTTTGCTAATTAAATACGTACCTGGATATTTCGTCATTCAATCACTCGAACTAATAACTATATTACAGGTCCCTTACTTCTCTCTAAATAAAAAAGAAACAGTCCAACCATGCGTTTTTAAGGAAAATATAAATTAAAGTTTGTCACGTCTATTTTCAATAGCTTCGTTCCTCAAATTTTGAACCCTACTAACTCTATGGAAGTTCAAAAAACATACATAAACTAAGTATTTCGTGGGGCAACCTCTTGCAAAACAATTCAAATAACGTGCCGAATGTGAGCGTTACAAGTAGAAAAATGATAGTTGGTACAATATTCCACAGGTAGACAGCATTTATTTTTATAATGGCGCTCGTATTCAGGAAGACGTTATTTCTCCGAGAATTATAACAGCTTTGCCGTGATTTCATTCCGGGTTACCAGGTTGGCCTATTTTGTATTTAGAAATTTCGAACTGAATCCGTAAATTCCGAAAGAAGACATTTTATTTTAGATAATGACGAAAAGGCTGTAATTAAATAAAGAGTAAATTACTATTCAAATTCTTGGTACGAATTCGGTATCGTAATTTCCTGCCGATAGTCCACGGATCAAATAATTCTGTTTCGACCCAGAAATTTTATTTTATGTATTGATCGCTGTAAATATTTGACTTCAATTATTAAATAAAATTTCTGGGCCAAAATGGAACTGTTTAGACCGCAGATTATAGGCCGGAAATTACGTTATTTCCGAACTTAAAATAAAGGACACTCTTGGAACCAGTGTTGCCAGTGGACTACTTTTTTAAAATTCAGATTGCGTGATTGGCACCACTTTTTTGAAATGATAAAGTTTGCCTTGTTTTTTACTTACTTAATCTGACATTAAACAAGGCAAATTTTACTTTCTCTAAAAACTGGTGGCAATAAAAAAAACAGGATTTAAAAAAGAGTAGCTCGCTGGCAACATTCCTTACAACCCAGATTTTATTCCAAATGGTCTGCGAATAGAGACAGGTCTTATTACTTTTAACGAAACGAAGTGTACAAACCTCCGACCACCAGCTTTAACTAAAAGTGGCATTTCCTAACCCCACTAAGGTTGGGTTATGCTGTACTGTCCCTGTGGCAGCATTTCTTGACACAGTTCTATTGAACCTGTTCTTTCATCTACAGCAGGGTTCAACGGCAACGAATGAACGTTCTACTGTACTGTACATTTTTCCTGGTATGAAATTTAAAATATATGTTTGTGCATGAGCATCTTCAAACTGTGTCCCTTGTAACTCTATGAAGACTTAACAAAAAATGCAAAAATTATACGCTATTTCGGGCTGTTTGGATAAAAATAGCTGATATAACACGCCAAAATTGTGTGTTACCACTTAAAAAATGAGAGTGGGGGCAATGTTTAATAAGGAACCATGAACCAAAATTTATAACAACATTTAATAGTACAGACTACTCCGATACTACTACAAGTCGATTGATTCCTATTTGTTTTTATACGATCATTTGCAACAGACTCTCGACAGATTCAACACATTTTCTTGTTCATTGGGTGTACTATTATGCCACGATGTTACGTACTATGATTTTCTCATATGTCACAATTGAGGTTAACGTTTGTCACATAAGACATAAGCGCTGATTTCAGAGGCAATCAGGCATACTGTCACCACTAATTTTTAAAAGTATTTTCCTCCTATTTAATTATTGTTATTAAGTAAGACAAAATTAACATTTTAAAATTAGTGGTGGAATTTTACCTGATTGCCCCTGTCGCCAACGTTATGTCACCGCCTATGACGAAGTAATTTGCAACAAAAGTTTTCACACCAATATGTTCATGCAATATACTTCGTCATATGTTTTTATTGCAAATATTGTACAAATCTTCCAAGAAGATTTTTGTTTGGATTTAAGCAGGTTTCAATGGTTTGGTTCCATTTTTGACATGTGTTCAATCTTATTATTCATACAAAAAATAAATATGTACTACTCAATTTTTAACAGTTTTTTTCTTTAAAAAAGGAAAGGTAAACAAAATTTAAATTTACAAACTAAAAAAAAAAAAGAATCAGAGTAATTTGGATATCAGCTCCTCAATGCACTCAACTGAGTTAACAGGAGACAATTTTTTTCATACCCACTTACAAGTGCACTCATAAAAAAAAGGAGAAGAACCCCATGCATTTTATTCGTCAAATTGTCCCAGAGATATGCGAAACTCACCGTTCGATTCGGAATTGTGTTTGCTTTCGGAAAATTATTACAGTGTTTAAAATAGAGATCTCGTCTACATAATTAAAGTCCTACGAACTTGTAATGTTTAAATAGTAACTCAGAATTTTGAGACCATAGTTGAGTTCCTTTGACTACGACAACCCGGAATAACGTACACGTACAGTATCAAACAGATAAAAGAGTTCAAAGGTTAAAGATTCTAATGTTAAATCCTTAAGACAAACTTTTATTTTTATTTTCTCAAAAATTGACCTATTAATTATTTTCAAAAATGAAATACAGTAACAAGACAGAAACATATTTCAGGTATTGTCTTTTATTCAAAAACGCATTTTTAAATACAAAAATTATTAATTAGGGTCCTATTTATAAATTATGCTTCATGAACAACATTAATTTTTGTGTAAAACGAGCCACAATCGTAAAATATATAGTGGTGTAAATGTACAGCACATTCCAATCATTAAGTTTGAGAAAATGATAAATTTTACGTCAGTGAACACAAGGAGAGGACCAAGCGTGGTAATCGCAGGTTTTGATTATTTTTATATATCGTCGCTACCATGTCAAACTATCGAATATGAAAAATTGCATTTTTCATTATTTTGAAAAATGGGCCGATTGTCACCAATAAATTTTATTAGAAGTCTTCGCCTAATAAAAATACTAATAAAATTTCTGTGAAGAACAGGGTTACTAGTTTGGGCTCCCTTTTTATTTAGAGAAGCCAAATTCTCAAAATTTCTGGAATTTTGAGAGAAAATGTTTTATTTTAACCTCTTGAGGGGCACCGGTATATTATATATACCACTTAATTTTAATTCCAAAGTGCCACAATGATACCAGAATTTTATAATCAAATTTTTAATTTATAAGGTGCACGAGGAAAAGGTCTTACTTATTTTACAATAAATTCGTTCGTGAATCCTGGTGTCACTCGATCATTTCAATATTTTAACTACAAAAGTACTTTGCCCCTGAAGGGGACAAGTAATCACGAAACATGCTGTCATTATATAAAGCAAAAATTTCTGGTATTGATTCAAATTTTCTCAATGGAAAAGGAGGCCAAACAGACAACCCTGGTGCTTTAGCAACCCGGAAACCCTATTAAAATTTAGTGGTGACAATCGGCTAATTTTTAAAAGTAACGAAAAATGCATTTTTTCACATTCGATAGTTTGACATGGTAGTGACGATATGTTGTAGGGTAGAAGCCCCTTACAAGGAGACCGCCAAACATGATGCGCACAGATTTTGATGATTTTAAAGTGTGTTGTAGGGATCATACCCCTAACTATTCAGGTCAAAGGTTTCCTTCAAATGGGCTTTAGTTTTCGAGAAATTTCGTTTTAAAGTTAAGCATGCATTTCAAATGCAATTACTTCGCGGTCCTGGACAAGGTCTCAGTGGTTCCGTGGTAGCGTTCGCAATTTGAGAGCCGCAGATGTGTCCTCCTGTGACTTTTACCTTTTTTAACAAATTATGAATTCTGCATCTTTGAACTTTTTGATATTTTCCTAATAAATTCCATTTACATTTTCGAATATTTCGTAAAAATTTACGTTTTTTTTTTTTTTTTTTTTTTTTTTTTTTTTTTTTTTTTTTTCTTGTGCCGTTTTGAAATTAATATTTCTATTGACGAAATTCCAAACTAACTACCGTATATACTCGTGTATAAGCCGACCCCAAAACCGAGATGCAAACAAGTTTAACACCAGTAATTCAGAATAATTTTCTACGCCCTGCTTTATCGCATTTAATTGTGAATTATATAAGACGAAGAACATTATTGTAAAATATTGGTATTAAACATGTTTTCATCAGGAATTTTGGGGTCGGCTTATACACGAGTATATACGGTAATTCCAAAAACATATCTTGAAAGGAGTAATAAAATATTAAAGCAATAACTATCATATCCAAGTTTTAGCCAGTTATATATATATATATTTTATGTTATTTAAATACATTTAACTGTAAAGTTCAAACTCACCGTCATTTTTGATTTGCACAAATAAAAAATAATGTATTACAATTAATTTTTTTTTCAGTCTAACAAGTCGATGCCATACAGAAAAATTCAACTAGAAATGAAAAATCGTTTATAAATTACAATACATATAAAAAATATCTGAAAAAAAATCGTCTGCAACGACTTTTACGGTAATATCAGAATAAATAAAATTTTCTTTTTATCAATTTCGTTTCGCTTCCTTTGCAGACAAATACCACGTTTGAAATAATTTCTTTTTCAAATTTAATGCATTTTTAAATATATTTATCACAATTTAAGTATTTAAAGAATATATAATATGCTAATTTATACATTCTTCCAATATTGTTAAAACAATTATTTAAAGGCGATTTTTAATGCGAAATTTGTGTAGAATATTTTTGCGATAGATATAACACAATTAGTTCCATATTTAATAAACTAAAAATGTCGATGTCGGTGATGATAAATATTTTAGTATTTCAGCAGTTAACATATTTCAATATATTTAGAACAAATCAAATATTAAAAGGATATATTATTTTGTTAATTTTTCCTTAATCATTTAAATTTTTTTTTAAATAGAAAATGTAAATTTAAAAAAATGTATTATTTCATAAATACAATAAATAAATAAGTAAATATACATAAATGTAAACAATAATCATTTTAAAAAGACGAGATATCAAGACATAAATCAGTTTGGATTTTCGTCAGCAGAAATATTCGAATAAAAATTGCGCAAAAACTATAAATTTTCACGCAATATTCGAAAATGTAAATGGAATTTATTAGGAAAATATCAAAAAGTTCAAAGATGCAGAATTCATAATTCTGCATACAACTTATAACGCGACAAATATATAAAATTTCTTAAAAAAAGGTAAAAGTCACAGGAGAGGACAGAACACCCATCTGCGGCTCTGAAATCGCGAACGCTACCACGGCACTACGGAGACCATGTCCAGAATCGCGAAATAATGGTATTTGAAATGCATGCTGAACTTTAACCCGAAATTTCTCGAAAACTATAGCCCCTTTGAAGGAAACCTTTGATTTGAATAGTTAGAGGTATGATCCCTACAACATACTTTAAAATCATCAAAATCTGTGCGCATCATGTTTGGCGGTCTCCTTGTTAGTCTCAGGTTTAATGGATTTTATACAACGCTCCTTAGTTCTCGAGAAATAGGGGGTGTAATATTATAACACAACTTAAATACTTACATTTTAACGGGTTTACTGCGTTACAAAGTCTGTTGTGGCACTCCCTGATTATAATAAAATAAAACATTTTCAAATAAAATAAAAATAAAAGCAGAAGGAAGATAAATGAGAAAGGAAAATAATTCAAAGCGCAAGCATACGTATTACAATTTTTAAAATTTTTAATGTCCAAAAAATTAAGTTGTAATTTAATTCTTGTGCTAATTTTTAATATAATCATGCTCTTTACTTAGAGTAGTATTATCATCGCATTGACTTCCCTTGTTAACACGTTCGCTGCAGGGCCTGATTACCGACGGGGCACCATTCCACCAGTAAAATTTAATAGAAATTTTCGTCTTATTAAAACGCCCTATTCATGCAAAATTACTGCCATGAATAAGGAATAAATTTCTATTATTTTTTACTGGTGGAAGTGTGCCCCGTCGGTAATCAGGCCCTGGTTCGCTGCCAACTACGAGTATACTCGTAGTGCTATCTACGTTTCTTCAATCTAAAATTAGTTATTCGCACCGGAAATTTCAAAAGAAGAATTTTTATTTTATGTAATCAGGGAATGTCTGTAATAAAGCAAAGTAAATATTGCTATTAGTTTTTTTCTGGTATGAATTTGAACTTTCTGAATAAAATGAAAATTCCGGCATTTTTAGCTTGGCAGTGAACGTGTTAAGGCAATATATAAATGATGTTTCTTTAAAATCATGCAATTGACACTATTGTTCCATATCATTGCATCGATGAAGAATATATATGTAACACATTTTAAAAGTGATTAAAAAAATAACCATTTAATGATGTTTTATAAAACGATATAGTTACAAATATAAAAATAAATATGTTAACATTATAATTAATGCACAATATTATACAGGGTTCATACGCTTTTATTGCAATTATTAACGAGAATGTTTAGCCTTATTTAAATGCAGAAAAGTATTACAAATCCTGCAATTAAACGAGGCATCTACAATTTTTGCTATTTAAATGTTAAATATAAATTTTCTATTAAAAATTGTGGTGAAAGCGTGCGAACCATGTTATAAATTTTAATCGCGATTACTAAATTATAATTACAAGTATATTTATAAAATGAAAAATGAGAAAAATAAATGTACCTCGTTCCGGTCTCGAACCCGAGCCTTTCGAATCAACGAGCAGACGCCAGAACAACTGTTCTACAATCAACGCAGTAATTTCGTTACAAAGTAAGTATTTATGTTGTGTTACAATATTAGACCCCCTATTTCTCGAGAAATACAGAGCGTTGTATAAAATTCGTTGAACCTGAGACTACGAGCTTGTATCCCACCACATATATAAAAATAATCAAAATCTGTGTTTACAAAGCTTGGCCTTCTCCTTGTAAGTCAGGGATGTGATACTATGAGCTGCATAATACCACTAATTGTTGATAGTAAACTTCGTCTTATTTAATTGCAGAAATTTTGTGATTAACCCTCCTACTATCAATGGTCTTCTTTCATCTCATTTATTTTGTTTTGAAATTTTTAATGTTTCGAAATAAAATAAAACCATAATTTAAACTTAATTAATGGAATCAAATAGACAGCTTGTAGGAAAAAATTACATTTAACACATTACCTTCGGGAAACGAGAAATCCGATTTTATTTTTACCGACGTTTTTATTCCGAAAACAGCATTGACTGAGCACTTCTGCGTTACGGAAAATGCATTAATATCATACTGTACATATCTTTCTTTAGATTGTAACCTATTTTATATTATATCCTTACATTGAAAGATTTTTACTCAGACATAAACTTGAGAAAACTTTCTAGGAAACCAATTTACGAAAAGTCTTTCAGAAGAGGGAAGGCTTATACTCTTTTAAAACCCAGATTTCAGAAAAACATATCGTCAGTAAAGTGTTAGTAGAATTAAATTTCTAGTTTAAATAATTCAAAACTAGGAAAGCTCTTTAAAATTAAAAACCTGGTGCCAGTGTTGCTATATCGCTACTTTTTTAATTCGATTGTTTGATTGGTACTAGGATATTGAAATAGAAATTTGTCCTTTTATAACTGACAGATTAAATAAGTCGAACCTAAGGTGAATATTACTGTTTCTAAAAATGTGGAGGCAATCAAGCAATCTTAATAAAAAGAAATAGCTGATTGGAAATATTTTCTGGTACAAGAATGGTTAAATAAGATAAAGTTTACTGTTTAAAAGATGCGGTATCCAATGGGCCGCACAATGTTACTATTTTTATATGTGGTGGGAAAATCTGGTGTTATACCAATGTTATATACAGAAAATAAAAACATAGACATTCATTGGAAACATTGTATTGAATTTCTTTTGTTATAAAATGCGTTTATTATATATTCATAGTTTCACTATAATTTTTCTGGTATATGAAGCAAAGATTTCTTTTAAAAATTACTGGTAACGAAAAACATTAAATTTGGCAGCCATGCATGTAGCGCCCTAAAAAACCAGTCACAAGCTGCCGCTGCTACCTTATTAAAACCTTTCACAAAATGGCAGCGTCACAACTCATTTTTGTTGTGCAGCCAAAGCTGACGAGGTTGAGGTAGACCTGACTAATCATAAAGTGAGGAGAAATTCCCAACGAGAAAAATTTAACGCACATTTGCACAACATAAACTTCTCACTAATTTTGATGTTCTTTTTCTCCAAATAATAATTTTCGCGTTTAACAGGGTTGACAGTCCGCCAACTGAATACCAATAAATTTTAACAGAAATTTTCATGTTAGGTTTCTACAAATTTTCCGCAAAAACTTACCTCCAAAGGTAGTTTCTGTAAAATTTGCAAAACTAGTCTAAAAATAAAATTTTTCTAAGAAAATACCGGTTTTCAAAAAGCGGGCCATTTGGGAGCCAAGCGTTTAATCGTAGAATATTTCTGCAAATTATTACTAAAATTTACCATTTGGAAGTACTAGTATTGTACATTTAAAAAAATGTGTTATTCAATGCAATTTATCTTTCTAGAACAACAAACACCGCAGTCGACCAGAGGCGTAGCGTCAAGGGGTGCACGGACCACTTTACTACCAGTATTTTTATATACTGTATTTGGCCTTATTTAATTCATACCGTCCAAAGATTAAATAAGGCTAAATGTAGTATGTAATTATACTGGTAGTAAAATGATCGTGCCCCCCCTGACGCTACGCCACTGCAGTCGACTACTTTAACTTTCTGCACGACCTTCGGATGACATGTTCTTATTTCAGTATCAACTCTTAGTGTGTTCTCGGCTTTATACCTGATCAGCTTAAACAGTCAGTTATATTTATATGTGAAACCAAATTTCAAGATTATACGTGTTACTTGCAGAGCTACGAAACGTCCTTTTTTGTTTCAATTCAAATAAAATTAGAACTTTTTCATTATAAAATAAATAATTTACGTGACAAATGAGGTGCGTTCGTACTATAACTAGTTTTAGAAATATTCAGATCTTGATGCAAAAGCTGTTTCACTCTTGTTCAAAAATGCATGAATACAAAATTGATTTTATGTGCAGACTTTCATATTATAGATATTAATTTTATTTTATGAAATTAAGTTTCAATACACTTTTACAAGCAATTAATTACAATTCTGCTACATTAAAATTATACTATGCGCAAATATCCAATACAAGACAATGTAGAAAAATCATCGTTCTTATTTTGCGGAAAAAGTGAATTATATCGTCTGTTATTATGATATGATTAATTTTACGTGATTAATTTAATATAATTAATAAAATAAGTACATTTTAAGTTGGCAACAATTTATCTTTTGTCGACATTAACTGAGAATTCCAATGGTAAACTTAAGCTTAGTTTTGAAAATTGCAGAACTTGAAATCCATATTTAGACTATTTTTCCATTAAATATATATTTCTCCGGAAATACCTTCCCAAAAAACTGTCGGTACGTTATATGATTTCTAAAATTAAACAATTTTAGTATACAAATTCGGTTTTTAAATTCAGTAATACGGAGACAATATGACTCAATCTTAAATAGGACGTAATCACCATGGCAACCTAGAATTACCTATCATGGGATATTATTGAATTAATTACGTGTGTTAGGATTTAATAGAATGAAGAAAACTTTTATTAATATCTTTTTAAATTTTGATTCGATTTTCATAAATTTGAAATGACTCGACAAATTCTGCAACGATTATATATATATCAAATTTCAAACCATTCAGTTTGGTTGTTTTTGAGCTGTTATATGCGAACAGATGGACAGACGGACGGATCAGACGACGACCATAGGTGCTACGTATTTATATAATTGCAAACGCAACTAAAAAGTAAAGTTTCTATATGTTTTCTTATATTTTTATAGAGTTTGAAGAGTTAAAAGTTTTAGATTGACTTTTATGTGGATGCAGAGATACTAAGTCTCCAGCTTTTTTCATTCCAGTATTTTCTTAGAGAAAATGTTGTTCTTTTAAATCGCAGAATGCTCCTGCGATTTAGGATGCAGCTCTGTGGATGCCAAAGTGAAAAGGAAGGTATCCTTTCTTTTGAATATGAATTTATTTATAATTTTCATAGTAATTAAAAATATCTTTTTAATATAAATAAAAAGCCATAAAATATGTCTGGTTCTATTCATTGTGACACGTTAAAAAAAACATTTTAATTATGTGGTTTTTTGGGAAATATATAAAACAAAAACTGCCACGTCGATTTAGCAACAGCTTCCTCAAACTTTGATCTCTACTAACTATATGAAAATTTGAGAAAACATGTATAAACTATGTATTTTTTCGCTCCGCTTTAATCCAAGGAACTGAAATAACAAGTCAAATGTGAGCGTTACCACATAAAACATAAATGTTGGTATACTTTTGCATATTTAGACGAAATTTATTTTTAAAATATCGCTTGGCTTATACACTTGAAAAGTTATCATTCAGAATCGAATAACTTTTGCCGAGACAACATTCAGGCCTTTTTGATTCAGAAATTCCGAAATCAGACAGGAAATTCTGAAGGAAGACTTTTTACTTTAGGTAATCAATACATATCTGTTATTCATTGAAGTATATACTACTATTCGGAATTTCTGGTATAATTCGTAATTTCCTAATTACGGAAAAGGGCAATCTGGCAACGCTGGTTTTATTGTAAACACTCTTCGAACAATGGTGGGCGTACACCTTTTAACGAATAGGAATGTACAACCTCTAATCACCAATTGTAACGAAAAGTGGCATTTTATAAACATGTTTTGGTTAAGAGCCTACACTAGTCACGGGAAGAAACGCTCGAGCTAATGTTAAGTCTATGGGAAGGTTCTAGAGCGATTTCTAGCTCGCATTTTAATATTTTTAAACGCTTTTCTTGCATAGGATAGCTGAGGTCATTCTCCAACGTTTTTAGGTTTTACTTTTTCGATTTTTGTTGCAGTTTTTTCATAAGCGGGCATTTTCAATTTTGGAACCGGTTGGAATCAGTTCTGAAAGTGAAAATACCCTTATATAAAATAACTGGAACCAAAATTGAAAAAGTAAAAACTTACAACGTTGGAGATTGACCTCAGCTATCCTATGCAAAAAAAGCGTTTAAAAATATTACAATGGGAGCGATAAATCGCGCTAGAACCTACCCATAGACTTAACATTAGCTTGAGCGTTTTTTCGTATGACAAATGTAGGCTCTTAAATCACACATTACTGTTTCCGAAACAGCATTTCTGGAAAGCAGTGGATTTAGATTTACATCAGTTAGCAGACTAACCGGCGACGAATCAACGTTCTAAATAACTGCAATTTTTTCCTGGTATGAAATTTTAAATATGTGTTTCTGCTGGAGCACCCTCGAACTTTGACCCCTTCTAACTCTATGAAGATTTAATAAAAAATGCATAAAGTATATATACTATTTCGGTCTGAATTTATTAAAAAAATCAAATGACGCGTCAAAATTGTGTGTTACCTTTTATAAAATGACAGCTTGTGCAAATTCTATTGACAAACCCCGGAGTTTAATTTAAGCACAATATTTGATGAAGACAATATTCCAAGTCAGTTGATACCAATATTTTGTATACAATATTTTACAGCGGAATTACTGCGGGGCGATAATATTTTTAAGCATTCTCTGTACTATGATTATTATATGTCACGATTGGTGTTAAACGTTTGTCACGGAATGCAATAGCAGGGTTCGTACGGTTGGTTGGTTGGTTGATTGTTGACGGCCAATTATCTGCACTTGGGATATAGGCCCGGGGGGAATGCCCTTCGTGGGGGTCTTTCTAAGGGAACCTAACCCGTATTTACGCATGGATAAATCCACGGCTCGAAGAAAACCACGAAAACTCCGAACGATTAGGCCGACGGGCGCGATTGGGATCGAACCCAGCACCTCCCGTCTACCAGCTTCGAGAGCACAACCTCTCAGCCAGCAGGGTTCGTACGCTTTTACCACAATTGTTTTACAGAATCTTTTGCCTTATTTAAATGCAGAAATGTGTTACAAAATTCTTCAATTAAACGAATTGACTGCAATTTCTACTATTTAAATATTAAATAGAAAATTTCTCTTAAAAATTGTTGTAAAAGTGTACGAACCCTGCAAAGTCGGCAACAAAAGTTTTCAACCTCAATAACTCCATACAATATACTTCGGGATATGTTCCTATTGCAAACATTGCAGAAATCTGCCACGAAGTTTTTTATGTGGATTTAGTCATGTTAACTTTTTTGTGCCAATTTTACCGTGGCAAACGTTTAGTACTATTCTTCATACAAAAAATTTAATAATGTCCCAAACACTTTTTAACAGGGTGGCTAGTGGTCAGGGAAAAATACAGTCAAAAAAAGTGATAAACACCAGTATATTCTTATAGAAAAATTTATATTGATTATTCGATCAAATAATCAATTTGAATTTTTCTATAAGAATATACTGGTAATTATCATTTTTTTACTGTATTTTTCCCTGACTACTAGCCACCCTGTTTAACAGCTTTGTTTCTAAAAACAATAAGGAAAAGCGAACAAAATTGAATGCTACAAAAAAATCGACGGAGTAGTTTAGATATCAACTCATCATGCACTCAACTGTGTTAACTGGAATCGAGAACCTTTTTAATGCACTTACAAGTACACTCATCAAAAGAAAAAGATGACATTCCGTACATTTTAATTCCAAAATTGTCGCAGAGAGATGCAAGAGGAACCATTCGACAAGGAATTTTGTCTACTTTCCGAAAATTAATACAATCTTTGAAATAGAAGTCGTCTGCATATTAAAAATTGCTCCAAATTTGAATGTTCAAATAGTAACAATCAACTTTCAGACCATATATGAGTTCCTTGTAATAAAGCAGCTCGGAGTAACTCACAGTTTATAGACGTTTTCTTTAACTCATTAATGCCGGTTGGTACGAAAACTTGCCATTTAAGTCATACGAAAGTTTTAAATATGAACACCAGTATCTTAGTAAAAAAAATAATATTATCTAATGTAAAACTATCAGAGATTCAATCAGTTAAAATAAAAGTATGGGAAAAGTTGTATCGAAGTATTAAAAGAAGTGTAAAACAAGTCGTCGTTAATGGGTTAAACTTTAACGAGTTCAATGTTTAACCCTTAATTGCATAGTGATGTAAATTTCCATCACTGTTTATTTAACTTTTAATAAATAAATCAACTTCTCCGCCACCACTATATTTATATAGAAATATTAATCCAGTAAATTTCCCGTGAACTATGTTGCTGAGCAAAGTTAAAAATCTATCTTAAAATTTCTGGTGTCTAATATTTAATATATGTTTAAGAAAACACAATTGTAAAAGAAAAACTCATGCAAAGAAGGGTTAAAGGTATAGATTGTAAAATAAGTAGCTAGTAAACCCCCTTAGTTTAAATTATACACAACATTTAATAGCAGACATCATTCCAAGTAGACTGATACCTATATTTTGATTTTGGTGGAAGAGGAAAAATTAACACTTTAAAATTAGTGGTGAAAGTGTCCCTAATTGCCCTTGTTGACCCCGTTAAGTCGGAGCTTTTGACGGAAGAAATGGCACCAGAAAATTTCAACATAAGTATTTCAATATTTCTATGTAATATACTTCATGACAGGTTACTATTTCATATATTCTAGAAATCTACCACGACGAGTTTTACAGGGATTTTGATATGTTAAAATTATTTTTGTACAGCGACGCACGTTCTACCGCATTCTACATACAGGTTCTACCGCGTTCTACACGTTTGTACTGCGTTCTACATGTTCAAGGCTATTCTTGATACAAAAAAGTAAAATATATCCCAATCAGCTTTTAATAACTTTGTTTTTGAAAACAAAAAGAAATGGAGACCAAAATTGGTAGGGAAAAAAACCCAGATTAATTTAGATATCAACAACGCAATGCACTCAACTGAGTTAACTTGAGTAGAGGATAATTTTTTTCTTGCGCACTTGTAAGTACACACTTCAATATAAAAAGAGAACAGTCCACACATTTTAATTGCCAAATCATCGCACAGAGATGCGAGAGTCACCATTCGACATGGAATTCTGTCTAATTTCTAAAAGTTAATCTTCAAAATCCTCTACATATTAAAAATGTTACCAACTTTGAATGTTCAAACCGTAACACACAATTTTGAGACCATATTTGAGTTCCTTGAGGGAAGACAGCACGGAATAACGCACAATTTATAGACTTTTTTTAAAACTTAAGATACTGATTTAACAGTTAGAAGAGGTCAAAATTTAAAGCTGCTAATATTGAATCCACGAGACAAACTTATTATCTTTTATCTTTTTAATCAAATCTTCCCATTTTTCTAAAAATGAAATACATTGACGAGAAAGAAACATATTTCAGGTATTGCTTTTTTATTCGAAAACATATTTTTAAATATGAAACTTAATAATGAATTCTATTAAAAAAAATATGATTTATGACCAATATAATTTTTTGTGTAAAACGAACCACAATCTTCAAATACATGGTTGTACAGCTTATTCCAATAATAAATTTTTGAAAAAAAAGATAAAGTTTACATTTCGAAAGTCTAAGTCCGGGGTTAAAACTGTAGCTCGAATAATACCACTAATTATTAATAGTAAACTTCTTTATATTTAATCGCAGAACTTCCTAATACTAATGGTTTCTTTTTTTAACATTTGTTTGGTTTTGAAATTTTTAATGTTTCGATCAAGAAAAATATATATAATTTAAACTTAATAAATGAAATCAAACAGACAGCTAGTACAAAGAAATTGCAATTAGGAGAATTAAACTTCCAGTTCAAATGATGCAAAATTAAGAACCAAATCAAAAATTAAAACAAAAAAAAATTAACCTGGTACTAGTGTAGTTTTTTAAAAATTTGATTGCTTGATGCAAGGTAATGACAGATTAAATATGTCTAACATAAGGTGAATATGATTATTTAAAAAATCAAGCAATCTCAATTAAACCAAAGTAGCAACAGGAGGTTTAAATAAGATAACGCTTACTGTTAACAAGTAGTGGTATTCAGTGGGCCACATTTTGTCTACGCGGAAAAAAGTATCTGCTGTTATATCACTGTTGTCAACAGAAAAGAAAATCTTTGACATTCATTGGAAACTTTTTACCGAATTTTCTTTTTTGTTAACTGAGTTTAATATATATTCAAAATGTCTCTAAAATTTTCACCTAACTAACTGAATGTTCCCTGAACATCTCTTTGTAAGATCTTAATTTTATTTATGAAAAATTTATAATCCCCACACAAATTTTGTTCTGTAACTTTATAAAAAGGTAAGAAAAAATATATAAACTACATCTTATTCCTGGCTACGATGATCCAACGAACGCAAATAAAATGTCGAAAGCGCGTTTTTCCAATATGAAAATTTACAGTTGGTAGAATTTTTAATATGTAGATAACCTCTATTTTAAAACATCTATCGATATTTGGAAAGAAGAGACAATTCAGTGTCCAACGCTTCCTCTAGCATTTCTCTGTAACAATTTGGTGAATAAAGTGAATGGATTTTTTTTATTTACAAGTGTACTTGTAAGTGTTCTATTAACCCTTTAACGGACATTGGTTTCCCTACGAAACCACAAAATTTTAATGACGAAATTCAATAATGACCGCAGAATTTTAATAGAAATGCTTTCCATTTATTGTGTATATGAAATATCGCTTTTTTTCTTATATATAAATAAATTTGATCATAATTTCCGGTGTCACTCATTTATTTCAAAATTTTAGCAATTGAAGTGACACCTTTTAAATAATTATGTTTTCTTCGTAACCTTTAATTTTGATATCCCTTCTTTTTCTTTTCAGAAAATGAGTTAAAAAAACTTATTGTGACATTAATAAATATTTAATGATTTTTATGTCTATTGGTTTTTTAATGCTGTATGATTTTTTCCCCTAAATTTGACATCTTTAACTTTTTACATATGACAGTCATAGTTCAGCCGTGGAACAAAAAAAAAATTTCACCCATAGGAATTCTTTTGAAAATTATCGTATATAAAAGATATATGTATAAATCGAATTGGAAAACCATTTACTATTAAATATTGTGCATACGTTATGCTTCAGGGGTCATCCACGTTTAAAAAACTATACCATCTTTCATTTTTTAAATAATAACACTCAATTTTGACAGTTATTTGAGTTCTTTGGATCAAAACAGACCAAAATAGTATGTATTTTTTCATTTTTTCTAAAATCTTCAAAGAGTTTAATACTTGCGGACCATCCAGCTTTTTTAAATAAAACAAAAAATACTTCGAACCAGAAAATTTATTTACGTGTTATATGTTTTATTTGTATGTTTCTACGAGCGCTTCTTTTCTAAAGTTTCAGGTTCAGAATTGAGCGGCTGTCTCTCGTTAAAGATAGGAGAGTGAATGTTCGAGGATGCAAATACTGAAATAATGTATTTTCAATTTCACATTAAGGAAGTTTTACCAATAAGTGGGACGTTCAGTCATTCGACATTTTTAAAGCCAGAGTTTTATTATAAAAGTTGTTCCTTGAACAGATCTTAAGCAAAGCAGGATTGTAAGTAACCGTTCTTAATGAAAACTGTTGGAGAGATGCTGTTGGTTGTTGTGTTATAGTCCCTTTCATAAATAATGATACACCCGTCTCACAGTGATGCCAACCGCTACTTTTTTAGCATTAATATGGCTTGATTGCACCACTATTTGGAAATAATCATATTCGCCTTATTTAATGGCAGATTATAGAAGGGAAAAAGAAGACGGATTATCTTATTTCAAAAAAATGGTGGCAATCATGCAATCAGAATTTTAAAAAAAATGCGGAATGGCAGCACTAACCATCTTTATTCTCAGATTGTTTGAAATGAAATGAGAGAAAAGGTGTCATGAGACTCGAAGTACTGACTTTTTTCCAAATTTTAGCACGTTTTAGATATAAGAGGAGTTCACATATACAAAACTGTACCAATTCTCATGTTTTAAATAGTACCGCGATCACATTTTACTCGTTATTTCAGTTGTTTGGATCAAAGCAGCCTGACAAAATAGATCATTATAATTATAAGATATAAGATAAGATATAATATAACATAATAATAGATAATAGATATTTCTTAAATATTCTTAAAGTTAGTAGGGAACAATATTTGAGGATGTTAATGCTAAATCCACGCAATAATGTGATAAACTTAATTTATATCTTTCCAAAAAAAAAAAAAAAAAAAAACTACATTGATCGAAAAGATTCAATTCTAATAAGATAGGATGAATGGACTCAAACATAATTAATGCATTTTTTTCAAATACATATATTTAATTAGGAAAATTATTTATAAATTGGTATAAAAAAAGTCACCGTTTCCTTTTATCTTTGGCATCCACAGATAAGAAAATCCAAGAAAATAGACGGGAATGTTTTATAAATTTTTCTCTTTATGAAGTTAGTTTATTTTATATTTAGAATTTTTATAAAATTATTCATGTTAGCTATTGAATAACCCTGATCATTTCTCTAGGAAAATACTATTTTTTTTTTTTTTTTTTTTTTTTTTTTTTTTTTTTTTTTTTTTTTTAAGGATCATAGATAATCTCTTATGAATCATTTTCTTTTGTAACTCTATGATTTGACGAAATATTTCGTCATACCCAGTTAACAGGTTAATGAAATAAAATTTTAAGTAGAAAAATGTACAAATGACTCCGAAACTAGTCAAAGAAAGTAGAAATATTTTTTTCTTGTGAAATGCGAATATGATTAACACGCATATAATTTCTTGTAAATTAAAAAGTTTACAAAAATCATGTTTACAGAATCTTCTTCAAACAAAATAATGATTTGATATTTGGTATTTGACATTTGGTATCAGTGATGACTGCTCAGCAACCGTATGGCAGTTAGCAACTTCAGGACGCATGTCACGTATATGGTACATTTCGGGGGCGTATGTATTTTATTTTTAGTGCAAGCATATTTTAGTTGTAATCTCTGCCTTTTAAAATTATACAGTTCTTGGATTAGATAATGCAAAAAATACTATACGGAATTGCTGATATTAAAAATTATAATATCGTTAAATGACGCCCGTCCTGAAGGAGTTAATGTGTTAAAACTACAGTCTACAGTGTACATAAAATTTTAACACTATTTTCGTATAGAAAATTTACCTCTTTAATCACAGAAAATCGTTAAAAATTAAAAGAATAATTGAGGCGTTGGCATGGGAAGGGCAGTAAGTTGCCAAAAATCCATTATTCCGTTTTTTTTTTGTCGATAAAATAGTAAGTACCATGGCCAATACAGGGCCCCCAAATGGTCCGACAACTGAATACCAATATGTTTTAACAGAAAATTTCATGGTAGTTTTCTACAACATTTCTGCAAAAATTCACCTCCGAAGGTGGTTTCTGCAAAATTTACAAGAAAAATCTAAAAATAAATTGTTTATAAGAAAATACCGGTATTGAGTTGGCAGAGAATTTGGGAGCCCTGCCAATAGCACGAGAAAGAGAGTAAGTCCATATCTGTTTATTTTATTTTCTCAGGTAGTAACTCCAATACCTTCAGTACGGAAAAAGGTAGTTACATTTTTTGCACTTACTCCCTTTCCCATGTCAACGCCTCAATTCATGCGTAGATTTCTATACTGAAATAGTGGTGCCAGCGTCATTCAAAATTTTACGAAGTATCCTTACCTGGATGCTAAAAATTGGACATGCATAAAATCTTTTGACATCGAAAAGTAAAATCATGTAATAATGAATAACATTTAAAATGAAACACAATGTAAGCTAATGTTTCTAAAGCAGGGGTCGGCGCGATCACTACTTTAGTTACTACTATTTTAAATAATATTTTTTGTGGCAAATTTCTAGAACATTTTTATAAAATCCTATCACGAAAGAACCACGCAAAAATTATATGTAAATGTGGCTCCGGTAGAATTAGCTTAATTTTGATGCCTTACAGTTTATTCAATGCTGATCAATGGGCACACTCCTGAAAAATGATTAGTTTTGTTGCCATGATCGTCGAAAGATCTTAACACTACTAAAACACTCGGAAAGTTTACAAAAATATTTCACACCATACTTTTTATTTAAAACTTTTTAATTTATTTAATCAACTTACTTCTGTGTGGTTTATAGTTAACGTATTTTTTATGAAGAAATTTTGGATTCAAATCGAAATATATTAATTTGAAAACGGTCAAAATGACCAATCACGTTCTAATGTTAATTCATATTACGTCGCTGCCAAATGTTCGGTGATTTTTTAGCCCTTAGAGGGGCAAAGTAATCATGTTGCTATAATTTCGAAATGATTCAATGTCGACAGAATTATTGAAAAAACGGATTTGAAAATAGATAATTTTTTTCTTCACGTTCATTACAAAAGCAAAGTTTTATCCATAAACTCTGAGTGTCAATTAGCAGTTTGGAATTAAAATTAATTGGTATAAATAATTATATTCAGTGTTAGGTCAAATAATCTTTTTTTGAATCAGAAATTTATTTAACGGAAAGTTTTTCTTTTCATGAGTTTCTCAAACAGCTTTTACTAATTATTAAAATTTTTGATTTGATTTGATTTGAAAAAAAAAATTGTATTTACACAATAATATCACAGCTTCAAACATTTTGTTTTTCAAATCAAATATAGCCAGAACTTATATTGAATAATAAAATCTAATTAAGAACCACATGGAGAAATTAAACATTTCGTTAAATAACATTCCTAGTTCAAATTATTTCCCTAGAAGAAGCAAACATTTGGCAGCTACGCAATATTAATTGGGATCTTTCAACGGTCATAGTATCAAAATAGCCATTTTTCAGGATTTTGTCTATTGAAACATTTGATCAGCATCGCATGAACTACAACATATCAAACTTTTGTCCAAATCCACAGGGACTACATTTCTATATAATTTGTGCGTTTTGTCCTTTATTGTTTAGAAAAATATGATTGTCAATTAAAAGCTGTTGTTATGAACCTTTTTGAAATTTATTTCAATTTGTGGTCTATGCTTAAGACAAAATAAGCACATATAGTAATAAAGGGAACTCTACGATGTCACGTTTCTGTTTTATAATTGAAGTTTTAGCCAACGTATGGATTTTTGTGTTTCAGTACATGAAACAGAACATTTCAATTTATTTTGCGAGCTAATAGTATAAAAAAGAGACTTTTTCTGTAGGTTTTGTATATATTAAAAATTACAATATGCATAAAACAGTGTATTTAAAAAAAGGACAGAAGTGTGCCTACAATGCAGAAAATCCGCAAAATAATCAAATTTTGTAATGACGAAATGTCAATTTGCATTATCGATATAAAATATTCCGTATATAAGACCATAAAAATATAGCTTCAATTTCAAATTCATTAATAATTGTATCCTAAAAGGAAAAAAAATGACATTAACGTTAGGGATTGTAATCCATAATATTTAGTTTTTTTCCAAAATAAGCCTTGTCATCTATTGCGCTTATTTCTTAGATATCATAAAGCAGTATTGTAGCCTAAGTCTCCAGATTCTTCATTACCACCTTTTCCTTATTCTCTTTAGATAGTCGCCGACTTCTGCGATTAAATAAAGCGAATATTTCTATTATAAATTATTGGTAATGGAAAATTTGTCGACTTGGCAATAAAGATGCAATATACAAGCAGTGTTGTCAGAAGGCTACTTTTTTTAATTAAGATTGTTTTTTTCCCACCATTTTGTTTTGAAGTAGAAATATTCGCTTTATTTATCTTCAATTTTTAATTCAATAATAATTGTATTATAAAAAGAAAAAAAATGACATTAACGTTAGGAATTGCAATCCATAATATTTAGTTTTGTTTCAAAATAAGCCTTGTCATCTATTGGACTTATTTCTTAGGTATCATAAAGCAGCATTGTAGCCTAAGTCTCCAGATTCTCCATTACCACTTTTTCCTTATTCTCTTTAGATAATCGCCGACTTCTGAGATTAAATAAAGCAAATATTTCTATTATAAATTATTGGTAGTGGAAAATATGTCGACTTGGCAATAATGATGCAATATACAGACAGTGTTGTCAGAAGGATACTTTTTTAGCTCACAGGCTATCAAAGCCTGAGAGCTTATGTGCCCGCCCGTTCTGTATGTATGTATGTATGTATGTATGTATGTATGTATGTATGTATGTACGTATGTACGTACGTAACGCGATAACTCTTGACAGAAATAACCGTTTTGCTTCCAATTTTGTTTATAGGTTCCTTGTGATAAGGCGCTTCCCTGATTAGTTTTGGGGATTGATTGTTTAACTATAAAGGGGGGAACGGGGGGGCTAACCCCCCTTAATTAAGATAAATGATTTTTTCATGCAGAATTGTCCAATTTTCTTCAAATTTTGTATATAGGTTCATTGTGATAAGGTTCTTTCCTGATTAGTTTTGGGGGTTCATAGGTTAAGTATAAAGGGGCTAACGGGGGGGGGGGAATCCTCCCCCTTAATTTAGATAAATGAATTTTTCATGCAGAGTTATCCGATTTTCTTCCAATTTTGTTTATAGGTTCCTTGTGATAAGGCGCTTCCCTGATTAGTTTTGGGGATTGATTGGTTAACTATAAAGGGGGGGGGAAGGGGGGCTAACGTCCCTTAATTTGGATGAATGGTTTTTTCATGCAGAATTATCCAATTTTCTTCAAATTTTGTATATAGGTTCATTGTGATAAGGTTCTTTCCTGATTAGTTTTGGGGGTTCATAGGTTAAGCATAAAGGGGGTAACGGGGGGGTTAATCCTCCCCCCTTATTTTAGATAAATTATTTTTTTCATGCAGAGTTATCCGATTTTCTTCAAATTTTGTATATAGATTCATTGTGATAAGGTTCTTTCCTGATTAGTTTTGGGGGTTCATAGGTTAAGTATAAAGGGGGTAACGGGAGGGTTAATCCTCCCCACTTATTTTACATAAATGATTTTTTTCATGCAGAGTTATCCGATTTTCTTCAAACTTTCTATATGGGCTCATTGTGGTAAGGGGCTCCCCTGATTAGTTTTGGGGGTTCATTGGTGAAGTGTAAAGGAGGAAACGGTGGCTACCCCCCCCCTTAATTTTGATAAATGGGTTTTTCATGCAGAATTATCCAATTTACTCCAAATTTTGTATATAGGCTCATTGTGGTAAGGCACTTCCCTGATTAGTTTTGGGGGTTCACTGGTAAAGTATAAAGGGGGGAACGGGGGGGAACTAACCCCCCTTAATATAGATAAATGGGTTTTTAAGCAGAATTATCCGATTTTCTTCAAATTTTATATATATGTTCATTGTGATAAGGCGCTTCTCTGATTAGTTTTGGGGGTTCTTTGGTTAAGTATAAAGGGGGGACGGGGGCTAACCCCCCCCCCCTTAATTTAGATAAATGGATTTTTCATGCAGAATTATCCGATTTTTTCAAATTTTGTATATAGGTTCATTGTGGTAAGGCGCTTCTCTGATTAGTTTTATGGGTTCATTGGTTAATTATAAGAAGGAGAAACGGGGGATGGTTCCCCCCTCTTAATATATTGTCGATTTCTTCATTTTTCAAGGGCTTATTTCAAATTCTTTGAAATAAGAATATAATTTACTGTTAGTGTGAATAGCCTGTGAGCTCAATGCCGTCAGTTTAACTGGGCAGTTTTCTTTTATTTAATTAAGATTGTTTGATTCCCACCATTTTTTAAGTAGAAATATTCGCCTTATTTACTGACTGTTTGAATAGTGCGAGTATAGGGCAAATTACACTATTTTTTAAAAAGTGGTGGGAATCAAACAATCTTAATTTTAAAAAAGTCCTTCCGGCCTGTACCGGGAGGCAAAGGTAGCTTTCCTATATCTACGTTTTAAAATTTTAGCTAATGTTACACGAAAACAGCAAGCTAAAATGCAAAGAAACGTTTACAAAAGATTCGTTAATACTGAATTTGAATAAGAAATTCGTCAAATTATTGAGCAATAGCCAAATTGGCTTCATTTATGAAGACTTATTTTGATCGCCAAATTTCGCGATATTTCGCCAAATGTCGCCAATTTTGCCAATTTTGTCGCCAATGTCGCCAATTTTGGCGCTAACGGATATGAATATATAGTTTTATGAGTATGATTGGGAAAATTATTACAACAATGAAAGAAAATAATTTGCGAGTAATCGCGTTAATGTGCTGTTTTGTTTCAAAATGTCAGCCACCCTAGAATTTCAAACTGCTCTATCTCAGCCATTTTTTAAGATAGAGGTAAACCAAAAAAAGCTCTGGAATCCTTGTATCAAGGCCTAACACGTAATTAAAAAATAAATTTGAATTTTAAACTTTTTTGTATAGTTATTTTAGATTTTAAGTTAATTTAAATCTTTAAGTGGCCGCCATCTTGAAACAAGATGGCGGACCAAGTTGGCCAACGAACTCGGTCGAGACATTAGTGACCTTAATACACACAATTAGTTTCATCAAAATCGATTCATAAATACGGGCGTTATCGTATGACATAGGTCAGATATATATATATATATATATATATGGATATATCTATATATATAAATCAACATTTGGACGGAGGGTGGTTTTGGGGTCTGGGGGTCATGATCGGTGAAAATATATCGAAATTTTCCGGAACTGCTTTCCTCCGAACGGCTGCAATAGGTAGCTTTATACTTTTTTGTATTGAAAGCTACCTAAAAGTAGTCTACTGATAACACTGTCTACAGGGTGTATCAAACAGATTGTAACGTGATTTAATTTTTAATCTTTTGGAAATACGTAGGAAACGTAAATTGCAAAAGTGATCAAAATAATGTAGGTGTGTTGACTAAAAAGTCCTTCAATTAATTTTCAAAACATTACACTTTTAGGTAGCTTTCAATACAAAAAAGTATAAAGCTACCTATTGCAGCCGTTCGGAGGAAAGCAGTTCCGGAAAATTTCGAAATATTTTCACCGATCATGACCCCCAGACCCCAAAACTACCCTCCGTTCAAATGTTGATTTATAAATATATATATATATATATATATATATATATCCATATATATATATATATATATATATATATCTGACCTATGTCATACGATAACGCTCGTATTTATAAATCGATTTTGATGAAACTAATTGTGTGTATTAAGGTCACCAATGTCTCGACCGAGTTCGTTGGCCAGCTTGGTCCGCCATTTTGTTTCAAGATGGCGGCCATTTAAAAATTTAAAACTAAAATAAATATACAAAACAATTAAAAATTCAAATTTATTTTTTAATTACGTGTTAGGCCTTGATACAAGGATTCCAGAGCATTTTTTGGTTTACCTATATCTAAAAAAATGGCTGAGATAGTGCAGTTTGAACTTCTAGGGTGGCTGACATTTTGAAACAAAACAGCACATTAACACGATTACTCACAAATTATTTTCTTTCATTGTTGTAATAATTTTCCCAATCATACGCATAAAACTATATATTCATATCCGTTAGCGACAAAATTGGCGACATTGGCGACAAAATTGGCGACAAAATGGCAAAATTGGCGACAAAATGGGCAAAATTTGTGACATTTGGCGAAATATCGCCAAATTTGGCGACCAAAATAAGTCTTGATAAATGAAGCCAATTTGTCTATTGCTCAATAATTTGGCGAAATTCTTATTCAAATTCAGTATTAACGAATCTTTTGTAAACGTTTCTTTGCATTTTAATTTGCTGTTTTCGTGTAACATTAGCTAAAATTTTAAAACGAAGGTATAGGAAACTACCTTTTCCTCCCGGTACAGGCCGGAAGGACTTTTTACATGTGTATTCAGTCCTTTGGTTATAAGGAGGGCTTTCCCATAAGTTACATTGAGAGAAAAAATAACGAAACTGTGACAAGTAAAACAGTAAAAATTACTTTATTCTACTACTTAAACCCACCCCATATGATCCTTTGGATTTTCTGAAATTACGTAGCTTTCTGGCACTAAAAACGGACTGATGATTTTTTAGTGCCGAAAAGCTCAAAAATTTCATTTTATTAAGTAAATTGTTTGTTTAAAATATGTTTATATGATTTAAAAAAAATCGCAGAATTGGAAGTTATGTTTTACCTCTTTCAGGAGAAAAGTTATACTCTTGGTAAAGTTTGGAAATGATTGACTGTCACCAGAATTTATGAACTAATTAATTAGAAAATAAATAAAACTTTTCTTTGCGTGCAATAAAACCTAATATTTTTCAAAAATTCTCTTGCAACATGGCAGTAGTACAGCGCCTAGAATATATAGTATGGAAAACAGCTACAAAATACATTATATTGCCAAAGGTGACCGGTCACTTGCGATTCTAGACGTTTTGTTAACTATCTAGAAAAATACATGAGGAATTAACCTGAAACTGCAGGTGTGTAAACAGTATAGTATAGGTTATATAATTCCGCGAAGATTTTTTCACGAAATCCCATAGGGGACTGTCAACCAATTGAAAAAGAACGAATACCTTTTGGATAACTCTCTAAAAACTAATGCAGCAAAGGCGTTCAAACTCGAGATTATTAATAATTGGCTTATTATAATATACTGTGTTCATTTTTAAGAGGATAGCATGTATACTTGTAGATAAATTAAGGTTTTTATAAAAACAGTCCCAAATTTCACCTAGTTTTTTGCTTATAATTTGCAGAGTTTTTAATATAAAAAAAAGTTATTTTCAGAAAATATGACAAACAACATTGTACTCTGCAATCAGAATTAAAAAATAATAAAAATTGGATGAAAAATGAGCCGGTTTACTAAAAAATGTTTCACTGCGCATGCGCGAATGCAATCAAAATGTAATATGCATAATGATTACTGTAATATGCATAATTATGCATATTATGAGGGAAAATATGAGGGGTTGTATACAAATATACGTGCAATATTCTGTACGCTATATTGGCACTAATCAACAGATATTTGATTCAACCCCTCATCTTTTTGCTTCTTTTTGGGAACAACGGATTTCGAGCTTATTCTATTGACAATAATTTTCAGAATTTTCAAGCTAAGATTTTGAGACTTTCACAAAAGTTGCTCTATATATTTAGCTAATACATTATGCATCTTATATTTTGATTGTGTTCGCACATGCGCAGTGAAACATTTTTTAGTAAACCTGCTCATTTTGCATCCAATTTTTATTATTTTTTAATTCTGATTGCAGAGCATTATGTACAATGTTGTTTGTCATATTTTCTGAAAAGAACTTTTTTTATATTAAGAACTCTGCAAATTATAAGCAAAAGACTAGGCGAAATTTGGGACTATTTTCATATAAACCTTAATTTCTCTATGAGTATGCATGCTATCCTAATAAAAATGAACACAGTATATTACAATAAGCCACTTATTGATAATCTCGAGTTTGAACGCCTTTGCTACATTAGAGTTTACAGGGTTATCCAAAATATATTCGTTCTTTTTCAATTTGTTGACAGTCCCCTATGGGGTTTCGTGAAAAAATCTTCACGGAAATATATAACCTATACTATACCGTTTACACACCTGCAGTTTCAGGTTAATTCCTCATGTTTTTTTCTATATAGTTAACAAAACGTCTAAAATCGCAAGTGACCGGTCACCTTTGGCAATATAGTGTAGTACTAAAAAATTGAATCCGATAAATGTAGAACGATGCTGAAAAGATAACGGGTCGATCGCAGCGACATATTCAAGCAGTGACGTACACAGGATGGAGGTCCAGATAGTTTGGATACCACTAATTTTATAAAAATATCTTTGGGTTATCTAATCGGAGAATTTTCTGCGATATTGAAGGCGAAGAAAACTTTATAACATTACTAGTTTCCAGAGCATTTGGACACCCCTTCTCTGGCTATGCCACTGTCTCTTTTCAACACGAACATTGTATATCGAACTGAGAAAAACTTTCAGCTGGTGGTAAATATTTTAAATAATTAAATTATACCCTACCTTATGATTATATTTTCACCGATCATGACCCCCAGACCCCAAAACTACCCTCTGTTCAAATGTTGATTTATATATATATATATATATATATATATATCCATATATATATGTGGGAATTGAACTGTTTTCCTGCTTGAACTAAAACGACAGAGTCAAAGCCAATCAGCGACTTCATCTTGATATTGCGTCATATAATCTATGTTGAAGCATGCAAGCTCCAAACCACACTTCAAAAGGAAGTCAAAAGAGGTGTTTTGGGATCGAAGGGAAGCTTTTGAGAGTCAATGAAGTTGGTGGGTTAAGACGGTCGTTTTTGAACTATACTGAAGACGTCGACCCTGAGATGTTTTAGATTAAATAAGATGTAATGCAGATAATCCAGATGGTTCATTAATATTCATATTCTTACATGTATTTTTAACTTTCTTTGTAGTTAGTTTTATTAATATAGAGTTCGATTTTAACTTGATGTTTTCTAGTTTATTTGAAGTAAATTGAGTGAATTATTTATTGAGTTGGTGTCAGAGAAAACTAAACCCCATATATATATATATATATATATATCTGACCTATGTCATACGATAACGCTCGTATTTATAAATCGATTTTGATGAAACTAATTGTGTGTATTAAGGTCACCAATGTCTCGACCGAGTTCGTTGGCCAGCTTAGTCCGCCATTTTGTTTCAAGATGGCGGCCATTTAAAAATTTAAAACTAAAATAAATATACAAAAAAATTACAAATTCAAATTTATTTTTTAATTACGTGTTAGGCCTTGACACAAGGATTCCAGAGCATTTTTTGGTTTACCTCTATCTAAAAAAATGGCTGAGATAGAGCAGTTTGAACTTCTAGGGTGGCTGACATTTTGAAACAAAACAGCACATTAACACGATTACTCACAAATTATTTTCTTTCATTGTTGTAATAATTTTCCCAATCATACGCATAAAACTATATATTCATATCCGTTAGCGACAAAATTGGCGACATTGGCGACAAAATTGGCGACATTGGCGACAAAATTGGCCAAATTTGTGACATTTGGCGAAATATCGCCAAATTTGGTAAAATTGGCGACAAAATGGCAAAATTGGTGACAAAATGGGCAAAATTTGTGTCATTCGGCGAAATATCGCCAAATTTGGCGACCAAAATAAGTCTTTATAAATGAAGCCAATTTGTCTATTGCTCAATAATTTGGCGAAATTCTTATTCAAATTCAGTATTAACGAATCTTTTGTAAACGTTTCTTTGCATTTTAATTTGCTGTTTTCGTGTAACATTAGCTAAAATTTTAAAACGAAGGTATAGGAAAACTACCTTTTCCTCCTGGTACAGGCCGGAAGGACTTTTTACATGTGTATTCAGTCCTTTGGTTATAAGGAGGGCTTTCCCATAAGTTACATTGAGAGAAAAAATAACGAAACTGTGACAAGTAAAACAGTAAAAATTACTTTATTCTACTACTTAAACCCACCCCATATGATCCTTTGGATTTTCTAAAATTACGTAGCTTTCTGGCACTAAAAACGGACTGATGATTTTTTAGTGCCGGAAAGCTCAAAAATTTCATTTTATTAAGTAAATTGTTTGTTTAAAATATGTTTATATGATTTTTAAAAAATCGTAGAATTGGAAGTTATGTTTTACCTCTTTCAGGAGAAAAGTTATACTCTTGGTAAAGTTTGGAAATGATTGACTGTCACCAGAATTTATGAACTAATTAATTAGAAAATAAATAAAACTTTTCTTTGCGTGCAATAAAACCTAATATTTTTCAAAAATTCTCTTGCAACATGGCAGTAGTACAGCGCCTAGAATATATAGTATGGAAAACAGCTACAAAATACATTATATTGCCAAAGGTGACCGGTCACTTGCGATTCTAGACGTTTTGTTAACTATCTAGAAAAATACATGAGGAATTAACCTGAAACTGCAGGTGTGTAAACAGTATAGTATAGGTTATATAATTCCGCGAAGATTTTTTCACGAAATCCCATAGGGACTGTCAACCAATTGAAAAAGAACGAATACCTTTTGGATAACTCTCTAAAAACTAATGCAGCAAAGGCGTTCAAACTCGAGATTATTAATAATTGGCTTATTATAATATACTGTGTTCATTTTTAAGAGGATAGCATGTATACTTGTAGATAAATTAAGGTTTTTATAAAAACAGTCCCAAATTTCACCTAGTTATTTGCTTATAATTTGCAGAGTTTTTAATATAAAAAAAAGTTCTTTTCAGAAAATATGACAAACAACATTGTACTCTGCAATCAGAATTAAAAAATTAATAAAAATTGGATGAAAAATGAGCAGGTTTACTAAAAAATGTTTCACTTCGCATGCGCGAATGCGATCAAAATGTAATATGCATAATGATTATTATGCATATTATGAGGGCAAATATGAGGGGTTGTATCCAAATATACGTGCAATATTCTGTACGCTATATTGGCACTAATCAACAGATATTTGATTCAACCCCTCATCTTTTTGCTTCTTTTTGGGAACAACGGATTTCGAGCTGATTCTATTGACAATAATTTTCAGAATTTTCAAGCTAAGATTTTGAGACTTTCACAAAAGTTGCTCTATATATTTAGCTAATACATTATGCATCTTATATTTTGATTGTGTTCGCACATGCGCAATGAAACATTTTTTAGTAAACCTGCTCATTTTGCATCCAATTTTTATTATTTTTTAATTCTGATTGCAGAGCATTATGTACAATGTTGTTTGTCATATTTTCTGAAAAGAACTTTTTTTATATTAAGAACTCTGCTAATTATAAGCAAAAGACTAGGCGAAATTTGGGACTATTTTCATATAAACCTTAATTTCTCTATGAGTATGCATGCTATCCTAATAAAAATGAACACAGTATATTACAATAAGCCACTTATTGATAATCTCGAGTTTGAACGCCTTTGCTACATTAGAGTTTACAGGGTTATCCAAAATATATTCGTTCTTTTTCAATTTGTTGACAGTCCCCTATGGGGTTTCGTGAAAAAATCTTCACGTAAATATATAAACTATACTATACTGTTTATACACCTGCAGTTTCAGGTTAATTCCTCATGTTTTTTTCTATATAGTTAACAAAACGTCTAAAATCGCTAGTGACCGGTCACCTTTGGCAATATAGTGTAGTACTAAAAAATTGAATCCGATAAACGTAGAACGATGCTGAAAAGATAACGGGTCGATCGCAGCGATATATTCAAGCAGTGACGTACACAGGATGGAGGTCCAGATAGTTTGGATACCACTAATTTTATAAAAATATCTTTGGGTTATCTAATCGGAGAATTTTCTGCGATAATGAAGGCGAAGAAAACTTTATAACATTACTAGTTTCCAGAGCATTTGGACACCCCTTTTCTGGCTATGCCACTGTCTCTTTTCAACACGAACATTGTATATCGAACTGAGAAAAACTTTCAGCTGCTGGTAAATATTTTAAATAATTAAATTATACCCTATTTCCTTTGACTTGGATAGTGATTTTCATAAGCTTTGAAAATATGAATGATATTGATCAAGGCCAAAAAACGTGATATGCATTCTTTTGTGCCTGGTTGCAGTACTTGGTACAAGACAGCAAACTAGAAACTATCCCTATTTAGCATACATCCACTATTTAGCATAGTGGATGAAGGTCCACTACGAGAGGGATCGTGACTACCTCTGCAGGTTTTCACACCCCTCGAGTTGTGGTAAAACAAGTACGGGTTGGAACATCCCGACTTAAGGCCTAGGGCCTGGTTTCCCTTTTGGGTTTCCAGCTCCGAAGCTGTTGGGGGACGCCGCACAGTGGGTCAATCCTTAAGAAAATGCGAACATAGGGCCAAAAAATAATCATTAAATAATTAAATTTTTTCAATGAAATATTTTAAAAGAATGTCTACAAAATACGAATATATGTTTATCTTTTAAATTATACAAAATTATATCTTATTTGTACTGCTCGGAATATACATCTTTCAGCAGAGGAATTTTTCTGCGAATTTTAGTGATTTTTAAATGTGCTCAGAAATGAAACCTAGGTAACCACTAATAATAACTCGTTTAAAATATCATTATGAATTTCCTAAAACACATTTTAAACCACTACTGATTGCATTTTGATTGAATTTTATGTATCATTTTACATTATGAACAGCCCATATAAAATTAACGGTATCAGAAACTTAAAAATTGTGCAACTTAAATTGCATGAAGTTGCCTGAAATTTCAAACACATCTTTGTGTTCCAAAAAGCCTGTATTTTAATGTGGTATAGGGCAATATTTGCGCAAACCTGCGCATTTTTGAAATAAATGGATTTGAAACACTCTATAAGTGGCTATCGCATAATTTTCCATTAACGGAAAGCATAGTAAATTGTCTGTAGACAAAAATATTTTTTAATAAATATTATACTGTAAGAATTTTCTAAGATGAAATAATGTAAAAAAATAATTTAAAATTAAACTATAAAATTAAATTCAATACATACGTATCTTGTGTTAGATAAATATTTACATGAAAATGCTGAAAAGAGCAAAGACTCTCAGAGGGTTAAATCTACTCTAATAAATGGATGCATAATGTGTGAGTGCTAAAATGTTATTTAAAGTAAAAGTTCTAATGCTTCTGGAAATTTTTTGTTCCTTTGAGCGTTTCTTACTTTGCGTCTAATACAGGAAATCAATGGTTCAGATGTTATAAGTAAATGGTGCAACAAGTCTTCGTTACATGCTCTTCGACTTATTTTTCTCGTATGGGAATCCCGGTACCTCCGAAACTCTTTATTTCGAGCTTCGCAAGCTTCTTCCGATAATAAACCAATTGGCCAATTGGAACAGCAAAATTTGTAATTATATTTTTTCCATGAATTAATAACTTATGAATAGAAGCTGGCATATAATACCACCCGTACTTCGAAACACATTCTTTAGCTGTTTCCAGTGCAAATTCGCCAATTTTTTCGGCATTAATTACTTCGTCACAGGAGATAACTTGCATTATAATTGCAAAACGTTTAATTAGTTCTTTATCCAATCCAGTGATCTCAGCTATAATTTCAAACTCAGCAAAAAATGTCCTTGCAGTGTTTAAATCGTGTGTCAAACCACTCCCCTGTTTAACAACATCAATTAGCAAACATAATTCTTTTCTGAATTCGCATTGAATTTTTCTCTTTGATTCTTCTTTTTGCTTCTTTTGGTCTTCAGTTCTAGTACTTAAAGCTTTAAATGATAAATTGTAAGACATATGAAGCAAATATTCCATAGACCGTATCTTTACATGTAGACTAGATACACCAAAGCTGTATGTGGATGCGTTTACACTTCTTTGAACAATTTTATCAATGTTATTCATTTCCGAAGGGCTTTGCACCACAAATATAACATGTTGAACAGGAGGATGTATTTGAAATTTCCGTAATAATTTTTCTATCAATCATTGTTAAATTCATTTCATGATCAATGGTTATATTTTTATGTGCTATATCAAAAGATCTTTTAAAACCCTCAGATGCTAATTTTTGTTTGCTGCATGCAAAAGAGCTTCTCCAGAAGTATCCTCTCTTAAACGTTGAGTTAGTTTTCTTTTATGAGTTTCGGTTACATCTGAAAAAGATTTCAGAGACGTTGATTTCTGCGAATTTTCAACTTCAGATGGTTTAAATTCATTACCAACTTTAAAGGAACACTGAAGCCAAGAATCGTTTTTAGTATTGAAACGATCTAATTTTCGTTGAGATTTCTGCCATCGATCTTTTACAGCTACACAAAACTTACGTAAACGCTTCTTTAAATTTTCTTCATCAATTTCTGAAGCACTTAGTCCACAGTAGAACAGCACGTACAAAACTAAGAATTGATTTTTCATAACTAAAACCATTATTTAAATTATTTAGATACAGAAACAAATCTCTGTTTGTTATCATCTTTCAAAAGAATATAAAAAAAGCAAAATGAAATAATCTTGCTTAAAATAAAAAAGAAATATACTAAAATTAATATCACTACAAAATTATTTTATAAAATTATTATTATTATATTATTATGATTATTATTATAATCCCGATGATAAAAAATATGCACTGAAATAGGCTCTAAAATGTTGCAGAAGAATGTTCCGGTTTTGTAGAACGATTTTGAAAAGTTATCTAAACATTACATATGTTGCCAATTAAAAATTAAACAAATATTTTGAATATTTTGCCAATGTCCTTAGGATATAAGTAAAAACATGATTGGTAATAAAATTATTGTCTGCTAAGCTTTTTCTTTGATTTTCAAGTTTAATTTAGTTATCCAGTATGCTTCTAAAAGTCCTGTTTTAAACAAAAAAAGATTAAATTGCTCATAAAAACCATGCAAATCTATTGAATATAATATATTTTACTTCTTTAAACCTAAATATAACAAAAAAAAATCTTATATATAGGCTTATACTATTGTGATAATCCTATGTTCGACATCTGCTATACTTTGACCCACTGTGCGCCGGCCCGTCTCCAAGTGTCTCGCGGTGACTCCCCGTGGTTTCACTGCGTGTCGCAACGGCCTACGTCGTCTCCCGTGGGTTCAAGGTTAGAGGGTCCGCAGTTGGGCAGCGGCTCTCTGACCGGCCGAAGCGCCGTAGCGAGTCAAAGTTGTTGGCGCAATAAAAGTCTATCAGGACTTGGGTTCGGTGGTCGTTTGTGCGAGGAGCGCCCCGGCATGGGCGCCTGCGGCGCTGCTTACTTTGTACCAAAGGATGAATCTCTGCTAGAAGAATGGAAAAGACTAATTACCTGATATGATAAAAAACTAACTTCAAAATCAGTTACATCTGAAATATACACTTACAAGAAGATTTTTTTAATAAAAATTATGTTCATGTTGTCAATAGTGAAACGGCTACTATTGCTAGAGGTAAACCTTTTTTAAAGCAGATGGCGCTGCAATCGTCTATTATTGTACCGCATCGTTGCACGTTTATCGGCTACAATCTTTTAGCACTTTTTAAAGCATTAACAGTTTGAATTTTTTTTAATTCCGAAATTTCGCATTCATACCAGAAATTCCCTATAATGTTCTTTTCCTTATTTAATGGCAGATATTTCGTGCTTTCTTAAAGTAAAAATTCTTGATCTAGAATTTCCAGTTTGAATTCGAAAATTTTGAATTAAAAAACGGTAAAACCGTTTTCCACACTATGTATTCCAGGCGCTTTAGCAATAGGGAATTAAAAATAAGTGTTAGCTCCTTGAAAGTTTTAAAACACCCTACAATGTACTATAAAACTGCATGGAATAATACTTATAAATAAATTATATCAAGTGTAAATTAAAAAAGATTGTGTTTTACGATTAGGAACAAATTGTTCAGAATATAAGGAGCAACATAAATCTTAAATATACATATATATAATATATACATAGTATAAACAATATTACAGCTCGTGTTTTAGATATTGCGTCAGGTTCTACTGATTGTTTTGAGCAACCACATCCAATCACCAAAAGGGGTTTAGAAAGAGTAGCTTTTAAAATGAAAATTTACTTTTGTTGTTATGAAAATCTTCATCGATTTGTCAAATTATGTATAGGAAAAATTAAATTATCATTAGTGTTGCGCATTGGCTAGGGGAAATAATCAAATTTCGTACCAAAATTCTTATTTAGTAAAATAATTTAAACAAATTCACAAGAAAATTTTATTTCATTGTATAGATTTCTAGTGGAAATATAGTATTTATACGATTTGGTGTTTCAAACCCCTGAAGTTGGGATGTTTCAACCAGTTTACGGATTTATTGCGAATATTTTTTTAAATAACATTTAGTTCCCTTTAAAAAGACATAATGAGCTATTTACATGAGGGAAATGAGATGTTATTGTATGTAACCACTAATTACGAGCATTAAAAAAATGTGGGTCAAACTTACCTAGTCTTCCCCAGTATTATATACGTAAGTTTATTATCTTAATTTAATTACTATAAAATGAAATCCATTAACCATTATTCAAATCACTTAAATTTAATCAAAGTTTATACTAGAATTTGTGTATAGAATTATGCTTGTATAATTTATGCAAAAGGATTTCTAAACATGTAATTTTTTTTTTATGGAAGTGTTCGTATTTCTGGAGCGTTTTCAGCCCTACTACGCAAGAATTACTGGTTAGATATGAACAGGTTACGTCACAGCTTATCCATTAAGTCGTAGTCTAGACTACGGTCCACGGGTCGCAGAGCTACCACTCTTTCCAAATACTAATATATTCACCTTATTTAATGTCACACAATCTGCGATTAAAAAATATGAAAATTACTATAAGGTGATAATGGTTGATAACCGGCCTACAGCAAAAAAATTAGGCAAACCACTGTCATACACTAGACCAGGGGTGTCCAAACGTTTTGCCTGAAAATTGTTTGTCATCACTAACTTGGAATTTTCTCTGTATTTAGTCGCACGTTTCATTTATTAAATATGGTGAACTATTCTGTGCAAAAATAGTGGTAGTTACGCGAAGATGGACATCCCGGATCTTGATTTCAATGAATACCCTTTAAGCTTTGAGACTGACTACCGCAAGAAGAAATTTCCACCAAGCAGTTTACACCTTATTTATGACAGAAATTCTGCGTCCAAATAAAGCGACGACTGCTATTCAGAAAGTGGTGATAGTCTGCCCTGGCGTTAATAAGGCTCCAATTTGGCCGCTGCAGCAAGTTCGTAAGCATGCCCTTCTTGTCTCCTATTTTTCTCGTTTTGACCTAATAAAGGTGCTCTTTAATTGAAGCCTCGCGATAGTTCTATGCTAAATTTGTGTAGTTATGTATGTTTTTGTAAATATTTTGATTACACAACGTATTTGAAGCCCTCGTTGTATTTATAAAATTTATTATTGTTTATGTAAGAGAATTCTGAACAGTTGATTCCAAATGGTACCATTATACACCAAATTTAAATATCCGGCACCGATATTATTTCTTGTCATCAAAATATGAACTTATATTTAATAAACAATCCTGGCAATGTACATCATGATCAGTGACAAATACTGGTTACAAAAATAAGAAAATTTCATTAGTGCAAACTTTTATCTAAATATTTCACAAAATTCCGACATTAAGTTATAAAAAACACAAACGACTAAACATGGCTAATGAATTTTTGTTAAAGAAAACTTTATTTCATAACTTCCATGAGGATAGCAAGCAATTATTTTAAGTAACCTAAGGGATACATAATTAATATTACTTCTCATCTTATTATCGGCATCATATATGCAGGCAAGAATATAGTTACAAATTCCGCGATAATTCAGAACTTCAATGCAACAAGCGTAACAAGAAACAACCCTTCTTTCAAATTTGTGTAGTGGAATATCTGCTTTCACAAACTTAAACTTTCGTATTAATAAATAACAGTATTTTGAGAGATAATTACTCAATTAAACTTCATCAATCTTTCAGTGATTCTTGATAAATTAATTTTTACCATTACATTAAACTTTCATTAGTTCAGCTGATATGAAGGGAGATTTGTTTTTAAAGATTGAACTTTTTAAAAAATTTAATGGTTCTTTTTTAAAGAATGAATACGAATTAACCCTTTTAAGGGCAAAGTTACCGTCAGTAAAATGTTTAAATGATTGACTTCCACCAGAATTTACCAACAAACTGATTAAAAATTAAATAAATGTTTTTTTTTTTTTTTTTTTTTTGTTAAAGCTATATCATTAAAATTTAAGAAAATTCGTTTGCGGTCCACATATTTCGCGCCAAATAATTAAGACAAAATTTACTATTAAATTTTAGTGGTAACTAAAACACGTAACAGCTGGCAGGCAAGAATATAGTTACAAATTCCGCGATAATTCAGAACTTCAATGCAACAAGCGTAACAAGAAACAAACATATAAAACATTTGGGTTAGCTTTCTTCAAACATATCTGACGTAATGTATAATGGTAAAAACATAAAGAATAAACTTGTTTGTTTAACCCTTTATGCCCCAAATTGTGCTCTACCTCAATAATTATATTTTTTAATGGCAGAAGATATATCGAAAAATTTATGAAATAATAATTTGGAATTTAAATACGTTTTTCATTAAAACGGATTTAACAAATCAGTAGCTCTTTTTGTGGAATATTTACAAGAATAATTCGATTATAACAAAAAATACTGTTATGAAAATTTTCCAATTCTTGTAAAAACAATGTAAATAAATGTATTGTGATCCTATCTGTCACTGGAAATTTTTTTAAGTTGCAATGTTTTCATATATCATTTTTAATAAGAGAAAAGTTACACATATGTAAATGGTTGAGAAAATAATCGCTTTAAAAAAGTCTAAATCAACAAAAATATTTTGTTTTAATTAATTTAAAAAAAAAATAACTTAAAATTGATAAATAAAACATATAGCCAAAAATCACCGGACACTTTATATTTTAGACGCTTAGTCGAATATCTAGAAAATACTCGACAAATACTTGTGAAACTTCAGGAATATAAAGAACATGTTCGACCTTGTATTTTTTTATTGCAAATTTGAGTACGAGGGCAATTACAGAACCAACAACCAATTGAGAAATAAAAGTAATTTTTTTAACAACTTTGTAGAGTAAAATGCTCGAAATGATCTGTAGCTATAGCACAAGTCTATCTTGAAACATGCTGATCTTCTACAACATTAGTGCTCATTTGTGTAAAAGTAAATTTTTAACTGCGCATGCTTGGTTGATAACAAAAATATTTTGTCATAATTTACTAGTGAAATATCTAGGTAACTTATGGAAAAAAAGGTAGTAAATATTGTGAAAATTAAGAACGATTTTGCCGACAGAGTGATATGAATTTCAGTTGCTTTCTAAAAGTTGCTGGATAAGAAAGAAATTTCTACAAATTGTCATTTTCTTTTTTGTTTTTTTTAATATTCACTTATTAATGATGTTTTAGTGCATTTTAAGAAAATCATCAAAACTAGCCTACTCTAACAAAATAGAATTATCAAAATTGAAGCATCCGTTACAAACCTAGGCGTGGACATATGTTAAATACTAACTTCTTTGTTTGAAGTCAGTTTATAAAAATTTTAATTTGTGACAAATCACCAGGGCTCCCACTGGTCCGTTTCTTGAAAAATTATTTGTAAAAACAATATTTCGTGTTCGTTTTTTTTCAACATTTCCAACAAACATTACGTTCCGGGTAGGTGTCAACAAAATTTGTAAAAAAAAGAAAAAGAAAAATGCGATATTTTATAAACGGACCGATTGGGAGGCCCTGGAAATCCCTTATCATCTAGCTACTTTTATAAAGCAACTGAAATTCAGCTCACTATATCGAGATATCTTTCTGAATTTTCACGATATTCCACTGACATTTTTATATGGGTTGTCTTATATACTTGACTAATAAATTATGCAACAAGATATTTGTTATCGTTCGCGCATGTGCAGTTAAAAATTATTGTATGCAAATCCCAAAATTTCATCATATATTTATTGTATTTATAATCTAATTGCAGTAGATTGCTTCCACTGTACTTCGTAAATTTTCTTGAAAGTGGTGCTAAATTTGATTCAAAACCCTGTATGGTATAAACAAAAACATGTGAAAATTTCTTAAAGTTGCTTAAGAAACCTTTATATCTCCATGAATATACGTGCATATTATTATCCAAATCAACATAGATATTGTACAACATCTACATAGTCATGTGCTACAGATACAGATTATGTGGATCAATGTATTTTACACAAATAATGCAAACATTATTATTTTTATTCAATTTGTTGTTGGTCCCCTAATTTCCTTCGTACATAAATCTTCACTGAGTCATTTGAGGTCAAACATGTTCTTTATAATCCTGAAGTTTTAGAATAATCCGTCGAGTATTTCTCTAGATATTTGACAAAATGTCTAAAATCGTAAGTGTTCGGTAACTTTTGAAGATTTTGTGTATATATCATTTTTAAACTCTTTTTTTTAAATAAAATTTTAAACAGTTTTTAGGAATTTCTTTACATGCACTATACATTCTACCTTCAGAACATGTTTAAAATGCAGTGCTGAAATAAATGAAATTATTTTAAAATATGCAAATAATGTGATCAGCATCAAATATTTCATTAAAGAGACTACTCATAACTGTCAGAAAAATAATATATTTGCTGAAAATATGACAAAATATCTCAACAGCTATACGTTATACTTTTTAGTAACAAATTTGCGCCAAGCTTTCATAATTGTGGCATGGGAAATACATATTATTAAAATGAGTTATTTTTTCCAAAATATGCTTTTGTTCTATCTCAAGATGTGAAAAAAAGAAACCCCCCTTTTACTGATGCTTTTTTTTCGACGATTTACTACCTGCATGTTGTTTTAGTTTAATATTTCTGTTTATATTTCCTTTATTTTTGCTTAACGTTATGCGATTTTTTCTGAAATAAGGGTGTTAGATTAAAATATTGAATAAACTGGTGTGAAACAATGAAACCTTAATAACAACATAAAATAAGGAATGCGCTTGGCCTTTCGAAAGTCCATTGTCTTCCTTCGTCGGGCACAAAGAAGAGGTTCTACCACTTTGAAGGCAGGCACAAGACCTACGGCTTGCTCCTGCCTTCAAAGCCTTCTTTGAGCCTGACGAAGAAATACATTTTATTTTGAAAGGTCTAGCGCATTCCTTATTTTATGGTGTTATTAAGACGATTTTGTGGCTTTTTAGGCTTGTTATATTTTGTGGGAGAGATATTGAGTTGTTTAGAATGTCATGACGCTCTGGTGTCAGATTGAACACTGTTTGTTACCTCTAAATCCTTAGAGTATTTTTCGCTACATTTAATCGTAAAAATTTTGCTATTAAACAAGGTAACGATTTACATAAAGATTTGGTGGTAGAAAACAGCCAATAGTGTTCATTTATGCGTCATGACTTTCCGGACAATACAATAAATGTTATCACGACTTAACCCTTTGCACTTCTTTGGCGAGTATGATTCGACAATACTTGTTGCTACTTCAGAATTAATCTTCGGATACTACTAATTCAAACAAATATTTACAGCGATCTAGAAAGTTACATTTTACAAAATAAAATTTCTGGGTCGAAACATCTTTATTTGATCCGCGGATTATACGCCGGAAATTACGGTACTTTACATTTTATCCTCGTTTGGACCCTTTATAAGCGCGCGGATATGGTTGGTCCAGATTCCATTAGATTACAATCCGATAGTTTAAGAAATCCATGACAATAATGTTTGCAATGGATTATACCTAATTTTCATTCAAGAAATACACAAGAGAAAAACTGTACTATACGTGGGAATCAAAACTTAATTGAAAGTATGTAAATAGTTCTACAAGAGAGTTGGTATTTAGCTTAAAAATTAAATTAGAATCAAAATTTAAATATAAAATAAAAATGATAGCAAAATTGAAAAATTAAGTTAAGTTTACCAAACTTTAAAATTTATATTCGAAGAAATTGCTAGATTCTTCTTAACCTGTTTTGAATCTGAAAATTTCATGCATATAGAAAAAAAAATGTTGAAATTACTAAAAATTAATTTGTTACTGTTCATAGCCATGTATGATAGATAGTAAATAACTTGGATAAAATGCTGAAGTTATGTAGAAAACATTAAAAGGTAATTTTCTTCCTCAGGATGTTCAAAACAAACGGATATAAGTAATTTGAATTAAATCATTTTTCTCTAAATAAAATATTATTATTGTTATTTATTTCATTATAACGAACAAATATTTTTAGACTTTTGAAAACTAATAATTAAAATTTGAAGTTTTATTGGAATAGTAAAAAATATATTATTATTATTAACAAAAAGCGGTCAGCCATTTTACTTCTCTGAAAAAGGAAAAGAAACATGATTTAAACACGAAAACGCTTGCAAACGGCTTCTACTTGTGTTTACACCGGAAGTTTGTGCGGCATTTCATTAACCAGCCAATCATAATTCAGAAGAAGAAAATACGTCGCTTCCGGATTTTTGAAGAAAATTAGAATCAAAATTTAAATATAAAATAAAAATAATAGCAAAATAAAAAAATTAAGTTAAGTTTACCAAACTTTAAAATTTATATTCGAAGAAATTGCTAGATTCTTCTTAACATGTTTTGAATCTGAAAATTTCATGCATGTAGAAAAAAAAATGTTGAAATTACTAAAAATTAATTTGTTACTGTTCATAGTCATGTATAATAGATAGTAAATAACTTGGATAAAATGCTGAAGTTATGTAGAAAACATTAAAAGGTAATTTTCTTCCTCAGGATGTGCAAAACAAACGGATATAGGTAATTTTAATTAAATCCTTTTTCTCAAAATGAAATGTTATTATTGTTATTTATTTCATTATAACGAACAAATATTTTTAGACTCTTGAAAACTAATAATTAAAATTTGAAGTTTTATTGGAATAGTAAAAAAAAATATATTATTATTTTTAACAAAAATCGGTCAGCCATTTTAATTCTCTGAAAAAGGAAAAGAAACATGATTTAAACACGAAAACGCTTGCAAACGGCTTCTACTTGTGTTTACACCGGAAGTTTGTGCGGCATTTCATTAACTAGCCAATCATAATTCAGAAGAAGAAAATACGCCGCTTCCGGATTTTTGAAGAGCGTTGGTTTTATGCTTGCGTTTGTAAATGGGTGCAAAATGAAAGCAGGTACGATAGCTGAGTATCGCCCCTTCGTGAAAAGCCGGTTTGATTGTAAGTGTACTTGTAAACGATGCTATAAAGTCCAGTTAGGTATTATAGAGTAATAGTAATTGTCTAGGTTATTAAACTTAGGGGGTGATCGTATAATACACATGAAATAAAATAGTCTATTGGGAGAGATAGTTAGATATAAGGAAGTAATTCTTTGATTTCCAATTCAAATAATTAAATCCTTTAAATAAACTCAAATGGTAAGGGTGTTGCGTTGTGTTTATTTCGTGGTATCTTCTCTGATGACAGCCAGTATGGTAGCCCGCCTTAATCGCATTTTCAAGACTTACTGTGTACATAAATATTATTCCACCTATTGAGAAGTACAGACAGTTCTACAAGAGAGTTCTGTTCATAATTTCATGAATAGATGGTCCACAGATGTTGTTTTTGGTTTCCCGTATTCCTTGAACAGTTGGAAAAAATGTTTTGATGTTATATATTCAGTTCGACTTGTTTTGATGCAATTAAAGCGACATATTCATAATGAGTGCTGCGTAGGAAAATTGTTTTGAGGCAGTATTTCTTCTGCACACATCCAAAAGGACAAAAAAATGTCTTATGCTGGGTTCGTCAGAAAGTGAGTAAAATGGTATAACGACATCAAAAATATGTGAAAGAATGCGTAGTTCACCCAAAGCAATCGCATTGTTCAGCGTACAGTGAAAAAACCTAAGGTCCATGTATCGTGATGTTCCTGTTCAAAGTGTTTTAACCCTTTCCGACACAGTGGTCCCACTCCGAGCACACCTAATTTTAATTCCAAACATGCATTCGGCACCATAAATATTTTAATAAAATTTTGTTTCTATAATAAAAGCTTAAAATAAGGAGTTCTTATTTTCTAAAAAAGTCGTTTGTAAATTCCGGTGTCAGTCAGCAATTTCTCATCTTACGAACAGACTTTGTCTGTGCCGGAAAGGGTTAATGTTTTACTCTTATATTTACAAGCTATTTAATGATAAACAAATGATTAAAAATATCAAAAGCGTTTAAGAAAGTCTTCCCAAAGATTGTTTGTCTCAGATAACAGTGCATGGGTGATTCAAGAAGTCAAATATCCGAAACACCGAAGTCGTGACTTGATGACACCAAGATGAGTTGGCTCTCCCGTTCGCCTGACGCCAATTGAAAACCTGTAGTTAATCATGAATATGAAACTCAGGGAAAATAATGCGTACAATTTTAAGCATCTTAGTCGCCGTAAACGGGAAATTTGGAGGTCTATTCCTTAGGAATTACCAGAAAATCTCGTGGAAAGTCTGCCAAACTATACTCAACATCAAAGGTCACTGGACAACTTATTAAGTAAAAGTATTTTAATGTAATGAATGTACTACTGTATGCAATTATTTAAAAACCAGACTGTGTGTTTTTTCAGGAAAACAGACCGAACGCTCTTGTGGAACTGATTGTAGATTACCAACAAATTCTAAAATAATAACGCATAAATCTAAATCATAAAAAAAATATTTACATAAATAATATATTCAAGTAAAAGAAAAAAAACATTAATTAGGAACAAGAAAATATGCTACTGTTTGTAGCCAGATCTATTGAAATGAAAATTAGTATTGAGAATAATTATTAGCTTAAAATAAATTTTAGCTAAGAAAAACCTACTTGGGTTTTTAATTACAGATTTCATCATAATCTTAACAAATTAAATTCATTATTGATTACCATTATATATAGAAATATATAAAAATATATTATTTACTTTTATTATTACTTTTGTATTTATGAAATCACATTTTATCTATAGATATAGAATGCACACTGCCTCCCAACACAGTCCTTAAATTCAATACAATAATTAACAAAGTGGAAGGGTAACAAAAGGGAAAGGGTTACATTGTCATCTCTGCGGATGTAGACAGGGGATGCACAAAATGATAGAAGGCTTTGATCAATACTGAATACGACGGTGCACACATTTATTTTTTATTTAATAAGAACTTTACGATCAAAGGTAAATAATTGATTTTTTTTTAAGTTCGGGGAGTTTAATACCTTTACATGTTACATTTCGTTGAATTATTTTTTACACAAAATTAAGACCCCATAACTTAAACCGAAATACTAACAATACTTTTAATATAAATCTTCTGTTTATTTAATGATAGAAATTCTGAGATTAAATAAGACAAAAATTATTACTCTAAAATAGTGGGGAAATACCCGCATTAATGCATATTCCTGCCTTTTATACACAACTGCCAACTGTTACGCTTTTTTCTACCACTAATTTTGAACGAAGATATTTGCTTTAATTAATTTTAAGTTTTTGACGATTTAATAAGACCAATTTTTCTTATCATAAATAGTGGTAAGAAAAAAGCATAAAATTTGGCAGATGTGCTTATTAACTGTAATTAAGTATCTTAGATGGAACTGGTCTTTAGGCATATCAAAATACGTTATACCTTGTGCGTCATAAATCAGGGTTCATACAATTTTGCCACATTTTTTAATAGAATTTGTCACATTATTTAAGTACACAAAAGTTTTACAAATCCTACATTTAAACGAGGCGTCTACAATTTCTACTATCTAAATATTAAATAGAAATTTTCTATTACAAAGTGGGGTGAAAGCGTACGAACCATGTTGTAAATTTTAATCGCGATTATTAAATTATATTTAGAAGTATGTTTATGAAACGAAAAATGAGAAAAATAAATGTAGCTCGTTCCGGTCTTGAAAGCGTAAGTAGTACAATTTCTACTATCTAAATATTAAATCGAAATTTTGTATTAAAAATTGAGGTAAAAGTGTAAAAACCCTGTGAGAACGTTTAAACTTTATAAAATCCTCAAAAGTAACGAAATGTGCTAAAATATTGCGATTTGCAGGAATGGGATTAGAGGGAGGTCAGATTTGTTTTTTTAATAACAAAAAAGTTGCCGTTAAAAAAATTATCGCTAGCATGCATAATATGAAGCAAATGTACGCAAATTAGGCTCATTGTAAAAGGTCCATTTCTGCGAAGCTTCTGACAAGCTTCAGTATCCCAGAACATGAAACATGCCCTTTTTTCGTCTTCAGTTATTTTGCCGTACTGAATTTTCGCAATGCGCCAGTTGCTGATTCCCCGTTCTTGTAAAAATATTTAACCAACAGCGCTTAATCTGGTAAGGATAGCATACTGCTGGCATCGAATGAAAAATCTGTGTGCATCGAGGGGTTTTATTTACAGCCTGATATGCATAAATTTGCTTCAAATTACGCAAGCAGCGCCATCTATCGGTAACTGTTAAAAATTGTTATTATAAAAAACCGATCTCCCTCTAATCCCATTCCTGAAAATCGCAATTTTTTAGCATCATTTGTTACTTTTTAATGATTTTTTAAAGTTTTAACAAACTGATGACGTACCTGGTACATATTACCTTCAGAACACGTTTAACCGTTTTATTATGGGCCAGTGTTGGTGACTATTTTTATATTCAATCATACCACAATTTACAAAAAACATTTTTGTGATAGATGTCGCTTGAAAATATCCTAATATATATGGCAGAGTTTTTTTTTAAAGTGGTACAAACAGAAAAAAAATAGTTGCTAGAACTTAAGGTGTCTCTATCCCGTACCCAAAAGCTTAAAATTCAGTGCTGAAATAAAAGGAATTATGTTAACATGTACAATAAATCTGATCAACATAAAATTTATGAGTTTTTAGACCATTCAAACCTGTGAGAAAAAAATGTTTGTTCAAAATACGGAATAAAATATTAAGACAGTTAAATAAATTATAGCTGTTAGCGACAAATCAGGGCAAAGCTTTCTTAATTACAGCGCAGGAAATACATATTAATGAAATGGGTTATTTTTTTCTAAAGGATGGGAAAAAATAAAATTATTTTTCACTGATCCTTTTCTTTCGACGATTTATAACTTGCATGTACTTTTATTAATGTTTCTGTTTTTATATCTTTCATTTTTACTCAACGTTATGTGATTTTTTTTCTGAATTAAGCGAATTATGTTTTGTGGGAGGGATAATAAATGTTGTCACGTCTTAATAGATAATGCTCATAATAAATCATGTCAAATATATATTTTTTTCGAATGTGCGCAGTATTTAACAAAATAAATCAAACATTTCATAGAAGATAATATTAATGTTAGATATCTGGACAGTATTGTAATTCAGCATCGCTAAAAGTTGACATTTTACCTTTCGTTGTATTATTTTTACCCAAAATATAAATAAACATTGCAATTCGTCTCCAATTTGTGCGAAATAATCTTTATTGTTCTCAGATTAAGTTTTCGGCCTAATATTACACCTGGGTTACAAAATGGTTCAATTTCTAAAACTTGAGTATGGGTAACGTAATCATTTATTTTCTTTCTTATTCTCATACCGTAATTTCCGGCGTATAAGCCGCAGCTCAAAGAGTCGTTTTTCGACCCAGAAATTTTATTCAATAATTGTAGTTAAATATTTACAGCGATCTTTTAAGTTACATTTTATAAAATAATATTTCTGGGTCGAAAAACGACTCTTTGAGCTGCTGCTTATACGCCAGAAATTACGGTAATTCTTTTTTTGGTTGGATTTTCAGTTATCGCAGTAGATATTTCGAAACAAAATGTTCCTATAACATGGTTACTGCAGTTTCAGGTAAGAACCAGTATTTTCTTATACAAAAACTCCACTTATATAATCGTGCGTTTCCATATGGCGAGTTTCTCTCTAAGTAAATATCTCTCCGACCTAAAGTCAGGGAAATTCCCTGATCTGTTGGAATTATGTATAAAATTCCCCTTTAGCCGCTTCAAATATTAAAATGTAGTTTCCAACTCTTACGCATTATTCTTATAAATATTTTTTAATATTAATTTATACCTTTTTTAATCGCAGAGTTTCAGGGATTAAATAAGTCAAAGAATGCTATTCAGAATTTGTGGTAAGGAAAAGCTCAATGTTTGGCAGTTAAGATTAAGGTATGAAACTAAGATACAGAGAATGATTAACAACTATTCAAGTGTATAAGTTTTATCAAGTAAAATAAAACTACACCTTTGTCTTATCCATGTGTAGCATTAGTGCTTCGCTAACTGTAAACTGCAGCGCTATACTGTTTTACTTTACATAATTGGTGGAGCTCGTTTTACGAATATTTTTGGAAGATGGTTAGCATAATTAGTAGTTTTATGGTTGGATCATGAATTTGATTTTTCTACACTGGTTTTCATTAGCGTTAGTTAAGTATCTGTTTTGACAGTTTTCGGGGTTTTTGTAGAGAAATTTAGCGCATGGGATTTTTGGCATTTAAGCTGATTTTGTGGTAGATTTTTTTTTTCGCATTATGATTTTGGACATTGAAGTATTTTACGCCCACGGTGATGTTCTATCTTGAGTTTTGCATTTTGAATGTTTTAGTTAGTTAGTTTTAGCTAGACATGTGGTGTGTAAGCTTATGCTTAGGCAAGTATCAGAGAGGAAATTTTTCAAGTACAAAGATTGTTTGTTGCGTGGTGAAGTAGTGTTTTTGTTATGTCGCGGACTACGGTCATGGTGGGTCTAGATAGAAATAAAGTAAAAGTAATTTTTGAAGAAATGTTTTAAAAGTATTTATCCATCATTTGTATTTTCGGTATCTTTGGCTAAAAAAATTATGCTTTAAAGAAAAAGATCTTGGGCATACATTGGGCATTCTTTTTCTTCTCAGATTCCGGAAGGTGGTGTTAGAGGACTAGCTACTTTCTTATAAAGATAGTCTGCGTTTGTTTTGAATGCGAGCGTTTTTTACGATGATAACCTGTGTGTGTGAAAGCGACCCCTGTCCTTTATTTTTTTTTTTTTTCTCAAGTGAGTTTATGGCTGTCGGATTCTGAGGTTTGTGATTTTTTCTGTAGTTTTGTGCTAATAGGGATATGTAGGTCAATCTGCGGGGATAAAAGTGGAATTGAAATGTGGTATGAGCGGATATTTGAGTAGAGTCCTGCCTCATTGAAGATACGAGAGCCCGTTCTGTCGCGTTCCGAGATTTGAAGCTCACCACGTGCCTTGAGAGATTTGGTATCTAGAATCAGCGGAGAGAATCTTCTATTTTTTGGTAAGAAAGTATTTCGCCATAGTTCAATAAAGTTCTGCAGCAACGACGGGTTGCTAGTATTTAGTGTTATTTACATAAGTTTTGTATTTGTGGGATAATAAATTATTTTCAGCGACAGTAGTGTTCGACATCGAAACCTTCTTAGATATAGTTGAGCAAATAATCAAATAAGTACCGCAAATAAACGAGACACGTCATTAAATAACTTCATTAAAAAATCCTGTTTCCATATATGAAACGTCCGGCGAAAGTTTGGCAGCTATGCGTAATTACTAATCGGTTGCTTCAAATAACATTATTATTCGATGAATTTCAGCAGTATTGCCACTGGACGTTTTTTATTTATTCAGATTCCTTGATTGGTGCCACTTTTTTGAAATAGTATTAATAATGCGAATATTACTATTTCGAAAAAGTTGTAGCAATCAAGCATTGTGAAAAAAAAAGGAAAATAAAAAATAAAACGCCCAGCTGTAAACAATGATTTCGTGCAAAGCTAGTTTGGGGGGGGGGGGGTGTATTTTTATTTCCACGTCTTTACGTTTCGTGTACACACAAAAAAATTGAATGCAATATTAAAAAAATAATAATTTATGATTTATTCTTGTTAATCTTTTAAAATAACAACTTACATTAATTTGGTTTTATCTGTTTTCTGCATTTAATATAAGTATATATGCAATTAATAATTAAAAAATGTGTAATTCATCTGCAAAATATAACGTACAGTAACCCCCGAAAAACGACGGCTATAACATTAGTTCTAATTAATGCAAATATTTAAAAAAGTACAAATAAAGTTCTTTATAATGTGGTTTATTTTGTCCTAAATGGTCATCAACAGATTAAAAATTGTGCCATCTTTGATGCCAGACAACTAGATATAATGTCTACTATTTAATGCTATCATGGCTGCTACTGGCAACTATTGTTTAATAGTTTAACTGTAGTAACTTTTTCAAAACAAGAATCTTTTACTTACACTTTGACAACATGTGCAAGAGAAATATACTACAAATTTAATTTTTTTTTAAATAGTGATACGAATACAATATAAAAATAGTCACCAGTGGCAGCCCTATGCTATGCCTATATTATTTTTTGGGTGTAATCTTCATATTAAAATTGCAGCAACTTTGATTTTTTAGAAGGTAATATCCACATTTGACACCTTATTTGCGTTCTTTGGATAAAAGCAGCTATGAAAAATATATAATTTATAGTTTGTTCGTTCCTTAATTCTTTATGGGGTTTGCGCATGAATATAATTTGAGGAATATATTCTTACATCGACGTGACACACAGGAACTTTTATCTTTTGAAGCGTCAGACGATTAAAATGGTTTTTTTTAATAAATTGAACACACCCAAATATACTCCAAATATTTTTTCGATTCAAAAACATATTTTTAATTGTGAAAAATATTAATATGTTCATTCTAAATATAGGAATAATGATCTACAACATAGTTTTAGATATAACGAACTACAACAGTGAAAAACATGCGTGTGTATGTTTACAGCTGGTTCGAAACATTAGTCTTCGAGCTGTAGATAAATATGACTTTTTGACGGTATAAAGTAGGGATTTTCAGTATGTGGCCCATGGACACCAAGCAATCACTATTTTAGAATCGAAAAAGTTGTCTCATTTAACGGCAGAGAGTTTTTGATTAAATTAGGTGAAGATTACATTCGGAATTTGTGGTGGGAAACATCTTTTAGGCTAAGAGATTGAAGTATCATAGAATACAGGGTGCATAAGACAATCCCTTTATCCTGAAAAAAGAACTTGCCAACTAGAGAACTACAGATATTTCTGTGCGATAACGGTATAGTAAATTGACTAAGGAACACTAGTCTAGTGACGATGATCCCGCTAATATTAAATTCACGTGACAAATTTAAATTTATATCTTCCCAAAAAATCACCCAATTTAAAATCGTTATTTTCAGTAAGATACTTCGAATGGACCTAAACATGTTATAGGCATTCTTTTACTCAAAAGCATAATTCTAATTATGGAAATTATTAAAAATTTCATATTGAAAAAAATTATGAATTATGACCTACATAAATTTTTATGGAACCAGAATTGTTTAGAAACAAACATTGGTATGTAAGATTAAGATTCATTCCAATCTATATTTTAAAAGATAAAGTAAAACTTAACTTTTCGAATGTGTAATGGGAAGATATTTTGCTACCGTTATATTATGTATAAGAAGAGCAATAGGGGTTAAGATTTCCTTTTTTATGTTTTATACATTAGTTGTCTCTTTAATTTTACTGGCGTGATTCGGGAAGTTTAAGATTTTTATTTATTTTTTTCTAAATTTGTGTATAGTTTTAAATTTAGTATAAAATTTTAGTGGTAGGAATTAAGCGTAAAAGTTGGCAGCTATGCTACCAATACTAGTTCATAAGCAAATGCATAGAACAAATGGAGCTGTGAAAAAATTTCATGTCGAAAATACTCCTATTACTGACGATTGATGGCGCTAGTAGCAGGAGAATATAGCGGTCAAAGGAAACTTGCTGATTGTGAGGCCTGATACTATGATAAGGAGGCCTTGGTATTTACGACACGAAATCACACGAAATTTTTTCACAGCTCCATTTGTTCTATGCATTTGCTTATGAACTAGTAGTTTTCCTGCCACTAAAATTTTATAGTAAATTTTAACTTATTAAATTGACAAGATCGTGTGATTACATGAGGAAAAAAATTCTATTAAATTTTAGTGGTAAGAAAAAAGCGTAAGAGTTGGCAGCTATGCGGTAGCAGACCAGCTAGATTTTTCTATAGATTTTTCTATTATATTTTTGGATACCAGTTTTTTCGTAGAGACAATTTTGTTTTGTTTGATCGGAGAATTCTGGGATTTAAAAGAACAACATTTTCTCTAAAAATATACTGGTGTTCAAAAAGCCCGAAACATGGCAACTGTGCGGTAGTATCCACCAGGCGGCGATACTTTCCGGAGAAAGTCAAGTAATAAGTTGGCAATTACCGCGGACATTTTCTCCCATAGACTTTCTCCGGATTGTCAAGTCTGATCTATGATAAGGGAGTCTTGACCTGGACATACGAGATGTGACAGAGTTTCCGAATGCGATATCGGTTTTGAGACTGAAGGAATGTCAGGATATTGAATTTTATGTTTATTTTTTTAATTAAAGCCTGCAGTTTTTGTCAAACAAAAATAACAGTCGTTTTCGTGATTTGAACGTTTTCTCCACAGCATTGGTGATCCAAATTGAAGATACTTTTTTTCTCCCGAGGCCCAGCATATAAGAGTAAGCCTACAGCTTTCACAAAAAACATGTGGGACTCACTTTTTAACCGACTTAAAAAAAGGAGAAGGTTATCAATTCGACCCGTATGTATGTATTTTGTTGTTCACGCATAACTCTCGTAAATGTGCATCGATTTTGATAATTTTTATTTTGTTTGAAAGAGCAAGGGTCCAAGGTGGTCCCATTTCAATTTCGTCAAAATCTGATCATTAGAACAAATTATTTTATTCAAATTTCCATTATTTTGATAATTTAATTTATATTTCAAAAGTATATTTGAATTGTTGCCAATTTGTAAAATAGCGCACATAATAATATTCCCTTTCAATTAAAAAACGTATTTACACGTGACTATCAAAAACAGAAATAAAACTTTAAAACAATAATTAAATGATCACGTTGCTGGACTACTAGGTTGCATACCTTTAAATTACTTGAATTTCCCCCTCTAACATATTATGATCCAACCCTTCTATAGAAATTACCTCGACTTCACCTTCAAAGGATCTTACCGCTTGATCCCACCTGTACCTTGTTGCTGTACACATTCTTACACCACCTTTGTAAACCTTATATTCATATTTGTGAATAAAGCCGGTTTTATGAAACCCTGGACTCTCTATGCCTTTCTAAACCTATTTCTTACCCTTGTCCAGTAACTATACGTTTTATTCCCTTCAGGTGCGAACCATCTCTGAATGTATTCATATCTTAAAGTTTACGACCTTGTTTTCGTATTTTCTGTTGTAAATCTCACCCCAAAATTCCTATATTTTGAATAACAAAATTCTTGCCTCTCCCGTATCCTAACTTTGCATACAGAATCTTTTTAAAAGAAAATTCATTCTTTGATCTTTTCCCTTACCGCTTTAGTTTAGAAGAAAATTCCCTTGATATATTTTTTTCTCTTTCCACCTAAGTTAAATTGCATCTCCAGTTACCTGACAATATACAAACAGGTTGAAAAGAAAAAAAAAAGGGGAAAAAAAAAAGAAAATTGCTTAACTTACGCTAAAAAAAATGAAAAGGCATCTCTGTAGAAACAGTATCACATAATACATAAAAATCATTGAAATAAATATAAATATACATGTTGAACACAAACCTAAAATTGAATAAAGAAATACTGAATAATATATAATAAGCACGTACCATTAAAATAAATAAGTAGAATCACCAATCAGGAAATATTTAATCATAATGTCACCTAAATAATTTCCTTATCTTTATCATTAAGAATATATATATATATATATATATATATATATATATATATATATATATATATATATATATATATATATATATATTCTTTTTTTTTTTGATAGAGGAAAATAAAATTAAAATCATAAGGCCTTACAACTTGGAAATTCCATAAGAAGTCTAAAGATACCGAAATCCCCTTATTTTATAAATATAGTCGGAGAATTTAATATAAAACTATACTCTTCCTTCTATCTGCACATATATTTCTAGATTGAAGAGTATATGAATAAAGAGAATATCTCCTCATTAGTAAACTAAATGGGAAAAAAATTATTTATATAAAACAAAACAAAACTAACGAGCTCTACAACAACATGTTATAAGAGTGGCAAAAGTTGTAATTAATAAACATACAATAAATAATGCTGACCCAATTAGTTTCAGAAAAAAATAATGATGACCCCATATTAGGGAGTTGCAACCAGTCCCAAAAAGTGCTGGACGTTGTCAAACTCACACTACGTGTATAGTTAGTATTAAGAGCTAGAAGTTCCACTGATGGCTCCTCCAAGCAATACTTAAATGTATTACATTGCTTCAACGTTGCCGATTTAAGGCACAATTTTTCAGTGGCTCATTTACGTTCAGCTTGAAATTTTATAATATGTTCGCTAGATTCTAAACTCAGAAATATAGCTTTAGTATGTACCGAGATTTCTTGTAATTGTACAGTGACTAATCCTGGTTGACACGAACTATGTGCCTGAAAACTGAGTCGAGATAAGAGGGCACAATTATAGCAACCTGTTACTGTAATACTTTTTTCATCAAATTGAGGGCAGACTGTGGATGTTTGGAGAGCGATCTTATAATTACGAAAATGAAGTTGCACTCTCACTGCTGAAGATAATAATTGCGTAGATTTTAATTTCTCGTCCTCGATATGAAATAAATGAATATGATTTTGAAGTGGCAGAGCATACTCCTGTGAAGCACGAAGACGAGCAACGCTGTCAGGTGCTGTTAAACACCTAAGATTGTCTTCAAAGTAATCGCATGTAGTAAGTTCAGGCGAAAATATAAAATCTGTAGTATATGAAGAGTTCGCTTGAATCGATCCTATCATATTAGGCTGTGGAATGTTACGCTCACACGCAGATACCAAATAGGCCTCTTCTGGTCTTCCAACTCTTTGAACTAATTTCTCATTAATATACAATTGTGGTTGGTCATAAGAACCCAAAATTGAAATTTTTATTCCATTCGGCGTGTAAGCGGAATCTGATATTAGCAAAGGTGAGACTGTATTATTTTCAGATTGCAATACTGAAATTCTATATTCACACTTATGACCAGTGAGTTTTGATATTTCAAAACTATTTAACAAATCTGGTTCGTACCAGATTCTGTGAAAATTGCAGCTAGGACGAGTCAAAATTAGACAACCGTTTCCACTATTGCCACCTACGCATCCGGAAAATCCTGGAAATTGTCTGCTTTCCTCGGACTCAGCTTCAAAATGGATTCCTTGCCTTCCTATAACCCTCCGTTTGCAGTGGTATCCGCGACCACAGAACCTGCTGAAAATACATGAAATTTGACTAATTTGTTTAGTGGTTACCGGAAAAGTAAAATATAATCGTTCTTTCGTGAATGAACATACAATATCGTCTAATCTTATTTTAATTGTGAACAAATGATTGTCATTTTCATCGGAAAACCACAAACAATTCTCAGCCGAAATGGATTTCAATGTAATTTCAGCCGTTGTAAAAATTTGACAGTTTTTTGATCCATCATTTAAGACTTCGCAAGATTTTAGATCAGATTTAATAATTGTATTTGAACTACAATCTGTATTAACCGTAGTAAAAATGCATGTAAAAATTAACAATACTAAGAGTAGCATATTCATGTTTGCACGTTGCACCGCATTTCTTTCCAGTGCAGCATAACAGGAGTTAGATATTTCTCTAATCGTAGATCCTATAAATGCCCCTAAAAGTAAAGAGCAACGAGCTATAAATTTGAATATTCTAATAGCTCCTAACATAAACATAATGAATGCTGAAAATACAAATTTTAGACACTTGAAAACTAATTTAACACATAATAATAAAATAATAACAATAAAACCAAACAAAATATAAAAAGCATACTGTATCAATGAAGGATAACATTTAAAATGTGTTAATATCTGAGAACAAAATAGACAATGACGGAGTTTGCAAATGTCTTTTCCTGTCACATGTATTTCGCCCATAACTACTTTTCCACTCGAATGTAAATAAGTCACTATTATATCCGATTTATAGGCCAAGTATTCAAAAGGTATCTGTATCATCCTGTCGTCAGGGACCGACATAACGTGTTCAAATTCCGTGCTGCGTAAAATGACTCTTCCATCTCCCGGGAGATTTAAGATCGGGTCATCAAACGTAAATGTGAGGTTCCCTTCTGTGAAGCTGGCTTTCTCCCCCTCTAGTAGCTTACGACTCACAGCATTTGACTTGTGTGTAAGTCTTTTGTCGAAATAGCATATGTCCAGGACTAATATATCTGGATTTGTAACTAAAGTTTCTGGGAGAATGGCAACTAATTCAGTTTTTTCATAGGTGAAATCACACTGACAGTCACTCTGATTATTGCATGATCGTAGCTTGCAGAAATCGGGAGTCCCGTAGCAAAGGTCATTGTCACAGTCACAGGATCGTGTGTCCGGTCGTGAACAAGTATATGCTGTGGATAAGGCATCTTTAACGTCTTTCGTACTTCGAAGAATGAACGAAGTAGGCTTCACCAGTTCTAAGGATTTGTCCATTACGAACGTCTGATTAACTATCAGACACTCGCTGCAATCGTGGAGAAAGCAAGCGTTTGGTGGTAAAGATAATCTTAACCACAATTGCTTACTAATCTTTGAGCAGCTGTACTCGTTCTGAAATTTGCATAAAAGTCCATGCTTATGCCGATGTCTGATTGATTGTGCTACTTCCATCAGCAAGAAAATGAATAGCACTATAAATAGGAAATAAAACAAATCTTCACCACACAATATCTTTGAGCAAAATCATTTTATAAATATTATTATTTATTGTAAAATTTTATTTATATAATTAATTAGATAATTTATTTATTTAATTCTATTTTACATTATTATCGTCTTTATAAGTATTATTATCATTTTGACTAAAATTTAAATAGAACAAATATATCTTCTAACTAATTTCAAAGCAATTGCATTTATATAGGTTAATTTTCAGAAGAGAAAAAAAATTGAAAACTCGTAAAAAATTTTTAATAAGAGATTTTTAATAAATTATCTACACTTTTAAATTTTCCTTAGATTCCAATATTTATAATATTTAAATTATTTCAATAATACCCGAAAATTGTGTTTTTATTATCCTAATTATTATTAATATTATTATACATATTTTCTAGAATTTCTTTATATAATTACCACTGTATTAAAATACTCTCTATCCCTTACCTTCTGAGAAAAGAAGTGGGGAAATTTTTATTTTTATTTTTATTTTATTATTTAATTTAATTTAATTTAATTTAATTTATTTATTCTTAGAAAATGTTAATTGAATGCCAGTGAAGTACTTTACTTATTCATTTAATTTACCTGATATTGACTATAAACAAAAGAAGTTACCATACTGGCTTATTGAAACACATTATATAGATAATCGACCATGAAACCGTAAATTCAGTAATCTTCCATCCCCGTAACTGGCCATCTCACAAGGATAAAACATTAAGAACCACACGAAATCAACTGTCGACACATATATTTTTATTTTATATTTTATATTAATCATGAATCAAATAATTGTGATTATCCTTACTGACAAATAGCATACAGTATATTTCATTAATAATGTTAATTTTCAATAAACTTGACACTAACGATATATATAAATTTTGAATCACCTTATTAGAATTAAAAAAAATATATGAGAGTTGAGAAGAGAATATTAAAGTATAAGTAAAAAAAAATTGAATTTATTTAATCATTGATTTCTTTATCTGTTTGTTTATTTATTGTTTCAAAATTAACTTCTTCAATTAGTGATACTTATGGAAATAAATATAAAACAATGCTCAAAGTTAAATTCTCTTTTTTTTTTTTTTTTTTTTTTTTTTTTCTAGAGTCCATACTTCCACTTCCTCCGCTTAATCCTAACCTAAACTATAGTTAAACATCATTGTGAAAAGAATTAGACATTTAATATCCTAAAGATTAGCAAATATATATATATATATATATATATATATATATATATATATATATATATATATATATATATATACACAAGTTTGCAATAAAACTATTCTGCACCTAAACTATACTTTTCGTAAATTATCCTATTCTTTAACTATAGATATACCATGAGTTGTTTGTCCACCAAAATTATAGACCTTTAAAATCTCCTCTTGCTAATATTAGAACTAAAACCAATACATAAATAATATCTATATAATGAGGAATAAACAAAATGTAGATTAAATAAGATTCCATTTTGCAAATTGGAATATAATATCAGTCTCTGATACTTTCTTAAATTTATATAAATACCATATTAATTATAAATAAAAGAAATTATGAATATATTAAAATATTATGAAAATTCAGAAAATCCGTGATAATTTAAATAATATAAAACTCCGATCTTCTTTTAATACATACAAATAAATAATGAACTTGCATCAAACATACTTAGGAATCCAATGAAAGTAACAAATTTTAATTATACCTGAGAATATATATGAATACCTAGTATAATGATGCAATATGAAAATAAAATAATTTTATAATAGTATAAATATTAATTATAATACTAAATCGCAAAGCCTTTATATACATATATTTACAAATAGTTAACTTTTCCCCTTCCCCTCTTTTTTTTTTTTTTTTTTTTTTTTCATGAAAGAAAATATATGTACCGTCTTGGGGAAAAAAAAAACTACAGGGAAAATCTATCGAACTGCACTCCTAAATCTGACCTCACCTAGACCCTAAAAAATCCATTCCTCTCTCACTCTCTTTTTTTTTTTCTTTATCTCATTCTGTTAGCTTAAACGCCCACTGCAGGAATCTTTGGGGATCATAACGGGGGCTGAGTGTTCTAAGATTATAATCGTGTAAATTTGTCACTAGATTATGATGTGGGGTATATATAATTGTATTATTTGAGTTGTCAGTGTCCGGTAATTCTATTTCCTCCACCATAGGCGTGTTTATTACTTCTTCATTATTGACGGTCAATTCCCTTTCTTCTGGTATAGGGGTGTCACTTACCACCTCGTTATTTTGAATAAGCGACTCTGTGTCATTTATAACAGCAGGGTTTGAACTCACTATCTCATTCTGCTTTTCTATGTGCGGTTTTGCGGTGTTGTAAAGAGGAGCGGCCCATAAAAAGTCTATGTTTTGTTTGTCCTCAAACTGTGGATGCGGTGTTTTGCTATAAAGAATATTCGATGCATCTGCGTTTGAGTGTCTCGGATTTTTATTTTCTGAATAGAAGTAATCCAATTCTGGTTTTCGGCTAGTATAAGGTAACAGTCTTTGAGCATGCACTTTAATAGTTTTTGCATCGTGTTTAAAGGGATCGCGAATGGAAAAATCGACCTTATTATGTATTTTAGTTATCTCAAACGGGCCTTCATTTTGCCGTTTTTTTGTCGTTAATTTATGCCTGTCCAGATCTTTGTTATGTAAAAATACCTTATCTCCTATAGAAAAATTTCGATATTTTGCAAACTGGTGCTGGTAATTTTGTTGTTTTTTAGCTGCTGCAATTAAATTTTCTTTAACCTTTTTATAGACAAATTTGAGCTGTAATGCTTTCTTTTCTGCAAAGTCTTTATATGAATTATATGTTATTGGAGTTTGTTCATTCAGTAAATCCGTTGGCAGTTTCGGATCATATCCTAATTGAAGGAAAGAGGGTTTTTCATTAACAGTACTATGTATACTATTGTTGTAAATTAATGCATAGTAATCTAAGTAATCGTCCCAATTACCAGTTTCTTCTGCAAATATCGCTAGAGCCTTTTTTATATTAGAATTCAATTTCTCAGAAGCGCCATTTCCGCTTGGGTGTTGAGCCGTCGGGAACAATTTAGTAACACTGAATCTTTTACACAATTGTTCCACTATTTCAGACCTAAAACACCGCGCGTTATCCGTCAAAAAATAACTCGGAATTCCAAATGTTCCCATGTAATCCATTAGACTATCTATTACACATTTTGCGTTCGCGTTTGGAAGGGCATAAAGTTTCACGAATTTGGAGAAATGATCTATTATAGTGAAAATATATTGATTACCGCGATCTGTCGTATGAAAAGGTCCGATAAAATCAGATGAAATGAACTCATTTACTCGTGATGGTATATAGTTATCTTGCACCGGAAGTGGTGGTAATTTATTCGGTGAACGATGGGCTGCACATTGTTTGCAAGATTTAACAAAATGTTTTGTATCTGCATACAAATTTTCCCAATAATATTTCTCTCTAATCAAATTATATGTCTTAACCAAACCAAAATGACAGAAATGTTTAACGGTTAATATATGTGCACGAAAAATCTTAGGTACTACTATTCTTTCCACCGCTTTTGTTTTTCTAATTCTCGGTAAATAAGTCCTGTGTAATAGTAGGTCATCCTTTTTAAAATAATCCGCATACTTTTGTGAAATTTCAGTAATATTGTTGTTTAAGGCTGAAATAATTAAAGAGAGTTCTTCGTCTTTTTTTTGTGCTATCTTAATTTCCTCTATTGTAGGTAAATCAACTTGGACCGTGTTCACTATATTTGTGCCATTCACTAAAATATCTGTAGGTTCTTCACAATGTACATAAATTAATATATATGCTTGCTGATTTAAAACTTCCTTTAAAGAAGCTTCTGTGATCACTTCATCATTCATTGAATACCAATTTCCGTTTGTATTTCTATTATAGCAAAAATAATGTCCCTGAGTTGTAATATTACCAGAATGAATAATTACTGAATTCAGAGTGTACCATATCGGTTTATTACTATTCCAATTTGTCATGTAAGGACGGAAATTTAATTTCTCAGGATATGAAATATAAGTGGCTATCTTGTGTGTTTCTGATTTTAAATATTCAAATCTCTTAAAACTAATAGTTAATATTTTAGGTGCTTTTGATACTGTCATAATCTTATTAGTGTCAGTATTTATTTTACAATGAACACAACGATGTTTATCTACTAAACGTTCTGATTGTGTAAATCGTTCTAAAGAATCCTCCAGTGAGTCATTCTGTTGTTCAATGTTTAGTGAAATATCCTTAAATGGATCGAAATTAATACTTCTCTTGTTACATTTTAGACAATCAACTGTGTTTTGAAAATTACCTTCAAACAACGTTTTTATTGGATTAATGTTCCTATTACCTATTTCTTGATAATTCGGAAATGAATGAGTTGGTATATCATTTTCAAAACGATTAATAACCTGATGAAGAAAATCATGGGCGTCTGCTTGATGTAACTCTCGAAACTGGGGTCCTATATGTTTTAAATTTTCACAAAATTCCAAAGGACAAATTTTTTTTTCTTTATTCGTACTCACTAAATCTAAATGTCTTTGAAAGGCGCATACAATACAAAATGTTTTATTAGTACAATTGTGCTTGTCATTTGATAAAATTTGTAATAGCGGTTTTAAATATGTAAGACCTTGTAAAACTACGTTAATAAAACAAGAGTTTCCAATGTTTACTAAATCTGTTGCTAGCAAATTTGATTCTGACTCTTTAAGATAATGATTAGTGTTTGAATTTTCCTCGTCATTTGAATGAATAACTATGTCGTTTTGTTGTTTTTCAACCACATTTATCTTTTTTAATGACTCATTATTTGTAGTGTTCTGAGAGTGAATGGAAGCACCCTTCTTATCCGCAGCATTATCGTGAAAGTCTCTTGACAAAATATCTGCTATAATATTTTCGGATGAAGGTACATGTTTAAATGTGTAGTTATAATCCGACAGAAAAGTAAACCATCTTGTCACTCTGTTAGATGGAGATTCCAATTTTGACATTTCAGTGAGTGATTTATTGTCACATCTTATGAGAAATTTTCTCCCATATAAATAATGTTTAAAACATTTAACGCACTCAACTATTGCCATTAATTCTTTTTCGAGAATTGTATATTTAATTTGCGTTGGATTGAGTTTTTTTGAAAAATACGCTATTGGTCTAAAAATTTCATTTTCATCATTATGACCTAAAACACCGCCCAAAATATAATTCGAAGCATCTGCAGACAAAATGAATTCTTGTTCATAATTTGGGTGTATTAAAATTGGTGGTTTTGACAGCCGGTCTTTTAGTAACTCAAAAGAATTTTGTGCTATTGAGTTCCACTTATATCTCGCGTTTTTTTTGTCAGTTCTGTTAATGGGAGTGTCAATTCCGAAAAATGCTCTATAAATTTTCTATAGTAAGAAACTAGTCCTACAAAACGGCGAATTTTTTTTACCGTGTTTGGCACAGGAAAATTCTGTATTTTAATGATATTATCTTCGAGTGGTTGAATTCCCGTCGAATTTAGTTTATGCCCTAAAAATTTAATTTCTGGAAGCATAAATGAGCATTTCTCAGGATTAACCGTAATTCCGAAAGTTCTGAATCTATCCAGTAACAGTCTTAATTTGTACAACATTTCATCTAAAGAATCCGCTCCAAATGCATAGTCATCTATAAAATTAGCTATCATTAAATCTGACAGTGGTGCAAGGATTATATCAGCTAAATGCGCCATGCACTCAGGTACCGCTGACAATCCTTGAGGCGCCGAAATGAACCTAAAATTCCCATATGGTGAAGAAAAGCTTGTAATATCCCGATCTTTTTCCTTTAGCACAAATTGCCAGAATGATGCACTAAGATCTAAAGTTGTGTAGAATTTTTTTTCTCTTAATTTGTCTAATAAGTGTTGAACAACCGGAAGACGGTATCGGGTATATTTTAAATGCTTATTTAATCTTCGGTAATCAACTACTAACCTATATTTTTGATTCAATGGATTTCCCGAAGGATTTTTTTTCTTTACGAGCAAAAGTGGGAAACTAACATGAGAATTCGATCTCTCAATAATGTTCGCATTTTGCAGCTCAGTCAATTGTTTTCTTACTTCGCCATGCAAAGCTTCGGGAATTGGATACGGTCTTACCGAGGGTAAATTATTTGTATCAACTTGCAAATTAGGTTGTATTGCCTCGGTTCGACCAATCGTATATAGCCTTTTACTGAAAACATCTGCATATTCCATTAATAACTTTGTTAGCTTTTTTTTGAGATCTTATCTAAATAATCTAAATTGAAATCTGTTTCTTTTAATTCCTCCCTCCTAAGTTGTTTTATATGTTCTATATCCCTTTTATCAAAATTATTATTTATCACCCCCACTTTCATATTTTTATTCATTGGAATAGCCTGTTCTGATGTATTCTTAACATTTACTTCAAGACTTTTACCATTTGACACTGGATATATAGAATTAACAAACTTGATATCGAGATTCTTTGTTACCGGAAAAAATTTAACCATTTGTTTATCCTTGACCCAATTTTTTAATGATAATTCAACACTCCTGCTTTCTCCAGGTTGTAATATCATATTTTGTGACATATACGCATAATGAGTCTGAATCTCTGTTTTATTTGATAACGCATCACGAAAATGTACAACTGAATTACCTGATTTCAATGTGTTTGTCTTAAAACAAATGCCAAATTTTCCCACTCTTAAATAATCATAACCCAAAATTGCTTTATAAAATCTAGAAAAAAGATTTTTAACTATATAAAATTTTTGACGAAATTGTTTACTTCCCATTGTTATCGGTAAAGAAACACAGTCTACAATTTCTAAAGTCTCTCCACTAATAGACATTATTTTGACGTCTGGTTTATAAAATTTTACACATTCGTTTATTTTCATATGTCGGAAAATATCAAAGTCTAGTAAGCTACAAGTTGCTCCGCTATCAATCAAACAAGTAATTAATTCTCCGGATATTACCAAATCTATCACTGGTAATGTACAATTATTTTCATTTCCCAATACCTGAGTATTCACCGATTCTACTCTCTTCACTAAGGGTCTTTTTTTTTTCTCCGTGAGAAGGGGAATTCAACTGACACGGCCTGAGGTCAGTGTACCCCCCTAAAAGTTTCCCTGTCTGGGCTGTGATCTTTTATCATTCCGTGATTGATATCTATCGGGGTTCCAATGACCAGTCTGTGTTGAATAATTGGATCTCCCGTTATTTTGTATAGTATTGTATCTACCTCTTGCATTTCTATTATTCGAGGTATTGTAAAAGCATTGAGGCGAAGTGTGGTTAGTTCTGTAACATATCGAACATCTAGGGGTATTTCTTTGTTGTGAGTGCCTATTATAGTTACCGGAGTTTGAAATTTGTCTAGCGGAGTTTCGAAAAGAAGTGGAATTATTTGCTTGCTGATTAGAAAGCTGCGAATTTATTTTAAGACTTTCTACCTCTTTTGTAATAGCATTTATCATTTCCCGAGTCGAATTAGCATGAGCATCTATCACATCTTTGAGTTCATGGGCAATGCACTCCATATTTACGTTGTTCACTGGTTGTATTAAAGGGGAGTCATTTAAATTTATCTCATTCGCTTGTAATCGTAATACGAAATCCACCGCTTCTTGAAACGAGTTTGGTTCCTTTAAGATAATTGAAGATTTATATGGAGAAAGTAATCCCTCAATAAATTTTGCTAGCTTTGTCTGCTCAAATAACGTTTTTACTGCTGGATTATTTAAATCCGGGTCGTTAAAAAAATTCCCTGTCGCTAAACTTACTCTCGCCGCATAATTTTTCACCTGTTCATTTGGTAACATCTTACAATTAGAAAAATGCCTCTGTTTGGCCCCGAGGCTATATTCCGTGTCAAAATGTGCCAAAAATTTACTTTTGAATTCATCATAATTTTTTTCACAATTTAAGTCCGGTGAATTTATCATACTAGTCAACGCTTCATTTCTTATTCTAGAACGCATAATTAATAATTTTTCATCTTTACTACAATGTGCCAACTCAGTAATAAGTTCGAGATTCTCAACAAAAAATTTAGGAGTTATCGAAGATATTGAATCGTATTGAGGAATGACATTTTGAAAACCCGCCAATTTTCTGATAAACGCATCTGATTCCTGATTATTAGTTTGTGTGTCTTGATCCATTTTGATTAAATTCAATAAGATCAAGGGATAATCAAAAAAATAATTTCTTAAATAATAAAATTTTGTAAGATAATTTTCAATTTCTAATTTTAAAATTTAAATAGAATATGCCGTGGTATAAATAAGATACAGGATAAGATATAATAAAAGAAATATTCAAAACATATTTCAGAGAACGAAAAGAAAGAGAAAACAAAAATTTAATAATACTATACTGGTATTTTATTATGTATATATAATATTTAAATTCTAACCACCCAATAATTCAGTATCAATAAAATTAATTCAAGTTAAGACATGAGTGAGATATCATAATATATATATATATATATATATATATATATATGTGATCATAAAATTCAAATATGTGGAAGCTAGGACTCAACTACATTTCCAAAACAATCTATAAAATTCATTGTGAATTCGTTCAAAATTCTCATTAATTAGCTTCAGTATATAAACGATACTTATATTAAAATTTTACCTTGTAAGGTGGCTGTTACACAAAAAAAAATTGTTTGTAGTAATATTAATACCATACCAACAATAATTCCTCTTTAATTTCATTTATAAAAGTAAATAATTTGAATATGCTATAAAAGGCAGTGTTTCCTTCCTGAAATTGAGTTGTGTAATCATACCTTTAAACTAAAGTTTATTATTAAGGTTCTGTAAAGATATAAAATTTAATACTAATAAGCAAAAAATTTTTTATTTATCCCAAAGGGCACCATTGCTGGACTACTAGGTTGCATACCTTTAAATTACTTGAAGTTCTCTTCTATACTATTATTGTAATCCAAACTAATCTCTATTTTGGATAAATTACATTTAACGATTATAAATTCTGTTCTTCAATCCTTGTGATTTATTTCGCTTTCCCGTGTCGTTAGTGGTTATAACCCAGGCAATTCCCTGTAGTCCAAACTTTAGAAGTAAACAACAAGATTTACTCAATTAAAACTCTTAAATAAGTTTAAATATATTTAATAAAGTAATAGATGAAATTACAAATATCATTTTACTTAAATACAATTTATTATATTTTAGAATTACACAACTCAGTTTGAATTTAAATGTGTATCAATTTTAAACTATTAGCTACAAAGATGCCTTTAATTATTAGCTCAAAGATTATGGTAAAGATTTGCTTACCCCATATAATAGTCATAGGACACTCCATGCTAAAAGGTTCAAGTCTTTTTTTTCAAGCACTCTCACAATTCAATATTTTGGCTTTCCGCACTCACTTGACTCTCCAAAGTGTTGTTACTCCATCATAGCTAAAAATTATCTATCCATATCTCGAACTTTTTTCGCACCGTATTTTTTTGCCTTACTACTTAATATTCGTAACCCCCATTTTCATTCAAAATTCTTTCTTAGCCAACGCGAGGAGACCGATTCTCCTTCCCTTCATATCATAAACTTTTCTGACTGGATACCCAGTTTCCTATTATCTTCCTACCAATTTCGTTGGATGTCCAACCCTTCTATACAAATTACGTTTATTTCTCTCCCCTCTCAAGGGGGTCTTATTTTTCTCCCTTCTCAAGGAGTCTTACTTTTCCCCCTCTAACATATTATGATCCAACCCTTCTATAGAAATTACCTCGACTTCACCTTCAAAGGATCTTACCGCTTGATCCCACCTGTACCTTGTTGCTGTACACATTCTTACACCACCTTTGTAAACCTTACATTCATATTTGTGAATAAAGCCGCTTTTATGAAACCCTGGACTCTCTATGCCTTTCTAAACCTATTTCTTACCCTTGTCCAGTAACTATACGTTTTATTCTTTCAGGTGCGAACCATCTCTGAATGTATTCATATCTTAAAGTTTACGACTTTGTTTTCGTATTTTCTGTTGTAAATCTCACCCCAAAATTCCTATATTTTGAATAACAAAATTCTTGCCTCTCCCGTATCCTAACTTTGCATACAGAATCTTTTTAAAAGAAAATTCATTCTTTGATCTTTTCCCTTACCGCTTTAGTTTAGAAGAAAATTCCCTTGATATATTTTTTTCTCTTTCCACCTAAGTTAAATTGCATCTCCAGTTACCTGACAACGTGTTAAAAGCAGTAAATGTAGAAATATACGTTATAAAAAAATATACTTGCGCGTGAATATTAATACACGTTCAAAACATTAAATGGGAAAACTTACGTCATATTTAAAATGCTCAAATAACATTACTTCGAAACAGTTTCAATTTAAAAACATATTTATACGAGAGATTAATTTATTTGTAGCTGATATATTATGTATACTAAACTACGAAAAGTCCTTCTGGTCTATACCGGCAGGAAAAGACAGCCTACCTATTCCTTGGTTTTAAGATTTTAGCTAATTTTACTGCAAAACACCAAGCTATAAAAATGGATGGAACCCGATTATAGAAGATTCAGTCGCAGTTCTCGTCAATATTCAATTTGAATCAGAATTTCGCCAAATATGCTAGCTATAGCCAAGTTGGCTTTATTTATGGCAACTTGTTTTTGTCGCCAAATTTGTTGATATTTCGCCAAATATTGCCTAGCTTGGAGAGAATTTAACGCTGGCGAACATGAATATATAGTGTTGAGAATGTGAGAGTTAGAACGATGGTTACAACAATGAAATAAAACTTGCGAGATAGCATGTTCACTAAAACTCTTAAATTAAAACCGTTTATGGAGGTATCCTTCTGTCTTGTTTCAAAATGTCAGCCACTCTAAAATTTCAAAATGCTATATCTCAGGCATTTTTTAAGGTAAAGGCAAAACAAAAATTGTTCCGGTATCCTTGGATCAAGGCTGAACATTCAATTGAAATAAACCTTTAGGATTTCTAATATTTTTAACGACTTTGTACATCTTTTTGAATTTGAAATATTTAACCCTTTCCGGCGCGGAGTAAGTCTGTTTGTAAAATGATGAAATAATGGACTGACACCAGAAATAACAAACGAATTCATTAGGAAATATAAACTTGCTCATTTTCCGGTACTTAACAAAGGGAAAATTTTAATTAAATATTCTTGGTGCCGTTTGTCAGTTTTAGAATTAAAATTAGGTGTCCTTTTTTGTAACCACCGCCCGTTAAAGAGTTAAGTTTCTATCATAGCGCCTCCTTCTTGCTGAATATCCCTAAATTCAACTGGGACCTGCAGGTCATAGTAAAAAACACATACAAAAAAATTGGTTCAGTACTGTGGATAACCTAATACACTTTTCGATGATACAATAATTTAAATGGAACAAAAATCGCTATCACAGCGCCCGCTTTCGGCAGAATATCCGCAAATTCAAGTGGGACCTGCTGGTCACAGCCAAAAACCTATAAATGAAATTTCGTTCAATTCTAAGTTGCTTCATAACTTGACACACTTTACAATGATACAAATAGGGCACACACGAACAGACAGATATTTTGTAAAAACATGTTTTTCGGAATCTTTGACTCCTAAAACATATAAATCCGCCGAAAACCGGAAGTTAAAAAAATTTTGATCACAATACTTTCTTCTATTTCGATAGAAGAAGGTGAGAAAAGGAGGATGTTAATAATTTGACCCAATGTATGTATGTATGTATGTTTTAGTCCTGTTCACGCATAACTTTCGTAAATGTGCACCGATTTTGATATATATATTTTTTTGTTTAAAAGTGTAATACACCCTGGTGGTCCCATTTAAATTTCGTCAAATTCTGATGATTAGAACAATTTTGTTGTTAAAAAAATATTCAAAATTAAAAAATGCGTGGAACCCGATTACAGAAGATTCATTCCCACTTCTCGTCAATCTGAATGAGAATTTCGTCAAATTAGTCAACTATAACCACGTTGGCTTCATTTATGGCAACATATTTTGATCGCCAAATTTGGCGATATTTTTCCAGTTGTCGTCAAGATTGATAAGAATTTGATTCTGTCAAAGATTTTATTAAAAAATATTTATTTAAAGGATAATTTTGGTAAATTATAATTTCTATTACAAATTACTTATTTATTCAGCAGATGTTGAAATCAAGATAATTGTCTATTACTGTATTAATAACTAACAAGTAGGAAATAAAATAAACTTTTACAAAAAAAAAACATTAACCGACTTATAAAAAAAGCACTAAAAATTATTAAATAATTCTTTAAAATTCTCTAATGACAAAATGTTATCCATTAACCACAAATCTGATATCATGTGTCGGAATAAAAATGATAAATTTAATATGTACAGTTTAATTACTTAATTTAATATGTACAGACAAATTACTTATTTATTCAGCAGATGTTGAAATCAAGATAATTGTCTATTACTGTATTAATAACTAAAAAGTAGGAAATAAAATAAACTTTTACAAAAAAAAAACATTAACCGACTTATAAAAAAAGCACTAAAAAGTATTAAATAATTCTTTAAAATTCTCAATAACTTTAATTCACTCTTTTCTCGAAATTAATTAATTTTTCGATTAATTTCTCGAAAACCCACCAAACATGGATTTTCGAGAGAATATATTTTACAAGAGATGAATATACAGACTTATGATTCAGTTTACGAATATATACATATGAAAAGCAATCAATTACTTTTTGAAGTCGGTGCCAAACAACCCCAATCGATAAATTAGTAGATACTAGGTACAATATATTCACAATTCTTACTAAACTTAAGGTAGTTTGGCACCGACTTCAAAAAGTAATTGATTACTTTTCATATGTATATATTCGTAAACTGAATCATAAGTCTGTATATTCATCTCTTGTAAAATATATTCTCTCGAAAATCCATGTTTGGTGGGTATTAAACTGTACATATTAAATTTATCATTTTTATTCCGACACATGATATTAGATTTGTGGTTAATGGATAACATTTTGTCATTAGAGAATTTTAAAGAATTATTTAATACTTTTTAGTGCTTTTTTTATAAGTCGGTTAATGTTTTTTTTTGTAAAAGTTTATTTTATTATCTTGATTAATCACTGAAAATCCAAAATAATGCACATATCCTGTTTTAAAACATTCCGATATCGGTCTTTCTTTTTTTGCGAATAGAAATTGTCCACAAACGTAACAAAAACGACCAGAATTTAATTTACACACTCCATTAGACAATTTATCAAAAACAAAACCACTTTAGTTCACAAACAGACAAAAAAAACAGAATATAGAATCAAAGTTGGCAATGCCGGTAACTTGAATGTGCCGTGGTAGATATATTATAGAATTAAAAATGTGAATATTGAAAAATGTAAAAATTTTAAAAATGTGACGTGATAGATTTTTTTCAAATACTGCCTTTCATTAGTAAGAGGTAGTGTAATAAGAAAATAGGTGTTTCATCAAAAGTATATAAAAAATGTTTAAATTTGTAAACCAGTGTTATTATTTAGCGTTGTTTGTCTGAGCATCGTATGTATTTTTAGATTTAAAAAAAAGCATATGAAAGTATTTTAATAAAACAATTCGTATTTTATAAGTATGAATTTCTAGGAAACGTTTAGCTTAATTAGTATCAAAACTAGTTTTTTAGAATGTCATAATTATTTAATTAAAGGAATACTTCCTCTGTAACATTAAATGTCCTTAAAAAACCAATTAATTTCATTTCTCTGACTGGGTAAGACTATTGTTAACTTTTTTATTTAAATAATTAAGAAATTTAAGATTTCCTATTTTCCATTAGTTTTTGAAATATTTTTTTTTGCTTTACTTTTCCCTTCTTTCTTTTTTTTCTTTTTTTGACGCAAGGTTTTCAGACTATATTCCAAAATATTATTGCATACGTTATTATCCAAAATATTATGATCCCGAAAAAATATTGAATAGTCACAGAAGGTGTTTTAAAAACTGACTCTATGTTATAGAATAATTAACATTCTTTTACATGGCGGTAAATTCGAGGTAAACAGAGCCTTTCTCGATTATTTCTTGGTTAAACTTCTACCTCTTTATATGAATAGTTGTTTTCTCTTTATATTACTAGCAAAACCCGCGGCTTTGCTCGCGTAATTCTTGAAAAATACCATGTGGTATTCGTTGGCTTATTTTCATTAGAGGAAATTTTACTGCCACAGATAATTCAGAAATGACTAATTAAACCACAATAATGTCGAAAAAAATCGAAAATTTAGAACTTTTTCGCTCTTTTACCCCCCCCTCCTGTGCTAGTGTCACCGATATAAAATATAGCCTATGTTACAGCAGGACTGTTACCATCAGTTTAGAAAATGGTTCTGTACTTCCAGAGATTCCATAGAAATTGTAATTTAGAATGTTTTTAGACCTCTTTTCGCTCATCTCACCCTTTTAAATTTCGAACTATTTTAGAATTTGTTCATAGAGAGTATTTACGTCTTATAAGTAACTACCATGCTAAATTTCATGTTTCTAACACCTTCAGTGTACAAAAAATCGAAATTTTAGAACGTTTTTGGCTCCTGAACTCCACTGGGGGTAGTGGCACAGGCATAAAATATAGCCTATGTTGCAGCAGGTACCATTACCATCAATTTGCCACAATTACTTTTGAAAATGGCTCTGTAGTTCCAGAGATTCCATAGAAATTGTATTTTAGAATGTTTTAGAACGCTTTTCGCTCAAGTCACAGTTTTAAATTTCGAATTTTTTTAGAATTTGTTCTTAGAGAGCATTTACATCTTATAGACATACTGTTTTGTCTGTGGAAATCTGTTCACATGAGAAAGATATTTGTCGGTTATAATCGCCATGGTGATATTAATTTTTGAAACAAAATTCGTCCTGTCGCCAATAATCTGGTAACCTCGCCCGACAAATACCATTTGTTATGCCTATCTCTGTCTGAAAGTATTTACGCCTAGACACTCTGTAACAACCCTATTTTGGCGAGATTCTTGTCAGTGCATTTCCAACTTGTATCGGGGAAACAACTCACTTCGCCTCCTGCCTTTGCATAATAATGACCGTCTAAGCATGGTACTTCTTGTTTTCCCCTCTTCTGTCTGCGACCATCTTGGCATCCTCATGGTGATCTTACAAAATAATGTCTTGACGACCATTCTGGAGTTTTTTTTATTATACACGAACCTGGCTCACGTGGATTGTTTTATTTGATCACGAACAACAACTACAAAGTATGATCTGATCAGTCAACACCTTTACAAATTTATGGTGCGTAACCAGCTTTTTCTCCAGTTAAAATAAAAAAAAGGTATATAGTTGGCAGAAGAGGGGACGCTTTTTCTTCACCTGCACCCGCCTGTCTCTTTGGATTATCAGCATGCATCAAAGAAAATTCCCGCCTGCATTTTCACCATCTTCCCGGACCCAATGGACTGATTGAAATTTAGCCTGCACCTTCCTGTTTCTATAGACTATCCTGTGCTGTGGATTATCATGTGAAAATTTTTGCTACGGCAACTGTATGCTGAAGAACTTCCTGCTTCATCTTGATCCTGAATAACAAAATCTTAAGCTTCTACTGCATTCCTTTAGCAATTTATTATGAATAATTTTAAATCTATGCACGACTCCTGTGTGACTGTGCTCCATGCCCAATGAGCCCCCGTTGTTTCTGCCCAGTGTATTCTGCAACGCGCCGTTCCATATGCTACAATTCCGCAGAAATTTACTTCAAATCGTCCTTTTTTTCATCTATTATATGTTCGTCTATTATCGTGTGTTCTCTACAGATGTGATCTGCGCCCAAACTTCCGTATAACCGTTGGAAAGAGAAATTTAAACGAATAGATCATAAACTACGATTCAAAACTTTCGAACTATGCGTTCGTAGTTCTGAATATTTTTCTCGCTTTGGTGGTTGTACAAAGAATAATAATAACACTTTCCAGTTTCGATATTCACTAGCCAGTGGACTTCGATCTACATTCAGATCATTGATAGTTCTGTGGCTTTTTTCTTTCTCTGCAACTGAGACTCATCTAAAGTGAATAATGTCAGCTGTTTAAGTTTCCAGCTGATAAGGAGAACAAATTAACATAGCTAAACCATGCTAAATAATTGTTTATAAAGTATACAAATAATAATAATATTCTGGAATATTGATTTAAACTGATATATCATAGTAAATTGAAATGGCACTTGTTGCTTTTTGTTTTTGTTTGTGTAATTTAGATTTTAATATAAAGAATTCACGGTAATTAAAAAAAAAAAAAAAAAGTATAAATGGCCTTTTTTTTTTTTAATTGTCACTAAGATATGCTTTAATAATGATTTATATAGTACTCATTAAACAATTTAAATTTCTTTCTGTTTTCAATATCAATTTTCTTGCCAGTTATAGGTAAGTTGGTAAATTATATTCTGTATGTAAAAAAAAATTAATATTCACAGGATAAATCTTAAATAAAGAAAGTAAGTGAAGAAGAGAATTTTTGCATATTATTGATTAATTCTAATTTTTTTTTCCTTTTTCCTATTATGCAATGACACTTTTTTCAAATATTGAACGTATTATTATTTTGAAAGGAGAAATGGTATTACTATATGCATTTCTTTTAATATTTTTTATAAAGGCTTATATATTTAGAAGAAACAATATTTATAATGAAAGGTATAATATAATTGTTATTATCTCTCGAAGGTTTGCGTAGATAACACATTTTTTTATGACTGAAATTTTATTTAATATATTGCATAAAAATTTTGATTTTATAATAAGGCAGACATACTTTTTCTATAAACAGTTCATGGTGTTCTTTTTATCTGCCACAAAGAATATTGCAGTCTGCAGAATGAGCGATTAATTTATTTATGTATTTACAGATTTTTTTCCAAATTGTCCTTCTTTTGAAAATTAAGATATCTCTTGGTTAAGAATTTAAAAATATATATATATAGATGAATAATAATAAAAGAAAGAAGATAATATATTTGTGGTGTGAATAATTGTTCATTCTGGAGATATAGGTATTTTGTTCTTGTGTTTTTTTTTCTTTTTCATAAAAAAAAGAGAGATTGCATTCATTTATTTATTCATTTATTATATATATTTTTGCTTATAAGTAATTTTTGCAGTAAATATTTTCTGGTAAGTTGCCGTGAATATTTTAGGTAAACAAAATTTTCCCCACCTGAATTTTTTAATTTTTTTAAGGTAAAGAAATATTTAGCTAATAAATTCTTGCAAACAAAATATTTATATTTGCTCACTCGTTAGCCAAACATGGCCAGCAAACTAACTTTTAAAGTGACCAATTTTGATGGTGAACCCACCTTGTTAGATTTCTTTTTCAATCAATTAAGAACATTGGCCCGTATACAAAAATGGAAACAAGAGGAAATAATTCAGTTTTTGGGGGGAAAGTTAACAAGCCCAGCGTTAACCTTTTTCACGCAAAACCCTGAGATCTATAAATCTAACGATTTGGATTTTGTCGAAAAAGAATTCAGAGCGTTTTTCGCTCCCCCGAGTAAAACTGCTGCATTGGTTGAATTTAATAATCTATTATTACTACCAGAGGAATCGATTAGAAACTTAGCGCATCGTATAAACACACTCACTGCTCGTGTACATGACACTATAACAGATAGAACAGCCCTTGATAATATAAAATTTACTAAGTTTATTTCAGCAATTCCTTCAAATTTAAGGGTTAAAATACAAGAGGAGGGAATATCAAGTTATAAACAAGCGGTAGTTAGAGAACAAGCTCTCCAGGAGATCATGCAAAATGAGAAAATATTGCAGCCCTGCGCATCATCTAGCTCCGCAGACTCGATCGCCCTGCAGTTGAAATCACTAAATGAAAAAATTAACGCTTTGTCGTTAACAGGTAGCGATAATAAAAATAACTCTCATAATCAACCCTCTCGCCCACAAAACTCGCATGATCAGTATAAAAAAGACTTCAAAAAAAGACACACTGGTCATAGCTATTACCGCACTAATAAACAAAAAAAATCGAAATCTCCACCCACTTGTCAATTGTGTTTGAAACGTGGCCACACTGCAAAATTTTGTTTAAAATGGAGAAGATCAAATGCAAATAGAGGTGGATATCAAAATTACAAATTCAATCCAAATTTTCGCAGAAAAAGCTAATCAGAAAGGGGAATCTTTAAACTATTAAGGAGATGTAATTTAGCTGATGGCTTTGCACCTCAGGAAAACATTTTAACATCAGAAACTTGCCCTACATTCCCATGGTCGTTTGATGAAACTCTTCCAAAAATTTCTAAGGAAAGACTAGTCAATTCGGTCGCTTCACAGACCACAACAAACATAAAAATGACCGGGAATGGGTCATCACAAATAGTGCACAGATCAACTGAAAGTTCATCGCAAACTGCATCATCAAGTGACGAAAAGAAAGTTGAGGTTATTTCAAATGTGAATAATAGTTCCCCAACACTCCCCCTTATAAAGGCCTCTATAGCAAGAACAGTAACAATTTTACTTTTAGACACAGGGTCGACAATTTCCCTTTTATCACAGTCCCTTTTCGATTCTATTAAGGGCAGTCTTAAATATAAAATGTTAGGCACAACAGTTACCCTTAAAACAGTAAATTCCAATGTTGATTTCACCGCATGTATAAAAGCATCAATCAGAATTCACCACAAATCTTTTAGCTTAGCCACAACTTTTATATTGTTGACATTCCCGATACGTCTAGTTTTCAAGGAATATTAGGATTTGATTTCATTCATAAACACAGGATCATAATTGATGTGCACAAAAATAGAATGTCAACAAATGAATTTCACGTGCCATTACTTAGGGCGTCAGCGGATGGAAAAGACATAAATCTGCTAAGTGAACATGTAAACTCTGCGTCAAATTCATTCAAAACGATTCGCCTTGCACATAAATTAAAACTAGAACCACATGAGAAAACATGGATTTCCATCGACACTGATTCTTTAAACCCTTCATTGCAGTACTGTTTTGAAAGTACTATTTCTAATAAACAAATTATTTGTTATGACAGTCTGCTAGGTAACAATAATGATGTTGAATCGGTCGATCAGGAAAATCATAACAAACACCTACAAAAATCACATGTATACATATTCTTACAAAATTCTTCTAACAAACCCGTACACATAAACAAAAATGCACGAATAGGAATCTTATATGAGGTCTCGGAAATTATGGAACCATTTAAAAGTGACAATTTTTCACAGACCATGAAGTCATGCGACAACATCAACAGCTTCAATATCCAACCTCATGATAATTTACAACAGTTTATTTGCAATTATATTCAAGCTTCAGACGAGGTCTTAAAAAAAAGAAAGGAAGATTTAACAATACAAGACTTCAAATTGGAACATCTAGACACTCAACAAGCAAAAACCTTAGGCTCATTATTGTTAAAATACTATAGTTCGTTTTCTAAATCAATGAAAACATTAGGTCACACAGACAAGGTTGTTCCAAATCTCAAATTCATTAATGACTACCCAATCAAAACACTACCTTTTCCGGTACCACAATCATTACACCAAGAAATGAAAGAGCAAATAAATCAACTTCTTGAAGCAAATATTATTGAACGTAACTGTTCAGAATGGGCATGTCCTATTTTGCTGGTTAGAAAGAAGTCTGATGGGTCTGCAAAATAAAAATAGAGACTAGCTCTTGATTTAAGAATGCTAAATTCTGTCTTACAAGGATCTTCTTATCCACTTCCCAAAATACAGACCATTATTTCAAATTTATCTGCATATAAATATTTCACTTCGTTTGATTTTCATCAGATTAATTTACCTGAAAAATATCAAGATCCACTTACATTCACATGCATATACGGTACTTTTCGTTTTAAAAGGTTGGTTTTCGGTTTAAAGAATAGCAGTAGTTTCTTTCAAAATTTAATGGACACTATTATTGATGAATTAGAAATGGAAGGTATTTTTGCTTACCAAGACGATTTAATCTTTGGTTCAAATTCTTTTGAGGAAACATGTGCAAAATTACAGAAAGTACTTGAAATTTTATCGAAATATAATTTAACGCTCTCGCCCAATAAATGTTCATTTCACAAAACCGCTGTTGACTACTTAGGGTTCCACATTGAAAATCATTCCATTTCTCCCGTCCAATCAAATATTGTCAAAATAAATTCTTTTCCTACACCGACAACAAAAAGACAATTAAAAAGGTTTATTGGTCTGGTCATATTTTACAAATCTCTAGTTCCTTCATTTTCAAAACTCATCCAACCACTTATAGATCTCACTACACCAAAAACAACATTTAAATGGACTCAAAAACATCAAAAAGTATTTGATCAAATGCAACAGGTGTTCTTTAATTATCCCATGGTTCGTTTACCCGATTGGTCTAAAACTTTTTATGTAAACACGGATGCGTCAATTATAGCCATAGGAGGTGCTCTGCTACAGGAACATGAAGGACAATTACTTCCCATTGCATTTTTTTCTAAATCTCTTAAACAGTCTGAAAAACGTTATCCAGCACTAAAACTTGAATTAATGGCCATTTACAAATCAGTAATCGCTTTTAAATACTATCTATATAACCGAAAGTTTGTAATTTTATCCGATAGTGCTCCTTTAAAAAAATACAAGAAAACAACTAATCCCGCTGATATAACAACTAGATGGTTAACAGAATTATCAGAATATACATACACTTTTGATCACATTCCCGGTTCTTCTAATGTACTTGCAGATTATTTGTCCAGATGTTCTTTCGAGAAAAACACAGTTGATTTAAATTCCAACCCTGAGCTTATCAACGAACCATATGCATTGCCAATTGCAGATAATGATCTACCAGACACTAATAATGATCATTTATCATACAGTACACATTCTCTAAATTACTTAGTTATTGGTAACAAGGATCAAAAAGACCCTTTATTGGAAATTTCAAATGGAACATTTGTAAACGAACAAAAGAAAGACACAAAATTATCCGAAATTTATAACGAAATTAGGCAAAATGGCTCATCGAAACAATTCCCTATGTACTTCATTCATCCCGATTCAAAGGTTTTAATGTTAAAACAAGAACGAAAAATCATGCGTCAAGCATAGATTATGTAGCACTTTCCAACGCTTCCAAAATAATTTTACAAATCATACCGTTTAATAAGCTAAAAGATAACTTCTAAGTAAACAATTTGGAAAACGCATAACATATTTAAAAACATAATTTCAGGAATTTCCAACATATACAATATTCGGAAAAATATCCGAATACTTTTATTCAGCCCTGTATAGGATATATAGAATTGTATATATACTACATAGGATGCTAAATTTTAGTTCAGTTAGGAAACGTGTAGCACATTTTAAAATTCTCCGTCTGGAGTTTGTCAATAAACAGAAATGTGTTCGCGAACTTTTGTGCTGCCCTGTATAGGATCTACAGAATTTATACACACCACGTAATAGACAAAAAGCAAGTTAACATTAAAATCGCGTTCAGTAACTTAAAACGCACTTCCAGGAATTATTGTTAACAGACAGTAGATAATTCTTTTGCGTGTCCCTGTAAATGAACGATGACTGCTATACACACAATATTCCGTAGTAAGTCTCTTGTAATGCACCTTAGTGATCTATATAAATTTCAATGCGTTTAAAATAGTGAAACATTATTTAAATAAACCGCAGACGATTTTTCTCCATAGACGTAATGTAACGGAATTATTTTTACTGTCCCTGTAAAGTAACTATAAGTGCTATGCACACCCTGTTCCATATTAAGCTTCTTCTAATGCACCTTAGTGATATATATAAATTTCAATGCGTTTAAAATAGTGAAACATTATTTAAATAAACAGCAAATGATTTTTCCCCATAGACCGCAATGTAACGGAATTCTTTTGAGTGTCCCTGTAAAAAAACTATAAGTGCTACACACTTCCGTTGAAATAGGGAACATGCTATAGATAACGATAATAACATATAAAAATTGCAGAGCAATCCGAGCATATTTACGGGAGTTAGAGCACGGACAGACGGCAGACGGCAGACGGCAGACGGCCAGACGGCCAGACGGCCAGACGGCCAGACGGCCAGACAAACCGAAGTCATAAGCACTTTTCAACTAGGTTGGAAAGTGCTAAAAAGAAAATATTTGTAATGACACCTTTTCTTACCACATTATTGTCCCAAATTCATTAAAAGCAAAAGTTCTAACAATATGTCATTTTTCGCATTTTGGATTAACAAAAACTTATGCATTTGTCACAAAAAAAATATTTTTGGAAAGCAATATATGCTGACACTTTAAATTTTGTAGCGTCTTGCACAAAATGTTTGCAGGCAAAACATCACAAAACTCCACTTGCTCCACTACAACCTACATACACACCTACGTATCCAGGAGATACAGTCAGTGTTGATTTGGTCGGTCCCTTTACTAATGGACAGTCGGTATTGACAGTAATTGACCATTTTTCTCGACACCTAGAACTCTTCCCTTTGCGTACCATCACTTCTGAAAAGATAATAAAATGTTTATTCAGTTATATAACTATCTTTGGAAGACCTTCTGTAATTTTGTCAGATTTGGGAAAACAATTCACTTCACACATATACGACAAATTTAACGACACATTAGGCATAAAGGTGCGTCATTCCAGTGTAGCGAGGCCACAAAGCAATGCCGTGTCAGAGCGTGTTAATAAATCAATTAAGTACTCAGTTTCTACTTTACTTCAAGAAGGTCATACTTTTGAAAATGCTTTATCAATTCATAAATCTCTTTATAATGGATCCCTACATTCCTCCACAAAATATTCTCCCAACTTGCTTCACTTTGGAAGAGAACTATCCTTAATATTTGATACTTATGACTATAATGTCAATCAGGTTCTAGACAAAGATTTTGAAGCTTACAAATTGTTACAAGATTTAAATTCTATTTACAGGAAAGCATATAATAACATCAAAGACTCTCAAAACAAAAGAAATGATCATTTTCAAAAACGTGCTAAAATAAGAAAAATTATGAATAAAGATTTGTGTATTTAAAATCTGTAGATAAGTTCAAACCAAAATATTCTGGACCTTACATTGTTATACACAAATATTCACCTGTCTCTGTTTCAATCAAACGCTTACATGCACCTGATGACTCTGCTTTTAGAGTACACATTGATAGGTTAATCATCGCTCCACCAAGAAGCGATCACTTACTTACAAGTCATGATGGTTACAATAATATTAACTCTCCAACTTATTCAACACGTTATAATTTAAGACATAGAAAATAGCGTATAATTTTATAATTGTTGTATTTTGTGCAAATTTTTGGTTTTGTTCACACTTGTGTATATTGATGTACACAATATACTGATGTTATATTTGGTGTTTCCTTGTGAAAGTTCTCGGCTGGTCCAAGTTTGTTTCATCAAGGGAATGGCAGATATGGCAATCTTGTTGTGAACATTATCTTTTATGTTTATGGGGTGTTTGCACATATACACATTAAAAAAAAAAATCTTAACTTTTGTCGTCATATTTTTTTTAAATCTCATAAATAGTTATAAACATAATTATAGTAACATTAATTGCACTAAAATTTTTTTCTCTTAAGGTCAGTTTTTTTAAAATTTTAATAATGCTAATTAAGTAAATATGTACCTCATGACTTAACATTTTTACCGAACTTGACAAAACTCTCTCTCATTACTCTAGGATTGACCTTTATTCGACATACACTAGGTGTATATATATATTTTTATTTTTCTAATTATTCCCTTTCGGAGTGGTGATCTGTTCAAAATTATTGCCCTTAGGATCTTCCACCCCATTGTAATGAGAGACACATTCGAATTGGTATTCCAATTCACCTTAAATCCCCTGTCAAAATGAGTATACGAGACTGCTCCTCAGTTTGTTGCATTACTGCTGCGGGAGCAACGGGGTCTATGTTGTGACAACAATGTGGACCTCGCCCTAAATATTCCCTCCACAAATAAGGCAATAGTCCTAAACTTGCGCCATCACACTTGTCCGTAGACAAGATTTAGGGCAGCAATTTTTTTTGGATCGTGCGTCACTTTCCCTATCCTGTCCTGTGCGAATGCACAATCTTTTACTATTTTTAAACCCAAATTTTATTCATTTTTTTTATCTTCATCATTTTTATATTTCATTTTTACACATGTGTAACTGTTAATGTAACTGTAACTGTATCTTATCTTATATATCCTGTATTTGCATTTATATATTTTATGTTTATTTTATGCAAGATTACATATATCAGTATTTTGCATTATGTTCGAACAAAGAAAATTTTATTGTATTGTAGTTGCAACTTAACATAAGCTTAAGTTCAGAAATATGAACATTTTAAATTCATTTAGCATGCTTACGACCAGTTGTCAGTAAAATAAATATTAGTTGATGATAATGCAACTTTTCTGGTCATATTTTGGTCATCAATATATATGTAGAGTTATTAAACTGCTATATGTTCCGGAACAGCAAAAACAACAACAACATCTACATCTACAAAAAAAAAACTCTCAACAAACCATGGACTCAAGGAATAAACTATTGTGTACACTTTGATGACCAGTAGCAAAAATTTTGGTATACCATTTTCATTTCCATTTTCATTTCCATTTTCATTTTCATTTTTGATATTTGTATGTGTTTATATTTTTTTCTTATATTGTGCATTGATTATATGTAAACTTTCAGACGGAGCATGCCTGCAATTTAAACCCCATCAAATTATTCTTTTATATGAGCAAACGGGGGAAATATATGATATGAGAATCATATATTAAGTTTTAACAAACCCTATCCTTTATTTAATTTATATTTTTCCCTTTCCTTTTTCAAAATTTAATTGAGTTATCTTTAACTACAAACAATAATCCCGCTGTAATTTATACCCTTTCCCTTTTCATTTTCACTTGTGCTCGATCACTAATATCTCACGGCTTTTCGTTTAAAAATAGAAAAAGAAAAGAATTAAATCAGCACAGATGCCTTTTCGTAATTTTACTTTCCGTAACCATGCTTATAACACAATATGTGCATAACGCATTTTTGTGGCCACAATGTCAGTTAAAAGTTATGCGAATCTTCCATTTGGCCCAAATGCATGCCCTTATATGGTAGTGGTAATAACTCAATCACTCACACCCATTTCTAAAAATATATTCTCATTGTTATAAGCACATACTGTTTTGTCTGTCGAAATCTGTTCACATGAGAAAGATACATGGTGTTCTAGAAAGGACTCCCCAAATTTTAAATGACATAACTTCGAAATTGTGAGAGATAGAAATGGGAAACAAGTTGAATGTTAAACAGATAGGTCTGGAATTTGTTATACCTGAATGTGAAAAAATAGTTCCAATATTGGATAATAGGTGGCAGCACAAGCACATGGAACTTTAAATGGTACTCAGAAGGACAGAAATTTCATTTGTGCGTCTGTTTCATTGCTGACACGTGTAAAAAAGTTCTATAGAATTAGAGAATAATTCGGAATTCAAGAATATCATGCCGTATTCACCATATTCCCCGGATCTGAATCCATGCGACTTCTTTTTATGGGGGGGTTACTTGAAGGACGCTGTTTATTCTAAGAATCCCCAAACGTTGGAACAGCTCTAACAATTCATCTGTGAGGCATGTGATTCCATTTCAATAGAAGTATTGCAACAAGTGATTTCGAACGTTACCTGTAGGTTGCGTCATGTTGTTGCTGAAAAAGGTAACCATATCGAAACCATTGTAATGGGATTTGTATCTCAGTTCAAACAGCTCACTTTCAGGAACAATTTCAAAGACACAGCTTTGTGATTGCAGCTCCCTCTCGTGTCCAATATTGGAACAATTTTTTTAAATTGATGTATAAAAAATTCCAGACCTATCTGTCTAACATTCAACTTGTTTCACATTTCTATCTCTCACTGTTTCGAAGTTATGTCATTTCAAAGTTGGGGAGTCCTTTCTAGAACACCCTGTATTTGTCGGTTATAATCGCCATGGTGATATTAATTTTTGAAACAAAATTCGTCCATTTGTTATGCCTATCTCTGTCTGAAAGTATTTACGCCTAGACACTCTGTAACAACCCTATTTTGGCGAGATTCTTGTCAGTGCATTTCCAACTTGTATCGGAGAAACAACTCACTTCGCCTCCTGCCTTTGCATAATAATGACCGTCTAAGCATGGTACTTCTTGTTTTCCCCTCTTCTGTCCGCGACCATCTTGGCATCCTCATGGTGATCTTACAATAAAATGTCTTGACGACCATTCTGGAGTTTTTTTTATTATACACGAACCTGGCTCACGTGGATTGTTTTATTTGATCACGAACAACAACTACAAAATATGATCTGATCAGCCAACACCTTTACAAGGTAACTACCGTCAGTGGCGTAGCGTCAGGGGGGGGCGATCATTTTACTACCAGTATAATTATAAGCTACATTTGGTCTTATTTAATCTCTGAATGCTATGAATTAAATAAGGCAAAATGCAGTATATAAAAATACCGGTAGTGAAGTGATCGTGCCCCCCCCCCCCTTGACACTACGCCTCTGACTACCATGCCAAATTTCATGTTCCTAACACCTTCAGTATAAAAAAAAATTAAAATTTTAGAACGTTTTTCGCTCTTGCACTCCCATGGGGATAGTGGCACCGATATGAAATATAGCCTATCTTACAGCAGGAACTGTCACCATCAATTTGCCACCCTCACTTTTAAAAACAGTTCTGTAGTTCCAGAGATTCTATAGAAATTGTAATTTAGAGTGTTTTTAGAACGCTTTTCGCTCATTTCACCCTTTTAAATTTCGTTTTTTTTTTTAGAATTTGTTGTTAGGGAGCATTTACATCTTATAAGTAACTACCATGCCAAATTGCATGTTTCTAGCTCCTTCAGTATAAAAAAATAATCGAAATTTTAAAACGTTTTTCGCTCCTGCACCCCCCTTGGGGTGCAGGCATAAACCCCCGACATAAAATATAGCCTATGTTTGAGCAGGGATTGTCACCATCAATTTGCTACTAACACTTTTGAAATCGCTTCAGTAGTTCCAGAGATTACCCCCTACAAACAAACAAAAAAACAATCTTTACTACTTTATAATATTAGTATAGATAGCTTAAATTTTGCGTTTAAGTAAAGCCAGAAAATTATTATTGATAAAAACTGGTAAAGCAAACATGTGTTACAAAATATAAAAATAGTCTTTTTTATAATGTTGTTTAAGGTACCCTCTAGAACAGGGGTACTCACTACGCGGCTTCTTCGAAGTTTATGATTTTATTTTATTTGTACAAAATAGGGTATAAAATTATTGTTGTTAGATTGTAAGGCGAAAAAGTTTACAGGTAAATAATTAATGAAGCAAACATATATTATATCACAAAGTATAAAAATAGTGTTTTCTATAAAGTTGTACAAGGTACCCTCTAAGACAGATGTACTCACTAAGAGACTAGCACAGTTACTAATTTTCTATCATAGAAACTTTCACCGTAACTCTACGCTACTCAGTGAAGCATATGTGAATCAATTAAAACTAGAACCACACCAAATGAATAAATGTCGATTGGAATCAGAAATTTCTTCATAAATTAAGTTATATATGTACCGTAACCAAAATAATGGGGAAATTGCACGTTTTTCAATTTAACCTCTAGGTCTCGGCGGGTACGACATATGTACCCTAAAATAAATATCCCTTCACAACGGCTAGGGTACAGACGTCTGTACCCTAAAGTTAGCTACCCCCATTTTAAAGCTAGGCTGATCAATCATCTGTCATCTCAGAGTTTCAGAGGAGGTAAGTCTTTTTTTCCGGGGTGAAAGGGGGATTATCTTTGGCCTTGGCGAGTTACTGGAATGACAAGATTTTGTATTGGCGATTTCTTAGACAGAGCGTCTTTTTTGACATTCTATTACACACACGTGCGCTGAGTAATATTATATTTTTGCTCTCTTTGGTCGCTCTAAAATAATTAGATATATTGTTTAATTATTAAATAGAATTTATATTCTGGGAACAATGGCTCCACGTTTTAAAGGTCTGAGTCAGAAAGAAATTTTTTCAAGAGCAAAGAAGAGCTTTTCTGCATCAAAATCATTCTTAAGAGCAAAAGACATTCTTTCCAGTATCTTAAAAAAGAAAAAATAATAATCACTTTACTTCAGCAACATGAACACAAGGTTGAAGTGAAAACTTCTGTATCGAAATATGATATTTTTCATTTACCACTAAATAAAATTTTTCAAGAATCTTAGAAAAGAAAAAAAAAAAGCATTTTAGTTCACCAACATCAGGGATCTGTTTAAGAAAAAATTAGGTCCTTTAAAGGACTCTCAAAGGACTCACCCTTAAAGGAAAATTTCTCATTTCAAAACAGGACCCTTCACAAAATTATTTTCCCTAAAATAGTACTCTTCACAAAATTATTTTCCCTAAAACAGGACCCTTCACAAAATTCTTTTTCTTAAAAATAGGTTTTCCACAAAATTTTTCCTTATTTAAACTGAACATTTCACAAATTATTCATATAAAAGTGAAATCTGACCTATCACTTTTACATATATAAAAATATATATGTATTTTAGATCCATATATATTATTAAAAATGTATAAACAAAAACCTGAATATAACGATAATTTCAAATTCACAAAATTATTATTAGATTTTTCACAAATATAAAAAGCTGTTCACAATTTCACAAAAACCGGACCCTGGGAAAAAAGTCTGGACAGACCCCTGAACATGAACACAAGGTTGAGGTGAAAACTTCTGTATCGAAACATATTATTTTTCATTTAACACTAAACAAATTGCTCTTTTAAGAGCAAAAGAGATTCTTTCCAGAATCTTAAAAAAGAAAAAATAATAATCACTTTTGCGGCACCAACAGGAACAAAAGGTTGAAGTGAAAACTTCTGTATCAAAATATAGTATTTTTCATTTATAACTAAATAAAATGCTCTTTTAAGAACAAAAATGTTTTTACGAAATAGAATTTTGCGAAGAGACCTATTTTATTAAGAGGAATTTTGTAAAGCTTCCTGTTTTATTAAAAAGAATTTTGGGAAGGGCCCTGTTTTATTAAGAGGAATTTGTGAAGGGTTCCTGTTTTATTGAAGGGAATTTTGTAAAAGTTTTTATATTCATATTAGTTTTGGCCTATTTCAAACTACCTTTATCCGTTTTACAAGTTCGTTCATTGTTTCACTAATTTATGTGTTACTTTTAAATATCCCTAAAAAATAGATTGCACTTCAGATGTACTTCTGATGCACTTCATAAATCGATGCACTTCAGAATTTTTTTCCTTGGTGTCCATTTTGTGAAAAATAACATTTTGTAACGTAATATGAAATCAAATTCCTCTATTTCGAACTAATCATTTATTAATAACTTATTTAAATCCTTCCGCTAAAGTTTTCCTTTCTGGGGAACTTGTTTTGTTTGCAAAATTTAAGATCAAACATAATAAAATTTTTTAATAAAGAGTACTTTTGTATGAAATGGAATTTTGTGAAGAGGCTCATTTTATTAAGAGGACTTTTGTGAAGGTTTCTGTTTTATTAAAAAATAATTTTGTGACGGACCCTGTTTTACTGAGAGGAATTTTGTGAAGGGTCCTGTTTTATTAAATGAATTTTTGTGAAGTGTTTTCTTTTCATATTAGCTTTTACCTTTTCCAAACTTCCTTTATCATGTTTGTCACTTCGTTTGTTGTTTCACTAATTTATGCGCTACTTATAACTATCCTTAAAAAATGGATTACACTTCAGCGGTCAATGCAGAATTTTTATTCCTTGCAACTCATTTTATGAAAAGTAAAAGTTATTTTTGTGAAAAATAACATTTTGTAACGAGATATGAAATCAAGTTAATCCAATTCGAACCAAGCAATTATTAATAACTTATTTAAATCTTTCTGCTAAACTTTTCCTTTCTGGTAACTGTTCTGTTTGCAAACTACACATTTTAAAACCTAACAAAATAAAATTACTTAATGATATGTATGTTATTATGAAATGGAATTATGCGAAAAGACTTATTTTATTAACAGGAATTTTGTGAAGGATCTTGTTTTATTCAAAATAATTTTGTGAAGGTCCCTGTTTTATTAAGAGGAATTTTTTGAAGTTTCCTTATTTATTAAATGGATTTTTGTGAAGAGTTTTATTTTTATATTAACTTTTGCGTTTTCCAAACTGCCCTCATCATGTATGTCACTTTGTTTATTGTTTCACTAATTTATGCGCTACTTATCCAGTTGATTATCCGCTACTACATTTTCAGACCCTTAAAAAATAGATTATACTTCAGGGGTCTATGCAGAATTTTTTTTCTATCAGCTCATTTTATGAAAAGTAAAAGTTATTTTTGTGAAAAATAACATTTTGTAATGAGAGATGAAATCAAGTTACTCTAATTCAAACCAATTTAATCTAATTCGAACCAAGCAATCATTAATAACTTATTTAAATCCTTCTACCAAACTTTTCCTTTCTGGTAATTGTTCTGTTTGCAAACTACATATTTTAAAACTTAATAAAATAAAATAATTTAATGAGAAGTATGTTATTATGAAATGGAATTATGCAAAAAGACTTATTTTATTAACAGGAATTTTGTGATGGGTCTTGTTTTATTCAAAATAATTTTGTGAAGGGTTTTGTTTTAAATGGATTTTAAATTAAATGGATTTTTGTGAAGGATTTTATTTTTATATTAGCGTTTGCCTTTTTCAAACTACCTTAATCTTTTTTGTCACTTCGTTTATTGTTTCAATAATTTATGCGCTACTAATACATATCCTTAAAAAATAGGTTACACTTCAGAGGTCTATGCAGAATTTTTTTCCTTGCGGCTTATTTTATGAAAAGTAAAACTTTTTTTTTGTAAAAAATAACATTTTGTAACGAGAGATGAAATCAAGTTACTCTAATTCAAACCAAGCAATTATTAATAGCTTATTTAAATCCTTCTGTTAAACTTTCCCTTTCTGGTGAACTGTTCTGTTTCGAAACTACATATTTTAAAAGCTAACAAAATAAAATTATTTAATGAGAATTATGTTATTATGAAATGGAATGTTGCGAGAGACCTATTTTATTAAGAGGAATTTTGGGAAATGGAATCTTCTTAATAAATGGATATTTATGAAGGTGCCCTAAATCGGCCCACATCGGCCTGGATCGACTCCTGCACTTAATACACTTGACATTTATCTACATTATTAACCTTTTTATAAGTAGCTATTATTGTTTGATTTTTTTTCTGACACTGAACGGGCAAACGGTAAAGTATATATTGGGTGAAATAAACAATAGATGTTTAAGTGAGGGGAAAAAAGGAAAAAAACTATATTTACATGTAGATAGTAGCTAGACCTTGCATTGAAGATTTTTTTTTTTTTTGAGATATTTTGTACATGGTGAAATGTGCAAGATATTTTGTTTAGGAGCAACTTGAAAACGAGTCAGATCCCTTAGGAATATTCTCAGACTATTCTTAATTAAAATCGCTAAATTAGCAGTTTCGTTAGTCAAATGATAATATAAATATTTCAAGTATTTCATTAGTTTAAAGATATCTGATAAAAAATAAATAAATACAAACAACAAAATCAGGATCTAAAATGCGTTTCCTCTATGAATATGAATGATATTTAATATAATTTGCGAGACAATGTATATGTTTTTGTCTTTAATGAAAAATAACAATTAAAATAAAGGCCGTGCGATCTGTATAATGAGTATTTGTAAAGCTCAAAGTACCTATACCTAAAAGACAAAAAAAAAAGGAAAGAAGAATATTTGACTGAAACTATATTCTTTTTAATAGCGCCAAACCTACCGATTTCATGGAGAAAATGAATAACCAGCTGAAAAATGCAACTATTCCCGGAATTGAACGGCAACCTTTCTCAGTAGGTGGGGATGAATACTTTTCTCTGAGGCAGACAAAAGAGGGTCTCCCCTTCACCCACTAGTGAAAGGGGAAATTTTTTTTTCCTGAGTGCCGTAGTTTGGTTTAAAACGAAAATAATGTTGACCGATTGCTACAGGTTAACTTGCATCTGATAGAGTGTAAAAATACGAACATTTTGATACCATTTTTACATATATTTGAAACTTGTATAATTCATTAAATTAACTTTTAAAACGCAGTTTTTGCCGTGGCGGGAAAAAGCCACGTCACGTGACGAAAACTGTTCTGACGTCACTACACATGTAAACAAACCCTCCCTGTATTTCTCATTGTTATTTCCTATGGGGACGGCTTGCTTTACGCTGGACTATTTCTTTTTTTTTCTTAAAAATGATTAGTATAACAAATTACTAGGACTTATTTCATTAGGGAGGGTGGAGTCAACTTATAAAAGGGTTTTTGTATTTATATTTTATACTTAAATTATGAATTTTGCTTGGTTTCACTATATGTTTTATCTCTTTAATTGTTAAATAAACTGTTTTGAATATTTGAAAAACAGCTAAAGTTATTAGAAAGAGCGAAATGTGCTAAGATAGCTTTAAGACAGGCTTACAGAATTTTTATATAAATATACACGAGAAAAGTTTAATAATTTTTCAAAAATTGTTTCCAGGGACCTATCCAGATTTTTCTCACAGGGTTCTTTTTGTGTGAAATTGTGAAAAGTATTTCATATTTGTGAAAAAACTAATTATAATTTTGTGAATTTGAAATAACTGTTATATTCAGTTTCTTGTTTATGAATTTTTGACAAGATTCTTTATATATGTAAAAGCTACATAAATAGATTCTTTAACGGATTCAGTTGTTTTGTTTCAGGTCAGATTTTTCTTTTAAATAATTAAATTTGTAAAAGGTTTAGTTTGGAGATGGAAAAAAATTGTGAAAGGTCTATTTTTAAGACAAAAAATTTTGTGAAGGTTCTTGTTTTAAGGTGGAATGTATTGTGAAGGTTCCTGTTTTAATATGAAAAATTTTGTGAAGGGTCCTTTAAAGGACTCAATTTCTTCCTAAACAGATATCTGGTCTACACTACACACAGGCAAAACAATCAAGTAAATATTTTAAATACTGTCAGTTTTGTGACATTTTCAGAATGTGGGATTGAAGGTTTTATGCTTTATAGAACTTTGCAGATTAGAGATGATGTTTAGTTTAAAAATTATCTGTTTTATTTTTGTTATAAATTAACAATATTTCTACGGAAATTAAAAACGCCAAAAGATAAATATTATGCAGAAATATAATAATTCTAAATATATTTGAAGAAATATCATGTATATTTAAATTTTGTTGCTGTTATTAACATTTTAAACATTAAAAGAATGGTAGTATGTTTGAATTTTCGTTCATGATCTATAAATGTTTTTCTTTATTCTTTTGTTCTATGTTAAATTTTTGTTGCTAAATTAATATATAATCCATACCTTCCAAATAATTAAAAAAAATTAATCATGCAAATTCATGCCTTACCTGTGAATTGAATTTAAAAACCATTGTGATGTTATAGCATAATATCTCTCAACAAAATGCCTTGCCCTTATGATACTAATGCATTGTTCAAACAAAGAATAAACCTTGTATGATAATATATCTTGATTTCTTTATATGTCACTATAAAATGTTTACGTGTAATGAGATGGCTGTTTTCAAAAGTGAAAAGAGTGGGCTTCAACAACATATTCAAATTCTCAGCACATCTCACTCTGTTTTAAACAAGAACGAAAAATCATGCGTCAAGCATAGATTATGTAGCACTTTCCAACGCTTCCAAAATAATTTTACAAAACATACCGTTTAATAAGCTAAAAGATAACATCTAAGTAAACAATTTGGAAAACGCATAACATATTTAAAAACATAATTTCAGGAATTTCCAACAGATACAATATTCGGAAAAATATCCGAATACTTTTATTCAGCCCTGTATATGATCTATAGATTTGTATATGCTAGGATGCTAAATTTTAGTTTAGTTAGGAAACGCGTAGCACAGTTTAAAATTATCTTTCTGGAGTTTCTGTCAATAAACGGAAATGTGTTCGCGAACTTTTGTGCTGCCCTGTATAGGATCTACAGAATTTATACACACCACGTAATAGACAAAAAGCGAGTTAAAATTAAAATCGCGTTTAGTAACTTAAAACGCATTTCCAGGAATTAGTGTTAACAGACAGTAGAGAATTCTTTTGTGTGTCCCTGTAAAGGAACGATGACTGCTATACACACTATTCTGTAGTAAGCCTCTTGTAATGCACCTTAGATATATATATATAAATTTCAATGCGTTTAAAATAGTGAAAGATTATTTAAATAAACCGCAGACGATTTTTCTCCATAGACGTCATGTAACGGAATTCTTTTGACTGTCCCTGTAAAGTAACTATAAGTGCTATGCACACCCTATTCCATATTAAGCTTCTTTTAATGCACCTTAGTGATATATATAAATTTCAATGCGTTTAAAATAGTGAAACATTATTTAAATAAACCGCAAATGATTTTTCCCCATAGACCGCAATGTAACAGAATTCTTTTGAGTGTCCCTGTAATAAAACTATAAGTGCTACACACTTCCGTTGAAATAGGGAACATGCTATAGATAACGACAATAACATATAAAAATTGCAGAGCAATCCGAGCATATTTACGGGAGTTAGAGCACGGACAGACGGTAGACGGCCAGACGGCAGACGGCCATACGGCCAGACAAACCGAAGTCATAAGCACTTTTCAACTAGGTTGGAAAGTGCTAAAAAGCTTTGTGCAGTACAATGCTTATTTTCAAAATTAAGATACTGCTTTCTTTAACAAGATTTTCAAATATTGTCATTATTTTTATTTTTTACGAAAGTTAGAACATTGAGGAAAATAAAGATATAAAATTTTTAGAACCTGATAAATCTAAAATAGGACATTCTGAGAAATTATATTTCAAACAAACAAAAAGTACTGCATCCATTCAAAAATTAAACGTAAGCAAATAATAATAAAACGATAATTAAATTATTTTTACACTTTTCTATATTAATTGAATTATGATTATACGTTGAGAAATCAATTTAGCAATCCTAAAAAGATAGTTTAAATAATGTTTTTTTTCTTTCCTCTTTCCATACCTTAAAACAGAAAAAAAAACAAAGATTATACATTTATTTTAATAAGTTTATTAGCTCTCATTTTCTACCAAGCGTAAAAAAAAAAAAAAAAAAAAAATCCCATTAAGCTTCGGTGTCCACGCCAAATTATAGTATTATATTGGACATTTTTTGAAAAATCACGAATTCCAAAATTATGAAAATAAACATTGGATGCTTATAAAAGATGTATATTTAAAAAATATATTTAATTTAATACTTATTTTTAAGTAAGTACATAAAAAGAGAAAATAAAAGACAATTTAGTCACGTATGTTGCAGTAATTTTTTTTTTCTGAAGAGCTGGCTCGTAAAGAACCATTGTGATGTTATAGCATAATATCTCTCAACAAAATGCCCTGCCCTTATGATACTAATGCATTGTTCAAACAAAGAATAAACATTGTATGATAATATATCTTGATTTCTTTATATGTCACTATAAAAAGTTTACGTGTAATGAGATGGCTGTTTTCAAAAGTGAAAAGAGCGGGCATAAAGTGAGTGCAACTTCCCCATTGTGCTGTTTTAAATAAACAATTAAAGAAAAAGTGATTATTTGCCCAGAATTGGTAATTCAAACATAGTGCCTTAAAATGTATTATTGGCATGTTTTTCTTTGTATAAACATCAGCATAACAACATTGTTTAGGATATAAAATATGAAGGTAATTTTAAATATATACATGTATAAAATATTTTTACTGCTTCTCAGAGTACATTTTATTTTATTACTCGGATAAATTAGTTAGTTATCGTGGCACCTTTTGAACTATTCTTTTTTATTTAACACATTTCTATTTTATAACACAATACACAATTATTATTGTCAGTATTTAATTAAAATTTTTATTCAATAAATCAGTGTAATAAAAGTATCTTATTTCAATTAAAGACGTTCTTATTTCATTTAAATAAATCAGAGTAAGTGAACAATATACGTGCCTTTTAGCTTTAGCTTCCTGTATTTTTACCCACATGAAATGCAGTTTTTCTGTCCTAAAAGCAAATTCGAATTTAAAAAATAAAAAAACTATTTCCGAAAGACATAATTTTGTATTTTTCAAATCCCACCAACTTCAACACTTTTCTAAATGAAAATTAATGCAAATGTATAAATTAATAGTGCATTATATTTAGATATGATAAAATAATCTTTTGTCTTTAATTTTTGTTTTTGTTTTTGTGTAAACGAGTCTTTAAAAGATGTTTATAGTACATAGAAAGCAATATAAAACAGCCTGCGAGCACACGGCTCTAAGCAGAATTCCCCGTTTCATGTGTAGTGACGTCAAACCAATCCCGTCGTGTTTTCCGATCACGTGGTTTTGTTTTGCTTTTAGCGGAGTTTAAAACTCCAATAACTACATAGTTTTAATTATTTTTGCGATTTCGAGTTAAGTTTTGAGGTAGGTAAAGTTGTCTTCATCAATTAAACATAAAAGAATGCATAATCTAAAGTGAGTGCAACTTCCCCATTGAAATAAATAAGTAAAATAGTTTTAACCCCTTAAAGGACGGTGGGATACATTTTATCCCACTTAATTTTAATCAAGATTAGCACCAGAATGTTTGAGTAAAATTTTATTTTTGTAGCTTTTGACAAAAAAATGTGTAAAATTGCATTTTCTTATTTTCAAATAAAATTTTTCGACAATTCTGATGGGAGTTCAACGTTGCAGAAAACAATTCCTTGCCCCTGAAAGGATTAAGATGTTCTAACACATCCTCTATATTCAAGGTTTGTACGAATAATTAATATTCCAATTAAAAATAGTGGAAAAGTAAGCACCCGCGTGAACCCATCCATTCTCTGTACTTGACTGAATCCTATATCTATAATTGTTTCATGCAGCTTAAGTCTTTCTAAGGCAGTAAAATGTGTTCTTCCCGCTTAAGATTAATCTCTGAATACCAAATTTATATTATCTTTTTGAAATAAAATATTGCTTTTTAGCACTAGAACTGCGGGAAATTTCACTCAAAATATTTCACACCATTTTTATTTAAAACTTTTAACTTATTCATTTAACTTATTTTTGTGCGGTGTATCTTTAACTTATTTTATAAAGAAATTTCTGGTTCGAATGAATATTTTTTCATTTGGTACGGGTCATAATGACCCCTCATCGTGATTCCGGTGTTAACAGTGCAGAACGGTTTATAGCGGTCGTTTTGACTAGTACCGAACAAATATATTTCGATTACAATCAAAAATTTCTTCATAAAACAAGTTATATATATACGGCACAGAAATAAGTTAAATAGTTTTTAATAAAAATTCTACTGTAAAATATTTTTATAAAACTTGAGTAAAATTTCTGGCCGTTCTCGTGTTAACCGTTTGACTACGGGTTGGGACATAAACGTTCCAGTAGATTATTTTTGCTTCTATTTGTAGCACTTTTTGTAAAGTAATCTTTGCCTTAGATTTACACTAGGACATTTTAAAGAGAAATCTACCATATGAAAAAATTTTGTATGTTGTGGTACGATTGAGTAAAAAAAAACAAAACAAGGGCGTACCGTTAGAGGATGCTTTATCACTTTACTAGCAGCATTATTGTATACTAAATTCGGTCTTACTTAATCATATAAGGCTTAAAGTTTATATAAGGCTTTTAGTATATAATAATACTGGTAGCCAAGTGATACAGGACCAGGGTTGCCAGTTTGGCCTTTTTTTAAATCCCGAAATTAATATATCTCAATACAATGATATTTTGAAGAAAAATCTACAAGAAAGAAATAATTCTGTAAATTCTAAAAAATATATAGTTGAAAATAAAAATAGTCGTCAGTCCTGGCACCTAATCAAAGCATAAAAGAAAGTCATGGTCCACCTGATAAGTTGCCACGAGAAATAATTAGAGTTTATAATTTAACGTATTTCTGTATTCAGTACTTTCGAATTCATACAACAAATATTTGAATAGTAATTTTTGCTACATTTAATGACATACATACAGTAACTAAATAAAGAGAAAATCGCTATTTGGAATTTCTAGTGAGAATTCGTAATTTCTGAATTCTCTGAATATGCACACGTAATAAAGCATAGCTTCCGACTGCTACGAATTTTTCTCACCACTATTTATTTACTGAAATCTTCGCATTATTTAATCGCAGAAATATGCAATTATATAAGGCAAAGATTCTTATTTAATAATAACTTATATATATTCTTAAATGGCGGAATCAAAAAATCGTAACAGTTGCAGCTATGAATAATGGTCCGTTTTGTTAGTAATATATTCACAAACACTATTTCAACAAAATTTTCTAACGGATAAATTTATTATGCAGAAAAAATAATTTTGCATTACAATTTTTGCAAAGTTTTAAAAATGTGTCATTCGATGAATATGTTGAAGAAATTTGTAACAAAAATAAATTTTCAAAGAAAATCACAAAATGATTTTTTTCTGGCATTTGCGTCATAAGTTTACAAAATGGGGCACTTTTCAAAAAGAAGTAAGTTATGAAATTAATAATTTACTTCAGGATTTTATATAATAGTAATTATTAAGAAAAATTTTGACATTACTTTATTTAAAGATGCTTCCAGAATATGATTTTGGGGAAAATTTTTCAATTTACATATAATTTTAGATATTATTAAAACATTTTTTTCATTTTTTCCTTCAGAAGATTTGGAAAAGTTTATTTGCTGAAGGCAACAGTGTGTAATAAAGTTTTTCTTCCCTGTTGGCTAGTTGGATATTTGGTATATATTGAAAAAAATTGTTTGATATTTTCAATTTCGTTTTCCAGTTAAAATGAGCGAATGCATTTTCAGGATTATAAAAATGCATTTTTAAATAACTTGTAAATAAAAATTTCTTAAAATTTGATTTCGATTTTATTCAGCTATTTTTATTCTAATAATAGTTTAATTATGACTATAATTTTGCTTTTTAAGTGGGTATACTATTCTTAAATGTATAAAAAAATCAATTTTTGGAAGAACATGTATATCGACGAGCAACATATTCTGCGTATTTTATAACATACCGAAAAAATCTTATAATTGCTATGACTAAAACATATCAGGTGATTACTGTAAGCAATGCTTATAAGAATGCTTTAAAGTCACTTATTTTAAAATGTTGAAAATGTGCTTTCTTTAAATTGTGTGCAAGAACATGTATGTTAGGTGTGTAAACAAACAGGGAAATTTACTCAATTTTATATTAAACAAAATCACATCAGAATTTTTATACTTTTTTTAATTGTTAAAAGGCGTAAAATAAAAACTGCATAAACAGTAAATAAGTTTTATTAGACGGTTGGATGCATGTTGATTATAAGAGAAACCATAGAGATTAGTGCTCGCGAATAAACGTTTAAAACGTATATAAACGTATATTCGCGAGCACTAATAGAGATTATAACCAGTAAAAATACAATATGGAGCATAATTTAAAATACCAAATTTGTGGCTCGAGTTACTCCATGGTTACAAATATAAAAATAAACATTCAAATAAAAAAATTAATAATAATAACCTGCATAATTTGAAAAAGTAGATGAAAAATTAAATTATGGCATTTCAAATAACAACTTCAAAGCCGTACAATTGTACAATATTATTATTTGTTTTGATAGTGGCTCCGATACAGCCGAAACATCTCAAAAATCTAATAAAACTTAGTTTATTATTTATACAGTTTTTATTGTACGCCTTTTAGAAATTAAAAGATGAGTATTATTACAAGGTGTTATAATTTGTTGTATCAGAATTTTCATTTAAGACAATTTTTAACTTATTCCTGTGTGATTTATATTTATAATTTTATGAAGAAATTTCTGGTTCAAATCGAAATATTTTCATTTGGTACCAGTCAAATGACCGGTTGTTGGTATGTTTAGTGTTAATATTTTTATGTGGAATCTTCACAGATTTATAGATCATATCTATATCTTAAGACTGAAACTAAACATGTGTGTATTTCAGCAAAACTTATAATTTTAAAATAAAGTTGAAAATATTGCATATTTTTTTTTCGGAGATTATAGCTTCATAATTTTTTTTGTTGGTGAAACAATAAACGTATATAGTTAAGATGTAAACATTATCTATAATGTCTAAAATTATCATGAAAAATTATCAAATAATTTCTCAGATATCTTACGCGCAATTCTAACAAAACTCATTTTGAGATAAATCACTTTAAGGTACATTTTATAAAATCTTGAAATATCCAATGTTCTAGTATAGTTGTATCGGATTATTTTTGTGTCAATATTACATATATATGTGCTTTATGAAACATATATATTTTTTAAATACTCAGACAAAAATTCTGACATAAATATGGTTAAAATTTCTATTCGTTTTTACTGATGGAAGTTTGCCCTCGAGTATTATAGTCTATTTCATTCAAATTGATAGGAGGGGTGTTTTATGTTGACAAAATATGCCGCAACATCAGGGCCTGACTTCCGCCAGAGCAAACTTTCATATTAAAAACGAATAGCTTTAATTATGACAGAAGTTTTGCATGAATAAGGCTTTAAATAAGAAGAAATTTTCTATTCAAATTTACCGGTGAAAAATCTTCCCGGCAATAATCATCCCCTGCAGAATAGGTTACATTTGAACCTTCACCATTTTGAGGATATATCTCAATTTTTTATTCATAATTCCATGTTTTAAGTCCTTGTTACTCCTGATGTGAGCAGTGAATGCTCAGAAACTGTGAGAAGAGATTATGATATTCACATTTTTATTTTATACAAACATATTAGATGTAAAATTAAAAAAAAAAACATGTTTTAACCAATTTTAATTGTGTTGTAATATGGTTGAAATTTTGGAAACTTTAAAAAAATAATGTCAAAACCATTTTATTTTCAGAAGTTTTAATTAAGTATGCTACTTATTGGCAAAATTGTTCTTGCGAAAAAATTCTCAGCATTACACGATAGTTTCGTAAAGGTATTTTCGCATTTTTGAAACTGGAACGAAAATTAACCCTATTTTAGAATATAGTCATTATAAAATTTTTGTCAGTTTATATTGGCATTTGAGAAAATTTGATTAAAATATTTAATCATCCAATTGTTTCTTCTTGGGAATGCTTGAACAATTTATCACTTTTGTAACTTGCGATTAATTTTTAATTAAGGTGTTTAATTTACTCTAGTTTCAAACATATGTGAAGTATAAATAAGGCGTCGATGTTTTAAAGAAAATTGAAAAAAATATATAGCTTCTTATGTACAATATTATTGTGTAAGTTATTGCATTAATAAAACTAATGAATTTATATTTGATGTTATCTATAGGTGAATGCTCTAAATAAAAATAAATAAATAAAAATAAATAAATAAATAAATACAAATAAATAAATAAAAAAAAACTTTCTTATTTAATCTTTACGCAATGTGTGAACCGGGATGACCATATGCTCCAAACTATTGATCTTCATTGAGTTAGAAGAGATAAAATGTTGACGATGGTATTGTTAAATGTGTGTTAAAAGTTAAAACTGGCCTTCTAATCTTTAACCTACATTTTCCATAAAGATATTTCAAATGAAATTTTTAATTTTTAGTGAGATATAAGAAACAGATTCAAGAATAGTATTGGTATTTTTTCGACTCAAAAACATCTTTTAAATTTTAAATATCATTAACAAATTCATTTAAAGAAGTTACGAATTATGCTCGAAATTAATTTTTACATTTTTTTAAACGAACCACAATCGTCAACAACACGGGTTGGTAAATTTATAGCTCATTCCGATCATTAGAATTTGAGATATAGATTAATTTTCATTTTTGAAATTCTAACTCAGGTACGGCGATCCCGCGTGCCAGAACGCCAATTGTCCCCGCTATTTTGGAAAAATATTTTTTGACATATTTAATGAGAGAAAATCTGAAATTAAAGAAGGCGAAGAAAAGTAGTAACGAAATGTGGTAGTAATTGGCTTTCTAATCACACGGGTTCACCATCCCTTGTCTAAAGAGACCATCTCCAAGTGAGTTTAATATATAATATTAAATTTATATATATTTGATTCTGGTAACTAATTGAATGTTCCCGGTACTTCTCAGTGGCCGACAATTATATTTTTCAATTATGGATAAACCTTAGAAACAATTTCTTATATAACTCTATAAAAATTTAAGAAAAAATGGATAAACTATTACTTTTTATGGGCTGCTTTGATCCAAGTAATTCAAATACCGTGTCAAAAGTGAGTGTTGACATTCAAAAATTCAAAGTTGGTAATTTTTTTCATATATGGACTGCGTTTATATTTTGCTGTATATAAAACTGTATTTATATTTTGAATAAAAGCCGAAAAATTCCCAGTTGAATAATACCCTACGCATCTTCCTGCAATAATTAGGTGATAAAATAGCAATGAGTGATACAAATTTTTTGGGGGGTGGGGACTGTACCTTTGATAATTATAGGTATATGCCAGTGTGATCAAACTCCGCCCCACTTGGAACCACAATACTGTTACAAAAATTTTTGCCTTTTCTAATCGCAGAGATTCTGCGATTCAGCTTGTGTCACACAGGTATATATGATCTAAAATTAAAAAGATATAATTTTCTGCAATGCAATTTCCATATATTTACTTTAAATGAATCATTTTTGATATTTTAGTACTCTGTAACTAAGAAACGAAATAAGTTTTCCTTTTAAAATGTAGCATCTTTATTTTAAACATACTATAATTATGTCTCCCTCATTACTCCTAATTTTTGCATTCATATTTTCATAGACATTATTGTCATTTGGCTGATACTAGTGACTTTTTTCCAAATTAGTGTGGGGATATCTTTTTCTTTTCTTTCTTTTTTTTTGTTTGCACGGCTGTACAATTTACATATTGTGTCATAATTATTTTAGACAGAATGAAGATTAAATTACTTTTGGCTAATTAAAATTTTAAATTAAATTTGACCAGTTAAATATTAAAATACTTTTAGTCAGTTAAAAATAAAAAAAAACTTTTGCTCAGTTAAAAATTAAATTATCTTTAGTCATTTTCTTTTACTACATTCAAAAATAAAATAATCTTTCAATAACAGCTACGCATTACAGAACACTGAGCACCAAAAATTTTTTTAAGATAATTCGCATTTTTCGTTTACATTTAATAACAATTTTTAATAATTATCGAAGATATCTAAATCATTTTCTATGACTTTTCAGTTAAACAATTTAGAAAAACGAATAAAATATCATACAAAAATAATTCTAACTGCTATTGAAAGTTTTGTTTTATAATATTCAATTCGGTATATCATTAATGAAATATTCAGACTCAGCTAAGTAAATGAAAAGCAAACAATAGCAAGTATTGAAAATATCAGTAATGAAAATATCTGTTTTATTCTGAATGGTAAAAGAAGATAGTAAACAAGTTCAAATTTAATTATAAACATGAGAGACAACATTCCTTTCCTGATATTATTGCTGGAACTGAAGCTTAATGCAAGGTCCTGACGGTAATAAATACAAGCCTTGATATAACTCTCTAATCAGGATGCTACTTAATTAAAGCAAATGTTAGCTGTAAGTGGATTCTTTGTCAGCATTATTCAAATATGAATGTCTAAATGAGAAGAAACAGCCTTTCAAATTTTACTGATCAAGGTACTTACTGAATATTTGAATAAATGTATTCAATTAATACTATTTCAAAAGTTACTCGTGGTACTTCTATCAATGTAAAAATATCTATATATATTGTCACTTATATAAATATGTGTGTCATGTATTCTTTGAATCATTTTTCTATGACAAAAGCATCTTTCAATTTATCAATGCACAAAGAGGAAGTTTATTATGTTTTCAGAATATTTTGGAGTGTTGGCTTAAGATATTAGAATGGCTAAAGATAACAAGATTAATAATTATTCAGAAATAATTCTAATATTTTTGAAGAATAAAAAAAATACATACATGTAGAGATAACTTATGTTAAATATGCTCGGATGTCTAAATGGGTATAAATAAGTCCAGGTCAGATTTTTAAGGAAATCTTGCACTGTTTAATTTTCTTGGGTAGATATCAAATAATTACAAATATTTACAAGTTTAATAATAATTAGAACAATCATCACAGCTCGTAAAGGCTGTTTGCCGATGTAATATAGTTATTAGTTCGAGTGATTGAATGACGAAATATCCAGGTACGTATTTAATTAGCAAAGAAAAACTCCAGTATATCTTCAGAATTTTATTTCGTAGACATATGAAGTTCCAAGGCAGAAGAGGGTAAACATGAAAGGCCGCTCTTAAACAGCCATTATTATGCGAAGAAAGCAAACGAAGTGAGTTGTTTCCACGATACAAGTTGGAATTGCACTGACAATAATCTCGCCAAATAGGGTTGCTACAGAGTGTCTAGGCGAAAATACTTTCAGACAGAGATAGGCATAACAAATAGTATTTACCGAGCGGGGTTACCAGATTAATGGCGACAGGACTAATTTTGATTCAAAAATTAATATCACCACGGCGACTATAACCGACAAATATCTTTCTCATGAGAACGGATTTTCGACAGACAAAACAGTATATGCTTTTAACAATGAGAATATATTTTTAGACATGGGTGTGAGTGATTGAGTTATTACCACTACCATATAAGGGCATGCATTTGGGCCAAATGGAAGATTCGCATAACTTTTAACTGACATTGTGTTATAAGCTTGGTTACGGAAAGTAAAATTACGAAAAGGCATCTGTGCTGATTTAATTCTTTTCTTTTTTTTTTTTTAATCGAAAAGCCGTGAGATATTAGTGATCGAGCACAAGTGAAAATGAAAAAGGGAAAGGGTATAAATTACAGCGGGATTATTGTTTGTAGTTAAAGATAACTCAATTAAATTTTGAAAAAGGAAAGGGAAAAATATAAATTAAATAAAGGATAGGGAAGGTTAAAACTTAATATATGATTCTCATATCATATATTTCCCCCGTTTGCTCAGATAAAAGAATAATTTGTTAGGGTTTAAATTGCAGGCATGCTCCGTCTGAAAGTTTACATATAAGCAATGCACAATATGAGAAAAAAATATAAACACATACAAATATCAAAAATGAAAATGAAAATGGAAATAGAAATGGTATACCAAAATTTTGCTACTGGTCATCATAGTGTGTACACTAGTTTATTCCTTGAGTCCATGGGTTGTTGAGAGTTTTTTTTTTGTAGATGTAGATGTTATTTTTGCTGTTCCGGAACATATAGCAGTTGAACTACTCTACATATATAGTGATGACCAAAATATGACCAGAAAAGTTGCATTATCATCAACTAATATTTATTTTACTGACAACTGGTCGTAAGCATGCTAAATGAATTTAAAATGTTCATATTTCTGAACACATATAAGCTTATGTTAAGTTGCAACTACAATACAATAAAATTTTCTTTGTTCGAACATAATGCAAAATACTGATATACGTAATCTTGCATAAAATAAACATGAAATATATAAATGCAAATACAAAATATAAAAATAAGATACCGTTACAGTTACATTAACAGTTACACATGTGTAAAAATGAAATACAAAAATGATGAAGATAAAAAAATGAATAAAATTTGGGTTTAAAAATAGTAAAAATTTGTGCATTCGCACAGGACAGGATAGGGAAAGTGATGCACGATCAAAAAAAAAAAATCCTGCCCTAAATCTTGTCTAAGGACAAGTGTGATGGCGCAAGTTTAGGACTATTGCCTTATTTGTGGAGGGAATATTTAGGGCGAGGTCCACATTCTTGTCACAACATAGACCCCGTTGCTCCCGCAGCAGTAATGCAACAAACTGAGGAGCAGTCTCGTATACTCATTTTGACAGGGGATTTAAGGTGAATTGGAATACCAATTCGAATGTGTCTCTCATTACAATGGGGTGGAAGATCCTAAGGGCAATAATTTTGAACAGATCACCACTCCGAAAGGGAATAATTAGAAAAATAAAAAAATATATATACACCTAGTGTATGTCGAATAAAGTCAATCCTAGAGTAATGAGAGAGAGTTTTGTCAAGTTCGGTAAAAATGTTAAGTCATGAGGTACATATTTACTTAATTAGCATTATTAAAATTTTAAAAAAAACTGACCTTAAGAGAAAAAATTTTTTAGTGCAATTAATGTTACTATAATTATGTTTATAACTATTTATGAGATTTAAAAAAAATATGACGACAAAAGTTAAGATTTTTTTTTTTTTTTTTTAATGTGTATATGCGCAAACACCCCATAAACATAAAAGATAATGTTCACAACAAGATTGCCATATCTGCCATTCCCTTGATGAAACAAACTTGGACCAGCCGAGAACTCTCACAAGGAAACCTCAAATATAACATCAGTATATTGTGTACATCAATATACACAAGTGTGAACAAAACCAAAAATTCGAACAAAATACAACAATTATCAAATTATACGCTATTTTCTAGGTCTTAAATTATAACGTGTTGAATAAGTTGGAGAGTTAATATTATTGTAACCATCATGACTTGTAAGTAAGTGATCGCTTCTTGGTGGAGCGATGATTAACCTATCAATGTGTACTCTAAAAGCAGAGTCATCAGGTGCATGTAAGCGTTTGATTGAAACAGAGACAGGTGAATATTTGTGTATAACAATGTAAGGTCCAGAATATTTTGGTTTGAACTTATCTACTGATTTTAAATACACAATATCTTTATTCATAATTTTTCTTAGTTTAGCACGTTTCTGAAAATGATCATTTCTTTTGTTTTGAGAGTCTTTGATGTTATTATATGCTTTCCTGTAAATAGAATTTAAATCTTGTAATAATTTGTAAGCTTCAAAATCTTTGTCTAGAACCTGATTGACATTATGGTCATAAGTATCAAATATTAAGGATAGTTCTCTTCCAAAGTGAAGCAAGTTGGGAGAATATTTTGTTGAGGAATGTAGAGATCCATTATAAAGAGATTTATGAATTGATAAAGCATTTTCAAAAGTGTGACCTTCTTGAAGTAAAGTAGAAACAGAGTATTTAATTGATTTATTAATTCGCTCCGACACGGCATTGCTTTGTGGCCTCGCTACACTGGAATGACGTACCTTTATGCCTAATGTGTTGTTAAATTTGTCGTATATGTGTGAAGTGAATTGTTTTCCCAAATCTGACAAAATTACGGAAGGTCTTCCAAAGATAGTTATGTAACTGAATAAACATTTAATTATCTTTTCAGAAGTGATGGTACGCAAAGGGAAGAGTTCTATGTGTCGAGAAAAATGGTCAATTACTGTCAATACCGACTGTCCATTAGTAAAGGGACCGACCAAATCAACACTGACTGTGTCTCCTGGATGCGTAGGTGTGTATGTAGGTTGTAGTGGAGCAAGTGGAGTTTTGTGATGTTTTGCCTGCAAACATTTTGTGCAAGACGCTACAAAATTTAAAGTGTCAGCATACATTCCTTTCCAAAAATATTTTTTTGTGACAAATGCATAAGTTTTTGTTAATCCAAAATGCGAAAAATGACATATTGTTAGAACTTTTGCTTTTAATGAATTTGGGACAATAATGTGGTAAGAAAAGGTGTCATTACAAATATTTTCTTTTTTTAACATTAAAACCTTTGAATCGGGATGAATGAAGTACATAGGGAATTGCTTCGATGAACCATTTTGCATAATTTCGTTGTAAACTTCGGATAATTTTGTATCTTTCTTTTGTTCGTTTACAAATGTTTCATTTGAAATTTCCAATAAAGGGTCTTTTTGATCCTTGTTACCAATAACCAAGTAATTTAGAGAATGTGTACTGTGTGAGAAATGATTATTATTAGTGTCTGGTAGATCATTATCTCCAATTGGCAATGCATATGGTTCGTTGATAAGCTCAGGGTTGGAATTTAAATCAACTGTGTTTTTCTCGAAAGAACATCTGGACAAATAATCTGCAAGTACATTAGAAGAACCGGGAATGTGATCAAAAGTGTATGTATATTCTGATAATTCTGTTAACCATCTAGTTGTTATATCAGCGGGATTAGTTGTTTTCTTGTATTTTTTTAAAGGAGCACTATCGGAAAAAATTACAAACTTTCGGTTATATACGTAGTATTTAAAAGCGATTACTGATTTGTAGATGGCCATTAATTCAAGTTTTAGTGCTGGATAACGTTTTTCAGACTGTTTAAGAGATTTTGAAAAAAATGCAATGGGAAGTAATTGTCCTTCATGTTCCTGTAACAGAGCACCTCCTATGGCTATAATTGACGCATCTGTGTTTACATAAAAAGTTTTAGACCAATCGGGTAAACGAACCATGGGAGAATTAAAGAACACCTGTTGCTTTTGATGAAATAATTTTTGATGTTTTTGAGTCCATTTAAATGTTGTTTTTGGTGTAGTGAGATCTATAAGTGGTTGGATGAGTTTTGAAAATGAAGGAACTAGAGATTTATAAAATGTGACAAGACCAATAAACCTTTTCAATTGTCTTTTTGTTGTCGGGGTAGGAAAATAATTTATTTTGACAATATTTGATTGGACTGGAGAAATGGAATGATTTTCAATGTGAAAACCTAAGTAGTCAACAGCGGTTTTGTGAAACGAACATTTGTTGGGCGACAGCGTTAAATTATATTTCGATAAAATTTCAAGTACTTTCTGTAATTTTGCACATGTTTCCTCAAAAGAATTTGAACCAAAGATTAAATCGTCTTGGTATGCAAAAATACCTTCTATTTCTAATTCATCAATAATAGTGTCCATTAAATTTTGAAAGAAACTACTGCTATTCTTTAAACCGAAAACCAACCTTTTAAAACGAAAAGTACCGTATATGCATGTGAATGTAAGTGGATCTTGATATTTTTCAGGTAAATTAATCTGATGATAAGCCTGTTGAAAATCTAACGAAGTGAAATATTTATTTGCAGATAAATTTGAAATAATGGTCTGTATTTTGGGAAGTGGATAAGAAGATCCTTGTAAGACTGAATTTAGCATTCTTAAATCAAGAGCTAGTCTGTATTTTTGTTTTGCAGACCCATCAGACTTCTTTCTAACCAGCAAAATAGGACATGCCCATTCTGAACAGTTACGTTCAATAATATTTGCTTCAAGAAGTTGATTTATTTGCTCTTTCATTTCTTGGTGTAATGATTGTGGTACCGGAAAAGGTAATGTTTTGATTGGGTAGTCATTAATGAATTTGAGATTTGGAACAACCTTGTCTGTGTGACCTAATGTTTTCATTGATTTAGAAAAAGAACTGTAGAATTTTAACAATAATGAGCCTAAGGTTTTTGCTTGTAGAGAGTCTAGATGTTCCAATTTGAAGTCTTGTATTGTTAAATCTTCCTTTCTGTTTTTTAAGACCTCATCTGAAGCTTGAATGTAATTGCAAATAAACTGTTGTAAATTATCATGAGGTTGAATATTGAAGCTGTTGATATTGTCGCATGACTTCATGGTCTGTGAAACATTGTCACTTTTAAATGGTTCCATAATTTCCGAGACCTCATATAAAATTCCTATTCGTGCATTTTTGTTTATGTGTACAGGTTTGTTAGAAGAATTTTGTAAGAATATGTATACATGTGATTTTTGTAGGTGTTTGTTATGATTTTCCTGATCGACCGATTCAACATCATTATTGTTACCTAGCAGACTGTCATAACAAATAATTTGTTTATTAGAAATAGTACTTTCAAAACAGTACTGCATTGAAGGGTTTAAATAATCAGTGTCGATGGAAATCCATGTTTTCTCATGTGGTTCTAGTTTTAATTTATGTGCAAGGCGAATCGTTTTGAATGAATTTGACGGAGAGTTTACATTTTTACTTAGAAGATTTATGTCTTTGCCATCCGCTGACGCACTAAGTAATGGCACGTGAAATTCATTTGTTGACATTCTATTTTTGTGCACATCAATTATGATCCTGTGTTTATGAATAAAATCAAATCTTAATAATCCTTGAAAACTAGAGGTATCGGGAATGTCAACAATATAAAAGTTGTGGCTAAAAGATTTGTGGTGAATTCTGATTGATGCTTTTATACATGCGGTGAAATCAACATCGGAATTTACTGTTTTAAGGGTAACTGTTGTGCCTAACCTTTTATATTTAAGACTGTCCTTAATAGAATCGAAAAGGGACTGTGATAAAAGGGAAATTGTCGACCCTGTGTCTAAAAGTAAAATTGTGTCTGTTCTTGCTATAGAGGCCTTTATAAGGGGGAGTGTTGGGGAACTATTATTCACATTTGAAATAACCTCAACTTTCTTTTCGTCACTTGGCGATACAGTTTGCGATGAACTTTCAGTTGATCTGTGCATTGTTTGTGACGACCCATTCCTGCTCATTTTTATGTTTGTTGTGGTCTGTGAAGCGACCGAATTGACTAGCCTTTCCTTAGAAATTTTTGGAAGAGTTTCATCAAACGACCATGGGAATGTAGGGCAAGTTGCTGATGTTAAAATGTTATCCTGAGATGCAAAGCCATCAGCTAAATTACATCTCCTTAATAGTTTAAAGATTCCCCTTTCTGATTACTTTTTTGCGAAAATTTGGATTGAATTTGTAATTTTGATATCCACCTTTATTTGCATTAGATCTTCTCCATTTAAAACAAAATTTTGCAGTGTGGCCACGTTTCAAACACAACTGACAAGTGGGTGGAGAATTCGATTTGTTATGTTTATTTGTGCGGACATAGCTATGACCAGTGTGTCTTTTTTTGAAGTCTTTTTTATACTGATCATGCAAGTTTTGTGGGCGAGAGGGTTGATTATGGGTGTTATTTTTGTCCTCGCTACCTGTTAACGACAAAGCGTTAATTTTTTCATTTAGTAATTTCAACTGCAGGGCGATCGAGTCTGCGGAGCTAGATGATGCGCAGGGCTGCAATATTTTCTCATTTTGCATGATCTCCTGGAGAGTTTGTGCTCTATTTACCGCTTGTTTATAACTTGATATTCCCTCCTCTTGTATTTTAACCCTTAAATTTGAAGGAATTGCTGAAATAAACTTAGTAAATTTTATATTATCAAGGGCCGTTCTATCTTTTATAGTGTCATGCACGCGAGCAGTGAGAGTGTTAATGCGATGGGCTAAATTTCTAATTGATTCTTCTGGCAATAATAATAGATTATTGAATTCAACCAGTGCTGCAGTTTTACTCGGGGGAGCGAAAAACGCTCTGAACTCCTTTTCGACAAAATCCAAATCGTTAGATTTATATATGTCTGGATTTTGCGTGAAAAATGTTAACGCTGGGCCTGTGAGTTTCCCCCCCCAGAAATTGAATTGCTTCTTCGTGCTTCCATTTTTGTATACGGGCCAATGTTCTTAACTGATTAAAAAAGAACTCTAACAAGGTGGGTTCACCATCAAAATTGGTCAATTTAAATGTTAGCTTACTGGCCATGTTTGGCTAAGGAGTGAGCAAATACAGATATATTTGAAATAATTTATCAGATAAATAAATCTTTATCTTAAAAATTAAAAATTCAGGTGGGGAAAATTTTGTTTACCTAAAATATTCACAGTGACTTACCAGAAAATATTTACTGCAAAAATTACCTTAATGAGAAAAATATAATCCAAATAGAATTTTCTACCTTTTTATTTACCTACACTCTCTGAAACAAGAAAAAATTTACTTTTATTTTATTTGCTTGGAAGCGGGGAAAAAGTTAAAAGTGCAATCGTATTAGTCATTGATTCAAGATGAGCTAATCAGCTGTAAAAGAAAGAAAAATTTAATATAATTAAGTTTTATCCTGGTTTCTTTCTGTATGCATGCAAACAGTTCATTCTATGTTAATTTGTTCTCCTTATCAGCTGGAAACTTAAACAGCTGACATTATTCACTTTAGATGAGTCTCAGTTGCAGAGAAAGAAAAAAAACCACAGAACTATCACTGATCTGAATGTAGATCGAAGTCCACTGGCTAGTGGATATCGAAACTGGAAAGTGTTATTATTATTCTTTGTACAACCACCAAGGCGAGAAAAATATTCAGAATTACGAACGCATAGTTCGAAAGTTTTGAATCGTTTGGGTTAAAGAGATGTTACTAAGAGTACTTTTGACTTCACAGTTTTTTCTTTTATTTTTGAAGATTGTGAACGTATTGTAGTTAATGATCTATTCATTTAACTTTCTCTTTCCAACGGTTATACGGAAGTTTGGGCGCAGATCACATCTGTAAAGATGCACAACATTTTGAAAAAGAACACACGATAATAGACGAACATATAATAGATGAACAAAAGGACGATTTGAAGTAAATTTCTACGGAATTGTAGCATATGGAACGGCGCGTTGCAGAATACACTGGGCAGAAACAACGGGGGCTCATTGGGCATGGAGCACAGTCACACAGGAGTCGTGCATAGATTTAAAGTTATCCATAATAAATTGCTAAAGGAATGCAGTAGAAGCTTAAAATTTTGTTATTCAGGATCAAGATGAAGCAGGAAGTACTTCATTATACAGTTGCCGTAGCAAAAATTTTCACATGATAATCCACAGCACAGGATAGTCTATAGAAACAGGAAGGTGCAGGCTAAATTTCAATCAGTCCATTGGGTCCGGGAAGATGGTGAAATGCAGGCTGGAATTTTCTTTGATGCATGCTGATAATCCAAAGAGACAGGCGGGTGCAGGTGAAGAAAAAGCGTCCCCTCTTCTGTCAACGCTAACTTCTTTTTTTTTTTTAACTGGAGAAAAGAGCTGGTATGGCACCATTATTTCTGTAATATAGTTATTAGTTCGAGTGATTGAATGACGAAATATCCAGGTACGTATTTAATTAGCAAAGAAAAACTCCAGTATATCTTCAGAATTTTATTTCGTAGACATATGAAGTTCCAAGGCAGAAGAGGGTAAACAAGAAAGGCTGCTCTTAAACAGCCATTATTATGCGAAGACAGCAAGCGAAGTGAGTTGTTTCCACGATACAAGTTGGAATTGCACTGACAATAATCTCGCCAAATAGGGTTGCTACAGAGTGTCTAGGTGTAAATACTTTCAGACAGAGATAGGCATAACAAATGGTATTTACCGAGCGGGGTTACCAGATTATTGGCGACAGGACTAATTTTGATTCAAAAATTAATATCACCACGGCGACTATAACCGACAAATATCTTTCTCATGAGAACGGATTTTCGACAGACAAAACAGTATATGCTTTTAACAATGAGAATATATTTTTAGACATGGGTGTGAGTGATTGAGTTATTACCACTACCATATAAGGGCATGCATTTGGGCCAAATGGAAGATTCGCATAACTTTTAACTGACATTGTGTTATAAGCTTGGTTACGGAAAGTAAAATTACGAAAAGGCATCTGTGCTGATTTAATTCTTTTCTTTTTTTTTTTTTTAAATCGAAAAGCCGTGAGATATTAGTGATCGAGCACAAGTGAAAATGAAAAAGGGAAAGGGTATAAATTACAGCGGGATTATTGTTTGTAGATATTGTTTAAAGATAACTCAATTAAATTTTGAAAAAGGAAAGGGAAAAATATAAATTAAATAAAGGATAGGGAAGGTTAAAACTTAATATATGATTCTCATATCATAGCCGATAAACCATTTCTCAGCTCAGCTCGTAAAGGCTGGCCGCGGAGATCTTAGAGCATCTCTCCGAGAGTCCGTCTGACTCCGTCCCTCGACTCCCTCTGTCCTCACGCTGTAAAAATTACTGCACTCATCAAAACCAATCTTTCGGCAGTTTATGTCTTCATCAAGAGCCTCATTAGAGAATTTGCTGGCTTTGCGGTACAGAGTCCACAGAGTCCATTTCCCAGTTACTACATACATGTAATATGAAAAATGAATTGTTTCAGTTATTACAGTTAAACTAATTTTTCAAAATTTCTATTTATTTCTTTGTATTTCAATAGATTTTAGCCCATTTTAAACCTTATACAGAGTGTCCTATAAGTCATGCGGAAAAATTCTTCATAGCTGCCAACGATCCCGAGTTTCGATTACCACTATTTCTGAATAGTAGTTTTCGTTTATTAAATCGAAAATTTATGTCATTAAATAATGCGAATATTTGAATTCGAAAACAGTCGTACTCAGAAAACGGGAATGTTGGCAACCAGTGTAAATATTTCTACATAATATGTCCTATAAATTATATAGAGGGTGTTTACATATTTTTAGAAGGATTTCGATTAAAAAAAAAAGAAACAAATGTTGGGAAAATTTCTGGCAGCAGCTTCTTAAAGTTATCGTCCGATACTAAAAATTTACGTCAAATTTATTCTTCTTTCAAAATAGCGCAAGGAAAACACTTTGTATAGAAGGATAGGTTTTTGAGTTTTCTAAGGATGAATATTCTTATTCGGTAATTAAAAAACTTTGTGAACGCGTAGTAGGAAAATTTCAAAGAGCAAAATAAACAACATTGAAATCCATTGAGGTCCAACATTGATAAGCTAAAGTAAGTCCCCCCCCCCTCCACACCTTTTTTCTCTCGCCTACCGTTGCAGCGTCAAAGTCTGCCTTATAATTGTGCCCAAAATTCTCCTCTTTCGGCGCAATTTTCTGTTTAGTGGCAATCCACTTTTCTTCCCCTTCCTACTTTCAAAATTACTTTTCAAGCTAAGTTGCACCACAAATTTGACCTCGAAAAAAACATCCACTCTAAATTCACGAAGTATGACGATGTAAATCGCTGTGCTGTGCAGTGCCAGATCGACAAAGATAAATAGTAATTTGGAAGCGTCCAACGCAGTAAACTTTTAAGTAAATCCCTAAAATAGTGCTGTAGACACGACGACCAAGGTGCAGTTCAGGTGGATCACCGCCATGCAGCGATAGGGCGAATCTCGCCCCGTGGCCAGGTACTATTAATCCGTTAAGATAGGTACTCTTGTCCGGCAAATATGGGCCTGGTCAGCGGTAAAAAAGCAAAATTGTTAATCAGAGAGGGAAAGTTCGTCAATCAGAACTTCTACTTGGAAAGAAGACAGCAAATGAATATCCGAAAATAGATTTGTATTAGATTAATTTTAACAGAATTATTCAAATTGGTAAAGAAATCATACTAGCTGTAATTTTCCAACTGGACGAAAATTGCATTGTTTAAAATGTTTTTAAAGTGAACTCGCTGCTAAGAAAAGAAAATCCACCGGTGCAGAAATCAATTGCTGATGGAACATTTTTTTTAATAATGTACCACGTTTATGTACTTGCTAAATAAACACGTGATTTTAACCAAAAAACGGAACTTACTTTTGTATATACCCGATATTTACAGCTTGAAAAAGCTAAAAAAAACATATTGCTCAATATCTCTTGCCGAGACTTGTGGCTCAAGGCAAGACATTTTTTACACTCCTGTATGAAAACCATTTACCATGAAAAAAATGGAAATACACTGTTACTCTTGATAATGAATCGATTTATCAAAATGATTGGAACAAAAAAAAAATATTCTATTTCCTATGGAAAACGTGGAGAAAAAGATGTCCAAACCTGTTTTCGATATTGCAAAAAAAGTTTCAGTGAAAGCTTTATAATTGCTTGGCATGTGATATTTACAGAGGAGATTCCATTTATTCATCCCAACGAGTTTTAAAGATTGAAACCACATGAAGACAAACTCACCAGTCATACTTCGAAAACTACCACTGCATTCCTTGAAAAAATAAAAACTGACACAGATATTGCATAAATACCTTTTCCTCATATTTTTGGGAAATCTGCTGATATTTCACCTACATAATGTTATGCTTATGGTCTGCTCAAAACAGCTCTTTCTAAACGCAACGCCACGATGATTGATGATATATGAAAAGTAATGAAAGAGGAATGACAAGCAACACCATTGGAAATTTTACGAAAAGCCCTTCTATCATAGAAAGCACGGTGCAGGCTTATACTCCAGAAAAGAGTTATCAAATCAAACAATATTAAAAATTAGTTTTTACATTTAAAACATTACAAGCAGGAAGACCGCGCTACGCTCGGTCAAAATTAACTTTGAGTTCAAATATCATGACCCATGACCAAAATGACCCATGCACTTTGTGTTTCCATGTTTCCACGCACTTTGTGTACGCACTTTGTGTTTAATGAATTACATGACTGCCAAATTCTACGCTTTTTTAAAGTCTAAAAGACATATTTGAACCAGAAATGTTTTTAATAAAAAAAATATATGTATTGCATATCATTAAATCAACGCAGAACATATTAGGTGATATTGTTGGTTCAAAACATGTTTATATGATTTCTAAAAGCGCAGAAAATGGCAGCTATGAAATGAATACTTTTAAAGAAACTTTTTATTTTTACAGAAACAACCCAGTTCTATCGTCTGTTTGCATAAAATTGAATAGAAATTTCAAAATCGTCTGAAATATCTGTTGACTCATGAATTTTCAACTTATTATAATTTTAATTAATTAAAATAAATCTATCTGCAAAGAAAAGTTAAATTTATTTCAGAAATATATTACAATTTATATTCGTTAACTTGATCCTAAACAGTTACCAATGCAATGATGTTTTGAATTTTAAGAATGTAATTTGTAGAAGTATAAATCATTTTAATAACACTTAGTCAAATGTTAGAAATTTGCTGCATGTTCAAAAATTGTACTCAGACTTTTTATTTATTTGAAACATGAAAGTTCTCTCATTATAGCAGAATTTTTCTAGAGGAAAGATTTATTAAAATTATTTAGTCACATGTGCTTTCATTAAATTCTAATTAGAAGTAATACTTCATGCTTCTCTGAATTGAAACGTAACATTTTTCTTTTAGAGTAATTACTGGATGTCAAAACTTTAAAAAATATTTTATCTTCTATCTAGATGTTTAAAATAACAATATATTCAATTATTGTAAATGAATAAATTCGAAAGTCATTTTCTGTTACATTTTACAAACATTACTTGGAAAGTAACTTTCATGATATGACTGCGATTAAAGCACAGGAATCAGATAAGAGGAGATATCTATTTTTGTTAAATATTTAAACATATTAACTCTCTTAAAAAAAATTTCTTCAGTTGCAAAAATGTTGAAATTATTGAATGATGCCAGAATTTATAAAGAAATGCATTTGAAAATAACTAAAAGCTTTTCTTCATGTACAATATAAAAAGAGCATTTTATTCGGAAATTCTGGTATCATTGAGGCATTTGGGGATATAATTAAGTTGTATATGATGTACCATAGTCTTTCAAGGGGTTAAAGTATTGTTCATCTTAGTCACTCAGCTCATTAGCACACGACTGGCTGGAAATTCAGATGAAGTCATATAAATATACTTCAAACCTAAATTTATATTTAATGCTATTTATATTAATTATTTGACTTATTTCTGTGTTGTGTAAATTTCATTTATTTTCTGAAGAAATTTCTGATTCCAATCGAAATTTATTAGATTCCGGTCAAACTGACCGCTATGGTGGTTCTCGTGATAAAGTACTTGTGGAATGCCCAATCCACGAGGGCGTTTATGACAATTTTACACCTAAATTAGCTCTGTGCGTAAAAGATTCAAAGCCAAAAGCAGCAAATATAAATAATTTTTTTAAATATGAAAATAATGGCTTAGAAAACCGGCGCTGATTTATTATGGAAAATAAATGTTGGAAAAGTATAAAATTATTAATATAAAAGTTTGGACTTTAAACTCATTTGTGCAAAGATATTTTATGAGTAAAAGTGCTAGACGCGCTCACACACGTGCGCATCGATTGAACGCGTAACAAGATACAAGTGTGTGTATGCCAGTTCAAAGAAGATGTCCGCCAGTGAACAACATTTGATGTAATCAAAATGCTTGTCACCGAAGAATTTCTTGATGTACATGGTTAGCTGAATCTCACTATGCTGATTAACCTGTTAACTGGGTATGGCGAAATATTTCATCATACACGAACTATTGTTGCAATGGGCATGAAGAGATTTTTCGTCATGGAAATTTGCCGTGATATTTCGAACACTTCCACCAGTAAAATTTAACAGAAATTTTCGTCTTATTAAAATGCCCTATTCATCCAAAATTCTTGCCATGAATTAGAAAAAAATTCTATTCTTTTTTACTGGTGGAAGTGTGCCCCGTTGGTAATCAGGCCCGGATGATATTACTTATCACTATAAAGAAAAAAGTCCCCATTGTGAAACGAGTTGAAAAAAAGTTCATTCCCCGGTTAACAGGTTAACTACAACAGCGATACCCACCTGCAGCCCACGGATCACTAAGCTACCACTAATTTCAAAAAGAAATATTGCCTAATTTAACGACTGAAACCTGAATGAATGGCTGACTGAATGAAAATGAATGGCAGAGTGAATGAGCAATAAAATAAGAGACGATTACCTTTCAGAATTTGTGGTGGCAAATGCATTTCTGACAAAGATCTTTTTTCTAACCCATAACTTGATGGTGTTGCGCTGCAGCAATTTTTAAAATAAAAAAAAGGCCTTAAATAATGAAAGAAGCTTTTCTTTTAAATCAATGTACTGTCTCTCTTTTTCGAAAAAATAATCTCCCACAGCTAAAAAAGACTACGCCCCTTATACAGGGTGGTCATAAAGGTTTTCCTTGGGTTAGAATCGCTCACCCGATATTACTAATCTAGATTTTGTCTTTTCGGGATACATAAAGGACAGAGTGTTTGGAATACCAGTAAAAGATATTGAAACACCCAAGGTCAGGATCACAGATGTTGTGTCTAGTATGACAACCCAAATGTTATGCAATACGTTGCGAAAAATGGAATACCGCCATGACGTTCTTCGAGCTCCCAAGGGGTGCTCACTTCGAAATTTACTGACGTATGTAGTTGTATTTAAAACTTCATAAATGTCTTTACAATATATTGAAACAAGCATACGCCCAATTATATTAGTTTTCTACAATAAATTATTATAATCAGGAAAAGACTTTGTGACCACCCTATATTATAACAGACGTTCTGTAATTAAATTAAGTAAAACTTTTTTTTTTGAAACAGTGGTAATACCACTGGAATAAATAAAGCGAAGATTACCTTTCTTGGTGGCAAACGAGTTTCTCGAAAAAGGTTAAAGTTCACTTATTTATAGTTTTGGTGGATAATGGGCTAACCCAGTGTGTTTCAATTGTGGCACACATGGAACGACTAGTTTCTTACTGAATTTCTCACTTTCGTTAATCGCAGAAATTCTGCGGTTAAGACGAAAATGTCTGTAAGGAAATAGTGGTGCCGCGTGGGCCACCAGGGATTTTGATACATATGATTTGTCTTTTGATTTCATCTTGAAAAGTCAATTCGCTATATACCGCAAAACTGTTGGCACATTTTTCTTCTGAAGGCATTTGAGCAGTGAAAAACTTTAGAAGTACGTGCATTCAGGTGCAACTTTGGGATTTACCGTGTTTCACTGAATGAAAGTCCATTTAAAAAAAATTCTGTTTCTGCACAAACCTCTTTCAAAATATTTTTTTGATTAAAAATAACTAAAATTTGATATTTTTCATTTAAAAACATATAAAATTAACACTGTGTATAAAATTAACAATATTGGTGTGATTGGGAATTGTGAACCGACTCGATAAATACTAAAAAACTGCTTTGTCAGAGTCTGCCTAAAAGTCACTTTATTAAACTGTGCGCCGTTGGACTACACTGTTTATCAATTAATACTTCATTATCCCTCCTACTAGTACCATTAGAGTATTTTTACCCCACTTTTATTTTGTTTTGAAGTCCTTATTTCATGCTGTGAAACAGAAAAAAAATAATTTAAACTCAATAAATAAAATACAAAAAAATCAAATCGTAGAAACAAGCTACTATTAATAGAATTAAATTTCTGGTTCATATCATACAAAACTAACACCATCCATCGAAAAATGAAATCCAGTACTAGAAGGATTAACTATATCACTGTCAGTGCTGTCAGTTGAGCGTTTATTAAATTTATAAAGCTTAATGGCTTCTCTTTTTTTTAAATAATAATATTTGTCATATATAATGACACATTAAATAATGCGAATATTACTATTTTACTAGAGTTGTAACCATATTAAGCTATATGAATAAATCAGTACCCGCCAAACTGGCGACACTTATCACTGTACACTTCACAGATATATCTATAGCTTCTGTTGGTCGGATAATTCTTGTATAAGAAAGGCGAATTTCAGTGTCACATCTATTCTGAGTTGCCATCGGCAGTATCTAACTACTAACCCTTCATTCCCTCTATGAAAGAATTTATCGTGAGAAGTTTATGCATATGAAAGAATTTATCGTGTTCATTTATGCATATAGAAGAGTTATCGTGGGAAGTAAGTTCAGGGGGTGATTATTGAGAAGATGTCAAAGTTGGCGAATCCTTTGAAAAGACCTAAAGGATTTACTTTTACGGAGTGAAACAATTTGTTAAAACAAGAAGGTATAGTGGCACTTGGTTGTTTTGGCAATCCGCAGAGTGCGTTTCCTGGGTACTGAAGTACTAAACTGGAGTGTAGTTTTCCCTTATATTTTGTATGGTGAAGCAAGGAAGACGAAAATCACATCACTAGAGTTAATGTTCTTTAATTGGAGAAAGATGTCACACTTCACAATCTTCCATAATAGTAATATTTTGATCAATCAAAGTTTCAGATTTTTTTAAATGAATCTGCTGAATATTGGTGAGGTGACATTTCAAATTTAAAGTCAGGGGTGAAGAACACAAACATAATCCAAAGAATAATCCAGAAATGCTGTTGAACGGGTCCGATCAAGTTCACGTAATCCAAAGAGTTTTTAAGCCATCAAGAGGATTTTTCATTATAAAACCAAAGGGTGGCCAAAGGGGCCAAGACATTTTTAGATGTTTATGAGATGAAGATCAGAGGGCAAGTGTTCTATCCGATATGAAAGTGGGCGCAAGGAAAAACACGCCAAGCGAGATACATTTCAAGCCAAGAGAATCGCATTTTTTTTGCGTGGGAAATGTAACCGTTACTTATATACATATCAACTTCATAATTGACGTCATTGGAAGGGAAAAATCTTTTGGCGAAGATTGCACTTTGGCTAAAAAGAGAGATTAAGAATTTTACCGTTAATTATTGTTTTGGGAACAGGGCTTTCGAGGAATGCAGCAAAGGCGCCGTTTAAATGCTACAGACATCTGGAACAATATGCGAGACAAAGCTGACCATGAAAAGGAAAACATTTTATGCCTTGTATAATTTCATTTCTTTTGATATGTGGGAGACCGAATAAGTACGTTAATGATAATTTAAAAACAATATGCATGATTTTGACTAAAAGTCTTTCGTTGAAAGAGAAAGATAAAAAGGGTGCGCTTTTTAACAGCCGGGAATGTATATGAATTACGATTATGCAGAAAGGGGAAAATATATTTGATAAAATACATAAAATATAGATTGCTTTAATTTTTTGAAAGGAATATATATGGTATCTTTACCATATATATATCACCCCTTCACAAGATTTTGAAAAATTTAGAATGTCACCCTGTAAATATAATACAAAATATCAAAGCAGAAAAATAATAATAAAAATAAAATAAGTATGCATACAATAATGTAAATAATAATATGTAGTACTACAATAATATCTTCATATTAGTATGATAAATGGCCATACATTTTTCAAATTGCAGCAAAATATACTTTTAAAGTCTTTGAAAAGTCTTTTATCCATATTAGAACTAATGTTAGCTGCAAACATATTTTTTTTTGTTTGTTTTCTTGCAAGTTTATTCATTTTACAATATGATGGTGCACCTATATAAATAAACTCTTAATTGTTCATTTTTTTTTTTTAACACAGTCTTTAAAAAGAGTTCAAGAATGAAAAATTACAGCTGCATTTTTCTTTGAAGGTTTTCTCACGTGATTTTATTTATCAACAAACATGAGCATGATAGATGAGTCTTTAGTGCACAAAATTTTTTTGTATTTGCTAAAAAAGTTCACAAGTTTGCACTATATTATTAAAAATCTTAAATGAAATGTAAATACAAAAAATTCAAAATAAAGAAACACAATTACAATTATACAATGATAATATAGAGATTATAAAGATTATAAAGATACATATATAAAATATTAAACGTAAAAAGTTTTCGTGTAAAGACACAGGAGAGATAAAAATGATGCAAGACATGGGCATCGATAAAAATATCTCCCCTTAAACTTGTTGTAATAACAAGGAAGAGACCGCAGTTTAGGACATTGGTCATATTCGGGACAGGGCGTATTTAGGGAGAGGGGTTTATTTTTGGTAAACCCCCCCATGCATATGAAAGAATTTATCGTGAGAAGTTTATGCATATGAAAGAATTTATCGTGTTCATTTATGCATATAGAAGAGTTATCGTGGGAAGTAAGTTCAGGGGGTGATTATTGAGAAGATGTCAAAGTTGGCGAATCCTTTGAAAAGACCTAAAGGATTTACTTTTACGGAGTGAAACAATTTGTTAAAACAAGAAGGTATAGTGGCACTTGGTTGTTTTGGCAATCCGCAGAGTGCGTTTCCTGGGTACTGAAGTACTAAACTGGAGTGTAGTTTTCCCTTATATTTTGTATGGTGAAGCAAGGAAGACGAAAATCACATCACTAGAGTTAATGTTCTTTAATTGGAGAAAGATGTCACACTTCACAATCTTCCATAATAGTAATATTTTGATCAATCAAAGTTTCAGATTTTTTTAAATGAATCTGCTGAATATTGGTGAGGTGACATTTCAAATTTAAAGTCAGGGGTGAAGAACACAAACATAATCCAAAGAATAATCCAGAAATGCTGTTGAACGGGTCCGATCAAGTTCACGTAATCCAAAGAGTTTTTAAGCCATCAAGAGGATTTTTCATTATAAAACCAAAGGGTGGCCAAAGGGGCCAAGACATTTTTATATGTTTATGAGATGAAGATCAGAGGGCAAGTGTTCTATCCGATATGAAAGTGGGCGCAAGGAAAAACACGCCAAGCGAGATACATTTCAAGCCAAGAGAATCGCATTTTTTTTGCGTGGGAAATGTAACCGTTACTTATATACATATCAACTTCATAATTGACGTCATTGGAAGGGAAAAATCTTTTGGCGAAGATTGCACTTTGGCTAAAAAGAGAGATTAAGAATTTTACCGTTAATTATTGTTTTGGGAACAGGGCTTTCGAGGAATGCAGCAAAGGCGCCGTTTAAATGCTACAGACATCTGGAACAATATGCGAGACAAAGCTGACCATGAAAAGGAAAACATTTTATGCCTTGTATAATTTCATTTCTTTTGATATGTGGGAGACCGAATAAGTACGTTAATGATAATTTAAAAACAATATGCATGATTTTGACTAAAAGTCTTTCGTTGAAAGATAAAGATAAAAAGGGTGCGCTTTTTAACAGCCGGGAATGTATATGAATTACGATTATGCAGAAAGGGGAAAATATATTTGATAAAATACATAAAATATAGATTGCTTTAATTTTTTGAAAGGAATATATATGGTATCTTTACCATACCCTCGTTATCACTATCATAGGCACTGGTCAGTGTTGCCAGTAAGCTACTTTTTTAAAATTCAGATTGCTTGATTGCCATCACTTTTTTGAAATAGAAATATGTGCCTTATTTATTGACAGATTAAATAATGCGAGAATAAGACCAATTACACTATTTTCAAAAAAGTGGTGGGAATCAAACAATCAGAAATTAAAAAAAGTAGCCTGCCGCCAATACTGGCACTGACATGACGGGCTCGACGGGGGCAAAGCAGGCATATTTTCATCACTAATTTTAAAATGTTACTTTTGTCTTAAATAACAACAGTAATTAAGTAAGACATAATACTATTTTTAAAGTTAGTGGTAGAAATATGTCTGGCTGCCTATATATTCAAGTTGCCGCCTATGATCCCTACGAAATGTATCATTCCATTTATTTTGCAGGTAAGGAAATGGAAAAAGGGCTAGAAAGGTTTCCTGTACATCTCCCTACCCGCATAGCATGCACAGTCACAGTGACGTCATTGTGACGTCACTGTGAGTCACGTACGTCACGTCACATCTGTGACCAAAATGACTCCACTTTGTAACGTCACACTGTGATCAAAATGTGAACGTCTTGAAGATCTAAAGAAAACTTAAAATAAACTTTAGAACATCTTATGGCATGAAGAAAATTACTTTTTGACAGCTTTAAAAATTTTTGTGACGTTGCAATGACGTCACTGCAAGTCACATAAGTCACGTAAAACCTATGACCAAAATGCCAACACTCTGTGACTTCACGGTGTGATCGGAGAGAGAATTTGGAAAAAAACTCATAAAATATAGAATTGAATTATGTCATGTACCTAAATCATTAATAAAAACATTGTCACACATTATTTAAATATATTGTATTTCCAAAATAAAATAATAAATAAATATTTGTCTACATATATGAGGCAGATATTTTTTTACAATTTTCATGAAATTTAACAAAATATACCATATAATACACAGGTAAAAATCCTTAAATAGAAATTTAGTAACGTAGGAAAGTTTTGGCGGAAAGTAATTCAGAAATAGATCTCCCATTCTAATAAAACTGTTAGCGATTTAGAGATTTGTTAGCATTTTAAATACAAACATTTAATTTTTTTTCCTACCACCGCATAGAACTCATTTGCTAATTTTGTGATACTAAAAATATTTTAAAAATCTCCAATCTCTTATTATTTTGAGGGGCCACTCAACCCAATCATCAGCTTTCTTTTTAAAAAGTGAGGACACCATTTTTGCGAGTTCGACATCGGGGGTGCTCGGGGTGACCGTCGAACGCGTTCAAGATTTTTCTTGTACTGAATATTTAAGGTGGTTCTCAACTGACCTGCTCCACAACGCGAAGCTTTCTGACATAATTTCTGACTCATTTTTAAACGCAAAGGCATAAAATGGGCAGGACTGACTATGGAAGCAATTTGGAATCGAAATAAGTTTTCTATTTTTTGAGATCTTCTGATTTTACTAAAAAATGGAAAACGTCTTTCAATTACAGAGTTTCTGAATAAAAACAAAAGCCAATTTCATGCGTTTCCGAACAAAAACGAATTAAAAATATGTCATAAAGTATATGTCATTCCTATAGCAATTTATTCCAAAACTGGTCAGTGATTAATAAGATATCACCTCTGTTAAATATATTGCTCTTTTCAATAGAGTGTAAAAAATGAAAAAATCGTATTTAGGAAATCTGATTGCAGAATAGTATTTATATTTATGTCGTAATTATTTTATAAAGACTATTAAATCCATTTTTACTTAAAATTTATGTTTACTTTGGACGCCTAAAACAAATGCAACTGATTAAAAAATATATAAAAATTTAAATTTTCACAGCTTATTTCCAAGAATATTAAACTCTCTCATATAAACACAGAATATTATAGTTTTATTAGAAGTTATTTGTCAGCCATATAAACTATAAAGCATTTGAAATGTCTTTATTTAACTGTTTTCTTTCTATTCTTTTTCTGGAAACACCTGCTAGATGTTACTTTGTGGTAAACATTACTGCGCAGATCATGATCGCAGATGTTGAGGGCAGACGATTAATTTCATCGGCGGATTAGAGTGCGTGGTGTTCTTTTTACTTTGTGGAAGTATATTGTGGAATTTATACCGTGAAAGTAAATTAACGTTTTAAAGTGAATCATCCATTTTAACCTATACTTATGTCTAGCTGGGCGTGTTGTTAAGGTCTGCGTGATATTTGATATCTCAGATCTATGAGCACACCTAAGCTGGACACTTTGAAAATTAAAGCAGTGGATTTGAGTCTCATTTTTCAATGAAAAGGAAGCAGTCAACGACCATTAAAACTTAATCCCTAGAACAGGTGGTTTTACTTATAGATTAGCAGGTAACTTTTAATGTCTTCGCAGTTTTGTTAATAGTGCATATTTAGTAATGGTACATTAATAGTGCATTATTTAAATGTTAAGATGTTTAAATCTTTTTTTTTTTAATCTCTTGTATAAAATTTTAACTTTAATGTTTTAAATCGTTTTAAATAGAGAGTTTGGAAAAAAGCTTAAAGTATTTACTAACAATATATATTCTAAATGTAAAGTGTTATTTATAACGAGGAATGTATTTATATTTTGCGTTTCTCAGTTCAATTTTCATAGTTATTCATTGTAATTAAAAACATTGCAATTTTTAAAACTATTAATATTTGATTTACAATTTGAAAATTTCTTAGCTAGTGGAGGTTGAGAAATAATTTTCTGGTATATTTGAAATAATTGCGACAATTTAACTCATTACAAATTTAGTTGTCAAGATATGTCAATATTAGGTGCACAAAAATAATGAATATTGATGAAACAATAAAACAGCTATTCAGTTAAGGTAATTTTTCCAGTTATGTTATCGAATTTTTTCTATAGTAAAAATTGATATTTAAGCTCTGCATTTAGTATTCAATCAAAAACTATAAATAAAATAATTTGTAAAGAAAAAAAAATATTTTTTTTTTTGCGTTTATGATCCGAAGTTTTAAATTTCATTTGCTTCGAAAAATGTTTTATTGCTTGATACAATGTTTATTATTTAATAATATCGCACAATAGGTAGAACTATTATTTAAATGGATTCCTAATATAAATTTTTCACAATGCTTATTTAAAAATCTATACTTTTATTTTCATTAAATTTGTAATCAAATCCAAAATAACTAATTTCTGAATTCATTTTTATTCGGAAACACATGAAATTGGCAGGTGTTCTTATTCAGAATATATGTAATAGAATGGCATTTTCCATTTTTGACAAAAGATGTTTCAGAAAACACTATCAAAGTCGGTGTTTTGAACCGAGTTTCCGACGCGCAGCGTCAGAAACAGAAAAAACGTGACCAAAATTGCTCTTAAGCATTTCATTTATCTAAAAATGGAAAACGCTATTCATTCCAAATCGCTTTAATAATCAGGCATGCAAGTGCCAAGCGTTTAAAAATTTGTTCATAAATGTGTCAGAAAGTTCCGTGATACTGAACGAGGGGAAATATGGCAAAGTATACACATTTAAAAACTTCAATTTTTCACATTTTAAAACTTTAAAAGCAAAATAGCAGAGTTTTAATTATTGTCAACATTTTTGGTGGTTACATAAAACAAATGGAAGTCGAAGTTATTTTTAAAAGTGGTTATTTGCACAATAGAATTTCATATTATTAAAATATTTAATTTTATTATAATTTTTAATGGATTCATCTATTATTTTTATATTAGTATGCGTTTTTTACATTTATAATTTTCTTGTTTAACGGCTATATTAGCCGGTTTCCCAATCAGATGCAAAGTTTTAATTTGAATACGAGTTACATAAAAAAAATTATTGCCGATCCAATCCTTATCGTCGATCTTATCCGTATTTGGTGAAATCTTGTTATCCGAATCTATGCGAAATCATTTATCAGGTTCGGTCGGGTTGTGGGCCTACAGAATTTTTGTTGTTGTTGTTGTTGGGTTAGGGTAAGATTACTGGTTGAATGTAAATATAGTTTCAGTCAACCATCATTCATGTTCAAGTAGACATTCAATCATGTTCAAGAAGTATATAACCGGATTCGTGCATGACTCTACATCCGAGCCGACATCAGAAATTGTATCGTAACACAATTTCTGATAAAATCTGGTTACTTGGTCGTATGCAAGATTCTATTCTGAACAAGACTTACAGTAAAAACATTATACCCGACTCGGGTCAGATCGGGTTCACGAAAATCAGGTCACACGACAACTAATCCAAATCTATTCTGTAGCCAAACAAATCCAAAAAGAACGATCCGAAGTTTCTGGATTGTATTCGGGTAAAATCTGGTCACCCGACCCGGTGCAGTGTCGTCAGAAACGTCACAAACTTGAACCATAAAAATTTTTTGATCCGAACAATCCGTATAGGATTCGGGTAAAATCTGGTCACCCTATCCGATGCAGATTCGTCACATTTTTCACATTGAAGTCGCACGGTGACTTCACAAAGTAGTCACATTGTGAGGTCACAGAAAGCCTTGAAAACGGCCATAACGACCTCGCATTTACGTCACAGTGACTTCACATCGACGTCACGTGACGTCACGACGACTGTCACAAAGTCACAGTGTGACTTCACAGTGACGTCACCGTGATGTCACCATGCCTTACGGGTATAAGCTCTTAATTTTATTTTTCTAAATTTATTGACAAACCCTGTGTAATTTATATATATTATCACAGCCTTATACATATATATATATATACATATACCGTATATACTCGTGTATAAGCCGACGCCCAAATTCGAGACAAAATCACGTTTAATACCAGTAATTTAAAGTGGTTTTCTACAACTTATTTAATCTCATTTAATTCTAAATTATTTAAGACGGAGAAAACCATTGTAAATTATTGGTATTAAATCTCTTTTCATCTCGAATTTGGGGGTCGGCTTATACACGAGTATATACGGTATATATATATATATATATATATATATATATATATATATATATATATATATATATATATATATATATATTTAACTTTAAGTAAAATTTAACCATTGAAACATAAGAAACTGACCGTATACATTGAAATCACGATACCAAAGATCCGTGTCAAATTACAAATTAAAAATGTAGTCCTAATAAATATAACATTATTAATTCAAATGAAGAAGAAAAAAAATGGAGTGAAATAAAAACCACACGAGTATAAACCCAAATGAAAGCTTATAATGTAATTAACTTTTTCAAGGGCAAGGAAATCACATTTATAAGCAAAGAACAATTGTTTTCTGTATATGACACCAGCTTTTGCTAAACATCATGTCATATCTTGCCCGAACAATCGTTGAAACAATATTGGATAACAAGACCTTTTACAATGGAATATTATAAATCATACATACAATTTGAATAAGAGTGGGAAAAAGAATAAAAAAAAGTCATATAATACTTACATTAATTATATACCCAAATTCATTAGTATAATTTTAGCACATGTACAAAAGTATATCCAACGGAAGAGGTTAATTTCGTAGTTAAATAGAAAATCCTTCAGATAATAAATTGTAACCAACAGTTGCAGTTATTTTTATTTAACTACATAAATTACAAAATTTAAAATGGAGAAAAAATAAATAATAATATATATAAATAAAAACTATTAATTAATTTACTTTATTTTAATTTAATAATTTAAAAAATATATTACTCGATAATTTGAAATTATATCATAGAGATTATTAATACTATACTAAATTGCCAACAGTTATAATATTTTAAATAACCTATACTCCAGCCATCTATTGTAAAAAATATTAGACTATTTTAGTATAATAGTTAATTCAACATATAATTTACTTTTGCTGCTGACATCTAGTGTATAGATATTGTACTAAATCTTGAATATTGCAGGTAAAATTACTAATATGCAGTTGTTATGTAGTGTAAATACATTAATTTTACTAGTTAACTAGTGTAAATGCCCGTCCTAGGACGGTGGGTAGAAATTGGGGTTTTCAGTTAAAATTTTAAATAATTGATAAAAATATTCATATACTGTTTATCGACAATAGGGAAAACTGACCTGAACCTGTTAAGGTAATATTAGGTAATATAGAAGGTTAATGGTAAATTTTACTGTTAATGGTAGTTATGTTAATGGTAAATTTTACGAAACGTAATTTTTTTCTTTATCTTTGTTTTTCAACTCAAAATTTCTAAATATTTTTCTGAATAATTAAAATCTCAATCCTAATAACGATCTCAATAATTAATTAAGGTCTCAATAATTAATTATGTTAAGTAAATTATAGGTATTAATTTTCGCTCTCAATAATACGAAAACGATCTTTTAGTTTCTACATAATCTAAAGGAATGCATTAATTTTTACACAAAGTCAAATATTTTCCTTTCTAAATTAATAATAAAAATTATTTAAATCATTAAAAAAAGTTGATCTTGTAATATTTCAATACATCCTGAATGTACATACCTTATGTTAATGGTAAATTTTACGAAACGTAATCTTTTCCCTTATTTTGGTTTTTCAACTCAAAATTTCCAAATATTTTTCTGAATAATTAAAATTTTAATCCTAATAATGATCTCAATAATTAATTAAGGTCTCAATAATTAACTATGGTTAGTAAATTATAGGTATTAATTTTCGCTCTCAATAATACGAAAACGATCTTTTAGCTTCTTCATAATCTAAAAGAATGCATTAATTTTTACACAAAGTCAAATATTTTCCTTTCAAAATTAATAATAAAAATAATTTAAATCATTAAAAAAAGTTGATCTTGTAATAATTCAATACATCCTGAATGTACATACCTTATGTTAATGGTAAATTTTACGAAACGTAATCTTTTCCCTTATTTTGATTTTTCAACTCAAAATTTCCAAATATTTTTCTGAATAATTAAAATTTTAATCCTAATAATGATCTCAATAATTAATTAAGGTCTCAATAATTAACTATGGTTAGTAAATTATAGGTATTAATTTTCGCTCTCAATAATACGAAAACGATCTTTTAGCTTCTTCATAATCTAAAAGAATGCATTAATTTTTACACAAAGTCAAATATTTCCCTTTCAAAATTAATAATAAAAATAATTTAAATCATTAAAAAAAGTTGATCTTATAATAAATCAATACATCCTGAATTTTCTTATTCTAAAAATATGCTTATGTACATTTTATATTATTTTACAACTTTATTATTATGTAAATTATAATAAAGTTGTATTATTAATTAATTTTTTTTCTAACAGAAACGTATAATTTGTATTTATTGCCAGAAGATGGCGCCAGAATAGTATTTACGAACGAAATCTAAAATGCTGGTAGATGCATCGCAAAGCCTCGAAAGGTATCATCGCTATTTCTGAAAAAGTGATTTCAGGAATACAATGCTTACAGAAATAAATTTTAGAAAATCCTTTAAATATTTAAAGACTTTAAAATGCTTTTACAAATATTTTAAGAGCATAATTGGATATTTTAATGAAACGTTCAAAGAGGCATTCCTTTTTTTTTCCAGATATGGGATTTGTGTTTTTCAATGGCAACATTATTCGTTTATTTACATCAGGTAATCGGATGTTTAATCTGTTATTTTTAATTTAAAACTTAAAACATTATAACTGGATATGATATACATGTTTTATACGAAAATATGCTGAACAGACATTATTTCAAGTAGAAGATATTATCATTTAGTGTTATTATGTGTTAGCATATATTTTTCAGTAAGCCTAACATGGCGTTTAACTACGGTCGACTCGCAGATCAGAGTGGTACAGTCCGGTACCGTTACAGACACTTTCTAGCCTTTGGATTTTATTATAAGTAAGATATTAATGATATATATAAAGAATAAGAGTTACTAATATAATATATTTTATTTTTTACAGATGACAATATTTAATTTAATATTATAATTATTGTAAAATATTGAATGCTATTTTAACTAACCCATTTAATATATATCTTAATTCAACTAAAACAATTAATGTAGAATCCATTTGATATTTTTATTTTATAAAGAATTAGTATTATACTTAGAAATAACATAGATTATTTAATATGGCAATGCACTTATTGAAATTTAAATCCAGCTAAATAAATAATATCTACCATGGAAAAAAAAAAAAAAAAAACAGAAATATTAATTAAAAAATTTTATTAAATGATCTAAAATAAAATAAATAATATAAAATTAAGAGATATATGTATTAGTGTACTATATTTAATAAATATGTGATATTTACTATATTTAAAATCTGTTTAACATATTAATATTATATTGTATTGAATTACCTATTATCCTTGATAATTTTATAGTTTGTTACAACCCCATCAATATTAACTCCATATAATCACACACACACACACACACACATATATATATATATATATATATATATAAATATTTCTGTATTATACATTAGATTAAAAGATTAAAACTCGATAAAAATTTATTAAATGTTCATAAAGAATAGACTTTTCCAGGCTGCTTTGATCAAAAAGGAATACAGATAAAATGTTAAATTGGGTGTTACCGTTAAAAAAAAGGAAGTTCCTGTAAATTTTAATATGTAGGCAATTCTCTAAGCAGAATTTATGATTACCATTCAAAAATATACAATATTCAATTTCAAATGATTTTTCAAACATGATTTTTTTAAATCTATCTCAACAATGAACATATTTTTACTACATTAATGTAGACTGTTAGCAATCAAGAAATTTGAATAAAAAATAGTATCGATCTGGCACACTTAATTTTAATTCCCAAATGCCTCATTGGCGCCAGAATTTTAGAAGTAAAATTTGTTTTTATATCTTACGTGAAGCTTTCTTCAAGCTGTAACTTATTTAGAAATAAGATTGTTTGTAAATCCTGGTGTAAATCAATTGTTTAACAGCAAAATCCCCCTGTCCCTGAAAAAGTTAAAGTGGAGGTCTTCAATCTGAGGCCCGCAGGTGCTTCCCCAGTTTTATAATAGAAAATTTACCGCATTTAATCCAGAAACTTTGGATAACGTATGGCGAATATTAACTCTCAAAATTTGTACTGGTAAACGACTTTCATGCAAAAAGTTAAAGACATCTACTTTAAAACACATTCGCGACGTCTAAGTTCAAAAGACATAAATGGGTACCACCAGTGGTACACGTCGCTGCCAATGTGTTAAAGTCAATGTGAATATCATTAAAGGTTTTATAAAACACTCTTCTTCCAAATAACGTTTTCTGAAATACGCCATTTGGCCATGGATATGATTACGAAAGGTTAACAATACGATATCAGTTTAAATTCAACCGAATTTTAGAACTAATTTGAAATCAGCGAATGAAAAGGCTGATTTTCATTTTATGTTAAATATGAATTTATTATCATTTTTCTGACTATAAATGGTAATTGCTGAAACTGATTTTTCAAATACGTTTGTCCATAATTTTTACTTAGATATCATCTTTCACTTTAATAAAATATGAAGTTTTGTTACAGTATTCTGAGTTGTTGGAAGGTTTTTCATAAACTATGCTTGATGCACGATTTTTCTTTCTTATTTATTTTACTTTTACTATTTTTCTTTTATGATTTTATCTTTTCAATAAATGCCAGTTATTCTTGCTTTTGCAGTGCATGTTCAAAAACTATTCGTTATCTGACTCTGAATCCACACTATTTATATTTTCATTTTTAACAGACACAATACATGTAAGTTATTAAAAGCTTTTAATAGACCTTTTATATTATGTTAAGAAAGTGTTTGATAAGAAAGAAGCTTCCGAAAAATACTGTCAAATTATTTCATTTCCCAAAAATTTAATTAAATATCTTTCTTTAGAATAAATTTGTTTGCGATATAAAATATTAAGCATCACAGCATTTCACGTAAAGACAATGGATTTTTGCAGTTTAGAAAGCTTAATGAAAAATTAACCTCAGTTTAAAACACAGCGTAAAGTTTTAACAGTTTTTATTGGCATTTCCGGAATTCCGATGAAAATTTTTAATCATCTAATTGTTTCTTCTCTGAGATTACTTCAAAATTTTGGCCACTTTAGTAACATCAAAGTGTGATTAATTTTTAATTCGTTTGATTAGTTTTCTCTTGTTCGAAACAACATATGAATTATATACATGTTATTGACTCTGTAAATGAAATAGAAAATAAATGCCTCTTCAAATAATTATTTTGTTGTATACTTCTTATGAATTATTTTTAAAGTTAACGCATAATAAAACAGATAAATTGATATATTTTATTATGTAAGTTTTATTTAACTCTTTTGGGGGGAAAGTAATTCTGTTGCGGAGATAATTAAAACGATCTTCTCAATAACGTATTTTTATTACTTACCTTATTGTACATAATATTTCAATTTACATTTCTGTTACATATAAAACAACTAAAAATTAAATCTTGCTACAATATTTTTTCTACACACTGTATATACAGGGTTGTTATAATTAAAGTTCGCCTATTCAGAAGGCTATAGAGACTGTTCTATGGCTCCAAACGAAACAAAATTTCACTAGTACGTAGTTGAAGAGATGCGCTCTGCGAAAATCGGAAAAAAAATTGTTACATTTTTCGTCAGTAGATGGCGCTGCGCCAATATTTAAGGCGATCTTTGCAGATTCATTATATCAATTTCAGTCAATCCAGACGAAGCACACAAATTTAAAAGTTTCAACAAACTTCGACGAACTGCGAATTGTTATAATTAAAGTTCACCTAATCAGACAGCTCTAGAGCCTGACCTATGGCTCCAAACAATACAGAAAAATGAACATAATTTCATGTGATGTAATCTGCATCAATAAAATAAAACATGTCGCTCGGCAGCGAGGAAATAACGAAGAATAACATTACGCATGCTCAATGAATCCAACACCATTTTCAATAACGCATTCCATTCTCAGAATTGTGCTTTCTACAGCATTGCGTTAGATCAGGCGATCGTGGTGGCCAGACTGTTTGAAAATAACGACTTATGATGTGGTCTTCTGTAAAATGGATTGTTAAGAAAGTCCGAACTGCTCTAGTAATGTGCGGTGGTGCACCGTCTTGCATAAACACGATATTTTGAAGGCAGCCTCGCTGTTGCAGCTCGGGAATCAGAAAATTTGCCAACATATTGAGATACCTTCTCCCATTTACGAAACATGTAATGGGTCCTGTGGATGTTAGTTCCTCAAAAAAATATGGCCCTATCATAAACGTAGATGTGAAACCGCACCACACCGTCACTTTAGCTGCATGCAATGGAACTTCTTGGACAACATTAGGATTCTCTTTCGCCCAAATTCGACAGTTGTGTGTGTTCACTTGTCCGTTTAAATAAAAATGCGCTTCATCAGTCCATAAAGAAACTGTAGTGAAAATGATAGCCGACTTTCAATATCACCTTATATTAACCCCTTCAGGGGCAAAATACCCTTGGAGCTAAAATATTGAAAGGATTGATTGACACCAAGATTAACGAACGAATTTATTTTAAAATAAATAAAAGCTTTTCTTCATGTACCTTATAAATTCAAAATTTGATTATAAAATTCTGGTGACACTGTGACATTTTGGGATTAAAATTAAGTGGTATATATAATATACCGGCGCCCTTCAAGGGGTTAATTGTTGCACCCTCTGAATCTTGTATGGATAGTAGCGCAAAATTTTACGCATCACTTTTCTCACAGTGGAAATAGGCATATCGACTTCATTCGCAATAGCTGGCACACTTGCATTACCAAATGATGACTGGCTTGCTAAATCCACGGCAGCAGTAACAATATCTTCAATGCTAGAAATGTCAACCTTTTACTTACCCATCATACGTAGTATAGGGTATTACTTACCCATCATACGTAGTATAGGGTAAGTCTTGTAATCGTTTTGAAAATCGAAAAATTTTTTTTTACGGATTTACACGTTTCAGACACTGGAGATTCCGAAAAACATATTTTTAGAAAAAAAAATTTTGCCGTCCGTCTGTGTGTCTGTGTGTCTGTGTGTGTGTGTGTGTCTGTAAACGCTCTATCTCCCGAAAAAATTGAGATAGAGACTTGTAATTTGGTATGTACTTAGTATGTAATAATGGGAAGAAGCCTATTTCATTTCAATAACCTCGATTAACCGGAACAATTTTTTTCGGACTCTCGAAATATTCGTTCTGATGAAAGGTATATAAAAATTTTCGAAATTGTTTATTTTAAGAAATGAATATAAAAGACAATAAAAAAACATAAATTTTGAATAAAGCATGAAGTCGATCGGATAATTAGTTGCCGAGATATTTGGAATCCTATTTTCCACACTCTTCGATTTTTCATGACCCTGTATTTCATCCAAATTTCACTTCAAAGACATATTTTAATTGGAAATATGACGCTTAATCAGATGCAATAAACCGCTAGTTAATAGGATTATTATTTGTGGAGTTATAAGGAAAAACCTCTTTCAAGCAATTCAGTAATCGAGCCTTTAAAGTTTGTGACGTCATCAAGCCACGATTTTATTTGAATTGCAATGCATTTTATAAGTAGTTTACACATTTTTATTTTAATATTTTACTTTATGCATATCCATGATGGGTAAGTATTACGGTGGCCCCCAACGACTAGTTTTCGTCCTCTTCCAGGAAGAATGTCGAGTTTTCCTGTTTTCTCGAACTTTTTAATCATTTTGTGAACTCCACAATCCGACATTAGTCCACGTCTAACATCTTTTAGTTTCCGGAATTTTCGAAGAGCTGCAGCTGCGTTGCTGTTATTTTGATAAAATAACTTTACAAGAAGTGCCTTTTCTTTCAAAGTTACCATTCTCCACAAAGCGTAGTATGATATGAGAATCATATATTAACCCCTTAATCGTCGTGCCCGAGACATTCACGGGCAGCGTAGGTTACGCCTGTTTTATTCAGATTGTTTGATTCCCACCAGTTTCTTAAAATAGTGTTATTGGCTTTATTCTTGCATTATTTTATCTGTCTATTAAATAAGATGAACATTTCTACTTAAAAAACTGGTGGTAATCAAGCAATATGAATTTTTAAAAAGTAGCCTACACATAAAGGGCGCGACGATTAAGGGGTTAAGTTTTAACCTTCCCTATTCTTTATTTAATTTATATTTTTCCCTTTCCTTTTTCAAAATTTAATTGAGTTATCTTTAACTACAAACAATAATCCCGCTGTAATTTATACCCTTTCCCTTTTTCATTTTCACTTGTGCTCGATCACTAATATCTCACGGCTTTTCGATAAAAAAAAAAAAAAAGAAAAGAATTAAATCAGCACAGATGCCTTTTCGTAATTTTACTTTCCGTAACCAAGCTTATAACACAATGTCAGTTAAAAGTTATGCGAATCTTCCATTTGGCCCAAATGCATGCCCTTATATGGTAGTGGTAATAACTCAATCACTCACACCCATGTCTAAAAATATATTCTCATTGTTAAAAGCACATACTGTTTTGTCTGTCAAAATCCGTTCACATGAGAAAGATATTTGTCGGTTATAATCGCCATGGTGATATTAATTTTTGAAACAAAATTCGTCCTTTTGAAAAAATCTAGCAACCCGGCTCGCTAAATACCATTAGTTATGCGGCAGCTTCATCTGAAAGTCCGCTCGCCTAGACAATTATTAGCAACCCTATTTGGCGAGATTCTTGTCAGTGCAATTCCAACTTGTATCGTGGAAACAACTCACTTCGCTTGCTGTCTTCGCATAATAATGGCTGTTTAAGAGCGGCCTTTCTTGTTTACCCTCTTCTGCCTTGGAACTTCATATGTCTACGAAATAAAATTCGGAAGATATACTGGAGTTTTTCTTTGCTAATTAAATACGTACCTGGATATTTCGTCATTCAATCACTCGAACTAATAACTATATTACACGTAGATTCAAATGCTTTTCAGAAACAATCGACCGTTCCAGTGTCAAAGAAATCACAGACGCACTTTATCAGCAAGTTTTAAATCGTCAGGTGGTTAGAAGGGTATTTCAAGTTTTCGAAGTTGCGACGTCACTTTGACGTCGTTCGTCGAAAATTTGAATAAAATATGATCTTTTTCAAGCGTTAGGTGAAATTTCGGGATTTTGTGTTTCATCTGGATTGACCGAAATTGATATAAAGAATCTGAAAAAGTTTACTTTTTCCAACTGTGAAATAAAATTGACTGTATTTTATTTTTTACAAAATAAAGGAATCTGCAAATATCGGCTTAAATATTGGCGCAGCGCCACCTATTGACAAAAATTTTAACTTTTTTTTCGATTTTCGCAAAGCGCATCTCTTCAACTACGTACTAGTGAAATTTTGTTTCGTTTGGAGCCACAGAGCCGGCTCTAGAGCCTTCTGAATAGGCGAACTTTAATTATAACAACCCTGTATATAAGAGTAGAAAATATGCACAGAGCTCGCACGGTTCCTATTTTTTAGCAACTTTTTTCGTTTTCGCTTTATTTAGTCACAGAACTTCTGTCATTATAAAAGACGAAGTGGCACTCAAAAGTTCGAAACGTGCGAGCCCTGCACATATATTCCATCTATTATATCTAGGCCGTATTTTCCGGTGTGAAACGTGCATATCGAACCAATATATTTATAAGCATAAATTTTATTTAATAAATAAAGTGATATAGATATGATACAGAAATACGTTACGCTTTATATATATATATACAATTAATTATAAATCCTCCTTATGCTTGAAATAATTACTCAACGTAAATATATATATTTATATATGCAATGTCTTATTATCACAGAAGCAAACTTTCACCAGTATTTCTGCAAAGTAAGTTTTACTTTATTTATGGCAGAAATTTTGCGTTTACAAAAGGCAATCATTATTATTTAAAAACAGTGTGAAAATCTAAGACTGATTACAGTCGATACAAACTTCCACCGATTTTTTTGAAAAATATTTTTCGCATTTAATCGCTGAATTCTATGATTAAATAGGGTGAATTTTATTTTCAAGAAAATTAGTGGAAGTTTGCCTAGGCGGTAATAACGCCTTGGTCGATTTTTGCCACAGAAGTATCCCGACTCTCTATACAGGGTGTCTCAAAAGGTCGTTTACAAACTTAACATGCTGGTCTGTCATATCATGATAAACAAGATTTACATAGGAATTTGTGTTCGAAAATGCAAACTGTGACCGCTAGAGGGCGATTTTCATGTCACCGATAATACCAGCCCAAACGTTTACGGCGAAACGTTGTTGACGTGCATGGGCACGTGTACACCTTGGGTTTTCATGCATCCATATGTGCATGTTGTGCAGGTTCAGGACACCGTCCTGTGTAAAACAGGATTCATCCAAAAACAAAATCCACGATGGAAAATCCGGCTGTGCGACCCGCTGTTGCAAATACCAGCGTGCGAATGCAACGCGTTGGGGATAATCGTCAACGCACAATGCCTGTACTCTTTGTAAATGGTAGGGATGTTGCGTCTCCTCATGCAGTATGCGCATAATGCTGGAACGATGTACACCCAAGACGCGTTCGCTTGCTCGTAGAATTGTTTGCGGGTTTCTGTCAAATTCCAGTAGCACGGTTTCATCTACGACAGGTGTGCGTGTAGTGCGTTCTCGACCGATGTGGCTACGTACTTGGAAAGCTCCTGCTGCACGCAATCTGCTGTGCAATTGTCCAAACAAAACATGACTTGGCTGACGTCTGCTTGGGAATCGCTCAAGGTACATCCGTACCACGGCTCGTGCATTTCCATCCCCGGCGTCATACACATAATGCATATCGGCCAATTTTGCGTTACTAAACTGATTCATCCTTTTCCTGCAACGTCCTCGCCTGAAATGATTACGCTTCCCACCCTCCCGTAAGCCTGCGCTCATCGCCCTCTAGCGGTCGCAGTTTGCATTTTCGAACACAAGTTCCTATGTAAATCTTGTTTATCATGATATGACAGACCAGCATGTTAAGTTTGTAAACGACCTTTTGAGACACACTGTATATAAATGTATATATCAGGGGTGTTCAACTTTTTGCCTGAAAATCATTTGCAACCAACCACTATTTCCAAATTAAAAATCTTCACTTTGTGAATCACAAATTTTCTGTGATTAAATAAGGTTAATTTTATATATTCTGGCACAAAAATATGTGAACTGTAGGAAATTGCACTGTGGACCTTTTTAATTTTACATATTACCCAAATAAATTGCAATTTCAAAACAATTTTGCGGATAGAGTTTTAATACATATATCTATGATTATTCACTATTTTTAGGTTTTTTAGGTCTTTATTAAAATAAAGAAAAAAAACATAAAAATAAAACGAACAGCCACAATTTTGAAAACTGCTCAATTCTTATTGAAATCACAAACTTTCTTACGAAATAAAAATGAATGAAAATGTCTATTTTTGTGAAATACAATGAAGAATATATATATTAAAAAATTGCATTCCTAAATATTTCTAAGAATTTAATAATTGCGCTCTTTTTTTACTTAAAAAATGTATACAATTTGGCACCGAATTATTTCGTTCCTTTATGCAATTTGCAACTATTTCATTATGCCATGCCCTATAAATAAGGGTTTCTAACTCTGAAAAAATTCCAAGTATAAACAATTGATTTTTTGCCTATTTCAGCCTACACATTTTCTATCGAATTTAAATATGAACTGTTCCCAGATCATGTGAATAATGAAACTACATGACGTTCCGTATAAAAATATACCTGAATTTAAAAACATGACAGATAAATGGCTAACATACATCAAGTGGTTAATTTTACTCTGTAATCTAAAATTTATTTACAGAAGATTCCTCAGTTCAAAATCATTATCGTCATTGAATAGCGTTTTTCTATGTTCGTGGAAAACTTCGAGTATAATGAATTATACATGTTCTTTTATAATGTTTAACCCCTTAATCGTCGCGCCCTTTAAGTGTAGGCTACTTTTTCAAAATTTAGATTGCTTGATTACCACCAGTTTTTTTACGTAGAAATGTTCGTTTGATTTAATAGACAGATAAAGTAATGCAAGAATAAATCTAATAACACTATTTTAAAAAACTGGTGGGAATCAAACAATCTGATTATAACAGGCGTAACCTACGTTGCCCGTGAATGTCTCGGGCACGACGATTAAGGGGTTAAACATTTTTGAAAGTTTAATGATGCTCTTAGAGTTTATATTTAACCATCTACGACTTAATGGGGGCAAAATTTGCAATATGTTACCACTGTTACCACTGTTACCACTGTTACCACTAATGGAAAAAAGTTTTTGCCCTATTTAATCCTTATTATTAATTAAAACCAAAAATATCATTTTAAAATTAGTGGTGGAAGTTTGCTTAATTTGCCTCCGTTAACTTGTCGCTTTGTACCATATACATGATAAATTATGTAACCCCATACCATAATATAAGGAAAATGCATGACTGCTTTGAAAGTGCAAATTCATTACATATTTCATCTCTAGCTATGGCTTACGTACTAATTTCCACTAGTGCAAAAATATTAATCTTTAATTCATGTTAAAGAAATCTTTGAGTCAAATCGTTAACAGTGCAATTAAAAAATTCTTTAAAATTTCTTGCCAATTCCAGTTTTGTTTCATCCAATTTCTGTGTCTGGAGTCCTCTAAATTATCTGTTGCTACACTACTTTTTCAGAAAATATGATCACAAAGTTTTTTTGTAATGTTATTTTTGTTGAGAACTTATATAAAATATATTTCTTAAAAAGTCATCGTTAAAAGAGTACTTTTCGTCTTTTTTTGCTACTGCTCTAACCGACGTCGTGTCTTTTTTCAATCAAAAAATAACTTTTCTTCACAAATCGTTACTTTTTATTTTCACGCCTTTTTTTAAATTGCTGTAAATTTAAACTTTTCAAAAATTTGTTTTTCTTATAGAAGATTACTACACAATGTTCCAATTGCCTATCTAAAATTTGTGGCAAGAACTAGAATAAAACAATTGTCATGGTTAAAAATAAAATCGGTAAAAAAAAAAAAAAAAAATGAAAATTTTTCAAATGCGGTTTTTTTCTTTTTTCGCAGAGTGTATAAAAAGCAGCCCACAGACAGAAGTTGGACATCCCAGGTTTATATGATTTCATTGAATTAGAATTCCATATTACCATAATAAATCAAATGCAAGTACTTTAAATGAGTGGAACAAATTACGCGGCCCACGGGCCATGGAACTGCCAACTTTTCCGATTTGAAATCTTAATCTTTATCCAATCGCAGAATCTCTGTCATTAAATAAGGAGATTATTAATTTTAACAATTATTGGTGTGAGAAAACTTATCACAAATAGTATTGAGTACGATTGCTTTAAAATATATAAGACGGTTCCTACAGGTTACAGAATTTCCCTTACTTTAGGTAATATAAATACCAGTATTTACTTAGAGAAAAACACGTCTTATGCAATCGCGCGATTACATAAGCTGAGTTTTTATATAAGAAAATACTTTTAATTTTCTTGAAACTGTAGGAGCACTGTATAAGTAGCTGTTAATATCAAATATAGCAAAAATAATATTATTGTAGTATTCAGGAAAACGAAATAATAACTGAAATAACAGAGTGAAATATCACGGTTTTGAAGAATATCGTGTGAAAAATACATATTAATGAAGCTGTCATTTTTCCTAGATATATTTTTGGTTTTAAGACAAACAGAAAAAAATGGATATTCTTTTTTTATATCTTTTCTTTTGACGATTTATGATTCTCTTGTTGTTTTATTAATGTTTCTGTTTCGCATTTTTTCACATTTCAGTTTACATTGTACAGATTTATCTGATGTATACGTGTTTTGTTTCATGGGAGCGGAAATAAATGTTCTGAAAAATGATAAATTATGTTCATAACAAATAATATGAAATAGCTGCGTTAAAAAAAATAAAATTTTCTTAGTTAAAGTTAATTTGACAAATTTCATAAAAGGGAGTGTTACTGTTATATAATTAAAAGACATCGCCCTATAATTTCAATAAATTTTGATAATTTCACAGTTACTAGCAATTTGTTCTCGTGTTTTTAAAACAAGAAAGAAAAATCATGCGCATTATTTATAATTTATATAATGATGATCATGTGTGTGATTTATAACTTTTTCATAATTTATATGCATAGATTTTGAAACACTTTCTAACACATACACAATACTGTGAAAAAACTTCACCGTGTAACAAGGTGAAAGAGTTATGTTTGTAAAACCCATAACACATTAGAAAATCGAATTTCAGAAATTACTGTCTATAGTCGGAAAAATATCCGAATTATTTTGTGCTGTCTTGTATACAGAGGCGTAGCGTCAAGGGGGGCACGGATCACTTTACTACCAGTATTTTTATATACTATATTTGGCCTTATTTAATTCATACCGTTCAAAGTTTGAATAAGGCTAAATGTGGTAGTTAATTATACTGGTAGTAAAATGTTCGTGCCCCCCCTGACGCTACGCCGCTGCTTGTATATGATCCATAGAATTCTATATATGCTACATAATATCCAAAATACGAATTCACATTCGACAATTTGCGTCAATAAACGGAAATGTACACGAATTCTCTTGTGTATTGCTGTATATGATCTATTGAATATAAAAACATCACGTACAATGCAAAAAAAGTTAAAATCGCAAACCAAAGTTGAAAACGCTAGTCCAGGAATAACCATTCATAGACAGTACTGTAACCGAATTATTTGTGTGTCCCTAAATATGAGCGATAAATGTAGTGATAGTGATGGAACACCGGCGCACCAGAACTACCAATTCACACCGCTAAATTTAAATAGCATTATTTAAGAACAGAATTTCTGAGATTTTTTATGGCGAAGAATACTATTAAAAATTAGTGGTGATAATAACCCAAATGGTGCGTCACTGTCCCATCACTGTAAATGCAATGCACACCATACCTTCCAATAAGAAATTTATTGTTCGCCTCAGTAATTCATAAAAATTTCTTTTTGTTCAAATTTCATTTTGTTTGAAATAGTGTAACACCATTAAAATACAACTGCAAACGATTTTCCTTCGTAGACCATTACGTAACGGAATTCTTTTGTATGACACAGTAAGTGAATACTAAATGCTTTGCACCCCATATTCAACAGAAATAATGTTTCAGTGCACCTCAGAAATGCATAAAAATTTCATTTTGTTTGAAATTGTGTAACATCATTAAAATTCACTTATAACGATTTTTTCCAGTGACTTTAATGTAACGATAATGACTGGAATAATTTTCACTGTCTCTGTAAACAACCTATAAATGCTACACACTTCATTTCAATAGCGATTGTGCTATAGTAAACGTCTATAACATATAAAAATTACAGGGTATTCCAAGTATATTTATGAGAGTTAAAACACTACATGACATTAAAAGACTGCGATTTTTATAGGCTGTATATATTTTTTTAAATATTAGATTTTGGGATTTAAAAATTATGCATTCTTGCTTAAAATGGGCTGGGAATTCAGATTTTCAAAAAAATTTCTAAATCGACCTATAATGTTTTATTTTAGCAAAATCCTAAATTTTGTATAGAAAAAGAAATAAAACGTTAAGGATTTTGCTATTTCATTTCAAATCTATGGGTCCGATCACGACGCGGTATGGCTCATTTGACTCGATATCGTTAGAACGTACCAATTTTAGTTCTGAGTGTCACTACCAGAGGGCGCTTTCCTATCTCTGGTTCTATGGGTCCTATCACGACGGGGTATTACTGATTCGAATCGACATCGATAGCCTTAAAGATGTCAGTTATGTACGTATAGAACAGATTGCGCCCCCTGGCGGAGAAATGTGGAACTAATGAATTTTGTAACTATCTCGGGTTCTATGGGTTCCACCACAGCGCGGTTTGGCTCATTCGACCAAATATCGAGAGAACTTACATAATTTAATTCCAAGTTTCAACACTAGGGCGATATCCTATCTCGTGTTTTATGGGCCCGATTACGACGGGTTTGGCTCATTCCACTGGATTTCGATAGTCTTAAAGATTTCAGTTATATTCGTATAGAACAGATGGCACCCCTTGGTGGTGGAAAGTGGAACTAGTGGATTTTGAAGCGCGTGCGCAGCACGCCTTCTATACGGTCCCGCAGGCAGCGGGGACCCGAGCTGGAGGTTTGTTTGGTTAGAGGTTTATATTATTCGAGGTGGAAATAAAGGGTTTTACCGGTGCGTGCGCAGCACTCCCGGTATACCGTGCTGAAGGCAGCGTTAACCCGAACCGGAGGTTCGTTAGACAGGTGGCCGCTAGCAGGCAAAGCCAGCTAGTCTACTCTATTAATGTTCGTAAACATATATGTGTGTGTGTGCGCGTGTGTGTCTGTCGTCTATAATGCCAAGGAGAGAGGCGCTCTTGGTGTCAAAAAATTCGGAAAAATCCGGCCGTCGTGGACACTCAGTATCGAAAAAATCGGCCTATAATTAGGAAAGATATTAATTAAAAATCCGTCGAAAATTAAACGCAAAAAGCATTTTTTATTGAAACAAAGGGAGAAGTTTATACTCGACTTTATCTGCACCCCGGAGAGAGGCTAGCAGGGTTGCCAAAATAGTCAGGTCGACACACTGTCACAGATCTCCCCTCTTTGGAAACACATTTAAAAAATGGACATTTGATTTATATAAATGCAAAATTATAAGTTCCATTTTTAAGGCTTACTAATAATCAATAGAAATATTCTTGAAGAATTTTATATTTTCGTTCAAATGCCCAATTTTCTGGTAATTGGGCGTCTGCTCTTATATCCAGATATTTAATACATCCCCATGGGAGGTTTTCCATTTTTCAATTATGTCTCTATGTGTAAACATCAATTATGTGCTTTTAATTAACCCAGAAATCACATGAGTACGCAACTGGTTATGTAGTTTTGTTATTATGAATAAACGCAAATTTAAGCTTAAACTTTGGATACAATTTTTTTTTTTACTAAACTTACTATTTTTTAAAACTTTTTTTAATTTTTCCATATTAAAATAGTGATGACTCTCCGGTCCGAGGGCTGCTGGACGAACATGCATTATACATTATTTTCCTCTGATCCAAGGAACCCAAATAATGTGTCAAGAGTGGGTGTTACAATGTGAAAAATAAAAATTCGCATAATTTGTATTATGCAGACAATATCTATTTCGAAAATTCCCCTTCATATTCGGAATGATACACAACTTCCAGCCAAATGGTACCTCATGCATCTCTCACAAAAGCATTTTTGAGAAAATAGAGGGTTCGTACGCATTACCACAATTTTATAATAGAATTTTCGTCTTATTTAAATGCTGAGAACGAATTTCAGGCAAAAAGGTTGAAGATCCATGTTTTAAAGCCTCATTGAATCATGTCAGGACAAGATATTATGTTGCTCTATTGTTAAATACTCACCAGAATTTTCGAAGAATTTTATTTAAGAATAAATAATACAATTTTATTACTTTCCTCGAACATTTTAAAAGGAAGTTGTTCCTTTAAATGTTGTATTGAAAAATTCTGGTTCGAATTTTGTTTAAAATTAAGTAGGATAAATTATATGCCATCATCCTTCAAATAGTTAAACAACTACCGAAAAAAGTATCTTACAAAAGAATACTTATCATACTATGTTTTATTATTTAAGACATAATAGGTTTAAAATGTTGATTGTAATAGAATGAAGCTTATGAATTATTCATAAAAAAATTATTTGTTTAGAAATCCGCATATTATCCATATAAATTATATAAAATAGTTTCACATAGTTCTCTTGCGTTTATTACTTGACTTTAGAAGGACTGATGAATATATCATCACTTAATTTACTGTACTGAGTGTTTACTTTGTAAACAAATATTTTGTGGCTTCGTAACACTTTATCAATTCATTCGTGTAGTTTACATTACTCACTGTTCTTTCATAAGTAATCTAGTTAGAAGCCAAACATAATCTTCAACTCCCGTAAATGTTTAAAACTTCAATATACAAACCTTTTACTTATAATATACACTTGAATAACTCTTTTGTCATTAATATATATTAAAATCTTCGTTTTAAACTTACGTATAATTTAATATTCGTGCATTTCAACTTGTGTTATACTCTCATCGCTGTCCACTTCTACGCCTTTATAAATCGAATAAAGTGTTTTGAGCCAGAAACTATCGAATATATGAAAATGTGTCTGTCTGTCTTTCTATATCAGAGTTCTAAATCCACAGTTTAAAAGCGAGAATAGTGAAATTTTACGTACAGGCGTATTAAAATACAGCCGAGGCAACTAGACCAATCCGAAATCGAAATCAATTATAGTTAATTTTTAATTAATAAAAAACCACCAATCTGATAGCAATTTTCAATCAAATTTAAATATTTTTCGTTATAGCAGCTGCCAAGAATTAAAAATCGACAATAAAATTCCTACCAAAATAATTAATTTTCTATTGAAAGATTTCCACGTGAAAAATTAAAATGAAATAAAAAGTTTCAAGAATTAAAAAGAAGGCGACTATGACGTCATATTGGACGTAAAATGGACATTTTCAAAGATTTCTCAATAATACAAGGAGTATGAGTATGCGTAAGTACAGAAAGCATATTAATATGACGTCATTAGAGAATTAAAATAAAATGACGATGACGCAATATTACAAGTTTAACGGACTTTTTCAAATATTTGAAAATTATACAAAGAGAGTATCAATATGATATACGCGGTACATAAAGTAAGTGGATAAGATTAAAGTGGTCTTCATGTGAATATAGCATTATATGAGTTTGTGGAACGTATTGAATCATGATAACAACCCGATTATGGAAATATTGGCGTATTTTAATATTTTGAGGTTTTTTGAAATCGTTTTCGCTGTTTTTAAATGTAATCCATATGTATATCTGCGTGTATGCCTGTATATTAGAATTTCCACAAACTTTTAGGTCCCCAGAGCTCTTTCTTAGTGAAGAACTGAAATAAGGATTTCAGATTTTTAAAAAAATAAAATGTCAGGTGTTTGTATAGCATAGTTGCCAACCTCCCGATTTTTTTAATACCAGTAAAAATCTAACAAAATATTTTGCTTTATTTAATTGCAGAAATTGAAAGATTAAATAAAACAAATATTTTTACATAAAAATATTGGTATGAAAAATGTCGGGAGGTTGGCAACTATGGTATAGGATGAATGCACCATGTCATACAAGACTACCGTAATTTCCGGCGTATAATCCGCGGATCAAACAATCATGTTTCGACCCAGAAATTTTATTTTATAAACTGTAACTTACTAGATCGCTGTAAATATTTGACTTCAATTATGGAATAACATTTCTGGGTCAATTCAGAATTGTTTGATCCGCGGATTATACGCCGGAAATTACGGTACTTTTTAAATCCTCAAACAGATACTTCAATTTTTAAGAGGCAATGATTTACTAATCGATGGAATCACTGTTGGATTTTCGGAAGATTTCCAACAAAAATTGGTTATTCTAAAATGAACAATGGCGGATGAAATTAACGCATACCTTAAATCGTCGCATATTTGGAGGCATGTTCGCAGTTTGCGACTAACAAAAAATATGAGAGTTCATCTGGATGGAAACTTATTGGATCGTCAATTTTCTGATAATTTGTTAAATACGGGGAATGGATTAACACCGCTTCATCCAGTAACTGGTCTGTTCAAAATCAGAGAAGCATTTTGTAGCACATTTGTATCTGTCGAAGAACTCAAAGCGAAAGTATTTCCAAATATTCGACATTTTACAGACCATAAATTGCTTTGCGAACGTGCGATTCTTGCACTAAAAATGACACTGTGAATAACATCAACTTCAAGGTTCAAGAAAAGTTACCTGGAGAAGCTATAGTGTCCAAATCAATAGAAACCATTGTTGAAAAAAAGTAATTGTTTTTCAGTTCGTTCCATAAGGTACAATTCAAAGACAGTTTGACGTTTTAACTTTTTAGCTTTGTGTTGCTCCAATGGTGAATGAAAGCTAGCGAATTTATAGCTGCATTCTGATGAGTTTATTATATAAATTTATGTATGATTGTGTTTTCATTAAATCTATTTGTATAACTTTCCGACTGCTTTCTTTTACTGTGTTCGGACGCTTTTCCCACAATTTTTTATAGAAAATGTTTATTTAATATTTAAATAACATAAATTTCAGACACCTCCTTTACTTACATGATTTGTAATACATATCTGCATTTAAATATGGCGAAAAAGTCTATAAAAAATTGTGGTAAAAAAGCACGAACCTTGCTTTATTACGTTTATAATACACCATGATTAATTTTGAAATTGATTTCTTCTAAACAAATATTCTTAATATCGTGGACAACGCCGAGTACTTTAGCTAGTACTTAATAAAATGTGCTCTGAATTCATTTAGTGAAACGTAGATCATATATTTCTTTTATTTATTAATGATAACTTTTGGTTAAAGTAGATTTATTTGACTTAAAATAGAGTAGAAATTGGCAGACATGTACTCTTATGGTAAAAAAAAAACCCAAAAATTCTTTTAAAAAATCTAAAGTCCATAGTTGCCAACTGTTACGACTTTCTGTCACCATTAATTCCGAATAATAGCTTTCGCCTTATTTATTCTCGGATTCTTGAGAGGGTTTAAATAAGGTGAAAAGTAAATAAGACAAAGACTAAATAAGGCGAAGACTAAATAAGGCGAATATTTAATCTAAAACATTTGTACTTTAATAATGAAAACATTACTATAAGGAGATAGCGGTATTCCATATCCGATTTTGGCACCTATGTATTAGATTGTGCAAAAAGTAACGGTGGTCTCAGGTCTTGCACGTTTCTTACTTTTGAGTAACAATATTTAGATTAGTAATGTTTGCTTTATTGAATCGCAGAATTTCTGCCATCAAATAAGCGGACATTTTCAAGATTTCATTTCGGAAATAGTTTTTGTCAAAAATACGAACGGTGCATGCCCTGAATTAAAGTACATATTTCTTTAAAAAAAAAAAAAAAAAAACCTTACAAATTTTAAATTGATAAGCTACATGTATAAAATACTCAAAATGAAGATGATTTCTAAGGTGACGTGTAACATTCAAAAATACTTTTGGCTTCGATTTTTATCATTACCTATCGCGTATTGGTGTTAGGAGCTTAAAGATCCCTAATTTTCATTATATATTTCAAATTTTCTTAATTTAATTTTTCTGCTTTTTAAAGAGCTATAACAGAATTATTTATTAGTTATTTATCCATAAATATATGAAAAAAAATAGATCTTTTAACGAGAAGTACAGGGAACATTGAATCATTTACCAGAAAAAATTAACAGAAACACTGAATGTAGCATAAACTAACATTATATCAGGGAAAAGTCTGAGGAATTTTTCCGGTTGCTTACCCTTTTAAGGTCAAGTAATTGTGTTTATGAAATCTTGAATTCACGCCAGAATTTAAAAAAAAACGAACTGAAATTAAACAAATGCAATTTTATAGCCTCTTCCCCCCAATTTTTCATCAAAGTTACTAAAGTAAAATTTTTATCCAAAAACTCTGACACAAATCTTGATTAAAATTAAGTGGTAATAAATATATCCCTCCGTCCTTGAAGCGGTTAAGCTTTTTTTCCGAGGATGCGAATGATAACAGAAGATGGCTGCTGTCAGGCCATTTGCATCCGTTACGCGACCCGCGGGTTGCAGACTTACTAATTTCTGTGATGGAATTTCGCACTTATTTAATCATAGCATTTTTTATTATAAGAAGACGAGTATTCATCTTGGAAAATAGTGGTGCGAAAATATTTTTCGAAAAAAAAAAAAAACTAAGTACCACTGCCGTTAAAATGTAATATAAGTCTATATATCTCCAAAACTATTGATCAGAATAAGTTGTAAATCCGGAGTTTTCGGAGGTGATACTTTTTATATCTAAATTAAAGCTGGTGAGACTGCCTTCAGCATACCAAAAATTTATAAAGATAATTTTTACCTTATTCAATTACAAAATTCTGGAACTAAATATTAAGATTTATTGCTTGAGATTAAGGGCAGTACAACTATTGAAAGTTAATGGTACAGTAGAACTCCAATTATCCGAATCAATTGGGACCGGACCCCATTCGGATAATCAAAAATTCGGATAATTGGATTTTTTCCGAAAAAAGGGTGTATTTTAATTAATTACAGTATGCATGTTGAAAACGGGAGAAAAAAACTATTTTTAAAGAAAAAGATCTTTTAATCAATTAAATGAAAATGCAACACTTTTACATGTTAAGTGTACTTACAAGTGCTGTACATTAGTACAGTATGTAAGTACCGTACTGTAAATGAAAATCATTGCTTGCTGAATATCTCGGTTAAAGTAAGCTGTTTGACAGTCTTCATCCATTTTCGGGCAGCCAAGTCGTGCATTTGCTTGACTGTGAGAAATTGCATGGGATCACACTCAGGCTGACGCTCCATCCACTTCAACGCAGTTTCAAGGTCGGCAATTGCTTCACTAGTTGATGGTCCCGTGTCTGCTTCAAGTTCGACACTAAGGTCATCTTCTTCTCTCGACACTTTCTTCTCTCACAGTTTCAATAATTTTAGCATCATTTAGAATTTGAAACCCAGGGTCTGAAACCCACGTGTGCCGCGCCGGCCACCTGGCGACGGACGAATCGAACAGCACTATGAGACGGTGACTCATCATCCCAATAATGTTCGCGCTACGAAAAAACAATAGCATGCGTAGACAGAATCTTTATTTTACGAATCGCAGTACGTTTCCGTCTTAATTTTTTTTTCTTGAAATTCTGAAAGCGATTCGGATAATCAGCGATTCGGATAGTCGGAGTTCGGATAATTGGAGTTCTACTGTAATTAGCGGACGTCAGATTGGAAAGTCTTGATGTAGGTCTTAATTCCGAATTCTTTTCAATATGAATTTAATAAAAGTTATCGAAATTAAAAATATGATTTTCAATTGCAAAAATGCCTAGATTATATAAGCCCATATACTTTTTACGGCTGTCTTCAAATAATGTGTCCAAACCGTGTGTTACCATTTGAAAAAAAAGAAATTTGGCGGAATTTTTAACATGGAGACAACTTTTACTTCAAAAATTGCATTCATATTCTGAATGTAAACCTTTTTCCGAGTCTAATGACTCTTTGCTGTGATATTATTCTGAATGGTCTGCAAATAAAGGCAGAAGAATTTTTTTTGGTATGGTCTGCACGTAAGTTCAAGTTGTAGATAATGCTAGGGACCTCGTTTGTCACCTCGTTTTAGCCGAATTTGTCAGTTAGAACCTTATCATTCCAAGTCAACGTTTTTGCAAAATGTGTAAAATCATGTATTTTGTTGTATATTATATAAAAAAATGAAAGAAGACTTGAACATTAAAAATTTAAACACTACGGTTTATTCCGGGTTGCTTTGCATGCTAGTCAGTTTGACCTCTCTTTTATTCAGAAATTCCGAAAGAAGAATTTTTACTTTACACAAAATGGTCTATTATTAAATAAAGCAAAATATACTATTCGGAGACTCTGGTATAAAATCGGAGTTTCTAAATAAAGAAGGAGGCCATACTGGTAACGCTGCTGTCTTTATCAAGGGAACTCAAATATGTTGAAAAGTGTTTCTTACCATCTAAAAAGTAAATTTAATGCAATTTTTAATATGTAGACGACCCCATTTCAAAAACTGCATTCATATTCTAAAAGAAGAAAATAATTCGTATCTAAAGACACCTTTAGTGTGATTTTTTCGTAAACAGTCTAGGAAGAAAGGCAGTTGTATTGATTTCATTGATTTGTCTAAACAATGAATTAAATTTGGAAAAAAAAGTTGTTTTTCATTTATAGAACTCGTATGGCAAAGTTTTCTAAGTAAAAAAAACAACAAAAAACATAATCTTTTTAAACTTTCCCTTTTACAAATATATTTTGCATGTCACACGTTAGAGCAAAAACCAATCCCGATAATAAAAAAAACGAACCCCGATTAGGGAAAGGAAACGAAGAAATCACCGAAACATGTCTAAAGATTTCTCAGTTTAAAGTATTAAATGTTTGCTCAGCTACATAGTTTATTCGCGAAGCAGCGTATACAATATAGATTTTAAAATAAATAAAATACATAATTATTTAACCCGTGAGAAATCGCGCATACCTGGGGTATGAATAGTTTTTACTTCGTCACCAATAAATACAAACAATAATTCTCAACTTATTCAGTCAGTGACAAATGCTACAAATTGTAGGATAAAATACGCTAAAGATTACTTTTCGAAAAGTAATGGTGGTAATTGTAAAATCCGTACGCACTCAGGGTATGTCATACCCCATGCGACTTCTGCCGGGTTAATTTTAGGTCATTTTGACGCCTAAATAAAACCTGAAAACATGGAAGCTTTATTCTATTATTATTTTAATTTTTTTTTCCTTAAAAAAGTCTTTGCTTGAGAGCCTATGCACTATATTTCATGAAAGTTGCTTTTGTGTGTTATATTTAATAATAAAAGAAGAATTTAAAAATTATTTGAACATAATTTAATGATAAGATATTTCTCAATATTAAAGAAGATTAATGAATTTAAAAGACTAATTTTAGTCCTAAGTTATAGCATATCTTTTATTTATGTAATCCATGAATATTAATCGAACGTTAATGCCATGAATAAAGGTAATAAAAGCTTATTTGATATTTTCTACATCCTATTTAATCCTAATTAATGTATTTGGTAAGAGATACAAACAATTTCACTCTCAATCAATATCAACATATATATCTTCCCTTTAATTTATTGCATTTTATACTTTTATTCCTGTCCCTTAAACGTATTCTTTCTACGAAAGAAATACCATTTTGATTTCTCTTACGAAGATTTGTAACTATTTATTAATTTTGTTAAATTGGTATTATTCCGACAAAATGAATGGTATAAAACAGCGTACATTAATAGAAAAGTTATATGTACAATTAGAACTAATTTACGTCATACATTTCGAATATATTAATCAGGATGAGTAGATTTTCGTCACAAGCGTTTAATAGGATATTTCGCTTTATTTAATCACTGAAAATATTACAATTACACTGTTAAAAATTTGCAGCAAACTGTCCAGTCAATTGACCGTTTTTCTAGAAAACGATAACATAACCGTAATTTAACTATATTCTGACCATAAAATGTGCAATAACATGGTCAGAATGTAGTTAAATTACGGTTATATAACCATTTTCTACAAAAACGGTCAAATGACTGGACAGTTTGCTGCAAATTTTTAACAGTGTACAGAAGGCTGCATTTAAAGAAGATAATTACAAAGTCTGCGATTTAAATATTAAATAGAAAATTTCTAATTCGAAATATTGTTCAGCCGTTTCAAACATGTATTACTATGAGGCGAAGTTCCGTCATGCATAAGAGTATTAAGAAAAAGGACAGTTTTATGGCTGAAAAACCACGTGAAAATGAAGTGTAATGTGAAATTGCACATTTTTTTGTGTGCCTTTGACAGGCAGTGGCGTAGCGTCAGGGGGGGGGGGCACGATCATTTTACTACCAGTATAATTATACACTTCATTTAGTCTTATTTAATCTTTGAACGGTATGAATTGAATAAGGCCAAATATAGGGTATAAAAATACTGGTAGTAAAGTGATCCGTGCCCCCCTTGACGCTACGCCTCTGTTGACAGGCTATTTGCAGAAACTTGCAAAGTAGCATTTTTGATGTAGTATGCCGATTGCAAACCATTGCGAATTGGCATAAGTACTTGGATCTTCATAAAGCCTAAATCCCTGGTCCTGAATATAGAATGCAGCGCCGTTTTTCTCCTGGTGGGGACTTTTTGAACTATATTTTGTTGCAGGATATAAACTTTCATGACCTTTTACATAAAATTTCCAAGTATGGTAATTTGTGGTCCAATAGTTTTCATTTTATAGAGGTTTCAAACAGAAAATTTGACAGGGTTCGTACGCTGTTACCGAAATTTTTTAATAGAATTTTTCACCTTATTTAAATGCAGAAAATTATTACAAATCATGCAATTGCAGGAGGCGTCTACAATTTCTGCTATTTAAATATTAAATAGGAAAATTCTGTTAAAAATTGTGGTAAAACCGTACGAACCCTGTAAATTTCAGAAATCTACGATTAAAAAAGACGAATAATATTGTTTTAAAAATGTGGCTTTCAAACTCCGCAACCCTTGGAACTTACCCTTTCGACGCAAGTTACTTTTAAATTAAAAAGGCTAAATTTTTCCCTTCAAATTATTTTGTGGCCTTCTTTTCCCTAGAAAATACTATTAAAACAATTATTTCAAAATTCGTCTACAAAACATTTACGGTTTAACTTTATTTCATAAGTTTTTTTTTATAAAATTGAGTTGAACGTTTATTCTAAATTTAATAAAATGAAAAACACCATACTTAACATTATACTTCAAACGAAAAAACAATTCCTTAATGTATGCATTTCTTAGGGTGCGTACATTTTTAGTACGATTTTTAATAGAAATTTTCGTCTTATTTAATTACAGGGAAATAATATAAATTGCGCGATCAAACGAATTTGTACGAATTCTGTGATTAAAAATATTAAATAGATTTTTTTTTATCAGAAATAATTTTGCTAGACTACCTAGAAATTCCAAGTAGTATACGCACCTTGCTTTAAGTATTTACTTTGTAATATTTTGATTCTGAGTTTTATTGTTAGTGAGTCAGTTGGACACATTCCGTTTTAAATATAAATTATATATCATGCAGAAAACGCTATTTAATTTAAAAGCTTATACCCACCAAGAAAGGTTTTCAGCAAAAGATATTCATATAACAACATAGCCTCAGGAAAACAAATATCTCTGAAATTTTGTGCCGAAGGTCAAGTCGTAGTTGCTGCCGCTGGAAGCAAGCTAGTGTTTAAAGAACACCTTAAATTTCGTTATTTGAGTTTTCCTATCTACATAAACCCGTGTTGAGTGTTTGGCGGGGAGGGTGGGTTGTTTAGCATATAACCAGTAATTCCAGTGGTCTACTTTTTGAAGATTCAGATTGCTTGATTGGCACCACTTTTTTAAAATGGTATAATTCGCCTTATTTAGTCCATCAGTAAGTAAGGCGAATTTTACATTCTCAGAAAACTGCTGGCAATCAGGAAAACAGAATTTAAAAAAGTATCTCATTGGCAACACTGCATATAACACTTTATGCACTTTTCCTTAAATCTTCATAGATGTAAAAATGAAAATATTTTGTGGGTTTGTCAATAAATTGGGAAAAAAAAATTAAGATGTTACAGAGAAAAATTCCGGGATCATTTAATTGGAAACCAGCAAATATCTCTTAAATTTTAAATAAGCTACTCATGTATAGAAGAAATTTGTGTAGTTTGTTCCGATTACTTTCAAAGATTTTATTTTCTGTGATACAAACGATAACTGCAGGTTTAACTCTTAGACAGACGAAAAGTTAAATGTTTGTATACTCAAAAACTAATCATAGCTATAAACCATTTATTTATGGCCTTAGTGTCCTTAATTTAAACAATATTATAGGTCATAATTAAAACACTGTTGTGAATATGAATTTATTCAATACATAAGCACATCTGTTATGCATGTGCCATATCATTGTATCTCATTAATAAAAAGAAATTTTTTACTAGGATGATTTTTAACCCTTAAAAGCATATTGTTGCCAATTGTCTACATTCCATTTCCACTTAATTTTATTCAAAAACCTGCGTTTCCGAAAGCACGTTGATAACCATAGACAATAAATCATGTGTGAAAGAAAAAACGTGACATTATTTTTGGCGGGTAAGTTATATATATTTTTTGACATTGGAATGTGGTGGGTGATAAATTTCAGTGTCTTACTTGGAGAGATATTTTCTGTGTTTGAGTTTTCCAGAAAGGAGTGATTTATCTATTTAAAAAAATTACTTCTCATTTGTTGTCCGGCAAGCTATCAATGTTTGATGTTGCATCTGAAAGTTTTATTATTTTTAATGATATATGCCAGATTTTTGAGAAATACTGCATGTTGCCAAATGTAAATGCAACTTTAAAAATAAATACTAAATATCATTATCTGTTTTTTTTTACTTAACCTATGACTACATTTCTATAAAAAACGATATTTTAAAATTCAAAACAAAAAATCATGCATTTAAGGGTTAAGGTATATATATATATATTGAAGTTGTGATGAACTCTTCGGGCCAGTCATGTAAATCAAGTTGCTGTATCTAGATTGTAATGCAAAACTATATTTTTTAAGTGAGGGATAAATTAATCTATGTGTTCAGAGATATATTTCCTGAGATTATTTGCAATTTAACCCTTTCAAGGGCGCGGTATGCGTAGCGCGTTCACTTAATTTTAAATCCATACCGCCAAATTGCACCCGGAATCTTTTAATATATTTTTAATCTCATAATATACGTGAAGAAAAGCTTTTAATGAATTCCAAATAATTTTTTTTCGTAATTTCTGGTATCATTCAATTATTTCAACATTTTAGCAGCAGATATATTTTGCCCTGAAATGTTTAAACAATGAAGCGATATCTACCTCAAATAAAATTATTTATAAATTTTTGTACAATTACAGGATTTGTACGCTTTTACCACAATTTTTTAAATAGAAAATTAGTATTTAATATTTAAATAGCAGAAATTGCAGACACCTCGTTTAATTGCAGGATTTGTAATACTGTTCTGCATTTAAATAAGGCGAAAAATTCAATTAAAAATTGTGGTAAAGGCGTACGAACCCTGAATTAAATATTAAAAAAAAAGTTGCCAGTCCTGACTCGTAATCAAAGGGATAATCATTTCCGACTAATGTAATTACGTTACTTTAATGTTGAAAACTCACCGAAATTTGAGTACAATTTCCTTTGAAAATAAATAACTGAAAGTTGAATTTTGTTTCACATAGATCAGTTGTTCTCTATACGTGGTCCTTGGACCCGTAAATCACCACTTTTTAATAAAAATCTTTACCTTATTTAATCGCATAATTTGTATCATTATATAAGTCTAACATGTTTTTTGCCAATAATTGTGTGAGAATACTTTTTACAAATAATAGCGAGTACCACTGACTTAAATTCTGAAAATAAAAAATTATACAAAAATATGGGACACATTTTAAATAATAATTTCAAAGGTAAGGGGAAGTATACTTGCTATTTATTAAATGCGGGAGTTGTACCAGGAAATTTACATTTGTAATGCACGTGAAGGAAAACCTTTATTTATTTTCAAATCAATTTGTTTGTAAATTCTAGTGGCAATTAATCATTTCAAAAATTTAGTAACATAATTATTTTGCCCGTAAAATGGTAAAGTAAGCGGTTTAAACAAAAACCTTCTCCTTTGAAATGGTAAAGTTGTAGAGTATTAGCTACTTTCTTCTTACTACTCTAGTTAGCTACTCTAGTTTTTAAATGCAAGCGTTTTCTCTGATGTGTGCGTGAAAGCGACATCTGTCCTTCGTTTTCGTTAATTTTCTCAAGTGAGTTTTTGTTTCTCAGAATCTCTGGTTCATGGTTTGGCAGTTGTACGTTCCCAAAAATTTAATGTATAAATTACATTGTATAATGGGGTGGATTATATGCAAGATAGAAGAAGTAGTTTCGATTTTTTATGAGGAGTCTAGTAGGGAATCGAGATAAAAATACTTACAATATCGAGTAATCATCTGTTTCGGTTGATTTGGCAAAATCTGGTCTTAGTGAGATTGAGGAGAATTTTAAGAATTTTTTAGTTGAATTTGGTGAAGTATTTTCAGATAGGCCAGGGTTGACTCATGTAGCTTGGCATGAGATTAACACGGGATCTCCTGCTCCTATCGGTATCGATTAAACCGTATCGATTTCGATACCACAAGGTAAAGCAGGAAATTTTTGGTTATCACATTCGGAAAATGTTAGATAACGATCTTATAATGGCGGCAGCGGAGTCTCCTTTTTGTGTCACCCGTTGTATTATGTCATAAGAATAATGCTAGGAGTAGAATAATGCTAGAATAATGCTATTAATGGCATATTTCTGTAATTAATTAAGGCGATAATTAATATTGAAGAACATGATTTTCAAAATATCGAAAGTCCTCACACATTAGGTGATTCAAAACACTCGAACACAACAACCCCGATTAAAAAGCATAAAATAGTATATATATCAGGGTTTGCATAGCTGTACCACAAATATTTAACAGTGTTTTTCGCCTGATTTAATGCCGAAAAGTATTGCAGATTCTGTGAATGGACGAGGCGGTTACGAAGTCTGAGTTTTTAAAACTAACACTAGAACCGCGGGAAATTTTACTCAAGTTTTATAAAAAATATTTTACACCAGAATGTTTATTTAAAAGTATTTAAGTTATTTATTCAACTTATTTTTGTGCGGTATATATTTAACATAATTTATTTAAAAATTTCTGGAGCGAATCGACAATTATTTATTTGGCACGAGTCAAAATGCCCCATCATCGCGGTTCTAGTGTTAAATAGAAATTTTCTTATCATGACAGACACCTTGGATAATTACAAGTAGTGTGCGAACCTTGATATATATGCAGTGTGTACCAGGATTGTTGGGACAAACTTTTAGGTGAGGTAGGGGACATCACAAGGATACAGATTTGCATATCAACCCATGGTCGGAAACGGCTTCGTTCGCCGTTAGGTGGTGTTGTTCACAACAGCATTGGAGGAAACCAGCGTTCTCAGATTAGGGAATTTTTTAATTGACAATTCATATCAGAAACTGTACATAGCATATTTGATTAATCAAGTTAAAGATATAGCCAGATTTTAACTCGAAACGCTGGAGGAAACATACCTGAATTGCCGCAGTCATTTCAGCTGTCATCGCCCGCAGAGTTTTACGAACACCGAGATGACATATACGTATCTGATTTACGGATTGACACACGGAAATGTAAGAGTAGCAGAAATATTGTATCGCGAAAGGTACCCACAGAGAGATGCACCGGAACGCAGGATGTTTATGAATTTGCATCACAATTTTTGTGAATACGGATCATTACGAGGTAATAGGCATAGTGAGGGTGGGCCACGAGTGACTCGAGCTCCCAGCATAGAGCAAAATTTGTTGGATACTGTTCGAAAGAATCCGAGTACCAGCGTATGACCAGTCGCTGCTGCCGTAGGAGGATCTCGGAGTAGTGTTCATCGTGTTTTGCAACGTGAAGGCTTACAGACATACCATCTGCAAAGAGTACAGCCACTGCTTTCAACGGATCATCCTGCACGTGACGTTTTGAACGGTGGTATCTCGACCAATATCGCCAAGACGCGCATTTCCAATCCTACGTTTCCCAACGAACACAGAACTTTCGGGCCATTGATGGCTACGTTAGCTTTGGCCCAAACTGTCAGATGGAGAGCCGCTATCATTGGCCGTAATGGCAACTTAAAAAAACTGTTATGCCGGCCACAATGAGGCCGCAACAGAATTGGCCAGAAATACAATAAGATCCTTTTAATTAGGCCACTAACGGTTAATCATAAATGATAGATTGCCTAAAACTGGCCATAATTATATTTTAAATGGCAATTATTAATGGAAACTAGCCATAGCTAGGCCATTAAAAATCATAATGAATAAAAGCTAGCCAGAAACGTGCCGTAGCAACGTCATTTGTGGTTTTCAAGAATTAAATCCAGCCCAAAACTGCCCACAAAAATAACTTTTATGGGTATTATAAATGTAAGCTAGCCAAAACCCAGCCATTGTCGCCCAATAAATATTATTTAGGCATAAATCAAAATTTATTCTATAAAAGAAAATATTTTTTAGGAGTTTATTTAAATGATAAAGTGTTTTTACGTGAAATAAAGTACTAATAATCATTCAGACTTGCCAAGTCTCCGGATTTTTGAACACCAGTATTATTTTAGAGAAAATGTTGTTCTTTTAAATCGAAGAATGTCCCGATTATATAAAACAACATTTTCTGTACTAAGATACTGGTATCCAAAAAGCCGGAGACTTGGCAGCTCTGATCATTTATGTACACTTTTCAAGAAAATTATAAATTCAATTACCTTGATTTTTTTTCAAAAATTTGAGAAACACAATGTTTGACATAGTGAATTAATTTGTTTATTTTTTCAATTATATATACTTAAAATTTATATCCAATGCCATTTTTAAATAATCATATTTCATATAAATTTTAAAAGTATATGATTAAAAAAAACTAATTAATTCACTATGTCAAGTATTTGTGTTTTGAAAAAAAAACAACAAAAAAAAAAAAACAAGGTAATTTGAACTTATAGTTTTCTTGAAAAATGTACCTAAATGATTATTAATTAGCACTTATTTTCATGCAAAAACACTTTATAATTTAAATAAATTTCTAAAAAGCATTTTTTTAACAGAATAAAATTTGAATTGGTGCTTAAATAATCTTTTATGTGTATGTATGTCTAATGTTAGTTTTTTTCTTTCTTTTTTTCACAATGGTTTTAAAATAAATTATTGTTAAGTATGTTACCAGTATAAGATGTCTATTCATTAAATCATTATTGATAGTAAAAAAAACATTTTTGCATCATTTTAATTTTATGAATATTAATTTTCACCCAAGTAATAAAATAAATAAAAAAATAAATAAAAGAAAATTGCAATACATTTTTATTTTATATAGTCCACGAATGACCAGTTTTTTTATGATTATTTATCTTTTAAAGTTTAATAGTCAAATATTAAAATAATAATAATAATATTCTAACCTTTTCACATGAAAATTCAGTAATTTGAAATTGTCATGAAATTTTTATTGTTTTTTTCTTATTCTAGTTTTCTAAATTGTATTAAAATTTACAATTTTCTTTGAGAACAATTATTTTCCACACTCAGAAAAAGAGAGGAAAAAACTTCTTTAAAAATTATTATAATGCTAAAATAATTATTTTAAATAAATTACAGTTTATTATATATTGTACTTTATTATTATAGTTTTTTTATAGATTATTTTTATAGTTTATTATTACAGATTATTTTTAAATCATATGCATTATCGGAAAATATTATTTAATAGATTTGAAAAGCGTTAAAGAAAAAAATTTGACAGAAAATTAAATCTCAATATTTTCTATTTTAAGGTAGTTCTCAAATTGCCTGCTCGACAACACGGAACTTTCTGACACATCTTAAAACGTAAAGGAATAAAATTGGTATGCCTGACTGTTGAAGTGATTTGAAATCGAAATGTGTTTTCCATTTTCTGATAAATAAAATGCTTATAATTTATTATGCTTATAATTATAATAAAAATTATAAGGATTCTTGACGACAATTTTATTCCCTTTCTCAAGCAGCCGCTTTGGGAATTCGGTTCAAAATGCCGACTTTGACAGTATTTTACGAAATATCTTCTGCCTTAACCAAAAAATGAAAAACGTCTTTCAATTACATAGTTTCTGAATGACAACACCTGCACGTTTTATGTGTTTCTAAACAAAAATTAATTGAGAAATGGGTCAGGGTTTGAGAACGTCCTTAAGCAAGTACAGTATCAGTGAATCTCATGAAATAAGCAATTGTAAAATAAATATCATTCTACATTTTGAAAAGAAAAACACGTTAAAAATTTCGTGCGGTTTTTAAAAAAATAATTCTATCGTGAATCAAATGATGCAAAAAAGATTATCACAACATATATATTTAATGAATAGACAAACTGATAAAACCTTACCAATGTTTAAGAAATTACTGGTTCGCTTCTCTCATACAAGATATAAACAGGCAACATCGCTTAAGCGCTCACTCTAACTAAATGAGAATGACTAGTCACAAAAAGCCAGATTTGAGCCTCGGGCGTGTGTCTTCCGAGAATTTTCAATCTCCCTCATCTTGACCTTGATCCCCCGTGTCCCTTCCAATGCCTCCTTCAACCGAAACTCTAATTTACTAATACATAGAAGTATTTTTTAAGAGGAGGGAGGGGGGGGGGTGGAGGGACAAAATATTTTAATGCATTTTATAAAGCGATACCTTATAAAATAAATCACTTTGTCTTCCTGTCTTGCTTTCAATTATATACATAATTTTTCTTTAAAATATTATTTAATTTTGATCATCTGGAAAAAAAAAATACTTTTGTAAAAAAATTTCATACGACATTAAAAATTAGTTACAACACCGAATTGTAAAAGTGAATTATATATTAGTAGTATATTGTTTAGGTCTGAATTTGTTTAAAGTTTTAAGGATCTTCATTTTTATTCCAGTGTGTACATAAGAAAATTCAATGTATTAAGGCTATTCTCAAATCGAAATCATAGTTTCTGACACATTTCTGAATTCAGTTTTGTTTGAAAATGCCTGAAATTGCCAGGTGTTCTTATTCAGAAACTATGTAATCGAACAGAAGTTTCGATTTTTTAGTAATGACGAAAGATCTTTCAGAAAATATTGTCAAATGTGACGTTTTGAACCAAATTTACGGCGCGACAGTGTGGGAAAAGAGAAAAATCTGTTGTCACGTTACAAAAATCGCTTATAACGCAATAAATTATTTATAAAAAATGAAAAACGCCATTTGATTCCAAATCACTTCAACAATGATCCCTGTCAATTTTATGACTTTACGTTTAAAAATGAATCAGAAGAGTGTCAAGAAGTTTCGCGTTTGTTGAGTAGGGAATTTGAGAACTGCCTGAGAAATACTTTGCAAACAAGTTAATTTTATTTGTAATTTACAAAAATAGGTAAAGGCAAAGAGAAAGAAAAATTTTCAAATATATATTTTAGTGCATAAGATCGAAATTATTATTATTATTATTATTATTATTATTATTAATATTATTATTATTTTAATACTTTCATCTAATTAAACAATGTTCTTTAAACAGTGAAAATTATTTTGAAAAAATATTTTTTTTTTATCTCCTATAATCAAAATATCAACTACTTAGCACTGGCCTTCTACTTTCTAGATTATGAAAGACTTTTATATGCTGGCTGGAAACTTAACTTACTCGCATCTTACTTAATATGCTTTCATAGAAAAACAAATTTTAAATAACAAAAATTATGCTGAAAAAGTGAAGAAAAAAGATTTCTCTGTATCTTATAATCAACATTATATCAAGTAGACGATACTGGCTTTCTGCTTTCTAGGTGATGACAGGCTTTTACATACTGGCCAGAACTTTAACTTTAGTGGCTACTGAGCGTGGAAAATGCAGTAGTTTTCTCCGCGCTCGCCCGTTATCCGTTAGTCTACTGCTACCGGATGTAGCGGCGCATCAGTTAATATACAACGGCGGCTGGATACAAATTGCCGAAAAAATATTTGGCCATAATGTTTACAACAAGCGGCCACATATGACGTGTTGGGTTTATTTACAGATGAGGCGTACTTCACGCGAGATGGTGCGTTCAACCACCACAATGCGCATTTATGGGCTGGCGAGAATCCCCATGGTGTGAGACCACATGCTGCTCAACATCGCTTTTCAGTGAATGTTTGGGTTGGTGTTGTCGGCGACCTCTTTGTCGGGCCTTACTTGTTTTCAGCACCTCTAACATCTGCAGATTATCGCATCCTTTTGCAAGTGGTGCTACCAAGCTTACATGACACTATACCACAACATGTCAGACGCCATATGCAGGGCCTGATTACCAACGGGGCACACTTCCACCAGTAAAAAAGAATAGAATTTTTTCACTTATTCATGGTAGTAATTTTACATGATTATAAGACGAATTTTGCATTTAATAAGACGAAAATTTTTATTAAATTTTACTGGTGGAAGTGTGCCCCGTCGGTAATCAGGCCCTGGCCATATGTGGTTTCAACATGATGGGGTACCCCATTATGGCAGATGTGTTCGTGAACATTTGAATCGGGTGTTTGGTCAACGATGGATTGCACGTGGTGGACCGGTTCCCTGGCCTCCACGCCCTCCTGATTTAAGCAGCATAATTTCTTTGGGTTGCACTGAAAAGTGCTGTGTACGCAAAGACTGTGGATTCCGATATGGATCTGTTTGCAAGACTCGTCTGTGCTGCCGCGAATATACAACAAAATCTAAGTGTATTTGAGCGAGTCCGTCAATCCATGGTCCAACGGTGTAAGGTATGCATTGCTAGCAATGGTGGAAAATTTGAACATATTTTGTGACATTTTCACATATCATCTACCACAGCACATGTAATATATTTGACAAATAAATTATTTCAAATGATCTCAGTATTGTGTCACTTCGTTTCTTGTACCTGTCATACTAGTTTCCCATGATGTTTCCGACCATGGGTTGCTATGCAAATCTGAATCCTTGTGTTGTCCCCTACCTCCTTTTAAAGTTTGTCCCAATAATCCTGGGACACCCTTATATTTTAACTATCGAAATTAAAATATTCGAATAACTAATGCCACGAATAATTTAACATTTTGAACTCTTTTGACACCTATACGGTGACATACTAAGTTTAACCTGAAATGATTGATTGAAACCAGAATTTAAAAACAAATTTATTTGGAAATTAGTAAAAGCTTTTATTCACGTACACTTAATAAAAGGAAATTTTTCGTTCAAAAATTCTGGTGTCAATCAATCATTTCCGATTAAACTTAGTATGTCACCGTATATGGTATCAGTGGTGGGCAAAAGGCTAATTATATTTAACCTTTCAGGGGCAAAATAATTACATTGGTAATATGCTGAAATGATAGACTGCTTAAAGAATATACGGACGAATATGTTAGCAAACAAATAAACGCTTTTTTCCGCGTATATTATTCAAATTTTGTTTAAAAAATTCTGGTACAATTTTAGTAGTTGGGTATTAAATTTAACTAGTCACCCTTTGAAAGGGCTAATTACCTTCTTTAATGTTAATGTGAATCAACTAATTACATCTAAAAAAAATTCTGGGATTAAAAATTATTCATTACTAGAGATTAATTAGACAGAAATTTAATAAGAACAAAAAATGATATGAATTTTTTATATATTTTAATTGATGTAACTCTCACTATTAAAGTTGTTGAAGAAAATAAACTAATCTGAGTGATTAGGTTTTATAGAGGAAAACATTCGCAAGTCCGTAATTAGTTTTTCTTTATTCTAGCAGCATTTCAGAAATGAAGATTAAAAATGATCTGTTTTCGAAGATTACAAAAAGAAAAAAATTAAAAGAGTTTAGATATTAAAAATTTTTTCAAATATTGAAATATTTAGCCCTAAGTGATAGTTGCAAATAATAGTTTTCTGTGTATTTTTTATTTTCGTCATATATCCCGTAAGGCATGGTGACATCACGGCGACGTCACTGTGAAGTCACACTGTGACTTTGTGACAGTCGTCGTGACGTCACGTGACGTCGATGTGAAGTCACTGTGACGTAAATGCGAGGTCGTTATGGCCGTTTTCAAGGCTTTCTGTGACCTCACAATGTGACTACTTTGTGAAGTCACCGTGCGACTTCAATGTGAAAAATGTGACGAATCTGCATCGGATAGGGTGACCAGATTTTACCCGAATCCTATACGGATTGTTCGGATCAAAAAATTTTTATGGTTCAAGTTTGTGACGTTTGTGACGACACTGCACCGGGTCGGGTGACCAGATTTTACCCGAATACAATCCAGAAACTTCGGATCGATCTTTTTGGATTTGTTTGGCTACAGAATAGATTTGGATTAGTTGTCGTGTGACCTGATTTTCGTGAACCCGATCTGACCCGAGTCGGGTATAATGTTTTTACTGTAAATCTTGTTCAGAATAGAATCTTGCATACGACCAAGTAACCAGATTTTATCAGAAATTGTGTTACGATACAATTTCTGATGTCGGCTCGGATCTAGAGTCATGCACGAATCCGGTTATATACTTCTTGAACATGATTGAATGTCTACTTGAACATGAATGATGGTTGACTGAAACTATATTTACATTCAACCCGTAATCTTACCCTAACCCAACAACAACAACAACAAAAATTCTGTAGGCCCACAACCCGACCGAACCTGATAAATGATTTCGCATAGATTCGGATAACAAGATTTCACCAAATACGGATAAGATCGACGATAAGGATTGGATCGGCAATCATTTTTTTTATGCAACTCGTATTCAAATTAAAACTTTGCATCTGATTGGGAAACCGGCTAATGTAGCCGTTAAACAAGAAAATTATAAATGTAAAAAACGCATACTAATATAAAAATAATAGATGAATCCATTAAAAATTATAATAAAATTAAATATTTTAATAATATGAAATTCTATTGTGCAAATAACCACTTTTAAAAATAACTTCGACTTCCATTTGTTTTATGTAACCACCAAAAATGTTGACAATAATTAAAACTATGCTATTTTGCTTTTAAGTATTGAAGTTTTTAAATGTGTATACTTTGCCATATTTCCCCTCGTTCAGTATCACGAAACTTTCTGACACATTTATGAACAAATTTTTAAACGCTTGGCACTTGCATGCCTGATTATTAAAGCGATTTGGAATGAATAGCGTTTTCCATTTTTAGATAAATGAAATGCTTAAGAGCAATTTTGGTCACTTTTTTCCGTTTCTGACGCTGCGCATCGGAAATTCGGTTCAAAACACCGACTTTGATAGTGTTTTCTGAAACATCTTTTGTCAAAAATGGAAAATGCCATTCTATTACATATATTCTGAATAAGAACACCTGCCAATTTCATGTGTTTCCGAATAAAAATGAATTCAGAAATTAGTTATTTTGGATTTGATTACAAATTTAATGAAAATAAAAGTATAGATTTTTAAATAAGCATTGTGAAAAATTTATATTAGGAATCCATTTAAATAATAGATCTACCTATTGTGCGATATTATTAAATAATAAACATTGTATCAAGCAATAAAACATTTTTCGAAGCAAATGAAATTTAAAACTTCGGATCATAAACGCAAAGAAAAAAAAAAAAATTTTTTTTCTTTACAAATTATTTTATTTATAGTTTTTGATAGAATACTAAATGCAGAGCTTAAATATCAATTTTTACTATAGAAAAAAATCGATAACATAACTGGAAAAATTACCTTAACTGAATAGCTGTTTTATTGTTTCATCAATATTCATTATTTTTTTGCACCTAATATTGACATATCTTGACAACTAAATTTGTAATGAGTTAAATTGTCGCAATTATTTCAAATATACCAGAAAATTATTTCTCAAAACCTCCACTAGCTAAGAAATTTTTAAATTGTAAATCAAATATTAATAGTTTTAACAATTGCAATGTTTTTAATTACAATGAATAACTATGAAAATTGAACTGAGAAACGCAAAATATAAATACATTCCTCGTTATAAATAACACTTTACATTTAGAATATATATTGTTAGTAAATACTTTAAGCTTTTTTCGAAACTCTCTATTTAAAACGATTTAAAACATTAAAGATAAAATTTTATACAAGTGATTAAAAAAAAATAGATTTAAACATCTTAACATTTAAATAATGCACTATTAATGTACCATTACTAAATATGCACTATTAACAAAACTGCGAAGACATTAAAAGTTACCTGCTAATCTATAAGTAAAACCACCAGTTCTAGGGATTAAGTTTTAATGGTCGTTGACTGCTTCCTTTTCATTGAAAAGGAGACTCAAATCCACTGCTTTAATTTTCAAAGTGTCCAGCTTAGGTGTGTTCATAGATCTCAGATATCAAATATCGCACGCAGACCTTAATAACACACCCAGCTAGACATAAGGATAGGTTAAAATGGATGATTCACTTTAAAACGATAATTTACTTTCACGGTATAAATTCTACAATATACTTCCACAAACTAAAAGAACACCACGCACTCTAATCCGCCGATGAAATTAATCGTCTGCCCTCAACATCTGCGATCATGATCTGCGCAGTAATGTTTACCACAAAGTAACATCTAGCAGGTGTTTCCAGAAAAAAAATAGAAAGAAAACAGTTAAATAAAGACATTTCAAATGCTTTATAGTTTATATGGCTGACAAATAACTTCTAATAAAACTATAATATTCTGTTTTTATATGAGAGAGTTTAGTATTCTTGGAAATGAAGCTGTGAAAATTTAAATTTTTATATATTTTTTAATCAGTTGCATTTGTTTTAGGCGTCCAAAGTAAACATAAATTTTAAATAAAAATGGATTTAATAGTCTTTATAAAATAATTACGACATAAATATAAATACTATTCTGCAATCAGATTTCCTAAATACGATTTTTTCATTTTTTACACTCTATTGAAAAGAGCAATATATTTAACAGAGGTGATATCTTATTAAGCACTGACCAGTTTTGGAATAAATTGCTATAGGAATGACATATACTTTATGACATATTTTTAATTCGTTTTTGTTCGGAAACGCATGAAATTGGCTTTTGTTTTTATTCAGAAACTCTGTAATTGAAAGACGTTTTCCATTTTTTAGTAAAATCAGAAGATCTTTCAGAAAAGAATGTCAAAAACAGCGTTTTGAACCAAATACCCGACGTATCAGGGAAAGAAAAGAGAAAAACCAGTCGTCACGTGACACGAATTGCTTATAACTCGATAAGTAATATATTTATCAAAAATTGGAAAACTCATTTCGATTCCAAATTGCTTCCATAGTCGGTCCTGCCCATTTTATGCCTTTGCGTTTAAAAATGAGTCAGAAAGCTTCGCGTTGTGGAGCAGGTCAGTTGAGAACCACCTTAAATATTCAGTACAAGAAAAATCTTGAACGCGTTCAACGGTCACCCCGAGCACCCCCGATGTCGAACTCGCAAATATGGTGTCCTCACTTTTTAAACAGAAAGCTGATGATTGGGTTGAGTGGCACCTCAAAATAATAAGAGATTGGAGATTTTTAAAATATTTTTAGTATCACATAATTAGCAAATGAGTTCTATGTGGTGGTAGGAAAAAAAATTAAATGTTTGTATTTAAAATGCTAACAAATCTCTAAATCGCTAACAGTTTTATTAGAATGGGAGATCTATTTCTGAATTACTTTTCGCCAAAACTTTCCTACGTTACTAAATTTCTATTTAAGGATTTTTACCTGTGTATTATATAGTATATTTTGTTAAATTTCATGAAAATGGCAATGAAAATTGTAAAAAAATATCTGCCTCATATATGTAGACAAATATTTATTTATTATTTTATTTTGGAAATACAATATATTTAAATAATGTGTGACAATGTTTTTATTAATGATTTAGGGACATGACATAATTCAATTCTATATTTTATGAGTTTTTTTCCAAATTCTCTCTCCGATCACACCGTGAAGTCACAGAGTGTTGGCATTTTGGTCATAGGTTTTACGTGACTTATGTGACTTGCAGTGACGTCATTGCAACGTCACAAAATTTTTTAAAGCTGTCAAAAAGTAATTTTCTTCATGCCATAAGATGTTCTAAAGTTTATTTTAAGTTTTCTTTAGATCTTCAAGACGTTCACATTTTGATCACAGTGTGACGTTACAAAGTGGTGTCATTTTGGTCACAGATGTGACGTGACGTACGTGACTCACAGTGACGTCACAATGACGTCACTGTGACTGTGCATGCTATGCGGGATAACTATATCCTTATCAATAAAACTAATTCCACTTTAGAAGAAAAAAAAACTATACTTTTACCGATTGACATCAAGGTTGCGGGTTTTCCCTCCTGTTTTGTTCGGGAATTTCAAGCTCACATCGGAAAGTTTGGAGAAACTCCTATTTTTTGTAACCATGAAATCATTAAGCAAAGCCAAATTTATAAATCAGAAAATTCATGTTGATTATTTGATCTAATAATCAACATGAATTTTTCTATAAGAATATACTGGTGTTAATCACTTTTTTACTGTATTTTTCCCTGACCTAGCCACCCTGATTACTAATCCACAAGCCGACGTATACAATAGGGAAAACACGTGATCAGTCCCACCAAAAGAACCACGAAACCAACAAAACTTGGCAAACTGCCAATCAAAGCTGAATATTTCATTTCATTTTCTCCATGGCGAGTAAAACCGTGATAAAACAAATCGTACTGACAAATTCTGCTTTGCCCGAGTTTTCTCGGGATAATAAGTAACTTCAATATATACGAACCCGAGATAACTTGGAATAATCAGGCAAGCGGTTAACTATTATGTAACTAATGCCATTTTCATTTTATTTCGTGTAGAAAAATTTGGCTATATGGTAGCCTCATTTGTCCACAAAATGTTCAGTCCAAATGAAAACAATTTCTTCTCTCAGAAAGAACAATCCCGCGTCCAGAACAGGACATACTTCCACCAGTATTTACTAAAAGTAATTTTCGCATTATTTATTATAGTAACTATGCACTTAAATAAAGCGTCGTCTGGTATTTAAAAATGGTGGTGGAATTTGTCCCTACGGTAACTGCGATCTGAAGTTTTGTGCGAGGGATTTCAGAATGGTATTATGTGCCATTTTTCATTACTAAAGACTTGCTTATATGGGATGCACATTTGGTTTCATTTCTTAAGAAAAATTTCTGGTTACAGAGTGTTTGATTGATTTTTAAAAATGGAAAATTGGTAGCTATGATGTGTGCTGGGTGTCATTATAAGACTGAAACGCGCTTTAATTTTTTAACTGTTCAATGTAATTTGTAAAATTGTTAAAAATAAGGTAGGAAAAAGTTTATGTTAATTAAATAGTCGTCCCACACATTAGATTTTAAAAGTTTACACTTTTTAAATTTTCATACGACTACTTATCAAAATTGGCCAATTAGAAATAAAATTATTTTGTTCCTACATGATCATTGCAGAAGATCGCATTTAATTATCTTTAAAATTAAAGTAGTTATGCTTAACACTAAACATACCGTGAATTTTACAAAACTTTATAAAAGTATTTCACACCAGAATTTTTATTTGAAAGGATATATCTTTTTTATTTAAATTGTGTCTGTGCGATTTATATTTTATTTATTTTCTGAAAAAATTTCGAGCTTGAATGGAAATATTTTTATTTGGTATCGGTCAAATAACCGGTTGTTGGTATATTTAGTGTTAATCTAAAGTTGGCCATTGTGAAAGGGTATCTTATATCATGTAAGAAAAAACGTACGGATAATAAACGTATGCAGTCAACCTTTAACAAAAAATAACTGATGCTTGGAATAGTACTAGTGGCAAATAACACCAAAATATTTACAGAAGCCCGATTTGAGGAGCTCAGTAATATATTGGAGACTGGCTCTGCAGCAACACTTTGTGTTTTTCTTCCTTCTAGATCTTTAAATATTTAAAGATCATTGTAGTTTTTTTGTTTGTTTTTTTGAGAAAAAATAAATCTCATTATATTAATATTAATTTTACAAATAAATAAATAAATAAACAAATAAATAAACAAGACAATTAAAATGTATCAGTCATAAGCTAAAACACTTAATATTTTCATTTATAAATCATAATTTAACTTTTTAATCACCTTAAATTCCTTAAAATTGACCAGTTCGTTCTAGAGATTTAAAGCATAGGAAGACTGGTTGTTAGATTGATTCTCCCGGTTTTTCCCTGTTTTCTAAAAAGTAGATATCTAAAAGCGAAAAACTGCAGATTGTATCCTGAACATTAGTCCTTTCAATCTCCGCAATATTACTTAAAACGGTCAATTAGTTCCAGAGATTTTGAGTACTGACAAAATGGTTGATTGGTTGATTAATTCATTCAGTTTTTTTTTCTGTTTTCTCAAAAGCTTTTTTCGATATCGGAATGCGATAAACTGCGGAATGTATGCTGAAGCCTTTTCTATCTGCGTCTGATAAACTTAGCGTTTTTAATGCAACCGTTGTTGAGCCTTTTCTGGACAAACAGCCCTCCATCCAAGAAAAAAAAAAGTAAATAAAAAATAATTATATTCCACTATAGTCGACAGGTAAATAGTTGTTTTTCTGAAAATAACAGACAGACACTCCAATTTTATATATATGTATAGATGAGAGAAAACACTTTAAAAATACTTTATGAATTCCTCATTTTTGCTTGCATTACTATGTCTAAAACAACATTTGTTTGTTTAAATGATTTCTGACTATGAAGTGCTTTATTCAGATGTATTTATAATGCATTTTAACCCACTCTTTTATATATTTTGATCTGAAGAACGCCATCATCAATTTGTGAATGATCTCTATTTTTACAAATGGTTGGTTGGTTGTATAAGGTTTAATGGCGCAAGATCCCATTGGGGACAAGCTGCGACAAAGTAAAAGTTAAGAAAAAAACTAATAATTTCAGATATTCACAACAAAACCAAAAAAGAAACAAAGCATAATGAGCAAAACATCTGGATGGGGCCACCCATCCAGATATAGTCAATGTTTAAAACAAATATTATGAGTTCTTAAAAAAGTAAAGTATAAAAGTATATACTAAGAAATATATCTGGATGGGGTACCCCATCCAGATGTCAAGTTAAACAAGTATACATTAACATTGTTATAGTTAAAACATGAAGGATGTATAAAAACTATATCTCAAAATAAAAACCAGAATGTTTTAAAAAATGAAAGAGTGCCCCATGAGGTGTTTCCCCAATGAGGTTTGTCAAGATTGGTGATGATGAATTAAAATATATTCTATACAAGTGCCGGAGGCCCGGACAGTCAGTTAAAACATGATAAGTGGTCAGGTAATCAAAATGACAATGTGGACACATGGGTGCATCCTCCCGAAGTAAAAGATATTTATGAGTGATCCTTGAATGTCCAATTCTCAGACGAGTCAAAAGAACATCTGTTTTTCTTGGATAACTCGGAGGCCACGTCATGATTGTGGGTTTTATATGATGCAGCTTATTCTTGTATTCCATATCCCAACTTTCTTGCCATTTATTATGAATAAAGTGTTTTATAAAAAATTTAACGTCTGAGAATGGAATTTTATGGTGTAATGAAATAAGAGCAAGTTTTGCCGCCTGATCTGCTTTTTCATTTCCAGGAATACCCATGTGTCCAGGTACCCAGCAAAATAAAATATTATAACCACGCCTAGTCAAATTATTATAAAAATCCAGGATGGCTGAGACATACGGATGCTTTTTCAAAGACTTTATTGCGTCAATAGAACTATTTGAGTCAGTATATATGATGAAGGATGTTTTATGATGGTGAGATATATGTAACATGGCTCTCTCTATAGCAATCAACTCTGCCGTAAAGACAGAAATTGAACTGTGAAGCCGATAACTGAATTTAGTGTTGTCAATAAAACCCCCGCAACCAACAATATTCCCACTCTTGGAACCATCTGTATAAATATCAGTATAGCTATTATATTTTGCACGATGTGCAGCAAATAGTTGTTGGAAAACAGTAGAAGCCAAGTTGTTTTTGTCATAACCTTTAAAAGGATGGAGAGAGGTAGTTTTAGGAGGATTCCAAGGAGGGAGAACATGCAAAGGACATGGACTCACCTCGATATTTTTCAATGGGCCATTATCAATAATGATTCTCATTCTGAGACCAAAAGATGGGATGCATGATGGTCGATGCTGATAAAGAATATCATTGTCAGTATTTATAAGATACGCGTGAAGAGGATGACCAAGATGAGAAAGAACACTGTAATATAATTCTAATGAAAGTTTTTCACGAGTATGATGTAATGATGGTTCATTACAGTCAACATAAATACTTAAAATTGGAGATGTACGAAATGCACCAGAGCAGACACGTAGTGCGCTGTGGTGCACAGTGTCAAGTTTTTAAAGAGCAGATTTACTACCCATATAGCACCAAAGCTCCTGAAAACCTCCCCAGGAGTTCCAATTCATCCCAAATTCCTCCTGAAACTGTAATGACGCTATCAGGCGTTCCTGGGGAAGATACTTTAATCACTTCCCCAGGACTGATCTCCCAGATCCCTCCCAGGGAGCAAGCTCCTCAGGACTGATCTCTCAGATCCCTCCCAGGGAGCAAGCTTCTCGGGATGATATTCCTAAGGAAGTACCTAGGAAAAGACGGTGCTGGTGCCATCTCATGGGTGATTTTGACACTAAAATAACTTATTATAATTTTTTATTAAAAAAAAATATTTGATTTGATGTGGTTCGATTGTTTAATTAATATAGTTTATATTATTATTTGATTTATTTTATTTCCTAAGCACATCTGGTTATTGTTTAACTTTTAATTATTGTTATAATATTTAATTATCCTTATTTAGATATATTTTTAATTTATAAAATGCAATCAAAATGTAGTTAAATAAATAATTAAAATAAATTAATCTTTAAATATAAATTGAAAATTTATTATTTATTTAATTTCTGATCTTTTAAAAATTAACTTATATATTAATTCATTTTATCATTACATTCATTAATTATTTTTTCTGAACTTTCAACAATTACTTATATATTTTTACTATTACTTTTTCATCTAACTAATAATTTTACAGTGATTTCACTTATATACTTTATTAGTTTCTATAGAAATAATTTAATTTTAAATATAAAAATGATTTACTTTCTCATAATAAATTATTTTTATTTTCAATTATAAGAAATCAGAATTATTTTTTTCGAAACACGAAGTTTAATATATATTTATATATTTGTATATAACCATATTTTATAAATTAAGGATTAGAGATACCTACTAAAAATTATTTCTTCTGATCCTATAAATATAGTCTTATATATTGAATTATTATTATTATTTGTATTAAATAATTAATCATTTCATATTAATTTGTATTATATATATAAATAATTTTTGGATCAATATTTAATTTTAAAATATAAATTAGATTTTTTTTTCAGCTTATCTCTAATCTATTAACATTAAAATTCTGTATAGATACAAATATGTAAATATATATTAAACTGTTGATAAAACGCTTATTTGTAACAAATTTTTGATTCCTTTTGATTTCTTACAGTTACGGAAAAAAACCCTCATTTATTAGAAATAATAAAAGATATATATATATATATATATATATATATCAAAAATTTGTTCAAAAATTGTTCAAAAAAATATTTTTGTTACAGACACAAATTTTATTAACAGTACTTTTTTTCATATTTAACTAGTTACAGATATAGAGTAGAAATGCCCATACTTTAAAAATTAAGAGTTAAAGAAATATTATTGTCATTTTAAACAGCAGTTTCATGTAGGTAATTGAAAATTAAACGATGTATTTATGTATCTTAGGGTGTTTCTCAAATGATCTGCTCAACAACGCGAAACTTTCTGACACATCTTTTGACATATTTTTAAACGCAAAGACATAAAATTGGCTGGCCTGACTATTGAATTGATTTGAGATCGAAATGAATTTTCCATTTTTTGATAAATAAATTACTTATCGGGTTATAAGTGATTCATGTTACATGACGACACGTTTTTCTCCTTTCTCGTGCTACGGCGTCGGAAATTCAGCTCAAAACACCGACTTTGACGGTATTTTCTGAAAGATCTTCTGTCTTTACCAAAAAAATGGAAAACATCTTTTGATTACAAAGTTTATAAATAAGAACACCTGCCAATTTCAAGCGTTTCCGAACAAAAATGAACTAAAACATATGTCATAAAGTAGCCAATTTGAATTTGAGAACAGCCTAGCATGCATAAACTCAGAAAAGCTTTTATAGATATATCGTTTAACAACTTGTAATATGATAATATCAATATTAGAAATCAAATTGAGTTTTGCTTATTCTAATTCTAAATTTAAAATTATAATATTTCTAATTTAAAAAAAAGGGCATTTTGAATTTGTCTTTCAATTTTTGGTTCATAAAAACGTCAATTTTTCTCTTACTTTGTTTAATTGTGATTATTTATAATTTAATTTATTTAATTTAAAATATTTTTATTTAATTGGCCCCTTTATCATAGACCCCTGACCCTGATATATGTGGCTCCTAACTAAAATGATAAAACGCATTGTTGTTGCAAATGATAAAACACGCCTTCCCTTTTCCCTTTTATTGCGATGCCGCGTGGGGAATTCGGTTCAAAACGACGACTTTCGCAGTATTTTCTAAAAGATCTGCGTTTACATAATAATAATAATAATAATAATAATAAATAAAAAAAGGGAAAACATTTTTCTTGTATTACATAGTTTCTAAATAAGACCACATGTCAATTTAATGCATTTCCGAACAAAAACAAGTTAAAAAATGTGTCAGAAAACAGCTCCTTTGGGTTGGAGAACAGCCTTAAATAATTGATACGCTTTTTTTCTAGTTATCAATTTAATATTGTATTGAATATATATCAAAGGGTATGCATCTTTATTTGCAATAAAAGTTACAGAATTCCTGCTATACGAAGCATAAAAATATGCATGTTTTCTATTTACTGACTTTCATAAGAAGAGAAATATATACATGAATACCTTATAAACGATTCAGGTACAACGGCCGTGTAGCGTAATCACTAGAGCGTGTTTCTCGTATGCGTAAGTACCCAGGTTCAAATCCAGTGGGCGGTAAGAAAGATTATTCCGTAAAATCTGTATCATAACTGTCATGTGATTCTGTGTGCGTGATTAATAAAAGTAATGTGTATTATGTAAATTTTTAAAAGATAATGTCCGTATTTATTAATTTTTAAAAAAAAGAAAAGAAAAAAAATAAATACTTTTTACATTACGTCGAATAATAATAACTTCGGATGTTTTTTATGCACATTAAGTGACCCTGAAGTCTCCCAAATTCCTCCGGTATTACTTCCTAAAATCTTCCCTAGAACAACCTGAGGAGGAACCTGAAGGAGGTCCTGGGGAGCTCCCTGGGATGCTATGAGGCGGACATTTTCGGTTCCTGAGGACCTCCTGATGACAAATTTTTGCATCCTCAGGGATGCCTGGAGGATGAATGTCAATCTTCCTGGGGACGTCCTAGGGAAGCACATGTGCTATATGGGTAGCAGAACCATAAACCTGGCAGGCATAGTACATTTTTGATCGTACCACAGCTCGATAGATTTTTAAGAGAGAGGTACGGTCTGCTCCCCAAGAAGTATTTGAGAGTACCCTCAATAAATTAAGCGATCTTTTACATTTTGTCCGTAACTGTAAAATATGTGGTAAATAAGTAAGTTTTCTGTCAAAATGCAGACCAAGATAACGAACATTGTCCACAACAGGAATTTGGGATGAACCGATAAAAATTTCAGGATCTGGATGCAGGCTCCTACGTCTACAGAAGTGCACACAAGATGTTTTGTCATGAGAAATTAGGAAACCATTTTTGTTAGTCCAATTAAGAATACTTTTGATTGCAATTTGCAGTTGTCTTTCAATAAAACGAAAATCCTGTCCCATACATATAATGCGGAAGTCGTCAACATAGAGATCCCCCTTCACAGAAGGAGGAAGTTGTTTAATGATGTCGTTTATTTTAATAGCAAAGAGGGTGACACTCAAGACACTGCCCTGAGGTACACCCTCTTCTTGTACATAAAAACTGGATCCTCCAATTATAACTTGAAATCGTCGAATGTTTTTAATAAAAATTGGAAGGTTCCCACGAAAGTTCAGGTTAAAAAGATCGCGAAGAATCCCATAACGCCATGTTCTGTCATAAGCTTTCGCCATGTCAAAAAATACTGAGACCAAATGTCTGCGTTTTAGAAAGGCTGTCCGTATGTGATGTTCCAAATGGATTAAATTATCAATAGTTGACCTACCACGTCGAAATCCACTTTGAAATGCAGCAAGGCAGTTAGTTTCTAAAATATGCATGAGGCGGCAATTTACCATTTTTTCAAGAAGTTTGCAAAGGCAGCCAGAGAGTGCAATTGGCCTGTAATTATTGGGATTGGTAGCATCTTTTCCTGGTTTAGGAAAAGGTATAATGATAGCTCTGCACCAAGCTTTAGGAAAAATCTGCTCGATTCATATCCTATTAAAGAATGAGAGAAGATTATTCAAGGATAGTGCAGAAAGGTACTTGAGCATAATGTATGTAATCCCATCGTGACCTGGGGCAGATAAATGGCTGTCTCTCAAGCATTTTATAATCTCTGATTTAAGAAATGGCTCATTATATGCATATGAGTGATGAGAGTTAAAATTAATCCTTGTTCTTTCAGTTTGTCTTTTGTATGATAAAAAGGGTTCTGGGTATGAGTCAGAGCTTGAAATGGATGCTAGGGTACTCCCTATTGTCTCAGCAATGTTTTTAGGTGATGCGATGGTTTGACCGTTTTGTTTTAAAAGAGAAATACGATGATCAGAGTAGACGCCCATACATTTTTTCACTTTGTTCCACAGTTCTTTACTTGATGTATTGGAATTAATGCTTGAGATGTAGTTGATCCAGGATTCACGTTGGCTTTTTCGTCGCACTCTTCTAGCTTCAGCCTTTGCTTTTTTATATGCTATATACTTAATATTATTTGGGTACCTCCGAAGTATTCCCCAAGCCTTCAGTTGTTTTTTCTTTGCATTTTGGCAATCACTATTCCACCATGGCTTTCTATGTTTATGTTTAGATGACGTTTTACGAATGCTAGAATCTGCAGCATTGATAATACATTGCGTTATATTATCAAGCGCATTGTCAATATTCCCCTGTATCATGTCAGCTGTGATATTTGCAAGTGCTGTAAATGTTGGCCAGTTGGCTCTGTCATATATATAACGATTGGTAGAATTGTTACTATTCCTATCAGGAGTAGTCAGTGTAATGAAAGTGGTCACTGCCGTGCAGGTCATGAGAGACCCAGAAATTCCAGAATGGATAGAGTATTGGGGAGCAAATTGTAAGGTCTATTGCATGGAAAGTACGGGTTGGCTCATGAAAATATGTGTGATCACCATTATTGAGCAGGCATAAGCCGTTGTCAGAAATAAATTTTTCAATAATATCACCACGTTGGTTAGAATCATGGTTGCCCCAGAGTTGATTATGTGCATTAAAATCTCCAATAAGTATGAATGGAGCCGGGAGTTGGAGAAGGAGGTTATAGATTTGTGCTGATTGAATAGTTTGGTTTGGAGGTAAGTAAATGGTACATATTGTTATAAGTTGTTTAATATTGACACGGACTGCAACAGCTTGTAGGTTTGTATTTAGAGATATATAAGAATGGGGTAGATTATTGGATATGAAAAGAGCCACTCCACCAGTGGCCCTTCCATTAGCTGCAAAATCTTTTCTGTAGGTAGTATAGTTACGTAATTTTGCTTTGTCATTGGGATTTAGATGGGTTTCTTGTAGAGCTAAGCATAATGGTTGATGGTCAGAGAGAATATCACGGATTTCCGCATGTTTATTATGATATGCACGGCAGTTCCACGAGATAATATTAGTCATTATTGATTTTTTAGATAGATATATCAACGTCACTTTGTTCGGAGGTAGTAGACATACCATCTCCTCCATCGTTCAGTTCTGCATCCGGTTCTGGATGAAGCACTGAATGTCTGAATTCGGAATGTCTTCATCCCGCATACGCATAACATTTATTTTATTATTTTGATCTGGTTGAGTTTCTTTTTTGGGTAGTTTAATTTTTTTTCTCTTATTAGCTGGGTTTTCAGATACAGAGGATTTAATTGTTTGTAGGCCATGTTTTCTGAGTCAGATCTGCGATTTTGTTTTATTGGTGTTGTTTTGGTGGTATTTTGAGAGGTTTTTATATGGATTGGAATTTTAGGAAACAAGGATTGTGATGACTTTGAAGAAACAATTTGTGGTGATTTAGGAGGACGAGAATTTCCTGATTTAGTAGAAACGGATTGTGTTGATCTTGTTGTCGAACCAGAAATAGTAGACAGGTTTTCTTTTGTTGTACCAGAATTAGAAGACAGGTTTGCTTTAGTTGTACCAGAATTAGTAGACAGGTTTTCTTTTGTTTTTCTGTTTGAGTGGCTATTGTTTGATATTTTTTATTACCAGTTAATGCAGCAGAGAAACTTATGCCTGTATTTGGTGTGCGAGACTTAACTATTTTTCTTGCTTCTGGATATGAAATGTTTTGTTTTGTGCGCACTGTTTGGATCTCTTTCTCAACTTTCCAGATTTCACATGATTTATAATATGACGGATGATCTTTCTCACAGTTTACACAATGAACAGGAGCTGTGCAGTTTTCATTTTCATGTCCTTTTCCTCCACATCGAGCACATGTTACGGTTCCACGGCAGCTATTTTTCGAGTGACCAAATTTCTGACATTTGAAACAGCGCAATGGGTTTGGAATGTATGGTCGGATTGGGCAACTTAAGTATCCAGCTTTTATGTGTGTGTGTAGGTTAGGTATATCAAATGTAAGTATTATATGTTTTGTGGGGATGATTTTATTATCTCTCTTAATGATTATTCTTCGAACTCCTGTAACATGCTGTTCTTTAAGATTTTCAAGTATTTCAGATTCTGAGACAAATATGAGGTCTTGTTCCAAGATGACACCACGTGAGCTATTTAAATAATTATGAGCAGATACAGTAACTGGTGTATTTCCAAAGAATTTACATTTTTTATATTTCCAGCTTGAGTTGACTTTTAACTTCAATAAGTATGTCACCAGATCTTAATTTCTTAATAGTCTTTGGTTCACCAATAAGTCCTTGTATAGCTTTTTGTATCAGGAAAGGTGATTTCAGGGCAAAATCACCTTCAGTACATTTTACAATAAAGAAACGTGCATTTGAAGATAAACTTTCCTCGACTTTATCAGCCCAGGACGTATTTGGTTGTGGGGCTTCCACTTCGCATGTTTTATTTCCTTGAATTGTGGCCATATTTGAGATAAAGATAGGAAAAACGCCAGGCGTCGGGCCTGGTCACCGACCCTTCTTCTTAACCTTACTTCTGGGCGCAGGTCTCAAAAGGGCGAAAACTATTATCAACAAACCTCCACGTTTTTCGAACGTTGGATTAAACTCGATAGCATTTCCTAATATCTAGTCCTTTCACATTGGAATCAGGTAGTCAGTAGGTAAGCCTTTACAGCTCTGTCCAACCTACAACCCCTTCCACCGAAAGGCACCAGTCTCCCGGGGTTGGTCCTAACAGCCACCATACAATGTATAGCGGCCTCCGATCACGGAACCGGAATTCGGAAAATGCCCTGCACTCTGGGACTCAAGATCAGCCTAAAAAGGTAGAACCGAGTCGGAGAGATTAAAAAACCTCAGCACCCAGAGTGTCTCACGTGAAAATAAAAAAATCCACTATTGATTAAAAAAAAGAAGCAATGTGAGAGAAACAATGTGTATTTTTTGTCTTTTTTAAGCTTTTTAATTTTTTTTCTTTTTCTAATTTTTAAACAAAAGAACGAAAACAACGTTAGTAGAACAAAGAACAATATGAACAAAAGTGTTAGTAAAACATTCAAACATGAACAAGAACAAAGAGGTATAACAAACTGAAAAGAGAAGATTAAAAAGTGTGAAACAAAGAAAAAAGGATAGACAACTAAAAAGAGAAGGAGGCATGAAAGGAGAAAGATCGCTCAGGAATCCGGGGTCGCGAAACCCGTAAATACCTAAAGAAGGTACTCCCCTGGGGTTTTTTACAAATGGAATAGAAATTCAGAATGGTACGTATGAATCAGCTTTTCTTTTTTTTTCTTAATTAAGTTGATTTTAAAGATATAAGTAGGTAGTTTTTTGTAATGATATTTTTTAGCAATCAGAAAAATATTCTAACTGACTAATTTTGTTTGAAGGAATTCGTGTGGGGTGGGGGTGGGGGGCTCATATATATATTTTAAAAGTGTAACTTTTTGAAAATTAACTAGAGGAATATTTTATTAACATAATCTTGTTTCCTACCTTATTTTGACAACTTTTTCAATTTACATTCTTGATTATCTTCAGTAGGTAAAAATTAAAGCGTGTTTGGATATCTTTGGGATACCTGCATATATTTATGTAATAGGTAGGAGGTGCCCCAATTGTGGACTGCGGGTATATAGAACTTGCCGCATTTAATGACAGAAATTCTGCGATGAAATAAGAAGATTACGATACGGAATTTTTGGTACCAGGAAAGATGTTTGGGCGGTCTATATCAGGGTTCATATGCTTTTACCACAATTTTTTTATAGAATTTTTCGCCTTATTTAAATGCAGAAATGTATTACAAATCCTGAAGTTAAACGAGACGTTTAGAATTTCCGCTTTATAAATATTAAATAGAAATTTTCTATTAAAATTGTGGTAAAAGCGTACGAGCCCTGTATATAGGGTCACATTTCAGAATGCTTGTCGTATCGAAATGTATTTAAAATAAATATGTATAATTATTTTTAATACATAATTTTAACTATAAACTTTTGTAGCTCTGTCACTCAAAAAAAACAAACATTTTGTTATGTTTTAGTTGAGAAATTTATTTTTAAAGTACAAAAGTTTCTAATAAAATTAATCATAATCCGTAATGAATATCATATGACATAGCTGTCAAATTGTACACTTCTTTGTTACCACTAAAATTTAATACAAAATTTGCCGTTTTTAATAGGAGATTTCAACGATTAAATAAGTTAAAAGTTACTATTAAATTTTAGTGTTAAAAAAAGGATAAAAGTTGCCAGGTATGATATTAGATAATGTACAGACACAAAATTAACAGCAATCAAACTAAGCAAAAAACAGCTATAATACAAACGAATGTTTGACGATATAATTTAAAATAGTAATAAACATGTTTTAGATTAATTACAAACGCGTGAGTCAACATTCCTTGTCTGGCATTTTTACTGTAAGTAAAGTTTAGCGCTTGGTAAGCGAATACTAGCTTTCATATAAGTCTCTAATAAGAGAGTTGTTTGATTATTATCTAAACATGAATATTTAAATGAGGAACAGAAAGACTTCGAAAGGGAATTAATCAAGTGTACTAATTTAGTGAATATTTTAATAAATTTGTTCATTTCATGTTCTTATTATAAGAATTTCTAGGTATATCTGTTACATGGAAATAAAATATTGCCATTTTTATTTGTCAGACATTCGATATCTTTATTTCTATTTTGAAATACTTTTCTATAAAAGAAATCTACTTGATTGTACAAGGTAAAAAAAGAATATATATATATATATATATATATGTAAATATAAACCAAACAATTTGGAAATTGTGACAAATGAGGTGCGTTCGTACTATAACTATTTTTATAAATATTCAGATTTGGTGCAATAGCTACAAGCAATTAGTTACAATTCTGTTACATTAAAATTATATTATGCACAAATATCCATTACAAGACAATGTAAAAAAACATTGTTATTATTTCCGTGAAATGAATTATATCGTCTGCACTTAATATAACATAATTTCGCTAAACTTTGATTGGATTATAAGGAAAGGGCAGCTGACGCCATTGTTTGTCAAATTACTTTTATAGCAAGATACACCTATCTGTTCTTTATGGCTTCTACTGCACACATGAGTACGGTTCCGGTCGATTTGATTGGTGTACGTGTAACATGTCTATCATGTGATTGGCTTACGTCGCTATGATTCCTGCAATGATTGCTACGACAAACACCTGGCTACATCGCCAAGCTTTGCGAACGATTACTTCCATGGTTTAATATTTTAAACGTTCACGACGAATGAATATCTTTTTTGTTTACTTTCATGGATCAAGAATTTGAACTGCCAACCTAATTTCAACTGAAGTTATTGCAGAATATATACATAAATGAACGTAAGTCATTTCAAACATTAATTTCAAACATTAATCATCTCAAACATTAATTTATTTTGAACGATCTTTCTAAATAAATTAATTTTAATGCAGTTTTATTCGAAAAAATAATTTTGAATAAAAATGGCCGCCTGCCATATAAAAAAGTGAAACGACCATCCCGGAACTGTTGATGACAGTCAAATTTTTTGCGCTTTTATTATATAGATTACGTATGATACGATTTAATAGAATGAAGAAAACATTTATTAATATCTTTTTAAATTTTGACTCGATTTTCATAAAATTTGAAATGGCACGACAAATTTCTGTAACGATTATATGCATTAAATTTCAAACAATTTGTTTGGGTACTTTTTGCGCTGTTACATGCGGACAGACGGACGAACCAGACAACGACTATAGGTGCTACGTATTTATATAATTACGAACGAACCTAAAAATGACCGAAATTGGATTGTAAGATGCAGAGTACACCAGTATATTTTTAGAGAAATTGTTGTCCTTCTAAATCGAAGAATGCTCCGATCAAATAAAACAATATTTTCTGTACTAAAATACTGGTATAAAAAAAGCCGGAGACTTGGCAGCTCTGAAGATGCAGCAATGTGCCAAATTCGAAAAAGTCACTTTATGATCCAAAATGGGTTTAAAATTGTCCATTTTGGGTTTATTGAAGAAATTGAATTGGAGTTTACCCAGAATGCTTACATATTTACCATTTTGTTTGTACTCAGAGCTCCTATTTTTGTTCTGGAAAAATCCTATATTAAACAAAATTCTATTTTGTGTAGACACCATATAAAAAATACATATATTTTGGGTTATAAACAGTTTATTTTACGGACAGGCTTTAACTTTCGGAACCGGTTCCGAAATAAAAAGTGACTCATAAAAAGAACTGTAACCATAATAGAAAAAGCATAAAAGCAGAAATTAGAGAACGATCTCGCTATCCTATGCAAAACAATCATTAAAATAATCATTGAATTGCAAACAAGAAACTTGAAGAGAACGCTGTTATTGGTTTAACATTAGCTTACGAGGGTCTTTGCGTGATTAGTGTACGCAAAGCAATTATACTTAGAGCGTGCGCAGTACTTGTTAAATATGTTAGTGCACACTAGCGCCACTTTCCTCTCCTGCGGCCGGTTGTAAAAACAGTCGAGCTTTGCCGGGAAACCAGCTAAGCGACTAGTATTTCACACGCTTTTTATCGTTGTTAGGAATTAATATTTTACGATAGTTGGACATAAAAGTCGAAGATTTTTTACAATCTGCATCTAGAGGGTGCTAACAAGCTAAATTTCTTCCATTCATCTGCGGAGGCTTAATATATAACGGCTTTGAGTTTAGACTCTTAATAAATAAAATCAATTAGGCACCTAGTAGGAAGAAGCTGCAGTTAATACCGTTAATTTTCTGATTTCAATAATGGAAAACTATGAACGATCATCAAAAATAAAAACCTGGTAGTAGGACGGTTACAATTATAAATTAATTACGTATTATTATGACCTTTTGACAGTCATTCGATTCTTTAAAAATATTCACATCTGGCTTCCAGCTGAATGTCCAGCAATAATTTTCAAAGTTGATTAATCTCTATCTTTCTCGAAAACTAACCAGCTACAAAATGATTATTTCGACTAGACTAGTTTACTCTATTACAATTTACTTAAACAAATAAATAAATATATCGATCATCCTTTAGATATAGTAGACACAGCATTTTCATTTAATATCACATATCTTTCGTATTATATGTATCCTTTCAGGGAATCATTATTAACTATAATTTCTTTCCTAAAAATATCGCTGTTGCGAAAGTGATGAATACAAATAAACAACACAAAATTTTCAGATAAAATCAACACGTTGATAGTATCCAATCAACTTATCCAACGTTCCTTTAACATTGCACATTTAAGAAAATGGAAAAAAACGCAGGGTACTCGATTTTAGCACAAATTTCGAATAGAATGTTTCGCCTTATTTAATCGCCCAAAAATTGCAAATTCTGCGATTAACTGTACAAAGATTTTTAATCTAAAGACAAAAATATTAAGTAAAGATTTCTTATCTGAAATTTTGATGCCTTACTCAATTGGAAATTTTAAAGATTGTACGCACCTGGCGAATAGTGAACGAGAATTATAGCCTCTACAATTGTTGACAGAATCTAGAACAAATCAATTTCTTCAATATTTACATCATACTATAATAAGCTAATAATAATTTTAAAATCCTGAACATGCGAGACAAGAGCGAGTGAATTACAATGCCGATCGATAACAGTGTTGCCAGTAGGCAACTTTTTTCAAAATTTATAGTTCTTAATTGGCACCACTTTTTTCAAATTGTATCATTCATATTATTTCTGTATTATTTAATCTGTCATTAAATAAATCGAATTTTGCTTTTTCAAAACACTGGTGGTAATCAAGAAATCTGAATTAAAAGAAAGCAGCTCAATGACAGCACTGATTGATATAGCGTATTACTATGCAGACTAAAGGTTGCAAATTAGGTTAGACATTACCGTCGTCTATGCTATTACAATAATGGCACGTTAGAAGATAAGAATGTAGAGGTCAGCTCAGTGGCAGCTCGTTAGGGGACCCACAATCAATTTTCTACCAGAATTTTACTATTTTAAATTTGGCTTTATCTAATCGTGAAACGACTAATGATTACACAACCAACAAATTTGTTTATTAAAATACTGGTAGTAACGTGATTGTGAACCTTCTGACGTGCCGCTTCTGGCTCGGCTCCCAAACCGTACAAAGTGTATATATTGGAAAAGCTTTTGCTGAAGTGGATGTATGATGTTAACCGGTATTTGGTTTTGCACCATCTTTTAAAACTGTATTGGGCATTTAAACAGTTTGACATAGTGCTGTTTTAGTGTTTAGATTTTACAGTGTGAAACATGTATGCTGTGTGTAAACGTAGTCATATAAAGTTCAAACATAAATTTCTGAATTCTTAGGTGGAGGCCAAAACCGAACGAGATTTCCTCAACATGCTCTGAAAAGTATCCCATCCAAGATTCGAACTCTAAACCTTGGATTCACGCGCCAATGATCTGTTAACCCACTTACCCAGACAACCCGGCATGTCACAATCACTCACATGTTGATACCAACAGTCCTGAGGACACAGTGCATTGGACCAGATAACAAAACGAGGCACGAGGTATCCGCAAGACTGATGGTATAAACAGTGAATGATTGTATCAGGCGTGTTGGTCTAGGTTGCACAGTTGGCAGAGCATATGCGCGTGAATCCAAAACTTTTCACTCAGTTTGGAAGAGTTCGCACAGTTGTAACAGCTACCCACGAAGTTAGTAATTGATTGAATTTTAATGGATTCGTTTATGTGTAGTCATTAATGTAGTAATGGGAGTTCCCATTTATAGCGTATTTTCATCAGGTACAATGCAAGGTGTCCACAGGATTGATGGTACCAACAAATGAATGGATTATGTCAGGACAATTTGCCTGGGTTGTTCAGTTGACACAGCATTGACAATTGAAGCTCAGGTCACAGGTTGGAATCCCAGTGCAGATACTTTTCAGTTAGTTGGAAAAAGTCTGTTCAAAGTCTGTTCAAGAATTCCTATATTCTGTGATTTACAAAGAATTTTAATTACTCAACTACTGGGTTTATGGGGTTTTACACAATTAAGTTATACTTTATTCAAAATAATATTTCATACTGTCTCACATATTGATTTTTTTAATCAAAATATATTTTTCCTATCAAGGAAACAGGCAAGCACGGCACACACCAACGAGGATGATTTTGAAATATACGTTGTAGAGTTCATATTCTTTTTATGCTAGTAAAGGGAATTTTCAAAATGGGTCTTAGTTTTCGAGTTATTGGAGGTCAAATGTTAGAATACACATTAAACACCCAATAGTTTGCAACACTAAGCGAGGTCTTTGTAGCACTGGGGTACGGCGTTTGTTGGAAGTAGTTTAGGATAGGGATCTCTCGCCCATTTGCCAAATGCTTTGTTGTTTATTTATTTAGTTTCTTTATATATTACAGGATTTTATGTCCAGTTATGCATACATGTAACTTGTAGATTAAATTCAAAAGCGAAAATCAACATGCCTCTTTTGACATTATTAGTAAATTATTTTGACATGCCAGTAATGCTTAATGCAAGATTGGTGAATACTAGGTTTCGTATAACTCTCTAATGAGAAAGTAAAGTTTTGAATAATGGAAATGCTAACTGTATTTGGTTTTTCGTCAGCATTATTTAAATATGAATTTTTAACCCGAGAGAAGTCGCATGGGGTATGACATACCCCAGGTTATGTACGTTTTTTACAATTGTCACCACTATTTTTTGAAAAGTAATCTACAATTTACATTATCATAGAATTTGTAACAATTGTCTCAGACTGAATAAAGTGACGATTATTAACTGTATTTATTGGTGACAATGTGAAAACCATTCATTATCTAGGTATGCGCGACTTCTCCCGGGTTAAATGAGGAACGAAAAGGCTTCGGAAGTGAATGAATCAAGTTTTTTAATTCAGTGTATTAATTTTCATGTTCTTATTCTAAAACTTTTGTTATTTATCTTTTACATAGAAATTATAATTTTTTCATATGCATATATAAACATTCAATGGCTTTCTTTCTCATTTTTAACACGTCTATGTAAAAGAATTATATTTTGATTTATATTAGAGATTACGAACCCGCGTCAAAAGGCCAACAGCCACCTTTTTTCATGAATACGTGGGTAAGTCAAAAATTATCTACACTCTCCCCTTAACAGATCTTGAAGATTATCAGAGTGGCGTCTGCGTAAGCATGCGTTGAATTGGTGCTTCCGTGGTCTTGTGTGCGTATTTTTATTAAGATCGCGTTAGTTGACTGCCAATTACAACCGCATAAACAAGTAAGCTCTACTAACAGTTTGTACCAAAGAGGAACAACGAGCTGTGATCCAATTTTGGTGGTCGGAAAGTGTGACAGATTCTGAAATTATTCGTGGGCTTTCATCACAATACGGGGACAGGGTTTTATCTCGTAAAAGCGTTTTTATGTGGATTGAGAAGTTAAAAATTTGCAATCACTTGATTGCGAATAGCCAACGGGTATGCTACAAAAAAAGAAACAGCTGGACGGCCGTGACCTTCGACCACACAAGACAACATTCAACAAGCTAAAGGGATGTTTATGGCGGATAGGAGAGTCACAATAGATGAGGTTGCGTCTTGTTTAAACATCAGTCATGGTTCCGTCCAACAAATAATAGACAACGAGCTCGGATTCCCTAAAGACACACAGCAGAAAAAATCAACAAGTTGGGTTTTAAGATCTTTGAACACTCTCCCTACATCCCAGATCTCGCTCTCTCAGGATTTCATCACTTTGGACCGCTCAAGGAAGCTTTTAGAGGTCATAGATTTGCCTCAAAAACAGACATTCGGGTTGCGGTGCAAAAGTGGCTTGATGACAAACCGAGAAACCTCTTCCTGGACGTCACACAAAAGCTTGTGGCTCGCTGGACCTCAATGTTGTACACAACCCTTGTTTGATAAAGTTGTAGAACGAAAAGTGTAAGTAACTTTTGACTTACCCTAGTAGTTTTCTTTGCTTTATATAATTCCATATTTTTTCAACAACTTCATCAAAGAATGCTTTTCCTAAATAGTGGTGGCAATCGTCCTTCTTGCACGTGGGTTCGTCGTTCCTGATCTGTATATTTGAAACAAGTACTATGTAATTAGAAACTAGCATTCTATGAGCATCACAAACCATTCTTATATACAATTCTATTGCTGCCAACGGGTATGGTTTATTGTTAACACTAAAATTTGATAAAAAATTGCTTTATATAATCGTTAAAATTTTAGATTCAGGAGGTTTAAATTAAGCCAAAAACAATATTACATTTTAGTGGTAACAAAACCCGTACAAATTGGCATCTAATATATTAATTTATAATTGCACGAACGATTATGAATTCAAATCGTGGTTCACTACTTCGAATAAAACACGGAAATACAGTTGTCACTGATTGAAAAGAACCGTATATTAAAATAAAAAAATAGATGAAATTTAAAATTTTAATTATTAACCTGATATATTCAGTTTGGTTGCATTTCAATCTACTGGCAACACTGGGCCAGCACGTAGAGTTGATATTCAGGGGGCTATGTATGTACCAAAAAGAGTTAAGAATGTCTAAAACACATTTTACTTATAATTTTATTTTATCTTTGTACTTTCCAATTACAGTTTATTATTGCCTATCTAAAAATGTTGTACTCTAAGAGTGACCAAGGCTGGCTATTTTTGCAAAAGTATTTCTAAAAAATAATGTTTATGGCAAATTTCTTTTGCACATATTACAGAAATTCACCAAAAAGATTTATTTTTAAATGCTCGCCAAAAAAGTCGCCAGTGCACATTTTGAAGGTGGCGAACCCGCATGCCAGCGAGGAAATTTGTCACACTTATTTCCAAATAGTAATATTTGCCTCATTTAAAGGCAGAAAATGTTTGATTAAATAAGGAGATAATCAGCATTTCAAATTAGTGGTGACACTTTTTTTGTCGGCACGGCGTACACTACAACTGATGCATAATTATATTATATATTAACCCTCTGAGCGTTTTTAAAAAGGGTAAAATTGTAATGTTGTTTTCTCTGCATTTTATTTTAAATGCTATAAAAATATGATTCTTTCAGCATTATAAATAAAACTTAATTACAAATATGAATGTAACCCTTGAGAGTATTAATCATTCTTCAATGTTTTGAAAATTCATTAAATCTATAGAATTATATTATCTTAAACATTGCATATATTGCAGTGAAACCTGGAGCTTAGTGAACGGAATATTACGTTCCACACGTTTAGAGGGTTAATATATTATATATTATGTATACAGGGTTCAAACTGTTATCTATCGCCGACCTTTAATTTCTCAACCGTTGGTTGTAGTTCCAATTAAAAAAAGTTTAAAATGAGGTAAATATTCATGTCGTGGCGTTAATTAAAGTAAAAAATAAATTTTGCAAAAATTACGAAATATAACTTTTTATACGGTCCCCCGGTCCCTATATTTGTAAATGTTTGCACATATCATAACAAATACAACACAAAAAGTTTGACTTCTGTACGACAAAAATTGACACAGTTATTAAATTTCAAAGTTTGAGATTTTTTCACATGATTTGGTCTTTTATTCAGGGATCAGTTAAAAAATTAATTAAAGTAATTCGAGGTCGAAATCAGGGTGCAATGTCCTTTTTACGGAAAAACTACCTTTAGCCGGTATCGTTAAATCGGTATATCACGAAAGAGGGTTTTTTCATCTAAAAATTTGAGCTGACTTTCAGGAGTCGTATACAAAGTGAAGAATGAAATATTGAAATTAAACAGAAAAATAAATATCATATTATTATCATATTAGAAAACGGTCTACTATAAAAAATGAATACATCAAAACCGGAATCTACTAGAGATACTGCTCAAAGTGTTCTCCATTGGTAGCAATGCACAATTGAATGCGTGACAGTACTAAGTCCTGGACACGTTGGAGCATAGCAGGTGTAACTGTGCGACAAGCAAGGATGATGCGCTGTTTCAAATCAACCAGAGAATGACATACTAAGTGACATACACCTGTGCCTTGATGTATCCCCAGATGTAGAAGTCCATGGGAATCAAGTCCGGTGAACGCGGTGGCCACTCTACCGGACCACCATATCCAATGATCGAATTCGTTTGCCAGATACGCACGGACGTTTGATGCTTTATGCGGAGGGGCCCCATCATGCTGAAACCACACCCAGCATGCATTTCGGAGAGGCAGCGCTTCATACAAGTCACGTATCGTGTTTTGTAGTAGGTGCAGTTAAAGTTCGCCCGTTAGGGTTCCATCGTAGAAGATGGGTCCAACAATCTGAGTTCCCCATGTACCGCACCACATGTTCGTTGACCAGCATACCTGGTGTCGTACTGTGCGGGGGATGTGAGGATTTTCCAGAGACCAGTAAAGCACATTTTGCACGATCACAAAGCCACTCAGTGTAAACGTTGCCTTATCTGTCCAGATAATGTCACAAAGGAACGATGGATTTTTCTATATAGTGTTAAGCATGAAATTATAGTAATCAAACCGTCTGTCGTGGTCAACCAACATCAACGCTTGTACCAGTGTTGGATTGTTTGGATGCGCACCATGTGCATGTAATAACTGTCAACACGCTAACGCGTGTATCCACATGCCTCGCTTATTTCCGCCGTGCTCATTTGTGGATTTAAAAGGGCGAATGCCAGCTCTTCCTTCGGTGTCACTCGAACATTACACCTTGCGCGTCTACTTGTTCTGGATCGTGGTGCAACAGAGCCGGTCTCTCTAAGACGGAGCAATGCATCAGTTATTGTTTCATGCGTTGGATGTCGATCTCTAGGAAAACGCTCTAAATAAACCCTCGCAGCCTCTCTGGCATTCTTTGACATTCACCATAAAAAAGTATCATTTCGGTATATTGCGTGTACGTAGCCTACCATCACAATCTCTGCGCTGACTAGCATGTCCACTGCTAGTGGCTCGTGTTTTATCCCGAACGCATTGTGCTGTGGGACTATTGTAATTTGCATAATCTTGTTTTTTATGCTCGTTATATTTCGCTTGGTTGTTTGCATTCCGCTGCCATTTATCAAGTTTTTAGTGAGTATATTTTATTTTACTGATGTCGAATCTATTGTTCGTTTCTGAAAACCACGCATAGCACTCTGGGACGAGTCTACAATCGAAAGGGGTGTTACGCTGATATGTGTATTTTCCGAAGTTCTAGTTTGCGTTCTTTTGTAGGCGGTCATTAAGATTGGCACTCAGCCAAACGCAGCTAAACTAACTCGATTCGACCCTATTTTGATAAAATCAAATCAGACTGGACGCATTCGCAAAAGAGCGGAAGGTTTTATTTTCCGATAACAATACCTACTTTCAGTGTTGAATTCAGACTCTTTTCTCCGGCGTGAGGACATTATAGAGTTCCGGGGAGAAATTGCGCTTTTTGATCATTGAAAAAACAAAACTCACATTTTCCGGGAGGGACATTTCATTGCTCCGGGGGGAAGGGGGGAATGCCTCTCCTGGGCCACCCCATGAATTCAACATTGCCTAATTTGACTTTTAAATGTTGTTTGACCCCTGAAAGTTAGCTTAAATTTTTAGATGAAAAAAATCTCTTTGGTGATACCCGGTTTTAGCGATGCCGGTTAAATGGGGTTTCGCCTGCTATGCTCAAATGTGTCCAGGACTCAGTACTGTCTAGCATTCAATTGTGTATTGCCACCAATGGCGAACACTTTGAGCAGTTTCTCTATTAGATTCCGGTATTTGATGTATTCATTTTTTATTTTAGACCGTTTTCTAATATGATAATGAATTGATATTTATTTTTCTGATTAATTTCAATATTTCATTCTTCACTTTGTATACGACTCCTCAAAGTCAGCTCACATTTTTAGATGAAAAAACCATCTTTGGTGATACACCGATTTAACGATACCGGCTAAAGGTAGTTTTGCCGTAAAAAGGACATTGCACCCTGATTTCGATCTCGAATTACTCTAATTAATTTTTTAACTGATCCCTGAATAAAAGACAAAATCATGTGAAAAAATCTCAAACTTTGAAATTTAATAACTGTGTCAATTTTTGTCGTACAGAAGTCAAACTTTTTGTGTTGTATTTGTTATGATATGTGCAAACATTTACTAAATATAACTATAGGGACCGGGGGACCGTATAAAATGTTAGATTTCGTAATTTTTATAAAAATGATTATTTACTTTAATTAACGTCACAACATGAATATTTACATCATTTTAAACACTTTTGTAATTGGAACTATATGTCTGCAACCAACGGTTGAGAAATTAAAGGTCGGCGATAGATAACATTTTGCACCCTGTATATTAAGAGCCTACATCAGTCACGCGAAAAAACGCTCCAGCTAATGTTAAGTCTATGGGAAGGTTATCGCGGGATTTCTCGCTCGCATTTTAATATTTTTAAATGTTTTTTTTGCATGGGATAGCTGAGGTCGATCTCTAACGTTGTTAGTTTTTACTTTTTTCGATTTTGGTTCCAGTTTTATTATATAAGGGTAATTTCACTTTCAGAACCGGTTCCAACCGGTTTGAAAATTGAAAATGTTCGCCTATAAAAAAACCGTAACCAAAAGCGAAAAAAAAAACTAACAACGTTAGAGATCGACCTCAGCTATCCCATGCAAAAAAAATCATTTAAAAATATTAAAACGCGAGCGAGAAAGCGCGCTATAACCTTCCCATAGACTTAACATTAGCTGGAGCGTTTCTTCGTGTGACTAGCGTAGGCTCTTAATACACTCCCATCTACTTGAGGTGGTATTATTATGTGACTTTATGAAAAAACATAATGGCTGGATAAACAGAATGGTTGAATATAGCTTATAAAGGATGCCAAGAGTGCTTTATTATTTTTCTGGATGATAAATTCTATATAATAAAATTGTTTTTAGTTGATCAATGTTGTACCTGAATAAATTGCGAAATATTTATTGTAGGGTACCAGTTAATGAGTTTTCTGGTATTTTAGCTTACGTTTAGGGACATCAGTGCTGAAATCTCAGTTTAGATAGTTCGAGTACTTGTTTGTCCATAGCCACTACGATCACCAATCATTTCTCTCTTAAATCACAGTTAATGGAGATATTAAAAATTAGGTTTATGGTCCGCCGCTTCGAAGACCCTTTATTGAATTGAAATCACGAAACAGCACTGCACCAGTCTTGATCGAAGTAAATATGCTCACAAAGAAAATCCATTAATACATTTAAAAAAGATCGTTTTCAGAGCAATGAACGACAGCTGCATCAAATATTTGTCTATAAGGCATCTTTGTTTTTCTATACTTTAAATCATTTTATTCTAATGTTTGGCTGTATAACTACGCATTAGAATCCATTTTGTTTGTCCAAGTAGTTTGTGCCTACGCTGTGTTATAAGCCGCGTTTCCAATGCTTTTTCCAAGACCCCTATAAACGGTCATTTTATCCCCTGCACCATTTCCAATGCACAAACTGGTTTGAAGGTGAAACTAGCCTAGGTCATTTTTTCCCGAAATCAGACCTGCAAGCGATTAGGTCAGTAATTCGGCTTTTACCCATGATTCAGTTAGGGTAAACAAAAGCCGCGTTTCCAACGCTTTTTCCAAAACCCCTATGAACGATCATTTTATCCTCTACACCATTTCCAATGCACAAACTGGTTTGAAGGTGAAACTAGCCGGGATTGTTTTTGTGCTTGCGTATGGAAACGGGTGCAAAATGAAAGCAGGTATGATAGCCGCATATCACCCCTCCCTAAAAATCCATTTTTATTTTAGAGTGATTGAAAACGTTGCTATAGAGAAATAATAAAATTTGAAGTAAATTTATATAGAAGTTTTTGCTTTATTTAACACTAGAACTACCGAAAATTTTACTCAAATTTTATAAAACTATTTCACACCAGAATTTTTATTTAAAACTATGGAACTTATTCATTTAGCGTATTCCTGCGAGTTTTCTATTTAATTTATTTTGAAAAGAAATTTCAGGGTCGAATCGGAATATATTCATTTGATAGCCGTCAAAATGACTGCTCATGGTAGTTCAAGCGTTAAATGCCTTACTCCTGTAGAATTTCTGTAATGAATAAGGCAAAAATTTCTACTTATTTTTACTATTGGAAGTTTTCACGGGAAAGCTAGACCTTGTCCATAAGCCAAGGAGATGAGTTGTTTGAAAGTTTTAGACATTTTAAAGAATAAACTCTCAACTCTTCTACCAACTACCGATATTAATTTTCATCCAACCCCTCCATTCAGTATTCTTTCCGAAATAAATTTTCTGAAATCCTTTTTCGAAAAAACTGTGTACTGAGAAGGAAAGCAAAAAATAAGTTAAAACATGTCTGTTCCACGTTTAAAAAAATTCATAAAACATGGCAAATATTTGAGACGTCGTAATAAAAAAAATCCGAATTTAGAAAGAGGGGAAATAAATTGTTTCGTCGTGTGATAGTAAATAAGAAAATTTAAAAGAAATCTTAAGATTTTGTCAATATATCATGTCTTAATTCTCAAACTGAAATTAAAAATATTTATTGTTGTATTCATAAAAGTCTCAAGCATTTTTTTACACATTAGAAATTAAATTTTGCAAAATCTTAAACCAGGGTACGTACTCTTGAAAATTTCAAAGTTTGTCATCAATATTTCTGATTTGAAATTTTCTATTTCATATTTAAATTGTTGACTTAGAAAACACGCTGTTTTATTGCTCAATTTGTAATATTTTTCTGAGATTAAATAACATGTAAAATTCTATTGCAAAATTGTGGTAACTACGTACGCACCGTGATGTGGAAAATTTTAAATTTATGGGACTGATTAAATATTCTTTTTCCGTAACGACAGATAATTTTATATTTTCAAATTAAAAAATAAGAGCAAATAAATATTGTTGTTTTGAACATAAATATTCTTATTTAAAAAATATTGCAGTAACAGTACTCTGGATGCTTTTAAATTAAAAATCTTGCTAATTGAATGTGAAATATTGTTTCCGATTTAAACAAAATAATAATAATTTAAAAAATAAATATAATGTACCTAATTTAAATTATGCAGACAAAAGTGTAATTGTAGAATAAAAAAAAATAATGCATGAATATACAATTAAAAATGTCTATTAATTATCCTAAATCACACATTCTATTATTTTGAAGTTTCTCTTAACATTTTACTTGGAGAATGTTAGGAAAGGAATTTATACGTATGAAAAGAAAATAAACTACATGAATGTAACAAATCTTCTTTAATATAAACTGGCATAAAGAATGCGAAAATAATTGCAAGAATTTATCATACTCATGAAACACCAAGCTAAAGAAAAGTAATTTGGGGAAGAAGCTCATTATCTTGTTTTTTCAGAAGAAACTGAACAAAGAGAATGTATGAATCTTGTTCTAAAATTATAAAATGAGTAATATTATGTCAGTTCTTGAAAATATTAACTATGATGTTGAATACACATAAATGTAGTACAATAATTAATGATTAATCTGAATTTTACGCATTAATTTACATGTAATGCCATAGATGCCAACTCCTAAAACGTTTTCACAAAACTAATTCGGAATATTTCCGTAATTTACTTTTTAAAACTCTGAGTTTAAAAATGGCGAAGATTCCTATTTAGAAATAGTGGTGTCAAAAAGTCATAGCAGTCGGCAGCTATGTGTTAATGATATTGTTTGTATCACAAACAAGTTAGAAATTGTACGTCAAACGTTACAAACGAGGTGCGTTCTTACTATAGCTAGTTATATAAATATTCAGATCTTGATGATTTTTAATTCTGTGAAATGAATTATATCGTCTGCAGATTAATTTCTGTCATAAAATAAGTATCTCTGTCGCTTGACGATTAAACTTCGAAAGCTCCTATAAAAATAAAGCGCCGATTTAAAAAAAAAAAATCAAATTTCTTAATAAATGTTTTTATTAATATTTTCTAAAGTTTTGATTCGATTGTTAAAAAAATTGAAAAGTTTCGACAAAATTCTGCAAAGATAATATATTTTAAATTTCAAACCATTCGGTTGGGTAGTTTTTGCGTTGTTATATGTGGACGGACGGACATACAGACGGACGGACGGACAGACGGACGGACATACAGACGGACGGACGGACAGACGGACGGACCAGACGATGACAATAGGTGCTACGTATTTATATAATTACGAACGCACCTAAAAACATTACACATTCTGAAATTAGACAAGTGAAGAAGATTACCACTCTGAAACAGTGGTACTTAAATTCAAGGACCGTACAAACCCTGTTGTATTAAGCAATAGAAATTTGAAATATTTACACATATCAGTCTACTATTCACATTTTGCTACCATTTTTCCGAATCTTCATTAAATCTTCACCTTATTTAATCACAGAATTTTTCGGTTTAATAAGGCATTCAGAAATAGTGGGAATAAAAATGTGGAATAGTTCGCGGCTGATGCTTACATATCAAAATTCCAATTTTGGATGTGTGTGTGCGCGTGTGTGTTTAATACTGCTATTTTAAATTTCAGCATATATACGCTTTAATTTTTAAAAAGCAGTATTATTATCTCTCATTTAAATTTAATCACTTGTGGTTTTATTTAATTAGAAAAATTATGTACTTGAAATGATTATATTTAATCCCATCCCTTGTGGATTGATCCCGACGAAATTACGAATTCATACCCGAAATGCTAAATAAAATATATATTTCAATGAGCATTGAGACCTAATGCATTTTGTAGAGCTATTTAAATAAAAGTTAGAGAACCGATAAAAGTTCTCTGTTAAAATCATATTTTAGATATTTTTTTATACTTTTAATTTTTTTATTATTGGATTTTTAATTGTTAATTTCACGCAAAAAGTGAGTTAAGTCTCCAAATACGGCGCGACAAATTTTTCGCCGGCTTTATCCATGAAATACGTGTACGGTACATATTAGAATTAAATCTACGGGAGAAAAAAAAACGCCAAATTTTCCTCGCCAAAAATGGAAAGATAATGTTGTAATTTTTCAAAATCAAAGTCGTCCGTTCTTGCAGGAATTTTTAAACTTTTCTCAATATTTTATACTTATTATTGACTGATTTGTATTTTTAACTGCTTAAAAACAAAATAAAACCCCTCTATGTTATATAGTCCGATAAGTGGTCTCGAAAATCGCATTTTCAGAAAGTTATGGTACTGTAAAATCAAAAAATATGATTTTAACAGAAAAGTTTTATCGATTCTCAAACTTCATATTATAGCACTTAAAGGGGACAGGGGACTTCCAAAATCACGAAATTCGACTAAAGAATCGATTTTTTTAATTTGGAGAATTATGAAATTAGATGCTCAAATTTATCTGATGCAAAAAGAATTTTTCAATTATTACGCTTCTTCACAGAGATATAAGCTATTATATTTGAAAAATCTCTATATATTCATACAGTTTTTATCATTTAAATGCTGTTTTCTCAAAATTAAAAATTTTGCACATTTCTAAATTTTGAAATGTTCCATGCGCATTCCTAATTATCACATTCGTTTGAAATTTATACTGTATGTAGGTTATACCATAATAAATAAATCTTAGCAGAAAAAGTTGCATTTCAGGTGTTTTTTAATGTTAAAATTTATGTGCTTATGGAAATATATGGCTCATTTTTTTAGAAAAAATAAGGCATAGTTATAAAAATGTCTTTTCTGCTTCTATATGCAGCGAACTTTTACAATTCTTGCCAACTTTCATTGTACCACATATAAAGTACCTCATAAATAAATATTGTCATATTTTATGTAAAAGAAATGCGCAAGGGACATTTTAAAATAGGTCAATTAGTCGTTCTTTAAAAAAAATTGAAAACTGAATATTTTAAAAACTTTTTCTTATTTTAACACAAAATTTTGAATATAACTATTTGAGCTTGGCATTAATAAGCTTGCCAACTTTCAAATGAATCTTTTGAAAATTGAAGGTTTTCGTTTTTAATGTCCACTGTCCACTGTGCATTAAAATACACCAGGTCTCAATGCTAGATGCGAGCTGCACCAAAAGTGGTTCCCTTGTGCGACATCCTCTTTAACCTTATTAAAATATGAAGTTTTATTACAGCACACTGAATGTGTTGAAAAGTGTTTCATAATCTATGTTTGATGCATAATTTTTCATTCTTGTTTTTCTTAATTTGCGTTGCCGCTATTTTTCACCTGCAAGTATAACTTTTCACTAACTGCAATAAATTTTGTATAATATATAAAAAAAATTTAGTATCTTATATGGTATTATTAGTATTATCTTGAATATCAGTATTTTCTTAGAAAGGCTTTCTTTTTAGATTTTTCTTACAAATAGTGTAGAAAGTGACCCCGAAGGTTAAATACAGCTCAAATGATATAGAAACCTACCGTGAATTGTTTTATTAGAAAATGCTGGTATTCAAAAGGCGGACCATTTGGGAGCCATATATCAATATTATAAAGTAGGTGTCTTCAACTTTTTCGTTAGCCGTCAGAAATTCCGAAAAAAAAATTATGTTTATTTATTTTCAAAGTTTACATCATTAAGTAAGGCACATTTTTATGTATTAAATCACTGGTAGCTTGGTGGCCTACGGTCCACACGTTGAAGTTTATTATAAAGTGCATTATAAAGCATAAATATGTTCTCGATACTCGCAGACATACTTTTGCATATATATGAACGGACATATATATGAACTGACGTCATATCGACGGTAGCCGAGGCTAACGAAAAAGACAGGCTGCCGCGGTGCATTCCACTTATCTTTTTTTACAGACCGCTAGAGTGACGTGATGCTTTTTTCGTACGCCTGCATTGGTGCATTCGAGCATCACGTGACTCTGGCGGTCTGTAAAAAAAGATACGCATAAAGCACCGCGGTAGCCTTTCTTTTTCGTTAGCCTCGGACGGTAGCAATGAAATTCCATTTTAGTGGATTTTTTTAAACTTCTAAACTTCGCACAATTTCAAGTCTTACACCGTCAAGTAGAAAAAAAATTACCTTCAAATGCAATTAGTTTGAAAACTATATATCAGTTTACAGATTTTGTATGTTTTTTAGCTTACTGGCTATCAAAGCCTGAGAGCTAATGTGCCCGCTTGTTCTGTATGTATATATGCACGTATGTACGTCACGCGATAACTCGACAGAAATATCAGTTTTGCTTCAAATTTTGTTTATAGGTTCATTGAGATAAGGCGCTACCCTGATTGGTTTTGGGGGTTCGTTGGTTAAGTATAAAGGGGGGAACGGGGGGGGGCTAAGACCCCCTTAATTTAGATAAATGAGCTTTTCATGTAGAATTATCGATTTTTTCAAATTTTGCTTATAGATTCATTGTGATAAAACGCTTCCCTGATTATTTTTGGGTGCTCATTGGTTAAGTATAAAGAGGGGGGTACGGGGAGTAATCCCCCCCTTAATTTAGATAAATGGGTTTTTGATGCAGAATTATACGATGTGCTTCAATTTGTAAACAGGTTCATTGTGATAAAGCGCTTTCCTGATTAGTTTTGTTAGTTCATTGGTTAAGTATAAAGTGAGGGACAGGGGGCTAATCCCCCCTTAATTTAGATAATTGGGCTTTTCATGCAGAATTAGCCGATTTGCTTCAAATTTTGTATATAGGTTTATTGTGATAAGGTGCTTCTCTGATTAGTTTAGGAGGTTCATTGGTTAAGTATAAAGAAGGGGAAGAGGGGGGCTAATTCCCCCTTAATTTATTGTTGGTTTCTTTATTTTTCGAAAGGCATTATTCTTTGAAATAAGAGTATAATATACAATTAGTATGAATAGCCTGTGAGCTCAGTGCCATCAGTAATAACTGGGCACTTTTCTTTTTATTAAATTGTTTTTCATTCATGAAGTTCTCTGCGAGCAACCCAATAACGGAATATTAACTGGTTTGACCTTAAAACAATGTAGTTAATTCAGAATTAGTTTGTTTCCGTGCAATATCCCATAACTAAATTGTCAAACGCAATTTTAACTTCATAAATAAATAAATAAATAATTTTAACGCGAATTTAACAGATATGTGTGTAATCGAACTACGCGCTTTAATACTGAACTAATCAGAATCCCACAGGTTGTAAATAGCGTAATGCTTCAAGATTGACTGCTGGCATACGGTTAATATGAAAGTACCAATAATGCTTTTTGGTGTAGTAGGTGAGCAATGTATCAAAATAAGCTAAATGTAAAAATGTGTTAGAGTTTTCAATTAAAAATATTTTTATCTAAGTTCTGTACACCCAGTAGCATAACTGCCAACTTTTATGCTTTTTACGTGCAGCGAAAATTTAATAGAAATTTTATCTTATTTAGTCGTCGAAATCTGAAATTAAATAAGTCAAAATTTTTTTATTAAACTTTATTCGTAAAACGAAGTTTTAAATATTGGCAGCTCTCCAGTAGTACAAATATCGGTCATCTTTAGTCCGGGTAGACCGGAATGGATTGCCAAATATAAGAAGTAATTAAACTTTATTAAACCAAATATTGCTTAAAAAAGTACCCCAAAATCATAAAGTCTCCCTAATAGCAAACCAAAATTGGCTATACTGGGCGGCCAATTACCTTCATCAAAAATATTTCCAATATCAATATTGGTTAAATACTAGATTTACATTGGAAATATTTGCAATGAAATGCCATTATTTCAGAACTATTCGCTATAAATTGGAAAAAAAATGCAATGAAATGGCTAAATACTTTTCGATATTTAAACACCCCAAAGTTGGGACAATATTTCATTCCAATATTGGCTAAGACATAGTCAAAATATTGCAAATACAAACAGTAGTGTCATATATAGTGTCACTAAAAGGTTGAAACGCGCTATAATGTTTGTAAGTAATGTTTGTAATGTTTGTAAGATGTTGGAGGTAAACAGACAGTGTACACTGCATAAGTGTTCAAAATAATGTAGCAAATGAAATTATATTAATGAAATCGTCCTGCCGATAATTTTGAAAAAGTTATTTTTTAAATTTTATACGACTACTTTGAGAAAATTAATCAATTTGAATTTACCTTTCTTTTGCTCCAATAAGATCGTTAGAAAAAAACACATAAATTTATCTTTAAAATTAACGGAATTATGATAAAAGAAAAAGTTGACTTACACCTTTTTTTACTTAGCATTTGAAAACCTTTCACCAGTAGAAACAGAGACCATTATCAAATTGATGATGGCGTTGTATATAGCATAGTTTGAACACCGCCCCTGAATACTAGGTCTGCGCGCTGACGCAAAAATGATGGCTGTCGTAGGCAGATTTTTTTTCAGCGTTTGAAAAAAACCCCGAATTTGGACACCAGTATTTTTTTAAAGTTTTCTTTGTTTTATTAACTCTCAGAAAAATAATGCAAAAGACTATTAAAAATTATTGGTATTTAACTTTAAAGGATCGTACAAACGCTGAAAAAAATTCGCTGACGACAGCCACCATTTTTGTGACAGTGCGTAGGCCTAGTATTCAGGGGGCGGTGGTTTGAAAATTAAAATTTTTCAGTTGCGCACTGTGTCTTTTTAAAATGCCACTACATTTCACTTTTCATAATAAACTAAAGGGCAGAGATGAGATCTTTTTGGTACGAGCTAAGCAGATTTAGCACAATATTAATTATTATATAATTTATTTCAAAATTGATAATCAATAACAAAATTTCTCCTTAAAAAATATATATTTTAGTTTACATATAACAAAAATATACTTGCTATACGTATAATTTTTTTTAGTGTGATTGTTGATTTTTTACTTATCTCTATCTAAATGCTTATTACTATAGATAAGTTAGGCACACTTTTCTTTAAAAGTAAGGGAGATAACATTTCAAATCATGCATGAATGTTAAAAATATATAATTTAATAAAAAATAATAATAAGCATTTTACAATATTCTAAACATAAAAAAAATTACTGAGGCATTCAGAAAATCTTATAAAAAAATAATATTTTATAGTATTTGTGAAATATTTGTCACAAAGAAAATGTTAGAACAATAAAATTCAATTTGCGTTAAGCCACGTTTGCTAAAATATGCTATTGAGTGGAAATCAGATTACGTAACTTCAAAAAGTTTAGCGTTTTTTATAGATCCGGCGTTTTTTTTAAAGCTTTGAGTAATTCGCGCTTTAAAAATTGACATTCGTTACCAAATGATATAAAAAATGATGAAAACAAACCTGATGAATAGTACTTTTTTTTTTTTTAAACAGTGTATATTAATTTATGTATGATAGTTTGTAATTCTACCTTCTAGTTTCCAAATTTTCATTATTTTGCTATTGTCAAATCTATATTATCATCAATATAGCTCAGACTAATCCCTTTGAGGGAAGTCCTAGTTTTAGATAGTTTTAAAGAAAAAGATTTGGTATATATGCAAGCTTAAATTTAATTCTTTGGCTTTTAATAGGTTAGTCAATAGGTTTTTAAAAAGTTCATCTAAAGTTCTAATAAACGCGTTATTAGAAATCTGAAAAAAATATTTACACATACATGCGTAGCATTGTTTCTTTACGAACTTAAATGTCCTGTTACGAAACTCATATATTGTGAAAATAGATCAATTACCTATCTTAGGTATTGTTTGAGTCGCTATTATACTTTTTGCACAAAATTGAAAATTTGAAGCATTTTATGTCATCTGTAGCCTTAATAACCTTTAACAGTTCTTTTCGTTTATTGATTATTTGCAGAAAAAAATCTTCTTTTTAAAATTAATATATCATGTTTTTTAATTTCTTCCAATGGCGCACTCCCGTTGCCTCCTATGTTTAAGAATATATTCAGAAGTGAACGTAACGTTAGATTGCCGCTGCTGGTTCAACAACGGTACAGAAGAGAATTGTCAAACCGTTATGAAGTTGCTGATGGTCGACAAAATCAATATGGATCTGATGAAAGGAACAGAAAGGATTTGCCAAACCGTAATGACGTTCGTCATGATTGTCAAGATGAATATCGATCTGATGAAAGAAACAGAAGTGATTTGTCCCATCGGTTATACAGTTCGCAATGATAGACAAGATCAATATCAATCTGATGAAAGGAGCAGAAGAGATTTGTCAAACCATAAGGAAGTTCGTGATGATTGACAAGATCAGCATAGATCTGATGCTGATACAACCAGTTCTATCTCTCAAATCTTCTACGATATATTTATTATGAGAAATCATTTTTGTATAGTTATATTGAAAATGTTGGTCTCAACAATGACCAATTTCCAGTAGCATCGCAGTAAAAATATGTAGTACTAATGTAGTTTAACAATAAATATATATTTCATGCATTATGCATTGTTCTTTCATCATTTTATGCTGTGAAACTCCAACTATCCCGAAATAATGAGTTCTGGATTTACAAATATCCGGATAATTGCGGCAATCATAATAAAATATTATATTATGAAAAAACGAAAACCGTGAAAATCGCTTTTTTTAATAAAAAAGATATGCCTTATATGTAGAAAATAATGTCTGAGTAAAAACTATTTAGTAGAGTACAGTACCCAAATCTCTAAACAAGCATCTCTAAGTGTATGTAGGTACTGTATTTGAAATATGATGTAAGTGTATCTAAGTACTGTAATCTACTAAATTGTTTTTAGTAACCGAAAGTAAGCTTCGAAAAAAATAATTAAACATAAATTTTAAAATTAGTTGAAATAGGCATTTCAATGAAATTATACATTTATGAAGTACAGATCGGATTTGGATTGTTTTAAATATATTTTTTTATTTCCTGATATCGAATCTGATAATTGGCGATCCGGATTATCGAATTCGGATAATTCGAGTATTACTGTAATTGAAAAAATTGCAGTTGTATAATGAATCATATCTGACAACATATATTTCCAAAAATGAAGGAAAAGAAATGCAATATAAAAGAAAAAGAAAAAACGTACATCAAGAGTAGATTAAAAAAAAAAACTTTCCAACACTACCAAAATACATTTAAGAAAGTCACCATTTAAAAAGTAGAAATAAGATATCTAATCAAACAACTTAGAAAACGGATTATACATTCGACAATCAGAATTCAGCAATTACTGTCCATAGCCGAAAAGGTACTCGAAAATCTCTGAAAAGGATTTATAGATCTGTATATAGACTATATATTGTGCTGGGATTTATCTGAGTTGCAAAACGCATAGAACAATTGAAAATTCACCGTCGGAAAATTTCACCAACAGACGGAAATGCTCTCGAATAGTTTTGTACAGTTCTGTATATTAGTACCTACAGATTTTCATAAACGCCTCATAATATACAAAAATATAATTCAGAAAAATACGTATAACAGAACTAAAAAAATATTTTCAAAAATTGCCTAGATTGCATTGCAACCAGTTCTTTGCGTAGCCCTGTATACAAATTTGTTTATATCCTACAATTATCTGTTAGTGTACAAAAACTAATGCGGATGGAAAATGCATTACATAATGAAAAACCACCATTATGCAATTTACTCTCATAGACAGTAATTCTTTCAAGTTATGTTGAGTATCCCTGTACATGAACTATAGAAATTGTACGCATCACGTACACTGTTAAAAATATGCAGCAAACTGTCCAGTCATTTGACTGTTTTTGTAGAAAACAGTTACATAATCGTAATTTAACTATATTCTGACCATAAAATGAGCAATAATACGGTCAGAATATAGTTAAATTACGATTATGTAACTGTTTTCTACAAAAACAGTCAATTGACTGGACAGTTTGCTGCAAATTTTTAACAGTGCAGTAGGCAAAAATTTCGCTAAACTGAAAACGCATTTCTAACATTTATCGCTCATAAACAGCTCTGTAAACGAAGCCTTTTGTGTGTCACTGTTCGTATTCTACAGTAAGCATTTTGTAGTATACCTCTATATTGTATATAAATTTCATTATGTTTGAAATAGTGTAACATAATTAAAATACGCTGAACACAATTTTTCCCCGTAGACCATTATCTAACTAAATTACATTTTTTGTGACCCTGTAAAGGAATGACAAATGCTTTGCACTCCATATTCTACAGAAAACGTGTTTCTGAACACTCTATAGTAAAATTCAATCATGTATCAAAATTTCATGACAATCCGAGTATATTTACGAGAGTTATAGCACTGACAGACAGACAGACTGCCAAACCAAATTCATAAACACTTTTGAACTATATTGGGAAGTGTAAAAAAGTAGTGGAATTCCAACATTTGCTTCCAACATATACGCTTTGTTCTTACTTCCAAAATTTAATTTATGCCTTAATTAATCGTCGCGAAATCTGACATTAAATAAGGCAAAATTTTCTATACAATTTTTGTGGTAACGAAAATGCGTAAACGTTGGCAGCTAGTATGATCGTGGTGTTCAGCGATGAATTGAGAATTAATATAGTAGAGGGTTACAATAAGAGGAAAATTCGTTTGGAAGTTTAAAAATACCGTAATTTCTGGCCTTTAATCCGCGGATCAATCAATTATGTTTCGACCCATAAATTTTACTTTATGTAATGTAACTTACTAGATCGCTGTAAATATTTGACTTCAATTATGCAATAAAATTTCTGGGTCGATACATAATTGTCTGATTCGAGGATTTTACGCCGGAAATTCCAGTAAAAGAAAGAGTGGATATTGTTCCAATTTCATCTGAAGGTCACTGGATCAATCACGATTTGAGGTTTCATGCCTTTTATAGGGGCTGGAAAACTGTTTTTAGTGAATGGGAATGTAAATTTAGAGAATACGGTTTCAATTTTAGAAATTTTCTTAACTCCTAGTATAGAAGACCGATTTAGTAATAGTGATGAAATAATTATGGATGACAATGCCTCGTGCCGTAGGTCTCGGAAATTGAAAAAAAATTCTTTTTTAATATAATACTGCTCCAATTGAGAGGTATGCATGTAGTACATCTGCCAATCCTATAAGAATTACAGTGATCTCTCACTTATACGCGATACACGGAAATCATTTTACCGCACCAGTTTTTTTATAAGGTAATTTTCGGCTTTTTTAATCGCGGAATTTATAAATCGAATTTTACTGTTTTAAAATAGTGGTTTAAAAAATAATTACTGAACATCGCGTATACGTGAGAGATCACTGTATATGATATATTTTGAAAAAAATGGTATTTAAGATTCAGCCAAAGTCAACAGAAGAATTACAGCACTCCGTGTGGTAAGGAATGGACATCAATTCAAGCAAGTCAGAAGACCTTATTAAGTTTATGACTAAAAGAATCAAGGCGATCATCAATGCAAAATGAGGAAATACAAGTTATTGACCATGAATTTTCAGAATATTCCAAATTCTTTCTTCATGATTCCAAAATTTCTTCTAGCACGAATAGAAAAAAATCAAAATGTTTATAGAATGCTTATTTTGTAGTTTCCTTTTTGTCTGCGTATGCTGCTTATATTCATGATCAATCATAAACAAGGAAAAAAATTCAGCTTTTCAATTGTGATTAAAATTTATATTTTTTAATGTTAGTTGTATATTGAGTGCTGATTTAATACTTTTTTCTATGTGTAATATCCAGTAAAATTTAATATTATCTTTAATTTTAATATCAAAACTTATTTAGATGCACAAAACAGTTGTTTAATTGAATAATAGATGCAAACTGCTAATATATTTTAGCAACAAGTATTTTTTTAGTGTAATCTTTGCATTATTAAATCGCAGAAAACTGCGATTAAATAAGGCTAAGTTTACAATTAAAAAAACAGGTGGTCAAAAATCGTAGCAGTTGGCAGGTATGAATTAAATGTGCATATAAGAAATCCATTTAAATAGTATTGAACATTTCTTTTCTATAGGAAAAAAAGTGTTGGAATTGCTATTCTTATTATATTGAACCCAAGATGGAAAATGTCGTATATCTCGCGTGTAACTTGACCTCAAAATTCTAAAGAAATAAAATAGCTTTTCATTTCTTACAAGTATTTTGGAATAGATTTCATTGACTTATTTAATTGCAGAATTATTAATAATCTTCTATGATTAATATAATCAAAAAATACAGTGTATAAATATTGATATATGAGCAGAAAAATTTGTTCTTTCTCTCACATTTCAGAGTTCACTTATGCACGAGTATATACGGTATTAATATATTTTTTTAATGAAATATGAAATAATAAATTCTATTAAAAAGAATTATTTAAACTTCAGTTTCAATGAAAGCGGTAGGTATATTCCAATTTATTTACAAAATACTGACTCAAAATGTCCGACACAATTGCTGATTATATAATTTAACAATTTCTCAGAGAAGCTAATCAATTGAAACATTGTAAGACTCTAATAAAGAATGAGAATTCATAGCATGATTAATACAAATGATCTCCGTGGATAACAAAGTTATCCTTTACTGCTATTTAATATTCATACACGAATATTTAAATGAGGAAATGGAGAGATTCTCCTATGACCGACATTCACAGAAGATCTGAAAAATATTGATTTATTTCATGGAATTTTTAAACAATTGGATTTACTATTCATTAGACGCAGTAAATTATTTACCCAAGTTTCAGAATATTTGCTATTTAAAGTAATGCAAGCAATTTTTAAGTTTCAATTTTACATGGATGTAGTTTATTATGAAATAATCATAAAGAAAAGCTTGATATAATCATTATACATACAATTATAAAGGGTGTTTATGGTGTTTATTTGGAGCACCATTATATTTTTTTCAAATAGAAATTTTCAGCTTACCTAATCACAAAATGTACGCAGAAATGTGCAAATTCTGCTATTAAAGAAGTCGAATATTACTAGTCGGAAATACCGGTGCTGAAAAGTAAGGAACATACTGGGCTCCTTTATAAGTAAAATATAAAAGATTCATAATTAACTAAATTATTATTATTTCAAAATGAGCTAATTTCATCAACGGATAAACAATAAAGTATTTAGTTTTACTTTTATATGTAAATTTTTCATTGCCGACGGTAACCATATTTTTGATTACACATCCAATAATTTATTTTAGGAAAAACATCCTTGAGAAAAAAACCTCGTGTTTCTGAAGAAAAACTATTTTATCATAAATTCATAGCTGTCGAATGATACGAAATTTTTGGCATCACTTTTTCCAAATAGTAATCTCTTTATTTAATTGTAGAACTCAGTGATTAATTAAGGCGATTATTATTATTAAAAAAGATAGCGGGAAGACATTTTAGCTATGTAGAGTATAAAGTGATGCGCTATTAGTTTGTTCCGCAAAAGGTAGAATTTGAGAAAAAAATATATGGCGCTTTCTTCAAATGGGTATGACTTGATTAATTTAAAAAGCTGGAAATTTTGAAATTAATTTCCGGAAAATTTCGTCGTTATAAGATAGTGGTTGGAGTTTTAAGACTTTCGTATTAAGAGAAGATAAAAATATTAACTATGCATTTTTAATTAAATTGTTAGATGTATACGAATATTAACGTTTTAATTAAATTCGAGAAGAAATATATATATATTTTTAAATCGATGCTTTTGTAAAATCGATTTTTTTTCCATTTCATATTTTCATTTTAACTAACATGTACACAATTTTTAAATTTGTTCCTTTAGAATATATTTTAAATGTAAATATTTTTTTTAACTTTAAAAAGTAAATTGTGAGTAGTTTTAAACAAATGAGAAAATTAATTGATACTTATTAGAATTTTTTTTTCCTTGTTCCGCTTCAAAATAAGTCAGAAATCTTAATTTATAGAATTTTTGTATTTTCATTTAAAAAATAAATTCGAAGTTTATTATTTATAGAGTCAATACAAATGCGTGCTGGGAATAAACGGAATTTATTCCACTTTTTCAGATTTATAGGAATAATTAAAGAAAAAAGCATATTTCTAGGAGAACGGAAAACATTTGTTAAAAAATAAGGAATAATTTACCGTATAAAGACGAGTATTTCTGACAGTGCAGTTTCCGAAAAAGAGCTCCAGCACATTTGTTGCGTCCGAGATTCAAAATGACTTCGTAAATGGGTCAAAAAGTATCCACTTTGGTCTTTAAAATTAAGAAAAAGTTATAATTGTGTATGCGTGGTTGGGCAGGTCCTTCCAAAATCATGCATTTCACAATAAAATTCTGCAGATATTATTAATTTTTTGTAATTAACGAACCGAACAAAATTCATTTTTTGTTTATTAAGTGAAAAAAAATTCATTTATTAAAAAAATATTACTGATGTACTCCATAAAGCACACAAATTAGTTCTTTATTTAACAGAAAGAGTGTGAAAAATGTATTTAATAACTTAAAATTTTCTTAAAAACAAACATCACAATTTTTAATTTGAAAAAATGGAGAATAAGCGATTTTCTTAAACTTCGGCTTTGAAGCAGGTATGTTCAAACTTTTTGCTTCGTCCAGCCACATTTGTGTGAAAATGTTTGTCTCTGGCTACACACACACACTATTCTCTTGCTCCCCCCCCACCCCTCCAAGATTTTGGGCTTAACTGACTTTTGTTAATGTATTTAAAGGTATAAGAATATTATAAATTATATTATTTGTTTTAAAAAAATGTGAAGAAAAGCAGGGATGGCCAGTATTTTTCCTTTCCTTTACGTTTGTTTCAACTCCATTTTATTTGCAGTGCTTATTTTGAACGCTCCACTGCAAGCAAATACATGTTTTGCTGTTTTGTTTTCTATTGCTTTATTACTATATTCAGATATCACGGCGGTCAAAGTGTTAAGGGAAATGTCTTTTCAAGAAGGATTTATGAGACCAAAAGGAATTTCGGAACTCATAAGCATTTTGCTAAGAAAGAAAAAAATTATGACTGACCTCGTTAGTACCATGCATTGTAAAGAAGGTGTCTTGTAAAATGTTTTTATGTGATTAGAGCTGAGAGGTATTGAGGTGTGCGGGGGTGTGCGGGGGTAAGCAGATTACTTCAGAGAATGCGTGTGAGACACCATACATAATCACATCGTCGCACACATCTTTCCTCAGTATTCTAAACTGCAGTTTCGCTAGTTTTTGGGAACTGGCATTTGAAGGAAAAAAAAAACTTGTGTTTAACTGGGAGACATTTTTTTTAGGAAATTATGAAAAAAATTGACTGAGTTCGAGTTAAACTCGCTAATTTGTTTTATTTGAATTCAACTCACGCTGGTTTTTCAAAAAGTCGTTTTCAAATTCAACTCAAAACTTACAGAAAGTTAGTCAAACTCACGAGTTTCAACTTTTTATGTGCTTGAAGGTTAGTTCTGGTTATATCAAAACTAAAGTAATACTTTGTAAATGTATGAATTTTATTTATCACTATATGTAAAATAGCTTATTCAAACCGTATGAAAAACACTATATTAGCAATTTGTGTTTGTTTGCAACGTTAGAATTCTCAGGTATTCGTCATTTTGGCTGAATAAAGATTTATCGTAAATGGTTATTGCATTAAATTAATTGAAATGCTTATTATTACACTGTAAAAATTTAAGAAAATTATTTTCTTTTAAGATTTATTAATTTTAATGCAAATATAAATTTATAAAAATTTCTCAAAAGTATTTTTTATCCTAAAATTAAAACTAAAATTCTTTCTAATTAAGTAAAGTGAAATTCTCTGCAAATCCACTTTTTGTTTAGTATTAAATATAGCACCAAATCTTTTCGTTAACTTAATCATTCAGAATTTATAATCATTATAATGAAAATGAGGGTTTAAAAAATAAATTTTCAGAAAAATGAGTCATTTCATTACTGCCTACTCGAATATTATTACAAATTGGTTTGTTGTTGAAAATTTGTACTCAAAATATATGTGAATGTGACCGAAATATAAGATTTTGTATTTACTTCAGCCAAATTAATGAATTATTAAAATTTTTTAGCTGCACATATTTTGATGATATAATAATTAGAAGTATACTTCACATTTCTTTAAAGGTAAATGTATCCGTTTCCTTTAACAAATAAAACATTCTAAAATTTTCAGCATATATTTATGTTCTTTCTGAAAATGGAAATAAAAAACCGTGAATTTAATTACGGTTAATTAACCTGAATCAGATAGTAAGTATGATCTTTGTTCTTTGACTATTATTAAGAAGTTTTAAAATTTATAATAATAATATGAAATTGTTTTATTGTAAACTGCAGAATTTTGAATTTGTTTCTCTGGCTAAACTTGTGTTTAATATTTCTATCAACTGAGAAATAACGACTATTAATTTTTTTATTTACTTCTATGTAATAAATGTTTAATACTGATCTGTTGATTCGATGCATAGAGTGTTTCTTTATTCCCTCGCGGTTATTATATAGAGTACATTTTGAAGGTAACAGTTAAAAAAAATATGTCAAATACAGCAATCAGATTCATGTCACTATATGCAGGGGTATCATTGGTCTTCCTTTAGAATACCCGTATTTCAAAACAAAAGTTTAGTTAAAAACAGGCCTCCCACTCGCTTCGTTTTCTGAAAAACACTTTTTTCGAAGAGTTATCTACTTTTATATTTTTCTTCAAAAATTTTCAGAAACCAACCCGGAAAGTAATTTTTGTTGCAAAACTTGTGAAAACTTAGCACGAAAAATTGTATTAAGAAATAACTGCTATTAAAAAAATGGACTAGTGAAAGCCTTTTGTATATTTCTATAGCAACTAGTGTAGAAAAATAAACGAACATTGTTATAAAATAGTGATGTTCAAAAACGGACAATCATGAGTTCTGTATATAAAAAATAACAGAACGGAGTTAGAAATGAAATTCTAGGAATTATATTTCTGTGATTCCATTGTGATGAACTGTGGGATGATTTAAGCTGACTGACTAATATAAATATTTTAATATAAATATAAATTGCCTAGCATCTGCTTAGACCAATGTATACAGACGAGGCTATAATTTGGCTATAACATTCTGGAACATGTCTGTTTCGACAGCCCATATTCTAGTAATGACAATTTTTAGGTCCTGGGATGTTCGGGAGTTTCTACACACCTCTATCCTTCTCATAACGCCACAGGAGAAAAATCATATTGATTCAGCTCACGGCAATAAAGCGGCCATTTAATGCTTTGTCCAATGATCGCTTTGATGAAACTATCTCAAAAGTTATCCTGAAGCCATTAAAACACGTCAAAAACTCTACGTGGAGGTAAACAAATCTGGACATGAAAGAGCAAATATGAACCATCCGTGTTCGAGCTCCAAACTCCAGTTGCTGCCTGTAACTTGCACTAGTAACAGGTTATGTAAAATAATATGTATCAGATTATTCGTATGTCTTGCATTGATTGCCTACAAACCGTCACAACATCCGACTGCAGAGATGCTACTAGTTGAATGTATAAGTTTTCACTGCCTCAATGTCTCCAGCCAGTCAAAATATTATAGCGAATTTCCAGTCCCGTCTCCATACTTTGGTTTACGTAGGCAGAGGCCAATTTTAAAATCTCATCTATTAATTTTACTCAATGAGTTTCAGAATATGTCAGTAAATTTCATCTTTTAATAACAACGTTGTGTAATTTTATATTTTAACACATTTTTTTGACTACCTTGTACATCTAGCTACCAATCTATCTATCTACATGTATATATTTAAAAGGTTCACACGGCTGCTGGCTTTTGAATACCACTATTTGCGAAAAATACTCGCCTCATTTAATAACATAATGTCTGCGGTAATAGAAGTTGAATGTTACTATTTGGAAATAGTGGTTTTCAAAAATAAGCAACCGTGGTAACTCGGTACCTAACTAACTATATATACATAAATAAGATATTTTATGTATTAACCTATCTTAAATTTATTTTTCTAAAATCTTTTGGGCAAAATGGTTGAAGACCCCTACTTAAAGAACACATTGCTGATTCAGAAGTAAGTCATACTATTTCGTCTTTTTTGAGATATTTTTAAAATCAATATTTCTATTATAAATTTTTTTACAGAGTTTTCGATGTTTAATACTTTCTAATTGAAGAAATCTGAAAAAAAAATTCTTTTCGAAAGGATTATTTGGTATTAAATTTTCTTTGCTGATAATATCAAAGTACTTTCCAAACTTTACTTTTAAAAGAAGAAAACGTCTATCTACTACTTCATTTGAGACTGTAAAGTTTCCATAATTTAATGAATTGTGAAAAAGATTTTATTTAAGAAAAAAAAAATATTTTTCTAAAAAAAGCGCAACGTTTATCCTTATTTTACTAAAATACTATCACAAAATTTTAAAAATATTTTAAAAAAAAAACATAAATTATTGCACAAATGGAGGAAATTAGCAAAATTCTTGAAACTGCTTGAGTCTCGTTATTTTGTCCGGTAAGATGTTTAATGATTGGTGTGTTTTTATAACTATATTTTCTTTATTCGACCAAGTGAGACATAGGCTAATTGTATCACAGCTGCCAACTCTTACGCTTTTCATGATTGCTATTTCCGAATAAAACTATTTGTCTTATATAATCGTAGAATTTTTTCATTTAATTAAGGAGAAGATTCAGAAATAGATGTAACGTAACTATTCAGAAATAGTTCTAATGCAAATAATTGTAAGTTGACAGCTATGGTGTTTGCCATGGGAGTCCAATACTCTTGTATGATTGAGGCTCGAAAAATTCTTGTGTAGATTGAAACCTCTTAAATTTTACATCATCCGATCATGTGTTCCTCATCCGATCACAAAACTTGTCAGTGCTATAAAAATTATAAATCCAAATGGATGAATTGAATAAACCGAATACTTCTAGACGAAACATTCCCACTAATGACTTGGCAGATGAGAGTTAAACATTTAGCGATAATTTGCGCATCGACATATTTTCTGCCAATAAATCTATTTTTAGAGCTAATTTTCATGTTAATGAATTAACTATTAATGATGATCTTCCCGCGAAGGATGAAAATATTTCTTCTAATTGTGACGTTAAACATGATTTAATAACGACCACAAATGAGGACTTTGAAACTAATGCTGACTGTTCTGCCAGCAAAAGTCTTCAAACTGAGCGACATGAATGTAGCAATACAAATTTCCAATAACATGCAATGTGATGCTTTAAAAAGCACCAAAAAAATTATTGCAAAAGCCGAATTCAGCTAAAACATTCGCTAAAACAAGCTGAACTAAAGGTACAACAGAAACAGAAGATATAAGGAAAACTAAACCTCAAATTTATCTAGATCTATACCTTCCAGAAGCCAAAAAGATGATATTGATGCCTACACGGACGATGAAAAGCAAAATATTTGTTTAAAATATACAGTAATAAACATTGCTTTGGTAAAAAATATGTTATATTGGTCATTCATTAGTTACCTCTTGTTTTTTACATGGTCAAATGTGAAAGTGTTTAAAGTATGAATATTCGTGTAACGCAATTTCTGGCGTATAATCCGGGGATCAAACAATCATATTTCGAGCTAGAAATTGTATTTTATAAAATGTAACTTATTATATCTCTGTAAATATTTGATTTCAATTTTGAATAAAATTTCTGGGTGGAAATATAATTGTTTGAACCGCGGATTATGCACCGGAAATTACGGTATTCATTACTTAATTATTATTTATTCAATATGATTTATCTCAAAATTTTTATTTTATTTTTTAAGTTATTATTAAATTAAATTATTAATATATTATGTAGTTCAATAATAAGTGTTTCACATTTTAATATTAATTAAGTATTTCAAAAATTGGTAGCGATTAAATGAATATTGTCAGTTGAACTGACATGCATAAAGTGCATTGTCACATTTAGGTTTTTTGGACTTATTTAGGTTTTAATTATTGTTCATGTGACAAAAATGACCTAAATGCGAAAATAATATATTGTTTGCTTATTACAGATAATCAATCAATTTCTACAAAACAAGTTAGTTTGCAAGTAAAAGCCCACTTTTTAATATTTTTCTTCTTATAAAAAGAAATATTTAATAAAATACCAAATATACCTTAAATGTGACAAAAGAATGGGGAATCGCGTCTCATTTAGGCACATTGATCTTAAAAATACACTAGCTGCCTTCGCCCGCTAGCGGGTCCCTAATTTACATAGGGGTCGACGATCGCGCCCATAGGACCATAGATAAGAAAGCGCGCCTCGGAACTAAAATCTGTAAGTTCTATTGATGTCGGTCGAATGAGCCAAACCGCGTCGCGATAGGACCGATACTACCCGAGATAATTTGAAAAGAAATAGCGAAATCTTTAGTTTTTTCTTTTTATTTCTATATAAAAATCCTGATTTTGCTAAAATAAAAAACTATAGACCGAAATCGAACATTTTTTGAATCTATGAAATATCAGCCCACTCCAAGTAAGGATGCAGACTTTTCAGTTCCAAAAATCCACTTTAAAAAAATTATATAGCCTATAAAAATTAAAAGTCCCTTTCAAAAGGAATTATTTTATCTCCACAAATAACCGCCACGATGTCTACCGTGCATGGCCAAGAAATGATGCCTTAAATAATTTTTGAATAAATTCTTTTTAAAGCATTGAATTAAATAGAAAATATATTGTAATTTCCGTTGTAATTAACGGAGAAATACGAAAATTACATATTTAGAATCCTTGTGAAAAAATACTGATGGAAGCATAATTTTGAAATCGATAAATGCAATATTTCAAAAAAATTTGATAGACCTGGAATCTTTCCACTATAAAAAGGCGTTTTGTTTCATTATTTCTTCAGTAGACGTTTTGTCTCCATTAGACTTAAAAGTTTGTTAGTTGATATCGTCACTACCATGTCAAACTATCGAATTAAAAAAAATGCATTTTTCATTACTTTTTAAAATGGGCCGATTGTCACCAATAAACTTTAATATAAATCTTCCTCTAGTAGGGATACTAATAAAATTTCTGTAAAGAACAGGGTTGTCAGATTGGCCTTCTTATTCATCCAGAGATGCCGAATTCATACCGGAAATTTTGAGAGAAAAGTTTTTACTTAAAGTAATCACGAAATGTCTGTCATTAGATAAAGCAAAAAATTCTATTTGAAATTTCTGATATGAATTCGGAATTTCTGACTGAAAAAGTATGCCAAACTAACAACCCTACTGAAGAATACTATTAAAATTTAGTGGTGACAATCGGCCAATTTTTGAAAGTAATGAAAAATGCATTTTTTCACATTCGATAGTTTGAGATGGTAGCGGCGATATCTTCTCGTCTAATTGGTCGAATTTTACGAATTTACCTTCTTGAAATCGCGACTTTTTTTTACGTCCTTTCGCAAATTTTCGTGCGGATGGAGCGATTTTTGCAAAAAAGGCCGAAAAACACGCAGAACGCCATTTTTACTGCAGCCGGCACGAAAAATATTGGGCTGCAGGTCGAAGATGAAAGCTGACTGTTCGGTTGCGAGCTTCGCTAGCTTTGCATCGAGGTATCAATGTAAGCAGGAATGATGGTCTTTCTTTGCTTCGGTAAAAAATCACTTTTTGCGCTAATATTTTTACACCTAGATTGGCCCTCTCCTCGCTCCGCAAGCAGAATTTTTCCAGATACAAAAGGACAGACAGACAGACAAACGTGTCCGAACATTAATAGTAATGAGAATTCAAAAGAAAAGCTTGATAGGAATTATTTGTTTAATATTCAAACTGTCACATTTGATATTCTGAAAATCAGTGTTAAATCTAGTGCCTGACCGAAACAATTTTTTAAGGCCGAAACTGAACCAAAACCGATTTTCGGTCTGTTCTCGAGCTTCGACCAGAAACGGCAATAAAACAAACTCTCCCAAAGGAAATTTTAAACTATATCTCCCATTAAATATGCCGGAGAAAGTTATATCATAAGAGACGGTAGTCTCTTGAGTGACGCAGCGAAAAACCGAAAACCGTAAGCCCAAAACCGAAGATTCCGTCACTCTCATATATACAGCTAGCAGGACATCAAAGGAAAATCGAAACGCCGACATTTAATATCTCAGTAAATATGAGGCATACCGTTTCGATTTTTTCACATTAGTCTTATATCTATGGCCTAACTCTATCCTGAAATTTATAGATTTCTACATGCAGTAGATTTTGAGATCTGGAAACCAATTTTTAAGCGAAAATGGAAAATGTAATGGTGTAATGGGCACAGAGGTGTTATCTCGAAAATGGATCGAACGATTTTTTTTAAATTAATATATTATATTAATCGCTTTTAGATGAAGAGAGTAAGATTTTGAGCTAACGTAGGAAAACTCTTGTTTTTTATATAATCCAGCTTCAAAATCGGACTCTTTTCTTATGCTTTTTCTGGTAGACTAACATTAAAGATTTTCGGCCTTTTCACCCTTTTTTATTCCTGCGCGGTCAGGATATTCATGGGTATCACGGTTATAGTTAAAGGCGATTTCGCAATCATATCTGGCTGAAGAACTATTTAGATTTTTTTTTTAAATACGAAAACAGTTTTTAATGCAATTTTTAATATGTAATATATATGTATTAAATTAAATTATTGTTTGTATATTTTTCTTTTTTGTTATAATAAAGAATTTCTTATATCAAAATCTTCATTAAGTCGAAAAATATTTAGATTCCTTGATTAAAATATTGAAATATTTTATAATTATACATATACAATTTAATTGTTATTTATATTTAATTTGTGATTTTTTAAAGGAAAAAAAAGATTAAGATTTTTTTTTTATCAATTAATTTGCGTAACAAGGAATCATTCAAAATGAATCAATCATCAGTTTGTTTTCTTCGTGTGCTATGCTGCTATGAACTATGAACTATGATTCGCTGCTATGAACATTTTTTGAAGTGTTGAAAATCAAATTTCACAAATACTTCTAACTTCTATTAACAAATACTTCATGAATATATTTTTAATTCCATGTTGTTTATGTACGATAAAAAACACGTTTCTAAGCTTCTGTTTCATAGTATAAGAATCCAAACATTCAGTGAAATGCGTATATTTGATCAGCTATATAAACAAATGAAGAATACAGTACCTTTTTTTTTTCAATTTCATTTCTTAAATTTGCATTTTAAAAACAGATAATAAAGAAATATGTATTTATCTTCTAATATTTATTTTCCTAAGTCAGAGAAATGCAAAGTTCTACCATTGTTTTTTTTGTTTTGTTTTTTCTAGTGAAAGTTTATTTTCAAATGTTAAATATAGATTTTACTTAATAAAGCACGAAATCAGTCGTCAGTTCTCGGGGCAATGGTAGACGTGGCATTGGAAACCTAAAAATCATGAGAGAGGGTAATATCTGTAAACAAATCTTGTAGCAAAGTATTCAGTAGTATCTTGCACCAAATATAAGAAATTGAAAAAAAAAAAAAAAGGTACTGTATTCTTCATTTTTGTTTATGTATTGTCAAAGCTATGCATTCTACCGAATGTTTTTATTCTTGAAATAGACTATTTAAACAGAGATAGAAGTTTACCAAACTTTTGTTTCTTTCTTCATACATAAACAACATGGAATTAAAAATATATTTTTGAAATATTTGTTAATTAAGTTAGAAGTATTTGTGAAATTTGTTTTTGAACCCGTTAAAAAATCTTCACAGCGCATGGAAAAATAGAAACGCTATAGAAGGATTTTTTTTTTCTTCAGTTACCCTGAAATTAAAACAATATATATATATATATATATTTTTTTTTTTTGGGGGGGGGGGGGTTTCAGGAGTGCAAAACGTTCATATTTACTGATTTATTAGTTGTTTGTTTTCTTTTTAAAATTAAAATAATGTTGTTAAATAGCAACATCATGGTGTAGAAAAAAAAAAACATTAAAAAAATGTGATGCATCGTTATGTACGAGAGATCAGTTTCAACTGACATTACAAAAATTTATTCACAAACTAAGACAGATAATTAAGAAAAATAGGTTAAATCCTAGAACAAGCGAGACGCTTGGCGTCATCGAATTTAGCGAAGCGATAAATGAGTTTTCTTGTTACCGGTTTATTTCTTACGTTTTTTCCACGCCTTCTGTGCTTGGTTCTAGCATGAGCAGAATGCATGGTTCTGAAAATTGAGCTGGTTTTTGAGGGAATTAGATTTGATTGGTTGGTTGACAGATTAGAATATTCTATAATAGAGTTCTATTGTCTGTGGGTTGGTTTGTTGTGTGTCAGATTTGTTGAATTATGTTTATGAAATGTGTTTTATGTCATAAAGGATAAATCCTGTGAAATATTAAAAAAAAACGAAGGATGAGAAATAACGGTAAGTGCATTTTTGTTGATTTTATATGATAAGATGTATTTTAAGCACTTTAGAGATTGCTGTAAACCGATTTTTGTGCGAACATTACTGACCGCAGCTTGAATGGATTTCATGCATTCTAGGGAGTGCGGAATATAGCAATTTTTGTGCATCCAGGATTTTTTTTTTTTCAGTTAATGTACGCGAAGCATACACATATATACATATATATATATAAATTATTAACTGCTGTTTGAATGAATTTCATGCATTCTAGAGATTGCTGCACAGGGAGTTTCATGCATCCAGGATTTTTTTTTTCTGTTATGTACACAAAGTGTACATATATATGTTACTAACTGGTGCTTGAATGAGTTTCGTGCTTTTGAAAAATCAGAAATCTCTAGATTCTCCCCAATCGTAACCTGTGTTCTTTGTAGCAGAGAATTCACTACTTACACAGTTTCTATGAAAATTTTTTCACGAAGTAAACATTGATTTTATTCCGTTTTGTGACAATTTACAAAGTTTTAGCAAGGAGGAAAAAATAGCTAAAAATTATTAAAAATAGAAAAATCTGGAGGAAAAAATTGCTAAATGTTTGTATGTAAAAATTGAAATATCCAGACGAAATATTGCTAAAAGTTTGTAAAAATAGAAAATCGTGAAGAAAAACTTGCTGAAACTTTGTAAATAATTGTAAAACGAAATAAAATTTATGTTAAAATTGTATAATAAAGCTTGCCGTAAGCAGTGTGTAAGTATCTGCTTGCTTAAGCTTAAAAAGCATTCGTTCTGATTGGGTAGAATTTGGAGGTTGCCGATTTTTTGGTTGACGTGCGTAAAAAAAATAGCCAAATCGGATGTTTTGCTTGTTCTAGGATTTTGCCCAATATATTTGATTAATGAATTCATCGATTGATACTTTGGCATAATTAGGTTTGAATTGGCTTAGTAATTTGAATGTTATCATGATGATGTTTTGATTTTGCGTGTCCCTGTATAAAAAACTCCTCAATGATATTTGCAAGATAAATACACTGTCACAATTAGATTCAAATTGGTTCAGCATTTCAACAGTGATGGTAAGGATTAAAAAAAAATTCATATTTTTTGCTTTTGTGTGTACCTTTTAAACAAACTGTAAGAGCTAAATGCTTGATTAGCTAACTCATTGATGATGCGGCTAAGTTTAGGGATTCACCCTCAGTTAACCATCTTGTTTTTAAATCAAAACATTTTAACATTTATTATTAAATATAAATCAATCACTCAGTAAAATTAAATAACATGCTTATAATAAGTAAATATGAATGAAAATTATTTTGGAAATGAGAAACAAAACAAATATGTTTTGAAGTATAGATAAAATGCTTCAGTGATTAATTTGTAATCACTTCAGCATTTTATCTATATTTTAATTATAATTAGTGATCTTCTGTGATTATGTAACATTTCAGCGATGCTGGATTGAATCCCTGAAGCATTTTATCTATTTCGAAAAACCGAAGTCAGAGAAATGCAAGTTTTGTGCATCCAGGATTTTTTTTTTCAGTTAATGTACGCGAAGCGTACTCACACACATATATATATATATATATATATATCAATTATTAACCGCTGTTTGGATGAATTTCATGCATTCTAGAGATTGCTGCACAGGGAGTTTCATGCATCCAGGATTTTTTTTTCTGTTAATGTACGCAAAGAGTACATATACATGTTACTAACTGGTGCTTGAATGAGTTTCGTGCATTTGAAAAATCAGAATTCTCTAGATTCTCCCCAATCATAACCTGTGTTCTTTGTAGCAGAGAATTCACTACTTACACAGTTTCTATGAAAATTTTTTCACGAAGTAAACATTGATTTTATTCCGTTTTATGACAATTTACAAAGTTTTAGCAAGGAGGAAAAAATAGCTAAAAATTATTAAAAATAGAAAAATCTGGAGGAAAAAATTGCTAAATGCTTGTATGTAAAAATTGAAATATCCAGACGAAATATTGCTAAAAGTTTGTAAAAATAGAAAAATCGTGAAGAAAAACTTGCTGAAACTTTGTAAATAATTGTAAAACGAAATAAAATTTGTTTATTTTGTGAAAAAGCTTGCCGTAAGCAGTGTGTAAGTATCTGCTTGCTTAAGCTTAAAAAGCATGCGTTCTGATTGGGTAGAATTTGGAAGTTGCCGTTTTTTTGTTTGACGTGCGTAAAAAAAATAGCCAAATCGGATGTTTTGCTTGTTCTAGGATTTTGCCCAACATATTTGATTAATGAATCCATCGATTGATACTTTGGCATAATTAGGTTTGAATTGGCTTAGTAATTTGAATGTTATCATGATGATGTTTTGATTTTGCGTGTCCCTGTATAAAAAACTCCTCAATGATATTTGCAAGATAAATACACTGTCACAATTAGATTCTAATTGGTTCAGGATTTCAACAGTGATGGTAAGGATTAAAAAAAATTCATATTTTTTGCTTTTGTGTGCACCTTTTAAACAAACTGTAAGAGCTAAATGCTTGATTAGCTAACTCATTGATGATGCGGCTAAGTTTAGGGATTCACCCTCAGTTAGCCATCTTGTTTTTAAATCAAAACATTTTAACTTTTATTATTAAATATAAATCAATCAGTCAGTAAAATTAAAAATCACAAAATTCGTCAAATGATCTCGGGAGAAAAATAGTGAAATTTGTCTAACAATCGCGGAACAGAATTGCAAAATTTGTCGAATGGCAGTGGAAAAAAAGTGCACAATTTGTTCGTTTATGGAAAAAGTCGTGAAATTTATTAATCGATAGTCGATAAATCACGAAATTCATCAATCGATAGCAGAAAAATCACAAAATTCATTGATAGTGGAAAAATCACAAAATTTATCAACTGGTTTCAGGGGAAAAAAATTTCGAATATCGTCGAATGGCTTCGAGAAGAAAAAAAATCACAATCCGTCAAATAATTTCTTTGAAAAAATCGTGAAATTCGCCAAATGGTTTTGAAATTTGTCGAGCGACAGTGGGGAAAAAATCTTTTTCCATTGAATCATCGCAATTGGAACTATTAAGTTTGACCAGTGGTGGCAGTAAAGTCAGTCGGCAAATTTTCAGTATTACTCGCCGATTGGCGAATGGCAATTTTGTCCTATATTTTTATGCACTTTATCGATGAAATTCATGATTTTTTACACGCCTGATCGATGAAATTCAAGATTTTTACGCACCCAATTGATGACTTTCTTGATTTTTATGCATCCGTTTGACGAAATTAATGATTTTTACATGCCTGATAAACAAAATTCATGATTTTTATGCATGTGTTCAACAAAATTTATGATTTCCCTTCTCCCGATCCACAAAATTCATGTTTTTACTGTGCCTGATTGACAAAATTCATGATTTTCAACTGATATGCTTTCCATCGACCAATTAATGAAATTCACAATTTTTCTTCTCTAGACAATGGCGAAATTCGCAAATTATTTTTTTTTTTTACCGTTCGTTGAAATTTACAATTTTTTCACAAACATTCGATGGAATTCTTGATTTTTCCAAGCCCAGTTGTCGAAATTTGCGATTTTCCATGCCTATCGACAAAATTCATAATTTTGCAGAACCGATAGACAAAATTCATAATGTTTTCCAATGATCTATGGACAATTTGCAAATTTTTCCTGCAACTGTTCGTTGAAATTCTCGATCTTTCCACGCCATTCGAGGAAATTCGCTGCTCGATCCATGAAATTCACGATTTTAAGTGCCTTATCGACAAAATTCGCAGGTTTTTTCAATTGATTTACAAAATTCAAGATTTTTTTTTTTTTTTGAGTGATTGACGAAATTTGCAACTCCGGAATTACTGATTTTGGCATCTCTGGTTTCTGTTGACCGATTATTGAAATTTGCGTTTTTTTTTCTAGCGACAAAATGGCGAAATTTGTGATTTTTCCATGCCCATTTGACAAAATTCGCATCCAGTCGATGCAATTCATGATTTTATGCGCCTGATCGATGAAATTCATATTTTCCTACGATTTATGGACAAAATTTGCAAATTTTTCTCACGAATTATTAAGGAAATTCGAAATTTTTGGATAGGTTGGCATGTATGGTCTCTGCGGGCCACCAGTTATCCATCACGGGCCACAGGTTGTGCATTCCTAATCATGATGCAGTTTGGCTCATTCGACTCGACATCGATAGAACTTACTGATTTTAGTTTCACCACCAGGGGCAGTTATGTTCATATAGAACAGAGAGCACCCCTGGCAGTGGAAGGGGAAATTAATGGATTTTGGAGCTAACTCAAGTTCTATGGGTCCCATCACAACATGGTTTGATTCATTCAACTTGTTTCAAGTTTGACCACCAGGGGGCGCATTCCCATCTTAGGTTCTATGGCCCCGATCATGACAAGGTATGGCTCACTCAACTCGAAATCGACAGCCTCAAAAATTTCAGCTGTTTGTATAGAACAGAGTGCGCCCCCTGGTGGTGGAACATGGAACTAACAGATTTTGCAGCTAACTTGAGTTCTATGGGTCCCATCACAATGCAGTTTGATTCATTTGGCTCGACATCGATAGGATACATCGATTTTAGTTCCAAGTTTCACCACCAGGGGCGCTATCCTATCTCGTGTTCTATGGGCCCGATTACGGTGAGGTATGGCTCATTCGATTCGAAATCGACAGCCTGAAGGATTTCAGCTATGTTTGTATAGAACAGAGTGCGTCCCCTGGTGGTGGAAGATGGAACTAATGGATTTTGCAGCTAACTCGAGTTCTATGGGTCCCATCACAATGCAGTTTGATTTATTAAACTGGACATCGACAGGATATATAGATTTTAGTTCCAAGTTTCACCACCAGGGGGCACTTTCCTATCGGGTTCTATGGGACCGATCACGACGACGTATGGCTCATTTGACTCGGAATCGACGGCCCGAAAATTTTCAGCTATGTTTGTATAGAAAAGGTTGCGTCCTTTGGCGGAGGAAGATGGAACAAACGGGTTTTGCCATGCATTTTCATCCTTCTAATTGTGTTACTCTCTCGCTGTATAATTTAAAAGTTGAGTCTTGGATTCCTCTCCCTGGGCCACCACCCTCATATTTTATTGGGGTCCAAGGGGTCTTTTTTAGCATTTCTTTAAAATTTTATTTTAATGATTAATTTATACCCTATGCTTAATTTCGACTAATTGACATTCTCATCAATAACCTTAAAAAAGTAATGATATCAGTACAAAAACCCTTAACGGGTTAAAAGTTGTGACGCAGCACTTTCTTTTGGCTTTATGAATTTTAAATATGGGTCTTAAAAGCAATGATATCAAATTTAAGTGACGCTATGTTAATAATTATTTTTTTAAATCATAATTTTCTTTTTAGTTTTATTTATATTCACAGGTGAAATTATTATCTTAATATGAAAAAATATATAAAATTTATTCGCTGATGCTTTTTCATTCACATCTCTCATGAATTCAAAATATGGGTTTTAAAAGAAATGATATCAAAATTTGAGTGACACCTTGGCGTTAATTTAATAGGACTCTTTTAAAATTCAATTTAAATTATTTTTGGTTTGTCTTCTAAAGTATATTTACACATACAAACAATACTTTTAATTTTTCAATACACTTTTAAATATATTACTTTCACTGAGCCTATATTATGTATTGAAATGTATTTATTTCAATAAATTGATTTATCTTCTGTGCCACGCTATCCAAAATCATAAGTAAAATTTATGTAAATGATTATTTTGCGTCATAGTATCCAAACAAAGGGAAATGTATTCAAGTGGATAATATGACGCAAAATAATCATTTACATAAATTTTACTTATGATTTTGGATAGCGTGGCACAGAAGATAAATCAATTTATTGAAATAAATACATTTCAATACATAATATAGGCTCAGTGAAAGTAATATATTTAAAAGTGTATTGAAAAATTAAAAGTATTGTTTGTATGTGTAAATATACTTTAGAAGACAAACCAAAAATAATTTAAATTGAATTTTAAAAGAGTCCTATTAAATTAACGCCAAGGTGTCACTCAAATTTTGATATCATTTCTTTTAAAACCCATATTTTGAATTCATGAGAGATGTGAATGAAAAAGCATCAGCGAATAAATTTTATATATTTTTTCATATTAAGATAATAATTGCACCTGTGAATATAAATAAAACTAAAAAGAAAATTATGATTTAAAAAAATAATTATTAACATAGCGTCACTTAAATTTGATATCATTGCTTTTAAGACCCATATTTAAAATTCATAAAGCCAAAAGAAAGTGCTGCGTCACAACTTTTAACCCGTTAAGGGTTTTTGTACTGATATAAATACTGGTATCCCGCGGCCACGGTTTGATACCTCTGCTGTAGACACATTGTTTTACTTATACAAGTGTAAAGCACTCAATTGTAGCTTTGTACTCTCGGGCCGCAGGCGTTTGGACCTGGAAAACTCGGCAGCTCGAGCTATCCCGGTCTTTTGTCAACTTTTGGAACGTCTCCACCTCCAGCTCTCTACAGACAAAACACAATCCCTAACATTCGCAAAACCCAAGAAGCTTAAGCGCAAACCCATAATGAGAATTTATGGGAAAAGCGTTTCACATGTCACACACCTTAAATTACTAGGAATCGTCATAGACGAACACAGGAGCTGGACGGAACACATCAATACCCTCAAGACAAGACTAACTAAGTATCAACACAATGCACGCAGATTAACTTCTAAGTCTTGGGGAATTAAACCTGCAATGTTAAAAATCTGGTACCACGCAATCATAGAACGGATCCTCTTCTACTGTGTGGGCGTCTGGGGCGGAACTCTCACTAAGGCAGTCAAGGAAAAGTTGGTTTCGATCCAAAGGATGTTCTTGCTGCAAATGATGAGAGGGTATAGGACAATCTCAACGGACGCACTCACAGTACTAACGGGGATCCCTCCAATCCTAATATCACTAGAATACGAGCACCAGAAAAACAGAATCCAACACCTAGAATATGAACCAACTACTACGCTACACTTCCCAAAAACAATAATACAGAGAAATGTTCCAAGTTGGCACCTGCACCCCACGGAGGAGACATCACAATTACAGGTATGCATCGCCAAGAACAGTCACAGACCCTCGCAGCATCCAACCCTCTACACTGATGGGTCGCGCACTGAAACTGGCGTGGCCGCAGCCTTCTGCGCCATGGTAAATGGAGTGCCGATCCATGAGTGGGCCTCCAGAATTGGAGATGATAACTCAGTATATCAAGCTGAACTGTTTGCAATTCTGAAGGCATTGGAATGGATTGCTGCCTCCCCCACGAAGGAAAATTTTAAAATTTTCAGTGATAGTCTTTCTGGACTTCAAGCAATTTTTGCCCTACGGACAAAACACCCTCTAATACTGGAAATAAAATCAAACTTCACCAACTGTACAAAAAAGTTACCCTTGTCCACGTCACTGCACACATTGGTATCGCAGGCAATGAGCTGGCGGACAGCTTTGCAAAAGAAGCCACCAAACGCCAATCAATAGACTTCTCTCTTCCGGTACCCCCATTCGCCATTCGCAGAAAACTCAAATCTAAAATACTCCCCAACTGGAAAATCTACTGGGACACCTCTACAAAAGGTAGACACACTTACAACCTAATTCCAAAAGTTTCCAGAGAGCTACTTAACCTCACTAACTTATACAAGTACTTTCTTATCCGGGCATGGCCCGTTTAAAAATTACCTCTTCAAATTTAAAATTTCACGAACCAATATGTGCGAGTGCGGCGATAGTGGTACCCCCATGCATTATTACTTCTCCTGCCCACTGACTGTTGCTTGGCATCTTAGGCCTGCTCCTTCTAACACACCTTTTTCTTGGCTGCTGAACATAATTACGCGTCCCATCTTAACTCATAAACTTTCAGAAATTTACAAATTACTAATACACCTATCTAACATCACTTAATCATTTAAAGCAGTTTTCTTTCCCCATAAATTAATAATAATAACTCGCTTATTTTAGTCATTAACGTAATTATTCCATCATTTTTTATCTGCTTAGCTTTCTCCATTTAGCTGTTTTGTAGCTTAATTGTTTCTCTCATCCGCAAGTAATGTTCTCTTCCTAGCAGGGGCTGAGTCCCCATGAATTAATTTATTCTTATCGGGAACCACAGGTTTGGTCAGCAAGCAACGTATCGTCAAGTGCATCCAGACTCCATCCAGTGTGAGGGTTCCAGCGCAATTGTGTGGCGCTCCTTGTCGCGTGGGAATCTCACACTGGCACCTCCACATCTCAAGTGTCGTCATTTACGAACTGTACAATTGGTACAGTCTTACCTAAGAACTGCACGCTTCTACTAAATTAGCGGACTGTACAACTGGTGCAGGCGCACCTGTGGACCTAGTCTACCCTGTCTGTCGCCTCCTTGTCGCGTAGGAACGCTGGTTCCAGCGACAGACCCTGTATTAATTTTTTTTGTATGTCTTTAGTTCCTGCCACCTGTCGCATGGGGCTTTGCCCGGCAGGACCAACCATTGGCGAAGCTTGTACTGCTACGTTTAATCCCTGCGTGCCGGGGAGCTAGCCGTGGAAGACATTAAACGCTCAACGACTGGGTTCGTCCTCAGCCGAGTGGTCTTCCTCAGGCATTAAAATATTAATTTGCTTTTTGGGCCATGTTTATACAACGACATTTTCGAATTCCTTAACATGTATTATTGAATTTCACAATACATCAGCGCATTTATAATTTTAAACAGTATTTTCACGAAAACTAAAGACTTTTACAAGAATCATCATCTCAAACTGTATATTTTCAATATCTTTTTCAGGGATAATATCTTGAATGAAGAAAACTCTATAAATTGTGCCAAATGGTTGACATTTGCTTGCGCATAACGTGGGGAGGTTTCTGAGAGTGCACCTTATGCCACAAAGCACTATTTTAACATCTCTCATGTCGGAACATTGAAAAATGTGTGTAAATTTTACAGACGAGTGTGATTTTGATAATATGAATATTACTAAATATAAATAATGCTTTTTTCGAACTATTTTGTCTGTATTATATCTGTAGCTTTTAAATGTTATATAGACATTGTTTGAAAAAATAATATATTCTTTCGTATTTTAAAAACAAATGAAAGTATGAAGAGTATTATAAATAAAAGTAATTTCACACTGACCGTTTAGAATTTAGATTCAATGCAACTTTAACTTTCATCAAAGTATTTTAGTCATACGCACATGGTCTTATTTTATATTAATACAATGAAGGAAGAGTTATTTTTATTATTAAGTGCTTATTAATCATCAATACTATTCGAATCGTCAAGCAATTATTGATAGAAATGAGAAATACCCGAACGTATTATGTGCTATGCATTGATTATTTTATAGGGAAGCCTTTGTGAGATCCGACTCCAGTTTTGATATGTACAGATATATCGGTTGTTGTTTCACTATAACCGAATAATCACGGAAACTGACATTTTGGGTCAAATGTCGCAAAATAACTGTTCAGGTCAGGTCCTAGTTAAAATATTGGATATGTATCAACTTCTGCTTTACAGTTCTTAAGTATGTCTATCATTGTGTATGTCACTGAACATACACAATATGCTTTTGCAATGAAATGAAAGCTTACAAGCTAAAATCCTTCTATTACTGGAACAGATTTGCAACAGGCTACGTACGTACCTCACTTTTGACTGTCACTATATTCAAATAGTAATCTTCGTCTTATTTAATAGCAGACTTTGTAATACTGTTCTGCGATAAAACAAGGTGAAGATTACTATTAAGAAATAGTGGTCCTCAAAAGAAAAAATGAATTATTTCTGTACAAGTAAATAACTAAATTTTTTATTTTTTATTTTGCAGAAACTTACTAATCCTCTGATAATTAATTTTAATGATATCTCTCACGATAATTGCGAGAGATAACTTCTTTAACATTTTACAATACTTTATTTCATCTTTTCGTAAATACTAGAAATCTGTAGGTTTCTTTCTTAACATAATCTATTAAAAAATCCTGGGATTCGCATGAAAACTTTAGTGACTTTTCGAAATTTATTTCAACCGGGTACCCAGGATTTCTAAAAAAAGAATCCCGGAATTGTTTTCCAAACAAATTTACTTTACATAAATACCCTTTATATCTATAGACTGGGAGGCGGCAGCACAAACAATCACCTCATCGAGTTCACGACTGAAATTCTAGAATTAGTTAAAACTCGATTCGCATATTAAAACGCAATCGGTCTGCCAAGTCATATCTTGGTGGAAAACACGTGAAAACCCGATTTTAGCTGTTGACTCGTAGGTTTACCATTGTGTTTTCCTGCACCCAAAAGTATGAAAACATGGAGAACTTGGGGGCAGGAAAACACAATGGTAAACCTACGAGTCAACCGATAAAATCGGGTTTTCACGTGTTTTCCACCAAGATATGACTTGGCAGACCGATTGCGTTTTAATATGCGAATCGAGTTTTAACTAATTCAGGAATTTCAGCCGTGAACTCAATGAGGTGATTGTCTGTGCTGCCGCCTCCCGGTCTACTAGAAAAGTTTTTAAAATGAGCTTTTCATTCTAGTAAAATTAGTCACAAAGTTGATCATAATTTGATTTGTTTTTCAAGATGATGCATATTCGAAATGGCAGAAGTTGGGAAAATTATTTTTATGACTAATTTTAAACTATGAAAAATCTTAAGTAATTCATTTTAATATAATTTAACCGGAGGAATTTTGTTAATATGGCAAAATACTAGCAAATTTAAAAACATAACATTGCAGTTAGGTTATAGAATATTTATTAAAGGAGCGTTGTCCAATAAATATTAAATTTCAATCAACGTTATATAACACTGTTGAATGCATATTTGATAATTTGCTCCATTTATTTATCCAACATGGATAGTTTCAAATAACTTATCGATCAAGTAAAAAATCATAGTATATATCTGAAATTCCTCAAATAGCACATTTTAAGCTTTTATTCAGAATGCTTTGAAATATAAGCTACCGTAATTTCCGGCCTATAATCCAAGGATCAAACAATCATGTTTCGACCCAGAAACTTTATTTCATAACATGTAACTTAGTGTATCGCTGTAAATATTTGACTTCAATCATTGAATAAAATTTCTGGGTTGAAACAGAATTGTTTGATCCGCGGATTATACGCCGGAAATTACGGTACATAAAAATAATATATTTCTTTTTTTCAACTAAGTTAATCTACACTTTTTTAGTTTAAATAATTTTCATTAATTGCTTAGATATCTATTAGTGCTTTCTACAAAATGAACTGTCGTATAAAGTGAATTATTTTCTTTAAAATGTCTTACAAATAAAATTAATTTAACTGAATATAGGTGTACTACCCGCTTAATATTTTATTTTTCTTGTGGACGAAAAATCAAATCTTGTTCCTGGTGCATTATTTGTTTTTGTGAAAATGTTTTAACAAAGGATGTACACGATATTTGCCAGTAGAGCTGCATTTTTATTCAAAAATTTGGACTTCAAACCAGAGATTCCTAAAAAATAATTCTTATTGTATGTAGCCTCGAAATGTCATACTACTTCTAAATGTTAAAAAAATCGATTTTTCTAGAATCATCAAAATTTATGAGAAACATTGTCTGAGCGGTTTAAAACAAACCACATAAAAAAATCTATGATTATTTTAGCTATGACTAGATTCATTTCTGAGAATACCTTTGTAAACAATGCGTAAAAAATACTTCAAAGGCTTTTATTTAAAAATATTGAACATATGTTTTTTTTAATTGCGCGCAAGATTTCTCTTGAATCATTTAATATTCTTACATACACGATTTACGGATTTATAGATTATCATATCTACATCATAAGAATGAACATAAGCATTTGTATATTTTAGAAAAAAGTGTATATTTAAAACAATGTTGAAAATATTTCATATTGTTTTCTGTGAGATTGTCTATGCGTATTTTGTTTTTTGTAGGAGAAACAATGAAAATATTTATGTTCAGTTTTAAGATATAGCCTTCAACGTCTAAGGATATGATGTAAAATTTCCAAGTAGTTGCAGAGATACCTTACGTGAAATCTTGAAATACCTTATTTTGAGATAAATCAATTTAAGGTAGATTTTATTAAAACGTGAAATATACAAAATTTTAGTAAACTTATATTGGATTAATTTTGAGTCAATAATAAATCTTTACTTTATGAAACATATTCTTTGAAAAAAAGTTAAGAAATTCCTCAGATATCATAGGCACCGACTTAACGGGGACGAAAGAGGATATCCCTCAAGTAACTTTTAAAAGTTTTATTTTGCCAGTGAAGTGAATTTTATTCTATTATTAATTAAAACAAAAATAACATTTTAAAATTACTGTTGGAAGTTTTATTTATCGCCTCCGTAAAGCCGGCACTAAATGTAAGACAAAGTATTGTAGTCTCGATATTTTCTATGAATACAATGTAAGCCTAGCCTTCTTCTTTGAATATTATGAATGCGTTCAAAGACCGAAAGGCAGGTTACCCGCAAAATTCACGGCCCCATGAATAGAAGGCCTGCGGGCTGACACAAAAATGGTGGCTGCCGTACGCGGATTATTTTAAGCGTGTGTACAATCCCCGGAATTTAGACACCAGTATTTTTCAAAAAGTTTTCTTTGCGGTATTTAACATAAAAAATAAGGCGTTGAAAACTTTTAGAAATTATTGGTATTAAAATTCAAGGGACCTTACGAACGCTGAAAAAAATCCGCCTGCGACAGCTGCCATTTTTGTGTCATTGCGTAGGCCTATAATTCATGGGGCAGTGGATAATGACGTCATATGAGTTTCTCAGGATAAAGTTGGGTTAAAACGGCTTTGAATCCTTTTGCGTAAAGTTGTGGATTATTTACAAACATGGCGGGAGCTGATTTTTTGATAGCGGAAATTTTTTTTTTATTATTCCTCTGACAAGGAGGAATATGAGACACTTTCCCATTTAATACTACACTTAGAAGGGAAAGTGTAGAGATCTGCACAGGCCAAAATTTCGAAACCGGAACCCAGTCAGATCCACACAAAAAACATTTTTTGCCCGGCCTGGTATAAAAGTTAAAAGTTTGGGCCAAGCCCGGCCCAGTATAAATGTTAAAATCTCGGCCGGATCCTGGCCCAGTATAAAAAAAAAGTTCGGCCAGAGCCCAGCCCGGATGGGCCTGACTGAATTTCTACAAAACATGACGATATCTTTAAAGCAAAATTTTTCAAAAAGCACACTTACTAATGCATATATTTTATTTTCGGATTATGTTCGAAATGCATGGAATACAAAATATGAACAATATTAATGGCATTGATTAAATTAACTGATTTAGACAATTACATTCAAATCAAGATTCAGTATAAGAAAAATCAGCAAAAAAGAAAAAAAAATACGTTATAGAGAGGTTTCATTCTTAATAGGTAAATCGTCTGTTGCAAATGAATTATATTCGCTTCACACGGATTTTTCAGTTTAAATCAGGTTTCCGTCATACAGAGGTTCTATTTCACATGTTTTACTGTTCGTTAATTGTCTTGCTAGAAATGTATGTACTATACTATAAAAATAAGTTTTATTTCTTAATAATGGCTATTTAAAAATATATGGATTTTTTACAAAAATTGTTTTTTGCGGGGCCTGATTTTACTTATTTTTTATGGACAAGCCTGGCTTTTAGAATCCAAAATTGCACCATAGCAGCGCTACCTGTTATATGATTTACACGAAATTCTAATCAGCACCAACTTAAGATCTAACAGAATACGAAGTTCGATGAAATTCCCTGCATCAATTATTTAGATATGACTATCGCTAAAATCTTGTAAATCCTAAAAAAATATAGCATATCTGCAAAGTATGTCAACGTCTAACTGAATCTGAAGTTTGATGAAAATTGATGCATTAGTTCTTGAGATAGAGCTATTGCGTAAATAGTGAAACATGCAGTATAGCAGTGCCACCTGTTGGGCGATTTACACCAAAAACGAATCTGCACCAATATATATCAAGAACTAACAGAATACAAAATTTTAATAAATTCCGTGCATTAGTTCTTGAGATAGAGCGCCCACAAAAGCCACAGACAGATACAGACACAGACAGACAGACTCACAGATATTTTCTAAATACAGTCAAATCCTGTTCAGGACGTTCGAAAACGTATAAATCCGTCGAAAACCAAAAGTCGAATTTTTCATGAATCCAATACTTTCTTCTTGTAAAGATAGAAGAAAGTAAAAATACAATAACTTTTGTTTTTAATCACTTAAAAGTATTTTTGAAATTATTTTTATTATGATATATTAAATTTGTAGACAGTAATAACATGAGTTTTATCGGAATTTCTAGGCCCGGACGAAAGCTATCTTGACCCGTGCCATCCCAGTGTAAAAACTAAATGTTTGGCCAGGACCTGTCCGGCCTGTTTATGATTTTGCACTTTACGGCCTGGCCCGTAGCAAAAGCAGTGAAAATATGCCCGGCACATCCCGCGTAAAAATCAATGAAATCAGGCCCGACCACACTAAATTTCTGCAAATATTGAGATTTTTTTTAACATACTATAAACATTCTTTTAATGAATATTGCATACATATTTATGGAAAATTTTTACTGTATATTTTAGATTATTATATGTTTACATGCCATAAGAGCAACATTAATAATCAACTTAAAAAAATATATATAGTTTAGAGTAAAAGAAAAAAGTTAGTTAAAAACATAAGTTTTGTTGCTGTATATTAAAATAAAAGTAGTTTTTTATATTTTCAAAGATTCCCTTAAAAGAAGTTCATTATCGCTATTACTATTGTTAGAAAACAAATTGTTTTTTGGATACTTCCTGGGAACAATTAAGTCCAGTTCTGGTCGGCTCGAGTATGTAGAAAAAAGTGCAAGTCGGATCCTGTCCTGCTAGTCTTTAAAAAAAATAAGCTCGAGCTCAGACACGATGTAACTGTCTGATGCCGATTCCTACGCTGGACATGTTATGTTTATGAATTAATGTTGTCAAGCTATCATTGGCTTCCGCAGCACATTTATGCTTATTCTCGGCCCAATCACGTCCATTGAAAATTGTTCATATATAATCAGCTTAGATTGTTCATTTTAAATTTGTTATATCGGGCAGTCGGCCCGCTTTCTTTTTTTATCGGCCTGGCAGGCCAATTTAATGTTTTTCATTGACCAGCTCCGGCCAGTTTTTATATTTATTTATTTTTGCCGGGCCGTTTTTGCCGTATTTTTAGGTGCGTTCGTAATTATATAAATACGTAGCACCTATAGTCGTCGCTTGGTCCGTCCGTCTGTCCGTCCGTCTGTCTGTCTGTCCGTCTGTCTGTCTGTCCGTCTGTCTGTCTGTCTGTCCGCATATAACAACGCAAAAACTACCCAACCAAATGGTTTGCAATTTAAAATATATTATCTTTGCAGAATTTTGTCGAGACATTTCAAATTTTATTAAAATCGAATCAAAACTTTAGGAGATATTAATAAAAATATTTATTAAGAAATTTGATTTTTTTTTAAATCGGTGCTTTTTTGTTATAGGAGCTTCCGATGGATGTTAAATCGTCAAGCGACCGAGATACTTACAGTGTCTCACAAAAGTGATGGGACACTTGTGCTTTATAAAAAGAAACTGCAATAAAATAAATAAACAAACATGTGCAAAAATTTTTTGGGTGTGTTTCATATTTAAAGTTAGTAACAATTATTACATAACATACATTTTGTCAAAATATTAAAATATTAATTTAGTAAAAATACAATTGTTCAGAACGGAGCAAAAAATGGCTCACATAAGTGATGGGACACTTACTTTTCCATCAAATATTTATCCACAAATTTTACTTTTTAAAAGGTTTTAATATTTTGTTGGATTTCCTTTTACTTTTAAAACATGATTTAATCTTTTTGGGATGGATTCGACTATTTTTTTTGTGATTTCTGGAGTGATTTTACCCCATTCTTCTTGAAGCACCGATTTTAGTTGTTGTTTTGAAGAAATGGTGTGTTTGCGAATTCTTGATTCCAATTCTTGCCAAATATTCTCTATGGGATTTAAGTCTGGAGATTGTGGTGGTGTTTTTATTATTTCAGGACAGTTATATAGCAGCCAGAGTCTAACGTTCAGAGCAGTGTGCTTGGGGTCATTGTCCTGGTAGAATTTAAAATCGTTATGAAGGTTCAATTTTCGTGCTGAAGATTTCAAATTTTGCTTTAAAATATCAATATACTTGTACTGATCCATTATACTGTCAATAAAAACAAAATTACCAACTCCAGCGGACGACATACACCCCCATACCATAACTCCTCCTCCACCATGTTTTACTGTTGGTACCAAGTTCTGTTTGCGAAGTTCTTCCCTGGGTTTTCTCCACACCAAGATTCTACCGTCAGAACCAAATATATTAAATTTACTCTCATCAGCAAATATAACTTTATTCCAGTAATCAGAATTCTTATTTATGTTGGATTTTGCGAAAGCTAGTCTGAGTTTTCTATTCTTTTCACTTACGAAGAATTTTTTCCTGGCTACTCTACCGTGATATCCAGCAGATCGAATTACCCTTCTAATAGTTTCAGGATTAACAATTATTCCATATAATGCTTGTAAATCAGCAGCAACTTTTGAAGCACTAATTCTTGGATTTTTTTTTAATATTTCGAACGATAATTCGCTTTATTCCATTGGATAGCTTTGATGGTCAGCCAGGTCTTCTTTTATCCTGAATCATATGATTCTTTTTATATCGTTTAATGATATTGAAAACTGTTGAACGACTCAAGTTAACTGTTTCAGCAGTTTTTCTAATAGATTTTCCACGTTCAATATGCAAATTAATAACTAATTTTCGAATTTCAGGCGAAGTTTCTTTTCGTTTAGCATTCATGACTACACAGAGCTAAAAAACACAAAAATTCCAAAACAAACTGGAGAGAAATACTGCAGACGATTTTATAAATTATTGCCAATTGCTTTTAAGTAAAAATAAAACCCCAAAAAATATTTTTATTGCTTATTTCAGGCGATTTTTGTTGCATATATAATGGTGTCCCATCACTTATGTGAGCTATTTTTTGCTCCGTTCTAAACATTTGTATTTTTATTAAATTAATATTTTAATATTTTGACAAAATGTATGTTATGTAATAATCTTTACTAAATTTAAGTATGAAACACACCCACAAAAAAAATGTGTACATGTTTTTTTAATTTATTTGATTAGTTTCCTTTTGTAAAGCACAAGTGTCCCATCACTTATGTGAGACACTGTATTTTATTACAGAAATTAATCTGCAGACGATATAATTCATTTCACAGAATTAAAAATCATCAAGATCTGAATATTTATATAACTAGCTGATACTGAATATTTATATAACTAGTTAAGATATTTGTATGAACAGTGTCATAAAATATATACTTAACTAGCTGTTTAACCCGTTCTACGCACGGGATATCATGAATTTAATTCTAAAACGTGCGTACGAACGCACCTCGTTTGTAACGTTTGACGTACAATTTCCAACTTGTTGTCGTTTATGATTATTTGTGCACCGGTCTAAGGATAGGCACGGGCCCGTGCAGACCTCTCGTGTAACCATGTATTGTATAATGTTCAGTAGGGAAAATCGTATAGCGACCCTGAATAACAGTCTCGTAGAAATGACAGCGAATTTAAGAAAGTTAAATGGCGGCCATATTTCATTTTCGTCAATGTAATTAGATTAATGATTAAAGTAATCACAACTGAATTAGTTCAGATTGAATTAATCATGAAAAAATTAATAAAGGGTCATTGCTTTTTTTCAATTTCAATCATGATTACATTAATCATATTTAAAGTTTGTACGATTGACCGTTTACTCGCCTATAAAAGAAATATTAATACGAACCCTGATGACAGTACTGAATACGGAGCAACGTAATATTTTGTAATACAGAAGCATAGCTGCCAACATGTACAATATTTTCTTATCACAAAAAGTTATAGAAATTTTGCATAATTTTATCGCCGACATCTAACGATACTTAACGATGAATTAAGGCAAACATTTCTAATAAATTTAGTGATAACTAAAACCCGTACAAGTTGGTAGCTATGCACAGACCTAGGAAAATATATTTTTAAAGCTATCGTAAATATTTAAATATAAATTGGTACATTTCTAAGAATTATAAATGTCGCTCCTATATTCTTCAAGATATCGTGTCATTTTTTACACAAAAAGTAGATCCTGAAAATGGCAATAGATAAAATTTCAGTTTGAAAAAAAATAATAATACAAAGCACAAAGCTGCAAACATTTACACTTTTGTGTTACCACATTTTTTCGTATTAAAAGTTTCACCTTCTTTAATCGCAGAATTTCTGCGGAAAAATAAAGGAATATTTCTATTCAAAATATTGATAACAAAAAACGTAAATGTTGGTAGCTTTGAAAACATTGTCTAATTATTTAAAATTGAAATGTACTCAATTTTGATGCAGAAAACATTTAATATTTTATATTCCAGCAATTATATATCAAATAACTTTTTTATAATGCCTTTTTTAGCACTATAGTTTAAAAAATAAACTTTGTTTTATTTAATCTCCGATTTCTTCGATTAAATACGGCGAAGATTATTTATCAAAATATCTTGTTAAAAAAACATAAAAGTTGGCAACTATGAAAAGACGAGTATACTTGCTATCTATCAAAAATGTGTACAGTAACAAGTATTAAATATGTTTGTACGCTGTCAGAAAAAAACTGTAAATTTATGTGCGTTTGCCCTTCAATTTTCACGGGCAAACACTTTCACGGGCAGTGTAGACCTGTTAGCCTTATTTGATAAAAAAAAGGGTCTGATCCACTAAATAAGTGGCCTTATCCCTTAGATACTTAGAAAATTAAGAGCAATCCACATATTCTTACAGTTCTAGCCCATATGTTAGCAAAAATACGGTACGAACCCATACATTGTCCTCTGCTAGGATGTAACCCTTCATTTTACTCGTGTTTCGAAATTTTAGCCCGCCAAAACAGCGATTCTGTGATGATTATCTAACGTGCTACGTGCTACGGAACAGTAAGCAAAGTGTTATTGTGTTTTAAAGTGCATTATATCCTGTGCATTATAATGCTATATTACTTTGCCCCATAAAATTACGGGCTGCACAAAATGATAAGCATGGATTTATTATTATTATTATTTTACTGGGTAATGACAGGAATTTCTGCTGCCGGCCTCTGACCGTAATTTTACTGCAATTTTTTTACAGTGTAGACCTGTTTAGCAGTGTTGCCAACCATTTTTTATTAAAAAACTACGATCGTACTAGAATTTGTGTTAAATAATTTTCGTTTTTATTTAATGACAGACGTTCCGTGATTAAATAAAACCGGAATTACTATACAGAAATTCTGGTGGGACGGTAGGTGTATTTGAATAAAAAAATTAGGTTAAGTTGGCCACACTATTGTTTATTACACCTTAAAAGGTGGAAGATTTTAACAAACACATTTAAAATCAGAAATTATTTTTAATAAATAAATTGTGCTAATTACGACACAGCAAAAGTTGGATTTTATTAAATAAAACATCTGAGAGATTGTATAAACTGACGAATTTCAGACAAAAATGTTGAAGAACTTTATTCTACAAGGCGCGTACGTACCTTAGAATTTCCATGGAGTACGGCTCTACGATTTCAGATCAGAAAAATTCTCTTAATATTTCTTATGTGGTTAAATAAAGTGAAAAATTCTGTTTGAAATATCTGGTATAACTGGATGCACTCTTCTTTCTAAATACACATTTATTCCTTTCTAGAAATGTTTTACTTGATGGAAAAAGAAAATTATTTTATAATAGAAAATATAACAATAAAAGAAATGACATATTCTGTCATAGTGATAAAATTGGAAAATATTCTTCAACGAATTGAAACGCGCGGAACTGATTTCCAAACTTCTTTCGTGAAACTGAAACTAATTTATTTTTGACAAAACAGTTTCTTTCAAATGAAAGTTGTTTGCAGTATTCTTGTTTTGTTAGTGCTTTAAAGAAATTAACAAACAAGTTTTTATGAATGGGGAGAGAAAAATAAAGAGAAATAAATAGAAAAAGAAGTAAAATAATAAAAAGAAAGAAGGATCTTCTAAAAAATATATTTCCATAAGATTTTTTTTTTCAAGGAGATATGGTTATTCTGATAACCTCTTGAGTCCTGAGTACCCAAATGGGTACCTAGATTCTTTTGCTCATAAAAACTAAAATAATTGATATTTTTACATTTTAACTGCACTTCTATAAAGTTGAATGCTTTTGCTTTAAAATGAAACCAATAAATGGCAGCACCGATCTCGATTTCCTTATAAAATAAATGTTATTTTAACCTGAGTTTGCAAAATGCTTTCGAAATAGTGCATCCAAGAAAGTAGGTAATTTTCACAATTCTTTAACTTAAAAACTTTATAATAAAAAAAATTAAGAATTTGCAGATTATTCAATTATTTAAAGCTGTCATTTTTTTAATTGTGTAATTTTAGGTTATTGATAATTAAATTGATATTTTGGGGGGCTAGTAATTTTATGTTCATATTTGTGAACCTAAATTACAAGCCTCCTAAAACAATAGATTTCAAAAAAATATTTTTTTTTGTTATCTATGATGTCATTTTGTTTGTTTAAAAGCAAAGAATGAGTATTTGTACTATTATTTTAACTTCAGGTCTTGACATGTTAAGATAGGAGACGTCAAACTACTACTGTTTTATTACAGATAAATTTCACTTAAAATTAAAGACAGAAAATTTTTCTATTATATAAGGCAAAAATTACATTTCAGAATTTGTGGTGGCTAACGATTTTGAAGCAAAGAACCCTATTTTAAGACTACGTTGTAATGTCTGTATGTTATCGAAAGATTATTTGTACATAAATATCGCTTATTGTGAGATTAATAGAGCTCGTTATAGTGTTTTGAACGGAAATTCATTTAAAATAACACATTATGTAAGCTGTACCGATAGCCTTAAATTGGTAGAGTTAGATGTTCGATTTATTGAAATAGAGGCTTTGGAGATGGAATGAATTTGAAAATTTTCTTTTCGAAAATGTTGTAGCTTTTCGGAAAGGTTAGAGTGTGTTTCCTTGTTAATGAATTTATCAAGGAATTTATCAATCTAACTTTTATAGTGATTTTTTTACTTAAAATATTTTTAAGCGTTTAGAGTAGTTTTTTTTTTTTTTTTTTGTGAATAATGTACTGATTGTATGTTATAAGCTTTAAAAATTTTATCGCAATTTTAAATTTAGAAATTAAATCAATTTTTTTATTGTGACAGATTTTAAGTATTAAAAAGTAAGTAATATACATTTTAAATTTATTTTTTATAAAAAATATTAATACGTTTTAGTGTAATTTGTTTTAAAAAGTTCATATCTTTTTATTTTATTTATTTACTTTTTTTTTTGTAAGCGCTTTTCAACATGCAAGAATAATATTTTTTCCGTTTATAAGTATAAAATTTTGCACTGATATCTCATTAGAGGATTTATATATGTTTTTTTTAATTATTTAAACTGAATATATATTTTTTGTAAAGTATGTATATTCATATAAGAGAAACTAAACATGATTGACTTACTACAATTATTTTATTAATTTTTTTTTTTTGCTGAAAAGCACAAGACGAAACCATATTTTAAGCCTTTTCTACTACTTAATATTTTTTAGCTACTTGATATAACAATAATAAAAACAATCTAGTCGTTGGGGGCCACCGTAATACTTACCCATCATGGATATGCATAATATAAAATATGAAAATAAAACATGTGTAAACTACTTATAAAATGCATTGCAATTCGAATAAAATCTTGGCTTGATGACGTCATAAACTTTAAATGTTCTATTACTAAATTGCGTAAAAGAAACATCCTTATAACTCAAAAATGCTAATCATATTAACTAACGGTTTACTGCGTCGGATTAAGCGTCTCAATTCCAATTAAAACATATCTTTGAATTGTAATTTGAATGAAATACAGGGTCATGAAAAATAGTATTACAAATATCTCGGCAACTAATTATCCGATCAACTTCATTCTTTATGCAAAATGTACGTTTTCTCTTTGTTTTTTATATTCACTCCTTAAATAAACAATTTCGAAAATTTTAATATACCTTTTATCAGAACAAATATTTCGATAGTCCGAAAAAATAGTTCCGGATAATCGAGGTTACTGAAATTCAATAAGCTTCTTCCCATTACTACATACTAAGTACATACCAAATTTCAAGTCTCTATCTCAATATGTTCGGGAGATAGAGCGTTTACAGACACACACACAAACACACACAATCTCCAGTGTCTGAAACGTGTAAATCCGTCAAAAAAAAATTTTTTTTTTCGATTTTCAAAACGGTTACAAGATTTACCCTATACTACGTATGATGGGTAAGTAATAAATGAAATGTTGTAACCCCCCCCTCCCCTCTCCTATTAAAAGTAAATCTTCCATGCACCAGTCGTCAGCTTCTATGCGATTCAATTCAAAAATGTTTTGAACCAGAAATTTTATTTTAAAAACAATCCCCACATAGATCTAATAAGTACAAAACACAAATAAAATACACATTGCAAAAGAGATTTTCTGGTTCGAAACATATGATGATTTTGATTATCACTTATGTTTAATATTAATATTCTTTATATTGGGTTGTTCGGTAAGTTCCTTCCGTTTGGAAATACCAATTCGTACCGGAAACTTCTACTCTTCAATTATTAGACATTAGACATCGGAATTAATGTCTAATAATTAAATGATAGAATTTCCCGGTATAAACCAACTTTTCAAAACGCAAAGCACTGTCCTAAGAACCCAATATATTTCTCTTATAAATAATGACGTTTTATAACATCTCTTGGATGGTAAAATAACATTTCAGACGTTGGAAAATATCACAACTAAATGAATTAAATAGAATGATAATAACACATTCTCGTGAGATAAAAGAAGAAGAAAGTAAAGCAAAATGACTTTTGTTAAATGTATATCCTCTTTACTTTTCTTTCTTAAATAGAAAAATCATCAATAAGCAAATAATGAATGCTTCAGCACTGATTCCTTTTTTTATTTATCACTGATTTTTCGTTGTGAAAATATTTGGAGTATTTTCCTTTGTTTCATTCAATTTATGTAAAGCTGATTATTTGTTGAAAATCTTATTTAAACATTACGCTTCGTTAAATCAAATCAAATATTTGAAGGATTATTTAGGATTAATGAAATGTAAAATGTTTAAATTCTAATAAATTCTTTCGAGATTAGTTATTGTACTTATTTACGTTTGAACGTCTGTTTTTTTTTTTTTTCAAAATTAGTATGCTGTTTTGTTTTTGAAATTTTTTTTATTTTGTAGTCATGAATTTTTTCGTTCAGAAATGTGTTCTATTTATGAATAGAAACGTTTTATGAAAAAAAAAAAATATATATCCGAACATTTAACCGCTTATAGACTGAAAAAGCTAATTTATTGAGAAGACAGGCACGCTAACAAATATTCAAATAATTAGCAATTTTTAATATTAATAGGTGTAGGATAATAACAGTGGAGGGAGCGATCACTTTTGGGGAATTACTATTAGCAAGCAATGATCTTTGGGGTAGAACTTTCTTGTAAACTGTGAAAATAGACCATGAAAATTAATTTTTAGAAATAGTGGTAACCAAATGAGTAACCAAGCTGCCTTTTGTAATGTACCACAATCGTGACATTTAGGTAGCTTCCATTACAAAAAATAAGAAGGTACTTCTTGCAGCCGCCCGGAGGAAAGAAATTCTGAAAAATTCTGTATATTTTCACCGACCATGACAACCAGACTCCTAAACCACCTTCCGTATAAATGTTGAGTTATATTATATATATATCAGATTTTTGTCATGCGATAGCACTAGTATTTATGAAGCGAATTTGATGTGACCGGGCTTACCAAAGTCGCGACCGAGTTCGTTGGTTAATTTCATCCGCCATCTTGATTCAAAATGTCGGCCACTTAAAGATTTCAAATTCAAACAGATGTACAACACAATTAAAAATCCAAATATGTTTCTCTTATATCTTGATACAAGGATTCCGGAGCATTTTTTGTTTATGCCGGTTTATCGATGAGTGGCGGCTGAGTTACAGCAGTTTGAAATTGCAGAGTGGCTGAGATTTTGAAACAAGACATCAGATTAAAAATAAAGAGATTTCCTATAAACGGGCCCTATTTATGAGTTTCATTGAACTTGGTTTCTGGCATTTTTTAAAAATGTTGTAACCATTGTTCCTTCTTTCATACGCTTAAGACTACATAGTAATATCTGCCAGTGACCAATTATCACCAAGCCTGGCTATACTTCCTGAAATATCGCAAAATTTGTCGAAAAAATGTCGTCATAAATAAAGCCAATTTGGCGACATCCGACTAATTTTCTGAAATTTAAATTTAAATTCAAAATTTGCGAAAATTTGGATTCTGCAATAATATCAGGTAATCAAAAAAGTTCTGTCGCTTTTAGGTGAAAGAAAAGAAACAGCAAAATTTATAGGAAATAATACAATTTATTCATCAAAATAACCACCCTCACATGCAATAACCTTTTCCCAAGGGGAAACAAGCTTATAAATTCCATTTTTATAAAAGTGACGATCTTTAGAGTTGAAAAAGTTTTGTAAGTGCGTTGCCATACCTCTCGAATGCTGAAGTGTCGATTACGCTGATGGTTATCGAAGCTTAAAAATAGGTGATAGTCAGAAAGGCTAATGTCAGGGGAATAAGGAGGGTACAAAAGCGGTTCCCATCAGAGGGTCTGAATTGTGTCAGAAGTCACACGCGTGACATGCGGCCTAGCATTATTCTGTAGGAAAAGAACGCTTTTACGGTTCACCATAGCTGGCTGTGTTTTGAAAGTGATTGGTGAATTTGGCGGGGTTGATCACTATAGACATTCGCAGTAACCGTTTGACCAGATGGTAACAGTTCATAGTGAACAATTCCATTTGCTGTCCACCATAGTACGCACAATAACACCTTCTGCTGATGGATCTTGGATTTAATGGTCTGTGGTACAGCATTAGTGGCTGAAAACCAATGATGCGATCTTTTGGGATTGCTGTACAACATTCACTTATTTTGACAGGTTAATACACGGGCAAGAAATGGTTCCGTTTGAGGGCGATGCAGCAACTCTAAACAAATGTTCATGCGCTTGAGAGTCTGGGCAGGTGTCAATTGATGAGGTATCCATTAGCTTTGCTTGTACACTTTCCCCAGGCGATGCAAATGTAAACGGATAGTTTCATCACTGACGGCGAACCTTTCTGTTAACATCTGACACGTTTGAGCGGAATCTTTTTTAATTGCAGCCTTTAATTTCTCATCATTAATGACATATGGCCGCCCTGCTCGTGGGGCATCATTCAGTGACTCATCGCCGGCAGAAAATTTCCTAAACCACCTTTGGGTGGTGCGAGTGCTGACACAACCTTCTCCGAAAGCTTGGCATATATTTGAGCCGTGTGCACAGCATTTGTTCCAAGTTTAAACTCATAACAACGTACAAGCACGAATTATACAGTTTGGAGTACTCCTGTTCACGTCCATTTTTCTACTGTTACGAGATAACCTTTCCAATTCTCTTTATATACGATGACTCTGCATTACATCTTGATTAACATATTTTGGCAATTGTAGCGCCATCTATTATCCATTGCGTGTAACATTCCTTAACGTTTGTCGTTTCATAAAAACGACAGAAATTTTTTGGTTACCTGATAGTGTTCCACGCATTTCAGCTTCCAGTGTTTGAACCGCAGAGTACACATATGGTTACTCTGAGGTTTGAACAAAGTTAAGTGAATGCTTAAAAACAAGGAATAGAGAAGGTACCTTTTCCTCACGGTGCATGCCGGAAGGAATTTTTAAAATAAAGCGTGTTATACGTGTACAATAATTAAAAGTTTTATCCAGAAATTCCAAAGACAAGGACGACATAAAGTTACATTGCAATTCTGACACAACAAAAATTCATGTGATCCTTTGAAAGAAAATTCCATCTAACAATAAAAATATGATATTATATTTACGATTAACTTTTTAATTTTTGGCACAAGTTTAAAAAAAACATATTTGCAAATTAAAATAGAAGCAACATTCTGTATTAAATAAAACTTTTAATAGACAGACCTATTATAGATAATTTAATATAGTTAAATTTGCAAATATTTTATGTTAAAAGATGATTATTTATTGCTACCGTTTGTCAACTAAGTTGAACAACGTTTCATAATTTCACGTGGTATTTTTTTCCAAGATTCTTCCCGCCTTTTCGAAAGAGAAAATTAATTTAATTAAATTGCCTTGGATCTTTGAAGTATTTTGTCTATTTCATTTTCTAAAAAAACAATTTCTGGCTTGATCTGCGTCTATTTGAAATGAAAAACAGTTTAAATGAAAAAATTACGATTGGCAGCTTATGGCTTTTAAAATTGATATCTATGTTTTCTCTATATAAATATAGTCTCATCAAATAATATCTATTCGAAGTCATATTATGCAAATTAGTATTTCAATGCCTCACACGTTTGTTTATCTTATACAATATTTTTAAAAACTACAAATTTTAGAATTTTATTTAACCATCTTTAATTTGTTAAAGCCATGATGTAAAAAGACAGGCCCAAAGCTCATAGGGCACGACAATTTCAGTGCAATAATCTTCCTGCGTAAATGCCATCTTTCCGGGGTTTTTTCAAGTCAAAAAACATATTAACCCCCCCCCCCAAAAAAAAAAAAAATGCATTTAATAAAATTTAATAAGGTGTGTTTTTTCCACGTGGTACTTATTTGATTTAATTAACCCATTTTCGGCCAAAGGTGCGTAAACGCACCATTTCAATAAATATTTTTTTATTAACACTGACGTATATTTTTCGCTAATTTTATTTTTCTGCTATTTTTAAGGGTTCTGGAGACATCTATAAAATATTAGTAATTCAATTGAAGTAATCACTTTCTGTAGAGAATTTTTCAAAAAACGCTGGTTTTTTACTTGAAACGGTTATTGACAAATTCGACTTTTTGAAAATGTATAATTATTCTACTTGAGATTAATCATATGTTTTTATAATGGAGTAAAGTTGCAAGTTCTGTAAATAAAATAAAAATAAAACAAATGCCATAAGAAAACTTAAAATTTTTTATTTAAATTTAATAATAAATTAATAATAATGAATTAATAATGGTAACGTCAAATTAAATAAAATATTTTTCATGCACGAAACTTTTTTGATGTCTTAATGAATGTAATTTAAGCAAATTTCTATGCAAATAATACCACATTTCATAAAATTTCTATGCTTGGCCGAAAATGGGTTAAAGAGTGAAACATTCATTTTAAATGTATATTATTTGAATTGAAATAACCGGAAGGTAAGCAGGTATGTTAGAGTCATATTTAACGTTGCGATGTATAATAAATCAAAAATGTATGTATATATCTAAAATAAGAAAACAGTTAGGTAGCTATTATTTACAAGCAGCATAATAAAGTTTATAAGAATAAATATCTATTTTTACTCAATTATTAATAAATACATTTCTTTTTATTATAACTTCAACAGCTTGAAGTAAAAGAACACAAGCTCTGAACAATGTTTAGTATTTATATCAGTAGGTAATCAATGCTATATAATTTTTTGTACCTAATTAGCTCTAAACTGATAGTTGAAAAAATGCTACGTCACAACAGGGAAAAGGGTATCTCAAGTGTGACAAACTGCGACACAGAATAGAGGGATATATATATATATATATATATATATACACACACACACATACACCACTTAATTTTAATTCTCAAATGCCACAACAATACCTTAATTTTTATTTATAGTGTACTTCAAGAAAATCCTCTACTTATTTCAAAGAAATGTGTTCGTAAATCCTGGTGTCATTAAATCATTTCAAGATTTTAGCAACATAACTACTTTGACTCTGAAATGCTTAATAAATTACCCAATATTCTAAATTCGGTTTTATGAGTACAAACATTTTCTTGTATGTACTGTAAAAGTAATAAATTCTAGTAATAAAGGTCATTTTTGAAAGTTTAATGATGACAGTTAGTATTTATAAAATATTCTTTTGGATAAGATACTTACTTACTAAACGTTTATTTGTACTTTTTTACTTAAATGTTTATCCATACTACTGTTTTTTTTTTAAAGCTAAAATTTAAAACTACAATGCACGAGTATTTCTTTTGGGTACATGATTTTTTGTATACATATTTAGGGTTAGATACAATTTTTAAAGACTAATTCTTAGCCTTATTAAAAGGCAGACTTCTGTGAATACGTAAGACGAACATTTTATTATTTTTTTTAATACAGTGGTAGCAAAAAAAATTATTTAGTAAAAGCTAAATTTTATTTGATCCATATATGCATTGTAGGGTTAATTCTGTCTGGCTTAGTGGTGTACAACTACTGGCCACACCGTTGTACCACTGTATTTACACAGAGTAATTTGTCTTTTTTAATGACAGAAAATTTGCTATTAAATAAGTATACCCCTTTGAATTTTTTGGTGGCAAACAACTTTCAGGCAAGAAGTTGTTTATTAGCACTAGTCTAGTCTCATGCTCTCTTAAGTTAATTTGCATACGTGAAATATGCTTTTTTTATCTTTAATTTCTATAGACAATTGTCATAAGAATTTCATTTAGGCGTGGAAAAGTAAGTTTAAAAATTAAGCATTAATTCTATGTTCTGTGATAACGAAAAATCAAAGCATCTTCATTTGAATTTTGTTTTGAATAACTAAAAATACAAAAATGTAAATTTAAATTATTGATCGAAGGGAATTTCCTTGATATTTTATAGAGTACAAAACAAAATATTTCTGGTTACTTTTATGAGGTTTTTTGTGTTTGTAACTTAGTATTTTAATTATATCATAAATTTGATAAAATTTGTATTCTAAGTTTGTTTTTGATTTTGAATTATATTATATGATGAATCCTTTTGATAACAAAAATCTATAAATGAATTAATGAAAGTTCATACATAAAGTTAATCCTATACAGTTGATGTAAAAAACAGGTAAATGAATATAACCGCCTTTATTTTAAAATTGTTTGCAATCTAATCAAAATGAATCTATCATTAAACATCAGAGAATTTTTTTATTTTAGAATATGAATGATAGTTTTAAATAGACGTAGCTGCCAATTGCTACGATGATTCGGCACCTTTAATTTCGAAGATTAATCTTCGGCTTTTTTTTAAACGTAGAAATACGCTATTGTATATGGCGAGTATTTCTTTACTTAACTATTGTTGCACAGATATTGTAGGAGTCGGCAGCTGCGTGCAGTTTGAAGCAATGTATTTTACAGAGTGATCAAAACTTATTTATTAAATTTGTTGTTGCCCACCAAAATGCCCTCCTAACAAACATTTCACTGAAAAATACGAGGTCAAACATTTACTTTATATTCCTTAAGTTCCAGAAGAACGTATCAGGTATTTCTATAGATATTTGAAAAAGCATCTGAAAACGAAAGTTTCCGGTGATTTTTGGCCATATATTGTGCGTTAATTTTTAACCCCTATCTTGGAAGTCAATAAAAATTGACAATTTACTGAAAATTCCTTCTTATACAGCAATTTTTAGAAAGCAACAGAAATTCCGTTTACTTTATCGCCGTTATTTTCCGATTTTTTACGAGATTGAATTTGCCTTTTTATTGTAAGCGAGGCGATAAATTTGATTCAAAACCTTCCATGTTATAAAACATAAAATAAATGGAAATTACAACTTCTTTAAAAATTACCCTTATATCTCCATGAATGTACGTGCGGTACTTACACAAATAACACAAATGTTGTACAAGATCCATTTAGTCACGTGCTACAGCTACATATTTCGAATATTTTTATTTACAGGGTGATTGCAATTATTTTTGTGCATTTAATTTGTTAGTTGTCCCCTAAATACTCTCATGATCAAGCGTTTACTGTAAAATATGAGATTAAATCTGTTCATTTTCCTACCAGCTGATCCATCCGGTGTTGCCCGGTACCTTCAAAAAATAAGAAACGCGAAATCACTAAAATTCGATGCACGAAACCTTTCTTCTGGTAAATCTTTGTCTTTCGGAAATTAAATAGAGATATGGACCGCAAAACGTAAGTAAATTTAATACCACCCCTTAAAATGTCTCGATCATTTGATTCAAAGCGGGTCAGTTTTTGGTCAAAATTAAAAAAAGATTAACGTCGGATTTTCACAAAGTTTGCATTTTCAGAATCATAAAAATAAACTACGTACAGACTGCGGGTTTCGATTCAGTACTTCCATTACTTTTTTTTTAGTATTGGAGGATGAGTGAAATTGAAACTATTCGGTTGTTGATTATCAAATTGGTAACTTTTGCAGTTTCAGAAAAAAGCCATTTTCAGCGCACGTACAGAAAAATATTTTATTTCCACCGGCAGGGGATGCATTCTGTTCTAAACAAATTTTCAGACACGTGTCCCTCAAGTTGCAAATACTAGAATAAACACTGTTTATACCTGGGAATAAACCAGGTTTTTTGAAAATAAACCTGTTTTTTTTGGGAATATACCAGATCTTTTGGGAATAAACATGGGAATAAACCGGGTCTATTGGAAATAAACCTGTTCTTTGCAACTCTGCGTCTCCCCGCTGCCTACTATACCGTAAACAGAAGACGTGCTATGCACGCGCTGCAAAATCTTTTAGTTCCAGTTCCCACCTTGGCGCAGCTTGTCCCCAATGGGACCTTGCGCCATAAAACCCTATACAACCAACCTACAACCAATCCAGTTCCCACCTCCTGGTGAAGCATTCTGTTCTAAATCAAGACTCCCTTATAGATCAGACTTGACAATACGGAGAAAGTCTATGGGAGAAAATGTCCGCGGTAATTGCCAACTTATTAATTGACTTTCTCCGGAAAGTATCGCCGCCTGGTGGATACTACCGCACAGTTGCCATGTTTCGGGCTTTTTGAACACCAGTATATTTTTAGAGAAAATGTTGTTCTTTTAAATCCCAGAATTCTCCAATCAAACAAAACAAAATTGTCTCTACTAAAAAACTGGTATCCAAAAATATAATAGAAAAATCTATAGAAAAATCTAGCTGGTCTGCTACCGCATAGTTGCCAACTCTTACGCTTTTTTCTTACCACTAAAATTTAATAGAATTTTTTTTCGTCATGTAATCACACGATCTTGTCAATTTAATAAGATAAAATTTACTATAAAATTTTAGTGGTAGGAAAACTACTAGTTCATAAGCAAATGCATAGAACAAATGGAGCTGTGAAAAAAATTTCGTGTGATTTCGTGTCGTAAATACTATTACTGACGATTGATGGCGCTAGTAGCAGGACAAGTATAGCGGTCAAAGGCAACTTGCTGATTGAGAGGTCTGATACTATGAAAAGGAGGTCTTGTTCTAAATAAACCTCTTTCCGAACCGAACGAATCTCCGGCACTCGTTCCCGCTTCTTGAGGCACCGTGTAGAAGGCTTGCCGTGCACGCACGAAAAATGTGTTAGTTCTATTTTGCACTGACAGGGGGTGCCAAATATATATGTCTTAATAATTAATTAGCTATATATTAATTAGCGCATGTTAAGTTGAATGAACCGATTCCTGTTGAAATAGCGTTCATAGAATCCGAAAAAATAAATCACTCCCCCGGATATTAATATTCATAAATGGTGGTAACCAAGGGCTGAAAAAATGAGACCGAAGTTTAACACATTGACGGACAGTAGGAACAAGTGAAGTTCGAAAATTGACAGTATATGTTTTTGTAAGATTTAGAATATTAGAAGTATAGTTTTACTCTTTCTGCTTAAATAGACTTAATTCTGATTAATTCAGAACCTTTAATTAGGTTGCACTACTCCCTTCACAACCACGTCAGGGTGGCTAGTGGTCAGGGAAAAATACAGTCAAAAAAAGTTATTAACACTAGTATATTCTTATAGAAACATGTATGTTGATTATTCGATCAAATAATCAATTTGAATTTTTCTATAAGAATATATTGGTAATTATAATTTTTTTAACTGTATTTTTCCCTGACCACTAGCCACCCTGCACGTGCATACTGACGCTGCTACTCGTATCACAGGTGGAAAACGAACTTCAACCTAAAAAATTGTTTCCAAAACATGAAACTGGGCTTCTACTCGTACGCCGGTAAATGCACATTTGTGCTGCCATAGCCGTAGTGTCTAAAAACGACCGTTTCGTTTTGGGCAGCTATTGCCGTCATACCACATAGTGAACTTCGCTTTGACGGCTATAGCCGCAAATGTCCGTCGATGTGTTACTTACCCCCACCACTACCGACATGCAACTACTATAGTGCACGAGGGGAGACTCGAGGCTACTATCACACACAAAACATTGGTTTGCGCTGCGTAGTTGTGGCAGCAAAGCGAGGTATAGGGACACTTACGTGTATATATTATATGTATGTATATTATATATTTCGATAATTGAAGATCCACCACACTGAAAACGCAAAGATAACCGAATCAATTGTAGTCCACACAGTCTCATTTCGATATTTATTTGCTCTGGTCGTCAACTCATTGGAAGTTTCCATAGGAAAGAACAGTTTGAGATTATTGAAGAAAATTTATTATTTCTTGTATAATACAGTAAATTATCCTACACTCACACTGGACATCATTGAAAACTTTTAAAGTACGATTGGTGTTTCGCAAGTAAGTTTCGTCATTTCTTTTTAAAAGAGGAGATTGTACACCGTATGAAAAAAACAATCGCCGTAAAATCCACACACGTTACTAGTTAAATGACGGAAGGAGCATCACCAGAGGAAGAATGATGCATGCGTAGAGCGCAGAAGAAGAGAGTAGCAGCAGATCGGCGTACCCGAGGTTATTCGAATACAAACCCTCACCAAACTCAGGTCCGCCATTCGACGAATGAGAACAGGACTCTTGAATGAAAGTGTTATGAACTCTAAGACGACAATGCAAAACCACACACGGAAAGGTTAACACAAGATCAGATTCGTTGCTTCGGATGGGAAATACTGGATCACCTGGCGTACAGCCCCGATCTTGCACCATGGGACTTTCACCTGTTACCTGCATTGAAAGCTGCACTCTCGGGACGTCACTTCCAAAACAATGCTGAGGAGGAGCAGGCTGTGCGACATTACCTTGCATCTCAGGGCACAGAGTTTTACCAGAGTGGTTTCTTCAAACTTATTGTACGCTACTACAAATGTCTCAATGTCGGTGGCGACTATGCCGAAAAATAGTCCGAGGCGTGTAGTTCATGATGCCATGGTGTATTTGTTTAGCAATAAAGTTGCGTGTGAAAACAAATTACGAAACTTACTTTCGGAATGTCCCTCGTATATTACATAGTATAAAGATATTAAATACGGTTATTTCAAATAATTCAAATAGTCTCGATTCAGACAGAAACAGATTTTTTAGGAAGAACAAGGTCAAGGAAATCTGCGCTCCGTACCTCATGTTGGACGTTAAATATCCCAAGAGCGGATGTTATTGACGCAATGTGGTAGCATAGAACAGCGAATTAACTTTTAACCAGTATGGAACTCTTTTAGTGGTTGAGAACAATTAAAACGCTTCCGCATTTGCGAGAAGCACGCGAATTTAACTTTAAGAATAAATAACAAAAAGGTAGAAAACAATAGATTTTAATAGAATAAAACATAGACTTTTTAAGAACTGAGAAATAAAAAATGACATTTTTTCATATGAAAAAACATTCTGTGGAATGTAACATTTACGTTGAAAATATCGACAAAAATAAAGAAGACTTGCTAAAAAGATGCATTTAATGTCACAAATATACAGGGTGATTATAAAAAAACTATCCCGACATTTGGGCCCCTAACTATCATACCATTCACAGAAACTGAATGAAATTTTGGCAAAAGGTATTTTGAAGTATGCGCTCAAGAATGATATGGAAAACAACAGTGTCACTCAAACAGTTACGGTTACAGTGAGAAAATGTCGAAAAAATCAAATGGTAACACCCAGTTTTTTGTATTGGAATGTGATCTCCATTGTGAAAAACCCTGAATAGCGTTGGAACGGCAACTGTAGCATGAAAATCACCGGCGGTAGATAGGCTAAAAGTGAGGACAACCAATAAGGACAGAGAAGCAGCATAAAATAAAGCATTATTTTGTGTTTCACAAATTTTCCAGATGACTTCCTTCACATACGATGACACTTTACATGCGGCTGATGGTGGATAGCACTACAGCACTTATCATGGCAATAGGAATCTCTGGAATCGCAGTTCTGATGACATCTTTCATATCAGATGCAGTTTGAGGACGAAACTGATACACTTTGGATTTCAGATATCCCCACTTCCACATATCCATTGGTGTCAGATCAGGTGACCTTGGTGGCCACGAAAACGGGAAATGACGGGAGATAACTCTGTCACCAAACTGTTGAGTTAAGACACGTTTGACTGAAGACCCGACATGTGGAGGAGCGCCATCTTGCATCCACACGACTTCAGATAGAACATTTTGCCGATGCAATGCGGGAATCGCGTAATGAGTTAACATGTCCAGATAGCGAGCACTCGTTACTGTGCACGTTTCAGATCACCGCCAGTAACCTCTTCAAAAAAGCAAGGGCCGAGGATGAACGTACTCGTTATACCACACAACACAGTCACTTTTTCCTAGTGTAATGGACGTACATGCACATCATGAGGATTATTCTCTGCCCAGTGCACACAATTTTTCGAATTCACGTTACCAGTTAACGAGAAATGCGCCTCATCTGTCCACAGAATGCGTAAAGGCCAGCTGCTATCTTCATCGTACCGGATATGGAATTGATTTGCAAAATCCAGCCGTAAATGATAGTCTCCCGCTTCCAACATCTGGACACGCTGGAATCGATACGGAGACGTGTTTAGAAGAGAGCGCAGAATCTTGCATACAGTTGAATTCGGCAGATCCAGAACACGTGAAACACGGCGTGCAGGTGCGAGACGAACTGTGCTTATCGTCTGATGGACTTCTGCAACAGTTTCCACAGGAACGGAAGGTCGTCCAGACCGAGGTCGATCGCATGTGCAACCAGTTTCTTCAAATTTATGAATCAAGTCCCGTACAGCTTTGAAAGTGCACGGGCCTCGCCGTATTCCATGGTTTCTGTGGTAAACACGCAATGTCTCTGCGGCATTTTGTGCATTCAGGTAATAAATCTTTACGATTTCCCCACGTTCTTTCCCTGAAAGCGGCATCTTGTTCGGAATGGCAGAAAGGAACATAAGCGGCTCGCATTTCGCAGTGCCTTGTCTTTCACCTAGCGTGACGACGTCAGTCATGACTGTCTTACGTAGAACCCGAAATTTGCGTTTCTTGGTTTCTTCTCGTTTTGTGGAGAACTAATCCGGCTGGGATATTAGCCAATGAAATGGTGTGACGTGACGTAAATGAAACGAAAATTAATGCTCTAGTGCACGGCAAAGTCCTTTTTACTTTTCCCTTGCCTAGTTCCGGTGATTTTCATGCTACAGTTGCAGTTCCAATGCTATTTATGGTTTTTCACAATGGAGATCACATTCCAATACAAAAAACTGGGTGTTGCCATTTGATTTTTCGAAATTTCCTCACTGTAACCGTAACTGTTTGAGTGACATTGTTTTCCATATCATTCTTGAGCGCATACCTCAAAATACCTTTTGACAAAATTTCATTCAATTTCTGTGAATGGTATGATAGTTAGGGGCCTAAATGTCGGGATAGTATTTTTATAATCACATAGTATATAAAAAAAATGTCAAATATAAAAGATGTTATTACATTATAAAATAGTTTTTAAAAACTTCTGACATTTCGTGCCGAGCGCTTTTGATCAGACATTGATCTTCATCAGGGTAGCTTCGATTGCATACTGAAAAATTCCTAAACGTACACTGTCTTCGGCTGGGCAACTAGGTGAATCTACTTTACAGTGCAGGGGGGGGGGAGGGAGAAAAGAGAAGGTGGGGCAGAAAACTGAACATTTCTATCCAACTTTAACATAACATTCTATTTAAAAAACTTTAACCATATACCCGGGATGTTATATGAGACATTATGACACGTTATCGTTAGGCTTCATTACATTTTATTAAAATTTCTATGACTCTAATTAACGAAATGTGATAATGGGAGGTAGGAATGATCATTCTAGCTTCATTAAAACGAATATTTAAATTTTGCTGTATATTAAATATTGCTAACGCTGTGTTTTGTCTACTGAACTTAATATCACTAACGTGTTCTTTCAATCTGTCCTTAAATTATGTCCGGTCATCCCGATATATACCTTTTCTGGTATTTCAGTTACCAATGGAATTATGTAAATACCTGCGATTTCATCATTAGGAATAGGGTCAATCTTACGATGTGTTAAGTATTTCAGTTTTCTTGTTCTAGCTACCAGATTAAATTTCTTTACTCCGTATTTTAGCTTCTCATAAACCAGGAACATAGCTAATGTTACAAAATTTAAGTTTTAACTGGGTTTCTTTTATGTGCTTTATATTTCATTTCGTAGACCAGTTTGTTAATAAAATGAATGGGGAAACCATTTTCCTTAGCGATGCATTTGATTTTATTTCATTAAATAAAAAAGTGTCAGCGCATATTTCAAAAGGCTCGTTTAACATAAAACCTAATAGACTGCTATTTTATATCCAAAAGGAGAAGCGCTGTCTAAGGTATCGTCCGATTTGACCTATTGAGTTTCCTATAAACATTTATCTATTTTCCACCATACTTCAGGCTTTAACTTACAGGTATTTAAGATTCGTTGCTCTAATGGCCTTAATTTCCGCTAATAATCCCGATATACGTTATCCCATTGCGACGTCATTTATTTGCTTATAGTATATATGGTTAAATAGAAGCCAACAGCATATTTAACATGGATATAAAAACTTTAAAATCTGCATTCAATTTGGTTACAGAAAATAACGTATTTTTATTTAACCCATTTATGCCTAGCGTCCCATTTTTGGGACGCTTTAGTAAAATGGGAAAAAGTGCATTTCATACCACTTGATCTTTTTATAGAAATTTGGTGTCTTATTTTATCAAAGAGTCCTCGATAAAATAAGACACCAAATTTCTATTAAAAATAAACTGGTGTGAAATGCACTTTTTCCTAAAACATTGACGCTAGGCATAAATGGGTTAACAACTTCAAGTATTTCTTTTCGAGAAAGGTCGCGAAATGCCAGGGAAAGAAAACAACGACACTATTTCTCTTCAATATTTTTTTTGCCTTATTTGATCCGAGAATTAATTTTATTAAATAAGACTAATCTTTTTCTGAAGTAATGGAAATTGACCTTTGGTGACGCAGATTCGACGTCCGTAGAATAAGCGATAGACAGAGCATGACCCAGGTTCTAAATGTAGTATAATCCTGTGGGGAATAATAGCGAGAGATTTATTAAAAAAGCAAGTTTTATTACAAAAAACTAAAATCTACAATCAAAATATTGCCAAAGACACTCTTAACACGTTGGGTGACGTGTGCCGCCGGTGGGAACAGTTAATTTTTATTAGAGTGCCGTGTGTACCACCGGTAGTCATATGCAAATCTAAATTTAAAGCATATTAATTTTGATGGCGCTCCAGTATCATACAATGCTGTTGCTCTATGACACATAGATGAAGCATTTTTTCTTATATTTTTGAAATCAATTTGTAATCTTATATTTCGGATGAGTTACAGAAGGAATAAACATTTCGGTCACAACTCAACATTTTATTCCTTCACTTTCATTAGTCTTAACGTTTTCTATATAAAAACCAATCCATTTTATTGCTAATTCTGGTGATTACTAACATAAAAATACTGGTACCATTATAAATTTAAAAAAATTCTTGCGTGACAGCCTAAAAAACTTAATAAAATTCGTTAACTTACACTTGTAATAAATATAAATAAAGTTATTAGTATCCAGTAAATTTAATACAGGGTGGCTATAGATCAGGGAAAAGCAGTCGAAAAAAAGGGAATGTACCAGTATTTTCTTATTGTTTATTTGAAAGAAGTCCAATTTACCTAAGATTTTTTTCATAAGAAAATACTGGTGTTTTCCTCTTGACTGTTTTTCAGAGATCTGTCGTCCGTTATGGAACAGTGGCGCATCAGAGAAGCGATTAATACCATTAAATTTAAATTGTACACGGTCTTATTTAAAGACAGTTTTAAGGCAATGAATACAATTAAAATTATTTGGCAAGAATTGCCCAACTGCTCCACAATGAATAGGCATCTTCTGAAAGCTTAATTTATATATATGGTGGCACTGAACGTGTTAAAATCTTTAAATATTTCGTTATAATTTTTAAATTACTAGTTTTATTTTGGCTTCATTGTCAGTTGCTGTTATTTCATCTGTTTGTCTTCCTATGTTAACGTAATTAGAATAACATCTAAAATAAACTATGTATTTTTTGCCAATATCTGTCATGTTTCCAAAATCTGTGACGTTACGTCAAGTGTTGCTGGATAACTGTACTACCAGTATGATCTGCTAAATTTAAGTATATGCTAAATATTTCAAATTTTTAGTCCGATACCCTGACTTTTATCCTCAGGATTTTTGAGATCTTAAGTATATTTTAAAAAAAAATTTCACGTTCCACAGTGGATGTTTAATATTCCAAAAATATTCCACTTGCAATGTTTTAAGCCACTATAGTAAATTTAGTCCTCTACATCTTTTGGAATATTGAGCGATATTGAGCCTTTTCACGTTTCACTCCAATTTTTTGCACTGTAAAATAAATCCGGTTTTAATCTTCTACCCCAATACATTATTTTTTTTAATATTCATAATCTTCAAAATGCACAAAATTCGTCAAAGCCACGTTTAATGACTCGTGTATGAGCGCTGCGTGCCCATGAAAACAACAAATAAATCCGGTTTTAATCTTCTACCCTAATACATTATTTTTTTTAATATTCATAATCTTCAAAATGCACAAAATTCGTCAAAGCCACGTTTAATGACTCGTGTATGAGCGCTGCGTGCCCATGAAAACAACAAAAAAATCGCTGAATTCAGCACTCTTTTCGCAACAATCTCTAGAAAGCGTGAACTTCATTAAAGCCTCTGTCAATAACCCATAATGAGCTACACTGCCATGAAACAAATAACCAGCCAACTAGATACAGCAAACTCCCGGTGCAGCAATCTCTAGAATTCACAAAACACAATACTTATCAAATAAAATAAAAATTCACCAACTTTTCTCATTTTTTTCACACTTATTCAAGCCAGAGAACGAAAGTAAAACTTCAATTATTGAAAAATACGACCTCTAAACATATTTAAGTTTCTTCAAACATTTAAAAAAACTTACATATTTGAAAAAATAAACACAACAACTTAAACTTTTTAAACATAAAATATCAGCCCACTCCTACACGTCAAATGTCAAAACACGTTATCTTCACCACCATTAGTAAACAGCGAAGTATATATACAACTCAACAGCCACCCCTTTCAAGAACCCAACGATCCGAAAAATCCAATAAAATTAAAGTAGGCGTAGCCACAAAGTAAAAAAATAAGTGCGTTTTATTTTAAAGCTTAAATATTGTTAGTTCTAATTTTGCAAATTACAATTCAATTTACGATTAATGCTTCATTATAACTTACAAATATTACATTTCATTTTAAAAATTAATTTAATAGTTTCTTAAACTATTCATATATAAATATTTTTGTATCTTACAAAGAATAATTGACAGCAATTTAAATTTATATTGCAATTTTCATTGTAAAATTATTTAACAGCAATATTTAAACTTTTAATTAAACAAAATTCTAACAATTTTATTAGCTAGACCCTTTACATAGGGCGATATGGATGATCCCGAATTCATGGTACATAATTTAAGGGTCATACAGGACACTAACTATTTATTGTATAGGAAACAAGGTCAGAAATCCATTTATTTAGTCAAAATTACAGGGCGTCTCACTCCAAATCGTGTTTTCGTTCTTAACTTTAAAATAGTGAATATATTTTAACAATACTCGCAAGACTCCTCAATATATAAATTGTAAGGATTTGATTAAAGCATCTTCACTACTATTAAATTTATGAACGAAAACATGACTTCTGATTGGGGCGAGTCGCCCTGTAATTGATTAAATATGGATTTCTGACCTAGGTTTCCTATACAATAAATGACTGTTAATGTCCTGTACCAACCCTTAAAGTGTCTACCATGAATTCTGGATCACTTAAACATTTGATATCTTATAGTGCAAAATATTCCCATTTAACACCATTTGATTTAAAACTAAAATTTCAAACATTTTAAATATACAATTTTTGAAACTTACAATGGAAAATATACTCGCTTAACATCGCTCCTATTTGAAAATCCTATTCTTTAACACTGTTACTATTATACGGTTATGTATGAGAAATTTGCATTCATTCTTTATTTCATAGGTGCCAACCTCTCATTAATATTCCGTAATATGCAGGGTAATTTGACCCAGGTTTAACACGTTTCGCACCCGAATTTTTTAAAAATAAATTAAATGAAATAAATTGCACGTAGAAACCTGAAATTGAATAAATAAAGATTCATCCAATAATTTTTCTGGTTTGAAGCGTTGTTAAACTGGGTCCAATTAACCCGCATATAACGGAATATTAATGAGAGGATGTTATTTTAATATCTAAATATTTGTTTTAAAGAATGCACTGTTCAATACTTTAAAAAAATTTAAACCTTAAAATTAAATTCATCACTAACTGAAGACTAAAGATGATATACTTTTTATAAGACATTTTTTTATTAATGTTGTAATATAAACTCTCAAACATTTTTCCTAACTTTTCTTTAAAATTTTATCTTATTTACCGTTATACCATTCTGTTATCATACAAAACCCAATTTTATCTGAATAATTTCTAAAAAATCATTTTTAACTTAAATTTTTAATAAATAATTGAAAAAACACATTTACAGAAAATTAGTTTGTTTTTGTAAAAGTCTAAATTTCAATTCTCTTATTAAATTTATGAAAAACAAAATTTTCTAATTATTTTATATATTTGCATTTATTAGGTTTCATTTATCAAAATATATTAACTTATGAATGTATATGAAATTAAAAAGCAAACAAACCGCGGTTAAATTGTTAGATTTCTTTTGCACTATTTATCATGCTAGCTATATATTTTTTAAAATATTACTGTTTACAGATTTGCGATTGAACAATTTTATTCTCCACAAAATCCCGAAAGCATTTCTCTCACTTTACTCCATTCAACTACGTTTACAACTGATGTCCTTGCAACATGAAAAAACAATGAGAATGTTTGTAGATAAGATATGCCAACTTGGTGGGTTTCAGTCATGTGACAATATGACACTTCTGTCTTCACGTGTAGGGGAAGGGGGAGGAGAATAATACGCTTCCTATAAAGGAATAAATATTTAGTCAATTCGGGATTACCGGCCGACCTCAAACTTTGGAAAATTTGCCGATTAATTGATTTCAAACATTAATCCGATTTCCTGCAGATTTTTTTCTCAGACATTAGATAAATTGCTAGTTTCTGTCGAGATATTGTAGCACTACTTTTTATTTACTGACGATTTTTTATTTAGCCAAAATCTCTTGCTGTTGGGAATACAAAGCTGCACAAAATTCTGTCGGTGCTAATTTCTGAAATTGGGTTTTCAAATTATTTTACTTCGATATATTTCACTTCATTAAACCGGTGAAGTTTTTAAAAAGTATTCTGGAAGTGTTTCATAATCTATGCTCAAAGCACGATTTTCTTTAGCAGCAACAGGTATATTACAGCTGCAAAATCTCAGTAAAACCGACTGTGTGGAGACCACAAATATTGAATGAGATCTCTTTTAGAGAAGGAACAGAGCTGAGTTTTCTTACGAAAATATGCAGTAAAGATTTCCGGTGTAGATAAATACGTTAAGATACACAAAGTTTCCAATGAGAGAAATTACGCATTGCAGAAACTAATTTATGATAATGGAGATGGACATGGAGAAGGGGAAGGAAGGGTAAAAAAAAAATGTATACATGAACAATAAATTTTAACAGCTATGCTGTTAATGTTGTAACATTAAATGAAAAAGTGTTGTAAAACTATAAAATTTACTGTAAAATAAAATACTGCTGTAAAATTAAACTCAAATAATGCTAAATTTACAAACGTGCTGTTCACCCATAATAACAAAAGTGCTTTAAATTTACAGTATAATGCGCTGGAACACACATTGCCAGCATTTTTAGCTGTAAAACTTTTTTACAGTGAAAAGGGTACATTGAAATTTCTATTTAATAAAACATTTGTATTTCGAAGTTTTTTGAACATTGAATAGAAATTTAAACTATAAACCTTTTATAAATTAAGTTGGTACACTTGCGCTAGACTTGTGCATATCTTGAAAAAATATGTTTTTCTCGTGTTTGAAACACCGCATGATACAATCCTTAAAACTCCTACATCAATAGGGAAAGTACATATTGAAAAAAAGTAAAACCTTTCGCCTATTTAAATTGGAAATAACGAAAAAAGAAAAAAAAATGTTTTGATAAAAAATTAAACATTGTTCCAAAACAGTTTCTATTTTACACACAAATTAAAATCTTAAAATTTAATTGACAAATTCTTGAAACAATAGCACAATATGGTCCTTCATTGTAGGCAAATCCAAAAGTTTTATAATTAAGCATTGTAGAGTCCGGATAAAAAACAAAATCAAGTTTCCATTGTTAGAATTTCACATGAAGAATTACAAGAAACTGTGACACTGTCAATGATAGCTTTTTTAACAATATTTAGCGATTTCACCCACGTCCAGCTAACGGAATACCAATGTTTTTCCCACCAAAGAAGAAACAGTACGAAGTTTCACAAAATACAAAACACCAACTAATTAACTATCAGGATTTTAAAGTATTTTATTTAAAAATATCTTAACACATTTTTTCTTAAAATATTTTTCATTATAAATATACATGGCTATTTACTGTATTTGATCTCTGCACAAATATTACAATTATGAAGCACTTTAGGGTAAAATTACATCTTCCTGTATTTGCAGCATTAAAAATATTTTTTTCTTCATTTTACCCAACTCTATAAAAAAGGAAATTTTTGGTACAAATACTTTCTTTTTAATATTTAATAACAAATAACACATTTGAGGAAACCATTCTTCACCGCTGAAAATGAAAGAAATCGTCCGAGATCTGTATATCTAAATGAAATTATTATAAAATAAACAAATAGAGCAGTTCTGTTTTACAGCTTAAAACAGCACATAAAAGAATTATACAAATGTTTCTTGAAAAATTAAAAATGCTTAAACAAAAGTGGGCAAACTATTTTCAACTGTATAAGTTTTTGTCTCTTTTTCCATAATAAAGTAATCGACAAAAAATACTAGCACAGCAGAATTTAAATTAGTGAATATCATTCTCTATTGCATAAGATACGTAAGGATTAAAAATACCAATAAACATTTTCATACTTGCTGTATCTCATTTTATTAGACATTCAACAAAAATTGAAAAAATATTTCCAAATGCTCAAAAAGTGAATATCTAATTTTGTTACACTGTTGAATCTGTGTAAATAATTAAAAATGATAGATAATCTTTATTTAATACTTATTAAAATTTTTAAAATGGTCCCAAGTAATAAATGTCAGCTCAACTATTTAAATTCAGTGTAATTAATGAATGTAATTTTCATGAAATTAATATAAAAAAGGTTTCGATTATAGAATGTAATAAAAATATTTTAGTCTTCGAAAATTTAAAAATTGTTAAGGAAAATAAGAGAGTGTTAAAAAAAGGTAGTTTTTTCAATATTATTGAATATCAAAACGCAATTTTCATATTGATATATACTACGAATTTAGAAACTATTATAGCACAATGTTAAGCACATACATTTTCCAGGACAATCAGATAAATATGCTTGAATAATTACAAGAAAAGGTATATTTTTACTATAACTCCAATGAAATGAACCACGGATATTTTTATAATATTCAAAATGCAAGACAAATGCATTTTAAGAAATGATATTTTGAATCAAACAACACTGCATTAACCAATGGTCAATGAGGAGATTTACTGGCGCTTATGAAAAATTACATTTAAGAGAATTTTTCACATAAACATTACAAAGACACAATTTAATATAACTCATTTGAATAAACTAATAGTTCAATGAAATCAAAAAAGGATCTTCATTTCCATAACACCAGTTAACAAAAACAACTTTACGAAATTCATTTAATTTGTATAGATCATAAGCATGAAAAATTCAATGTTTATTTCTGAAAGGAGACTGATTTAGCTTTAAAGTCTGGAGAATTTTATTTTTAATAAAATTTCTAACAATTTTTCAAAAACAATCATTCAAATAAGTAAAACATTTTCATATAAGAATTGTACAATTTAAAAACTTGCACCGGGTATTTGCATATTGAAAAATGTCAGCATACAAAATTTAATATCATTGCATAATTATTTCATACAAAAATATCTAAAAGCAGATGAAACTCAAAAATTATTACGATAATGACTAAAAAAAAGGAGGAAGGAAACTCTTGAGCTCCGATATATATTTTCTTAAATATGTTAATACTATATATACTAATATACTTGCATGTAGTTTCATAAAAAATGTATACCAAATATAAGGAAAACTCTCAAAAACTTACTTTATTTTTTTTATAAAAAGAAAATTTTGTAACATTTATTATCAAATAAAAGTATATTTTGAAGCGAAATGCATAGTTTGAAAGATTTTTAAAAAGAAAAATTGCGAAGAGTTTTCTCCTCCATATGGTTTGAAAGATAAATTTTGATGTTTCTATAGCAATTTTTTTATTTTGGTTCATAGCAGCAGCGAATCGTCGGGGGCTCAATCATTTTACTTACAGTATTTTCAAAAACTAAATATCTCGTTTTATCGTAGAACGTTCCACGATTAAAATCTCTAATAAGAAAATTCTAATAGGAAAGCAATTATCAACCCCTGACGATCTGCTACGGGTTCATAGTTAAATAGCTTTTTTATTTATACACTAAACATTAATGTTGAAATGTTATTTTAACCAAAAGAGTTTATTAAAAAAGTGCCAATGAATAGAAGATTTACTGATGTTTACGAATACATTGCATTAAAAAAAGTGGTTCACGGTGAAGGTCTTATAGTCATAGTTCAAATTTTATTGTAAATATATACTATATAACGATTACTGTTGCTTAAGCAGGAAACAAGAACTTTCAAGCTTTACACACGTTTTTTCGTAAAAATGTCAAATTTAGCTTTGAAAGAAAATAGTCCTGGATGAAAATACAGTCAGTGTTCAAGTCTAAAATTCATTTTATTTAAGAAATCCTTAATAAATATATTCAATCTGTATATGTATATATGTAAAATGAAGTATTACTTAGAAATGCAATTTTTAATGTTCATGAATTGTTTGAATATAGTTGAAATTTTGAAAAAGAAATCTTATCTAAATTTAAAAAGACAGGCATCAAGCAGTATTAAATATTTTCAGATTCAAGAAACATTGGCTTAGTTTGTAAAAAAACTTTTCATAATATTGTAAAATACTGATAAAAAACAATGGAAAATAATGTAAGTATAAGGTCAAATGTAAAATGTTACAAATTGGCTATATATATTTAAAAACAGGCGATGTTTATAGATATTTAAACATAATTAAAAGTACATTTTCAAAATGTACGAAATGTCAACTGAATAAAAATTTAAAATTCATTCATATGCGGTGAATATTTACGTCAGTTATTGAAAAATAATCAGACAACAAAATTGACATTGACTTCTCACTCATATCAACAGATATCGATAAGTCACCATTGAAGTGGCTCGCATCAACCACCTGTTCTGTTATGTCGGCAGTTGTCAAGTTCATTTAGAAGGATGAGTTTTCATGTGTCTTGAAAGAGAAGTTCTTTGGCTAAATCTCCTGTAGCATATAGGACACTCGAACTTTTTTTCACCTGAAATAGTAAAATCTCATGAGATGAATGTATTCAGCAAAAAAATTGAATAAGATAAAACGTATAAAATAAACAAAAAAAATTGCTTATTTGTTAATTTTCCCAAAAACCAGCATAAAGAGAGATCAGACAATTTAATTCACAAGCAAATACAGAACAAACTACTATATATGAAAATGCATGTGAAAACATGAAAAATAAATTAGTCTTTAAAATTATATCTTATTTACAGTTATACCGTTCTGTTTTCTTAATAAATGCAATTTTACCTAAATAATAATTTCTACAAAGAAACTAATTTATAATTAAAAAAATTATTTATGGATAATTAGTTTTTTTGCAATAGTCTAATTTTCAAATATCTCATTAAATTATTTATCAAAAATCAAAGTATTTCTAACTACTTATTTAATAATATAGGGTGTCCCAAAAGTCTACGTACAACTTCAAAAATTTATTACAAAAAAAAAAAAAAATAGGCCTACAGCAAAAATTACAACAACAGTACATAGAGTAACTTAAAAAGTTTTTTCTATTACCTTAGTATACTTGTACATGATATTCTTCGTGCAACGAAAGGATCTCAAGTCGATATTCCAATTCCATCCACGTGCGTTTCAGCATGCCAACATCAACAGTAGTTAAAACTGATGAAATCTGAACAAAAGTTAGTCTCATGGAATTGAAACAAAAAGATCCAAACAGCAGTAGCTACTGTTGATGTTAACATGAAAAACGTTCGTGGATTGAATTGGAATATCGTCTTGATATTCTTCGTGCTACGAAATGATCTCATGTTGAAGTTTAATAAAGGCAGTAGAAAAAAAAACTAAAGTTACTCTATGCACTGTTGTAATTATTTTTGCTGTAGGCATATTCCTGTTTTATAATAAATTTTTGAAGTTGTACGGAGACTTTTGGGACACCCTGTAGTTCAGTCTATTAGGTTTCATTTATCGAAATACACTTTTAATTATAAATGTCTATATGTAATTAAAAAAAAAAAAACATTTTGAATTGTTAGATTTTTTTTGCACTATTTATCATGCTAGCTATAAAATTCTTAAAACAAATGTTTACCAATTTGTAATTAAATAATTTTTATTCTCACCAAAATCACGAAAGTATTTTTATCCATGTACTCTATTCAAATACGTTTAAAACTGATGTCCTTGTAATATGAAAAAACATTAAGAGGGTTTGTGAGATCTTTCAACTTGTTGGTGGGCTTCAGTCATGTGACAATGTGGCATTTCCCGGTTGGCTGAAGGGGGGGGGGGGGTTGACGAGGATGATAAATTTATTTCCTTTATAAGGAGTGCATTGTTTAAGTGAATTCAGGATCACCGGCCGACCTCATACTTGAGAAAATTTGCAGATTCATTTTTAACATTAATCCGATTTCCCGGCGATTTTTCGCGGACATTAACTAGTGAAATTTGTAGTTTTTGGTCGAGATATTGCATGAATCTTTTTACTTAAGATTTCTTTATAAAAAGGCCGAAATCTCTTGCTGTTGGGGATACACTGCTGCACAAAATACTGTTGGTGGTAATTGCTGAAGTTTTTTTTTTTTTTTTTTTTTTTGGGGGGGGGGGGGGGGGGGAGTTTTTCAAAACTACTTCGAAATCTCACCTTATTAAATGGTTAAGTTTCCAAAAAGTATTCTGGAAGCGTTGTAAAGTATTTCATAATTTATGATCGAAGCACGATTTTTCTTTATCAATAAAAGGTTGTTCGGGGTAAGTATCGTTACATCTGCAAAATCTCAGTAAAACTGTGTGGTGACCACAAATATTAAATGAGATCGCTTTTAAAGAGGAAACCGAGCTGACTTACGAAATATGCAGTAACTTATGAGAAAATATGCAGTAAAGATTTTCGGTGTAGATAAATACGTTAAATCAGTCTCGAATTAGAGAAATTACACATTGAAGAAACTAATTTATGATATTTTAATAAGATGGTAAAATACACGAGTGATTATAATAGTTAAGGCTTCAGAAGAAAAATTATGAATCAGGATTTCTAGACTTTCTTTTCGAATTACGAGATTTTCTGCTGTTGGAATAACATTGTTTACATTACACATTTGATTTCACTGTCAAAAATAGGATAGGCATTATACATGGGCAGATACAGTAATGCATCAAAACCTCAGTAAAACAGACTGTGTAGAGACCAAAAATATAATTAAAGGAGTATCTGTTCTAGTGAGAGGACATAGTTTATGGGTGACCTGGGAGTCTGAAAATTGTCCGCAAAAGAAGTATGCTTTAGAGGTGTCTGAAGCGGGGTTTAATTGTGTATATAAAATTATTGAAACCAGCAAGGATTACCTATTTAAATATACTTTAAAACAAACTTAAGAATGATGAGCAAATTGTCCACTTTGAAAAATGTAGATTGCAATTTCTATTTAACAAAACTTATATTGCGAACTTTTTTTAACACTGAATAGAAATATATCTGTAAACCGTCTATGAACTAAGTTGGTAGATTTCCGCTAGACTTGTGCATATCTTGAAAAGGATGTTTTTATCGTGATGGAAACACATGCTATCCTTGAAGAATGAAAACTCCTACATCAATAGGAAAAGTGCATATTAAAAAGTTTCGCTTATTTAAATTGGAAATAACGAAAAGAAAAAATGTTTTGATAAAAAATAAACATTGTTCCAAAACCGTTTCTACTCGACACAGATTAAAATATTTTTAATTTAGAGGAAAAAAAAATCTTGAAAAAATAGCACGATTTGATCCTCTATTGCAAATCCAAAAATTTTATAACTTGGTGTATTAGAGTAAATAAAAAAAAAAAAAAATCAAACTTCCATTGTTAGAATTTCAGGAAATTGTACACAATCAATGATAGAGATTTCAACAATATTTGGCAATTTCACCCACGCACAGTGGGGAGTTTTGATGATCTAGGTGGACAAAATTCATTTTACTTACCCATCATACGTAGTATAGGGTAAGTCTTGTAATCGTTTTGAAAATCGAAAATTTTTTTTTGACGGATTTACACGTTTCAGACACTGGAGATTCCGAAAAACATATTTTTAGAAAAAAAATTTTGCCGTCCGTCTGTGTGTCTGTGTGTGTGTGTCTGTAAACGCTCTATCTCCCGAAAAAATTGAGATAGAGACTTGCAATTTGGTATGTACTTAGTATGTAATAATGGGAAGAAGCCTATTTCATTTCATTAACCTCGATTAACCGGAACTATTTTATTCGGACCCTCGAAATATTCGTTCTGATAAAAGGTATATAAAAATTTTCGAAATTGTTTATTTTAAGAAATGAATATAAAAGACAATAAAAAAACATAAATTTTACATAAAGCATGAAGTCGATCGGATAATTAGTTGCCGAGATATTTGGAATCCTATTTTCCACACTCTTCGATTTTTCATGACCCTGTATTTCATCCAAATTTCACTTCAAAGAGATATTTTAATTGGAAATTTGACGCTTAATCAGATGCAATAAACCGCTAGTTAATAGGATTATTATTTTTGGAGTTATAAGGAAAAACCTCTTTCAAGCAATTCAGTAATCGAGCCTTTAAAGTTTGTGACGTCATCAAGCCACGATTTTATTTGAATTGCAATGCATTTTATAAGTAATTTACACATTTTTATTTTAATATTTTACATTATGCATATCCATGATGGGTAAGTATTACGGTGGCCCCCAACGACTAGTTTCCGATAGTCTCTGAATTTAACAGGACCGCATATTCTGATAACTGAATGTCTCTTGCCGAGATCCGTAAGATTTTTGTCGAAAAAGTTCGTGGTGTCGATTAACTACGACCATAAAGAAGACATTTGCGCAATTGGTTTGTGGGTGTTCTAACTGTTGCATTTATTTCCATAAGTTCGAAAGCACGTCTTAAGGCTCCTCTTCAGTAAACTTCCCGATTCCCCTCGCTAATGTTATTCCTATGGGAGTAGGATGCATTCGTATTTTTAAAATATCTCCTCGGAAAATTAATATTTTTAACTTCTGTTTTCTTTGTACTATTCTTAAAGAATGTCTCTTTTTTTCTTAGTTGTCAATTTGTTTCTAAAATATATACTTAATTTTATATGAAACGTTAAAATCTTATTCAGTTTCGCTAAGATTTTAACGGATAAAAATATAAATTAAGCATATAATTTAGAAATATTTTGATAACTAAGAAAAAAAGAAACATGCTTTAAGAACGGTACAAAGAAAACAGAAGTTAAAAATATTAATTTTCCGAAGAGATATTTTAAAAATACGAATGCATCCTACGCCCATAGGAATAACATTAGCGAGGGGAATCGGGAAGTTTACTGAAGAGGAGCCTTAACTATTCTGTTTAATGTGAAAGCACGAGTTTACTGAAAATATATTACATATTTGTCAAGGTAACATTTAACCTTTTGTTTGAAAATAAGCGCCATTAAACCAGTTTACGTGCCTGTTTCGGAAGTTGTGTTTTTGGATGATCCATGTTCTTTACAAACTTTACCTTGACTTTTAATACAGTATTAAGAATTAAGAAATATTTTTTTTAAATAAAAGTTTCATTCCTAAAGTATTGGAAATTTAAGAAAACTCCTGCGAAAGATTGCGAATCGTAAAGTTATTAATAAAGTCAGATTTATATTAACTTTCAGTGTATGTATTACATTTAGTTAAAATCTTGTAAGTCAATTTTAAACCACTTTTAATTATCCGATGGATCTGTAACTTTGAATTTATGTGTAGTTTTAATGATAATACAATATTATGATTTGACGAGCGTAGATGTTCTACTGTTTCTACACGTTACAAAAGTTTAGTTTAAATCTTGCAAGTTAATTTTAAGCCACTTCCAAATATTAGATTAATCGAAAACTTTCAATACATGTGTAGTTTTAATAATACAATATTATAATTTGAGGAAAGTAAAATTTATACTATATCTACAGGGCTACACAAAAGTTTAGTTGAATCTTGCAAATCAATTTTAATCCACTTATAAATATCTGATTGAGCTGAAACTCTGCTTACATGTGTATTTTAGATGACCATTTAATTTTAATTTGAGGAGCGTAGCAATTGCATTTTTTACAGGGCCACACAAAAGATTAAGGAAAAATTGTTATTTATCAACAAATTTTAATTCAATTTCAACAAAATTAATGTAGATTATCAAGTTGCACAGTACCATCTTATAAAGTGAAAATAAAGTGCGCAGCAGTTATATTTCTTTTAAAGGCTACACACAAAATTCGGATACATCACACAGCATTTTTTCAACTGGAATAATTTGGGTAGCATTTATATTTTTTACAGAGTCACAAAACATAAAAGCTTATTTTTTAAAATATGTTTCTTTTTTAAAATTTTATTTTTCAGGATGACTACACAAATTTCTTCAAAATCTGTTGTTGTGGTATGGGTTGCAAACCCAAAGGAAAACAAATTCGAAGCTGTCTTTTCATTTTTGTTGGAACAAACTGGGAAATCCTCAATTAACTGAAGAAATTTAAGATCCTGAAATCACGTGTCCGGACATTTTGTTTTCAAATTCAACAAAAATGGTCAAAATCGAAATGAAATCGACAACGTTTTTATCAGTACAATTCTGCCTAGTTTCAGGGAATCTTTCACCTACAGGATTGCGTTATTCAAGCAATATAAAATGAAAAAAATCTTCAATAAAAGCCATCCTGGTAGATCAGTGAAACTTCATTATTTTAATTATTATTTAATCATTAAGTTATATTAACTTAGAGCAAGTATATATATATGTTTAGTTCAAATCTTGCTAGTCAATTTTAAACCATTTCTAATTATCCGATTAAGCTGAAACATTGAATACATGTGGAGTTTCCATGACAGTACAGTATTATCATATAAATAAAACAATATAAATAATGATAATATAATAATTATAAATAATTAAATAAACAAAATATTTATCACTGTGAGCATTTTATTAGTGATATATTCGAAAATCTAGAAAACCTTATTAAAATTCAACGCAATAATTTTGTCCACCCAGATTGTCAAAACGCCCCACTGTGCCACGCCCAGCTAACGGAATACTAATGTATTTCCGACCAAAAATGAAAAATGCCTTTTTACAAAATAAAAATCACATCAACTATCAGAAGCGTAAATATTTTATTTAAAAAATATAAAAAACATTGGTTCTTAAAACATTTTCAGTTACAAATATGACTATTTACAGTATCACTGCACAAATATCACAAGTATGAAGGACTTTCGGGTAAAATTATTACATCTTCCTGTACTTACAGCATAAAAATCTCTTCATTTGACATCTCAATGGAGGTAATTTTTGATAAATACTTTCTTTTAAATTTGTAATAACAAATATTTGATGAAACCATTTTTTACAGCTGAAAAGAAAAAAAAATGTCGGCTACATCCAAATGAAATTAGTAGAAAATAAACTAATAGAGCAGTTCTGTTTTGCAGCTGAAAACGGCACCGAAAAAAAAACTTATGCAAATGTTTCTTGAAAAAATAAATTAAAAATAATGCATAAACAAAAAAGAGGGAAAATATCTATTTTCAAGTGTATAAGTATTTTCCCATCATAAACTTATCGTCAAAAAAATACGAGCACAGCAAAATTGAAATTAGTCAATAATTTTCTATTGCATAAGTTATTCAAATACCAATCAACATTTTCATACTTGCTATATCTCATTTTATTAGTCATAAAACAAATATGGAAAAAATATTACCAAATGCCCAAAGAGTGAATATATAATATTTTATTTTTCTTACCCTGTTGAAATTTAAGATGGGCATTAATTTTACTATACATTTCACATTGCAATAAAAATTAAATATAGTTACAATAATTTTAACAAAACTAACATATCTGAAATCTTTAATTGTTTTGTTCATTTACGGTCTTAAAACTGTACTGAAATAATTATAAATGTTAACGTACATGCTATGGATGGAGAAGAATTGCACACAGCAATTCCTGAAATCTTTAAAAGGAAGATTGTTAAGAATAACAAAAATTGGAATTATGTATAAAGTAGAGAAAAATCAAGCGTCTTCTGTTAACCTATATTATGTGTAGTTTAATGTTCAACAAGACATTAAATTCAGCAAAAGTTATGATAAAGCATACATTGAAAGAATGTGGTTTCCTCCAATACACTGCTTAATGCCAGGTTCCATAAACTAAAAATTTATGTTAGTTAAATTACATATGCTACATCCTTCAAAATCAGTAGTGTTAACGTTTTAGCCATTCTATTGCTTTAGAGAAAATTGTGACAAATTCTTTCAAAAAGGAGAGTTTTTACAATAACAACAAAAAAATGAAGTGGAAAATTTCAGATTCACGGAAGATTTTTGTCATATACATATCGAAGTTGTGTAAACCTGCTTTTTACTGCTCCAACGAGCAGGCAAAACACGTGCTTAACACATTCGCATCGGTAAACGGCGATTCTAGTTTTTAAAAACCAAGCGTTCGCATCGGGAAACTATATTTGTTTTCCAAATAAAAATTATTGACTAAAAAGGCATGCCTTCTACTTTACAGGAAATTCGTTTATATCATGTCCATATTGCTTTAGATCTTAAAACATTTTACAATAAATTCGTATAGTGACATATTTACTAATGAATAAACAAGAGATACTATCTAGGAAACCATTCAAGAATGTCTTCAAGAATGTTGAAAAGTTACCATTGTTTTAATATCATTGATATACACCGTTTGGGAGGAAACTAAGGAAAATTGCCCGATGCAAGTATGTTAAAATTTGACGTCACATGGAACTACTCTATTAGTGTTGATTATTTGTGATAAGATTTACAAAATGGTCCCAAGAAATAAATGTCAGCACAAATATTTAAATTAACATTTGCACAATATGAAACAAAAGTATAGGGAAACAAAATTTTTGGAATTATAGATAACTAGCCCGCTACTCTGGTCAATCTCTCTTAACGAACCTTTATTCAAACAAAATATTGACCTTGAATTTGAAACTGTGTTTTAAAACTATATGAACCTTTACTTTGAATGTCTTCCTGCATTTCTAAAAACAATACGAACACCATTGCGGTATTATATTTTTAATGCGTCAGACAAAATTTTGGCTGTTAAGGACAATTAACAGTAGGATCAGGTAAAGAACGATAAAACTATATGCTATATACTATAACCATCCTTGAAAACTCATCTAACAGTGAAGGTTTCGTCAAAATACATTCTGCAGAATATTTTTCTAAGCAAAGTAAAACAATGAGAGATACTAAAACCATCTCTGATAAATTATATAACTACTTGTTGAAGTAACGCTAAAATCCATACTGCAAGGTTAGTAAATATTTCCTTTTTGAATCGGCGAAAAATGTAACTTAATGAAAAGTATTTAAGATAAAAAATAGTAATTTAAATTTTTTTTGCATGCTTAAATTAAATGTGAAAAAAAGATTAGCGTTGAATAAATAGAGACTCAGTACTTGTCACGGTTTGAAATAAAAATTTGCACATTCAGGGTTCAGGGTTGAAATAAATGGCGCATTAGCATACATTTTTGCATGATGTTGGTGTAACGGAAAAGTACCAAAAAGGTATAAAAAAAATCGTTCCAAATTAGGCTAATTCTCTGTAGACTATTATGGAATAGGTCAGCTTGAAAAAAAAAGAATTGTGCTACATTGTGGTATATATGGGGAAAAAAACCTTTCCGTTGGATTTTAACGAAGTTGCAATACTTCAAATATAATGAAATTGGTATGCCTCACTGAGGTGGACTAAAATATGCCATTTGTCGAGAATTAAATAAAAAGCCTGCACTCGTGACATCACTTTTATATTTTAAAATAAGGTTACTATAATTTGCTAATCGTGCTATAACCAGTCTACACGTCAGGACACATTGCCGTTATCGTCTTTATACGCGTGAAGGTTTTCGCTATGCTACTCCACTTAGAAATTTGACAATTTTTGAAATTAAACATTTGAAAAACGGCATAATCATTAGATTTTTATTTTTCTTTGTGTAAATTTCAAAATTCTTGGCCTTTCGAACCCAGTTTGTCTAACAATTTTCTGACAAATACTTTTCCAGCTATTAATTTTTTCAGAACTTCAAATGTTTCATTTTCTGAAATTAATCTGCGGCAACGATTAGCGAAAAAGCTAGTCGTCAGCAACGCGTCACTGAGTAAAGAGGAACTTGAGGTAAAATATTTAAGTTTGGCGTGACGCCAAAAATACAACCCTACATTCGGCCCAAACAACTGGCGGTTTGCTTTGAAAACTTCTCCCAGTCCAGTGAACTTCTCCGTCCAAAGAAATCTCTTGTTTGGGCCTAATAATTTGAGCAATAACAGACTTCATAATGCAAGCCGTTTACAGTTTACTTCCATTCTTTCTCTTAACTCTACGGCAACGCGTAGCTTTTTATTAAAGAGGATAACGATTAAAAGTTCCACGCGTTTTATCGACAGTTTGAATATCTTCCGTTGCTATAAAAACACGTGTATTTTTATCAATTATGATTGTAAAGTTAGAATTTTGAGGTTTTGGCGCCAAAAACATCGCCAAATTAAATATCATTGACTATAGAACTTAGAAGAATAATTGATTTGAATTTCTTCCATTGCTATAGTAAGAGTTATTTTTAGAAATTGAGATTTTGTGCCAAAGACATCGCCAAATTAGAAAAACGTGCAATATCTCACGAACTATTTGACTTAGGAGTATTTAATTGGTACCATTCGATTCAATATACAAAAATTCATTAAAAATGTTATATTTCACATAACTGTAATAATTGAAAAAAAAAAAATCTATGAAAAAATGTCTTGCGCAGACTAATCACAAATCAGCAATAGTTGTCTTATTTGTTTAATCTTCCATAATAGATTTTATAGCCGATGCGGGCGACGAAATCGCTAAAGTCGCTCTAAAGTAGATGAAATGTGTGTAACTGTTTAATAGTTTTGTTATCCTGAATTTCAAGCTCCTACCTTAAACTGTTGCTGAGGTAAGGCGAAAAGTCGAAATGACATACAACTTTAGGACCCCATTTAACCCCCTTAGAGGTTTAATTTCTAAAATCGCCTGAAATAAGTGTAACTATTTTTTAATAGATTCCTTATCCTGATTTTCTCACTCCTACTTAAAACTGCTGCTGAGATAAGGCAAAATTACCTAAAACTTCCGACCCCCCCCCATTTATCCCCGTTAGTGGTTAAAATTCTAAAATCTCTGAAATATGAGTTATTTATTTTGGTAAAATTTGTTATCCTGAATTTCACGATCCTACATAAAATGCTGCTGAAATAGGGCGAAAAAGCCAAATGACCTAAACCTTTACATCCCCTCCATTTAACCTCTTTAGAGGTTGAAATTCTAAAATCGCCTGACATACGGGCAACTTACCTTCTAGTACATTTGTTATCCTGAATTTCACACTATTAACTAAAACAACTGCTGTTGATATATGGCGAAAAAGTTAAAATGACCTAAAACTTCTGACCCCCATTTAACACCCTTTAGAGTTTGAATTTCTAAAATCGCCTGAATACATGTTTAACTATTTTTTAGTAGATTTGTTATCCCGAATTTCACACTCCTACCAAAAATTGCTGCTGACATATGGCGAAAATATCTAAAACATTCGACCGCCATTTTACCCTCTTAGGGCATGAATTTCTTAAATCTGTGATAAGTGTTTAGCTATCATCTAGTATATTTGTTATCCTGATTTTCACGATTTTAACTAACTGCTGTTGAGATATGGCGAAAAACTGAAATGACCGAAAATAGTTGACCCCCAATTAACAACGTTAGTGGTCGAATTTCTAAAATCGCTGATAAGTAATTTTTAATAGATTTGTTATCCTGAATTTCGCGCTCTTACCTAAAACCGCTGATGACATGGCGAAAAGGTGAAAGCAGCGAAAATATTAGACACCGCCAGTTAACCCACTTAGAGGTTGAATTTCTAAAATCGCCTGAAATAAGTGTAACTATTCTTTAGTAGATTTGCAATTCCGAATTTCACGCTCTTAACTAAAACTGCTGCTGAGATGTCGAAAAGGCAAAATGACATAAAACATTCAACCCCCTCCTCCCCCATGAACCCCTTTCAGATGTAACTTTTCAAAAATCATTTCTTAGTGGGTGCCTACATTGTCTAAGGAACATGTCTTCCAAATTTATTTGTTCTAGGACCAACGGTTTAGGCTCTGCGTTGATTATGAGTCGGTCAGGACTTGCTCTTTTATAAATATAGATTATTACGTTGAAGTGTTTCTTGTATACTTGAAAATAGAATTTATATAAAATTTAAGATAAATTAAAAAATAAATTATAAAAACTCAACAAAAATTACGTCGTTTGAAGAAAAAAATGCTCGAACTTTTCAACAATTTTTACGATGTATTCCAACTTGTTTAATAGATAATTTTTAAATAAAAGAATGAAAAATAAACTTTCACATGCGCAATATTCTTTTATATTAAGTATTTTGTAGTTTAATAACAGAGGCTACAGTTATTTGCAGTACGTAAGAATAAGCAACATGATTTAAAAATAGCTGAGTCTGAGGGCCATTTCATTTTCAATTAAGTAATTTCATTAAATTAACATCCCATATTCAGATTTTTTCTAGCTTAATAATCGAATTAGGGCAGTATAAAAATTGTTAGAGAAAATTTAATAAATAATTAAATCAAAATATAATTGGAACAGAGTAAATTTAAAAAAAAAAATCATACCAATGCAAAATTTTTAATTTCACTTATAGTTTAAGATATACCGGGCGATTCAAAACTTATACTTCAAATTTCGTAGGGAGGTAGGGAATACGTCAAGAAACCGATTTCACATAGGAAAGTATGTCCGCAAATGTACGCATGAGAATGTAGAGGGCATTGTGTGTAACCAACCTTCAATTGCGTCACAATCATTGTTTTGACAAGCCTTCTACATCTTTAACTCCAAAAATCTCGTTAATAACCTTTATTAAATGCCTTCATTATCTGAAGCCTGCAAACTTCCCGTTTAATTTTGTCCTTTCCGGTTCTTTTAACCTTTATTTTTTTTAATTGGTTTGTTTACTTTTTCATTTTATTTTTTGTTTATTTTATTCTTTGTTTTTAACTTTCTTCGCTCATGAATGTTTTAATTTTGGTTTCACGTCAAAATTCTTAAAAAATCTAATCTGTATTGCTGTTGCAATTAACGATTTTCTACGTTTTGTAGCATTTACTGCTCTCGTGCTTACCAGTTTTGTTCGTTATTTCGACCCGAAACAATTGTTGCGAATTTCTAGAATTGATGGTGTTTGTTGCGTTAAATAAAAGGTCTTTAACGAGATTTTTGAAGATGTAAAAAGGTTTTGTGAAAGTCCAAATGAGAAGTGGAAATCTGAGAAGAAATAATAGCTTTAGAAAAGTCAAAACAATGGATTGGGACGCAATGGAAGGTAGGGTACAAACAATGCCCTCTACATACGCATGCATACATTTGCGGACATACTTTCCTATGTGAAATCCGTTTCCTTTCGTATTCCCTACCTCCCCACGAAATTTGAACGATAAGTTTTGAATCGCTCGCCCTGTATAATGCAGTCAAACCTTGAAAGTTTGAACTTCAAGGGATCTAAAAAATGAGATATCGAAAGTTATAATCAGGTTATTGACTTAACATTTTAATAAATTTATAGAGTAACCGAGGGCATGCAATTACCTCAAGATCAGAAAAATTAGATCTAGTTATTGATTGTGAAAATATCTACTTAAACCTGAAGAAAAAAAAAATCCAATAAAATTTCGTACATGTTTTTTTTTTCTATTTAAATTCCAAAAAGTTTACAAACGTTGTACAGCTTTAAATGCTTCTTGTACTACGCCAGCGATAGATTCAAAATATCTACATACAATGGCTCATCTCAGATTGTGCTTCTTTATTTATATTTTTGTTTTAGCTGAAATTCTTTAGCTTCGTCCTCATAGTCAGCTCCTGATAACGTAGTCAAAACTTAAGATTTAATTTCTCTATCCTCCCAATTACCACATTTTGTAACATTATTCACAGTTATAAAATCCTCAAATCTTTAAAGAGGCGGCTGATCCATGAAAGTTATCTATGAAAGGCTTGTAAGGATAGGAATTTACGAAAATATCTTAATGACTTCGAAAATTAAAAATTCTGGATGGAATACATCGAAGAAAACAATTCTGACATATCAAAGAAAAAATTAAGGTAATATTTCTCACTATCAATTAAATAGCAAATGTGTAAGGAAATTTGATTTTTCAGAGCTGTCGAAAAATGCGCGATATCAAAGTTCTACTTAACAAGGTTTAACAGTGCAAGATTATAGTAAAAATATACAAGTAATTAAGTACCAATAGGTTGAAACAGTGATTTAAAAAAATAATTTGAAAATATTGTTGCATAAACTATGTTCATGGATTTGTGTTAAGGACAACAAATTTTTTCAATCTTCAATATATTTATTAACTTTGGTTATTTATAAGCTCATTTGAAATATTTAATACAATCTAGATATACATCAAAACATTTTAAAATCTATTCATGAATATGTAAATAATTAAATGATTAATAACTTAAATTTTTTCAAATGGTCCCAAGTAATAAATGTCACCTCAAATATATAAAATCAAATTAAATGAATGAATGGAATTTTCATGAAATTTAATATAAAAAAGGTTTCAATGATAGAATGCAATAAAAATATTTTAAAGTCTTCGACAATTTAAAAATTAAGGAAAATAAGAGTTTAAAAAAGGTAGTTTTTCAATATTATTGGAATATCAAAACGCCATTTTCATATTGATATAGCCTACTAATTTAGAAACTATTATTGCACAATGTTAAGCGCACATGTTACTGTTTGGGGGGAAAAGGACAATCAGATAATAAATATGCTTAAAAAACTACGAAAAAAAAAAAAAACAGGCCCAATATTTTTACTATAACTCTTTTAAACATGAAAGTAACTTCAGTGAAATCAACCACGGATATTTATTTTTATGACATTCAAAATGAAAGAAATGCATTTTAAAAAATTATATTTTCAATTGCAGAATACCGATTAAGAAATGTTCAATGAGCAGATTTACTGGCGCTTATGAAAAATTACATTTAAGAGAATTTTTCACATAAACATTACAAAGACACAATTTAATAACTCATTTGAATAAACTAATAGTTCAATGAAATCAAAAAAGATCTTCATTTCCATAACACCAGTTTACAAAAACAACTTTACGAAATTCATTTAATTTGTATAGATCATAAGCATGAAAAATTCAATGTTTATTTCTGAAAGGAGACTGATTTAGCTTTAAAGTCTGAAGAATTTTATTTTTAATAAAATTTCTAACATTATTTCAAAAACAATCATTCAAATAAGTAACACATTTTCATAAAAACATTCGAACATTTAAAGCTTGCTCCTAGTATTTGCATATCGAAAAATGTAAGCATACAAAATTTAATATCATTGCATAATTATTTTATACAAAAACCATCTAAAACTCAAGAATGATTACGATAATGATTAAAAAAAAAATAAGGAATCTGTTTTGAGCTCCGATATGTATTTTCATAAAAATGTTAATACTACTATAATACCAATATACTTATATGTAGTTTCATAAAAAATGTATATCAAATATAAGGAAAAAGAACTGTTTAACTTTATTTTTTTTAAAAGAAAAGTTTGTAGCATTTATTATAAAAGTATTCTTTGAAGCAAAATGCATAGTTTGAAAGATTTTCAAAAACTAAATTCGCGAAGGGTTTTCTCCTTCATTTTGTTTGAAAGATAAGTTTTGATGTTTCTATAACTATTCTTTTACGTAGTTTGATTCATTACAGCAGCGAATCGTTCGGGGGCTCTATCACTTTACATACAGTATTTTCAAAAACTAAATGTCTCGTTTTATTGTGTAACGTTACACTATTAAAAACTAATTAGCAAGAAAATTCCGATAAGAAAGCGATTATCAACCTCTAACGATCTGCTACTAGTTCATTGTTAAATAGCTTTTATGTTTATACACTAAACATTAATCTTAACCCTCTGAGCGTTTTGAAAAAGTGTAAAATTGTAATGTTTTCTCTGCATTTTGTTTTAAATGCTAAAAAAAATTATTCTTTCAGCATTATAAATAAAACTGAATCACAAATATGAATATAACCCTTGAGTGTATTAATTATTCTTCAATGTTTTGAAAATTCTTTAAATCTAGAATTATACTATCTTAAACATTGCATATATTGCAGTGAAACCTGGAGCTTAGTGAACAGAATATTACGTTCCACACGCTTAGAGGGTTAAAAATGTTATTTTAACCAAAAGAATGTATAAAAAAAAATGGGCAGCGAATAGATTTACTGATGTTGAATACATTACATTAAAAAAGTGGTTCACGGTAAAGGTCTTATAGGCATAGTGCAAATTTTATTATAAATATATACTATATAATGAATAATGTCGCTTAAGCAGCAAACAAGAACATTCAAGCTTTACACACGTTTTTTCATACAAATGTCAAATTTAGCTTTGAATGAAAATAGTCCTAGATGAAAATACAGTCCGTGTTTAGGTCTAAAATTAATTTTAAGGGGTCTCAGGAGTCTTACTTTTCCTCCGAAGATGCAAGTTTGCTTCATGTCCCATTTTATTTTATTTGATTTCATATAACACAATAAAATGAAATTTTTACCACTAATAGGTCAATATCAGCTTGATTTAACATAATTATTTCAATGTTGTACAATTCATATTTAACTATTAAAAGAAGTTGAAAGTTTAAAAAAAAGTTTAAAAAAATCGCCTGGTATCTACTGCGCGCAAGGTTGTAGTAAAAATATTGCTTCAAAAATAACAAACAAAACTGATAATGATGTAAAATTGATGTATCTTGAACTTCTATTTCAATTTCAAGAAATTAGAAATTTCATTTTTCTTAAATTTAAACTAAAATGTTCAAAAAATTCATTTTTTTGTTGAAAAAAATGCCAATTTAAAAATAAATTAAATTTTTAATTGCTTGAAATTTAAGTATAAGTTCAAGATACATACATGTTACATCATTATCAGTTTTGTTGGTTATTTTTGAAGCAATATTTTTTCTAGAACTTTGCGCGCAGTGGATACCAGGCAAAAAAGTTCACTTTTTTAAAAATTTAAACTTTTTTTTTAAAATAATTAAATATGAATTGTACAGCATTGAAATAATTATGTGAAATCAAGCAGTTATTGACCTTTCAGTGGTAAAAATTTCCTTTTATTGTGTGTTATATGAAATCAATATAAAATAAAATGTGACATGATGCAAACTTGCATCTTTGGAGGAAAAGTAAGACTCCTGAGACCCCTTAAGTAATCATTTCAAAAATTAAAAAAAAAGATATTTAATCTGTATACGGGAAATGAAGTATTACTTAAAATTGCAATTTTAAGTTTCATAAATTGTTTGAATATAGTCGAAATTTTGAAAAAGAAATCAAGCATATTTAAATTTAAAAAGACAGGCATCAAACAGTATTAAATCTTTTCAGTTTCATTGGCTTAGTTTGTGAAAAAAAAAATCTTTCATAAATATTGTAAAAAATACAGATAAAAAAATAAAAAACATTGAAAATAAAGTATAAGATCAAAAGTAAAAATGTTACAAATTTTATAGATATTTAAACAGACGATGTTTATACACACTTAAAAATACATTTTCAAAAATGTATGAAATGTCAACTGAATTAAAATTTAAAATTCATAGAGGTGAATATTTACGTCAGTTATTAAAAAATAATCAGACAACAAATTGACATTGACTTCTCACTCATATCAACAGACATCGATAAGTCACCATTGAAGTGGCTCCCATCGCTGTTCTGTTGGCAGTTGTCAAGTTCATTTACTAATGATTATATTTTTTCCGGTGGTTTTTAAGATAATCTCCGCGCCTAAATCTCTTAAAGCATGTTGGACACTGGAACCTCCGTTCACCTGAAATAGTAAAATCGCATGAGATGAATGTGTTGTGCAGCAAAAATATTAAAATAAGAAACGTATGAAATAAAACAGAACATGTTGCTTATTTGTGAATTTCCCAAAAAACAGCATAAAAAAGCAGCCAATTTAATTCACAAGCAAATAAGGATAAAACTACTATATATAAACGAAAAACATGTGAAAAACAAAGAATAAAACATTATAAAAAAGCAATGGAATGGATACTGAAAGAATTATACTTAATATGAAAAAGCAATTTGAAAACTTAATATCTTCAGAAGGGCTTTATAAGAATATTCGTAGTAAATCGCAGAGAGATCGATTTGGACTATCAAAGTATTTGAAGAATGGAGATACCACTTTCCAAAAAGATCCAATTAGTGTATACAATAAAAATGATGGAGTCTCTGGAATATTAAAAAGATTTAATTGAATGTATAAAGAACTTCAAGGAGAATTTTATAGTTACATACGTTGGCAAAGATGACTAATTACTCTAATTTGTAAGAAACTGTTTGGTAATATGCTTTAAGAGGCAATGGTAATTGTGAACTTGTAAATTCCAGCAAACAGGTTATTACAAACGGAGTCAAGGCTTTGTATAAAAAAGGTTAAGTTAAAACATACTAGTACAGATTTTACGTATTTAGTAATCCCTAAATTTCCCAAATCCCCTATAAAATTTAGAGAAGTTACCTGTGGTTTTAGTACCTATTTGGAGGAGTTAATAAGAATCTATTGGAAAAGAAGTAGTTATTCAATCGTGGTTTGAACGAAAAAAAGTCATTTATAATCAAGAACAGTTATTAACTATTAAAACATTTTAAAAAACTGAAAATATAACAGGTTTATATACTTATGACTGAGGATCTTTATAACAGTATTTATTTAATAGATTTAAAGAGCAAACTCGTGACGTTTTACGAGAAATAATGTACAGGGAGGGTTATAATTAAAGTTACCCTGTTTCGATCTCCATGGAGTCCGCTCTGGTTGACAGATATCGCTGAAACTTTGAATATAAGTTATATGGACCATGGGGAAATGAAATCTGCAATAAACAAAATTAGTTCAAATTTTGACCGATAGATGACTGTTTTAATCTACAAGAAATGACTTCATCGTAGAATTAAAGTTCAAATTTGGAGCGGTTTAAAAAGCCAGTAGTCGCTTCCGTAAAGTCATTCTGCACAATGCCGTTAGAGAAAACGAGCGTTACTGGTGAAGTTGGTTTATCAGAACTGCAGTAATTTGTTAATCGCACTGTGAGATTATCGACGCTTGAAAGGCTTACGAAAAGGACAAATGTCGAGGCAGGCTTTGAAAAAGGATGTCTAAATTCGAAGAGACTAGTGAGCTGGGTGTGCTGCAAAGGAGGACGGAAACAGATTTCAAATGAAACTGCCGAAGAAGTCTCTTTAGAAGTGTAAAGAGCATGCGGTTCCCAATATTCTTCAACAAGTGATCGCGCGCTCTCACGAGATTTGTCTCCCCCCTTGGTCTACAATGAAAAAAGGTTATTCGATCCTTTAAAAAGTTGTATACATACAAAATTCACATTGTGTGCAAGCGCTGAACCCATCAGACCCAAACACACGAACTCAATTTGCGAGGATGTTTTTGGCCAAAATAGCCGTTGACAATGAATAGCCTTTGAACATTTTGTGGTCGGATGAGCCGCATTTTACCCTAGATGGAGCAGTGAATACTCAGAACTGTTGCGTATGGCGTGCTGCAAGTCCTAATATTGTGCATGAACAGTCTTTGCACCCCGATTAAATTATTGTTTTGTGTGGATTTACGGATGATTTCATTCTTGCCCCCCCCCCTTTTGAGAAAACTTCTCATGGTCCTAAAAGATGTTCCATTACGGGTACCTGTTACTGAGAACCTGGTACCTGTACCTGTCTAAATGCACTTCAGAAGCAGGTCATTTTATCCTTACAAGAGTGTTTAGAGACTACCGTATTCATGCAAGATGGTGCACCACTTCACATAAGCTCGACCAGTGACGGCACTGCTTCTTGCCCACTTCGGAGATTATCGGATAATTTAGAGATATTTTCAGACAACCTGGCCTCCTCGTTCTCCGAACTTTAATTCCTGCGATTTCTGGTTAGGATTAATGAAAGTGTATGGAGGAAGAATACGGACTCTGATTTGAAAGCAAGCATAACTCGTCATGTTGCTGCAATTGATAGAGAAACCCTTCGCGCTACTTTTAAACACATACGCTTTGAACATGTGCTTGACGCAAATGGAATGCACATTGAACATATGCTGTACATAAAAAGAGTTGTGTTTCCAGTTTGAGATTTTTGGTCTAAATGCGCCTCCTCCTCACCTGGTGGTCGAAATTTGCACTAATGTTTTGTTGCAGATTTCATTTCCCCATGATCCATATAACGTATATTCAAAGGTTTCATTGATATCTCAACCAGAGCGAGCGGCTTTTACATAGGTCTAAACAGGGTAACTTTAATTATAATCTACAAAAACAACTTTTCAAAAGTAAAAAAAAAGGCCAAGCGTAAAAAAAAGTTGTGGCTAAAAAATGGTGTGATAAATTTCCAAGCTATTATATTACTTTAACTTTTTTCCATTAAATAAGTTATCATATATATAAGTCGAGTGCCTACGTATATGTTAATAGAAATAGTTTTCTCCTGTACTAAATACATCCTAACGAGTTTCTGAAAATTCAATTTTTTTCAAATTATGCATGATGGGCTTGGCGGCCATCTTTGCATATTATTCACAAAATTCTAAGCATCCAAATCCGTAGTTAAAATCCGAAGTTCAAAATTGTTATTTAAGCAAATATTTTAAGCGTTTCATTTATAGATTTGTATGATCTGAAAATTGTGTCTTAAGATAATGATGACTTGTCTTAAAGATTCATCTTATGATTTATTTTTTACAGTAATTAATAATTTCAAACTAGTAAAAATCAATTTCTCAAAATATCAGTCTTATCTAATTTATCTGTCCGTAGTTAAAATCTGAAGTTCGAAATTGTTATAAACATATTACATTGCAAACATATTACGCTTTTACTTTAGAAATTTGGGTGCTTAGAAATATGAAAAGATGGCCGCCAAGCCCATCATGCATAATTTGAAAAAAATTGAATTTTCAGAAACTCGTTAGGATGTATTTAGTACAGGAGAAAACGATTTCTATTAACATATACGTGGGCACTCGACTTATATATATGATAACTTATTTAATGGAAAAAAGTTAAAAAAGTAATATAATAGCTTGGAAATTTGATATCACACCATTTTTTAGCCACAACTTTTTTTTTTTTTTTTTTTTACGCTTGGCTTTTTTTTTTACTTTTGAAAAGTTGTTTTTGTAGATATCATTTCTTTTTTTTTAAACAGAATAAACATAATTTAAATAATCTAAACATGAGAAATAATTAAAAATTACATTTTACTTTCAGTCATTGTTTAAAAAGGTTAACTAGAAATACCAGTAGATTTTTAAATTAAACTAATAACAACATACTAAATGTGGCTTGTTATAATACTTGTTATCCCCCGTTAAAAAATATCACTGACTTATCGATGAAATGAATAAAAATGCAATACGTACATAGCGTGTCAGCGCTGCATTTGAAATCAAACGTGATATCACGCTCTTTTATTATTAGCACTAGCTGGCTTCGCCCGCTAGCGGACCCCTAATTTATATCGGGGCCTCGAATCTTGTAAAACCTCGAATAAGATAAACCTCGAACCGAACGAACCTCCGACCTGGTTCTCCGCTGCCTTCGGCACCGGATAATCCCTTAATTTGCACATCGAATAGTATAAACCTCTAACCAAACTAACTTCCGACACGGGTCCCCGCTGCCTTCGGCACCGTATAGCAGTCGTGCTGCGCACGCTCAAGTTCCATCTTCCACCACCAGGTAGCGCAATCTGTTCTGTATGAACCTCGGGCACTGAAATCCTTAAGGCTATAGATGTCGAGTCGAATGAACTGTACCCCGTCGTGATCTAGCCCATAGAACCAGAGATAGAAAAGTGCCCCCTGGTGGTGAAAAAACGAACTAAAATCGGAAAGCTCTATTGATGTCGAGTCGAATGAGCCATACCCCGTCGTGATCAGACTCGTAGGAACAGATATAGGAAAGCGTCCCCTGGTGGTGAAAGCTAATCGCGCTTGGGAGGGCAAAAGGGGGGGATGAACACCGGAGATGCATAATAGGATTAAGCGGTCACAGACCTTTCCAACGACGTATCACATGAGGGGTATGTGCAAAATTTAGAAAATACCCCCCCCTGCATATTATGATTAAGCGTTCAGACTTTTACAACGATATATCACATGAGAGGTGTCGGCAAAATTTAGAAAAGAGCCCCCTTTGGGTGGGAGGGCTGAAAGTGGGAGGATGGACCCCGAAGATACATAATATGAACAGCGGAACAATTTTTAGAATTTCTGAAAGCCGATTTTTATTCATTTATTTATTTATTTATTTATCAATTTTTTATTTTTTGTTTATTATTATTTTATTTTTTTTGCGTTGCCCTGTGCATGTTTGGAATTTCTTAGCAATTTCTTAGATTTACCTTATTTTATTCAATTAAACATTGTACTGTTACAATAAATTTAAATGGAAACTTCACTTCTAAAACAAAAATAATTTAACAACTGGATTTCATTAATTTATAGGAAAACTAGCAAGCTACGCCCGCTGCGCTGGTCGGTTTCTACAAATGAACCCTGAATCTAATGAAATATATCGTTTAATTTGACCTTGTATTTGAAAGCAATCTGTATATTTAGGTGGAATATCCTTCCACATTACTGAAAAATGACGCGATTGCGCTATTATATTGTCTAATGTGCAGTCAAAATTTTAGCTGTTAAGGACCAACTCTTTTATTTGGTCATTTACAGTTAGGGTTTGCTAAAGAATGATAAAACTATATGCAATATACTAAAACCATCACTAAAAATTATCGAAATGACAATGCAAACAAATTAACTAACAAAATCCATTCAGAAGAAGTTTTTATAAAGGCTAATCTTTGATAATCTGATTATTGAACTTTTCGACATAATTCTAAAACAACAAAACGATATAAAATATACTAAAACAATCCTTACAAATTATCTACTTAACAATGCAAGTCGCAAAAAATACGCCCAGTAAAAACTATCAAAAAGGCTAATATTTCAGAATCTGGTTCACTTGACTATATAACCTTCACACATAACCGTTGGACTAAGCAACGTAGGACAATATATAGTACATTAACACCATTTCTGAAATAGCATCTAACTAACAATGCAATTCTCATCAAAATCCGTTCAGTAGAACTTTTTTAGAAGGCTAATCTTTCATAATCGGAATCAAATATTGAAAATGCTAATATTTGATAAAAAAAATGGTCACCCGATTTTCGAATTTCCCCCTATAATTCTAGAACTAAGCAATGTTATATAATAAAACGTTCCCTAGAAAATTATTTAACAGTATAGGTTCCATCGAAATACATTCGGCAAAATCTTTTAAAAAGGCTAATCTTTCATAATCGGATTGATCTGATTATAGAACTTCCCAGAATAATTATATAACTAAGCTACGTAGAACGATATGTTATACATTAAAACCTTCCCTTAAAAATTATCTTACAGTTTAAGTTCTACGAAAATCCATTCAGCAGAACTCGAGTTATAAGCAGCCGGAACGAAATTTCATATATGTAGAAGTAAATAGAAGTATATTGCCATTAATATAGTTTGCATTTGAATAAAAAAAGGTACTTTTCGGTTAGCCGGGCACCAGTGATATATGAAAACACACATATATACATATACACATGTACTTTTTATATATATATATATATATATATATATATATATATATATATATATATATATAAATATATATATATATATATATATATATATAAATATATATATATATATAATCACTGGCGCCCGGCTAACCAAAAAGTACCAAAAAAAATACTGCGAAAATGCAGTCGTACACATGAAAAAAAAAACCACCTTTTGGCCTAAAATCTCTCATCAAAACTGTTTCTTTTTTTTTCTTTTCTTTCTTTTAAAAAAAAATAAAATTAGTAACAGTTTTTTCTTTTATTTTTCCAGATGTATAGCCATTTCAATTCTTTCTGCAACAAAAAAAAAAAGACACTTTTTGGCTTAAAATCAAATTGGGGTCAAAAGTAAAAGCAAAATCGCCAAAAACAAAAGATAAATCGCCAAATTTGTTTCAATAGAAATCTTGCCCCTTGAATAATGTTTTAAGCATTATGAACATTTCTAATCATGTTTAAATTAAATATTTTCGTTTTATAATATTCTCTCAAAATTTTTTCTGTCTTTTTTTTTTTTAATAAAATTAGTAACAGTTTTTCTTTTATTTTTCGAGATGTATAGCCTTTTCATTTCTTTCTGCAACAGTAATGATCGCCAAAAAATTACCTTTTCGGCCAAAATAACAGATCTTTCTATCATAATTCGATAGCTATTATACGTAGAACGTTGTGTTACATACTAAAACCTTCCCTGAAAAATTCTCTCTCGAACAGTGCAAGTTCCATCAAATTCCATTCAGCAGATCTCGAGTTATAAAGGAACGGAACGAAATTTTAGTTTGTGTTTTATATATATAGCGAGGCTAACGAAAAAGACAGGCTACCGCGGTGCGTTCCACTTATCTTTTTTTTTTACAGACCGCTAGAGTGACGTGATGCTCTTTTCGTACACCTGCATTGGTGGATTCGAGCCTCACGTGATTCCCGCGGTCTGTAAAAAAAGATACGCGTAAAGCAACGCGGTAGCCTTTCTTTTTCGCTAGCCTCGTATATATAGTAGATGACGTGAAAGGTATTCCTGCGAACGAAATGCCTGTCCTTTACCGTGTTTTTTTATTTTTAGAAATAAATGAATCACATTTAATTCATTTCAAAATTTTTGTTTACGTTTTGAAAGAAATTTTAAATGGCGATAACTCTTAATGTATACATTTTAGAAGGTACATCTTCCCTCAAAAACTAATTTATTTTTAAAGATCTTTCTAAAAACGTAAATTATATATTTAAAATATTTTTAAAGCATAAACACTACGTCTGATTACTTTATTTTACAATATTTATAAGAACACGCATTTTATCAGACAAATACACTAAACAAACATGAGTGAAAAATTGACCTGGGCCTGGACTCGAACCTGGGACCTTATGCGTACCATGCCGACGCTCTGCGACTGAGCTACCCAGATCCGTAACCGGCAATTTCTCATACTTATTCATGTTAGAAACAATCATCTGCCACAGTTTGCAGTCATATTTAATTATTTGAATATGATTTGATTAATTGAATATTTGAATATTATTTAAAATATGTGTTCTTATAATTGTGAAGTTTTATTTTTAAAAAAAATATCTTCAGAAGAAAATGGCTGACTTGCAGATGAAATTTGATGTGGTTATATTATAACCTGTAACTGATTTGTGCTATTTTAATACAGATGGTACATCGTCGTTGGCGGGTTTTATCTCTGTTTTGGCATAATTTTTAATCGCCAAGTTAATTAACAGTTTTTTGCTAATTAAGGGTAGAAAATATTTTTTTTACACTGAATTTTATAAAAGCACATAGATTACGTAATTACTTGTCCAAAAAAACTATCCTTTTTTTATTCTGCCCAATATTAAGGCCTGTAGCTTGTTTGAAAAAAAAAAGTTTGACGAAGAAAATAGTGATCATTTTAAGTAACTCGACGTTTTTAAAAAAAAAGCTATATCTCTGTTTATAAATCACTTATGAAGATGAGTTTGGTCTTAAATTGAAGAAATTCTTCCTTAGATTCTTCTAGTTTTCGTTTTTTTTTTCTACGACGCTTGGTTTGTTTGATATCTGATATTTTAATCTGGCATGTTTTGTCGATTTAACATTGCGAAGTTGCTTTCTGTATATAAGCATTAGCGGTCTTTATTCCAGTTCTTGGCGTTGTTTGTGTGGCGTTTTTTTTTGTAAGCTTGGCTTGGCAGAGCGACCGCCCTGCTTGATCACCCTGTACATGATACAGGCATTGATCAATTTGCCTATCTGTTTAAATTTGTAGTTTATTAAAACTACCTTTTTGAGGGGAAAAGTTTATAAACAGATTAGAGGAATACCCATGAGAGGTAGTTTTAGTTCTATATTTGCGGACATTTACCTGTTATTGTATAAAGATGGATTACAGTTAAATAAGGATTTGTATTTCTACAAATATATAGAGGATATTTTATATGTTAAAACAAAAATTAAAACTATTGTGTTTTTGATTTTAAACCTAATTTATTAATTTTAAAATATACATTAATAGCAATCAAATAGCAAGTTAGACACGTTTGGAAATTTGATGGAGAGTGTCTAGTTACAGGAGTATATGATAAAAGGAATAGTTTTAGTTTGGAAACTTTGAAACTTATGAATTTTCAAAGTAATGTCCACATATATATTTTTAGGAACATCTTTGTAAATGGTCTAAACCGTCTAGCGAGATCGACTTCAAGTTCGGATGGATTGGTTGGTGAAGGGTTCGAATATTATGGTATCGTCAGTTCGCAAGGTTTTCCCTCCGAGTTTTATTAATGGTTTAATATTAATTGTTAAATTTTATTAGATCGATTATATATATTTACAAACCGTAGATCCCCATATATCAGACACTTAATAGACATCAAGTTTAATAACCGAGACGAATTGCAAAATTCCTCACGAAAATATGTATAGTGATTATAAAATTTAAAAAGTTTTACCATCGCAAAATTATTGAAAAATTAAAATTTTATTTTAATATATTCAATACATTCTATATTTTATTAAAAAAAAATTATTCAATATTTTCCCACACTAACTTAAAGTAGAAAAAATTCCAATATAAGGAAGAATTTCAAAACATTTTGAAACAAATAACTACTGCATAATCCAAGTCAACTTGGCGACAAAATGAGGAAGAAGCAGATGTGACAATTGTGAAATACAAAATCCTATTAAAAAAACAAAAATTCATCAATGAATTTTCTTTCCTTTAATTTGTGTTTAACTTGTACAAAAAAAAAAATAAAAGATACATTATTACATTTGTTTCTCAATAAATTATTCTTTAAGGCATGTTACAAGTTTAAATACATTTGCCTACAATTTCCACATTTTCCAGATTTTTCTAGTGCAATTATACAGTAATAAGAGTTTTTTTGCAAATGAATGTTTTAAAAACTATCTGAAAATTGGTTGAAAAATGTCCCTCTGGCGTTCAATTTCCTCGTGAAAGACGCCAACATTTTAACAAATAAGTTACTTCATTTACTGCCAACTGTTTAAGAACTTTCTATTTCAAGAGTCATTCCCATTGAAATTCATTGACCCGTAGAGACTCCAAAATGATCCACTAATCTAATTTTCTCGAACATATGACCCAGCCCAATGGTCTTCACGTGTTCGAAAACAAAAGGATAAACAAGAAAGAAAAATCATTCGTCAAGCATAGATTATGTAACACTTTCCAACGCTTCCAAAATAATCTTACAAATCATACCGTTTAATAAGCTAAAAGATAACGTCTAATTAAACAATTTGGAAAACGCATAAAATATTTAAAAACATAATTTTAGGAATTTCAAAAACATATACAATATTCGGAAAAATATCCAAATACTTTTATTCAGCTCTGTATATGATCTATATATTTGTATATATACTACATAGGATGCTAAATTTTTGTTCAGTTAGGAAACGCGTAGCGCAGTTTAAAATTCTCAGTCAGGAGTTTCTGTAAATAAACGGAAATGTGTTCGCGAACTTTTGTGCTTCCCTGTATAGGATCTACAGAATTTATACACACCACGTAATAGAAAAAAAATGAGTTAAAATTAAAATTGCGTTCAGCAGCTTAAAACGCACTTCCAGGAATTATTGTTAACAGACAGTAGATAATTATTTTGTGTGTCCCTGTAAATGAACGATGACTGCTATACACACAATATTCTGTAGTAAGCCTCTTGTAATGAACCTTAGTGATATATATAAATTTCAATGCGTTTAAAATAGTGAAACATAATTTAAATAAACCGCAGACGATTTTTCTCCATAGACGTAATGTAACGGAATTCTTTTGACTGTCTCTGTAAAGTAACTATAAGTGCTATCCACACCCTATTCCATATTAAGCTTCTTCTAATGCACCTTAGTGATATATAAATTTCAATGTGTTTAAAATAGTGAAACATTATTTAAATAATCCGCGAATGATTTTTCCCCCATAGACCGCAATGTAACGGAATTCTTTTGAATGTCCCTGTAAAAAAACCAAGTGCTACACACTTCCGTTGAAATAGGGAACATGCTATAGATAACGGCAATAACATAAAAATTGCAGAGCAATCCGAGCATATTTACGAGAGTTAGAGCACGGACAGACGGCCAGACAAACCGAAGTCATAAACACTTTTCAACTAGGTTGGAAAGTTAAAATTAGTCCAAATAGTTCCAGCCGTTTTTTACATAACATAGTTTAACACTGACCCGTAGAGACCCCAAAATCAAATTTTCTGGATCATGTGGCCTAGCATAATGTTCGTTATATCGAAAGTATCGTTCTCGTGCCTGAAAACTATAAAATAAAATTAGTCAAAATCATTAGAGCCGTTCTCAAAATTAGCTTGACCCGTAGTGACCCATAAATGAACGGTTAATCGAATTTTCTCGAACATGGAATCTAGTTAGATTTCTTCCATAATCCAAAACTATAGAATACAAAATTTCATGAAAATAGTTTCAGTTTACATAAAATTAGCTTGACCCTGACCATAGTGACCGAAAATGACTAATCTATTTTCTTGATCTTGTGACCTCGCCTAATGGTTTTCTCGTGCCCGAAAACGATGGGATACAAAATTTAGTAAAAATCATTGGAACCGTTTATAGATAAATTTAGCTTGACTCGTAGCGACCGCAGAAGGACACATTAATTTCCTCCAACATGTGAACTATCCCAATGGTCTTCTCGTACCCCAAAACAGCAGGATACAAAATTTAGTCTAACAATTATCTGAAGATTTGGATTTCTGACATATCGCCGATGCTGTAAGTGTCAGATAATGAGATGGCTATTAAATTACCATTAATATTGTTCCCGTTATCAATTACCGAAATATATTAGTACAAAAATGCAGTGGTTTTGCAGGATCACCCTCTTCCAATACATGAGACATCGCTTCATACAGAAATTAAATTTGTATGAGAATTTATTTAAACTTAATTCAACCACAACACCGTACATTATATTTAATTTGAATTCAAAAGAATAACGAAATAAATTATATCCAGAAAATGCTATTTTAAAGAAACCGAGGAGTAAAGCAATATGAATAAATTCAATAAACTTTCATTAGTGTCAGATTGAAGTTGTCATCTTATAATCAGGATTATGTTGCACACAGAAGCACTTCCTCAAATATAATTGTATCCATCAATAGAGATCAACAACTTCTGATACTAGGCCTAAGCGCTAACTCAAAAATTGTAAGTCTTACGCGGATTTTTTTTCAGCGTTTGTACGATCCATTTAATTTAAATATCAGTATATTTTAAACTATTGTTAGCCTTTTATTAGATTAAATCGGGCAACGAATACTTTTGGATAGTACTGTTATTAAAAATCAAGGGATCGTAGAAACGCAGTTTTATGCGTCAACTCGTAGGCCTATTATTGGGGGTAGTTGAGACATGTAAACATCACTCCATTAGCACTTACACAGAAATTTCCATTCATGATTAAATATTTATTGCATATTCTCACTTAAATACGTTAGTAATATTAGTTTGTTTTTGATTTTTATATATTCAACACCATTCGTAATTACAATTCAGTTCAGTAAAGTTTTCTATTACTCATTTTTAACACTTTCCAACCCAGTTGAAAAGTGTTTATGACTTCGGCTTGTCTGGCCATCTGTCCGGCCCTAACTCGCGTAAAAATACTGGGATCGGCCTGAAATTTTTGTATGTTATTGTCGTTTACTATAGCATCTACCCCATTTTAACAGAAGTGTAGCAATTTTTTTTTTTTTTTTTTTTTTTTTTTTTTTTTACAGGGGCAGTCAAAATTTTTCCGTTACATTATAATCAATGGGGAATAATCGTTTCAAGTGCATTTTGATGATGCTACGTCATATAAAGACATGAAATTGACATAATTATGAAGCGCATTAAAACATGCTTTTTGTAGAATATGGGTGCAAAGCATTAATTATTCATTTATAGGGTCAAAAGAATTCTGTTACAGATAGTTCTATGGGGAAAAATAGTTTGTAGTATAATTTAGTTGCAGTGTAATTGATATTTCACTATTTCAAACATAATAAAAATTATATGCATTACTGAGGTGCACTATAAATTGCTCTTGAAAGTGTGGTGTGCATTGCGTTTATTTACAAGGACACAAAAAATATCGATTACAGTACATATGAGATATTTACAGTCTAAGTGTGAAAAGCGCGTTTTCCACTTTGGTTTGCATTTAAGTTAATTTTTTCATAGTACGTGTATGTTTATAAACTCAGTCATATACTGGGCTGCAGAACGTAATTCGTAAGTATTACAGACTATGGGAATGAATTGCTTAAGGGTCGTTTTTAAACTGCGTTACGCATTTTCTTGCTTAACTATAATATATTTAGTATATTAATATAAGCTTGTGGAATATAAAGAAATTTATATACAGGGCTACGCAAAGAAAAAGATGCATTGCCGTTTACGGTTTGCAATTGTTGAGAGTAAGTTTTAAGTTGCCTTTTAGCTTAATATGTGGTGCGTACAAAAGTCTTCAGACTGTACAATGGATTTAGAGTGAATTTCTATCGATCGGAGAAAATTGCTAAATTTGAATATTCTAACTGAATTAAATTTTTCTATATATCCACATCTATTGATCATACACAAGGCTGCACAAAATAATTTAGACTACTTTTTTGACACTGGAAGGTAATTTCGAAAACTATTTTAAATATGTTATGTTTTCTTAACTGTTTACTTACATATCTTCTTTCACCTTATTTACCGGTGAAGTTTCGTTAGTTTTCTAGATGCGTTGGAAAGTGTTTCATAATCTATGCTTGACTCATGATTTTTCGTTGTTATAAATCTTTAGAGTGCAAGAAAAATTTAAGAGATGAATTCGGTCATTCTGAATACGATGTCCCACATACAAAAATGTGGAAAATCGCCTATAGAGGAAAGGGTGAAAGCTATGATCATATTTTTCTTTCTCATGACTTCTAAATAATTAGAGAAGAGAAAAGAATGTTGTGGGTTATTGTTTATTTTAAATTGATTTAATTAGTTGCATAAATTTAGAAATTACAAATTAATGGAATGAATAGTCAAAATATATTCTTTGACATTCTTTTCAATTAGACTAAAGGATGATGAATACTATTCAAATTAAGACAGTCTGAATAAATCGTAGTCAATTGCATATATTTAGAGCACTGTACGATAAAAATATTCCGAACAATGGTGATATAATTTTTTTTGACTTGATAATTCAATTTTTACGATTCTTATCCCCACGGAAAAAAAAATTCTGAACATACAGTTTTTATAAATATAATTTAATTAAAACATTAAATTGCATACATTTTTGAGCTGCTTAGATCCAAAAACCTCCAAATAAAGTGTCAAATGTATGTATTACAATTATGAAAATGAAACTTATAATTTTTAATATGTAGACGACAATTTTGAGATCATTAAGAGGATAAATACTTACCAGTGTGTGTAGTATGATGATCCTTAAGATATTCTTTACAAATAAAGCTCTTCCCACAGGACATCCAGTTGCAAATGTAAGGTTTCTCCCCAGTATGGCTTCGAGTATGCAGTTTCAGATTGTATTTGGTAGTATACACTTTATTGCAATCTTCTTTATCACATATATAGCGTTTCTTTCCGGATGCACTATTTCTAGAAAGATTTAAAAAATGCCTATAATGAAGGATTTTACAATCATGATATTACATACATGCCAACATTTCAATTTTGAAAGTATCCACATAAACACATTTATGGTAGCTTTACGTTTAGAAAACGTTCAATGGGATCGTTGCCTTTGTTTATATTTAACTGTTTGTTGAAATTTCGTAGTACGCCGTTAAGACGCCAACCTTACGTCGTTACATCCTAGTGAGGTACAGTTGGCCAGTCATTGAGATGAAAAACTTTTCACCGGCTCATTTAGTTGCACCATGTGATATGTTGGTTGTTTCAACAGTCTAGTTAGGCACCTCGTATCGCCTGTTTCCATACTCCAAAATGGTACGTGTACTATACTTTAAAAAACTTTGATATAGACATATTACTGAAGTTTTTAAAAAGAATCTAGTACTTAAAAAGGCAAATCAAGACTAGTTTTAAGGCAATTACTTTTCTGTTGCTTTTAGAAAGAGGACAATTAAGATTGTCTTGTCAAGTTCAGCAGAAATAACTATGTATTTCATATTTAAATAAATTAAAAGAATTTCTATGAAAGTTTTCTTTTAACCTTTAACCATATCCATTCCCAAACAGATAAAAATTAATGGTACTGTTACAATATTTAGAAGAAAGTAAAATATTCATGTTAGCCACACTGAAATTTTCTTTAGATCAAAATTATATAGCAGCAATAAAATTTTATTTAGTTAAAAGATTTTCCAATATTAAAAAAGGTGTTCATTCTCAATTTTTTTATAATTATAAAAATATATTACATTTCATTTTAAAATGTCGATATAAGTTTTAAAAAAGGAGCATGAAAGAGATAATGTCAGTATCTATTTTTTTAAATCGTTAAGTGTTAGAAGTGATTTCGGAAAAAACAAAGCAAAATGTTTGAAGCATTACAACCAATATATAAAGTTTTCGTTTTTTGATAGGAAAATCGAAAAACACTTGAAAGTTTAAATAACTACACCTACAATGATCAACAAAATTAGGCAGCTGCCATAATGATTAAAATTAAGTTACCGTTATAGAAATTAGTTTTTGAAAGACATTCATTATTTTAAACATTTTGCTATTCAGAAATTAATGGTTATTTTTGGCAACTTAATAAATTGTGACATTATGTAAGAAAATCAAACTAAAAATGATAAAATTTTGCCTTCCAAATTTTTAACCTGAAACGTTCTTTCATATAGTATTTCTTTAAGTAAAATATGTAACAGATAATTCACTTTTCATATGAATCTCTGCAGTTTGGCTAGGTAGACGCTTACCTTCCCATTTTCAGAGGGGAATCCAATTCACAATCAGAGGTTTGTTTATCTGTTGATGATGTAGTTGAAGTTGAAGCAATGGCTAGATTTAGCGTATCGGTTTCCGTAACTTGAGAATGCGTATTAGGAGTGCTCGCTGCTGCATATTGGATCACACTTTGCCGTTTGTTAGGATCATGAGGATCTTGTAGTTGATCTGAAATGTATATACAATTTAGTAAATTTACACATTATACATAAATAAGGAATTTGATTAGACTACATGACCTTTCTAAAGTCTCAAACCATTTTTATAGATTAATAACAAAGTTCACATGAAAGTTTTGAAAAAATCCTATAATGAATGTGGGCAGGAATGCCTATTGAAGTATTCCTATTAGCACATTTCATTGACTAGATTATTTTTAACACAATTTTTCAAATTGGCAAAGTAATCAATTTCGTAAAGTAGCCAAGCGATCCCAGGTTCGAATCCTGGCCCGGACATTTTTCGTCCAGTTGGAATTTTACAACTTGTACATTTCATTGAGTTGGGTTGGGTTGATTATTGACGGCCAATTATCTACACTTGGGATATAGTCCCGGTGGAGTGCCCTCCGTGGGGGTCTTTCTAAGGGAACATATCCCGTATTTACGCATGGATAAATCCACGGCTCAAAGAAAACCACGAAAACTCCGAACGATTAGGCCGACGGACGCGATTGGGATCGAACCCAGCACCTCCCGTCTACCAGCTTCGAGAGCAGAACCTCTCAGCCACTGGTGGGGCCGCACATTTCATTAAATAAGACCAACATTTAAAAGTAATTCTCTGGTGTATACTGGATTTGTCACATAAGGACAGAGGTACTTTTCTCCCTGCGCCCTTAGCAGTGGCATAATATTTCGTACAAAACAATCCCCATCACCCTCTAAACATTTTCCTTTCAACACACTCATCAGGAGCCTAAATATTTTCAATTTTGCAATTAAGATCAAACAAGATTTGAATAAGAGTAACAACTATCACAATGTTTAATAATTAAACACATTTGAAGACCTGTGTGGAAGTGAAAGTTAATAAAATTAAAGCCTATTTCTAAATTTGATTAATTTCCTCCTTGGTGGCACATATGATTAATAACGTGAACCAGTGGTACGAAGCCTTTCCAGAAAAACTTATTTAATATCTTATTAGAACAGTTCAAATTAAACAAAAATATTTAATAGCGCAATGCCTTCAAACCTATTTAGAATTTTAGTATTTTAGCTTTACCACGAAAAGGTTAACCCATAACAATTGTAACGATTTCATTAAATCTCCCACAGTCTGCTAATTATGCAAAATAATCAAGGATAGAAGTTCCCAGGTGTTGGAAAACTTCTGTCGTATTTTTCTGCTAACTTGCAAGAATGTCGCCGACCTGCAAAGGCACAGAATAGCTTCGATCAATCCTGTGAACGGAAACTGTTTCGACAACAAAATATTTCTCTGATCTCGCCGGCTTCATGTGTGGTCATTTTAGCGTGAGAACTTTACCCGTGCGAACATTTGGTATTTCAGTAAGACCTCCCAAAAAGGAATCCCGATCGAATCACAGGAAGACTGAATGCTATGACGTGAACGGAAACTTCTTTGATTGGTGAACGGAGAGACTTTTGTTGGAGCCAAGGGACGAGAAAGAGAATCGAGAGGAGGTTAGAGTTTGGGGGGAGACGAGTGTTGGTAGAAAAACACTCATCTCAGGACTGATTCCCATCTTAGTGGGGAAGAAAAGGTTTTGCCGACAGATTTTAAAAAGAGAGGATTTCTCTGAAGGCAACGGCAAGGCCGTCGTTTGAACTTTTTGTGAGGAGTGAAAAAGATACTCCGGTTGGATGTTAAGATTTCAAATTACTGCACAAGACTGGACTCTATTGATTTACAAATTGATTACAAGTTGAAATGAAACCAGCTGAAAAAAATTGTTGTAATGAGTTGTAAATATTAAGAAATTCGAAACAAATTTTATTTGATATTGTTCTCGAAGTAACATATTGAAATAAATCCATATGAAAAGGCCACACGCTACCCCTTTTTAAATTATAACATCATGGATTCATTATAGCTGGTGGCAAGCGGGTCGGATATTTCAACAAAAATTTATTAGCATCAGTGAAGAGAGCCCAGACAGGAGCAGTGACGCCCGCCCGCATCTAAGCGCGCAAGATCTGACGCCAGGTCAGGAGAGGAAAGCAGAGCCCGAAGCAAGCCCTGGCAGTGGCACGACAGACAGCAGCTCCGTCCTGGAAGCAAGCCCGTGTGTACAGATAACAATTCCGAAGCAAGCCCTTGAAATGGAAACATCAGGAGCCGACAAATCGAGATTACCTGTGCAATCGACGACGTCTAGGCCAGACCCGAAACCGGCGACAAATGATGCAGACCAAGACTGTAGAAAAGGTAAGCTCAATTCATTTTTGAGTGGCTCTCATTTTGTTTACATATTCTTTGGTGAGGAAAATTCATTTCTGAGAAAATTTTTTTTTGAATATTGATATATGATAAATTATGATAAATTTTTAAATATATTTTTCCAAATATGTTAAAATTTATGTATATTTGTTATCAGCATAAAATTTGATAGGGTGAATTTTCTTTTGGCAGTAAAATAATATAAGGATTGTCAGGCTAAATGTGTATATATAATTTTTTTTTCTCGAAAAAAAAAAAAGAGAAAAATTTTGAGTTTTCAAATAAGTCAATTGTCTAGTTATTCCTGATTGAAAGATTTCAAAGGTGTACATTTTTATATTATTAGTGAAACAATAGATGTTGATAATCAAATATTTTGCATATGTGATGTTAGGAAAATTTTTTAGCAGTTGCAAAATGTGGTCATTTTGTTGTAACTGGGTAAATTGTTACCTGCGGGGTCAGAAATATTAAGTATTGGTTGAATTATGTGCACAGAATTTCAAATTTCTAAATTTGTTTTAAATGTGTATGATAGACACCAAAACGTGTTAGTGTATTGAAAATTTTACAATATTGAAAATCTATTTTTATATGTATACTATTTTTATTATTCCTCAAATTGAATTGTATTTAAAATTGTTAGTATTATGTGGGTAGGAGCAGAAAATCTTCCATAAAGTGTTAGAATCCCTATTGCATAAGTTAGCGAGCGAAACTATCATTTTCATCTTTATATTTTATTTACATAAAATTTTAAAATGCAAGAAGTAACTGATCTGAAACAGTGCAGGAAAATTGATTTGCAGAATTTAGCGGAAGAATTGGGAGTGGAAATAGGGAAAAATGACAGGATACCGGTAATTATCCAAAAAATCGAAGCTGCCGATGATTTGCATTTACGCAAGCTGCGTATATCATAAAAGATCGCGAAGACAAGATAGCCGCGGATAAAGAGGAAAAACAAAGGGAATATGAGAGGGAGAAAGAAGAAAGAGAAAGAGAGGAAAAACAAAAAAACGCGAATTTACGTTGGAACAACTTAGATTGACGCAAGATGCAAATAGACGCAGTTCAACGACCAGTGGCGGGTCGGAACGCCCACCTAAATTGCCGCTCCAAACAATCATGCATCGATTTGATCCGGAACGCTCGGATATAACTTTGTTTTTAAATTTGTTCGAACGACAGGCGATCAAAGCGGAAATAGAGACAGGTGACTTAGTGACGCATTTATTAGCTTTAGTGCCGGTCGAAATTGCAGAGTTAATTTTAAAGGAACCACAAGATCGGACTGATGACTTTGAATACGTCAAGAAATTTTTGCTAGACCGCTTCCGCATGAGTCCGGAAGCGCATCGTCAAAAATTAATGAAACATCCACGCAATCCAGATGCTCCTTGGAAAGACATTATTTTCGAGATCAACAGTTATTTAGAGGGTTGGTTGAATGGTTTAGGTGTTACGGATTTCAGTAGTCTGAAAAATTTATTGATAACTGACCAGATCAAGCTCCGTGCTTCTAGTGAAATGAAAGAGCATTTCATTGATTCGTGGGCAAATTACAAAGACCCTTTAATTTTAGCTAAATGTCTGGATGAATATGAAGCCGTAAAAGGGATTTCAGATAAAAGAGAATGCGAGATCTTTTTATGATAGGAAATCTGAAGAAACGAAACTCGAGGAAAATTCTGGAGAAGAAAAAAATTCCGACAAAAAAATAAATTGGCGAGACAAAGAAATTAAAGACAGGGAACGTGTCTTTGAACGAAAGAGGCGCTGCCATACGTGTGGAAGCGAATTTCACCTAATGGCCCGTTGTCCGAAAAGACAAAGGGATAGTACGGAAGTAAAAGCGTTCGAGAGCATAAATCACTTAGGCGATATAAGCGAAGACAAAAGCTTGTTCCGACCTTTTGTGAGTGAAAACAAAATAAATGGGAAGAGGGCGTGTGTACTTAGAGATTCAGGTAGCTCGTATTGCGTTTGCCCATGGAAATTGGTTAATAAAAGCAAATTAGGCAACGAATGTGTTTGGCTTAAACAGACATTTGATAAATATCCAAAACGATTTAGAGTGGCACGTATAAAAATGGAAATAAAAGGTCTCGGATATGTAAATACGAAAGCGGCAATCCTGCCTAGACACTCTAAAATTAAACACTATATCTTAGGTAATAAGACGCAAGCTTAGTTAGAGTTTGGGGGGAGACGAGTGTTGGTAGAAAAACACTCATCTCAGGACGGATTCCAATCTTAGTGGGGAAGAAAAGGTTTTGCTGACAGATTTTAAAAAGAGAGGATTTCTCTGAAGGCAACGGCAAGGCCGTCGTTTGAACTTTTTGTGAGGAGTGAAAAAGGTACTCCGGTTGGATGTTAAGATTTCAAATTACTGCACTAGACTGGACTCTATTGATTTACAAATTGATTACAAGTTGAAACGAAACCAGCTGAAAAAAATTGTTGTAATGAGTTGTAAATATTAAGAAATTCGAGAACAATATCAAATAAAATTTGTTTCGAAGTAACATATTGAAATAAATCCATATGGAAAGGCCACACGCTACCCCTTTTTAAATTATAACATCATGGATTCATTATACAATCTATAAAACATTGAGTAACATTCAACTCTATTGGACATTTCTCTTCAATTTATCTACTATTTCATCACTAACCTCATTTATCAAAGAAGCTGTTTCTGAATACCACTTTAATAAATAGATCTTGTTAAAGAGTTAAATAACAAAGCTCAATTACATTAATTTAGAATAAACTAGCAAAACTTTAATAAGTTAAAATTAAGAAATGCATCAAAATGAATTACTAATTTAGCGAAATAGAAAAGAAAAAAACACTTAATATTTTAACGGCCATTGTAATTATAAGAAGATAAAAAACTAACACGATCCAAATTCATTAACAGCTTTAGAGAGATATCCAACAATTGGTATGCATTGATCAGACATAAAAAGGAGAGGGGTGGGGGTTTTGTTAAAAAAAAAAAGTACAAATTAATCTTCAGAAGTTGAACAAACACCGCGAAGAATCTGAAAATCTTTCAATGTTTGAAAACCACATTGAAAACAAAAAAAGGGTAAGGGATTATTATTATTATTATTATTAATAAAATGTCAGATCAGTACACAAACGATGAAAGAATAATGGTAGTTACTTTGCGTTGGTCAAAAGCCCTCATGGCTAGATAGGTTTATACCTTGATAAATCCACTTGTGTATTTCATCATTTAAATTTAATTAAGAGAAAATATTATTCATCTATGAAATTTAGGCTAGACTATAATTCTTTTTCTTTACTTTTAAAAATATAAAAGATTTCCAAGTAATCCTGAGTCCAAAATGACAATATCTACATCAAAGAATTTAGTATAGGTATATTTGATTCCTTAAAACTTCCCTTAAGTTAAAAATTAATTTTAAGAGATTAATAGAATTAGTTCAATCTTGGTAAGAAGTTATAATAAAAAAAAAAAGAAACCTGAAATTAAAGAGAAAAAGAATAGAATCATGAATATTGAAAACAAGGATTTAACCCTCTGAGCGTTTTGAAAAAGGGTAAAATTGTAATGTTTTCTCTGCATTTTGTTTTAAATGCTAAAAAAATAAGATTCTTTCAGCATTATAAATAAAACGTAATTACAAATATGAATGTAACCCTTAAGAGAGTATTAATCATTCTTCAATGTTTTGAAAATTCATTAAATCTATAGAATTATATTATCTTAAACATTACATATATTGCAGTGAAACCTGGAGCTTAGTGAAAGGAATATTACGTTCCATACGCTTAGAGGGTTAATGAAATGGAGAATTTAATACAAATTAACAATTATCTTCATTAAGTTAATCTATCTCATTTCCTTTTTTACATATGGTTGTCATTTAGTATTTACGATCATATACATATACACAAACATACATCTATAATTCAAATTATATAAGTTAAATTTACTCACATTGAAATCTTGACACTTACACAAGCAAAATGGTTCTATCCTTTGACACAAAAGGAATGGAGGGCACACACTCCTTTATTGGAAGTTCATCCAGACGAAAAAGGGGTGAAGATGACCGATATTCTCCTATTTAGCTTTGGGCTCGAAATTTTCATAATTTCTTGCGCAGTGACCTTTTCATTAGAAGGTGAGTGTCCCATCATCTATAATTATTTTCATATCTACTCTTCTCTCACAAACGCAATCTCATCAGCTACACACTTATTGTGGCTCCTCCTCTTAATCGTGTAGGCGGCCGAGAATTGTATTTGTAATTCAGAACTCTGAAGACAGAAGACTCCTTTCCGGCATTTATCTCAAATGCACAACTGCATACGGTCTCCATAACATTATCACATCGGAATTGCCAAAAAAATGAGCGTAAAAGACGACAAAATAATCACTTATCGAACGACCTCACTTCATTTTTTCCGTATCAAGTGCGCGTCTTTACTATATCAGAGGGGGTGAAGCGTTCGCTCTAATCCATACTACATCTCACACCTCGCTGTCCGCTACTAGACGTTTTTCCCAATTCGTACTACACCTCAGTTCCCTGTCCACTACTGAAAATTATTCTAGAACATTCCGGGGTTTTGGCGGTTCGGCCACGAATTCCGGTCCTGATTGGATAATAGTTTGGGTCGAGTTTATTTCTCAATCTCGCCCTAACCATTCCACATTTGAGGGGGTAGGTTCTCCATTCTCAAGGGAACGAGAAAATTCTAGAAACTGCACGTGCAATAACAATGAAACGGGATTTTCCGAAAATTGGCATACTGGTTATTGCAACCACCTGCCCAGTTCATGGGAAAACGTACACTTACAATGAACAGATGTTCTTGAAGGTCATAACTGACCTGCTAGGTTATTTTTTTCTACGTGGTTGCAAAAATGAATTTAACGAAATACGGTATCTTGCTCAGACAAATCAGGAAATTAAAAGAGGGTATTTTATTACATTAAAAATATAAAACAATGAAAAGAAAATTTTGGAGGGGGATTTTTAACTGAATTTACTTAAACGACTGTAACAACTCCGGTTTTGATTTCTTTTGAGATACTCAAATCTTTAACTTTCATTCGTTGACAATAAGTAATGTCAATATAGTTTAACAGAAATGAAACTAGACAAAAGAAAATTTGTTGATATTGCAATAGATTATTTTTACAAAACCTTTTTTATAAGGAATATTTGTATTCCCTTTATAATTCAAAATGATATTCCATATGTATAAACAATGATAGCTTGAATGGACACAATACAAAAAATGTTTGTATATTTTTCTCCTTTTAGCATGTCTCCGGATGAATTTTCGAATTGTATCCTGTAATCAATGAAGTTTTTCCCAAATAAGTATGTTTATATTCCAGTTTAAATAATCAATGCATATTTTAATAATAGTTCCCAATAAGCCATTATTTAACAGCCTTAATTGAAATCTGAATAATTCACTTTACCTTTTCTAAAATACTAAAATGCACACCTGAAATCGTGAAAATAATGTTACAACATTATGTGGTAAGTAATCAACGTCCTCGATTACAACCACAATTCTACTGAACTACTCTAGTACTTTTAAATTAGAATCCTGCCCTCGCTTTCCAGGATGAACACATTCTACACATATGTGTATGCATTGCAAAAAATATACAGTACCCAGCCACAACATTGTTTATATTTGCTTGGTAAAAAGGAAAATATTCCTAGTCAGAAAACTGAATATAGTTTAATTTTTTATAACCAAGAGTATTTGATGATCATAATTTTTAATTACCATGAGCATTGTAAATATTGCGGTTTAAGGGACCTTTTTAAGATTAAACAAGTTGGAAATTGTACGTCAAACGTTACAAATGAGGTGCGTTCGTACGCATGTTTTAGAATTAAATTCATGATATCCCGTGCGTAGAACGGGTTAAACAGCTAGTTAAGTATATATTTTATGACACTGTTCATACAAATATCTTAACTAGTTATATAAATATTCAGATATATATGTATCAGCTAGTTATATAAATATTCAGATCTTGATTTTTAATTCTGCGAAATGATTTATATCGTCTGCAGATTAATTTCTGTCATAAAATAAGTATCTCGGTCGCTTGACGATTTAACATCCATCCGAAGCTCCTATAACAAAAAAGCACCGATTAAAAAAAAAAAAAATCAAATTTCTTAATAAATATTTTTATTAATATCTCCTAAAGTTTTGATTCGATTTTAATAAAATTTGAAATGTCTCGACAAAATTCTGCAAAGATATATATTTTAAATTGCAAACCATTTGGTTGGGTAGTTTTTGCGTTGAGACAGACCAAACGACGACTATAGGTGCTACGTATTTATATAATTACGAACGCACCTAAAAACAGGCAGGGCGGACTATTGCAGTACCACAAATTGCAATATAAAACAATACCAAATTGTGCTAAAAGAAATAAGAAATTAAAGGTAATACACTCACTATTTATATGACCTCCAGAATGCACACGCATAGTTTCTATGGGACAGATAGGCGATATCTGTTGATTTTCTGTCGACGATACACCATCTGCAGCTGTTTGATCGGGATACCTTTGCGACTTTGTAATTACTGAGCATTCGAAATAGGTTGGTGTGTCTGAAGACTCTGCACTTGTTCCCCTAGCAAACTCACCACAGGCAACAATTGAAGCTGAAGAACTTCTGCAGGTCTGATCAGTAGAAGATGCAACATAGCTGCTACTAGTTGTTGTCCTTGACGTTGAAGAACTTCTGCAGGCCTGATCAGTAGAAGATGCAACATAGCTGCTACTAGTTGTTGTCCTTGACGTTGAAGAACTTCTGCAGGCCTGATCAGTAGAAGATGCAACGTAGCTGCCACTAGGTGTACCTGACGTTGAAGAACTTCTGCAGGTCTGATCAGTAGAAGATGCAACATAGCTGCCACTAGTTGTTGTACTTGACGTTGAAGTACTAGCTTGAGAATTAGCTTCATACGTATGACCAGGAGCCGAAACTTGTTGTCGAGTTTGACATCGTGCTTCTGAAATCTGAAAAAATGTTTATCGGTAATTCAGTCTATTTCATTAGTTCTAAACTATAAATCTTTTCATGCACAAAATGTAAGACAAGTTCATAAAATATACAGTGACACCATGGTAAGATGAAGCTAGTCGTTTGGGGCCATCGTAATACTTGCCCATCATGGATATGCATAATATAAAATATGAAAATAATGTGTGAACTATTTATAAAATGCATTGCAATTCGAAGAAAATCGTGGCTTGATGACGTAATAAAATTTAAATGCTCTATTACTGAATTGTGTAAAAGAAACATCCTTGTAACTCCAAAAATGGAAATCATTAACTAACGGTTTACTGCGTCGGATTAAGAGTCATTTCCAATTAAAAAATATATTTGAATTGAAATTTGAAGTACAGGGTCATGAAAAATCTATGAGTAAAATATGATTACAAATATCTCGGCAACCAATTATCCGATCGACTTCATTCAAAATGTGTTTTTTTTTTGTCTTTTATATTCACTCTTTAAAATAAACAATTTCGAAAAATTTTATCAGAACGAATATTTTGAGAGTCCGAAAAAAAATAGTTCCGGATAATCGAGGTTACTGAAATTCAATAAGCTTTTTCCCATTGTTACGTACTAAGTACATACCAAATTTTAAGTCTATCTCCATTTGTTCGGGAGATAGCGCGTTTACAGACAGACTGACGGCAAATTTTTTTCCCTAAAAATGTTTTTCGGAATCTCCGGTGTCAAACGTGTAAATCCGTTAAGAAAATTTTAGATTTTCAAAACGATTACGAGATTTTCCCTATACTACATATGATGGGTAAGTAAAATGCGTGAACTGAAAAAAAAATGGACCATTTAAAAGGAATGAGTTTTGGAATAAAAATTCTATTTTTTCAAAAGTAGTAGCCAGATTATCTTAATATTTTCAACTTATCTACGCACAGGTTAAGAAGGTTTCTATAAAGTGAAGTTTCACTGTACATGCATATTTTATATAGGAGAGACTGGTAACACAGTGGACCACTTTTTTAGATTTTTTTTTCTCTTTAACGGACAAACCGATCTGCGTGAAAATATTCTTTAATATTCCTTAAACCTTTATACATTCATCCTAATTTTCTCAAAACATAGTTTTCAATACATTTTTCAATTTTTTTTATTATGCTCTCGTTAAGTGGACCAGTGTGCTCCAGAAGTGGGGCACAGTGGACCGCTATTAGGTATTATCTGAAATGCAATATAAATCTATTTTTCATTAATCCAATTTTTTTTATTTCCCCTTTACCCGCAAAGTAACAGTAATATAAATTTAGAAGTAACATTTTGAAACAAAAAAATATATATATATTTTGAAAATAACAGATTAATACAGGAACAATTGCAATTAAGTTGAAGTTATTACTTAAGTACAAAAAAATATATATCAGCACACATTAAACTTTGCAAATGAAATTCCAAAATACTTATGAGCAAGATTGAGCCTGGAATTTTCCTGAAATACTTTTGGGTCTGGGAGTAATGTTATGAAATCATTGACATCAACATAAGATTCATCTACAGTTTCGGGAAAAATAAACTGATTTCCATTCAATTTGCGTCTCATGAATCTTACTTGAATAGAATCATCACCAATTAGACTAGTTATATTTATCAAAGGCAGTAAATACAAAACAAAATATTTCTCACTATGTTAGTTATTTTTCTTTGTTGACTTTATTTTACAGTTAAATAACCACTTTTAAACAATATTTCTTTATAGAAAATAAGCAATTTAATACTTTGAACATTCTGCATTACAGGAGCAGAGTGGATTGTGGACCACTGTGACCCAGGAGTGGGTGGTTGTTGAAGTTCAATAAATAATCATACTAATATTTCTAGCTTTCTTTTAAACATTAACTTTACAGTTAAATAAAAGCAGGTGTCTTAGCTTTGCTAAAAAGCTGTTTTATCTTATTTATCTACAACTTTTAATTACTAAAAAAATTAAAATATGATAAAAAATTTTACTGTTAGAAGCTCAAAACAACCAAATCAGGATAAAATAGTTCAATCCGAGCTAAACATTTTCTGAAGGCTATGAATAGTCCGTGCAGTGCTGTTTATTAGGATAGAAGAGAAGCTTAAAAAAATTTAAGTAAAATATTAGGGGGTGGCCCACTGTGCCCATAGGTCCAATGTGTACCGGTCTCCCCTATAGCTAAATCAGTCCCAATTGCAAAAAAACAGACTACTATATTAACTTACTTTTATATCCATGTAATAAAAAAACAGGGTTTTGCAATAGAAGTCTCATTTTTATGTAACAAGCTAAGAAAATTATTATATAATACCTTAATAGCAATATAAAATTTGCATGCAACTGACTATATAGTAACTACAATTAAAATGAAAGTTTTAAATATACTTTATTTTTAAAAAAAGTGTAGAGAAAATGAATTAGATGAATAGAATTTTAAATAATTTCACAAAGTATGATCCATATCCTCAATAGCAGTATCCATGGATGACAGTTTGTAGAAACTATCAGACAAGGAAGGTTTCCATAAGCGCATACTGAGAAAATTTTGAAAAAATAACAGAATGTTTTTCTCAGACGAATATATACGTCTATAAAAAAAATTCTGCGGAACCTCGATATAACGTCCGTAAAAAATTATGAAAATTTATTTGGCGATTTAAAATATGCTTTTATGAATTTAAGGTAAAACTTTCATGCTAACTTGTTTATGTAAATTTACACAAATTTTTATAACTACAATTTTGTGTAGACATTTATACGTATATATAATGAAATCTAATGATTGAATTTTACGATAAAATTAAAATCTATTAAAATTGTTTCAAGCTCAAAAACAACCCCGATTCTGAACATTGTCAATTCAAGGAAGTATTGCTAGGGAAACGACTTCTTCGATATAGAAATCTATAAAAAATCCGTTTGTCCTCTGGCTTTTCCTTTTAAAATATTAAAAAATTACTTGTATAACCGGCGAAGCTGTTTAAATTAGAAAAAAAAAATTGAATGGAGTATAAAAGAATAGCAAAATTTCATTCAATCTGTAATAGAGAAAAAACAAATTTATTTTAACAGATTTAAAAGAGTATTTTTAAATTTATATTAATGCAAACCATACATAGAGTTGAAAATACTGAACTCAAAATGTAAACGCTTTTGAATAAGAGGATACGGTATCATGAGCCCTAGAATTAACCCTTTCGTATAAAAAAGCCAATGACAATTTTAAGCTTTCAAAAATTTTACAAAAATCTCCTAGACAGGTCTCATAACAAATTCTTCCAACTCTTCGTTTACTTTAATATCCCTTACCAATTCATATTTTTAAAATTTCGATTGTTAACTGAAACTGAAAACAAACATTTGCAACTAAAAAAAAAAAATAACGGATTTAATAACTCAATAATACACATAATGTAAAAGTCAGCTTCGCTATAACAAATAGATATTTGCAGCTTTGAACATATTTTTTCATTATTAAAATTAATAACTGCAACAACACACAGCTTGTATATTATACAAAAAATAAACCCTCTCATCATTTAAGTTCATTAAGTATTGCGAATTCGAATATAGATTTTACAAGCAATTACAAAAAGCATTAAAATAGTTTGCGTTTGGCGAAGGAAAAAAAATCTTGCTAGCCAAATCGAGTCTTTGCTCCAAAGACTCGTAAGTATATTTTTTTGCTGATTTTCTACTGGGATTCCGCAGCTAAATTTCAGTGTTCCTTTATTACATATACAGGAGTAGCTTCATTAGAATTTTTAATTTTCTGGAGTATGCGCTTTAAGGAGACCTGCCTTGGGAGTAGATTTTTATTTCAAACAAAATTTTAATGTTTCGATGAATATTGGAATTTTCCCATAGTTATGCTTTAAGAAGTTGAAAGTTGTCAATTCATAAAAAGAGAAAATACATCGAAGTCACAAACAACTATACCAAGACTTATCAATTCAAATGAAATTGTGACTTTATTACGCTTAAACGGTCAAAATGACCCCTTTTGCCCGTCTGGGTCGGGCAAAGTGGTCACTCCATGGCCACTATGCCCTACAGGTGTAAAAAGATTGAAAACACTATTTAAATAATTAGAAATTTTTTATTGTCATAACAAAATCGCATGAAACATGAAAGACTGAAAATAAACTTGGTGAAGACCTAACTTGGCAGTGGACATTATACTAGAGGGGTGTACATCCGCGAGAATAACTAGTTCTTTACTGAATTTGAAAGAAAATTTATTTTAAATATGATTTTTATATTTTTCCATTGAAAAACGATTGGTTGATTAAACATAATTGATTTAGCTTACTGTATAGTCATGACAAATACCTGCGATATTCAAGAAACATGTATTTCTTCGCGCAAAAAGTTTCTGGCGAGATTTTTGCGCCTGAAACAAATCACAGTATAACCCTATGACCCCCTTCTGTTAAGAGTGATGTGCTACAGAAAATTCAGAAAATTTCGCCTCCAGAAATTTCGACCAAGCATGTTGATAAAAATATATAAATTAACAAGAATTTAAAAAAAAAAAAAAAAAAAAAAAAGGTTTTTATTACGTACGAACATATCATTAGATTATAGAGATGGATTAAAATTATTTCTTCAGTGTGGGCCAAAATGTGAATATGATCTTTGTGACTCGTGCTATAGTCAATATACACGTCAGGACACGTCGCCCTTATTATCTTTTTACGCGTGAAGGTTTCGCTATGGTACTCTATTGTGAAATTTGGTAATTTTAGAAATTCAATATTTGAAAAATCGCAGAATCATTAGATCATTTTTCTTTAGAAATTGTTCTTAGAGCGCATTTAGATCTTATAAATAACAATCATGCCGAACTTGAAGTTTCTAGCTCCTTCAGCATCGCAAAAATCGCAATTTTAGAAAGTTTTCGCTTCTGCACCCCCCCCTCGGGGTAGTGGCACCGACATAAAATATAGCCTATGTTGGAGCAGGGATTGTCACCATCCATTTGCCACCCTCACTTTTGAAATCGCTTTAGTAGTTCCAGACATTCTCTACAAATTGTAATTTAGAATGTTTAGAAAATTTGCTTATTTCAGCCTTTTAAATTTCGAATTTTTTTAGATTTTGTTCTTATAGAGCATTTAAATCTTGTAAGTAACGACCATACAAAATGTCAAGTTCCTAACACCTTCATTATTGAAAATATAATTTTGGAACGTTTTTCGCTCCTGCACCCTCTGCGGGCAGTGGCACCGACAAAAAATTTAGCATATGTTGGAGCAGGGACTGTCACCATCCATTTGCCACCATCACTTTTGAAATCTGTTCTGTAGTTTCATAGATTCCATAGAAATTGTAATTTAGAATGTTTTTAGAACGCTTCTTCCTCATCTCACCCTTTTAAATTGCGAATGTTTTTATAATTTGTTCTTAGAGAGCATTTACATCTTATAAGTAACTACCATACCAAATTTGATACATCTATCTCCTTCAGTACACAAAAAATCGAAATTTTAGAACGTTTTTCGCTCCTGCACCCCCCTGGGGATTGTGGCACCGACATAAAATATAGCCTATGTTGGAGCAGGGATTGTCACCATTAATTTGCCACCATCACTTTTAAAATCGCTTCAGTGGTTCCAGAGATTACCCCCTACAAACAAACAATCTTTACTACTTTATATATTAGTATAGATAAGGGGGAATTAGCCCCTTGTTCCCCCCCCCTTTATACTTAACCAATCAATCCCGAAAACTAATCAGGGAAGCGCCTTAACACAGTGAACCTATAGACAAAATTTGAAGGAAAACGGATATTTCTATGAAGAGTTATCGCATTACGTACGTACATACAGAACCGGCTGCCAAGCTCTCAGGGCTTGACAGCCAGTGTGATAACTGAAAAATCGCAATTTTAGAAAGTTTTTTGCTCCTGCACCCCCTGGGGTTAGTGGCACCGACATAAAATATATCCTATGTTGGAGCAGGGGTTGTCACCATCAATTTGCCACCATCACTTTTGAAATCGGTTCGGTAGTTCCAGAGATTACACCCTACAAACAAACAAGATTTACTCCTTTATAATATTAGTATAGATTAAGGAAAAAATGTTTTCCATTGTATTTCGATAGATTTTTTTTATAAGTGATATTATAATATTTGGAATGACATTTGTACTGAAACAGATATTGAGATGAAATTTGTACTGAAACAGATATTGAGATGAAATTTGTAACGAGATTTAATTAGATTTAAAATAATTGCTTTTACTTTAAATATGAGCATAGGTGAGTTTTGTTAAGTTGAGATGTTTTCATAAGAATTTGGGCTGCATTAAAATCTAAACACTATATTATAAAGGACAAACGTGTCCGTGCGTAACGCTGACGTCATTTTGCGAATGGCAACAGTTGACGATGAAATTTCGATGTTGCAATTTTTGCTGCTGCAAATTTTTTAATTTCTAAACATCTCGCATTTTTAATTTTTACACCATTATATAAGGAAAAAAAATCTACTTCCAAATGCAATTGGTTTGAAAACCGTATCTTGATTGATTTATTATAGCATTTAAAATTAAATTTCAAGCATGATTTTTTAAAAACCTATATCGTTTGCAGACGATTACAAAATATTAATCTGTTTGCACTTTAAACCATATAAAAAGTTCAGCATTTGTTTCCACCTAATATTCCATAACTAAATTAAAACTTCATTGAGGTATAAATAAAATACTATAAATAAAACAGATTTAACAGACATTTAATTGAAATAAACGCTTAAAACTGCTGAAATTATCAGAATAAAAACTGCTGCAGATATCGAAAGTTTTAGCGATTTCTGTGGTGTTAGCGGGCAATCTAACAAAGATTATTGAATGTAAAAGATATAATGTTTTCAATAACAAAAAATGGTTTTCATATATTTCTCTATCGCGGGAAGACCGGGTTGGATGCCCAAGTTTTTTTAATTTCAAAATTAAGGACAGAAAAAATATTTTTATGCATGTTCTGTGTATTTTACAATCAATTTAATGAACCTAATGTATTCCAAAACGAGAACAACCAAAACAACGTCATTTCTAAACATTTTTCGAATTAAATCCTGAATAATTTTTTTAATTAAAGCACGTAGTGTATTTTCCGAAATAAAAAAAAATCCCTGACGGCTCGGCCTACAAGAACAGGTAGATTTCGAAGACGCAGACCGTGGGGCACCTGTTTGTCGGGAATTGCGGAAAAAATGACCTTTTTGCGATGATGCTGCAGTTGGAACCGCATACTTCGAAACCAAACTTGTTTGCAGGCGGAGCCAGCAAGGATTTTTTTTTGCGCTATAAGAGTTTGTCCTATAAAAAACATGTCAATATAAAAGGTTTAGATAATATTAACAGGATTTATAATAAATTTAAGCGGATTTGAAATTTTGGGAATTGACGAAGTTATGAATTTTTTTTCTTCTAAAAACCCCCTCCCCCGCCCCTTAAGACAATTTTTAATTATATCAAAAATCTGCCATACATAAATTTTCGGCCCTTCTCCCAGAAGTAATAACTTCAAACGGATTCGATATGCATCATAATTAAGAAATTATGGGGTTTCTTCTGTTTTCACAAAAAGCCCCCCCCCATTCCCCCATCCCCCTTGATTCGATTTTGCCCATTAACGAACTTGACAGATTTTATGCCCCTTGATTTTATGTATCAGTTCCGAAAAGATGCGGGAGTTGGAACCGCCTACTTCGAAAAATAACTTGTTTGCAGGCGGAGCCGGCAGGGATTTTTTTTATTATTATTATTATTTTTTTTTTTTTTTTGCTATAAACGGTTGGTCCTATAAAAAACTTGTCAATATGAAAGTTTTAGATAATATTAAGAGGATTTATAATAAATATACGCGGATTTGATATCTTGTGAATTGACGAAGCTATGATTTTTTTCTTCTAATCCCCCCCCCCCCCTCCTTTGGGGCCATTTTTAATTATATCAAAAATCTGTCGTACATAAATTTTCGGCCCTTTTCCTAGAAGTAATAACTTTAAACGGATTCGATACGTATAATAAAGAAATTATGGAGTTTTTCTGTTTTCACAAAAAGCCCCCCCACCCTCCCCCCCTTGGTTCGATTTTGCCCATTAACGAACTTGACCGAGATTTTATAATCCTTGATTTTATGCATCAGTTTGGAAGAGATTTATGCAGAATTTTTCCAGTTATCGTGGTCAGAAAAAAGTGACATAGATAGATAGATAGATAGATATATAAACTTTGAACTGGGGGTGGTTTTGGGTTCTGGGAGTCATGATCGGCGTAGATCTGCAAAATTTTTTCAAAATTTCCAACTTAGGTGAGAATGTAATAGGTAGTATTTCTTACGAAATCTACCTAAAAAAGGTACAGAGGCGCGCTCTAAAAACAGCAAGACAAGCTCTGAAAACGGCTCAACGCTTGGGCTAGCATTTTTTAGCAGATGTTTAGCGCTGAACTCGTCTTGAGAGTAATTAGTTTATAGTTTTCTGGATAAAAACATCTTTACTGTAAAAAATACATATTCTACTACTACCTTCGAAATGAAGAATCGAAAATATTGCTTTTGTAATATCAGTTTTTTTTAAAGTTAAAAAAGAATATTTTAAAGATATTTTTAGAACTTATCTCGCAATTCAAAACATGAAATATGATTATGTGAATTATATGATGCGGAATAATTATGCATGCCACATAAAAAGGTATTGCCGCCTAAAATATTTAATTCAGTTTTGTTTGCAAATAAATGCATAAAATTAGCAAGTGCTCTTAAGAAACTTTGTAAACAAAATACATTTTCCATTTTTCTAGTAAGGCACAAGATCTTTCAGAAAATACTGTCAAATTTGGCGTTTTGAACCGAATTCTTGATGTGGCATCACGATAAGGAGAAAAACTGTAAAAAATACCTTATTTGCAGATAAGTATTGCAGATAAGTATTGCAGATAAGTATTGCAGATAAGTATTGCAGATAAGTATTGCAGATAAGTATTGCAGATAAGTATTGCAGATAAGTATTGCAGATAAGTATTGCAGATAAGTATTGCAGATAAGTATTGCAGATAAGTATTGCAGATAAGTATTGCAGATAAGTATTGCAGATAAGTATTGCAGATAAGTATTGCAGATAAGTATTGCAGATAAGTATTGCAGATAAGTATTGCAGATAAGTATTGCAGATAAGTATTGCAGATAAGTATTGCAGATAAGTATTGCAGATAAGTATTGCAGATAAGTATTGCAGATAAGTATTGCAGATAAGTATTGCAGATAAGTATTGCAGATAAGTATTGCAGATAAGTATTGCAGATAAGTATTGCAGATAAGTATTGCAGATAAGTATTGCAGATAAGTATTGCAGATAAGTATTGCAGATAAGTATTGCAGATAAGTATTGCAGATAAGTATTGCAGATAAGTATTGCAGATAAGTATTGCAGATAAGTATTGCAGATAAGTATTGCAGATAAGTATTGCAGATAAGTATTGCAGATAAGTATTGCAGATAAGTATTGCAGATAAGTATTGCAGATAAGTATTGCAGATAAGTATTGCAGATAAGTATTGCAGATAAGTATTGCAGATAAGTATTGCAGATAAGTATTGCAGATAAGTATTGCAGATAAGTATTGCAGATAAGTATTGCAGATAAGTATTGCAGATAAGTATTGCAGATAAGTATTGCAGATAAGTATTGCAGATAAGTATTGCAGATAAGTATTGCAGATAAGTATTGCAGATAAGTATTGCAGATAAGTATTGCAGATAAGTATTGCAGATAAGTATTGCAGATAAGTATTGCAGATAAGTATTGCAGATAAGTATTGCAGATAAGTATTGCAGATAAGTATTGCAGATAAGTATTGCAGATAAGTATTGCAGATAAGTATTGCAGATAAGTATTGCAGATAAGTATTGCAGATAAGTATTGCAGATAAGTATTGCAGATAAGTATTGCAGATAAGTATTGCAGATAAGTATTGCAGATAAGTATTGCAGATAAGTATTGCAGATAAGTATTGCAGATAAGTATTGCAGATAAGTATTGCAGATAAGTATTGCAGATAAGTATTGCAGATAAGTATTGCAGATAAGTATTGCAGATAAGTATTGCAGATAAGTATTGCAGATAAGTATTGCAGATAAGTATTGCAGATAAGTATTGCAGATAAGTATTGCAGATAAGTATTGCAGATAAGTATTGCAGATAAGTATTGCAGATAAGTATTGCAGATAAGTATTGCAGATAAGTATTGCAGATAAGTATTGCAGATAAGTATTGCAGATAAGTATTGCAGATAAGTATTGCAGATAAGTATTGCAGATAAGTATTGCAGATAAGTATTGCAGATAAGTATTGCAGATAAGTATTGCAGATAAGTATTGCAGATAAGTATTGCAGATAAGTATTGCAGATAAGTATTGCAGATAAGTATTGCAGATAAGTATTGCAGATAAGTATTGCAGATAAGTATTGCAGATAAGTATTGCAGATAAGTATTGCAGATAAGTATTGCAGATAAGTATTGCAGATAAGTATTGCAGATAAGTATTGCAGATAAGTATTGCAGATAATTATTGCAGATAAGTATTGCAGATAAGTATTGCAGATAAGTATTGCAGATAACCTTATTAAATACTGCTATTTTATGCCAATAGATTTGACGTAATTTTAAAAATTGCATTTTTGAACATAAAATAAATGCATTATAAAAAGTAATCCGCACTGTCAAGGTGGTTCGCAAATGACCTGTTCAACAACGCAAAACTGACACATTTTCTGGCTCATTTTTAAACGTAAAGGCAAAAAATTGGCATGTCTGTTGTAGCGATTTGGAATCGAAATGAGTTTCCGGTTTTTGATAAATAAATTACTTAGAGTTATCAGCGATTAGTGTTACGTGACGACCGCGCTTTTTCTCCTTTATCTTGCTGCCACATCAAGAATTCGGTTCAAAATGCCAACTTTGACAGTACTTTCGGAAAAATCTTGTGCCTTACCAGAAAAATGGAAAACGTCTTTTGATTACAAAGTTTCTTAATAAGAGCACTTGTTAATTTGATACATTTGCGAACAAAAATGAATTAAAAATTTTCATAAAGTAGCCAGTTCGGATTTGAGAACTGCCTTAAATTACAACATTAAAAATTTAAATGATCTTAAAAATATTTAAATATTCAACTCTTCCCTCCTCCCCACCCACTTAAAAGTGGTTTATATTATTCTAGTTGAAATAGCATGTATTCATGTTAGGCTGTATATAACCGGCTGTATAGTATATTTAAAGTTTTGAAAAAATGCGAAAAAAAATCTTGCAGTATATATGTTAAATCCTAAAAGTGATTTCCTTCGCGCCAAATCAACGCAAATCGCCGGATATGGTAATCCTACCAAGGTCAAACTGCGTAAAAAGGCAGGGTAGCCTTTCTCTCCACTGCTAAGATAAGTTTGCCTCAAGAGTAGTATGAAAATCCATTAAGAGTAGTTTAAACCCATATAAAAAGTTATAAATCGGAATCAAACACTGCATTTTTTGCAAATGAACTCCACGTCATCTTCCTGAAGTGAACAGGCCTCATGATCCCAGAGGTGAAAAACATTGCACCTGATCAAACTTTCACCCCTTTATCCAATCAAACGGCCACCCCCCTGACCACTTTGCCTGTTCGGGAGCCATGACAGAAAATAAGTTCGACAGTGGAAACTAAGGACCACTCACCGAGCAATGTGAAGCTGTAAACACTCTTTCCTTACACATTCAATAAATGCAAGTACAACAGGTTCTTGTTAATTGCATGCAATATAAGTCACTTACCTTAGATCAAACTTAACCGCTTAGACGGATAAAAAAGGGTTGGGTTGATTATTGACGGCCAATTATCTACACTTGAGATATAGCCCCCGGGGGGGGGAGTGCCCTTCGTGGGGGTCTTTCTAAGGGAACCAACCTAACGCGTATTTACGCATGGATAAATCCACGGCTCGAAGAAAACCACGAAAACTCCGAACGATTAGGCTGACGGGCACGATTGGGATCGAACCCAGCACCTCCCGTCTACCAGCTTCGAGAGCAGAACCTCTCAGCCACTGGTGGGGCCGGATAAAAGAGGATTTTAGTGTTTTCTAATAATGCAAAAGCAGTTTGCGATGAAAAATCATTGCAAAATATAATTTGAGTAGTGCAAAGTATATCATAAGTGAGGGTAACTTTGCACCACCAAATATACAGACTATGTTAAAGCATGAAATATCTTTTAATAATGTAATCCAATTCAAATGCAGACCTGCCAAGCCTCCGGCTTTTTGGATACCAGTAATTTAGTACAGAAAACGTTTTGTTTAAACGGGGCATTTTCAGATTTAAAAGAACATTTTCTCTAAAAAATCACTGGTGTTCAAAAAGCCGGAGACTTGGCAACTCTGCAAATGTATTATGTTACACTGTAGCAGTCGTGTACAAAATAAAAACCAAAAGGTTACCTTATTGCAAAATATTTTCTTAGTTTAATTGCGGAGAATGTTTCAAAAATACATGGTTTATAGTATTTTCACGTATCGGGCATGACTAAAATTGTTTGGAAACTAATTTAAAAAAAAAGGTGTTAGAATTACCCCCCCCCCCCCCAAAGAAAATAATCCCGGAATTCAATAAAAACATTTTTAGAAAGAACTAATTGTTACAAAGTGGAACATGTTATTGATTTTTAATCGTATATCCATATTTTATAATTTTGAAAAACTGAAGATTCCTGTATGGAAATTAGAATTTAATTTTAAGATTAAGAAAATTCATTAATTATAGAAAAATACAACTCAAGCATTGTTTTTATTTTCTTGAGCTACTGACAGAAACACTATAAAATCTAAATTTATATTACCAGTTTCTTTCCAAAAACTTTCAGGGATGTAATCAATATAACTTAATACATTAAAATGCATCTTTAACATGTATAAGGCAGGGACAACGATTCCGTGTGCTAGAAGGCAGATTGCTACTACTTCAGAAAAATATTCCTTTTATTTAATGAATGAAACGGATTAAAAAAAGGGGGGGGGAAGTCATTGAAAAGGGGCAGCAATTTGCATTTTTGCACGCGTGTTCGCTCAATGAAGCTCAACATTTAAATACTAGTATTCTTGCCAAAGATTGAGTAAGATAGGCGATTACAAAATGTATATATAAAATCAAGGCTGCAATTTTAGGAAGTTTTACAACAAATGCTTTCATTTATCATGGTAAAAGCCTCTGAAAGGAATTTTTTTTTTTTTTTTTTTTTTTTTTTTTTAAGAAAGACTATTAGCATTAAAAATCTCCGATTTTTAGATTTTTCTTAAAATTTCAAAAAGTTATATGCAGGTCAAGATTAATATCAATATGAATCCATATTCAATCATTGCGTTAGACAATAAAAGAAAATGCCATTAATCAGATTTAAAAAAAACATATCAAAGAGTAATTTAACTATTAAAGAGCAATTTATTACTTAATTGTCCAAGAGAATCAAGTTGACCTACGAAAAGAAGAAGTCTATAAGATTCCAAGTTCTATGTGTTAAGATAGGGGATAGACCCTGGACAAATAAGCAGAATTATTTTTCCTACATAATTGAAAAGAACATTGACATATGTTGCATCTCTGAAGAAAGTTTAAAAAACAGTGTTTAAAAAGGAGTTGTGTGCACAAGTGACACAAAATAATTAAACACTAAGAGATAAAGGAAGGAAGAGATGAGACTTTAGCCCTCGGCCTAGATTTGGACTTTTAAAACTGCATTTATGAAATTTAATGCAAATGCTTAATTCCGGGAATCCCCGGTTAACAAAATTGTGCTAGCTATACGAATTCTCTTATACTCTTTAAAATTGATAAAAACAGTTTTAATTAACCAATTTGGCGTGCGGAGGTTCTAACCCTCTGGACGTCAGATGCAAGAATATGTATGTTCCTATGATAAATATATAAAAATTATCCTAAAACTAGATGTTCTGGAGCGAGCAGAGTATCCCCCCCCCCCCCCGTGAAGAATATAGTTAAACGTTTATTCAATTCTTCATTTTGAAAAATTCCGGAAGAGGCCGATTTCAAGGTTTAAAAATTTTACATTTCTGTATTGTTTATAATAAATGCTTAAGCGGGTTGAATCCTCCCTTGTGATAAAAACTAACATTTCTTAATTCTTGTTCATAGTCTCAATTTAAAAAAAATCCCTGACGGCTCGGCCTACAGGCACAGGTAGATTTCGAAGACGCAGACCGTGGGGCGCCTTTTTGTCGGGAATTGCGGAAGAAATGACCTTTTTGCGATGATGCTGCAGTTGGAACCGCCTACTTCGAAACCAAACTTGTGTGCAGGCGGAGCCAGCAAGGATTATTTTTTTTTTTTGGCTATAAGAGTTGATCCTATAAAAAACATGTCAATATAAAAGTTTTAGATAATATTAAGAGGATTTATAATAAATTTAAGCGAATTTGAAATCTTAGGAATTGACGAAGTTATGAATTTTTTCTTCTAAAACCCCCCTTCCCCCCCCCCCTTAAGGCAATTTTTTATTATATCAAAAATCTGTCATACATAAGTTTTTGGCCCTGTTCCTAGAAGTAATAACTTTAAACGGATTCGATACGTATCATAATCAAGAAATTATGGGTTTTATTCTGTTTTCACAAAAAGCCCCCCCCCCCCCCTTGGTTCGATTTTGCCCATTAACGAACTTGACCGAGATTTTATGCCCCTTGATTTTATGTATCAGTTTCGAAAAGATGCGGGAGTTGGAACCGCCTACTTCGAAAAATAACTTGTTTGCAGGCGGAGCCGGCAGGGATTTTTTTTGTTCAATTTTTTTGCTATAACGGTTGGTCCTATAAAAAAATTGTCAATATAAAAGTTTTAGATAATACTAAGAGGATTAATAATAAATTTACGCGGATTTGATATCTTGTGAATTGACGAAGCTATGATTTTTCTTCTTCTAACCCCCCCCCCCCCCCTTGGGGAAATTTTTAATTATATCAAAAATCTGTCATACATAAATTTTCGACCCTTTTCCTAGAAGTAATAATAACTTTAAACGGATTCGATACGTATAATAAAGAAATTATGGAGTTTTTCTGTTTTCACAAAAAGCCCCCCCACCCTCCCCCCCCTTGGTTCGATTTTGCCCATTAACGAACTTGACCGAGATTTTATGACCCTTGATTTTATGTATCAGTTTGGAAGGGATTTATGCAGAATTTTTCCAGTTATCGTGGTTAGAAAAAAGTGACATAGATAGATATATAAACTTTGAACTGGGGGTGGTTTTGGGTTCTGGGAGTCATGATCGGCGTAGATCTGCAAAAATTTTTCAAAATTTCAAACTTAGGTGAGAATGTAATAGGTAGTATTTCTTACGAAATCTACCTAAAAAAGGCGATAGAAACTAATATTTCTCAATTGTATCTTATATTTCATATATGTATTGTTTTAATGTCGACAAGATTTATAACATTTTTTGTACAGAGCAAGAAGGATCTGAAATATTTCTTAGTTTAACCTAATTATGTTCATCTGCATTTTTTTTTACATAAATAACGCGTGTGTAAAATATTTGAAAGATTGCCATTAAAAATCAGAATTTCTCCCTTCTGCTTTGTGATTAATTTACAAAACCTCAACTCAGCTTATTTAAAAAGAACCCAAACTGTAGAAGCCTGTTTGTTGACTACAGGCATATCCTTTGTAAAAAACCTTTCGGTTTTAAAAATTTAAAGCCAGAGATTATTAAAGGTTAATAAAATCGCATAGAAACAAAAGAATTTCATTAAATAATTTTTCTTGTTCCAATTTTGGTAGACTTTACCCTTCCTCTTCTTGAGGATTGGCAGGTTTTCACATCTGTTAATCCAGGGAGATTCAGTTCTGTTGTCACTCATGCTTATATGGAACCGATATCTCACCTAGATGAGTTCATAAGAAATTCTAGTAGAGTACTTACGTTGTGATAACATTCAAATGACAATATACAGGAGAAGAACAGGGTGTACGTCAGCCACTGCATCTGAAATTAAAAATGTTGAAGTGAGATTAGGAGAAACATAATTACGAATATTTAAAGGGCAACATTACTTTGACGCGTTCAAAATTTTGAATTTTTCTCAACGTAATTTTCTTTACACACTACAATGATTTTATTAGTTAGAAATAGACATAGAAAGCCAAAGGGCAATTTCGGTGCTATAGAAGCATCGCAGTGTGTAAACATTTAAGGATATGTTAACCCTTACCTGTAGACAAAAAGTATCGCATAGGTGCTGTGACCGGTCTCAAATCTTGATCGAAAGATAAACAGGCTCGTTTAACTCAGGATACAGTTTCTGTTCTAAACTTTATGTACAGTTATTATGGAACAGATGTTCACTCATGGACCAATGTTTGGAGACACTGATTGGAGCGATTTCCAAGCCCGCGCCAAACTAATATCTTAATACAATAGCCAGGTTACCATTAAAGGAAAAAAAAATCTACATTTGGGGATTTCTATTTTATAACCTATTAAAAAAAAATGAGCGACTGTAAGACTTTCTTTCCATATTTTTGGTGTTCTTAGAACACGTTTTAGCATAGTTGTTTTAGTTAAGTACTATTTAATTATTTAACACACTTTTGGTTGGTACTTCAAAGTACCTTAATTTCAGATTAGCCTGAAATGACCCTTGACCTACATAGCATATATAAAAACACGTGAATCACTCTTAAACATTGATTCCCCAGATTTGCATGTCAAGTCAAAGGCGGAACCTAAACCAACAGGAAAGCGAAGATCGGTTGAAGAACCTAAAGCCTTTTTAAATGCAGAGTCTTAAAAACGAAAGCTGATCTGTTCTGTTTCCAAAGACATTCGCACCTAAATTATGTCCATGACCACCATTTGTATCTAATCGAGGCTTGTGCCTTTGAGCCCTTAGCATATTACAGTGAAATCCCAATTCAAAATGCAGCACATGTTCGTTTTTTTTTGTGTTTGAACGAGAAAGAAAATTGTTTAATATGAAATATTGATCTGTTAATGTTATACTACATATATAAAAATGAAATATCGATCCGTTAACGTTACACTACATATATAAAAATGAAATATCGATCCGTTAACGTTACACTACATATATAAAAATGAAATATCGATCCGTTAACGTTACACTACATATATAAAAATGAAATATCGATCCGTTAACGTTACACTACATATATAAAAATGAAATATCGATCCGTTAACGTTACACTACATATATAAAAATGAAATATCGATCCGTTAACGTTACACTACATATATAAAAATGAAATATCGATCTGTTTGAACTTTTGCAGTGTTCTGAATATTTTAATGTTTAATACTGACGGTACTTAAAAATACCATTTCAAGTTTATTTTATCCAATTTTCGGAAAGTTTGTTTAGAATTTATTTAGTTAACACTATTTTTAATATGAAATAAAATTTACATGCAATTCCTGTTATTCATTCGTAATGTGGTAGATAAAGTGTTAAAATTCACCTATTTAAAAGACTAGCGATAATACTAGGAATCTAAACTAAACAAAATTTCACCAGTATCTATATAGATAAACTGAAAATTGCAAGCTTAAATGAAGCAGCGTTCTGTAAGGCTGCTAACAGCAGTTAAGGGTTACAGTATTTTCTTCTATCAATTATCAATCAACTGTATTTGAAAACTAATCACATTTCTAGTGAAACACGTAAAATGTTTTGTGAAATTATTTCTCTCTTTTCAGCATAATTTCCAGTTATAAAGTGTTAGATTGAAAAACTATCGTGTACGTTGAACATGTGCCGTACTAATTTTTTGTTCTCTGATAAACCTGTAAGTTATCGTGTCCAACGCTTAACCCACCTTTTTTGAACAGCTTCGGCTCATCAGTTGTCAATCCACCAATATCTATAATAAAAGAAAGTTTTACTGTGTGTGCGTGTGCGCGTGATTGCTAGAAAAATCTAGTGCACGTAGAAGTCTGAAAATTTAGGTGAGGATAGTTCAAACCTCACCTGTTGCACCTGAGGATCAGAATTTTAATATTTTGAAAATTACCCTGACATTAATTAAAATCTCACCAATCATCGCAAAAATGTGATCAGAAATTGAGTAAAAGGATCGTTTTTATCGGAACAAAGAAGTACATCTCTGCTTAGATTTGCACCTCGCGCAGAGGCTACCACGAACCAATGAGTTGCCTTGTTCAAGAACCAAAACGAAATTTTCATCTTCGCATTCGGAACAAAACGCCCAGAATTTAGAAATATTAAGACATTTAAAGCTCTTATTTTTTTTTAATATTGCATTTATCGATTTGAAAATTATAACATCTAAGCTTATTTTTTCACGCAGATTTTTGTAAAGATCCGATAATTAGAACCCCATATTTCAATCTACATTTGATTAAATAGATTGTAGAAAAACAAATGAAAATTAATCTTTTCGAAGTCAAAAGCACAGCAGTCATTCAATGACGAATTAAGTCGAATGTTACCAGAAACAAGGTCTGCCGGTTTTTAAATTAAGCAATTCTAATTCAGCGATTTTAAGGTTACACATTTAAAATGTATATAAAGATACGGATTTCAAAATTTGAATATAGGCGCAAATTGATACGATTACGATTTTCTAAAAACAGAATAAATACATGGGCAAGTTTTAATTTTATAAAGGCCTGATTTCTATGGAAAAAGAAATAAACTGATTGATAATGGCTTTAATAATTAAAGATACGTTTGTATTTTTTATATTTTTCGGGTTTGTGGGGGGGGGCTATTAAATATCGCATTTAGTCAACATGACACATTACAAAATACTTGCGGGCTTCAACCGCTATCGACACAATCAATGCAATTTAAGAAACGTTTGTATTTGTTAAATAGAGAAGGGAAGACTACTACTTTAGTAAATACAGTATTTTGTCCACATGACAGTTATAATAGAGAAGAATAGCGGTCTTTGCTCGCTATCAGGCACCTAATTGACATCGAAGTTTTCTACAAACTTTTTATTAGTTATATTTTCGGGAATGGGGAGGGGTAAACTGCTTCGTACGAGGGGAACTCTGCTAGAATTTCGTTTAACCCCTTGAGGGGCACTGGTATACAATATATACCACTTTTTAATATATAACTTTGCCATCAGTATTATTAAATAAAATTTGTTTTTGCAGATTGAGAAGGTAAAAATTCATTACTTAAAATTACCGGTGTCAAAACATCGCAAAATGTAGCATTTTTAGACCACGGGCTTGCCCTCCAAGGGGTTAAGAGATTTAAGGTTATTATACGCTACCGGACAACGCAGGTTGGCTCAGCTAGTATAGACTGTTAATATAAAAGTTAATATGAATTAGGATTTAGTTTAAAAGGATTTTTAAAAACATTGATTTCTTTAAAACAAATTCTCAAAAAGTAAATTTCAGGGTGTCAAAGTGACATTACCCTTTAAAGTAAACGAAAGTTATATTCGATAACCTATATATAAAATATATTCTTATCCATGTTTAAGTGAGATTTTCTAAAAAATATTAGTGATTCTGAAACACCTATGCTTATCGCTCGAAGAATCTCATGTTAGACCAAGAGCAGCGTACTTTCAAATTTAGTTTGCATTTCAATTTTTAAATGACTTTTTTGCCTAGAAATATTTAAAAGGGTATATTCGTACTTCTGATAGTGGTTGCATTTGTCCCCCTGGAGGAAACTGTTTCGGAACTGGTTCCGAAATCGAAAGTGTCTTCAACTTAAATGAAAACCCAAAATAAAAAAAGTAATACGATACTCGGTTACAGATTGACATTTGATATCCTATTAAAACATCCATTAAAAAATATCCAAATGTAAACGGAGAATTTAAAATTAACACTAGTATTGGTTTAACATTAGCTTGCAAGTGTCTTCTCGCGAGTAGAGCAGGCTCTGAAATAGTCAATTTCTCTGTCAGTCACTAGAAGTAACCGTATCTTCAGACTGCTATGATTTGTTTGGTGCCAGCAATTTAAATAAAAAGAAAACTGCCCAGTTAAACTGAGGGCATTGAGCTCACAGGCTATTCACACTAATTGTATATTATACTCTTACTTCAAAGAATTTGAAATATGCCCCTCGAAAAATAAAGAAATCAACATATTAAGGGGGGAGGGTCATCTCCCCGTTACCCCCCCCCCCTCATAGTTTAATGAACCCCTTAAACTAATCAGGGAAGTCTAATTACAATGAATAAATATACAAAATTTGAAGAAAATAGGATAATTCTGCATGAAAAACCCATTTATCTAAATTAAGGGGGGTTTAGCCCCCCTTTCCCCTTTATACTTAACCAATGAACCCCCAAAACTATTCAGAGAAGCGCATTATCACAATGAACCTATATACAAAATTTGAAGAAAATCTGATAATTCTGAATGAAAAACTCATTTATCTAAATTAGGGGGGTTATCCCCCCTTTCCCCCTTTATACTTAACCAATGACCCCCCCCCCCCAAAAAAAAAAAAACTATTGACAGAAGCGCATTATAAAAAATATATATATACAAAATTTGCAGAAAATGGGATAATTCTGTATGAAAAACCCACTTATCTAAATTATGGGGGGGTAGCCCCCCCGTTTCCCCCCTTTATGCTTAACCAATGAACCTCCAAAACTAATCATGGAAGCGCCTTATCACAAGGAACCTATAAACAAAATTTAAAGTAAAACGGTTAGTTCTATCAAGAGTTATCGCGTTACGTACATACATACGTACGTATATACAGAACCGGCGGGAACATAAGCTCTCAGGCTTTGATAGCCTGTAAGCTAAAAAGTAATATTTGTCTTATATAAACAGCAGAAATCTGCAAATCTGCAACTAAGCTAACTCTTCAAAATTACTGATGCCAAAAACTCATATCAGTTGGCATCAATGGAAATAGTAAAGGTACGAAAAAGTAACGCGTAGAAAAATATACTTCAATGAATGTACAAACTTAAAGTGTATTTCATAAAATTTACATTTTTTAATGAATATTATAAATTAAAACTAAATTTTATAATAATGTTATAGCTAATTTTATTTATATTTTAATTGCAACAACATTTTTACTATATACAATGCAGCAATTCGTGACTGTCGGACCTATATTATAATTGAGTTCCAATTCTGTTCTTTATTTGTATCTCTAAGATAGAATTTCTAACATTTTACCTTTCTCGTCAACCGCCAGTAATTTTTTTTGTGGAAGAGGACGGGGAGATTTCAGAACTTTGAGCGCGTAGGGCAAATATTTCTTTCAATATTTAACAGAGTTGTAAAGCAATCTATTGATTTAATATAACAGATTTTTAAAATTCGCAAACGTACTTATAAGTACTTAATGTAATGTATTTAAATGTCCAACTTTGACAAAACTGCAATAGCAAATCTTTCGCAAATATACATATTGTTTTGTACTTAATGTTTAATACCGATGTTAAATGATTGACAATTTTTGCTTTGGTGCAGTTTCTGGGTGAAACAAAAAAAACCTCATTTGAGATTGCTGCTATACTTTATATAAAATTTCCCGAGGGTCTTGGCAACTGCCCACTCCCCTAGCTTTCTCCAAGTGGCTGTCCTGTGTTAGGTTGTTAGGTGCAGTCATCCATATATTCCTTTAGCTTTCACTGAAATGGACTCATGACTGACGAATAATCTAAGTTTTACTGCACTTGCACTATTCATTTTCTTTAGAAATTTTATATCTTTGTTGGAAATTCAAAATGAAAATAATGTAAAAGAAGGTTACTAACAAAATGAAAATTTAATGAGATAACAGATAAAAATTTCTCTAAATGAAAAGTGCTACCAAAACTTACGATTATTTTGCTTAAGATTATTTGCGCTTAAGAGCCTACGATTGTCGTCCGAAGAAACCCGAACAAAAATTTAAGACCATGGGAGTGTTCTTGACAGATTTCTCGATCGCATTTTAATATTTTTAAATAAAGCTTTTTGCATAGGATAGTTGAGGTCGATTTCAAACGTTGTTAATTTTTACTTGTTCGATTTTGGTTCCTGTTATTTTTAATAAGGGTACTTTCATTTTCAGAACAGGTTCCAAAATTTAAAAATGTCCGCTTAATAAAACAGGAACCAAAATTGAAAAATTAAAAACTAACAATGTTAGAGATTAACCTCAGCTATCCTATATGCAAAAAAAAAAAATCCTTTAAAAAGATAAAAATGCGAGAGAGAAATCTGCGAAGAACCTTCCCACAGACTTAACATTAGTTTGAGCGCTGTATCCATGGGAAAGTTATTTTCAAACTTTTCTCGCTCGCATTTTAATATTTAAATTATTTTTTGCAAGGATAGCCGAGGTCTATCTCTAACGTTAGTTTTTAACACTTTCCAACCTAGTTGAAAAGTGTTTATGACTTCGGTTTGTCTGGCCGTCTGCCGTCTGGCCGTCTGTCCGTGCTCTAACTCCCGCAAATATGCTCGGATTGCTCTGCAATTTTTATATGTTATAGTCGTTATCTATAGCATGTTCCCTATTTCAACGGAAGTGTGTAGCACTTATACTTTTTTTACAGGGACACTCAAAAGAATTCCATTACATTGCGGTCTATGGGGAAAAATCACTTGAGGTTTATTTAAATAATGTTTCCCTATTTTAAACGCATTGAAATTTATATAAGGTGCATTACAAGAGGCTTACTACAGAATATTGTGTGTATAGCAGTCATCGTTCATTTACAGGGACACACAAAAGAATTCTCTACTGTCTGTTAACAATAATTCCTGGAAGTGCGTTTTAAGTTACTGAACGCGATTTTAATTTTAACTCGCTTTTTGTCTATTACGTGGTGTGTATAAATTCTGTAGATCCTATACAGAGAAGCACAAAAGTTCGCGAACACATTTCCGTATTATTTAACTCCAGACGGAGAATTTTAAACTGTGCTACGCGTTTCCTAACTGAACTAAAATTTAGCATCCTATGTAGTATATATACAAATCTATAGATCCTATACAGGGCTGATGAAAAGTATTCGGATTACTTAGATGTTATCTTTTAGCTTATTAAACGGTATGATTTGTAAAATTATTTTTGAAGCGTTGGAAAGTGTTACATAATCTATGCTTGACGCATGATTTTTCGTTCTTGTTAATTTTGATTTTGGTTAAAGTTTCTTTTTTTATAAGCGGACATTATCAATTTTGAAACCGGTTGGAACCTGTTTAAGTACCCTTATATAAAGAAACTAACCAAAATCGAAAAAGTAAAATTTACAACCTTAGAATGGACCTCAGCTATCCTATGTAAAAAATCATTTACATTTTAAATGAGAGGGAGAAATTTTAAAATAATGTTCCCATAGACTTAACATTAGCTTGTGAATGCTTCTGCATGACTACTGTAAGCTTTTAAGACTATGGCCATGACTAAAAGAAGAAGTCACTTAGTTCAAGTACAGCCACAATGACGAATTAAGTTTGAGATGCCCGCCCCCCCCCCCACCTTTCCCTGTTCAATTACTGGTGAAAAATTTAGTGTTTTTCGAACCCAAAGCATCCATTTGCTGAAATTGAACATCAACAGGCTCAAATAAACTACAGAGATTAATTTTTAGGGGACTAATTAGAAAATAGTTATTTTTATAGCATTTCTTCTGTAATAAACACTCGGTTACCTTTACGCAAGCATAGCTCAAAAATGTTTCAAAAATCAAAGTTTGTAGATTTAGTGTTAATTTACCTAGTTTCGTATGGATACTTTACACTTTCTTTTCTTCGGAATACCAAGAAAATTTTGCTGCGTAATTGCATTCGAATAAATTGTTTTTAATTATAAAAATTAACAGAAATATTTTTCTAGAATCTTCATACATGTAAATCTAAAATTACAGATAATTCAAACAAGTATTTTAAGTTTAGCTTAAAAAGTTAAACATTGCAATGTGTTTTACAACTATTAAAAATATAACATTAAGAGTTCAAAATTTTAAAACAATATAACTGCAAAACGTCTTGACCAAATGTCTCCAGGGTTAACTTTTACTGAAAAATTAAAAAGAAGTCAAAATCATGTGTTTGCATTGAAAAATTGAGTTTGGTACAATATCGCTATTTTTAGATATTAATGACAATTACCAATGGAATGGCTGTTTTCATTTTGGCTATGATGTCATACACTCACGTAGTTTTTTTTTTTTTAATGTGTTATAAAAAGGAAAAATTTCGCCAAATTTAGGGGATTTTTTCCTTTAATGGCATTCTAAGTTGGCCATAAAGGTCTAAATGGCATATTAAGTTATTAGTTTGGCGCGGCCTTGAAAATCGCGAAAACCAAAAAGTCGCCAAACTCTTTCCTTCATTTTTTCAGTGATAAATTTGATAGTTAAAATGTATAAGGGTATACATTTTTTTTGATCGGCTATACATGAAAACCTTTTTACTGTTTTATCTTTGAAAGAAATGGATTCATGAAAATTTTCAACTTTCGGTTTTCGACGGATTTATACGTTTTAGAAAGTCCTGAACACTAACTTTTTTAGAAAATTTCAGTCTGAGAGTCCGAGTAGGACAAATTTTGTGGGCTCTATCTCAAGAACTAAAGGACGAAATTTAATAAAACTTTATATTCAGTCGGTCCCCGATATAAATTTGTGCCGATTAGGTTTTGGTGAAAATCGCACAGTAGGTGGTGCTGCTACGATGCATTTTTCGCGATTTCCGCAATAGCTGTATCTCAAGAACTAATGCACTTATTTTCATCAAACATCAGATTCAGTTAGACCTTCATATAAATAGACGCTTATTACGTTTTGGTGTAGATATCCCAACAGGTGGTGCCGCAAATACCACTTTTCATGATTTGGAACAGATGCTTTACACTCACACAAACATAAACATAAGTTTGGCGACTTTTTGGTTGGCGCGATTTTCAAGACCGCGCCAAACGAATAACTTAATACAATGGCTAGGTTGCCATTAAAGAAAAAAATTCCCTAAATTTGGCGAGATTTTTTTTTAACAGAAAAAAAAAAATGTGCGTGAGTGTATGACATCATAGCCCATGATTTTTACGATAGCTATATCTCAAGACCGAATGCACAGAATTTCATCAAATTTCAGATTCTGTTATATCATGACAAATAGATGCTGCTTACGTTTTTGTGTAAATTGACCAACAGGTGGCACTCTGCTATGTTACTTTTTTCATTATCATGATAAGTATATCTCAAGAAATTATGAACGGATTTTCATCAAACTTGAGATTCAATTAGACGTTGACATAAGTTGTTGATTAGGTTTTGGTCTAAATCTCCCGACAAGTGACGCTGCTATGCTACATTTTGCAGGATTTACACGATTTTAGCAATAGTCATGTCTCAAGAACTAATGCACGGAATTTAATAAAACTTTAGATTCAGTTAGAACTTTATATAAATTGTGCTAATTCTTTAGTGTATGCGAAACCTGTGTGAAATAGAAGAAAAGTTATGGAATTGGCACATCGGAGTAGTTTATTATTGCGTTAATGATCATAAACGGTAACTAGAGTCCTACACAAGTGGGGTTAAACCCGAAAATTCTGCTTAAATCCAAACTAGACCAGTCAAAAAAGTTCAATCATCTCTAAAACCGACCCGAAATCGGGATTCACAGTATAAGACATTTTAATAATTTTCTAATTATAAAATATTTACTTATTTTGCGACAAATTTTTTCAGTTTAAAATGAGATTGATGAAGCAAACATTGGTAAAGCAGCGACAGGTGAGATAGAACCTCCTATTTTGAGCTGTAACAGTAGATTTATTTAAATGCAGAATTTGTAAAAAAGGGATAATGACTGTCCGGAAATGGTTGAATATTTGCCAGTGTTCTGAAACATGGTTAGTCTGATTTGTCTTAGAGTTAATAAGTACCAAGATTTAAACAAATTTATAGTTTAAGAAGCAAAATTAAATACAACAGTTTTGAGAGACTATTTACCACCCCCCCCCCCCCCACCAACTCTCTCAGGTACAAATTATTGCATTAACCCTTTCCGGCGCGGAATAAATCTGTTTGTAAAATAATGAAATAATTGACTGACACCAGATTTTACAAACGATTTCCTTAGAAAAGAATAACTTGCTGATTTTCCCTTACTTTATAAAAGGAAAATTTTAATTAAATATTCTTGGTGCCGTTTGTCAGTTTTGAAATTACAATTAGGTGTCCTTTTTTGTGACCACCGCCCGCTAAAGGGTTAATATAATATTTTATTCACTGTAAAATTGCTTTAAATTGTATTTTAAAGTAAGGGAATGAATATTTTCAGATTTCTTAAAACCATAGATATAAAATGAAAATTTATTTAAAAAATCTGGTACAAATCTAGATTAAAATAAAATATAGAATGTCCAAAGCTCATGAAGAATTTAAATTTTGTACAAGCGGGTCGAAAAGATTGAAAAAATAATCTTCAAATCTTTCGACATTTCAAACGTACCAGATACTACAAAATTAAAATTGTATACAGAAGATTAACTCTCATTTTAAATCATGACTTACTTTAACAGCTTCACAGTAAGGTGGTATTCTGGAGAGGTACTCGGAGAATTTAAATTGTTACAGAAGCAATATGTCAGTTAGTAAGATACAGTTATTGGAGTCAGCTTCAAAAAGATTGAGCCAGTCCAGTTTAGCTAAATTAAATGACCAATCTCACCAGTTAGTTGCAACTCACGTGATCAAAAACACCGTGTCTTATATCATATTCTCGCATCCGGTGAAAAAAGATGTACGAAGCCTACACTGTTTAAAATCTTCAGATTTTGCTGCAGACACACTCCACTGCTTTTAGAGAAAACGGTTACACTGTTAAAAATTTTCAGCTTTTGCAGCAGACACACTCCACCGCTTTTAGAGAAAACGGTTATTTTACTGTATTATGGAGCGAGGTTAACGAAAAAGTCAGGCTACCGCGGTGCATTCCACTTATCTTTTTTTTTACAGACCGCTAGAGGGACGTGATGTTCTTTTCGTACACCTGCAAAGGTGCATTCGCGAGGCTAACGAAAAAGAAAGGCTACCGCGGTGCTTTACGCGTATCTTTTTTTACAGACCGCGGGAGTCACGTGATGCTCGAATCCACCAATGCAGGTGTACGAAAAAAGCATCACGTCACTCTAGCGGTCTGTAAAAAAAGATAAGTGGAATGCACCGCGGTAGCCTGTCTTTTTCGTTAGCCTCGGTGCATTCGAGCATCACGTCACTCCCACGGTCTGTAAGAAAAAGATACACGTAAAGCACCGCGGTAGCCGCGACCTACGTTAGACACGGCCGGTGCATGACGTTTAAAACGTCACATGGAGTGGATAAACTTTACACGGCTATTGGTGCAAAACGGGGGGTGCGGCGCTTTGCACCAATCGCTGTGTAAAAATGATCCACTCCCTGTGACGTTTTAAACGTCATGCACCAGCCGTGTATAACGTAGGTCGCGGGTAGCCTTTCTTTTTCGTTAGCCTCGATTATGGAGCATTTTCATTGGTCAAAATAGAGATATTATATAAAAGCGGTAAAGTGACTATGCAGCAAAAGCTGAAGATTTTTTACAGTGTATAAAAGCGGTGGAGTGACTATGCAACAAAACATGAAGATTTTTGACAGTGTACTTTATTAAATTATGGGGCATTTTCATTGGTCAAAATAAAGATATTCTATAAAAGCGGTGGAGTGACTATGCAGCAAAACCTGAATATTTTTACAATTTGGACAATGCGCGTGTGGACAAACTATGGAAAACCTAGGCATTTTCTATTCTATAACATGGCGATACTTGACTGGAGAAGTTCAATTATACGAACGAGACATGTTACCTAAAATTAGATTGGCGACATTGGTAGCCTTACCAAGATGCCTTGGCCGCGACTTATGTTATACACGGTTAGTGCATGACGTTTAAAATGTCACATGAAGTGTATCATTTTTACATGACGATTGGTGCAAAGCCACCGTTTTGCACCAGTTGCTGTGTAAAAATGATTTGCTTTGGCGATTTGGTTTTGTCCAAAAGCATCTGATCCAATAAAACCTTATACCCCGTATGTCTCCTCTCTCATGCCTAGGGTGCCTAAAATGATGGGACCAGATGGGGCCTGAATTTCGTTTCTTACCTTCCCAGAATGAACCTGCAAGTCCCTTGTGAGATCGGTCAATTTAGTTAGCTTCACTGCACGCGCCCATTGTCATCCATGTACAGTTTTCGAAATTTGCCCACTTAAAAGATATGCGTTTCATTACGTTGCAGCGACATTCAAGTTCATTTGTAGAATTTCGCCATTCAGAAACGCATTGTTCTGTTGCGTAGATTTATTCGCGCTTCAAATGTCCAGCAGGTAGCGCGGAAATCAATAATAATGGGGAATAATTCCAGTTATTTACCTTATTTTTATTCGGGGCCTCCGTGGCCGAGTGGTTAAGACACCATTCCGCTAATCGCTTGTGAGCGTAGGAGTCAGGTCGGCGGGTTCGACTCCCGCCAGCTCCATTGCACACACTTTGTGGAGCTTCGGTTGTAACTCTCTGGTGTTTTGTAAATTTCCTTGTGGAATTCCTCGTCCCTGTATATTGACGATGACTTATAAGCGGACACTTGATGTCAAGCACACAAGTCAGATGTATGTTCTCAATAAAGATAAACAATATTTTTATTCGCTGAGCAGTTTGTTTGCCTTCGTTCAATGTATTGTGATTCACTCAACATAACTGAAATCAATATTTAGAACATCTGCCACCAGGTATCGCATTAGAGCGCTGGAATCGCGAATTGGCCTTTTGCAAAATTTAGAACGAGAAGGAAAGTTATCTCAAGTTTTCGAATTGTGAAACTGTACCTGAATCCTATCCAAAATCTGATAATATGACGTAGTGTGCATTTATAAAAGGATCTCGCCATATATGTACTTAGATTGATTGTACTTGGACTTGATTGATCGATAGGAAGTTGGCATACATTTCTAAACTCTGTCACTATACTTTTCAACATGGAAAAATAGTTCTTTCCATGAAAACTGTACTTACCTCTATTGTTGTCTCTGGCATCAACCATAATTAAATCGTATCGACAGCGTTCAGAATTGTTTTTTAAACAAAAACTTGTAGAATGTGTCATTAGCTGCTTGGAGTTGGAGAGACTGCAATTATCTCCAACCTAATGTTTTTGACATTTTATTAACATAAGGTGTGTCCCACCGAAATAAAGCCACCGTGATTGTGTGCTGTAACTGGACACAAAACAAACCAATGAGAATGAAACAAATATATTAAGAATGTCCATATACAAATACATATTTACAAGGAGTAACTCACTCCCTGCCCCACTTCGGCAGAAAAAAAATGAAAATGTAAAAAAAGACGGAGAAAATGTGTCCCGCTGAAATAAAGCCACCACCCCTATCAGAGTTTATGGGAACTCCCGACATTCGAGCTGCTACAGGTCAACAGGTTTATGACGTCAGGAAGTTGTCAAATACCTGTTCTATGCCAGTCGAACTTTGTGCAGACTTCAGAAGGTTGTATTTTCTATTTCTCCTGCAATATTGTAATGGGAAAGGGAACCCAGCTATCAGAGTTAATCCCTTGAAGGGCACCGGTATATTATATATACCACTTAATTTTAATCCCAAAATACCACAATGACACCAGAATTTTTTTTATAAAATTTTGAATTTATGAGGTACATGAACGAAAGCTTTTACTTATTTTAAAGTAAATTCGTTCGTGAATCTTGGTGTCAATCAATCATTTCAATATTTTAGCTCCAAGAGTACTTTGCCCCTGAAGGGGTTTAAAAAAAAGACCAGATAACAGCTTTTAAGGAACAGGGTCCTACTCGTAAACAAATATCTAAGCTAATCAAAAGATCTAAAACCATAATAGACAATTTTGTGAGTCAGGGCAATGCGTACGGGTATAAGAATGAAGGTGTACATGCAGAAAAATGACTTCCAGGCAGGAAAGAGACGTTGTGCATCGTCTTTAACGAGGCGGTATTTCTCTAAGACAATTGGACAAAGAGGATAACATCCTTGTGACACAATCAAACCTGTCACGGATTGTAAAACGTACAAGCAACTTGCGATATAAAAAAAGAAAACAGCAGCCCATGTTGAAAGCTATCCAGAAGCAAAGAAAAGTTGATTGGGATAAATATCATCAAACCTGGAAGGACCAGTGGCATCGTGTTATATTTCTCAGAGGAGAAAGAAATTAAATTGGATGGCCCAGACGGTCTTGCCTTCTATTGGCATGACAGGAGGAAAGAAGAGGAACTTTTTTCTAAAAGACAGAGAGATGGATACTCATTAATGGTGTGGGGAGGCTTCGGCTATGGTGGTATACTTAACCTGACTTTTCCCTCAGGCCGTATGAAGGCTACCGATTACCAAGAAATGCTATAAACCCATTTACTACCATTTGAAGAGAGAATTGGTGGCTTAAGTTGTATTTTCTCGCAGGACAACGCCCCCATTTACGTTACAAAATCCTCCTGGCAATGGTTTTTGGATAATGGGGTGCATGTCATGGAATGGCCTGCCCTTTCCCCTGATCTTAATCCCCAAGATAATGGGTGGGGTATCCTCAGTAGGGCTGTATATGCCAATAGCAGACAGTTTCAGTCTGTGGCAGAATTGAAGGCCGCCATCATTGAAGCTCGGGATAATATTGATGCTACTGTCCTCCACGGACTGGTAAATAGTATGCCACATCGTATATTCCAAGTCATATATAAGCATGGCGGATATATTGGCTGTTAATAGTTGTGGCTTTATTTCGTCGGGACACTTTTCCCCCCTCTTTTTTTAGAAACATTCATTTTTTTCTGCCCAAGTGGGGCAGGGAGTGAGTTACTCCTTGTACATATGTATTTGTACATAGACTTTCTTAATATATTTGTTTCGTTCTTATTGGTTTGTTTCATGTCCAGTTACGGCAAAGAATCACAGTGGCTTTATTTCGTTGGGACACACCTTACTTCTGACCTGTGTGCTTGGCGTCAAGTGCCCGCTTATAAGTCATCGTTAATATATACAGGGACGAGATAGCACACATAAGGAAATTTACAACACACAGAAATACAGCCGGAAGCTCCACAAAGAGTGTGCAACGGAGCCAGCGGGATTCGAACCTGCTCCCACTTACACTCGCAAGCGATTAGCCGTGTGATGCCTTTACCACTCAGCCACGGTGTGCCCTAATGTTTTTGTACTTTTATAACTCGATTATGAAGTGTGTGGTCAGGAAGGATATGTAGATAGGAAGGGACAAAAACCTCTAATCTGAGCATGTGCTTTTTTGGGTATGTGTCCACTATTTTAGAAAATCACTCTAGTCTGAAAGCAATATGGGAATTTTATTTTTTAGCTCGATAATTCTATCGTTATTGGGCATGATTCTGAGCAACGCCAACCGCGACCTACGTTATACACGGCCGGTGCATGACGTTTAAAACGTCACATGAAGTGGATCATTTTTACACAGTGATTGGTGCAAAGCGGCGCTCCCACCGTTTTGCACCAATCGCTGTGTAAAAATGATCCACTCCATGTGACGTTTTAAACGTCATGCACCGGCCGTGTATAACGTAGGTCGCGCGCCAACTATACATAATTCCTAAGAGCTCTATTTTGACGTCACGGCAGATCGACTATTGATTAACTGATTACATCCAACTATTCCTGCAATCAGAATAAAATAAAATTCTAAATGACTTTTGTTTTTTAACTTGCATAGTAAAATTTAAGATCAACTAATTCAAATCAGACAATTTGCTTTTTACACTCGCAAAAAAACTGTAGGATTTAGTATCAAGTAAATTTTGTTTTATAGAACAAAATCTGAAACATAAAATATTTATTTTTATTGGAAAATAAAAGCTATCTTTTTAAGAGGATTCATTATCAGTTTTTCTTTTGGTTAATGGACAAATAAAAGTTCATATTTGGGTTCTAGCATATTTTCATGAAAATTTATAATATTTCGATTAAAGACCGGACTGCTTTCAATCAAAGTAAGTACTTATTTACAGTATATATGTGAATGTTTATCAATATTAACAATGTTAATCATTATTTATTAAATGTTTACTTTGGCACTGCTGAGTACTTGATTGAATATTTGTGAATTAATGAATACTTTTTTTTGCCAAGTTTAGTGAGATACAACAAATAATTAATAAAAAAAGAATTTTAGGTAAGTGTAGTATATTTAAGGCAAAGGAAGATTTGAATATTAGCCGTGTAATAATTTCAATTGAACATTACTAAAAATATATATTTAATATTTTCTAATAATAGTAAAATACCTCTGGTGATTATAAAGATACTGCATATATGGCAAAATAAATCAAATATGTAACTATCAAATTACAGACAGTACATTATATTAAGTTCTTATCTTACACTTTTCACAAACTGATATAATTTTGCATCCGTATTAGTGACAGAAGAAGCATTTAATTAAGTTAATATTTTCATGTTAAAAAATTTAATTTAATCTCTGTATGGAAAAATATATCAATAATTTAGTGATACAAGATATTAAACATGGGTGGGGAGGGAGAGGGTGTGGTGAGCATTAGAATGAAACAATCGTGAATTTCTCAAAACTTATTTTTACAAATTATTTTTAATTTTTTTTTGTATGAGAAACAAATGTTTCTTGAAAAATTTGAGATTTAAATTCATAGCAGTATTACAAATATTTGCATAAATCGTGCTAAATCGGTAAAAAGAATTACATTGAAAAATATGCAAGCCATCAGAAGCGAACGAAAAACTTTTTATTGATATGCATGAAAAGAAAGGGCAGTTTTTAACAGAAATGTATTACATTTAAAAATAAAGCAAATTAATATTAAATATAAAAATTGTTGCGGGAGACGTTCATTATTTACTAAATAAATAAATAGTGCAAAAGTAGTTACAATATTTTTTACATCGCCGGCTTCGACAATGCTGTGCGATTAAGCCTACTCATGCAACAAGCACAAAGTAAACATTTTGTAATAGATAATGATTAACTTTGTTAATATTCATAAAATGCACATATATACTGTAAATAAGCACTTTCCTTAATTGAGAGCGATGCAATCTTTATTCGAAACAGTATTAATTCCCATTAGAAAACAAAAAAAAGTCTTATTCCGAAGCACCTTGTCACTGGAACACATGACACGGCTACTCCCCTGGACAGACCGATCCACAAATACGTCATTCAATCAAGTGTGGCCAGTCCTGAGGCATTATCTGTAGGTTCTAAGCCGGCACAGTAATCCATCGTTCTAACAATATTGAAACTGATTCTGAGAACTAACGATAAATTCTGATGATGAATACATTAGTTGGTATAGATAATAGCAATAGGATAAAAATATGATTTTATGAAGGTTGCATATTTCTTCGATTTCGAAACGTAACGTTAAGAATGGAAAGGAATGAAAATTTTGCAAAGAACAATAGTTTTCATTAAGACGTAAAGAAGTTTTTTTAGTCCTAGTGGTACTGTGTTGACTCTAAGGCTGTAGAGGAGGGTAAACGGTAGTATACGTTAGGGGCTGCCTCGAAAGAGAGTGGCGAGATATGAGTCTCAGACTATGCTTGGACTGACGCGTTTGTCCAAACTATAGCAAATCTTCATTGAAAATTAGTCATCTAGATGATTTCGATTATACCAGTGATACGGGCTTTCCGTGGCCGAGTGGTTAAGACACCATTCCGCTAATAACATCAGATCGTGTTAGACAGGGCGGCAGGTTTTTCTCCCGTCACCTCTATTGTACACTCTTTGTTGAGTTCCGGGCTGTAATTCTTCACTGTTGTAATTTCCTTGTGTCTATCCAGTCTTTATCTTGACGAAGATTTATAAGCGGATATTTCTATCAAGCACAAAAGTCTGATGTATATGTCCAATACACAAACAAACAAACAAATACGAGTGATAAAAGTTAACAAGCGTTAGTTTGTCGATAATGGCACACTCGCCGATATGCTTAGCTACAGCGCCTAGAATAAATAGTGTGGAAACCGGCTACAAAATAGTACTAAAAAGTTGAATCCGATAAATGTACAACGATGCTGAACAATAAGAGGTCGATCGCAGCGACATCTGCTAGCTTTTAACAACGTAAACATTGTATAAAAATCAAATTGAGAACACTTTTCGGCCGGTGGTAAGTATTTTAAATACTTAAATTATAAAAGAAAAGAAAATTCCTTAAAGGCGTTCATTACTGGCCCATTTACTCCATATTATGTTCATGTAAACTTACTCCGATATATACACCAGATTAATAAGAACCTGGTATGAATGAATAAAATTTGGTTATTTGTTTAATTTCCTGACAGTAGCATTGCAAAAAAGGAAAGATTTTTGCCAAACTTACTGACACAAAATGTAAAATATAAATTGTACAGGTTTTTTTTTTATCAGTATTAAAACAGGTTTTACAATATTTTTTCTACGGGGGGTTTTGTAACTCCTCCGAATTTCTTCAATAACCACGCGAGTTGCTGATTCAAAGTTTATAATTTTACATATAAACTAGCACAATTTTCATAAGACTGCACTTGAGTAAACAAAGCCCTCTCATTTAAATGCACAAATAATTAAAATACACGAAAATATTTTGCAAACATATAAAGCGGACATAACATTATCATATTAATAAAGGGATTGTTCCGATGTATTTTTAATAGTTAAAATTGCTTAAAATTGCTTGATTATCAACTTATAACTGTTCAACATACATATGATATTTAATACATTTTTGCAATACGACGTTTATGTTGAAAAAAGCTAGCAGATGTCGCTGCGATTGCTCTATTATCGTACAGCATCGTTCCACATTTATGGGCTACATTTTTGTATCACTTTTTAAAGCATTACTGGGATGGCCGGTTCCACATTATGTATTCCAGGCGCTGAAGCTTAACTATTCCCTTTTGTCCAAAAGCAGTTCCACCATTAAAATTTTTCATCCCATATGTCGGAAATGTCATACCGAAGCACCCTAGTATATGGCATCTGGATTTTTTTAAGAAGTTCCGTATACATTCTGTTTCTCATGTACAACTATACCGTATATGCTCAGACTGTGTTTAGACGGACGCATTTGTCCAAACTATGGCAGCCCAGAATGAGGAAATCTTCCAGAACTTAGCAGTACTCTCTGATGAGTAACGCCTGTCAAAATTATAGCAACCGAATATTTTGTAGGGTAGACACAAATTGACGATATTCAGCTACTAGAATACATCTGTAAAAGAACAATACACATTTCATGATGATTATGAGAGTTACTATAATTTCGGGCGTATAATCCGCGGATCAAACAATTATGTTTAGACCCAAGTGTTTTATTTAGTAATTCAATCGAAATATTTACAGAGATCTAGCAAGTTTCATTGTATAAAATAAAATATTCGCATGGAAACAGGATTATTTGATCCGCGGATTATACGTCGGAAATTACGGTATTCAATGATGATTTTCGTTTTCATTGTGTTAAATATGTGATATTAAGATTAAAAGATGTACGCCGGCACGAAATAATTAAGCGAATAGCGCTCATATTTCTTGTTTAATACTGCAAAATACTTGCAATTTTTTATATACACTGCTCAAAACAATTAAAGGATATTGCAGTTTTAGGTGGATTTTGTATCTGGGAAACTTTTTAGCTGATTGATACATGGTCGACAGACATAGTAGGTTATATGAGAATAAATTACACATGTTTGGCAGAAAAAAATACATTTTATTGCGCATTTGTGTACAAAAGGGAAAAACACAATTTGTGCATATGAGAAAAAAAGAATAAGAAAAGGTGTTTTCTTCAAAGAAAATCATTTTCAGTAGGGGGTATGGTTTCCACGGGCGGCCAGCAACGTTGAACACCTTTGAGGCATGGACTCAATGAGGCTATTAATAACGAGTTGGGGTATTCTGCCCCACTCTTCCAGAAGAGCTCTTTCCAGTTCTTGGAGAGTTTGTGGGGGTTGTTGGCGGCCAGAAACTCGTCTTCCTAGAGCGTCCCAAACGAACTCGATTGGATTCATGTCTGGAGAACACGCTGGCCATTCCATTCGAATGATTCCTTCCTCGAAAAGGAAATCCTCCACCAGGTTTGCACGATGTGGCCTGCAGTTATCGTCCATTAAAATGAAGTTATCTCCGATTGCTGCAGCGTAAGGGACTACAATAGGTCTGAGGATCTCATCGCTATATCGGCGACCAGTCAGAGCTCCATCTCGAATGATGTAGAGGTCAGTGCGCCCGTCAATGGAGACGCCACCATACACCAACACTCCTCCACCGCCAAATCTGACACTTTCGTGCACGAACGCAGGATTATTCCTACTGCTACGGTCCCTCCAGATGAAAATACGCCTATTATCCGGATGCACAGAAAAACGGGACTCGTCAGAAAACAGAATATTGCTCCATTCATTTCTCCTCCAGTTGACATGCTCGGTTGCCCACTCCCTGCGGTCGCGACGATGCCTTGATGTTAATCTAACACATACCATCGGTCGGCGAGCATACATGGAATGCCGGCATGGAGCCGGTTTCGGACAGTCTGAGTTGAAATCGTGGTGCCTGTAGCCGAGCGAAGGTGTTGTTGGAGAAGAGTAGCGTTCATGTTTCGGTGTCTCCGAGCTGTTAACGCTAAATACCGATTTTCATTGGGCGCTGTTGCCCATCTACGACCTTGCCCTGGTCTTCGGCCTGCACATCCACTCTCCAAAACACGGTTCCAAATCCTGGAAATGACACTTTGTGACACTCCAATGGCTTGCGCTACTTCGGCTTGAGTTTGGCCCCCTTCTAACCTACCAACAATTCTCCAAGCTTCTGAATCTGTCGAATGACTTCGCTGAGACATCGTACTCATCGAAACAAAGCAATCACTGAATGCCGATCATCCTTGTTTTCATTCTCTTTTATCCAGTTGAAAGTCAAGTTTCATTCGCTGCCGCTGAAGCGACGTTTTTGACGTCGAACTCAAAATTTGCATACTCCACAGTTTGAAAACCAGAAAAATTTGCATTTGTGATTCTCTTCTTCTATTTTTTCGCAAAAAAAATTTCGTTTATATCTTTATTTTATATAAAACTTCAAATATCCTTTAATTGTTTTGAGCAGTGTATTTAATGGGTGGATATTCAGTGTTTGTACTTTGAATGAATAAATTTCATTTTTTAGGCCTAAAAATGTAATTAATCAGACTATATCAATTCGATATGTCCACTTTAAGTTAAAATTTGCTACTAAATATGAATTTATCATATATTCTAATACGAGCAAATATTGCGTATATATATATATATATATATATACCCATATATATATATATATGCATATACGCATATATATATATATACGCGTATATATATATATACGCATATATATATATACGCATATATTTGCATATATATATATATATGCAAATTTTATTTTAAAAATGGCTCTAACGATTTTGACGAAATTTTGTATATTACCGTTTTCGGGGACGAGAAGACTATATTGTTACGTCGGATGTTCGAGAAAATTATATTAGTGGGTCATTTTGGGTCACTATGGGTCAGGATCAAGCTAATTATATTTAAAAATGGCTCAAACGATTTTTTATAAATTTTGTATCGTACCGTTTTCTGCCACGAATAGATCATTGGCCTAGGTCATATGTTCGAGAAAATTCAATTAGTGGGTCAATTTCTTGTCACTACGGGTGAAGCTATTTTTATCTAAAAAACGGATCTAACGGTTTTGACTAAATTTTGTATTTTATCGTTTTAGGGCACTAGAAGACCATTGGATGGAGAAAATTTGATTAATGTGTTATTTCGGGTTACTACGGGTCAGGGTAAAGCTAGTTTTATTAATAAACGGCTGAAACGATTTGATTAAATTTTTTATCTTACCGTTTGCGAACACGAGAAGACCATTGGGCTTGGTTACATGTTCGAGAAAATTCGAATAGCTGGTCATTTTGTTTCACTGTGCGTTAAGATCAAACTAATTATCTTGTAAAAAACGGCTGAAATGATTGACTGGATATTTTATCCTTATCATTCTCGAACACGAAATGACCATTGTACAAGCTCACATGATCGAGTAAATTCAATTAATGAGTCATTTTGGGCCACTAATGGTCAGGGTCAAGCTAATTTTATGCAAAAACGGCTGAAACGATTTTGACTATTTTTTTTTTATTCTACCGTTTTCTATCAGGAGAAGACCATTGGACTAGGTCACATGTTCGAGAAAATTCGATTAGTGGGTATTTTAGGTCACTATGGGTCAAGGTCAAGCTAACTGTATGTAAAAAAAGGCGAAATGACTTTTACGAAATTTTGGATTTTACGATTTTGGATTACGAGAAAAGCATTTGGCTAAGTCACATGTTCAAGAAATTTTGAATAAGGAATTACTTTTAGGTCACTACGGGTCAAGCTAATTTTATCTAAAAAACTGCTCAAACGATTTTGACTAAATTTTGTATCCCACCATATTGAACTACGAGAAGACCATTGGACTAAGTCTCATATTTGAGAAAATTTGATTAGTGGGTCATTTTTGGGTCACTACGGGTCACTGCATTTCAATGTATGTGAAGGTTGTAACAGTTAAGTTGTTAAACAGTTGACAGTAAAGGAAGTGGTAAAGTTGACAACATTGACGACATTTGGCCGGAAAATCGATTTTCAAGATTACCAATGCCAAAACATATGCTTTGCGCCAAATGAAATAATGTCGCTATTTTAGTCAACACTTTCGTGCCCGTTTTAATTATGGGGGCGGTAAAATAAATAAAAATGCAATATTGTGATAATACGGAAATCCCAATAACAGAACTCTGTGCATTCGCGCGCAGAAGTTGTTAAAAATACAAACAGAACTTAGTATAAAAGTACAAGTAATTAAAGAAAAACTCTTTTATAACTATTCGATGTTCATCTTAAAAATCATGCCAAATTTCATGACTGCAATTGGAGTTGTTTCCAAAAATTCCCGATGAAATACGTTAATTTGTTGCGGATCCCGATTTTTAAAAAGCAACTCTCTAACACTTGGTACAAAGCGCTATCTAATGAATTTAATAATATATGTATCTTTATATGTATATATAGGTTATGCGAAAATTTAATTTATTGATGTATTTAAATAATTACAGAATGCTGAAATAGTACAAACTTGGATTTAATCCCTTGAAGACACTTACTTTACAATGTTCTATAATTAGTCTTTTCAAATACACCAGGTTTAACAATTAAAAAGGTAAATTATACGATATCCGTATGACATTCCAATTAGGCCCAGCACACCCAATTGATTTAATGAACGTTTCCGTACCAATGCTTCACGAGTGATAAAAAAAGAGACTGTGGTTTCCGAGGCTAACGAAAAAGACAGGCTACCGCGGTGCATTCCACTTATATTTTTTTACAGACCGCTAGAGTGACATGATGCTCATTTCGTACACCTGCATTGGTGGATTCGAGCATCACGTGACTCCCGCGGTCTGTAAAAAAAGATACGCGATATGCACCGCGGTAGCCTTTCTTTTTCGTTAGCCTCGGTGGTTTCCTGATTACGTAAGTCTAAAGTCTTAGGTAATCAAAGCAATCTCAACGCGATCAAAGCAAAACTCACGTGCTCGTGATCCGTGAGTTTAGCTTTGATCGCGACCTACGTTATACACGGCCGGTTCATGACGTTTAAAACGTCAGACGGAGTGGATCCTCTTTAAAAGATTTTGGTACAAAGCGTCGCGCCCATCGTTTTGTTCCAATCGCCGTGTAAAGATTATCCAGTCCGTGTGACGTTTTAAAACTCATGAAGTGGCCGTGTATAACGAAGGTCGCGCTTTGATCTCTGATGCATTCAAATTATGGAAATAAATAATATATACCAGAGAGTTAATTTATTTGCTAATCACGCCCGTTATATCTGAGATAAACGATGTGATCTAAGATTCAAATTTTACAGTTCGGTCATTCTGATTTTGTGGCGTTTCGATATCAATATCTTGGCTTGTTCTATATTCATGTTTACACAGCTAACTTTAGAGGTATATTCTTTCTTGTAAAGAAAATGTTGAATACAACACAGTCTTAGATTTTCAATATACATGCACCTATACTTAATCTACGATAATGTATCCACGAGTTTAATGCATAGGCCACGGCTTCATATACTCAATTCCGGTTGACGTCTTTCCTGGACCTTCATTATCTCTTTTTTTCTACTTCATATCGATCGTGATTTTTGGCTACGGGCATCTCATATGGCACCAAAGATGTTTCTTTCAGTTTCGTAATGTTGTCGAACTGCGTTGTCTTTATAGCTACGATATCTCCTATCTCGTACTTTTTTTATTGTTTTCAATTCCTATTAAATTGCATGTTGTTTTCTTCCTGTATTTTGAGTATGTTTCTCTTCGCCTCTTCTCTCATGACTTTGCCTCCCTCCATAATATATTCGGTACATTCTTCTTCCAAATTTTTTGATATCTTGTATATCGCTGTCCTTCATTTAAACTACTATCATTAACTCAAAAGATTATACTTGGTGGTTCGCCTTATTGATAATTCTTTGTAATTTTGGCACATACTTATACCACTTGGATTCGTCTCTGTTAGGCAATTTGGACAACATTGATATCATTGTTCTGTGTTTCCTTTCCACCTGTCCATTTCCTCTTGGCATCCAAGTTGTTATCTTCAAATGCTCGATTCCTGGCTTTATACAATATTCCGTGAATTCACTTGCATTATTAACTGTTCCTTTTTCGGATATAATTCTAGCTGGATTCCGGAAAGTGGTTTGCTGTATATCCAATTTATCTATCACTCCCTTGGACAACGTTGATTTCAATGGTAAAAACCGTGTGAACTTCGTACATGCATCTACTGCGGTGAAAATATATCGGAATTTTTTTAATTTTGCATCACAATGGACCTATGTGGTCGATAGGGTATTTTTCTAAAGGTATATCTTCTTTTGGTATCCGGTTTAGAAAAGCTTCCGCTTTGCCTTGCTTCCTATTATACAGGATACATTCAATACAGTTTACAATTACTGTTTCTACTTTCATCCATAAACTATCTATTGTAAAATTATTGCCTCACTAGTTCTTCCGCCTTTAACACAGCGCTGTGCTCTCGTTCATGATTTTTTTGTATAATTTCTCGTTGCATCAGTTCTGGTACTACCAACTTTTTTTTCCATTATCGAATCTGTACAATACGTCATTCTTTACTATGTAATTATTGGACGATCATTCTGTAACTAAGTGTCATGATCCCTTTTTTGATTCATCTAGCTTTTGCGCTACTGCTATTATTTTTGTTACTTCTCCTTGTGATGTATATATAATCAGTACTGATTGTGTTATCGGGATGTTTCGACTTAATGCGTCTAACGTGTTTAACTTTCGTTGCTATTCGATGTTATATTCTTAATCATACACTTCGATAAGTAATGATCATCTTGCTATGTTAGATTATACATCTTTTTTTTAAAAAAATTCTGGAATGCAGCGCAATCCGTGACGATTTTGAATTTATTTCTCTTTAGGAAATTCCCAAATTTATTTACACCTTCTATTATGGCTAGGACTTTGAATTCATAACTTGAATATTTCTTTTGTTGCGGCTAAATTTTCTTGCTGATATATTTCAATGGGTGAAATCTTCCATAATCCCCTTTTTTGTAATACATTCGCACCAAATTCCTGGCTGCTGGCATCAGGACCGGTTTTGTTGACAATATTTTATTTAACTCGTCAAAATTAATCATATATACAATAACAGTGCCTTCTCGCAGAAAATTTTGGAATACTGTGTTTACATATGCTGCAATAATGCGAACGGACAACGCAAACATTCATATTATCCTTTGTGGGTCACAAAAGCGGTATAATTTTATTTGTATACTAGCTTACCCGCCCGGCGTTGCCCGTGCCAACACAACCTTAAATGTACCTGAAATCAGTGTTGAACATTTTTTTATTATTAAACAAATCTAATGTTGGGGGCCCCACTACCTTAGACAGCAAACACTGGGCGTGCCATACACACTCCCATATATTACTGTAAGTCGAGTCGAAAGAGCCATACCCCTTCATGATCCAGTCCATAGAACCAGAGATAGAAAAGCACCCCTGGTGGTGAAAATCGAAAAGTTCTATCTATGTAGAGTCGAATGAGCCATACCCCGTCGTGATCCAGCCTATAGAACCAGATATAGGAAAGCACCACTTGTGGTGAAAATCCGAACTAAAATCAGTCAGCTCTATCGATGTCAAGTGGAAAGAGCCATACCCCATTGTGATCCAGCCCATAGAAACAGAGATAGGAAAGCACACCTTGGTGGTGAAATTCAGAACTAAAATAGGTAAGCTCTATTGATGTTGTGTCGAATGAGCCAAACCGTGTCGTGATGTGACCCATAGAACCCGAGTTAGCTGCAAAATCCTTTAGTTACACCTTCCACCCCCAGGGAGCACAATATGTTCTATACGAACATAACTGAATTCGTTAAGGTTATCGATGTCGAGTCGAATGAGGCATACCCCGTCATGATCCCGCCCATAGAATCAAAGATACGAAAGCGCCCCCCTGTGGTGAAAATCCAAACTAAAATCAGTAAGCTCTATTGATGTCGGGTGGAAAGAGCCATACCCCGTTGTGATCCATCCCATAGAAACAGAGATAGCAAAGCACCCCCTGGTGGTGAGAGGAAGTTGATGTAGAATAAATGTGATATTTAATAAAAAGTCGTTCCCACCCCACCCCCTTTATCTCGCCATTTTCGCTAATTATTACAAATATACAAATGTTTCTTAATTACATCTAATGTCCCGATCTGATAATGGGGTTTCCCTATCTACCTATCCTAATCCGCTTTTCCCTATCATAATAGAAAAAAGCATATTTTATCAAAGAATCGCTGGCAAACGCAAATTTCGTCAAAGGTTCGCAAGAAAAACACGAATTTTATCAAATAATCGCTGAAAAAACATGAATTTCGTAAAAGGATCGCTAAAAAAACATGAATCTCGTCAAAAGGCAACAGAGAAAACACGAATATTGTCAAACGATCATTAAAAAAGCAAATTTCATCAAAGGATCACGGAAAATGCGAATTTCATCAAAGGATTGCGGAGAAAACGCAAATTTTGCCAAAGGATCACAGGAAAAATGTGAATTTCGTCAAAGGATCGCTGAAAAAAAAAAAAAACACGAATTATGTCGTAGGATCACTGAAAAAACATGAATCTCGACATAAGTATGTGGAAAAACACGAATTTCGTTAAAGCATCACAAAAAAAGCAAATTTCGTCAAATGATTGCAGGAAAAACTTTAATTTCATCGAAGGATCGCAGAAAAAATACGAAATTCGTCAAAGGATTGTGGAAAAAATGCAGATTTTGTGAAAGGTTCACAGAAAAAACTTTCGTGAAAGGGTCGCGGGAAAAATGCAACTGTCTTTATTAAAAACAGCACACACACAAACCTCTACACAAACAAACCTATTCTGTCTTCCACAATTTAATTTGTAAATATGAAGTTTAAAAAAAAAATCCCTGTTTTCTCACATATTATGAGTTTTATCAGTAAGTTAAAACATTAAGTAAATATGAATGATTTGCGGAGCTGTTTCTATCAAAAATTCAATCACATCGCCCAAAAACCCTCAACAAAAATAATTATAAAGGTTGCGATGACAACATAAATTTGCATGTCCGTTCTTGGGCGATTCTTATAAAACACAAAATTTGTCACAAATGGTGATTTTTTTACAACATGCTTACAAATTAAAATGGTTTATAATTATTTAAAAAAAAAAAACTCGGCCAGAAATAACATTGATTTTACATTTTTAAAGACTTATTCTTTATAATTATTTTGAAACAGCTCCGCAAATCATTCATATTTATTTATTGTTTTACTTTCTGATGAAACTCATATTGTGAGAAAACGGAAAATCACAAAATTGATCAATCAATAGTTGAAAAAAATCTCAAAAATCATCAAATGGTCTCGGGGGGGGGGAGGGGGGAATGCAAATATCGGCAAATAGCTTTAAAAAAAATCACAATTTGTCAAATGATTTGGGGGGGGGGTAATTGTGAAATGTACCAAATGGTTTTGAAAATAATCAAACGACAGCAGGGGTAAAAAATCTTTTTTCAATCAATCATCACAATTGGCGAGTGTGACTATTAAGATGGCCAGTGGTGGCAAAACAGTCAATCGACAAATTTTTAGTATTACTTGCAGATTGGTGAGTGCTAATTTTGTCCTATATGTGAGTGAGAACTCATGTCACAAAATGCACATCATAAATATTTCTGTTTCATTAAAAAATCTGTTTCATTAAGAATATTTTTCTTGGGCGACTAAAAAAGTTCTTAAATGAAACTTATTAAATGGAGTTAAAAATGGTTCTTAAATGGAGTTCAATAACAAATCTTAGTGAGAACATACATCTTAACAATTTATCGCATGTTATGAATTCATCAATCTCGGGAACTAAAAATGTAGTCCAAAACAATTACAGGAAAAAAATTGTAAACAATAAATTACTCAAAAATTTAATGTAAATTGTTTGTTTCCATCAAAAATATTTAATTTGTAAGTATGAGGTAAAAAAAAATCACGATGGATTCCTAACCGCCCAAGAACTCAAATTATTTACTGAATATTTTCATACTAAAAATGCTAAAAAAATGAAACAAACTAACTAAAAATACAGTCAAAAACAGTTTTTTAAAATATTATAAGCGTTGCACAAATTATTTACTGAATATTTTCATACTAAAAATGTTAAAAAATGAAACAAACTAACTAAAAATACAGTCAAGAATAGTTTTTTTAAATATTATAAGCGTTGCAGATACATGAAGATATACTTTCTGTTCAGTGAAGTGTAAGATGAAATAGGCCTAAACCCCAGTGACAAAACTAACTATCGGGAACTTAATATGATATATATTGCATATTTCAAACTATTTTTGAAATATTATTAGCGTTGCAGACACACGAAGATAGTTCTGTCACTGGGTTTAGGCCAATTTCATCTTACACTTCACTGAACAGAAAGTAAATAAAAGGTCGCTGGTAGCTAGATCCATAGAGTAATGGAATATCTTTAATCTGTGGCTAGATCCTGGATGCTGCACCTGCTCTCATTGGCTGGCTGCTTCGTTGCCACGGATGGTGTTGCCGAGGCTATTTCATGGGAGGAGCTTGAAATAGCCTCGAACCCAAAATTCCATATACACGTTTTAATTTTTTTTTAAATCTAAATTAAAATTTAAAAATCCGACCGTGAGGTATACTGTCCGGTGATAACATCTGCACATGACAAAAATTTCTGAGTCCTAGGTGGTATAATTACGGAGAAATCCGCGGGCAGGCAGACAGACACTTACTCTTTTATACAGATAGAGATTTCCGGCTTCTTTCTTCAATTTCGACGTTTAAAAAGCCCCCTTAAAATATAAAGTCGTAAAGTCTTTTGCTTTTCGTAGCTTATCAACAACTACCTCAATTAGCGGCAATGGCTAGCGATCATCTATTATTTTTCGACTTATTTTCCGATAATCTAAATATAATCGGTGAGAACCATTTTTGTTTTAATGAGGACTACTAGTGCCGCAAAATCGGAGAAAAGCTGTCTAATGATCCTCTCTTCTAACCACTGTTGTACTTGTTTATTGATGACTTTCTTCTCAACTGGGAAGCATAATTTCCGTCTCCACAGCCGATCGACGATTGGAATTGTTAGGCTTTCTAATTTGTTGTAAAAGCGAACGCTTCTTATGTCATTTCCGGTATTTGAGAAGATTATGAAGATATGAGGAAATATTATATAAGGAATTAATATCTATTATTAGATTATGTAGAAATATTAGATTATATAGAAATTAACTACATTATATAATTTATTATATTTTAATATAGTATGTTATATAGTAAAATTATATATTGTATATTAAATTTTATATTAGTTATATATTAATATTACATATTTTATTTATTATATTATTTATTATATTTAGATATTAATTAGATTATATAGAAATTAATAGATATTATATAAGAAACCAAGTTCAACCGGAAATGCCTTAAGAAGTGTTCGGTTTAATAACCAATCATAAATCGTGATAATCGCAATCGTCTATCCGCGGTAGACAGAGAAATTATGCCAAGTGGGAATTTCCTAGGGCATTCGCAGATAGGCTTTCCATCTGCTAGTAGTATTTTAAAATTTAACCCTGTATTTTTTGTTTTATTAGGTTTGTACGATTTTATTAATTCCTGTATCTTTTCCGTGTTAGATATCTTCCTAATATGAGTCAAATCCACTTCGGCATTTACGCAGTGGGTATTAACCATTCCAAAATCGATTATTGTAGCTTACATTTGATGTGGCTATTTTCTCTCTTTTGTGAGGAATTTCGTTAATTTTAATGTACCCTACTCGCTGTGTGTCGTTACTTATTATTCGAACAACGTCTCCCACTGCTCTTATGTAGATGTAAGCCTTCGATGTAAGCCTTCGATGCTTTTCTAGCTATTATTAAATCATTATCTGTCTCTTGAACTACATAAAATTTATCCACTACTTCCATATCGTCCACACAGACTTTATGCAAGAAAAAACCCATTGGTCTAATCACTTTTCCGCTTACGAAAGATATAGATATATTTACGCTGGCTATCTTTGGCGAATTGATTGCGGTATGGTATCTTGAATTGGCGATACAAATGTCGCTTCCTGTATCAATAATTATGTTTGTTTTCATTCTCTGGAGCCATCTGGTAGCCTTCACGCCTGGCCTGACCACTGACCAACACTGTCTAGGATTCTTCCTTTCTTGATATTTAATGTGCCTATATTAACTTTTTTTTCTATGTGTTGTTTTGCTCCAATCCTGGCGTTTCGATTTTCGAAAGTTCTGAGTACGTTGCGGTTTAACATTTCAATATTCATGTTGAGTTCTTTTCAGATTGTACATTTCGCGCTCACAAGGGCAGGCCTGTCACATTTAAAACACACTATATATGACTCGTCATTTCCGTTATTTACACCGTGCCTATTTTCAATTTAGTGCCCTTATCAATTGGCGTATTCAGCCGCTCTTAATCTTCTCCTCTAAACTACCACTTATATTTCTTTCTGTCGGTTTCGTGCAAACCTTGCACGCCTTGTCGTAAACATTAAATTTATTTACTAAGTCATCCATTTTCTGGATTCCTAATTGTTCCCCAATAAAATGTTCCTTTGTCTTAGCAGGCAAACTATGTCTACTTTGATTAACTGTTATTAATTCCGATAATTTATCAAAGTTATTTTCTTGAAGACCTTCATTCTATTTCTAAAAGCATAGCTTCATCTCAGAGGGAAAATCGCACCAACTTGCTGATAGCTCATTTTTACTCCAGAAACATATTTGTCAAAACTGTTTTGGCGGTAGCTTAAATAGTTTCAAAAGAATACTTTTTATGTAATCGTAATTGTGGATTCTGAGCTCGTTTTCTCTTGGTATTATATTAATCACGTCTAGGTGCATTAGATTAATTAAATAACTTACTCACTCATTTTTGTCAATACCAGTTTGCGACATCTGTCGTACACAGCAAAATATAGAACAATTTCACTCGAATTCTCTTTCATTGTCAAGGTTCTCAGTAACTCATATTGCTTACATGGATTTTGCTTTGTGTTCACATCGTTATGTCCTCTTGAGGTTTCTTGCATCTGTATTTTCTTAATGTTTCTCCCTTTAACAATCTTTGTATTACAATTCTGTCTTCCATTTCTAGTTTTTTTTTCTTTTTTTTTAATTGCAGCTTGCAAATTATTTTATTATTTTCTTCAATCTTTAAAATTGATCTTTGAAATGTTTTTAAAGATAGATAAATGAGTTGAAAATATTTACTTAATATATTTAGCGCGTTTCTTCTTGCCATCAATTGCGTAAATATAAAACGTGGCCTCTTTCCGTTCATTAGTTTTACCTGCAGTTGCGTACCATCCGTATTATTGAACATCATTATTTTCGATGAGAAATATTAATTTTATTTATTTTCAGAATTGATACAATTTATGTATAATTCCTGTGATTAAATAAACCGAAGACTTGTACTTGGAAAGAGCGGTTTTCAAATTCAAGGACCGTACGTACCCTGAGACATGGAAAATTATTTTATTATCATTGTGAATTTTAACAATAGTTTTATCAATATTAACACATATGCATCATCAGCGCATATATTCGTCAATTTCAGGAATTTCCTTTGTATTCAGTGATTCCAAATCCCCACTCGAAATTCCGAAAGAAAATTTTTATTTTAGGTAATTATTAAATGTCTATCATTAAATAAAGTTAACATTAGTATTCCGTTGGTTGGTTGGTTGGTTGGTTGTATAAGGTTTAATGGCACAAGGTCCCATTAGGGCCAAAGTAAATTTAAGAAAAAAAGGATGGGGTTACCCCATTCAGATGTCAAATTAAACAAGTATAAACTAACATTGTTATAGATAAATCATGAAGGATATATAAAAACTATCTCAAAATAAAAGCTAGCTTGCTTTTATTTTGCTAAAGCTAGCTTGCTTAAAAGGAAAGAGTGCCCCGTGAGGTGTTTCCTCAGTGAGGTTTGTCAAAGTGAGTGATGACGAATTAAAATACAACCTATACAAGTGCTGGGGGCAAAAAAGTCAGTTAAAATATGATTAATAGTCAGAAGATCAAAGTGACAGTGAGGACACATGTGTGCATCCTTCCGAAGTAAAAAATGTTTATGAGTAATTCTCGAATGTAGAATTCTCAGACGAGTCAGCAGAACATCAGTTTTTCTAGGGTAATTTACAGTCTAGATTATTATTGTGAGTTTAATATATGATGTAACTTATTATTGAATTTGGTATCCCAGCTTTCCTGCCACTTATTCTGAATAGAACATTTTATTATATATTTAATATCCATAAACGGAATCTGATGGAATAATGGATTAGGAGCACGTTTTGCCGCGTTATCTGCTTTCTCATTACCTGGTATACCCATGTGTCCTGGCACATAGCAAAATAATATATTATAACCATGTCTGGTATGTTGATTAAAAAGTTTCAGAATGCTTGAGACATATATGGATGATGTATAGTTTATTTAACAGCATCAATAGAACTTTTGGAATCTATAAATAATGAAAGATGCATGATGATGGTAAGAAATGAATAATATAGCTTTTATTGCAATTAATTCTGTCGTAAAAACACTGAGATAAAAGAGTGTAAACGATAACTAAGAACAGTATTTTCACACACATTTCCACAGTCAACATGATCTCCACTCTTTGACCCATCTGTGTATATATATATCTAGATAGTTGCTGTAGTGTACACGGTGTGCAGCAAAAAGTTGCTGGAACACGACAGGAGCCAAACTATTTTTGTCAAAAGGATCAAGGCAGGGTAAAAAGGATCAAGGTGAAAGGATCAAGTAAGATAATATTAAGTTGTTCCTACGGAGAATATAGGTGTTGAAGGCATGGACTTACTTCAATATTGCTTAAAGGGCTATTCTAAATAAAGTGTCTAATTCTATTACCAAAAGGTGGGATGCAGGCAGGTCGATGCTAATGAAGAGTGTCATTGTCAGTATTTGAAATGTAGGTATGGAGTGTATGGTCATGATGTGGAAGGATCCGGTAATATAGATCTAAAGAAAGCTTTTCACGGCTGTAGTGTAGTGCTGGTTGAACACAGACAACATATAAGCTAAAAACTGGGGATGTACGAAATGCACTAGAGCAGATACGGAGTGAAGTATGGTGCAGAGTGTCTAGTTTTGAAGAGCAGATTTCCGTGCTGAATCATAGACCTGGCAGGCATAGTCAATTTTAGATCAGACCACAGCTCGATAAATTCTTAAGAGCGATGTACCGTCTGCTCCCCAAGAAGTATTTGAATGCACCTTAAATAAATTAAGTAATTGTTATAAAATATGTGGCAGAAACCTGAGTTTTTTGTCCAAATATACACCTAGAAATCGAATACAATCAACAACATCATTTTGTAATGCTCCAAAAAAGATTTTAGGGTCGGGATGCAAATCCCTACGTCTACAGAAATGCATACACTAAGCTTTTCCCTGAGAAATAATAAAACCATTTTTATTTCTCCACTCAATAATACGGTTGATTGCAAGTTGCAACTGTTTCTCGATAAAACGCACGACCTGTCCTTTACAAACAATTTTGAAGTCATCTACGTATAAGGTACCATGTACATAGTGGGACAGCTGATCAAGTATGTTATTTATTTTGATTGCAAAGATAGTTATACTCAGAACGATACCCTGGGGTGCTTCCTCTTCTTGATTATAAACGTTAGACAGACTTCCACGAATACGAACTTGAAAAAGACGAATAGCAAGAAAATTCCTAATAAAAATGGGGAGGTTTCCACGGAAGACGGCAAGGCACCTATTAGATTCTAAAACGTGCACCAGGCCACAGTTGACCATTTTTTTCAAAAGCTTAAAAAGGCTGCTAGAGAGTGCGATAGATCTGTAATTATTATGGTCACTGGAATCCTTTCCTGGCTTAGGAAAAAGAATTATAATAGCTTTACACCAGGCGTCAGAAAACGTTTGTTCTATCGAAACCCTATTGTAGAAAGCAAGAAGACTATTGAGAGAGGATGTGCAAATATGTTTCAGCATGGTATAAGTGATGTCATCGTGACCTGGAGCAGATAAACGACTCTTTTTCAATCATTTAAAGAGCTCTGAAATAGTAAAAGGTCGATTATATTTATAAGAGTGACAGGAATTAAAATTGATACTGGTAGTTTCCATTTGTCTTTTGTAGGATAAAAAAAGTTCTGGGTATGAGTCAGAGCTAGAATTAGATGCAAGAGTACTTGCTATTGTCTCAGCTATGTTTCTGGGAGATGCTATAGTTTGACCATTGTGTTTCAATATTAAAGTGTGACTTTAAGAATGCAGGCCCATACAGTTTTTCACTCTTTTGCAGAGATCTCTACTTGAAATATTACAGCTTATGTTAGAAATGTATTATATCCAGGATTCACGTTCGCTTTCACGTCACACTCTTCCAGCTTCAGAATTTGCTTTTTTAAATGTAATATAGTTAGCATTTCGGGATACCTTCGGAAGATGCCCCAAGCCTTCTGTTGAATTTTTTAGTGTTTGTTAGTCACTATTCCGCCAAGGCTTTCTGTGTCTCTGTGTAGATGTTTCTGGAATGCTGATGTCTGCAGCATTGATAATACATTGAGTGATGTTATCAAGCGCATCTATCATATCACCATCTATCATATCATTTGAAATTTTAGAATAATCTGTAAAAGTTCGCCCATTGTCTTTGTCATAGATATAGCGTTTAAAGTAGTTTTTAGAATACCTGTCAGGAGTAGTCTGTGAGATAAATGCTTTAAAATGGTTACTGCCGTGCAGGTCATTTGAGACCCAAAAGTTCCAATAAGGATAGATTGATGGAGAGCAGATTGTAAGATCTATTGCATGAAAGGCATGAGTTGGCTCATGAAAGTAGGTATGATCTCCATTATTGAGAAGGCATAGGCCACTGTCAGAAATGAATTTTTCTATTATATCACCACGTTAATTAGAGTCACGGTTGCCTCACATTTGACTGTGTGCATTAAAATCTCCAACAATGATATCAGGAGTAGGGAGTTGGAAAAGGAGATTATCAAGATGTGCTGACTGAATAGTTTCGTTTGAAGGTAGATAAATGGTAGATATTGTTATGTGTCGTTTTCTTAATACACGGACTGCATCAGCTTGTAGATTTGTGTTTAAAGCGATATGTGTGTGGGGCGATCTGCTAGTAACGAAAAAGAGACACGTCACAAGTGGCCCTACCATTACCCGTAAAGTCTTTTCTATAAGTCGCATAGCTGCGTAGTTTGGCTTTGTCTTTGAGTTTAAAATGTGTTTCTTGTAGGGCAGCCGTTTTAAGTCAACTATTCAGTCAGCATATCTTGATAATGTGTTTCTGTTGGCAGCCACTATTCCACCAAGGCTTTCTGTGTCTCTGTGTAGAAGATGTTTTGGGAATGCTGATTTCCGTAGCATTGATAATAAATTGAGTGATTTTATCAAGCGCATCATCAAAATCAACATCTATCATATCATTTGAAAGTTTAGAATGATCTGTAAAAGTTTGCCAATTGGCTTTTTCATAGATATAGCGTTTAAAGTAGTTATTAGAATCCCTGTGAGGAGTAGTCTGAGAGATAAATGTTTTTAAATGGTCACTGTCTTGCAGGTCATTTGAGACCCAAAAGTTCCAATAAGGATAGATTGATTGAGAGCAGATTGTGAGATCTATTGCATGAAAGGCATGCGTTGGCTCATGAAAGTAGGCAGCATTGATAACTAAACACATAGGTTGGTGGTCATGGAGAATATTACGGATTTCATCATATTTCTTATGATAGACACGGCAGTTCCACGAAATAATATTGGTAATTATTAGTTTTTTTAATTAAATAATTAGATTGAAATATCCACACTTTTCCTGTATTTCAGATGCAGTAGACATATTGCTTTCTCATCAGAAGCAGTTGTTGGGGGGGAGTTCTCCCCATTTCAGGATCTTCATTCTTTTTTTTTCCTGTCGTAGATGATGTGGAATCGTTTGGTATTTTAGCATTGTTCCTTTTTTTATCTGGTGGAGTGGTTTTTGCTGAGCTTTTTTGTATTTTCACTATGTTGTTGGAAATTGACTTTACAGATAATTTATGAATTTCATCATCTGTGTGACGAATTTTTGCAGATTAAGAATTTTTGTTGTAAGAGATGTATGAGTTTATTTTCTGAGAATTCTTATTTGACTTGATGGCTGATTTATCTTTTCCTCCTTTATTTTTACTATTATTTGTTGCAAGAGTTATAGATTGAGAATTATTATTAAGAAGCAAGGACTTTGGTGTAGGAGAATCTTTTTGATTTAGAATGTTTTCTTAAATAGTTGTTTCTGTTTGAGTGGCTAATGTTTGATATTTTTTATTACCAGTTATTGTAGCAGAGTAAGTTATGCCTGTATTTGGTGTGCGAGACATAGCTATTTTCCTTTCATCTAGATATGAAATGTTTTGTTTTGTGCGCACTTTTTAGATTTTTTTCTCAATTTTTCAGATTTTACAAGAGTTATAATATGACGGATATTTTTCACAGTTTACACAATGAACAGATGATATGCAGCTTTCATTCTCATGTCCTTTTTCTCCACGTCGAACACATGTAAGGGTGTAACACATGAGAACACATGTAAGGGCGTAAGGGAACACATGTAAAAAATGTATAAAAAATGAAATTAAAAAATGTTAATAAAAAATTCGAGATAAGTAATTCACCGTTTTTTCGTAATTTTCGGTTTCGTTGAAAAAGAGCCATTTTCGGCGCACGAGCAGAAAAATCTTTTAGTTCCAACGCCAGGGGATGCATTCTGTTCTAAACAAATTTTCCGACACGTTTCCCCGCTACCTACGATACCGTAAATAGCAGACGTCCTACGCACGCCCTGCAAAATCTTTTAGTTCCCGTTTCCACCACCAGGTAGAGCATTCTGTTCTAAATAAACCTCTTTCCAAACGAAACTCCGGCACTCGTTTCCGCTACTTAGGGCACCGTATAGAAGGCGCGCCGTGCATGCAGGGAAAATCTGTTAGTTCCACTTTCTACCATCAGGGGGTACCAAATCTATGTCTTAATTATCTATATCTTAATTTGCTCATGTTAAGTTTAATAAAAGGATTCCAGTTGAAATCGGGACCATAGAATCCGAGAAAATAAATCACCCCCTGGTTATTAATATTCATAAATGGTGGTAACCAAGTGGTGAAAAAAGTATACCGAAGTTTATTTAGTACCTGGGAGAACTCGGAAGAATGTCAGAAAATATTTCTTTGGAATCGGACCAAGATTAAATGCAAAATATTTTAGTTATATTTTCCGCCGCCAGGGGGTGCACTTGGCTTGAAACAAAGCTCTTTCTGAATAAAACTCCGGCACGTTTCCTCACTGCTTATGACAATGTAAAAAAGTCATGCTGTGCACCCGCTGAAAATCTTTTAGTTACACTTTCCACCGCTATGGAGAACCAAATCTAATTCTTTAATTGGTTATCTATATCTTAATTAGTTCAAGTAAAGTTGAATGAATCAATTTTCATTGAAATCGGGATCTTTGTTTGAACCGGAAAAATCTTAACAAACTTCTTTCCGAATGAAACTCCGGCACTCGTTCCCGCTGCTTACGGTACCGTGTAGAAATCACTTTCCGATCGAAACTCCGGCACGTGTCCCTGCTGCCTACGACACAGTATAGTAGGCGAGCTGCGAACGCGCTTCCAAATATTTTAGTTACATTTTATACCACCAGGTGGCGCCAAATCTGTATCTTAATTAGTTATATATATATCTTAATTAGTTTGTGTTAACCCTTTCTGGCGCGGAGTAAGTCTGTTTTTAAACTGATGAAAATATCGACTGACACCAGAATTTACAAAAGAATTTATTACAAAATAAAAACTTGCTTATTTTCCCTTAGTTTATAAAAGGAAAAAAATAATTAAATATTCTTGGTGTCGTTTGTCAGTTTTGGAATTAAAATTAGGTGTCTTTTTTGGAGACACCGCCCGCAAAAGGGTTAAGTTGAATAGACTAAGTCTGTTTTTAAACTGATGAAAATATCGACTGACACCAGAATTTACAAAAGAATTTATTAGGAAATAAAAACTTGCTTATTTTCCCTTAGTTTATAAAAGGAAAAAAATAATTAAATATTCTTGGTGTCGTTTGTCAGTTTTAACTTAATTCTCGTTAAAACTTCCAGTTCGTTGGATATTTGGTTATCGGTATTGGTCCGATAACTGACCGATAACTAACCGATAACTGACAAACGACACCAAGAATATTTAATTATTTTTTTCCTTTTATAAACTAAGGGAAAAGCAAGTTTTTATTTTCTAATAAATTCTTTTGTAAATTCTGGTGTCAGTCGATATTTTCATCAGTTTAAAAACAGACTTACTCCGCGCCAGAAAGGGTTAACACAAACTAATTAAGATATATATATAACTCATTAAGATATAGATTTGGCGCCACCTGGTGGTATAAAATGTAACTAAAATATTTGGAACTTATATTCCAACTCGTTATTCCTCGAGTTTTAACTTAATTCTCGTTAAAATTGGGCCCATAGATATCGTGATAATATCCCTCCCTGGTGATTAACGGTCAGAAATACCGATAACCAAAAACTAAAAAATTGAAACCTAAGTTTATCTAGTACGTGGGGGACCTGAGAAAAGGTTTCGTTTGAATCGGACTAATAATAAAAAAAGTTCTGATTTTGGAAGCAGGGGGTAGAAGGGAGTTCCGATCAGAGCGATATTTAAATTACAACCAACCCCCCCCCACACCCGCTCCCCCCATACAGAATTAAACCAACGACTTTAAAAAATTAGGAATAATCGATAATTTTTTAGACAGAATCAAAATGATTTTTCTTTCTTTCTTTCTTTTTTTTTTTTTTTTTTTTTTTGACATACAAAAATAGTAAGTTATTGTTGTTAATATCTGAAATCAAATACATAAAAGAAGTCACGTAAATGAAAAACTCTAAAAATCGCATAACACAAATCGCAAAAAATTCACAACTCGCTGTTCGAATTTCAGTCAGCTGCCGACCTTTTCATCTGCCAATCACAATTGCCCAGTTGACTTCTCGCTGTGCTTACAATCCTATCAGCTAACAATCACAACGGACTTTACCCATATCACGTCATCTGTGGGTAAAGAGAAGAAAAACACCAATAGGCATGAAGAGGATTTTAACACAGCTTCTTCTTCGTCCAATAAACAGTCTTATTCGGAGAGCATATACTCTCAGAGGCGTGGCTGTTGCCACTCGTGGGTAAGGTCCACTGCCCTCCAACGGTGTTTGATTTCTAGAGGCATCAAGTGACGTCATACGCTGTAAAACATGAAAAAAAATGTTAAAAAATGTATAAAAAATGAAATTAAAAAATGTTAATAAAAAATTCGAGATAATAAGTAATTCACCGTTCCCTTTTAAAATCATGATTTTTAGCACTTTCCAACCTAGTTGAAAAGTGCTTATGACTTCGGTTTGTCTGGCCGGATGGCCGTCTGGCCGTCTCTCCGTGCTCTAACTCCCGTAAATATACTCGGATTGCTCTGCAATTTTTATATGTTATTGTCGTTATCTATGGCACGTTCCCTATTTCAACTGAAGTGTGTAGCACTTATAGTTTTCTTACAGGGACACTCAAAAGAATTCCGTTACATTGCGTTTATTGGGAAAAATCATTTGCGGTTTATTTTAAAAATGTTTCACTATTGTAAACGCATTGAAATTTATATAGATCACTAAGATGCATTAGAAGAAGCTTAATATGGAATAGTAGGTGTATAGCACTTACAGTTACTTTACAGGGACAGTCAAAATAATTCCGTTACATTACGTCTATGGAGAAAAATCGTCTGCGGCTTATTTAAATAATGTTCCACTATTTTAAACGCATTGAAGTTTATATATATTACTAAGGTGCATTACAAGAGGTTTACTACGGAATATTGTGTGTATAGCAGTCATCGTTCATTTACAGGGACACGCAAAAGAATTATCTACTGTCTGTTAACAATAATTCCTGGAAGTGCGTTTTAAGTTATTGAACGCGATTTTAATTTTAACTTGCTTTTTGTCTATTACGTGGTGTGTATAAATTCTGTAGATCCTATACAGGGCAGCACAAAAGTTCGCGAACACATTTCTGTTTATTGACAAACTCCAGACGGAGAATTTTAAACTGTGCTACGCGTTTCCTAACTGAACTAAAATTATCATCCTATGTAGTATATATACAAATCTATAGATCCTATACAGAGCTGAATAAAAGTATTCGGATATTTTTTCGAATATTGTATATGTTGGAAATTCCTGAAATTATGTTTTTAAATATGTTATGCGTTTTCTAAATTGTTTACTTAGATGTTAGCTTTTAGCTTATTAACCCCTTAATCGTCGCGCTCTTTAAGTGTAAGCTACTTTTTAATAAATCAGATTGCTTGATTACCACCAGTTTTTTTAAGTAGAAATATTCGGTTTATTTAATAGGCAGATAAAATAATGCGAGAATAAAGTCAATTATACTATTTTAAAAAACTGGTGGGAATGAAACAATCTGAATAAAACAGGCGTAGCCTACACTGCCCGTGAATGTCTCGGGCACGACGATTAAGGGTTTAAACGGTATGATTTGTAAAATTATTTTGGAAGCGTTGGAAAGTGCTATATAATCTATGCTTGACGCATGATTTTTCGTTCTTGTTTTATCTGTAAAGAATTATCAACTTTCTCCAAACAAAAAGTAAAAAAAAAATGACAATTCTGAGTGTAGGTGAGGCTAAAATGGAAGCAACCACCGAACCAACCAAGTATTTTGGGTAAAATTTCTTAGTGTCGAAGGAAAAAAATCGGCAAACATTCAAAAATTGCTGTACGAATTTCGCGTAAACTTTATTGAAAGAGGAGAAAATTTACAATATTGAGCTAAAAGATTTGAACCGGGTTCCGGTTACTAATGTAGAAAAATCGCATCAAAACTTAAACAAGAACGAAAAATCATGCTTCAAGCATAGATTATGTAACACTTTCCAACGCTTCTAAAATAATTTTACAAATCATACCGTTTAATAAGCTAAAAGATAACATCTAAGTAATCCGAATACTTTTATTCAGCCCTGTATAGGATCTATAGATTTGTATATATACTACATAGGATAATAAATTTTAGTTCAGTTAGGAAATGCGTTGCACAGTTTAAAATTCTCTGTCTGGAGTTAAATAATACGGAAATGTGTTCGCGAACTTTTGTGCTTCCCTGTATAGGATCTACAGAATTTTTACACACCACTTAATAGACAAAAAGCGAGTTAAAATTAAAATCGCTTTCAGTAACTTAAAACGCACTCCGAGGAATTATTGTTAACAGACAGTAGAGAATTCTTTTGTGTGTCCCTGTAAATGAACGATAACTGCTATACACACGATATTCTGTAGTAAGCCTCTTGTAATGCACCTCATATAAATTTCAATGCGTTTTAAATAGGGAAACATTATTTAAATAAACTGCAGACGATTTTTCTCCATAGACGTAATGTAACGGAATTCTTTTGACTGTCCCTGTACAGTAAGTATAAGTGCTATGCACACCCTATTCCATGTTAAGCTTCTTCTAATGCACCTTAGTGATATATATAAATTTCAATGCGTTCAAAATAGTGAAACATTATTTAAATAATCCGCAAATGATTTTCCCCCATAGACCGCAATGTAATGGAATTCTTTTGAGTGCCCCTGTAAAAAAACTATAAGTGCTACACACTTCCGTTGAAATAGGGAACATGCTATAGATAACGACTATAACATATAAAAATTGCAGAGCAATCCGAGCATATTTACGGGAGTTAGAGCACGGACAGACGGCAGACGGCAGATGGCCAGACGGCAGACGGCCAGACGGCCAGACGGCAGGCGGCCAGACGGCCAGACAAACCGAAGTCATAAACACTTTTCAACTAGGTTGGAAAGTGTTAAAAAAACACTAAAAATCGCATAAAAAAATTAATTAAAAAAATCTATTCATATATTCCAAAATCGGACTTCTAGGTGCAAAACTACATGCATAGAGGTACCTTCCCACCAAATGTTGTAGCTCTGCGTGAAACGGTCTCTTCAGAACACAAACAAGAATCACACACACAAACTTCTTTCTTTATTATAGGTGGAGATGGTTCAAAACAAATTCCTCAAGTATTTTCTAGATATTCGACAAAACGTCTAAAATGAAAATCTTCCGTTGACTTTTCACCATATAGTGTATATTTAAAACGAGCATGCAGATTATCAACTGTAGAGTTTCCAAATTGCTGAATAGTTATGAAATGGTCTAAAAATAATATAGTTTTAAATAACTTCCAAATTTTCTCTTTTCTGTATACCACTATTTTCGATTTTAAATATTATCTTCAGTTAATTACTATTTGTAAAGAGTGATGCTCAAAATTCTGAAGGATTGACAGCTATGATTGTAGTTTAAATTTAAAGTAATTTTTTATTTGTATGATTCAAACATAAAAAACAATATTTTGAATTTTCAATATTTTTTCAAATAAACGTTCCGTAAAATATAATGTTGTTTAGTCATTCAACACAATTTTTTTATTATATCTTATATACAGAGTTCAAATGTTTCCTACTCTTAATACCAATATTTCTAAATAACTATCGTCATCTTATTTAATGACAGAAATTCTTGCTATCACTACGTTAGCTGCAATATGATGCAATGGGCTTCGTATGTATCCCTGGAAAAATACGTCACGTGATGGTGGCAGGCGCAACATAATCAGTATTGCTACTTTAGTGTATTTTTAAAATTAAAAATAGTTACTAGAATTTTCGAATAATAATCTTCTCTTTGTTTTACGAGAGACATTCCATGATTAAATAAAGCGAAAATTACTCTCCAAAATTTCTTGTACATATTTTGAATTAAAATGAAGTACTAATTCTGATAATGTCACGATCTCCAGATTAACAGGGAATCAATATACAGTGGTGGACATAATTATAAGACACCTACCTAATTTGACATACAGTGAAAGAAAAGATTCAGAGCTTAAAAATGCTTTATCAAATACGACAAAAACATAAATTTATTCTGTTATCACACGTAATTGTTTTACAGAAATGATATTTTTATAGAGTTTTATAAAAAAAAATTAAAAATACCATGGACAAAATTATAAGACACCCAGACATTTTAATTAAAACACCTGCTTTTTTTTCGAAATATGCAAATTTTTTGCACGCTGTTATGACGTCAGCAGTTAACTAAAGCAGACGATAACCGACTTTACGCATTTACAAACATGCCACGAGATACAGAATTAAAAGAAAGTTAAATTCGCGAAATTTGGAGATTAAATAGAACTGGTGCTTCAGTTAATAACATTTCAAAAGTTATTAAACGCTCTAGATGGGCAATTTCAAATGTTTTAAAAAGAGGAAGTAGTGGATCTGTGATTAAAAATATCTGGACGTACTCCTTGCTTTTCCTCGGGAGACAGCCGCCATGTGCTTTCGCTCGCTACACAGAATAAGATGACCACTACAGTCATTAAAAATGCTTTGAAATTGAATTGTTCAAGGAGAACCATTCACAGGGTGTTGCATAATGCTTCTTATGTGAAATTTAAAAAAATGAAGAAAAAACCACGCCTTCTAAGGCGGCCCAAAATGGACCGTTTAAACTTCGCTAAACAAACTATGGCTTGGACCTCCAAATGGTACTCTGTGTTATTTTCTGATTAAAAAAAAGTTTAACCTGGATGGTCCTGATGGGTTTCACTATTATTGGCATGATTTACGGAAGTCTCCTGATGTACAAATGAGCCGCCAAATGGGTGGAGGCTCAGTAATGGTTTGGACTGGTTTTTCGGCTCAAGGAAAAACCGATATCGTTTTTGCGCATTCAAGAATGAGTTCCGAAAAGTATAAGAAGCTTCTTAAATATCAACTAGCCATACTAGGCGAACTTCTTTGTGGCGAAAACTACATTTTCCAGCACGATAACGCGCGATTCGTACATCACACGTAACAAAAAAGTGGTTTCAGAGCAAAGTATCAATGTTCTTCCGGGGAATTCTCGCTCCCCAGATTAAATCCCATCGAAAACTTGTGGGGGATCTTAGCTCGTGTGGTTTACCGAAATGGGAGGCGGTTTACATGTGTCGAAGACCTAACGAATGCTATAAAATGTGCTGGGGCATTCTGTACCTCGTGGCATGTTTGTAAATGCAAAAGTCGGTTATCGTCTGCTTTAGTTAACTGCTGACGTCATAACAGCGTGCAGAAAATTTGCATAATTCGAAAAAAAGCACGTGTTTTAATTAAAATGATAAGGTGTCTTATAATTTTGTCCATGTTATTATTAATTTTTTTTTTATTAAACTCTATAAAAATATCATTTCTGTAAAACAATTACGTGTGATAACAGAATAAATTTATGTTTTTGTCGTATTTGATAAAGCATTTTTAAGCTCTGAGTCTTTTCTTTCACTGTATGTCAAATTAGGTAGATGTCTTATAATTATGTCCACCACTGTATGAATTGTAGTTATCATGTTAAATAAGACAATAGCCTATTTTAAAGTATTGGTACTGAAATGTAGGAAACGAGCCAGCAAAGCATGTAGCTCTATTCTTTTATAGAGCGCTAAAATAGTCTGATATAATTAATGGTCAAATATCATGTATCAAATGAAGATTTTAATGAACCAGACCTAGGGTTTTTCTCGGAATTAAATCAACGGTGTCCAACCAGTGGCTTACGGGTCGCTGAGGTATCAGTATTTTCGTTTAGAATAATTCTCTATATAAAGTGACAACAAGTTTATTAATGACTTAGGCGATTTTTTTTAGAGTATGGTGTCCAGACCTGCCAAGTCTCCGGCTTTTTGGATACCAGTAATTTATTACAGAAAATGTTGTTGTCTTTAATCAGAGTATTTTGCGATTTAAAAGAACAAAATTTTCTCTAAACAATTACTGGTGTGCAAAAATCCGGAGACTTGGCAACTCTGATGGTGTCTATTGTCTTTCAGGCAAAAAGCTTGGTCAAACCTGGTTACTGTTTTAATACCACTATTTTCAAACCTACACCGATCTGCCCATGAGTACAAATTGCCATAGATTTTGGTGGAAAAATTATGGCAAATTTGACTGTCATATCATTGGATAGGATAGATCATTGGGTAGTATAGGATAAATATTTTCAAATTAAATTTTCTTTTTTAAATATGACGAAGATGCTACTAATTTCACTGATTTATGTTTAATTAAAAAAAATACAAAAGTTATTTAATTTTATCCCAAATATGTAATTTATTTCTATTTAAAAATAACATTTTATGGAAAACATGAAAAAAACATAAAAAATTTTGTATTTCTCATAAAAACACGAAAAAGGTGTAGCAATAAACAAAAATGAGGGAAAACATGCTGAAAAGTTTGAAAATCTCAGCTAATATTAAGAAAAGTACGGTCTTTATTACTTACGCGCATTAAAAGTGTGATCACATTGTTACAGCATCAGATCGGCTTAGTTAGCACTCAGCTCTATCGTGCAGTCCAGGGGTTCCGCATCCTCCGACATGCTTTTTCAGAGATCAAAAGCCACATCCACACCATGAAGTAAGAATTATCTATCTCAATACGTGATCTACACTCAATTCAGTGACTCTGATTGGCTAACAGTTGCGACAACTGTGGTTACAAGTTGCGGTTTTCAGGAATGTAAGCATATATAGAATAAATAGTAGAATTTCTATGTAAGCATACAAGGGAACTTTTATTGTTCCAACACGTATACCCCAATCTATAATGTTCGGAGTATATTTCTTTAACATGTATAATAAAAATATATCATGAATATAATTGACGATAATTGCTTCGAAATAATGGTAGGATCAATAAATTCCTCCTATACACTTTGAGCCCGGAATTTTCTACAGCTAAAATCACAAAGGAGTATTTACGTTTGTGCCATAGGGAGATGCACTTACAGAAGAATGGTTTGGTGGCCGAATGTGAATGAGCTTTAAGACTTTCAAGGTTGTTGAAACTTCATTATTAACCCTCCTAGTTCCAAATTTTAAGATTTGATGAGAATTCTTAGTTTTAGATGTTTTGAACCAAGAATTAAATTAATTCTATTAAATACCTTCCAAGGTGTCTGTTTTATTTGATAAATTAGGTTTAAGTTAGTAATTTTTTTTCTGGTTCGAAATATGAAAAATTTCAAAACATAGATATTCATGGATTCCAGTCAACATTGTCATATGTGAAAAAAAAATAATATTCATGATTATCATTTAGGAGGTGATCAATTTACTTTGGCCAATATTACATTTTAAAATTGCCCGATATATTTGTGCTACTTGGATATGGAATAATGCGCACGTATCTAGGGTTCCAAACAATACAAACTTTGTACACATCACTGGCGTACTTAGAGTAAGTCCAGAGGTGGAAAACATCGTACCACTATTTTCGATTACCATTCTTCAATTTATTTATTGGCAGATAATTCTTACAAATCATGCGTTTAGATACGAAAATAGTTGTACGATGACCTATCCTCCTTACGGTGTCATGTGTGGGGAACAGGCAAAATGCCCACCACTTTTTCCTAATTTTCTTTTTCACGTTAATTAAGATAGAAATTCTCTGTGTGTGTGTTTCATACAGCAAATATTAGTTTTTAGAAAATGTGGTAGAACGTTTATTCGAAGTAATGATCCTGGTTTGCCTACACAGAATTTGTTTGTTCTAGCGGGCTGCATCCAGTGACGTACCCATTGGAAAAAAGTTTCAGGATACCATTATTTTTTAGAAGAATTTTCACCTTATTTAATCGTAGAATTCTGTTGTTAAAAACAGCGAAAGATTCTCTTCAAAAATTGTGGTATCGATAAGTTTCCTTCCATCTATTAGTTCTGGATAATCCAATGGTTGTATCACCCTTTACACTTGGGTGTAATAACTTTTGAATCACCATTTATATAGTATTTAAAATTTGCTCGGCATTCTTGAATGTATGTATTTAAAATAGATAGAAGTAATTTAATAAACTGCAATTAATGTATGTTTGCATTTAATGTATATGTTTTAAACTTTCATCTTTCTTTTGTTACAGATGGTCTATTTCAGCGCATATCTAGGCGTATAAAATGGCATATAAAGACAGAAATACGAAGTGGGCGAGAAATATATTAATACAACAATTTATTTCATATAACTAAACGGTATCTTATTAACCGATTCACTGCAAATAATGTTTATAAAATTAAGAGTGCACCATTTTAATATTTATAAGCGCATTAAAAAAAAAGGCTGTAGATATGAATCTTAAAATATCCCAATTCAGGAAAGAAAGTGACTTTACAGAGAACTCAATTTATCTTAATTGAAGAAATGCTAAGCGTAACTTTTGGGAAACTGAAATAAATAAAATGAAAAATCTTTTAAAATTTCATATTTTAATTTAAGGTTAAAGAATTATTTATTTCAGTTCTAATTCGTATTTCCTAAAAGTATTTAAGTTTGAACCAAATTATGATGTTAAATTCAAATATATTTTAGGAAAGTATTATAGGATGTATATTTCTAACATTTGAAAGCAAAAATGCGTGTTCATTCATATATTTGATTCTAAACAACGTAACAGGAAATTAGTTTTCAATAAAGTTAGTAATGTATTTTGTTTAAATTGTCTTTTACGTTTCATTTTTTTTTTCATTTTTATTTTTGACATTTAAATCTTCAGGATTTCAACGAAATTAATATAATGAGTACATATGGAAAATAATATCATGTAGCTCACCATCAGCTTTGTCAATTTATCAGTCGGAATGTCTGTTATTAAATAAAGCAAAAATTACAATTCGGAATTTCTTATATGAATTTGGAAATTCGGAACAAAAACAATCCCCTAATTTACAAAACTGCTCATTAGTCACAATATTGTCTATCACTAATTTCAAACAAAATTTTCTTGGTACACGAAGATAGTTGTTTGGAAATAATTTTAGCAAAAATGTGCCTTGGTGGGGCTATGGGTTCCCTGTAGATGGCGGAGGGATACCCGATTAATTAAAAAAAAAGATTGATAATTAGAATACATTTGTAGTATAACATTTGTATAAACCATATTTGCCAAACATGACATAAAACGGTTCATTATGATACGTGTCAAATAAAAATTTTTAGAAAAAAGAAAGTATTTAATAGCGTGCTTCTTTTGTCTACGTGATATTTCAAATTTTTAAGTAAATTATCTGGTTATAAACATGTTTATATGACTTAGGGCAAATTGAATAGTTCATATGAGGTTGAGAACTATTATTTCAGTTTTAGATATGGAGTATGCATAGTTTGCAAGTGCATATGCAATTTATTCTGTTGGAGAACGAAAGTAGACATAATCGATTTATAATTAAATGCAGTTCAAATAACATGGAGGGTGGATCATAAAATATAATTCACTATTTGGAAATGGAATTTTGATTAATAAAAAATATCACCTTTAAATAAATATTTCATAAATATTGCACATAAAATACTGGTATGGAAAATACATATGCAAAATCTGAATTCTACAAGCAAAAGTTCGTGTTTCTGTCAGTGTTAATTTTTATGATGTGCTGGAGCCACAGTGACAACACTTTTGACGAATAAAAATATTAAGTTTATTTAAGAGCAGAATTTCTGTCATTAAAAAAACGTTTTAATCAAAAATAGAACCGACTTCAAAAACTACTACAAAGTAAAAAATATTTTTTTACATAATAGTTAATAAGAAAATTAATTAAGAGCATTGTATTTATCATGCATGTTATTATATTTATGTACATTAATTTGATTTTTTGGAGTCGGTGTCATCCAAGCCAAGTTAAAGCTACTACAATTTTTAAACATTTCATCTGATGTTTAAAATGTGTATTTCCAGATAAGATTACCAACTATATGCTTACAGACATTTCTTTGGAAACTAGTTGATCACTTAAATCAATTTAAATCATTGTATTTTCTACCATTTGATGAGTTATTTTGAACGTTCCTAATATTACTATTTCTTAAATGGATAACCGTCGAATTCGTGGAGGATGCGGCCGCGCATCAGTCCAAGGTCCCCATACCCTTTACCCTGACACACTTAACCGGACTTTTTAAAATCTAAATTCAATACCGGAAAATTTTAAATAGTAAATTCCACAAATTTAATGCCTCGAAAAGCAGGAAGGATTGATCTCGAAACTGTGAGATCATTGGAGGACCGCTGCGGCTTCGAGCATAATGCAATAAAAGTTTTTATATATTTTTACCTAATATATCCTATTGTGTAAAAACATATAGGTAATTTCTAAACAATATAAAGATATGTGATTAATTGATAACATTGTAATCCGGTATTTATATTATAAATGTGAAAAAGGGAAATGTGGACTTTTGGGTAGCGTAACATGCAAAATTAATGTTTATGAACTGATTAACAGATTAAAGCCTACTGGTACTATATGGTACCGGAATAGCTACCACCCATTTTGTTGTTCGTATACCAGTATATTTTAAGAGAAATAATATCTTTATCTGATGACAGAAACTTCGTAATAAAAGGAAACTAAAGTTGCTACTTTGAAAAATTGGTATGAAATGCAATTTTTGCATTTTAAAGAGAAACATAATTCCGGCTTTAATGGGTTAAGATGTTTATCTTACTGTCTTTGAATCTGTGAATTTAGCAAAGATAAAAAAAATTGCCTTGTTTCCAAAATGCATACGCATAATCTTTCAAAAACCACCATTTAATACTTACTAGGGTGCTTTTTTAAATAAAAAAAATGTGTCGTTCGTAAGTTGTTTTGTTACAGAAGCTAGAGAATCCATGAAGATATTTCTGTATCAGTACTCTATTGCGAACTACCGCAGAAAATTGTCATGAGGCATTATTTAACAACTTTGTGACAGGAGTCAAATAAACTTATTTTAATCGTTCTTCAATACTATTAACATATTGTATTTCTTTTTTATTAAATTGCCAAAATGCTCCGATTAAATAAGGCGAAAATTTTTGTATAAAAATACTGGTGCTTCAATTCAAGGATCTTATGCAGCTTATACGGTACCAATACGTTCGGCTCGCAGCGAATAAGTTAACAGATTCACTAGTACCGTATTAAAGAGGACTTTGGATAGAGGTCTGGCTCCCTCACTCAGATTATTTTAATCCAAAGTTTTATAATAGTAATTTTGACGTTATTTAATGACAGAATTTATAAGATTTCAAATGGCGAAGACATCTGTTTAGAAATAGTGATGTTTTCCCTATAATTTTGTCCGTAATAAGTTTATGAGGATTAAAAGACAGTTAAGTTAGTATGCTCCATCTGTCGCCAATGGTGTACACGATGCTAGCAGTATTTCCATAACATTACCTTAGCATTACTTAATCGCATACATAATCCCCATAAATGAACTATAACATAATAGCTGACAACCATTGATTTATTTTCAAAAAAAAAAAAAAAAAAAAAAAAAAAAACACGTATTACACCAAAAAATTAATAAAATTATTTAACACTGCGACTTGTTTTCGTGTGATAATATTTCGATTCCATTTTTTAAAGAAAAAATTCTGGTTTGAAGTGTGTTTATTTAAAATAAGAGTATACGGTGAGGTGTGTGTGTTAATTATAGGCATGTTTATTTGACATAAAAAAACCCTTAATATTGATGGTAGAATAAATATATGGTAGAATAAAAATGGCGCATTTTATTTCTGCAAAGTAAATGTGTTTGTTTTTATTATTTATTTTATGTTATATGATAAGAACTAATATTCACACTTTTCTCACTGTATATGTTATATGTATATTTCATTTTAGCTTAATTTTTTATACCATAACTTTTAGCGATTAAATAAAGTGAAGAATACTATAAAAATATTGATATACCTGCGGCCCGATATTGTATTGTTGTGTAACCGTTTATCTAAAATGTAAGTCTTTTCATAGAATTATTAAATACTTTTATTATGCTAATTACACTTGAAAGCTAACCATCTGCCACGTTTGCGCTGTATTTAATATGTGATAATTTATTAGATTCGGGATTTTAAAATTTAAACTTACATTTTTATTTAAAATATGTTTTAATAAATTAAATAATATTTTAGACGATGAAAAAAAAACATAATTTCACTCCGCTAAAATATGCAAGGATTAATATAGTAGCAAAAGATCCAAGTTTACTCAATGTGGAATTTATTTTTTGTCATAGCTCCAGAATGTTAAACGAAATACGAGAAAGCAATAGAAATTTTTTCAAGGAAAATATTTCAGATAAAGAAAAAGTTTTTTTTAATCTATAAAAAACAATGCAAATAATGTGAAACATTCTCTTAATTAGTTAACTAAGCAATGTACTAAGAAAAAACACCCCCCCCCCTCCCACCTTCCAAAAAATAAATAAAACAACTATTAATGTCATTTCACAGGTATGTTGTATTTATATAACGTAACAATAAAACTTGTTTATATTTGATATGATAATTCCAATTAATTTCTCTTTTATGAATTATCTCATTAAAATTAATTTTCTCTCTCTCTCTCTCTCTCTATATATATATATATATATATATATATATATATATATAAATCCAAAATATACACATAAATCTAAAGCATATACATAAATCTCAATTGCATTGTTGTGTAACCCTAGCCATATAATTTAAGTATTTTCATAGATTTATTATCTAATACCTTAAAATCTAAACGTCTGCACAAGTTTGTAGTGTACTGTATTTCATATCTGATCATTGATTACACTCTTAAAAATTTGCTACAGTACAAAAATATTTAAATGTTTTAACTTAAAATGTTTATTTTAAAAATTATTTAATTAATTTTAACAATATTTTAGAAGAAGATAAAACACATATCTTAACTCCGCTAAAATATGCAACTATTAAAATAATATCAAAATATCTAAATTTACTGAGTATGATGTTTCTTTTTATTATAGACACACAATACTAAATGAAATACTAGAAAATTCCTTACCTGAAATATTTCATTTGAAAAAATATTTATATTTTATCTTTTAATATACAAAATATGCGATATACATAATGGAAAAAATCTTTCATCCCTTTATGAGATAAAATAGTTTTGTCCTACCCCCCCCCCCCCCAAAAAAAAAAAAAAAAATAAATAAATAAATAATGATGTCACCACACATGTATGTTCGATTTTTTAAATATAACGATTGTAATAATGTCAAATGAAATGTTCAGAAACAATAAAAGATCTTTTTATATGCTAATTTTAACTAATATCTCGAGTGAATTGTCTCATTAAAATTCAGTTGCTAAAAAAATATATACATAAATCTTTTTGTAGTGCAAAAAGTAATTCCCATTTTGAATTTGCCTTCAAAGGAAGCTTACTTTTTTTCATTTTTTTATCTTTAAAGTATTATACTTCGACAAAATGTTTCTGATTCACAAAATAGCTTTAGAAATACAAAGGGCGTTCCATAAAAACTGAGATTAAAATCATAAAATATCAATAAATATATTTACAGGAAAAGATACATCATTCTTTTTCAAAATACCTTCCCTCAGATGATATGCAACGGTCCCATGGTTCAACCCACTTTTCAAGACAAGTAGAGAAGACTTTTCCTGGAAGCTGCTTCAAAGAACCCTGCACTGTTGAAATAACTTCAGAATCTGTATTAAATTTTCTGCCACGGAGCTTCTTTTTCAACGTCGGAAACACCCAAAAATTGCATGGTGAGAGCTCTAGACTGTAAGGGGTATGTGGCATGATTTTAATATTGCATGTCCGATTCCCTAACAGTTCAGGACGCTTTTTTGATATGTGTTGTCGCAAAATTTTCAAAACTCAAACACAAAATTCACCATTCACAGTATCTTTTGGAGGAACTGCAAGCTGAAAGATAACAGCTTTATGATGAAAAAAAATAATCATCATGACCTTTCCAGAAGATTTGGTTTGTCAGATTTTTTTCGGAGGCGGAGAATAAGTGTGTTTCCAGACACTTGTTGCGGACTTAGTAAGGATGCGTTTCATTACCTGCGTTACGTTCCAAGTTTCATTACCTGTTATTACAGTCTTTAGAATCTTCGGATCATTTTGAAGCATCTGTTTCCACTCACAACATTGATGAATTCTTGTTTGCAATTGCTCTTTATTTAGGTGATGAGCGACCCATCGGGAACAAATATGGCGAAGCTGTAAATTGTTGCTTAGAATGCGAAATATCGACGTTTTCGAAATTATAGTTGATGCCGCTATCTCCTCACATGTCAATCGCCGATTTTGTGGAGGCACAACATGCTGAAAGATTACAGATTTATGATCAAAATAAAATAATCATGACCTTTCCAGCACATTTGGTTTGTCGGATTTTTTCCGGGAGGTAGAGAATCAATTTGTTTCCATATACTTGTTGCGGACTTGGTAAGGGAAAAAAAATGTTGCACCCAAGTTTAATCACCTGTTATTACAGTCTTAATAAAATTTGGATAATTTTGAAGAACATGTTTCCACTCTCTACAATGGTGAATCTTGTTCGCTTTTGTTCTTTAGTAAGGTGATGAGGAACCCATCTGGAACAAACATGGCGAAGCTGTAAACTGTTGAGTACAATGCGAAATGTCGACGTTTTCGAAATGTTAGTTGATGCCGCTATCTCCTCACATGTCATTCGCCGATTTTCGTGCAAGATTGCCCACACAGTGTTAACATTTCGATCATTCACAACACTTTATGGTCGGCCAGGCTTAGGAGCCCGTTCATCAGACAAACATCCTTTTTTGAAATCACCATGCCTTCTAAAACTAGTAGACTCACCAAAACATTTGTCTTTATGAGCTTATTTCATTAACTTAAACTGTTGCTGGAGCTGTTTTGCCAAAATGATAGCAAAATTTTATGGCACAAAGCATTTCGTTTTTTGAGTCTGAATCACTGACCTCCATTTCTGTAAGGCAAATGAAAACAGTTCTTTAAATAAGCACGAAACTAGGAAAATAAAATAGTCGGCTTCGTTTAGAATCTTTATAAATGTAGAGTTAACAGTTTGAAAAAATCTCCAGCAGTTTTATTTTTAGTTTCGCGGTGTTGCCACTACGTAAAAAATAACTCTCAGTTTTTATAGAATGCCCTTTGTACACTTGCATTCTTTATCGAATAAATTACGTCGTACTGCTGATTTGAACTGCATTAGTTTTTTTATTTGCATTAAACTAATATTTTATTTATAACTAGCAAATCCGCCCGGTGTTGCCCGGTCCTGTCAAAAAATAATACGAAACGCGAAATCACTCTAAAAATCGCTGCACGAAACCCTTCTTCTGGTAACTCTTTGTCTTTCGGAAATTAAATAGAGAGATTTATCCGAAGCGGAAGTAAATTTAATAACACCCCCTCAAATGTATGGATCATTTGATTCAAAACGGGTCAGTTTTTGGTCAAAATTTAAAAAAAAAGTTACCGTCTGATTTTCACAAATTTTGCATTTTCGGAGTCAGAAGAAAACTGCGAGTTTCGATTCAAATAATCCAATACATTTCTTAATACTCGAGGATGAGTGAAAATGAAGGTTTTTCGTTGTCTGGGGTTATCAAATCGGTAACTTTCTTTTGCGGTTTCAATAAAAATAGTCATTTTTGGCGCACGCGCAAGAAAACATTTTAGTTCTACCGCCAAAGGATACATTTTGTTCCAAACAAATTATCCCACATGTGTCCCCACTGCCTACGATAACTTGTATAGCAGACGTGCTAGACACGCACTGCAAAATCTTTTACTTCCACTTTCTACCACCAGGTGGAGCATTCTGTCTTAAATAAACCTATTTCCGAACGAAACTCCGGCACTCGTTCCTGTTGCTTATGGGACCGTGTCGAAGGTGTTTATGCGTGAAAAATCTGTTAGTTCCACTTTCCACCGCAGGGAGTACCAAACCTATCTTACTTATAATAAAATCCAAAGGCGAGAAAGTGTCTGTAACGGTACCGGGTTGTACCACTCTGCGATTCGACCGTAGTTAAACGCCATGTTAGGCTTACTGAAAAAGAAGTTATATTATCTACTTTCGTCGTTTAAATATTTGTAAAAGCATATTCAAGCTTTTAAATCTTTTAATTTTGTTTAAAACCTTTAAACACTATTTCATAAAAAAAAAATTTATATTAACATTTCTGTAAAAAAAAAAAATTCTGTAAGCACTTTTTTTTTCAGAATGCGGTGATTTATTTCCTTGGGAGAGATTTGAGGTTGATTCAGTATACTGTCGCCATCTACTGGCGGATTTTGAAATTGCTTCCATCGTTCCGGAATGCGGGTCCTCCCGAAATTCACGATTATTTGACAAAATTAATGTTTTTTTTTTCGTGATTCTTTGACAAAATTTGCATTTTTTCTGCTGTTCTTTGACAAAATTTCATTTTTTCGTAGTCCTTTGAAGAAATTTGCGTTTTCTTTTTGCGATCCTTTGAGGAAATTTGCGTTTTTTGCTATTCTTTGACGAAATTTGCCTTTTATTCACGATCCTTTGACAGAATTCGTGTTTTTTCTGAGATTGACGAAATTAGCGGTTGTTTTTTTTTTCGATCCTTTGACGAAATTTCACTTTTTTCGCGATCGCTTAACGAAATTAGACATTTTTTCGCAGTGCTTTGAAGAAATTTGTGTTTTTTTTCTAGACCCTTTGAAGAAATTCATGTTTTTCCGCGATTATTTGACGAAATTAAGTTTTTTTTTTGCGATCCTTTAACCAATTTTTTTTTTTTTTTTTTTTTTTTTTTTTTTTTTTTTTTTTTTTTGTGATTCCTTGATGAAATTTTACATTTTTTTTCGGAGTCCTTGGAAGAAATTTTCGTCTTCTTCGTAAGCCTTTGACGGAAATCGCGTTTTTCTGCAATTTGTTAACAAAATTAGCGTTTTTTTTTTGTTTTTTTTCAATCCTGCAACGAAATTTGCGTTTTTATTTTCGGTACTTTGACGAAATTCACATTGTTTCCACAATCCTTTGATGAAATTTTCTATTTTTTCTGCGAACGATAGACATAATTGATTTTTTTCGGCGACTATCGTTCAAAATTCGAGATATTTATGTTCGAAATTTTGGACTGAAGACTTAAATTTTCGAAATCGAATGCCTTAAATTTTTAGGAAAACTTGAACAGAATCACCCCTGATGAAATAAATACATAACTATTTTTTTTTCTAACGAATCGTAATATAAATTAATTTTAAACTAAAATTTGAGAGAAAAATGATATGTTTTTAATTTCGGGAAGAGAAGGGGGGGGGGACCGTGTTCACCCGCCACTGAAGTAACAATATTTTAGTGATTAAACATTGAAACACAATGGACTGAAAAAAAAATTAGGAATCGGTAAAATTTTCGAAAAATTTCAGAAAATCAAAAATTTTAGTAAAAATTTACAAATTTAGAAAATTTTCGAATTTTTCTTTCCGGACTTCGGGTTTTTTCGGATTTTGGATTTTCGGATAATGGGTCATATACTGTAAAATGATTCTTTCTTATCAAACGTAATTAAAATATAAGAAATGCATAGTACGGCGTAATTTCCATTTAATTTTGCTTATGTAATCAAACAATGAGTTATATGGTAAGTCAAGCTGTTTAAAAACTCATTGATAACACTTTTTTACAAAAACTTTCGCACATGGATTATTTGTTAATATTTGATTTTGTCCAATCGTTGAACTATTTCAGAAATTTAATACTAAGAAAAAAAAAATATATATATATCCTTATTATTTTTATTTGTAGAAATCATTTGTCCTTTTTAAAATGTATTTTTCTACAATACAAACCTTTTAATAATAAATCTCCATGCTGTTTGTCTGTATGAAGTCTTATGAAAATGAAACGCAGATCAACAATCCGTCATTTTTGACGGGGTTATATACTAGTGTCTTAAATAATTAGCTATATATTAATTAGGTCATATTAAGTTGAATAAACCTATTCTCGTTGAGACCTCCGAAGAATGTCAGAAAAGTTTGAGTTTGAATCGGACCAAGATTAAATGGAAAATATTTTAGTTACATCATCTCCAGGGGTGCACTCTGTTCTAAACAAACATCTTTCCGAACGAAACTCCGGCACGTGTCCCCGCTGCTTATGGCAACGTATAGAGGGCGTTCTGTGCACGCGCAGAAAATCTTTCAATTCCGTTCTGCACCACCAGGGGTGCAAAATGTATATCTTAATTAGTATTGATATTTTAATTAGTTCATGTTAAGGTGAATGAATCAATTGTCGTTGAAATCATGATATTTGTCTGAATCAGACAAATTTTAAATGCAAAATGGTTCAGTTTCAATTCCCTCCGCCAGGGGTACACTAAGTTCTAAATATAACTCTTTCCGATCGAAACTCCGGCACGTGTCCCTGCTGCCTATGACACCGAATAGCAGACATGCTGCGCACGCGCTGCAAAATATTTTAGTTATATTTTATACCGACAGGTGCCGCTAAATCTGTATCTTAATTAGTTATCTATACCTTAATTAGTTCGTGTTAAGTTCAATGAGCTAATTCTCATTGAAATTGGGCCCATAGAACCCGAGAAAATACCCCTTCTGGTCATTAATGTTCAGAAATAGTGGTAACCAAGGGATGAAAAAAAAGTTTATCTAGTATCTGGGAACCTGAGAAAAGGTTTCGATTGAATTGGACTAAAAAAAATTAAATAGTTCTGATTTTGGGGGCAGGGGGGCGCGGGAAAGAGGGAGTTTCGATCAGAGCATTAACGCGATATTTAAGCTACAACCGAACATCTACAACCCCCCCCCCTACCAACAGAATTTAACCAACGACGTTAAAAAATTAGGACATATCATTAACTTTCTAAAAAGAAACAAAATGACTTTTTTTTTAAATACAAGAACTCTAAGTTACCGTTGTTAATTTCTGAAATCAAATACATAAATGACGCATACATGAGAAAACTCTGAAAATCGCATAAAACAAATCGCAAAAATTCACAACGAATTGCGATCAGTTGACGACCTTTTCATCTGCCAATCACAACTGCCCGGTTATGATTTCTAGCTGTGCCTACAATTCTATCAGCTACCAATCACAACTGCCCTCCAATGGGGTTTGACTTGTAGTGGGCGATTTTTAACGTCATTTGACACAAAAAACGCTTCTAAACATGAAAAAGAGTTAAACAAGAACGAAAAATCATGCGTCGAGCATAGATTATGTAACACTTTCCAACGCTTCCAAAATAATTTTACAAATCATTACCGTTTAATAAGCTGAAAGATAACATCGAATAAACAGTTTGGAAAACGCATAACATATTTTAAAAATTAATTTTAGGAATTTCCAACATTTATTTCCAACATATACAATATTCGGAAAAATATCCCAATACTTTTATTCAGCCCTGTATAGGATCTATAGATTTGTATATATACTACATAGGATGCTAAATTTTAGTTCAGTTAAGAAACGCGTAGCACAGTTTAAAATTCTCCTTCTGGAGTTTCTGTCAATAAACGGAAATGCGTTTGCGAACTTTTGTGCTTCCCTGTATATGATCTACAGAATTTCTACACACCACGTAATAAACAAAAAGTGAGTTAAATTTAAAATCGCGTTCAGTAAATTAAAACGCACTTCCAGGAATTATTGTTAACAAACAGTAGAGAATTCTTTTGTGTGTCCCTGTAAATGAACCAGGACTGTCATACACACAATATTCTCTAGTAAGCCTCTTGTAATGCACCTTAGTGATATATATAAATTTCAATCCGATTAAAATAGTGAAACATTATTTAAATAAGCCGCAGACGATTTTTCTCCATAGACTTAATGTAAGAGAATTCTTTTGACTGTCCCTGTAAAGTAACTATAAGTGCTATGCACACCCTATTCCATATTATGCTTCTTGTAATGCACCTTAGTGATATATATCAATTACGATGTGTTTGAAATTGTGTAACATCATTAAAATGAACCACAAATGATTTTTCCCCATAGACCGTAATGTAACGGAACTCTTTTGAGTGTCCCTGTAAAAAAAACTATAAGTGTTACACACTTCATTTGAAATAGATAACATGCTATAGATAACGACAATAACATATAAAAATTGCAGAGCAATCGGAGCATATTTACGGGAGTTATGGCACGGACAGACGGCAGACGGCCAGACAAACCGAAGTCATAAACACTTTTCAACTAGGTTGGTAAGTGTTAAAAACGCATAAAAAATTAAATTAAAAGAAAAAGTCTAATGAAAAAAATCGAGTTATAAATAATCCGACCATCCCTTTTAAAATTATGATTTTTTATCTGTAAAGAATTATCAACTTTCTCCAAGCCAAAAAGAGTAAAAAAACAAGAACGAAAAATCATGCGTCAAGCATAGATTATGTAACACTTTCCAACGCTTCCAAAATAATTTTACGAATCATACTCTTTAATAAGCTAAAAGATAACATCTAAGTAATCCGAATACTTTTATTCAGCCCTGTATAGGATCTATAGATTTGTATATATACTACATAGGATGCTAAATTTTAGTTCAGTTAGGAAACACGTAGCACAGTTTAAAATTCTCCGTCTAGAGTTAAATAATACGGAAATGTGTTCCCGAACTTTTGTACTTCCCTGTATAGGATCTACAGAATTTATACACACCACGTAATATACAAAAAGCGATTTAAAATTAAAATCGCATTCAGTAACTTAAAACGCACTTCCAGGAATTATTGTTAACATACAGTAGAGAATTCTTTTGTGTGTCCCTGTAAATGAACGATGACTGCTATACACACAATATTCTGTAGTAAGTCTCTTGTAATGAACCTTATATAAATTTCAATGCGTTTAAAATAGTGAAACATTATTTAAATAAACCGCAGACGATTTTTCTCCATAGACGTAATGTAACGGAATTCTTTTGACTGTCCCTGTAAAGTAAGTATAAGTGCTATGCACACCCTATTCCATATTAAGCTTCTTCTGATACACCTTAGTGATATATATAAATTTCAATGCGTTTAAAATAGTGAAACATTATTTAAATAAACCGCAAATGATTTTTCCCCATAGACCGCAATGTAACGGAATTCTTTTGAGTGTCCCTGTAAAAAACTATAAGTGCTACACACTTCCGTTGAAATAGAGAACATGCTATTGATAACGATTATAACATATAAAAATTGCAGGGCAATCGGAGCATATTTACGGGAGTTAGAGCACGGACAGACGGCAGACGGCCAGACAAACCGAAGTCATAAACACTTTTCAACTAGGTTGGAAAGTGTTAAAAAGACAAATCTGAGCGCATCTGAGGCTTAAATGGAAGCAATAACCAAACAAATGAAGCATTCTGGGCAAAATTACTTAATGTCGAAGAAAAAAATTCGCCAAAAAATCAAAAATCGCTGTATGAATTTCGCATCAAATTTATTGAAAATAAGATAAACAAGAACGAAAAATCATGCGTCAAGCATAGATTATGTAACACTTTCCAACGCTTCCAAAATAATTTTACGATTCATACACTTTAATAAGCTAAAAGATAACATCTAAGTAATCCGAATACTTTTATTCAGCCCTGTATAGGATCTATAGATTTGTATATATACTACATAGGATGCTAAATTTTAGTTCAGTTAGGAAACACGTAGCACAGTTTAAAATTCTCCGTCTGGAGTTAAATAATACGGAAATGTGTTCCCGAACTTTTGTGCTTCCCTGTATAGGATCTACAGAATTTATACACACCACGTAATATACAAAAAGCGATTTAAAATTAAAATCGCATTCAGTAACTTAAAACGCACTTCCAGGAATTATTGTTAACATACAGTAGAGAATTCCATTGTGTGTCCCTGTAAATGAACGATGACTGCTATACACACAATATTCTGTAGTAAGCCTCTTGTAATGCACCTTATATAAATTTCAATGCGTTTAAAATAGGGAAACATTATTTAAATAAACCTCAAGTGATTTTTCCCCATAGACCGCAATGTAATGGAATTCTTTTGAGTGTCCCTGTAAAAAAAGTATAAGTGCTACACACTTCCGTTGAAATAGGGAACATGCTATAGATAACGACTATAACATATAAAAATTGCAGGGCAATCGGAGCATATTTACGGGAGTTAGAGCACGGACAGACGGCAGACGGCCAGACAAACCGAAGTCATAAACACTTTTCAACTAGGTTGGAAAGTGTTAAAAAGACAAATCTGAGCGCATCTGAGGCTTAAATGGAAGCAATAACCAAACAAATGAAGCATTCTGGGCAAAATTACTTAATGTCGAAGAAAAAAATTCGCCAAAAAATCAAAAATCGCTGTATGAATTTCGCATCAAATTTATTGAAAATAAGATAAACAAGAACGAAAAATCATGCGTCAAGCATAGATTATGTAACACTTTCCAACGCTTCCAAAATAATTTTACGATTCATACACTTTAATAAGCTAAAAGATAACATCTAAGTAATCCGAATACTTTTATTCAGCCCTGTATAGGATCTATAGATTTGTATATATACTACATAGGATGCTAAATTTTAGTTCAGTTAGGAAACACGTAGCACAGTTTAAAATTCTCCGTCTGGAGTTAAATAATACGGAAATGTGTTCCCGAACTTTTGTGCTTCCCTGTATAGGATCTACAGAATTTATACACACCACGTAATATACAAAAAGCGATTTAAAATTAAAATCGCATTCAGTAACTTAAAACGCACTTCCAGGAATTATTGTTAACATACAGTAGAGAATTCCATTGTGTGTCCCTGTAAATGAACGATGACTGCTATACACACAATATTCTGTAGTAAGTCTCTTGTAATGAACCTTATATAAATTTCAATGCGTTTAAAATAGTGAAACATTATTTAAATAAACCGCAAATGATTTTTCCCCATAGACCGCAATGTAACGGAATTCTTTTGAGTGTCCCTGTAAAAAAACTATAAGTGCTACACACTTCCGTTGAAATAGGGAACATGCTATAGATAACGATTATAACATATAAAAATTGCAGGGCAATCCGAGCATATTTACGGGAGTTAGAGCACGGACAGACGGCAGACGGCAGACGGCCAGACAAACCGAAGTCATAAACACTTTTCAACTAGGTTGGAAAGTGTTAAAAAGGTATTTTGTGCTTAAAGATTGGAATCGGATTCCTGTTACTAATCTGGGTAAATCGCAGCGAAACGTCGAAGACGCTAAAAATCGAGTATTTTGCGCAAAAAGACGCAATTTGGCGAGCAACACTTTTTTGTCGCCAAATGCAAGCGTTTTTAATGTATTTGAAAATACATGTTAAAATGAGAGTTTAACCCTTTCCGGCACAGACAATGTCTGTTCGTAAAATGAGAAATTACTGACTGACACCGGAATTTACAAACGACTTTTTTAGAAAATAAGAACTCCTTATTTTAAGCTTTCTTTGCAGAAACAAAGTTTTATTAAATATTCTTGGTGTCGAATGCAATTTTGAAATTAAAATTAGGTGTGCCAGGAGTGGGACAACTGTGCCGGGAAGGGTTTTAAACGCGTAGTTCTTTATGAATTTAAACTTCAACGAATAAATAGGTTATTTTTTCTATAAGCTTTTATAATATATATACAAGTTAAGTATTGCTGAAGTTATTTAATTTCACACGGTTTCACCAGCTGGATAAGTTTTAAGTGTATTTGAACAGTAAATGAACGTTTAAAAAAGCTCTCATTATACATTTCCATTTTGAATAAGTCATTGTTTCCACGGCCACAAGACTTTTCTCTTGTTGTCTCCGGCACTAATAACATCGAGGTCAAATTGACAGTGATACCACCACATCTATCGACATTCAACCACCATAGCGTACGACGGGAGACTCGAGGTTACTACCATACACAAACACGAATGGTCTGCGCTGTGTATTTGTGGCTGCAAAATGGCACGCACGTGTGTAAATATGTATATTTGATGATATTTTGATCACTGGTCGGCATCAAAATCCTCCCTGTAAAAATAATGATTGTTTCTGACTGATTTAACGATGCAATGATCAAATATGCCATTCAAATTGCTCCATCACAAACAATTTTTTTTGCCTACAAAATTAGAGTAATTTTCCCTTGCTAGAAAGGTTGGAACTAAGCGCATCCTATTATTTTATTATTGGATTGTCCTGCACTTCGTTTTTTTCTACACTTATTTGAAAATCTTTTTACCATCTTCTGAAATTCAACAATCTGACATTGCCTTTATTTAATCACAAATGACCCTCTATTTTTTACTCATTGAGCGGATTTGCATAGCTTCACAGTTCAGAGGCACACACAGACTCTTTTGTTAAATTTATTAACTAACTAAATAATAAATTAGCATTGCTAATATAGTTACAACAAGGTTACATAAAATGTAATTGTTTTTATGTGAATGGGACAGTTGAGCAAGAGATGAATAAGAACGTCTGTTGAAAACGTGGCCAGTGCTAGAAGAAATTATACCTGGAACGAAAAACGTTGCACATCAGGTAGTAGTTGACAAGACAAAAATATGTTTACCTATTCAATATGAATAGACGACTTATAAAACAATTTGTTTAAACAATGCATAAAGACTGACGAATTTATATATTTGATGAGAAAATTTCCACGCATGAGCGGGGCCAAAATAGAAGAATGTATCTTTGTTGGACCTGAAATAGAACTTCAAGATCCTACTTCAAAAAATAAACTGAATGCTGTCGAGAAAGTAGCACGAACAGTACATTAAAAAAAGTATGTAAAAATTGTTTGGCAAACAGAAAGTCTCAAAATTATAAAGAAATTGTGGAAAGTCTACTCTTATCATTTAGAGTATTGGGATGCAATATATCTCTAAATCTGCATTTATTACATTCTCAATTGGACTTATTCCGGATAATATGGGAGCTTTTTCTAATGAACATGGAGAAATGTATCACAAGGTTGTAATTCAAATAGAAAAGAGATACAGTGGCAAATGGAAAAAAAACTATGTTAGCAGATAACTACCAGAAACTTATAAGGGAGACACACAAAAGAATAATAAAAAAATTACAAAAGCAAAATATCATCAAAATTATTTATCCATGATAGGTTTTATTCATTTCTCAACTAAGGTAATGGAAATAAAACATTTTCAGGATTTTATTGTTTTGTAGCATGGTGGATGAATGTACTAGTTTTACATTTGACACTGTAGTTTTAAAAAATGTCTCCCTTAAAAATGGTACGTGATGGAGGAATTTCGATGACATATTTGGAATCGGGAAAGTCAAATTCATAACGTTCACCTTTTTTTCTGTAGGGAGGAAAAAATTATTTTTTTTTATCGACCAGTGACTTAAAGATCCATCACACTGAAAACAAAAGATAACCGAATCGATTGAAGTCCACGCAGTCTCATTTAGATATTTATTTGCTCTGGTCGACAATTCATTGGGACTTTCCATAAGAAAGAAGAATTTGAGATTATCGAAGAAAATTTATTTTTTCTAAAATAATAATACAATAAAACATCCTCTACTCACACTGGACATCGTTGAAAACTTTTAAAGTACGAGGGATGTTCCGCAAGTAAGTTTCGCCATTTCATTTTGAAAGAGAACGTCGTACACAAGGTGAAACAAACAATCTCCATAAGAATCCACACCCGTTGCTGGTTCAACGACGAAAGGTGCGCCAGCGGTTGAAGAATGATGCATGCGCAGAGCGCTGAGAGTAGTAGCAGACCGGCGTGCCCGAGGTTATTCGAATACAAACCCTCACTAATCTCAGGTCCGCCATTCGACGAAAGAGACCCAGGGCACTTGAGTGAAGGTGTTGTGTCCTTTGACGACAACGCAAAACCGCGCACAGCCAGGCTCACATAAGATCAGACTCATCGCTTCAGATGGGAGAGGCTGGATTACTCTGACTACAGCCCATTCTTACCCTACCGGACTTTCACCTGTTCCCTGCATTGAAAGCCACACTCTCGCGATGTCACTTCTAAAAAAAATCGGAGATGGAGCAGGCTGTGCGACAATTCCTTGCATCGCAGGGCACCGAGTTTTACCAGAGTGGTTTCTTCAAACTGATTCCACGCTGCGACAAATTTTTCAATTTCAGTGGCGACTATATCGAAATATATTGCAAGGTGTATAGTTAATACCATGGTTTAGATTTTTGACAGTAAAGTTATGTGAAAAAAATTACGAACTCAAATAATCTCACTCCAGACAGTAAAGGATTTTATAGGAAGAACAAGGTGACGGAAATCTGCGCTCAGTATCTCATGTTTGGCGTTAAATATCCCAAGAGCGGAATGCTATTGACGCAATGCAGTAGCATAGAACAGCGAATTAACAACCTTTAAGCAGGAAGGAACTCTGTTTTAGTGGCGAAGAAAAATTGAAGTCCTTCGGTCTTTGCGAGAAACGCGCGAATTTGTATTTAGAATAAATAAGAAAAAGAAAATGGTAGAAAAAGTTAGTTTTTAATTGAATAAAATATCGACTTTAAGAATTGAGAGATAAATAAAGGGATTTGAAGAAAAATAATTAAAGGATGAATTTAAGTGAGATTTTGCAGGGAAATAAAATATTAAATACGCACTTTAAAATAGGAAGGAATTTAAATAAATGAAATAAATGAAATATAGTTTAAGATAGGAAATAATTTAATAAACTAGAGTTGTAATATAAATTTAGAAGGGGAAAATATGGAATAAATTAATGAAGTGTGGAATTTTAAATATATATTTATATATAAGGAAACAAATAGAAAAATAGGGACAGCTTAGAATACAGCCAAATTGGATTTCTAAATATAAAAATAGTTACTTTCAATGAATTTTCTTATTTAAAAATCAAAGAAGGAGAGATTTGAAGATTGTATTTGGATTTTTTCCCAATATATTTTATTAGGAGATTTTTATGCAGAAAGTTAAAGGTATTTTGCCAATAAATGTAAATATCTCACTAATTTTCAATCTACTTGATTTAAATCAGGATTTTTTTTATCTTATTATTTTAAGCATTGATTTTGGTGATGACTGAAGATACATTTGTTGATTATCTTACATAAAAAGTTATTCTCTACACTCAATGTGACGTGCTTCGGGTAGTTATAATCAGCGAGGATAACTGTATGTTTCGGAATTTGTTTTATTCACCATTAGAAAAAAAATCCTTGATACGTATAACTTACTTGAAAAAAGTTCTTAAATTGATTTTTTTTTTTTTAGAATAACATAGCTATCAACTACTGCATTTCTTGTGACTAATATTCTGCAATAAGTTTTATTAAATTTCTGAATTTTAACTGATGCGATGTTTTATCACATCTATTACGAAATAGTAATCGTCACTAATTAACTGGAGGAATCGTCGATAAAATACGGCGAAGTTCATTATTACAAAAAGGGGTGACAAAAACAGTATCATTTAGAAGCTGTGTTATAGTTGAATAATCCTTAATATATTATTTAAACGTTCTCATGAAAACATTCAAAAATAATTAAACTCGCATAAGGAAACAAAAAATTGCTAAACATATGTTATTGGGTAGGAGAAATGTGTTCATTTAGCAAGAATCGGTTTAGTTCTATTATGTTACTAGCACGAATTTCTCAGTAAAAAATCGCTATTCTCTAAACGGCGTATCTAGTTGGGGATTTTTTTATTAACATATCGCATTTTTATCCAATTTAGGAAACTCCATAGCGTTTTCTTGCTGAAAATATATTAGCACTAGTACCTCTCCTCATATCTAAAGACTCCTTAGTTTGCTTTTTAGGTGCGTTCGTAATTATATAAATACGTCGCTTGGTCCGTCCGTCTGTCTGTCCCTCCGTCCGCATATAACAACGCAAAAACTACCCAACCGAATGGTTTGGAATTTAAGATATATTATCTTTGCAGAATTTTGTCGAGACATTTCAATTTTTTAAAAAATCGAATCAAAACTTCAGGAGATAAATAAAAATATTTATTAAGAAATTTGAATTAAAAGAAAGAAAATCTGTGCTTTCTTGTTAGAGGAGCTTCTGAGGTTGAATCGTCAAGCGACCGAGATATACTTATTTTATGACAGAAATTAATCTGTAGACGATATAAATCATTTCACGGAATTAAAAATCATCAAGATATGAATATTTATATAACTAGCTATAGTACGAACGCACCTCATTTGTCACGTTTGACGTACAATTTCCAACTTGTTTATGCAGTGATGGAAAAGAAGCGCGGCAGTGGACCAATTGTCACCACTAAATTTTAATAGTAACCTTCACCTTATTTGCGAAATTTTAGGTGCGTTCGTAATTATATAAATACGTAGCACTTATTGTCGTCGTCTGGTCCGTCCGTCTGCATATAACAACGCAAAAACTACCCAACCGAATGGTTTGAAATTTAAGATATATTATCTTTGCAGAATTTTTTCGAGACATTTGAAATTTTTTAAAAATCGAATAAAAACTTTAGATATTAAAATATTAATTAAAACATTTATTAAGAAATTTGATTTTTTTAAATCGGTGTTTTCTTTTTATAGGAGCTTTCGAAGTTTAATCGTCAAGCTACCAAGATACTTATTTTATTACAGAAATTAATCTGCAGACGATATAATTCATTTCACAGAATTAAAAATCATCAAGATCTGAATATTTATATAACTAGCTATAGTACGAACGCACCTCGTTTGTAACGTTTGACGTACAATTTCCAACTTGTTGATATTTAACAAGAAGTTTACTATTGAGTGATGACAATCTGCCCACTGCTGCGCATCTCTTCTACCACTGATAATGTGATGCATGCTTCTTCATAATCAAAATGCAAATTTAATGAAGATTTTTGGCACTGTTTACCGGCATGTGATGTGGTATCACATATATTTTTCTTAAATTAATCCTTTTCTTTAATTTTCAGTTTAAACTATCTTTTAATTACTTAGTTATTTTATCCTAACTTTTATTTCAGCTCCCGCCGTAATTTCCCTCCATTAAAAGAAAATATCTTTAACATATACCCTTTATCAATAAAACTTTCTCACATAGATAGAATTCATTTAAACGATTAATCACCCTCACTAGATATCAAAAAAAAAAAAAAAAAAAAAGAAAAGAGATAAAGATTGACTTTGTATTCGGTTTGCATTTTATTTCTCATTCCGTCCAACGTTCGTTAGAAATGTCTGTGTCTGCTTAATTTTTGAGTTTAGCCTTTCGGTAAAATCCTAAACATTTTCCAGTACATGAGAGTTGTTTTGACTACTTCAGCTAGATTCCCAAAACTTTGCTCTCAACGTACATTTGGCATTCACATTCTTGTTGGCTCACTTTTTAGGACTGCTATTCTGGTACCCCTGTCCTGTAATTCAAAAATTCTCCTAATTGCCTAATGCGTAACTGGTAATTTTTAGCTTATATGACATCATTCATTTTCATATGCTCTTTCGCCAATTTCATGTTGCCAATATGTGTATGGCATGAAAATCGACATGTGCCGGAGGGCTCATTCTCTCTCTAGCACGGCCTCGGATAAGAAGTTAATAATGTAAGCTCACGTTGGTTAAAATGCTCTCAGGCACCATCCCATCCCTTCATGTACGTACTTTGTAGTCGTACGCTTATAACTCGAAGTTTAATAAACTAATATCGTAAAGAATCTTTTCAGAGCATTTAATTCTACAGCCTACTGCCTTTTTATGTTACTTTCGGTGGATGCTTATCGAATCTGGATTATTTGTCACGCAATGTACTTTTAAACACGTAGAATCCGTTACCATAAATCTTGGTGCCTGTACAGGGCATTCGCTGACTTTTTTTGACTTCATGGGATGGTGCCTGCCTCTTAGTTTGCCTGCCTTGTTTTTTTTTGAAAGACCTGTTTATACGGATTCAATATTTCTACACTCCTGCCGGATCCCTAGATGTTTCTTTTACTGGACTAAGGATGTCTGTTCTCCTGTCAGATGATTGCTTGTCTGCCGGATGATTGTGTGTCTGCCGGATCCTTAAATGTTGCATTTACTGGACTAATAACGATTTCTGTTCTCCTGCCGGATGATTGCTTGTCTGCCAGATGATTGCTTGTCTCCCAGATGATTGCTTGTCTGCCGGATCTCTTGTCTGTTTTCCAAATTTCATGAGTTCAAGATTTCTACACTGCAGCCGATTTATACCAACTGAGGCGATTTATTCTTTCGAAAACAAAAAAAAAAATATGAAATCCCGATGTTCGCCTGCCTTCGCTTGCTCCCGCTGGACTCTATCCCTTCGAGGTAGGCCTAAGAAGCTGCGATATGGACGATTTCTGACTTCAAGTTCGCCTCGCATAGCGTTAATGGGTGCTCTACGATCATCGATATTGTGTGGTTTTTTTTTTCTAATTCTGCTGGCTCTTCAAATGCGAGTGAAGTGCAAATGCAAAAGTGAAGTATGTTTTTTTTTAACATGTGAATGAGCATGCATTCATACGTCGTCCCTAATAGTGTGAATTATTTTTATAAAAAGTGGCAGTACATCTACAATGACAAGAATACAATCGTCAGTTTTAATTTTTGGTGTCGCCACATTACGTTAAATTCCGCCTAACCTTCAACTTACAGTACATTTTCTATACTAGTACTGTTTATAGTGGATAAAAACAGTTTAGTGAACAAAACAAAAAAAACATATACAAGAAATAAAGAAAAATATTTTTCATTTATAGTATAGAGTTTCAGCAAGGAAAGAACCACAGGAAGAAAATTTACATATATATCAACACGAATGGTTTGAAAAGTGAGTATGAGAAAAGAAATATTAAATGATGTTGTATTTTTTTTATAATTATTATTAGCTTTTTATTTTGACTGCGTATGAGTTTTATTCTAAATTAATAACGTAAAATAATCTCTAAATATTTTTCTTGTTTAAATATTGTTGTTTTCTCATGCTCACATTATTTTTGTTTGAATAATAACATATTCGAAAATAGTTTTGGATTGCTTAAAAATATCTCGCAATACCTTTTTTTACCAATGCTATTTAAGAACTCAAATGAAAAGCTAACGATACTATTATGAAATAAGATTTTTTTTTTCATGTTACTAAAATACTTACTGACTGTTCACCATATTTGCTGGAATATGTTCATATATTTCCAAAAAAATCAAGATAATCTAGTGACAAAGGATCCAATTCAGGATAAGTATTGAATTAATCTCATTCTTTTGCATTGTTGTGTGTGTAAAAAAAAAAAAAAAAAAAAGAAAAGAAATGAAGAACACGTTACATATATAGATTGATATGAGTACTTGTGGAACATATAAAACCCTATAGGTATATAATATTTTATACTTTGAACCGCATCTCATATTTTTATGTCGTAATTTGAAATGCTTAATTTATAATTTAATTATCTGAGTGATATTAAAAAAATCTAGCAATACAATTTACATTTTTACTGTAATAATTTGAAAATTTCTGAATTTTCAGGTAAGTTATGTTTTATTATTTTTATTGTATTCGCATTACTCAGACATTGCATTTTTCTATGTGTTTTTTAAATACCCATGTTCTTATTTGCATAATTAAGTCTGACTAGTTAATGAATAACTTTAAGGTGGATTATCCATCCATCCATTATCTATTCATGCATAACTAGTTCTTACAGTTCGTATACTATAGACCGAACATGAAATATGTTGTCTTATCATTTTATTATGTTGGGAAAGAAAAAAAAATTTTTTTACTTTAAAATAATTTAAATTTAAATGTACTGCATTCAAGATTAATTTCCACCTATGATTATTATCTTGTGATAGTTTGAAATTTTAGGTTATTGAATTTTAAGTTTATTTGGTAAGTATTGGGTAAGTTTTTTTGGTGCATTCTGGTATTTCTTATTCATTTAGTTAAGAATTTGCACAAGAATGCTTGCAAATAATAATAAATAAATAAATAAATAAATAAATAAATAAATAAAAAGAAAAAAAATATTTTCATGTTCAACATTAATTTTCGTTAAATGCTTATTAATTTTCTAAAATCTTTGTAGATTATAATGTGTTTTGAACAGAACCCATATTTCATTAACGATATGTCAGGTTTTGCAGATATAAAAAGTAAATGCATCAAGTCGTATTTTAAATTAAGATTTAAAGGTTCTCAAATATTTCTGCAAGTAGTGACTTTTCTATTTTTATTTTTGACTTTAATTGTTTAGTGTAAGTGTTTTAATGTGCTTATTTTTAGATTATTATCGGTAATATCTAAATGACATTTCTGATAAATGTGTATTCTTTCGATATCCAAATATTATAGAGAAATTAACAACTTACATTTGGATGTGATGTGGTATCACATATATTTTTCTTAAATTAATCCTTTTCTTTAATTTTCAGTTTAAACTATCTTTTAATTACTTAGTTATTTTATCCTAACTTTTATTTCAGCTCCCGCCGTAATTTCCCTCCATTAAAAGAAAATATCTTTAACATATACCCTTTATCAATAAAACTTTCTCACATAGATAGAATTCATTTAAACGATTAATCACCCTCACTAGATATAAAAAAAAAAAAAGAAAAGAGATAAAGATTGACTTTGTATTCGGTTTGCATTTTATTTCTCATTCCGTCCAACGTTCGTTAGAAATGTCTGTGTCTGCTTAATTTTTGAGTTTAGCCTTTCGGTAAAATCCTAAACATTTTCCAGTACATGAGAGTTGTTTTGACTACTTCAGCTAGATTCCCAAAACTTTGCTCTCAACGTACATTTGGCATTCACATTCTTGTTGGCTCACTTTTTAGGACTGCTATTCTGGTACCCCTGTCCTGTAATTCAAAAATTCTCCTAATTGCCTAATGCGTAACTGATAATTTTTAGCTTATATGACATCATTCATTTTCATATGCTCTTTCGCCAATTTCATGTTGCCAATATGTGTATGGCATGAAAATCGACATGTGCCGGAGGGCTCATTCTCTCTCTAGCACGGCCTCGGATAAGAAGTTAATAATGTAAGCTCACGTTGGTTAAAATGCTCTCAGGCACCATCCCATCCCTTCATGTACGTACTTTGTAATCGTACGCTTATAACTCGAAGTTTAATAAACTAATATCGTAAAGAATCTTTTCAGAGCATTTAATTCTACAGCCTACTGCCTTTTTATGTTACTTTCGGTGGATGCTTATCGAATCTGGATTATTTGTCACGCAATGTACTTTTAAACACGTAGAATCCGTTACCATACGGCAATCCAAACTTTCGCAACTTCAAGTATTCATTTTCGAGAAAGGTCATGAAAATGTGCCTACGCTAGTGAAAAAAACCAATTGATATTATGTTTCTTGAATATTTTTTTTGCTGTGTTTTAATCTCAGAATTAATTTCATTAAATAAGTCAAAGAATAGACCTTTGGTGGCGCAGATTCGACGTCCACAGAATGTGCGATAAGCAGGGTATGACCCCGCTTCTATATCTAGTGTAAATCCTTTGGGGAATAATATAGAGATTTATTTATTCAAAATGCAAGTTTATCACAAAAAAGATATAAAATCTACGATCAAAATATTTCAAAAGACATTCTTTACATGTTGAGTGACATATGTCCCGCCGGTGGTACTCCACAGTTTTAAATCTAAAGCATATTAATTTTGATGGCACTCCAGTATCATACATTACTATTGTTCTATGGCACCTACATAAAGCATTTTTTCTTGTGTTTTTCAAAATAAATTTCTAATCTTATATTTTGGATTAGTTATAGAAGGAATAAAAAACATTTTGGTTACAAGTCAAAATTTTATTTCTTCACTTTCACTTGTCTTTCTACGTTTTTTCATAACAACAAAACTAATCGATTTTATTGCTAATTCTGTTGAATTAGCAATAAAATCTAAATCACTAAAATAAAACAATATTGGTACCGTTATAAATTGAAAAAGAAAAATTCATTAAACAAATTAACTTGCGTGACATCCGGCTGTGCCGAAAATACTTTTTGTTTGAAGTAGTGTTGCTTTGAGACCTATAAGCTACACAGGCTGTTGTCTCGAATGATCCATATATTTTTATTCACAGAAACACATACATGTCTTCGACAATTACATAAGTGTTCTTGATGACGACGGGATAGACACAAGGGAATAAAATCACTGAAGAAGTACAGCCCGGACCTCCAAAATGAGTGTGCAATAGTTGGCGGGAGTTGAACCCGACGCCCTGACTCCTACGCTCTCAAGCGATTGGCGGAGGGGTGCCCTTAACCACTCTGCCACGGAGGACTCCACACTTTTTATAAATTCTACTTACACTTATAATAAATATTACAAAAGTTATTAGGTTACTGGTAAATGTATTAACAGGGTGGCTACTGATCAGGGAAAAACAGAAAAAAAGGGAATGTACCAGTATTTTCTTATATGAAAATTCAACTTATTTACCGTTCAAATGAACAATACGAACTTTTCAATAAGAAAATACTGGTGTTTTCTTCTGACTGTTTTTCCTGTCTGTCACCACCTTGAATAATGCAGTGATGGAACATTGGCGCACCAGAGAATCAATTGACACCGTTAAATTTAAATTGTGCTCCATCTTATTTAAGGACAGTTTCAGATTTCTTTAAGGCGATGAATACTATAAAAAGTTAGTGGCGATAATAGCCCAACTGTTCAACTACTGAATAATGTCATCCTATGAAAGCTTAATATATATGCATGGTGGCACGCAACGTGTTAAAAAACTTTCAGTTTCTATGATTTCGATACTGATACTGATATATTGAAAATAATTTTTTAATTATTAGCTTTATTTCGGCTTCATTGTAAGTTGTAGTTATTATTTCTTCCTCAAATAGTAACAACCAAACACAAAATATTTAAAGTCAATCCATCCCAAGTGTTGAGTCAGGTAAAATTGTAACCGACCAGATACAGGACTCTAGCTGCTAACACAGGGGGATAAAACCAGAAGAAACATGAGAAAAAATAAAGATAATAAAAGGGAAAAGCCGGAACAAAACATGACGGTTTTAATCATTAATCATTAATTAGATTAATCAATTAGATTGAGAATTGATTTAATCGTTAATTGGAGAGAGGGATTGAAATTAAATTAAATATTAATCATTAGTTTTTGAGTAGGATTGAAACGAAGTTCAATCGTCAATCTTTAGTCATGATTAATCATGTAATCGTTCGTTTTCAATCGTTGATCAAATTAAAATTTTGCACCACTCTGCTACCAGCCAAACACAAAATATCAGAATATCAAAATATCATAGTCCATCCTAAATTTAAATATATGCTAAATATTTCAAACTTTTAGTCCTATACATTGAATTTTATCCTCCGGAATTTTGAATTCTTAAGAAATTTCAACAATTCTTACGCGTTGCACAGTGGATGTTTAATATTCCAGAAATATTCCATTTACAATGTTTTAAGGCACTATAGTAAATTTTGTCCTCTTCCAACAAGCACACGACTTTCAGCCGCGTTCTGCAAACGTTATAGCTACAGAAATTTGTGGCAATTTGTATCTAACCATTAATGTATTTTAACTGACACGACAGTACACCCGCTGTCTATCGTCAAATCGATAACGGACAAATGGGGAGAAAACTTGATGCGTTTTCAGTGCCCAAAGCCAATGAAAGTACGTAACACTTTTGTTCGGCGGTCAGAGGATTAATTACAAATTCGGCTTAAACTGTTATTCGGAAATAGTGGTAACTACAACTCAAATTTACTTTAATGCTATAGAGGGTAACTGTTAAGTTTATTATAATGTTTGTAATCAGTTGCATTGAAATCGGAAAGATAGTTGCTGAGTTATGGAAACGGGGTATAGTTAGAGAAAAAAAACCTTGAAGGAGGTGCCGGGGAGGAGAAGATGTTCAATTTCACTTCAGGAAATAATTAGGAGAACCACTATTTGTATATTTAAAGATGATTCATTTGGTTAAGCTAGGAGCTTAATTTGAAATTTGGCTTAGACCATTATTCGGAAATACAGGTAACTTTTCTTGAAATACAACACTGAAGCTATGAAAGCCGATATTTATGATGATTTAGTAAAAGTGGAACTGTTTGGAGAAGTTCGGAACATAATTATCCGAGTTCTGGAAATAAAGCACAGTTAGAGAAAAAACCTTGAGGGAGGGGCCGTTTTAGGCGCGCGGTCAAGTGCTCAACAACAAATCACTAACTTTGACTGTTAGTATGCATCAACTGAATACTCTACTTTTATTAGGAACATAAATTTAATTTTTAAACTTATTTTAAAATAGCTGTATTATCTATATAAAACAGCGATTAAACGTTACGGGTGAAGCTAAAAATGTTAAAATTTGTTAAATGTAATTAGTTCTGAGCAGTAGATTTGGATGTATTAATAAGGAGGGTCAAATAATGAAAAAGTCACAGCCAGGTGGCGCGCGGTCAAGTAAAATATAAGTTATATTTATTTAAAGTCGTTTACTCCCACCCCACACCATCCCCGCAAATTTAACAAATAATTTGTTAAATAAAGTTTTCTGTATTAATAATCTCTATCATACTAATATATGTCATGTAAAAAAAAAAACTTAAACCCAGCTAATTATCATTGTCGATAAAATCCTTTAAAATTAAGATTTTAGCATTTAACAAAGGATAATAATTAAGTTGATTGTGTACATATAATCTCTGATCCATCGATATTAAACACTCGACTCGCAATTTCAATGATCCCTACCCTTATTTACTTAATGACCTGCGGAAATTTTATAAAACCACCTGAAGATAAAAGGCGTATTTTTGATGATATAGATTAAATATTAATTAAAATCCACAGAGATCTATCAAAAATCTATTTCAATTTTTCGAATTTTTTGCCCCAACACTGCATGTGCCCCCTACCAGCAACCCCTTTGCCAAATTTCGTAGCCCTACGCCCTATGGTTTCCGAGGTTACATAGATACGTGCACGGATATTAATAGGGTAGATTGAAAATGAGTTAACGTTAAGCTTTTTTAGATCCAATTTATTGAAATATATTTATTGAAGTATATTTTCTAATCTATTCAAAGCTGTATCGGGGTTTGTCGGACCATTTTTGAATTATGATCGTATTGGTTATAGTTTTGAAGGAACAACAAAATGTTTAAAACAAACATGTGCCGCATATTGTTGCCATTTTTAGATATCAATGATTTTTCAGAGGACTGCAAACCTATTAAAACCACGCAAAAACAGCTTCTCTATACTATATATATATATATATATATATATATATATATCTGTGTGTGTGTGTGTGTGTGTGTGTATGCATTGGTTTTCATAAATAATGATACATTTATGTGTAGTAAAATTAACCGCATTTAATTAAACATTTGTAAATAGAACAAACCTATCAACAGTAAATTTCCTCTTATAAACATTAAAAAATTAAGTAAACATTGTATTCTATATTTATTTAAATACATTTATGCATATAAAACATTAAGTATTTATTAACAGTAAGTCAAAAATAATTGTTTTAACTTTAAAACACATGACAATTAATTTTGGCCAGGATTTTGAGTCAAATACTCCACTGTGCGGCGTGACTTCTTTTTTTACATTGCGGACAATGACGGCGGGCCCTCAAACAGTTTGAGCCAAGTCCAACAGTGTTTGTTGTGCTACAACTTTTGAAACTATAGCTTTATTGAGTTTTCCACGTTTCACTATAAAACAAATCCGGTTTTAATCTTCTAGCCTAATGCATTAAAATTTCTATATTCATAATTTTCAAAATTTTGCAAAATCCGTCTGATCTGCGGTCACTAACGCATGCATGAGCGCTGCGTGCTCATAAAAAAAAAACATCGGTGGATTCAGCAAACTCTTAACGCAGAAATCTAAAAAATACACGAAATTCAATAAAGCCGCGGTCAATAATCCATGTATGAACGGTACGCGGCCTTGAAATAATAATAAAAAAACCCAGCTAATTCCATACAACAAACTTCTGGTGCAGCACTTTCTAGAATGCACAAAACACAATACTCAAAAAATAAAAATTCACGTACTTTTATTTCTCATATTTTGTTTACACCTATTCAATCCAGAGGACGAAAATTAAACTTCTTTAAATTATTCAAAAATACGATCTCCTAAACATATTTCAGTTTCTTCAACCATTTAAAAAAATCCTTGAAACATTTGCAAAAAACCACAACCACTTTAAAAAAATAAGAAAATAAACATAAAATATCATCCCACTCTTACACGTCTAATGTCAAAGCAAGTTATCTTTACCACCATTAACACTTTACCGACCGGCCGTCGATTAATCGACGGCCGGTCGGTAAAGTGTTAAAATTAAAATTTTAGATTTCCCACCACTTTTAAATGAAGAATATTTTTTAAATTATTTTATCAAGGGATTTTCCCGTGAAAGCTAGTATACATTTATCTTCATATTTACTGGTGTGAAAGATGCTTTATTGCCAGTAAGTCTAGTGATCTAAAAATATGCCACCGGTCGTTAATGTGTTAATAAACAGTGAAATATTAAAACACCAAATCAACACCCACCCATTTCAAGAAATCCAATGATCCGAGTAATCAAATTAAAGTAGGCGTAGCCACACAGTGTAAATAAATGCATTTTAGTTTAAAATTTAAATATTGCTGTTAAATTAATTTGCAATAAAAAATTAGAACTAATTAAAATTTAACTTACAATTAATTCTCCATTATACGATGCAAACACTATTACATTTAAGGTTAAAAAATTCTCAATAGTTTCTTATAATATTCATATAAATATTTTTGCATCTCGCAAAGAATAATTGAAGGCAATTTTAATTTATATTGTAATTTATTGTAATCTTCATTGTAAAATCATTTAATAGCAATATTTAAACAAAACATTATTCCTTACGTTTTAATTAGTTATACCCTCGATATAGGGCGAAATCGATGATCCCGAATTTATGGTACGAAATTTAAAGGCCGTACAGGACACTAACAATAATTTATTGCATAGGAAACAGGGTCAGAAATCCATTTATGTAGACAAAATTACAGGGCGTTTCGTTCCAATGCGAAGTAGCATTTACGTTCTTAACTTAATATATTTTAACAAAACTCGCAAGACTCATCTTTGTATAAATTGCTAGGATTTCACTAAAGTATATTCACTAATATTAAAGTTACGAACGAAAACACGACTTCGGATTGGGGTGAGCCACCATGCAATTTGGATTACATAAATGGATTTCTGACCCTGGTTTCCTATAAAAATCTTTAACGTTTGTACCATGAATTCGGGATCACCCTAAACATTTTTGTATTTTATAATGCAAAATATTCCCATTTAACAATATCATTGGATTTAAAACCAAATTTCAAAACATTAATTATCTATTTTTGAAACTTAAAATGAAAAATATATCCACTTAACATTGTTCCTATCTGAAAATCCTATTCTTTAAAACGTGTACTATTATATGGTTATGTATGAGAAAATAGCATTCATTCTTTATTTCATAGGTGACAACCTCTCATTAATATTCCGTAATATGCGGGTTAATTTGACCCAGGTTTAACACGTTTCGCACCAGAATTTTTTTTTAAGAAATGAAATTAAATTGCACGTAGAAACCTGATATGGAATAAATAAAGATTCATCCAAAAATTTTTCTGATTTGAAGCGTTGTTAACTGGGTCCAATTAACCCGCATATTACGGAATATTAATGAGACGTTGGCACCAATGTGATTTCAATATCTAAATATTTGTTTTAAAGAATGCACTGTTCAGTACTTTTAAAAAAATTTAAACCTTAAAATCAAATTTATCACTAACTGAAGACTAAAGATGATATACTTTTTACAAGACAGTTTAAATTACAACATTAATAAAAAATTCTCAAACATTTTTCCTAAGTTATGTTTAAAACTGCATCTTATTTACGGTTATAGCGTTCTGTTTTCATACAAAACCCAATTTTATCTGAATAATTTCTAAAAAAAATCATTTTTAACTTAAATTTTTAATTCATAATTAAAAAACACATTTACAGAAAATTAGTTTGTTTTTGTAAAAGTCTAAATTTCAAATCTTTTTTATTAAATTATTTATGAAAATCAACAAAATTTTCTAACTAATTATTTTATATATTTGCATTTATTAGGTTTCATTTATCAAAATATATTTAATTATGAATGTACACGTAATTAAAATGCAAACAAACCGCGGTTAAATTGTTAGATTTTTTGCGCTATTTATCATGCTAGCTATATATTTTTAAAACATAACTGTTTACTGATTTGCGATTGAACAATTTTATTCTCCCCAAAATCACGAAAGTCTTTTTCTCCCTTTACTCCATTCAACTACGTTTAAAACTGATGTCCTTGCAACATGAAAAAAGTCCTTCCGGCCTGTACCGGGAGGAAAAGGTAGCTTTCCTATATCTTCGTTTTAAAATTTTAGCTAATGTTACACGAAAACAGCAAGTTAAAATGCAAAGAAACGTTTACAAAAGATTCGTTAATACTGAATTTGAATAAGAAATTTGCCAAATTATTGAGCAATAGCCAAATTGGCTTCATTTATGAAGACTTATTTTGGTCGCCAAATTTGGCGATATTTCGCCAAATGTCCCCAATTTTGTCGCCAATGTCGCCAATTTTGGTGCTAACGGATATGAATATATAGTTTTATGCGTATGATTGGGAAAATTATTACAACAATGAAAGAAAATAATTTGCGAGTAATCGCGTTAATGTGCTGTTTTGTTTCAAAATGTCAGCCACCCTAGAATTTCAAACTGCTCTATCTCAGCCATTTTTTAAGATAGAGGAAAACCAAAAAATGCTCTGGAATCCTTGTATCAAGGCTTAAAAGAAATTAAGAAATAAATGTGAATTTTTAATTTTTTTGTATATTTATTTTGGTTTTAAATTTTTAAATGGCCGCCATCTTGAAACAAAATGGCCGACCAAGCTAGCCAACGAACTCGGTCGAGACAGTGGTTAGCTCAATACACACAATTAGTTTCATCAAAATTGATTTATAAATACGAGCGTTATCGTATGACATAGGTGATATATATATACATAAATCAACATTTGAACGGAGGGTGGTTTTGGTGTCTGGGGGTCATGATTCATACTTTTTTGTATTGAAAGCTACCTAAAACAATGAGAGTTACCTAAAACAATGAGAGTTACCTAAAACAATGAGAGTTACCTAAAACAATGAAAAGATTTGTCAACTTGGTGGGTTTCAGTCATTTGACAATATGACACTTTTTCTGTCTTCACGCGTAGGGGAAGACGAGGGGAGTTAACGAAGAGAATAATACGCTTCCTATAAAATAATAAAATTTTAGTCAATTCGGAATTACCGGCCGACTTTAAACTTTGGAAAATTTGCCTATTAATTGATTTCAAACATTAATCCGATTTCCTGTAGATTTTTTCTCAGACATTAGAGAAATTGCTAATTTCTGTCGAGATATTGTATGAATCTCACCATACGCCTACTTTTTATTTACTGACGATTTTTTATTTAGCCAAAATCTCTTGCTGTTGGGGATACAAAGCTGCACAAAATTCTGTCGGTGGTAATTGCTGAAATTGGGTTGTTATAAGTTTTTCTAATTATTTTACTTCGATATATTTCACCTCATTAAACAGGTGAAGTTTTAAAAAAGTTACATTTTCCTTCTTGGGGGAGAAGAACAATCGGATATATATGCTTGAAAAATTACGAAAAAAGGCATAATATGTTTACTATAACTCCAAAGAAATCGCCCACGGATATTTAATTTTATAATATTCAAAATGCAAGACAAATGCATTTTAAAAATGATATTTTGAATCGCACAATATTTCATTAAGCAATGGTCAGTGAGCAGATTTACTATCGCTTATGAAAATTTACATTTAAGAGAATTTTTCACATAAACATTACAAAGGCACAATTTAATATAACTCATTTGAATAAACTAATAGTTCAATGAAATCAAAAAAGAACTTCATTTCCATAAACACCAGTTTACAAAAACACAACTTTTCGAAATTCATTTAATTTGTATAGATCATAAAGCATGAAAAATTCAATGTTTATTTCTAAAATAGACTGATTTATTTTCAAAGTCTGAAGAATTTTATTTTTAATAACATTTCTAACAATTTTTAAAAAACAATCATTCAAATAAGTAACACATTTTCGTAAATCTTGTCTAACATTTAAAAAGCTTGCACCGGGTATTTGCATATGGAAAAATAGCAGGATATAAAATTTAATATCATTGCATAATTATTTCATACAAAAATATCTAAAAGCAGATGAAACTCAAAAATGATTATTATAATGACAAAAAAAAGGAAGGAAACTGTTTTGAGCTCCGATATGTATTTTCATAAATATGTTCATACTATATATACTAATATATTTACATGTAGTTTCATAAAAAATGTATATCAAATATAAGGAAAAAAACTCTCAAGAACTGTTTTACTTGATTTTTTATAAAAGAAAATTTTGTAACATTTATTATCAAATAAAGGTATTTTTTTGAAGCGAAATGCATAGTTTTGAAAGATTTTTAAAAAGAAAAATTGCGAAAAGTTTTCTCCTCCATATGGTTTGAAAGATAAATTTTGATGTTTCTATAACTATTTTTTTAGTTTGGTTCATAGCAGCGGCGAATCGTCGGGGGCTCAATCACTTTACGTACAGTATTTTAAAAAACTAAATATCTGGTTTTTATCATAGATCGTTCCACAATTAAAATCTCTAATTTAATAAGAAAATTCTAATAGGAAAGCAATTATCAACCCCTGACGATCTGCTACGGGTTCATAGTTAAATAGCTTTTTAGCACTTTCCAACCTAGTTGAAAAGTGCTTATGACTTTGGTTTGTCTGGCCGGATGGCCGTATGGCCGTCTGGCCGTCTGGCCGTGCTCTAACTCCCGTAAATATGCTCGGATTGCTCTGCAATTTTTATATGTTATTGTCGTTATCTATGGCACGTTCCCTATTTCAACTGAAGTGTGTAGCACTTATAGTTTTCTTACAGGGACACTCAAAAGAATTCCGTTACATTGCGGTCTATGGGGAAAAATCATTTGCGGTTTATTTTAAAAATGTTTCACTATTGTAAACGCATTGAAATTTATATAGATCACTAAGATGCATTAGAAGAAGCTTAATATGGAATAGTAGGTGTATAGCACTTAGAGTTACTTTACAGGGACAGTCAAAATAATTCCGTTACATTACGTCTATGGAGAAAAATCGTCTGCGGCTTGTTTAAATAATGTTCCACTATTTTAAACGCATTGAAGTTTATATATGTTACTAAGGTGCATTACAAGAGGCTTACTACAGAATAGTGTGTGTATAGCAGTCATCGTTCATTTACAGGGACACACAAAAGAATTCTCTACTGTCTGTTAACAATAATTCCTGGAAGTGCGTTTTAAGTTACTAAACGCGATTTTAATCTTAACTAGCTTTTTGTCTATTACGTGGTGTGTATAAATTCTGTAGATCCTATACAGGGCAGCACAAAAGTTCGCGAACACATTTCCGTTTATAGACAGAAACTCCAGAAGGAGAATTTAAACGGTGCTACGCGTTTCCTAACTAAACTAAAATTTAGCATCCTATGTATATATACAAATCTATAGATCATATACAGGGCTACATAAAAGTATTCGGATATTTTTCCGAATATTGTATATATTGAAAATTCCTGAAATTATGTTTTTAAATATGTTATGCGTTTTCCAAATTGTTTACTTAGATGTCATCTTTCAGCTTATTAAACGGTAATGATTTGTAAAATTATTTTAGAAGCGTTGGAAAGTGCTACATAATCTATGCTTCACGCATGATTTTTCGTTCTTGTTTATTTATACACTAAACATTAATGTTAAAAATGTTATTTTAACCAAAAGAATTTATTAAAAAAATGCCAGCGAATAGAAGATTTACTGATGCTTACGAATACATTACATTAAAAAAAAGTGGTTCATAATGAAGGTTTTATAGTTATAGTTAAAATTTTATTGTAAATATATACTATATAATGAATACTGTCGCTTAAGCAGGAAACAAGAACTTTCAAGCTTTACACATTTTCTGTCATAAAAATGTCAAATTTAGCTTTGAAAAAAAATAGTCCTGGATGAAAATACAGTCAGTGTTGAAGTCTAAAATTCATTTTATTTAAGAAATCATTTCAATAAATATATTCAGTCTGTATATATATATATATGTGTGTGAAAAATGAAGTATTACTTAGAAATGCAATTTTTAATGTTCATGAATTGCTTGAATATAGTTGACATTTTGAAAAAGAAATCTATCAAATTTAATTTTAAAACACAGGCATCAAGCAGTATTAAATATTTTCAGATTCAAGAAACATTGGCTTAGTTTGTGAAAAAACTTTTTTCATAATATTGTAAAATACTAAAAAAAAAATAATGGAAAATAAAGCAAGTATAAGGTCAAAAGTAAAATGTTACAAATTGTTTATAGATATTTAAACAGGCGATGTTTTTAGATATTTAAACATAATTAAAAATATATTTTCAAAATGTGTGAAATGTCAACTGAATAAAAATTTAAAATTCATTCATATGCGGTGAATATTTACGGCAGTTATTGAAAAATAATCAGACAACAAATTGACATTGACTTCTCACTCATATCAACAGATATCGATAAGTCACCATTGAAGTGGCTCGCATCAACCACCTGTTCTGTTATGTCGGCATTTGTCAAGTTCATTTAGAAGGATGAGTTTTCATGTGTTTTGAAAGATGAGCTCTTTGGCTAAATCTCTTGCAGCATATAGGACACTCAAACTTTTTTTCACCTGAAATAGAAAAATCTCATGAGATGAATGTATTGTTCAGCAAAAAAAATTAAATAAGATAATGAAACGTATAAAATAAACAAAAAAATTTGCTTATTTGTTAAATTTTCAAAAAACAGCACAAAGAGAGACCAGGCAATTTAATTCACAAGGAAATACGGATACAACTACTATATATATGAAAATACATGTGAGAACAAAGGATAAAACATCATAAAAAGCAATGGAATGGATAGTGTAGAAATTATACTTAATAGGATGAAAAAGGGAAAATTGGAAAGCTATGAATATCTTATAGAATCTTCAGAAGAGCTTTATTAGAATATTCGTAGTAAATATTTGTTATTTCATCAAATATTGTCAGCATTATGCCTAAAATCGACAATATTAATCCCCTAATAACACACACACACACACACACACATATATAACAAGATAATTAATAATCTACATGAGGTTCAAATAAAAAAATAAATATGCAACTTAAATAGAAATTAGATAAATAAACAATTATTCAACTTAAATAGAAATTGGATCATACAATTTTAAGGATTTTAATAGGGATTGTTTTTAATTATAATAGTTTTGCAAAGGAGTTGCAAAATGGTTTTGAGAATGGCATATGTCATTATAATGAAGAAAAAAATAAATTCTTAAACTCAGACTATGGGCATATTATAACGGGTATTTTAGATATTATTTCTGATGTTAATCTTAGAAAAAAAAAATATAAGTTACGGAATAAAATTTAGACTGAAGAGAATTGTGTCAAAGGTTTATGCTATAAAGCGATCAACAACAAATATAGATCTTTTCTTACAGAAAATTATCTATCTACTTGGACAACCAAATTATTTGAAGAATGGAGATACCACGTTCTAAAAGATCCAATTAGTGTATACAATAAAAATGATGAGGGAGTCTCTGTGGAATGTTATAAAGATTTGATTGAATCTATAAAGAACTTAAGGGAGAATTTTATAGTTACATACGTTGACAAAGCTGACTAATTACGCTATATAAGTAATTCGCCATTCGTAAAGTTCGTAATTCGTAAGTAGTACGCTATATAAGTAAGTAAGCATTCATCGTAGTTTAGAGTCAAGATCTTTCTAAACGTAACCGTAAACTGTAATTGAATATATTTTTCAAAAAATTTGCCCCGAACGCTGCCGGATAACTTAAAAATAACAATTTGTGGACAATCCCTTATCATTCAGCGTGTTTTAGTGAGAAACTAAAAAACAGCTCATTCTAACGCCGATATCTCTTTGAGTTTTACGATATTTGACTGATTTTTTTTAAATAAGTTGCTCCATAGAGTTGACTATTAAATTATGCAAAAAGTTCCTTGTTATCGTTCGTAGAACGACTGCATGCGCAGATAAAATGTATTTTATACAACTGCCCATATTTCCTTAAATATTTTACACTATATTTATATTCCAATTGCACTATATTGTTTCTACTACATTTTGTCCATTTTTCTGAAACCGGCGTTAAATTTGGTTAAAAACCCTGTATGTTATAAGCAAAAAACATGCAAGAATTAAAAAAAAATCGCTATATCTCTATTAATATACATGCTATTCTTACACAAATGAATACGCATATTGTACAATGTCTGCCTATGTATATTCTGTAGCGATAGATCATTTCGTGCATTTTATTTTACAGGGTGATCCAAGTATTATTTTTTTCTTTTATTTTTTTATGGCCCCATAATTATCCTCCTTATCAAATCGACGCGAAGTTGATAAATATGCAGTCAAACCTGTTCTTTTTAATCCTAAAATTCCAGAAGAATCTGACAAGATTTTTTTTTAAATATTCGACAAAATGTCTAAAATTGAAAGTTGCCGGTCATTAATGTCCATATAGTGTGTATATATATATATATATATATATATTTAATATATAAATATATATTTATCTGAAAAATGTTTGAAAAACCGCCCTCTGATACTGGGGTGTGCAAAAATGAAGCGTTCCGCGGTACCAGATGAATCACAGCATCTGCTTATCTGTAATAAAATACCCCTTAACATTTACGATATTTTGTAGCCCTCCTCGGATGGGTTTATCTATTTTTCAATCCTGAAGAAAATGGCGGCCGTTCAAATTGTAAGTTGTCGATTTTAGACAAATTTTCGGATTTAAATCGCGAAAAAAAATATTTACAATTCGAATATTGAAAATCGCGTCCGTGATGCACACCAAAATAATATATAGTAGTAAAGCATGAACATTTTGACCAAATCGGTCGATCCAATCTCGAGTTCTACATGGTACAGATTTGTAAAACAGAGTTTCGAGAAAAAAAGGTTTAAAGTTATACAGCATTTTTTAATAAACATAGATAACAGTGACAATTTTCAACTTGCACAAACTCATCTATAGCAGGCCCCTATAATGAACCATCCTGTACTTCCTTTTCTCATTTGTAATAAAAGTCAATTTCCTCGCCAAATCTTGGCCAAACACGCCAATATTTTGCCCAATTTGCGACTTAATTTACTACCAACTGTTTAAGAACTTACTGTTTTAACAGTCATTCCCACTGGAGTTCATTGACCCGTAATAACCTCAAAATGACCTAATCGAATTTTCTCGAACATGTGACCCAGCCCAATGGTCTTCACGTGTTCTAAAACAGTAGGATAAAAACTTAGTCCAAATATTTTCATCCTTTTTTTATATAAAATTAGTTTAACCCTGACCCGTAGAGACCACAAAATCCAATTTTCTGGATCATGTGATGTAGCCTAATATTCGTAACCTTGTAATATCGTTCTCGTGCACGAAAACGATAACATAAAAAAAAAAGTCAAAATCATTAGAGTCGTTTTTAGATAAAATTAGCTTGACCCGTCGTGACACAAAAATGACCGGCTAATCTAATTTTGTCGAGCATGTGACCTAGATCAATGGTCTTAAGTAATCCAAAATTATAAAATACAAAATTGCTTGAAAATTGTTTTAGCTGTTTACATAAAATTAGCTTGACCCTGACCCATAGTGACTCAAAACGACCCACTAATCGAATTTTCACGATCATATAACTAGCCTAATAGTCTTCTCGTGCCCGAAAACGACAGGGTACTAAATTAAGTCAAAATCATAAATTTAGCTTGACTCTCACACCACAAAATTACACATTAATTTCCTCTAACATGTGAACTATCCCAATGGTCTTCTCGTACCCCAAAACGGCAGGATACAAAATTTAGTCTGACAATTATCCGATGATTTTGATTTCTGACATATAACCAATGCTGTAAGTGTCAGATAATGAGATGGATATCAAATTACCATTAATATTGTTCCCATTATCAATTACCTAAATATATTAGTACAAAAATGCAGTGGTTTTACAGTTTCAATCTCTTCCAAAACACGAGACATCGCTTCATACAGAAATTAAATCTGTATGAAAAGTTATTGAAACTTAATTCATACACAACACTGTACATTATCTTTAATTTGAATTCAAAAGAATTACGAAATAAATTATATTCAAAAAATGCTATTTTAAGGAAACTGAGAACAAAGCAATATGAATAAATTCAATAAACTTTCATTAGTGTCAGATTGAAATTGTCATCCTTTAAGTAGTAGCTTAAGAGCTAGCAACGTCAAAAAACACGTGATTTTAGCAAGGCTCATTTTTCTATATATTCTCCGTCTTTATTGTGTAGCACGAATGCGGCCGGTCTGGCTGGTGGAAGTGGTTGCGTTTACCTGTGGGGGGGAGGGGCAATGCAGGTAAAAAAGTGACAAAATTACGTCATTTTAGCATGCATTTTGATAATAAACTTGTTTCTGCTCACTATTTGTGATATTAAGTTATTAGTCTGGCACCGTTTTAACGTTGCTAACACCGTGCCAGACCCTCATTTATAGGCAAAATAAGGTGTCAAATTCACGTCATTTTAGCAAAGCTGAAATTTTAGTATGTTATACTTTGGCTATCAGATAAGCTATAATTAATTTGCCAGACCGAAATTCCGTTGCTAAATTACTGCCAGACGCCTATTTAAATCTGGCAGAGAGCCCCAATTAGAAGAGTTGGCAGATTTTGTAGTGCTTTAGCTGTACACTGCCAAGCCGTGATTGTTGCCAAAGCAATGATTGTTACTTACTATAGAAATATTTATATATATATGATTTGTCAAAAAAGGCTTAATTTATGTAATTAATGTATCAATGAATTGTAATTCTTATTTGGCTTAGTTAAATTTTGAGAATAAATTATTTATCCACAATTTTTTCTAATTTTTTTAAAAGAAACATTTATTAACAAGCCGGTCTTTGCCCGTCTAGCCAGTCATTTCCGTGTGGGGCCAAGTTTCCTTCTGCAGCGTTTAGCCCGGACTTCGCTGTGGAACCAGAAAGTGCATTTTACATGCAAACAAAAAACTACAAATAAAATACTTTATTTTAAACTATACGAAAATAACTAATAAGTATATCAATAAAGTACATAAATAAATCTTTCGCGACATAAATAATACGTTTTTCTCCATTAGCCCCTGACAAAGACACGCTCGGCACTGCCCATGGGAATGGAAGAGCTTTCAGATAAAATATACAAAAATGAGATAGCATAAGATACATGGCGATCGTTGTAAATGGGCACTGTGATATTACTCCCATAAATTGTTAATACGGTGTTCAAAATAACGGGGTCTTGTGTGCTTCTCAGCCATATATCGTTAGCTAGCCAGTCGCTTCCGAGTGGGGCCCAGATACCTTTAGCAGCGTACAGCGCTGCCTTTGTTTGGGGCCTAGAAAGTGAATTTTACATGCAAAAAGAAAAATGTAAATAAAATACTTTATTTTAAACTATATGAAAATAACTAATAAGAATATATAAAAAAAATCACGCAAGTAAAAATTTCGTGACAAAAATAATATGTTTTTTCCATGAGCCCCCTGAGAAAGTACTGCTCGGCCCTGCCCGTGATTATCTAAGGGGAAGGGAGAGCTTTCAGATAAAAAAAAATGAGATTGGCTAAGATACATGGCAGTGTGGTTTCACGCCCATAAATTGTTAATGTCGTGGTAAAAAATACAATGACCTGTGATTTTCTCACCCATATATCGTTAATACAGCGATCATTATAAAGAGGTTCAGTCATTATGCGTGCATAAATCGTTAAAATTAAATTATTTTAACAAAGCCCTTTGGGTTGCACGCCTGTCAACTGATTATACGACAATCACTGTAACGCAGCCTTGTGCATACCCGAGCACATAAATATGGCGACTAGTACAAAATGGCGCAAATCTTTAAATCCAAAAATGTATTTTGAACAGAGGAGGAAATGTAATGTATTCTGTATAAAAATTTTAATCTTATTTTTAATTTAATTTTAATTTTACGAAAAAAGCGTAAAAACAATTTATAAAATATTAAAATTAAAAAAAAACTTTTCCTTGGAAAAATTCACGCAAAATATCTAATAAAAAATCAGCTATAGTTGTCTTATTCGTCTAATCTTCCATGATCGGGTTCATAGCTGATGTTGGCGAAAACTCGCTTCAGCTTAAATAGCTGCATTACGCGTTTAACTAATTTTTAGTAGATTTGTAATGTTCCTACTTAAAACTGCAGTTGAGAATGCCGAAATGATCTAAAACGTTCGACCCCCGTTTAACCCCCTTGGTTGATGAATATTTAAAATCGCTGAAATATCTATTTAAATATTTTAGTACATTTGTTATCCTTAATTTCACGCTCCTACCTATAACTTCTACTGAGTTATGGCAAAATGACTTAAAACATTCGACTCTCATTTAACTGCTTTTAGTGGCTGAATTTCTGAAATCGCTAAAATACGTGTTTAACTATTTTTTTAGTAAATTTTTTATCCTGAATTTCAAGCTCCTACCTAAAACTGCTGCTGAGATATGGTGAAAAGACCAAAGGACCTAAAACGTTCGCGCCCCCCATTTAACCTCCTTAGTGGTTGAACTAAATATAGCTGAACTGGGTTTACAGCTTTATGGCTTACAGGGTTATAGCTTCTAAAATATAGCTGAAATACGTGTTTAACTATTTTTTTAGTAGATTGGGTAACCTGAATTTCACGCCTCTACCTAAAACTCCTGCTGAGATATGGCGTAATCACCTAAAACATTCGAGCACTCATTTAACCTCCTTAGTATATGAATTATTAAAATTGTTGAAATACACGTTTAACTATTTTTTTAGTAGATTTGTTATCCTGAATTTCTTGCTTCTACTTAAAAATTCTGCTAAGGTATGGCGAAAAGACAAAATGACCTAAAAATTTCGACCCCCTATTTAACTTTCTTAGGGGTGAATTTTCAAAAATCATTTTTTAGTCAGTGCCTATATTGTGTAAGGGAACATATCTTCCAAATTTCATAATCCTAGGAGCAGCGGTTGAAGCTCGGCATTGATTCTGAGTCATCAGGACATGTTCTTTTACAGTCCCTGGCCAAATTATTAGACGCAGTTGATTTTATTATAATTTGTTAAATATCTGGAAAGATACATGAAGAATTATCTTGAAACTTTAGGAGTGTAAACAACATGATCAACGTCATATATTTCCGAGAAGATTTTTTCTTGAAACCCCATAAGGGGCCGTCAACAAATTGAAGAAAAACGAATACGTTTTTGATAACCCTGTAAAAACCAATATCACAAAAGCGTTGAAACGGTATCACACGCTTAGGAGGCTTATTGTAATAATTTGGGTTCATTTTTATGAAGATAGGAGGTATACTCGAAGAGAAATTCAGGTTTTTATAAAAACTGTCCCAAATTTTACTAAGTTTTTTGTTTATAATTTGCAGAGTTTTTAATATAAAAACAAGTTATTTTCAGAAAATATGACAAGCAAAATTATACACAATACCCTGCAATCAGAATTAAAAAATAATAAAAATTGCATGAAAAATGAGCAGGTTTACTAAATATTTTTTCACTACGCATGCGCGAATTCAATCAAAATATACTGTGCATAATATATTAGCTAAATATATAGACCAACTTTTATGAAAGTCTCAAAAACATAGCTTGAAAATTCTGATAGTGATCGTCGATAGAATAAGCTCTAAATTCGCTGTTCCCAAAAGGAAGCAAAAAGATGAGGGGTTGTATCAAATATAGAATGAGAAACACTTCATTCTTATTATGTCAACTTTCATAAGCTAGTATATTTGGATACAACCCCTCATCTTTTTTGCTTCCTTTTGGGAACAGCGAATTTCGAGCTTATTCTATCGACGATCACTATCAGAATTTTCAAGCTATGTTTTTGAGACTTTCATAAAAGTTGGTCTATATATTTAGCTAATACATTATGCACAGTATATTTTGATTGAATTCGTGCATGCGCAGTGAAAGATATTTAGTAAACCTGCTCATTTTTCATGCAATTATTATTATTATTTAATTCTGATTGCAGGGTTTTGTGTATAATTTTGTTTGTCATATTTTCTGAAAATAACTTGTTTTTATATTAAAACCTCTGCAAATTATAAGCAAAAAACTTCGTAAAATTTGGGACTGTTTTTATAAAAACCTGAATTTCTCTTCGAGTATACATGCTATCTTCATAAAAATGAACCCAAATTATTACAATAAGCCTCCTAAGCGTGTGATACCGTTTCAACGCTTTTGTGGTATTGGTATTTACAGGGTTATCAAAAACGTATTCGTTTTTCTTCAATTTGTTGACTGCCCCTTATGGGGTTAAGAAAAAATCTTCTCGGAAATATATGACGTTTATCATGTTGTTTACACTCCTAAAGTTCCAAGATAAAACATCATGTATCTTTCCAGATATTTAACAATTTATAATAAAAACAACTGCGTCTAATAATTTGGCCAGGGACTGTATAAGTATAGAGATTTATGAAATCGCCAAAGAAGCGAAAAAAGAGCAAAACAAGAACTTCATGGCGTAAATTGTCAACCATTATGTTTATTTAATTTCTCCCTTAATTTTTAAGTAATATTATAATTAGGGTTTATTAATATTCGCTTTTAATTTTAAATAATACAATATATAATATTTTCCCTTAATTTTCTGAATAAACTTATAGTGGCTAGCAAGAAATAGGCAATGTCAACTGCTACTGTTCAAGGTCAATAGGTCATTTGTGGTTTGAAATAATACGTTCATAGCATGTTCTCTGTGTTATTGAAAGGAAATTTAATGCGTAAACTAGTAATGGAAAAACGTGTGTTTTTCGTAGCGATAATCAAGGAAAAAACCTTTTTCAGTGAAAACACGTTAAATAAGTGTAACAAATATTTTTATTTAAGCATTTATTTCGACAAATCATATATATATATATATATAATACTTTTATAGAAAGCAAGGATCGTTGCTTTGGCAACAATCATGGCTTGGATGTGTATTGAAAGTAGCCAAAGCACTACAAAAGCTGTCAACCCTTCTAATAGGCGCTTTCTCTGCCAGATTTAAATTGGCGTCTGGCAGTAATTTAGCAACGGAATTTCGGTCTGGCAAATTAATTATAACTTATCTGATAGCCAAAGTATAACATACTAAAATTTCAGCTTTGCTAAAATGACGTGAATTTGACACCTTATTTTGCCTATAAATGAGGGTCTGGCACGGTGTTGGCAACGTTAAAACGGTGCCAGACTAATAACTTAATATCACAAATAGTGAGCAGAAACAAGTTTATAATCAAAATTCATGCTAAAATGGCGTAATTTTTTCACTTTTTTACCTGCATTGCCCCTCCCCCCCACAGGTAAACGCAACCACTTCTACCAGCCAGACCGGCCGCATTCGTACTACACAATAGAGAGGGAGACTATATAGAAAAATGAGCCTTGCTAAAATCAGGTGACGAAAGTGTTGCTAGCTCTTAGACTATAGGATTATGTTGCAAACAAAAGCACTTCCTCAAATATAATTGTATCCATCAGTAAACAGAGACCAATTGCACAGAGAATAAATAGAGACCAATGTATTACAAAAATTGCAGCAGTCTTACACGGATTTTTTCAACGTTTGTACGATCCATTTAATTTAAATATCAGTATATTTTAAACTATTCTTAGCCTTTTATGAGATTAAATCGGGCAACGAATACTTTTGGATAATACTGTTATTAAAAGCCAAGGGATCGTAGAAACGCCGATTTATGTGTCAGCTCGTAGGAGAGACAAGTAAACATCACACATTCTCTATTAGCACCTATACAGTCATGATTTCCAGTCATGATTAAATATTTATTGCATATTCTCACGTAAATACGTTCGTAATATTAGTTTGCTTTTGATTATTTTTATATATTCAACACAATTCTTAATTTCAATTCACTTCAGTAAAGTTTTCTATCACCCATTTTCGGAAATCTTTTGAGAGTAAGAAAAATTTAAGGGATGAATTAGGTCATTCTCATTACAAAGCCTCACATACAAAAATGTGGACAATCGCCTATTGATGAAAGGGTGAAAGCTATGGTCATATTTTTCTTTCCTATGACGTCTAAATAATTAGAGAAGAGAAAAGAATGTTGTGGGTTAGTGTTAGTTTATTTTTAAATTTTCTTTAAAAATTTGGAATTAGTTTTACATACATTTAATTAATTAGTTCATAAATTTAGAAACTAATTCTACAAATTAATGGCATTATAAGTTAAAATATATTGTTTTTGACATTTTTTTCAATTAGACTAAAAGATGATGAATATTATTCAATTTAACAAAGTCTGAATAAATCGTAGTCAACTGCATATATTTGGAGCATTGTATGATGAAATATTCTGAACAATGGCGATACACATAGTTTTTTAGACTTGATAATTGCATTTTTACGATTCTTATCCCCACGAAAAATTACATTAGTTTTTATAAGTGTAATTTAATAACAAAGTTAATAAATTGCATACATTTTTGAGTTGCTTAGATCAAAAGGCCTCCAAATAACGTGACAAAAGTATGTATTACCATTACAAAAATTAAACTTTTATACAATTTTTTGTATGAGATAGTTAAGAGGATAAATATTTACCAGTGTGCATAGTAAGATGACACTTAAGATGGTGTTTGCAAAAAAAGCTCTTCCCACAGGACGTCCAGTCGCAAACGAAAGGTCTCTCACCAGTATGCCTTCGACTATGCCGTCGCACATGGGAACTGGTACTATACACTTTATTGCAATCTTGATAATCACATATATATCGTTTCTTTTTGGATCCACTATTTCTAAAAAGATTTAAAATATGCCTATAATGAAGAATTTTACGATAATGATATTACATACATTGCCAACATTTCGAATAGTTATTGAATATAGAAATTAGTTTTTGAAAGATTATTTTTAAAAATTGGCCTTTCAGAAATTATTAATGGTTATTTTAGGCAAATTAATAAATTGCGAAATAATAATATAAAATAAAACTAAAAATGATAAAATTTTGCCTTGCAATTTTTTTTAACCTAAAACATTCTTTTATATAGTATTACATTAAGTAAAAAATGCAGCAGATAATTCACTTTTCATATGAATCTCTACATTTTGGCCAGGTACACTGTAAAAAATGGGGAGTATAATTACGCTTAATTTGGGTTTATGAAATGCCAAATAAGGTTTAAATATGCACTAATTTTGGTGTCAACACTGAATTAAGTGTTATAATACACTTAAAATAGTTTATCTGTACTCTTTAAAAAAAAATCGGTGATATCACACACCAAGAATGACAATTTGAAATTAATTCCGGAAACCAAAACTCCAATATAGGTGTACATTTTTATCTCGCAATCCAGCTCTGTGGTGTTGAAATATACGATGACGTCAGAGTGTTGCGTCAGCAGACGACAACAGAGCAGAGAACGGAATGAACCATTTTGATTTCATTATGAAGTGCTGTTAAAAACATAAGGTAAGCCTAGTAATTATTCCTTATATATTTAATAGATAATACTAAATAGTGTTTGTATAGTTAGATGAGGGAAATTAACTAAACAAAGCATGAGAATTTTTACTTTGTTAGTTGTTTTTGCTTAATAATCCTCTTCACGCACTTGACAACACTCGATCGCTAATGTTAATTCTATATTCTATAGGCATTATTTTTCTAATATCTCGTTTGTATTTGAATAGTTTTAAATGTTTTTTTTTTTTTTTGTTTTTTACATTGGGTAGCAGAGATTGATCTCTATTTCCGCCGTTGATTACGTTTTCGATTTTCTTTGCGGATTTTTTTTAGGAAGATGCTTTTACTTTCGAAACCGGTTCCGAAAATGAAAGTATCTTCGTAGAAAAAAATCGAAAAAGTAATCAACGGCGGAAATAGAGATTGATCTCTGCTATCCAGTGCAAAAAAAATAAAATAAAATAAAATAAAATCATTTAAAAATATTTAAATGCAAACGAGATATTAGAAAAATAATGCCCTATAGAATTAACATTAGCCCTTAATAAAAAATTATCATATTTTAGAACATAATATTTAGTTCCTGTTTTATTTTTAAAGCAAAATACTTGTGGATTGCATTAAAAGAACATTTAAATCATATTTTAAAGGGGAAAAAATCAGTAGTGTATGTTGTATCTGAATAATAACGTTTAGAAATCATTGTTTATGTGAAAAAAAACAGTATTTATTGTTAAATATCTAAGCAGTCCATAGTGATTTGAATTTTCATAATTTTTCCTCTGTACTGTGAGGAGTTTTGAAATCTTGTATGCAGCATAATTAAAAGTAAGCTTATTCCCTGGACTACACTCTCTTTGTGTTTGGCTTTTCTAGAAATTCGTATTACCATTTGTTAAACATTTGCTCAAAAGCAAACTTTTGTGATTATAAAAATATAATTTGCTGCTTCCGTAGAAGATTTTTAGCTTTTGGAAATCTACTTTTATTTATTTTATAATTCTGCAATAGTTGTGATATAATTAATATAATCCTAATAACAGTATTTTTTACAAATCTTCTAGATTAAAAAATAAATGACCCCCCCCCCCACCCCCTTAGGAAAGATTCTCAGGTCACCAAATGAAACTGTTCAAAAATCGAACTTTGTTTTGGGATCCTTTTACATTTTTTAACATTCTTACAAATACTAAATTGTAATATGTATAAAAACTGCAAATAAGTGTTTTAAATTAGTTTAAATAAGTGTTTTAAAAACAATAACTTTAAAATGCAAAGTACATCCTTGATTTTGTCAATTTTTTTTATCGTATACAAATACAACTTTAAATCCTTAAGGGTAGGGAATTTTAATAAAATAATTAAAGGTTGCAACTCTTTATGAAACGGGTGAACCGCAAGCTTTTTATTTATTGTTGACATCATCACTTATTATTTCACCAGTATAATTATACACTAGTTTACACTGGAAATTTTTATTCTCCAGCCTTTTCTTTTCTTAGTATACAATGATGTTATCAACAATTTAATAAAAAACATAGTGCCTAGAATATGAATATACACTAATTTATCTTTCTGCATAATACTTTGATTAAAGGTTGCAACTCTTTATGAAACGGGTGAACCGCAAGCTTTTTATTTATTGTTGACATCATCACTTATTATTTCACCAGTATAATTATACACTAGTTTACACTGGAAATTTTTATTCTCCAGCCTTTTCTTTTCTTAGTATACAATGATGTTATCAACAATTTAATAAAAAACATAGTGCCTAGAATATGAATATACACTAATTTATCTTTCTGCATAATACTTTGATCATCTATATATATATATGTGTGTGTGTTTTTGTGCGTGCATGTGTCAGAGAGAGAGAGAAAAAAAAATATGAGCCTCCGCTACATTTTCTTGAGACCCCCCCCCCCCTATTATTCACATCTAGCTACAGCCCTAATTTTTAAATATTAGAAACTTTACTTATTTTTTCTTGATTTATGCTCTTGTATATGGTATTATTCTAAAATTTGATTTAGTTTATATTTTATCATTTTTAGCATGGAAAAAGATATTTTGGTATCCTATAATTCAAGAAGTAAATTGTTTAATTTACCAGCATCATTGGATGAATTTGAAAATGTAAGATATTTAAATTTTGCAATGTTTTTTGTAAAGAAATTAATGTTTACTATTTTCTAAACAATATTGATGTTTAATGCTACTTTATTAAATGGTACTTGTGTACTAACGCCACCGCAGCAGAAGTTGCGCTAATGTGCCAATAAAGAACAATCTTGTTGTTTGCACGCGCACACAGTTATCTTTTGGATTCCTTGTTGTTTGCTGATTTTTGACGCCATTTTTTAGTGCTATAAAAGATTGGCGGCACTTAAAAACCGCCAAATCTGTACCTACGGTGGTGTTAATACGTAAGTAAATATTAAATTTTAACTTTCTTCTTTATTGTTTCATTTTCCCCAAAATTTATCAACTTTGAACTTTAAAAGTTAAATCTAAAGCTCTATTAAAGCTGTTTTCAAGTTCACTGTGCAACAAATTCAAAATTTTCTGACACAATGACGGGCTAATTTTTAAATGTAAAGATACAAACAGTGTTGAATTCAGGAGGTGACCCAGGATGGACAATACGTTGTATGTGTCACATGTTAAAAAATATACACAATCTTTATATAAATATGTATTATTTTATGTATACTAGATGGAACCCGTCAAAACCTGACAGAAACAAATTACTATAACAATATGAGTAAAATAAGCTTCTTTATGAAAAAGTGTTTCATAAATTTTATTTTAGAAGTTCTTCGCCTAGTGAAACACAGTACTATTTTCGATGCAAACTCCAAACAGACAATCTGTAAACAACTGTGTAATGCAAATCATTTCGAAATTGCAGTTATATTCAGTACTGCAAGAAATAAATTTTCAAGGACTTATGATCATGCAAATAGTATATTCCTTTGTCCATATCATATTCAGTAAATAAAAGAACGTAGTATAAATAAAGTACATTACCCTGTGATAATACAACCGAGTGAGCTCCTATGCGCATTCTGCATTGCATCTGCTCAAAGGCACCATGGAAATTTTATGTTAAGGCGGTATTAAAAAAATATTTTTCCACGCTCAGCAACTCAAAATTTTGAGACACATTTTCAGACTCATTTTTAAAAGTAAAAACATGAAACTTGGCGGTGTGATTTATGAAGAGATTTATAAGGGACCTATGTTTTTATTTTTCGTTCAATTAATTAGAAATTGAATTACGAACATTTATTTTCACAGTATAATTTTTTTTTGTTTTCAGCGCTATCGCTTTGGAAAATTTTGTTCAAAATGTCCACTTTGACAGCATTTTTTGAAATATATTCTGCCTTTATCAAAACATTGTGACAATACAGACATTATAAAAGTTTCTGAATAAGAGAACCTGCCAATTGGAGGCATTTTAGAGCAAAATTGAATTTAAAAATATGTATCAAAATAAGCAGTTTGGATTTGAATACTCTTAAATTTTTTTTTTTAATATTTAAAAGAATGTTTTAAAATGTCCTCTTTAATCATTGTTCGTTTCAAATCCATATCTTCTAAAACACATCCATTGTTGTAAACTAATCAATTTTTATGCAAAGATGGAGAAATTTTCGCTATTGCCAAACTATGGGATTTAAAGCTAAAAATAATGATCGTGGCGTCACATTCAGTTGACGTCAAATGCGTTACACGTGCTTGTTATTTCATCAAATGATTTTTAATTGGATGTTAATGATTTTTTAATGATGTTTTACTGATTTATTAGTTACTTCATTAACTAAAATAAAAATTACGTCTTCAACATCATGATATTTAAACAGAAAAAGCATTGAAAAAATGTTGCAATGTGTAGTTACGTACAATAGATCACTTTCAACTGATATCACAAATATTTATCCAACAGTCGAGAGGGATAATTTAAAAAAATAATGTAAATAAATAAATATCAAAGATTATTTTGGTTTCTTTTTTCTTTAATGTATTGTAAATTTTATTGTTTAAACTTGCTGAGAAATGATACTTTAATGAATGGGGCTTTCCTAATTTCTTTTTCTTTCGTTTCTTTTCCTTACTTTTTTTTTTGAGATTCAAATGGCAACATTCTTTCATTTGTTTATTGGATGCTACAGTTTGGCAAATAATTTGGCGATAGTTTTTTTTTTTTTTACGGAAATTGGTTGACTGGATAATATAGAAGTACCAGAATATTTTTCTGCATTTTATAGTTATATTAATAAAAATACATTTTTAAGATTTGCTGAATCACTTATTTGTTTACTTTTTCATGCATTACATTACTGAAGATTGTCCTGTTATTCTTTTAAATATCCTCTACTTACATAAAAAAATAGCATGTGTTTTCTATGGTGTTTCTCATAAACATTGTAAAATTAAGATTATTAGATTTTATTCAACTTCAACTGTCATAACTGCTGATGAAGCAGTTATTTTTGGCGATTTTTCTGTTACCTGTAAAATGGTTGTTTTTGGTATAGCCGTAAATAAGAAAAAAATTTCCAATCGATCAAATAATTGTATTTCGTTAATCATTATATTTTCTGATTTTTAAGCTAAGAAAGAAACAATAATCATGGATTTAATTAATTTTTCAATTTTTAATCATTAATTTCAGTACACCCAAACAATTTTGATTAAATCGGTACAGATGTCACTGCACAGGGTTTTCTTTTTGGCACCATAAATGGCGATTTTTGCTGTGTATAGCAACCTGTTTTTTTATAATAAAAATGAATATATGTGTAAATAAATCAAATAATATAAAAATAATAAATTCAATTAAATGCGTGTGTGTAATAAAAAGATTGGGAAAATTGGGTTTTTTTGCCAAAATGGCGCAAAGAAAAATTGCACAAATCCCGGTGCGTCTGCGACATCTGTTCCATTAAATCATGTAAGGGTAGTTTTTATTTAATAAATAATGAATTTTGTAAGAAGCCTATGGCTATGTTAGTAAAATGGATTTTGAGAATGGGCTTGCTTTATTAAATGAGTTTTTATGAAATAGGCCTCCAATTTTGTCAGGATCAACTCCTGGTATGGTTACTGAATTTATACAAGATGTACTTGAAACTTATGCATTCTTATTTGATGTTTCAGGAGGTGTATGCTAGATTTTGTATTGATCGGACAGTATCCATTATTATACAGTTTTTTAATGAAGTTTGGCAGGAGTACATTGATGTACAAAAAGATGAAAACATTCTTCCAGGTAAGAAATATAGAATTGTGTTAGATACACCCAAAGTATTATATATTGAAAATTCAGTTCCTGACTGTGCTGAATCGAAATCATCATCCCATATAACTGAACCATTTTTCACTGATGAGAGAAATGCTTCTGGTTCCTGTGAATCATCAGAACCAGATCTATTTGCTGCAGCAACTCCACAGTCATCTTTTCCCCTAGATAATTTCACAATACCCGCTAAAGACTTTTCAAGTCGCCTAAGACAAGCTTTGCAAGATGAGGTACCCTTACCTAGGGTTTTGCGGTCAGAATTAATACATACCATATGTTCATCTGTTGTGAAACATTCAAAATATCCGACATCAGTTATGGTGACCGACATGGCAAGAGCCATTGTTTCTAAATACCCATATTTAAAAGAGTCCATTGGAACTGGATATGGTGGATGGCGACAGGCTATTCGAGATAAATTGAAAAATATGCGTAGATTTGATCAAAGTGAGGAAGTAAAGCAGAAGAAAATAACCAATAAGTTCCATAACAAAGGAGAAAAAGCGAATGAAAAGAAAGAAATACCACAGTTCAAAAAACAACTCATGGTTATTAATGAACAGGCTAGTGCTTCATCTGAGTTAAATGAAACATTTGACATTAGAAGAGATGAAATAGTCAATCAATATATGAAAGTTGCTGATTTAAAAATTAAATATCCAAACTTATTTAATAAACAGCACTTTGCTGATGAATTTTTCCGAATAACAGGGAAATCTAACATTTTTCAGTGTATTCCAAAATTTCTCAGTTTATATAATAAGCAGCTCTATAATTTATTATTGGCACGAAAAAGCCTTCCTTCATGGGTTGAAACTCTGAAATGTCTCCAAGAGCAAGCTGACACAGCAATAGCTAAAGATGAATTTCTGCTGATCTCATTACCTGTGCATTTTTCTGAAGACCAGCTATTTTTAACATACACGGTAAGTGATAAATTACAAATACTGTTATTAATTTATTTGATTATCTGCAAAAATAAGGTGTCTTTGGAGAAGAAAGGTTTAACATAAGAGTAAGAGTTTCCCCCTTCCCCTCCTCGAGGGATGTTGTGCCTAATGTTTACATAAGATAGTTAGGTAATATTTTATATGCAATGTTGCTTTCACATTTACAAAATGACAGCATTTTTTTATACAATTTTTATCGCTCTTATTAAATGTTTAAAGTTTTTATAACATGCTATTTAATTTATTTACAGTGTTAGTGACCGTACAAGACAATAACATGTTTCGGTACTTTTCCATTATACTGACACCATGCCAAAATGTATGTTAATGCATAATGTATATATTAAATGTATGCTTGGCGACAATGGTATCCGTATAATGGAAAAGTAACCATATTTTTCTTGCCCACTTTTATTTTCTGTGCATCTATATTAGAAACATTTCTTTGATATTAAATTAAAATGTCTTGGTTTGTAACATTATTTTTCTTTTTTATGAAATGTGTGAAAAGTATGTATTTTATTTGCATGTGTTAGAAATGAATTTAATGTGGTTGAAAATGATAGGAATATTATTTAGCAGTGTGCCACCTGTTATTGACTTGCATAAAAAGTATTGTTATTACATACATGTAAATGTTTAAAATGTCTTCCATTGCCCTTAAATTTTCAGGAAAAGATTTCTAAGATTCCTGCCTAATATGTTAGAAAAATCCTAGTTTTAGCTCTGCATTTAATCAAAGACATTCTTATAAAAATGATTTTTATCATGATTTAAATTTCAGTTTAAATAATATTTAATAGAGCCTCCGTACAAAGCCCTGTGGGTCGGTTTTGGGTTGGGAGATGGGGGTGAAGGCTGATTGTGCAAAATGTTGGGGATTTTCAACATTACAATTGAATAATAGGTAAAATGTAGCACTATAATAAATACGGCAATGTTTTCACATTTTATAAATAAATTATACGCCTCAATTAATATTTCACAGGTTTCTATGAAAGGAGACTGCAAATATCAGCTTTAACTATTGTTTCTCATGTTTTTATAAATTACTTTCATATGCTAAAAAAATGAGTCACTTGTCTCTAAGATTGATTAGAAGCTATAACTTTTTAGATTTCACCTAGTATTAGAAAAATATTTATCTATCAAATCTTACATTTAAATTAAACAACCCTGATAATGTAGTCTGTTTCCTTATGTCACAATCTCTTTAAAGATTTGAATTGCTTGATAAAGAATCAAACTAAAGATCTCATCAAAATGATAAATATTTGCTTGTACAAACCTTTTTTGTTGTTGTTGATGTTGCCCATATTTATGTAATTTACAATAGACTGCCAAAATAAAGCATTTATAGTCAGTTACAACAGATGAAAGAGAAAAAATACATTCTTTATTTTACATATCAGAATCTGCTAAATCTCTTTAACTGTTTGTTAAAGGATTACTAAACTTGTAGTATCAATAAATATTTCTTTATAATTTTTCTTCCTGCATGCCATACTTTCTAAGTTGGTTTGTTTTCTGCACGTTACTCTTTGTATAAGTGAAATATAGCTAAAATCTATGTGGTAAATGTTTTGTCTATAAAACGATAAATCTTGTCTTAATCTTTCTTCTACATTATCAGTTATCAAGTTTTATAATAGCATGCTTGGATGATCAAGGGTCGATCCAGGAAAATTTTGGGGTCTATTTAGAGCCCGTTCACAAAAATCTTATTTAACAAAACATTCTCCTTCACAAAATTCATTTTAAAAAAATAGACACTTTCACAAATTTCTATTCCATAAAAACATACTCTTCATTGATTATTTTTATTTCGTTATGTTTTAAAATTTGTAATTTGCCAACAAAACAAGTTCACTGAAAAGTAAAACTTTAACAGAAGGACTTAAAGAAGAAATTATTATTAAATGCTTCGTTTGAATTTGAGTTAGCTAAATTTCATCCTTTGTTACAAAATGTTATTTTTCACAAAAATATGATAAATTTCACAATAATAACTTATTTTTCACAAAATGGGCCCCAAGAAAAAAAAAAAAAACTGCATCGACCGCATGATGAGGTTTATGCTATATTTAAAGAAAAAAATTAAAATTGTATTTGTCATGCAGTGAAATCGAGTAGCACTGATTTTAATTTTAATTTCTCTTATAGGCAACTACTTCTATTGATGACATTAAGAAAGCAGGTTATTCATCGCCTCATGTAGGAATCATTGGGTTTGAGACTAAACAAGAAAAATACTATGTGCTAGCTGAGCATGAAATTATTCTCCACTGCAATTCATTATCGGAAGCAGTCACCAATCTGATAGCATCATACTTTATATTTAATTGCGAGTATCCAAAACGTTGCGTCAAAACCCTTATTTTTATAGAAAAGTTCATCTTTGACATTCAGTCAGACAAGAAGAAATTACCATCAATTGTTGTAAACTTTGCACAAAAACTTAAAAATTGTATGTAAGGATAACAATTAGAAAGACATTTTATACTTAAGTCAATTTACATTGTTTAGTGCTTTATCTTTTTTATAATCATGGTTTTAATTTGTAATTTTTGCCCAAACATAACATTTACAGTTTTTACCAAGTATCTTACTCATTTAAACTTGTTTCATAGCCAAGAAAACAATTTTTTTTTGCAATGTGCTGTTCATGACTGTCCAAATACGTTTACTAATTTTCACGCATATAAATCTCATGTTTATAGAAAACACAGGAATACATTTTCTCAAGATAGATCTATTTTTCCTGGCCATTACATATGTAAAACATGTATCAACTGTCCACAAGTAAGCTGCTTTAAAAATCTGCCAGATATTTCAAAACATTTGAATGTACATACAAAACAAAATAAAACAATATTTTGCCCTTTCATAAGCTGTACAGCCAAATTCAAAAGTTTTTCCTCTTATCGATCACATTTGAGTAGAAAACATACATATTATACGCACACTGATAAAAGTAAAAATAATTTGAATAATTGCGATGAAGAATTTTTAAGTCACATTAATTGTAGTAAAGATCCGTTAATGGACTTTGAATCAATAAATGTAGAAGATGATATAGGTGCAACTGAAGAAAATTTTGATTCAAAAATGAAACGACATGTTAGTTTATTATTATTAAAAGCTCAGGAAAAACACATGCTACCTTTGTCCACAACCCAAAAAATCTTGCAGGATTTTAATTCTTTGTTGGAAATGCAGAGTGATTATTTAATTAACAAAATTAAAAATGAAACTTCTAATTTAAGTATAAGTAATGAGAGTTTTCTAAAGATTAATGAAATTTTGAAACAAAATTGTATTTTTGAGAGCATTGATTCATTATCTAATAATTATAGGAGAATGAAGTACTATGAAACAAACATGCAAATGGTTCTTCCTGTTGAGTATATTTTAGGAAATAATAGTTTCAACAAGTCGTGTTGTTTTCATTATGTGTCTATATTAAAAACTTTGAAATTTTTGTTGATGCAAGATGATGTATTTACACAAGTTGTGAACCCTAAGTGTGACAAAGCCAAAAATCTTATAACAAGTTTTGATGATGGTAAATTCTGTAAAACTCATCCCCTGTTTTCTACCAACTTCCATTCCTTAAAATTAAATCTGTTTTGTGATGAATTTGAGATTTGTAACCCATTAGGTGTTCATAGAAAAACTCACAAATTACTGGCATTTTACTATGTTCTAGGAAATGTATATCCACAGTATAGATCTTCAACTGATATAATTCAATTAGTTATTATTTGTAAAAGTACAGATGTGAAATATTTTGGTATTGGTAAAATTGTTGAACCCTTAGTTAAGGATTTGAATATTCTTGCAACTGATGGAATTTCTGTGAGAGCTGAAACTTTTGTTGGCTGTCTGTCTTTTATTAGTGGTGACAATTTAGGAAGCAATATGATTGGTGGTTTTGTGGAATCATTCTCTAATAAAGTAAACTGTTATTGCAGAACATGCTTGTGTAATAAGGCTGAGATACAAAACACATATACTGATGATCATATTACATTGAGGACTCCTGAAAACTATAAACAACATGTAACAGAGTTGCTTGCTGATGACACAAAGTTAATTCAGTATGGAATAAAAAACAATTCTCCATTTAATTCAGAATTTTTTCATGTTACACGTGGTCTCCCTCCTGATATTGCCCATGATTTGCTAGAAGGAGTTGTCCCATATGAAACATGTTTAGTTTTAGAAGCTTTACACACACACAAAGTAATTTCTATTGATTATATAAATAAACAAATTGAAATGTGGCCTTATGGACCTTTAGATTCTATTGATAAACCATCTTTAATAAATAAAAAATGTAAAATAAATCAGACAGCTGCTCGAATGTGGACACTTGTCAGATTACTCCCGTTAATGTGTGCTGCTGTCATTCCTGAAGACAATTCATATTGGAAATTGTTTATAGATTTAAAGGGTATTGTTGAACTTATTTTTGCCCCTGTTCTCACAGTAGACCATATTGCTTATTTAAAAATTAGAATTGATGACCACCTACATTTTTTAGAGAACTTTTTCCTGATAAAATGATGATACCAAAGCAGCACTTTCTTATTCATTACCCTTCTCACATGTTAAATTTTGGGCCTCTCCGTCACTGTTGGACATTGAGATTTGAAGCGAAGCATTATTATTTTAAGAGACTTGCTGCAATAGGAAAAATTTTTAAAAATATAACTCTCACATTAGCAAATCGCCATCAATTACGTCAAGCATATTATGCTTGTAATTCAAATGGATACCTTCAGCATAATAAATCGGTTGGGATTACCAAACCACTTGAATTAAGTTCTATACAACCAGAAGCTGCTCAGGTTATTGTGAAAGACAAAGGATTTACTAGGGAACTATATTCTGTTTCACACTTTACTATTAACTTTTTAAAATATGTTAGTGGTTTATTTATTGTTAGGAAATTAGTTGAAGAAGAACCAATTTTTTCAAAAATTTTGCTCATTATAACAGATAGTGATAAAGTTTTTTTTCTTTTAGAAGATTATGAGTGTGTTTTCAATGATCATTTTGGTGCATATAAAATTAAAAAAATGTCTAATAAGGACTGTTCAAGATTTTTTTTTATGGATGCAAGTCTCTTGCAATTTAGATATCCATTTTCCAGCTACTACAAAAATGGAAACTGGTACATTGTCTTAAAACATATTTTGGTAACATTAAATGATGTTTCATACATGGAATGTAATACTTAAGATTTTTTTTTTGTTACATATAAAAATTGTATAATATTGTGTGTAATATATCTTAAGTGGGCAATTTGAACAGTACAAATCCAAAATGACAATTAAAAAATTGTGTAAGCCTGTTTTGGGTTTAACTGTAGGTATACTATTTTGGTTAATATCAATATATTTAACCATGAAATGTGTTTTGATAATGTTAAGTAATAATTATATGCTGTTTGTGTGGTTTGGTACACTGCAATATGCAATTTTTTTTTTTATGATTAGCTAAAACCGTTCTTTACTTTTAACCTTGACTTATGCTTTTTTATGTGCTTATAAAAATCATTTTTTTATTGTGAAATTGCAAATATACTGATTTGACCAAAGGCTTACTGTCAGAACTTTGCCCACCTAAGATATGAGTAAGTAAATGTCTTCAGAGAAAATTCTATAATTTTTTTTGCTAACTTTATGAGAAAAGTATGTGTCTAACCCATTGGTCTGCAAGCTGTTAAGAATTATTATAAGCATTGCTTGCCTGTTCAAATTAAGTTAGGTTATTTTGTTTATTAATGCATTCAAATTTCTTTAAGATATTTTGAATTTAACTTTTTTTCTTTCTTCACTGTATTTCATTCGTTCTTTCTTAGTTATTAGTCTCTGATTATTTTCATATAATACTTTTAGTATTGACAAATGTGTATTACACTTTCCAATTCAGTATTAGTTAAATAAATATCATAAAAGTTATTTTGTTCTTAATTCTTACTATTAAAATTTTGAATAAATTCTGCATACATGGTTACCTGATTATTCTATTGACCAACTAAGTTATAACCAGAAATGTAAGATGTGTTGGGATGCCATAGTTAAATATCACTAACAAGTAATACTTGTAATTAAATCCAATTAATTTAAGCTTCTTAAGAGTGATATTTTAAAATTAATTTTTATTTAAAGTGAGTAACATTTTCCTTGGGGTATTTCTTAAGAAATTTATTCAAAACGCAAAACATTCATTACTAGGATAATAAAATATTAGGTGTTACAAAGTCTAACAGAATTTCCTGACTAAGTTTATTTTAACATTTATGTAATCACAACATTTATATTGTTAAATTTCTATATGAAATTCTTTTTAATTATAACTGTAATTGAATAAGGTTTTATTAATGGTGGCAACAAAGTTGCTATCATAATTGTTGTAATTAAACACCCGATAAATCTTGCAGCACCAAATTATTTTTTATAGCTCTTTTCAAGTCTTTGACCGGAAATATGTCGTCCCAAATTATCCTAAGAGAAAAGGTGATTGAAAGGTTATGGATATTTACGTAAAGCTACCGGCATTTTTACTGGATTTTTCTTCTTTTGATTAAAAGATAACATATTTTGAAACATCAGTAAACTTTTATAATTAAAATTAAAAAAAATTATATTGAGGATTTCAATTACAGATTTGCGAATTGACTTTTAAATATCCTTTTCTGAATCAAAGAGAAAAAGATCTCTAAATTTTCTGTAAACTGTTATACATTTATATAAAACTTAGACATATTTTTCTCTTTGATTCAGAAAAGGATATTTCAAAATTAATTCGCAAATTTGTAATTGAAATCCTCAATATATTTTTTTAAATTTTAATTATAAAAGTTGTTTCAAAATATGTTATCTTTTAATTAAGAGGGGAAAAATCCAGTAAAAATGCCTGTAGCTTTACATAAATATCCATAACCTTTCAATCACTTTTCCTCGTAGGATAATTTGGGACGACAGATTTTGAACACCAAATTTGGTGTGATGCTGCATCGAAGTGGCATATCCTGAATTAGTTAGTAGGACACCCAATTTGGTGTTAAAGCACACCAAATTGATGATGGTGTTTCTTTACACTAATTTTTGGTGTTTCATTACACCAATTTACAAGGGGTGTTTCTTTACACCGTTTTTGGTGGCAACTTTGTTGCCACCATTTTTGGTGTAAAGTAACACTAATATTTTTTACAGTGTAGAAGCTTACCTTCCCATTTTCAGAGGGGAATACAATTCACAATCAGAGGTTTGTGTTCCTGTTGATGTAGTTGAAGTTGAAGCAATGGCTAGATTTAGCGTATCGGTTTCCGTAACTTGAGAATGCGTATTAGGAGTGCTCGCTGCTGCATATTGGATCACACTTTGCAGTTTGTTAGGATCATGAGGATCTTGTTGTAGTTGATCTGAAATGTATATACAATTTAGTAAAATTATATATTACACATCAATAATGAATTTGATTAGACTATATGACATTTCTAATGACTCTCAAACCGCGTTTGTAGATTAATAAAACAAAGTTCACATGAAAGTTTTGAAAAAAAAAATTCTTTAATGAATGTGGGCAGGGATGCCTGTTGAAGTATTCCTATTAGCACATTTCATTGAATAAGACTAACATTTCAAAGTAATTCTAAGGTGAATAATCTCGATTTGTCCCATAAGGACAGAGGTACTTTTCTCCTTGCGCCCTTAGCAATGTCATAATATTTAGTATAAAACCACACTCAACACCCTCTGTACACTTCCCTAAAAACACACCCATCAAGAGCTTGAAGCTATACACTTTTTCAATTAAGATCAAAACAAATTTTGAATAAATATAGCAAGTATCACAATGTTTAATAATGAATCGCATTTGAAGACCTGTGTGAAAGTGAAAGTTAATAAAAATTAAAATTCTAATAATTAAAGCCGTAACAGTTTGACTGCCACAGATTGCGACGAAGTTGCTTTTCGGGCAGACCATTTACAAAGTGGTTTTCAGTATTTATTGAGTCGGTTCAACTGCGGCAATGTTTGTGAAGTACACGAAGCATTAATGTATGAAGTTGGAATTCAAAAATTATCAAATTTGAGTTATTTTTAGAAGTTGAAAGTCAGAATGAAATCTCTAAACACTGCTTGCAGGTACACTTTTTTATGGTAATAAATTAACAATAGCCCTATTTTATAAGCCATAAATATTCTTCAATGAAATTATTGATGTATAACTGCAAAAAGAAAAAAAAGGAATGTTGATTTTACGGTATAATACTCGCACCCCCTGCTTTCCGTATTATAGCGTAAAATTAATGTTAATAAACAGTAAAATAAGCAGTAATACACTGCCGCGCATGCGAGGTAGCCGTTAAATCACCATTTTTTATTTATTATTATTTTTTGCAGTGTATTCGTGTGGTATGGCGCCTTGGGAAATATTGGTGGCACACATATTTGTTTGCCATAGCAGTCAATGTGTTAATTTGATTAATTTCCTCCTTGGTAGCATATAATTAATATGTAAACAAGCTGTACGAAGCACTTCCAGAATAACGTATTTAATATTCCAATATTAAGTTTTATTTAAATTAAACAAAACAAAATGTAAAAAAATAGCGTAATGCTTTCAAAACTATTTACAATTTTAGCATTTTAGCTTTACCATGACAGCTTAACCCATAACAATCTGTAAAACAAAACATCGAGTAAAATTCTAATCAGGTTTTCATTTCGAGAAGTAAATCCTAGTTTGAACTTTTATTCGTTGACAGAGTTAGGGCATTAGGGTGGATCGAAATTTTTTTTATCCCAATTTCAAAACTTACCTATAGAAAAAGATGTTCTATTGTATGGAGATTAAGTGAAAAAAAATAAAAATAATAATTTCAAAATTTAATACAGCCACAATTGGGGTTGAAATTTTGAAAAAATGGAAAAAGACCTAATTTTGGTTAGATGATTATTGATTCAAAATAATTGTTTTAATATTAATCAAAACCTACCTATTCAGAAAAGATGTTCTATTGTATGGAGATTAAGAGAAAAATAATTAAAAAAAATAAATTTCAAAATTTAATACTGTTAAAATGTAGTTCAAATTTATATATTTGAGTCTTTTTACGTTAAAAAATAGTGATTTTTGTTTAGTGAAACATGCATTTAGTATTTTTAAATATTAATTGCAATAAGAGGACATTTACCTGGTTACAAGAAAAACTTTAGCTTCTTATTTAACAGCTTCTTTGTTATTAAACCAAGAAAAACCTATAAAATCGTTGAAATTACAGTGGGCGATAATCACGTTTGGTGTTGAAAATTGGTATGAGGTTTCGTGATTCGGTACGATGTCTTATAAAACTGTCTCTGCTGTGTGGTCCACAGATAGCAGAAGATGCTTCCGTGCTTGTTTTGGCTATCCGTTCTGTAGCTTGAGTGTGGCACGGAAACCCCTTGATAGTAGATATTATTGCCGCCGGCATAATTGCTGGATTTACCATTGCTTCTGAAATCATGTCACTAAATTGTTCAGTTAGTGGAGGTTCTGTCACGTTTTCTCATTTAATAAAATCAATATAATCCGTTGCACAAAGGTCAAAAACTGGTAAATTGAAGATACGGATATTATTCGTTGGAATGTTTGGGACTGCAGTAGACAGTTTGACTTCGCGTGCTTTAGAATTCTTCGAAGGCCCAATTGCCTTATGCGAGTTCTGTCGTCAGCTAACATCGATATCAGGATATTCTCAGGATGTCCAAAAAAACAATTTCTCCTAATAACAGGGTTTATGACGTCCTTCATACATAAAGTCTGAGAATTCTGTTCGCGGTTGTAAGCCAACTTTTGTGGCAAACATTTACGGGTTGTTCTTCGATAGACTTTCGGTGCAATGTCCGAAGTTGATGGTTTCACAAATTTCTATTAAGTAAAGTTGATCAGTACTTAAGTCTTTCTTGTTAGTCACTTCACATAATGTGTAATCGATTGACATGAATGAAACTACAGGTAGCTTCTCACATCCAGCCAATAATTTTTTAATTTCACCAGTGAAGCTTCTGGGTCCAGTCGTGGTTCCATCCACGCACGCGAAAAGATAACATAGTGGAGCTCATTGGCGTATAACTGGTACACAAACCAGTGTAGTGGACGCTTCAGGATCAGTTCCATATTTCGAATAACACCTCCTGTGACACCTGTGTTAATAGATGTTCCGTCGCAACTAACTTTGTTACATCTATATTATTGTCAACGCAGGACAAAAAATTTACGATGTGTTTTCCACTGGTTTGCGCTCTCCTGGAATTTACAGATACACTGTAAAAAATACACATAAAAAAAGTAGAAGGACACTAAACCTTTTTTTTCTAAGAAAAGCACAACTGATTAAAACAGTAATCAAAAATAAATTACGACTAGAATTCGTTTTTCATAATATGAATTCTGTTGCTTACATGAAACACTGTAAAAAAAAGAGAAGGACACATAAGTATTTTATATGAAAATTAAAGTATTGGTAAGAAGTTTTCTTTCCATTTGCCTTTACCACTTTAAAGACTCTTTTTGGCATTGAATCATAGAGTTCTTGTATTTCACTTTGGCAAAAATTGTCCCAAACATCGTTAGGTGCCTTCCGAAACTCAACAACAGATTCATACTGTTTTCCTCTACTGTATACGCGACGAACTAATATCGCCTATTATTTTCAACTATGTTCAGGTCAGGAGTTTTAGCTGGCCATGGCAAAACACGAACCTTATTTGTGTGGAACCAACTTTTAACACCAGTAGCTGTGTGAATCGCTGCTCAGTTTTGTTGAAATATCCAATCTTCTCCTCCTAATTCTGTAGCATAGAAAAGAAGTTCAGATTCCAACAATCGGATGTAATCTTTAAGGTTCTGATGTCTACCGTGCAAAAAAACCAGACTCGTTCGTCCACGATATCCGACTGCTAACCAGACCATCAAACTTCCCCCTCCCATTTATCAAGTGAAATAAAATTTTTCATTCTTTATACAATGTCAATAGAACTGATATCCATCAGGGCCATCTAAATTGAACTTTTTCTCATCACAGAAAATGACAGAAGTCTATTCTGGGGTATAAGACATGTGATTTCTCGCCCAAAATAAGCGGTTAACTATATGCATTTTTGTCCACTTTGGATGGTGTTGTCTCTTCTTGAAAATGAAGACTTTAGACTTTTTTATGTAGTTATATACAGTTTGACGTGACACATGTGTTAGCTCATATTCGGACCTTTGAAATTGTAGAATCTTTTTTTTTTTTCAACTCTCGGATAATTTTTCTTTCATCACGAGGCGTCAGTGTTTTAGGTCTTCCTGTCTTTTTTTAGTACCCGTGATGCTCTGTATTTCTAAGATAGTTTGCTATTGCAGTGTTTTACTAACATTAAGCAATTTAACAATCTGTCTGATGCTTTTGCCCTGTCCTTTAAATGCTATGGCTTGGCCTTTTTGAAAATTATTTAAAAGTATTCCTTTAGGCATTCTGAAAAAAATAATCAATCTAAAAAAGGATATATTATATGTATATTTTTCTTTGACAAAAACAATAAAACAGTAATACTTACTTACCTTATCAATTTTCCACAGCTGTCCTACTTATTTTACAGCGTGATAATTAGCTAAGTTCATTTTTCTATAAATAAAAATGTGGTAGCATTTTACTTTTTATTTCACAACAAAAGGATGATTGTAAAATGCTACCCATAAAAATATCAGACCGTAAATGTAGGTAATCACCACGTACACAATTAAGTAAATTAAAAAGAAATCAAGTGTCCTACTTTTTTTACAGAGTGTACGTGGCCGATGCACTCGGAACAAGGTTATTTTACCAAGCTTACGTGTTCTTCAATATAGAATTTTAATATTTTCTTCTAGTGATATAGTCCTGTCTTTATGTACATCGAAGTATAAACCAAATTGGTCATGGTGAGAATCTTTCACGACTGACTGAGACGAAAGAGTGGTTCTTGCTTTGTTCTCTCATATCGAATTTTAATTCTGTCAACGACGTTGGATACATCGCTTTGTGAGATAATGCCCCCATCTTGAAGCACAGCTGACGCAATGGCAGTGCCTACTCGATCGGAAATGCAAAAACGGTCCAATGTCTTGGCTACGACTGGAAATTTCGTCATTACAGGTGTGACAGTGACACAGTCAGCGTTTTGGGCTCCGATTTCAAATATAGCTGATGATGAAGAAAAGTCAGTATGCTCGCACATACGCTGCTTCAATTTACACCCGCTATTCATATCTTTTGAACTGGAGGAAACATCAGGTAGTGTTTTGTTTCTCTCCACGTATCACTAGCTTTAATTTTCGTTTTTCGGCCTCAGTTATTTGTAAAGTGACTTTCTTATCCAGTGACCCGATTACCATTTTCCTTTTAGTTTGCTGGTCTAATAGAAATTTTCTCTGGTTCATTGGTACTTTCCGTTCTTTCTTACAGAAGCAAATTTCAAATGATTTACAAATACATGCCGATATAAAAAATAGAGCATTTGCTTTTTTCCGGAAAACGTCAATCTGATTGCGATAGCTTTCAATCCCTTTTCTGGCTTTGTAAGATTTAAGAAGACCACGATATTTGTTCTGGTATGGTCGAATTTTTGTCAAATTGCTAAAATGGTCAATTATTGGGATTGAAGCTCGTTTCTGGATATCTTCTGACTTATTAGCAACTTTTTCACATGAGGAGGAAAATGTAGATGTAGACAATGTTTCCTTGCTTCGGTTTTCTTTGAATGCCAACATACGCACTTTATTACGCTTTCGTAGGTAGGAAGCATATTCATTGGCCTATCACAGCCAGACCAAAGTATAGTGCAAATCATGTCTTTTCTTAATCGCCATGGTGCAATGATATTCAAAGTCCACTACGCAGCACAATACACAAACAAAGAAATCTTACGCAATGAAATCGAAATTTATTTCACTTTGCGAGAACAGCGCCCGATTTCGTAAGCCGCTAGCTTTGAACTGAGCAAGAGAGCAGTGTTGTTGTTTCTAATCCTAAATGATCTATCCAATAGGCTAGACCAAGTCCATGAGCCCAAGAATTTGGAAGCAGTCCAAAACGATGAAAGGACACTCCAAAATGTCACTCCTGGTCAAGTCCAAACAGGAAAGAAGGTGGTCAGTGGTGGATGGTGCAGTCTTGCACTTTCCACAGATGGGGAAAATCTTGATACCGTTGTCAAATGTCAGGCATCTCAAGTGTCCACTCAAAAATGTTGAAATAGCAGACTGCTGGTCTCGGCTACCCCCAAGAGTAATAGCTCCTCCAAGCTTTTTGCCACAGTACCAGTTGTGAACTGGAGGGGAACGCCAAGATATGTCGAGAGTATATTTTTCTCTTGAACAGTTCTCCAGAAAAATCAAGGTGGAAGTGTGCGGTGTCAAAGAGCGGTGTCTCTTTAAACAATGTATCTGCCATTTCATTTCCGCCAATGCCAACGTGCGAAGGGACCTAATGAAAGAATATGTCATGGTAGCTGGAAAGTCCAGCTACCATGTCAGTAGAGATAGAATATATAATGAAGATCAGTCACCAACGTCAGTACAATTTTGTAGGCATATCGTATGACGTTGGGAAGATTTCATGACGTAGCGCTTCCGACTTATGGAGGGGTGGAAGGCTAAAGCGGGAGACAAAATCTGGAATTGACCTTTTTTTAAAAATCCAACCCCCTTGCAGCAGTATTAAGTTTTGAAATTATTTTTTATTGTTTTTCTTTTAATCTCCATACAATATAACATCTTTTCCGCTTAGGTATGTTTTGATTATAATTAAAACAATTATTTTGAGTCAAAAATCATCGAACCAAAATTAGGTCTTTTTCCAATTTTCTTTCAAAATATCAAACTCTTTGCGGCAGTATTAAATTTTGAAAATAATTTTTTTAATCCTAATATCCATACACTATAACATCTTTTCAGCATAGCTAGGTTTTGATTAACAATATTTTTTTAACCATATAACAGCGATCCACCCTAGTACACATGCCGGTTTGATGCCACCTGAGTCGAACAGCGTAGGTGTGGAGTAATGCTGTATGCTGCAGAGGGTGGAGGTGCTGGCATCTTGGTGGAGGAGGATGCTCTCCTTGGTGGAGTCATTAAGACGAGGGGAATATTTTGGATTTTTTTTAATAATTTAATTTTTTTTATTTTAATTGGGGGACTAAGAAATTTTTGAAGCAAAAAATTTTTGAGTTTCAACGGACTTATTTTGAAACATTAGAAATATATAATCTATATCTACGACGTTTCGAAAAAAAATGTTAAATACAAAAGTTACTTTTTTTGTGTAGAATCCGAATCTGCAATAAAAAGGGAGGTTACCATTTAAGATTTCAAAGTTGCCTCCCCTTTCCTCCAAGGGAGGGCATAGTTGGGGGTCAACTTCGATGTCCCTAACTACATTTTTCAAAAATATTGAACATGCAGTTTTCCGTATTTCAATCCGATGTATATTTCTAGAGTTATTCGACCGTTTCCAGACTTTTCAATGGAAACGATTCTTACTGCATTGCACTCGATTACAGCGCCATCTACAACTTTCCGTAGAAAATGTTCAATACAAAAGTTACATATTTTTTCCCGTAGAATCCGAACTGCAATAAAAATTGGGGTTATCATTTAAAATTTCTAAGTTGCCCCCCTTTCCCCCAAGGGGGCAGCTTTGATATCCCTAAATAGATTTTCAAAAATATTGAACATGCATTTTGCCGTTTTTTAATCCGATGTATATTTCTCGAGTTATTAGACCGTTTCCAGACTTTTCGGACACCCTGTATATGCACTAAATGCATAAGAAATAAACATTTTCATAAACTTTATATATTACAGAAAAACTAATTTTGCATATTTTATACGAACACTTGTGGTATGAGAAATGATTGCTACTATTGCAATCCCCATGTGAGAAAAGGATAATCAACGAATCTTATTAGTGTGTCAGTCTTATTTACTCAAAATGCTCGAAAAAGAGCGATTTTGTTTAGAAATAATCATTAAATGTGAAAATGATTGTTTTTCAGTTCTAATATTTTAAAAAATATAGATCGTTTAACATTTTAAAACATCTATCAAATTCATTTATAATCATATTAAAAAATATATACATAAACTAATCTTACCTCATTCGCCTGCTTGTTGATCACAATCCTTCTCACGTCTTCAACACACGACTAGAGCATGAGAAACATACGTCCTACTTCTATAGTAGTTAGGACAGAAATGATTTTAGTATAACTCCTTATTTTATCACTAATTTATCACGTGGTAGATTAGTAACATTACGTAATTTGACGACATCAAGAATAAGGGGATTTATATCGATATGTGGTATCGATATGTTATAATAAATAGGTATTATTGCAATAAGCATGTTCCCTCTAATTGATTTTTATAATAATTTTTTTATTATGCAAAGTAACTATCAAAGCATGTGATTATTAACAAGTGATTTGCGGACGTCACTGATCGCGATAACATTCTAGATAAGATTCACTGATAAGAATCTATTTTTATTCATTTCCTCTAAAGCAAGTGTACGAGCTCGTCGTAGAGTTTATGTAAGTAGCCTTCCTATATATGTTTAAAATTATTTTCATGATATGTGAACATAGTTTTATTGTTGTTTTTTTGTTTTCAACATGTTTTTTATGTAGTGTAGGCAAAAAGGAATACACTAAGTGTTACAATTCAAATTCAATCTTTATTAATATGAAGACATCCACGGGGATACAGTGCGTTTAATAACAGGTTCTTTCTTCTTTTTAGCCTTTACAAAAACATTTTGAGGCAATAAAATCTTCTTAGATTTCAAAGTCAAATATTAATTTTTTATCATACTATCAGGAATGCCTTTCGTAAAGATTGTAAAAAGGACTACGGGGTGATTAAGTGGCGGTTTTTTGTTAGTAAAAAAATTAAATGAAAGTGTTCAGCCATATTAGCCCTTTCCAATATTTCTCCATTATAGATGACCGCTCCATTTCGATTCCATTTCAGTTTGCTAGAATCAGACTTCAATAAGTTCAATGAGGCATCAGCTTGTTTCCTCATAGGTTTGGGAACAGTGGATAGAATAAATTGCTCATAATCGTCTTCGTCTCGTTCCAGTAGAAGGTTCTTTCAAAAGGTTCTTGTTTCGAGGGTTCTATGCGTCCATCCTCATCCGGTAGCTTTATTTTCTAAGGCATGTGGTTTTTTTGCAATTTCATTTTCCTTTTTAAATGCTCATAGTATTGTTAAACTTTTTGATTGTCTAGCAAATGGCTATTGAGTATTTTGGACATTGCCACATCGAACTCAATTAAACTGCGTCTCGTTAATTCCTCTTCTGGTACGATAGCATATTTAGTTGCGTGCTCCATTGATAAGGCCGGATAAAGCACTAAGGGCAGCAGGGATTAAATTATTTAGCAAGTTCCCTTGTTGAACAATAAGCTTTTTTTCTGAAATAAGGCGCTTTTTTCGATATGTGAATAAATGTATATTCCTTTTCAATACGTTATGATTGCACTCGCAGATAGCTTTGACAGATCGTGAAGGTAATTTTTTTAAAGTTATTTGCGCACAAGTTTTGATCAAGTTTGAATCAACTCTAAATCACGAAGCTGGTTCTTCGCTAACGTCAAGATCGAAACTGAATTAAGAACCAAATGTCATTATTTTTAAACCCTTTTTAGGTGCATACAGGTATTGTGTTTGGTAAGGCTAGGTTACGTAGACGGTTACCCAGTGGCTTCCGGGTTCTGTAGATTTGTCCTCATTTCAGATGAAACAGGCAGGATATCGCTCGATCTTCGTAGGCAGCTGATCATTTGGAAAAACACCCTTTCTTTCTTCGGAGTTCACTCCGAAGTTTCGGGAGTCTCGGGAGTTTCGGGGTCACTGGATCACGGGATAAAATCTTGTCGATTTTTAGAGTTCATGATTTTTAGTTAGGAAAGTCGCAGATCACATGACGTGATTTGTTAATTTCAATAATAATTTCAAACTCTACATAAAGTAAGACAGTAGTCGTTTTCAGTAAGGACTCTGTGAATTTAATTTCAATACGTAGATTTCCTCGATGCTGGAAATTGGGGTGGGGACCATCACATAAATCAGGACTCAAATTGATTACATATAACGTATGCACGTCAGCAAATTATTCACGTGTTAAATAAATGCCGGTATCTCGATTAAAGCCAGAGAACAGATGATGATATGCTCGTATGTAGTTGTTTCCGTCGAAATTCAATTCCAAGGGCTCTGCAGGTACAGGTTGTCCATCCACGTAGTCACTTAAAGTTTACTTTGTAATGATGAAAGTAAAAAGGGTTCAAATCATATTGACCGGTATAAGCACTATTTTCTAACTGACCAAGAATGCGACGTTTCAGCATTGCCCCTAAAAACACATGATGATATAAATGATTTACTTCCGGTGGAAATTGAATAGGTCTTACACAAAAAATGATCAATAGGATATTTCGCAAAAGTTTTCTCCAGTGCTTTTCGATAACCCAGTAGTACCTCTGTACAGACTTTCACTTTCTAAAAAACACAAAGGTATGTTCTAAAACGACTTTATCGCTGGAGAGTGGTGGTTTGGTAGAATCGACCTTGGTCATCAGACAGAACTCAAGTTAATTCCGGGTCATATTAATTTTCAAGTCTACCATATTCAAGAGCAGGCAATATTAATGGAAAATGTAACAGTGTAGGGGTCCGATCATATCGAGGGTTTGGCTATTTTTAGTCAGTTCAAAGCGTTTCTTTAATCCCGTATTTCATAGGGTTGGATCTGTTTGTCAAATTCCCGTCTTTGTAAAAACATTCACATTCCAATAAACTTTTCTTAGCGTCTTCTCCCTAGTTCGCAGGGTTTCAAGATAGGCACGAAAGGCATACGCATTACTGGAGGAGGAGATCTTTCTGTCATTAAAACTGTCGACCACTCGTGAAAATAGGGCATGTAAATTAAATTGACAGGCATTGCACTATCGGTCTCCGTTAAGAGTGATCCATCAGACTTGGTAATTTTCACTTTCACATAGCTGGAGGAAGCTGATAAACCATTCCCCGAAATGATGAATTCCACAGGTCCTCCATCTCGAATATTGGCAAGGGAATGGTATTCGACGAAATATCCTTTTTCAATAGTCTTTTGGGTGGGTGGGATTAAAAAGAGATACTATTCGGATTTGGCGCAGGCAGCAGAATCATTATGAATGAGTCCAGCGTTTTCTAAACAAAAATATCATGTACTTTCACTTTCTTGGCTTGACGTGGAATGACGATTTTGTTAGAACGTTTTATCTGTTTATACCGATGACCTGATATTACGAGCGGTATTTTTGTCGAAAATGAATCTTCACGTTCAAACGTCCTTAAATCACCCAGGTACGTCCTTATAACGATTTCTAAAGAATCAAAAGGATTTTCAAGTGATCGGTAAGTAATGCGGTCGATTAAATGTAGTACAAATCACTTCGACGACTTTTCCAGTCACATTCAAAATTCGTAACAGGAGCACTAAGCCATCACTGACTACTTGCGTTTCTACAATATTCGAATAAATCATCAGCACTCTATAATGTGCACACACATCTGCTACATATAGACTAACGACGGTTTGTTCAGTATTGCTGTCTTTGGAAACATTTTCACACGCCTCGAATCACAACATTCCAGTTTCTAATATCACTTTAGCGTTGTCACACACATTGATGGTCACTCTTTTCGTGACTGAATAAAAGGAGAAAGCTATTTTCTTTTCCAAGTCTGGAATTGCAATCGTTTTTAAAATATCAGGTACAGACTCATAAAATCCTGGTGGAATGCGTCTTGCAATAACCTTTCCCTCGTTCAAGTCGAATCCAATCAAGTTTGTATGATGATTCCCGTTATACCAGGTATGCGGGTAAATAAATTCCATAAGACCCACTTCCTATTCGCCTCTCAGTTCAATAAGGGTGGGCAATCTTAACAAAATGAGAAATTTTATTACCAGGAAAATAATTCCTAGAAATGTCCGATGGTAACGTCAGGTAGAACGACATATTGATAAATGACCTTTGCTCTTTCAGGCATTCACTTATAAAGACTTTAAAGCAATGGAGTGAATCAATCGATTGAATTTGTTAGGATATCCATTAAATTTCACAAATTATTTCACACATTTTATTCGAGTGCGCTTCTCTAAAATTTTTTCAATCATATAAGTCTCTTTCATTTGCGCTTTTTGCGGGTAGAAGGGTCCTTGGATGGGTTCGTCTAACAAGTCCTTCATTCGATAGACAGGGGGATATCTCTGTACACACTCAGTCACCACAAAGAGTTCTTCCATCCAATTGGGTTCATATTGTTTTTTAAAAGTTAATTTTTGTTCCGAAATCCGCACTACATCGGCAGGTTGAAACACATAGGGTTTGCTTTTCACATTTTCCAGGTCTCCGTAGAGAGTAAACCACACATCACTTATTTTTTCCCGCGTCACTTCAGCGGGGATTTCTGAAATAGGTAGGTAGGATTATAACTGTCTACTAATTCACTTAATAAATCGATATACCAATACATATGATTGTGCGTAAAATACTTCCACATTTTTGTATTCAGGGTGCGGTTAAAGCATTCCACCACCGACACCTTGTACTTCCACATTTTCATTTTCACGGTGCGGTTAAATCGTTCGACGACTGAGGCTTGGCACTATTATGCGTCGTGAAAAATAGAATCCCTTCTTCTGTTAATAACATTTGCAAAGGTTTGTTATTAAATTCTTTTCCAGCATCAGAGTGTAAAAACTTTCTCGTTATGAAAGTAGATCGAAATGCTATCACAATTTATTCCCCTCCTTTTGTTTTCAAAGGAATCCCACGCATATTTAGACAGAATGCTATACACGTCAGAAGGTATCGAAACCATTGATTTTGCTTTCGTAAACTGATGAGATCCGTCAGATCGGCCTACCATTCTTGATCCATAATGTAAATGATCACTCGGTTCGTCGGTAAGTGTCTCCGTACCGGTTTGTGAAGCCTATACGAATCGGCGCCGCTCAACCCTTTCTTAATAGTCTTCTTCGTTACTTTGCCTTTTTAGAAGCACGATACAGTGCATTTACGCTAGCAAAACTTGCTGCGTGACTTGGAGCTGGATAAATCGCCTTCATTGCAACATAACACTTGAGTATTGCTAACATTAATTTTAAAACTCATCGTCTTCCGTTTCAGACCACTTTTTCCCGTGACGTCACTCATACAATAAACCCGTACGCTACTGGCCTCGTCTTTAAATACTCTTTCGAAGGCATGGTTGTGAGACTGGAAAAACACAGAGTCATGATTATATACGAGGGTTCGAATCTCAAGAACACCAGTATTTAAAAATAAAAAGCTGAAACTATTACATACGGATTACAGCAGTGAAAAATTATAAATAATTTTATTCATTTTTATCATTTCATTTTATTCATCTATTTTATACTGAAATGTATATAGAAGACTGGGTGATAGAAAATATATCTCATATTGCATGAAATCACGTGGTGTCACTAATCACAGGTTCGCATGCTTTGATAGTGTAGTCACTATGCATTATTATACAAATAATTTAAATTGCAGTTTATTTTTTAAATCAATTAGAGGAAACATGCTTATTGAAATAGAACCTCTTTATTATGTATTATACCATACCTCTAATCGATATAAATCTGCTTATCAATAACGTCACAGATTAGGATGTATCCCATGGAAATGTAATTTAAGAGATAAACGAACACATTACCGTTCAATCCTTTCAAGAGAAGTGCAGCAAACTGTCGAATTTCGGTGAAGTCCAGTATATCGTGGTTCAAATTTTTAGGTAAGAAAAATTGATATGATTTAAAATTGTTCAAAAATTTATATGTTATATGGTATAAATGTTTTTCCATTACTGGAACTCAAAATTATAATTCGAATTAGACAAACTAAATTGTAGAATTTATATATATATTTTATAAAAACAAAGTCAAAATGTTAGACTAGTTATTTATCCTATTCATTCCTCAAAAGAAATTTTTAAGCCAGAATACTAAAAACTCAAGTTAGCATAGTAAAATTACAAGTTCCAAACTGCATAAACGAATGCAATTTAATTTTAGTTTTATGATATTTAATTTTAAAACTATGCCGAATTCTACAGATATTCGATAAAATACCATTAAACTATCTAAGGAATTGTACCAAATTACTTTCCAAGCCTTATCGTATCGTAGATAAAGGTTTAATTCAAGTTAGGATATAATTTATTTTAAAAAAATCTGGAAATCATCTTTCAAATATCTAAAAATATGAAATTTTAGTCTTAATTCAGTCGTGTTAAAATAAGTTGGATAGAAAAGAACATTACGCATAGATAAGATTACCTCGCATTCGAGAGTATTGTGTGTTAAAATCAGTGGAATTTTTCATTCATTAGTATCCTTTTTGTACACGCGCTAATTTTGATAGTATTTTCTGAAAAATCTTTTGTCTTCACCAAAAAATGAAAAACATGTATCGATTACATAGTTTCTGAAAAAAAAAATCTGCTAAATTCATGCATTGGCGAACAAACATATATTTAAAAAAATGAGTCAGAAACTACCTGTTTGGATTTAAGAACAGCCTTAATACACGCATTTGACATTCACTATCGCAAAGGGTGTCTTATTCACAGTGAGTCAGATATGAGAAAGGGCACAAGATAAAGTAAGGCTTATAATCACCGTTCAGTTTCTTCTGTTAAAACATGTGTTAAATGAATAAGTGGCACTTATTCGTAAAATAGTTTTCTTCGAGGCTTTAGAATTTTGTTATTTTTATTTAATATTATTTAATTATTATTATTATATAATTATTTTAAACAGTGTTCATTCTTTAAATATGTGATAGGGAAAAAAAGATCGCGAACGCATTTACTTTATCATTAACTAAATATATTTTCCCCATTCTCTATCTGCGGTTATCCGCTAAGCTGACGCATTGCGATTCACTAACCACATGTTGAAATCTCTACCAAGTGGAAGAAACGGGATTTTTAATTTCAATTCTAAAATATATATTTTAAAGCGTGATTACGCGAAATTCATTAAATTCAGTTCTGAAACAGTCACGAATATTTCCCTTACTAGTAAAAAAAATCGTACCCATGTATTTTTCACAAAACTCTCCACCCTATATATAATGCACACTTGTATTATAAATTTGCTTTTAAAATGCTGAAAAATGTATATTTTTCTAATATACTTGAAAACCTTGTCGGTGACAAATCATCAAATTCGCCTCAAATTTTTCTTGTTTCTTATCGTGAAGCTATTTCATTCATTAATTATTTCTTAATTATTAAATGTATTTATTCTTATTATTATTCTAATTATTATTTCTTAATTATTAAATGTATTTATTCTTATTATTATTCTAATTATTATTTCTTAATTATTAAATGTAATTAAAATAATTCTGCTAATCTAACACCGTTCTTAATTCGCTTTATATTTTTAAACAGGACCCTTCACACAATTTTTTGTCTTAAAAATAAACATTTCACAAACATGTTACCTCACCAAACAGAACCGTTCACATATTTAATCATTTAAAAGAGAAATCGGACTCACTTTTACCCTAGATGGTAAAATTATATTGTTAATTTATTTAACGTATCATTACGATAACGTTGCAAAGTGTTTCATAAACTATACCGTGACGCATGATTTTTCATTGTTTATATATTTATTTACTTTCTTAGTATAGATCTTATTTTGCATTAACGTTAGAATTCTTTATTCATTAGTACACTTTTTGTGGGAACTCTGTATTTTAAGTATGTACTGTTAGCCTAAATTATATCAAAAAACCTAACACTATAATGCAGTATAATTAAAAAATGTTATAAGTGATCCTTTATTTTTAGTATAATCTCTATTTTAGCATAACTTGTTTTGAATTCATTAACATATTTAATTAAAACTGAACATTATCCTATCTCTTACCCCAAAATTTCTTATAAAACCGATCATCAATTACTATTTTTCATTACTATTTTTAAAATGCCATTCACATCTAAAAAGTTTCACCTGAAAGTATGTTAAAAAAAAACTGTACCCTCAAAATTTTTTTAAAATCCATTCATTACTATTTTTAATTATTTTTAATTATTATTTTTCAAAGAGTACTCAAACTCCAGAATAAATACATTTAAACTAGCATCGTACTGTAGTACACAATATTCCCCACAAAACTTTTACACTGCAGTCTTCAAAATAAAATATTCAAAATATTTCCCGGAAAAAGCAAATCCTTACAATATTTCAAACTCCCAAAATAAATATATTTCAACTATCGCCGTGCTAGAGCACACACAATTTCCCAGAAGAAAAAAAAATACTCGAAAAAATAATTTCTAAGTCCCCCAATTAAAATAAAAAAAATAAATTTCTATTTCATTAAACAAAAATATTGTATCCCACCTTGTGTTAGAGTACACCTATTTACGCGAAAAAGTACTCCGAAAAGTCCATCAATTAAAATTTAAAAAAAGGAATTTCTAATTCTCCAAAATAAGTCCGTTGAAACTCGTATCGTACTCAAGTAGATAATTCTCCGCATTTTTTTTTGGCTTAAAAAAGTCCCCCAATCAAAATTAAAAAAATTAAAATTAATCAAAAAATTCAAACTATTCCCTGGTCTTACAGTTGACGCATTGCACACCAGCACGAGAGCAATCTCTTTAACCAAGACGCCAACACCTCCTCAGCCCCTCCACCCTCCGCAGCCTACAGCGCCACTCCACACCTCCGCTGTAAGACTCAAGTGGCGTCGAACCGGTATATATACACTACTATTGACAATAAGTAATATCAATATAATTTAAAAGAAATGAAACTTTTCTGAAACTAGTGTGGGAAGAGTAAATTTTTATGTTGAAATTGTAATAGATTTTTATTTTTACAAAACCTTTTTTAAACTGAATATTTGTAATCTATACTAATATTATAAAGAAGTAAAGATTGTTTGTTTGTTTGTTTGTTTGTTTGTAGGGGGTAATCTCTGGAACTACCGAACCGATATCAAAAGTGATGGTGGGAAATTAATGGTGACAGCCCCTGCTCCAACATAGGCTATATTTTATGTCGGTGACACTAACCCCAGAGGGGTGCAGGAGCGAAAAACGTTCTAAAATTACACTTTTTAGCTCACAGGCTATAAAAGCCTGAGAGCTAATGTGCCCGCCCGTTCTGTATGTATGTACGTATGTACTTAACGCGATAACTCATGATAAAAATATCCGTTTATCTTCAAATTTTGGTTATAGGTTTATAGTGATAAGGCGCTTCCCTGATTTGTTTTGGGGGTTCATTGGTTAAGTATAAAGGGGGAAACGGGGAACTAATCCCCCCTTAATTTACATAAATGGGTTTTTCGTGAAGAATTATCCAATTTGATTCAAATTTTGTTTATAGGTACATTGGGATAAAGCGCTTCCCTGATTAGTTTTGGGGGTTCATTGTTTACGTGTAAAGGGGGAGGGAACGGGGGGGGCTAAACCCCCTTAATTTAGATAAATGTGTTTTTCATGCCAAATTATTCGATTTGATTAAAATTTGGTTTATAGGTTCATTGTTATAAGGCGCTTCCCTGATTACTTTTGGGGGTTCATTGGTTTAGTATAAAGGGGGGAACGGGGGACTAATCCCCCCTTAATTTATATAAATGGGTTTTTCGTGCAGAATTATCCGATTTGATTCAAATTTTGTTTATAGGTACATTGGGATAAGACGGTTGCGTGATTAGTTTTGGGGGTTCATTGGTTACGTATAAAGGGGGGGACGGGAAGCTAATCCCCCCTTAATTTAGATAAATGTGTTTTTAAATCTAAATTATCCGATTTGATTAAAATTTGGTTTATAGGTTCGTTGTTATAAGGTGCTTCCCTGATTAGTTTTGGGGGTTCATTGGTTAAGTATAAAGGGGGGAACGGGGGACTAATCCCCCCCTTAATTTATATAAATGGGTTTTTCGTGCAGAATTATCCGATTTGATTCAAATTTTGTTTATAGGTACATTGGGATAAGACGGTTGCGTGATTAGATTTGGGGTTCATTGGTTACGTATAAAGGGGGGGGGACGGGGGTTAATCCCCCCTTAATTTAGGTAAATGTGTTTTTCATGCTAAATTATCCGAATTGATTAAAATTTTGTTTATACGTTAGTTGTTATAAGGAGCTTCCCTGATTAGTTTTGGGGGTCCATTGGTTAAGTATAAAGGGGACGGGGAGGGTTAATCCCCCCTTAATTTAGATAAATGGGTTTTTAATGCAGAATTACCCAAAATTGCTTAAAATTTTGTATATATATTCATTGTGGTAAGGAGCTTCCCTGATTAGTTTTGGCGGTTCATTGGTTAAGTATAAAGGGGGGAAACGGGGAGGGCTAATCCCCCCCATAATTTATTGTCGATCTCTTTCTTTTTCGAGGGGCATTATTCTTTGAAATAAGAGTATAATATACAATTAGTGTGAATAGCCTGTGAGCTCAATGCCATCAGTTTAACTGGGCACTTTTATTTTTATTTGTATACTGAAGGACCTAGAAATTTGAAATTTGGCATTGAAGTTACTTACAAGATGTAAATGCTCTCTAATAATAATAATAATAATAAATCGGAATTTAAAAGGGTGAAATGAGCGAAAAGCGCTCTAAAATCATTCTAAATTACAATTTCTATGGAATCTCTGGAACTACAGAACCGATTTCAAAAGTGATGCAGGCAAATTGATGGTGACAAACTGATGGGGACAACCCTGCTCCAACATAGGCTATATTTTATGTCGGCGCAACTAATCTCAGGGGGGTTCAGGAGCGAAAATATTTTAAAATTACAATTTTTTTATACTGAAGGAGCTAGAAATTTGAAATTTGGCATTGTAGTTACTTATAAGATGTAAATGCTCTCTAAGAACAAATTAAAAAGAATTCGAAATTTAAAAGGGTGAAATAAGCGTAAAGCGTTCTAAAAACATTCTAAATTACAATTTCTATGGAATCTCTGGAACTACAGAACCAATTTCAAAAGTGATGCAGGCAAATTGATGGTGACAAACTGATGGTGACAACCCTGCTCCAACATAGGCTATATTTTATGTCGGCGCAACTAATCTCAGGGGGGTTCAGGAGCGAAAATATTTTAAAATTACAATTTTTTTATACTGAAGGAGCTAGAAATTTGAAATTTGGCATTGTAGTTACTTATAAGATGTAAATGCTCTCTAAGAACAAATTAAAAAGAATTCGAAATTTAAAAGGGTGAAATAAGCGTAAAGCGTTCTAAAAACATTCTAAATTACAATTTCTATGCAATCTCTGGAACTACAGAACCAATTTCAAAAGTAATGGTGGGAAACTGATTGTGACAATCCGTACTCCAACATAGGCTGTATTTTATGTCAGTGCAACTAACCCCAGTGGGGTGCAGGAGCGAAAAATGTTCGAAAATTGCGACTTTTTTATACTGAAGCAGCTAGAAATTTGAAATTTGGCATTGTAGTTACTTATACGATGTAAATGGTCTCTAAGAACAAAATTTTAAAAAAATCGAAATTTAAAGAAGTGAAATGAGCAAAATGCGTTCTAAAAACATTCTAAATTACAATTTCTATGGAATCTCTGGAACTGCAGAACCGATTTCAAAAGTGATGGTGGCAAATAGATGGTGACAACCCCTGCTCCAACATAGGATATATTTTATGTCGGTGCCACTAATCCCACGGGGGTGCAGGAGCGAAAAACGTTCTAAAATTGCAATTTTTTTTAATACTGAAGGAGCTAGAAATTTGAAATTTGGCACTGTGGTTACTTAAAAAATGTAAATGCTCTCAAAGAACAAATTAAAAAAAAATCGAAATTTAAAAGGGCGAGATGAGCGAAAAGCGTTCTAAAAACATTCTAAATTACAATTTGTATGGAATCTCTGGAACTGCAGAACCGATTTCAAAAGTGATGGTGGCAAATTTATGGTGACAATCCCTACTCCAACAGCCTCTTTAATAAAAAGCTATGCGTTGCTGACGACTGGGTTTTTCACTAATTGTTGCCACAGATTAATCTCGGAAAATGAAACATTTGAAGTTACTGAAAAAAATAATAGCTCGAAAAGTATTTGTCAGAAAATTGTTAGACAAGTCGTTTGACAATTGTTAGACAAGTCGTTTGAAATGTAAAAAATTGTGTTTTTCTTGATATAAATTTAAAATCTAATGATTGTGCCGTTTTTCAAATATTGAATTTGAAAAATTACCAAATTTCTCAATGGAGTACCATAGCGAAACCTTCATGCGTAAAAAGATAATGATAAGGGCGACGTGTCCTGACGTATATATTGACACGACTCACAAATTATAGTAGCCTTATTATTCTGTTAAAATATAAGAGTGAATTATGGAACGTCAATATTTTGTTTGATTAAAAGTTAAGAGAAATTGACCAGAGTAGTGGCCGTAGCTTGCTAGTCATTTTATAATGCAAATGGTATCATTGCATATGTATGAACATATATAAACAATGATAGCTTGAATGAACCAAATACAAAACATGTATTTTTTTCATCTTAGCAAGTGTGCGGATGAATTTTCGAATTGTGCTCTGCAATCAATGAAGCTGGTCCTGAATAAGTATGTTTATATTCTGGGTTAAATAATCAATACATATTTTATAATAGTTCCCAATAAGCCATTATTTAACAGCCTTAATTGAAATCTGAATAATTCTCACTCAGGACATGGGCGCGACGGTTATTTGCTGAGGGCACCCCTCAGGCGACTGGCGGCACAGCTCAGTTTTACCTTTTCTAAAATACTAAAATGCACCTGAAATCGTGAAAATATTACAACATTACTTATGGTAAGCAATTATCAACATCCTCATAAAATACAACCACATTTTTACTGAACTATTACTTTTAATTAACATCCTGACCTTGTTTTCTAGGATAAACACATTCTATACATATATGCATGTATTTGCAAAAAATAGTTATACAGTACAGTCATAACATTGTTTATCTTTAGATTGGTTTATTAAAAATATTTCTAATCAGAAAACTCAATACAATTTATTTTTTTATAACCAAGACTATCTGATGTTCATAGTAATTTTTAATTACTATAAGCAATGTAAATATTATTCCGGTTTGAGGTGCATTTTAAGATTAAAAAAAACAGGCAGGGCGGACTATGTTACCACAAACAGAAAAAATGGAATGGATTTTTTAGTAATATAAAACAAACTGAAATTTAAGGCAATACACTCACTATTTATATGATCTCCAGTATGGACACGCACAGTCTCGATGGGAATGATAAGCAATATCTGTTGCTCGATGGGAACGATAGGCAATATCTGTTGCTCGATGGGAACGATAGGCAATATCTGTTGGTGATTTGCTGTCAATGATACACCATCTGCAGCTGTTTGATCGGGATACCTCTGCGGCAATGCAATTCCTGCGCATTCAAAATACATGGCTGTGTCTGGACACCCTGCACTTAGGCCCATTGCAAACCCACTACAGGCAACACTTGCAGTTGATGAACTTTCGCAGGGCTGATCACAATTTTGATTTACTTGTCTTGGAGAGTTTTGATAGTGAGGCAGCTGAAAATTAGCAAGCGCCAATTGCTCCTGCTGATGATTCTCTTGCGATCCGTTTATTTCATAGGCAGTTGTAGCCGCTTGCCACTCTCCAGAATTCGTGCCTTCAGTAGATGTAACATAGCTGCCACTAGTCATCCAAGTACTAGCTTGAGAATTAGCTTGATACATATGAACTGGAGAAGAAACCTGTAGTTGTAGATTTTGACATTGTGCTTCTGAAATCTGAAAAATGTTTATCGGTAATTCAGTCTATTTCATTAGTTCTAAACTATAAATCGTTACATTCACAAAAAGTAAGATAATTTACTTAATATAAAATATACAGCGAAACTATGGTAAAACGAAAAATGCGTGGACAGAAAAAATATTGACCATTCAAAAGGAATCAGTTTTTGTATAGAAATTCTATTTTTTCAAAAGTAATAGCAAGGTTATCCTAATATTTTCCACTATTCTACGCACAGGTTAAGAGGGTTTCTATAAAGTTAAAATTTCACTGTACCTGCATATTTTATATAGCTAAAGTAGTCCTAATTGCAAAAACAGACTGCACTATATTATCTTACATATGAATGTAATGAAAAAAAAACACAGTTATGTAATAGAATATATGCATGTCTGATTTTTACGCAACAAACTAAGAAAATTATTATATAATAGCAATATAAAATTTGCATGCAATTGTCTATATAGTAACTACAAATAAAATGAAAGTTTTAAATATATACTTTATTATAAAGAAGTGTAATGAATAGAATTTAAAAAATATTTTTAAAAGTATGATCCATATCCTCAATAGAAATATCCATGGATAAAAGTTTAAGAACTAACTATCAGAGTAGTTATTTTTTCACACAAAATTTTAATGTTTTGATGAATTTTGGATTTTTCCCATAGTTATGTTTAGGAATTTAAAAGTTGTCAATTTAAAAAATAGAATATACATCGAAGTCCCAAACCACGATAGCAAGACTTACCAAATTAAATGAAATCAATGTCACTTTATTACGCTTAGTGTTATATAGAAATATGGATATGTAGTTGTGTGATTACCATACATTAATTTTCCTGATTAATTTATTAAGTTTACTTCTAATCACTGAACGTCGCTTCTGCAACTAATACACAAAATATTAACGCTATTAGCTGTAAACGCATGTTTATACACTGGTGTGCAAAACTTAAGCAACAAACACATAATGCTAATTTCTGAACACTATAGTCCGCAAAAGGAAATTCTATAACGAGCAAGTGTAGAAAAGAGGTACTACCCTAACAGCACGGCCAGTCGATGTGAAGTCCCCTTGACGTCACACATGGTTAGAAGTGTCACAATCGCTACGGTGAACCAAAATATGGGATATTTCACTGTCTCATTATTACTCTCAAATGATTGTTAACACTGAAATGTCACTGTGACTGCCGCTTTGTGATGGGTCACCAAGTGACATTACAATGAAGTCACTTTGTGATTCTCAAGTCACTGTCAGTTGAAGACTGAACTTTGAAGTCATTGTGAGCATTGCATTGTGATGAGTCGCCAAATAATGTCACAATGAAGTCGCAGGGTGACTTTCCGGTGATCGACACTCTATTGTGAAGTCATCATTGCACTCCTTTGTGAAAAGTCACCAGATGATTTCATTTTCTGTCACATGGGAACTCGTCACAGAACAGCTATCATGATGACTTTACAATGGAGTGTCAAAATGACGGTCAGAAGATGACTTCATTGTAAAGTCACCTGGTGACTCGTCAAAAAGCAGCAGTGATGGTGAATGTTCAGTGGAGCGACCAAATGAGAGTAAGAATAAGACGAATGAAAGATATCACATTTCTGTTCATTGTAGTGACTGTGACAATTGTGACCATTTGTGATGTGAAGAAGACTTCACATCGACTGTCTGTGCTGTTAGGGTAGTACCTATTTCCTACACTTGTTGTATATAGAATTTCCTTTTGAGTACTCACGTGTTCAGAAATTAGCATTTTGTGTTTGTTGCTTAAGTTTTGCAACACTACTATATAAAAACTATGCATTCAAGAATTAAAAATGAACCCCAAATGCGTAAATAAGATGTCATTAGGTAGCAATGGGTGTGGAATTCAAATTTAGCTCAAGTTATTTAAATTCATTATTAAACAGAAAATTTTATAACTAAATAATTTACACTTTTCTATACATTTAAAACTTTATAGAAAGTATTTTGCTTGTATACAATTCAAAATTATGCTAACTAGCAACAAATACCAATTTAAACAAGAAAATTTTATATATTAAGCATTATGAAGCGCTTTTCAACCTGCCCAGAATTCAGAATATTATATTGCAACGGAACTTCACCGTTTAAAAATGTGAAAGATACAAGTAAAACATTTAAAAAACACGTAACTCATTTAAAATCCAGATTTCAGAAATTGCCGTCCATAGCCGTAAAGTACTCCAATTCTTTTGTGCATCCGCGTACATGAAATATATATACACTACATAGTGTGCTAAAATCTAGCTTAGTAACAAAACTAAAAACAGTCAAAAATAACCTTCAGCAATTTCTACCAATAGAATGAAGTGTACTCAAATAATTTTGCACAACTATTATCTACAGATTTATGCACTCTTATTAAACTAATATTTAATTCATGGGAAAACAAACACATAACAAATAAAACTTACTTTTATAAAATATCAATAGACGATCATGTATCGAGTTCTTTGTGGAGCCCAGTATATGAATTTATGTTCCACAAACATAAATATAGTTTGTTACAACAAATATTTTAATAAATACACATAGTTTAACAAATTTCACTTGGAAATTGCTTAAGGGATTGTAAAAGTTATGAAATTCACGCTCATGTACAGTAATGCTTTCGACATATTGAGTAGCCATGTATATATTCTATGAAATCTATACATATCAAGTATGGAAAAATTTAATTAAACTAAAAACGCATCTCACAACTGAAAACAGACTTGCAGCATTTATTCCTCATATATAGTAGTGTAATACTAATTTGTGCGACGCTCTAAATTAAAGATAGTTATTGACTTATTCCGAGTTATTGTCTTATTCTGGAGTAATCATCTTGCAAAAGGCCTGAATAACAAATGTCATGATGTTTGAAATAGTAACATTAAAATACGCTGCAAACTATTTGCTCGTAGTTCGTCCTGTAATGAAATTATAGTGTAACCCTGTAAATCAACGATAAAATCTTTGTGTTCCATATTATAAATGAAGCATATTTTAGTGCACCTCAGAAATATAATCAGAATCAAATAAATTAGGATTGAAATATTGTAACATTAAAATACACCGCAAAATATTATCCCTCCATAGACCATGCCCTAACGGGATTTTTTCAGGATCCTTGTAAACGAACTATTAGTACTACATAGTCCACTTTCAATACCAAACAACGGAAAATCTCTGACATGAATTGCTCGGCCATCCGAGTATATTTATGATAGAGCCCATTGGCAGATGGCAGACTCGCAAACGGATGTCGAACATTTTTAATAAGACCTAAATGCACAACCTAAAAAAGAAAATTGCACTTTTACCACCATAAAAAATACTGGTACCAAAATATTGGAAATGTTTAAATATATTTGTGATTTGTATAACATTTAATGTAATTATTCTTATTTACAGATATTTAAACGAAATTTTTTAAAGCGTAATCCTTATGCTGAGAAAAGGACAAGATTTTTTATGTTCTACAAATTATATTAAAATAAAATTTTAGTTGAAGTTTTTTGCTTAGAAAAATTGCACTTGTGAAATAGAATTAACTACTTACAAATTTCAAAGTAAAAAATGTGAAATTTGTGTGTTTAAGTTATAAGTTTAGTTATAAAGTTTATATTTTTCGACATTATTTTTTCTATTTATCAAACAGCTAGAAGACAAACGTTCTTTAAATAAAGCACACATTTACATTTAAAGACCTAAATAATACCTAATAATTTTTACCTAAATGACATCTTTATACCGTCTCACAACGTGAATTTTTACCAATATAGAACAAATTATTTAAATCTTAACATCTACATACAAAATGACTAATTGGGACAGTAAAGTGTCATTTGACCAATCACACAATAAGTTTTGATGGTTACTGCACATAGGATTAGAAGAGGGTGCTGGAATCTGATGCAGGCCCATTGGAGGATAGTTATTCCAGTATTTACAAATAGAACATTCAACCTTATTTATCATCAACCTTATGTTGCAAAAACGTTGTTCATAAAACACATACATGATTGGGTCTCATAGACCGAAGCCGTGCACTGGAGGGTTAATTGCCGATTTCAGAGATTTAAAAAAGGGAATATTTCTTCATGAAAATAGGATCTACATACCTTTCCGTATTAGCCAATCGCTGAAACAGGCAAATGATCCATTGCCTAGTAGGAATCTGCAGCCTGTTTGCACTTTTACTGCTCATCTCTAAGATTTTTAATCCACAGATGTAAGAGCGATATGTGTGGATACTGGTAGAGGTTTCCAATCTTTGTATGTATAATAAGATATGCTATACATTAATAATGTTTATAATTTCACTTAAGGATTCTTATTTTATCACTATATATGAAGCAAATTCTAACTCAAAATTAAAGCTGTACCCAAAAATTATTTTAATCAGCAGAAGTGCTATGTAGTATAATATAAAACGACGGGTTTTACAATTAAAAAAGAGCATTACTACGTGGCGTAATATAGAGTTATAGGGGAGATTACAGAGGGGTGGGACACTGGGAGGGATGGGACATCAGCAGTAATGCTTAAAATATGTTTTATTTTTAATTTATGACTCTTTCACCTGAGAGAGTAATCATTGCATCATACTTGTTGCTGAAAATCTTTTTAGTTGCAAGCACCTATGAGTTTGTGAATTAAAAAGACTATTTTACCATACCAAAAGTAACTAACTACTCAGACTTTTAATGTAAATTTTTAGTCTCTTCCTCTGTTGCTAACTTAATTGATTTTAATGTTTTGTAAATTCAACAATATTTATTTTATGAATGAACAGTTAACTTAAGACTAAAAGCCACATGATTTTGTAAAAGCCTTTTTTTAAATGTTGCTCTAAGGGAGGGATGGGACACTATGACTCAGGGAGGTCCCAAATGATATCTCGATCCAAATAAATATCTTTATTTACATACAATTTTTTTGTATTTTATATTTATAAGACTGTTGCTTTGGAATTGAATAGTTTAACAATTAAAACTTATTATTTTGCAAGTTAAAAAGGAATTTTAACTACTTTCATGATATTTGTTTAACACCAAATATACCTTGAAAAATTAAAGCAGTGCGATTTTTTTCTTACTCATGTATTATTTATCAGTGTCAACCATTAGTTTAAATATTTATATATATATTTCTATAATATCAATTTCCTTAGCTTTTTTAAATAAAATATTACTGTTTTGAAATAATTATTGAACTCAAATTGAGAACTTTTATTTTTTCATTGCAATACACTATTTAAAAATCCCTGACGGCTCGGCCTACAGGCGCAGGTAGATTTTGAAGATGCAGACCGTAGGGCGCCTGTTTATTTGGAATTGCAGAAGAACTTTTTGCCACAATGCGGCAGTTGGGACCACTCACTTCGAAATCTACCTGTGTTTGTAGGCGGAGCCGGCAAGGATTTTTTTGTTTTTATTTATATATTTATGTTTTGCTGTAACAGTTGATCCAATAAAAAACTTGTCAAAATAAAAGTTGTAGATAATAATAAGAAAATTTATAATAAATTTCAGTGGATTTGATATCTTGTGAATTGACGAAGTTACGATTTTTTTATTCTTAAACCACTAACCCCCACCCTTCTTGAAGCCTTAATTATATCAAAAATCTGTCATACATAAAATTTCCACCCTTCTCCTAGAAGTAATAATAACTTTAAACGGATTCGGTATGTATCATAATTAAGAAGTTACGGTTGTTTTTTCTTTTCACCCCCCCCCCCCCACCACCACCATTTCTTTTCCCTCTTGGACCGATTTTGCCCATTCACAAACTTGACCAAGATTTTTAAGTCCCTTGATTTTATTTATTAGTTTGGAAGAGATTTGTGCAAAATTATGTAAATTATCGTATCCATAAAAAAGTGATATAGATAGATAAATAGATAGATACATAAAGTTTTGAACTGGGAGTGGTTTTGGGTTCTAGGAATCAGGATGCGCATAGATCCGTCAAATTTTTCTGAAATTACAACATAAGGGAGAATGTAATAGGTAGTATTTCTGACGAAATCAACCTAAAAAAATATATGTAAAAGTACGTTATGACTGTTCCATCATTGATGAACAAGACATAATTGCAAAGCTACATCCACCAAAAGTAATTGGTGGCACTAGTCGGGCCCAAGCATATTTTTCATTTGATTTGCAATTTACAAAGCATAATATAACATAAAATGCAAGGCTAGCGAAAAAGACAGGCTACCGCGGTGCATTCCACTTATCTTTTTTTACAGACCGCTAGAGTGACGTGATGCCCTTTTCGTACACCTCCATTGGTGCATTCGAGCATCACGTGACTTCCGCGGTCTGTAAAAAAAGATATGCGTAAAGCACCGCGGTAGACTTTCTTTTTCGTTAGCTTCGCATAAAATGGCTATGATGTCATACACTCATGCAGTTTTTCTTTTTTTTAATCGGTTATAAAAAGGAAAAAAGTCGCCAAATTTCAGGGATTTTTTCCTTTAATGGCATCCTGGCCATTGTATTATTTATTGGTTTGGCGCGCGGGTCTGGAAATCGCGCCAACCAAAAAGTCATCAAACATCGGTGCGTGAATGTAACACATCTGTTTCGATAAAATAAATGTTATTTACAATAAACTTTAAGAATGAAATGCCACACTGTTTATGAGGGAGGGATGGTACATTTTTCTTGTTATTTTAATTGGTTTATTAACCTAAAATTTTAATTATTGTCATCAAATTTATATTTTTTACATATGTTAAAATGTTTCAAGATGCTATTCTGAAAATTTCGATTTTGTACTAGCGAAACTTACTTTGTAAAAAAATATTTTTTCTTAAAATTGTCCCATCCCTCCCTAATCTCCCCTATATATAGTTATGTCTTTTTTGCGCCTTCAGAAGCTTCAGAAGAACATTTTAAAACTGTTAATAATCTTGAAAATGTAGTGCTAACAACATCGAAACCAAAGCCAAGACAATCCTGCATAAATGAGTATTTCAAACACCGTACTGTACATTCCTAACTGTTCTGTAATTAATGCATCAATTTCTATTATAGTAAAATGTATTATCCCATTCAGTTTCATACTTAAATTAAAACAAAATAATTAAATAATATTATGTACACTTCTGTTTTTAAAATCTTCATGTTTTTAGCTTTGTTTATGTTGACGAACATGTATCAGATTCAAAATAACCGTTAATTTTCTTTTATCGCATACATTCTCACCCCACATATATAGTCACTTTTCATCGGTCCCAACGGGTGACCGTATAACGAGGCCTGACTGTATAGATATTTAAATATTAAAGAAAAGGTATTCGAACTTTGCACTGTAATTAAATTCATCTAGATATTCCTCTAGAACACATTAAAATTTTCGCATATGACACCGGCCGTTTACAGTTTTTTAAACAAAGCTGTTATAAGTGGAGATGAGCGGTTTTTAACGTTTTAGGATAAATAACAATGATTATGTTTTATAGTTTGTTATTTGGTAACTAGTTAACGGAAAGTACCTGTTAAATTTGAGTGAGTTATCTGCAAAGTATAAAAAAAAAGTTTAATAGTATGTTACACATTTACAAATAAAAATAAAATTTACTTAATTTGTTTTACATTTCAAAAACCTTTAATGTTTTTTTCGAATAAAAAGTTATTTTAAACGCTTATAAAAGTGTGAAACCAAAAAATACCCAAGCAAAATGGAATCACTACCAACAAATAAAACCAGTTAAGAAAATCTTTCCTTTCAAATATTTAAGATAAAGTGAATTTTTTTATAAACGTTGTCAGATGAGAAACTTTGCTAACGAAAAACCAATCAGAATTCGCTTCTCCGTATGATTTTCGCCATTTGTATAAATGTAATCTATGCAGAGCTTAGAGTTACAAGCAACCGTATGACAGTTATTTTATTTAAAATAATCATTGTTGATTTTAATAATTTAACCGCTTCCGTTCAGTACGGATAAGAAAAAAATCATTTTAAACGCTTACAGTGATAACTTATAAAGATTGTAATTTGTTGTATTGACGCATAGAATTGCGTGGAACTAGGTGAATCAGTAGGGGTTTTTTGGAATAGAAATTAAAAGATGTTCTTTAGTAAGGATGGATTGGGAAGGTGATTTTTAACACTTTCCAACCTAGTTGAAATAAGTATTTGATTTCGGTTTGTCTGTCATCTGGCTGTGCTTTAACTCGCGTAAATGAACTCTGATTGTTTATATGTTATTGTCGTTTACTATAGCATGATCCCTATTGAAAATGAAGTGTGTAGCACATTCACTTTTTTACAGGGACTGTCAAAAGTATTCCTTTGCATTACGGTCAATGGGAAATAATAGTATCAAATGCATTTCGATGATGCTAAGACATTTGAAATTGATATGCAGGGTGATTCACTACCAGACCGACAAACTTTGAGGGGTGATAGTAGACATGAAGACAAACATTATTAAATAGGAAACCATGGGGCGCAAACGTCTTCTGTAGGATCCAGGGGCCATTAAAGTTTAACGAACAAAACTTCAAACGATGATGTAAAACAGAAAAAAGGGTCGATTCGTTTGCGGTTTTCGCTAGAATCATTCTTTATATCACGATTTTCTTCAAAATTTTTTTTAAAGGTTACCTTCAAAAATTGTCGATAGAGGATGCTTTAGACTTTAGCGTAACGAACAACTACTTTTTACCGTTATTAATTGTATGGGGTTAAAATTATTCTAAAGTTTAGACTAACTTAAATTTTAAGCCCAAAATTGAAAACATGTGGATCAGGTAACTAGCGAAAATTGAACTGTGAACACAGGGGGGGGGGGGGGGGGGACGATTTTAAACGCTCATAAACATTGAACAATCTAATACTAATCAATTTTTTTGCGGTTTGCGTGAGGTCATTCCCTTGGTAATTATTTTATTTAAAATGAGCTTTGGTGTCCTTATTTTTTGATAGAGGGCGCTTCCGACACATATCCGATATTTCAATGACATTACTACTGGGTGTTTTACTACCAGACCAACATACTTCCAGGAAGTGCTAGGGATGCAAAGACGACTCGGAATCACATAGGAATGTAACGTTTGAAAGGCCTTTTTTGCGAGTTATGGTTAAAAGAAGCAGAGAAAAAGGCAACAGAAAGAAGCAGAGAAACAGCAACACGTTAATGGGACAGAGGACAGTTTATTAGGATGAGCGAAGTGAATCCTCTACTAGGCTACACAAATTAAATTTTGTCTTACATTTTGTTGTACACTTTACAAAAACACTATTCAGTATTTTGACTTGAAATTAAGCATAAAAATACATCTTGATTTGTAGATTTGCACAATATTATTTTTTTTACAGAATAACCTTAAACAAGTTATTTTAATTAATTTATTTCACATGTATTTCCATTACGGACGCATTATTGCCAATAAAAAATAAAACATGTATATTTTCAAAAGAAAAAATAAATCATGGAGTTAGTAATTATATATAGAATCATGATTAATTTCCCGCCAAAATATCTCAAAAACTGTTTTTTTAATTTAATTAAGGAAAAATATTTTTGGACTTGATAGAATTAAAATATGACCTGTAGATTTTGACAATATTATTTTCTTCTCGAATGATTTAAAAAAACCATTTAATTAAATTATTTACATTCAATTAAAAAAGTGTTTTTCAGTGTTAAGAATTCAAATACACAATTTATTCTTATTATGTGAAATCATTTACGCAGACAATATTTACACATTTTAAGAGTTATATTATGATTTTTTTTTTGTAAAGTGGCAACAAAAGAATTGTAAACAAGTAAAATTAATTGTTAAATTCGTTATATTAATGAATCGAAGCTCACAGTCTCTTCCAAAAAGCGAACAGCAGTTATTTAAAGATGCAATTAGGCTGTTTTCAACGAATAAAGACGTAAAAGAATATAATAATGAAAAATTAAAAGAACTGCGTCAACCTGTTGCCTTGATTCAAGCTCTTCATAATTGTACTAAGTTGGCCGATTCTGAAAGGACTATAAATCATATTTTAATGCTATTATGAAAATTATGTACAATTATATCTCTAATATCAATTTTAAATTTTATATAGATAAATAGACAAATCTATATTCTTTAATATTCAAATATAGTGAAACCTCTGAATGGACACCTCGAGATTGTCGAATAGAGTCCTGCATCGGGTCGGGTTGACTAATTTTCTTTCTGTGTGTCTGGTTCATGCTAGAATAATTTTTCCAGGTCATATTTAGAATTTTTGAATGTCGGATTGTTGGGACTTACACAAAAAGTTTGAAAATAACTATGTTTTAGATGAAAATAAATACGTATTTAAATATGAATAACTATATATTCGATTTACTGTATGAGAAAAAATAAAATGTATATAAGAAATGTAATAATAGATTATACTTTCTTCGTGGTGCAGTTAAAAACCATTTTTTCTTTTCTCAGAATCTAAAAAAACATTACCAACATTTCGTTTATGATACACACAAAAACACACGTATCGTATTTGTGATAGTTTATGCACGCATACACATGCCACATGTGCGTAGATTTGAAGGTGCCCACTATTCCAAGGTATAAGCGTACAAATATATAAGTGTTAGGAATTTAAACATATGTGTCCGCTAAACATATGTGTCCGCTTTTCGGGAGTGTCCATTATGGAGGTCTTATTGCATATATATTTTTCACCGGCAAAAATATTATGGACATTCTTTAGAAAAGCTGGTCAACCCGAACCCCAAGAGTCAAAACCCAACCCGAAACCGATCCGAATTCGAAACAATGAAAGTCAACCCGACCCGAACACGAACCGCAACGAAAAAATATTGCGCACACCCGACCCGTACCACGGGTCGGGTTGGGTGTGGGTAAAAGCGGGTAATTCGACTCGATGCAAGACTCTACACCAGACCAGATGCCCCGAATAATCATGGTTAAATTTGAAAACTACAGTCATTCAACTTATGAGAATGACTGCGTTCCGATTCCACTAATAACTAAATTCTGGAAAAATGGAAATATAAATTGCTCAAGAAAACAATTTCCTCTGGAGTTAGCTTTTGCTGTTACAATTCATAAATTCGAAGGTTTAACATTAGATAAAGCAGTTGTAGATATTGAGGATATAGGGGGTTTAACGTACGTAGCGGTGTCGAAAGTGAAAACCCTTCAAGGTTTAGCATTCAATAGAAAATTTCCTTACGAGAGAGTCTACAATATCAAAAATTCTCATAAACTAACATGCAGAAAAAGAAGAAGAATTTAGAATGAAAAGTTTTACAGTTAATAATTCTTAGTATCAAGGAGAGCAGATTTCAAATGTTTTTCCAGAAACAGGATTTTGAAGAAGTAACTTTCTTCCAGTTCTCGTCTAATATATTATTCTCAGATTGCTATTAAAAGATTATTTGATGTGAATGTGAATTGCAAAGATTGAAAACATACCTATTTCAAACCATTTGAGAAAACACCAGAGGCTATTGGAAAATGTTAAAACATCTTTAGAAGAGATTTTAGTTGAAAATTTAAAAAATATTTTGTAAAATTTTGCTTCGAAAATATTTTTATTTATACCAGTCTTATATCATAAATAAAAAAATCCGAGGGAATTCAGTTATTTGGATAAATTTACATTTCTAAAATTAAAATGGGGCAAAACATAAAATAACGTTTTTGCTTAATACAGATGCAAAAATAATGTAAAAAAATATTTTTACTTTCAAATATTTATCTTATGAAATAATGCTTCGCGAATCCAAACAAGGCACGGCTTTTGTTAGTTTAAAGGTTTTACTACGAAAAGTGTTTGAAATTACGACCAGAAGTAGTCGGTAAGCTTGAAAGCGGTGTCGCATGGAATTCTTCACGCTATAGAAGATTCCTGGCATCTCTGATAGCTTTCTGGGAGCTACAGAAATACGAGCCGCGTGGTCTTCAACTGAAGGTACGGGAGTCTCATAAACCCAACTTTTCATTTGACCCCATCAGAAGAAGTCCATACATGATAGGTCAGGCGATCTGGCAGGCCAATCAACCAGGCCACCACGACCCATCCACCGCTGTCCAAATGTTACGTTGAGGTGTCGGCGAAAGTCACTGGTAAAATGTGGAGGAGCCCCATCGTGCTGGAACCACATAGAGCGGCGCAACGAAGGAGGAACATGCGCTTCTTCTAGAAGTTCCCACAGAACTTGTTGTAGGAATATCAAGTATGTCCTTCCGTCCAAACGGCACGGTAGAATGTATGGTCCAATAAGGTAGTCCTCAAAATTGCCAGCCCAAAAATTGATAGAAAAATGCCTTTGAGCAGTACGTTGTCTCGTTCCATGGCATTTACCAAAGCCCAAATATGGGCATTGCGTTTATTTAAGGCTCCCTCTCTTGTAAAAGTTTCTTCATCCGTAAACAATACAGAAGCCTCAAATGTGTTGCCTGCTGCAATCTGCTGCAAATACTACTCAGCAAACGTCTTCCTATGTGGATAATCTTCAGCGTTTAATTCTTGCACGCTTTGTAGATGGTATGGACTTATTTTGTTTTCCAATAGTATCCTCCAGACAGTGGTGTACGAAAACCCCAACTGTTGGCTTATCGGACGAGTACTCGTGCTTGGATGGCCTTCTACGATACTTAACACTTGTTCCTCATTGTACGGTGTCCTTGTTGTTTGTTCTCGATTCATCTTAACTTTCGTTAAACACCCAGTCTCACGAAGCCTTGTATTCACACTTGAAAATGACGTATGATGGGGTGCATGCCTATGTGGAAAACGTTTCTTGTACAACCTCAGAGCGGCGTGTCCGTTGCAGTCCGCAGCTCCATATTCGAGCAACATGTCGACTAGTTCATCGTTCTAATACTCCATCCTGCTACCTTTGGAACTGGTTCTCAAATTATCACTTCAGCGTGATCGCTGTTCACGCGCCTTACCGTTCAGCGTCATCTACCACAAGAAAACCGCAGTGCCATCTACCATCGCTGTCAAGCTTGCCGGACTACTTCTGGTCGTAATTTTGAACACCTTTTTTAGTAAAACAAATAAACTTTTTTCTGTCACATTAACGTGTTCCTGTTTTTCTGCTTCTTTCTATTGCTCTTTCTCTGCTTTTTTTAACCATAACTCACAAAAAAGACATTTCCAACTTTACATGTTTATGCGATTCCGAGTCGTCTTTGCATCCCTAACACTTCCTGGTAGTAAGTCTGGTAGTAAAACACCCAGGTGTAATGTCATTGAAATGTCGGACATGTGTTGGAAGCTCCCTCTATCCAAAAATGAGGACACCAAAGCTGTATGTCATCTATACTAATAAAATAAAGTTTCCCTCTGTGTGTCTGTCTGTCTCTGTGTGTGTCTGTTGGCGATGGCTAGCAAAATCTAGCCCACCTAGATTTCAGAAAATTTAGATTTAGGCAGTCCAAAACCTCTCCTGCTGCACCTGGGCCTCAGATTTTTAATATTTTGAAAATTAGAGTAGTTATTAATTAAAAACTGATCAAAGATCGCAAATAAAAGAAATCAACCTTCCAAAAACAGCTAGCGCATGCCCAGAAGCCATTTATTCGTTCCCCCATTAAAAGAAAAAACTATACGTGAGTCATTCCATTTCTTTTTAAGTTTTTTAAATTCGCCATGGGCGAAAGGCTGGAAAGAAGGAAACAACCGTCTACATATTCTCAAAGAACATACTTTTACGTCTCGAACGATCAGGTTGGTTCGAAACAATTTCACATTTAACCCTTTCAAAAATAATAATAACTATCGAATTCATGTTTTGATATTTTCTCCCGTTTTCCGAACCTTGCATCCAACGGAATACAAAAGATTCGGAAAAACGAAGGTCGCCAAGTTAAAGACCTAACTTTTCCCTTTTCAAAGCCACTTTTGATTTAAAAAAATACGAAAATTAACCCTTCAAAAAAGTATATTTTCTGCATGCTGTTTCGCGATTTTTGCAATTTTGGCAAATTTAAAACTTGCATCGGCGGTTCAGAGAGAGTTACAAAGAATAATAATACCAGACAATATCTACATTTATTCCTTTTGCAATATCTGTATTTGTTTTAGAAAAATACGAAATAAAAAAATACACTTGAAAAAAAATTGCGCGCAGGATTCACTTTTGCGAATTCCGATTTTCGGCGAAATATAAAATCTGGTATCGGCTCTCTAAAATAACCAAATAAAAAACAAACACACCTAAAGATATCTACTTTCTATCGGGTTTAGGCAGAAACCTTTAATTAAAAAAATTCACGCTAACCCGTTCGAAATTTTTTTTTTTACCGTTAGTTAATTTCGCTTTTTAACTATTTCTCCCATCTTTAAAAATTCGAATCAGCGTTTATAAACAAGATACGAAAAATTAAAAATACATCGCCTAATCTATATCCCTTTGCTTTTTACAATCTGGTATCTGCTTTTAAAAAAAATTATTTTAACCCTCCAAAAGAAAAAAAATCCTTTCCAAAACTCACTCACGCGATTTTCGTTTTTCGGCCTAGGCTTAAAAATCGGCATTTGACTCAAGAAATTCGAATACGGAAAAACAGTAGACTCCAGATCATAGACATTTCTTCAAAACGCACTGTAGAGTTTTAAAAAATATCTACATTAACCCTTTCGAAAGTGATCGTTTACGTAACCCACTTTCGCGATTTACGCTATTTTGTTAACGTTTGCCTGTGATTGAATTTCAATTCTACTAGGAAATTTAGTTGGGTCGAGTGTTCTGAAGATGCCTCTTTCAGAACATATTGCGCCCTCTGGTGATGGAAGTTGAAACTATAAGAGTATCTCTATTCTATGGGCCCGATTACGACGGGGTTTGGCTCATTCGATTTGATATATATAGCCTTAAATATTTTAGTTGCACTTTCGACCGCTAGGGTGCACTTTCCGATCGTGGGTTCTATGAGCCCGATTACGACGGGGTTTGTCTCATTCGACTTGATTTCGATAGCCTTATATATTTCAGTCATATTCGTATAGAACAGATTATTATTTTCTCAGGCCCGGGCAACGCCGGGCGGATTAGATAGTTTTGAATAAAATAATTAACAAGGGAATGACCTACACGCAAACCACAACAAAATCGATTAGTTTGTTCAATGTTTATGAGCGTTTAAAATCCTTCCCCCCTCCTCTGTTCACAGTTTCGCTAGTTACCAGATCCCAATGTTTTAGATTTTGGGCTTAAAATTTAAGTTAAAGTCTAAACTTTAGAATAATTTTAACGCCATACAATAAATAACGATAAAAAGTAGTTGTTCATTACTCTAAAGTGTAAAGCACCCTCTATCGACAATTTTTGAACGTAACCTTTAAAAATTTTTTTGAAGAAAATAGTGATATAAAGAATGATTTTAGCAAACCGCAAACGAATCGACCCTTTTTTACGTTTTTTATCATCGTTTGAAGTTTTGGACTTTAAACTTTAATGGCCATTAGCTCCTACAGAAGACGTTTGCGCCTCATAGTTTCCTATTTAATAATATTTGTCTTCATGTCTACTATCACCCCCTCAAAGTTTGTCGGTCTGGTAGCGAAACAAACTGTATAATTATGAAGCGCATTAAAATATGCTTTTTGTAGAATATGATTTGCAAAGCATCCTTATTCATTTACAGGGTCAAACAAAAGAATTCTGTTACACACTGTTGTACGGGGAAAAATTGTTCACAGTGTAATTTAATGATGTTTCAGTGTTTCAAACTTGATGGAAATTATATGCATTACTCAGGTGCACCATAAATTGATCACTTAAAAGTAAGGTGTGCATTGCATTTTTCGTTCATTTACAGGGACAAACAAAAATATCGGTTACATTATAGGTGCGGTAACTACATTCTATGAGAGATAAGTGCGTTTTAAACTTTGGTTTGCGTTTTTAAGTTTAATATGTTGCATAGTACCTGGTGTGTATAAATTCGGTTGATCATATACATGGCTACACAAGGGAATTCGTAAGCATTACAGACTAAGGGAGTGAATTGCTTAAGGGAAGTTTTTGTGTTACGCATTTTCCTGCTGAACTATACATTGTAGACTAATAGACGTTTGTGGAATATAAAGGGATTCATATACAGGGATACGAAACGAATAAAATACATTGTCGTTTACGGTTAGTAATTGCTGGAAGTGAGTTATAAATTACCTTATGTGTTTTTACCTTCAGTTTACTTTTTAGCTTAATATGTGGTGTTTACAAATGTCTTCAGATAATATACAGGGCTGCACAAAAGTTTCCGAGCATTTCCATCGATTGGCGAAAATTTCTAAATGTGAGTTTTCTAACTGAACTCAATTTTATCATTCTATGTAGTAAATATTCCAATCTGTGAATCATATACAGGGTTGCACATTATTAGACTACTTTTTTGACAATGGAAGGCAATTTCAAAAACTATTTTTTAATGTGTTATATGTTTTCTAAAATGTTTACTTACATATCTTTTTTCACCCTATTTATCGGTGAAGTTTCGATTCAGTTTTCTGGCCGCGTTGGAAAGTTTTTCATAATATATGCTTGACGCATGATTTTTTGTTCTTGTTTAATTTCGATCTCGTTGCATTTTCGTAGAATAATCTCAACAGACATCTACACAAATACAAAATTTAGAATTTAAAAAAATAGTATAAAGCAGCGTAAGGAATCAAAGTAAAAAAAACGCAGATAAATTGTTTTTTAGTCTGAAAATAAATCTAAACATTGTTTTTTTTAGTAGCGAGGGGGGGGGGCGACTTGTTTTGAGATATGTTCGCAGTATTTACACTATATGGTCATTAATGACCGGCAACTTTCAATTTTGGACATTTTGTCGAATATTTAAAAATATACTTGTCAGATTCTTCTGGAATTTTAGGATTAAAAAGAACAGGTTCGACTTCATATTTATCAACGTCGATTTGATAAGGAGGTCAATTAGGGGGCTAAAAAATATTAAAGACTAAAAATAATACTTTGGTTCACTCTGTAAAATAAAATGCACGAAAGGATCTATCGCTACAGAATATACATAGGCAGACATTTTACAATATGTGTATACATTTGTGTAAGAATAGCATGTATATTAATAGAGATATACGAATTTTTTTAAAATTTTTAAAAAAATTCTTGCATGTTTTTTGCTTATAACATACAGGGTTTTTAACCAAATTTAATGCCAGTTACAGAAAAGTTGACAAAATGTAGTAGAAACAATATAGTGTAATTGGAATATAAATATATTAAATATTTAAGGAAATATAGGCAGTTGTATAAAATAATTTTTATCTGCGTATGCGCGAAAGATAACAAGGAACTTTTTGTATAATTTAATAGTCAACTCTATGAAGCAAAAAATTTCAGTCAATTATCATAAAAAATCAGAGAGATATCGGCGTTATAGTGAGCTGTTTTTTACTTTCTCACTAAAACTCGTTGGATGATAAGGGATTTTCAACAAATTGTCATTTTTTATTTTCATACTATTTTCTAATTTTTAATGATACTTTAGTTCTCTTTGAAAAACTACCCTAACGAGCTTATTCGAACTAAAAAAGAATAATCAAAATCAAAGATCCGTTCCAAAACTATTATAACCTGGTGAAATGATGTTTTCCATGGCAAACTACACTGTAAAAAAAAATTCGGAAAAGTTTCCGGTAGGAATAGGATTTCCAGTTGCCCGTATAGGACAGGAAACTTTTCCGAACCAACACGGAAAAAAAACGAAAAAAAACGAAAGTTTTTTCTTTCCGTCAGGAAACTTTTCCTGTTTGATTCAGAAACTAATCTTTAGACACAGAATAAATTCCTGGGTCTTACGGAAATCTTTCCATTCACATAAAGAAACGTTTTGGTAGAACGGTAGAATAGACAGAAAGTATTCCGTTTTAAAAAGGAAAACTTTCCATTCACACTAAGAAATGTCTTGGTAGAACGGTAGAATAGACAGAAAGTATTCCGTTTTAAAAAGGAAAACTTTCCATTCACACTAAGAAATGTCTTGGTAGAACGGTAGAATAGACAGAAAGTATTCCGTTTTAAAATTGAAACTTTTCCGAATCAGTCAGTAAACTAATCATGAAAAAATTAAAAATTCCTGTGTAGAATAGAAACTTTTTCTTTGCTTTACGGAATTTTTTTTCATTACGATCGGAAAATTTTCTGCATTGTAAAGAAACTTTTGTTTTAAAGAGTAGGAACATTAACAGATGAAAATATTGCTTTTGGACACTGTTTTGATATCCTTTTATCTCAATTAAATATTATTAAGAACTTTTTTGAATACATACACGCATTTTTAAGTATTTGTTATCATAAAATGCATTACATGTAATGCATTTTATGATAACAAAATACTTAAAATGTATGTATGTATTCAAAAAGTTCTTAATAATATTTAACTGAGATAAAAGGAAATCAAAATAGTGTCCAAAAGCAATATTTTCATCTGTTATTGGTCCTACTCTTTATAACAAAAGTTTCTTTACAATACAGAATCAGCTTGAAATTTTATTTATTTGTTACAAGTATACTGATACGTTTAGCTCATGGGTATTTACATTTTTTTTAAATAAGTATTTTATACAAGGAATGCTAGAGAAGTATCTTTATAAACAAGGAGAAGTAATTCTCGTAAAAGAAAAGTGTATAAATAAATAAAAAGTACACAATGAAATGGATTTTATGTTCATAAAATACATAATATACTTTTATTTTCTTTAGAATATGTGTATATGTTTCCTAGGGAAAAAAAAAAAAAAAAAAAAAAAAAAAAAAAAAAAACTTAATATATTTTAAGCGATATAAAAGAAAATCCAAATAGTGTCCAAAACAAACCTTTTCATCTGTTGTCTGTATAGCAAAGTGGACTGTACAGAGATGCCAGCTTATTAGTGCCAGAATATACATAGGTGTAGCCAGCGGTGAAGTGTGTGTGGGAGATGATTTCCCCAGGCACTAAATATTTAGGTGATGCCAAAAAACTGTTAAATAAGATATTAAAAACGGAACAAAATATTTTCAATTTGGACTGGATATTTAAAACCCACACTTATGTTATTGGGTGTAGCACAAGTGTATGACATGTTGCATGTGTATGAAGTGTATGCAACTAACATTGAAGTTTTATTGGTACTGGAAAGACTTTCTATTGCTGTATATCCAAAACAAAGGACATACAAAACATTTTTTAATCACAATAGTGACCGCCCCTCCTTAAAAAACTAGAACTTCTTTTAATTTACGCCTAAAAAAAAAAAACAAGCTTATGGGGTCGTCTTTGTTCTTAAGTTGCACAGAACTCCAAACTTTTCAATATGTACATCTAACTTTGACATTATATTTGCCTCTTTCGGTAACTTTTTCTCAAATATACCAAAAGGGAAGTCACTTGGTCAAAATGTTTAAGAATTATGAAGTTTAAAGTTTGGAACTCCTAATGTTAAACAGCTGGTGGAGTTTTTTTTATATAATTCAATACTTGACGTAATAATTTTATATTCGTATATTTTATTTGAAGCTTTTCGAAATCTATTTCGGTTAAAAAATTATAGATTATGGTTTATTTTATGGTTTAATTTATAAAAAAAATGTATTTTTAAATTAATTAAAAAATTAATTTTAATAGAAATAGATTTCTAAAAACTTCAAATATGCAAATCAAAAATCACAGCTGATTCCGCTAAGTAGTTTTTAAGTTATGCTTAAAACACTACCCACATTACAGTCTGATTTGCAACGATTACAGATTAGGAGTTACAAACTTTAAATTTTCATAATTTCAAAACTACTTGACTGAGTGAATTCCAGTTTGTTATCATAGGGCAACATTTACTGAAAAAAACAAACATGATGCCCCAATTAGATGTATCTATTGAATTTGCTACAATTTCGGCAGGAATATGACCCTCTAAGCTTATTTTTTTCAACATTAAATTAAAAAAGACAGTTTCCAGAAGAATAACTTTGTTTTTTACTGTGACAGTTTGGAGATTAAATGTTCTTTTTTGTCCCCAAATACACCCTGCGCATATGATATTTCAAATTTTGTCACAGAGACACTTTCCAATTAGGAACATTGCTGTACCTAACTATTATAACCCAATTTGGGTGCTTTTCCGCTCTATTACACACACACACACAAAAAAAAAAAAAAAAAAAAAAAAAAAAAAAAAAATCCAGAAACTATTTTATAAATTTTGAAAATTTATATAGAGCAGCATTGAAACTTTAATTTTTTATCTTTTATGTGGAAGGTAATTTTTTTCTCCTGTCTAAATTAAAAACGCCATAAAATAATAATAATAATAAAGTAAATCTAAAAACTTTTGAAGTCATGTAAATTATAAGAATATACAGAATTCAGCTAACCCTAATAAATACGTTGATGATAAACAATTTTCAGAACCCATACAATTTGAAAATGTACAAGACTTTGAACTTGAAGCTCAACTGAAAATTACATAACAAAAAGGCTCAGTAAATGAAAATCATTTTTTGTTAAAATTTAAATCAGCTATTTTTTTTTAAATTCAAAATACAATTTTAAAATTACGCGTTTTAAAGTAAAATAACCTTTACTAAATCATTAAAATTAATAATTAGAAAAGATCATTTAAATTTATTTGAAATTAAAAATATATAGAGAAACTCATTCACTTGTTTAATTTGAAATATTTTAATCATATAAACAGTTAAAAATATAGTTAAAAAATGGAGCAACAGAAAATGATATAATTTGAAAATGTGAATTCTCTTACTTTTGAAAACATGAAATAAAGTAAACAAATTGTCTTGTGTTATATATCACTTATTTACACTAACTGCAATTTAACAATATACTTTTTATTGACCTATTCTGTATAAAATATATACCACCTTAAATTATCCCTTTGATAAAATAAAAAGCATATAAACTCTTCATTACTAAAAGCTAAATCTTTTTGTTTTGACCAAATTTCTCGATTAAAAATCTTAAAATATAAAAGATAATGTAAGAATTTTATTCAGAAAAAAAAATGAAATTTTAAGCATTCTATTCTAGATCTGGATTATATACAGTATTCCTTTAAACATACCTATTCCAGATTATATACACTACTCTGAAATACATACACTAATTCATTTAATGAAGTTGGAGCATATATTAAAAATACTTAAGATAATTATGATTATCTGGGTATAAATTTCAATGGATCTGAAAAAATTATTCTTTGTTATTAAAATGTTTGAAAAGAAACACCAATTTTCCAGCTTTATGAGTTCTTTATAAGCGATTACAGAGTTTGCAGTGAATTAAAGTTTGATTTTTTTTAAATTTAAAATAAAAGATACTTTTAAATCAGGTGTTTGATTTTTTAAAGATTTTAAAACTTTAGTTGTTTATTAGTTTACATTTATAAGTAATCAAAATTATATTAAAAAATATATATAAACATTTCAGAGTATTACTAACCATGGAATCTTTATTTTCCGAGTCTTTCCATAAATAAATTACATTGGAATATCGAACCATTTGTTATTTACATGTGCACAATGAAGTCATGAGATATCAACATAAATAACAATAAATATACTTTTGATTGACCTATATTTATTTATTCTAACGTTTTACAAATCCTCGCAGAAACTCTCCATGTTTTTGTATTAAAAAATTCACATAAGATTTGTACATATTTTTTTAACAAATAAATTTATGCTTTAATCTTTTAACATTTCTCAGCTGAGATTCTCTATTTTTAAATTAGAATTTTTATTTTTAAGTGTGATATTTGATTTAAATAAAATTCAAAAAGCAAGGATTTTGAGTGTTGTCTCCCCCAGTCCTTAAATTTACAATGCATTGTTGTCAAAAATAATATTTATAATGAAATATTTTAACCTAAATTTGAAGAAAAAAAAGTGTATTTAAATAAATCAGTTGATTTAAATCAGGATTGAAATCCAGTTGATTTAAATCAATGAACTCTGATTAAAAATTGTTAGACTACACAAGTGTTATTTAGCAATTATTTAATTTAAATTGAGATTATAGTGCTGAAATATAATTTCAATTATTGATCTAAATATTTTAAGATTTCTGAACTTTCTGTATTATAACTGATTAGATAACGTTGAAGAAATTGGCAATGAAACTATGCTTAGATTTCAAAAGATACCAAAATTTACCAATTGCTGTAAAAAAAAAAGTAATAAAAAAAAATTTCTTTCCAAAATCATGTACTTGCATACAATATTTTAACAAAAGATTATATTGAAGTAAAAGTTATAACACCAATCTGGTGAATCAGCTAAATAAACTTATCAAAAGCCAATTTGATAACTTAAAACCTGCATTTTATTTTGAAGAAATAAAATAAGGACTTGTGAATAATACTTATAAACTCTTTACAAATGAAAAAAGCAAAAATATGGAATATATAAGCACTTACTTACAGGGAAGTCCAGTTGCCAGTAAATATATATATATATATATATATTTATTAAATATAAATTAAAGTAAAGATACTTTTAAAAAATATTTAAAAATTAAGGAAATTTTAAAAAAAGTACACTACCAGTATTGGACATCTTTTTCCTGCTGGTGAAAGCTATATTTTGATAATTGTATAAGGTAATTTATCACCTCTTTAAAATTTCCGTAGGTTACCATGGGATTTCACAATCAGCATTAAAGGGGAAAAAATGATGCCACAGGAATATAGTAGAAAAACGTGATAATTTTACAAAATGTAACAAATAGAGATTTAGCAGACTATCAAATATTCGGCTGAGTACTAACTTTTTAAAAAGTATATTGATTACAATTTTTTTTTATCATGATTAATAACAAAGAAATAAATGTTTGTGAGTCTATTATTCCTCAATGGCAGATCACTTAATAGCAGAATATTAAAAATTGCAAATAATTCAGAAAAAATATCTATAAAATATAGGTGCAGATTTACGGTCGCCAGTCGCCACGTGGCGACTACATTTTTTGCTGTGGCCACTAACTTTCGGCGTTTAAGTCGCCATGGGATTTAAAAGTAATCAATTTCTGGTATTCCCAGTCCCCATCGTGAAATGTTGATATTTTTTTTAAAGATTAAGACCAAAACACATAGCAAACATTATTATTATCTTAAAATTTCAGAATGATCTGTTTAACACAGCAAACTATTAAATATATTCGAATAGCAATGTTATTCGTAACAGTTTGAATCTGATGATTTTACATAGACTGTGATTTAAATATATATATATATATATATATATATATATATATATATATAAACAAATGTTTGAAGTGTGTTTTGATTTTTATACTGCAAAATAATCTCACAAATTCGGATTTTCTTTCATATGTACTTTTGTCTGGCAAAATCAAAATAAGAAATATTATTTTTCTGATATTCCCCACTATCATGATTGCTTAGCTTATAAATATTTTTTTTAAACCGTATCTTGCCCAACTTTATCTTCTGAATGTACATGATATTTAAGATTTAATTAATATTCAAATTTTGTTGTACATGTGTTTGTATTAAATAAATTACACTTTGAATTCCTGAGTTTTAGTTTTTTACCAAATATAAATATAAACACTATTATTTTTATGCGTTTGTTTTACAATTGTGGCCACTTAATTTTTTGGGTTTAGGAGCCAGTGACTCCTTCCAAATTTTGGGAATCTGCACCTGTACTATAAAATAAGAGTGAATTCAATAAAAAATCGCAAATATGTATGTGCTATTTTTTTTTACTTAAACTTATTAAAATTAATCAAGTGCATTTAATTTACACAAACATTAAATTGCAAGTATTGACTAAATACTATTTTTTTTTTAATTTATAAATTACTCGATTTTTTCTGGCTAACAACAAAAGACAGAAAAAATAAAACAAACATTTATACTGAAAAAAATTTTTATTTTCAACAAAACTATAAATCAAAATGTTTTAATAAAACAAACTACAGCACTGTATTTATGCTATGTATGCTATTGGCTTTTATTCCTTTAGAATTGATGCAGTTAGTAAAAAAGCCTGCCTAGATTCCGGCCTGATAACAGTCTTAATTAAACACCCAGTAGGATGCTACAGCAACGAAATTGACTCAGTTGAACATTTCTCCGAAAAAAAGTGTCACACCATCAACATACGAAAACACCTTGACGTCCTTTCTAACATCCTCATTCTCTATTAGGCAAGGATGATCTGTTCTAGCTGTAAGGCGACATTGATCACTGCAGTATTATCCTGTAATAATAACAGTAATAATATTAATTTTTTTTATTGTACTAATTGCTAGTGACCATGTATATTTAAAAAGATAAAAAACAGCACAAGAGCAAAGAATGATTAAGGGGACACTTCGTCTTCAGCGATAAGTATTTTTAAGAACAAAATATTTGAAAATTTTCCTTTGAATAAAAAATTCAAAATTCATAAAATTTTTAAAAAATTTAAAAATTAAGGAAATTTTTAAAAATGTACTCTACCAGCATTGGACATCTGTTTCCTGCTGGTGAAAGCTATATTTTGATAATTGTATAACGGAATTTACCATTTCTTTAAAATTTGCATAGGTTACTATGGGATTTCACAATCAGAATTAAAAGAAAAAAAAATGGTGCCACAGGAATATAGTAGAAAAACATAACAATAATTTTACGATATGTAACAAATAGTGATTTAGCAGATTATCAAATATTCGGCTGGATACTAACTTTTTAAAAAGTATATTAATTAAAAAAATTTATATATATTAAATAGGAAATAAAATAATAAAAAGAAAAGTGCTCAGTCAAACTGATGGCATTGAGCTCACAGGCTATTCACACTATTTGCATATTATGCTCTTATTTCAAAGAAAAAACACATTGATATAAATTAGAAGGGGGGAGGGGGTCATTAGCTCCCCTATTTATGTCCTTTATACTTAACCAATAAACGTCCAAATCTAATCAGGGAAGCGCCTTATCAAAATAAACCGGTATACAACATTTGCATCAAATTGGATAATTCGGCATGAAAAAACTATTTATCTAAATTAAAATGGCCAATTAGTCCCTGTTACCCCTTTATACTTAACCAAATGACCCCCCCCCCCCCCCAAAAAAAAAAAACGAATCAGGGAATCATTTTATCAGAATAAACCTATATAAAAAATTTGAAGCAAATCGGTTAATTCTGCATGAAAAACCCATTTATCTAAATTAAGGGGAGGGAATTCGTCCCCGTTCCCTCCTTTATACTTAACAAATGAACCCCCAAAACTAATGCGGGAAACGCCTTATCACAATGAATCAATATACAAAATTTGAAGCAAACTAGATAATTTTGCATAAAAAACCCATTTATCTCACTTAAGGTGGATTAGCCCCTCGTTCCACCCTTTATTCTTAACCAATAAACCCCCAAAATTAATCAGGGAAGTGCCTTATCACAATGAAAATATATACCAAATTTGAAGAAAATCGGATAATTCTGCACGAAAAACCCATTTATCTAAATTAGGGGGAGCATTAACCCCTTTCCCCCCCTTTTATACTTAACCAAAGAACCCCCAAAGCTAATCAGGGAAGCGCCTAATCAGAATGAACTTATATACCAAATTTGAAGCAAATCGGATAATTCTGCATGAAAAACACATTTATCTAAATTAAGGAGAGGGGGGGGGATTAGCCTCCAGTTCCCCCCCCTTTATACTTAACCGATGAACCCTCAAAACTAATCAGGAAAGAGCCTTATCACAATAAACCTCATACAATATCTGAAGAAAATTCGATAATTCTGCATGAAAAAACCATTTATCTAAGTTAGGGGGGATTAGCCCCCATTCCCCCTTCATGCTTAACCAATGAACCCCCAAAACTAATCAGGGAAGCGCCTTATCAGAATGAACCTATATTCAAAATTTGAAGCAAATTGGATAATACTGCATGAAAAACACATTTATCTAAATTAAGGGGGGATCAGCCCCGTTCCACCCCTTTTATACTTAGCAATTGGATCCCCAAAACTAATCAGGGAAGCGCCTTATCACAATGAACCTATATGCAAAATTTGAAGCAAATTGTATAATTCAGAATGAAAAATCAATTTATCCAAATTACGGACCACGTTCCCCCCTTTATATTTAACCAATGAACCCCCAAAACTGATCCGGGGAAGCGCCTTATCACATCGAACCTATATATAAAAATTGAAACAAATCAATCTGATAATTCTGAATAAAAAAGTCATTTATCTAAAGTAAGGGGGGGGGGATTAATCACCGTCCCCCTCTTTATACTTAACCAATGAACAACCAAAACTAATGAAGGAAGCGCCTTATCACAATGAAGCTAACACATGGGCTGATAAGTTCCCGGTCTAATAAAGAAAACACAACTTTTTAACAAAACTTTATGACTTTATAACTTTAATAAATAACATAACTTTAATAATAAATAATAATTTAATAATAATAATTTAATAAATAAATAAATAATAATAGTAATTTAATAAATAAATAATAATAGTTTAATAATAAATAACATAATTTTATAACGAAAAAGCTCCAAACAGTGTTCTAAATCATTGACTCGTTGTTGCTTTTGGTAAAAAGTCAACACGCGCGGCAGCCACTTTGACAAGAGCTTTTTCATAGACAAATGCTCATTCAAAATAAAACCTACACGTTTCTTGGATATCTTCAGAGTCTGAGCTATCGCCTGCAACTTCACTTTACGGTTCCCCAAAACGATTTTTTGGACTATTTTTATGTTTTCCGGAGTAACCACTCTTTTGCGTGGTGCATCACTGGTGTCCGTACGATCACGTTTAAATTCAGCAAACCAGTCAATAATGTTTGATTTACCTGGTGCAGTGTCCGGATAATGCTTATCAAGCCAAGCTTTTGTTTGAACGGTGTTTTTTCCCATCAAAATACAATTCTTGAAATTCTTGTTTATCCATTTTTTTTTGTTTATCAACAAAGTTGTTCAAATAAAACCAATCTAACATTTTATCCACACGGCGAATCATCATGACATCTTTTCTGCTACCTTTTAAAGGGTAGTATTTACTAAAAAAAAGCATCGGTTCGGCAATTGCAACGCCATCTGTGTGCCAGACCGGGAACTTATCAGCCCATGTGTTATATACAAAATTTGAAGGAAATTGGGTAATTTTGCATGAAAAACCCATTTATTTAATTTAGGGGGATTAGCCTTTGTCCCGCCTATATATTTAACCATTGAACCCCCAAAACTGATCAGGGAAGCGTCTTATCAGAAACAATCTATATACAAAATTTTAAGCAAATCGGATAATTCTGCATGAAAAACCCATTTATGTAAATTAAGGGGGGAGGATTAATCACCGTTCCCCTCTTTATACTTTACCATTGAACTCCCAAAACTAATCAGGGAAACGACTTATCACAATGAACTTATGTACAAAATATGAAGCAAATTGGGTAATTTTGCATGTAAAACCCACTTATTTAATTTAGGGGGACTAGCCCCTGTTCCCCCTTTATATTTAACCATTGAACCCCCAAAACTGATCAGGGAAGCGCCTTATCAGAAACAACCTAATACAAAATTTTAAGCAAATCGGATAATTCTGCATGAAAAACCCATTACATAAATTAAGCGGGGATTAGTCCCATTTCGCTCCCTTTATACTTTACCATTGAACCCCCAAAACTAATCAAGGAAGCACCTTATGAGAATGAACCTTTTATAAAAAAATTTGAAACAATTGGATAATTCTGCTTTAAAAAATCATTTTTCTCAATTGAGAGGGGGGGGGAGGAATTAGTCCCTGTTCTCCCCTTTATACTTCACCAATGTACCTACATACAAAATTTGAAGCAAGTTAGATAATTCTGCATGAAAAACCCATTTATCTAAATTAAGGGTAGGATTGGCCCCCGTTCCCCTCGTTTATACTTTACCATTGAACTCCCAAAACTAATCAGGGAAGCGACTTATCACAATGAACTTATGTACAAAATTTGAAGCAAATCTGATAATTCTGCATAAAAAACTTTTTTATCTAAATTAAGGGGGAGGAATAATCACCGTTCCCCTCTTTATACTTAACCAATGAACCCCCAAAACTAATAAAGGAAGCGCCTTATGACAATGTAGCTCTATAAAAAATATGAAGAAAATTGGGAAATTTTGCATGAAAAACCCATTTCATCAATTTCACCATTTCATCATAATTTAGGGGGAGATTAGCCCCTGTTCCTCTTTTATATTTAACCATTGAACCCCCAAAACTGGTCAGGGAAGCGCCTTATCGGAATGAACCTATATACAAAATTTGAAACAAATCGGATATTTCTGCATGAAAAACACATTATCTAAATTAAGGGGGGGGGGGGATTAGCCCCCAGTTCCCTCCTGTAAACTTAACAAATGAACCCCCAAAGATAATCAGGGAAGCTCCTTATCAGAATGAACCTATATACAATATTTGAAACAAATCGGATAATTCTGCATGAAAAACCCATTTACCTAAATTAAGGGGGTGGGGGGATTAATGACCGTTGCCCTCTTTATACTTAACCAATGAACCCCCAAAACTAATGAAGGAAACGCCTTATCACAATGAAGCTATATACAAAATTTGAAGCAAATTGTGTAATTCTGCACGAAAACCCCATTTATTGAATTTAGGGAGGGGATTCGCCCCTGTTCCCCCTTTATATTTAACCGTTGAACCCCCAAAGCTGATCAGAGAAGCGCCTTATTGGAATGAACCTATATACAAAATTTGAAACAAATCGGATATTTCTGCATGAAAAACACATTATCTAAATTAAGGGGGGGGGGGGGGATTAGCCCCCAGTTCCCTCATGTAAACTTAACAAATGAACCCCCAAAACTGATCAGAGAAGCGCCTTATCAGAATGAACCTATGTATAAAATTTGAAACAAAACGGATAATTTTGCATGAAAAACCCATTTATATAAATTAAGTGGGGATCAGCCCCCGTTCCCCCTCCCCCTTTTATACTTAGCAATTTAACCCCCAAAACTAATCAAGGAATCAGATTATCAGAATGAACATATATATAAAAGTTGAAAATTTAAAATCGGATAATTCTGCATGAAAAACCTATTTATGTAAATTAAGCGGGGGGGGGGGGGGGGGCTTCCGGCTTTGATAACCTGTGAGCTAAAAAAAATTCTATTACAATGATATTACGGGTTCTGTGAGCTCCAAAAATAGAATTTTCAGAACATTTATGATTTATATGTTGACATTATGACTCATTTGAACATTTTTTTATATCTTGAAATTTGCACAGTATTAACACGTGCATTTAAATACCTGACAAGATTTAGTTAAAGGAAAGCACAAATATGAAATAAAATCAAATTAGATATTTTTTTTTTGTTAGAAACCCACATACAAGATAATTTTTATATAAATTAGGATGAAAAACAATACAGAAATATAACAAAAGCTATTACAGGTTTTCTTTTTCTTTCTTTTTTTTTATTTTTAAATGAAGAATTGAAGCTTTATATTTTTAAAATAAATCCCCCCCCCCCCGCACCTCCAGTGACAAAAAGTCCCTGTTTTCTTTTTTATTCTGCTTATTTTAAATTATTAGAAAAGATTAAAAATCATTTTTTATTTTCAAAATAATGTAAGAAAAATAAAATTTAATCAATTAAATTTGAATATACAGGGTGGGGCAGTTGAAAGCTTCTGTATGCAAGCTTTTACAGCATGAATATAGGTAAAATCAACCTCAAGGTATTAAGCATATTCTACTTTACGTTTTTCACAACTAAAATATTGTCTGATATTAAAAGACTACTGAAATTTATTTTACCATATACCATTATAAATTTCGTTATAATGGTAATTTCCCTGACATACATTTCTCAATTTTTTAATCAACATTATAGAATTTAATGGACATTCCTTTTTAATTGAATTTTAATACACTACAAATAATAAAATGTTAAATTGATTCTATAATAATGTAGTACCTGAAAAAAAAAGACAATATATGATTCTGATATATATGGCATCGAACACAGAAAAATCTCATGAATTTATTTTAAGATCATAGGTATGTTATTGATATCTTCAGTGTTGAATTCAGGCATTTTTCTCCGAGAGGGATTTCTGTGGCTCCTGGGAGCATATTATAGAGTTCCGAGGGGGGGGGGGGGAATTGTACTTTTTGACCATTAAATCATAAAATCCGAAATCTTCAGAGGGGGTGGCCATTTCAATGCTCCGGGAGAGAGGAATGTCCCCCCCCCTCCCCCGGCTATCTCCTGAATTCAACACTGGATGCCTTACAGAATTAAACAAATAAACAAGTACCTGAATTTAGAATAAGTTAAAAACTACTTAAAAAGCAGTCTACAAAAATTGAGTTTTCATTAAGATAATATCTAAGTTAGAAATTTCTGGCACATCAAAATATTTTTTTGATTGGGGATATTTTTCTCATAAAAAATAAACTGAGCGAGAAATAAGATAATATGCATTTTATTTCAGGCTACGCAGCTCCTTAAACATGTTATTCGGTTTGATAATCATGCACTGTAAATATATGGACATATCAAATTCCAAATATTAAAAATCACATAAATTTTAGTACTTACCATTGCGAAGTTAGAACTACGTAGAACAATCGTCCAATATTTAACAACATGGCGTACCATCTTCTTCATCGAAAATCTCGATTCTGTTCTGTTATCAATCACGGGACGCCACGCCTTTCATACGTCAGCAGAGAGCGAGACTGCGCAGTAAGTCCGGTGAATGCTATTTTCTATCCACTCGGAAACTAATACGATATAAAAAGATTATTTTTATGACTGTAGGAAAACTTTCTGTTGTGATTCGGAAAAAATATTTTATCGGTTGTTTTCCGTATCGTAAAGGAAATTTATCTTTTACGAAACGGAAAAGGGTTGGAAATTTTTTACAGTGTAAAGTATCAATAAAAAATGAAATATAGTATAAAAATTAAACATGACAATCTTGTGAACAATCCCTTATCATAGTAAAAGTAGAAAAAGTAAAAGAAATACATATATATATATATATATATATATATATATATATATATATATATACTAATAAAGGCTGGGGTTCTGGTGCCTCGCTATCTTATATCTTACTACAATCACAGGTCGTTGTTAGGTTTGTTGTGCTCTCGCGATCATTCACTTACGCTTCAGTTTAAGCTAGCTTTTAATTTAACGTAAGATCGCGAAGCATTGAAATACGGTTTACGCATTGTTTATATTGTAAGACAGACTTAATCTCTAAGTTTATCAAGTCACTATAATCCCAGCCTATGAGTATAATATTTTCTCAAACAGGGATGAGAGCACTCCGACCCGAATATCTAATTTTACCACTAAATTTTAATAGTATTGAATTTCAGAATGAATTTCAGAAATTTTGTCCTTAAATAAGGTAACAAATACTAGTAAAATTTAGTGGTGTCAATCGGGATTTCGAGTGGGAGCGCTCCCATCCCTGTTCAAACTATGCTTTAATGCACATCATAGACGGCCCCTTAAAGCAGCATCTTGCCGTTTTTTAAGCATAATTTGAAAACTACTTGGAAGAAAAATTTGAAATTTTGAATACACATAAAGCAGGACATAATAAATATATATCCATCAAAAAAATTGTAGGTTGCAATTCATAATTTTTTCGAATATTAATTTCATAATTCATATTATAAAATTTTAAAAATTACAAATTTAACGTAGTTATGTTTGGGTTTTGGAGTTTTATAACCAAACAAAACGTTAGCACATTAGGATTATAATTTCAGGAGATATTAATAAAAATATGAAAATGTAATTTAACATTAGAAGTTCTAAAATTTGAATATTTATAACTCGAGAACTTATCATCCAAATGACTTAAACTTTTGTATCTAGGCATAGTTTGAACCGAAGATTTAAAATATCATGTCGAAAGTGTGTGTTGCCATTGAAAAAAATAAAGTTTAGGCTGGTTTTAATATGTAGATGGCCCCTTAAGCAAATTTTAGATACATAATTTAAAAGTAGACTTTATTTCCAATCGTTTGGTACCAGTTACTTCCTTCTACTATAATTTGTTACAGAGTTAGTGGGGGGGGTGTCCAGTTTTTTTTCCACGACTGTACCTTGACCCAGTACTCATACATTCATATTCTGAAAGAAAATTTGCCACAAAGTTCACATAAATTGGGTCTTACGCAAACTTATAAGTTTTACCACGATAGTGATTCTGAAGATATCGTCCTGAATACACGACTCCTGTTGCTATGCAACTGTCCAAATGTCAAAACCTCCGGCTCTATCTCCACATTTAAATCCCATAGAACACCTGTGGGGACATTTGGAAAATAAATTAAGCAAACGTCATTTTTCTTCTAAAATGGAGATCAAGAAAGTGTTGATAGAAGAATGGCAAAAATTCACAAAAATGTTATCTTGGAGTTAGTCAAGTCGATGTCAAATTTTTAAAAGATGCGATTCGCCACCGAGGAAGAGCTACAAGGTATTAGAATTATCATCCAATAATCATACAAAAATTGCATTAAATAATTTTTCTTGTTCCAATTTTGGTAAACTTTATCCACCCTTTTGAGGAATGGCAGGTTTTCACATCTGTTCAAAAACTAGGGAGATTCTGTTCTGCTGTCCCTCATGTTTACATAGAACTATGATTTCTCACCTAGATGAGCTCATAAGAAATTCCAGTAGAGTACTTACGTTCGAATAACATTCAAATGGGTATGTACAGTAGAAGGACATGATGTACGGCAGCACCGCATCTGAAAATTAAAGATGTTGAAATGAGATTTAAGAAAAAAAAAATAATTACGAATATTTTAAAAGGTAACATCACTATGGCAAGTTCAAAATTGAATTTGTCTCAATGTAATTTTCTTTACACACGACAATGTTTTTATTAGTTAGAAATAGACATCGAAAATCAAAGGGAAATTTCGGAGATATAAAAGGCATCGCAGCGAGTAAACGTTAAAGGATACGTTAACCCTTATCAGTTGACAAACATTATCTCATGGGTGCTGTGACCGGTCTCAAAGCGTGATCGAAAGATGAATAGGATGCTGTTTCAGAGGATACAGTTTATGTACTAAATTTTATGTACAGTTCTTATTATGAAACAGATGTGTTACACTCATGGACCGATGTTTGGCGAAATTTTGATTGGCGCGATTTCCAAGCCCGTGCCAAACCAATATCGTAATACAATTGCCAGGTTTCCATTAAAGGAAAAAATCCCGCTATTTAGCGAATTTTCTTTTTTATAACCGATTAAAAAATGCGCGAGTGTAAGACATACCTTTCTTTCTATATTTTTTATATTCTTAGAATACGATTTAGCATAGTCCTTTAGTTAAGTACTATTTATTTAACTAATTTTTGGTTTGTACTTAAAATAACCGTCATTTGTGATTAGCATGAAATGACCCTTGTGAATTAACACACATCATATATAGAAACACGTGAATTTCTGTCTCCCAGAGTATAAACATTTTGTCCCAAGATTTACTTGACAAGTCAAAGGCAGAACCTAAACTAAGAGAAAAGCGAAGTATGGTGGATAAACCTAAAGCCTCTTCAAGTGCAGAGTCTTCAAAACGAAATCAAAGACTCTTCTGTTTCCAAAGATATTCACCTGCAAATTAAAGAATGTAATCCAACATTTGTAACGAATTGAGGCTGGTGTGTTTGCACACTTAGCAAATTACAATGAAATCCCAATTCAAAATGCAGCACATGTGTTTTTCTGTGTGTGAACGAGAAAAAAAATTGTTTAATGTGAAATATAGATCTGTTAATGTTATACTACATATATAAAAATTATTATCTAAATGTTTCAATTTTTTCAAAGTTCTGAATCTTTTTTTTAAGTTTAATACTTACGGTACTTAAAAATACCATTTCAAGTGTATATTACGTACTCTGATAGCATTTATCATTTAATTAATACTCTTTTAATACGAAATTAAATTTACATGAAATTCCTTTTATTCATTCGTAATGTGGTTGATAAAGTGTTAAAATTCACCTATTTAAAAGTCTAGCGATAATACTAGGAATCTAAATGAAAAAAATTTCACCAGTATCTATATAGTTAAACTGAAAATTACAAGCTTAAATGAAAATTTTAAAAATCCGCGGTCTATGAGTTAAGGGTTAAAGTGTTTTCTTCTATCAATTATCAAATCAACTGTCTATTTGAAAACTAATCGTATTTCTAGTGAAATATGTAAATATTTTTCGAAATGATTTTAGCTTTTTAAAATTATTTCCAGTTATGAAGTGTTCGATTTAAAAATTACCATTTACTTTGAACCAGGTGCCATACTATTTTTTTTAACTAGATTAAACCTGTCCAACGTTTAACCCTCCTTTTTGGAACAGCTTCGACTCATCACTTGTCAAGCCACCAATACCTATATTAATAAAAGGGTTTCGCACTGTGTGCGTGTGTGCGATGGCTAAGAAAATCTGGCGCACCTAGAAATCTACAAATTTATGTGAGGATAGTCCAAACCTCACCTGGGACACCTGGGAATCAGAATTTTAATATTTTGAAAATTAACCTAGATATTAATTAAAATCTCATCAAACATCGGAAAAAATGCGATCAGAATTTAGAGAAAAGGAATATTTTTTTTGGAACAAAGAAAGAAGTACATATCTGCTTAAATTCGAGCCGAGGCTAGCAACGAACCAATGAGATGCCTTGTTTGAACGGGAATCCGAAATTTTCATTTTCGTATTCGGAATAAAACCACGGAATTTTAAAGTACAGAGACATTTAAAGCTATATTACTTGTTTTTAATATTGCATTTATCGATTTGAAAATTATACATCTAAGCTTATTTCTTGACGCTGATTCTAAAAAATGTTTTTTGTGTAAAGATCCGAAAATTAGAACCCCATATTTCAATGTACATTTGATTAAATTAGGTGCAGAAAAAGAAATGAAAATTAATTTTTTCGAAGTCAAAAGCAAAGCAGTCATTCAATGATGCAGTAAGTCAAAGGTTGACAGAAACAAGGTCTGCCAGTTTTAAATTAAGCAATTTTAATTCAGCGATTTTAAGGTATACATAATTTAAAATGTATGTAAGATACGGATTTCTTTAGCTTAAATGAAAAACCAAAATCAAAAAGTACAATGATAGCTAGTTAGAAATTGACATTTGATATCCTACAAAAAAAAAACATCCATTTAAAAATATTTAAATGTAAAGAAAATATTTAAAGTAATGCTAACATTGGTTTAACATTAGCTTGCAAGTATCTTCTCATGAGTAGCGCAGGCTCTAAAATAGTCAATTTCTATGTGTCAGTCACTAGAAATAATAGTCTAACAAGGAGAGTGCCAAGCTTGGTAATCACAGATTTTGATTATTTTTATATATGTTGTAGGGTAGAAGCCCCTTAGTCTCAGGTTCAATGGATTTTATACAACGCTACTTAGTTCAAGAGAAATGGGGGAAGGGGGGGGGTCTAATATTTTAACTTAACTTAAATACTTACTTTGTAACGAAATAACTGCGTTGGTCATAGCTCAGTTGGTATGGCCTCTGCTCGTTGTTCCGCGGGCCTGGGTTGGATGCTGGAAAGCGCTATGTTTGTTTTTCTCATTTTTTTTTATAAATATACTTGTAATTATAATTTAATAATCTCAATAAAAAAATTGTTAACATAATTAAATTTTAATTTAGCATTTTTGATTTTTAAACCATTATTAAACATTTCTCATCATTTAAAGAGCATTATAAAAATTGGATCTATTATTGACTAGTAAAAATTCAAAAATTGTTTCAAAATTAGCATATTTACTTTCGAATTAAAGAATTACTAGGAGGCTCAGCCCCCTACTCGCTAACGCTCGCCAACCCCCGTGAACTACGAAGAAATTCACATCGAGACAGCTACGCGGTCCCAGTTCACTTCGCTCGCCTGACCCTTTTCATTTTTGCAGAAATTCTAGCCGAATTACTACTACTATAAATACACCAAAAACCACCATAAAATTGACAATTTTTTAATGTAAAAAAATAATTTAAACTTTGTTGAAAACACAGTTAAAAATGCATTTAGTTGGTGCTACCAATATGTATAAATCATTTAAATACTATGAAAAAAGATCTTGAAAACACAATTAGTTTAAAACTCATTGCACCTATAATATTGTCCACTTTGGCTTAAAATCATAAAAATAAATAAATAAATAAATAAATAAGACAAAAATAAAACATTACGTGATAGGAACAATCCTTGTTTAAATTTCGTAAAACTGTTCTAATGGATTAGATTATAGATATTTGCAAAATAAATTATTTTTTACTTCAATAATTTGCATCTACAGCAATAGATGGCAGCAGTTGCGATCTAGACAGTTGATATTTTTAATTCTCTCCGATTTCGTATGAGGGAAATTCATAAATAAATTCTAAATAAGCGTTGAGAATTCATTTGAAATTAACGATATTACTCATAATTAAAATGAGTTATCATCTCAAACGCTTACGCACACGTTATTTTATTTTTAATTATTTTCTAGTTTGAGTTTCACTCGTTTCACTGCTCTTTCGCTGGCCGCCATATTGGGAGATTCTGGAAACTACGCTTGTTGCTTGTTGCCAAGCCATAATTTAGAAATTCAGCCCTTTTTCCGTGCCACGTAAGAGAAATATATATATAGATTCTCACATCGCAATAGAAAACGAAGATATATCAGATGCTGGATTATTTGTTAAAAGTCCATTGTTTTGCAATAAAATTTTACAGCGCTTCAACGCAATTGTGACATAATTTTTCTGATTTTCATTGAACCCCGACACTTCAGATTAATCTTCATGTGAACTACAGGTTGCTTCTTCCATTTTTATACGATTATAAGCTGTTATAGAATGATACGCACTTGTGCGATAATGATAGAAAACAAGGAACAGATGCTTTACACTCACGCAGCTATGTTTGGCGACTTTTTGTTTTGCGCGATTTTCAAGCCCGCGCCAAACCAATAACTTCATACAATGGCTAGGTTGCCATTAAAGAAAAAAATCCCCTAAATTTGGCGACTTTTTTTCCGTTTTATAACCGATTAAAAAAAAATGTGCGTGAGTGTATGACATCATAGCGAAAACAAAAACCACTTAACTGCACCTAACTAAAAAAAAAATGAAATGAAATAACCAAATTCTGTTGTGGCGCCCTCTAGTTACAATAAAATAAAACATAAATATGTTGTAATTTAATTCTTATGCTGAAGTTTAATATAATTATGTTTATTACTTTAAAAACAAAGTAATATTATCATCGCATTGATTTTAAGGCAATTTATACGTGATGTTTCTTTACAATGATGAATTGACACAACTGTTCAATATCGTGTCATTGATAAAGCGTATATGTAATACATTTTAAAAGTGATTTTAATAAAATCAAAAGTTCTAAAATAAAATTTAATAATGTTATCAAAAATTTTTATTGAGATTAAATTATAATTAGAAGTATATTTATAAAAAATGAGAAAAACAAACATAGCGCGTTTCGGCATCAAACCACAGCCAACTTCAGTACCGGCCGAGAAAGCTCTTGTTTGTTTCTCCCGCCTTAGGACGGAGTTCATGACGTCAGATCGTGTGATCTCCGTCGAGGCAATCGGCCGAGAAAGCTGTCCTAAGGAGAAGGGAAACAAATAAGAGTTTTCTTAGCCGATTCGGTCGGCCGAAGATCACGTGGTCTGACGTCATGAATTCCGTCTTAAGGCGGGAGAAACAAACAAGAGCTTTCTCGGCCGGTACTGAAGTTGGCTGTGATCAAACCCAGGCCTTCGGAACAACGAACAGACGCCATACCAACTGAGCTACGACCAACTCAGTTATTTCGTTACAACGTAAGTATTTAAGTTGTGTTATAATATTAGACCCCCGATTTCTCGAGAACTAAGGAGCGTTGTATAAAATCCATTGAACCTGAGACCAAGGGGCTTCTACCCTACAACATATATAAAAATAATCAAAATCCGTGATTACCAAGCATGGCACTCTCCTTGTCTCAGCTAGCAACGTCAGAAAACACGTGATTTTATCAAGGATTATATTTCTATACATTCTCCCTTTTTATTGTGTAATACACTATATATTGCCAAAGGTGACCGGTCACTTGCGAATTCAAACGTTTTGTTAACTATCTAGAAAAATACATGAGGAATTAACCTCAAACTGCAGGTGTGTAAACAGTATAGTATAGGTTAAATATTTCCGCGAAGATTTTTTCACGAAACCCCATAGGGGACTGTCAACAAATTAAGAAAAAAACGAATATCTTTTGGATAACCTGTAAAAACTAATGTAGCAAAAGCGTTCAAACTCGAGATTATTAATAAGTGGCTTATTGTAATATACTGTGTTCATTTTTATGATGATAGCATGTATACTCGTAGAGAAATTAAGGTTTTTTTTTATAAAAACAGTCCCAAATTTCGCCTAGTTTTTTGCTTATAATTTGCTGAGTTCTTAATATAAAAGAAAGTTCTCTTCAGAAAATATGACAAACAACATTGTACATTAAATATTAATTTGGAGCTTGGTGCGATATAATTAAAGTAAAAATAAAATACAACGTTGAAACACCAGTATAATTGAATCTACAGCATACCGGTTTCGGTAGCATATAGCATACCCTGAGGAGGGTATGCTATATGCTACCGAAACCGGTATGCTGTAGATTCAATTATACTGGTGTTTTAACGTTGTATTTTATTTTTACTTTAACAACATTGTACATAATACTCTGCAATCAGAATTAAAAAATTGGAAAAATTGGATGAAAAATGAGCAGGTTTACTAAAAAATGTTTCACTGCGCATGCGCAAATCCAATCAAAATATAATATGCATAATGCATTAGCTAAGTATATAGAGCAACTTTTGTGAAAGTCTCAAAATCATAGCTTGAAAATTGTAAAAATTATCTTCGATAGAATAAGCTCGAAATCCGTTGTTCCCAAAAGGAAGCAAAAATATGAGGGGTTGTATTCAAATGTAGTAGTAGTGCAATATTGTGTACGCTATCTTGGCACTAATCAACAGATATTTGATACAACCCCTCTTCTTTTTGGGAACAATGGATTTCGAGCTTATTCTATCTGATTTTTGAAGCTATGATTTTAAGACTTTCACAAAATTTACTCTATATACTTAGCTAATACATTATGCATATTATATTTTGATTGCATTCGTGCATGCGCAGTGAAACATTTTTTAGTAAACCTGCTAATTTTTCATTCAATTTTTACTTTTTTAAAATTCTGATTGAAGAGTATTATGTACAATGTTGTTTGTCATATTTTCTGAAGAGAACTTTCTGTTATATTAAGAACTCAGCAAATTATAAGCAAAAAGCTATGCGAAATTTGGGACTTTTTTTATAAAAAAAAACCTTAATTTCTCTACGAGTATACATACTCTCCTCATAAAAATGAACACAGTATATTACAATAAGCCACTTATTAATAATCTCGAGTTTGAACGACTTCGCTACATTAGTTTTTACAGGTTATCCAAAAAATATTCGTTTTTTTTTCAATTTTTTGACAATACCCTGTGGGGTTTCGTGAAAAAATCTTCACGGAAATATATAACCTATACTATACTGTTTACACACCTGCAGTTTCAGGTTAATTCCTCATGTATTTTTCTAGATAGTTAACAAAACGTCTAAAATCGCAAGTGATAGGTCACCTTTGGCAATATAGTGTATATATGTATGTATGCGGACATTTTAATTTGAAACAGGTTGTGAAAGTAAACTTATATAAGAAACGAACCAAAATTGAAAAACTTCAAAACCTTAGAAATGGACCTCAGCTAGCCTACGTAAAAAAAAAAAAAAAAAAAATTAAATTTAAAATGCGAGTGATAAATTTGAAAATAATGTTCCCATAGACTTAAGTTCATCTTGGGAATGCTTTTGCATGACTAGTGTAAGCTTTTTAAATTATGGTCATGACTAAAAAATGTCACTAACAAGTTTTAGTACAGGCTCAATGACAAAATTAAGTATCAGATTCCATCCCCCCTTTTCCTGTTCAATTATTTGTGAAAAATTAATCTAGTATTTTTGGAAACCAAAGATTTTTGTGCAATTTAACATCAATAGGCTCAAATAACACTATAGAAAATAATGTTTATGTGACTAATTAGAAAACAGTTCAATTGTAAAAATTAACAGAAATAAACAGAAATAGTTTTCTAGAATCTTCATACATGTAAATCCAAAATTACTGATAATTTAAACAAGTATTTTGAGTTAAACTTAAAAAATTACAAGCGTTGCAATTTATTTTACAACTATTAAAAATCTATAAAATTAGGAGTTCAAAATTTTCAACCACTATAATTGCGAAACATCTAGTTCCAGTAACTTCTGCAGTTAACATCTGAAAAATTCAAATATGTCAAAATCATGTGTTTTTTATTGAAAAAAAAAAAAAAAGAGTTTGGTAAAATTTCTGTATTTTATATTTTAAGGACAATTACCAATGTAATAGCTATTTTAATTTCTTCTACGATAATTTGGTAGTTAAAAATGTATAGGATTTTCCCCTTTTTTTGTTCGACTGTACATGAAATTTTTTTTTATTCTTGCTTTAATGGTCATAAACAGTAACTAGAGCCCTACAAAAGTGGGTTTGAACCCAAAAATTCTGTTTAAATCAAAACTCGACCAGTCAAAAAAAGTTTCATCCACTCTAAAACCGACCCGAAATCGAGCTACACAGAATTATAAGACATTTTAATAATCAATTTTTCTAATTCCAAAATATATACCCAATTTACGTCAAATTGGCCCAGTTTAAAATGAGATTGATGAAGCAAATATTGGCGAAGTAGATACACAGGTGAGAGAGTTTTTGACTCCCTCTGAGTTTCCTCTGTTTCTGAATATGCGTAATTTGTAAAAAAGGGAGAATGACTGTCCAGAAATAGTTGAATATTTGCCCCTGTTCGGAAAAATGGTTAGTCTGATTCTGTCTCAGTGTTAATAAATGGCACGATTTAAGTAAATATAGTTTAATAAGCAAAATTAAATAGAAGAGTTTTGCGAGAGTATTTACTCAACTCTTTTAGGCACAAATAATGGCATTTATATAAAATTTTATTCACACTAGATTTTTTTTTAAATGGTATTGTAAAGTAAGGCAACGAAAAATTTCAGATTTTTTTTAAACAAAATTATAAAAAGAAAATTTTATTTAAAAATTCTGTTACAAATCTTGATTAAAATTTAATATAAAATGTATCCCACCGCCCACCAAGAATTCAAATTATATACAAGCGGTTCGAAAAAATAATCTTCAAATCTTTCGACATTTCAAAAGTACCAGATACATCAAAATTATATATAGAATGATTAACTTTGGTTTTAAATGGCGACTTACTTTAATAGCTTCACAGTAAGGTGACTTGTAAGATCCTCGGAGAACCTCATTTGAAAAAAACTGCATACATAGTAAGCGTACCAACTTAGTACTAGAATAGGGGAGCAAAATTGACACAACTGCGCTACCTAGTGGATGGGGTTGATATTACCAATCCGCGCGCTTTTAGAATGTCGTCTTTAGGTATGACAAAATCTTACCATCTGTGCATTCTTCTGAGCATATATCGTGAATCTTTAGTCACTCGTGGAAGATTTATCTTGACTACCAGATTTATTGCCAATATTTTTGATACTGTTTTTTCGATAAAATTTGTACATTTAAAAACATTCAAAATATCATTTTATATTTAGTAGTAAAGGTAATAGCATTATGTAATAGCATAATAAGCATTATGTAAGCATTATTGCCTTTACTCACGAAACTAAAAATATATATTAAATGTTTTTTTAAATATAAAAATGTTTGTGAAAACGTACTGTATCAAAAATATTTTGCAATAAAACTGGTGAACAAGAAATATCTTCCGTGAGTGAGTAATGATTCACAATATGTACTCAGTAGAATGCATAGATGATAGATTTATTCGTATGTAATTTTCTATCTCGCCAATTCTCCTGTATTGAAAAAATATCTTGCCCTCTAAACATATTAAAATGCACTGTTACTGGAAAAAACCTGTGTACCTAATTTTTATAATTTTAGCACCTCAAAAATTGAGTGAAAATTCGATTACAAAACTCCCTTTTTACACACAGGTTCTAAAGTTACATGATAAAAGCTTGTAAAAATAATAAAACGGTGTCTGAAGTACCTCCCTAAATATTATTTCATTCAGTCGTACTTAACTTATTTATTCATTTTATTTTAATTTATCTGACTCCAATTAAACAACGCACAAAACTAAAACTATATTCCGCTCAACAAACCAAAAGACATTTAATTCTCATGAAAAAAAAACTGTTCCGTTGTCATTCACGAAAAAAATTACAACCTACTTTCAACAACTATAGCGTAAAATAATTTAATTGCAGACGATATAATAATATTTCAGCATTATTTTCAACAAACGGGGTGAAAATTATTTTATAAAATGCGGTAACTTTGGTGGCTTGAAGAAACCCACGCATTTTGATAGAGGGATACTGAAATTTTATTACATATTTTTTCAACATTTACCACAAACTTTCACTACATTATGACTAATATTTCCATGTTTATATTAGAAACAAACAGAAATTGATTTAAATCTGTTAATTAGTCGATCACAAGATGTGTGTTTAACCTCTAGTAGTTCAACCCCTTTCGCAACGTGGCGTACGACCTTCACTGACGTGACTTCGCTTTTGATAATGGACACCTCTGCTATACACGTTTTTACGCTTTCTATGTATGCAGTTTTGATTTTAAATATAATGCAGCAGATTTCATTTGTTACAGAGGCAATATACCAGTTAGTATGCTACAGTTATTCAAGTCAGCTTAAAAAAGATTGCGCACGTCCAGTGTAGATAAAATAAATGACCAGACTCACCAGTTAGTTGCAACTCAAGTGATCGAAAACACCGTTTAATATATCATATTCTCGCATCGGGTGAAAAATGATGTAGGGAGCCTAGGTATGAGATAAGCAACACACGATGCTCAGACTGTGCTTAGACAACGCATGTGAACAAACTATGGCAAAGCTAGGCATTTTCTATTCCAGAAAATGGCGATACTTCACTGGAGAAGTTTGATTACAGAAGTGAGACAAGTTAACAAAAAATAGCTTGGCGACAATGGTAGGCTTGCCAAGACTCTTTGGTAGCGACCTACCTTATACACGGCCAGTGCATGACGTTTACAACGTCACATGAAGTCGATAATTTTTACACGGCAATTGGTGCAAAGCGGCGCGCGCACCGTTTTACACAAATCGTCGTGTAAAAATTATCCACTCCGAGGCTAACGTAAAAGACAGGCTACCGCGGTGCATTCCACTTATCTTTTTTTACAGACCGCCGGAGTCACGTGATGCTCGAATGCACCAATGCAGGTGTACGAAAAGAGCATCACGTCACTCTAGCGGTCTGTAAAAAAAGATAAGTGGAATGCACCGCGGTAGCCTGTCTTTTTCGTTAGCCTCAATCCACTCCATGTGACGTTTTAAACGTCATGCACCGACCTAGTATAACCAGGGCAACACTAGATACCGGGCTTGCTCATTCATTCTTATGACGTCACAAATGGTGGCTGGCCGCGACCAAGGATTGGTACAAACCGACGCGCCCATCGTTTTGTATCAATCGCTGTATGCAAGGCAACACTAGATACCGGGCTTGCTCATTCACTCTCAAAACGTCACAAATGGTGGCTGACCGCGACCAGCGATTGGTACAAAGAAACGCGCCCATCGTTTTGTGCCAATCGCTGTATGTCTTTCCTCCTAGTCAGCCACCTTTGTGACGTCATCATAATGAATGAGCAAGCCCGGTATGTAGTGTAGCCCTGCTGTATGTCTTTCGTTTTGTCGTTTCGCTTTGAACCAATCACTGGTCGCGGCTAGCCACCATTTGTGACGTCATCATAATGAATGGGCCAGCCTGGTATCTAGTGTAGCCCTGGTATAACCAAGGCAACACTAGATACCGGGCTTGCTCATTCACTCTCAAAACGTCACAAATGGTGGCTGACCGCGACCAGCGATTGGTCCAAAGCAACGCGCCCATCTTTTTGTGCCAATCGCTGTATGTCTTTCCTCCTAGTCAGCCACCTTTTGTGACGTCATCATAATGAATGAGCAAGCCCGGTATGTAGTGTAGCCCTGGTATAACGTAGGTCTCGATTTGGCGATTCGATTTTCGGAACAGATGTGTTACTATCACGCTAAAATGTAAACAAAAGATTGGCGACTGTTTGTTTGGCGCGATTTCCAAGACTGCGCCAAACGAATAACTTAATACAATGGCTAGGTTGCCATTAAAGAAAAAAATCCCCTAAATTTGGCGACTTTTTTCTTTTTTTTAACCGATAATTTTTTTTTTTTTTTAGCGTGAGTGTAAAGCATCTAAGCCCGATTTTCTACAAAAGCATCTCAACGAATGAAATCCTACACCCTGTATGTCTCTTCGGAACAGATACTTTACACTCACGCAAACATATAAACATAAGTTTGGCGACTTTTTGGTTGGCCCGATTTTCAACACCGCGCCAAACAAATAACTTAATACTATGGCTAGGTTGTCATTAAAGGAAAAAAAATCCCCTAAATTTGGCGACTTTTTTCCTTTTTATAACCGATTAAAAAAAAACTGTGCGTGAGTGACGGACATCATAGCCATCTCTTCCGAGGCTAACGAAAAAGACCGCGGTACATTCCACTTACCTTTTTTTACAGACCGCTAGAGTGACGTGATGCTCTTTTCGTACAACTGCATTGGCGCATTTGAGCATCACGTGACTCCGGCGGTCTGTAAAAAAAGATACTTGCAAAGCACCGCTGTGGCCTTTCTTTTTCGTTAGCCTCGCGTATCTTCTCTAATACATAGGGTGCATAAAATGATGGGATCAGATGGGGGTCTGAATTTCATTCCATACCTTCCCATAATCAACCTGTAAGTAACGTGTGAGATCGGTCACATTAGTTAACTTCACTGCACGCGACAATTGACATCCATGTACAGTTTTCGAAATTCACACACTTTTTGTTTGTTTGATTGTTTATTGAGAATATACATCTGATCAGGCCTACACTAGACACCAAGCTTGCTCATTCATTATCATGACGTCACAAAAGGTGGCTGACCGCGACGAAACACATACAGCGATTGGCACAAAACGATGAGCGCGTCGCTATTTACCAATCGCTAGTCGCGTTTAGCCGCTATTTGTGACGTTATGAGAGTGAATGAGCAAGCCCGGTAACAGGGCAACACTAGATACTCGGCTTGCTCATTCATTCTCATGATGACACAAATAGTGGCTGGCCGCGATCAGCGATTGGTACAAAGCGATGCACTTATCGTTTTGTAACAATCACTGTATGTCTTTCGTCGCAGCCAACTACCACGAGGTAACGAAAAAGACAGACTACCGCGGTGCATTCCACTTATCTTTTCTTACTGACCGCTCGAGGCTAACGAAAAAGACAGGCTACCGCGGTGCATTCCACTTATCATTTTTACAGACCGCTAGAGTGATGTGTGCTCTTTTCGTACACCTGCATTGGTGGATTCGAGCATCACGTGATTCCCGCGGTCTGTAAAAAAAGATACGCGTAAAGCACCGCGGTAGCCTTTCTTTTTCGTTAGTCTCGCTGACCGCTAGAGTGACGTGATACGCTTTTCGTACGCCTGCATTGGTGGATTCGAGCATCACGTGACTCCGGCGGTCTGTAAAAAAATATATGCGTAAAGCACCGCGGTAGCCTTTCTTTTTCGTTAGCCTCGAGCTACCACGAGGCTAACGAAAAAGACAGGCTACCACGGTGCATTCCCCTTATCTTTTTTTACAGACCGCTAGAGTGACGTGATGCTCTTTTCGTACACCTGCATTGGTGCATTCAAGCATCACGTGACTCCCGCGGTCTGTAAAAAAAGATACGCGTAAAGGACCGCGGTAGCCTTTCTTTTTCGTTAGCCTCGGAGCTACCATTTGTGACGTCAAGAGAATGAATGAGCAAGTCCAGTATCTAGTGTAGCCCTGCCTGGTGCTGCCTTGATCTGACTTCTGTGCTGGGCATAATGTCCCCGCTTATCAGTCATCGTCAATAGACAAGGACGAGATAACCACAAGGAAATTTACAACACCAGAGAATAACAACAGGGAGCTCCACAAAGAGTGTGCAATGTAGCGTGACCTACATTATACACGGCCGGTGCATGACGTTTAAAACATCATATATAGTGGATCATTTTTACACGGCGATTGTTGGAAATCGGAGGGTGCGTCCGGGGATACACTAGATACCGGGTTGGCTCATTCATTATGATGACTTCACAAATGGTGGATGGCCACGACTAGTGATTGGTTCAAAGCGAAACGACAAAACGAAATACATAAAGAGATTGGCACAAAACTATGGGCGCGTCGGTTTGTACCAATCCTTGGTCGCGGCCAACCACCATTTGTGACGTCATAAGAATGAATGAGCAAGCCCTGTATCTAGTGTTGCCCTGGTGCGTCGCTTAACACCAATCGCCGCTTCAAAATGGCCGCGTATAATGTAGGTCGCAGTTATACACGGTCGGGGAATGACGTTTAAAACGTCACATGGAGTGGATCATTTTTACACGGCGATTGGTGCAAAACGATGGGCGCGCCGCTTTGCACCAATCGCCGTGAAAACATGATCCACTCCATGTGACGTTTTAAACGTCATGCACCGGCCGTGTAAGGTCACGCATGGAGTGGATCATTTTTACATGGTGATTGGTGCAAAACAGTGGGCATAAATCGTCACTTTGCACCAATTACTGTGTAAAAATGATCGTGTGACGTTTTAACCTTTTGCTTACGGGGCGATTACCGTAATCCCAAGAAAAATATTGCTGAAAAATACGGGGTCGGGATTGCCGTTATCCCGAAGATTTCCACCCCTCAAGCATGGCGCGCAGGAAATAATCAAAAGCGTTCAGCTCAACAGGGGTCTGACTGCGTATCGGAGAAGGGAAATAATGTAGGGAAGATATTATTTATGCTAGGAAAACGCGGGGAAAATTTCCGCAGTAAAGAAAGTCGTTTACTCAGGCGTCTTCAAGCTTTTTCTCATACTTTTTTCACTTTTTTGTTCTTAAAGTGTAAAGTAACTTAATTTTTTTATGACAATAATATACTAGATATCTTAAAATTATTTAGGAAACTTTATTTGTTAAACTGAGCGAAAACCAAATGATTATATACATATTAATACTTAAATAAAAATACAAATTATTTTGAAATTTTTCTTAATATAGAATTAATAAAATAAAATAATTGTTTTTGCTCAGTACAAACATATTATGAAATTTGTAATTTTATGCTCAAACAAGACAAAATAACTATGTTTATCGTCTTTATATGCAAATGTATTTTGCCTGTTTAAGAATGGCATTAACAATTAATCGAATTCTAGAGCTATTTGCAAGTAATTTATTCCGAAATCGTCTGACTCGAATAAAATATTAGTTTTTATTCAGAAAATAATAAATGTTACATTAATTACCCTATGTATTTTTCAAATATATGATTATTTAAAAAATAAATGTAAATGAACGGGCGAATAAAAACCCTAAGCACGTCCCAGTTAAGTTTAAGAAGGCAACAGCTATTTCCAAATCTTACAAAGAGCAACTATGTTATTGGCGTACGTTTTTTCTCGAAAACAACTGAAGCGATTTCAATATTTTATTTTATTCTATTATTATACGAATTTTTATGGAAAATTCATATATTTTTAATAAAGTTCTCAAGTAATAAAGTAAAACACAAAATATTTAATTTGCGAAATTGCGTAGCGATTACATTTTTTATTTTTTGCGAAAGATCAATTTATAGTTTAAAAAATGCCAAAAAATGCTTTTTTTTTATTGTTTTAGTAATTTTCGTGTATTGAAATTCAACAGAGCGCTATTACATTCCACGTCTTAAGGGAAAAATTACATTGAGATATTGCAAAATTGCACAGCACAGGCGCAAAAATGTACATCTTTAATCCTATTTTCATTTGAATATTTTTTGAAATGAATATTTTTTTGAAAACACTTTCATATGTCTTTTAACATTTAGTTTACCACACCAATGGATTTTAGGTAGATTGAGTAAGAAATACTACCTATTACATTCTCCCCTAAGTTGTAGTTTTTGAAATTTTTTTGCAGATCTACACCGATTATGACTCCCAGAACCCAAAACCACCCCCAATTCAAAACTTTATCTATATATCTATCTATCTATGTTACTTTTTTATGGACACAATAACTCTCATAATTCTGCACAAATCTCTTCCAAACTGATACATAAAATCAAGGGGGGTGTAGGGAATGGGGGTGGGCTTTTTGTGCAAACAGAAAAACCCCCATAATTTCTTAATTATGATACGTATCGAATCCGTTTAAAGTTATTATTACTTCTAGGAAAAGGGCCGAAAATTTATCTATGACAGATTTTTGATATCATTAAAAATAGCCCCAAGGGGGAGGGGGGGGGGGTTAGAAGAAAAAATTCACAACTTCGTCAATTCAAAAGATATCAAATCCGCTTGAATTTATTATACATCCTCTTAATATTATGAGAAACTTTTATATTGACAAGTTTTTTTATAAGACCAACCCTTACAGCAAAAAAAAAAAAAAAAAAAAAAAAAAAAATCCCTGCTGACTCCAGCTGCAAACAAGTTACGTTTCGAAATGGGTGTTTCAAACTGCCGCATCATGGCAAAAGGGTCATTTTTTCCACAATTCCCATCAAACAGGCGCCCCACGGTCCGCGTCTTCGAAATCTACCTGTGACTGTCGGCCGAGCCGTCAGGGATTTTTTACTTATCTACTCTCATTTTTTCTATTAGAATTAGTTTTTTGCATCCATGTCTGGCCTTAGAGGGGGCGAGGTCAGGTGACTGCATGGGACAATAAAAACAAAAGGGTGGAAAATTCACAAAATAAAATACTTAGTGATAACTTGATATATATTTAGGAATATGTCATTTGTTCAGGTGCAGAACAAATCTCACTCAGGGTGAAATTTCTTGTAAAACCGCCACTGTTTTTGCCCTCCTCCCCTCCCACCCTCTAATATAATTTTCCCTCTCATTTTGTCATTTCTAAAACTGAAAAATTACGCGATTTTTTTTCTTATCCAGATACGGACGTAGAAACTGCATGGTCGGACGACTGCACGGAACACTAAAAACTAAGGTGTGGGAAAATTCACTAACTGAAAAGTTATAACTTAAGGTAGTTCTCAATTTTCTTGCTGAACAACGTGAAACTTTCTGACTCATTTTCTAATTCATTTTTAAACGTTAACAAAATAAAATTGGCAGGCCTGACTGTGGAGATGATTGGAAATCGTACATAAATTTCTTATCGAGTTAAAACGATTGTTGTCACATGACGACCATTTTTCCCCTTTCCCGCGTTGCCGTGTCCGAAAATTCTATTTAAACCGCCAACTTTGACAGTATTTTCTCAAAGAAATTTCTCTCTTTACCAAAAAAAATATATATATATACAAAACGCATTCGATTACATAATTTCTGAATAAGAACATCTGCCAATTTCATGCGTTTCCGAGCAAAATTTAATTCAGAGATGTTTCAGGAAGTAGCTACTTTGGATTTGAGAAGTCTTAATAGGTTTTTTTTTTTTTTTGATTTACACATAATTTTGAAAATTAGCGTTAGGTTCAGGAAAGTCTCTAAAGACATAGCAATCTATAAATAGGAAGAGCGGTAGAAGTTATAGTTCCAGGAAACTGCTATAGATAGTACACAGAGATATTTTAAGGTATTGAAATTCATAGTGATGCATGCAATAATTCTTGGTTTTTGAGTTCTTAAGACAATGTGACTCATATCACTACGACTTTAAATGCATCAATTGTAAAAATTTGCAATACTACAACTAGAGTAAAATCTGGGAAAATAAAACCTCTCTTTAATGGAATCTAGTCTTAAATGAAAATATTACATGGTCCCAACAGAAAGAATACCAACAATTTTACCTGCTAAGACGGAAAATTCTATAAAGTGGACTGTTTGCGGTACTTCTCGATTCTGTTTCACAGTTTTTAATGAATAAATATTTAAAGGATGATTACGTATTTCAATATTATGTATTTTATGATTATAGATTTTAAATTTTAAAATAAGTCGGCAGTTAGAAACTTAGTAAAATTATCTTTGTAAATTTACTTTGCGGAGGAAGGCGAGCGGGGTATGAAAATCCATGTTTGCCCCGGCAGTGTTGCCTGTGGGCTGCTTTTTGTAATTCAGATTGCTTGATTAGCGCTACCTTTTTTAAACGGTATATTTCGCCCTAATTTTGCCTTTTTAATGGGTTATAAATTAGGTGAATTTTAATTTATCAAAAAACTGGTGGCAATCAAGAAAATTGAATTAAAAAAGAAAAAAGTCCACTGGCACCACTGTGCCACGGGTGAAAAAAGGCTAGTTTCGGCCTTGTGTCGAACTGGGTGTTTTGCCGTTTAAGACAGATCTCTTAGCTACGAAATCCGTTTTTGCAGGTATTACTCTATCTTTATATATATATATATATAAAAATGTGAAATTTTTTATGTGAAATTTTTTATCGTAAATTAGAGTTGCAAGTTTCGATAGAAACGGTCCGCCATCTTCAGACCAAGCAAGTAGTATTTCTTTTTTTTTCTTTTTTTTTTCTAAAATATACATTATTTTAGATTATTTGACAGCGTATGAAATTCTGTAGTAAAACAACTCTAAATTAAACTTTGCGATTTAAAACTTATTAGATAAAGGAAATATAAGAGACCTCGGATTACTAAATAACATTTTTAAAAATATTAATTTTCAGGAGAAAGTTAAGAGAACAATAAGTTATAAACACAACTATACATAATCAATATTACTTCAACAAAATTTACAAAATTCTATGATACATATTCCATTCAGTCATGAGATTTGGACACTTTTTTATATTCAGATACCTGCCACTATTTCCAAATAGTAATATACAATTGATCAATTTACAGATTAAATTATAATGCTATTCGCAAATATTGGGTGTAAACATACTTAAAAACCAAGGCTCAACTGCGAACTCTGATTCCATTAGGTATCATTTTATTATTCTCTACTGTATTGTTTAAGGATTTCTAAATGTTTATTTCTACATTCTTTTCTTGCAATTTCTTTATATATATATATATATATATATATAATCTGATGCGTAATGATAATAATAGTAATAAAATGCTTATTTAACGAAATCAATTTTGTATTACTTATTTAATTATCTGAAAGTTCAACGACTTTTTGCATACAATTTTATTTATTTTGCTATCACATAACGTTTTTATATATACTCTACATTTCAAGAAATAAAATACTATTAAAACATTCAATGAAATTAATTTTTCTGATTTATTTTAAAGATATTTTAAAATTTTTAAATACGTTTCATATTAGCATACAATTTTAGTTATTAAAAAATATCGATTTATTATTATTTGATTTACACTCAATTACTATTTAACCAAATCACTAGAATTTAATTACATTTACTTCACAGAAAAAAATATAATTCACAACGCTGTATTTTTAAAAGAAGGTTCATATTTGCATACAAATTTAGTTACTAAAAGTGATCCATTTATTATTATTTGATTTACACTTAATTACTGCAAAACGTAATCACAGAAAAATATTATTTCAAGAATCATGATAGAAAGAGATAATTTCCATCGCAGTATACCATTTAAAACTTATTTACAAACAAGGATTACTTCGTTCAGGTAAACAGGGTCATCAGGTAATCAAGTCCTTTCAGGGAAAATAAAATCCCCAACGCTCCCACGACCCACTAATGATTACCAGATGTGCCTACCTTACAGCAAAGGTGCCTACTGTTTGCAACATTAGTCTGATCACCTGCAGTGAGTAATCATTAGAAAAAGGGGTGGGAATTTTGAGATTCTCCCGTAGTTAACGCATATGTAAGGAATTCAGTCCCCGTAAGCTAAACGTTAAATGTCATGCACCAGCTGTGTATAACGTAGGACCAAGGCAACACTAGATACCGGGCTTGCTCATTCATTCTCATAACGTCACAATTATTGGCTGGCCGCGACCAGCGATTGCTGCAAAGCGACGCGAACCGCGACCGACGTTATACACGGCCGGTGCATGACGTTTAGAACGTCACATGGAGTGGATCATTTTTACACGGCGATTGGTGCAAAACGATGGGCGCGCCGCTTTGCACCAATCGCCGTGAAAACATGATCTATCTTTTTTTACAGACCGCGGGAGTCACGTGGTGGTCGAATCCACCAATGCAGGTGTACGAAAAGAGCATCACGTCACTCTGGCGGTCTGTAAAAAAAGATAAGTGAAATGAACCGCGGTAGGCTGTCTTTTTCGTTAGCCTCGGATCCACTCCATGTGACGTTTTAAACGTCATGCACCGGCAAGGCAACACTAGATACCGGGCTTGCTCATTCACTCTCAAAACGTCACAAATGGTGGCTGACCGCGACCAGCGATTGGTCCAAAGCAACGCGCCCATCATTTTGTGCCAATCGCTGTATGTCTTTCCTCCTAGTCAGCCACCTTTTGTGACGTCATCATAATGAATGAACAGGCCCGGTATGTAGTGTAGCCCTGGCACCGGCCGTGTATAACGTAGGTCACGCGCGAACATCGTTTTGTGTCTTTCGCTGTATGTCTTTCGTCGCGGCCAGCCGCAAACTACGTTATAATCGGCCAATGCATGACATTTAAAACGTCATATAAAGTGGATCATTTTTTTACGGCGATTCGTGCAAAATGGGGGGCGTGCCGCTTTGCACCAATCACCGTGCAAAAATGATCCTCTGCATGTGACATTTTAAACGTCATGCACCAGCCGTGTATAACCCGGGCTACACTAGATACCGGGCTTGCTCATTCATTATCATGACGTCACAAATGGTGGCTGGCCGCTACCAGCGATTGGTACAAAGCGAAACGACAAAATGAAAGACATACAGCGATTGGCACAAAACGATGGGCTCGTCGCTTTGCACCAATCGCTGGTCGCGGCCAGCCACCTTTTGTGACGTCATGATGATGAATGAGCAAGCCCGGTATCTAGTATAGCCTTGGTATAACGTAGGTCGTGGCCTGCAAACCTTCTGTGACGTCATGATAATGAATGAGCAAGGCCGGTATCTAGTGTAGCCCTGGTAGAGCGTGAATGGAGCTGGCGAGGGTCGAACCCGCCGATTTGACTCCTATGCTCTACACTGATTATCGGAATGGTGTATTAATCACTCGGCCACGGAGGACCCTTCACACGCTTAAAATATATGCGTTTCATTACGTTGCGCAGAAATTCAAGTAGAGTTGTAGTATTTGGCGATTCAGGATCCCATTGTTCTGTTGCGTAGATTTGTTTGCGTTTTAAATCCCTTGCAGGTAGCGCTGAAATGAATAATAATGACGAATAATTCGAAGTGTTTACCTTATTGTGATTCGTTGAACAGTTTGTTTACCTTCGTTCAATGTACACTGTTAAAAATCTTCAGCTTTTTCTGCTGATACACTCCACCGCTTTTAGAGAAAACTGTTTCTTTACTATATTATGCACCATTTTTATTGGTCAAAATAGAGATATTCTATAAAAGCGGTGAAGTGACTATGCAGCAAAAGCTTAACATTTTTAACAGTGAATTGTGATTCGCTCAGCGTAACTGAAATAATCATTTAGAGCATCCATCACCAGGTAGCGTATTAGAGCGATGGAATCGCGAATTGGCCTTTTGCAAAATTTCGAAAGATAAGGAAAGATAGATCAAGTTTTTAAATTGTCAAACTGTACCTGAATTCTATTCAAAATCTCATAATACGGAGTAGAGTGCATTTATAAGAGAATCTCGCCATATAGGTACTAAGATTAGATTGGTCGATAGAAGTTGGCATACATTTCTCAATTCTGTCTGTGTTTTTTTTTTTTTTTTGTTTATTGAGAACATACATCTGACTTGTGTGCTTGACATCAAGTGCCCGCTTATAAGCAAGGCAACACTAGATACCAGGCTTGCTCATTCATTCTGATAACGTCACAAATAGTGGCTGGCCGCGATCAGGGATTGGTACAAAGCGACGCGTCCATCGTTTTGTGCCAATCACTGTATGTCTTTCGTCGCAGCCAGCCACCTTTTGTGACGTCATGTTAAGGAATAACGAGGCTAACGAAAAAGAAAGGCTACCGCGGTGCTTTACGCATATCTTTTTTTACAGACCGCCGGAGCCACGTGATGCTCGAATGCACCAATGAAGATGTACGAAACGAGCATCACGTCACTCTAGCGGTCTGTAAAAAAGGATAAGTGGAATGTACCGCGGTAGCCTGTCTTTTTCGTTAGCCTCGAATGAATAAGCAAGCCCGGTATCTAGTGTAGCCCTGTTATAAGTCATCGTCAATATACAGGGACGAGATAGCCACAAGGAAATTTACAACACCAGAGAGTTACATCCGAAGCCCCACAAAGTGTGTGCAATGGAGCTGGCAGGAGTCGAACCCTCCGACCTGACTCCTACGATCTCAAGGGATTAGCGGAAGGGTGTCTTAACCACTCGGCCACGGAGGCCCCCTCAACTCTGTCACTATACTTTTCAGTATAGAAAAATAGTTGTATCCATGACAACTATACTTACCTCTATTGTTGCATCTGGCATCAACCATAATTAAATGGTATAGAGAGCGTTCAGAAATTAAAAAAAAAGAAACTTGGAATGTGTGTCATTAGCTGCTTGGACTCTAAGAGTTTGCAATTATCTACAGCCTGATGTTTTTGCACTTGTATAACGCGATGATGAAGTGCGTGGACAGTAAAGGTGTGTCGATAGGAAGGGAAAACACTTCTAATCTGAGCTTGTGCTTTTTTGGTATGTGTTCACTTTTTTAGAAAGTCACTCTAGTCTGAAATCAAGTTGGGAATTTTATTTTTTAACTCGAGAATTCTATCGTTATTGGCAGGGCAACACTAGATACCGGGCTTGCTCAGTCATCGAGGCTAACGAAAAAGAGAGGCTACCGTAGTGCTTTACGCGTATCTTTTTTTACAGACCGCAGGAGTCACGTCGGTCACGTAATGCTCGAATGCACCAATGCAGGTGTACGAAATGTGCATCAAGTCATTCTAGCAATCTGTAGTAAAAGATAAGTGGAATGCACCGTGGTAGCCTGTCTTTTTCGCGAGGCTAACGAAAAACAAAGGCTACCGCGGTGCTTTACACATCTTTTTTTTACAGACCGCGGGAGTCACGTCGGTCACGTAATGCTCGAATGCACTAATGCAGGTGTACGAAAAGAGCATTACGTCATTCTAGTGGTCTGTAAAAAAAAAATAAGTGGAATGCCCCGCGGTCGGCTGTCTTTTTCGTTAGCCTCGTCATTCATTCTTATGACGACACAAATGGTGGCTGGCCGCGACCATCGATTGGTACAAAGCGACGCGTCCATCGTTTTGTGCCAATCACTGTATGTCTTTCGTTTCGCTTTGTACCAATCGCTGGTCGCGGCCAGCCACCATTTGTGACGTCATGATAATGAATGAGCCAGCCCGGTATCTAGTATAGCCCTGTTATTGGGCATGATTTTGAGACGGACCAGTAATCTATAGTTATTGGAACCGATTTTGAGAACTAACGATAAAACTCGAGGCTAACGAAAAAGACAAGTGGCATGCACCGCGGTAGCCTATCTTTTTTTACAGACCGCTAGAGTGACGTGTTTCTCTTTTCGTACATCTGCATTGGTGGATTCGAGCATCACGTGACTCCCGAGGTCTGTAAAAAAGATACGCGTAAAGCACCGCGGTAGCCTTTATTTTTCGTTAGCCTCGGATAAAACTGATGACGAATAAGGTAGTTGGTATAGATGATAGCAATAGGATAAAACTATGATTTTATGAAGGACTATATTTCTTCGATAAGGAAAGATCAGCTGATGTCACTCACGTACAGCGCCTAGAATACATAGCGTGGCAACCTGCTATCCCAGTAGCGCTTTAAAAAGTACTAAAACTTTGTAGCCGATAAATGTGTAACGACATGCTGTACGCTAATAGGGTTATCGCAGCGACGTAGCATTTGCTAGCTCTTTTCAACATAAACACTGTATTGCAAACTTTTAGTGAAGATCATATGTATTTTGAACAGTTATAACTTGATAATCAAGCAATAACAAAAATTAAGTTGTAGAATATCTTTTAAGAGAATAACTATATATCATCATTGCTAAATCGCTTCAGTAATGAAACGAAAAAAAAAAGTATTTTTGCAAAATTGTGAAAATAAAAATCCGGACAACTTTAGTCTATTACTCAAAAAAATAATACAGTAAAATAAAATAAGGAAATTTTTATTCAACGACATTTCTGAATGCAGGTACACATACGAATTAGTTCCGCTGTGTGCATACATGATACTTCTAATTGATTATTACTTGTAATTTATTAAACAAATGCTACTCTTGAACGTATTTTAATAGTTACATTTTATTATCATTTATCATTCCACATAGAGAAAATTTAAAGATATGTGTTAAATTAATTTAATGAAAAAGGAGAGCCAAAAAAAATGAAAGAAGCAATTTTAAATATTAAAATTACATCGGAACAACCACTTTACTGATATGATAAAGCTATGTTAGCTTTATATGTTTGAAAAATATTTTCGTGCATTTTAATTGTTTGTGCATTCAAATAACTGGGTTTTGCTTACACAAGTACAGTCTTATTATAATTGTGCTAGCTCATATGTAAAATATAAAGTTTGAATCAGCCACTCGTGTGGTTATTGGAGATATTTTGAGGACTTGCAAAACCATGATAAAAAACATTGTAAAACCTGTTGTAATACAGATTAAAACAAAAAGAAAACTGCCCAGTTAAACTGAGGGCATTGAGCTCACAGGCTATTCACACTAATTGTCTATTATACTCTTATTTCAAAGAATTTGTAATATGCCCCTCGAAAAATAAAGAAATCAACAATATATTAAGGGGGGGTCATACCCCCGTTACCCACCTCATAGTTAACTAATGAACCCCTTAAACTAATCAGGGAAGTCTGTAATTACAATGAATATATATACAAAATTTGAAGAAAATTGGATAATTCTGCATGAAAAACCTATTTATCTAAATTAAGGGGGGGATTAGCCCCCTTTCCCCGTTTACACTTAACCAATGAACCCCCAAAACTATTCAGAGAAGCGCATTATCACAATGAACCTACATACAAAATTCGAAGAAAATCGGATAATTCTGGATGAAAAACTCATTTATCTAAATTAGGGGGGGTATCACCCCCCCAAAACTATTGACAGAAGCGCATTATAAAAAAAAATGAACCTATATACAAAATTTGAAGAAAATGTGATAATTCTGCATGAAAAACCTATTTATCTAAATTAAGGGGGGGATTAGCCCCCCTTTCCCCCTTTATACTTAACCAATGAACCCCCAAAACTATTCAGAGAAGCGCATTATCACAATGAACCTATATACAAAATTTGAAGAAAATCTGATAATTCTGCATGAAAAACTCATTTATCTAAATTAGGGGGGGGTTATCCCCCTTTCCCCCTTTATACTTAACCAATGACCCCCCCCAAAACTTTTGACAGAAGCGCATTATCAAAAAAAATGTATATACAAAATTGAAGTAAATGGGATAATTCTGCATGAAAAACACATTTATCTGAATTATGGGGGGTTAGCCCCCCGTTTCCCCCCCCTCTATGCTTAACCAATGAACCTCCAAAACTAATCGGGGAAGCGCCTTATCACTAGGAACCTATAAACAAAATTTAAAGTAAAACGGTTAGTTCTATCAAGAGTTATCGCGTTACGTACATACATACATACATACGTACATACATACATACATACAGAAACGGCGGGCACATAAGCTCTCAGGCTTTGATAGCCTGTGAGCTAAAAATCATTCATTTATTTTTTACAATTTGGTAGAGAAAGTTTGACAAAAATCTTTCTTATTTTCATTTTTACTGTCAGGGAATTAAAACAAAACCAATGTTACACTAGATATACATTATGACGTCACAAATAGTTGCTGAGAGGCTAACGAAAAGGAAAGGCTACCGCGGTGCTTTATTCGTATCGTTTTTTAAAGACCGCGGTAGTCACGTGATGCTCGAATGCACCAATGAAGGTGCACGAAACGAGCATCACGTCACTCTAGCGGTCTGTAAAAAAAGATAAGTGGTATGTACCCGCGACCTACGTTATACACGACCGGTGCATGACGTTTAAAACGTCACATGAAGTGGATTATTTTTGCACGGTAATTAGTGGAAAGCGGCGTGCCCACCGTTTTGCACCAATCGCCTTGCAAAAACGATCTACTCCATGTGACGTTTTAAACGTCATGCACAGGCCATGTATAACGTAGGTCGCGATGTACCGCGGTAGCAAGGCAACACTAGATACCGGGCTTGCTCATTCACTCTCAAAACGTCACAAATGGTGGCTGACCGCGACCAGCGATTGGTACAAAGCAACGCGCCCATCGTTTTGTGCCAATCGCTGTATGTCTTTCCTCCTAGTCAGCCACCTTTTGTGACGTCATCATAATGAATGAGCAAGCCCGGTATGTAGTGTAGCCCTGGCGGTAGCTTGTCTTTTTCGTTAGCCTCGTAGTTGCTGGTCGTGACGAAACACATACAGCGATGGGCGCACCGCTTTGTACCAAACACTGGTCGTGACCAGCCACTACTTGTGACGTCATGAGAATGAATGAGCAAGCCCGGTATTTAACGTTTATGTTGCCCTGACAAAACCCAAATTTTATCCATTCATAGCAGGTTCTTGCTGGTGTATGTGTCAGAGTAAGGGTACATGAACATACTATGGGGTAAATGGGCCAGTAATGAACGCCTTTAAGGATTTTTTTTTTTTAAATTAAGCATTTAAATTACTTACCACCGGCCGAAACATTTTCTCAAATTGATTTTTATAGAATGTTTACATTGAAAAGAGCTAGCAGATATCGCTGCGATCGACCTCTTATCGTTCAGTATCGTCGTATATTTATCGGATTCCATTTTTTAGTACTATTTTGTAGCTAGTTTCTCCACTATTTATTCTAGAAGCTGTCACTCAGGGAAAAACATTGACGTCACTCAGGGTATAAGATGATTTGATTGGTGTACGAATGAGTTTGTCCGGTTGCTTTGAATAGGGATTGTTTGATTGCCGGGAGTGTGTTTATAAACCTGCCCATTCCTTATAACGAAACGTAACGTTTTTATTTGAAATTAATGAAAATTTTGCAAAATAACAATAATTTTTGAGTGTAGGCGGGGTATTAAGATATAAATAACCAATTAAGATACAGATTTGGCTCCCCCTGGTGGTTGAAACTGGAACTAAAAGTTTTCAGTGCTTGACCAGTATGCCAGTTATACAGTGTTGTAGGCAACGGGGACACGTGCTGGAGTTTCGAACAGAAAGAGTTATTTAGAACAGAGTGCGTTCCCTCGCGGTGGGAAGTGAAACGAAAAGATTCAGCATTTAAAATTTGTCCAATTCAAACGAAATTTTTTCTACCATTCTTCCGTGCTCTCCCAGGTACCAAAACTCCGGTATCATTTTTTCAGCCCTTGGTTACCAACATTTATGAATATTAATCTACAAGGGTGCGATTTATTTTTTAGGGTTTTATGGTGTTGATTTCCACAGGAATTTGTACATTCAACTTAACATGAACTAATTAAGATAAACCCAACTAATTAAGAAATATTTGGTACCCCTGGCGGTGGAAATTGGAACTAACAGATTTTCTGCACGTGCACTACACCCCTTCTACACGGTGCCTCACGGCGGAGTATTTGATGCAAAATCCTACTAAATAAAGCAGAAAATTAAACTGGCTCACCAAATGTAATAAGCATATTTTATAATAGCTGACTAACTGGTGTATTCAGGAACTGTCTATTCAGGAGTCATAGCCGGCGGCTTATAGCCTCAGTTGAAAAGGGTTTTTTTGTGAGAAGTGCTTTTTGTTATGTTTCAGCTTTGTTATTGTGCTTAAATGTGTACTTTGACATGTGCATTTAAATAATTTTACTTCTCGTATAACAAAAAATAATTAAAATTGAAAATAGGTTATTTTAAAGCCATTTTAGATTTAATTTACTGAAATGAATGTATTGAAATATTTTAACTATTATATTAAAAGCTTTTTAAAGCTGTGTCTGTGTTTATCGGACCATTTTTCAATTATAATCTTACTGGTTATAGTTTTGATAGCAAATAAAAAAAATATGCAAGTTGTCATTTTTAGATATCTACGTTTTTTGGGTGGACTGCAAATCTGAAAAACACTCAAAACCAAGTGTCTATTGTACTATAGGAGACTCAATCATGCTAAATACAAGTAATATATATCTATACACATTGGTTTATGGAAATAGACATTTAATTAAACATTACTTGCAAATAAAACAAACCTATCAACAATTACTTTACTCGCATAAACGTTATACAATTAAGTAAACGATACATTATATTTTAATTTTTTAAATAAATGCGTACATTTATGTATGTATAACATTAATTTTATTTACTAATAGTAAATGAAAACCAAAAAATGTTTTAACTTTAAAACTCATGAAAAGTAATTTTGGCCAGGCTTTGTCTCAAATACTTCACTGTGCTGTAAGCAGCGAGAACGAGTGCTGAAGTTTCTTTCGGGAAGAGGTTTATTTAGAGCTGAATCCTCCACATAGTGGTGGAAACTGGAACTAAAAAAGTTTGCAGCCCGTGCGCAGCACGTCTGCTATACACAGTACAGTAGGCAGCGGGGACACGTGTAGGATTTTTTTTAATAGAACAGAACGCACCCCCCTAGCGTTGGAACTAAAATATTTTCCTGCGTGTGTGCCTAAAATGGCTATTTTTATTAAAACTGCAAAAGAAAGTTACCGATCTCTTAATCCCAGACAACGAAATACTCATTTTCACTCATCTTCGAGTATCAGGAAAAGTAATTGAGGTATGGATTCGAAACTCGGTCTGTACGCAATTTATTTTTCAGATTCCGAAAATGCAAATTTTGTGAACATCCGACGGTAATTTAAAATTTTGATCAAAAACTGACCTGTTTTGAATCCAATGATCCCGACATTTGAAGGGATGGTATTGAATTTACTTCCGCTTTGGGATCCGCGTCTCTATTTAATTTCTGAAATACAAAGAGTTATCAGAGGAACGGTTCTGTGCAACGATATTTAGAGAGATTTCACACTTCGTATTAGTTTTTGACCAGACCAGGGCAAATCAGCTAGTGAATAAATAAAATCGTTAACTAATATTATTGTAAAGGGAAGGGCATAAGTAAGTAAACTTTGCTATTCTACGTGTATTCAAGTTAACACAGAGTAACCAGAACATGTTTTGAGTGACTGGGGGGGGGGGGGGGGGGGGAGAAATTTCTGACAAATTTATTTTTAAAACAAAACATAATATAAATTAATTTTAAATTATAATTTGTCAGATTTATTTTAATTGCTTGCGAGGGGGATCCGCGGTCTCCCCTTACTTTCTCCACTTCTTCTACAAAGGCGGGACAGTTACATTCTACGGAATAGGGTGTTTTCAAAAGAGTTTATTGCGCGCGTATGTTAAAATTGAAGCAGGTTCCGAGGTACCCGTCATTGGAGACAAGGTCAAATTTTGGTCATTGATAAAACGGTTAAGAAATTTATAAAGTAACCGGGAGCATGAATTACCTCAAGAACAGAAAAATGCCAAGATCTAGTTATCGATTGTGAAAGTATGTACCAACACTTTAAGAAAAAATCAAATACAAATTAATACTTTTTTTTTCTATTTTTCAAATTCAAACTGTTTACAAACGTGGTACAGCATTAAATACTCCATTAACTAATCCGGCACTAGATTGAACATATATGCAGACAATGTTCATCGCTGATTGTTCTTCTTTATTTGTAATTTTCAGTTTTACCTGAAAATCTTTAGTTTCATCCTCATATTCAGCTCCTGATTACATAGTCTAAACTTCATTCAGATTTAATCTTTCCAATTACCACATTTTTTAACATTTATTCACAGCAATAAAATTCTGAAGGCTTTGAAGTGGCGGCTCATGAAACTGATATCTGAAAGGATTGTACGAATAGGAATTTACAAAAATATCTTAAAAGTCTTCAAAAATTTAAAAAAGAAATTCTGGATGGGAAAATAACTTGACATATCGAAAATTAAAGAAATAAGGTAAAAGATATTTCACTATTAAATAGCAAATGCGTAAGGAAATCCAATTTTTCCGAACTGTCGAAAAATTAGCGATATGAAAGTTCCCCCTCTTCGAGGTTTGACAGTGCAAGATTTTGGTAAAAATATAGAAGGAATTAAGTACCGATAGTTAAAAACTATTAAAAATATTAATCTGAAAAAAATTTGTCTTTAACACAAAGAATTCCATGAACATAATTTATGTAACAATATATTTCATAATCTTTAATAGTATATTTATTAACTTTGGTTACTTACAAGCTTATTTGAAAAATATAATACAATTTAGAGACAAGAATATACCAAAACTAAGCAACACATTTAAAAAATATATTCATGAATGTGTATAAATATTAAATCAATGATAGATAAATTAATACCGATTATCAATAAATTTTTAAATGGTTCCAAGAAATAAATGTCAGCTCAGAGTTTAAAATTTTATTAATTTCATGAAAATTTTATTCATCAATTTCATCTAAAAATGTTTCAGGGATAGAATGTAATAAATATACAGCGTGTACATAAATGAATATCCCAACTTTACATGGCTATAAAAAGAAAAAAAATAACCTCGTTCATCGGAAATCAAAAATAACGATTGAAAGTTTACGAAGATGGAGCGACGAGGATGCCATCACTCTTCATGAATGGCCTCCTTGCAGCCCTGACATCACTGCATGCGATTATATATATATTTTTATATTGTTTGTAGGGACTCAAAAGATCAGGTGTTAGCGTTCCACCGCTACCAACTGATGGTGACCAACTTGGGACACTCGTATCTGCAACCATTCAAAGAGTTACACCGGACATTAAAAATGCTAAAATGTGTTATCGTACCGCCTTGATATCATTTGCGTTTCTGGAGGGGCTCACATTGAAAATTTGTGTGTTGAATTTAAACTTTGAACTGTTATTTGATTTCCGATGAACAAGAATTGTGTACTTTGTTTTCTTTTAATAGCCCTGTAAAGTTCGAATATTTTTTTATGTACACCCTATATTTTAAAGTATGAAAATTCAAAATTTCTCTTAAGAAAATTACTACGAGATAGAGGTTAAAGGATATTAGAGTTTATTCAGTATTATTGGAATATCCAATGTACAAAACACAATTTTCATACTAATATATCCAATTACTTATTTAGAAACTATTATAGCATCAATGTTAAGCACATACATTTTTCTTGTGTGGTAGAACAAAAAAAATCAGAATTAATATACAGAAAATTTTTACAAAAATGCACTATTTTTTAATATACCTCTTTTAAACAAAAAATAACTTCAATGCAATAAACCACGGATATTTTTATACCATGCAAAATGCAAGAAAATTGATATTTTGAATCAAATAATATTTGATTAAAAAGTGCTAGAGATTCACTGGCGCTTTTGAAAAATATTACATTTTTTAAAAGATTTTTCACATAAATATTATAAAAAGGCACTATTTTTTACTATAACCCATTTCAAAAAACGAAAAAAACCCAATGAAATCAAAAGTCTTAATTTCAATAACATAAGTTTACAAAAACACACAACTTTACGAAATTCATTTAGTTTGTATAGATCATAAGCATGAAATATTCAATGTTTATTTCTGAAATATAGACTGATTTGGCTTTAATTCTGAAGAATACCTTCAATTTATTTTTAATAACAATTCTAACTATATTAATATTATTAATACTATATTAAAAATATTTGAAAAATGAATAGGACATGACCTTCAAATAAGTAACATTTTCATTAAAAACATTCTAACATTTAAAAGCTTTCACTGGGTATTAGGATATCGGAAAATGTTAGGATACAAAGTTTAATATCATTGCATAATTATTTCATACACAAAGATCTAAAACCAAATGAAATTTAAAAATGATTATGGTAGTTATTTCAAAAGGAAGAAATACCAATTTTAAGCTCAGATATGCATTTTTATAATTTTTTAAATACAGGGTGTCCCACAAGGTACGCAGCGTCTAATATGTGCAGATTTCGATAGAGCACATCAATATGAGTATTTTAACGTGTGGGGTCCCCGAAAATATCCAAAATTTCTCAATAAACATCGATTTTCACTTGGTTTTTTCCTCATTTCTTGTGTTTTTCATATGACAAGCTTCACATCTTACATACACTATCACGCTATATTCGGGGACCCCACATGTTACCATTCAAAATACTCGTATTGACGTGCTCTATCTGAATCTGTACACATTAGACGCTGCGTACCTTGTGGGACACCCCGTATTATATATCATACTATTATTTAGTTTCATTAAAAGAATGTACATCATAAATATAAGCAAAAAAGAAAATAAAAATTCATGAACTGTAACTTCATTTTTTATAAAAAGAAGCTTTCGTAACATTTACTATAAAATAATCATTTTCTTTGAAGATAAATGCATAATTTGAAAGTTTTAAAAAAGAAAATTAGTAAAGGGGTTTTCTCGCCTCCTCCATATTGTTTGAAGATTCATTAAAGATAGTTTGAGGTTTCTATGAAAAACATTTTTGTTTGGTTCATAGAAGCAGTGAATCGTCGAAGCCTCTCACTTTACCAACAGAAGTTTCAGAAACTGAATTTCGCTGTTCTATCGTAGAACGATCCACGATTAAAAACGGTAAAATTTAATATAAGAAAATTGTGCTAGAAAAGTGATAAACTCCCTGACGATCTGCTACTGGTTCATAGTTAATTTAATAGTTTGTTTATACACTAAACATACATCTTAAAAATGTTCTTTTAATCAAAGAATTCGATTAGAAAATGGCCAGTGAACAGAAGATTCACTGAAGCTTATGAATTCCATACATTAAAAAAATAACAGTTGTTCACGTTGAAGGTATATTAAGAATTGTGCAAATTTTACTGTAAAAACATAAATAAATTTCACTTAAGTAGCAAACCGTTTAATTTTTTAAATAAGCATTTTTCATACAAACCTCATTAAAATTTTGGGTTTAATTTGGACTCTAAAAAGGAAGCTTTATTTAATTTTTTTACTAATCATTGAAAAAAGAACATTCAAGCTTTACACATTCATTCATATAAATATCGGATTTATCTGATAAAAAAAATAACCCTGGATGAAAATACATTCGGATACAAAAGTCTAAAAGTAAATTTATTTAAAAAACATTTCAATAAATATATTCAATCTGTATGTATGAAATTAAGTATTACTTGGAAATGCAATTTTAATGTTCATGAATTATTTGTATATTAATTGTCAAGATTTATTGAAACTTATGGAACATTATGCAATAAATTATTACATAGTGGTTCACTGCGTCTCTCTTATAGGCATAGCGAAGAATTTTATTTTAAAATATAATAAATAATGCAATTTAAAGAAAAAGTAGAAATGCAATTTAAAGAAATGTAGTTTAATGAAATTCTAAGATATGCAATTTAAATGTTCATAAAATATTTGAGTATAGTTCAAATTTTGATTATGAAACCTAGCATAGTTAAAAATTTAAAAAAGACACAACAAGCAGTATTAAATAGTTTCAGATTCCACAAATATTGACTCAGTTTGTGAATTAAGTTATTGCATACTATTTTAAAATACTGATGAAAAATAAAAATGGAAAATAAAGTAACTATAAAAAGGTTAAAAAGAAACTAACATATGTTTACAGATATTTCAAATGACTTAAAATTGCATTTTCAAGATTATGAAATATCAACTGAATAAGAAAAATTCATACGTGGTGAATATTTACGCCAGATATTAATTAAAAATAATTAAACAAATTGATATTGACTTCTCGCTCATATCAACAGACATCGATAAGTCACAATTCACATAGCTCGCATGATCCACCGATTCTTCTGTTATGTTGAAAGTTGAGATCGTTCTAAATGAACTTGACGAGTTCAAAATGTTCAACATCAATATATGAGAGTTCAAATAGTCTCCGCTCTTAAATGTTCTAAAGCATTCAATGTACTCGATCAGTTTTCACCTTAAGAAGAAAATATGACATAAATCAGTTCTGTAACAAATAGTTAAAAATAAGATAAACGTATAAAGTAAACAAAAAATAATGACTCTTTGTGAATTAAAACAAGAAAAATCATGCACCAAGCATAGATTATGAAACACTTTCCAACACTAACAGAATACATTAACAAACCATCGCTGTTTAATAAGCTAAATAAGGTATATAACTAAACATTTCAGAAAAACACAAAAGACATTTGAAAACCAGATTTCAGCAATTACCGTCCACAACCGGAAAAATACCCTAATTATTTTCTGCAGCCCTGTATACAATTTATATACTATTTATATATACTCTATAGTATGCTACAATTTAGTTTAGCAATAAAACACATACCACAGTTAGAAAGTCATCTTCAGCAGTTTATACCAATAGCCGGAAACATACTTTAATTATTTTTGTACAGCCCTGTTTTTTACCTTAAGCTTTTTATACACTTCACATATTAAGCTGTAGTTGAATTCAGGCAAATACACGCTGAAATCAATCTTCCAGAAATTATCATACATAGACAGCCACGTATTCAGTTCTTTGCATGGCCGTGTGTATGATTTTATTTATATTTTACAAACCTTTCTTGGTATACTAAATTCATATCACGTTCAAAATGCATAGCTCGATTAAAAACCCATTTTAATCAATTTACGCTGATGCACCGTAATTCTTACGATATTTTTGTGTAGCCCTGTATATGGTCTGTAGCATTTATACATACCTCATAGCATTCAAAAATTTAGTTAAACGCATACCTAACTATAATCCCACTTCCAATTATGGCTTATAAACAATACTTCGGACACAGTACTGTACCAGAAATATTTTGAGTGTCATTGTAAATGAACGATAAATGCTATGCACATAACAAGTCTCTTTTAGTAAACCTCAATAATGTATATAAATTTCATTATATTTGAAATGGCATAAGATAATTGAAATATGCTGCAAACACTTTTTCGCAGTAGACCATTTTGTAAAAAAATAATTGTGTGGCACTGTATATGAAAGAAACAACTTTACACTCCATATTCTACAGAATGTATGTCTCAGTGCATCTCGGTCATTGATATCAATTTCATTATGTTTGTAATAGTGTAACATGATTAAAATGCGCCACAGACGAATTTCCACATTAAACCATAATGTAATGGAATTCTTTTCAGTTTCCCTGTAAATTATAAGTGATAGATGGACCATGTTCGATAGTAAGCATCTTGTAGTGTATTTCAGTGATGTATACCAATTTCAATATATTAGAATCAGTGTCAGATCATTAAAATGCACTTCAAAGGATTTTCCCTCGTAGACCGTAATGTTCTTTTGAGTGCCCCTGTAAATAAAGTATAAGTGCTACACACTTATTTCAATACCGAACATGCTATTATAAACAGCAATAATATCAATTTCATGCCTATTCTGATATATTTATGAGAGAAAGCACAGACAGACAGACGGCAGGCAGACAGACAAACCGAATTCATAAACACTTTTCAAATATGTTGGAAATGGTTAAATAAAAAAACAGAATGGAGAGATGAGTGGAAGCACTTTATTCCCCCAGCAAACACTTTTTTTAGGTGTGAAATAAGAAAATATAGATATATGAAATTATACAGGGTGGTTATAAGTATTACTATTTGGAGCTGTCTGTAGCTCAAAGGAATAACCCGAATGAAACCAAAATCGGCACACATACTAATCGAGAAGGGGGAAGAAGAATGGAAAAATGAAAAATAATTTGAATAATCACCGACAGATGAAGCTAATGAGTGTGAAATGTAATATGTAATACAAGAACAAATAATTAAGGAGTACAACTGGATGGCATACCTAATTTATTGGAAAATGTCACAGTGAATGTGGTTACGCTTTCGCATGACGGTGCTGATCGTGTTCAGGTTCCACATGGCCACTGTGCAGGAGGACACAATCCAGGCGATGCACGACGTGCTCAACTGTGGAATGTAACGCGTCAGGAGTGATGTTTCGCACACATCGAAAAATGCGGTAAAGTCATTGAGGTTTCCGACCCCTCCACGGTACACAATGTTACACATTACATTTCACAATCAAAAGCGCCATCTGTCGGCGATTACTGCAATTATTTTTTTATTGTTCCATTCTCCTTCCCCCCTCAAGAATAGTAAGTGTAGCGATTTTGGTTTCATTTCGGTTATTCCTGCAAATTACAAACAGCTCCAAATTGAGATACTTATATTATAACCACCCGGTACTCGGACAGACAGACAGAGATAGATGAGAGAGAGAGCTCTCATATTTTCTCAAAAGTCCTGTAACCAATTAAAATTACTTACGAAGGTATAATGATTATAAATTCGAAAATAAAGTTTTAACATGACAACATCGCTGATAAATTATTAAAATTTTATAAAATATATAAAATATATTCTATAATTTATTAAATAATGATACATAATTTTGCCACAATATTAACTTAGATTAAAACAATTCCAATATATGGAGGGAATTTTATAATTTATAACTAATAATTATTTAGTTATTATATAATTAAATAATTACAACACATATTCCAATTCCACTTGGCGAGAAAATAGTTTCAAAATGAGGAAGATGCAGATGTAATGGAAGTATTGAATTCAAAATCTTACTACAAAAAATAAAAATGCATACGTGAGTTTTCTTCCCATGAATTTGTCAAACTCATATTACAAAAAATTAAAAGCAGCGTAATTTTAAAAGTTTCTCAATAAATTATCCGTATTTAATGTTACCACAATTAGAAATACATCTGATAATGTTCTCCTAATTATATGACAATTTCGATTTATGGCATATCATATAATGAGATGGCTACAAAATTACCATTAATACTGTTCCGTTATTAATTACCGAAGTATATTAGTACAAAAATGCAGTGTCTTGCAAGATCACTCTTTTCCAAAACATGACAGATCGCTTCACACACAAATTAAATTTATGAAAAGTTATTGAAAGTTACATCATACACAATACCGTACACTATCTTTAATTTGAATTAAAAAACTACGACGGAATAAAAATGTTATAGCCAGAAAATGCTATTTTAAAGAAACCGAGAAGTAATATGAATAAATACAATAAACTTTTAATAATTTTTTTGACTAAAATTGTCATATTATAAGCAAGATAGGATGTTGCACACAAAGACACTTCCTGAAATATAATTTTAGCCATCCGTAAAGAGACCAGCACCTCCTGATACTAGGCTTAAGCGCTACTGGAAAAATGACGGCAGTCTTAGATGGATTTTTTTTCAGTGTTTGTACTGTACACTCAATTTAAATACCAGTATTTTAAAATAATCTTAGCCTTTTTTATGAGATTAAGTAAGGAAACCAATACTTTTAGGTAATACTACTAATAAAATGTCCAGGGATCATAGAAATGCTGAAAAAAATCCGCATATGACAGCGACATTTTTGTGTCGGATCGTAGGGCTATTACTGGGGTCAGTTAGAGGGACAAGTAAGCATCGCACTTTCTATTAGCACATATGCACAAATTGAATTCATTATTGAATACAATTTATTGCATATACTCACTTAAATAAGTTCGTAATAATAGTTTGTTTTTGATTATACAAAGAGCATTCCATAAAATCTGAGACTTGTTTTTTTACGCAGTGGCAACACTATGAAGCTAAAAAAGAAAAATGCAGGCGATTTTTTTAAAACTGGTAACGATGTTTATAAATATTCTAAATGAAGCAGACAATTTTTTCCCTATATTTCGTGCTTGTAACTGTCTTTATTTGCCCTACAGAAATGGAGGTGAATGATTCAGTTAAAAAACTAAATGCACTTTGCCATAAAATTTTTCTATTGTTTGGGCAAAACCAGAAACCGTTAATGAAAGAAGCTTACCAAAGACAAATGTTTTGGCGAGTCTACGATTTTTAGATGGCATAGCAATTTCAAAAAGGACGTTCATTTGCAGAACTGGCTCGTAAGCCTAGTCGACCAGAAAGTGTTGAGAATGATCGAAATTGTAACACTGTGTGGGCAATTGTGCAAGAAAATCGGCGAATGACATGTGAGGAAATAGTGGCATCAACTGACATTTCGAAAACGTCGATGTTTCGCATTCTACGCAACAATTTACAGTTTCGCCCTGTTTGTATCAGACGAGTCCATCTCCTTACTAAAGAACAAATGCAAACAAGATTCACCAATATTGTGAGTCGAAACATATGCTTCAAATTTATCCGAATTTCCTCAAGACTAATAACAGGGGATGAAACTTGGGTGCATCATTTTGATCCCCTTACCAAGTCCGCAAAAAATGTATGGGAACAGACTGATTCTCTACCACCCAAAAAATATCTGACAAACCAAATCTGCTGGAAAGGTCATGATGATTATTTTCTTTGATCATAAATGTGTAATCTATTAGCGTGTTGCGCCTCCAAAAACAACTGTGAATGGTGAATATGTTTCAGTTGTCAAACTTTTGCGACAACACATATCGAAAAACCAGTCATGAACTGGTAGGGAATTGGACATTACATTACGATAATGCTCGCCTGCATGCCGCTACCTCTGTTCTGCAATATGTTAGTAAATGCAATATTAAATTCATGCCACATCCTACATACGCCGCGCTTGTCCGTTTTTCGCATCCCCCAGTTCCAGCTACTAGTGTACATTTCCTAGTCGAGTGTATTGGAACGCAATCACCCAGACAGAGGTTTTGCCAGAGGCTTACATCAGCCGCAGTTCGCTCGTACCTTTTGGAGCCGAACATGAGAAGGTGTCTCCTCCCTTCTCAAAAAATGGAGCCCCATCTTTGGAAGTAACATTAACAGTAATTCCCCTTTTTGAGTACAAGTGCTTGGTTAGAATTGAGAGTTTCATAGGGTGCTTCCTGGATCATGGTCGTTCTTGGCTTGAAAAATGGTAAGAATTAAAAAGGTTACAGATGAAGAAAGGAAAATTCATGTTAACTTGTGGAGTGTATATATTGTAAATCAAACTTATTATATTCATTCTTTTTTTGTCTAACATGTGAAATCTGTAATCGAAGTCTACTCTAGTGCGGGCACCACCTCCCTTGTCATACGATGTATTGCAATATTTTGAAAGTTATTATATGTGAAGCCTAATAGAGGCAAGCGAGGGCATTTAATAAAAGGCGAGCTGTTCGCCCCAGTAAGAGGGAGGGGTAGGTGAGTATGTGTGTGGGCCTTCTCGTGAGACAATTTGTTCTTGAGCGAAACAGCAGCGATAGTGAACTAGGGCTGACCTTTCATCGTTGCAGACTAGACGTACCACTGAGCTCTATAATAATACAGACAGCTAATTCACCGATCCACTTTCTGCCGCAACAGCTTAACAGTTTCAGTGAGCGCAAGTACTGAATCCTGCACTTTTCTTAATATTACAGGCAATTTTTTCCGAATACTTTGTCACTTTCAGTTATTTCTACAGTTTTTCACATTTTTATGAGCAATACTTAACATTTCTTTTGTTTTTCATTGAGCTTATATAAAATTTCCTTTTTAACAAGTATCAAATTAAATATTTTTGATGAAGTTAAATAAAATCAGTAGTTTTTACAATAAAAAAGGTATTTCAGTGAAAATTGTAGCAACTTCGTCATATTTTTAAAAAAATCATCTAATTTGAAAATATCTAACCCATACTATTATATGGGAGAAAATCTGTGTTTTGCCAAAGACTTTCCTCGGAAAATCTTTGGCAATGTATTCAATGGCGGACCACTGGATTCAATGTATCAGAATAGCAAGTTAGCTCTTCGTTCTATCTTGGAGCTCAGTGAGATATACCAAGTGCAGTTGCTAGAGCTCCGACTGGTCAGAAGTAATTTAATGACCGATAATGTCCAGTAGTGGGTGGGAATCTTTGGTCCGTGAGTCTTACAATCAGTCGAGATCTCGCAACATGCGATTTCTGACTATTTTCGAAGTTGAAAGAGATGCTCCTTCGCAGAACATTCAATAGAATTTGAAGTTATTCAGCAGTGCTGGGTTCTTTGATACAGCTTCCAGAAAAAGGCTTCTATACTTGTTTTGAACAGTGGGTTGAACGATGGGACCGTTGAGGGAAGGCATTTTGAAAATTAATGATTTATTGTTTGCTGTAAATATATTTCTTGATTTTTTATGATTTTACTCTCAGATCTTATGAAACGTCCTTTGTATGTTCAACAAAATTTCAATAAAGTTCTTTATTACTCATTTTTATAATTTTTTTGTGAGTAAGAAAGCGATTTAAAGGATATATTCACTCATTCCGTACACAAGGCTTGACATTCAAATATTTGAACAATCACTTGTTATCTAATAAATGGTGAAAGCTATGATCATAATACAATATTTTTCTCTCCCATTACTTCCTGCCAATAATTAGGGAAGAGAAAATATGAAGTTAGGGGATATTAATAGTCTTAAATTCTTTAAAATTTTGAAATCAGTTTTACATACATTGAATTAATTAGTTGCATAAATTTAGAAACCAAATATACAAATGAATGGAATGGAAAGTCAAATTAGATACTACTCTTTGACATTGTCTTCAAGATGACTTAAGGGGGGGGGGATGACTATTCAAATTAACCAAGTCTGAATAAATCATAATGAACTGGATATATTTGAAGTATTGTACGACAAAATAATCTGAACAATGCCTACACAGTTTATACAGTTTTGTCTGCTTAGTAATTGCATTTCTGACGTTCTTATCCCTACAAAAAATAATTTTCTAAATTTTAGCTTTTATAAGTATGAAGATTTAGTAAAAAATTCATAAATTGCATCTATTTTTGAGATCAAAAGACCTCCAAATAATGTGTCAAAAGTAGGTATTACCATTATAAAATTGAAAGGGTATAATTTTTAGTACGCAGGCGACCCTTTTGGGATCGTTAAGAGGACAGATACATACCCACTGTGTGTAGTTCGATGTCTCTAAAGATTTTGTTTGAGAAAGAAGCTCATCCCACAGGACGTCGTCCAGTCACAAACTGTCTCTCATCAGTATGCGTTCGACACATATTGGATCTAGTAGTATACAGTCCCTGGCCAAATTATTAGACGCAGTTGTTTTTATTATAATTTGTTAAATATCTGGAAAGATACATGAGGAATTATCTTGAAATTTTAGGAGTGTAAACAAGATCAACGTCATATATTTCCGAGAAGATTTTTTCTTGAAACCCCATAAGGGGCCGTCAACAAATTGAAGAAAAACGAATACGTTTTTGATAACCCTGTAAAAACCAATATCACAAAAGCGTTGAAACGGTATCACACGCTTAGGAGGCTTATTGTAATAATTTGGGTTCATTTTTATGAAGATAGGATGTATACTCTAAGAGAAATTCAGATTTTCATAAAACAGTCCCAAATTTTACGAAGTTTTTTGCTTATAATTTGCAGAGTTTTTAATATAAAAACAAGTTATTTTCAGAAAATATGACAAACAAAATTATACACAATACGCTGTAATCAGAATTAAATAATAATTGCATGAAAAATGAGCAGGTTAAATAAATATTTTTTCACTGCGCATGCGCGAATTCAATCAAAATATACTGTGTATAATACATTAGCTAAATATATAGACCAACTTTTATGAAAGTCTCAAAAACATAGCTTGAAAATTCTGATGGTGATCGTCGATAGAATAAGCTCGAAATTCGCTGTTCCCAAAAGGAAGCAAAAAGATGAGGGGTTGTATCCAAATATACTAGCTTTTGAAAGTTGACGTAATAAGAATGAAGCGTCTCTCATTCTATATTTGATACAACCCCTCATCTTTTTGCTTCCTTATGGAAACAGCGAATTTCGAGCTCATTCTATCGAAGACTACTATCAGAATTTTCAAGCTATGTTTTTGAGACTTTCATAAAAGTTGGTCTATATATTTAGCTAATATATTATGCACAATAATATTTTGATTGAATTCGCGCATGCGCAGTGAAAAAATATTTAGTAAACCTGCTCATTTTTCATGCAATTATTTTTTAATTCTGATTGCAGGGTATTGTGTATAATTTTGTTTGTCATATTTTCTGAAAAAAACTTGTTTTTATATTTAAAAAACTCTGCAAATTATAAGCAAAAAACTTTGTAAAATTTGGGACTTTTTTATAAAAACCAGAATTTCTCTTCGAGTATACATGCTATCTTCATAAAAATGAACCCAAATTATTACAATAAGCCTCCTAAGCGTGTGATACAGTTTCAACGCTTTTGTGATATTGGTTTTTACAGTGTTATCAAAAACGTATTCGTTTTTCTTCAATTTGTTGACGGCCCCTTATGGGGTTAAGAAAAAATCTTCTCGGAAATATATGACGTTTATCATGTTGTTTACACTCCTAAAGTTTCAAGATAATTCCTCATGTATCTTTCCAGATATTTAACAAATTATAATAAAAACAACTGCGTCTAATAATTTGGCCAGGGACTTTATTGCAATAATGAAAATTACATATATGTTTTTTCTTTATGGATTCACTATTTCTAAAAGATTTAAAACATGCCTATAATAAGAGAATTCTATTATAGGCATATACTATAGGAGAAATACATACATTGTGAACATTTCAATTTGGAAAGTTATATATAAACCTGTTTGTTCCAAAACTTTCATGACTTACGTACTTCGTGAAATAAATGCTACTGCCATATTCCCTCCCCCTTTTAATTTATTTTTTACTTGTGACAGTCATAAATAGAAACAGAAGTTAAACAAAATGATTCACATAAACGTACTTTTATTTAGATTTAAGGTAGCTTTACATTTAGAAAATTTTAAATGTGATAGTTGCCTTTGTTTACATTTAACTATTTTATAAGATTTCGTAGTTAATTTGATAAGATGCAAGTCAATAAGATTGACAATCATAAGTCATTAAAACATGCTAGTGTAATATGTTTGTCCAGTCATTGAGATTAACAACATTTTCACCAGCTCATTTAGCTGCACCGTTTTGTATGTTGGTTGTATACACAGTCTAGTTGGACACCTCGCAGCACCTGTTTCAATACTCCAAAAAGGCACGCGTACCACACTTTAAAAAAAAACCTTGATTTCGGGAAAACTACTGAAATTTTTAAAGGAATCGCTAATGCTTATAAATTAAAAGTAAGACTAGTTTTAAGAAAAGTTTATATTAGAGAACTGCTCTTTTGCTTCTTAAAGGAAAAAAAAAACATTAAAAAGGAATATTTTCGTATCAAGTTAACTAGAAATAACTATATTTCATTTTAAAATAAACTAAATAATGTCTACGGATAAATAGTTTTCTTTTAACCTTTAACCCTTTCTATTCATTAAAACAAGTGCAAAATTTTTTATGTTAGCCACACTGAAATTAATTTACTTTAAACCAAAATTAAGTAATATCAGCCATAAAATTTGATTTAGGTAAAATAGTTTCCAATATTGTAGGTGTTCATCATTCTCAATAAATATATTTGAAAAATATTATTACATTTCATTTTAAATGTTGATATAAGTTTTAAAACAGCAGCTTGAAATAGATAATGTCAGTAAGTTTTATTTAAAATCGTTAAGTTTTAGAACTGATTTTAGAGAAAATGTGAAGCATTACAATCTAAAAGAAAATCTAAATAATTTAGTTTTTTTATTTCTAGGCAAATGAAACCAAACACTTGAAAGCAAGTTTGTATTTATCTACAACCATAATTATCAACAAATTTAGGCAGTTGCACCAATTTTTCTTTTTTAACTATAATACTGTCATAGAAATTTGTTTTGGAATGACATTCATTAATTTAATTATTTTTTTAAAAAGGCTGTTTTCAGAAATGATTAGTGATTATTTTAAGCAAATTAATAAATTGCAACATTTTAAAAGAAAATTAAACTAAAAATGATAAAAAGAATTGGCAAAACAAAATTTTATATCTGAAAAAATTCTCAACTAACATTGCATTCAGTAAAAAAATAGTAAGATAATTCACCTATCAGAATTTCTGCAGTTACACCAGGTACAAGCTTACTTTTGCATTGTCAGAAGGAAACATAATTCAGAATTAGATGATGGTGATTCTGTTGATGTAGTTGAAGCGGTAGTAATGTCTAGATCTGGCGTGTGGGATTCAGCAACTTGAAAATGCGTGTTAGGTGTGCTCACTTCTGCATAAGGGTTAGCAATTTCTTCATCTTCCGATTTATTAGGATCATTATCTTGCTGTAGTTGCTGAACTGAAATATATACAATTAAGTAAATTTACATATTATACGTAAATAATGAATTTGATTAGACTACTTGACATTTTTAATTTCGCTCAAACCTTTTTCATAGATTAATAAAATAAGTTAACTTGAAAAGTTTGATTAAATTTATTCTATACTGAATGTGGTGAGGGATGCCTACTGAAGTATTTTTATTAGCACACTTCATTGAATAAGCCTAACATTTAAAAGTAATTATCTTGTGTAGAAGGGCGATGTGTCCCATAAGCACAGAGAAAGCGCACAGATACTTTCCCTCCTGGGCCCTTAGTAATGACACAGGGGAAGGTGGCCTAAAATGATCCCCTTACGAAAAAACTTGCGTAAAATAACATAACTGTTTAAATAAAGCTTTTGCCCTTTGCTAGTATGTTTTACACTATGTTTCGGTGTATTAACATTTTTAATAATATTTTAAACCCAAATTGAGTAATGAAAAAAAACAGATTTTTTAAAAAAGGTGCCCTAAAGATCACTTTACTCTCACTAAAGGGCAAAATGATCCTTCATTTAAAAATAACTGTAAATTGTTTTTCATCCACAAAATAAAGGGTATAAAAGCAATTATGACAATACATAAGTGTAATTCACATTTAAAAACATACTCCAATAAGTAAACGAATTCATATATCTAAATAAATATGAAAATTAGTGCTTAATCTATAACAGATGTTAGAAAACCCAATTTGTCAAAGAATTCTATTCAGATGCGTAGTACTGCGATTGCTTGAATACCGTCATTGCTTCTTCACTTATCACAACTAAATTATGTGTTACCTTGTAGATAGCGTGACCTGTCTGGAAGAAAACATGGATAGTTTTGCCCGTTAGGATCATTTTTGGCCACCTTCCCCTACTTTAGTATAAAACCTCCCTCATCATCCTCTATATACTTCCCTTTCAACACAAACATTAAGAGCCTGCCGGTGAACAATTTTTCAATTAAGACCAAAGCAATTTTTAAATAAATATAACTCCCAATGTTTAATAACGAAACACAATTTGGAGACCTGGGTAGAAATGTAAATTATTAAAACTTCTAAAAATTAAAGTTTTTTGTAAATTTGAAAGTATCCTCCTTGGTAACATGTTTGAATATTAAATGTTAAGTTATTCTGGAAGGACTTTGTACAATTTGATTACATATTAAATATAAATTTTTTCTAATTAAATAAAAAAAAATATTAGAAAATGTGATGCTTTCAGAAATATTTAGTATTTTAGTATTTCAACTTTACCATGGGACCCATAGCATCTATAAAATAAAACAATTTTTTTGACTAACATATTCCACTCAGATTTTCATTTTATTACAGATACGAAATCCTAGTTTCAACTTTAATTCGGTAATGTCATAATTTAACAGCAATGAAACTGGGTTCTCTGAAATCAGGGGGAAAAGTAAAAGTTTTTAAGTTAAAATTACAACAGTAATTTTACGAAACCTTTTTAAACTAAATTTTATTATTCATTTAATAATTCGAATGGTATTATTGTATATGTATGAACATATATACACAATGATAGCTTGAATGATAGTAATTCATAAAATGTATATACATTTTTCTCATGTTAGCAAGTGTCAGGATGAATTTTAGAATTATACCCTGCAATCCATGAAGCTGGTCCTGAATAAGTACTTTTATATTCTGGGTTAAATAATCAATTTTTATTTTTATAATAGTTCTCAAAAGGCCATAATTTAACAGCCTTAATTTAAATCTGTATAATTAAAAAAAATTAATAGTAAAATGCACCTAAAATCGTGAAATTAATGCTACATTACTTATGGTAACAAAGTAATTTTTAATCAACATACTCAAATACAATCTCATTTTTGCTGGACTAGTACTTTTATATTAAATAGTCATGCTCTTCTGTTTTCTAGGATGAACATAGAGACACACACGTATTGCAAAAATTAATTATACAATACATAGCATTTTGTATTATCTTTATATTCGCTTATTTAACTGAAAATTTTTCCAATCAGAAAACTGAATAAAATTTCAATTTTATAACCAAAACTATTGGATGACCATACTTTTTAGTTACCATAAGCAACGTAATATTAAATATTGCATTTTCAGGTGCATTTTACGATTAAAAAAATACAGTGTGGACTATGTTTCCACAAATAGCACAATTTGGCATAGATTTTTTTTCTATATTACAAAAAAAAAAAAAAAATCACTGAAATTTAAGGCTCACTACTTAAATGATCTTCAGCATGCACTCGCACAGTCTGGATGGGACGGAGAGGCGATATTCGTTGGTGATTTGTCAACGAAACACCATGTGTAGCTGTTGGATCGGGGCAACTCCGCGACATTTCAGTGTCTGGCTTCCGTGCACCTGGGCCCTTTGCAAAGCAGGCCTTAGTGTCGAGAGACCTTGGACATTTACCGAACATGCTCCCGCCTACCAAGCAGTTGCTGTTCCACTGGCAGATGCAATCATTTCGATTAACTAGTCCTAGAATATTTTGTGAGCGAGACAGCTGAACATTAGGAAGCGCCAATTTCTTTTGCTGATTATTCTGTTGCGCAACGTTTATATTAGATGCAGTTGTAGCAGTGGCCGCTTGCCGCTCGCCAGAAGATGTAACATAGCTGCCACTAGTTGTCCTTGAAGTACTAGCTTGAGAATTAGCTGGATACATAGGAACTGCAGAAACAATCTGCTGTAGTTTTTGAATTTGACACTGTTCTGAAAAATTAAAAAAAATGTTTATAGATAAGAAATGATGTAATAGACTGAAAATTAAGTTCTAAACTAGAAATCTTTACATGTTTAAAAAGTAAGACAAGTTTTAATAAAATAATGCACAATGAAACCATGGTAAAACGAAAAATGCGTGGACGGAAAAAAATGACCGTTCAAAAAGAATGAGTTTTGGAAAAGAAATGCTATTTTTTCGAAAGTAGTGGCAAGAGTATCCGAATATTTTTCATTAATCTACTCACAGATTTAGAGGGTTTCTGTAAAGTGATGTTTCACTGTATACATGCATATTTTATATATAGATAAATTATTCCCAATTGCAATAACAGACTGTACTATAGTGACTTACTTTTAATTCCATGTAAAAAAAATTCCATGTAAAAGCAGGCTTACGCAACAGAATATATCCATAAGTCTGATTTATATAAAACTAAGAAAAAGATTATAAAAACAGCTTAATGTTAATGTAAAATTTGCATACAATTGTCTATATAGTAATTATAAATAAAACTAAAGTTTTAAACATACTTTATTTAAATATTTCTGTGTAATGAATGGAAGTTAAAATAATTGTTTTGTCGGTAGGAACTATCTGAGTAGACTTCTTTTCACACAAAATTGCAATGCTTTGATGAATATTTTATTTTTCCGATAATTATACAATTATGGTAACAAATAAATTTAATTTAAAAAAGTTTTCAATTTATTAAAGAAAATACATCGAAGTCAAATACCAAGACTTTTCACTTCAAATGAAATTAATGTCTCTTTATAAAGCAGGGCGGTCACTCTGCCAAGCCAAGCTATAAAAAAAACGTCAAACTACGCCAAGAACTGGGCTACAGACCGCTACTGCTTACTTACAGGAAGCAAGTTCACAATGTTCAATCGATCAAACGTGCCAGATTAAAATATCAGATATCAAAAGAACCAAGCGTCGCAGAAAAGACTAGAAGAATCTAATGAAGAAATTCTTCAATATGATACCAAACTCATCTTCATAAGTTTTTTTATAAACAGATATGGATTTTTTTTTGTAACTGAGTTACTTAGAATGATCACTTTTTTCTTCGTCAAACTTTTTTCAAACAACCTACGGACTTAAATATTGGGCAGAGAAAAAAGGATTGCATTTTTGGATAAGTAATTACGTAATCTACGTGCTTTTATAAAATCTAGTGTAAAAAAATAAATTTCTATCCTTAATTAGCAAAAAATTTAATTAACTTGGCAATTAAAAAATTATGCCAAAACAGGGATAAAACCCGCAAACGACCGTGTACCATCTGTATTATAATAGCACAAATCAGTTACGGGGTTAAAAACATCAAATTTCATCTGCAAGTCAGTCATTTTTTCTGAAGGCATTTTTTTTAAATAAAACTTCATAATTACGAGAACACACATTTTATCAGACAGTTAAATGAGATTGCAAATTGTGGCCGATGGCTGTTTCAAACATGAATAAGTGTGAGAAATTGCCGGGCAAGGATATCGATCTGAGTGACTTAGTGGCAGAGCGTCAGTACGGTACGCTGAAGGTCCCGGGTTAGAGTCCTGGCACAGGTCAATTTTTAACTCGTGTTGGATTAGTGTATTTAATTGTCTGATAAAATGTTTCTTCTTATAATATTGTAAAATAAAGTAATCAGACGCAGTGTTAATGCTTTAATATATAACTTCATAAAATTTACATTTTTAGAAAGATCTTTAAAAATTAATATTTGAGTGAAGAGGTACCTTATAAAATGCATACATTAGTAGTTATTAGTAGCATTTAACATTTCCTTCCAATATAAACAAATTTTTTGAAAAGGAATTGAATGTGATCCATTTATTTCTAAAAAACTACTGTAAAGGACAGGCATTTCGTCCGCAGGCAGAGAATACCTTTGATAGCATTTTCCTATAAATTAATGAAATCCAGTTAAGTTGTTTTTGTTTTAGAATTGAAGTTTCCATTTAAATTTATTGTAACAGTACAATGTTTAATTGAATAAAATTATGTAAATCTAAGAAATTGCTAAGACATTTTGCTACTTCCCCCCCCCCCGTTAACTACGTTTTATAAAGATTCGCCAATCAATGTGATTTAACGCTAATAAAAGAGCGTGATATCACGTTTGATTTCAAATGCAGTTCTAACACGCAATGTATATATTCCATTTTTATTCATTTCATGGATAAGTCTGATATTTTTTAACGAAGGATAACAAGTATTATAGCAAGCCACATTTAGTATGTTGTTTTTAAGAGTAATTAGTTTAATTTAAAAATATACTGTATTTCTAGTTAACCCTTTAAACAATAAATGAAAGTAAAATGTAATTTTACATAACATTCTCATGTTAATTTCATAGAGTAGATTATTTAAATTATGTATAATCTGTTAAAAAAAAATATCTAAAATAATTTTTCAAAGTAAAAAAAAGCCAAGCTTTAAAAAAAGTGGCTAAAAAAAATGGAGAGATATCAAATTTCCAAGCTTTGATTGTAGTACTTATTTAACTTTTTTCACTTAAATAAGTTCTATCTATAAGTCGAGTGTCTACGTATATGTTAATAAGAATCGTTTTCTCCTGTACTAAAATACATCCTAACGTGTTTCTGAAAATTGAATTGTTTTGAAATTTTGCATGATGGGCTTGGCAGCCATCTTTCCATATTTCTAAGCACCCAACTTTCTAAAGTAAAAGCGTAATATGTTTATAACAATGTCGAACTTCAGATTTTAACTACGGACAGATAAATTGAGGAAGACTGATATTTTGAGAAATTGATTTTTACAACTTTGAAATGATTAATTACTGTAATAAATAAGTCATAATATGAATCCTTAAGATAAGTCATCATCTTAAGACACAATTTTCAGAGCATACCACTCCATAAACGAAACGCTTAAAATATTTGCTTAAGCTCCAATTTTGAACTTCGGATTTTAACTACGGATTTGGGGTGCTTAGAATTTTGTGTATAATATGGAAAGATGGCCGCCAAGCCCATCATGCATAATTTGAAAAAAAAAAATTGAATTTTCAGAAACACGTTAGGATGTATTTAGTACAAGGCAAAACAATTTTCATTAACATAATCGTAAGCACTTTACTTATAGATATGATAATTTATTTAATGGAAAAAAGCTAAATAAGTACTACAATAAAAGGTTGAAAATTTGATATCACACCATTTTTTAGCCACAACTTCGTTTTTTTATTTTAAGCTTGGCTTTTATTTTTTTTTACTTTTGAAAAGTTTTTTTTTGTAGATTACACCTACTGTGTTATTTAAAAGCGTCCAGAAGAAACCTCCCCGATTTCAAATGTTTATTGTACGGAAACTACGAGTCTTACAAGGAGATGGCCAAGCTTCGTAATCGCAGATTTTATTATTTTTATATATGCTTCAATGGAAAAGATCCTTAGTCTCAGGTTCAACGGATTTTATACAATGCTTGGAACAGATGTGTTACACTCACGCACTGGTGTTGGGCGAATTTTGAATTGACGATCTTTTCAAATCCGCGACAAACCAATAAAATACAAGGAAAGCCTAATTCCCAGGTTACCATTAAAGAAAAAAAATCCCCGAAGTTTGGCGATTTTTTTCATTTTATAACAGATTTAAAAATAAAACTGCGTGAGTAAGAAACCACAGCCCAACGCCCCTTAGTTTTCGATAAATACGCGTCTAATATTATAACAAAACTTAAATATTTACTTTGTAACGGGTTTACTGTGTTACAAAGTCTGTTGTGGCACCCTCCAGTTATAAAACATTTTCAAATAAAATAAAACTAAATGCAGAAATAAGATAAAGGGGAAAGCAAAATAATTCAAATGGAAAGCGCATACGTATTACAAATTTAAAAATCTTTAATATGCAAAAAGATATTGTAATTTAAGTCTTATGCTAATTTTTAATCTTCCTTAAAAAACAGCAGTATTATCTCATTTACATTTAACAGAGTAGTACACTGGCCTTCAAAAATTAAGGTACAACCAGTTTTTTGCGTCTAATTTGCAAATGACTGAATATAGAAACAAATTTGGAGGCAATGTGCGCTAAACTGTTATTTATGAATTGCAATGCTTTGCGACATAGAATGCGACAATTGAATGCGACATAGAAATTTACTTAAGTTAATCGCATAAATGAAATTACAACAAAAAAGCACTCATGGTGGAAAATTCCATTCTTTGAGAAATCAGTACATCGCATTATTATGCAGTAAAATGCGACAGAAACATTAAAACACTGGTTCTAATACGGAATATGTCCACCCCGGACTTGAATGCATTGGCGGCATCGACTTACCATGCTCTCAATTAAATTGTCGGACACCGAAATAGGTAACGCTAACCAGACTTGGAGTAAGCCTTGTTCCAGCTCATTTAATAACCTTGGAGGAGGACTTAAAGCCGCAACCTGTCTTCCAAGATAGTCCCAAAGATGTTCAATCGGATTCAAGTCTGCAGAGTGAACTGGCCATTCCATTCTCTCCAAACTGTGATCCTCAAGATAATCCTCAATAACCACAGCTTGGTGTGCTCTCGCATTATCATCCATTAGAATGAAACCATTGCCAATAGCACCAGCATATGGACGCACATATGAATCAAGGATCTCATCCAGACATCTCGCACCAGTCACAGTTCCACATGCAAGTCATTGTGGCCTCCGAGTGAGATCCCTACCCAAACCATTGATTCCACCGTTTCTGTACATGTGTGTTTCGACAGTGTTTGATGGTATCGAGTGCATTGTTCTCTCCAGATCAGAAGACGTCCTGAATCGCTCTCCAGTGTGAATCTGAACTCGTCTGCGAAGAGTACAGAAGCCCACTGTTGTCTGGTCCAGGAAACATGTTCTCTTGCCCAACATAATCGGGCCCTTCTCTGTTGTCTGTTGAGGGGGACACACACAACTGTTCGCCTTGCATAGAGACCTGCATTGTAAAGACGTCTTCGCACCGTAGTAGCGGAGATTCTTCTCCCTGATGCTGCAAAGTGGTTTGCAATGAGTTGCGGCACAGTAGTGAGTCTTCTCCTTCGGGCCGAAAGAGCTAGAAACCGGCCTTCTGCAGGTGTTTTAACACGTGGGCGGCCTGGAACATGTCTTCTGCACACAGAATCTTCGGATTCATACTGATCCCAGAGTCGTTGGACTACACTGCGAGACACATTGAGCCATCTAGCTGTATCGGCCTGTGACAACCCCATTTCTATCCATCCTACCGCCCGCCACCTTAATGAATCGGGCAAACGACGTTTTCTAGACATTTATAGACTCTACTGGCTGTTGCGAACTAAACTGACAACAATAGTTCGAATACAACAAAACTTACACGCGAAATTACGAAAGCTTCGTAATTGCATATTTTTCTCTCATTCACAAATACCTATTCTTTTCTATAAAATAAAAGTAGTAGCTGTAATTTTTGCGTAAGTTTTTTTAAAGCTTATTTTCATTCATATAAACTATGAAGTTTAATCTGACTGCCATTTTGTGTCTGGTGAGCTTCGAAAAACATGTTGTACCTTAACTTTTGGAGGCCAGTGTATTGTATCATGGACCTCCCTTGTTAAGGCAATATATAAATGTTTCTTTAAAATTACTAATTGACACAATTGTTCAATATCATTGCATCGATGAAGAAAATATGAAGTACATTTTAAATGGGATTTAAAGAGAATAATCGTTTAATGATGGTTTTATACAGCGATTTAGTTACAAAAATGGGGGGGGGGGGGGTAACATAATTTATGCACAATACAATTCTTAATTACGATTATTTATAATTACAAGTATATTTATAAAACAAAATGAGAAAAACAAATGTAGCGCGCACCGGTCTTGAACCAGAGGATTAACGAGCAGACGCCATAACAACTGAGCTACAAAGTAAGTTTTTAAGTTGTGTTATAAAACTAGACCCCCTATTTTTCGAGAACTGAAGAGCGTTGTATATAATCCATTAAACCTGAGACTAAGGGGGCTGCTACCCTACAACATTTATAAAAAATAATCAAAATCTTATTACCGAGCTTGGCGCTATCCTTGTTAGAGATATGCGGTTTGCAGTATCATGAATAGCAACACAAGTTTATTTTGCTGCAATTTGTTTTCCGAAACAGTTAATTTTAGCTGTATGAATTATTGACAGGTCATGACAAGTTTATTTTGCAGAAAACGTTATTTTTCTAAAACAGAACAAACTTTTTTTTTCCATCTATGCACTTTGCTATGGGCTCCGTAGTAGTTCTCGCGAATATACGTTTAATACATTTAAAACGTATTGTAACAGGTAACGATTTTGGATAGGTCTAATGTGGAAAAAAGGCTTAACTACGTACACGTTTAAAAGTATATAAACGTATATTCGAGAGCACTAGTTCGTAGCTCTCAGAATGTCTAATCGATATTCAATCTACGTGTTTTGCCGCACACGAACAGCAATTACACGACATCAATAATGCATACAACAAAAATTAACTGTTTCGGAGATAAATTGCAGCAAAATAAACTTGTGTTGCTATCCAAGATACCGCAAACCGCTAGGACTCAGTTTCCGTAGAATTAACATTTGAAATCGGGAAGGTTTCATGTGGACATCCTGCATTATGATTACCATACATTAATTTGCCAGATTAATTTTTTAGCTCACAGGCTATCAAAGCCTGAGAGCTTATGTGCCCGCCCGTTCTGTATGTATGTATGTATGTATGTACGTACGTAACGCGATAACTCTTGACAGAAATAACCGTTTTGCTTCCAATTTTGTTTATAGGTTCCTTGTGATAAGGCGCTTCCCCGATTAGTTTTGGGGATTGATTGGTTAACTATAAAGGGGGGGAACGGGGGGCTAACCCCCTTAATTTGGATAAATGGTTTTTTCATGCAGAATTATCCAATTTTCTTCAAATTTTGTATATAGGTTCATTGTGATAAGGTTCTTTCCTGATTAGTTTTGGGGGTTCATAGGTTAAGTATAAAGGGGGTAACGGGGGGGGTTAATCATCCCCCTTATTTTAGATATGATTTTTTTCATGCAGAGTTATCAGATTTTCTTCAAACTTTCTATACTATCTCATTGTGGTAAGGGGCTTCTCTGATTAGTTTTATGGGTTCATTGGTTAATTATAAGAAGGAGAAACGGGGGATGGTTTCCCCCTCTTAATAAATTGTCTATTTCTTCATTTTTCGAGGGCTTATTTCAAATTCTTTGAAATAAGAATATAATTTACAGTTAGTGTGAATAGCCTGTGAGCTCAATGCCGTCAGTTTAACTGGGCAGTTTTATTTTACTTCTAATCATTGAGTGTCGCTTCTGTCAGGGCTCCCAAATGATCCGTCAACTGAATACCAATATTTTTTTAGCAGAAAGTTTCATGGTAGGTTTCTACAACATTTCCGCAAAAATTTACCTTCGAAGGGGGTTTCTGCAAAATTTGAAAGAAAAATCTAAAAATAAAATTTTTCTAAGAAAATACAGTTATTCAAAAAAGCGGGCCATTTGGGAGTACTACACTATTAGCTTTAAACGTATGTTTTATTAAAAAAATATTCATTCAACAATCTCTATATATATTTGTCTTACGTGGCGTGGAAATAGGGCTGAATTTCTACCTTATAGTTGGCAACAATCTTAGTTTCCAGAGCTCAGACCAATGAACAGACAAGATTGTGTTAGCCCCGCCTCCAATATGGCGGAAAGTGTCAGAGCAGTTAAACTGAAGCTAGCAATTATTAAAAATATAATCATATGAACGTAATCCAAAGCGTCTGAGATGATTCCTCATTTTAATGAGAAATAGTGTTAATTTCAAATGAATTCATTTAGAATTTACGAATTTCACTCACAAAAAAAGCGGAGATAAAATATGAACTTTCTAGAATGCCCTGCTGCCATCTGTTGACGTTTTATTGAAGTAAAAAGAATTTATTTTGCAGATATCTATAAATTAGAATAATAAAATGTTGAACGAAATTTAAACAATCATTGATGATAAACTATCTTCCTACCACGTAGTGTTTTTTTAATGAATTTAAGCCGTGCTGTACAATATTATAGGTGCTAATTATGTTTCCGAGATCCTCTTTTCATAGTATTTAAATTATTTATATGTCCATTAGTAGCATCAACTAAATGCATTTTTAATTGTGTTCTCAACGGAGTTTTCAATTACTTTTTTACATTAAAAAAATTGTAAATTTCATATGTTCAAATGATTTATTGTAGTACTTATTCCGGCTAGAATTACTAGAAAAATAAAATGAGGCGAGCAAGCTGTGACCGCGTAGCGGTCTCAATGTGAATTGCCTTGCAATTCGCCGGGGGTTGGCGAGCGTTAGCGAGTAGCGGGCTGAGCCCCCTAGTTTAAAATAAATCTCAAAAGCATAAATAAGCGGTCATTAGGTAGCAATGGATGTGGAATTTAAATTTAGCCGAAGATATTCAAAGTCACTATTACACAGAAGATGTTATTTTAACTTAAGATTTTATTACTTTAAATAATTTACATATTTCTATACATTTCAAATTTCATAGATAGTATTTTGCTTGTATATAACTCAAAAATTTTGCTAATTAGAAACAGATTAAAACAAGAAAAAAAAATCGTACGTTAAGCATAGGTTATGAAAAGCTGTCTAACCTATCCAGAGTATCCAGAATACTGCAACGGAACTTCACCATTTAAAAAAGCGAGAAATAGAAGTAAATCACTCAGAATGAAAAACAGATTTCAGAAATTGCCCTCCATAACCGTAAAAGTACTCAATTCTTTTGTACATCCTCGTACATGGTGTGCTAAAATTTAGCTTAGTTACAAAACGCACATCTTCAGAAATTTCCACCAGTAGAATGAAATACACTAATAATTTTGTACAACTGTATATTTCCTACAGATACATGTACACTATTCATATTGAACTAAAATTTAATTCATGGGAGAACAAACGATAACAAATAAAACGTACTTTTAGAAAATATCAATAGAAGATAATGTATCCAGTTCTTTGCGTAGCCCCGTATATCAATTTATATTCTAGAAACATCTAAATGTAGTACACCTGGAAATTGCATTAATCTATTAACTCTTAAAACACTTACTCAATCCACGCCTATACACAGTAATGCTTTCATCATTTTGAGTATCCATGTATATATGTTCTATGAAATTTATACATATCACATTGTATACAAACATTTAAACTTGAAAACGCATTCCACAACTGAAAACTCACTTCCAGCATTTATTGCTCATACATTGTAGTGTAACCATATATTTTGTGTGACCCTGTAAATGAACCATAGTTATTAAAGTCTTATTCTACAGTAATCTTCTTGCAGCACGCCTGTATAACAAATTCCATTATGTTTGATATAGTGTAACATTAAAATACGCAGCAAACCAATTTTTTCGTAGGCCAGTGTGTAACGAAATTCTTTTCTGAAACCCTGCAAATCAATGATAAATACTTTGTGTTCCATACTATAAATGAAATATATTTTAGTGCACATCAGAAATACATATCATTTCATTAGGATTCAAATATTATAACATTAAAATACACCGCAAACGATTCCACGTCCATAGACAATGCTGTAACGGGATTCATTTGAAGATCCATGTAAACGAACTATTAGTACTACACACACACAATTTTAAATACCGAACAATGGAAAACCCCAATAACATTAATTTCGCGGCAATCCGAGTATATTTACGATAGAGAATGGGCAGACGGCAGACTCGCAAACGATGTCTAATATTTATCAACTATGTTGTAAATAGTTAAATAGACTTATTAATGCGCAACCTAAAAAGGAAAATAGCACTTCCATTAAGAAAAAAATGCTGGTACCAAAATATTGGGAAAAATGTTTAAATTTGAGATTGATGTAACATTGAATGCTATCATTCTTAGTTAGATATTTAAACGGAACTTCTTATTGTATAATATTTATGTTGAGAAAATGACAACATTTTTTATGTTCTACAAATAAATGTTAAAATAAATTTTTACCCTAGATTTATTCTTAGAAAAAAAAATTGCGTTTGTGAAACAGTTATAACTACTTACAAATTTGAATGTAAAAATTACGAAATTTATGTGTTTAAGTTATAAGCTTTATGTTTAGTTATAAGGTTTATATTTATCGACATTTCGAAGAAAATGGTAAACTTTTTCTATTTATAAAACTAGAAGAAATTAAACGTTCTTTAAAATGAAGCCCACATTTACATTTAAAGGTAAAAGATATTTTAGGTGGTTTCAGACAATTCAATTATCATAAGAATTTTACCATAATAATGACAACTTTGTACCGTCGCACAGTGAATTTTGAACATGACATTTTCGTAAAATGTTAAAATTTTCGTACTATTTGACTTATTTGGATAGTAAACTAATTTGTCCATTCACACGAGCAGTTTTGTCGGTTACCGCACATAGCATTAGCAGAGGGTGCTGGAATCTGATGCGGGCACAGCGGAGCATAGAGATTCAACTATTTATGAACAGAAAATTCAGCCTTATTTAATCGCTAATTTCTGCGATTAAAAAAGGGTAATACTATATGAAAATAAGATCCATATCCCTTACTGGGTACGCCAATCGCTAGAATCGACAAATTGATTTAGTGCCTTGTATGAATCCGGTGGTGCTTCGTCGCTTCTCATCCGTTAAACATTTTAATTGACAGTTAAGAAAAGCTATGTTTAGGTACCTTGGGGTTTCCAGTCTTTGTATATATATATATATATATATATATATATATATATATATATATAATATATATATAAGATATAAAATGGCGTTAATAACATTTATAATTTCACTTAAGGCATCTTATTTTATCACTATAATATCGCGCAAATTATCCCTCAAGATTTAGAATGTATCTAGAAATTAGTAAAATCAGAAGTGTTCTGCACGAAATAGCGTGGTTATATTTTATTTTTTGTATTTCAAATTTCTCACATTGATAGTTTCTTTCTATTGCAGTTGAGGTCATCTCATAGGGAACGACGGAATTCACAATCTATATAAAAATGAGCGTTATTATGTGGAGTAAAATATGGAGTTGCATATATACAAAATAACGTAAATATTAATAAAAACGTATTCGATCTAGCGCTGCAATTAAATTCCTCTAGAGATTAAATTTCTCTATACATTTCTCTATAACACTAAACTTTTCGTATTGTGCACCGGCCGTTTACAGTTAATTAAATAAAGCTCCTGCAACGTGCAGTAATTTTGAAAATATTCTTTAGTCAGAGTGTAAAAACTTTCCTGTATTTTTTATAAAAATGTTCGTAGAACTAATATTAATTTAAATTTTCTTTTTCTGTTTCTAAAATACACTGCATACACTATTTTGCCTCTGTTTTAAAATACAATTCTGTTAAAAATATTTACATAAAGCCGATACAAGTGTTTTTGGGAAAACTGAAAAATGTGGGCGAACCGCATACAGAGTTAAAAAACGATGTTATAGTATTCTAAGATTAATATAAAAACAGTTTTTTTACGATGAAAAATCATTACAAAATTATTTTTTTTAAGCGGTTCAAAGTATTCCATAACAGTTACTTTGCACCACCAAATATACGGAATATGAAATCATGATAGTATCTTCGAATAATGTAGTCCACTTAAAGTTTCGTATGTTACCCTGTAGAAGTCGTGTGCAAACTGAAAAACAAAAGATTTCCTTTATTTCAATATAATATTCTTTTCATATTTTAAGTGCGGAAAATTAGAGTTATAAAAATGCATATTTTATAGGCTAGTACAATCTGTCGGCAGGACTAAAATTGTTTGAAAATATTAGAAAATATGCTGGAATTTTCTTTAAGAAAGTAATCCCGGATTATAATGAAATGCATTTTTTTACAAAGAACTAACTGTAACAAAGTAAAGTATAAGTTATTTATTTTTGTATATCCATATTATTCATATTTTAGAATTAAAAAAAAACTGAAGATTCCTGTATGGGAATGAGAATAATTGAATTTTTCTAACTACAAGATTAAGAAAATATGATATAGACAAATATAATTATCTCAAGAATTGTTTATTTCCTCAAGCTACTTACAGTTAACTTCATATAAAATTATATTATCTTTTTTCTTTTCACAAAATTTCATAGATGAAATATACATAATTTAAAATATTAAAATATTATATAAAAAATATAAGGTAAGGACAACGATCCCGCGTGCTTGAAAACAGATTTCATAAGATATATTCCTAAATAAATAAATGCATATTTAGAAAAATATTCTATTTTTTTAATGAAAGAAAGATTAAATAAAGACAAAGTATGGAAAAGTGGGGGCAATTGGCTTTTCGCACGCGGATTGGCTCAACATTTTAATACTAGTATCCATTCTAAGGATTGATTAAGATAATACGCGATTAAAAAATGGTTTATATAAATCAAGTCTAATTTTAAGAAAGTTTTACAGCAAAAATACTTTTTTAAATTATCATTGTAAGCAGCCTCTGAAATCAGATTTATATATTTTGATAAGATGAAGGTGGCATTAAAAAGTCCCAAATTTAGATTTTTCTTATATTTCATAAGATATGCATGTCAAGATGAATACTATTAGGAATCAATATTAAATCATTACGTTACAGAATTAAAAAACAAAAATGTGGTTAATTAGATTTTAAAAACTATATCAAATAGTCTATTAAAGAGCAATTTATTACTTAATTATTCAAGAGAATTAAGTTTAACTACGAGAATTCAAAAACTGAAATTCCAAGTTACTATGTCGGTGTTTTTAGGTGCGTTCGTAATTATATAAATTCGTAGTACCTGTATAGCCGTCGTCTGATCAGTCCACCAGCCATTTAATAATATAATTCATGTAAATTTCCAAAATTATTATTCATAGTTTGTCATTAAATCTACTCAGATAAAGTTTTGAATAAGAAAAAATATTTTAAAATATGATTGGACATTGCACACCGCATCCTAGTTCAGCACGCGTCTGCAAAAAAAGTATTATTGCTATACATAGTTTTTGATCCTATAAAACTAACTAAACTATTTTGACCGATTTCAACATTAAATAGCACTTAAAAATATTCTTAGATTTTAAATCTGTCTGATGTAACATTTATCATGCATTTCTCTGTAAAACTTGCAGTTTTCATATTTCTATATGCAGTAGTTATTTTAATATACACTGAGAAAGAGTCCCGATGAAAATTAATTTAATTAAGGCAGCGACAGCGTTACTTACTTTGAGGACAGAGAGAAAGGAACACATTTTGAACGGGAAAATTCATCTTGTTTCTATATGGTATTAATAAATTGTGTTTAAATTTTTGTTTATTTAACTTGGGGAAAAAATCTGAGGATTAGCACCTATGCAAATATGTTCGGTAACGCGCTTTGTACGACACAAATAATATTTACAAACAAAATAACTAATATTACAACATAGCTACAAGATTTCAACATTAAAATTTCATAAAAGGAAAAGTGCACCTATTCCAAAACGAAATTAACGAATATATTCAAAATTTAATATATTTTAAAAAACGCTGCACATAAAAATCCAACGTTTAAATAATTACAGATCACATTTTTAAAAAATCGGGTGACTGCTAACCAATTACAGATATTTGAAACCCCACATACGCATACTACCCTTTCAGTATGAAATCGCACAGAGTTCCGATTGAGTGCAATAATAAGTTCTAAATAATTTCATCAATTATTAGAGGCGATGTAAATAGAAATGATTTTCAAATTTTTTTAGGTTCATTTTCCTTGTAATTTCGTAATTATTTTTATAAAACCGGACTTGACAGAAGCACTCGCACGTACAATATTTAAAATAAAAATCCATTTTGACAAGAGACAAAAATCCTAGAACAGCGACACGCCAACTTAAAATACGTCACCCTTTGAAAGGAAATCCTCACTCACATCGCGCACGTTGCAGACGATTCATTACCTAGACAGTTTCAACAAAGTAAGTATTCAAAGCAGAAAAACTAATTTTTCAGCAACTTACTAATAAAATCATTCTATCATGTTGATTTTATTTAGTTCAATGGCGATTTTTCAAAATCAATAAAAAGAATTTGTTTAAAACATTTAGCCTAACATAAGTAAATTTTTTCTTACACAACTTTAATTTAGCATTTTTTTTCGCGTTCCAGGATGATTTTTAAACATTAGTAAAAGGAATTAAGTTTCAAAATTTTAGTGTACTACACTGAATTTTGGCCTCCGGATTTTTTAAATTTTTAATCATTTAATTTTTTTGCGTTCTAATAAGAATTTTAACATTAATGAAAGAATTCCACTTGCAATGTTTTAAGCCACCATAGTAAATTTTTTCATCTGCGATTTTTGTCGTTTTTCCATGTTTCACACTGATTTTTACACAGTAAAAAATCCGGTCTTTACTGTATTTTGTCAGCTGTATTTATTAACTGTCAACTATTTTACAAACTGTATTTAGTCAACACGATTTATTTCGTTTACACACGGACACAAAGAAGTATCTTGTGGGTTCCCGGTAAACGAAACTTTCCACAAAACATTTTAAAGTTTCTAGGAGTTATTGGGAGTTTTTTTTGGTCTCATTTTTAGATATGTATAACTAGGGACCGTTAATCAATTCCAATTTAAACAGGATCCCGAGATTAAAATGAATTGGTGTGTCAGAATGTAGCTATATTGAATTTGGGTACAGACTTAGTCATGTTGGACCGTAAACAATTCCGTTTTAGACAGGTTCACTTTTAGCAGGTATAGTTGTCCGATTATCCGTTTACTAACAAAGCTCATGTTTTTGATAAACGGGTAAATTCCACATCATTAGATCCGCTTTAGGCATTTAGGGGAATTTAACCTGTATCGCATAGATGCGGTGAACCGTCTTCTTGAGAGAGACTGCTTGATCGAAGGTTAAGTAAAAGGATAGACCTTTGCCTTTATCGAAACAGAGAAAAAGCTATTCGATTCTATCTAATGTGCCATAGCTACAAGATTTCAACATTAAAATTTCATAAAAGGAAAAGTGCACCTATTCCAAAACGAAATTAACGAATATATTCAAAATTTAATATATTTTAAAAACCGCTGTACATAAAAATACAACGTTTATTTTCGGATAGTACAGTTGTCGAAATACGGTTTTGACTAAGTAATGAGCAATCAAAAGTTTTCCATAGATTAACGGATTTCACGATCGGCTAGTTATGAAGCAACTTTTTAAATGAAGAGAGATTCAACATACAGGTATATGGAAATGAAAACTAGTAAACATCAAAATGCGGTTGAACGAAGTGATTATATCATGACAGAAAACAAAGATTTCGAATGGTATCGCTATTTAAAGTTTGAACAAACTTAAAATGCATTTATAATGTACTTATATTACATATATTACAAACTATTATTTTTTTAAACAAATATATATTTCTAGAATCTTTAAATTGGAGAATAAAAAAATACAGTTCATTCCCCCAAGTAGTTTGTTATTCTTAGAAAACTATCCGCATTGCAATACATTTGGCAACCATTAAAAATGAATTTAACTTTAGGACTTTTTAACTTTAAACCTGCATAATTCCTAAGCTACTTGACCTAATAACTACCCGTTTTGTAACCGAAGTTAAAATTTATTGAAGTGTCTAAGATAGGACAATAAAATTGAGCATTTTAACCCTTACCGTTTTACAAAAATTGTCGCATAGATGCGGTGAACCGTCTTCTTGAGAGACTGCTTGATCGAAGGTTAAGTAAAAGGATAGATTAACTCCTAGTATACCGTTTCTGTACTAAGCTCGCTGTACAGGTCTATAATTAAAATTCACCTATTTACGAGTCTCCAGCGATTGTAACTAGGGAACCAATTTAAACAAAATTACACCTGTACCCTATTACTAAAACTATTAAGTTAAACTGAATTCTGAAAGAAGCATCTGTCTGCAAGACAGCTAAAAGCAGTTGGGGGTTAAAATTTGTTACAATTTCTATACACTGCAAAGAATTGTTGATTTTACAGTATAATATGAACATATCAGCTGCCAGTATTATACTGTAAAAAACAATAAAATAAGCAGTAATACGCTGCCGCGAATGCGCGGTAGCGTATTTTTGCTTATTTTACTGTTTATAACTTAATTTTACGGTATAATAGTGGCAGCTGGGGTGGCAGTATTATACGGTAAAAATTTTTTTTTACAGTGTATGTACACTATCCCTTAAACACAGTTTAAGTATAGCATTAATTAGTAGACGTTATTGCTAATATATTGGTACCAGTCACATTTGTATACAATGATTTATGGTGGAGTGAGTAAGGGTTATTACTTTCTTCCAATACTGTACACTAAGACATCGAAATTAGGTGACCCTTGTGTCAATATTTACGGAAGATAGAAAATTACGGAAAAGACCAGCATATTTTCGAGATATTTAAAATTGGTCCACCAGCAACACGAGCCTTTTCCAATTGAACTATTACGAAAATCCGATCATCTGTTCAAACCTCATGCGTAGACATAGTGGGAAGGGTGAGAGTTCTAAGCTACTTTGTCAAAAAAAATTCAAAAATTATAGTATTCTTATATTAATAAACGTAAATGCAAAAAAAAAATAGTTTTTTGAAACACACACTTTTAGAAACATTTAAATGTTTATCTTAAAATATCACCTAACGTCATGATTGGAATTAACGTTTTTTTACGAAAATTTCAGTTACAATTCATTAACCTGGCGTGAACATCAAACTCTCACGGAAACAAGGAATACACATTTTATACTTTCTACTTTTTAATGTTTAAAATATTTCGTTGTTGCAGTTTCACAGCCATTTAACTTATTATAGCGATTTTGGTTAGTGCATAATTAAATCGTTCATTAATAAGTGTTTAAATATTCACCGATACTGGGTTTAATTTGTCTCATGCATGCCAACGGTGTTGTGCTCATGATATTCTTTCCATCTTGTGCTGCGAGTTTGTAGCCTTGCCATATAAGAGTGAAATAATGCTAGACTGGATGTCGTCTGAATAGCTTAATTTGTAAAGCACTTGGGGCGCTAAACCAAGGGATCCGGGATCGAACCCCGGTCTGGACATTTTTTCACTCTAATGCTTCTACGCTGTTTAGTAAAGTGATAATTCACATTCTTTGTATTTCATAAATCGTTCATTTTATCATTTTATTATCGTTAACATTCATTGATAGTTTAAGTTCTAAAAATATTAAAATGTTGTATTGCCATCGGACACTCTTGGGAACATAAATTTTACAATTTTAGCACATTAAGAACAGTGGAATATCCAGTACAAATTTCCATCTTCACATGCAAATGCCAAATTGACTTCGAATAAAAAATACACATAGTACAGTCGAAACATTTAGTGCATATTTTTAGTTTTGAAGATTTCTATTTTGGTGCTATTTTTCACCTTTTATGATTTTGAAAATATTAGGGATATAGTGAGTACTAGCACTATTCATGGGGTCAATGTGTAAGCTTGGTTGTCACATGAAATATCTGAACTTTTGGCTAGAAACTTAACTATAAACAGTAACTTCCAGCGACTGCCTTTTTAGAGCATCGCATGCTCTTTTCAGAAAAGACACTACTTTACATTTGTAAGTACTTCACTGCGAGTATTTCCGAATGCTAATAGTTCTCATTTGTTCGTTGACTATAACACTACTTAATATTCCAAAAATATTCGCATACGGAACTAGTAGAATTAAAGTCCTTACCAAAGTAAAAACCATAAAACATGCAGTACTCCAAAAAGGGGCAGTCACGAGATGTTGCTGAATATAAAAACTGAATTTGATACGAAACTAGTCTGTGGAGTCCACCGTAATACTTGCCCATCATGGATATGCATAATATAAAATATGAAGATAAAACATGTGTAAACTATTTATAAAATGCATTGCAATTCGAATAAAATCGTTGCTTGATGACGTCATCAACTTTAAATCGAGGCTAACGACAAAGGAAGGCTGGAGCTTTACGCGTGCCTTTTTTACAGACCGCCGGAGTCACGTGATGCTCGAATGCACCAATGCAGGTGTACGTCCGTAAAAAAAAAAAAAAAAATATAAGTGGAATGCACCGCAGTAGCCCGTCTTTTTTCGTTAGCCTCGCTTTAAAAGCTCTATTACTGAATTGCGTAAAAGAAACACTTATAACTCCAAAAATGTTGATTATATTAACTAACGGTTTACTGCGTCGAATTATGAGTCTCATTTCCAATTAAAATATATTTTTGAATTTAAATTGGAATGAAGTACAGGGTTATGAAAATATGATTACCAATATCTCGCCAACTAATTATCCGATATCAATATACTTCTCATCAAGCACAAGTACATTTTTGCGGAACTAGTAATTTTATATTGATTAGTACCCTGCTCTTCTCTTTTCTATGATTAACACATTCTATATATATACATAGAGTAATCTCTCATACGCGATACACGGAAATCATTTTTCCGCACCAGTTTTTTATAAGATAATTTTCGGCTTCTTAAATCGCAGAATTTATAATTTTACTGTTTTAAAATAGTGGTACGAAAAAGTAATTACTTAACATTGCGTATAAGCGAGAGATCACTGTGTGTGTGTGTGTATATATATATATATATTATATATATATAGCAAAAATTAACTATACACTGCACAGCCATAAAATATTGGTTTATCTTAATATTCCCTAATTTAAAAAATCCAATCTGAAAACAGAATAACATTTAATATCTTATGACTAAGTCTACTAGATGATCATGGTGAAAATAATTTAATTTATAGTTACCATAAGTAACGTAATATTATTAACACTAATTAAGGTGCATTTACGATTTTTTTAAAAAGGCAATGCAAACTATTTTTCCACAAATTGCACAATTTGGCATGGATTTTTTTTTATATTACAAGAAACAAAATCACTAAAATTTCAGGAAATATACTCACTACTTATTTGATCTCCATTATGCACATGCGGTGTCTGGATAGGACCAATAGTTGGTATCGGCTGGTGGATTCCTGTCGATGATACATCACCTGCAGCTATAGGATTGGATTGCAGCTGATAGTTTGGCATCTGAAAAACTTGCGCATGTCTGAGCCCAGCAAAACCTTGGACATTTACTGGCGATATAAGTGGCCACAAATTTGTCCCTGCTCCAACAGCACCAGCATATTTATTAATTACTGCTTGAATGTTTTGGTGATAACGCAGTTGAAAATCTGCAAGCGTCAATTGACGTTGCTGCTGATGTTGTGCATAATTTATAGCATAAGCATTTGTAGCAGTGGCCGCTTGGTCCTCGCCAGAAATTGTGGCTTCAGTAGATGATGTAACATAGCTACCAGTAGTTGTACATGTCGTTGAAGTAGTAGCTTGAGAAGTATCTTGATACATATGAACTAGAGAAGCAACCTGCTAGTTGTTGAATTTGACCTTGTGCTATAAATATGAAAAATGTTGATCGGTAATTTTCAGTCTATTTCATCATTTTATAAAAAATATAGACTAGAAAATATTTTATTCACAAAAAGTAAAACAAGTTTTAATTAATAAAATATAAAAGGATACACAGTGAAACCATGGTAAAACGAAACTAGTCGTTGGTTGACCACCGTAATACTTACCCATCATGGATATGCATACTATAAAATATGAAAATAAAAACATGTGTAAACTACTTATAAAATGCATTGCCATTCGAATAAAATCGTGGCTTGATGATGTCAAACTTTAAATGTTCTATTACTGAATTGCGTAAAAGAAACAACCTTATAACTCCAAAAATGTTAATACCATATTAACGGTTTATTGCATTGATTAAACATCTCATTTCCAATTAAAATATATATTTGAATTGAAACTTTAATGAAATACAGGGTTATGAAAAATCGAAGAGTGAAAAATATAATTACTAAAATCTCGGCAACTCAATATCCGATAGACTTCATTTTTTTAATGTAAAATTTGTTTTTGTGTTGTCTTTTATATTCACTCCTTAAAATAAACAATTTCGAAAATTTTTATATACATTTTAGAAGAATAATTCGAGAGTCCGAGAAAAATAGTTCCGGATAATCGAGGTTACTGAAATTCATTAAGATTCTTCCCATTATTACATACTAAGTACATACCAAATTTCAAGTCTATCTCAATTTGTTCGGGAGATAGAACGTTTACACACACACACGGCAATTTTTTTTAATATGTTTTCCGGAAACTCCAGTGTCTGAAACGTGTATATTCGTCAATTTTGTTTTGATTTTCAAAACGATTACAAGACTTGCCCCGTACTACGTATGATGGATAAGTAAAATAAATTCATTTCATGACCCACACACATCTGTACTAAAAAAATAAAGTATCTCTCTGAGTGTCGGCGATGGATACCGAAATCTCCCGCAAGTATAAAAATTTGGTGAGGATAGCCCGAGACAAGTCCTGATGAATAAGAGGATCAGATTTTATTATAAAAATTAGCCGAAAGATTAAAAAACAAAACGAACACTCAAATAATTTCTCAAAATGGCACGTACCTGCATTTCCCGAGTTGGATAGCATTTAAGAATCTAATAAGGTATTTTTGCATGCTTTTGCAGTGCGTGCCAGGATGAGTAATTCAAATTGCACACGCTTCTAGAGGACACTTTAAACTAACGGCGAAATTTTAAAAAATATATTAGCACTTAGAAAAACATTTCTTTTCCAAATGTCATTTTTTTTCTCCCATATTTTCAAGCTTGCATTATCTTAATTTTTCAAAATACGAGAAAATACAAGATACCCACTAAATTCTGATACTTTCACTTTACAATGGTGCGAACCATTTGAAAATAAATATTAACCATTTGAAAATATTTTTTGGAGAGCTGTTTCATCAATATATCTTTTTGAAGTGTGCATTCGTTCTGCATATCAAATTAAGCGGCGTACATTTATATTTAAAACAAATTCTAGTTTTAGAAAAATATTAACCCTTTCAAGAAAATTTTCTGAAACACTTCTCTCTTTGTCAGAGCTTTACACTAGTAACACGAAAACTATCGCAGGCTAATGTTAAGTCTGTGGGAATGTTATTTTCAAATATCTCGCCTGCATTTTAATATCTTTAAATGCTTTTTTTTGCATAGCATATCCGAGGTCGATCTCTAACCGTGCTAGTTTTTACTTTTTCAATTGTGGTTGCAGTTTTTGTTAAATGAGACTACTTTGAATTTCGCAACCGGTTCCAAAAAAGAAAAGTAACTTTCTTAAAAAAGCAACCAAAATAGAAAAATTAAAACAAGCCCTTTCAGAGATAGACCTCAGCCATCCTATGCAAAATAATAATTTAAAAATATTAAAATAACGTTTGTGTAGACTTAACAGTAGTCTGCGCACTTTTTGCGCATGATTAGTGTTTTATCTTAACAGTTACAATTCTTCAGAACGTTTCTTGTTCTGCTTATGCGCTGCGAAATAAAAGTGATGCATTTATTTCTGAGCTTCAAAGAGGGAGCGGGATTTTTTCCCCTAATATTGGCATAGTTTGAAACCATTTTTGTTTAAAAATATGAAATCGCCGACTTTAGGTTTATTTAAGATTATCACTACGGATCGGGGTAGCATCGGAGGAGGTCCTCTAGTAGATATAAAAATATAGGTTAATAAAAAGTCATTTTATCAGCTGAAAAAAAATCCCATTTTGTTGGAAGTTCTGTTTTGCGGCATGACGAGTTTGTTTTCAAACTTCATTTTTAACTCTTTTGGACTAAAACCAAAATAATTCTTCGATGTTTGTTGCAAAATAATTTTCAACCCCACTTTCTGCTGCAGCTGAATATATTTGTACAATTTTGACACACCCAATTTGTATGGATGATGCCTCAATATTATTTAAGTATCTCCAATTCGATGCGCTTATGTAGCTAACGTGCTAAATCAATAGTTGCTTGAAAAATTTAAAGATGAGCAATTTATCTTCATTTAATTGCTCTCAGAACGCATAGGAAAAACTAGTACCGTTTGTAAATTCCTCACGATCCTAAGGAAAGAGCAAGGAATTTTATTTCTGAATTAAACCCTTAACTGCTGCGACAAAAATTGTCAATCGATACTTTAAGCGGTCTCTGAAACTACGTGACCGAATTATGAATAAAAGTTTTAACTCTGACTAGCGATAGTACTAGAGCTCTACACTAAAAACAATTTCTCTTGCATCTATTGAACTGAAAATTACAAATTAAACTGGAAACTAAAAAAAATAAAACCGTGGTCTGTCACACCGCTAATATCAGTTAAGGGTTAAATTGAATTTAACTAGTTTCTAGGAGGAGTTTGATGTCTAGAAACATCAACTTGCCACGTTTATACAGAGGTAACCAGCTACGGTTGAAAGAATGTTAGATTTATCTTTAGAGAGTTAATTATTTTCTTAGAGTACCACACAAAAATGCAATCTAATAATGCAATATAACAAAATAAATTTACAACCATATAAAATTCTGAGCACGAAAATCATTAAAACTGAATACATTTACAACGTTGCAATAACAACGTTTTTTGAAGACAGAAGCCAAATCAACCAAGTAATGAAAATATAAACGATTTGCACTGAAATAAATCATTTAATTTGTAAAATCAAGATCCATTTAGGAGCTCGCACAACTAATGCAAGGGAAGACTAGTCGTAGGGGGACACCGTAATACTTACCCATCAGGGATATGCATAATATAAAATATGAAAATAAAACAAGTGTATATTACTTATAAAATGCATTGCAATTCGAATAAAATCGTGGCTTGATGACGTCAATTTTTAAATGTTCTATTACTGAATTCCGTAAAAGAAACATCCTTATAACTCCAATAATGTTAATCATATTTTAATTGACTTTAATCCTCCCCCACATCTTGAATAATGGCAGTTTCGCACATGTGTAAGATTCAGGGAGGAGCAGTTCTGCTGTCGCTCATGCTTATATAGAACTAAGATTTCTCACAAGAAATTCTAGTAGAGTACATACGTTCTAAGATTCATATGGGCATATAGAAGAGAAGATCACTACGTACATCAGTCACCGCATCTGAAAGTTTAAAAAATTGAAATGAGATTAGAAGAAACAAGTTGGAAATTGTACGTCAAACGTGACAAATGAGGTGTGTTCGTACTGTAACTAGTTATATAAATATTCAGATCTTGATTTTTAATTCTGTGAAATGAATTATATCATCTTCAGATTAATTTCTGTAATAAAATAAGTATCTCTCGGTTGCTTGACGATTCAACCTCGGAAGCTCCTATAACAAGCAAGTACATATTTTAAAAAAATTCAAATTTCTTAAATGTTTTTATTAATATTTTCTGAAGTTTTGATTCGATTTTCGCAAAATTTGATACGTATCGACAAAATTCTGCAAAGATAATATATCTTAAACTTCAAACCATTCGGTTGGGTAGTTTTTGCGTTGTTATATGCGGACGGACAGACAGACCAGACGACGACAACAGGTGCTACGTATTTATATAATTATGAACGCACCTGAAAACCGATATTTACGAAAATTTTAATGGGTAACATCACTTAGATGCGTTCAAAAATTTTAGTCTCAAAGTACAGTGTGTTTCTAAATTAATATCTGGGTTTTAACGCTTTGGAGTATCTATTATAAAAAAACTTAAAATTATACTCAACACATAAAATGAAAGAGCAACTCAAGCAGTTTTACCTACAAGCTTACCAGCTGTTCAATGTGAACACCTTTCGTCACACGGCGACGGCACACAGCAAGTCGATAGCTAACTTCTTCCCAAAAGCCACTCTACTCTCACCCGATCTGACGCCATGTGATTTCTACCTGTTGGGGTTCATAAAGGATCGAGTGTATGTGCCTCCACTACCAGCTGACCTACCCAACCTAAGAAATAGGATTGAGGCAGCTGTTGCATCAATTACCCCACAAACACCAATTAACGTTTGGGAAGACTTCATCGTGTTTCATAGACTTCATGTGTGCTGTGTGACGAAAGGTGTTCACATTGAACACTTGTAAGCTTGTAGGTAAAACTGTTTGAGTTGCCCTTTCATTTTATGTATTAATTATAATTTTAAGTTGTATGTAATAAATATTACCAAACGTTAAACCCAGATATTCATTTAGAAACACCCTGTATTTTTTAACCCTCTGATCGCCGAGCAAAAGGGCAAATTTGTAATGTTTTCTCTCATTTTTAAAAAACTGCTAAAAACAGCTGACTTTTCAAACTTTATATAAAAAATTTAATTATGTATATGAGTACAATCTTTGAGAGTATTAATAGTTACTCTATGTTTTAAAACTTCATTATATTTTTAGAATTATATTAATTTAAACAATCCTATTGCAATGAATGCTACAACATAGGGAACGGATATATCAATTCACGGCGGTAAGAAGGCGATAAACACCGACAATGATTTTAATTGTTATAAAACACAGAAAGTGAAAGGGCAATTTCGGAGCTATGAAAGAGTACCACATTGAAACGTTAACCAATACGTTAACCAGTTATACCTAAACTGCTGTAACAGATTGTCACGTGTGCTGTAACAGGTCTCTGACAGTTTGATCGAAAGATTAATATGAAGCTTGATTAACATAGGATATTTTTTCTGCACTAAACTTTATGTACAGGTCTAATATAACTAACCCTTTATCTACCGACGGCAATTCTAACTGCCTAGTAGTACAATACGTACAAGATCTTCAAGGATCAATGCTTTAAATTAGCTTTAACCTCACTAGAAGCAGCAGCTATAATTATCGAAAATTTTAAATATTTTTTTCAGCCTCAGGTCAGGCATTTGAGTAGCCCATATTGTGATCACTTGCTTGCTTGAAATTATTTCAAACTATTTGTATTTTTTTTTCAAACCAATTTTTGATTGGTACTCATAAGTACCACTGGTTCCGATTAGCAAGAAATGGCCCTTGTGAATTCACACATAACATATATAGAAAATCGTGAATCTATTTTAGTGTGTAAATATTCTAGAGTATATTCTAGAGTTGTGTCGCACAAGATTTGCTAGTAAACTTTAAGGCAGAACATAAACGAAGAGGAAAGCGAAAAACAGTTAAAGAACGAACCTAAAGCCCTTTTCAAGTGCAGTGCCTTCAAAAAGAAAATGACATTTCCGTTTTCTTTCCAAAGACATTCGCCTGCAAATTAGAGGATGTCATTGACCAACATTTGTACCGAATTGACACTGATGTGCGCTTTGCGCACTTAGTAAATTACAATCAGCCTCATTCAAAATTATGTTTATCTGTGTGTAAATGAGAAGAATTTTTTTTTGTTTTTTTAACATCAATAAAAGATGTTAAAATGTTAATACATATATTAAAGTCTTATATAAATAGAATTTTCTAAATGTTTTAACTCATTTTCAATGTCTGAATATTTTGTAAATGTTAAATACTGACTGTACTTAAAAGTACCATTTCATTTAATTAAGCGTATTATGTAATTTTTGGAAAGCGAGAACTTTTTTGGCATTTCTTTTAATTTATATAATGTTAACTTTAAATAAAATTTACATGCAATTTATTTTATTAAAGTGGTAGATAAAGGGGTTAAAAAATTCACATATTTAAAAGTATAGCTTTAATAATACAGATCTAAACAAAATTTCACCAGTATTTGTAGTTAAACTAAAAATTACAAGTTTAACTGAAAATTGAAAAAGCATCGGTCTATGAGACTGATAACAGTTAAGAGCTGAATGCAATAATTTTTTTGCATAATATAGTTGAGGTGATCTCTAACTGGGCCCGCTTTAACTTTTGCGATTCAGTTGCAGAATTTTTGATTAAGTTACTTTCACTTTCGGAACAGGTTCCAAAATTGAAAGTAAACCTCATTTAAAAAACTGCAACCAAAATCGAAAAAGCAAAAACTAGCCCGGTTAGATATCGAACCCATTTATAAGCAAAATAAAATTCTTTAAAAATATTAAAATGGCAGCAAGAAATTTGGAAATAAGTTTTCCATTCACTCAACATTAGCTAGCGCATGTTTTCGCATGAGAAGTGTAGGCTCGTAACTTTTCTCCTTTCAACTTTATTGGAAAGTTAGTCACATTTCTAGTGAAATACGTAAGACTTTAAAATGACGATTTCTATATTTTCTTTATCATATCTAGTTTTGAAATGTTTGGTTGAAAAATTGCAATTTTCTTTGAACAGATGCCATACTATATATTTATAAGTTTAATATGTATAAAAAATTAGTTTAAATGGATTTTTAGCAACATTTTGGTTCTTTAATACAAATTTCCAAAAAAGAGTTAAATTTCAGGGCACCAAAGTGGCATTAACCCTTAAACACAAAGTATTCGATAAGCTATAAAGCTATTTTTACCCAAGTTTTAGTATGAATTTCTAAAAAGGAAAATAGTGATTCTGGAGAACCTATGCTAATCGCACGAAGAAAATCTGAAGCTTATTCTAAACCAATAGAATTGTACATTACAAATTTTAGTTTGCATTTCAATATTTAATGATTTTGTTTTAATCACATAAGGAATATAATGTCTAACCGAGTATTTCCGTACTTTTGGCTGTGATTGCATATTTTACATGAGGAAACTGTTTCGGAACCGGTTTCAAAATTGGAAGTGTCTTTAGTTTAAATAAAAAGGGCAACCAAAGTCGAAAAGTACAATGATACTCTGTTGGTTATAGACCTAAAATATTCTATGAAAAACCATCCATTTAAAAATATTTAAATGCTAACAAAAAAAATTAAATTAACACTAGTACAAGTTTAACATTAGCTTGCAAGTGTCTTTTCGGGATTAGCTGTCTTTAAAATATTAAATTTTTAAGTTTCAGTCACTAGAAATAGACATCCCTTCAGATTTCTACGATATTTTTTTTGCGCCAGTAATTTAAAAAAGCAAATTTTGCCTTACTTAATAGCAGAAATTTGCAATTAAGATTAAGAAAACTCTTCGAAATTACTGGTGCGTAACAATCGTAATAGTTGGCATTCATGGAAACTGTACACGTACGAAAAAGTAACGCCTAGAAAAAAAAACGCGTCAATGAATGTACAATCTTAAATTGTATTTCATAAAATTTACTTATTTTTAATGCATTTTGTGAATTAGAAAACACTAAAAACTTTATATAGTAATGTTCTAACTAGTTTATTTTTATTTACGTTTTAATTACAACATTTTTACTATATACAATGCAGCAATTAATGATTTTTGAACCTATAATAGTATAATCAAGTTACAATTCTAATCTTGATTTGAATCTAAGATACTAAGTCTTGTGCTAAAATTTTATTTCTCGTCGACCGCCGGTATTTGTTATGGAAGAGGAGAGGGAAGCATTTTATACCTTTGAGGTGGTGAAGAAAATTATTTAATCTTGATTAATGCTGAACAGCAATCTTGTTTTAATTTACCATATATTTTTTAAATAGCCAAAGTGCTTATTGATAAATATGTCACTTTGATAATACTGCAATAGCGAATCTTTTGCAAATATATAATTTTTTTGTGCTAGTGCAATTTCTGACATGTCATTTGTGATTACTTCTATACTTTAATTCAAATTCTGTTAGGGGGGACCATTTGCCTTCCCCCCAAAAAAATTGCACCCGTCTGGTACGTGGTGTAAGTATCTCTGAGAGATTGTCTCAGGATTGACTAATAATCTATGTTCTAGAGTAATTCCAAGAGACATTCTTTAGAAATTTCATATTTTGTTGAATATTCAAAATGGAAAGGCTCTGATGTAAAATAAGGGAACTAGCAAAATTAAAGATTAATGACATTAAAAAAGTTTAATTTTTTTAATGAAAAGTACAACCTAAACATTAGGGTGGAGTAAAAAAATCGAAAGTTGGAATTTTGATTTCGGATAGCAGCCAAAAGTTGCCTTTTAGTACCTATAAAATACGTGCAAAATTTCATGAATTTTGGAAAACACCTTTAGGGCTCTACCAGGAGCTTTACATTTTCATTGTTTCACGAAATTGTTTACCATAAATTGTACATTTACAGTATTCGTTGGTAATCTCGTTTGACTTTTTTATATTTAAAATGTTTAGTGTAACTTCCTTTATCATTTTTAAACCTTAAATCTTTATTTTAAAATTTTTGAGAACTTTTATTGAGCTTTACAAATTATTTTACACATTTTTAGCACAAAAATGAGTGCGAGTGGAGTCAAACCGAAGTTTTCCATTACTAGAAATGCAGTAGAATGTCCCATAGTCTGTGCTCCTTCAAAACTAAATAAAGTTGTTTTCTGAATAATAGACGTTATATAATGTTACTTATATGCAAGAAAATAATTGAAACAGTAGGAATTTTAAAGATCCATCAAAATCATAGGTAATTCAAATCCTGAAAGAGAAGATCTACGAAATTTGGAAGAAAGCATCAACTCCGATAGTGTCCCAGAGTAGTATTGATCAAATGATAGACATCGTTTATGTATACCAGAACCTTATTAGATTCCCCAAATGCAAGAGATTGATGTTTGAAGATTGATGTAGATTGAGTGATGAAGATTGAGTTTTTCATCTGAAGCTGTAAGTAAACGTCTAGACATTTCGGCGTGCAAAAACAAGCCAATTCATAAATGTACTTGTGAAAAATGAAAAAAGGTTCCTCCAAAGGAACAGGAATTTCTTCTTGACCAAAGGTCAACAAGAAAGATGGTTATTGGCTTAGACGCTTAATAAAGCCGAGATAAGTAAATTGAGGCCGAGAGAAGAGAGGAAAACAAGGGATTCGATGAGGGCTGAAAAGCAAAATTTTAAAAACCGCAGTTAATCAGGACAGTACAGTTGCGTATTCTGACAGTGGTGATGAAGAAGTAGTAGCTCTTCATCAGGATGTGAAGAATTAATATCAGTATTACAAGCATCTATTTCTAAAAGAAGATTCACAAAGACAAATGAGAACACATCTACCTACGGTTTCAAGTGTCTCAGATCAATATGGGGTTTCTGATAGATGCGTGGCAGCAATAGCTTACGCAACATTACCAGATGTTAGTATCGTAACAGAAAACTATTCATCACATAATTGACAGAAACGAAGTACGCAGAAAACGGAAGAAAAATAGAGAATGTTCTAAAAAAGATTATCTGAAAGCTTTAGAAGCAGGAATCGTTAGTATATATTTTGATGGAAGGAAACAAACACTATATCAAGAGAACATTTGAGATAGATTACATCGAATACTAGAGTGAAAAACTATAGGTGAAGAACATTTATTTCTGATTGAAGAGCCAAATTCAGTGTATCTAGGATACATCACACCATCTTTTGGATCAGGAAAGCATATTGCAGAAAGCATTTTAAAACACTGCACTGAAAAAAACTTAAACCTTGACAAACTTTTGGCTATAGTTTGTGACGGACGAGCTTAAACACTGAGGAAGAATGGTGCTATTAGATATTTTTCAACAAAGATTGACAAAAGGTTGAAAGTTTGATTTTGAAAGATGCGTGAAATTAGTTACTCAAGCATCATTAGCATTGTAGGAGTAGAAGCAAGGGACGGATGTATACATGCAAAAATAAAATCACGAAAGATAATGCTTAGTTTTGATACCGAAGGCCAATATAAATTAGTGAATTATCCGATCGTTTTACAGTACATCGTATATGTTCTTTTTTATTGTATTTATATATATATTTTTTTTTTCAGAAAACTATTTCCTATATATTCAGATAAATATATCTCATGTATAATTAAAACATAAAAGTGAAATGTATATCTAAATATTTTGATTTTTCTTTATCTTTGCAAACAATTCACATTTTAGGGTTATCTTTACTTCCAAGGTGTCCAGACATTACGACATTTGGATTTATTACAAGTAATACTTTAATCAGACATGTTTTATGGTTTATTTTACTGAAATCAGTGAAATTCTGCAAAATAAATTACACTACATAGTACAATCTTTGTTTTTCACATATAAAAGGCGTAATTTAAGAGCTCCCTAAAGATGAATTCCTAATTAAATGAAAATTTTACCTAATATTCAGTGAGCCTGAAAACTAATTTTGAGACCAAGCCGGAGAAAAGGTTAAGGGTTGGGTTGATTATTGACGGCCAATTATCTACGCTTGGGATATAGGCCCGGGGGGAAGTGCCCTTCGTGGGGGTCTTTATAAGGGAACCTAACCCGTATTTACGCATGGATAAATCCACGGCTCGAAGAAAAGCACGAAAACTCCGAACGATTAGGCCGACGGGCGCGATTGGGATCGAACCCAGCACCTCCCGTCTACCAGCTTCGTGAGCAGAACCTCTCAGCCACTGGTGGGGCTGAGAAAAGGTAAAAAAAATTCATGGTTATTTACACTCTTGGTTTTTCACGTATAAAGGGCATAATCTTTAAGAGCTGGTAGAGCCCTAAAGATTAATCCCAAATTAAATGAATATTTAACCTAATATTCAGTGTGCCAATAGGCAAATTTTAAGACCTATCTGAAGGAACAAAATCCCCAAAAACATTTTGGCTATGATGTCATACACAGTTTTTTTTTAAATCGGTTATAAAAAGGAAAAAAGTCGCCAAATTTAGTCTGATTTTTCCCTTTAATGACAACATAGCCATTGTATTAAGTTATTCGTTTGGCGCGGTCTTGAAAATTGAGCAAACCAAAAAGTCGCCAGACTTATGTTTATATGTTTGCGCGAGTGTAAAGCGTCTGTTCCAAATTTTTCAAGGTCATTTTCACTCCAGCGTACAAAACATGCGACTGCTTTCTCCAAGTCTCAGTTTCTGAAGGGGAACACCTGCTAATTCTATGCAGCTAAGACGGTGGTCATGACTATGTCAGGAAGTAGTCACTTTAGTATTTTTAGTACAGCCTCAATGCAAAATTGAGTATGAGGCAACCCCCTTCTCCTTATGATTAGTAAAAAATATTTGAGAGTAATTTTCGAACTCAAATCATTCATTTGGTAAAAATAGATATTCACAGACTCAAACATCATAGAAATTTATGTTTAGGCGACTGATTAGAAAAAAAAATTTTTTTATAGCATTTGTTCTGTAATAAACAGTTAACTTACACAAGAACAGCGGAAAAATTTAGTGTTAATTTACCTCAGCATAATCCTAGAAAAAGCAAGACACCCTACTTAGGGATTTTTATGTCACATGCAAAGATCCACGCGCGCCAACCTAAAATACGGCAACCTGAAAAGCGAAATTCTTTGCGATGCAATTCCAGACGCCATTCGCTTGCATTGCGCCGTACAATTCATTACTTACAGTTCGAACGAGAATTTCATTCAGAAAGTAAATATGTATGCAAAAACGTCATTTTTCAGCTACTTACGAATTAAACGATTTCCTCATATTGATTTTATTCCATTCCGCGAATAATTTTAAAAGTTAGTCTTAGGATTTCAGTTTAAATCACTTAGCCTAATATATATTTTTCCTTTGACCATTTCCAATATTTTTAGAGTATTTCAGTGTTTTACGACAATTTAACATTCGTAAAATAAATTTAAACTATTACTCTAATAAACCGAATTTTGTCCTCCGGATTTTTAACATTCCTAAAAGAATTCATATAAAATATTTTAAACCACTATAGTAAATTTTGTCCTTAACGATTTTTCAAAATTGCAACCATAGTTTGAGTTTTTTGACCGTTTTAATCTTCTAGCTTACTCTTTTTTCATTTTTTTAACATATTAAAAAGAGTGAACGTTACTTTAAAGCATCTTAGTCAAATTTTCATCCACCCAAAATATTCAGACGAAATATTGAGTACATGGAAATTATTCCATATATTAATGCAATTATGGAAAGTAGTCAACAAGTATATCTGTCATTTTTATATAAAAATTAATCTAATACACACATTATATTTTCTCTTTTGAAAAATATTCAGTACTTTCTTTTGAAAAGTCCGGTCAACACAGAACCGAACCCGAAACATTTAATACAAACCCTCAATGAAAAATATTAGCGTCAAAACGACTATCCAACGGGTTGAGTAAAATCTTTACCCTGCCCGATGCAGGATACTACCAGTAACTAGGGAGGTGGTAAAATAGAACAGAAGGAACTTCTGAGATAGTATTTATTGTGGATCTCATAATTCTTCAGTCTATTTAAATATTACTATTAAATTGCACAGATGAATTGCTTCGAACACTCAATTTAAGTTAGTCTAAAAATTCAGTTTTCAAAGAAATAAATTTTTGAACTGAGAACATTTCTAGAACATGCTGGCATTTGAACTACAAAATAGTCACAGTGCGGTCTGAGACAACACACATCCATTTACGGGTTAAAATAAGGTTTACTACAGATTTAAGATATTTAAAAAAAAAAATTTTATTATTGAAAAGTTTTGCTACGATAATGAGTCATTTTAGACATTTTCTTAGTGTAATACAGAAAATTTATGCATACGGCTGAGTTGTAAGAGTCAACATGCAAGCAGTGTATCGAACTTTCATTTGTTTATGATAAAGACCAAATATGTTTTAACAAGAAATTTTATTTATTGAATCAGATCAGGCTACATAAAATTATGAAACATTTTAATAATATAATTCCAGATTCTAAAATATTAATTTGCGTCAAATTGGTTTAGTTTTACGCGAGGTGTGAAAGTGTTGATGGGGCAGAGACTCCGGTGAGGCAATAGCTGTTTTTGAATAGTAATAGTCGCCTTATTTAAAGCGGATTTTGTAAGAAAGCGATGACGACTGTCAGGAAAGAGTGAATATTTTATGTAGCAAAATTTAATAGAGCAGTTTTGCGTGTGTATTTCCTTAAGTCTTTCAGGGAAAAGTAATAGAATTTATTTAATTTTTATTCACACCAAAATTTAAAAAAAAAAGTATTTGAAAGTATGGAAATACAATGTTTCAGCTTTTTTTTTTCAATCATAGCTATAAAAACAGAATTTCATTCGAAAATTCTTGTACTAAACTAGATTAAAATTAACTCTTAACTACAGTGACAGAAATTGTTTCATAACTACGGTGAGCGGTCTCAGAGATCACTTAATAGAAAGATAAAAAAGGCTCAATTAACACATAAGGTAATGTTTCTATACTAAACTTTATGTACAGGATTTTATAATCAAAATCCATCTATCGAGATATCTCTAGCGATAGTACTAGGTCTCCAAACGAAACAAAATCTCACTAGTATCTGTAGTTAAAATATGAAAATTGAAAAATACAGTGATCTGTGAGACCGCTAACAGCATATAAGTATTAAGTGGAATAAAATGTATTCCACCACCCATCAAGAACTTACGTTTTGCACAAGCGTGTCGATAAGTTAATTTCCAACATTTCAAAGGTACAAGATTATAATAATGTTGAGAATTATCAAGTCAGTTTTTAAATAGTGACTTACTTTAATAGCTTCACAGTAAGGTAGCCTGCACAAGCGGTCCTCCGATAAGTTAATTTGGGGTGTTAATGCAGCAGATTAATTTATAGGGGCAACGCTACATAAAGAGTACGGGCACCAAATAATTACTTGAGTAGCGGCGCAAAATTGACACAACTGCGCCATCTTGTGAACGGGTTGATGATGAGAATAAGCGGGCTTTTCGAGGCTAACGAAAAAGAAAGGCTACCACGGTGCTTTACGCGTATCTTTTTTTACAGACCGTGGGAGTCACGTGATGCTCGAGTGCACCAATGAAGGTGTACGAAAAGAGCATCACGTCACTCTAGCGGTCTGTAAAAAAAGATAAGTGGAATGTACCGCGGTAGCCTGTCTTTTTCGTTAGCCTCGGGGCTTTTAGGATGACGTCATTAGGTATGACACGAGGCTAACGAAAAAGAAAGGCTACCGCGGTGCTTTATGCATATCTTTTTTTCCAGACCGCAGGAGTCACGTGATGCTCGAATCCACCAATGCAGGTGTACGAAAAGAGTATCACGCCACTCTAGCGGTCTGTAAAAAAAGATAAGTGGAACGCACCGCGGTAGCCTGTCTTTTTCGTTAGCCTCGGTATGACAAAATCTACCATCTGCGCATTCTCCTGAGCATATACTGCGAATATTTACTCACTCATGGAAGCTGTATCTTGTTTACCAGATTGATTGCCAAATACATTTGATACAATTTGTTTCGATAGAATATGTACATTTAAAAAATTCATAATATCATTTTAGTTTCGGTATTAAAGGTAATAATACATAAGCATTATGTAAGCACTATTGAATTTTCTCCCGAAACTAAAATAACATAGTGAATGTTTTTTAAATATAAGTATTTTTATCAAACAAACTGTATCAAGAATATTTTGCAACAAATCTGGTAAATAAGATTCATCTTTCATAAGTGAGTACATATTCCCAATGTATACTCCGGAGAATGCGCAGATGATAGATTTTTATATAATTCTCGCCAATGCTCCAATAATAATTAAAAAAATTTTGCCCTCCAAAACATATTAAAATGTATTGTTACCGGAAAAACACACTCTGTGTACCTAATATTTATAATTTTAGCACCTCAGAAATAGAATGAAAATTCGATGAAAAAATTTCATCTTTACACAAAAGAACTAAAGTAAAGTTACATAACAAGAACGAAAAATCATGCGTCAAGCATAGATTATGTAGCACTTTCCAACGCTTCCAAAATAATTTTATAAAACATACCGTTTAATAAGCTAAAAGATAACATCTAAGTAAACAATTTGGAAAACGCATAACATATTTAAAAACATAATTTCAGGAATTTCCAACAGATACAATATTCGGAAAAATATCCGAATACTTTTATTCAGCCCTGTATATGATCTATAGATTTGTATATGCTAGGATGCTAAATTTTAGTTTAGTTAGGAAACGCGTAGCACAGTTTAAAATTATCTTTCTGGAGTTCCTGTCAATAAACGGAAATGTGTTCGCGAACTTTTGTGCTGCCCTGTATAGGATCTACAGAATTTATACACACCACGTAATAGATAAAAAGCGAGTTAAAATTAAAATCGCGTTTAGTAACTTAAAACGCACTTCCAGGAGTTAGTGTTAACAGACAGTAGAGAATTCTTTTGTGTGTCCCTGTAAATGAACGATGACTTTTATACACACACTATTCTGTAGTAAGCCTCTTGTAATGCACCTTAGATATATATATATAAATTTCAATGCGTTTAAAATAGTGAAACATTATTTAAATAAACCGCAGACGATTTTTCTCCATAGACGTCATGTAACGGAATTCTTTTGACTGTCCCTGTAAAGTAACTATAAGTGCTATGCACACCCTATTCCATATTAAGCTTCTTCTAATGCACCTTAGTGATATATATAAGTTTCAATGCGTTTAAAATACTGAAACATTATTTAAATAAACCGCAAATGATTTTTCCCCATAGACCGCAATGTAACGGAATTCTTTTGAGTGTCCCTGTAATAAAACTATAAGTGCTACAGACTTCCGTTGAAATAGGGAACATGCTATAGATAACGACAATAACATGTAAAAATTGCAGAGCAATCCGAGCATATTTACGGGAGTTAGAGCACGGACAGACGGCCAGACGGCAGACGGCCAGACAAACCGAAGTCATAAGCACTTTTCAACTAGGTTGAAAAGTGCTAATAAAAGCGTGTAACAAATAATCAAACGGTGTCAGAAGTACCTCCCTAAATATTATTTAATTTAGTCGTACTTAACTTATTTATTCATTTTATTTTAATTGAACTGACTCCAATTAAACAACGACATTTCAAAACTGAAACTTTATTCCGCGCATCAAACCACAGCATTTTTTGTTTGTTTGTTTATTGAGAACATGCATCTGACTTGTTTGCTTGACATCAAGTGCCCGCTTATCGAGGCTAACGAAAAAGAAAGGCTACCGCGGTGCTTTACGCGTATCTTTTTTTACAGACCGCCGGAGTCACGTGATGCTCGAATGCACCAATTCAGGAGTACGAAAAGAGCACCACGTCACTCTAGCGGTCTGTAAAAAAAGATAAGTGGAATGCACCGCGGTAGCCTGTCTTTTTCGTTAGCCTCGCCGCTTATAAGTCATCGTCAATATACAGGGACGAGATAGCCACAAGGAAATTTAAGCAACAGAGAGTTACATCCGGAGCTCCACAAAGTGTGTGCAATGAAGCTGGCGGGAGTCGAACCCACCGACCTGACTCCTACGCTCTCAAGCGATTAGCGGAATGGTGTCTTAACCACTCGGCCACGGAGGCCCCCCCCGGCGGTATTTTTAATAGAACATTTCATTCTCATGACAACAAACAGTTCCGTTGCCATTCACTAAAAAAATTACAATTTACTTTCAAATACTATAGCGAAAAAAGAAATTAATTGATAACGATCTAAAAATATTTCAGCATTACTTTCAGCAAACGGGGTGAAAATTAATTTATAAAGTGTGGTAACTTTGGTGGCTTGAAACCCACGCATTTTGATAAATGGATACTGAAATTTTGTTACACATTTATTTCAACATTTACCACACACTTTCTCTACATTATAACTAATATTTCCATATTTATATAAAATAAAACATAGATTGATATAAATCTGTTGATTATTGGATCACAAGATGTCAAAAAAATTATTGAACCTCCAGTAGTTCAACCCCTTCCGCTACGTGGCATACGACCTTCATTGACGTGACCTCGCTTTTGATCTGGCGGACACTTCTGCCATATATCATTGGACGCTTACTATGTATGCAGCCTTGTACAGGGGCTATATCAGGGCTACACTACATACCGGGCTTGCTCATTCATTAAGATGACGTCACAAAAGGTGGCTGACTAGGAGGAAAGACATACAGCGATTGGCACAAAACGATGGGCGCGTTGCTTTGGACCAATCGCTGGTCGCGGTCAGCCACCATTTGTGACGTTTTGAGAGTGAATGAGCAAGCCCGGTATCTAGTGTTGCCTTGGCTATATCAGGGCTACACTAGATACCGGGATTGCTCATTCATTATCATGACATCACAAATGGTGGCTGGCCGCGAGCAGCGATTGGTACAAAACGAAACGACAAAATGAAAGACATACAGCGATTGGCACAAAACGACGGGCTCGTCGCTTTGCACCAATCGCTGCTCGCGGCCAGCCACCTTTTGTGACGTCATGATAATGAATGAGCCAGCCCGGTATCTAGTGTAGCCTTGGCAATATGCTACAGTTGGTATGCTACAGTTATTCTAGTCATCTTGAAAAAAAGTTGGGCGCGACCAGTGGAGCTAAACAAAATGACCAATCTCAGCAGTTACTTGCAGCTCACGCAAGCAAAATTCTTATCATATCCTTTTTTCGCATCCGGCGAAAAATTATGTCGGGAGCCTAGATATGAGCAAGGCGACATACGATGCTCAAACTGTGCGTAGACAGACACGTATGACCAAACCACATATTAAATATTACATACAGATAGGACACTTCCATAAGCTCAATGGTAACCGAATCGCAACTTCAGAGCCCCTAGTGACTACAGTTGCAAACGTTCCGGGCGTGTCGCCACAGGTAGGTATTATTTATCTTATTTGTATAGTATCTCGGAGACCGCTGACCAGGCCCCTACCTACCGGGATTCGACCCAGTTTGACGTGTTTGAGTGCCTGGAGATTGGGACGAAATTTGCCTGATCGCCGCATGGGGCGGTCGACTATGACAAGTACCCAGATCGGCTAACCAATAAAGTCCGGATTCTGCTGGATTGATCACTCCTAGGTTTTAGTATTCTGAGATCTGTTGCCTCACGCCACATACTCGTCATGATAGTTGGAATGGGGCTGGACAATTTAGTACCGAAACTTTGGTACTCAACTTAGCTTGAAAAAAGGGGGAGAATTTTGAGGGAAGACAATTAAACCACTTTGTATAGTATCTATCTTTTTTTTTAATGTTTGTTATGTTTGTTATTGTTTAAAACATCAAACATATTTTATTTTATCATACAAATACTTACAAATATACATATTTGCACAAATTTATTACAGATTTACACCTTTTTCTTAATAATTTAAATTGAAAAACTTTCAAATATTTAAATGACTCCATACTTGTAAAATTTGTTTATGTCATCATAATACTTATGAAAAGTATGTAAAACCACTGTTATATTTCTTAACGATGTATATGTGGTTATTTAAAAAAATTTAAATATAGCATACTTAGAAATAATATTTAGTTATAAGTTTTAAACAAATTAGTATTTAACAACGTTATTTTAATACTATTTTAAATAATTTTTATTTATAAATTCCATCTAGTGAAACATTTTAAACAGCGTTATTTAATACGATTTTAAATATTTTTTATTTAACAAGTAATGAATCTAGCATGTTTAAAAATTCCACTTAGTACCACATTTTAAACAACGGCATTTAATATGATTTGCATACGATTTCCACATGATTGTGCTTGACAAAATACGATGTTTTTTGACATTTTGCAATAACTTATTGAAACGAAAACAGACCTGAAAAGAGCACTTAAAAATATAAATTAATTATATTCAAGAAAAATAGTTCTGGAAAGAACTTTTATGAAAATGAAATATTAAAATAGCTGTCGTGTCGATATTAAATAAACAAAACTGCCAACAGGTACATGTGACCGTGACAATCTGACAGTTTATAGATAGCGCGCGTGTGTGTTAGTTCTTGACTGTTCTCAGTAGTGGCGCTTGTATCGCGCTGGTTCGGCTTTTTGCTCCGCTGTCAAATATACATGGCTATATTTAATCTGTGGACCAAACTATAGTAAACCTAGGCATTTTACATTCCGGAACAGATATGCTACACTTAAGCACCGATGTTTGGCGACTGTTTGATTGGCGTGATTTCCAAGCCCGCGTCAAACCAATAACTTAATATAATTGAACATGGAATCTACTGGAAGTAGCATAAGAAGTTACTTTCGTTCTTATTTCAGCAGGGAATTATGGGATTGTTATTATAGTAAACCTAAAATGTTTGGGAAAGTTTTGGCATTTTTTTTCTTGATCGATATTTTTCAATCACGATTAGTTCTGTAAGCAGCCTCTTTTTAAGTACGAGCTTCACAAGTGTCTTTTAAGTAGAGTTGCAAAAATAGAATAAACCCGGTTTAAACCTGGGAATAAACCGTTTTTTGGAAAGAAACCGGGTTTTTTGGGAATAAACCAGGTCTTTTGGGATTAAACCTGGAAATAAACCTGGGAATAAACTGGTTCTTTGCAACTCTACTTTTAAGCCGTTCAGCCTTCAAGTTTTCTTATTTTTCTTATTTTAATTTTTTCTTAATATTAAGTAAATAATGTCGTATAGTTTTATTGTCTGTCGCAGTTCAAAGAGGAAAGGACCTGGAATTACGTTTCACAAGTAAGTATTTATTTTATTATTATCTGTATGTTTTTTGTCTTTTTTTGTTAAAAATATTGTATGAATATCTGAAATTAATAACGTGTTTAATATATTTGTAATTATTTTTGTGTTATATTTATTAACCTTTAAAAATGTTAATTGCAATATAATATGTAAATCATTTTAAATATAATACGTTAGTCATACAAAAAGTACATATTTTAAATCCTTGTAAATCATCATAAAAGAAAATTTTTGCTTTTCTACTAATAATGTGGTCTTTGCACAAGTAATTTACTGTAATTTCCGGCGAATAATCTGCGGATGAAACAATCATTTTTAGACCTAGAAAATGTATTTAATTATAGAAGTCAAATAGTTACAGCAATCTAGTAAGTTTAATTTTAAAAATTAAAATTTCTGGGTCGAACTATGATAGTTTGATTCAAGGATGATACGCCGAAAATTACGGTACATATTTTAGTGATTTTTTACATTAATATTTCTTAATTTGTTTTTAAGTATCGAAAATCAATATTATGTTGGTCATATTTTTTATTTGTCTGTTATGCTACAAAATATATGTAAAATAACTGTATTAAATTTTATATAATCAACTAAATACGTCCTGAAATCGAGAATAGAAATATATTAAATATAAAATTTAACTTGAATCCAAATTTTGTTTCAAAGAGTATCTAAAAAATTCACAATATTATGTTAATCTATTAAAAATATTGAATCAATTCCATAATCACATTTCTGGTAAAAAATCAAAATTTAGTTGTAATAATTAAGTTAAGCTTTTAAATTGTAATAATTAGTTGTAATAGTTAGTTGTAAAGCGAGAAAGGAGCCAAATAGTGATAAACGCGCCATACTATCCCCGTTTCCCGCTATTAATTCTGGGACTGATCCTCCACAGGCTCAAACATAGTGGTACCTTTCAGGTAGAAACCAGCCTATGGTACGGTATTGACGTTATCCTTCCAGTTATAGGTTTCTACTTCCATGTTTAATACAATAGCCAGGTTACCATTCAAGGAAAAAATCACGAAAATTTGACTTGTTTTCCTTTTTATAACCGATTAAAAAACGGTGTGTGAGTGTAACACATCTTTTCCTCTTTCCAGAACATGGCGATACTTCACTGGACGAGTTCGATTATACAAGTGAGATAAGTTAACAAAAATTAACTTGGCGACAATGGTATTCTGCCCAAGACGCCTTGGTACAGCGCCTAGAATACATAGTGTGGAAACCGGCTATTCCAATAAAAGAGTGGTTCTAGAGAGTCTTCAAGGGGGTGACGATGTCAGAAATTTGGAGGTTAATATGTGACTCGCAGTCTTGGTCGGGTCGGGTCTAATTTTTATAAATTGCGTGTCAGGTTTACTACAACTATTTTTCCTACGGGTCAGGTTTAGGGCGGGTTGACTACTACTTGTTTACTGCGGGTCGGATTAACTTGTCTTTTAGTACGAGATGGGTTCGGGTTGGGTTAATTTTTACTTTTTATGCTGCGGGTCGGGTTGACTTCTAAATGCCTTCTTCGGTTGACTTCTTTGGTGTGACATAAATTCTCACATTATTTCGTTTACCGTGCTTTTATTTATTTTATCGGCATTTTCGTACGATATGCTTTACGATGCTTCGATGTCTATCTTTCTCCCAACTATCTTGTTTTTATCAAATATAGCATCATTTATATACCATCATTGCTAAATCGCTTCAGTAATGAAACGGAAAAAAGGATTTGTTTTTGCGAAAATGTGAAAATAAAAATTCGGACAGCTTTAGCCTATTACTCGAAAAAAAAGTTTCAAAATAAGAAAATGTTTTCAAAGAAATTTCTGAATCACTAATGCACGTACACATATGATTTAGTTCCGCTACGTATGCATACATGATAAGGCAAATTGAACAGATCTGTTATTCTCATGCTCCAATGTTTGGCGACTTTTTGATTGGTGCGATTTCAAAGCCCAAGCCACACCATTAACTTAATACAATAGCCAGGTTACTATGGAAGGAAAAAATCCCCTCAATCTTGCTACTTTTTTCCTTTTTATAACCGTGTAAGAAAAACAATTGTGCGTGAGTGTAAGATATTATAACCTTAATCTTTTCCACACTTCTAGCAGATAATCATCCTTTGGTACGCTAAATAGGGATAGTTTGCTGTTCTTTTATCGAGTATTGTAACCAGGCACAAAAGAATGCGTATCACGATTTTTTTTATCTATGATCACTATCTTTCATAATTTCAAAGCTTATGAAAATCACTATCTATGTCAGAGGAAACAGGATATAATTTAAAATGCTTATCACCGGCTGAAACGTTTTCTCAATTAAAAATTATAGAAAGTTTACGTTGAAAACAACTAATAGATGTCGCTGCAATCAACCTCTTATCGTTCAGCGTCGTTGTACATTTATCGGATTCAATTTTATAGTACTATTTAGTCTAGGCACTGTATCTTGGTGGTTCGGTTTTGTTCAAAATATTTTCAACAAATGAAATCTTATAACATGCATGTCGCCTCTCTCATACCTAGGGTCAGGGCTGCACTAGATACCGGGATAGCTCATTCATTATCATGACGTCACAAATGGTGGCTGTCCGCGACCTACGTTACACACGGCCAGTACATGACATTTAAAACGTGACATGAATTGGATCATTTTTACTAGGGCTACACTAGATACCGGGTTTGATCAAGGCAACACTAGATACCGGGCTTGCTCATTCACTCTCAAAACGTCACAAATGGTGGCTGACCGCGACCAGCGATTGGTCCAAAGCAAGTTTGATCATTTATTATCATGACGTCACAAAAGGAGGCTGGCCGCGAAGAAAGACATACAGTGATTGGCACAAAACGATGGGCGCGTCGCTTTGTACCAATCGCTGATCGCGGCCAGCCAATATTTTTCACGTTATGAGAATGACTGAGCAAGCCTGGTATCTAGTGTTGCCTTGTTTTTACACAACGGTTGGTGCAAAGCGCGCGCCCACCGTTTTGCACCAATCGCCGTGCAAAAATTATCCACTCCATGTGACGTTTTAAACGTCATGCACAGGCCGTGTATAACCACGACCTACGTTATACACGACCAGTGCATGACGTTTAAAACGTCACATGGAGTGGATCATATTTGCACGGTGATTGGTGCAAAGCGGCGCTCCCACCGTTTTGCACCAATCGCTGTGTAAAAATGATCCACCCCATGTGACGTTTTAAACGTCATGAACCGGCCGTGTATAACGTAGGTCGCGGCTGGCCTCGACTAAAATCAAGGCAACACTAGATACCGGGCTTGCTCATTCACTCTCAAAACGTCACAAATGGTGGCTGACCGCGACCAGCGATTGGTCCAAAGCAACGCGCCCATCGTTTTGTGCCAATCGCTGTATGTCTTTCCTCCTAGTCAGCCACCTTTTGTGACGTCATCATAATGAATGAGCAAGCCCGGTATGTAGTGTAGCCCTGCTAAAATCATACATCGATTGGCAGAAAACGATGGGCGCATCGTTTTGTACCAATCGCTGGTCGCGGCTAGCCAATATTTGTGACGTCATGAGAATGAATGAGCAAGCCCTGTATCTAATTTTGCCTTGCTAAGGTACCTAAAATGATAGAATTAGATCTAGAGTTGCAAAGATTGGAATAAACCCGGTTTAAACCTGGGATTAAACCGGGTTTTTGGGGATTAAACCGGGTTTTTGGGGATTAAACCGGGTTTTTTGGGAATAAACCGGGTTTTTTGGGAATAAACCAGGTCTTTTGGGAATAAACCTGGAAATAAACCGGGTCTATTGGAAATAAACCTGGGAATAAACCTGTTCTTTTCAACTCTAATTATATGGGATCGGAATTTTGTTTCGTAGCTTCTCAGAATCAAACTGCAAGTAAGTTGTTTGATCGGGCAATTTATTTAGCTTCACTGCACACGCCCATTGTCATCCATGTACAGTTTTCGAAATTCAGTAACTCAAGTTCTCAACTCCAAAAGTATGCGTTTCATTACGTTGCGCCGACATGCATGTAGAGCTGTGGAATTTCGCGATTCAGGAACCAATTGTTATACTGCGTAGATTTATTGGTCTTTTACAAAATTTCGAACGATAAGGAAAGTTATCTCGAGTTTTCGAATTGTGAAACTATACCTGAATCGCTTTCTAAATCTGTTAATACGAGGTACAGTGCTTTATAAGAGAATCGTGCTATATTAGGTACTCATATTTGATTGTTCAAAAGGAAGTTGGCGTACGTTTCTGAACTCTATCCCTATACTTTTCAATATAGAAAAAATAATTGTTTTCGTGACAACAATACTTATCTCTATTGCTGTCTCTGGCATCAACCATAATGAAATCGTATCGACAGCGTTCAGAATCATTTCTTTCAACAAAAACTTGGAGAATGTGCCATTAGCTGCTTGCACTTGGAGGCCTGTATTATCTCGAACCTAATGTTTTTGTACTTATATAAATCGATTATGAAGGGTACCTCTGTATGAGAGTGCCAGCATACGCACAGTTCATATGCTGAAATTGTGTTCAGACACAAGTGTGTTTTCAAACTATGGTAAATTTACATTCCTGAACTTGACGATACTCGCCTAGGTGACTTGGCAATTGGGTTTTATTCAAATTCTGAGGCAACAGAATTTTATGTCGCCACTCTTATATAGATACACTGTATTTTAAGCAAACTCGTCTGTGACGTATGTCATCAGGGCTACACTACCAGGGCTACACTACATACCGGGCTTGCTCATTCATTATGATGACGTCACAAAAGTTGGCTGACTAGGAGGAAAGACATACAGCGATTGGCACAAAACGATGGGCGCGTTGCTTTGGACCAATCGCTGGTCGCGGTCAGCCACCATTTGTGACGTTTTGAGAGTGAATGAGCAAGCCCGGTATCTAGTGTTGCCTTGATGTCATATACGGCCGGTTCATGAATGTCAAAACGTCACAGGGAGTGGATAATATTTACTCGCCGATTGGCACAAAACGATGGCCGCGACACTTTGAGCACGTTCAGAGACCGAAACCGCGACCTAAGTTATACACGACCGATGCATGAAGTTTATAACGTCACATGTACTGGATCATTTTTTCACGGCGATTGGTGCAAAATGGGGGGCGCGTCGCTTTGCACAATTTACCGTGTAAAAATGATCCACTCCATGTGACGTTTTAAACGTCATGCATCGGCCGTGTATAACGCAGGTCACGCCGAAACACGGCTTACTCGTATAATTGGCGAGGCTAACGAAAAAGACAGGCTACCGCGGTGCATTCCACTTATCTTTTTTTTTACAGACCGCCAGAGTGACGTGTTGCTTATTTCGTACACCTTCATTGGTGCATTCGAGCATCACGTGACTCCGGCGGTCTGTAAAAAAAGATACGCGTAAAGAACCACGGTAGCCTTTCTTTTTCGTTAGCCTCCTATAATTGGTGCATGACGTCATATGAGTTTCTCGGGGTAAAGGCAAGGCAACACTAGATACCGGGCTTGCTCATTCACTCTCAAAACGTCACAAATGGTGGCAGACCGCGACCAGCGATTGGTCCAAAGCAACGCGCCCATCGTTTTGTGCCAATCGCTGTATGTCTTTCCTCCTAGTCAGCCACCTTTTGTGACGTCATCATAATGAATGAGCAAGCCCGGTATGTAGTGTAGCCCTGGTAAAGGTGTGTCAAAAGGCTGTGAACGCTTTTGGGTAAAGTTGTGGGCATTGTTACAAACCAACACTTCCGCCAACCAATCTACCACTATATTTTTATCATTGGGATCATTCCTTTTGGGGCCTCCGTGGCCGAGTGGTTAAGACACCATTCCGCTAATCGATTGAGAGCGTAGGAGTCAGGTCGGCGGGTTCGACTCCCGCCAGCTCCATTGCACACACTTTGTGGAGTTCCGGGATGTAACTCTCTGGTGTTGTAAATTTCCTTCTGGCTATCTCGTCCCTGTATATTGACGATGACTTATAAGCGGGCACTTGATGTCTAGCACACAAGTCAGATGTATGTTCTCAATAAACAAACAAATCATTCCAGGAATTGTCCTGCAAAGTTGGCCAATTATATCAAAGACCTGTTAAACGTATACCAATCAAATGGTCAGAAGTCAAGTATACAGTAGGAGTCATAAAGACCGACAGTTAATAGTTGCATTTAAATATAAAGCGGACAAACACACCAGGTTTCCAAACCACGTGACAAAGGTTTAAGCTATTATGCAAGTGCTTCAGAATCTGATACAGTTTAATTTTTTTATAAAATGTATTACTTCTTCAGTTATAATTGACTTCTCCCTAAAGACGATTATTCCTTGTTTATTGTCCTTTAGAACTAGTTCACAAGCCAAGTTTGATACTACTTTATGTTCTTCCTTTATACGATAAAAAGGGAGGTACTATTCAATTTTAGTTTTTAAATAAGAATATCTGCAAGTTTAATAAAAATAGCTCTGTTAATGTGTCACAAAGTAGAAAGTTTAAATTTAAGAAGTGCCTTAAGTAGTAATGAATGGGAAAATATAACACAGAATTGTAAGACTATTTTTTTCACGAAAGCTCAAATTTTTAGTTTAATCTAAAGTTGTTAAAGCAAAGCTTCCAATGAAAAAATAAAATAAAAAACGGTACACATTACAAAAACTTTAATTTTATAGTATTTTATTATGTTGGCGAATTATACCCGAGTGAATACTAGAATTTAGCTGGGAAAAGCAAAAATAAGTCTGGTATTATACACTTTTCATTACTTTTTAAAGTTCAGGATTCTGCTTTGAAAATAGCATAGTGCAAATTACACATATTTATCAGAAACAGGGTGGGCTGAGTAAGTAGGTAGTTATTTGGTAACGGAATTGCGGTTAAACATTTAAAATTTTATTCGAAATACATATGGTTAATTTTTTACAAGTTTTGTTTTCTGCAAGCACAATTAGTGCACAATGAAAAAAAAACTTACAATTAAATTTATAAAAATATTTAGAAATTTTTAAAATGCTTGGTAACTGAATTACAAGAAATAGATTCCATGTAATTCAGTTACCTAGAATTTAAAAATTTTCAAATAATATCCTTATATATTTTTAACTGTTGCAAGCGCTTATTTTGATTTCAGTTTGTACTAATTGTGCTTGCAGTAAAAATATAAGAAATTACATTCATTTAATTCCAATAACATTTTACAGATTTGCTCTGAACAGCAATTCCGTTACCAAACAATTGTCCAAGTACAGTAGTACAGACAAACCTCAGAAAAACAGACTGTGTGGATACCAAATATTAAATGGGATCTTTTCGTGAAGGAACATACTGCGAATTTCCTTTCTTACGAAAATATACAATAACGATTACCGGTGTAGATAAATACGTTAAAGTTAAGTTTCCAATCGGAGAAAGTGCACATTGCAGAAACTAATTTATGATATTTTAATAACATTGTAAAATATACACGAGTGACTACAGTAGTTAAGGCTTCAGAAGAAATGTTCTGAATCGGGGATTTTGACTTTCTTTTCAAATTATGAGATTTTCTGCTGTTGGAATAACATTGTGCACATTAGGTTTTTTTGTAATTTTTCTTTGTCAAAAACAGAATAGGCATTATACATTGGTAGGTAATACAGAAGTGCAGCATAACCTCGGTAAAACAAAGTGTAGAGGCCAAAAATATAATTAACTGAGGGGCCATATTGTGTTTTATTAGAGAATGGGGAGTCTAAAATAAACCTTTAGAATGATAAGCATATTTTTTATTTCGAAAAAAAATACATTGTAATTTCTAGTCAAAAAAAAATTCTATATTGCGAATTGTTTAGGACCCACGAGATTCACTAAATAGAAATTTAACTGTAAATCATTTATAAACTAATTTGGCACTTTTCCGCTAGAAGGATGCAAATCATGCAAAGCTATTTTATCTCTTAGGCTTAATGGCTTATTTACTTCCATTTAGGGCCGAAAAAATAGTATGGCTTGTTCCTCTATTGCTGGCAAGTCCTAAATTTTCATACTAGTGCGTATTGTAATACATGTAAAAAAACAAGCTTCCACTGTTAGAATTCCCTATGGGGCATAAAAGAATGTTATATTGTCAATAATAGAGATTGAAACAATATGTTGAGTTCGCATATGCCCGGCTAACTGAAAAACTATCAGTCTTTTCCATACAAAATTTGAAAATACAAAATTTTACAAAATAAATCATTAACTTTCACAAGAGAAAATATTTTATTTTAAAGAATATAAAAACATTGTTCTTAAAACACTTCATTATAAATATGAGTACTGAAAGTATTTACAATCTCTGCACAAGTATTAAAATTATGAAGAACTTTGGTTAAAATTACACAACAGCTTGTACTTGCAGCATAAAAATCTAATTTTGAACAACTTAATAAAGGTAATTTTTGGTACAAATATTTTCTTTCGAATATTTTATAACAAATAACACATTTGATGAAACTTTTTTTACAGATGAAAATGAACTTCCGAGAAGTACATATCTAAATGAAAAACAAATGGAGCAGTTTTATGTTTCAGAGATAAAAATATCAAGCACTAAAAAAAAAACATTCATATGTTTATTGAAAAATTTTATTAAAAAAAAATATAAAAGAAAAAAAAGGAGGGAAATTAAGTGGCTAAATTGAGGGCTAAGTTTAAATGTATAAGCATTTGTTTCTTTCCATCAAATTTATCGACAAATAAAACTAGCGTAGCAAAATTTTGAAATTTGTGAATATTACTATTTATCTTATTCAATAGAAAACAAAGCATTCAAATACCAAATTAACGTTTGCATACCTTCTGCAACTGTCACTTTATTAGAGTCAAGAAATATGGAAAAATATTACCAAATGCTCGAAGAGTTATTTTATTAACCTTCTTACACCGTTGAAAATCAAGATGTTCAGTAATTGTACTATACATTTCACATTACAATAAATTTAAAAAAAAATATTTAAATTATAAAACTAATATCTAAAATATAAAATTGTTCAGTTTATTTATGGTAATAAAATTGTACTAAGTAACTATTATAAATGCTAACATACATGCTATGGATGGAGAAGGATTGAACACAGCAATTTATGAAATACCTGAAGTTATTTGCTAACAAAGATTAATGCTATTTAAGAATAACAAAAATCGGAAATATGTATAAAGGAGACAAATCAGGCGTCTTCTGTTAACGTATATTATCTATGTAAATCTGGTGTCTTCTGTTAACGTATATTTTATGTGTAGTAAATTAAATAATGCAACATTTAATTCAGCAAAAATCAAGGTAAGGCATACATTAATAGAATTATTTCCTCTTATACAGTGCTTTATGTCAGGTTCCATGAACTAAAAATTAAAGTTAGTTAAATTACATAGGAAACATCAAAATATGTAGTGCTGACGTTTTTATCTTTCCATTGTACTAGTGAGCATTGTCACAAAAGTTCTTTTAAAAACGAGAAAGTTTTAATATAAGTAGAAAATCTCAGATTCACGTAAGATTTTTCGTAAATAAACAATGTATATCCAAGTTGTGTGGACCTGCTGTTTTTGCTCCATCTAGCAGGAAAAAACATGTGCTTAACACATTACCCTCGTTGACGAGAGTTATCGATTTTAAAATATAAACGCTGCTATCTGGGAAAGAATTAGTGTTTTTATTCAAAAACATTGACTAAAGACGTGACTTCTACATTACAGAAAATTCATTTATATCATGTTACAGATATTGTTTGAGACATTATGATGAATTCTTATATTGAATATTTACTTATGCATAAATACTAGAAAACTATCTGGGAAACAATTTACGAAAGTCTTTCAGAAGAGGGAGTAGTACCTTTTTTTTATCTTTAATATACATATTTCTACAAAAGTTTAAGTAAATATTGCCCGATGCGAATATGTTAATATTTATCGCAACATGGAACTGCTCTATTAAGGTGATAATCTCCCATAAAATTTTCAAATGGTCACAAGAAATAAATGTCACCTCAAATGCTTTGACATTTGTCTCAATATGAAACAAAGATTTTCTTGTAAACAAAAATGTTGAAAGTATATTGATTTTTTTAAGTTTTTAAAATTTGAAAAAAAGAATTTAAAAATAAATTTTAAGGTAAATTAAAAAATATATATATATCAATTCATCCTATTTCATGATTAATAAAACCAAATCTCATCATTTGAAAAAAATAATTTAAATTTTTATTTTAAAGGCATCTAATGCTTTAATTTTTCAGCAATATGTACAATGTATTCATCTAACTTGTTTAATAGATAATTATAGAAAAGAACGAAAAAAAAAATAAACATTCAGAAGCGCAATATACTTATAATAAATGTATTTTGAAGTTTAATAACAGAGGCTTAATATACAAAAGGCTTAAAAAATAGTAGAAACATCTTGAATTAAGGGTCATTGCAATTTGAATTAAGCCATTGCATTAAATAAACATGCAGCAAAAGATTTTTTTTGCTAGCACAATCATAAGAAAATTAGGGCAGTATAAAAATTAATTTTTCAAGAAAAGTAATTTATCAATAAAAATAATCAAAAATTAAAATTATTTCAATTGTGTCAAGTAAAAAACGAAAATATATCAATGCAAATTTTTAATTTCACTTTTAGTTGAAGATACATAATGCAGTCAAACCTCGAAAATTCGAACTTCAAGAGAGCTAAAAAATTTGAGATGTCTAAAATAAATTTTAATTAGGTTATTATAATAAAATATTTATAGAGTAACCAGGAACATGCAATTACCTCAAGAACAGAAAATGGCAAGATCTATTTCTCGATTGTGATATATCTACATACACTTGGAAGAAAAATCCAATACAAATTAGTACATTTTTCTATTTTTAAAATTCAGTTACAGTTTACAAGCGTAATACTGCTTTAAACGTTTCATGTACTATACCGGCGCAAGATTAAACACATCTATAGACAATGATCATCGTCGATTGGGCTTCATTTATAATTTTAGCTGAAATTCTTTAGTTTCGTCCCCATATTCAGCCTCTGAACGTAGTCAAAACTGAATACAGATTTAATTTCTGTCCTCCTAATTACTATCATTTTGTAACATTCACAGCAATAAAATCCTCAAGTCCTTTGAAGATACTGATAATGAAACTGATCTATAGAAGGCTTGTAAGGATGGGAGTTTACAAAAATATTTTAAAAAGTATGACGATTTAAAAATTCTATGTTAAAATTCGACAGATCGAAGATTAAAGAAAAATAAGGTAAAACATTTTTCACTATCAATTATATAGCAAATGCGTAAGGAAATTGGATTTTTCAGAGCTGTCGAAAAATTAGTGATATCAAAATTCCACTTAAGGTTTGACAGAGCAAGATTTTAGTAAAAATATACAAGTAATTAAGTATCGGTAGATTGAGAAAAAAGAGATATTTAAAAAATAAATTGAAAATCGTTCTTAAAAGAAATCCATGAACATATTAAAGAAATCGTTTATGTAACAATATATTTCATAATATGTTTATTAACTTTGGTTATTTACAAGCTCATTTGAAAGATTTAGTACAATACAGAGAACTATAAACCAAATAAGTAAATGAATACCGATTATCATTAATTTTTAAAAAATGGTCCCAAGAAACAAAAGTCAACTCAATGATTTAAATTGGATGACATTGATGAATTAAATTTTCATGAAATTAATATAAAAAAGGCTTCAATGATAGAATGAAAATATTTTAAACACACTTGGGAAAAACATTTGATTTACAATTCTACGAGATATAGGGTTAAAAAGGTATTAAAGTTTTTTCATTATAATTTAAATTTCAAAACTCAATTCTCATACTAATAATTTAGAAATTATAGCACAAATGTTAAGCACATACATTTTCCTTTTTTGAGAAAAACACAAGATGTCAGAATTTTTTTACAAAAAGGCACTATTTCTTTACTACATATCTTAAAACAAAAGAATAACCTCAATGAAATCAACCATGGATATTTTTATAATAGTAAAAAAAAAAATGCATCTTAAAAAATATTTTGTATCTAACAATATTTGATTTTGAAATGGCCAATGAACAGAGATTTGCCGGCGCTTACGAAAAATATTACATTTTAAAAAGTACTCAAACATTATAAAAGGCACTATTTACTATAACCCATTTCAAAAAATGAAGAACTTCACTAAAATAAAAAATTTCTTAATTTAAAAAAAATCTTAATTAACATGAGTTTGCAAAAACAACTTTACTAAATTCATGCAATTTGTATAGATCGTAAGCATAAAAAATCAATGTTTATTTCTGAAATAATCTATTTTATCTTTGAATTCCTTTAATTTCTTTTTAATAACATTTTTTTAAAGTATTTCAAAAAGGAACAGGTCATAGCCTTCAAAGTAGTAACATTTTTATAAAATCAAACATTTAAAAAGCTTGCACTGGGTATTCCTATATCGGAAAATGTCATTTTACAAAAATATCATTGATTAATTTCATACAAAATGATTTAAAACAAATGGAATTAAAAATGATTATGACAATGATTTAAAAAAAGGAACCGCAGTTTTTAGCTCAGATATTAAAACATTTATGAAAATGCATTTTATATACCAATATACTAATATGTAGTTTAATAAAGAATGTATGTTAAATATAAGGAAAAAAAAACCATCAACAACTGTATTTTTATAAAAAGAAATTTTGTAACATTTTATAATAAGATAAATGCATATTTGATTTTTTTTAAAGAAAAATAAAGGGTTTTCTCCTCCACATTGTTCGAAGATTAATTAAAAAGATAGTTTTAAGTTGCCATATACAACTTTTTTTATTGCTTCATATAGCAACAGCGAATAGCAGGGGGCTCACTATCACTTTACTAACAGTATTTTCAAAAACTAAATTTGTCCTTGTTTTATCGTAGAACGTTTCAGAATAAAAAACTACTTTTAGAATTTTCTTATATTAAATTTGAAAGTGCTTATAAACCCCCTGACGATCTGCTACTGATCAAGAGTTAAATAGCTTTTATGGTTATACACTAACTATGAATTGACTATGATGGTTACACACTATGAATACATTACTTAAAAAAGAAAAACAGTGGTTCACGGTGAAGAACTTATAATGCACTTAGTGCAAATTTTGTTGTATATACATATATGAATAACTATAAAATGGCAGCTAAGCAGCAAGCAATATTTAAAAAAAACATTCATATAAACCTCATTAAAAATGTTGAGCTTAATTAGGAAATAAAAAAAAAATCTTAGTTTTGTTTAACTAATTGAAAGGACATTCAAGCTTTATACATATTCTTTCATACAAATGTCAAATTTAATTTTGAAAGAAAATAGTCCTGGATGAAATTACTGTCAATGTTACTAAAGTCTAAAAGTAATTTTATTTAAGAAATCATTTTTCAATAAAGATATTCAATCTGTATATATTTAATCTGTGTATATATGAAATGAAGTATTACTTAGAAATGTAATTTTAAATGTTCATGAATTGTTTAAATATAGTTAAAATTTTGAAAGTGAAATCTATCATACTTCAAATTAATAAACACAGACATCAAGCAGTATTAAATCATTTCAGATTCAACAAACATTGGCTTAGTTTGTGAATAAACTTTTTCATAATATTGCAAAATACCGTTATCAAAAATGGAAAATAAAGTAAGGTAAAAAAAATATTACAAATTGTTTATAGATATTTAAACAGACTTAAAAATACATTTTCAAAATGTATGAAATGTCAACTGAATAATTTAAAATTAATTCATCGGCGGTGAATATTTACGTCAGTTATTAAAAAATAATCAAACAACAAATTGAGATCGACTTCTCACGGATATCAACCGACATAGATAAGTCATCATTGAAGTGGCTTGCATCATCTACCGATTATTATGTCGGCAGTTCTCAAGTTCATTTAAAAAGGATGAGTTTTTTTCTTGTGTTTTGCAAGATACTCTGCGTGCTTAAATCTCTCGCCGCATATTTCACACAGGAACATTTTTTCTTCTGAAATAGTAAAATCTCATTAGATTAATGTATTGTGCATAAAAAAAATTAAACGTGTAAAGTTTTTTTTTGTGATTTTACAAAAAACACAGCATAAAGATAAGATAAATCAAATTCCCAAGCAAATACCGTATTTTGAAATGTGAAATAGGAAGGAAATTTATGGATGGATGACATTTTTATATATATACTTATTTATTACAGTAGATTCCCATTTATCAGACATTTCCTCATCTGAATCTTAAAATCTCATGAGACTAATAAATTGTACAACAATTTATCTTCCCAGCAAACATTTTTTGATATGCCAAAATAAAATTTATTAGATCATATAATCAGACACTTAATACACACCTCTCAAGTGTAATAAAAATTGAGACCAATTGCAAAATTCGTCACGAAAATATTCAGGGATTATAAATTGAAACAAAATTAACATAGCAAAATTGCTGATAAATTAAAATTTTATTAAATATATTCAACACATTCTGTATTTTATTTTTAAAATATAGATAGTTTTGCAACAATAAATTGAGGTTGTCGGGGCAAGAAAGTGCCAAGCCACATTTTTGGCGAAATAAATTTAATACCAATCTGTTGCTTAATATTGTAAATTATATCCAACATATAATTTGTTTCTAATGTCACTTGGTGGCAGCATATGTGATAGGTTTCGTTTTTCCCCGCAATGAAGATAGCTATTTTACAAAAACACAATAGTAATATCATTAAAGTAATGTCATATTGTTACTCAGAGTATATCAAATGTTACTAAGACATTGGCAAAAAACTTCAGGTTATGTATCTTGATTTGAGTATTTGATCAAATTTTTAAATTGAAATATCTGAGAAGTTCAAAAATGTGGTTTGGAACTCTCTTGCCCCGATCCCTTAAATTAAAGTAGATAAAAATTCCAATATAGAGGCATTTCAAAACTTTTTGCAACAAATAGCTCCTAAGCAGATTAACAGAAGTAGGGCTGGACGATATTCTAGTTTCATATTTATACAAAATAGAAATATTTTAGGAAGAAGACACATTTGTCGATATCTATTTGGGCTTATACAATTGCTTGGACAGTGGCTCTCTTTCAAAATAGTATGTTCCCAATTCTTCCTATTTTATGCACTATTTTAACTATTTAATATCCTCGTCTATAACCGATAATATTATAAAAAAGAAACTAAAATAAAATGTTCCTAAATTTAGGACGTTGCTTTTAATATGTTTAAAATAAGTAAAAAGCAACAGAAAAAACTGAAATTGTTTTAATGCTACATACCAATATACTTTTAATTAAATAGCTTTCAATGGATCACAAATGTTTTTCAATATTTCTCTAAAAAGGTATCAATGCATTCTTAATAGAAAATAAAAATTTTCCGTACTATACCCTTTTATCTATTTACTATACATCAATTTGAATTGAAAACTTTAAAACAAATATTCAAATAACATTTCGGAATAGATTTATACTAATTAAAATGAACTTAGACTTCATTTTAAGCTGAAATATCAAGACAGCATATATTAAATTCACTCCAATTCACGCACTCTCTACCGATTAAAACGACAAAAGGAAATAGAAATAAGAATAAGCATTGGCTTATATTTAGCGTTCACAATACTAGACGTTAATAGCTAGGAAGCTCCGTGCAAAAGAAACTAACCACTGTGAAATAATGGGGAGGCTTCGTTTCACTAACGTGGCGAAAGGCGAAGTTTTGTCATTTCGCTCCGATTGGTTGCTCGCGAACCGAGCTTCACAGCTGCTAATCTGAATTTATCTTCTCCCCAATAACTCGCACATAATTTAGCACCTCTTTAGCTGTTTGGACATATCAATATGTTGGCTATATTGCAATATGTCTAGACCAATAGCAAATACGCTATTGAAACAGACGTTAAAGGTATTATTCTGTAAAAAACGAACAGGGGACTATGCGGTTTGTTTGAATAAAAAGTAAAGCATAGAATGTATCGGATATATTGGAATAACGACGAATGAGATAATCATTAGAAGAGATAATCATTAAAAGAGATATTCAGCTTTGAAAAAGCGGGCAGCGAATAAATGTATGGGAGGAAAGGATTATTGCGATATTAGTACTGAAATTTCGACGCTTTTTCTAGGATTTCGAAGTCGTGCTGCGGTGGAAAAAATATCGGTAGAGTGAGCTTAGCTATCGTTATTGGGATATATCGACAGAATCTGAGCTTAGATATCCGTATTGCGATAATTGAAGAATATCAATATTTGACTTATATTGATAAATAATCCAGCCTCAAACAGAATTGTGATATTTTTACATCTTACTACAAAAAATGCATCAATGAATTTTCTCCACCTTATTTTTTTATACAAGTTAAATACAAATTAAACATGAGTTATAAAATAAGTTTCTCAATAAATTAACCTTATTTATTTTTGCTCACAATTACAAATAAACCAATAGGGAAGACAGAGTTACATTCGGTTTAACTTAGCTTCATGTTCAACTTGAAATAGCAGTAAATTCTCTGTACAACATAACAATCTGTTCTGTAAACCCTGATTGGTCGATTTCTCTTTTCGAGAACTGTCTATGGACTGATAGTGTATCGTGCTGAATCGTGATCTCTGCTCCTATTGGGAATTTCTAGAAAATTCCTTTAGATTCTGAAAACAATTTTATCGCCCAATAGTGCCAAAATCTCGCCAAATTTGGAGATATTCTTTCGTATGGCGCCAAGCATGTGTTTTGGCACTGAAGTTTATTTCCCCGCCAAATTTCGCCAAGGTGAACATTTTGCCAAAAATCAAAAATTTGGCTCAATGTTACCAATTTTGCGACTTTGTTTACTACCAATTGTTCAACAACTTACTGTTTCCATTCCAATTGAAATTTTTTAACGACCCCGAGATGAATCACTAGTCTAATTTATTCGAGCATGGGACCCAGACCAATTGTCTTCTGGTATCGCAAAACGGTAGGATACAAAATTTAGTCAATCTTTAGAGCCGTATTTAGATACAATTTGTATATGTATAAACACACACACAAGATTTGCTCGTATTATAATATACTAGGTGACTTTTAATTAACCTAAAACTTTTAACTGAAATAACACTTTAGTCGTTGCAGATAGCACTACAAACATTTTATTGAAAAGAACGTGGAAAAGAAATTCAATGAATAAGGTTTTTAAAGTGAAAATCTGCAGCGGTGATACGATAGCGCAATTTAGTCAAAGTTGTCCGTAACAAAATCGAGCGTTTCTTTTTTTTATGCTTGAAAATGAGTCTGTTATGGAACTTTTGAGGCTAATATGAAGTCTGTTGGCTTCTTTTTGTAAACAAAATCTTTCATATGACCCCAAAGATAGAAATCGTATGGATTCATATCTAGTGAATAAGGTAGCCAATTTTCTTATATGATCTCTTACCAAAGCTCTAGAAGTCTTAGGTCGGTTTCTGAATGTTGATGATCACTTTCGTAGAAATAGTGTTCCATTTTCACCATATAAGTACCAAATTTTCAACAATAAAAATAAGATCTTCAGTTGAATATAACGCTTTGGCAGACATTTTCAAAATTACTTTAAACTGACACTAAACAAATTCATTTTAGGCCCTCTCTCAACTGCACGCATTCGTGCCGCTATCCGCGGGGCTCTGTGAAGTTATTTCAGTTTAAAGTTGTAGGTTAATTAAAAGTACCCTGTATATGATAATGCCCTGATTATGTCACAATTTTGATGTGACATCACTGAGGCTGCAAGTGTCAGATAATGAGATTACTACTAAATAACCATTAATATTGTTCCCGAATCAGTTACCGAAATATATTAGTACAGACATGCCAGTGTTTTTTTCCAAGATCACTCCTCCGAAACATGAGACATCGCTTCATACAGAAACTAAATTTGTATGAAAATTTATTGAGTTGATTATTGACGGCCAATTATCTACACTTGGGATATAGGCCCAGGGGGAGTGCCCTTCGTGGGGGGTCTTTCTAAGGAAACCTAACCCGTATTTATGCATGGATAAATCCACGGCTCGAAGAAAACTACGAAAACTCCGAACGATTAGGCCGACGGGCGCGATTGGGATCGAACCCAGCACCTCCCGTCTACCAGCTTCGGAAAATTTATTGAAACTTTATTCATGCACAACACCGTATATTATCTTTAAATTGAATTCAAGAGAATTACGAAAAAGAAAAAAAGTAAATTATATCCAAAAAATGCTATTTTAAAAAAACTGAGAAGTAAAGCAATATGAATAAATTCAATAAACTTATTTGTGTTTCGGATTAAAATTGTTATAAATGTTGATAAAATGTTGCAAACCAAAACACTTCCTAAAACAATTTTTTCCATCAGTAAATAGAGACCAATGCCTCCTGATACTAATCATAAGCGCCAACTCAAAAATTGCGACAGTCTTACGCGGAATTATTCGTCGTTTGTACGATCCATTGAATTTAAATAACGGTATATTTTAAACTAATTTTAGCCTCTTATGAGATTAAGGGTACAATATCACCTTTAAAATTGTCTAAAATTCAATTTCAAAGTTTTGATGTCGGTAAATAATACACTTTATTCTGAGTAAAAAGTTACCAATGTTTTCAGAGGCGATAATCATTGATGAAGCTATAAAGCAAAATGCAATCGTTATTTTGTTTTTTAAATGGGGAATGAAAATTTTAAATTCATTTAATTCGCAACAATGATTTACAAACTTGCGCGCACGATTTCTCCAAAAATAATTTAGTAGAGCCTCAAAAATTTTCCAACCTTTTTATGTTGTAACAATCAATAAAATGAACTATAATCTTTATTAATTTGATCAATAAATTAAAGAATGATTAACTAATTAAAAACTCATTTTTAATGCGCTTTTTGATGAATTACAGTTAATTTTTAATTTATTGATCAAATTAAAAAAGATTCTTGTTCATTTTGTTCATTGTTACAACATTAATAGGTTGGAAAATTTGAGGCTCTATCTGAATTATTTTTGGAGAAATCGTGCGCGCAAGTTTGTAAGTCATTGTTGTGAATTAAATGAATTTAAAGTTTTCACTCCCCATTAAAAAACAAAGAATGACGATTGCATTTTGTTTTATATCTTCATCAATAATCATCGCCTGTGAAAACATTGAAACTTTTTACTCAGAATAAAATTTACTATTCACTGACATCAAAACCTTGAAATTGAATTTTTAACCATTTTAAAAAAAGGTAGTATGTCCCCTTAAATAAGGCAACGAATACTTTGAAAAAGTAGTATTAAAATTCAAGGGATCGTAGAAAAGCTGATTTTCGTGTCATCTCGTAGGCTTATTATTGGAGGCGGATGGGATAAACATCACACATACTATTTAGCAGAAATTTGCATTCATGATGAAATAATATCTATTGCATATTCTCACTTAAATACGTTCGTAATACTATTTATACATTTTACCAATTTTTTTCAGAAATTATTTATAAAAGTAGCAGGGTTAAAAATTTCTATTAAAAACGTCCTTCATTTTAAAAAAATTAAAAACAGTCTCCAATAAAAACTTCCACCAGCTAACAGAAGCGCTTTCATCCCCCGCCAGGGCATCATCATTTGTGATCTAACCAACTTCCTCTCCATTATATAGATGACTGGTGGCTGAAGAGCTCCTTCCTATCGGCTTTCAATATTTTCCTCTCTCTCGTTCGTAATATTTGTTTTTCATTATATATATTATTAAACACAATTCTTAATTTCAATTCAATAAAAGATTTTTACTACCCATTTTTATAAATCTTTAGAGGTTAAGGAACATTTGAAGAATGAATTCGGTTATTCTCAATAAAAGGCCTCATATACAAAAATGTTGATAAAGACTTATTTCAGAAAGGGTGAAAGCTATAATCATAAGATTTTTTCCCCCCAGGACTTCTGAACAATTAGAGAAGAAAAAAAAGGTGTAGGTTATTGTTAATTTATTTTTAAAATTTTCTTTAAATTTTGCACACATTGAATTAATTAGTTGCATAAATTTTGAAATTATACAAATGAATGGAATGAAAAGTAAAAATAGATACTACTTTTTGACATTCTTTTCCATTTGACCAAAGGGAGACGAGTGCTATTCAAATTGACCAAATCTCAATAAATTAAGAGTTCACTGGATATATTCGGAGTATTGCACGACAAAATATTCTGACAAGGGTGATATAGTTTACAGATTTTTCAACTTAGTAATTGCATTTAAGATTCCGATCCCTACAAAAGATTATTTTTTTAACCCGTAATCGGAGTTATACGGTCTGTGAGAGACTCTTTAATCTATTATCGTAAATATCGTGTAAACTCCGTACTTTAAACGCAAGTGGCTTTTAGTACCTTCAAATGACCTTGAATGCTGTTTGGGATCATATGCGCAATGCTGTTCGATTTTACCCCCCCCCCCCCCCTCAGTTATAGCGCACCAAAATTTCAGCGCGGTCTGCTAGACCTCTCACTCCGGTTGCGTGAGTGTTTTGGTATTCGAATAGAAAAATGTCTTCTTTACCTGGTCCCTGGTCCTAGTAAAAAAGTGCGATATGGCGATCCTGACTTTGAAGAGACATTACGGAAATGGATGAATGAAGTAGATAGTAGACATTTTAAACATTTTTCCCTGAAATATCAGATAATATTTTGAAGGGAAAAATGTTAAAAATGTTTTTGCATGGATTAACAAGTTGAGCTAAGAACAAATTACAAGAATCTAGTAAAATTATAGATTTCTGGAGTTTGCTTTTTGAAAGGGATAAACTTTAACAAATCGTAAAATATATGTCTATATGTTCGTACCAGGTTTGTGAAGAATGTAAAAATGACTTATAAAACATAAGTTCAGGTAATGTGATTTTTCAAAAATTATTTAATTACTAAACATTTTTAGCATTTATCATATTCATTGTGCACTTAAATTTCTTGGCAAGTACTTTTTTATAGACTTTAAAAAAAAAATCTTTAACCCTGTATTTGAACGTGTATTTTTTTTTCACAGAGTGTCATTTTTATGTACAAAAATCAGATGAAAAATATTTTCTTTCTGAAAAAGGCATAATTGAGTTACTATTTGTTTTAAGTATATGTCATGTTTTGGGAATCATGAGAGTTTGTTTAATGCATATAATAAGCAGCGGTCTGTCAGACCGCGAAACTCCGTGATCGTTCCAACTGTGGTTCAACTCCGGTTACGGGTTAAATAACATTAGTTTCTATAAGTATGAAGATTTAATAAACAGATCGTGAACTGCATGCATTTCTGAGCTCCTTGGATCCAAAGACCTCCATATAAAAGGTGTCAAAAATAGGTATTATAAAAATGAAATTTCACCAATTTTAATACGTAGAAGACATTGAGATCGTTAAGAAGATAAATACATACCACTGTGTATACTTTGATGTCTGTTTAAGTGATCTTTCCTCAAAAATTTCTTCCCACAGAACGTCCAGTCACAAGCATAAGGTTTTTCACCAGTATGAGATCGAATATGCACTCGCAGATTAGATCTGGTAGTAAAGCCTTTAGTGCAATCTTCATAATCACATATATATGGTTTATTTTTGGAATCACAATTTCTAAATGAGATTTAAAATATGCCTATATTAGAAGAATTTTACGATAATGTTTTTAAATACATTGACAAATTTTCAATTTTGAAAATATATAGAGACCTGTGGTTCCCAAACATTCATGCCTTGCGTACTTAGTGAAATAAATACGGATGGCATATCACCCCACTTTTATTTATTTTTTACTTGTGACAGCCATAAATAGAAACAAAAATATAATAAAATGATACACATACTTTACGTTTTAGGTGGCTTTACATTTAGAAAATTTTAAATGTGATCGTTGCATTTGCTTACATTTAACTATGTTGAAATTTCGTAGTTATTTGATAAGAGGTCAATCTTAAGTCATTAAGACATCCTAGTATGATATGTGGGTCAGTCATTGAAATGAAAAAACATTTTCGCCGGCTCATTTAGCTGCAGTGTTGTACGTTGGTTGTTTACAGTCTGGTTGGACACCCCATAGCACTGGTTTCCATACTCCAAAATGGTACACGAACCAAACTTTAAAAAATCTTGATATAGACAATACCACTAAAGTTATTAAAGGAATGTCAAATGCTTACAAATTTAATGAAGGCTAGTTTAAATAAAAGTATATTTTAGAGTATAGCCTTTTTTTGGCTTTTAGAAAAGAGTTCATTAAGAGGAAGTGTTTTGTCAAGTTCAATAGAAATAACTATATTCCATTTTTAAATAAACTAAATATTTCTATGGATAAGTAGTTCTCTTAAATTTTTTAACCCTATCTATTCCTAAACAAAAAAAAAATTAAATGGTGCTGTCAAAATGTATTTAAGAAAACTAAAATTAAACATGTGCAAAAAAAAATATTCATGTTTTGACGCTGACATCTACTTTTGACCAAAATCTAATTATATAGCAGCCCTAAAATTATTTAGGTAAAAGATTTTCCAGTATTAAAAAAGGCGTTCATCATTCTCAATAAATATTTATATATTTAAAAAATATATCTATTTAAATGTTGATATCAGTTTTAAAAGCAGCAGCATGAAATAGATAATGTCAGTATCTCTTTTACTTAAAATTGTTAACTGTTAGATCTGATTTCGGAAAATAAGTGTTTGAATAATTACAATGTTATATTAAAAAAAAAAAGTTTTTTATTGCTAGGAAAATCAAAAGCACTTGAAAGCAAGTTTTTAAAATAACTACATCTACAATGACTAACAAAATTAGGAAGATGCCATAATTAAAAAATTACGTTAAAATAAGATTGTTTTAGAAATTAGTTTTTCAGAAACACTTTTTTTTTAAATCTGCTTTTCAAAAATGGTTAATGATTATTTTAGGCAAATTAAAAAAATTGCAACATTATAAAAGAAAATGAAACTAAAAATATAAAATTTGATTGGCTAATTTTGTTTAACCTAAAATATTCTTTCATATAACGTTATTACATTAAGTAAACAAGAACGAAAAATCATGCGTCAAGCATAGATTATGTAACACTTTCCAACGCTTCCAAAATAATTTTACAAATCCTACCGTTTAATAAGCTAAAAGATGACATATAAGTAGACAATTTGGAAAACGCATAATATATTTAAAAACATAATTTCAGGAATTTCCAACATATACAATATTCAGAAAAATATCCGAATACTTTTATTCAGCCCTGTATAGGATCTATAGATCTGTATATATACTACATAGGATGCTAAATTTTAGTTCAGTTAGGAAACGCGTAGCACAGTTTAAAATTCTCCGTCTGGAGTTTGTCACTAAACGGAAATGTGTCCGCGAACTTTTGTACTTCCCTGTATAGGATCTACAGAATTTATACACATCACGTAATAGACAAAAAGAGAGTTAAAATTGAAATCGTGTTCAGTAACTTAAAACGCACTGCCAGGAATTATTGTTAAGACAGTTGAGAATTCTTTTGTGTGTCCCTGTAAATGAACGATGACTGCTATACACACAATATTCTGTTGTAAGCCTCTTGTAATGCACCTTAGTGAAATATATAAATTTCAATGAGTTTAAAATAGTGAAACATTATTTAAATAAACCGCAGACGATTTTTCTCCATAGATGTAATATAACGGAATTCTTTTGACTGTCCCTGTAAAGTAACTAGAAGTTCTATGCACACCCTATTCCATATTAAGCTTCGTCTAATGCACCTTAGTGATATATATAAATTTCAATGCGTTTAAAATAGTGAAACATTATTTAAATAAACCGCAAATGATTTTTCCCCATAGACAGGAATGTAACGGAATTCTTTTGAGTGTCCCTGTAAAAAAACTATAAGTCATGCACACTTCCGTTGAAATAGGGAACATGCTATAGATAACGACAATAACAAAAACTGCAGAGCAATCCGAGCATATTTACGGGAGTTAGAGCACGGACAGACGGACAGACGGCCAGACAAACCGAAGTCATAAACACTTTTCAACTAGGTTGGAAAGTGTTAAAAATGCAACAGATAATTCACTTTATCAGAATCTCTGCAGTTAGACCAGGTGGAGGCTTACCTTCCCATTTTCAGAGGGGAATTTAACTCAGAAGATGATTGTGATTCTGTTGATGTAGAAGTTGATGCAATGGATAGACTTAGCGAACCGGATTCAGAAACTGGAGAATGCGTGTTAGGAGTGCTCACTGCTGCATAATGGATCACACTTTGTCGTTTATGAGGATCTTGCTGTAATTGAACTGAAATGAATATACCACAATTCAGTAAAATTACACGTACGTAAATGATGAATTTCATTACAGTATTTCACATTTCTAATTTATCTCAAGCCATTTTTAGATTAATAAAAACAAGTTAACATGAAATGTTAGAAACAAAAATCTATACTGAATGCGGGCACGAATGCCTATTGAAGTATTCCTATTAGCACAATAAGAATAAAAAGTAATTCTGAGGTGTGTAAGATCGATTTTGATATTATGGCAGGTACTTGCAGGAGTGGTCACTGCTGCACAGTCGTTCACACTTTGCCATTTATTAGGATCTGACTGTAGTTGAACTGAAATGTATATACAATTTATAAAAATTACATATACACAAATAAATTTTATTACACTACTTGACATTTCGAATCTCTCTCAAGCCATTTTTATAGATTAATAAACACAAGTTAACGTGCAATGTTTGAAAAAATACTGTACTGAATGTGGGCAGGAATGCCTATTGAACTATTCCAATTAGCACATTTTATCGAATAAGACTTGCATTAAAATTATCAGGTGTATAAGATGATTTTTCATATAATGGCACGTTCTTGTCTTTTCTGTGCCCTTAGCAATGGCATGTTTAGTATAAAACCATCTTCATCACTCTATACACTTTCCTTTCAACACACCGATCACGATCCTGAAGGTACACAATTGCTTAATTAAGATAAAATTTTTAAATTGATTTAAATAACTATCACAATGTTTAATAATTAAAACACATTTGAAGACCTGTGTGGAAATTAATAAATATTAAACTTCTTAATATTAAACCCTTTATTTGTAAAATTTTATTAATTTCCTCCTTGGTAGCATATGATTAATACTGTACGGTACAAAACACTTGCAGAAAAACTTATTTAATATTCCAAATTTAAAATATTTCTAATTAAAACAAAAATTTGAAAATAGTCCAATAACTTCAAAATCTAGAATTTTAGTATTTTAGCTTTACTATATGACAGTTTAACCCATAACAATCTACAAGGTATGATCCAAATGTTCGGGTGCAAGGCGGTAAAAACCTTACCCTGAATAGTTCACAGCACCGAATCACATCCACCTTCAAAGTAGTCACCTTGGGCAACGATAAACTTCTGCCAGTGTTCGTATAACTTCTGGTAACCGGGTAAGCACTGCTGGAAGCCATTTTTCGCAAGCTCCCGTAAGGCCTCCAGGGATGCTGCTTTCCCCTCATCTGACGACACAAAACGGCGTCCTTTTAAAGTTTTTTTTTTTTAATGGGAACAGTTAAAAGTCACACCGTGCTGAGTCCGGTGAATAGTGGAGATGTGGAAGCACATTAGTGAGAGTTTTGGCGAGGAACTGTTTTAGCAATTGGGATCGATGTGATGGTGAGTGGTCATGCAGAAAGTGCCAGTCGCCACTCTGCCAGAACTGACGCGATTTACGACGAATGGATTCCCTCAAACGACCGTAAAATGCATAAATAATGCTCTTTGTTAACTGTTCGGCCTTCGGGAATAAATTCTTAATGCACAATTCCTTGAGAATTTAAAAAAAAAAAAAATACCTCCAACATTGCTTTTCCTTTGTTCAGATCCTGCCGGAATTTTTTCGATCGCAGCGAGCCAGGCGACTTCCATGTTGAGGACGCACGCTTAGATTGGATGTCAAATAAATTGCACCACGTTTCGGCACCAGTAATGATGTGGTTCAAAAAACTGGATCCTTGTCGGCTTTGTCGATTAAATCAGCCGATATTGTCATTCGTTCCTCCTTTTGTTCAGTTGTCAACAATAGAGGTTGAATGTGCTGAACACTCTGTGCACGTAGAGATCTTCTGATAGAATGCGATGACAACTTGTCTTTGAGACGTGTGTAGCCTCAGCAATTTATGCAAATTTTTGGCGACGATCTTTTCAAACACATTCAGACAACAACGCAACATTTTCCGCGTTCCGTGAAGTCCCTCCAACGCGTTCATCGTCTTCGATGGATTCTCGACTCTTTAAAACGCCGTTTTCATTCGTAAACCTTGGAATCGCCATGGTAGATTAACCGTACACCTTTCTTAGCATTTCCAACGTCTACATTGGTGTTTTACCTCAGAGTTGACAGAATTTAATGTTGTAGCGCTTTTTAAGAAAAGCCATCTTTCTTATGCCGCGGAGCAAAGGTAACTAACTTCGGAAGATAACAGCTGCGCGTGCGGTTCGGTCACAGGACATGGGCTAAACCAACCTGGTCAGGTAGGAGAGGGGTGGGAGAATGCATTTCAAGGGATTTAACTTTAGGTACTTGCTTTCGTTGTCAGGAATGGGCACAGCCCCCGAATTTTTGGATCGTACCTCGTATAAAACAAAACATTTTCTCAGTAACATTCTACTCCGGTCATCTATTCTTTGGAGATACTTCGTTCGAACTTCAAATCGTTTACAATAAGTATGGTCAATATAATTTAACAGAAATGAAACTTCTCTGAAACCAGCGGAAAAGTAAATCTATGTTGATATTGCAACAGGTTTTTAGTTTTACCAAACCATTTTTTATACGGAATATTCATTTGTATTCCCTTTATAATTCAAATGGTATCATTGCATATGAATAAACATATACACAATGATATCTTGAGTGAACATAATTCATAAAATGCATATTTTTCTCCTGTTAGCAAGTCTCTGAATGAATTTTATAATTGTATCCTGCAATCCATGAAGCTGTTCCTGAATAAACACGTTTATATTCTGGATTAAATAATAAATTCATATTTTTATAATAGTTCTCAATCCGTTAACAGCCTTAATTAAAATCTGTATAATTCACCCTACCTTTTCTAAAATATTAAACTGCACCTGAAAATGTTAAATTAATGTTACATTACTTATGGTAAAGTAATTAACATTCTCAAATACAACCATATTTATGCTAAACTACTACGTTTATATTAATTAGCATCTTCCACTTGTTTTCTAAGATGAACACATTTTATACATATATGCATGTCATGCAAAAATTTAGACAGTACAGAGCAATAACATTTTTATATTCGCTTATTAAAAAAAAAATCCCAATCAGAAATAGGGAGGAGTGAGGTGGAATGAGACGGAGAAATGAGACAGAAGATTTTTCTCTTTATGTATCTTTCTAAACATTTCATCAATCACACACAAGATTGAACTGTGGTAGCCCAATCTTCAGTTGAAAAAGTTAATTGATCTGCACAAAGCTTAGAATTGTATTAAAAAAAACTTCAAGAATCAAAAGTAACTTTATTTCATATACTTTTTATGTTTTCTGTACATTAATGACATGTTTATGTGTAGATGTATTAAGTTTCCATATTTATGTACCATTATGCTGTATATTATCCAGGATTTAAAGTAAGCATAAAACAGTATAGTTTTCTATTAAAGTAGCTTAACGTAGAAGGTAGTGGGGAGGAATGGGACATACCAGCAAAGCGAAGAATGGGACATCTCATATCCCCCCCCCCTTTTAATAAGATTCTTTTTAATAAGAGTAAATTTCTTATATGCAAATTTCACAGGAAAAGTGAGCCAAATATAGTATCTATTTTTTTAATTGAATTTTCACCTTTAATAGCTAACCGTTTACTGACTATGAATTTTTGATAGCATCTGTGACTGACCATCTTTAATCTTCCCATGTTTTTTCTGCGGACTTTCAAATGGATTTATCTACAATCTTTATTAGATTATATATGTAGTCTACAATAGATTATCTGTGTTTTAATATACTTTTTCACACCTGTCCCATACTTCCCCCTTAGTAGGGAGGTATGGGACATATTTTGAAACTTAATTTTTTTTCTTTTAAAATTTGTTTTTGCACATTGTAATATCCACAAACTAAAAACTCAGAAAGCCGTTGATCTTGTATTCTACAAACTAAAAATTTTGTTTGTGTCAAAGTTGATTTTCTGATTTATGTAAAAAGTGCCCCATTCCTTTCCACTATCCCCTACAGTTTAATTTTTTATAACCAAGACTATTTGATGATCATAAAATTTGATATAATTTTTAATTACATTAAGTAATGCAATATTATTACGGTTTGAGGTGCAATTTAAGGGGACAGGTAACCTTCAAACACGCAAAATACCTCCAAGAATTACAGTAACTCTGTAGCTAATTGAGTTTGAATTATAAAATTTAAAACATTAATAAGAAAATGTATATTTTATAAATTAAAATTCTCCAAAAATTTTAACTCATATATAAAGCTTTTCAATTATAAAATATAATACAATTTTTACGAAAGAATTACTCTTGCATGCATTACGCGCATGATTTTTCACATTTGAAATGCTAAAACCAACCAAATTCTTTTAAAGAGTAGAGATAATGTGTCTCAAAGTGACCTATGATTAAAAAAAAAAAATGTAGATCCGGAAAAAAAAAATCGAAATTTCGAGTTTTTTTACGCAAAGTTAGTCAAATTTTAAACTTGTAACTTGAGAAACATAGGTCATTTTGTGCATCTGTATGGTTAAGACATTAAATCAAAATTTCATGAAATTCTAAGCAACCAGTTTTCCGAAATCGTGCGTACAATGACGAAAATCACCGTTTTGAGAAATTTGACTTTAAATATCAAACTTCCCTTTGATCATATAAAAAGGGATCAGACTGTTTTAGACATAACTCCTCTTATAAAGTGCATTTTTGCATGGGGTTTATTTTTTAAATTTCCAAAAGTGTCATATTTAATTATAAGCCAATTAAAAAAAAAAAAAAAAGAATTTTTGAAGGTTATTTTGACACTTTAAAATGAAAAAGGCAGGGCGAACTATTACCACAAATAGCACAATTAGGCAATTTTTTTTGGCAATATAAAACAATCGCTGAAATTTAAGGCAATACACTCACTATTTATATGATCTCCAGTATGCACACGCACAGTCTGGATGGGAGAGATTGGCGGTATGTGTTGGCGATTTCTTGTCGATGGTACACCATTTGCTTCAGTTTGATTGGGAAAACTGTGCGACATTGCAATTTCTGAACATTCGAAATAGTTGGCAGTGTCTTGCCGCCCTGCACTTGGGTCCACTGCAAACCCGCCATAGGCACCAGTTACAGCTGAAGAGCTTCCGTAGGCCCGATCCAAGCTAAACCTTGGACACATACCGGCGACGCTTCCGCCCACCAAGCAGTTGTTGTTCCACTGGCAGACACAATTTTGATTAACTTGTATTCGAGTGTTTTGATAGCGAGGCAGCTGAAAATTAGCAAGCGCCAATTGCTCTTGCTGATGATGCTGTTGCGCACCGTTTATATCATAGGCAGTTGTAGCAGTGGCCGCCTGCCACTCTCCAGAATTAGTGCCTTCAGTAGAAGCTGTAACATAGCTGCCACAAGTTGTCCTTGACGGTGAAGCACTAGCTTGAGAATCAGCTTGATTCATATGAGAAGAAACCTGTAGTTGTAGAGTTTGACATTGTTCTTCTGCTGAACTCTGAAAAATAATTTATCGGTCATTCAGTCTATTTAATTAGTTTTAAACTATAAATCGTTACATGCACAAAAAGATAATTAAGTTTTAATAAAAATATATACAGTGAAACCATGGTAAAACGAAAAATACGTAGACTGAAAAATCGACCATTCAAAAAGAATGTTTTAAAAAACAAATTCATTTTTTTTAAAAGTAATAGCCAGGTTATTCTAATATCTTCCACAAATGTGTGCACGGGTTAAGAAGGTTTCTGTAAAGTTTCACTGTACATGCATATTTTATATATAGCTAAATTAATCCTAATGGCAAAACCAGACTGTATTATAGTAACTTTTATATCCATGCAATTAAAAAAAGCAGGGTTATGTAATAAAATATTTGCACAAATCCGATTTTTATGCAACAAACGAAGATACATGGCCGTCTATGTATGATAATTTCTGAGAAGTGTGATTTCAGTAGTTTTCAGCGATTTTTTGCCTGAATTTATCTTTATCTTAATACATGTCGTGTATAAAAATCTTAAGATAGTATACAGGGCTGTACAAAAGAATCCAAATATGTTTGTGTCTACTGGTTGAAACTTCTGATGGTGAATTTTCAACTAGGTTATGTGTTTTCTTAGTAAACTAAATTGTAGCATACTATATCATACAAATCTATAGGTTATATACAGGGCTGCACAAAATAATTGTAGTACCTTTTTCGGCTATGGCCTGTAATTTCTGAAAACACGTTTTTAAAATGTGTTTTTGCGTTTTCTAAAATGTTTACTTTGATATCTTATTTACCTTATTGCACAGAGAAGGCTTATTAAAGTTAGTGTTGGAAAGTGTTTCATATTCTATGCTTGATGCATAATTTTTCTTTCTTGTACTTTATTCTGTCTTTACAAGAAGAAAGTATTGGATTCGTGAAAAAACTAATTCCGTTTTCGACGGATTTATACATTTTAGAAGATTCCAGAACACGATTTTATTGCTTTTAAAAAATGTCTGTATCTGTATTTGAAAAAAAATTTCTGGACGTTTTATATCAGGAAGTAAAAGACGGAACTTACAAAAACTTGAGATTCTGTTAGACCTTGATATAAATTAGCGCTGATTAGTTTTTGGTGTAAATCGTCCAAGAGGTGTCTCTGCTGTGCTGTATTTTTCACGATTTCCGAAATAGACTATCTCAAGAACTAATACACGTATTTTCCTCAAACTTTAGATTCAGTTAGATGTTGACATAAGTTGTTACTTATTATATTTTGGTATAAATCGCCCGAAAGGTGACGTTGCTATACTGTCTTTTTAACGATTCCCGTGATAGCTAATATCTCAAGATCTAAAGCACGGATTCTCATCAAACTTCAGATTCAGTTAGACCTTGATATAAATTGGTGCCGATTAGTTTTTGGTGTAAATTGCTGAGCAGGTGGGGCTGTTATGTTGCATTTTTCACGATTACCATTATAGATATATCTCAAGAACTAATGTACGGATTTTCATAAAACTGCAGTGAATCTGCAGTTTTATGAAAATCCGTGTTTGACCTCTATATAAATTGGTGCTGATTAATTTTTGTCTAAATCGCCCAAGAAGTGGTGCCTGCTATGCTGTATTTTTCATGATTTTCGCAATAGCTCTCTCTCAAGAAGTAATACACGGATTTTCATTAAACTTCAGATTCAGTTAGACGTAGACGTTCACATAAGTTTCTACTGATTAAGGTTTAGTGTAAGTCGCCCGACAGGTGACGCTTGTATACTGCACTCTCACGACTTCCGCCATAGATATATTTTTAAAACTAATTAACTTTCACCAAATTTCGTATTTTGTTATACCTTGACATAAATAGGTCATTATTGGTTTTGGGTGTATACCTGCCAACAGGTGTCGCTGCTATGTTCTGTTTTTCACGATATCCGTGATAAATATATCTCAAGAACGAACAATTTGTCATTTAATTTTGTTTTCAGACGATTTCATTTATATAGAGGAAATTTTAGGCTTAGTTCTTTCTTGTTAAGTTATTAGTGTTAGAGAAGTTGTGAAAAATTAACTTTACAGAACAAAAAAGGAAAAAAAGAATCTGATTTTACAGTTCCAAAACAGTATCTATCGCAGACGACTTTTAATTTGATGGAATATAAGTATGTTCCACTATTACAGTTTATTAAATAAAAAACAACTGCGACATAAAAAACAGAAAATAATATACATAAATTTCATTAAAATTGTTAAAATGTATGTGAAATTATTTTTACACTATAGATTAAATGAAAATAACAAAATTTATATTCGAAAAGTAAGTGTTTCATTCAATTATAGAAAAATGCTGAAGATTTTAGTCACTAAAAATGCATCATTTTAACAACGATATATTTCAAATGTCACGCTATTTGTCAATTGCACTTTCCCGTTAGATGATTTCTGTCTTTTTTTGCAACATCAGAATAACCGGGTTTCCACCGTTATAGAAAATAAATTAAAAAAAATCCCTGACGGCTCGGCTTACAGGCACAGGTAGATTTCGAAAACACAGACCGTGGGGCACCTGTTTGTTGGGAATTGCTGAAGAAATTACCTTTTTGTCATGATGCTTCATTTGGGAACGCCCATTTCGAAACCTAACTTGTTTGCAGGCGGAGCCGGCAAGAATTTTTTTTTTTTTGCACTATAAGGGTTGGTCCTTTAAAAAACTTGCAAGTATAAAATGTTAGATAATATTAAGAGGATTTATAATAAATTCAAGCGGATTTAATTTCTTGTGAATTGACAAAGTTAAAACCCCCTTTTCCACCCTTTGGGGGCCATTTTTAATGATATCAAAAATCTGTCATGCATAAATTTTCGGCCCTTTACCTAGAAGTAATAATAACTTTAAACGGATTAGATACGCATCATAATTAAGAAATTATGGCATTTTTTCTGTTTTCACAAAAAGCACCCCCCCGTCCCCCCCCCCTTGGTTCGATTTTGCCCATTAACGAACTTGGCCGAGATTTTATGCCCCTTGATTTTATGTATCAGTTTGGAAGAGATTTGTGCAGAATTATTGCAGTTATCGTGTCCATAAAAAAGTGACATAGATAGATAGATATAAAAAGCTTTGAACTGGGGATGGTTTTGGGTTCTGGGATTCATGATCGGCGTAGATCTGCAAAATTTTTAAAAAAATTCCAACTTAGGAGAGAATGTAATAGGTAGTAATTCTTGCGAAATCTACCTAAAAGGAAGAAAAATATTGAGTCAAGCATAGATTACGCAATAATTACCAACACTTCCAGAATACTATAACGAAACTTTATCATTTAATAAAGGTGAGAGAAGATATTTAAGTAAATAATTTCGTAAAAAGCATTACATAAAAACAATTACTATCTAGCAATTACCGTCCATAGCCGAAAAAGTAGTTGAATGGATCTGTGAAGTTCTGTAAATGATCTACAGATTGGTATGTAACCTGTTATCTATAACATAACTATGCGAAAATTTAGTTTAGTTACAAAACACATCACGCACTTGGCACTTTCTACCTTTAGCAATTTTCGACAATAAACGGAAGCGTACTCGAATTCTTTTGTACAGCCCTGTATATTATCTACAGATTTTAATACATGTCTCATAATATGGTAAAATTTAATTCAAACCAAAAAACTCATTACACTATCAAAATACACTTCTAGAAATTACCATCCATAGCCGGTAATGTATCCAGTTCTTTGCGTAGCCCTGTATAATATGAATTTATTTTGTTCTACAAACATATCTTAGTACTAAATATAATTCAACTCGAAATTACATAACTGAATTAAAAACCACCTTTAAGCAATTCATGCCCGTACAGTGTAATGCTTACAAATTATTCTGTGTTGCCCTGTATATGATCTATAAAATTTGTACATACCACGTAGTATGCAATTAGTTAAACTTAAAAACTCATACAATAATTGAAAACACACTTCCAGCAATTATTACTAATATAATAAGCACTGTAACTGAATTTCTCTGTGTGTCCCTGTAAATTAACGGTAACTGTCACGCATGTCATACTGTACAGTAAGCATCTTGTAGTACACCTCAATTACGTATATGATTACGTTTCATTATGTTTGAAATAGTGTAACATTTTAAAATGCGGTTCAAACATTTTTTTACCATAGATTATTTTAAAACCAAATTATTTGAGTGATCCTGTAAATAAATGAAAAATGACTTGCACACCATATTCTGCGTAAAACATGTTTTAGTGGACTTGATAAATCCATATCAATATCATTATGTTTTAAATAGTGTAACACCATTAATGTACACCACAAACGCTTTTTCCCCCATTCATCGTAGTGTAGCAAAATTCTTTTGAATGTCCCTGTAATGCGTTATAGATGCTGTATATTATCTACAGATTTTTTTTTACACGTCACATATGGTAAAATTTAATTCAAGCAAAAAACTCATTACACTATTGAAAACGCACTTCTAGAAATTACCATTCCTAGCCCGCAATGCACCCAGTTCTTTGTGTAGCCCTGTATATTATTAATTTATTTATATTCTACAAACATCTTAGAAAAATAAAATTCCGCACAAAATTCCGAAAAAGATTTAAAAACCTCGTTTATGTGATTTACGACTCATACGAATTAATGCTTACAAATTCTTTTGAGTAGCCCTGTATAGTACGATCTGTGGTATTTTTACACATTATGTAGTATGCTAAGAGTTACACTTAATAAAGCATACCATAATTAAAAACGGTTTCCAGCAATTATCGCTAATACGAAACATTGTAACCGAGTTACTTTGTGTGCCCCTGTAAATTAACGATGGCAAGCATGCACGTCATATTCTACATCTTGTAGTGCACCTCAATTACGTATATCAATTTCATTTTGTTTAAAATAGTGTTGTAACATTATTAAATTACGATTCAAACATTTTCTCGCACGCCATTATGTAACCGAATTCTTTTGAGTGGCCCTGTAAATGAATGATAAGTGATTTGCGCATTATATTCTAAATGAAAAATGTTTTAATGCACTTTAGATATGCATGTCAATTTCATTATTGTTGAAATAGAGTAACATCATTAAAATACACCGCGAACGTTTTTTCCCCCAATTGAGGGTAATGTAAAAGGATTCTTTTGAGTGCCCCTGCAGATGAACTATTAATGCTACACATTCCATTTTCAGTAGAAAACATGCTATAGTAAACGTCAAAAACATGCGTCAATTGCGCTAATTTTGAATCCATAATTAAAAGTTTTAGTTCTTTGCCTTCCTGAAAAGTGACTATTTTCATATTCGATAGTTTGACATGGTACAAATGATTCAAAAAGTAAAAAAAATACAAAAATTTAAGGCGAAGTATTGAATTTGCCGTATTCGACACTTTGACATGGTCATTTTTGAAAAAAGGTGCATATTCGATAGTTTGAAATTTGCATTTTCTAAATTTCAACTAAGTTCTAAGTAAGCTAGAAACGTTACGATTTTGCAACGTACGTGTCATGCATAGTATAAGAGAACGGCACAGAATATGAAAAATGCATTTTTTCACTTTCGATAGTTGGACATGGTACCGACGAAACCATTAATGAAACATTACCAAAACACCAACTGAAACTTGAAATTATGATTTAGGAAGTAATTTATTGACAACGAAATTGTAACCCCAGCACAATGAATATAGATATTAAATACTTATATAAAAGTAGAAATTAAATTAAAAATTGAATGAAATAAATAGAATGAATGAAATGAAATTTGTGGAATTTATACAGAATTATCATGTCCCAAATGCATAAATTCCACAAATAAAATGAGTGGTTTCATCTTCATATTAGCATTAAAATTGCTAAAGAATATGAATTTGGGACGACCACTCAATGACAATAACCTTCTAATGAAAAATAAAGACTTAAAATTCATAAAACAAATACAAAACTAATACAATACTTAAAAAGAGAGAAACCTTACCCTTAATTATAAGAGAAGAACTTGATAATAGATCTCCAAATACCATAATCTACGCGATGAATGTGGATTCCTGCTCACAACACTAACCAGATACATGAAGACAAAGGCAATGAATTGCAAAAAATTATTTTCTATATGTTGCCAAAACATTTTTAGAAGATTACAAACCCTGTTGCCAATTTAGAAAATGAATTACTTTGATATATGGAATTTTTTAAAGCATCACAAACCATTGTGCTGCCATCTATGATTTTGAAAATGAACTACATGGATATATTGAATATTTTAAAGCAAACAAGCCATGGTACTGCCATCTATGATCTGAATATGTAGTGAATATACAATGGAAAAATCTATATTAAAAATGAATTCATTCTATCTTAAGTGGTATTAAATAGTTAATATAAATGAAATTAAAAATAAAATAAATATTTAATTAATAAATATATATGAAATTAAATATAAAATGAATAATAAATCCAATTACATTAAAGTAAAAAATGATGTAGTAATGATTAATTAAAATACTAAAAGTGAATAAAGACGCTATGGAGTTAAATTTAATATTAAACATATGATACAATAGGTTAGGGAATAACATTAATTTAAATTAATACATATAATTTTAGCATTTAAGAAAGTATTACATTATATTAGAATATGATATTGTCCACCATAGGCATAAAAGTAAATACAATTAATCAATAAACAATCTTAATAGTAGTGAATAATACATTTAAATTAATTAATGAAGATTTAAATATAACTACAGTAATTCACATATAAAAGTACTACATCTAAGTCCATTATAAAATTTGTATTAGCAAGCGTATGTGTAAATCAAAATTCTTTTTTTTGTAAAATAAATTATGCGTTTTTTCCATACAACTCCGCCACACACCTCCTCAATCCATCATTATATATATATATGTGGTATTTTAGCGAAGATAATATTACTTAATATATTAAAAATTAAGTTAGATAGGAAGATAATTTAGAATAAAAATATGTATAAATGATTCTATATCATATACATATTCTCCTCTTCGACAAAATGAAAAAAAATATTAAAAAAGACTACGCTGGCTCAATGTGCAATGTATATATATTTTTACACAATATTAAATTTCTGAAATAGTTAAACGATTGGACAAAACATTCAAATTAAATATTAACAAATAATCCATGTGCGAAAGTTTTCGTAAAAAAGTTATGAGTTTCTAAACAGCTTGACTCACCACATAACTCATTGTTTGATTACATAAGCAAAATTAAATGCAAAATACGCTGTACTATGTATTCCTTATTTTAATTAAGTTTGATAAGAAAGAATAATTTTATTTACGATAAGGGCTTAATTTGCGCCGGAACCCACCGGAGCTCAGCTCCGGTACTTACGTTTTTAGTAAACATTCAAATATTGTCCAGAATTCACCGGAACACTGCACTCTGGAGCCCAGTGCAATAACGCTTCCAAAAAATTAATCCTAAACTACCCTTCCCCTTCCAATCTTTTGCCTTTTTGCATCAAAACACTTATAAGTGACGTAAGATGTCGCTCATGTAAGAGATGAAGATGAAACATGCTCGATTTTTATAATCAGTCTTCGGGTTTGGGCAAGCTCAAGCTGTCTTAAAATCAAAATTTATTTCCATTTCAAATCATTTTAATGCTATTTTGATAAGAATAAAGAGTGAACAGAAAGTCATTTTTTCTATTCTGCATAGCTGTGAACTATTTATTTTTTGGTGTTAACAATATTTCCAAATCATAATCCTGAGCTTATTTAATCGCAGAATTCTGTGATTAATTAATATTAGGCAAAGGTTTCTAATTGGAAGTAGTAATAACTAAAAAGTTGAAAAGCTATGTATATGCAGATCGATGTATTTAAAATTTTTATTTTGCTAAATAAAAAAACAATGCTTTAAATTTAGAAAAATAGTGTGAAATATAAATATGAAGATTAGAGTAACGGCGGAAGAGGGGGGGGGGTACGCTACGGGTGTTAGAACTGCTGAATATTAGGGCTCCGGTACTTTTTTTCAATAGAAATTAAGCCCTGTTTACGATGGAAGAATTTCAATATCAGCCGGTAGATGGCGCCAATATACTGGATTACCTCAAATCCTCCGTACGAAAGAAATCACCGCTATTTCTGAAAAAAAAGTGCTTACAGAAAAAATGTTTACAGAAATTTTGATATACATGTTTTATATGAAATAGTTTTTGAAGGTTTTAAGCAAAAATTAAACTATTTAAAAGCTTAATGTGCTTTTACAAATATTTTAACAGCAGAATCTGATGTAACATAGGTTTTTCAATAAGCCTAACATGGCGTTTAACTAGGGTCGATTTGCAGACCAGAGTGGTCGCGACCGGAATCGTTAGACACTTTCTTGCCTTCGGATTTTATAATAAGTAGATGGAGTATCATAGTTAAGATTTATTCCAACAGAGCGAAAAACGCCGGGACCAGGACTCGAACTTGGGTACTTTGGCTTACCGTGCCAATGCTCTTCCTACAGAGCTATCCCAACGATTTCCGGTCTTTCATGTTTTCACTCTTATTTGTAGGACAAGGCTGCAACTGCAGTGCTAATCTCATTCATTCGAGCTATAACTGTAGAATTGTACACGATGAATCTGAAATAACACGCAACTCCCGTATACCATGCAATTATGTCATAATGAACAGAGAAAAGTATTATTCCTAGAATTTACCTAGTTAGAGGGGCCAGTTTGCCCATGCTATACTCAAGTCTTGCTTCTGGAAGAAGCCCAATCCTGCTTTATGGCCCAATATGCATTTTTTTCTAAAGCAGATAGTGTTTTTTTGCCATAGTACAGAAAATGTGCACCATAAGAATTCCAGGTTCAGTGGTTTACTCCCCCCACACCCCCCGTTTTCACATACTACCGCCAAAAAAACACATTCGATTACCTCAAATGTATATGAATATATAAATACATATTTAGATAAATCTTCTGTCTAACCTCATCCTTTTCTATAAGTATAAAATATTGTTTATAACTTTTCTGCACCGCCTGATTATTACACATTGTTGTGGAAAACTACTTCATTCGCGGCGCACATTGGTGTGGCCAATGTTTGTCTTGTCATTTTAGAATGAGTATTTCACCACTGCAAAATTAGATTATATAACTAATTTTGAGGTACAATGCCACATTTCATCATAATTAACTATGCTTCAAATGAGCATTTTTCAGAAAAGTTTTAGAAAATTACTTCTGCTTAATTTTTTTTCCTAAAGGAACATCAAATTAAAATTGACATAAAATAAATATTTTATACCATGGAGTTCATTTTCTTAGTAGAAAGTATGTTTCTTTGAATCATGTTTTGAGACTTTAATATAATAGTTCAATAAAAAATGGCTATTTTTCATTCAAATACCAACATATAAATAAAATAGGCTTATGTTATGAAAAGTTTATATAAAAATGTAAATTAAAATCAAAATCTTAAAATTTACTGAACAATCTATATTTTAACTGTTGTACATCATAATTAAACAGTCTAGACTAAAGGGGAAAAAAATCCTAGAACCAGTAAGTTTAAATCCCGAATTTTACTACAACAATGAAAACATTACTTAGTAAAAGTATTTGTCCTTACCATGAAAAAAAAAAAAAAAATGGTATCCACTCATATCCCCCCCCCCTATTTTTTACCTATTATTTTGTTTTATACTCGGGATATTATTCAAGTGATTTATACAATGTTTTTCGAGCTCATATTTGATTAAAAAAACCCAGTTTTAATCTTTGTATATTTTCAAAATGACTGTCTTGAAATTTGATTGTTATTGAGATTCAATACCGGAAAACATCTAAATATAGTTTTTGTACTTACCAGTTTTCATAAGGGAATATTTAAAAAATATTTTCCGCGTGTAATGGAATACAATAGGGTAATTTTGAATTTTTTAAATAGGTTTATTTCTCATAAGACAAAATAAAAATGTAAACAATAGGATATATGTATGTTATGCAATACAATTAACTATTTCTCGTTTTTAGTTTTTCTCAAAACATATTTCTAATTAATGACTATTTTTCATATTATATTCATCTGAATATAATATTATTAAGATTTAATGCAAGATTAACAGCATACAATCACATGAAAAAAAAAAATCAGATTTCTTTTTTGTTTGGTGGTGGGAGGGGGGCACGAAAATAGAGAAATATTGGATAATTTGTGTATGGATCAGTAAAATAAATACCATAATTTAACCAATAAGATTCATTAGAATAATAAACATATCTAAAGCAGGGGTCTAAAGAGTTAACCCTCTGACCGTCTGAGGGCTTTCCTGCATTTTCAAAAAGATTTGTAAAACTGAAAATAATTTAAAAATTCTTTTTTTCTAAAACACACTTCATATCGCTTTATTTTATATATATCTTAAAATGCAATTTTGTTAAAAATATTTTTCTCTAGAGCCGATGCAAATTGTTTTTGGAAAACTTAAAAATACGGCCAAAACGCCGTTTGAAATGTATCTGAAATGGGAGCTCAGGCGGACTGAAACTTTCTAACAAAAAAAGGAATAAAGTATTTCAATTCTCCGATTTGAAGAAAAAAAAATTATAGAAACTTATTTTTGAATGTTTAATGTCTTTGTTAATTGTTAAATTTTTGCATTGTCTTTTTCATATCGGTATGCTTAAAAATTGTTCTGCCGTAAGACTTCTGCCACAAGATTCTTAGTTTGTTTCATATCTATATTCTGTATTAAGTTAACTAGATTGAACCACAGGCACAGCTGTTCCAAAATAATGCCCCTCCGTAGGTTTCTTTCGGCCGACACTCATATCTTAGTATTTCAAGCTATACCTCAGAATTTTCAAAGATAGGAGGAAGGGAGGCAACCCTTCACTGCACTCATCCTGCGTACACCCAAGAGTAAGTAATTTTTGGAGAATTATGTTTTGTGAAAGCCAATTCTTTAACTACTTACTGCACCGAAAATAACTGAGTAAGCGAACTTGTACAATTTGAACACACGTTCTATGCTCTAATCAAGGTACTCCTTTTAATATAAATTAATATTAAATTTAGAGGAAGAGAAAGTATTTCAAACACCTTTCACCTTCGCGCAGCTTGTCCCTAATGGGACCTTGCGTCATTAAACCCTATACAACCAACCAACCACCTTTCACCTGTTTGAAAACATTCTCTGATTGTGCTGGCATATATAAAGATACAACTAATGTAGAACAATTTAAGAAACACATGAGGTGCACGGAAGTGCCTTGCACCGCCCTCTTCCTATTTATTTTAAAAATTTTAAGATGTTTTTTATAAGCTAGGTTATTACAAATTTCTTTGTTTCCATAGACAGGAAAGGCCATTAGCCCACCATGGAATTTGAAAAATTAAAATTCTTTATTTCTAATGATTGTGATAAAAAGCAAATTCGTTATTTCCAAGTGACTTAAAATAATTAAACACCAATATAACTGAAGATATGTGATTGTAGCTCTCGGCCTAGATTTGTACTTTTTTTTTTTTTAAACTGCATCACGAAACTGCATTTATGAAATTAATTGGCAAGCTTAAATTCCAGCCGGAAGAGGCCGATTTAAAGGTTTAATATTTTGCATTTCTGTATTGTTTATTTTAAATTCTTAAGCGGCGGGTATCTTCCATTGTAATTAAGATTGTTATTTTTTGTTCAAACACTCAATTTTGAAAAAAAAACAGATAGAAACTAATATTTCTCAAGTGTGTTGCATATTTTATATCATGTCTCTTGTTTTTAATTTCGATACGATTGCTAAAAGTTTTCGTACAGACCAGGAAGTATCTGAAATATTTTAGTTGAAGTTGATTTGTATTTTTTAATATAAAAAATATGTGTGTAAAATATTTGAAAGATTTAGATTAAGAAAAAAAAAATCAGTCTTTGTCCGTTCATTCGGCTTGGCAATTAAAGAAACAGCAATTCTGCTCGATTAAAAAAAAAACCGACATGTGGAATTCTGTTTGTGGTCGACAAGGCATATCCTTTGTTACCAACCTTTCAATTTAAAAAAATTAAAAATCAGAAATAATATATAAGTTAATAAATCACATTGAATCAAAAAATCATTTTTCTTCAAGTTCAAATTTTATTAAACTAACACCCCTCGCTCTTAAAGATTGACACATCTGTTCAAAATCCAAGGAGGAGCGATTCTGCTGCCACTTATGCTTATATAGCAGCAAGAATTCTCACCTAGATGCGCTCATAACAAATTCTAGTGGGCTACTTACGTCCTGACAACATTCGAATTGGTATATCGAGAAGAACAAGATGACGTACGACAGCCACCGCATCTGAAAATTAAAAAAAATGTTGAAATGAGATTAGAAGAAAAACAGATATTACGAATATTTTAATGGGTAAACATCACTTTGATTCGTCCATAATTTAGATTTGTGTGTGTGTGTGTGTTTAAAACACGACAATCATTTTATTAGTTACAAATTGACATCAAAAGTGAAAGGGCAGTTTCGGTGCTATAGAAGCAGAGCGTCCTAGTGTGTAATCGTTAAAGGATACATTAACACGTTCGCTGCCATCTTCAATCTAAAATTAGCTATTCGCACCGGAAATTTTAAAAGAAGAATTATTATGTAATCATGAAATGTCTGTATTAAATCAAGTAAATATTGCTATTCGTTTTTTCTGGTGTGACTTCGAACTTTCTAAATAAAATGAAAATTCCGGCATTTTTAGCTTGGCAGCGAACGTGTTAACTGTTGACAAAAATTGTCGCATGAATATTGTGACCAGTCTCAAACTGCTTGATAGAAAGATGAATAAAAGGATAGATTAACTCATAGAATACTGTTTCTGGACAAAATTTTTTGTACAGATCTATTATAATTAAGGGTACATACACTTTTAGTTCGAAAATGACGTATTTGATCATTTCGACAAGTACCAAAACTCAAATAGTATGAAATTAAGATTTTCCTTTCTGCCTATAGTGTGTATTCTTCAGTATTCCACAGGAAAAATGTTCTAAATACAAAAATAATTTTACAAATTCATATCACTCATACGTGAATGAAAATCATTAAGTGCTTCGCGCAGGATAAAGCTGAAAATTATGCATATAGAAAACAATTATTTGCCAAAATAGTATAAACACACTTCTCTAATCTTAATACCAAAAATACACAAAAGTATTGTTTAAAATTTAACATTAACACAGAATTTCAAATTTTTTTAAAGAAATTCATATTTTTCCCAGTTCAAAAACATTGTTTTTTCGTTTCAACATGTGGATTATGAAGTTACACACATGTGGTTTAATTTAAAACTGTAGTTCATATAGTTTGAGAATAGTGCGCGGAAATTCAAAATTAACCGATGAGTAAAATATTCCTAAAGTTTTAATGTCTAATTGCCTTCAATTATACATGATTATGACTCAACAAATAATGCAGATTTTGGAAGGATTTTTGAAACAAAGGTTACAATAACAAATTTCAGCATGAACTTAATACAAGCATAATAGCCGAGTTACCATAAAAGAAAAATAGTCAAAGTTTGGCGACTTTTCCTTCTTTTAACAGATTTTTAAAAATCTGTGCGCGAGTGAAGAATCTTAGCAGATTTTTCACATAGTATTACGGCCCGATTACCGACGGGATCACACTTCCACCAGAAAAAATTAAATAGAAATTTGTCTTATTAAACTCATTCATGCAAAACTTACTGCCATGAATAAGGAAAATTACTTTTATTTTTTACTGGTGGAAGTGTGACCCGTTGGTAATCGGGCCCTGCGTATAGGATTATGTCTTACTGGGTATTTTCGTACTTTTGACCCCCCCCCCTCTCGCCTGAGGAAACTGTTTCGGAACGGGTTCCAAAATTAAAAGGCTTAAATAAAAAAATAACCAAAATCAAAAAGTACAATGATAGGCGGTTAGAGATTGATCTCAGATATTCTTTGACGAACCATCTATTTAAAAATATTGGAATGCAAAATTTGAAAACACTGGCATTAGTTTAACATTAGCTTACGAGTGTGTTCGCGACTAGTGTACGTTCTAAAATAGTCAATTTCCATGTGTCAGTCACTAGAAATAGCCATATCACACTGCTACGATATTTTCGGCGCCATTAATTTAAAAGCGTAATATTTGCGTTATTTAACAGCAGAAATTTGCAATTAAGAGCAAGATAACTCTTCAAAATTACTGGTGCCAATATATCGAAGTTGGCATCCATGGAAATTGTACACGTACGAAAGAGTAACTCGTAAATAGTACACGTTACTGAATATACAATCTTTGTGTTATTCATAAAATTTATTTTCACTTTAATTTTAATGGGTATTGTAAATTTAAAAAGTTCTAGTTAGTTTTATTTTTATTTACATTTTAATTACAACTACTACTATAATAACCAATTTTTACTATATACAATGCAGTAATTCGTGACTTTCGGGCCTATAATAGTATAATCAAGTTCAATTCTAATCCCGATTTGAATGTATAGGAAAGTTTTGTGCTAATATTTTATCTTTCTCCGACGGTCTCGTCGACCGTTGGCATTTTTTTTTATTGTCGCGAATTTGGGGTGGGGAGGCAGTTTCAGAACGTTCTTGAGGGATGGGGGGCAAAAAATTCTTTCAATCTTGAACACAGCTAAAAAGCAATCTATTGTTTTATGTTGCATATATTTTAAAATTAGCCGAAGATATTACATATTGATAATAAATATGTATCGCTTTGATAATACTCCAATTGCAACTATCCTTAGCAAATATCAGATAGTGGTTTTTGTGGTAAACGTGTCTTATAACAATGTTGCTATTTTAATTGGATTTTAAAATTAGTTTCTTTAGTGCAATTTGAGAAAAAAAAAAGTTCTGGGATTACTGCTATACTTTAAATCAAATTCTCCGATAGGGTGAGGCAACTGCCCTCTCCCCTAACATCCTCCAAATGGCCCACCTTGGAGTAGTGAAGTGCCATTTATTCCCTTATCTTTCACTCCGAACGAAGACTGACGAACAATGACGAGTTTTACTGCACTTCCACCACACATTTTCTTTAGAGATCTCATTTTTGTTGGTAACTCAAAATGAAATACAAGGTTCGGATGATAACAAAATGAAAATTTAATGATAGACAATGTAAAATTTTTCTAATGAGGAGAACGTTTCTGAAGGAGACTACCTTCAATTTCTACGTAATTAAGATGTCATACGGCTGTAAAAAATTAGTACAGCCTCAATGAAAAATTGAGTATAAGAAGCCCTCCCCCTTCCACTGTTCAATTTGTTAAAAATTAATGTAGAGTATTTTTCGAACAGTGAAAATGAACAACAGGCTCAAATATCACTATAGAAATGAATGTTTCGGCTGCTAATTAGAAAATTTATTTTTATACTATTTTTTCTGTAATAAATACTTACGTTTACACAAGAACAGCTCAAAAATTTGAAATATTGCTTGTTCACAGATTATTTTAATAAACCTGTGTTCGTACGGATTATTTTAATTCTCTTTTGTTCGTAAGGATTCTTTTACACTTACTTTTTACTTTCTTCACAAGAAAGTATTGGATTCACGAAAATTTTCGACTTCCGGTTTTCGACGGACTTACACATTTTAGAAGGTCCTGAACACGATTTGACGTTTTTAGAAAAATGTCTGCGAGTCTGACTGTATGAGACAAATTTTGTGGGCACTCTTATCTGAAGAACTAATGCACGAAATTTAATAAAACATTCAGTTAGTCCTTGATATAAATTATGGTGCTGATTAGTTTTTGGTGAAAATCGTCGAATAGGTGGCACTGCTATGCTGCATTTTTCACGATTTCCGCAATAGTTTTATCTCAAGAACTAATGCACTTAATTTCATCAAACTTCAGATTCAGCAAGACCTTGACATAAATGGACGCTAATTACGTTTTGGTGTAGATATCCCAACAGGTGGCTCTTAATTTTTACGATAGCTATATCTCAAGAACTAATGCACTTAATTTCATCAAATTTCAGATTCTTTTAGACCTTAAGCTAAATAGACACTGCTTACGTTTTTTGTGTAAATAGCCCAACATGTGGCTCTGTTATGCTATTTTTTTATTAACACGATAACTATATCAAGAACAGTGCACGGATTTTCATGAAATTTCAGATTAAGTTAGACGTTGACTCAAGTTGTTGATTAGGTTTTGGTCTAAATCTCCCAACATCTGTGGCGCAGCTATGCTGCATTTTACAGGATTTACACGATTCTAGCAATAGTCAGCACAAGAACTAATGCCCGGAATTTAATAAAACTTTAGATTCAGTTAGATCTTGATATAAATTGGTTGCCGATTCTTTTAAAAGGATGCGAAACTTGCGTGAGATAGAAGAAAGTTTTGGGATTGACACATTCTATTTGTCATAACCTGTATTTGTATAAATAAAATTTCGCTGTGTAACCAAATTCGAATAATTTTTTATAATTAACAGTTTTCTAGAATCTTCATGCATGTAAATCTAAAATTATATGCAATTCCGCCAAGACTTCAGAGTTATACTAGATTATTTTTTAACAGAATTATTGAAATTGCTAAAGAAACTCGTTTATTTGGCAAATGGGTGAAAGATGGCCAGACCAGGATTCGAACGAGGGATCTTTCAGCTGACTCATTGCTCTACCAACTGAGCCATCTCGGACGAATCTAGAATTCCCTCCCCCTTCCCCCAGTTAACCTTATAGAAAAATTATGTTAAAATTAATCTAGTGTAATTACGTATCCAGTTCCGTTATATGTGAATTCTTTTGAGCCGATTCAGATACAAAACCAGATGTTCTGATCTGTAATGTTAATTGGATAAATTAAGTCCTCCAGATTCGTCCGGGATGGCTCAGTTGGTAGAGAATTTGTAGATTCAGCGAAGAGATCCCTGGTTCGAATCTTGGCCCGGACATTTTTCGCCCAGGTGTAAAATTACAAATTAATACGAATTATGCTTAAATTTACAAGCGTTGCAATTTGTTTTACAACTATTAAGAATAAATGTGCAAAAAACATTGACTTTCCAGGGTTAAAAGTGGCTATGATATACACTCGCGCAGTTTTTATTAATCGGTTATAAAAAGGAAAAAAGTCGCCAAATTTAGGGGATTTTTCCTTTAATGGCAACCTAGCCATTGTATTAAGTTATTCGTTCGGCACGGGCTTGAAAATCGCGCCAACTAAAAAGTCGCCAAACTTATGTTTATATGTTTGCGTGAGTATAAAGCATCTGTTCCTTAAAAGTTCCTGAAAAATTCAAATAAGTCAAAATCAATTGTTTGTATCGATAATTTCAGTTTGGTACAATTTATCTTACGTGGCCTAAGCCTGAAAGACAAATTTAATGCCGATTACCAATGGGATAGCCATTTTCATTCTTTCTGCGATAATTTGGTAGTTAAAATGTATGGGGTGTACTCTTTTTTGATCGACTGTACATGAAACAACTATTTTATTTATCAGTTAATTATGACCGGTAACTGGAGTCCTACACATGTGAGGTTGTACCCGAGCCGAACCCAAAAATCCTGCTGAAACCGTAACTCTACCCGTAAAAAATATATATTGCACCCGAACCCAAAAAAAATCAGACTAACACGGAGTAAATGAAAAATTATTCCATATTTTAATACAATTATAGAAAGTAGTCAACAGGTATAGGTCTAATGCAATTGTTTATATAAAAATTAACCTATACACTCAATATTTAAATTTATTTTCATTTTATAAATATTCAGAACACTTGAAACATCTGGTCAACCGGACCCAACAGCGAAGCATTCAGTCAACTTTCAATGAAAAATATTAGCGTCAACCGGACTATCCAGCGTCTCCGGTAAAATATCCTGCCAGATGAAGGATTCTACCTTTAACTAGGAAGGCAGAAATGTAGTACAGGAGAAGCACGATCTCAGAGTTAAGATTTATAAAATCAATAAATATGCTATTTAAATCCGATTAAATTGTACAAATGAATTACTTTAAAAACTGAACGACAGAAGTCTAAAATAATTCAGGTTTCAAAGAAATAAATTTTCTAGGAATAGATGCTTTACACTCACGCAAACATATAAACAAGTTTGGCGACTTTTTGGTTGGCGTGATTTTCAAGACCGTGCCAAACGAATAACTTAATACAATGGCTAGGTTGCCATTAAAGGAAAAAATCCCCTAAATTTTGAGACTTTCCCTTTTTATAACAGAATAACAAAAAAAAAAAAAAAAAAAAAACTGCGTGAGTGTGGCATCATAGCCGAACAAACTTTGCTTCGCTAATGAGTCGCTTTATTGTGTCATTTTCTTAGTGTATTGCAGATAATTTATTCATACGACTTAGTTGAGAGAGTTATCGTGTGTGCAGGTTTATCAAAAATGCATTTATGACACAGATGCAAGATTAAAACATGAGTACACATATTAGCTGAACTATATTTTTCTTTTGTCAAAATAAAAAATTTAAACAAACATGCAATAAGAGATTACACTAGTCATGCGAAGAAAAGTTAAAGGAAATGTTAAATCTATGAAAAGGTCATTTTCAAATTTCTCTCTAATTTTAACATTTTTAAATGCTTTTTAGATTAGGATAACTGAGGTTGATTTCTAATGCTGTGAGTCGTTTCTTTTTCGATTTCTGTTTAGTTTTTTATATAAAAAGGTAATTTCACATTTAGAACCGGATCCAAATTAAAATATCCGCTTATAAAAATACTAACGAAAATCTAAAAAGTAAAAACGCACGACGTTAGAGATCTACTTCAGAAATACTATGCAGAAAAAAAAATTGCGAGCGAGAAATTTGAAAATAACCTTCCCATAGACTTAAAATTATCTTCAGCGTTTCTTTCCGTGATTAAGAGCCTACAATAGTCACGCGAAGAAACGCTCACGCTAATGTTAAGTCTATGGGAAGGTTATCGCGCGTTTTCTCGCTCGCATTTTAATATATTTAAATAATTTTTTTTTCATAGGATAGCTGAGACCAATCTACAACGTTGTTAGTTTTTACTTTTTCGATTTCTGTTTTAGTTTATTTCTGAGGACCAACTCAATAGTTGGATCCGGTAAAAATCGAGTTGTTGTGTCTTTTAAACTCTTATAAAATCGATACCAGCAAAATTAAAAAAAATTTAAGAACTAAGAACGATAGCTCAGGGTTTAAGCTTTCCAAAAATGCTTTTTATAATTCTACTGCAATTACAGCGAGTATAATCACGGGATAACTTTGAGAAAAATTGAGAAAAAAATGTGAATTATATGCGGACTGCCTCCAATCGGGTACGCCCACTGGTATTCTGTGATTGGACAAAGCATTCTCTGAACTCTGTAGATACGCCCCTCGGAAAAACCTCACCGCGATAATGGCTATATGTTTTTCTGATATATATATATTTTTTTCTGTATGTATATCCACGCAAAACTTTAGAAGGGATACTCAAAATTTAATACTTTTTTCTTTCTTTTGATGGAAAAGTATATCTTTCCAGTTGACTGTAAGCAATAAGTTTATTTTTCTGAATATTTACATTGCTTTTTTCTTTACTTTATAAATTTTAACGTTCGTAACAATTGACTAATAGCCCCAGAGCGGACTTGGGGAAACTCCAGGGGAGGGGGGAGTGTTCATTGGTTAAGTATAAAAGGGGGAGGGTTAGCCCCCCCCCCCTTGAATTTGATAAATGAGTTTTTCATGCAGAATTATCCAGTTTTCTTCAAATTTTGTACATAGGTTCATCGTGATAAGGTACTTTTCTGATTAGATTTAGGAGTTCATTGGTTAAGTATAAAGGGGGGGAACGGGGCCTAACACCCCTTACTTTAGATAAGTGGGTTTTTCATGCAGAATTATCCAATTTTCTTCAAATTTTGTATATAGGTTCATTCTGATAAAGCGCTTTTCTGATTAGTTTTGGGGGTTCACTGGTTAACTATAAGGGGGGAGGGGTTTGATTCTCCCCTTAATATATTGTCGATTTCTTTATTTTTCGAGGGGCTTATTTCAAATTCTTTGAAATAAGAGTATAATATACAATTAGTGTGAATAACCTGTGAGCTCAATGCCCTCAGTTTAACTGGGCAGTTTTCCTTTTGTATTTCTTTCATTTACAGTGCCACTCCAAAGTATTCTTTTACATGATGATCTACGGGGGAAAACTATTTGCAGCATATTTTAATTATGTTACGCCATTTCAAATATAATGAAATGGATATACATTATTGAGGTTTACAAGAAGACACTTGTTATGCGAAAAGCATTTATCATTCTTTTACAGGGACACACAAAATATTTCGGGTATAATACTGTGTCCGAAATATTGCTTAAAAGCCATAATTGGAAGTAGGACTTTAGTTAGGTATGCGTTTAACTAAATTTTTGAATGCTATGAGTTATGTATAAATGCTACAGATCATATACAGGGCTAAACAAAAAAATTTGTAAGCATTACGGTGCAGCAGCGTAAATTGATTAAAATGGGTTTTTAATCAAGTTATGAATTTTGAACGTGAAATATATTTAGTATACCAAGGAAGGCTTGTGGAATATAAATAAAATCATATACAGGAACACGCAAAGAACTGAATACATGGTTGACTATGTATGATAATTCCTGGAAGTGTGATTTCAGCGTATATATATTTTTTTCTGTATGTATATCCACGCAAAACTTTAGAAGGGATACTCCAATTTTAATACTTTTTTTTTTCTTTTGATGGAGAAGTATATCTTTCCAGTAGACTGTAAGCAATAAGTTTATCTTTCTGAATATTTACGTGCTTTTTTTTTACTTTATAAATTTTAACGTTCGTAATAATTGACTAATAGCCCCAGAGCGGACTTGGAGAGACTCCAGGGGAAGTGGGGGGAGGGTTCATTGGTTAAGTATAAAAGGGGGAGGGTTAGCCCCCCCCTTGAATTTGATAAATGAGTTTTTCATGCAGAATTATCCAATTTTCTTCAAATTTTGTACATAAATTAATCGTGATAAGGTACTTTTCTGATTAGTTTTGGGGGTTCATTGGTTATGTATAAAGGGAGGGAACGGGTGCTAACTTCCCTTAATTCAGATAAATGGGTTTTTCCTGTAGAATTATCAAATTTTCTTCAAATTTTGTACATAGGTTCATCGTGATAAAGCGCTTTTCTGATTAGTTTTGGGGGTTCATTGGTTAAGTATAAAAGGGGTAAAGAGGGGGGGGGGCTAATCCTTCCCCCCTTAATTTAGATAAATGGGTTTTTCATGCGGAATTATCCAATTTTCTTCAAATTTTGTATATAGGTTCATTCTGATCAAGCGCTTTTCTGATTAGTTTTGGGGGTTCACTGGTTAACTATAAGGGGGGAGGGGTATGATTCTCCCCTTAATATATTGTCGATTTCTTTATTTTTCGAGGGGCTTATTTCAAATTCTTTGAAATAAGAATATAATATACAATTAGTGTGAATAAGCTGTGAGCTCAATGCCCTCAGTTTAACTGGGCAGTTTTCCTTTTGTATTTCTTTCATTTACAGTGCCACACAAAAGTATTCTTTTAGATGATGATCTACGGGGGAAAGCTATTTGCAGCATATTTTAATTATGTTACGCCATGTCAAATATAATGAAATGGATATACATTATTGAGGTTTACTACAAGACATTTGTTATGCGAAAAGCATTTATCATTCTTTTACAGGGACATAAAAATATTTCGGATATAGTACTGTGTCCGAAGTATTGCTTATAAGCCATAATTGGAAGTAGGATTTTAGTTAGGTATGGGTTTGACTAAATTTTTGAATGCTATGTGTTATGTATAAATGCTAGAGATCATATACAGGGCTAAACAAAAAAATTTGTAAGCATTACGGTGCAGCAGCGTAAATTGATTAAAATGGGTTTTTAATCGAGTTATGAATTTTGAACCTGAAATATATTTAGTATACCAAGGAAGGTTTGTGGAATATAAATAAAATCATATACAGGACCACGTAAAGAATTGAATACATGGCTGACTATGTATGCGATAATTCCTGGAAGTGTGATTTCAGCCTGTATTTGCCTGAATGAAACTATAGCTTAATATGTCGCGTGTACAAAAAGATTATGTTATATACAGGGCTGTACAAAATAATTCAATTATGTTTCCATCTATTGGTAGAAACTGTTGAAGATCAATTTCCAACTGTGTTTTTTTTTGTTTTATTGCTAATCTAAACTGCAGCATACTATAGGGTATATACAAATATATAAATTATATACAGGGCTGCAGAAAAGAATTGGAGTACTTTTCCGGCTGTGGATGGTAATTGTTGAAACCTGGTTTTCAAATTTGTTTTGTGTTTTCCTGAAATGTTTACTTAGATAGCTTATTTACCTTATTAAACAGCGATGGTTTGTTAAAATATTCTGTTAGTGTTGGAAAGTGTTTCATAATCTATGCTTGGTACAGGATTTTACTAATTTTACTAATGAACAAAATTTTAGATAAATAATTAAGATATAGATTGGAAATTGTGGATGAGAAGGGATGTCATCTGCCGACACGACTAGCGTAGTGTCTTCGTTATATTCTGATTATAAAAAAAATATTTTTTTTAATGATCACGTTAATGTATGCGAAGGTGGTTTTCTTGAACATATTATATTGCGGGTATGGGGAGGGAGGGGGTTAACGCCTTGCTCTGATTTTCTCAAAACAAATTCCCAAGAAATTTAATATTTTTAGCTTCTAACGTAGCGTTTTTTAAATGTTATGTATAGAGAATACGGGAAATTTTAAATAACGATTTTCATAAATGTTTAATTTATGTTCCTAATAAAAGTACACAACCCGTATATGCCTGATGGTTACCAACAATCCAAGTAAATGAATTGTTGTTGAGCACTTAACCGAGTGCCCTACAAGCAATCCTACGAGTTTTTTTTATCTAACTGTGCATTCTTATCTCGGGTTCTACGGATTCCCAATCACAACGGCCTTTAGATGATTCGACTTTGTTTTCGTTCGTGATACAGATTTTAGTTCCACCTTCCACCGCCAAGGGCGGCATTATTTTTTAGAGTTCTGTGGGCCTGATTTCGACGGGCATTGGTTCATTCAACTCCTTTAAGCAACGCGTACCCGTGTTGGATGTTCGTATGGGACAAATTGCGCCCCCTGGCGTTGGAATGCGGTACTAAAGGATTATGAGCGCGTGTGCAGCACGCTTGCTATTCGATGCTGGAGGCAGCGGGAACACAATTTGGAGTTTTATTCGGAAGGTGGTTTCTTTAGAACAGGGTGCGTCCCCTAGCGGCGGGAGGTGGAACTAAAAAAGTTTGCAAGCGCGTGCGCTGCATGCATACTATACGGTCGGGCAGGCAGTGGGAACACGTGTCGGTGGTTCGTTTTAGCAGAATACGACCGTACTTGCGGAAAGTGGAGATACAGGATTTTCAGTCGACGTGCAAAGCACTTTTAAATAAATAATTTAATACAAAATCAGGTTAAAGATATAAAATCATACAAACTTTAGTTTTGTTTAATTTTATTATCATGGGTCCGAGCAACGCCGGGCGTGTCAGCTAGTATATATATATATATATATATATATATATATATATATATATATATATATATAATATCTATGAATTTCAAAATACATATCAAGTTCTTATATCATTCTACTTTAATCTACAAAGAGATAAATAATGATATTGTGTAAACAGAATACCACATATCTAATAATTAACATGTGCAATCATAATTTTACCATAGCATGTGCTTCAATGGTAATTGGCCAAATTTACTCATACCTGAATAATATTTAAAAAAGAAAGAGAGAGAAAGGGAAAAAAAATTATAGATTGGAGTTGCTATTACGTAAACGCAAATGGATTAATAAATCAAATATGAACATTATACAATGAAAAACTGGACCACAAGAGAACAAACAAGAATTGGATATGAAAACACACATGTAGATGTACTCGTCAGCTTGGTTGCACCCACATGTGTTTTAAAAAATAATTCAGTATTTCATAATTCTACTGGCATGATGCTAAGAACAGTAGAATCAAAACCAAGTATACTGAATTATTACCAGATAACAATTGGAAAAAATAAGATTGGAAATATTTAAATTGGAAATAAAAAACCATTAAGAATATATAATATAATTCACTTACATCGATTATCCTAAAAACATTATAAATCACCTCACTAAATTACCACTAGATATCATTTTTGAAATAATATTGGAAATTAGAACCTTTAAATTGTAAATAAAATAATATAGAAACTTCTGCATAATATCCACGTCCACATGGCTATATTATATATATATATATATATATACCGGGTTCGTCATAAATTCATGCAAACTTTAAATATTCATAATAAAAGAAGTAATGCTCAGAAAAATTTTCGGTTTGCGCGAGTATGATCAGAAGGTTTTTGGATTTTTTTTCATGTATAATAAAAAATTATTCCAAAAGTAACCGATAGAGGGCACTCACACGTCATACTGAGGCGTTTTATGCAATCAGGCAAACACAAATAGACAATAAAACAAATCACAATAATATGACACTGTGCATTTATTTTAAAGTAAAAGATGATCAACATGACCTCTATCACCAGGTATTAGGGAAGTGAGGCGCGTCAATACACCTGTTACAGCTGAATGTAGCATGTCGGCATCGATGCCACCGACGGTCCGTCGAATGGCATCTTTCAGTTCCACCAAAGTTTCTGGGGAACCCCGGTGTACACGACACTTTAAGTATCCCCACACCCAAATACCTGCCGGGGTCATGTCTGGAGATCGTGCGGGCCACTCAAACTTACATCCTCAACTTATTACTCGGTCTTCAGTGAAAGTGTTCAACAGGAACGTCTTGACTTCACGTGCAACCTGGGGCGGGATACCATCCTGCATGCAGGCAAAACGTGGTCACGCAAAAGCGTAAAATACCGTTCTGCAGTGACGGTACAGGTTTTCCAGCCGAATTTAGGACAAGACTCTTCAAAAAAGAAAGGACCCAGAACCAGGGACCGACTTGGACTATCTGGGGCCCGGGGCAAGCATCATTCTGGAAGGCCCCCTTCTATCTATCCATGAAAATTGTTCGGGAATTATGTTGAAGTCACTAGTATTAAACTCTCTCTCTCTCTCTCTCCATACCTATTTTATGTATACATAAATTTCGAACCAAGTGCTATTTACATCTTATACATATACAGTGTATTACAAGAAAGGGTCACAACTTTAACAAATGACAGAACACTGTTTTTTGGTATAGGAATTTAATGACGGATGTGAACGTTTGAAGTGTAAATGCAGATCTTTCAATCACTCTTGGTTATTTGTTATAATGTAAAATGTTCTATTATATTATAAAATTTAATATTTGTTGTGCATCAGCATGTATATGGCCGATTCTATAATATGGAAAGATAAGTGCAGGCATGCCCTGATACTAATAGCAACAAATTTCAACACTTGTTATGTTGTTACTTCATTCCCCATGCTCTAAAATACCTTTATATAAATTTTTATAACATTAGTTTTCTGATGTTGTAGATTGTTCTTTTTAGGGGAGGAGGGGACTTGGGGCACAGGAAGCAGAGGGTGGAAGTGGAGGGCTACACTCCTTTCCTAAATCTTTGAAAATGTAATAATTTTTGTCATATTTGGCCAATTTAAACCATTTTGCATCCGTTTAACAAAAATCCTAATTAAGAGCAGAGGGGAGGGAGGGGGGCTCTCAGATTGGGGGCTTGTGGCAGCTGCCCCACAGGCCCCTGCATAAGTTGGGAACTGCCCAGAACAAAAGACGCGGTGAAACCACACCAAACAGTCAAATGAGGAGCATGCAGTGGCTTGGTCAGGTACTCACGAGGGTTTGACGTTGTTCAAAATACGACTGCGTATTGACGATTTCATTGATTTTATGGATTTTGCGTATTGACGTCATCATGCAATGAAAAATGTGCTTCATCCGTCCAGTTGACGGTCAACAACCATTGTGGGTCCCGCTCCGATTTTGCCAGCGTCCATGTAGCAAACTTTAGTCTTTTATCTGTATCTGCCAGTAATAACTGGTGAATTGCCTGTATCTTGTACGGATACAGATCCAAGATTCCGTTCAGAATATGTCGAATCGACGATTACGGAATCCCCGTTATTCTCCTAGCTTCACGAGCACTGCTACTCCCCATTGATGTCTCGGCTTCCAATTCTTCCATGACACTTTTTACAACATTGACGCGATCCGTGCTCGAGGATGGTCTGTCACTACGTGGACGATCCTCCAAACTCCCTGTTTTCTCAAAATGTCGTACTAAATTGAGTATCCCTTTCAATGAAATAGGTTTTTTTGCGCCTGAAGTTCTTTCTCCGTGCGAAACTTTCGCAATGCAATAGTTCTCGATTCACCATTCTTGTAAAAAAGTTTAACCACCAGCGCTCGATCTGGTAACGATAGCATGCTGTCGAGATCAAATGACGAATCCATTTCCAGGCAGGTGTTTTATTGCGAGCCTGATTTGCATAAAACGCCTCAGTTTTACGTATGAGAGCCCTCTATTGGTTACTTTTGGAATCATTTTTTTCTTATACTACATGGAAAAAAATTCAAAATCCTTCTAATCATACTCGCTTAAAACGAAAAATTTTCCGAGCATTACTTCTTTTATTATGATTTTTTTAAGTTTGCACGAATTTATGACGCAACCGGTCTATATATATATATATGTGTGTGTGTGTGTGTGTGTAATATAAAATTATATATAACACGTTATCAGTATGATCAGGCCTGAATCCTGTTTTAACTGCAGCATTGGTTAAGAGATCAATGAAAGTTTTTTCAAGACAAGCGCTGACTGTGTCACTAAACGTTAACTAAATGGCTGATATAATTCACACTCTTAGTGTAAGCAGCAGTTGAAATATTTAGAGTATTTGCAGTCGTAAAATCGAGCTGAGTAGTGGCAACAGTTCCGAAAGTTGTTTCTCCAAAGCATTTAGGAGACTGGGTTTGAGACAAACAGTTTATTCCATACTAAATTATACTAATGCACAACTCCACATAAACACAACTTCAATAGAAGCTTCAGACCCAATTAGATCTATTAAAATTTATTGATGAAAATCTATCGACGCGTAGAGGAAGGACTTCTCAAGTGACGAGGTTATTTGGACCCTTCGGCATGCGTAAAAATTTGCCTTCCAAGTCAGTGTATGCGGTATAAGTATAAAAAAAAACCTAAAATCTAAGTTACATTGCGCTCTCTAAGAAACCAACGAAATCTGTGTTAGGAGAAAAAATGGGTAGTAAGAGGTGGAGCGCTTGCTAATGATTGAAAAAGTGGGCCAAAAGGGGGTGCCATTGACATCGTGTCGTAACTCTTTCTTTTAGAGCAGAATTTTAAAAAGGTGAATAGTTTATGCGGGAGTTGAAAGGAATCATGGGATATGGAATGATAATTTTAAAAAAATGGTGTTACAAAATGTTCCAAAGAAATAAAAATTCAATGTCTTAAAGTATCAAGAAATAAAACAAGTGTGTTTTACAAGAAGTGTTGCATTTAATAGAATAATGTTTTTAGATTAAGAATTAAAAGAAGATGTTGATTTAAAGTTACGGAATTAAAACATAAATAGTACTTAAGATATTGTTAAACGAAAGGAAAAAAAGTAGAATTGTAAGAATTTGGATTAAATTAATTAAACTAAAATAGCGAAAATTTGTTATTACATATATATATATATATATATATATATATATATATATATATATATATTAGTTAAATTAGGTAAAAAAATCGATTTTACTCAAAAAAGAAACTAAAATAATGCTTTAGAATTTAAAAGAAATATATGTAACAAATAACTTTCCCATTCCTTTAAAATTATGCACAATTTATTTTTTAAAGTTATAAAAAACACTCGCGCAGAAAATATATTCTAAACGAACACATTTAAAAATAATTAATAGTTGAAAAAAATCGATTTTTTCAAGAAAGGAAACATTTTTTACCGAATTTTATTCTAAATATAATATTCATATTTTACATCTAACAATCCAATTAAGAATATATATAATTCATGTTTTATCCTCTAGTAATACTAAATTTTGAAACCTTCATCACTTTCTCATTACGCAATCTCCCCGCATTTAACTTAAAAATAACCAGGTTTCTAAGTCCTAAGCCGCGATTTGAAGAAATCCAGTATCATCATTCAAAATCCTATTCTAGAAAGAGCCCAATGGTCTTACATGTAAAACACTAAGGCTGAAGGCACTGAGGTCCCTAGTTCGAGTAAAAGGTCAGCCATAAAATATTCTTGAGGTATATCAAATAATAAATATCTACAGATGGCTGCACAAAGAGAGATGTAATTTTTTTTATAACTGAGGTTATTCATAACGGAAAATTTTCCTTCCTGACAGTAATCCCAGGAATATTTCTGTGATTCGAAGAATTTCTGAGAGAGTAACGGAAAGTAACCGCTTCTTCAAACGGAGTTTTTCCTTTTTTTATCTCTTAAAACGAAAAATCTATTATCGGAATGGAAAAAGTCCGGCAACTTTGCTGCCAGTAATTTTATCGTGAATTAATGGATTTATTTTAACAGTGCAGGGTAAGTTATAACCATGTCAGGACTCTCGTCCGTTCTAGAACGACACAATACTCCCCACATTAAAGAAGGTGACAAAAGGGCAGCCGTTCCAGAATCTAATCGGAACGCACTTGGATGCGATGTTAAATGTCGCCCAGCATACAGAGGTACCAGTGGGTAGAGAGAGACAGGGTGAGCTCACATCTCAGTAACATCGCTTATGACTCAATGGAGGAATTGCACATTGTAAAAAATTCCCAAAGGAACAACGAATCCTTTGGAAATAGAGCTATAGGATAGAACGTTACAACACTAGTAATAGTAAAATGGTTGTTCGGATTTTTTTTAGAATTATCTTATACTACAGTAGGACGATATATATACAAAGCATTCATAGAAAATATTTTTTAGAGGAAATGTCTATATCAGGACATATTGGGAGATACCTTCTCGAAGTCGTATAAAGGCGCAATCTTTTGAAGGGCAATAATACTCTTCAGTTGACTACTAGTGACAATTTTAAGCTATAATTACTCTCCAGTATTCAGAATTAAGTCAAAAATATTAACTAGATATAAGACTGTTTGTTTCTTTATTGCTAAGAATTTCGACGGGCTCCTCCGGAGATTTCGACTCTAACCCTTCAGTGAGAAAAACGACCGGGAGCCCAACACAGCGAGATGTTTGACACGACGGGGGCAGGACACGGTTGCACCGCCACCCTCCATGTGGTGCGCCGGTGATAGAGGTGAAGCAGGACACTGAGTTTGGGTCTACCCTTCATAAGCTTAGGTTTTCTGCAGCGTGAAGACTCTGTCAATGTTGGAAGTCTCCTCCCTAGGTGGTAGAAGGATGCCTCGTAGGCATATCTCAGTTGCTCTAGCCGGACCCTCGCCCTGCGTCGAGGAAGGTGACGCTGAGCAACGACTAGCTAACAGCGGTCATATCGTTTCAAAATCTTTATCTAGAGCCGTTACGGAGGCAAGATCGAACTCCGAATAGCACGGTGCATGGTGGCTGTGCAGTGACGCTTGGTTACTGGGTGAGGCGGCTTGAAGCAACACTCTGTACTAGCACCTCCTCCACTAGGATTCGATGATCAGAAAATGCTGTACAATAAGCGTCGTTGGGGTAGTCCGGCATAAGGCCTATTACCCGGTTCGCTCTTTTGGGTTCCAGCTACGAAGCTGTCGGAGGACTTCAGTGTCCCCCCAAGTGTTTTGTGGTGGTGTCCTCGATGTGTGGGCTACACTGTATATCGACTTTTGTCGTCAATCTCTTGGGTTAAAAGGAGTGGTCAGCAGGTGGTGGCGCTGCTACCGGCACGCAGCACTTACAGGAGGACCCTCCTGGTCTAGTGCGTTAAAGTCCCCCAAGACATGGGCGCGGCGGTTGACGTGCGTCATTTTATAACTAAGATTATTTGTAATTCGATAAACAATTTTTTAAACATATTAAAGGAACATATATTCAGTACCTATGATACGTTGGCTAAAATAAAAATAAAACCCCATAAAACTAGCTTAGATATGTTGTTTAGCTGTCTACATGGGTCGAAATTTCCAGGCCCGGAATTTCAACGCCCTGCACAAAAACATTTAATGGCACAACTGATATAAAAGCTAAAAGTTCGGCCCAGATCGACCCGGCCCGTACAAATATATATATATATTGGCCTGGTACGATATAAAAGCTAAAAGTTTTACCCGAGGTCGGCTCAGCCCGTACAAAAGCTTAATTGAGACGGGCTGGCACGTCTTAATTTCTAAAAACATGCCAGAGGGAGGCATTAAAAACTCTACCTCGAAGAGTCGCCTTAATCAGGTATTCAGGGTCAACCCAATAAAAAAAGAAGACTGGCCCAAACAAACCTGCAAATGTAGGACAGACAAAGTAAGGCCCGGGCTTGGCTCATCCCTGAAAGAGCGAAGACCATGTCCGGTCCCAGTAAAGTGAATGGAAACCGGACCAGGTTCGAAACAAACCCGTTCCCAGACCCAAACATCTTTCTTCCCTAATACCCTAATTTCTTCCCAATTAAATAATAATTCTAGTTTTTTTAAAACGAATGATAACAAAAAGGAACTGATTTTCCAGAAAACAAAACTATCCGAATATAGCTAATTATAATACTTATAATATATACTTATTGAAATTACTTCAGTAGTTCTAGAGAAAAAAGAAGGTTCGAAAATTTTCACAAATCCAATACTTTCTTTCTTGTGTAGATAGAAGAAAACTTGTCGGATGTGCCACTCCAAAAACTTTATTTTATCTCATACATGATTCACATACACCAAAAACACAAAAGTCACATACACAAAAGTCGAACTGAATCTAAAGTTTTATTAAATTCCATGCTTTAGTTCATGAGATATGACTGTCGCAAAAATCGTGTAAATCCTGAAAAATACAGCCTAGCAGCGCAACGTGTTGAGAAATTTACATCAAAACCTAATAAGCAACAATTTATGTCAACATCTAATTGAATTTGAAGTTTGATGAAATTCTGTGCATTAGTTTTTCAGATATAGCTATCGTGAAAATAGAGAAAAATGTAGCATAGTTTACAACTTAGCCTACTATATTTTAACGACTACAGTATAGCCACCTGTTGAAAGATTTGCACAAAAAACTAATCAGCACTAATATATATGCAGGTCTAACATAATATAAAGTTTTAATAAATTCCGTGCATTAATTATTGAGATATAGCTATCTTGAAAATCATGAATGACCAGCATACAGTGCCATCTGTTGGGCGGTATACACCTAAACATAATCATCAACAACTTATGTCCACGTCCAACTGAATTTGAAGTTTGATCAAAATTTTTGCATTTGCTCAGGAGAAAGTTTTTTGCGAAAATCCTGAAAAATGCAGCGCCATCTCTTGCGCGATTTTCACCAAAATCTAACAAGTAAAACATTTGTCAACGTCTAACTAAATCTGAAATTTAATGAAAATCCCTGCAATAGTCTTTGAGATATTGCTATATTCAAAATCGTGAATAATGCAGCATAGCACCACCACCCCGTGGGTTGTATGCACCAAAACTTAATCAGCAACAATCTATGCCAATATCTAACTGAATCTGAAATTTGTTGGTAATCCCTGCATTAGTTTTTGAGAAAGAGCTATTGAGAAATTCGAGAAAAATACAGCACAGCAACGCGATTTACACCAAAATTGTGTGATTTACACCAAAAACGGATCAGCACCAATTTATATCAAAGTCTAACTGGATAGTTTTATTAAATTCCATCCATTAATAAGACTATCGCTAAAATCGTGTGAATCCTGAAAATATGCTGCATAAGCTGCGTCACCTGTTGGGAAATTTAAACGAAACCGTAATAAGCAACAATTTATGCCAACGTCTAACTGAATCTGTAATGTAATGAAAATCCGTGCATTAGTCCTTCAGATAGACTTATCTTGAAAATCGTGAATAACGCAGCATACCAGCGCTACCGGTTGGGCGCTATACACCAATACTTAATCAGCAACAACTTATGACCACGTCTAAATGAATCTGAAGTTTGACGAAATTCTGTGCATTAGTGTTTTAGATTTAGCTTTCGTGAAAATCATAAAAAAGTAGCATAGCAATGCCACCTTTTGGGCTATTTACACCAAAGCATGTAATCATCGTCTATTTATATCACGATCAAACAGAATCTGAAATTTTATGAAATTCTGTGCATTAGTTCTTGAAATATAGCAATCGTGAAAATCGTGAAAAATGTAGCATAGCAGCGCCACAAGGTGAGCGATTTAAACCAAAAACTAATCAGCCTAATCAGCACCAACTTATATGAAGGTCATTACTGAATACAAATATTTATTAAATTTCGTGCATTATTTCTTGAGACGGAGCTATCTTGAAAATCGTGAATAATGCATTATACAGCGCCACCTGTTGCGAGATATACAACAAAGCATAACAAGCAACAACTTATATCCACGTTTACCAGAATCTGAAGCTTGATGAAAATCTGTGCATTAGTTCTTGAGATAGAGCTATCTTGAAAATCATGAATAATGCAGCATAGCAGTGTCACCTGTTGGGCGGTATACACCAAAATTTAATCAACAACTTACGTCCACTTCTAACTAAATCTGATGTTTGAAGAAAATCTGTATATTCGTTCTTGAGATAGAGCTAGTGCGCAAATCCTGAAAAATGCAGCATAACTGCGCCACCTGTTTGGCGATTTACATCAAAAAATAATCAGTACACATTTATCAAATTCTAACTGAATCTAAAATTTTATTAAATTCCGTGCATTAGTTCTTGAGATATGACTATCGCTAAAATCGTGTAAATCCTGAAAAATGCAACTTATAGCAACACCACCTGTTCGTCGGTATACACGAAAACTTAATAAGCAAAAACTTATGTCCACATGTAACGGAATTTGAAGTTTGATGAAAATCTGTGCATTAGTTCTTGAGATAGAGCTATGGAGAAAATCCTGAAAAAGTGCAGCATAGCAGCGCCACTTGTTGGGCGATTCACACCAAAACCTAAAAAGCAACAACTTATGTCAACGTCTAACGGAATCTGTAATTTAATGAAAATCCGTGCATTATTTCTTCAGATATAGCTATATAATATCATGAATAATGCAGCGTACATTTTGGGCGGTATACATTAAAATTTAATCAGCAACAACCTAAGTCAATGTCTAACTGAATCTGAAATTTGTTGAAACTCCCTGCGTTACTTCTTGAAATGGAGCTATTACGGAAATCGAGAAAAATACAGTATACATCTAACTGAATCTGAAGGTAGATGAAAATCTGTGCATTAGTTTTGATATACAGCTGTTGCAGAAATCCTGAAAAATGCAGCATACCAACGCCACCTGTTGGGCGATTTATACCAAACCCTAAAAAGTGACATCTTATGTCAACTTCTAACTGTATCTTAAATTTAATGAAAATCTGTGCTTTAGTTCTTGAGATATAGCTATCTTGAAAATCGTGAATAATGCAGCAGAGCAACACCACCTTTTGGGCGGTATGCACCGAAACCTTATCAGCAACAACTTTTGTGAATGTCAAACTCAAACTGAAATTTATTGTAAATCCATGCATTAGTTTTTGTGATAAAGCTATTGTGGAGATCCTGAAAAATGCAGCGTATAAGCGCAACCTGTTGGGCGGTATACACCAAAACCTAATCAGCAACATCTTATGTCGACGTTTATCTGAATCTCAAGGTATATGAAAATCTGTGCATTAGTTCTTGAGGTACAGCTAATGTGGGAATCCTGAAAATTTCAGCACAGCAGCGCCATGTTTTGGGCAATTTACACCAAAACATACTAAGCAGCAACTTATGTCAGCGTCTTACTGAATGTAAAATTTGAAAAAAAATCGTGCATTTGTCCTTGAGATATAGCGTTCTTGAAAATCCTGAATAATGCAGCTTCGCAGCTCCACCTGTTGGGCGGTATACAGCTAAACCTAATCAGAAACTTCTTATGTCCACATCTATCCGAATCTGAAGGTAGATGTAAATTTGTGCATTAGTCCTTGAAATACAGCTAATGCGGAAATCGTGAAAAATGCAGCATAGCAGCGCCACCTTTTGGCGATATTCACCAAAAACTAATCATCACCATTTTATATCAAGGCATAACTGAATCTAAACTTTTATTAAATTCCATGCATTAGTTCTTGAGATGTGACTATCATTAAAATCGTATAAATCCTGATAAATGCAGCATAGCACCGCCACCTGTTGGGCAATTTACACGAAAACCTAATAAACAACATCTTATGTCAACGTCTTACTGAATCTAAAATTTGATAAATTCGAGCATTATTCCTTGAGATATAACTTTCTTGAAAATCCTGAATAATGCAGCTTCGCAGCGCCACCTCTTTGGTGGTATAGAGCTAAACCTAATCAGAAATTTCTTATGTCCACTCTAATTGAATCTGAAGGTAGATGAAAATCTGTGCATTAGTCCTTGAAATACAGCTAATGCGGAAATCGTGAAAAATGCAGCATAGCAGCGCCACTTTTTGGGCGATATTCACCGAAACTAATCAGTACAAATTTACATCAATACCTAACTGAATCTAAAGTTTTATTAAATTGCATGCATTAGTTTCTCGAAATATGATTATCACTAAAATAGTGTAAATCCTGAAAAATGGAGCATAGCAGCGCCACCTGTTGGGTAGTTAACACCAAAACCAAATAAGCAACAACTTATATCAACGTAATAACTGAATCTGAAATTTAATGAAAATTCATTCATTAGTTCTTGAGATATGAAAATCGTGAATAATGCAGCATGGCAGTTTGGGCGGTTTACACCAAAACCTAATCAGAAACAACTTATATCCACGCCTAGCTGAATCGGAAGGTAGGTGAACATCTGTGTATTAGTTCTTGAGAGAGAGCTATTGCGGAAATCGTGAAAAAAGCAGCATAAATGGTTCGCACCAAAAACTAATCAGCACCAATTTATATCAAGGTCTAAATGAATCTAAACTTTTATTACATTCTGTGTTTTAGTTCTTGAGATAGACCGCCCCAAAATTTTTTTGTCATATACATACAGACAGACATTTTCTAAAAACAGTCATAGCGTATTCAGGTCTTCTAAAACGTATAAATCCGTTTAAAATCGGAAGTCGAAAATTTTTACGAATCCAATATTTTCTTCTTGTAAAGATAGAAACTCCGGAGCCCAATGCAATAACGTTTCCGAAAAACTAATCCTAAATTACCCTTTCCTTTTCCTCCCAATCTCCAATCTTTTGCCTTCTTTTGAATCAATACACTAATAAATGACGTAAAGTGTCGCTCACGTAAGAAATGGAGATGAAACGGGCTCGGTTTTTATATCAGTCTTGGGGTTTTGCAGACTCTAGCTCAATCTGTTTTTAAATTTCAAATTTTAATTTTTTTCCATTTCAAATCATTTTAACGCTATTTTGATCAGAATAGTTGAACAGTAGAATAGTTGATAGCTAAGTGTGCGCAGAGAGATGCATTTAAATTTTTTATTATGTGAAAAAAAAGTAATATAAAAATACTTCAAATTTTGAAAATAATATATGAAATATAAATATGCAGACTGGAGTGACGGCGGAGGGACGGTTGTTAATACTACGGAATATTAGGGCTCCGGTAATTTTTTTTTTTTTTTTTTTTTTTTTTTAGAAATTAAGCCCTGGGTGGTGGCAAATTTCTAAAAAAAAAATCTAATTTTCTAAACTCTAAATTTTCCAAAAAATGGGGATCAACCCATCGCTCTCTCTTTTCACTTAGATTTAATTTCCCCTAGTACAAAATACAGAATGTTTTAAATCTGTATATCTGTTTAACATTTTTCTTTTCTAATTCCATGCAAAGATAAGATGCAAAATCCTTTCTTTTTGTAGACTTAAAATCTTGTTAACTACCCAAGAGTGACAGAAATGTCAGTTATCTTTTGTTGAATTCATTCTTTTTCTCAATTGGAGGAGTTGTCTTGTCAATCATTTGAAGTTAGACCATCCTCTTATTTGTTTCTCAACGCCAGCGGCCATCTTGAACCGAAAATTTCTGTGACTAGCGTAGCCTCTTAAGAGGCTACGCTAGTCACAGAAATTTTCGGTTCAAGATGGCCGCTGGCGTTGAGAAACAAATAAGAGGCTACGCTAGTCACAGAAATTTTCGGTTCAAGATGGCCGCTGGCGTTGAGAAACAAATAAGAGGATGGTCTAACTTCAAATGATTGACAAGACAACTCCTCCAATTGAGAAAAAGAATGAATTCAACAAAAGATAACTGACATTTCTGTCACTCTTGGGTAGTTGCCAAGATTTTAAGTCTACAAAAAGAAAGGATTTTGCATCTTATCTTTGCATGGAATTAGAAAAGAAAAATGTTAAACAGATATACAGATTTAAAACATTGTGTATTTTGTACTAGGGGAAAGGGGAAATTAAATCTAAGTGAAAAGAGAGAGCGATGGGCCGATCCCCATTTTTTGGAAAATTTAGAGTTTAGAAAATTAGATTTTTTTAGAAATTTGCCCCCACCCAGGGCTTATATTCTAAAAAAAAATTACCGGAGCCCTAATATTCCGTAGTATTAACAAGCGTAGCGTACCGTTCCCCTCCGCCGTCACTCCAGTCTGCATATTTATATTTCATATATTACAGTAAAACCCGCTTAAGAAGTTTTCCAAGGGAATGGAAGGCAAAAACGTCTTAAACGGGAAAACTTCTTAAACGGGAAATTAAGAATGTTTGAAACAATCATTAGTTTAAGTTTTCATAATCAGGAGAGGTCTTTTACATTGTTAAAATAATACATAAATTTATATAAAGTTGAGTTTTACTTAAGAAATTTAAACTGATTTGCACATTTTAAAAAATCTGTCAATCAAGTAAAAATGCATAATTACCTTAGAAACTATTTATTTAATCCAATGTTTGAAGACAGAGAGGGGACATTTCTCTTTAAGCATTATTTGATATGCTTTTACAGAAAAAATCGGTTATACATTTTTGTTTATGTTTTTTCTCGGCAATTTTTAGTTGATAACAGTCTAGTTGTCTTAAGTTTTTAAAAATTTCCTCAGGCACATTTTCAACACTTTCGATAAAACGGCGAAATGTTTCTAGTCCTTTCACAGCATCCGAAAAACTAGGAATTTCCACGTGCTCTTCCTCAGTGTCACTCACTTCTTCCTCTTCTGTAACCTCACAAATATCATCTACTGTAAGCATTTCACAAGGCAATATCTCGTCATCTACTGACACATACTCTTCAAACGATGCTGTGAAATCCATCCTTCTTTGTAACGTCTTCCAATCATCTTCAATGTCCAATTCATATTCTTCTGTTGATTCTCCTTCCAAAAATCCTGCTTTCTGGAAACAATTGGCAATTACAGATGGCGTTATTAACTCCCATGCAGATAAAATAAAATGAATAGATTGCAAAAGTTCACTTTTCCTATCTCTCCAGTATTGTCCAGTTTTTCAATCATGCAATTCACACGTCGTTTTCTATAGTGCTGCTTAAACACTTTAATAACTCCCTGATCCATGGGTTGCAAAACCGAAGTCGAGTTCGGTGGTAGGAAATGCACTTTTATGTTAGTAAAGTTACTCGTGTCTTTGGAATGGGTGGCGCAATTGTCTACAAAGATGATTATGTTCCGTTTAGCTCTCCTCATTTTAACATTTAATCTTTTCAAATAGGCTTCATAAATTGTAATCGTCATACACGCAGTTTTGTTATTTTCATAATCACAAGGCAGTGATTTCACATTTTGAAAACATCTGGGTTTCTTGGATTTCCCAATAACCAAAATTGTCAATTTCTCGGAACCGTCCATGTTTGCGTCCAATAAAACTAAGTCGTTCCTTATTTTTTTTACCTCCGTGACAATTTTCACCTTTATATGCATACGTTTTATCCGGTAAAAGATTATAGAAAAGCCCACACTCATCCATGTTAAAGACATCTTTAGGATGATAGCCGGTTATCAAATCTGGTAAGATTTGTTTCCATTCTTCGATTTCTTGTGGATCGACGCTTTTACTCTCACCTTTTATAGAATTGTAACTTAAACCAGCTCTTTTTTTCATTCTATCAATCCATCCATTTGAAGGTGTAAATTCAATCTCCATTTTTTTGGCAATTTCCTTAGCCTTTTCTCTAAGAATAGGTCCACTTATAGGAATATTGGCGGATCTAGCTTGCTTGGACCAAAGTAATAATTTTTCTTCCATAGCTTCATATTTTCCTTTTTTCACTTTTTTAATTTTTCGAGATTTATCAGAGGAGTCGTTTAATATAAGATTGCGTTTTGCTATAATTCCATTCAGAGTAGTCACCGGCATATTCAATCTCTTAGCAATTTCAACTCTTGTTACGTTTGGGTTGCTATCAACTTCTTTCAAAATTTTGATTTTGTCTTCAATTGAAAAGGCCTTTCTTTTAATTCCCTTGTCCGACATTTTGAAGAGGAAAAAATAAATAAGAATTTCTCTCGTGAATTTTCCAAGAGAGATTTGACGCTTACACTCACTCAAAAACAGATTGAATGAGCCAAACTGAACACAGCTTTGGTTTGGAATGAACCAAACATAGCTTTGATTCATTCCATTCCTGGAAAGGGGTGAAAGACTCTATTCTAAGAGAAAGCAACTGGTCAACTTAAAGAACTACCCCTCAGTAGGAGCAAACCATTTCTCTTTAATCCCTTATCAGTCACTATTGTTGCAGCCATAAGGGACTCTGACTTACCCTCTCTCTACATTTCATCAGACAAACTGATATGAAGGTGAAATAAAGGTGACGACAATCCTTTTCAATCTTAAATGTGCCCTTTTGAATAGCGAAGAATATAGAGAAATGCTTTTCCAGTACAGAATGGGGGGGAAAAAATCCCTCAAAAGACTGAAGTAAACGTGTTTTGAAAGTAAAATTAAGGGGAGAAAAAACTTCTTAAGCGGAAAAAAGTTTGGAACTAAACTTTTTAAACGGGTTATTTTAACATTGTAAGAATAGGAAAAAAATGGGAATCGAAAATATAAACTTCTTAAAAGGGAAAACTTCTTAAGCGGGAACTTCTTAAACGGGTTTTACTGTATTTTCAAAATTTGAAGTATTTTTATATTATTATTTTTTCACATAATAAAAAATTTAAATGCATCTCTCTGCGCACACTTAGCTATCAACTTTTCTACTTTTTAGTCATTATTACTTCCAAATATAAATCTTTGCCGAATCTTAGTGTTAGTTAATCGCATAATTCTGCGATTAAATAAGCTCAGAATTATGATTCGGAAATTGTGTTAACACAAAAAATGAATAGTTCGCAGCTATAAAGAATAGAAAAAGACTACTTTTTATTCTGATCAAAATAGCGTTAAAATGATTTGAAATGGAAAAAAATTAAAATTTGAAATTTAAAAACAGATTGAGCTGGAGTCTGCCGAAACCCCAAAACTGATATAAAAACCGAGCCCGTTTCATCTCCATTTCTTACGTGAGCGACACTTTACGTCATTTATTAGTGTTTTGATACAAAAGAAGGCAAAAGATTGGAGATGGGAGGAAAAGGAAAGGGTCATTTAGGATTCGTTTTTCGGAAGCGTTATTGCATTGGGCTCCGGAGTTTCTATCTTTACAAGAAGAAAATATTGGATTCGTAAAAATTTTCGACTTCCGATTTTAAACGGATTTATACGTTTTAGAAGACCTGAATACGCTATGACTGTTTTTAGAAATGTCTGTCTGTATGTATATGACAAAAAAATTTTGGGGCGGTCTATCTCAAGAACTAAAAGACAGAATTTAATAAAATTTTAGATTCATTTAGACCTTGATATAAATTGGTGCTGATTAGTTTTTGGTGCGAACCATTTATGCTGCTTTTTCACGATTTCCGCAATAGCTCTCTCTCAAGAACTAATACACAGATGTTCACCTACATTCCGATTCAGCTAGGCGTGGATATAAGTTGTTGCTGATTAGGTTTTGGTGTAAACCGCCCAAACTGCCATGCTGCATTATTCACGATTTCTATATCTCAAGAACTAATGAATGAATTTTCATTAAATTTCAGATTCAGTTATTACGTTGATATAAGTTGTTGCTTATTTGGTTTTGGTGTTAACTACCCAACAGGTGGCGCTGCTATGCTCCATTTTTCAGGATTTACACTATTTTAGTGATAGTCATATTTCGAGAAACTAATGCATGGAATTTAATAAAACTTTAGATTCAGTTAGGTATTGATGTAAATTTGTGCTGATTAGTTTCGGTGAATATCGCCCAAAAAGTGGCGCTGCTATGCTGCATTTTTCACGATTTCCGCATTAGCTGTATTTCAAGGACTAATGCACAGATTTTCATCTACCTTCAGATTCAATTAGAGTGGACATAAGAAATTTCTGATTAGGTTTAGCTCTATACCACCCAAGAGGTGGCGCTGCGAAGCTGCATTATTCAGGATTTTCAAGAAAGTTATATCTCAAGGAATAATGCTCGAATTTATCAAATTTTAGATTCAGTAAGACGTTGACATAAGATGTTGTTTATTAGGTTTTCGTGTAAATTGCCCAACAGGTGGCGGTGCTATGCTGCATTTATCAGGATTTATACGATTTTAATGATAGTCACATCTCAAGAACTAATGCATGGAATTTAATAAAAGTTTAGATTCAGTTATGCCTTGATATAAAATGGTGATGATTAGTTTTTGGTGAATATCGCCAAAAGGTGGCGCTTCTATGCTGCATTTTTCACGATTTCCGCATTAGCTGTATTTCAAGGACTAATGCACAAATTTACATCTACCATCAGATTCGGATAGATGTGGACATAAGAAGTTTCTGATTAGGTTTAGCTGTATACCGCCCAACAGGTGGAGCTGCGAAGCTGCATTATTCAGGATTTTCAAGAAAGCTATATCTCAAGGACAAATGCACGAATTTTTTTCAAATTTTACATTCAGTAAGACGCTGACATAAGTTGCTGCTTAGTATGTTTTGGTGTAAATTGCCCAAAACATGGCGCTGCTGTGCTGCAATTTTCAGGATTCCCACAATAGATGTACCTCAAGAACTAATGCACAGATTTTCATATACCTTGAGATTCAGATAAATGTCGACATAAGATGTTGCTGATTAGGTTTTGGTGTATACCGCCCAACAGGTTGCGCTTATACGCTGCATTTTTCAGGATCTCCACAATAGCTTTATCACAAAAACTAATGCATGGATTTTCAATAAATTTCAGTTTGAGTTTGACATTCACTAAAGTTGTTGCTGATAAGATTTCGGTGCATACCGCCCAAAAGGTGGTGTTGCTCTGCTGCATTATTCACGATTTTCAAGATAGCTATATCTCAAGAACAAACACAGATTTTCATTAAATTTAAGATACAGTTAGACGTTGACATAAGATGTCACTTATTAGGGTTTGGTATAAATCGCGCAACAGGTGGCGTTGGTATGCTGCATTTTTCAGGATTTCTGCAACAGCTGTATATCAAAACTAATGCACAGATTTTCATCTACCTTCAGATTCAGTTAGATGTATACTGTATTTTTCTCGATTTCCGTAATAGCTCCATTTCAAGAAGTAACGCAGGGAGTTTCAACAAATTTCAGATTCAGTTAGACATTGACTTAGGTTATTGCTGATTAAGTTTTAATGTATACCGCCCAAAATGTACGCTGCATTATTCATGATATTATATAGCTATATCTGAAGAAATAATGCACGGATTTTCATTAAATTACAGATTCCGTAAGACGTTGACATAAGTTGTTGCTTTTTAGGTTTTGGTGTAAATCGCCCAACAAGTGGCGCTGCTATGCTGCACTTTTTCAGGATTTGCTCCATAGCTCTATCTCAAGAACTAATGCACAGATTTTCATCAAACTTCAAATTCCGTTACATGTGGACATAAGTTTTTGATTAAGTTTTCGTGTATACCGACGAACAGGTGGTGTTGCTATAAGTTACATTTTTCAGGATTTACACGATTTTAGCGATAGTCATATCTCAAGAACTAATGCACGGAATTTAATAAAATTTTAGATTCAGTTAGAATTTGATAAATGTGTACTGATTATTTTTTGATGTAAATCGCCAAACAGGTGGCGCAGTTATGCTGCATTTTTCAGGATTTGCGCACTAGCTCTATCTCAAGAACTAATATACAGATTTTCTTCAAACATCAGATTTAGTTAGAAGTGGACGAAAGTTGTTGATTAGGTTTTGGTGTATACCGCCCAATATGCAGCGCTGCTAAACTGCAGTATTCTTGAATTTCAAGATAACTCTATCTCAAGGACTAATGCACGGATTTTCATTACAGTACAGGTTTAGATAGACATTGAAATAAGTTGTTGCTTAATTGGTTTTGGTGTAAATCGTCCAACAAGTGGCGCTTCCATAATGCATGTTTCAGGATTTTACACGATTTTAGTGATAGTCATATCTCAAGAACTAATGCACGGAATTTAATAAAATTTTAGATTCAGTTAGACTTTGATAAATGTGTACTGATTATTTTTTGATGTAAATCGCCAAACAGGTGGCGCAGCTATACTGCATTTTACAGGATTTGCACACTAGCTCTATCTCAAGAACTAATACACAGATTTTCATCAAACATCAGATTTAGTTGGAAGTGGACATAAGTCTGATTAAATTTTGGTGTATACCGCCCAACAGGTGACACTGCTATGCTGCATTATTCATGATTTTCAAGATAGCTCTATCTCAAGAACTAATGCACAGATTTTCATCAAACTTCAGATTCTGGTAAACGTGGATATAAGTTGTTGCTTGTTTTGCTTTGTTGTATATCTCGCAACAGGTGGCGCTGTATAATGCATTATTCACGATTTTCAAGATAGCTCCGTCTCAAGAAATAATGCACGAAATTTAATAAATATTTGTATTCAGTAATGACCTTCATATAAGTTGGTGCTGATTAGGCTGATTAGTTTTTGGTTTAAATCGCTCACCTGGTGGCGCTGCTATGCTACATTTTTCACGATTTTCACGATTGCTATATTTCAAGAACTAATGCACAGAATTTCATAAAATTTCAGATTCTGTTTGATCGTGATATAAATAGACGATGATTACATGCTTTGGTGTAAATAGCCCAAAAGGTGGCATTGCTATGCTACTTTTTTATGATTTTCACGAAAGCTAAATCTAAAACACTAATGCACAGAATTTCGTCAAACTTCAGATTCATTTAGACGTGGTCATAAGTTGTTGCTGATTAAGTATTGGTGTATAGCGCCCAACCGGTAGCGCTGGTATGCTGCGTTATTCACGATTTTCAAGATAAGTCTATCTGAAGGACTAATGCACGGATTTTCATTACATTACAGATTCAGTTAGACGTTGGCATAAATTGTTGCTTATTACGGTTTCGGTTAAATTTCCCAACAGGTGACGCAGCTTATGCAGTATATTTTCAGGATTCACACGATTTTAGCGATAGTCTTATTACTGGATGGAATTTAATAAAACTATCCAGTTAGACTTTGATATAAATTGGTGCTGATCCGTTTTTGGTGTAAATCGCACAATTTTGGTGTAAATCGCGTTGCTGTGCTGTATTTTTCTCGAATTCCTCAATAGCTCTTTCTCAAAAACTAATGCAGGGATTACCAACAAATTTCAGATTCAGTTAGACATTGGCATAGATTGTTGCTGATTAAGTTTTGGTGCATACCGCCCACTGGGTGGTGGTGCTATGCTGCATTATTCACGATTTTGAATATAGCAATATCTCAAAGACTATTGCAGGGATTTTCATTAAATTTCAGATTTAGTTAGACGTTGACAAATGTTTTACTTGTTAGATTTTGGTGAAAATCGCGCAAGAGGTGGCGCTGCATTTTTCAGGATTTTCGCAAAAAACTTTCTCCTGAGCAAATGCAAAAATTTTGATCAAACTTCAAATTCAGTTGGACGTGGACGTTGTTGATGATTATGTTTAGGTGTATACCGCCCAACAGATGGAACTGTATGCTGGTCATTCATGATTTTCAAGATAGCTATATTTCAATAATTAATGCACGAAAATTATTAAAACTTTATATTATGTTAGACCTGCATATATATTAGTGCTGATTAGTTTTTTGTGCAAATCTTTCAACAGGTGGCTATACTGTAGTCGTTAAAATATAGTAGGCTAAGTTGTAAACTATGCTACATTTTTCTCTATTTTCACGATAGCTATATCTGAAAAACTAATGCACAGAATTTCATCAAACTTCAAATTCAATTAGATGTTGACATAAATTGTTGCTTATTAGGTTTTGATGTAAATTTCTCAAAACGTTGCGCTGCTAGGCTGTATTTTTCAGGATTTACACGATTTTTGCGACAGTCATCTCATGAACTAAAGCATGGAATTTAATAAAACTTTAGATTCAGTTCGACTTTTGTGTATGTGACTTTTGTGTTTTTGGTGTATGTGAATCATGTATGAGATAAAATAAAGTTTTTGGAGTGGCACATCCGATAAGTTTTCTATCTACACAAGAAAGAAAGTATTGGATTTGTGAAAATTTTCGACCCTTCTTTTTTCTCTAGAACTACTGAAGTAATTTCAATAAGTATATATTATAAGTATTATAATTAGCTATATTCGGATAGTTTTGTTTTCTGGAAAATCAGTTCCTTTTTGTTATCATTCGTTTTAAAAAAAACTAGAATTATTATTTATTAGGGAAGAAATTAGGGTATTAGGGAAGAAAGGTGTTTGGGTCTAGGAACGGGTTTGTTTCGAACCTGGTCCGGTTTCCATTCACTTTACTGGGACCGGACATGGTCTTCGCTCTTTCAGGGTTGAGCCAAGCCCGGGCCTTACCTTGTCCGTCCTACATTTGCAGGTTTGTTTGGGCCAGTCTTCTTTTTTTATTGGGTTGACCCTGAATACCTGATTAAGGCGACTCTTCGAGGTAGAGTTTTTAATGCCTCCCTCTGGCATGTTTTTAGAAATTAAGTCGTGCCAGCCCGTCTCAATTAAGCTTTTGTACGGGCTGAGCCGACCTCGGGTAAAACTTTTAGCTTTTATATCGTACCAGGCCAATATATATATTTGTACGGGCCGGGTCGATCTGGGCCGAACTTTTAGCTTTTATATCAGTTGAGCCATTAAATTTTTTTGTGCAGGGCGTTGAAATTCCGGGACTGGAAATTTCGACCCATGTAGACAGCTAAACAACATATCTAAGCTAGTTTTATGGGGTTTTATGCTTATTTCAGCCAACGTATCATAGGTACTGAATGTATGTTTCTTTAATACGTTTAAAAAATTGTTTACCGAATTACAAATAATCTTAGTTATAAAATGAAGCACGTCAACCGCCGCGCCCATGTCTTGGGGGACTTTAACGCACTAGACCAGGAGGGTCCTCCTGTAAGTGCTGCGTGCCGGTAGCAGCGCCACCACCTGCTGACCACTCCTTTTAACCCAAGAGATTGACGACAAAAGTCGATATGCAGTGTAGCCCACACATCGAGGACACCACCACAAAACACTTGGGGGGGACACTGAAGTCCTCCGACAGCTTCGTAGCTGGAACCCAAAAGAGCGAACCGGGTAATAGGCCTTATGCCGGACTACCCCAACGACGCTTATTGTACAGAATTTTCTGATCATCGAATCCTAGTGGAGGAGTTGCTAGTACAGAGTGTTGCTTCAATCCGCCTCACCCAATAACCAAGCGTCACTGCACAGCCACCATGCTCCGTGCTATTCGGAGTTCGATCTTGCCTCCGTAACGGCTCTAGATAAAGATTTTGATATGATATGACCGCTGTTAGCTAGTCGTTGCTCAGCGTCACCTTCAACGACGCAGGGCGAGGGTCCGGCTAGAGCAACTGAGATATGCCTACGAGGCATCCTTCTACCACCTAGGGAGGAGACTTCCAACATTGACAGAGTCTTCACGCTGCAGAAAACCTAAGCTTATGAAGGGTAGACCCAAACTCAGTGTCCTGCTTCACTTCTATCACCGGCGCACCACATGAAGGTGGCGGTGCAACCGTGTCCTGCCCCGTCGTGTCAAACATCTCGCTGTGTTGGGCTCCCGGTCGTTTTTCTCACTGAAGGGTTCCAGTCGAAATCTCCAGAGGAGCCCGTCGAAATTCTTAGGTATAAAGAAACAAACAGTCTTATATCTAGTTAATATTTTTGACTTAATTCTGAATACTGGAGAGTAATTATAGGTTAATATTGTCACTAGTAGTAAACTGAAGAGTATTATTGCCCTTCAAAAGATTGCGCCTTTATACGACTTCGAGAAGGTATCTCCCAATGTGTCCCGATATAGACATTTCCTCTCAAAAATATTTTCTATGAATGCTTTGTATATATATCGTCCTACTGTAGTATAAGATAATTCTAAAAAAAATCCGAACAACCATTTTACTATTACTAGTGTTGTAACGTTCTATCCTATAGCTCTATTTCCAAAGGGTTCGTTGTTCCTTTGGGAATTTTATTACAATGTGCAATTCCTCCATTGAGTCATAAGCGATGTTACTGAGATGTGAGCTCACCCTGTCTCTCTCTACCCACTGGTACCTCTGTATGCTGGGCGACATTTAACATCGCATCCAAGTGCGTTCCGATTAGATTCTGGAACGGCTGCCCTTTTGTCACCTTCTTTAATGTGGGGAGTATTGTGTCGTTCTAGAACGGACGAGAGTCCTGACATGGTTATAACTTACCCTGCACTGTTAAAATAAATCCATTAATTCACGATAAAATTACTGGCAGCAAAGTTGCCGGACTTTTTCCATTCCGATAATAGATTTTTCGTTTTAAGAGATAAAAAAAGGAAAAACTCCGTTTGAAGAAGCGGTTACTTTCCGTTACTCTCTCAGAAATTCTTCGAATCACAGAAATATTCCTGGGATTACTGTCAGGAAGGAAAATTTTCCGTTATGAATAACCTCAGTTATAAAAAAAATTACATCTCTCTTTGTGCAGCCATCTGTAGATATTTATTATTTGATATACCTCAAGAATATTTTATGGCTGACCTTTTACTCGAACTAGGGACCTCAGTGCCTTCAGCCTTAGTGTTTTACATGTAAGACCATTGGGCTCTTTCTAGAATAGGATTTTGAATGATGATACTGGATTTCTTCAAATCGCGGCTTAGGACTTAGAAACCTGGTTATTTTTAAGTTAAATGCGGGGAGATTGCGTAATGAGAAAGTGATGAAGGTTTCAAAATTTAGTATTACTAGAGGATAAAACATGAATTATATATATTCTTAATTGGATTGTTAGATGTAAAATATGAATATTATATTTAGAATAAAATTCGGTAAAAAATGTTTCCTTTCTTGAAAAAATCGATTTTTTTCAACTATTAATTATTTTTAAATGTGTTCGTTTAGAATATATTTTCTGCGCGAGTGTTTTTTATAACTTTAAAAAATAAATTGTGCATAATTTTAAAGGAATGGGAAAGTTATTTGTTACATATATTTCTTTTAAATTCTAAAGCATTATTTTAGTTTCTTTTTTGAGTAAAATCGATTTTTTTATCTAATTTAACTATATATATATATATATATATATATATATATATATATATATATATATATATATATATATATATATATAGACCGGTTGCGTCATAAATTCGTGCAAACTTAAAAAAATCATAATAAAAGAAGTAATGCTCGAAAAAGTTTTCGTTTTAAGCGAGTATGATCAGAAGGATTTTGGATTTTTTTTCCATGTAGTATAAGAAAAAAATGATTCCAAAATTAACCAATAGAGGGCTCTCATACGTAAAACTGAGGCGTTTTATGCAAATCAGGCTCGCAATAAAACACCTGCCTGGAAATGGATTCGTCATTTGATCTCGACCGCATGCTATCGTTACCAGATCGAGCGCTGGTGGTTAAACTTTTTTACAAGAATGGTGAATCGAGAACTATTGCATTGCGAAAGTTTCGCACGGAGAAAGAACTTCAGGCGCAAAAAAACCTATTTCATTGAAAGGGATACTCAATTTAGTACGACATTTTGCGAAAACAGGGAGTTTGGAGGATCGTCCACGTAGTGGCAGACCATCCTCGAGCACGGATCGCGTCAATGTTGTAAAAAGTGTCATGGAAGAATTGGAAGCCGAGACATCAATGGGGAGTAGCAGTGCTCGTGAAGCTAGGAGAATAACGGGGATTCCGTAATCGTCGATTCGACATATTCTGAACGGAATATTGGATCTGTATCCGTACAAGATACAGGCAATTCACCAGTTATTACTGGCAGATACAGATAAAAGACTAAAGTTTGCTACATGGACGCTGGCAAAATCGGAGCGGGACCCACAATGGTTGTTGACCGTCAACTGGACGGATGAAGCACATTTTTCATTGCATGATGACGTCAATACGCAAAATCCATAAAATCAATGAAATCGTCAATACGCAGTCGTATTTTGAACAACGTCAAACCCTCGTGAGTACCTGACCAAGCCACTGCATGCTCCTCATTTGACTGTTTGGTGTGGTTTCACCGCGTCTTTTGTTCTGGGCAGTTCCCAACTTATGCAGGGGCCTGTGGGGCAGCTGCCCCAGGCCCCCAATCTGAGAGCCCCCCTCCCTCCCCTCTGCTCTTAATAAGGATTTTTGTTAAACGGATGCAAAATGGTTTAAATTGGCCAAAAAGGACAAAAATTATTACATTTTCAAAGATTTAGGAAAGGAGTGTAGCCCTCCACTTCCACCCTCTGCTTCCTGTGCCCCAAGTCCCCCCCCCCTCCCCTAAAAAGAGCAATCTACAACATCAGAAAACTAATGTTATAAAAATTTATATAAAGGTATTTTAGAGCATGGGGAATGAAGTAACAACATAACAAGTGTTGAAATTTGTTGCTATTAGTATCAGGGCATGCCTGCACTTATCTTTCCATATTATAGAATCGGCCATATACATGCTGATGCACAACAAATATTAAATTTTATAATATAATAGAACATTTTACATTATAACAAATAACCAAGAGTGATTGAAAGATCTGCATTTACACTTCAAACGTTCACATCCGTCATTAAATTCCTATACCAAAAAACAGTGTTCTGTCATTTGTTAAAGTTGTGACCCTTTCTTGTAATACACTGTATATGTATAAGATGTAAATAGCACTTGGTTCGAAATTTATGTATACATAAAATAGGTATGGAGAGAGAGAGAGAGAGAGAGTTTAATACTAGTGACTTCAACATAATTCCCGAACAATTTTCATGGATAGATAGAAGGGGGCCTTCCAGAATGATGCTTGCCCCGGGCCCCAGATAGTCCAAGTCGGTCCCTGGTTCTGGGTCCTTTCTTTTTTGAAGAGTCTTGTCCTAAATTCGGCTGGAAAACCTGTACCGTCACTGCAGAACGGTATTTTACGCTTTTGCGTGACCACGTTTTGCCTGCATGCAGGATGGTATCCCGCCCCAGGTTGCACGTGAAGTCAAGACGTTCCTGTTGAACACTTTCACTGAAGACCGAGTAATAAGTTGAGGATGTAAGTTTGAGTGGCCCGCACGATCTCCAGACATGACCCCGGCAGGTATTTGGGTGTGGGGATACTTAAAGTGTCGTGTACACCGGGGTTCCCCAGAAACTTTGGTGGAACTGAAAGATGCCATTCGACGGACCGTCGGTGGCATCGATGCCGACATGCTACATTCAGCTGTAACAGGTGTATTGACGCGCCTCACTTCCCTAATACCTGGTGATAGAGGTCATGTTGATCATCTTTTACTTTAAAATAAATGCACAGTGTCATATTATTGTGATTTGTTTTATTGTCTATTTGTGTTTGCCTGATTTGCATAAAACGCCTCAGTATGACGTGTGAGTGCCCTCTATCGGTTACTTTTGGAATAATTTTTTATTATACATGGAAAAAAATCCAAAATCCTTCTGATCATACTCGCGCAAACCGAAAATTTTTCTGAGCATTACTTCTTTTATTATGAATATTTAAAGTTTGCACGAATTTATGACGAACCCGTTATATATATATATATAGCCATGTGGACGTGGATATTATGCAGAAGTTTCTATATTATTTTATTTACAATTTAAAGGTTCTAATTTCCAATATTATTTCAAAAATGATATCTAGTGGTAATTTAGTGAGGTGATTTATAATGTTTTTAGGTAATCGATGTAAGTGAATTATATTATATATTCTTAATGGTTTTTTATTTCCAATTTAAATATTTCCAACTTTATTTTTTTTCAATTGTTATCTGGTAATAATTCAGTATACTTGGTTTTGATTCTACTGTTCTTAGCATCATGCCAGTAGAATTATAAAATACTGAATTATTTTTTAAAACACATGTGGGTGCAACCAAGCTGACGAGTACATCTACATGTGTGTTTTCATATCCAATTCTTGTTTGTTCTCTTGTGGTCCAGTTTTTCATTGTATAATGTTCATATTTGATTTATTAATCCATTTGTGTTTACTTAATAGCAACTCCAATCTATAATTTTTTTCCCCCTTTCTCTCTTTCTTTTTTAAATATTATTAAGGTATGAGTAAATTTGGCCAATTACCCTTGTAGCACATGCTATGGTAAAATTATGATTGCACATGTTAATTATTAGATATGTGGTATTCTGTTTACACAATATCATTATTTATCTCTTTGTAGATTAAAGTAGAATGATATAAGAACTTGATATGTATTTTGAAATTCATAGATATATATATATATATATATATACTAGCTGACCCGCCCGGCGTTGCTCGGACCCATTATAATAAAATTAAACAAAACTAAAGTTTGTATGATTTTATATCTTTAACCTGATTTTGTATTAAATTATTTATTTAAAAGTGCTTTGCACGTCGACTGAAAATCCTGTATCTCCACTTTCCGCAAGTACGGTCGCATTCTGTTAAAACGAACCACCGACACGTGTTCCCACTGCCTGTCGGACCGTATAGTATGCATGCAGCGCACGCGCTGCAAACTTTTTTAGTTCCACCTCCCGCCGCTAGGGGACGCACCCTGTTCTAAAGAAACCACCTTCCGAATAAAACTCCAAATTGTGTTCCCGCTGCCTGCAGCATCGAATAGCAAGCGTGCTGCACACGCGCTCATAATCCTTTAGTACCGCATTCTAACGCCAGGGGGCGCAATTTGTCCCATACGAACATCCAACACGGGTACGCGTTGCTTAAAGGAGTTGAATGAACCAATGCCCGTCGAAATCAGTCCCACAGAACTCTAAAAAATAATGCCGCTGTTGCAAATCACGTGAGCGGCGGAGATTGGCGCCGACTGTGTCTACCGGGGAGTCCCCTCTGTGACATAATAGAATTAATTTTCAGTATCATGAGGTGCTCGGATCTAAAGGAAGCAAAATGCGGCTTCCAGAATTAGATTTTAAAATTTTCTCGAATATGTTTATTTACTGTTTAATATCTTTTTAGTGTTTGATGTGTCTGTCTGCGTGTTATGTGTTCGTATATTAAACCAAGAAAAAGACAAATCGTTAGTATTATTTTATCTGAAATACACCAAAATCTCGTAACAAGAAATGATATTTACTGCATTTCTCCAAAAATCATGAATTACCAGATTTCATTCAAGAATGTTGATTTCTATATTATTATGCTCTCCCAACCAGCACGCTTGAGTGATTATTATGATTAATTATTTTTATGGTAACAACAAACCCGGGAGCTTTAATATTAAAGTTCATGATAATGTTGCTCCTAGTGATTATCATCAAGATTAAGTTCAACATTTTCGAAGACTACTTACTGGATTAAGATTATATCCCGGCAAAATCAGGTACTGTACCTTTTATTTGTTTTTAAAAATGAATCTGGAAAAATTAAAATCAAAGCGCAAGGTAATTAAAACTGCCTGTACGAAATTTATTACAAAAATTGAAACATTTATGGAAAGTGTAGATTTAGAAAGTGAAAATGATTTTGAGACACTCTCGGAATATTTGAACAATTTAATTGAAAAACAAGATGAATTAAAGTTAATAAATCCTAAAATTGAAGAGTTAATATCTGATACTACTTTTTTTGAGGCAGAAATTCAAAACAGTATTGAGTATGACGATACCATTAATGAAGCAAAATTTAAAATTAAAGGAAAATTAAAAAAGTTTAAAGCTAACGCTGAACTGACCAATACAAGTACTGCATCAAATGCCAGTACAAATGCCAGTACAATTCCGTATCCTAATACACGATCACCTACAATAAATTTACCCAAGATAACTATACCAATATTTAAAGGTGATCCTAACACATTTCTTGAGTTTATGAATAGTTTTAAAAGTACTATAGATTCTAATGAAAACTTGAGTAGCATTGAAAAATTCATATATTTGAAATCGTTTCTGTCAGGAGAAGCTTATAAAACGATTTCAGGATTTGCTCTAAATGAACAAAATTATAAATAGTCTCTAGATTTACTAGAAAACAGATATGGAAAAACAGATATTTGATTAGTGGGTTTATAAATAAACTATTAGAAATTGAGCCTGTAAAGTCTGCTTCAAATACCAGATCGTTATGAGAATTGTACGATGAATGTGAAGTTAGCATTAGAAATTTACAAGCGATGGGGGTGGCTTCAGATAATTTCGGATATTTACTTATTCCAATAATTTTAAGGCAATTACCCCATAATTTGGTTGTAGAATTTCAAAGAAAAAAAAATGTTGATAAATCTGGTGACGTCAATGAATTAATGAATTTTATAAAGTTTGAAATAGAATCACGAGAAGCGGCTAACGCGGTGTCAGGAATTTCCTTAAAAAGTAATGAAACATCTCGATGGGAAAGAAAAAATCCGACTAGATTAAAAACTAATGTTCCCACTTCAGTCGCGCTTAACACGGTTGTAAAAAATGTTTGCATATTTTGCAATTCAAATCATTATAGTCTAAAATGTAAGGAAATCTCGGACGAACAAAAACGTTATAAGTTAAAAAGAAGTGGGAGGTGTTATCGATGTTTGAATAAAAACCACCTATTATCTTCTTGTAAAGTAAAAATTCAACCTTGCGAATTATGCCAAAGTTATCAGCATAATTATTTATTTTGCCCCACTAAGAAAGATAAAAATCGTCCCGTTGAAAATGCGGAAACACCCGAATCTTCCCGAATTCTCGAAAACCAAACTGTATTATCGTCAGTTATTAAGACTCAAAATTCCTCCGAAAAATATTCAACATTATTACAAACTGCTTGTGTACAGGTGCTAGGTATCTCTAAAACCTTATATACGAGGCTTTTATATGACTCGGCCTCTTCTAGAACGTTCCTTACAAAAAGTCTAGCGACAGCTTTGAAATTAAAACCTAGGAAAAAGGAAAGGCTTCTAGTTTATACGTTCGGAAACCGCAAAGCCATAGAACAAGAGTTCGATGTTGTGAATATTACAGTACGCAGTCGCGTTCCCCCCTACGCTGACATACAAATTGAAGCGCTTGTGTCAGAGGTCATTAGCGGAGCGAAAATTATCGCCTCAGTTAATTCTCAGTTAATAAATAAACTCGGTCTTAATGAAAATGAATTTGCTGACACATTTATTCATGCAAAACCCATCCAAATTCTTTTAGGTGCTGATTATATGTTTTCAACGATAATAGGAAAAGTTAAAAAAATAAATCAATCGTTGTTTATTCAACCAACGATATTTGGAAAAACTTTAGTAGGTAGAATTTATGGCGCTAAATTACAGAGTACTTCCTGTTTAAAAATAATATGCTCGTCAATAGATAATGACTTAAGAAACTTATGGGAAATGGAATCGTTTCTATTTAATCAAAAAGATAAACAAGATGATGAACATTTTGAGGTCATAAATAAATTCGAGAAGGAAATATGTTTCGAAAATGGTAGGTATGTAGCACCACTTTTGTGGAGATGCGATACGGATAGACAAAATTTATGTAACAATTACCAAGTCGCGGAAAAAAGATTTGCAGTTTTGGAAAGACGGTTAAAAGATGATCAATCTTTATTTTTAAGATATAATGAAATTATGAAGGAACAATTGAATGAGGGAATTATTCAAAAGTATAATGATAATTGTTCTGTAGATTACGTAATGCCTCATAGAGCGGTTTTTAGAGAAAATTCTTCTAGCTCTAAAACTAGAATTGTTTATGATGCGAGCAGTCGACAGGGTAGTAACAAAAGTTTAAATGAATGTCTTTTCTCAGGGGAAAATTTAAATCCTAATCTCGTAGATGTTATACTGAATTTCAGGCGGCATAAAATTGCTTTTTGTGGGGATTTGGCCCGAGCCTTCCTGCAAATAGAGGTATCGAGGAGTGACAGAGATTATTTATGTTTTTTATATTTTGATGACTGCGACATAAATAAACCACCAACCTTATATCATTTTAATCGACATTGTTTTGGCCTCACCAGTTCCCCCTACGTGTTAGCTTCAACTCTAAAAAAACACATTAAAAATTATAAGGAGGCCAATCCCATCGCATACCACATGTTAGATAATTATTTATACGTAGATGACTTGATTCACGGAGCATCTACGGTACCAGAAGCTTTTAAGCTGTCATCTTGTGCAGTTTCAATTTTTAAAGACGCGAATATGAAGTTACGGAAATTTAACTCCAATTCTGTAGAATTAAAGGAACAGTGGAAGAATGCCGACTCTAATTGAAATAGAAGAAAAACAATCAAACCTTAAAATACTAGGAATAAATTGGAACAATAAGGAGGACTTTCTGTCCATAGATTTGACATCTTTAGCGTCAAACGGTGATTTAAAATTCACCAAAAGACACGTTCTCCACACTGCTGCTAAAATATTTGATCCTATCGGATTCCTCAATCCCTTTATGATTAGAATTAAGCTCCTCTTGCAGGAATTGTGGGAATCTGGTCTTGACTGGGATGACACATTTTCCGAAGAAATTGTAAATAAATATCAAACGTGGTATAAAGAAACAAAACTACTAGAAAATATGAAAATACCTAGATATTATTTTGATTCAGATGTAACAGTAAACAAAGTTCAAGTTCATGTGTTTTCTGATGCCTCGTTAAAATCCTACGGAGCTGTAGCCTACTTTAGATACAGGACATCAGAAGGCTATTTTAATACTTGCTATATAATTTCAAAATCGCGAGTTGCTCCTTTAAAAAAGGTTAGTTTACCGCGATTGGAGCTCTTAGGAGCTTTAACAGCTGCCAGAATTGCCAACCATATTAAACATCTTTTCAGTTATATTGAAAATATAATTTTGTGGTCCGATTCTACTATAGTTTTGCACTGGATTAAGGGATCGGCCGCCAAGTGGAAACCGTATGTCGCAAACCGCGTAGCGGAAATTCAGGAAATGACCGATCCTAGTTCTTGGCGGCATGTTAATAGCAAGGATAACCCGGCAGACATGCTTACTAGGGGGCTCTCTTCCAAAGAGCTAATAAATTCAAGACGCTGGTGGTATGGTCCTGAGTGGCTTATTAATCCCGAAATTGATTGGCCGAAAGAAAATAAGCTAAAAATCAAATCATTCATTCCAGAAATTAAAAATGAATGCAAAGGCGAAATAATAGTTAATTCAATCATTGTTAATGAAAAAATAATTTATATAGAAAAATTTAGTAGCCTAAAAAAATTGTTAAGAGTCACTGCTTACGTGATATATTTTATAAAATTGCTAAAGGGCAATCACGAGAAAGTCTGTGCACTTACACCAGAAAATCTTCGAGAAGCAGAGCTGTATTGGATAAGGCTAGTTCAAAGTGAATTTTTTTCTAATGAAATACAGTGTTTAAAAAATGCCAAACCTCTTCCAAAAGACTCGCACTTGCTTTGTTTGAACCCATTCCTTGATTCCGAAGGCGTCCTGCGTGTCTCTGGTCGACTTGGGAAAGCTGATTTTTCAACGGATGAAAAACACCCGATAATTCTTCCGTCCAAACGAAGTTTTCCGAATTGATAATTTGGGATGCTCATGTTAGAGTATTTCATTCAGCGGTTTCTCACACCCTCGTACAAGTGAGAGAAAAATTCTGGTTACTAAAGGCTAGACAAACAATAAAATATCAACTGAAAAAATGCATTATTTGCAAAAGGTTTTCATCAATTCCAGGAGACCAGACGATAGCTCCATTGCCACCTGATCGTGTCGAACAGTCAGCTCCATATAGCGTAATAGGAGTCGATTTTGCAGGACCTTTATTTGTCAAAGATTCTGACAGCAAACAGTATATATTGCTAATAACGTGTGCTGTAACAAGAAATATCCACCTGGAACTTGTTGACAATTTGTCAACACAAACATTCTTACTTGCCTTTAGACGGTTCATCGCTCTTCGTGGATTATGCTCCGTTATTTATTCCGATAACGCACGAACATTTAAACGTGCTGAAATAGAACTTAAGAGACTATGGACTATAGTGACTCATCCAGAGGTGAAAGAATTTTTTGCTTCCAATAACATAAAATGGAAGTATATAGTGGAAAGGGCCGCCTGGTGGGGCGGATTTTATGAAAGAATGGTAAGGTCTGTAAAAACTGCGCTGCGAAAGACATTGGGCAGATCTTCTCTGACCCTTAATGAGTTGCATACAGTACTTATTGAGGTTGAAGGAATGGTGAACTCCAGACCCATGACATACATAAGTGATGAAAGGCAGGACCCCCTACCATTAACTCCTGCCCATTTTTTAATAGAGAGAAGAATATCTTCTCTCCCCCCCGTACGGCTTCACCTTGACTCTAATTTCTCTTCTAGGAAAGAATTGCTTAAAGCCTTTAACTATCGGGAAAAATTGATGCGGCTGTTTTGGTCTAGATGGAAGAATGAATACTTATTAAATTTGAGGTCAGTCCACCAAAGTTTAAATAAAACCAATCTTCCCCAATTTAAAATAAATGATGTTTTAATTAAAGATGATAAATTACCCAGAAATTTCTGGAGTTTAGGTAAAATTATAGAAATATTTCCTGGAAGAGATGGCAAGGTGAGAGCCTGTAAAATTAAGACTGAAAAGTCCATATTGAACAGACCTGTACAACTGCTTTTCAATCTTGAACTATAATGGACTGAGATAAAATTTGAACTTTAATAACTGGACTTTAATATAAATTTTCTTCTTCCTTTATTTAGTTGAATCAGTGTTGAACTCTCTCTTTTTTAATTAGCCTTGAAGTATGTATAATTTTATTATTATTCTATGTTTGTATTTGATTTAATTTGTATAACTTGTATTATTTAAGATTGTATTTCATTTAATTTGTATTGTTATATATATATGTTTAGTGATGAACACCCCTATGTTCATGGTGGGGCAGTGTGTTGCAAATCACGTGAGCGGCGGAGATTGGCGCCGACTGTGTCTACCGGGGAGTCCCCTCTGTGACATAATAGAATTAATTTTCAGTATCATGAGGTGCTCGGATCTAAAGGAAGCAAAATGCGGCTTCCAGAATTAGATTTTAAAATTTTCTCGAATATGTTTATTTACTGTTTAATATCTTTTTAGTGTTTGATGTGTCTGTCTGCGTGTTATGTGTTCGTATATTAAACCAAGAAAAAGACAAATCGTTAGTATTATTTTACCTGAAATACACCAGAATCTCGTAACAAGAAATGATATTTACTGCATTTCTCCAATTCCTTCAAAAATCATGAATTACCAGATTTCATTCAAGAATTTTGATTTCTATATTATTATGCTCTCCCAACCAGCACGCATGAGTGATTATTATGATTAATTATTTTTAGCCGCCCTTGGCGGTGGAACTAAAATCTGTATCACGAACGAAAAATTAGTCGAATCATCTAAAGGCCGTTGTGATTGGGAATCCGTAGAACCCGAGATAAGAATGCACAGTTAGATAAAAAAAACTCGTAGGATTGCTTGTAGGGCACTTGGTTAAGTGCTCAACAACAATTCATTTACTTTGATTGTTGGTAACCATCAGGCATATACGGGTTGTGTACTTTTATTAGGAACATAAATTAAACATTTATGAAAATCGTTATTTAAAATTTCCCGTATTCTCTATACATAACATTTAAAAAACGCTACGTTAGAAGCTAAAAATATTAAATTTCTTGGGAATTTGTTTTGTGAAAATCAGAGCAAGGCGTTAACCCCCTCCCTCCCCATACCCGCAATATAATATGTTCAAGAAAACCACCTTCGCATACATTAACGTGATCATTAAAAAAATTATTTTTTTTATAATCAGAATATAACGAAGACACTACGCTAGTCGTGTCGGCAGATGACATCCCTTCTCATCCACAATTTCCATTCTATATCTTAATTATTTATCTCAAATTTTGTTCATTAGTAAAATTAGTAAAATCCTGTACCAAGCATAGATTATGAAACACTTTCCAACACTAACAGAATACTTTAACAAACCATCGCTGTTTAATAAGGTAAATAAGCTAAGTAAACATTTCAGAAAAACACAAAACAAATTTGAAAACCAGGTTTCAACAATTACCATCCACAGCCGGAAAAGTACTCCAATTCTTTTCTGCAGCCCTGTATATAATTTATATATTTGTATATACCCTATAGTATGCTGCAGTTTAGTTTAGCAATAAAACAAAAAAAAAACACAGTTGGAAATTCATCTTCAACAGTTTCTACCAATAGATGGAAACATACTTTAATTATTTTGTACAGCCCTGTATATAACATAAGCTTTTTGTACACGCGACATATTAAGCTATAGTTTCATTCAGGCAAATACACGCTGAAATCACACTTCCACGAATTATCGCATACATAGTCAGCCATGTATTCAGTTCTTTACGTGATCCTGTATATGATTTTATTTATATTCCACAAACCTTCCTTGGTATACTAAATATATTTCACGTTCAAAATTCATAACTCGATTAAAAACCCATTTTAATCAATTTACGCTGCTGCACCGCAATGCTTACAAATTTTTTTGTTTAGCCCTGTATATGATCTCTAGCATTTATACATAACACATAGCATTCAAAAATTTAGTCAAACCCATACCTAACTAAAATCCTACTTCCAATTATGGCTTATAAGCAATACTTCAGACACAGTACTATATCTGAAATATTTATATGTCCCTGTAAAAGAATGATAAATCCTTTTCGCATAACAAATGTCTTGTAGTAAACCTCAATAATGTATATCCATTTCATTATGTTTGAAATGGCGTAACATAATTAAAATATGCTGCAAATAGTTTTTCCCCCGTAGATCATCATCTAAAAGAATAATTTTGTGTTGCACTGTAAATGAAAGAAATACAAAAGGAAAACTGCCCAGTTAAACTGAGGGCATTGAGCTCACAGCTTATTCACACTAATTGTATATTATATTCTTATTTCAAAGAATTTGAAATAAGCCCCTCGAAAAATAAAGAAATCGACAATATATTAAGGGGAGAATCATACCCCTCCCCCCTTATAGTTAACCAGTGAACCCCCAAAACTAATCAGAAAAGCGCTTGATCAGAATGAACCTATATACAAAATTTGAAGAAAATTGGATAATTCCGCATGAAAAACCCATTTATCTAAATTAAGGGGGGAAGGATTAGCCCCCCCACCTCTTTACCCCTTTTATACTTAACCAATGAACCCCCAAAACTAATCAGAAAAGCGCTTTATCACGATGAACCTATGTACAAAATTTGAAGAAAATTTGATAATTCTGCAGGAAAAACCCATTTTTCTGAATTAAGGGAAGTTAGCACCCGTTCCCTCCCTTTATACATAACCAATGAACCCCCAAAACTAATCAGAAAAGTACCTTATCACGATTAATTTATGTACAAAATTTGAAGAAAATTGGATAATTCTGCATGAAAAACTCATTTATCAAATTCAAGGGGGGGGGCTAACCCACCCCCTTTTATACTTAACCAATGAACCCTCCCCCCGCCTCCCTTACCCCTGGAGTCTCTCCAAGTCCGCTCTGGGGCTATTAGTCAATTATTACGAACGTTAAAATTTATAAAGTAAAAAAAAAAGCACGTAAATATTCAGAAAGATAAACTTATTGCTTACAGTCTACTGGAAAGATATACTTCTCCATCAAAAGAAAAAAAAAAAGTATTAAAATTGGAGTATCCCTTCTAAAGTTTTGCGTGGATATACATACAGAAAAATATATATATACGCTGAAATCACACTTCCAGGAAATCATACATAGTCAGCCATGTATTCAGTTCTTTGCGTGGTCCTGTATATGATTTTATTTATATTCCACAAGCCTTCCTTGGTATACTAAATATATTTCACGTTCAAAATTCATAACTCGATTAAAAACCCATTTTAATTAATTTACGCTGCTGCACCGTAATGCTTACAAATTTTTTTGTTTAGCCCTGTATATGATCTGTAGCATTTATACATAACTCATAGCATTCAAAAATTTAGTTAAACGCATACCTAACTAAAGTCCTACTTCCAATTATGGCTTTTAAGCAATATTTCCGACCCAGTATTATACCCGAAATATTTTGTGTGTCCCTGTAAAAGAATGATAAATGCTTTTCGCATAACAAGTGTCTTATTGTAAACCTCAATAATGTATATCCATTTCATTATATTTGAAATGGCGTAACATAATTAAAATATGCTGCAAATAGTTTTCCCCCGTAGATCATCATGTAAAAGAATACTTTTGTGTGGCACTGTAAATGAAAGAAATACAAAAGGAAAACTGCCCAGTTAAACTGAGGGTATTGAGCTCACAGGCTATTCACACTGATTGTATATTATACTCTTATTTCAAAGAATTTGAAATAAGCCCCTCGAAAAATAAAGAAATCGACAATATATTAAGGGGAGAATCAACCCCCTCCCCCCTTATAGTTAACCAGTGAACCCCCAAAACTAATCAGAAAAGCGCTTTATCAGAATGAACCTATATACAAAATTTGAAGAAAATTGGATAATTCTGCATGAAAAACCCACTTATCTAATGTAAGGGGTGTTAGCCCCCGTTCCCCCCCTTTATACTTAACCAATGAACTCCTAAATCTAATCAGAAAAGTAACTTATCACGATGAACCTATGTACAAAATTTGAAGAAAATTGGATAATTCTGCATGAAAAACTCATTTATCAAATTCAAGGGGGGGGGGGCTAACCCTCCCCCTTTTATACTTAACCAATGAACACTCCCCCCCCCTCCCCTGGAGTCTCCCCAGGTCCGCTCTGGGGCTATTAGTCAATTGTTACGAACGTTAAAATTTATAAAGTAAAGTAAAAAGCAATGTAAATATTCAGAAAAATAAACTTATTGCTTACAGTCAACTGGAAAGATATACTTTTCCATCAAAAGAAAAAAAAAAGTACTAAATTTTGAGTATCCCTTCTAAAGTTTTGCGTGGATATACATACAGAAAAAAATATATATATCAGAAAAACATACAGCCATTATCGCGGTGAGGTTTTTCTGAGGGGCGTATCTACAGAGTTCAGAGAATGCTTTGTCCAACCACAGAATACCAGTGGGCGTACCCGATTGGAGGCAGTCCGCATATAATTAATTCAGATTTTTTTTTCAATTTTTCTCAAAGTTATCCCGTGATTATACTCGCTGTAATTGCAGTAGAATTATAAAAAGCATATTTTTGGAAAGCTTAATCCCTGAGCTATCGTTCTTAGTTCTTAATTTTTTTTAATTTTTGCTGGTATCGATTTTATAAGAGTTTGAAAGACAACAACTCGATTTTTACCGGATCCAACTATTGAGTTGGTCCTCAGAAATAAACTAAAACAGAAATCGAAAAAGTAAAAACTAACAACGTTGTAGATTGGTCTCAGCTATCCTATGAAAAAAAAAATATTTAAAAATATTAAAATGAGAGCGAGAAAACGCGCGATAACCTTCCCATAGACTTAACATTAGCGTGAGCGTTTCTTCGCGTGACTATTGTAGGTTCTTAAGTGTCTACATCAGTCATGCAAAAAAAAACGCTTACGCTAATGTTACGTCTATGGGAAGGTTCTCACTCGCATTTTAATATTTATAAATGATTTTGTTTTTGCATAGGATAGCTGAAGTCTATTTCTAACGTTGTTAGTTTTTACTTTTTTTATTTTTGTTACTTTTTTTATAAGAGGACGTTTTGAATTTTTTAACTGTTTCTTGAAGTGAAAGTACCTTTACATAAAAAAACTGGAACCAAAATCGAAAAAATAAAAACAAAAAACGTTAGAGATCGACCTCAGCTATTGTATGCAAAAAACTTTTAAAAATATTAAAATGCGATCGAGAAATCTATCAAGAGCCTTCCCATAGACTTAAAATTTCCTTGCGCGTTTATTCGCCCGACTGATGTAAGCTCTTAACAAGAACTTTTACTTACTGTATGGGATCAGGCTACATCGATTTATGAAACATTAATAATCAAATTTCAGTTTCTAAAATACTACTTAATTTGCGTTAAATTGGCTCAGTTAAGCATGAGGTTGATAGTTGATGAAGCAGAGGCACGGTTGAGACAATACCTCTGTTTTTGAATAGTTATAGTCAATTTATTTAATTGCGGAATTAAAAAAAAAAAAAAAAAAAAAAAAAAAAAAAGGAGAAAGACTGTCCGGAAATAGATTTGAATTTTTATTACACTTTGGAAGAATGTTTAGTCGGATTCTGGCTCAGAGTTAATAAGTGGCAAGACTGAAGTAAATTTACTTCAAGAAGCAAAATTAATTAGAGCAGTTTTGCGAGAGTATTTCCTCAACTTTTCCAGGTACAAGTAATTACATTTTGTTAATGCTTCATTCTCATGAGAATTTTTTAAGTATTTATTTTAAAATTAAAGAAATGAAATTTATCAGATTACTTTTAACCAAAGTTATAAAAACAAATTTAAAACAAATTCTGGTACCAATCTAGATTTAAATGAATTGGTATAAAATGTATTCCCCTGCACATCAAGAGTTCAAGTTCCATAAAAGAGTGTCAAACAATTTAAAATAATAACCTTCAAAACTTCCTAAACATCAAAGGTACTAGATACTTCAAAATTAAAATTATGTACATGAGGACTTACTTTAATAACTTCACAGTAAGATACCCCACAAGAACGATACTCTAATCAGTTGTTTCGGGACTTGCTGCAGCAGATTTAATTTATTTTTGAGTCAATTTGCCAGTTAGTAAGCTACAGTGAATTCAAGTCTGCTCAGACAAAAGATTAAGCGCGTCCAGTGGAGCTAAACAAAATGACCAATCTCGCCAGTTACATGGAGCTCACGTGAACAAAAACACCCTTTCTTATTGTATTTTATTCTCGCATCGGACGAAAGCAGGGCTACACTAGATACCGGGCTTGCTCATTCCTTATCATGACGTCACAAAAGGTGGCTGGCCACGACGAAAGACATACAGCGATTGGCACAAAAGGATGGGCGCTTCGCTTTCTACCAATCGCTGGTCTCTGTCAGCCACTATTTGTGACGTTATGAGAGTGAATGAGCAAGCCCGGTATCTAGCGTTGCCTTGATAAAAGTTGGGCTATGATGTCTTACACTCACGCACCGTTTTTTTTCAATCGGTTATAAAAAGGAAAAAAGTCGCCAAATTTGGGGGATTTTTTCCTTAAATATTAACCTGGCTATTAAATTAAGTTATTGGTTTGGAGTCGGCTTGTACATATCGCCAATCGAAAAGCGTAAGTGTAACACATCTGTTCCGAAAATTATGTAGGGAGCCTAGATGTGATACCCAGAGCGCGTCCAGCAATGTCATCGGTACGTAACCGGTAAGGTCGGTTAGTTACCAAGGCGTTCAGTGCTGCTAACCGATGCGCAACCAACGTCGTTCAGCGGAAGTAACCAAAGTGACCGGTAAGGGACCGAACTAACCGAAGAAAAATCTTGGTTAGGTGGGTCACGTGATCGGTTTTTTTGTTTGTTTTGTTTATTGAGAACTTACATCTGACTTGTGTGCTTGGGGCCTCCGTGGCCGAGTGGTTAAGACACCATTCCGCTAGTCGCTTGAGAGCGTAGGAGTCAGGTCGGCGGGTTCGACTCCCGCCAGCTCCATTTCACACACTTTGTGGAGCTCGGATGTAACTCTCTGGTGTTGTAAATTTCCCTGTGGCTATCTCGTCCCTGTATATTGACGATGACTTATAATTTTGGCACTTGATGTCAAGCACACAAGTCAGATGTATGTTCTCAATAAACAAACAAACAAACAAACTTGTGTGTTTGACATCAAGTGCCCGCTTATAAGTCATCGTCAATATACAGGGACGAGATAGCCACAAGGAAATTTACAACACCAGAGAGTTACATGCCGGAGCTCCACAAAGTGTGTGCAATGGAGCTGGCGGGAGTCGAACCCGCCGACCTGACTCATACGCTCTCAAGCAATTAGCGGAATGGTGTCTTAACCACTCGGCCATGGAGGTCAAGCGCCCGCTTATAAGTCATCATCAATATATAAAGGGACGAGATTGCACACACAAGTAAATTTACAACACACAGAAATACAGCCGACAGCTCCACAAAGAGTGTGCAACGGAGCCAGCGGGATTCGAACCCGCTCCCACCTACACTCGCAAGCAATTAGCGGTTTCATGCCTTGATCACTCAGCCACGGTGGGCCCTTCTCCATAAAGATTAATTTTTTTGGACAATTAAAAAGGGATAATTGCCCCCTATAGGGTTTTTTAAGCACCAATAGATGTCGTTATGAAGAAATTTTTTTTTGAGATTGCTATTTAACGAAATAAAATAATCTAACAATGTTTTCTTCTTGGAAAGTAATGTTTTAGACGGAATTTTACAAATATGTTTATGAACTGGCGATGACTTATAAGTGGGCACTTGATGTCAAGCACACAAGTCAGATGTATGTTCTCAATGAACAAACAAACAAACAAACAAACTTGTGTGTTTGACATCAAGTGCCCGCTTATAAGTCATCGTCAATATACAGGGACGAGATAGTCACAAGGAAATTTACAACACCAGAGAGTTACATCCCGGAGCTCCACAAATTGTGTGCAATGGAGCTGGCGGGAGTCGAACCCGCCGACCTGACTCATACGCTCTCAAGCGATTAGCGGAATGGTGTCTTAACCACTCGGCCACGGAGGCCCCCACGTGATCGGTTACATGAAAATTTACGATGATGTATTACAGATGGCGCTGCAAGTAAATAATACCATTCTCGTCCAGAAGGTCTGTCGACCGGTTAGAAACCGGTCACTCACCGCCCCGGTAAGTAACCGGTCACATTGGTAACTTTGGTTAGGTCTGCTGAACGCGCTCCCACTCTTACATAGAGATGTCGCCCCTCTAATATACAGACACCATAGTCTAAGAAAAATTGTGTACTCTATGGCTATGATGTGGAATCCCTGAACATGGATTTTTTATTTTTTAATCGGTTAAAAAAAGGAAAAAAGTCGCAAAATGTTGGGAAGTATGATTTCTGCTATGGTAACCCGGCAGTAAGTAGATTGTGGGATTTAGTTGTTTTACGTAGATAGGTGGTGTTTTCATTACTGGAAATTATTTATTTACGACATTTGGTGGAGGAAAATATATGTTTTAGGTATTTTTAATTTCTCCATAAAGACATATGACGTTTTATTAACATACATCCGACCTTTGTGCTTGGCGTCAAGCGCCCGCTTATAAGTCATCGTCAATATATAAAGGGGCGAGATAGCACACACAAGTAAATTTACAATACACAGAAATGCAGCCGAAAGCTTCACAAAGAGTGTGCAACGGAGCCAGCGAGATTCGAACCCGCTCCCACCTACACTCTCAAGCAATTAGCGGTGTCATGCCTTGATCACTCAGCCACGGTGGGCCCTTCTCCATAAAGATTAATTTTTTGGACAATTAAAAAAGGATAATTGGACCCTATAGGGTTTTTTAAGCACCAATAGATGTCGTTATGAAGAAATATTTTTTTTGAGATTGCTATTTAACGAAATAAAAGAATCTAACAATATTTTCTTCTTGGAAAGTAATGTTTTAGACGGAATTTTACAAATATGTTTATGAACTGAAGCAGGTAATTTATGGACAATTTCTGCCAGATAAGTGTTCTCTATAGGATCATTTAAGTTCTATTAGATGTCGATATAAACATTTGACATTTCATTAACATACATCTGACCTGTGTGCTTGGCGTCAATTGGTTTGTACCATTCATTTGGTTTGTAGCAATGCATATTGTTCTCGATAAAAGTAGTACATAGTACCTCGGATGTGAAAGCAAATTTATCATTCTGCAAGTGCAAAGACCTTTTCAATTTATTAACAAAACGCAGATATTTCATAATTACCAAAAAGCATGTCTCTACTCATAGTCTCTTGAAAAACCTTTGGGCCCAGGTTTTAGATCACAAACTAAGAATAGGTAAGCTTTTGGCTGCTAATGCTCCCCTAAGATACAACACAGATATTCAAGTTCTCAATTTCTTCTAATAAGACATTCCAGAAGTCATCTTGAAGTTTACGTTTTGCCTCAGCGTTAGTACTTTCTTTTATGATGCGTAATTTGTTTTTAGCTCACAGGCTATCAAAGCCTGAGAGCTAATGTGCCCTTCCGTTCTGTATGTAAGTATGTATGTACGTATGTATATATGTACGTATGTACGTCACGCGATAACTCTTGATAGAAATAACCGTTTTGATTCAAATTTTGCGATAAGGCGCTTCCCTGATTAGTTTTGGGGGATCATTGGTTAAGTATAAAGGGGGAAACGAGGAGCTAACCCCCCTCAATTTAGATAAATGGGGTTTTCATGCAGAATTATCCGATTTTCTTCAAAATTTGTATATAGGTGCATTGTGATAAGGCGCTTCCCTGATTAGTTTGGGGGGTTCACTGGTTAAGTATTAAGGGGGGAAACGGGGGTGACCGTTTAAGGTCACCCCCCGTAATAAGGTGCTTCCCTGAATACTTTTGTGTGTTCATTGGTTAATTATAAAGGCAGACTTGCCAAGTCTCCGGCTTTTTGCACACCAGTATTATCTTAAAGAAAATGTTGTTCTTTTAAATAGAAGAATGTTCCGTTTACATAAAACAACATTTTCTGTACTAAAATACTGTTGTCCAAAAAGCCGGAGACTTGGCAACTCTGTAAAGGGGGATGTTCCCCTTAATATAATGTCGATTTCTTTATTTTTCGAGGGGCTTATTTCAAATTCTTTGAAATAAGAGTTATAATTTACAATTAGTGTAAATAGCCTGTGAGCTCAATGCCCTCAGTTTTTTATTCATTTATTATTAATCTCCATGCACTAAGTGGTGTATTAGTGACAGCGGCTTTAACGAATTTCGTACATTTTATATATCGCTGCACAGCGAGTTTGTTGCATTCAGTGATTTTTTGCTTTTCATGTGCAGGAAGCGCTGATACATGCTTTATTGGCAATGGCTTTAATGAGTTTCGTGCGTTTTATAGTTTGCTGCATCCAGTGATGTTTTTCTGAGTTTTCATGTGCGTTCAGCGCTCATACATACGTTGGAGACCATGGCGTTAAAGAGTTCCGTGCATTTTACAGATTGCTGCACAGCGAGTTTGCTGCATCCAGTGATTTTTTGCTTGGTTTTTTATGTGCGCACAGTGCCCATACATGCGACAGTGACATTAACGATTATTATACTTTAAAGTTCCTTTATTCGTAAGTTAGTTTATTTGAGCGATTTTCTTCTTTTCTATGATTCTTAAAAGTAAGTGCGAAGTTATGTTAATTTTTTTAATGATCGCGACTGTAATGATTTTCTATTATTCGAGATTTATAAATAGTGTGTAATTTGCTAGTATTGCGATCTGTTAAATCAAATGTACTTATTTATTCAGTAATTCATTTAATCTATTAGATAGTATAAAGACTGTATTTGAATGGTTTGATTTGTAAAAATTGTATTTTTGTAAGTTATTAAAATGTGTTATATTTTATAATTTACAAGTTTTTGTTTAAATGATCGTCAAAATAATATTTTCGTACCTGAATCGTTTGCGTATTTGAGTACGTATTACTATAATACAGAAATAATTGACAGTTCTGGAATACCTGTAATAAAAACACCTAAAATGAATGTAAATTTGTATAAATATATGCACTCTTATTTTTAAATTCCTTTTTCCAAAGTATTTCTGAATATTTTCTTTCGTAGATTTTTCTGTGAGAAATTTTAAATAGTGGTTAATTTGCTAGTATTACAACCCGTTAAATCGAATGTATTTATTTGATCAGTAATTCATTTAACCCGTTGGGGACGAGCGACACGTATACGTGACGCATAAGATGCTCAGAATCCTTCATTATTCCCACCAGTTAATTTTTATTGTAAGCTTTGCCTTATTCAATCCTAGCATTTCTGCGATTCAATTAGGCGCAAATTTCTGCTTTGAAAAACCGGTGGTAAAAGATTAAAAATTCTGTAAAAGACGCTCGTCGCGAAGGGGTTAATCTATTAGAAAGTTCAAAGATTGGATTTGACAGGTTTGATTTGAATAATTAGTATTTTTGCAAATTATTAAATATATGTTATATTTTTCATAATTTACAATTTTTGTTTTTTGTAGTCAAAATAATATTTTCGTACCTGAATCGTTTAAGTATTTGAGTACGTATTACTATAATATAGAAATAAAAGTTAGTTCTGAAATACCTGTAATTAAAACGCCTAAAATGAATATAAATATGTATAAATATATGCACTCTTATTTTTAAATTCCATTTTTCAAAGTATTTATGGATATTTCCTTTAGTAGATTTTTCAGTGAGAAATTTATTTTTAATGTAACGGCGCACTTTAAAATATGGAGATGATGCTATGATTTTATCAGGAAATTGCTGACAATTCGGAATTTTTAATTTTTGATGTTTACTTGATAGAAAAATTTGTATTAGAACTGAGTATTTAATAAATCATCTGCTGCAGTAAATATGATCTGGGAGAAAAAATTAAAATTTCAAACGTCAAATGCTTACTCTGATGTAGCAAGGTACTTTAAAATATTGATATAACGTAGATTACCGATATCTATTGTATTTCCCATGATTCCAAGATTTGATCTCTTACAAAAAAAAAAAAAAAAATTCTGGCGCGATTCAGAGAGTGCGTCAAAACAAGTCGCCAAAATTTCGTGACCAAGGATCGCACATCTGTACCCAATCTAGTAGTGCCAAGTTCTGTAATGCAGATCACAATACTTTAAACAAAGGTCGCGTTCAGAGACAGAAACGCGTGTTACTCGTAAAATTGGCGAGGCTAACGAAAAAGACAGGCTACCGCGGTGCATTCCACTTATCTGTTTTTACAGACCGCTCGAGGCTAACGAAAAAGACAGGCTACCGCGGTGCATTCCACTTATCTTTTTTTACAGACCGCTAGAGTGACGTGTTACTCTTTTCGTACACCTGCATTGGTGCATTCGATCATCACGTGACTCCCGCGGTCTGTAAAAAAGATACGTGTAAAGCACCGTGGTAGCCTTTCTTTTTCGTTAGCCTCGAGACCGCTAGAGTGACGTGTTGCTCTTTTCGTAGACCAGCACGGCATTGGCACGGCATTGGTGCATTCGAGCATCACGTGAATCCGGCGGTCTGTAGAAAACGATACGCGTAAAGCACCGCGGTAGCCTTTCTTTTTTATTAGCCTCGTAAAATTGGGGAATGATGTCATCTGATCTTCTCCGAGGCTGACGAAAAAGACAGGCTACCGCGGTCTATTCCACTTATCTTTTTTTACAGACCGCTAGAGTGACGTGTTGCTTTTTTCATACACATTCATTGGTGCATTCGAGCATCACGTGACTCCCACGGTCTGTTAAAAAAGATACGAGTAAAGCACCGTGGTAGCCTTTCTTTTTCGTTAGCCTCGATTTTCTCAGGGTAAAATTGGGTTAAAACGGCTGTGAAGGCTTTTGGGTAAAGTTATGGGCATGTTTACAATCAAACATTTCCGTCAACCAATCTACCATTACATTTGGATTGTAGGAACATAGCAAGAACCATCCTCGCGACGTTGGCCAATTATGTCACTGTTCTGTTAAAGGTAGACCAATCAAATATTTAGGACTCAAGTGTACAGTAGGAGTCATAAAGAACGACAGTTAACAGTTGTAGTTAGCTATAATGCAAACAAACGTATCAGATTTCCCAACCACGTGATCACTTTAAACAACAAAAAACCTCCAGGTAATGTGGATTATCCGAAGTCTGGATAATGTACGTCTCTGAACGCTACAGGTAACCAGTAAAAAGCCACTTGATATCGGTCTCTGAATGTTTTGGGTTACCCATGAGTTACCGTATGTTACTCGGGGTTCGGTCTGTGAACGTGCCCATAAACTTCTAAACTGACCATGTGCTTTTCAGATTAATGGCCACTCTTTTAGAAAGGCACTCTGGTCTGAAGTCATAATGGAAATTTGAAATTTTTTAACTCGAGAAATCTGGGCTATGATGTCATACACTCACGAACAGTTTTTTTAAATCGGTTACAAAAAGAAAAAAAATCGCCAAACTTAGGGGATTTTTTTCCTTTAATGGCAACCTTGCAATTTTAATAAGTTATAGGTTTGGCGCGGGCTTGAAAATCTTGCCAGCCAAAAAATCGCCAAACAACGCTGCGTGAGTGTAAAGCAGCTGTTCCGAAATATGTCATTATTGAGCCTTATCAGGGCAACTAGGACCAACGATTGGTACAAAGCGACGCGCCCATCGTTTTGTCCAAATAGCTGTATCTTTTTCGTCACTGCCAGCCACCATTTGTGACGTCATGATAATGAATGAGCAGGCCTGGTATCTAGTGTAGCCTTGGACTTATTATGAGCCCAATAGAGCCTGATTCAGAGCCGGTCTACTAATCTGTCGTTATTGGGACTGATTCTGAGTACTAAAAATACAACTCTGATGACGAATGCGTTAGTTGGCACGATGATAGCCATAAGACAAAAAGATATTTTCATGACGGTGGCATTGACATCAAAGCGTAAAGGTAAGGTTCCAAAGGAGTGAAATTTTTGTAAAAGAACAATAGTTTGTAGAGGGAGACAGGGTTACCATAGATACCGGGCTGGCTCATTCATATCATGCCGTAACATATGGTGGCCAGCCACCATTTGTGACGTCATGATAATGAATGAGCCAGCCCTGTATCTAGTGTAGCCCTGATTTTATGTATTTTAGATTTGCGAGTGCGATAAAGAATTTTATGTTTTATATATTTGCGAATGCGATCTGTACAAGTTCTAATATACGAGTAATACAAGTTAACAAGCATTAGCTTGGTGATAATGGCACGCTTGCCAATATCCTTGGCGATTCTCTTTTGTCCAAAAGCTTCTCAAAGCAGTACGTCGCAACTGTGATACCGAAGCACCCTAGTATACGACTTCTGGACTTTTTAAAGAAGTTCAGTGTACATTCTGTTTATCATGTAAAGCTGTAGCTTATATGTTCAGACTGTGATTAGATAGACAAGTTTGTCGAAACCACTGAGCTTCAGAATAGTATGAAGAGTTATCTCCCTATTTTGATAGATTCCAATTTAGCGGCCCGTTCATGAATTAAAATAAAAGAAGAATTTTCCATAAAAATTAAGGGCAAAACACAGATTTTCTCCCATAGAGAAGTATGGGGTAGATATTTTTAAATTGGATTATCTTTTAAAAGTATAACGAAGTTGCTACAATTTTCACTGATATGTATTTCGTATCGAAAAAACTACAGATTTCATTTATATTCATCGAAAATATTTAATTTGACATTAGTTAAAAATGAAATTTTATGTAACGTCAACAGAAATATATGAAATATTATTTAAGTTTTACGCATAAAAATATGAAAAGTGTGTAAAAAGTATGCGGAAAAGTTTGAAAAAACCCCGTAATATTAAAAAAATGCAGGATTCATAACTTGCGCGCTTTGAAAGCGTGATGCGTCTGCGGTAAAAATGGACCAGTGTGTTAGACCTCCGTTCTATTACGGAGCTCAGTGTTCCAAACTATGGCAGCTCAGAATGAGAAAATCTTCCAGAACTCACTGATGAGTGGCAATACTCACTGATGAGTAGCGACTGTCAAAACTATGGCAACACTATATTTTGTAGTGTAGACACAAATTGACTATATTCACCAAGTAGAATACAAATGAAAAAGATCTATACGCTATTCAAAATGAATATGAATGTTATTTTGTGTTAATTTTCATTTTGAACATTTCTTCGTTTTAGACTGGGAAGCGGCAGCACAGACAATCACCTCATCGAGTTCACGGCTGAAATTCCCGAATTAGTTAAAACTCGATTCGCATATTAAAACGCAATCGGTCTGCCAAGTCATATCTTGGTGGAAAACACGTGAAAACCCGATTTTAGCGGTTGACTCGCAGGTTTACCATTATGTTTTCCTGCACCCAAAAGTATGATAACATGGAGAACTGAGTGCAGGAAAACACAATGGTAAACCTACGAGTCAGCCGTTAAAATCAGGTTTTCACGTTTTTACCACCAAGACATGGATTGACAGACCGATTGCGTTTTAATATGCAAATTGAGTTTTAACTAATTCTGGAATTTCAGCCGTGAACTCGATGAGGTGATTGTCTATGCTGCCGCCTCCCGATCTATTTTGAACATGTGGTTTTAAGATTAATAGATGTACGCCGACACGAAATTATTAAGCGAATAATGTTCAAACCTCTTATTTAATACTATAAAATGCTTGCCATTTTTTGTATATTTAGTGGGGGGGTGAATATTCCGTATTGGTACCTTGAATGAATAAACTTCAATTTTTAAACTTAAAAATTTAATTAATCGGTCTATAATAATTCGATATGTCCATTTTAAGTTAAAATACGTATATGGGAGCGTTATTTAAATAGTTGATCACTAGCTGAACCACCCGGTTTTGACAATGTTAACTATGGGGGACGGTAAGACAGAGGTCACGGCTGCCGAAGGCAGTCGCGCATCATCCGCCGATTCCAGGCTGTAGGAGAGCCCATACGAAACACGACCAGGAGGGATCCAGTTTACCCGGGGACCCTCTAGGTGGTGCTCTTCGGCCGGGGGAGAAGCGGGGGCGTGAGCCTACCTGCACTTCGTCACCCTTTCCCAAATGAGTTGACGACAAATAGGTCGAAGCGACAATAGTGGGACCTTACAAAAGGGCCACTAGGTTCACACTTGGGCGGATAGCGAGAGTGAGCCACAGCTTCGTAGCCGGGATCCCAAAAGGGAGCCGGGTCCTAGGCCTAATGTGAAACACTCACACTACCCCATTACTGTACTGCACCTTCCGAAGATCGAATCCTAGGGAGGGAGGAAGCGACTAGTTCATTTGGTGCGGCTAGCAGGAGGTGCTTCTCGCCAACCCGGGACCTTGAAGAAACTTGGTCCCAAGCGCATAGACATGCCTGGCTAGGTTGTCCCTCCCAAGGAGGTGCCCGCGAGGTATCGAGATCCAAGCGACGTGGCATCCCTTGGGAGATCACGCTCATAAAATGCACTACAGAACACAAAAGCATGCAAACACAAAATACAACAAATACAAACACAACACGACACAACATAAAGAAAGGGAAAGCATACTTACCTTTTACCTTACCACCTTACCTTACCTTACCATACCTGTGGGTTCTCGAGTTGGAACTCTTAACCCACATGTCATGCACTATGACCCCCAGCACCGCGAGTACCGCGAGCTGGTTGAATTGCGTTCGAGCGTGGTCGGCGACCACGAAGAGCATTTGCGCTTCGGCGCTTCGGCTTTTCGGGTTAAAAAAATACGCTTTTATGACAAATACTCTTTAAGGAAAAACTTTTTCATACTGAACTTGTTTATGCATGTTTAACTTACATAATAAATAAATTTTTATAACTACAATTTTGTGTACACATTTATAAGTACATATAATGGAATTTAACGATTGTCTTTTACGATTCAAAACAAAATTTAAATTGATTAAAATTGTTTCAAGTTCAAAAATAAGCCCGAATCTGAACATTGTCAATTCAAGAAAGTTTTTGTTGCTATGGAAACAACGACTGCTTCGATTTAGAAATGTATAACGAATCCGTTTGTCATCGGCCTTTTCCTTTTAAAATACATTTAAAAATTACTTGTACAACCGTTGAAGCCATTTAAATTAGAAAAAATCGTGGAATAGAGGATAAAACAATAGGCAAAATTGCATTCAATCGGTAATAAATAGAGAAAAAAACGTGAGTGATTTATTTAATCTGATTTTTAAAAAAATTTAATTAGAATTAATACAAACGTACAGAGAGCTGAAAATGTTGAACGCAAAATGCAAACGATTCTGAACAAGAGGGTATGGTATCATGAGCCATGGAATTAACCCGTTCGTATAATTTTTTAAGCTTATGACAATTTTACGCTTTCAAATTTTACAAAAATCTCATATACAGGTTTCATAACAAGAATTTCTTCAAACTGTTCGCTTACTTTAATATGCCTTTCAGATTCATATATATTTAAAATTTCGATTGTTAACTAAAAGTGAAAACAAACATACAGATTCAATAATTCAATAATGCACATAACTGAAATGTCAGCTTCGCTATAACATAAAATAGATATTTGCAGCTTCCAAAAAATAGAACATATTTTTTTAGTGGTAAAAATAAATAACTGAAACAACAAGCAGCTTGTATATATTATACAAAAAAATAATAAATATTTCATCGTTTAAATTTAAATTCATTAAATATTGCGCATTCGAATAATCATTTTACAAGCAATTTAAAATGCATTAAAATCGTTTGCGTTTAGCGAAGCAAAACTGTTGCTAGCCAAATCGTGTGTTTTTGCGCCAAATACTCAAAAGTATTTTATTTTTTTCCAGATTTTCTACTGGGATTCCGCAGCTACATTTCACTGTTCCTTTATTACTTACATGAGAAGCTTCATTAGCATTTTTTCAAAATTTTCTGAGTATGCGCTTTAAGGAGGCCTTCCTTGTAAGTACAAAAGTACAAATAATTAAAAAAAAATTTTTATAAATATTCGATGGTCATCTTAAAAAACATGCCTAATTTTGCGTGTTGCTGCAAAATATTCCGGATATTAAACATTAATTCATTGCGGATTCCAATTTTGGAAAAGCAACTCTAAGACTTGGTACAAAGCGCTATCTATTGATTTTATTAATATATATATATATATATATATATATATATATATATATACGAGGGGCAGTCGGAAAATAAGATTCCCCTGGCGACTGTGGACAGAGGTGTGTATGAAAGACAAAAAATGTAATGAGACATTAAAGATAAAACATAACTTTAATTTTCCGCATAAGTACCAAGTACATTGAGACATTTGTCATACCGCTTTATAAGCTTCAAAAAGCCCTCCAGGAAAAAATCAGGGATTTCCATACGGACGAAGCGTTGAACGACTATGGGCGAAAGACGACACAGCAGGTGAACACGAACGTGCAAGACACCGATACCATTGGGTAGAGGTCGACCGCGATCAAGCAGATGGCGCTGTTGCAGTGCCTGCACAGCTCGGCACTAGGAGATGTTCTTTGACAAGACGGGGGCAGGTTGCTGACGAACCACCACCTCAACGCGTAGTGCAGGTGTTAAAGCGATGTCCGTGTAGCCAACGGAGCTGCAGGCTTGGGAGAAGTCCCCACACGACCTCGGGCCGTCCCCTCCTTTGGGCCGGTTCTCGGCTGCAGGAGGTTTGCGGTCACACGCCATCTCTTGTGGTCCTATGTGTAAAGCCTCGTCGTTGGACCGTGGTCAAGTTCAGGTCGTTGTCTCCGCGGAACTTCGGGACGGCCGGCTGTCAGTGCGCGAGGTGGCATGCAGGAACCCTCTGTGCTGTGCAGGCGGTGGAAGTTAGAGGGCAGCGGGAGTAGCCGGGATTACTGGTGGCGTCCTGGTTTGCTCTCGTTCGTCGTCCCTAGCGTCTCCTTCTGTAACTGGGGTAGTTGTGTGCCGCCCTCAAGGTCGTCCAGAAAGGGGATTGCCCATTTCTTCCAAGGCTGGTACGAGTTCTTGGAGCCACTCAGGTTACCGTGTGACCGTATCAGTTCTTTGCGAGGGTGTGAGCTCTTTCCCTGGACCGTTTGGCTACGAAGAACCGAGCCAGAAGCTCGTCCGTAAAATGACGGCGTTCGAACTTGAAATCAAACATTGGGTTGAAAACCAGTCCACCGTGTCTATGCGTAATCACAGCTTTCTGTGCCTGACGGTTGGACTAGCAGTAGTTTTCACGTAACTTCCAAGCAACTAATCTCGACCGGGACTGCTTCTTTAGCGTTATGGAAGGTGCTTTTCATGCCCTTTAGTGTCCTGTAGTGGGTTTAAACTTAACTTTCCGTTGTTTCTAACATTTTTGCGATATGTTTTGTTTTGTGTTTGTGTGTGTTATTGTATATGTGAATGATGCTCTTAGTGGAGTCGATCAGGGACCTACCGTATTTCGCTGAAGGGTTCACTGAAAGCAAAGCCATTGGGAGGGGACAACCTTAGCCAAGTCGTATATATGCGTCAGGGACTGATTTTCTTCGTAGTCCCGGGTTTGCGAGAAGCTCCTGCTATCGCAATAGCGATAACCGCGGCAGATGAACTAGTCGTTTGCTCCTGCCCTAGGACTCGATGATGGGACTTCGCGGGAAAGCGAAGGTCGTCAGGGAAACTCGGTGTATGGCCTAGGACCCGGTTCCCCTCCTGGGGTTCCGCTACGAAGCCTTCGGATGTTCGCTGGCGATTCATCATGTGTCTTCATGGAGATCTCCTCTGATTATGAGATCCTCGCGTATCGTAACGATCTTTGTCGTCAACTCATGGTTTCAATCAGAGTGATGCGCAGGTGGCGGTGCACCGACCGATCGCAGCGCATACGGGAGGCCTCTCCTGGTTGTGCGCGTTACATGGCACTGGCCTGGTTTTGTTGACAATATTTTCTTTAACTCGCTGAATGTATCATTGTTGAATGTCAAATTTGAGAAAATGTACTTGATTTAATAAATCACTTAGAGGATTGTCTATTTTGACACAGTTCGGGATGAGCTTTCTGAATTCCCTGTTAAACATAAAAAAGATTGCAGCTCTTTTGCAGTTGTTGGTCGGGAGAATTTTTGCACACCGATTGTTTTTGCTTTGGACGGCTTTATTGTTCCATTTTCGATTACATAATCTAAGAATTCAAGTTTCCTTTTAAGGAATTGGTATTTTTAAAAATTCATCTCCAGACCGTATGCTGCTAATTCACGTTGCAGTTTTTTTATACATCCTTCTTCTTCATCCGAGGGAATAAAAAAATCATTCATATGTAAAATAACAGTGCCTCCTCGCAGCAAATCCTGAAACACTTTGTTTACATATCTTTGGAATTCATTACCAGATATGGATAATCTGAACGAACAACGCAAATTTAATATTCTCCTTCGAGCTACAAAAGCTGTATATTGTATTTTTCTTTCTTTAATTTCGACATAGAAAAAGCCACTTTTGAGATCTATAGTCGTAAATATTTTTGCCTTCTGTAGCTTATCAACATCTTCCTCACTCTGTGACAATCTGTAAAAATGTTTTATTTTTATTTTCTTTATTTTCCGATTACCTATACATAATCGGTGAATACCGTTTTTGTTTTAATCAAGACTACTAGTGCGTTAAAATCTGAGTTACTTTCTCTAATGATCCAATGTTCTAAACATTGTTGTACTTGTTTATAGATGATTTCCTTCTCAACTAGAGAGAATCTCCTTAGACGTTCGCAGGTAGGTTATATTCCATCTGCCAGTAGCAATTTCAATTTTAACCCGGTACCTTTTGGTTTATTCGGTTTGTATGATTTTATTAATTCCTGTATCCTTTTTTGATATATTCAAAATATGAGTCAAATCCACTTTACCGTTTAAGAAATCGATATTGACCATACGTTTTGAAATTCGATTATTGTTGCATTTCATGTGGCTATTTTCTCTGTTTTGGGAGTAATTTCGTTAATTTTAAAGTATCAGACTCGCACTGTGTCGATACATATTATTCTAATAACTTCTACTAGTACTCTTAGATGTAGCCTTCGACTGCTTTTCTACCTATTAATAAATCATTATCTGTCTATTGGATCACATAAAATTTATCCGGTACTTCCATATCGTCTAGTCGGACTTTATGCAAGAAGAAACCCATTGGCTTAATGAATATTTCGTTTAAGTATGATATAGATATATTCTCGTTGGTTAGCTTTGGCGAGTTTATTACGATATGGTATCTAGAAATTGCGATTGAAATGTCACCCCCTGTATCAGTGATTATGTTTGTTTTCATTCCAGGCATTTATGTGTTTTGGTTCCAATCCTGGTATTTCAAATCTCGCCAGTTGTAAGTATGTTTGCAGGTTACCATTTGAATATCCATGCTGTGTTTTATTCCCATTGTACATTTCATGCTCACGCAACTAGGCCTGTTACACTTAAAAAACACTATATGCGACTCATGTTTTCGTGATTTCCAGCGTCCTTTTTTCACGTTGGCTACATTTCGGATGGGCGTAGAGAATTAGAATTTAGAATTCTTAATCGTTTTTCCTCTAAACTACCATTTATATTTCTTATTGTCGTTTTCGTTCAAGCCCTCCGCATCCATTTTCTTGATTACTAATAGTTGCTTAACAAAATGCTCTTTTGTGTTCGCAAGCAAATTATGTCTAATTTGATTAACTATGATTAATTCCGATAATTCATCAAAGTTATCTACTTGAAGATCTTCAATCCATTGCTGAAAATATAGCTTCATCTCATAGGAAATACCGCGCCAATTAGCCGATAGCTCCTTTTTACGCGAGAAATTGTTTTGCCTAAATTCTTCTGGCGATAGCTTATATCGTTTCAAAAGGATATTTTTTATAATATCGTAATCATGGATTTTGGGCTTGTTTTCTCTAGTTATTACATTAATCACGTCTAGGTGCATTAAATTAATTAAATAACCTACACACTCTTTTTGTCAATACCAGTTAGCGCCATCTGTCCTCCGTACATCGCCAAATATAAACGAATATCCCTAGAATTCTACCTTGTCAACAGGCTAAGTAACTTGTATTGCTTACATGAATTTGTCCTTGGATTCACATCGATGTGTTCTTTTGAGGTTTATTGCATCTTTTTTCTTAATATCGATCTCCCTTTCATGATCTTTTCTTTCCAATTCTAACCTCCATTTTCTTTCTTATAATTCCATTTTGTTTTCTTTGATTGCAGCTCTCCATTTCTTTTCAACAATCTTTAAAATAATTTCTTCAATTAACGTTTAAATGTTTTTAAAGATAGATAAATGAATTGAAAGTATTTACTTAATGTACAGGGTTAGCAAGAAATAAATTTCCGAATTCAGAGGGCCTTAGAATGCGTTCTATTTGTCCAAATGAGATAAAATTTGAACTACAGATAATTCAAATGATGCGCTTGTCATTTACTAAATAAAAACCTTTATTATAAAAATTCACCAATAGATGGCGCTGTAAAACAAACTGTATTTATTTGCATACACTGAAAATGTGAAACATCATTTGTGTTACAGCGCATGTCTATTAGTATTACTCCTTTGATAAAAAGAAGGCGGATTCTCAACGAGCATTAGTTACTACACTACACATCATACTTTACGTTCCAAGAAAAAGCACTACTGGTAAAATATTTCTACCAGAACCAGCAGAACTCGGTTGCAGTTGTAAAAGAATTCCGCACAGTATAAAGCAGATACGTAGAGGTCTAATGACTCCATGTGCCGTACGCAAGATAAAAAAAAATTGAAACAACTGGGCAACTTGGTATTCTCCCAGGTTGAGGACGAAATCAAATCCAGTCTTATAGCGTGTAAAATTTGGCTACTGCGGTCGTTGAAGCCAGCAGTCAGTCACTGCATTGTAGTGTGAGTGTGCCAGTTGTTTACAGTTTATTAGATATGCAAGTATTTCACTGTACGAAAAAACTTACGGCGGAGTTTGCATTTTTGTCATTACAAATTAAAGCCTGAGCACCTACTGGAGGACCGGGACTTAGAGGTCCGTAAAAGTTTTGCACTTGAGTTCTTTCGAATCATGGTCGACGGGCATGGAACATTCTGCGGACTGGTGAAGCCCACTTTTGCCTCAATGGACAAGTTAACATCCACAATTGTCCTATTTAGGCAGCAGAAAAGCATCATCTTGTCCTGGAACAACCCTTGTATCATAAAATTGTGACAGTATGATTTGGTTTTATGACTACTTTTAACATTGGACCATATATGTTTGAAGAGATAAGTGCAAATCCAAACCTGTTCTCTCACATGACAACTGCGCCATATCATTCTGAGGATTTTTAAATCTCACAACTTCAACAGCAAGGATACATTCAGGAAATCATTTTTATGCAGGATGGCGCACCTCCTCACAATTGCTAAGACAGTATTTCACAGATGCACGGTTAATCAGCCGCTAATTTTCAACAGCATGGCCTCCTCGTTCTCTGGATATCACCACCTGCGGCTTTTGGTTGGGGGCTTTCCAGATGGACAATATCTACAGTAAAAGGTGAGAATCTGTGCCAAAAGTGAAAGACAGCTCGCCGCCATATTCTTCATATTCCGGCAGACTCACTCCAGTCTGCTGTGGAAAATATGGTTCTGAGATTACTGAACATAGTTGACAAATGGGAAATATATATTCAGCAGTTTTAATGCTACATTTTTTTATATTATTTAAAATTTATAAAGCATATTAAATGTTTTATGTGTATTACATCGCCACCTATCGCCGGATTTTTCTACGATTTTTTTATTTAATAAATGTCAAGCACATCATTTGAATTATCTGTAATTCAAATTGTATCTGATTTGGATCAATAGAAAACATTCTGTATCCCTCTCAAGTGGAAAACTTATTTCTTGCAAACCCTGAATTTAGCGTTACTAAAGAGCGTTGTTTAAATCAAAACATTTATACATATTTCTTGATAGTACAGGGTGAATATAAAAAAATTATCCCGACATTTGGGCACCTAACAATCATACCATTCGCAGAAACTGAATGAAATTTTGGCAAAAGGTAGTTTAAGGTATGCGCTCAAGAATGATATGGAAAACAACAGTGTCACTCAAACACTTACGATTACAGTGAGAAAAATTTGAAAAAATCAAATGGCAAAACCCAGTTTTTTGTATTGGAAAGTGATCTGCATTGTGAAAAACCCTAAGTAGCGTTGGAACGGCAACTGTAGCATGCAAATCACCGGAAATAGGCAAGGAAAAAGTAAAAAAGACTTTGCCGTGCACCAGAGCATTAATTTTCATTTCATTTGCGTCACACGTCACACCGCTTCATTGACTGATATCCCAGCCTGATTAGTTCTCCGCAAAACGAGAAAAAGAAACCAAGAAACGCAAATTTCGAGTTCTACGTAAGCCACAGTCAGGACTGACGTTGTCACGCTAGGTGAAAGAAAATTCCCTGCGAAATGCGAGCCGCGTATGTTCCTTTCTGCCATTCCGAACAAGATGCCAGGGAATGAACGTGGAGAAATCGTAAAGATTTATTACCTGAATGGACAAAATGCCGCAGAGACATTGCGTGTTTACCGCAGAAACCATGGATTACGGCGAGGTTCGTGCACTATCAAAGCTGGACTTGATTCATAAATTTGAAGAAACTGGTTGCACATGCGAACGACCTTGGTCTGGACGATCTTCCGTTCCTGTGGAAGCTGTCGCAGAAGTCCATCAGACGATAAGCACAGTTAGTCCCGCAGCTGCACGCTGTGTTTCACGTGTTCTGGATCTGCCGAATTCAACTGTACCCAAGATTCTGCGCTCTGTTCTAAACATGTTTCCGTATCGATTCCAGCGTGTCCAGATGTTGGAAGTGGGAGACTATCAATTACGGCTGGATTTTGCAAATAAATTCCTTATCCGGTACGACGAAGATAGCAGCTGGCCTTTATTCATTCTGTGGACAGATGAGGTGCATTTCTCGTTAACTGGTAACGTGAATTCGGAAAATTGTGTGCACTGGGCAGAGAATAATCCACATGATGTGCAGTCACGTCCATTACACGAGGAAAAAGTGACTGTGTGGTGTGGTATAACGAGTACGTTCATCCTCGGTCCTTACTTTTTTGAAGAGGTTACTGCCGGTGATCTGCAAACATGTACAGTAACGAGTGCTCGCTATCTGGACATGTTAACTCATTACGCGATTTCCGCATTGCAACGGCAAAATGCTCTATCTGAAGTTGTGTGGATGCAAGATGGCGCTCCTCCACATGTCGGGTCTTCAGTCAAAAGTGTCTTAACTCAACAGTTTGGTGACAGAGTTATCTCCCGTTATTTCCCGTTTCCGTGGCCACCAAGGTCTCCTGATCTGACAACAATGGATTTCTGGCTGTGGAGATATCTGAAATCCAAAGTGTATCAGTTTCGTCCTGAAACTGCATCTGATTTGAAAGATGCCATCAGAACTGCGATTCAAGAGATTCTTATTGCCATGATACGTGCTGTAGTGCTATCCACCATCAACCGCATGCAAAATGTCATCGTGTGTAAAGGAGGTTATGTGAAAAATTTGTGAAACACAATAAAATGCTTTATTTTATGCTGCTTCTTTGTCCTTATTGGTTGTCCTCACTTTTAGCCTATCTACCGCCGGTGATTTTCATGCTACAGTTGCCGTTCTAACGCTATTTAGGGTTTTTCAGAATGGAGATCACATTCCAGTACAAAATACTGGGTGTTGCCATTTGATATTTTCGAAATTTTCTCACTGTAACCGTAACTGTTTGAGTGACACTGTTGTTTTCCATATCCTTCTTGATCGCATATCTCAAAATACCTTTTGCCAAAATTTCATACAGTTTCTGTGAATGGTATGATAGTTAGGGGCCCAAATATCGGGATAGTTTTTTTTTTATAATCACTCTGTATATTGGATTTAATATTGGAAAGAAACTTTTCCGAAAATTTTTAGGGGGTGGGGGTTACCGGTGTATTTTGCTGACAACTGTAATAGGTACTATTTGTTTTCGTAACATTCGTCTCCCTTTGCGTCTCTTATTGCCTTCAAACGTCTAAATGTAGAATGTGGCCTCTTCCCGTTCATTAGTTTTACCTGCAGATGCATAAAATACATGGTGCGTACTATCCGTAGTTTTGAACGTCACTATTTCCTATTAGTAAACTTCATCTTATTTAATCGCAGAATTGATAAAATTTATGTATAATTCCTGTGATTAAATAACCGAAGATTTGTACTCGCGAATAGCGGTGCTCAAAGTTAAGGGTCGGACACACCCTGAGAGTGGAAAATTATATTATATATATTCTGAATTTTAACAATAATTTTATCAATATTAATCCATTTGCATCATTAGCGCATATATGCGTCAATTTCGGGAATGTTATTTGGATTCAGAAATTTCGAATCCATACTTGAATTTCCGAAAGAAGTATTTTCATTTTATGTAATCATGAAATATATTTCATTAAATAAATTTACCATTAATATTCAGAATTTCTGGTAAAAGTTCGGAATTTCTGAATGAAAAGGGAATTCTTGAAATGCACGCAAATGATGTAAATAAGTTCAATTTTATTTAAAATATATGTCAAGGGTTTCTGTTACATTTCTTAACTAATGAAATTTAACTACACGTAATGCACCTTTGGTACAAAAAATAACATTTTATTGTATTTATTAAATGATATTGTCATGTTTCTTTGTCCTATGATTTACTACTTTATACATTAGATATATTTATATCGCAATCATATCCGGCACACAAACAGTACTGAGTGTAGCATAAAAAAGTTTTAATTGACACAAAACATGAACAAGCTACACAGTATTAATATCTCTCGAGTTAGTGTACCACTAATTCAAAATACATATATTCGCTTTATTTATTCGTAGAATTCTGAGGTAATTTAAAGGGAATATTTCTATTTGAAAATAGTGGCATTCAAAAATTGGCTGAATTTGAAACATTACAGGAGTTGTTCATAAAAAACACATCAACATAAAAAAAAAACTTTTAAAATTAAAAAATCTTCTTTAACTTCACAGTAAAAATATAAGTATTCTGAAAATTCCTAATCCGTAAGTTTAAGAAAAAATTGATATAACGTTTGATTACGGGTTGTTTTTCGGTTGCCGGACCATTTTTGATTTTTCCATACTTTATATTCGCAAAGCTATATAGCAAAGAAGGTAAAATCTAATTGCAAAAAAAAAAAAAATTCTTAAAACATGTTTTAATTAGATAGGGTGAGTAAAAATTACTTATTAGTATTTTTCGAATTGTTTAACACAGAACGATATTTTAAATTCTGCGATTAGCAGAAGAAATTACAGATTCTGCTATTTAAATATTAAAAAGAAAATTTCGATTTTTTAATTGCGTGTCATACACCTTAGAAATATTGCAAGCAGTGTATGCGCCTTGATTAAAGGTGGCCGAAGAGTAAGAATGTGCAAGTTTTTCCAAGTTGAAAGGTTTATAAATTCTTGCATAAATTTTGAATAAATGGAGATAAACAATAACTGAAAAAAAATATTAATTTTACACTTTTTGTTCTAGACAATCATGTAAATGTTCTGTATTTACTTCTGTTTTTAAACATTTTCAGTACTTTGGTTATTACGAAATATTGGTCAAGGACCAGTTTTTGAAAACATAAAACGCATGAAGGGAAATAAATAAGAGTATGGACTTTTTATAAGTGTTATTATTCTTTCTAAAGATATATAGAATAAATAAACAAGCTGTTAAATGTCTACAATTCTGAATAATAATTTACATTTTGAATAATTTCAATGATCTGTATTTTTAATAGCTTAGAAATAAACTAGTCGTTGGGGGCCACCGTAATACTTACCCATCATGGATATACATAATGTAAAATATTAAAATAAAAATTGTGTAAACTACTTATAAAATGCATTGCAATTCAAATAAAATCGAGGCTTGATGACGTCACAAACTTTAAAGGCTCGATTACTAAATTGCTTGAAAGAAACACCCTTATAACTCCAAAAATAATAATCCTATTAACTAGCGGTTTATTGCATCTGATTAAGCGTCAAATTTCCAATTAAAATATATCTTTGACATGAAATTTGGATGAAATACAGGGTCATGAAAAATCGAAGAGTGTGGGAAATAGGATTCCAAATATCTCGGCAACTAATTATCCGATCGACTTCATGCTTTATGCAAAATTTGTTTTTTTATTGTCTTTTATATTCATTTCTAAAAATAACAAATTTCGAAAATTTTTATATACCTTTTATCAGAACGAATATTTCGAGAGTCCGAAAAAAATAGTCCTGGTTAATCGAGGTTATTAAATGAAATAGGCTTCTTCCCATTATTACATACTAAGTACATACCAAATTGCAAGTCTCTATCTCAATTTTTTCGGGAGATAGAGCGTTTACAGACACACAGACGGACGGCAAATTTATTTTTCTAAAAATATGTTTTTCGGAATCTCCAGTGTCTGAAACGTGTAAATCCGTCAAAAAAAATTTTTCGATTTTCAAAACGATTACAAGACTTACCCTATACTACGTATGATGGGTAAGTAAAATGAATGAGTAAAGTAAGAAATCTAAATATAATGTCCATAATCTTCAATCCCAGTAAGTCCCATATTTGCCTTCCAAAAGGACTGTGAAGTATAGAGTCTCAAAATTGGAGCAATAATAGATAGCCAATGCAAAACGAACATTTATAAACAAGACTTATTTTATTAAATAAATTTTTATTTATTATATAAGAATTATTTCTTTAATCTACAGAACATTTATGTTAAAACTAGCTGATCTGTCCGGTGTAGCCCGTAAATCAATAACTTTCTTTTGCGGTTACGATAAAAATAGTCATTTTCGCACGCATTCTGTTCTAAACAAACTACTTACCGAACGAAATTCCGGAACTCGTCTCCTCTGCCTACGACATTGTATAGGAGGCGTGCTACGCATGCGTTGCAATATGGTTTTGTTTCAGTTTCCACTACTAGGTGGCGCGAAATCATCTTACAGTGTTATCTATATCTTAATTAGTTCATGTTAAATTTAATGAACCAATTCCATTGAAAAACACTCCAAACATTTTTAGAACACTTCGGTCGAAATATGAAAACCTAACTAGATCTACCACTTTCAACCACCATCTACCGACATGCAACCACCATAGTTTACGAGAGAGACTGGAGGCTATCACTACACACAAACAACAGTGGTCTGCGCTGGGTAGTTGTTGCTGCAAAGTGAAATATAGAGTCACACAAGGCTATTAATATATATACTATCTGATCCGTCCGGCGTTGCCCGGAAATCAGTTTCTTTCTTTTGCGGTTTCGATAACAATGTTCATTTTTGGCACGCATTCTGTTCTAAACAAACATCTTTCCGAATAAAACTCCTGCACTGGTCTTCGCTGCCTACGGCATTGTATAGTAGGCGCTACGCACGCGCTTCAATATCATTTAGTTTCAATTTCCACCCATCTTCCGAAATCATCTTACTTAATTATCTATATTTTAATTAATTCGTATTAAGTTGAATGAAACAATTCCCGTTGAAGAATATTCCAAACATTTTTCAGAAAACCTTGGCCGAAATATGAAAATTCCCTAGGTCGACCACTTTCAACCACCGTATCTCCAACACCCCCACAGCTACCTACATGCAACTACCACAGTGCACAATGGAAGACTCGAGGCTACTACCACACACAAACATCAGTTGTCTGCGCTGGGTATAGTTGTGGCTGCAAAGTGAAATATTGTGAGACATACTTCAATTTATATATATAGATTTAGATTATATAGATATAGATTAAATGTTCAAGATACAGAAAATAATTTTAATAAATATTTGATCCCTTTAGTAGAAAATTGAAGATGTGAAGTTACCACAGTTATAGCATTTTGTTCATACCATATAAGTATGTGAAATCTCCAAATCCGAGAACCTTATCAACACAAATTCAATAAAGAAATTATTGGGTTCCATGCACTCATATGATATACATATAGAAATATAACTGTAATAATTTTAAGTCTTCAATATTCTAATACAGCACTTGAAAAAAACTGGAAGTTTCTTATCTCTGCTATATATACGTTTAGTATGAAAATTGGACCTACAAATAACTGTAATTTCTCATTTACCATTAAAATAGGTATCTTCAACGTGTGGTCCGCCCATCATTAATCTACAAATAATTTAAAGTAGAAAAAATTGCCTCATTCAATTACAGAAATTTTGCGTTTGAATGAAGCTACAATTTCTATTCAGAATTCATGGTGTTCAACGACTTTCAGGCTGAAGTTTGAACATCCGGAACCTTTTGATTATGTTCCACGCCTGGGGACTATTTTTATATTCAATCGAACCATAATTTAAAAAGTATATACTGTTTCTGAGATCGGAGATTATTTTTCAAAAATTGGGACGATTAGAATAAAAATTAGTCCGTTATCAAAGAGTTTATGCATATTATGCATAAAATACAGTTATATAAGATTTATCTAACTGTAATATACTTAATTATTTATTCCGAAATAATAATTAAAAAACGCTTTTGTTTGAAGTTATACTACACATCCTTTATTAATTGTTGCATTCAGTTTCAATTGAAATATTGCATTATACTTCATATTTAAAAAATATATTAAGATCCCAGCATTAAAATAGTGGATTATAGATTACGTCGAAAACAGTTTCCCAACTTTATTTCCCAACGTTAATAAACAAAAGATAAGGTCATTAAAATTCTGTATTTTAAGACAATAATGAAAAAAAAAACACTTTTTATGAAAAGAACAAAAGTTTTGATGCTTTTAAATCTGGTTACCAAGGTAAAAAAAATCGGGTTAAATCTTTAATTTTTAACTAGCTTTCTGGTGTAAGCACAATTCGTTTCTTTTTAGTGTGTTTTAATAAACAATGTTAAACATTCATGAAATGAAAACAAAATGTACATTCATTTTGCTAATATACCTGCTTATTAATATTTTTTCATGAACTGTCACTTAAATATTCAAAATACTATCTTAAAAAAGAATAAATATTTCGAATTCTTTATTTAAAAGAAAGTTTCTCTTCGAAACAATTATTACGTTCAAAATAGAATAGCTTTGTCAGGACTGTTTTGATAATAAAAATTTTGTTTCAAATTAAATGTTTTGATACTATTAAATACTCCTTGCAGATTTCGTACAAGTGCTTTTTTTTAATACCAGTTTTTTCTTAAAAAATACATTGTCTTGTTTAATCTCAGAATCTTTCTATTAAAGAAGGGTAAACTTCATTTAACAAATTAGTGGTATTTAATTGTAAGCACCCATACGATACCTTTATTAATCCGATGTTTTTGTTTTTTGTTTTTTTTTGTTCTTACATAAACTATAAATAGTTAACTGAAGATGGTTGTAATATTTGTTTGACTATTTTTAGACACCATTATATATGTTAACTCTGATTATAGGCCAGGACTTGCTACTATGTTTGTATTCAATCGTACCACAATTACCAAAACAATTGCTTTTTTGTTACATTTTTCTTTAAAAAATCCTAGTATAAGATTATGACAGAGATTATTTTCGAAAAAATTGTACGAATAGAATAAAAAATGTTTTCCAACGGAATTTTTATGACCCGATACGTAGTCAAAGACTTAATAAAAGAGATAACGTATTTTTTCTAGCGTGTGTGCGCGCGATAGCTAGAGAAAATCTGTATAACGTTTGGTCTGCAAATATGGTACTGGATAGACGAAAACAGGTCCTAATGCACCTAACACAGATTCTCTGTATTTTAATTATTATTTTCATTATAATTTTTTTTTTTGTAATTTGGACTGAAAAATTTGCGTATTTCACCAATTTTAAAAGTTTGAAAGCGATTTTGTTCCACTCATAGAATTAACCCAAAATCAGACTTTTAGCCTAATATAGTAAACTAGGGGGCTCAGCCCCCTACTCGCTAACGCTCGCCAACCCCCCGTGAATTGCGAAGCAATTCACATTGAGACCGCTTCGCGGTCACAGCTCGCTTCGCTCGCTCGCCCCTTTTTTCAGCAATTCTAGCCGGAATAAGTTCTACCATAAAACATTTGAACATATGAAATTGACAATTTATTTTAATGTAAAAAAGTAATTCTCCATTGAAAACACAACTGAAAATGCATTTATTTGGCGCTACCAATGGGCATATAAATCATTTAAATACTATGAAAAAAGGATTTTTTGTACAGCACGACTTAAATTCATTAGAAAAAAAAAACTACGTTATAGGAAGATAGTTTGTTTTATTTCATCAGTACACCAACAGATGGCGGCAGGTGATATCTAGACAGTTGATTTTTTTTTCTCTGTCTTTTGAGTGATTGAAATTCGTAAATGAATTCTAAATCAGAGTTGAGAATTCATTTGAAATTAACGATATTGCTCATAATTAAAATGAGGAATCATCTCAGACGCTTTGGATTACGTACATGTTATTTTATTTTTAATAATTGCAAGTTTGAGTTTCATTCTATGGTTTCACTTCTCTCACACTGACCGCCATATTGGACGGAGGCGGAGCTGATCTAACACAATCTAGTCTGTTCATTGGTCTGAGCTCTGGAAACTACAGTTGTTGCCAAATCATAAGTTAGAAATTCAGCCCTTTTTTCGCGCCACGTAAGACAAATATATATATAGATTCTGTTGTCTTCTCAACAAAATTTATTCAGATTTCGTGCAGCGATATTTTAATTTTTAGCGGTTTTTATTTTAAAGTCCATCTTCCGCCGAAAATGGCAACTTTGTTCATTATGAACCGGTTTCTGTTTGAGATTTTAGCCATTCAATGTTATATTTTATATCCCTGTATGGAGTTACCCCTCGGAAAACATAACAAAATAAAAACAAAATTTTAATAATTTGGATTTATAAGATTTCATAAAAATAATAAGAAAATGATAAATTTACGTTCACGACAGTAAAGTTCAAAGAATGGCTTTTTTTTGTTGTTGTTGCTGGTTTTCTTCAGTAATCATTTATCGCCAAAAAGCCTGCTGTTATGGCGACGGAATTCTTTCATAAGTGAGAGGTAATAAGAGCGCTCAATATTGTAAACTGTAGATAATTCTCCCAAATAATCTGTCAATTTGTGCAAGATCGGAGAAGGCGAACTTCGCAAGATACTTCTCTGGCGGGAAAGGTATTCTTGGCCTGAGCAAAATCATTATCATGGTTGACCTAAGTAGGTTTATGCGGAATCGCAATAGACGTACAGGTGGATAGTTGACTTGAATTTGATCGATATGCGAAATATCTGTGTTATATGAATGATATTTTATATGCGGCAAGATGTATCAAAATCTAAATTCTATGGAATATTTTTCAGATTGGTCGCTCAGTGTCGGGCGAAGTTCTCCACGTCCAATTTCCGCCGAAACCTCGTACAAAATGATAGCTTATTATAGCAAGGTTATTGAAAATAGCTTTCTGGAATGAATTAGCATTTCCTCACTTCTATGTCTGCTGTTAACATTTGATCTTTTTTTCCCATGTCAACTAGATATATTTAAACTCAGAACTTTATTTTAGAAAATGCGTCCTGTTTCTATGCGGTACACATTTCATTTATTGCGTAGAAGGATTGGTCCAAACTGCGTCGCCAGTTGGGTTTTTTTTTCAGATTGCTTGATTACTACTACTATTTTAAATAGTAATACAGTGGTCTCTCACTTATACGTGATGTTCAGTAATTACTTTTTCGTACCACTATTTTAAAATAGTAAAACTCTATTTATAAAGTCTGCGATTTAATAAGGCGAAAATTACTTTAAAATAAAACTGGTATTGCAAAATAATTTCCATGTATCTCGTATAAGTGAGAGGTCACTGTACTTTGGCTTATTTTATGACAGATTAAATAAACGAATGTTATTATATCAAATATGTTGTAGCAATCAAGCACTCTAAATAATAAATACCCACTCAACTGATAAAACGGGTTCAAAAGATGTTTACTTTTGATAGCAAAAAGGATAAAATTTTACAGTTGTGCGTCTATTTGTCTGGCATTATGAAACATAGTTGAAAATAGTGCATAAATTTGACGGTTATTTTTGAAGTCGATAAACAATACAGCGACAATCCACCATGAGCGTGAAGGGTCAAGAGAGACTACAAATGTGTAAATCTATGTACCCGAAAGGCGCCTGGTGCATGTAAAATCCATCTTGGGTGCAAAGTCCTCCAAGTTACCTGTGAATTATACCTCTGGGGGTGCCTATTCAGATGGAGGTTTTGTCACCTGATCAAGGTTCTAAATTACGAGACCAATTAATTTCTCTTCCTTAATGGTTGTATTTTTTTCAAATCTGTCAATTCAACAAACTTAAATAGAAACCTTGAACCGGCAAACAAAGATAACTGTAGCAAACCACTAGAAAGCAAGCACTGCAGCGATAGCAACAAAACTATAGTCAGGTGGATCACAGCTACGCTGTGATCTGGGGATCTCCGCCCCGCTCCCAAGTACTAACACGTCAAGCTAGTCACTCATGCCGGGCAGGTAGGGGCCTGGTTAGCGGTATTAAAAAAAAGAAGAAGAAAGGCAGCTTTACTGACATTCGCTGATCGTGAAATCCCATATTAACCTGGGAAAATGTAAAAACGCGATGAATCTTTACCTAATATAATTATCAATATACGGTTTTCAACATCAGAAAGTTCGACGATCTGCCTTTTTAAAAATGGCCTCCTTAGATTTTAAGTATTTACAATATCCCCATAAACTTTGAAATTTTATCATCTTTATAATACTTAAAATTTACGAGGACATTTTTAAAAACGCACATCGTCGGCATCTGACGTCTACTTTCTGATGCTAAAAACCGTATTTTGATAACTATATTAGGTAATGAATCATCGCGATTTTAAGTTTTTCCATAGGTTAACATGTGATTTCGTAATCGGGAGTTTTAGTGAAGCGACCTCTTAATACTTTCCGACATATTTGAAAAGTATTTTTGAATTCAGTTTCTCTGCCTGTCTGCCGTCCGCCGTCTGTCCGGGTTCTAACTCTCATAAATGTACCCGTATTGTCATGAAATTTTTATATGCTATTAAGGTTTACTATAGAATGTTCGGTATTGAAAATGAAATATGTATCAGTTATAATTCCTTTACAGGAACACTCCAAATAATTCCATTACATTATGGTCTATGGGGAAAATAGTTTGCAGTGCATTTTATTGATGTTATGTTAATTCAAATACAATGAGATTCATATGCATTACGGAGATGAATGAGAACATACTTTCTCAGGTGGATGAAATAAGTAGCTTATATTGTTTATTTACAGCGGTGCACAAAATAATTCCATGACATTATGGTCTATGGGGAAAAAATTCTTTGCAATGCATTTTAATGCTGTTATGATATTTCAAACATAATGGAATCAGTGAAGTGCATTACAGGATGGAGTATTGATTATAAAGTGTATAATATTTATCGTGCATTTACAGAGACGCACAAAATAATTTCGGTTACAGGACGGATTAAGATAGATAATTGTTGAAAGTGCGTCTTCCGCTGTGGTATGCATTTTAAAACTTATTTAATTTTGAGTGTATTAAGTGGAGTGTATAAATTCTATAGATCATATATAGGACTGCACTAAAGCATTTGTACACATTACCTGATATGGGCAGCAATTGTTCGATATCAATCATCAGCAATTGTTGGACAGCAAATGATCGATAATTGCTGAAAGTGCGTCTTTCGCTGTGGTATGAAATTTAAAACTGATCTAATTTTGAATGTATTACATGGGATGTATAAATTTTACAGATAATATATAGAACTGCATGAAAGAATTTACACACATTACAGGATATGGATAGTAATTTCTGAAAATAGATTTTGACGGAGTTTTTTCTTTTTTTTTAATTGCTTATATAGATACCTCATTTTATTCTAGGGAAAAAAGAAGTTTCTTTATAATATCCTGCTATTGTTCGAAAATGTTTAATAATCCATGCCTAATGCATCATTTTCCGTTCTTCTGTAAATTAAAACTAAGTGTTCAGTGGCTGCATACATTCACGTTTAATATGTAAGGCAACTAAATATAAACGTGATATCCGTTTACCTATTCGTTACAATTTACAGTGATCATTGTTCGACATTTATTTATAAACACTCGGAGTAAAAAATGAAGTAAATAAACAGAGGCCTACAGTTGCTCCTCCAAAGTTGCTCTCTCCACCAAATTAACTTCAAAGCGGCAGTAGCTACAGTTATAAATGTGATATCTAAATATAATAAAGTGTGTATGCACTGTGCAATATGAAATCTTACATAATCACGTTGCTATCTCCCCAGGGAAACGTTAATTACAAAGTAGTACAGCCCTCTTAAATTAGTATGAAATGACATCATAGATGTACGAATAAATTTATTAAAAAGTATTCAAATGTAATGTTATAAGATTCCATCACCAACTTAAATTCATTCAGAAGTGTGGAATAATAACTCATATGCACATTTAATAATGAAACTAAGGCATATGAGCAAGGTACAGTTTATTTTAATAATAAAATTAAGTTAGGTATACTTACTGTGGCTGTCCATTACCGGAGGAAATGAATCACGCATTATACAGATGTTCCGATAGTAGACGCACTGGTCCAGGGTGGTAAAAAAATTTAATTAGATTAAAGATTGAAAACTAATGATTAGATATTTAATAATGACTAAAGATTGTCCGATTGAACTTCGTTTCAATCCTACTTATAGACTAATGATTAATGAAATTTCAATCCTTCTCACTGATTAACGGTTAAATCAATTCTGAATCTAATTAGTTAATCTAATTAATTAATAGTTAATCTAATTAAAAACGTTATGTTTTTTTTTCCGGCTGTGACCCTTTTATTTTCTTTATTTTTTCTCAAGTTCCTTCATGTTTCATCCCCAATGGTTCGCAGCTAGAGGCCTGTATCTGGTCGGGTTCCTCAATTTTACCTGGCCCGACACGCGGATTGCCTTGGGAAATGTTGGCTTTAAATATTTCGGGTTTGGTTCGATTTCGAGTTAGGTTTTGACTCTTTGAAGTCGAGCTTGGGTTGACTGATTTTTCAAAAGAATCTCCTAATTAATTATCAAATGAAACAAACTATATATTTGAATATAAGGAGGGTATATGGGCTCATATTTATATAAAAATTATCGAATTAATATTAGAAGTTAAATTGTAGATTTTTTCCATATTTATTCAGACAGGCAGGATCGTATTTATTGCCTACATTATGTGCATTTTTTCTCAGTAATTCAGAATACTAATAATATTTTTAAAATATAGATTAATTTTATATCACTTCAAGTTTGGGTTGTGTTCGAATTTAGGGTTCACTTTACGCAGAATTTCGCATACAGGTATGAATTATATGAGCACAACGGGACCTGTGTGGGAGTAATGTGTAATCTCGAAGCCACTGGGGTCGTCTGATGCATTAAAAGCCTTAGTTCGAATTGAGTCCGCTGATTGGTGTCCTTAAGATAACGAAAAATACTTTTAAATTTTCCGGTGTTAACTTCTGGTATACCCCTTTAACTACAGTTTTGAAAGGAAAAAAGGGGGAGGGGCTGGGTTTGTTCTTACATTTAGATTAGAATATTAAAAAAATATTTGTTTAAGTGTTAATTTGGCAACAATTTCATCTCGAAACTTGATGGCGTGAAAGCACCGTCAAAATGACGAATTTACGCCTCGTTCTTGCGCTTCGTTCTGCTCAGGCTGAAATATATGCAGTGTACTATTCAAATGAGATATCTAAAGTTTCATGCCGTAACTCGAAAACTTGATAGTACAGTTAAAATAACAAATTTGCGCTCCATTCTACTTATGTAGTACCAAAATATCAGGAGGCAGAATAAAAAATTTGTATATTACAAGTCAAGATATAAGATATGTTAAATAATCTTGTCGTAAATCGATAACGTGATAGTTACTTTAAAACCACCAATCGGCGTGCCGTTCTGCTCACATCGTACCAAAATATGCCGAGGCAGACAATCTCATCTTATATCATAATTCCATCTCGTAACTGTATGATGACGTATTATTTGTCGCCGCCACCTGCTCTATCACAGTTGGTACGTTAACATATAGAAAATATTATCTAAATATTACATAATGAATAATTAAATACTAAACATTGATTAATAGAGGGGTTCAAATGACCCTTCTCTACTAAGTGATTACCCAATTTTGACCTTGGTGTATCTGGATCATTTTATGTGACCCTGTATAATTTTCTATAAGGAAATTTATATATACACCCTTAATAACTGTCACGTAGAAATGAAAGTAAATTTAAGAAGGTTAAATAGCGGCCATATTTAATGTTAGATTGTGTAATTAGAATAATGAATAAAGTAATCTCGTTTGAATTAGTTCAGATTGAATTAATCATGAAAATCTTTGTAAACGGTAATTCCTTTCTTCCATTTTCAATTATGGTTACATTTATCATGATTAATTTTCGTATGATTGAATATTTATTCGATTAATCAATACACTATAAAAGTAAACGATTAATGCCAACCCTGCACTTATCCTACTTAACTTGATTTTCTTCTTAATGTAAATTTTATCTTGTTACATGTGTTGGTATTAACAGTATACCTGTCCTATAATGTCAAAATTCTGCATGCTATTTGTCGAGCATTTATGCCGGTGATAGGATAAACGCAAAATACTTTCCAGTGCGTCTAATAATTTATTTGCATGTTTTTCTAAATGGATGACTCTCCATAACTTTGTAATGGGATTTTTTTCTCCATCTCGTATCGATTTAAGGATAGAAAGTTAACATCTAAATTTGCCCCTATGTAGCTGTGTAAAGAGTTTCATTCAATAGCGCATAGCAACATTACTATTTGTAAAGACACAACTTTTATTTGTGTCTTTACGTATGACACAATATACGTGTTGTCTTTACGTAAGTATGTCTTTACATATGACACAATACAATGTATTAATTCTGTGTTTGATTTGAAAATAATGGGGTTGTGCAGAATTTAAGTGAGAACCCTGTATATCAAGAAATTGTTTGGTATAGATATATAATTAGTGTCATTTTCAATTCCCTTTAAACTAGTATCATACATGATGTGTACTGTTGTACCACATATTTGAATAGAATTTTTTGCCTTATTTAATCACAGTAAAATATTACAAAATCCGATTAAACGAGATGATAGCAAATTATGCGATTTAAATATGAAACAGAAAATTTTTCATCTGAAATAAGGGTTCCATACACCTTGGAATTTCTAAGGAGTGTATACACCTTGAATATAAATATGCCCCTTTAAATAAATATTTAATCTGTATAGCACGTAAAATACACAAAGAATCCAGAATCTGAATTCTGAAAGCAAAATTGCGTGTTTCTGTCAGTGGTAAATTACTACGCGGCGAGGGAAAAAACCGTGATTCCACCATTTTTGAATAGAAATCTTCCCCTTGTTTTATCGTAGAATGTCTGTTATTAAAAATTTGAACTATTACTTTCCACATATAATGGCATGAGAATACTTTATGCAAAAACTAATGAATACCTGTGGAATATATTTAATCTATCTGATATAATTTTTTTCTATTAACCAATAACAGTCCGAAACTTAATTTAAATATACGATCCTAAAAAATGTATTGCAAAATTCTATTCTTAGCAGTGTGTAATTTACATAAAGATTTTGAATTTAATGAATATAGAATTTCTTCTTAAATCTTCCTTAGGGGAAACATATTGTGGAAGTAAAAATCCCAAAATTGACAGATAAAGAATTAATTTCAGAATATAGAAGGAAAGTACTTATATTTTTTATTCTGTTTTATACATAAATAAATTCTTATGGTAGTAAAATTACGCTACATTGAGAATTATGTGTTTTGTTGTTAAATTCTTCTGATTCCTTAAGGAAATGGAGATTTTTAAATTAGCAAAACTTTATTATAGATTCAAAATTATTCCATTAAAAATGTAATATATTTTTTTGAAAAAATAGACTCTGCTTTTGAGCGTAGCAAAAAAAAAAAAATTCCATTTTTAGGGGAATTATTATAGATTCGGATTTAAATTCTAAAATTTTAAAAATTCTTTTACATTACATTATTATTTGCTAGTGAATATTTATGAATAAATTTAGAAAACTGAAGCTGATAAATACAAGCATCTGAAGCAAAGGAAATAATATAAGTTTTTTTATTTTATGTGTTTTAATATTACATCGATATACATTACATGTATAACTCAACTTTATATTGGAACTATATATTGAAGTTAACATACAACAATTCAATCAATGAAATTTTAATTTAATGCAGATTGTGTGCTACAAACACATTATCTTTTGTAAATGGTTAAATGCGTTCTTTGGTTCTTTACGTTCATTAATAATTGTTATTTTTACATAATATATGCTATGGTATATAAAAAATATAGACTGTATTCATAATTATACAAAATATATATAATTTTTACAAAAAAAAATCTTTGACTAATTGAAATCATTGTAATAGGGTATTGATATAATAATTATGAAAAAAATGAAATATGGTGTTTTGGATAATGTAACATGCAAAATCAATGTTTATGGATCATAACGTTAATGTTTAAGATGTTTATCTTACTGTCTTGGAATATTTGTCCGTAAATTCTTCAGGGATTAAAATAAAAATAAAATTGCTTTGCTTCTAAAATCAATATTCAATATTTACTAGGGTGATTTTTGATACAAAATGTATCGTTTGCAGCTGGTTTTTTATAGGTGCAGGAGAATGCATTAATATATGTTTGCATCTGTAGCCTGTTGCACAGTCTTGTCATGTGCCAATATTTAACAACTTCGCGATGAGCGTCAAATAAACTTCTTTTAATCGTTCTTCACCACTGTTATCATAGTGTATTTTCTCTCTTATTTAATCTGCAAAATGCTCCGATGAAATAAGACTAAAATTTATGTATAAAAACACTGGTGTAGTAATTCAGGTAGCTTGTGCAACTTATAGCACCATTAGTGGCGAACGATTTACAGATTCGCCCGTACATCGTATTAAATAGAGGATTTTGGATTGAAAGCTGTCTTACTAAGATCATTTTATATCAATATTTTTTAAATGTACTCTTCACTTTATTTACTGACAGAAATTCTCAAATTTCGAATAACAAAGATTACTATTTGAAAATAGTGATGTTTTTCCTATATTTTTCTACAAAGTATCTTTATGATGGTTAAAAACGGCAGTGTGCCCCATTTGTGGCCTACGGTGTACTCGATGGTACCTGAAATCACGAAAAATAATCTTCGCCTTACTTAATCGCATATATAATTCCCGTAAATGAATTATGTGTACATAATAGCTGCCAACTTTCCGAATTTCTTTCAAGTTAAAAAACATTCATTGCGCCATTAAATTTATTAAAAAAAATATTTAATACTGTGACATGTTTCAGTGCGATACATTTTTTTTTCATTTTAAAAAGATAGCGTAAGTTGTGTTTATTTAAAATAAGAGGATAGGGAGAGGTGTGTTTAATAATTTGAGGCATGTTCATTTGACTTTTTAAAAATACAGGAGCTTGGCCGTTATGGTTCAATAATTTTGGCGTCATTTTATTTGAGCAAAGTACATGCATTTGCTTTTAGTATTTTTATATCGTATAAAAGGAACTAATACTCAAATTATTCTCCGTGTAGATTTTTTATTCCTTTCTTCTATCTTTTCAAGATGAAAGTATTGGATTCCTGAAATTCGACTTTCGACGGATTCATACTTTTTAGAAGGTTCTGAACACGATTTGACTGTTTTCAGAAAATGTCTGTCTGTGAGCTCTGTGTCTCTGTCTGTCTGTCTGTATGTGACAAAGATTTTCTGGGCGCTCTATCTCAAGAACTAATGCACAAAATTTAATAAAACTTTATATTAAGTTAGTAGCTGATGAAAATTGATGCTGATTAGTTTTGCGTGAAAATCGCCCAATAGGTGACGCTGCTATGCTGCATTTTTCGCGATTGCAAGAGCTCTATCTCAAGAACTAATGCACTTATTTTCACCAATCTTCAGATTAATTTAGAACTTGACATAAATATACGCTGATTACGGTTTGGTGTAGATATCTCAAAAGTTGACGCCGCTATACCACTTTTTCAAGATTTTTACGATAGCTATATTTCAAGAACTAATGCACGGAATTTCATCCGACTTCAGATTCTATTGACCTTGACATAAATAGATGCTACTTATCTTTTGGTGTAAATAGCACAACTGGTGGCGCTGCTATGCTACTTTTTTCATTATTATCACGATAACTATATCCCGAGAAGTAATGCACGGAATTTCATCAAACTTCAGATTCAGTTTCGACGTAGACATAAGTTGTTGTTGAATAGGTTTCAGACTATTTCTCACAACAGGTGGCGTTGCTATTCTACATTTTGCAGGACTTACATGATTTTAGCAATAGTCATATCTCCAGAACTAATGCAAGGAATTTAATAAAACTTTAGATCAGTTAGACCTTGATATAAATTGGTGCTGGTTCTTTTAGTGTAGAGAAAGCTGTGTGAGATAGAAGAAAGTTTTGGAATTGGCACATCCGACTAGTATTTCATTTTAGCTTAATTTTTACTTTCTTCTATCTTTAAAAGATGAAAGTATTGGAGACATGAAAATTTTCGAATTCCGATTTTCGACGGATTTATACGTTTTAGAAGGCTCTGAACATAATTTGACTGTTTTTGGAAAATGTATGTCTGTAATTCTATCTGTCTGTGTGTGACAAAACGTTTGTGGGCGCTCTATCTCAAAAACTAATGCGCGAAATTTAATGAAACTGTATATTCAGTTAGTCCCTAATATAAGTTAGCGCTGATTAATTTTTGGTGAAAATCGCCCAACAGGTGGTGCTGCTATGCTGCATATTTTGCGATTTCCGCAATAGCACTATTTTAAGAACTAATGCACTTATTTTCATCAAACTTCAGATTCTGTAAGACCGTGACATAAATAGTAGCTGATTATGTTTTTCTGTAGATATCCCAACAGGTGGCGCTGCTATACTACTTTTTCGTGATTTTCACGATAGGTGTATCTCAAAAACTAAAGTACGGATTTTCATCAAACTTCAGATTCACTTAGACGTTGGCATAAATTGCTGTTTATTAGGTTTTGGTTTAAACCTCCCAACAGGTGGCGCTGCTATTCTACATATTGAGGGATTACACGATTTTAGCAGTAGTCATATCTCAAGATAGTATACACGGAATTTAATAAAACTTTAGATTCAGTTAGACCTTGATATAAATTGTCGCTGATTCTTTTTAGTGTATGCAAAACCTGTGTGAGATTGAAGAAATATTTGGGATTGGCACATCCGAGTAGTTATATCATGTTTTATTTTCATCTATAACAAGGGTTTTTAGCAACTGAACCATGGACAGCAGAACTACCAGTAACTTTGTAAAATAATAGTAATCTTATTTAATTGCAGCATTTGAATTAACTTTGCACGATTAAATAAGGTGAAGATTACAATAAAAAATTACTGATGTAACTACGGCCCGCAATTGTAGTGTTGTGTAACCCTAGATCTATAATTTAACGTCTTACGTAATATATTATTATTATTATTATTATACTAATTTCTCCTGGAAAATAAACAGCTGTCATGTTTGCAGTATACTGCATTTAATATCGGATCATTTATTAGATTCTTAAAATTTGAAACTTAACGTTTATTTAAAATTTGTCTTAATAATGTTAACAATCTTTTGGAAGAAGAAAAAGGCATAATTTCACTGCAATAAAATATGCAGAGATTAAAGCAATATCAAAAGATCTAAGTTTATTCAACATAAGTTATATTTTGTCGTATAGCTTCACAATGTTAAATATATATATATACGAAAGTTAAACAAAATTAGCTATCTGAAAAATTTCGTTTGAAAAAGTGTTTTTATTTTATCTTTTAACATATAAAAACAATGCGAATAGTGGACACAAATTTCCATCTATTACTTAGCTAAAATAAGCAATGTCAAAACGAAACAACCCCCCCCCCCCCTACAAAAACAAAGAAACAGAAAAAAGCTAATGATGTCACTTCACAATGTATGTTACATTTTTCTTAATATAACAATGGAAACAATGTCAAATGAAATGTAAAGTAACAATGAAAGAACTTCTTTTATATTTTTTGATATGGTAATGTCAACTAATTTCTCTTGTGTAGTGTCTCATTAAAATTCAGTTGCTGAAATAAATATATACATAAACCTTTTTATAGCGCAAGTACTACTTCCCATTTCTTATTTGCTTTAAAAGAAAACGTACTCTTTTTCTGTTTTCTATTTTTCTTTGAAGCATTATACTTCGACAAAATGTTTCTGATTAACAAAAAGCTTTAAAAATGCATTTCTATTCTTTATCGAATAAGTTAGTATAAATTATATCGTACTGCTGATTTCAAAAGCACTTGATTTTGTATTCTCACTGAAGACGTTTTTTAAATAAAGGAATTTACAATAGGATGTTGAATTTCTAGTATTTTTAATTTTATGGTTCACAAAAAAGAAATAAAACATAAAACATAAACATTAAAATTTAATTAAGTTTCTTAAAGAACAAATTAATATATATATTTATTTTTTTTTCATGTGTGAATAATTTGATGAAAATTTCTTCTTTTTTCTTCTTTCGTATTCAGAAAAATAAACAGGGAAAACATTCCGCTTAGAGAAATATATGTGAAACTCAAAAATTGATATTTAAAAAGATAAAGTATTCAAAAAGTTACTATGTTAATTTAAAATTAAATGACTTGCAGTTACAGTGGCAGAAAAATAGAAATAAAGAAGTATACTACATTACCTGATATATTTTAATCATTTTTACTAATAGCAAGTCATGCAAAAGTATCTTGTCAAATATTTCTCAAGCAATTACGTAGTTTTATATTTATGGTTTTGTAATTACATATATAGAGAAGCAAAAAAAAAAAAAATAGGTACATTACAGAATTCATCCAAAATGGAGCTTGTAATATAAAAATATACAGTTACTTTCAATGAATTTTCATATTGTGGAAGTCACAGAATAGGAGAGTTTTTTTAATAGTAACACATGGGCTGATAAGTTCCCGGTCTGGCACACAGATGGCGTTGTAATTGCCGTACCGATGCTTTTTTTAAATAAATACTAAGCTTTAAAAGGTATACTGGTTTTACTGGTAGCAGAAAAAATGTCATGACGATTCGCCGTGGGGACAAAACGTTAGAGTGGTTTTTGTTGAACGACTTTGTTGATAAACAAAAAAAAAAAAAATGAATAAACAACAATTTCAAGAATTGTTATTCGATGGGGAAAAAAACATCGTTCAAACAAAAACTTGCCTTGATAAGCGTTATCCAGACACTGCACCAGGTAAATCATTAATTATTGACTGGTTTGCTGAATTTACACTTGGTCGTACGGACACCAGTGATGCACCACGCAAATGAGGTGGTTACTCCGGAAAACATAAAAAAAGTCCACAAAATCGTTTAGGAGAAGCGAAAAGTGAAGTTGCAGGAGATAGCTCAGACTCTGAAGATATCCAAGGAACGTGTAGGTTTTATTTTGAATGAACATTTGTCTATAAAAAAGCTGTTGTCAAAGTGGGTGCCGCGCATGTTGACTTTTGACCAAAAACAACAACTAGTCGATGATTCTGAGCACTGTTTGGAGCTTTTTCGTTATAAAGTTATGTTATTTATTATTAAATTATTATTATTATTTATTTATTAAATTATTATTATTATTTATTTATTAAATTATTATTATTTATTTATTAAATTATTATTAAATTATTATGATTATTTATTAAATTACTATTATTAAATTATGATATAATTATTATTATTATTATTAAATTATTATGATATTATTATTATTATTATTATTAAAATTATTATTATTATTATTATTAAATTATTATGATTAAATTATCATTATTATTATTAAATTATTATTTTTTTATTAAAGTTGTGTTATTTATTAAAGTTATAAAGTCATAAATTTATGTTAAAAAGTTGTGTTTTCTTTATTAGACCGGGAACTTATCAGCCCATGTGTTATGTTTGGAATTTTTTTCAGAGGATACATTAACAGCAGATTTTAGTTCAACTTTATCGGCACAAAAGCAGCTTTTTAATAAATACATAGTTGTTCGCCCCAAATTGTCAATCTACTGGATTTAAATCCGGTCGTTGTGACAGAAGTCCCAGTAAAAAAATATTATTGGTTTAACCCCTTGGAGATGAACGACACGTATACGTGCCGCATAAGATGCTGGGAATCCTCGAATATTCCAAACCAGTTACTTTTTATTGTAAGCTTTGCCTTATTTAATGATAGCATTCCTGTAATTCAGTTAGGCAAAAATTTCTGTTTTGAAAATACGGTGGTGAAAGAGTAAAACTCTAAAGGACTCTCATCGCGAAGAGGTTAAGCCTTGATTTTGGCGATGATTAAACATACATTCAGGCATTATCTTGAATAAAAAGGTATTTGCTACGCGTAATGAGACACGCTTGTATTAATTATGATATAGCGAAAATATGCATATGCTTCGGAATTTGTTTTATTCGCCACGAGAAAAAAAAATGTGATACGCATAACGCATACTGAAAACAAACCCTGTTCTTAAATAAATTTTTTTGGTAATAACATAGCTGCCATATGCTACAATTTCCATATTCGCTATTTTGCAATAATAGTCTTCTTTCTATTAAATTTCCGAATTGCAATTGTATAAGATGTTTTGTCACATCTATTTCGGAATAGAAATCGTCACTTTATTTAGCTGCAGGAATCTGAGATTAAATAAAGCAACAAATATTATTATAAATATTTGCGGCTAAAACCGTATCAATGACAGCTATGTTATAGTTAAATTGTTCTCAATATGTTAACTAATCGTCCTAATGAAAACATGAAAAAAATGATAAAATTGTACAGATGACACCGTGTAAAATTTGCTAAAATACATGTGTTATTGGTCAGGAAAATTGTTTTAATTTAAGATGAATCCGTTTACTTCTATTATATTACTGGCATGATTTTCTGTGGGATAAATGCGTATTGTCTAAACGATGTCTTGTTTTTGTTTGCTTATTATAGCGCATTTTATGTAATAAAGCAAACTTAATAGCATATTCTTGCTGAAAATGTACCTCTGGTATCACTAGTACTTATCATATCGAAAGTTTACTTAGTCTTACGTTTTTAATATAAATATGCAGTGGTAGAATAGATGCACAACTATAACTATATATTTAACTATAAAAGTAATGCTTAAAAGTAATGTCCTATGGATGGAAAAGGACTGAACACAGCACGTCATGAAACATCTTTAGATGGAAGATTGTTAACAAAGATTAATGTTAATAGCGAATAGCAAAAAAAAAAAATCTTAAATATACTCCTGTTTGTGAAAAATGCAACACCACGAAGGAATGACGCGATTGAGCTGAAATTTTCCGCAAATGCAAAGTATAGTGTGTTTTGCACATGATGGGCATTTCCATGAAAAAGTGGACATGAGGGTTGAAATTTCAAATGTCTTTAATTACTACAAATAATATATCAAATTAAAGGTAACAATATGACGCATATGAAATCACAGAGAAGTAAGCTCTAAAAATATATATTTTTTAAATTTATCTAGGCTCAAAGTTGGAAAAATTTGAAAAACTTTCAGCCTGTAAAATAGGGGATTTTCATTCTGTCAGAAGCAATATTTAAAACAGCAGCATTTTCCATATATGTACATATAATACTATTTGTGACCTTTGTGTAGCTTTTGAAACACTTAATTTTTCAAAAAAATTTAAAAGTCCCGATTTTTAATACAAATATATTTACACTGTTTCTCTGTCACACCCGTCACAAAAAAGATGCTTAAGTTATTATACAAAATGCATTTTTCCATGAAAATACATGGAACTTTCGGAAAGTCTAATTATTGCAAGTCTGAATAACTACAAAACGTTAAAAATTCATTAAATTTTTATTTTGTGTGAAATTTTAGGGTGACGGGTGTGACAAAATCCTTGTGACGGGTTGGCAAAATTCTTGTGACAGGTATGATAACATTTTAAATTGTTTTGAAATATATTTAAATATTTTTTAAATGAAGTGTAAGGTTGAATCATTCTTTTTTCTGAACATATTAAGGCCAATTTGCCAAAAAAAAGAAGATAAATCATGAAATATATATTTGAATTATTTTAGCAAATTGTGAGTTGGTAGCAACTTACTTATTTTTAAGTTAAATCTGCTTTGGATTTTTTTTTAAATGTGCTCAGGAGATTGGCGCAATAAAGGCATTGTATGTCTCAGCAGTGAAAATACTAGAAACTAAACAAATACTGACAGAAAATAGGAAGGCATCAAGTCTTATCACCACTTTAAAGTACCGTAATTTCCGGCGTATAATCCTGCTGATCAAACAATTCGGTTTCAATCCAGAAATTTTATTCAATAATTGAAGCCAAATATTTACAGCGATCTGAGAAGTAACACTTTATAAAATAAAATTTCTGGGTCGAAACATGATTGTTTGATATGCGGATTATATGCCGGAAATTAAGGTAAGTAGTGATAGTACTATCCTTTTGATGGGAAAGACTGCCAAATCAACACTGAGGGAAGTGGCAGTCACTGCTAATTGTGATTCTCCCACCCCCCAGAAAGATTTTGAAAATATCAGATTTAATCATATTTTTAATTGAACCATGCGCAGCAATAATATGGCGTAGTCTCTGAACGAAATTAACAGAAACCTTTGTAACCTCAAACAAATATGTCTGGATGTCAACACACCCGTCACAACTGCATTAATAGATTATCATTATAAGAATATATTATATTTTTAAATATTGAAAGCTATTGAAGTTATATATTTGCTCAATTATCCAAGAATATGCATGGAAAACATAATTAAAATACTTTTCAGGGATTTATTAGCTACCTTATTTCCCAAAATATAGATATAAACTCTTAAAATTTTTTCTGGATATTGGTGATTATCTTTTGGTTTCCCTGCCCAGTAGCAAAAAGCGTAATAGCTTGTACTATGCAAATGTCATAGCTTGTACTATGCAAATATCAACTTCCGTAAGGAAGAAATAAGCTAAAATACATGCAAGCCAGTGGGCCACAGGGGATTTGGCCAGAGGAAGATGACATCTCAATAAAAAAAAATTCTGCTATTGTAAAAGAAGTAGCCCCCCCCCCCCCATTACTTATAACGAGTAGGGGACACTACCAATTTTAAACTAACTGCATAAATATGTTAGTTTTATTAAATTTCTTTTGTATATTTACTATTGTTCAGTTTACTGTCTATACTGATCACTGTATTTTTTTGGTAAACAACTTTCAAATTGTACACTTTGCACAATGTCACGTCCGTCACTTCTTTGTCACACCCGTCACAGCAGGAAAAAAATTCTCATACATTAAAATAATTAAAATTTATTGTGAAAATCACGTATTAAGTTTAATTTGAATCTCTTTCATTAGAAAAAAATTGTTTTAATAATAAAACAGTTAAATATTCACAGGAATTTTAACAAATGTTTATGCAAGTAAAAACTCTTGTCCCGAGAGAGTCACACCCGTCACAAGTTTAAAATTTTTGTTTTTTAAATATTGAAAGCTATTGAAGTTATATATTTGCTCAATTATCCAAGCATATGAATGGAAAAACATAATTAAAATACTTTTCAGGGATTTATTAGCTAATTTATTTCCCAAAATATAGATATAGACTCTTAAAATTTTGTCTGGATGTCACACCCGTCACAATGGAATGGCCCTGATTCAAATTTTAGAGTCACTATGTATGCGTGGACGGAACAGCGCCCTCTGGACTGCTGCGGAAACCGTATAAATAGAGGGCTGTAGCAAGATGAAAAACAGTCAGAAAAATCAGCAGCTGTTTCGAATTCTCTCCCATTCCGATTCCTTGAGAGAAAAGTAAATAATAGTGTCAATAACTTCTTATGAAATCCCCCCACTCCTCCTAATTTTTCGTTTACTAATATTGATTTACGTAATGAAATTAGTAAAATTAAAAATTAAAAATCCCCCGGCATCAGTAAAATCACCAATGAGATGCTTAAAAAAAATATCCTCCTTCTAAACGATATCTTCAAATTCTGTTACAGTCCCTTTTAGTGTAAAATAGCACTTGTAGCCCCGATTTTCAAAGATTGAAAACCTCATGAATAACCTACTAGTTATCGCCCAATTTCCCTCCTAAAATCTCTTAGCAAGCGCCCGAAGCCTTCATTACTCGGCAAATTAATTCACACACAAAGGAAAATAACATTTTCCGTGTACACTTTGGTTTCAGAAAGGAGCTCTCGGCACCCCGTCAAGTCTGCTGACTTATTGAGCACATTACCGGTAAAACTAATAAACGTTTCACGGTTTTTCTTAACATCGAAAAAGCGTACCACAAAGTTTGAATTTTTGGTCTTATTTACAAATTGATTAAGTATAATCCCCCCCCCCACCCCTATTTGATTAAGCATATTTTTCTTTTTCTCCTGGATAGAAATTTCCATGTCAGGGTTAAAAAATTTTGGACGAACCAGTAAGGTAAATTTTGTTACAAATACTATTTTCTTTTCAACATTTAATAACAAATAACAGGAATTTTTTTGCATTATTCGGCCTACCGTTAGGCAGTAAAATTTCTTGTACTCTTTTCAATCTCTTCATTACTGATATTCCCAGATACCCTTTTGGCAAAATATGCAGATTACACCTGTGTTTTTTCGGTGAATAGAAATAGTTGTTTCGCTATCCTGGCAATTACCCGCCATCTAAATTTACTTTTGAAAATGTTCAAAAAGCATTGCGATTAATGTTATTAAACGCAGTTCATCCTCTTTTCGAACCTCAAAAATGAAACTAGAGGTAAATATATAATTGTACTTAACAATAATTAACTGCCATCGTAAACATACTGTAAATACCTTGGTATTATTTTAGACCAAAAACTCACCTTAACCTTTTCCGGCGCGGATTAATTCTGTTTTTAAAATGATGAGATAATGGAGGGCACCAGAATTTATAAAAGAATTTATTAGTTAATAAAAAGTTGCTTATATTAGCGTACATAATAAAAGGGACAATTTTATTAAATATTCTAGGTGCCGTTTGTCAGTTTTGGAATTAAAATTAGGTGTCCTTTTTTGTGGACACCGCCCCCTAAGGGGTAAAACAACACATCCATAAAACGCGTTACAAATTCCAAGCGGCTAAAAATCAATGTTCCCCCTCGTTGGCTCGGAATAGTAATTTATCCATTAAAAATAAACTGCTCCTCTACAACTATTTATCTTCGTCCCATAATCACCTGCAGCAGCTGTATCTGGGCGTATCCGGCCAAGAGCCACATTAATTTACTCATTGGTGCACAAAATTCAACTATTTTTCGAAATAGCTGTTTGCTTTTTTTTTTATTAATTTTTTTTGGTGTATTATTTTGTGCATTTTTTAACGTTCGTATTCCTCCTTACAATATTCTTGCACAAAGGTTTTATTCGCTATTTTTAAATATATTTCATAACCTTCAATAGATTTATTAACTTTGGTTTGTGAAGACATCTTACTATCTGTTTTTTAAAGATTTATTACAACTTGAAGACAACTATAAACACTAAGCGAAATAATTTGCAACTTATTTATGAATATAAATAACTTATCAAATTTACACATAATAAATATTTACTGGTCATCTACCATTAGATTTTTAAATGGTCTCAACAAAGAGTGAGCTCAAATATTTAACTGAATAAAATTTATGAGTGCATAGAATTTTCATGAAATCAATCTAATAAAGGCTTTAATGGCAGTTTCTCATAAAAATAATTTATGAAATTTTTTTACGAAATTTTTACGAAATTTTTTTTTTTTACAAAAATAAAAATTGTGGTTAGGAAAATATTTTGAGATATGGAGTTTTAAAAACATAACATTATTTTCACTATTAATGGAATAGCAAATACACAAAAAGAAATTTTCATAATATATCCTATTAATAACTTTTATAATTAATAATTATTACTGCACAGATGTTAAGCAAATCCTTTTTTCTGTTAGTTTAAAAATTAATAATCATCTAATCAATCTTATATAAAGTCACTATTTATTTATTTGCCACATTCAATGAAATCAATCACGGTTCTTTATTTTTATAACATACTAAATGCATCTTAAATCAAGGTTTTTTGAACCCCAGAATATTTTATAAGAAATGTCCAGTGAACAGTGATTTACCGAATCTTATGAAAAATATTATTACATTTTTTAAAAAGAATTTTGTCATAAACCATATGAAGGCATTTTATAACATCACATAAACAAAAACACACAACATTACAAAATTAATTAAATGAATTAATTTCTTATAGATATAAGCCTGAAATTCAATCTTGATTTCTGAAATATCGACTTTGATTTAGCTCTGAATTCTGAAGAATTTTTTAAAAATAAATTTTCTAAAAATATGTTTAAAAGTATAGGTCATGGCATTCAAATATGCAACATATTTTCATAAAAATATTTCAAAAATTAAAAAGGTTATACTAGCCAGTTCCATATTAGAAAATGACAGTATAAAAAATTATAAATTAATAATATCATTGCGTAATTATTTCACACAAAAAGATCTGAACACAGAAATATGAAAAGGGTTATTATTTATAGTGATAATTAGAAAGGAAAAAAAACTGCATTTTTTAGCTGTGATATGTATTATCATAAAAACGTTTCAGTAATATACACACCAAAATATCATACTAATATATAGTTTCATAAAAAATAAATAGATCAAAAAGTTTAAAAAAATTATAAAAGATTTGTTTAACTTGATTTTTTCAAAAAGAAATTTTCGTAGCATTGTTTATTAAAAAACTAATGATTTTCTTTGGAGAGAAATACATAATTCGAATGTTTTTTAAAGAGAAAACTGGTAAAGGTGTTTCTTATATTCCTCTATATGGTTTGAAGATTCGTTGAAGATAGTGTGCTGTTTATATAACTACTTTTTTTGTTTGGTACATAGCAGTAGTGGCTCGCCAAAGGCCTCACAATCACTTAACTACCAGTATTTTCATAGACTAATTTTCTCCTTGTTCAATCATGGAACATTCCACGATTAAAAAAAGTCAAATTTAAAACAATAAATTCCGGTAGTAAAGTGATTGCGATCCCTTTATGATCCACTACGCGTTAATAGTTAAAAGTATAGCTTTTGTCTATGCACAAAAAATGAATCTAAAAGATAGTTTTAACCCTAGAATTTATTATTTAAAAAAAGGCCAATGAACAGAAGGTATACTGAAGGTTATGAAATATATTACATATTTTAAAAAATCACAGTTGTTAACGGTGTCTTTCTTATAGGACAGTTGCAATTGACGTCATGCTGGAGGTCACACACTACAAATAGGCAGTTCTGTTTTGTGTAACTACCCTGACCGCGGGTTGAAGTACAATGGTTGATCAGCTGATAGCAACTTCCTTATATGAATAGCAAGAAATTTATTGTAAAATATATAAAATATAAATAATATCTCTTAAAGCGCAAACAATCTCTTTTGAATATTTTTAAGAAGCATTTTTCATATAAACATCATATTAAAATTTTTTGTATTTTTATTTAAACCCATTTTTGAGTCCAAAAAAAAAGTCCTGTCTAAAAATACATTCAAAGATATTCAAATCTAAAAAGTACTTTTATTTAAGAAATAATTTTAATAAAGATATTCAATCTTTGTATATACAGGGTGTTTCGATTAAACGTTTCAGAACTTCTAAGAGGGGTAGGGTACGTCCTGACAACTCGAAATCATATAGTAATGTGGGGTCGGAAATGCTTTCCTGAAGCGTTGTTGTACACAGAAGCACCATAAAGTAAAGAGACCGTAAGTGAGAAATCGTTTTAATAATACATGAAAAGAAGCAAAAGGTACATGGATTAAAGTAAGTGTTCGGAGTTGCTTCCACGGGCTACAATGCACGCCTTACATCTCCGACCCATGGACATCAGAACATTCTGGAATACTCCAGGTGAATTTCGAATTTCTCCGGCAGCTACTGCGATTCTTGAAATCAGCTCCTCAGCATTGTCAAAAGGGGTGTCATAAACTAGCGATTTTTTATGACCCCAAAAATAAAAATCAAGACATGATAGGTCGGGTGACCGAGCAGGCCAATGCACGGTACCACCACGTCCGATCCACTGTTGACCAAATGTGACATCTAGGTAGTTACGAACAGCTCCGCTATAATGGGCAGGGGCTCCATCGTGTTGGAACCACATTGTCTGTTGCGTCGATGCAAAAATCTGTTCATCTCTCAAAAGTTGTGGCAATACTTGCTGCAGAAAGAGCAAGTAGTTATCTCCGGTTAGACGACACGGTAACAGGTAAGGTCCGAAGAGGTGATCTCCCATAATACCGCCCCATACATTGACCGAAAATCGAATCTGTGCTGCACGACGTCGTATTGCATGCGGGTTCTCGACCACCCAGATATGGTCGTTATGAGAGTTGAAAATTCCTTCCCTTGTGAAGGATGCCTCATCGAAAACAACACTTCAGCAGGAAAAGTGGGATTTGTAGCACATTTTCCAAGGTACCACTGTTCGAAAGCAATACGAGGTGCATAATGCTCCGGTTGCTGTGCCTGGACACGCTGCACGTGAAACGGATGCATGTCTTGTTCTCAGAGAATCCTCCAGAAGCTGCAAGGGGAAACCCCGACTACGTTTGCTAGACTTCGTGTACTCGTTCTTGGATTCCTCTATACATGCTGCAGCACATTCTGTTCGACGGCTGGAGTCCGTGCTATGCTTACCCTGACCCTGTCAGCTCTTTCAAATGAACCTGTCTCAGCTAACCTCTGGTGCAGTCTTGCAAATAAATTATGACTGGGAATACGCCTCGTCAGATATCGTTCCGCGTACAAACGCTGTGCGGCTGGCCCACTACAATTTGCAGCCCCGTACACCAAATGCATATCGGCTAATTCTGCGTTCGTGTAATCATCTATCCTACTAACTTGGCGTTCTTGTGCGAAATGAAAATTCCCTGCACGAAAGTTCGGAACTTTCGCACAACGCCATCTACCGTGTCAGGAAAGGATTACTGACTGCCCATTGGTATATGATTTTGGTTCGTCAGGATGTACCCTACCCCTCTTAGAAGTTCTGAAATTTTTAACTGAAACACCCTGTATTTAATCTGTATATATGTATGTATGAAAATAATTATTAATTACTTAGAAATGAAATTTAAATGTTCATGAATTAAAGTTTCCGTTTTATGTCCTTTTTGTTGATGATAGTTATGTCTCGGTTGAAATGGATTCGGATATTAATCATATTCTCTCTGTTATGAAATCCAGTGATTATTGCATTCAATTTACGTTGGAATTGAGACCAAGAATTGTCTTTCTTTCCTGATGTCCTTGTTATTCGCAGTGAAGATGGCTTTCAGACTGTGTATATATCGTATATCAGTCTTTCGTAAACATTTTGCTGTCAGTCTTCCACATCGCAGGTATACTTCTCATCCTCCTAAACAGAAATTTGCTGCTTTTAATACTTTTGTGTTTGGGGTTTCCAATATTTATTTCACTCCTCATTTACTTAATGCTGAACATAATTATGTCAAACCTATTGCTGTTGATCGCGGTTATTTCTCTAAAATATAGATTCTATTTATAAGAAATTTACGAAACCCGTCCATCCTGAGAAGAATTTAAATTTTAATTCAAATACTTTAGTTGTTTTGACATTTTCCCCTAAAATCAGTCAGCAAATTGCTAAAATTTAAGGTGGTTTGAATTCAATGTTATTTTTCCCCCTGTTAATAAAATCTTTTTAAAATCTCAAACACTCCATTGATCGTATAGATATCTGGTGTATTTACCAAATCTCTTGCCAGTGTGGACTCTCTTATATTGGTCAGACTAAACGTGCTCTTAGATTTCGTTTAAAAGAGCATGGTTTATGTTAAAATTCAGGAGCTTTAACGTTCTTCTATTGCTCAACATTGTTGGTCTTTTCAACATAGCTTTAAGTTTTTCTCAGACTCTATTATCCAAAAATGTTCCTCTAACCTTGATCGTAATTTTTGGGAAGCTTTCCCAGCATTAAAAATTCTCACTCCTTAGTTAATGACTTATACAGTACTCTTGATCTGCAAGTATTTGGAAAGCATTAATTTCCCTTTTTTTTCTTTTGTTATCCGGTAGATGTCTATTTTTTCTACTCAGTTTCATGCTGCTTTCTTCTGATTGGTTGCTTTTGTGCGTTCTCTACTGGAATCGGGTATATAAGCCACCACACCTCTGTCGTTTTCCCAGTCTTGCTTTTTTTACTCTTTGTTGCACTAAAGAAGAATCTCGCTTGTGGATTCAAAACAACTGTTTGCTGCTTTATTGGTTATTATTTGTGCATTTTTAACGTTGGCAACCTTTTTTTTAATGTTCATGAATTGTTTGAATATAGTTCAAATTTTGATAATGAAAACTAGCATACTTAAAATTTAAAAGAAATGCACGAAGCAGGATTAATCTTTTCAGCTTCAACAAACATTGGCTTATCCTGTGAATCAACTTATTTGATACTATTATAAAATACTGAAGAAAAAAAAATAAACAAAACAAAATAATTATAAGATCAAAAGTAAAAGTTTTTCAAATTGTTTATAAATATTTCAACAAACAACCTGAATTTTTAGCATATATGAAATGTCAAATGGATGTAAATTTAAATTTAGTTCATAAGCGGCGAATATTTGACGTCAGATATTTACAAATAATCAGACATCAACAAATTAACATTGACGTCTTGCTCATATAAAATACATTGATTAATCACAATTATCACGGCTCGCATCATTTTTCTATTATGTCGGCATTTGGAAAGTTCATTTAGAAAGATGTGCTTTCAAATGGCGTAAAAGATACTGTTTCTGAAGAAATCTGCTATCGCATTCAGTACACTGGAACCTTTTCTTCACCTGAAATAGTAAAATCCCATGAGATGAATGAAATGTTCAAAAAAATTAAAATAAGATAATTAAACATATAAAATAAACAAAAAATGTTGCTTATTTGTGAATTTTGTAAAAAAAAAAAAAAAGCATAAAGAGAAGATAGGAGGCAATTTAATTCACCAACCAATACTATTTTTGAGCCGTGAAATAAGACAGAAATTTATAGATGGATGAAATGATATATATATATACACATTTATTTACTTATTTATTTATTTATAACAGTAGATTCCCAATTATCAAACATAAAATGTTTGTTCCTGATTGCAAGCATCGTGGCGAAAATTTATTTCACTTATAATCATGGCAAAAATGCTAATAAATTATTAACATTTTATTTAAATACATTCAATTCATTCTAAATTTTATAAAATAAATGATAAAATTTTTTGACACAATAATGACTTAAAATATATAAAAAAAATTCAGATATACGGAGTAATTTCATTTTTGTACAAAAAATAGACCCTGCATTATCTAATTCTTGGCGACAAAATAGTTTCAAATATGGATATAACGCAAACGCTTTTAAATACAAAATCGTACAACAAGCAAATCGCAAAAAAAAAATCAAAAATGCATCAATGAATTTTCTCCCCTTGAAATTATCTTAGTTTTACTTAATCTTACAAAAATAACAGCTAGTTTGCTATATAAGTTTCTCAATAAATTAACCTTATTTAATGTTGCCACAATTAGAAATATATCCAATAATGTCCTCCTTATTATTTTACTATTTCGATTTCTGACATATCCCTGATTATGGGTGTGTCAGATAATGAGATGTCATTGAAATTAACATTATTATTGTTCCCGTTATCAATTGCCGAAATATAGCATTAGGAAACTGCAATGTTTTGAAGGATCACATTACTTTCAAAATATGACATACACTTCATTACACACAGAAAAAAAATTAAATTTATTGAATCTTAATTTATGTACCATTATGTATCCATTTGAATAATTTTAATATAGATTCAAAAGAATGACGAAAATAATATGTTATTCAAAATATGCCATTTTATAGAAACCGAGAACTATAGCAATATGAGTATATACAATAAACATGCAGTAGTCATTTTCTTGAATATTTTCATCTTATAAGCAGGATATGTTGCAAAAAAAAAAAAAAAATTCCAACTTTCTCAAAAATAATTTTAGCCTCCTGTAAAGGGAGACCTACTCCTGAATACTAGGTCTACGCACAAATAAAAATAATGACGGCAGTCTATCGCGGTATTTTTCATCTTTTTTTTTTATGTTTTCTTGACTTTAAATTATGTTTCCTTGACTTCAGCCATCTTTTACTGAAATGAAATAAGGTGGCGAATACTTTTAGATAGCACTGTTATTAAAATTGAAGGGGTCCTAGAAACATCCAAGTAAATACGCCACTGATAGCTGTCATTTTTGTGTAAGCTCGTAGGCCTAATATTTGGGGGGGGAGGCAGATGGGGAGATAAGTAAGCACTACACACAGCAACCACACCCAGTACTACCACATATATGTTGCTTCTTTTAGCACATACGCAGAAATTGCATTCATGGTTAATAATATGTATTGCACATTCTCACTTAAATATGTTCGTAATTTTTGTTTGCTTTTCTTTTTATTTGTTCAACAAAATCCTTAATTTTACTTCAGTTCAGTATTCTATTACCCATTCTTTAAATCGTCTGTGAGTAACGAAGCGATTTGAAGGGTATTACAAGGCCTCATATACAAAAAGGAGGACAATCACACGTTACTAAAGAAGGGGTAAAAGCGATAAACAAAGTGAAATATGATTCTCTTCAATGACTTCCTCTGAATAATTAGGGAAGAGAAAATATAAGTTTTGTTGGCTTTCATAGTTTTCACAAAGAAATTTCACAAAAAAAAATTAGAATAAATTTTAGATACATAGATTTAATTAGTTCCATATACTTACAAATTAATTAACCAAAGTAATGGAAAAGTCAAATTAGATACTACTTTTTGACATTGTTTTCTATTTTACTTTTAAAGGGAATGGAGCGTTATTCAAATTAATCTTGTTTGCCTTAAAATGTCGTCTGCTTATATTTAGTGTGCAGTACGGCAAATAAAATGTTATAGCATTTTTCAGATCTTATCTCGGCAAAAAATTACTTTTTTTAATCACAAGTACATTTTATCTTATAACTATGAAGTTGTAATAGAATGTTCCCTAAATTGTATACATTTCACAGTTTCTTTGATCCAAAGAACTGAAAATAAAGTGTCAAAAATAGGTTTTACTATTATAAAAATGAATCTTTTAACAATTTTCAGTATTTAGACGACCACTTTGAGATCACTGAGAACATAAATACATACCAGTGTATATCTTTCGATGCACCAGTAAAGCCCCAGAGCGACTGAATCTTTTCTCACAGGACTTCCAGCTACAAAGGAAAGGCTTTTTACCAGTATGCGATCGGATATGACCTCGCAGTAGGAAAGGTCTATCAAATAATTTAGTGCAACCAGGAACATTACATGTGTGTTTCTTTTTGGATTCACTATTCCTAAAAGATACTTAACCCCTTGACCGCCGAGCAAAAGGGCAAATTTGTAATGTTGTTTTCTCTAATCTTTTTTAAAATGCTTAAAAAATATGAATTTTCAAACTTGAGTTAAAAAACTTAATTACGTATAGTAGTATAATCCTTGAGAGTATCAATCATTACTTGATGTTTTAAAAATGCATTATATTTGTATAATTATATTAATTTAAACAAACTCTGTATTGCTGTGAAACCTACAGCATAGTGAACGGATATATCAGGTTGCGGTGGTGAGAAGGTTAAAATACAGAGGCATTTTACCATAATAATATTAGGTACATGACAACATGTCTAATTAAAATCATAAACAGGCCAGTGATAACCAAAATTTCACGCCTCACGTACCACTAAGAATTGCATATACTTAGCATATCGCCTATTTTTAACACTTTCCAACCTAGTTGAAAAGTGTTTATGACTTCGGTTTGTCTGGCCGTCTGGCCGTCTGGCCGTCTGGCCGTCTGCCGTCTGTCCGTGCTCTAACTCCCGTAAATATGCTCGGATTGCCCTGCAAATTTTATATGTTATAATCGTTATCTATAGCATGTTCCCTATTTCAACGGAAGTGTGTAGCACTTATAGTTTTTTTACAGGGACACTCAAAAGAATTCCGTTACATTGCGGTCTATGGGGAAAAATCATTTGCGGTTTATTTAAATAATGTTTCAATACTTTAAACGCATTGAAATTTATATATATCACTAAGGTGCATTAGAAGAAGCTTAATATGGAATAGGGTGTGCATAGCACTTATACTTACTTTACAGGGACAGTCAAAAGAATTCCGTTACATTACGTCTATGGAGAAAAATCGTCTGCGGTTTATTTAAATAATGTTTCACTATTTTAAACGCATTGAAATTTATATAAGGTTCATTACAAGAGACTTACTACAGAATATTGTGTGTATAGCAGTCATCGTTCATTTACAGGGACACACAAAAGAATTCTCTACTGTATGTTAACAATAATTCCTGGAAGTGCGTTTTAAGTTACTGAATGCGATTTTAATTTTAAATCGCTTTTTGTATATTACGTGGTGTGTATAAATTCTGTAGATCCTATACAGGGAAGTACAAAAGTTCGGGAACACATTTCCGTATTATTTAATTCCAGACGGAGAATTTTAAACTGTGCTACGTGTTTCCTAACTGAACTAAAATTTAGCATCCTATGTAGTATATATACAAATCTATAGATCCTATACAGGGCTGAATAAAGTATTCGGATTACTTAGATGTTATCTTTTAGCTTATAAAAGAGTATGATTCGTAAAATTATTTTGGAAGCGTTGGAAAGTGTTACATAATCTATGCTTGACGCATGATTTTTCGTTCTTGTTTTTACTTGTTATAGCCATGAATAGAAACACAAATTGATTCAAATAAAAGTGCTGATATTTTCTTTTATTTTAGCTTTATATGTAGCAAAATTTTAAATGTGACTTTTGCATTTGTTTACTCTGCTCAAATTATTTGTTTAAAACCCGTTATTAATATAAGATACAATCTTAAATCACATTTAAGATCTAGCCCTAGTGTGTTATATTTTGGTCAGTCAATGAGATGAAATATATTTCACCGGCACATTTAGCTGCACCGTTTCTAAAAGCTGCTTATTTACGGAAACCGCTTGCGTACCTCGAAGTTCCTCTTCATATACTCCCAAAGGGTACGCGTACCACATTTTAAAAATCTCCGATATAGTAAATACTATAAGTTTTTAAAGGAATATCTAATGCCAAGAAATTAAAATTAAGACTAGTTTCAACAAAGTTATTTTTAGAGAACAGACATTTTTGCATTTAGAAAGAAACGCCATTATAAAGGAGGATCTCTTTTCATGTTCTGTAGAACTGATACCTATAAGTATTTCATTTTAAAATTAGCTAAATATAGGACTTCAGTGAATAAATAGTTTTATTTTAACCTGTAAACCTTTCCATACTGTCAAATTGTAGAGGGTATTATTGAGTGATGGGACACTGGGAGGGATGGGACATCTACAGTAATGCTTAAAATAAGCTTTATTTTTATTTTAGTTTAGGACTCTTTTACCAGATGGAGTAATCATTGCATCATAACTGTTCCAGAAAATATTTTTAGTTGCAAGCACCTATGTCTGTGTGAATTAAAAAGACTATTTTACAATATCAAAAGTAACTGACTACTCAGATTTTTAATGTAATTTTTCAATCTCATTCTTTGATCTAAATTAATTGAATTTAATGTATTGTAAATTCAACAATATACCTTTTATGAATAAACTGTTAACTTAAGACTAAAAGCCACCTATAAAAGCCTTTTTTTTTAAATGTTTCTCTAGAGGAGGGATGGGTCACTATGACTCAGGGAAGGATGGAACATGTCCATCCCTCCCAAATGATTGCTATCCAAATAATTATATTTAATTACACACAATTTTTAGGAATTTTATATTTATAAGACTATGTTGTTTTGGAATTGAATAGTTTAACAAATAAAACTTGAATTTTAACTACATTCATGTTCTTTTTTAAAAACAAATATAAATTGAAAAATTAAAGCACTGCAATTTTTTTTCTTACTCATGCATTATTTACCAATGCATTATTTTCCAAATTTGAATCATTAGTGTTAAATATTTATTTCTATAATATTAATTTTTTAGCTTTTTTAAATAAAATATTACTGTTTTGAAATAATTATTGAACGCAAACTGGAAACTAATTATTTCATTGCAATACACTATTTGAAAAAAAGATATATAAAAGTACATTATGACCGTTCCATGATTGATGAACAAGATATAATTGCAAAGCTACATCCACCAAAAAAATTGGTGGCACTAGTCGGGCACAAGCATTTTTTTTTCATTTGATTTGGATTTTACAAAGCACAGTATAAGATAAAATAAATGTTGTGATTTACAATAACATACAGAGGACAGCATACATAGGAATCGAGACATCTTACACAGTAAATAGAAATCTACAAAAAATAACTTTTCAAAAGTAAAAAAACAGTCAAGCTTTTAAAAAACCCCGAAAGTTGTGGCTAAAAAATGGTGCGATATCAAATTTCCAAGCTTTTATTATAGCACTTATTAAATTTTTTCCATTAAATAAGTTATCATATATATAAGTCGAGTGCTACGTATATGTTAATAGAAATCGTTTTCTCCTGTACTAAATACATCCTAACGTGTTTCTTAAAATTCAATTTTTTTCAAATTATGCATGATGGGCATGGCGGCCATCTTTTCCAAAATTCTAAGCACCCCTATCCATAGTTAAAATCCGAAGTTCAAAATTGTAACTTAAGCAAATATTTTAAGCGTTTCGTTTATGGACTTGTATGTTCTGAAAATTGTGTCTTAAAATAATGATGACTTATCTTAAGGGTCATCTGATGATTTATTTTTTAGAGTAATTAATCATTTCAAAGTAGTAAAAATCAATTTATCAAAATATCAGTCTTCCTCAATTTATCTGTCCGTAGTTAAAATCTGAAGTTCGACATTGTTATAAACATATTACATTGCAAACATATTACGCTTTTACTTTAGAAATTTGGGTGCTTAGAAATATGGAAAGATAGCCGCCAAGCCCATCATGCATAATTTGAAAAAAAATTGAATTTTCAGAAACACGTTAGGATGTATTTAGTACAGGAGAAACGATTTCTATTAACATATACTGTCATACCGTAAGGAGAAAAGCTCTGAGCAGCGTTGCTTCCTCAGAACATACCAAGTGGGAGAGGTGGGAGAGATAACAGCAGGTTGCAAACTTGGAACAATTAGCATTCGTTTGACGCTCTCAATTTTTACTATGCCTTCTATTCGACAACACGAATACAGTAGAATTTAATAATATAACAAATAGAGAAATGTATTGGCAAAAACTATCATATTTTAAATCAAATCTTTATAATATGTTTTTTATAGGCATTAAGATTGTTCTCAAATCCAAAAGAGCTACTTTCTGACACAATTTTGAATTCATTTTTGTTCGGAAACTCATGTAATTGGCAGATGATGTTATTCAGAAACTAGGTAATCGAAAGACGCTTTTTAATTTTTTGATAAAGGCAGAAGATCTTCCAGAAAATGCTGTGAAAGCCGACGTTTTGAATCGAATTTAAGACACGGCAGCACGAGAAAAGGTAAAAACGTATCGTCACGTGACAGGAATCTCTTTTAACGCGACGAGCAGGGAAGACCGAGCTATGCTCGGTCAAAATTATATTCGAGTTCAAATATCATGACCCATGACCAAAATGACCCACTAATTGAATTTTCTCGAACATGTGACTTAGCCCAACAGTCTTCTCGTGCCCGAAAACCATAGGATGCAAAATTTAGTGTAAATTGAACCGATTTTTAGATCTTGACCCACAATGACCCAGAAATGACCCACTAATCGAATTTTCTCGAACATGTGACCTAGCCTAAAGATTTTCGCGTGCCCGAAACTCGTAGGATACAAAATTTAATCAAAATCGTTTGAGCCGTTTTTTAGATAAAATTAATTTGACCCGCTTTGACCCAAAAATGACCCACTACCCGCATAACATGCACAGTCACAGTGACGTCATTGTGACGTCAATGTGAGTCACGTACGTCACGTCACATCTGTGACCAAAATGCCACCACTTTGTAACGTCACACTGTGACCAAAATGTGAACGTCTTGAAGATCTAAAGAAAACTTAAAATAAACTTTAGAACATCTTATAACATAAAGAAAATTACTTTTTGACAGCTTTAGAAATTTTTGTGACGTTGCAATGACGTCACTGCAAGTCACATAAGTCACGTAAAACCTATGACCAAAATGCCAACACTCTGTGACTTCACGGTGTGATCGGAGAGTGAATTTCGAAAAAAAAACTCATAAAATATAGATTTGAATTATGTCATTATGCCTAAATCATTAATAAAAATATTGTCACACACTATTTAAATATATTGAGTATTTCCAAAATAAAATAATAAATAAATATCTGTCTACATATATGAGGCAGATAATTTTTTACAATTTGCATTACCATTTTCATGAAATTTAACAAAATATACTATATAATACACAGGTAAAAATCCTTAAATAGAAATTTAGTTATTTATCGAGTTATAAGCAATTCGTGTCACGTGACGACCAGTTTTTCTCCTGTCTTTCACTGTCACGTCGGATATTCAAATCAAAACGCCGACTTTGGCATTCTTTTCTGAAAGATCTTCTGCTTTTAACAAAAAATGGAAAAGGTTTTTCAATAACATAGTTTCTGAACAAAACACGAGCCAATTTCGTGTATTTCCGAGCAAAAATGAATTAAAAACATGTTATAAAGTATATGTCATTCCTATAGCAATTTATCCAAAACTGGCCAGTGCTTAGTAAGATGTCACCTCTATTAAATATATTGCTCTTTTCGATAGAGTGTAAAAAATAAAAAATATGTACTTAGGAAATTTGATTGCAATTTAAATTTATATCGAAATTACTTTATAAAGCCTATTAAATCAATTATTATTTAAAATTTATCTTTACTTTTGACGTCTAAAGCAAATGCAATGGATTAAAAAATATATAAAAATGTAAATTTTCACAGCTTTTTTCTAAGAATACAAAACTCTCTCATATAAAAAAAGAATATTATAGCATCATTAGAAGTTCATTTTTCAGCCATATAAATTATAAAGGTTTTGAAATGTCTTTATTTAAATTATTTTCTTCCTATATCATTTGCGGTAAAGTTGGAAACATCTGCTAGCTGTTATTTTGTTGTGTTTAAACAATACTGCGCGCGCATATTGAAGGCAGACGATTTTTTCTCATTCGAAGTTAGGATAGGATTAGCGTGTGTTGCGTTTTTTTAAGTTTGTAGATTTATACTGTGTAAGTAAATTAACGTTTTAAAGTGAACAATCTCCATTTTAAAGTAAACCATCCATTTTAACATCTCTCTGTGTCTAGCCGGGTGCGTTCATAAGGCCTGGGTGATATTTGATTTCTCAGATCTATGAACACACCTCTCTGCTGGAATAATTTGAAAATTATTGTAGTGGATGTACAGTCTAATTTTTCAATGAAAGGGAAGCAGATAAGGAGCATTCAACAATAACACCTTTACCTATAGATCAGCAGGTAACTTTTAATGTCTTCGCAGTTTTGTTAATAGTGCATGTTTAGTACTAGTACATTTAATATTGCATTATTTAAAAGTTAAGATGTTTAAATTTTCTTTTAAAAAATCACTTGTATTAAATTTTATCTTTAATGTTTTAATTTTTTTTAAATAGACTATTTGGAAAAAAGCTTAAAGTATTTACTAACAATATGTATTCTAAATGTAAAGTTTTATGTAAAAGGAGGAATTTATTTAATGTTTTGCGTTTCTTAGTTCAATTTTCATAGTTATTCATTATAATTAAAAACATTGCAATTTTTAAAACTATTAATATTTGATTTGCAATTTAATAATTTCGTTGCTAGTGTAGGTTTCCAGAAATAATTTTTCGGTATATTTGAAAAAAAAAATGTGACATTTTAATGCATTGAATAATTTATTTGTCGAGATATGTCAATGTTAGATGCACAAAAATAATAAATATTGATGAAACAATAAAATAACTCTTTAGTTAAGGTAATTTTTCCAGCTGTGTTATCGAATGTTTTTACTGTAAAAATTGATATTTAAGTTCTGCATTTAGTATTCTATCAAAAACTATAAATAAAATAATTTGTAAAGAAAAAAAATATAAACAATTTTTTTTTGGCATTTATGATCTTAAGTTCTATATTTCATTTACAACGAAAACTGTTTTACTGCTTGATACAATGTTTATTATTTAATAATATCGCACAATAGGTATATCTATTATTTAAATTGATTCCTAATATAAAATTTTCAGAATGCTTATTTGAAAATGTATACTTATATTTTCTTTAAAGTTGTTCTCAAATCCAAAATAGCTAATTTCTGGCATATTTCTGAATTCATTTTTATTCGGAAATACATGAAATTGGCAGGTGTTCTTATTCAGAAAAGGGTAGATGTGCCAGTAATGGACCGCCTTCCAGTAATGGGACACCTTCAATGTTTTTGGTTTATAAAAAAATAACCAATAAAAATTCAGCTTTATTTATTTCATTAATATGCTATCTTTAAATTCTAGTTTTAAATGCAATCATAATATCAATTATCTATTACTTTTTGTGAGGTGTCCATTACTGGAGTTTAGGGTGTTTTGATTTATTTTTGTTATTTACAATTAAATTTAGATTCACATTGGGAAATGTGACTATCAGCATGTACTCCAAACGTGAAAGGATCCCAATGTAAATGTATAAGGGGTAGCACAAAAAGTCGCCAAATCCGTCGCCAACTTGGCGATATTTGGCGATATATCGCCAAATTTGGCGAGTAAAATAAGTCGCCAAAACCATCGCCAACTTGGCGATAAACCCATTCCTTGGCGATATTTCCTTAGACTTCCATTATAAAGATGAGGGTGTAAGGTTGTTTTTCTTGCACAGCACCTGAGGCCTTTAGCATTGAGTTACATGATGCTCAATAGGAAATACATTAATAATACTGCAATTTTCACAATAATAAAATAAAATAAATTGAAAAGAATGAAATATTTACAAAATTCATAACAATATAATCGAATGGCGTTATCCATTTTTTGGTAACGGCAGATGATGTTTCAAAAAACACTATCAAAGTCGGTGTTTTGAACCAAATTTCCGACGCGCAGCGTCAGAAACGGGTAAAACGTGACCGACATTGATCTTAAGTATTACATTTATCTAAAAATGGAAAACGCTATTCATTCCAAATAGCTTTAATAATCAAGCATGCAAGTGCCATGCGTTTAAAAGTTTGTTCATAAATGTGTCAGAAAGTTTCGTATTAACCGGTTTCTCAATCAGATGCAAAGTTTTAATTTGAATACGAGTTGCATCAATAAAAATGATTGCCGATCCAATCCTTATCGTCGATCTTATCCGTATTTGATGAAATCTTGTTATACGAATCTATGCGAAATCATTTATCAGGTTCGGTCGGGTTGTGGGCTTACAGATTTTTTGTTGTTGTTGTTGTTGGGTTAGGGTAAGAATACGGGTTGAATCAAAATATAGTTTCAGTCAACCATCATTCATGTTCAAGTTGACATTCAATCATGTTCAAGAAGTATATAACCGGATTCGTGTATGACTCTAGATCCCAGCCGACATCAGAAATTGTATCGTAACACAATTTCTGATAAAATCTGGTTACTCGGTCGTATGCAAGATTCTATTCCAAACAAGACTTACAGTAAAAACATTATACCCGACTCGAGTCAGATCGGGTTCACGAAAATCAGGTCATACGCCAACTAATCGAAATCTATTCTGTAGCCAAACAAATCCAAAAAGATCGATCCGAAGTTTCTGGATTGGATTCGGGTAAAATCTGGTCACCCGACCCGGTGCAGTGTCGTCACAAACGTCACAAACTTGAACCATAAAAAAATTTGATCCGAACAATCCGTATTGGATTCGGGTAAAATCTGGTCACCCTATCCGATGCAGATTCGTCACATTTTTCACATTGAAGTCGCACGGTGACTTCACAAAGTAGTCACATTGTGAGGTCGCAGAAAGCCTTGAAAACGGCCATAACGACCTCGCATTTACGTCACAATGACTTCACATCGACGTCACTTGACGTCACGACGACTGTCACAAAGTCACAGTGTGACTTCGCCGTGACGTCACCATGCCTTACGGGTAATCGAAAGTTCTCGAACATGTGACCCAGCCCAATAGTCTTCTCGTGCCCGAAAATAGTCGGATACAAAATTTCGTCAAAATCGTTAGAATCGTTTTTTAGATACAATTAGCTTGACCATGACCCAAAATGACCCGAAATGACCCACTAATTGAATTTTCTCGAACATGTGACCTAGCCCAACAGTCTTCTCGTGCCCAAAAACCATTGGATGCAAAATTTAGTGTAAATTGAGCCGCTTTTTAGAACTTGACCCGCAATGACCCAGAAATGACACACCAATCGAATTTTCTCGGACATGCGACCTAGCCCAATGCTTTTATCGTGCTCGAAACTCGTAGGACACAAAATTTAATCAAAATCGTTAGAGCCGTTTTTTAGATAAAATTAATTTGACCCGCTTTGACCCAAAAATGACCCACTAATCGAAAGTTCTCGAACATGTGACCCAGCCCAATAGTCTTCTCGTGCCCGAAAATAGTCGGATACAAAATTTCGTCAGAATCGTTTGAACAGTTTTGTAAATACAATTAGCTTGACCATGACCCAAAATGACCCAAATTGACCCACTAATTGAATTTTCTCGAACATGTGACCTAGCCCAACAGTCTTCTCGTGTCCGAAAACCATTGCATGCAAAATTTAGTGTAAAATGAGCCGCTTTTTAGATCTTGACCCACAATGACCCAGAAATGACCCACTAATCGAATTTTCTCGGACATGCGACCTAGCCCAATGCTTTTATCGTGCTCGAAACTCGTAGGACACAAAATTTCGTCAAAATCGTTAGAACCGTTTTTTAGATACAATTAGCTTGACCATGACCCAATATGACCCGAAATGACCCACTAATTGAATTTTCTCGAACATGTGACCTAGCCCAACAGTCTTCTCGTGCCCAAAAACCATTGGATGCAAAATTTAGTGTAAATTGAGCCGCTTTTTAGATCTTGACCCACAATGACCCAGAAATGACACACCAATCGAATTTTCTCGGACATGCGACCTAGCCCAATGCTTTTATCGTGCTCGAAACTCGTAGGACACAAAATTTAATCAAAATCGTTAGAGCCGTTTTTTAGATAAAATTAATTTGACTCGCTTTGACCCAAAAATGACCCACTAATCGAAAGTTCTCGAACATGTGACCCAGCCCAATAGTCTTCTCGTGCCCGAAAATAGTCGGATACAAAATTTCGTCAGAATCGTTTGAACCGTTTTGTAGATACAATTAGCTTGACCATGACCCAAATGACCCAAAATGATCCACTAATTGAATTTTCTCGAACATGTGACCTAGCCCAATGGTTTTCTGGTGTCCCAAAACGGTAGGATACGAAATTTCGTCAAAATCGTTAGAGCCGTTTTTAAGATAATTTTTGCATTATATATATATATATATATACACATATATAACCACCCACTAGATTTGCTCGTATTAGAATATATGATAAGTAATTTATTTATTAAAAAAATGAAAAACTCATTTCGATTCCAAATCACTTCAACTCGACAGCTTGAGAAAGGTGGTCATGAGACATCAATCTATTATAATTTAAGATGTAATATACATTATGCTTTATGACTATATGATAATACTATGATGCTTTAAGACTGTGCTGTACGTAGTTACTTTCAGATGCATGCCTAATTTTTTTTTTCGCAAATGCATGACACTTTCAAGTTTCCTTATTAAGAAGCTATAGAATCAAATAGCATTTTTCGTTTTCTGAAAAAGGCATACGATCTTTCAGAAAATGCTATCAAAATTGACGTTTTGAACCGAATTTCTGTATGCAATAATCTCAAAAAGTTGTCATGAGATAACAATTATTTATAACTCAATATTTAATACATTTATCGAAAATTGAAAAACGCTATTCGATTCAAAATCATATTTTATTTTGAGAAGAAAAAACTTCGGGAATGTTTACCTGCTTGTGCGGAAAACTAAGAACAATTAAATGAACGTACTTAAAATCGTAACCGGAGTATTTCTGTCGTTTTATACGTTTTCGTTTTATGCAGTATATGAGGAAAAAAATGTTTTATTATTTTTTAGTTTTTATTGCAGGAATTAATTTTCTTTTTAATGAAGCACAGTTTTCCCTAGATTCCAAACGACAGTAAGGGTGTCGTTTTTTTTTTATTGAGAGGCAAGAAGGGTGGTATTTTTCAAATCATAATGGCAAGCAGGGAAGCAGGGTGCCCTTTGAAATCACATAAGGGAAACTGTAAATAAAAGTGTAGTGATAGCCAAGGCTTAAATTGCGCCGGAGCCCACCGGAGCCCGGCTCCGGTACTCTTCTACTTTTAGTAAATATTTAAATATTGGTCGGAATTCATCGGAGCCCATAAATACTGGGATCCGGAGCTCAGTGCAAGCGATAAATATATTTAACATTTTTATTTTGCTTAAAAAAAAAATTCTTTAAATTTTGCAAATACACATAATGTATGGAATATAAATATGCAGATTGGAGTGACGGTGGAGGGGGGGGGGGGCACGCTACGGTTATTAGTACTGCAGAATATTAGGGCTCCGGTACTTTTTTTGTTAAAAAATAATCCCTGGTAAAAGCTTAACAATGCGAAAAATTAAAAAAAAAATGCGTATTTATTTTATAGAATAAATATGCTATGTATGTATAAAAGTTACTGAGTGGATTATGTGTGTTAATGTAATTCTTATTTTTCATGTTTTAGCCCTGGGAAGAGCTTAGTCCTTAAAGGGACCATTTTTTAGTCCTCAAAAGGACTGTTTTTTTGTTTGTTTGTTTGTTTATGAAAATGAATTCGACTAATCTAAAGGCCAGATGTCATCGAAATCACTTCCACTATCATCATTTGATGTTTCATCAGTGTCAGTATCAGATTCGTTATCGCCCACCTCAATAATTATCTTATCCACGAGATCTTCTATAAGTCCGTCATTTTCCCAATACTCATTTTCGATCTTCTCAATATGTTTGAGATGGTTTGCCCACTCACTTGCAGAAATTTTTGAGAATGCCTCATTAAGTAATGACTGCAAGTTTCCCAAACTTAAATCGCCGCTTACGTTGTTATGTCTTATGTAATTTTTAACAGATGACCAAACATATTCAATTGCATTAAGGTGGCAATGATATGGTGGTAATCTGAGAACTTCATGCCCTTCATCTCTTAATAAAGTGTCTATTTTGTATTTGATAGACTTAGGGGCATTTTTAGTTATTATTTCAAATAATTTGGCTTTTCGCATGTTTGGGTCATGTGCTATCCCTTTCAGCATTAACCAGTCAAGCATTACAGTTTTCGTGGAATATTTTGTGGGAACGGGATCAACTTTTTTAGTATGATATGGTGCATTATCCATACAAATTATGCTTTTCGGCTGCAAATTAGGTATCGATTTTTCTAAAATCCATTTTTGAAAATTATTGAAGTTCATCTGTCCATGATAATCTCCAACATTTGTAGAGGCTTTATAAACAAGTTCAGCTCCAGAAATAAACCCACTAGAGGAACCGGCATGCACCACTATAAGGCGATTTTTAGTGTTTGTGTCCACTTGGATACCCGTAATTTTTTCGTCTTGCCAACATTTTCCAAAAGTTAAATTACTATCAATCCAAGTTTCATCGATGTAAACAATGCATCGGTACGTAGCACTCGACTTATATATATGATAACTTATTTAATGGAAAAAAGTTAAATAAGTACTATAATAAAAGCTTAGAAATTTGATATCACACAATTTTTTAGCCACAACTTTCGTTTTTTTTTTTTTACTTTTGAAAAGTTATTTTTTGTAGATATCATTTCTTTTTTTTAGGGTTTCGTTCATCTCACGAAACCCTATTGCTCCCGCTGCGTTGTCTGTCTGTCACAGAGCCATTCTCGAAAACTATGTAACTTACAGAGTTAAAACTTTGTGTATAAATCAGAATATCAGCTGTAAAAAGCTGAAAATATTAAAATTTGAAAAATTCGTATTATTTTAATAAATAGAGATAAAAAACCAAAATTCTAACAGCCTTTTCCTATTAAATTTAAACATTTTTTGTTATAGCCGATGCCAAAAATTAAAAATCAACGATGAAAAGCTTTCTACAATAATTATTTTTCTATCAGACGATTTCCACGTGAAAAATGAAATAAAAAGTTTCACCAATTGAAAACAAGAACGAAAAATCATGCGTCAAGCATAGATTATGTAGCACTTTCCAACGCTTCTAAAATAATTTTACAAATCATTACCGTTTAATAACCTGAAAGATGACATCTAAGTAAACAATTTGGAAAACGCATAACATATTTAAAAACGTAATTTCAGGAATTTTCAATATATACAATATTCGGAAAAATATCCGAATACTTTTATGTAGCCCTGTATATGATCTATAGATTTGTATATATACATAGGATGCTAAATTTTAGTTTAGTTAGGAAACGCGTAGCACAGTTTAAATTCTCCTTCTGGAGTTTCTGTCAATAAACGGAAATGTGTTCGCGAACTTTTGTGCTGCCCTGTATAGGATCTACAGAATTTATACACACCACGTAATAGACAAAAAGCTAGTTAAGATTAAAATCGCGTTCAGTAACTTAAAACGCACTTCCAGGAATTATTGTTAACAGACAGTAGAGAATTCTTTTGTGTGTCCCTGTAAATGAACGATGACTGCTATACACACACTATTCTGTAGTAAGCCTCTTGTAATGCACCTTAGTAATATATATAAACTTCAATGCGTTTAAAATAGTGGAACATTATTTAAATAAGCCGCAGACGATTTTTCTCCATAGACGTAGTGTAACGGAATTATTTTGACTGTCCCTGTAAAGTAACTCTAAGTGCTATACACCTACTATTCCATATTAAGCTTCTTCTAATGCATCTTAGTGATCTATATAAATTTCAATGCGTTTACAATAGTGAAACATTTTTAAATGATTTTTCCCCATAGACCGTAATGTAACGGAATTCTTTTGAGTGTCCCTGTAAGAAAACTATAAGTGCTACGCACTTCAGTTGAAATAGGGAACGTGCCATAGATAACGACAATAACATATAAAAATTGCAGAGCAATCCGAGCATATTTACGGGAGTTAGAGCACGGACAGACGGCCAGACGGCCATACGGCCAGACAAACCGAAGTCATAAGCACTTTTGAACTAGGTTGGAAAGTGCTAAAAAGATTAATATGAAATAAAATTGATTGACGTCATAGTGGTAACAAAACATAAAACGGAAAGATTTCTCAATAATACAAGGAGTATGAGTATGTGCACAAAACAGATTAATATCACGTCATTAGAGAATTAAAAAGAAAATCTGACGTCATATCGGAAGTTTAACGAATTTTTCAAATGTTTCAGAATAATACAAAGTGTGTATCAATATGAGTAATAGAGAATAGTAAATATATGAGTTTGATAAACATATTGAATCATGATAAAAATCCGATTATGGAAATATTCGCATATTTTAAAATTTTGAAGGTGTACAACATGTTTAATTTTGAAATTATTTTTTTTAAATATCGCATTTAGTCCGCATGACAGATATTACAGTGAGAGAATATAATAGCGGCCTTAGACCGCTATCGGAATGGTTTAGATATTCAAAAAAAAGAAAAAATAGACCGGTAAATTTTTACTTTATAAAAAAACATGACTTTTTTTCTGCTAAATGAAATTTGTTTGAATTTATTAAAGAAAGGATAGAGTGTTTTGAAAGGAATATTAAACGAAACCCTTTGAGCGATCTTCCATCACACTTACCCACTTGTTTTAAAATAGATTATGCATAATATAAATAATCTACTCTATGAAATTAACATGAGAATTATGTAAAATTACATTTTACTTTCAGTTATTGTTTAAAGGGTTAACTAGAAATACCAGTAGATTTTTCAATTAAACTAATTACATCCTTAAAAACAACATACTAAATGTGGCTTGTTATAATACTTGTTATCCTTCGTTAAAAATTATCACTGACTAATCCATGAGATGAGTAACAAGAACGAAAAATCATGCGTCAAGCATAGATATGTAACACTTTCCAACGCTTCCAAATTAATTTTACAAATCATACCGTTTAATAAGCTAAAAGATAACATCTAAGTAATCCGAATACTTTTATTCAGCCCTGTATAGGATCTATAGATTTGTATATATACTACATAGGATGTTAAATTTTAGTTCAGTTAGGAAACGCGTAGCACAGTTTAAAATTCTCCGTCTGGAGTTAAATAATAGGGAAATGTGTTCGCGAACTTTTGTGCGTCCCTGTAAATGAACGATGACTGCTGTACACACACTATTCTGTAGTAAGCCTCTTGAAATACACCTTAGTGATATATATAAATTTCAATGCGTTTAAAATAGGGAAACATTATTTAAATAAACCGCAGACGATTTTTCTCCATAGACGTAATGTAACGGAATTCTTTTGACTGTCCCTGTAAAGTAACTATAAGTGCTATGCACACCCTATTCCATATTAAGCTTCTTCTAATGCACCTTAGTGATATATATAAATTTCAATGCGTTTAAACTAGTGAAATATTATTTAAATAAACCGTCAATGATTTTTCCCCATAGACCGCAATGTAACGGAATTCTTTTGAGTCTCCCTGTAAAAAAACTATCAGTGCTACACACTTCCGCTGAAATAGGGAACATTCTATAGATAACGACTATAACATATAAAAATTGCAGAGCAATCCGAGCATATTTACGGGAGTTAGAGCACGGACAGACGGCAGACGGCAGACGGCCATACGGCCAGACAAACCGAAGTCATAAACACTTTTCAACTAGGTTGGAAAGTGTTAAAAATGGTATACGTACATAGCGCGTCAGCGCTGCTTTGGAAATCAAACGTGATATCATGCTCTTTTATTATTAGCATTAAATCCCATTGATTGGCGAATCTTTATAAAACGTAGTTAATGGTGAAAAGTAGCAAAATACCTTAGCAATTTCTTAAATTTACATTATTTTATTCAATTAAACACTGTACTCTTACAATAAATTTAAATGGAAACTTAACTTCTAAAACAAAAACAATTTAACAACTGGATTCCATTAATTTATAGAAAAATGACGTCAAAGGATCTCAGCCTGCGAACAAAATGTTTGTCCTTTACCGTGGTTTTATAGAAATAAATTTTTCATATTCAATTCCATTTCGAAAAGTTTGTTTACGTTTGGAAAGAAATTTTAAATGCCGATAACTCTTAATGTATACATTTCAGAAGGTACCTCTTCCCTCAAAATATTTTTTTTAAAGATCTTTCAAAAAATGTAAATTTTATATATATTAAAAGCATGACGTCTGATTACTTTATTTTACAATATTATAAGAACACACATTTTATCAGACAATTAAATGCACTAAACCAACATGAGTGAAAAATTGACCTGCGCCAGGACTCGAACCTCGGACCTTCAGCGTACCATGCTAACGTTTTACCACTAAGCCACCCAGATCGATATTCTAACTCGGCAATTTCTCATTCTTATTCCTGTTGGAAACAGTCATCGGCCACAATTTGCAGTCACATTTAATTGTCTGATAAAATGTATGTTCTTATAATTAGGAAGTTTTATTTTAAAAAAATATCTTCAGAAAAAATGGCTGACTTGCAGATGAAATTTGATATGATTAACCTGTAACTGATTTGTGCTATTATAATACAGATGGTACGTGGTCGTTGGCGGGGTTTTATCTCTGTTTTGGCATAATTTTTTAGTTTCCAAGTTAATTAACAGTTTTTTGCTAATTAAGGATAGAAATGTATATATTTTTTCACTGTATTTTATAAAAGCACGTAGATGGATTTATACATTTTAGAAGGTCCTGAATACGATTTTACTGTTTTTAGAAAATGTCTATCTGTAACTGTGTCTGTTTGGGACAAAAATTTTGCGGGCGCTCTATCTCAAGAACTAATGCACGAAATTTAATAAAACTTTATATTCAGTTAGTCCATGATATAAATTGGTGCTGATTAGATTTTGGTGAAAATCGCCGAATAGCTGGCGCTGCCATGCGGCATTTTTCGCGATTACCGCAATAGCTTTATCTCAAGAAATAATGCTCTTATTTTCATCAAACTTCAGATTCTGTTAGATCTTGACATAAACAGATTCGGATTACGTTTTGGTGTAGATATCCCAAAAGGTGGCGCTGCTATACCAATTTAATGATTTTTACGATAGCTATATCTCAAGAACTAATGCACGGAATTTCTTCAAACTTCAGATTCTGTTAGACCTTGATAAAAGTAGATGCTGTGTACGTTTTGGTGTAAATATCCCAACAGACGGCGCTGATATGCTACTTTTTCATTATTATCACGATAACTATATCTCCAGAACTAATGAACGGATTTTCATCAAACTTCAGAGTCAGTTAGACGTTGACATAAGTTGTTGATTAGGTTTTTGTCTAAATCTCCCAACATTGCGTCACTTGTTGGAAGATTTATTAGCACACGCTAATATACTGCATTTTGCAAGATTTATACAATTTTAGCAATAGTTCTATCTCAAGAACTATTGAAAGGAATTTAATAAAACTTTGGTTCAGTTAGACCTTGATATAAATGGGTGCTGATTCGTTTTAATGAACGCGTTAAATGAACCATTTTCACGAAGTTACCAATGTAATCGCTCAAACATTTTGTGGTTCGGCATGCGTCTACTTGGAAATCGTTCTTGATACAACCGTAGCGCTGCTCTACCATTACCGTTAGCAGCACCATACATCAGATGCATGTCTGCCTTTTTGCTATAAGTAAAATCACCCATCACGGCCAAATTCTTAAGCGCAAAAGCCGTTTTTTGCTGATGCTGCAGATCACTTGCTCACCGCTTTACTGCCCTCAACAATCGCCAACTATGTCCGCCAATCACGCCACAGAGGTTGCCAAGCATGTGCGACTGCTTTTGGATGCAATTTCCAGCAAATGTTTTAACATTTTCTGTACGGAATTACTGGTTAAGTTTCCTGCTAATGAATATTTTGATTCCATTAATGTGCTATTTTTTTGAGTTTGTGCATCAACGCGTCACTTCCGGTCATTTATTCCTATACAATAATTGTTACAGTAACCTCTACCACCCCTCAAAGTTTGTCCCATGATTTTAGACTCACCCTGTATATATATATATCTTAGAACTTTTCTGAGAGTAAATAAAGCGATGAATACTTTTAAATAATACTTGTATTGAAATTCAAAGGATCTTACAACACTGACAACAATCCGACTACGACGGCCGCCATTTTTACGTCAGGGCGTAGGCCTATCTTTCAGTGGCAGACGATGAAGTGACAAGTATCTATCATACTACACTGCTCAAAACAATTAAAGGATATTGCAGTTTTAGGTGGATTTTGTATCTGAGAAACTTTTTAGCTGATTGATACATGGTCGACAGACATAGTAGGTTATATGAGAATAAATTACACATGTTTGGCAGAAAAAAATGCACTTTATTGCGCATTTGTGTACAAAAGGAAAAAAACACAATTTGTGCATATGAGAAAAAAAAGAATAAGAAAAGGTGTTTTCTTCAAAGAAAATCATTTTCAGTAGGGGGTATGGTTTCCACGGGCGGCCAGCAACGTTGAACACCTTTGAGGCATGGACTCAATGAGGCTATTAATGACGAGTTGGGGTATTCTGCCCCACTCTTCCAGAAGAGCTCCTTCCAGTTCTTGGAGAGTTTGTGGGGGTTGTTGGCGGCCAGAAACTCGTCTTCCTAGAGCGTCCCAAACGTGCTCGATTGGATTCATGTCTGGAGAACACGCTGACCATTCCATTCGAACGATTCCTTCCTCGAAAAGGAAATCCAACACCAGGTTTGCACGATGTGGCCTGCAGTTATCGTCCATTAAAATGAAGTTATCTCCGATTGCTGCAGCGTAAGGGACTACAATAGGTCTGAGGATCTCATCCCTATATCGGCGACCAGTCAGAGCTCTATCTCGAATGATGTAGAGGTCAGTGCGCCCGTCAATGGAGATGCCACCATACACCAACACTCCTCCACCGCCAAATCTGACACTTTCGTGCACGAACGCAGGATTATTCCTACTGCCACGGTCCCTCCAGATGAAAATACGCCTATTATCCGGATGCACAGAAAAACGGGACTCGTCAGAAAACAGAATATTGCTCCATTCATTTCTCCTCCAGTTGACATGCTCGGTTGCCCACTCCCTGCGGTCGCGACGATGCCTTGATGTTAATCTGACACATACCATCGGTCGGCGAGCATACAGACCTACAGCATGGAGCTGGTTTCGGACAGTCTGAGTTGAAATCGTGGTGCCTGTAGCCGAGCGAAGGTGTTGTTGGAGAAGAGTAGCGTTCATGTTTCGGTGTCTCCGAGCTGTTAACGCTAAATACCGATCTTCATTGGGCGTTGTTGCCCGTCTACGACCTTGTCCTGGTCTTCGGCCTGCACATCCACTCTCCAAAAAACGATTCCAGATCCTGGAAATGACACTTTGTGACACTCCAATGGCTTGCGCTACTTCGGCTTGAGTTTGTCCCCCTTCTAACCTACTAACAATTCTCCAATCTTCTGAATCTGTCAAATGACTTCGCTGAGACATCGTACTCATCGAAACAAAGCAATCACTGAATGCCGATCATCCTTGTCTTCATTCTCTTTTATCCAGTTGAAAGTCAAATTTCATTCGCTGCCGCTGAAGCGACGTTTTTGACGTCGAACTCAAAATTTGCATACTCCCCAGTTTGAAAACCAGAAAAATTTGCATTTGTGATTCTCTTCTTCTATTTTCGGCAAAAAAAAATTTCGTTTATATCTTTATTTTATATAAAACTTCAAATATCCTGTAATTGTTTTGAGCAGTGTATTATCACATATACAGAAATTTCATTCATGATTAATAATATTTATTGCACAACCACATTTAAAGAAGTTCGAGCTATTCATTTGCTTTTGATTAATTTTATATATTCAAAAAATCCGTAATTTCACTTCAATGCACTAAAGATTTCTATTACCATTCTTAAAGATTTCTTGTGAGTAATAAAGCATTTTCAAGGATGTTACATGGCCGCACATATGAATGAATGGACAATCACATATTATTACTAAGTCTGTAAAACCTACAAAATAAAAATATTTTTCTCTCTAGTTATTTCCTCCGAATAACTAAGGAAGAGAAAATATAAAGTTGGAGGGTTTTGAGAGATTAGTATTTTAGTTTTCACTAAAGAATTCGGAAACAATTTTACCTATATTGAATTAGTTATTTACAAAAGTTTAAAATCGAATTACCCAAATGAATGGACTGAAAAGTCAAATTAGATATTACGTTTTGATATTGTATTCTATTAGACTCTTTTGTGTAATGGACTCATATTCAAGTTAACCAAATCTGAATAAAACAAAACCAACTGCATATATTTAGAACAGTACGACAAGAGAAATCTGAATAAGATCCTTAAAGTTTATACAAAAATTTCAGCTTAATATTAATTTAGTTTCTCAGTTTCTTATTCCTACAAATTCATAATGTCATTTTTTTCTAAATAACTTCAGCATTTGTTTTACTATGAAGGTTTATTAAAACATTCGTAAACTGCATACGTTTACCAGGCTGCTTTGATTCAAAGAAATAAAAACGAAGTGTCGAAAGTAAGTATTACCATCATAAAATTGAATCTTTTTTACAATTTTTAGTATATAGACGTCTTTGATAACTGTGAAAACAAAGATACATACCTGTGTGTGTCTTTCGATGTCTCGTTAACTCACGACTTTGAAAAAATCTCTTTCCACAGCTGCAAACGAAATGTTTATCACCAGTATGTCGCCGAATATGAATTTTCAGATTGCGTTTTGAAGTTAAATCTTTAGCGCAACCAGGAATATTACATACGTATTGTTCTGTTTTGTATTCAGAATTTCTAAAAGAGATTGAAAATATGTTTCAAATATAAGTATTTTATGATAATATACTGGTGTGCAGAAATTAAGGAGCAGTGACCAATTTCAGACGTTTCGTTGAATATTAGCTGAAACTCGTGAGGAAATGCCCGAAATGCCCTTGAATTTCGAGGATGTAATAAACATGTTTGACTTCATGTTTTTCAGTGAAGATTTTGTCACGAGGACAATTAGGGGGGGGGGGGATAATTTTATTAATAAAATAATACTTTCCATCATCCAATCCAAGTAACAAACAAGAACGAAAAATCATGCGTCAAGCATAGATTATGTAACACTTTCCAACGCTTCCAAAATAATTTTACGAATCATACTCTTTTATAAGCTAAAAGATAACATCTAAGTAATCCGAATACTTTATTCAGCCCTGTATAGGATCTATAGATTTGTATATATACTACATAGGATGCTAAATTTTAGTTCAGTTAGGAAACACGTAGCACAGTTTAAAATTCTCCGTCTGGAATTAAATAATACGGAAATGTGTTCCCGAACTTTTGTACTTCCCTGTATAGGATCTACAGAATTTATACACACCACGTAATATACAAAAAGCGATTTAAAATTAAAATCGCATTCAGTAACTTAAAACGCACTTCCAGGAATTATTGTTAACATACAGTAGAGAATTCTTTTGTGTGTCCCTGTAAATGAACGATGACTGCTATACACACAATATTCTGTAGTAAGTCTCTTGTAATGAACCTTATATAAATTTCAATGCGTTTAAAATAGTGAAACATTATTTAAATAAACCGCAGACGATTTTTCTCCATAGACGTAATGTAACGGAATTCTTTTGACTGTCCCTGTAAAGTAAGTATAAGTGCTATGCACACCCTATTCCATATTAAGCTTCTTCTAATGCACCTTAGTGATATATATAAATTTCAATGCGTTTAAAGTATTGAAACATTATTTAAATAAACCGCAAATGATTTTTCCCCATAGACCGCAATGTAACGGAATTCTTTTGAGTGTCCCTGTAAAAAAACTATAAGTGCTACACACTTCCGTTGAAATAGGGAACATGCTATAGATAACGATTATAACATATAAAATTTGCAGGGCAATCCGAGCATATTTACGGGAGTTAGAGCACGGACAGACGGCAGACGGCAGACGGCCAGACGGCCAGACGGCCAGACGGCAGACGGCCAGACAAACCGAAGTCATAAACACTTTTCAACTAGGTTGGAAAGTGTTAAAAAGGCTAAAAATGGTCTGTCACTGTAGCAAATGACTATGTGGGACTTGTTCAACATTTGTGTGCATTTGGGTAAGCATACCACGTATATTTGCTAAGATGTTAATGTTTCTGTGAAAAATTCAATTTTTTTTTTTTTATAGCATGCAGATTTTTCAGCCGAATTTAACACCGCTTTCAAAAACTTTAAAAAAATCGTAGAAATAGTATACTGTGATTCAAATATTAATATATTGAATATTTGATGAGATATAGGTATTTTTACGAAATAAATTTGAACTGCGCATGCGCGAAATAGAGCAAAGATTTTGTTGCCATGATTTGATAGTCAATACGAAAGGGCAACTCATATAAAAAAGACGAGTGAAACATCGTGAAAACTTAAAAAGTTACCGCACTTATTGCAAAATTGATTAGGAAATCCCATATAATCCTATGGGATGTTTTTCAATTATTGCTGTATCTTTGAGTTTTTACGATATTTCACTGGTCTTTTTATAGGAGTTGCCCTACAGTATTGACTATCAAGTCATGAAAAAAAATCTTTGCTGTAGTTCGCGCATGCGCAGTTAAAATGTATTTCATAAAAATACCCATATCTCATCAAATGTTCAATATATTAATATTTTAAATCACAGTATTCTATTTCCACAATTTTGTGTCAAGTTTCTGGAAAGCGGTGTTAAATTAAGCTGAAAACTCTGCATGCTATTAAAAAAAACTTTTGAATTTGCCACAAAAACGTTAACATCTTCACGAATACACGTGGTATGCTTACACTGACAGACCATTTTTAGCATTTTCTCTTACTTGGGGGATCGAAAATATTATTAAAATTATTATTGCCCCTCCCCCCAACTTGTCCTCGCGAAAAAATTTTCACTGAAAATCATAAGTCAAACATTTTCTTTACGTCCTCAAAATTCAAGGGCATTTTAGATTCCGGGCATTTCCTCACGAGTTTCAGTAAGATATTCGACGAAACATCTAAGATGGTCACGGCCCCTTATTTTCTGGGCACCAGTGTACTATTATATACATGCAAACATGTCATTTTAAAGCATAAATATGCCAGTGGTTCCTGAACTTGCACGCCTGACGTACTCCGAGAATTACATATTCCTGCCATATCTTCTATTTAGTTTTTTAAATGTAACAGCAATGAATAGAAAAACAAATACTAAAAAGTTGATTCAAATAAATATACTTTAATTTACATTTAATGTAGATTTACTTTTAACAAATCTTTTAATGCGATGGCTATATTTATTGATACTTGACAATTTGTTGAAATTGCCTCATGAATTTTGTACGTTAGAATCATAAGTCATAAACAAGATCTAATCACATTGTCTTATATTTTGGTCAGTAAATGATATGAGACTTTCCCCGGCACATTTATCTGCACCTTGTTGTAGTTTGGTTTATTACACAAATTGGTTCAGCACCCCCTTGCACCTGTTTGCATGATCCCAAAGAGTACTCGTAGCACACTTTGAAGATCCCTGGTTTAGGCAATCATTGGAAATTTTAAACGACTATCTAATGCTTACAAATTAAAATGAATAATAGTTTTAAGAAAAGTATATTTTAAAGAACAGTTTTTTTTCCTTTTGGAAAGAGACAATTAAGAGCGAGTTTCTCTTTTCAAATTCAGTAGAACCGATAGCTATATACTTCATTTCAATATAAAAGAAATAAAAAATGTCTATAGATATAGTTTTAATTTAACCTTAACCTTTAAATAAATTAAAAAATTGACGGTACTGTCAAAATTTATATAAGAAATTAAAACAAGTGCAAAAAAATATTTATGTTAGCCAAACTGAAATTTAAATTTACTTTATGCCAATAGTTAAATATATACACTATATTGCCAAAGGTGATTGGTCACTTGCGATTTTAGACGTTTTGTTAACTATCTAGCAAAATACATGAGGAATTAACCTGAAACTGCAGATGTGTAAACAGTATAGTATAGCTTATATATTTCCGTGAATATTTTTTTCAGAAACTCCATAGGGGACTGTCAACAAATTGAAAAAGAACGAATATCTTTTGGATTACCCTGTAAAACCTAATGTAGCAAAAGTGTTCAAACTCGAGATTATTAATAAGTAGTTTATTGTAATATACTGTGTTAATTTTTATGAAGATAGCATGTATTCTCGAAGAGAAAGTAAAGTTTTTATAAAAACCGACTCAAATTTCGCCAAGTTTTTTGCTTATAATTTGCAGAGTTCTTAATATAAAAAAAATTATTTTGAGAAAATATGTCAAACAATATTGTACATAATACTCTGCAATCGGAATGAAAAAATAATAAAAATTGGATAAAAAATTAGCAGGTTTACTAAAAAATGTTTCACTGCGCATGCGTGAAAGCAATCAAAATATAATATGCATAATGTATTAGCTAAGTATATAGAGTAACTTTTGTGAAAGTCTCAAAATCATAGCTTGAAAATTCTGAAAAATATCATCGATAGAATAAGCTCGAAATCCGTTGTTCCCAAAAAGAAGCAAAAATATGAGGGGTTGTATCAAATATCTGTTGATTAGTGCCAAGATAGCGTACACAATATTGCACGTAGGACCGCTACAATATTTGCTATGCTCTTCCAAAGGAGCAGATATTTCAGAATTTGATGATTGTGATTTTGTCGATGTAGCAGTTGTTAAAGTGGCAGCAGTAGCTAGAATAGGCGTTCCGGATTCAGTAACTTGAGAATGCTGGTTAGGAGTGTTCAGTGTACCACGGTTGTTAGCAGTTGCTTCATCGTGCCGTTTATTAGGATCATAAGGATCTTGCTGTAGTTCCTGGGCTGAAGAGTATAAAATTGAATAAAATTGCCCATACGTAAATAATTAATTTAAATAAACTATTTGATATTCAAAAAGTTTTGATTTCACTCAAACCATTCCTAATATAATAAAAAAAAATAGCATGAAATATTTGACCAAATTTATTCTATATTGAATGAGGGAAGAGATGGCTATTGAAGTAATTCTATTAGCACCTTTTATTGAATAAGATGATTCTTTGAAAGAAAACCTCCACTCTACAAGCACGATCTGTCCCATAATGACAGAGGTAGGGGAGACCAGGGGAAGGTTGTAATCACGGACGATACCGATACTTTGAATTTTGAAGACGCATTGTGTTCAAAGAGCTGTTGTTTGGCGTTGTCACGAAGCGGAAATCTTATGAACTAGTGCCGAGTCAGCGTGTTTTCATGCAGACCACTTTTGATGCGCGATGAAAACCGTATTTTTGGTGAATTATGATGTAATTTGTTATTTCTACGCAAATCAAGATCCTTTCAGCAGTCATTTTGATTTTTCTAACTAGTTAAGTCTTTAGCAAGTTTAGAATTCAGCGAGCAAAATTGTGTAATCTGTGTTGGGTGTTACTGAATATGTTAGGATTGCGGCCATTTTATATGCTGTGTTCCTTATCTGGGATAATATCGACATTTCTTTATAGGGAAATACAGACATGGTGCCGTTATTGTCCCCATGTCCGTATACTTAGAAATTGGGTTTTTTTAATCACTTTAATATTGATTATTTTTCTTTAAATTCAGAGATCAAAAAACGAAATATGGAGCTGGGTAAATGGTCTGAAGAAGCGCTAAAACGGCTTTTTGAGCTAATTTAAAAACCGTTTAATAGTTAATGCACCGTTTAACAAAATCAAATTTACAGACCTCAAACATCCAATAGACAGATTTTCACATTGGGGAATTTATAAAATATCTTGCGAGTGTGATAAAATGTATATAGGTCAAACCAAGAGACCGCTTATAGTCCGCTTAGGGGAACATAAAAACTATGTTAAAAATTGTGATATCAGATTAAGAGTCCATGTTATGTCGTCCATGTTAATGTAGAGTCCAATTATCAGTCAATGGATTTTCCGTTATTCAGTAACCGCCACGGTAGCATAACTGTGACTATGTGTTTACGTTTTGTTTCTGTTATCTAACACACGTGTGTTACTTCTTCTCGTGCTTTAGCTGTGAAGGAATACGGATTTTATGCAATTTATTTATCTTTTTATCGTACAATAATCGATGCTATTCCTATATGTGCATACATCATGCAGCGAAGGTATTTGTCCGATGCAGCAAAAAGAAAGTTGAAAAAAATCTCATACAGAACAAACTAAGAAAAAAATCATGGAACATGTTTCACCTGCCATGATCGAACATTTTATTACCAATCCACCAAAGCAAAATATGGAAATCTTGAGTGAAACTACAAAAATTATTTCTGGCTGTAAACGACTTCTGACTGAAAATAATTTTTATCGCATTAAAACAAAAAATTAAAATGTACTCTGAGAATCACTTGTGCTTTCTTCAAAATATAAATGTTGGATTTGCAACATTTTTTACGGCAATGCAAGTAAACTTTCCACTTCTGGATTTAATGACTGGAAGCATGTTTCTTTAGACTGGAAGCATGTTTCTTTAGACTGGAATAATGTTTTTTTAAGGTTGACAGATCATAAAAAATCCTTTTTTTACCGAGAGTCAGTTTTAAAAATGTCTTCCTGATAAAACCAGCCAAAAAATTGATTCTGTGGTAGGACTTCATTATAAAAAAGAAGTTGATTATTGACAATCGGTGCTAATGAGAGTTGTTGCCACTATAAAATTTTCGTCCCTTAGAGGCATGGCTTTCTTAGGTGAAGACGTGACAATAGGGAAAAACGGAAACATCTTAGGATGCCTTGAATTAGAGTCTCAATTTGATTCTTACCTTGAATCACATCTTTCTAAGTATGGTAATCCAGGAACTGTGAATACAAGTTTTTTACCATCAACTAGTATTAATGAGTTCACTGAACTTCTGACAGAAAAATTATTGAAGAACATAATTTTTGAAAGTCTGGCAGAAAAATACTTCTTATTAATTTTAGGGTCCACGCCTGGCATAACACATATTGACCAGCTGAGCTTTGTATTACGTTACATAAATCCTGACTGTAATCCTATTGATAGGTTTTTAAATTTTATACCAATTTATAGCTATTGTGCAGAGTATTTGACAAATACTGTTATTTGTTGCTTAAAAGAGCTAAACATAGACATACAGAATTGCAGAAGACACACATATGAAAATGCATCAAATATGGCCAGAAAGTATTCAGGTCTGAAATCCAGAATAAGAAGTTTTAATTTCACTAGCATAATTTTTACCATGTGTTGCGCATTCCTTAAATCTGGTGGGTGTAAATGCTGTGAAATTTTACACTGCTGTAGTCAAATTCTTTTGCTTGTTGAAGGAATTGTGGAACTTTTTCTCTGCATCAAGCTATAGATGGCAAATGATTCATGAAAGCATAACAACTGACAAGCAACTGACATTGATTATCTGATCAGGAACAAGATGGTGTGCAGATGCAACAAATATACTGAGAAAAAATTATCAAACTAATGTTTACACATTACGTCTTTTTGATGATATTCATGATCAGACTGCCATTAAAAAAGTGTAGCTATGTCACTTCTCAAAAAGTTATCAAAATTTGAAAATAATTGGAAAACTTATTTGGAGAACAATATTACAAAGATTAAATCAAACCGGAAAAATTTTCCAGACTTCCACAGTACATTTAGAGCAACTGTCTCCTTAATTTGAATCTTTAATAGAATTTAATAAAATTGAGAGATCAATTTTAAAATGTATGAGAATGAAGCTGTAAAAATGTCACCATAAGCTGTTACCTATGAAATTGCAAGAAAAAAAGATGACTCCAAGAAGTAGATTTTTACATGATAGAAATAGAACTCTGATTCACTTTGAACCACATGATAAATTTATAAAAACATGTCATTACGTACTTTGTGACTCCATAATAAGCCATCTCTCAAATCACAAAGCCCCATATGATAAATTAAGAAAAAAGTTTTCTGCTCTTATAAATTTGCATTCAAATGCTTTGAAAGGTGCAAACTCTCTACAACAAAGTTATCCGTCATATTTAGAAGAAAATTTTTCTGATAAACTGAATCAATCTACCTCATTTGTAAAACAAGAACGAAAAATCATGCGTCAAGCATAGATTATGTAGCACTTTCCAACGCTTCCAAAATAATTTTACAAATCATACCGTTTAATAAGCTAAAAGATAACATCCAAGTAAAAAATTTGGAAAACGCATAACCTATTTAAAAACATAATTTCAGGAATTTCCAACATATACAATATTCGGAAAAATATCCGAATACTTTTATTCAGCCCTGTATAGGATCTATAGGTTTGTATATATACTACATAGGATGCTAAATTTTAGTTCAGTTAGGGAACGCGTAGCACAGTTTAAAATTCTCCATCTGGACTTTGTCAATAAACGGAAATGTGTTCGCGAACTTTTGTGCTTCCCTGTATAGGATCTACAGAATTTATACACACCACGTAATAGACAAAAAGCGAGTTAAAATTAAAATCTCATTCAGTAACTTAAAACGCACTTCCAGGAATTATTGTTAACAGACAGTAGAGAATTATTTTGTATGTCCCTGTAAATGAACATGACTGCTATATACACAATATTCTGTAGTAAGCCTCTTGTAATGCACATTAGTGATATATATAAATTTCAGTGCGTTTAAAATAGTGAAACATTATTTAAATAAACCGCAGACGATTTTTCTCCATAGACGTAATGCAACGGGATTCTTTTGACTGTCCCTGTAAATTAACTTTAAGTGCTATGCACACCCTATTCCATATTAAGCTTCTTCTAATGCACCTTAGTGATATATATAAAATTCAATGCGTTTAAATTAGTGAAACATTATTTAAATAAACCACAAATGATTTTTCCCCATAGACCGCAATGTAACGGAATTCTTTTGAGTGTCCCTGTAAAAAAACTATAAGTGCTACACACTTCTGTTGAAATAGGGAAAATGCTATAGATGGCAACAATAACATATAAAAATTGCTGAGCAATCCGAGCATATTTACGGGAGTTAGAGCACGGACAGACGGCCAGACAAACCGAAGTCATAAGCACTTTTCAACTAGGTTGGAAAGTGCTAAAAAGATGAAACTTTTCCAAATGTTAAAGATATTACAAAACCCTCATTTATCTTCATCATTCCCTAATGTAACTGCTTTATGAATTTTTGTAATAATAATGCCTATTTCTCAATGCTCAGGAAAAAAGATAGTTTTCTCTACTGGAAAGGTTAAAATCTGCCATTGGATCCAATCTTCATCAAAAGAAGCTTTTATGCTTAGCTGCATTAGTTTTAAATGGAGATTTACTAATAAACTTTATTATACTGATAAAATAGATTATCTTGCTGAATGCAGAATTTGAAAGAAAACCCTAAAAAATGAAATAAAAAGTAATATGTTGAACACCATTAACAAGCTTAAAAAAATAAATGAGTTAAATTAACCAACTGCGTATATATTTTTGTAATTGAATATATGTTGACGATTCCAAAATAATTAATTTTAGTAACATAAGACTATCACATCATTTATACTGCATATAATTACATGTGTTTGACTCTCGATGAATATCTTCCCTAGATGACGCTAGGGTTTCTATTTGTTTTCCTTTTCTAATATTTTTTACTGTTTTGTTGTTTGTTGTTGGAATGTAAAAATTGTTCTATGAACGCAGCGCTTGAGCTGCTAGTAAAATTAATTGAAAGCATTGTAAATATTGTAAATATCACGATATTAAATAGTTGAATTTAAAGGTGAAACTTTATTAAAGTGAAAAACAACCCGAAGTTAGATTTTTTTTATGAAAGAACATTGAATTGTGATATTTAAAGGGCCAAAGCTTATTATGCAATATATTCGAAGAACATTTCTGGCGACCAACGGACGTGATGATGAAATAACGAAATTAAAACAAAAGCAAAAAACCTTCTGATGGAAAATTGAAAAGAGGTAAGCATTACCTTTTCATGATTTTTATTTTATTTGAATAAGCCCAGAATTTGTTTATATAAAGAAATGAAAAATACAGCAGGATTTAACACTGACTTAGCATTGATTGAATAGTATTTAAAATGGATGAACTTGAAAAGATTAAGAAATTACGTGCCATTGCACGTTCATTAATTACTAAGTTAATTACTGAAATAGAAGTAGCTATGAAGAAATTAATGAAACTACAAAATCTAGTTTAAAAGTCTTGTTAGAACAGTTAAATATTAAGTGTGAACTTTTAAAGAAATACGATAATGAGGTTGAAAACACTTGTCAAAAAAGAAAATGAGTTAGAAGATGAGGTAATTTCAGCACAGGAATATCAAGATAAAATAATATGTTGTAAATGTAAAATTGGAGACAAAATCGGAAAAAATTCTATTGAAAACGAAAGTAATAATTCAAAAAATATATGTATGAAAACTGTATCATCTAACAGTAATGTCAAGCTCTCTTAATTAAGTATAAGTAAATTTTTTGAAGACCCCAGCAATTGTCTTTTGTTGCAATTGTCAAACAGCCAATTTGAAAGTTCTATTCATAAAAATGACAGCGTAACTGTAGTAGATAAGTTTAGTTATCTAAAATCATTAACTGGGGATTTGGCTTTGAATGCTATAAGTGGGTTAGCAATAGCATTAACTGAGGAAAACTATAATATCGCAAATGATACTTTAAAGGACAGGTTTGGTAGAAATGATTTAACTATAAATGCTCATATGAATAAATTTGTTGAATTTAGAAGGAGTCAAGAATTCATCCAATCTGGGTGCACTTAGAAAATTTTATGATGAAATAGAGGTTAATAATAAATCTTTAGTCACTCTAAATGTTGTTTCGGGATCTTATAGTCATCTTCTTTACCCGATATTGATAAAGCTTTTACCCGAAGACCTTACATTGCAGTTTAGTCGGCAACAAAATTCAAAATTAGAATTTAAGGTTGAGGAATTATTGGAATTCTTAAAGATCGAAATACAATGTCGGGAACAAATTTCTTCTATGAATAATAAAAGAGTTAGTTCAATTTATCATAATAACAAAAGATGGAAGATTTCAAAATGACAATTATAAAAAGGGAAGTCCCCCCCACAGCTGCATTCACAATACAAATAAATCGAAATGTGAATTTTGTTTTTCAAAGGAACATGACTCTGAACAGTGTCTTATTAGCATTGAGCAAAAGAAAATCAATGTTAAAAAACGAGAACTTTGTTTCATGTGTCTTCGCGGTAAGCACGTTGCAAGGGACTGTTGGAGAAAAAATATGTGTAAGATATGCAAGCAAATTTGGCACAATACACTTTTGTGTGAAAAAAAAAACGAAAAGCAGGAGTTTAAAAATTCTCAGGTTAATATTGTTACACAAAATAAAAGTAATGACGCGATATCTACCACTGTTTCAACATGCAGTACAAGTAATTTTGGGAACAACTCAGCTGTTTTTCTGCAAAGTTGCACTGCTACGATTTCTTCGAGATTTAAAAATAAACTAATTCGAATATTAATTGCTGGACGTTCTCATAGATCATTTATAAGTAAAGATTTGGCTGATAAATTAAAGCTTCCTGTTATCGGAATCGAAAAATTGTAAGTTCATGCTTTCGGTGAAGAAAGGTCCAATGCTGGAGAATATAGGGGAGACCGGTACACAGTGGACCACTTTTTCAGTTAACATTTTTTTTCTCTTTAACAGACTGACCGATCTGTATGAAAATATTTTTGAATATTCCTTAAACCTTCTTACATCCATCATAATTTTCTCACAACATAGTCTTCAATAGATTTTTCAAAAAATATATATATACACTTGTAAAGTGGACCAGTGTACCCCGGAAGCGGGGTACAGTGGACCACTATTAGGTATTATCTAAAATACAATATAAATCTATTTTTCATTAATCTAATTCTTTTTTGTTGCCCCTTCACCTGCAAAATAACATAGTAATATAAATTTTGAAACAAAAACAAAAAAATTATTATATTTTGAAAATAATAACAGATTAATACAGGAACAATTGTAATTTAGTTGAAGTTATTAAGTACAAAAAATCAGTTTTGGGAGAAACAAACTGATTTCCATTCAATTTGCTTCTCATGAATCTTACTTGAATAGAATCATCAACAATTAGACTACAGTTATATTTATCAAAGGCAGTAAATACAAAACAAAGTATTTCTTACTATAAATATTAATTTGGAGCTTGGTGCGATATAATTAAAGTAAAAATAAAATACAACGTTAAAACACCAGTATAATTGAATCTACAGCATACCGGTTTCGGTAGCATATAGCATACCCTCCCCAGTGCTGAAGAAAAATGGAAATTTGCTCATATATATAGAAATGATAGAGGATTCAAGTGACAAGTTTATTAACCAATAGGAAAACGGAGGGTTCCAGGCAAACAGCCAACAGGAAAATAGATAGGAAATGGAATAATGGAGGATTCAAGTGACAGATTTTTTAGCCAATAGGAAAACGGAGGGTTCTAGGCAACATCCAATAGGAAAATCGATAGGAAATTGAAACGCTATGTTGAGAAATAGTTTAAAAAGTTAAGAAAAATTGGTTTTAATGTAGTATCTCCAGCAGTCTGATAATGGTGGAATAGCAAATTCACAATTAACAAGATTTCCAAGATTTTTATGAATATGGAATGCTTCCAGGAAATTAAGTTCGCGTACAGAAGTAGGTTTAGATATTATTTTAACCGAACTGAAGTCGAAAACGTGATTTATCTCCCAGCAATGTTTTGCAATAGAGGATTTTTTGATTTCTTGTTTTTCAATATATTGTTTATGTTCTTTAATACGAAATTTAAGACTACGTTTGGTTTGTCCAATGCAAGAAAGACCGCACTGACAATTAATATTGTAGATACCCCATGAATTCGATAATTCAATAGGATCTGTTTAGTGGGGTTTGTTGGTCGGGGAAAAATTATTTTAAAGTCAAATTGTCTAAGATTTTTAGCAATGGAAAAGCTTGATTTAGGAAAGAAGGGTAACACAATATTGATATTTGAACGAGTAGAAGACTGAGATGAGTTTGAGGAACGAGGATTCTGCAGTTTAAAAAGCGCAGTATCAACCATAGAAGGGTTGTAACCTCTATCAACTGCAATTGCTTTAATATATTGAATTTCACTATTAAATGACTGGTAATCCGAGCAAACATGAAGGGCACGATTTATAAATGTATAAAATGCGGCTAATTTTTCGCTTGGAGGATGACAAGAACGAGCATGGGGTGGTAGTGAAACAGCGAAGTTTTTTCGATAGACAGATGTAGAGAAACCGGTAGCAGTGCGAATGACAAGGGTGTCCAGGAATGGGAGCGAGCCATTATTTTCGGTTTCATAAGTAAATTGAATACTACTATCAATAGAATTCATGATGCCAAGAATATCATCAATAGTGTAAAGAGAAGTGTCAAGTAAAGTGAATGTGTCATCAACATAACGAATCCAGAAGGGGAAAGAAAATTTATTGAAAAGGGAGCATTCAAAATAATGCATGTAGATGTCTGCGAGGATGGGAGACAGGGGCGAGCCCATAGCTAAACCATCAGATTGTCTATAGAAATTACCTTGAAATAAAAAGGTAGTCTGAGATATGCTACCGAAACCGGTATGCTGTAGATTCAATTATACTGGTGTTTTAACGTTGTATTTTATTTTTACTTTAATTATTTCTTACTATGTTAAATAAATTGTTATTTTTATTTGTTTAACAGTTAAATCTACTTTAAAACAATGTTTCTTTATAGAAAATAAGCAATTATTAAATATTTTGAACATTCTGCATTAGAGGAGCAGAGTGGATTGTGGACCACTGTGCCCCAGGAGTGGGTGGTCCACTGTACCCCATGTTGTCCCGCAGTGGCGCGGACGGTAAAGCTCGGCACTCGTAAGATCGCCGAAAGCCAAGCAGCATCGACCACGGTCAGTTCTTGGGAGGGTGCATTGTCTATCCTCTCTCGTCTGCCTCTGCTGTGGGACCGTGTACGTTAATGGGAGCTGGTGCACGTTAAATCTGTTCGTGGCTCCAAAGTCCTCCAAGTTCTGTATAAGCGCTACCTCTGGGGGTGCCAATCCAGATGCAGGTCTCTCATCTGGAATTGGTTCAAAATTAGGAGACCTGGGGGGATAGTACAATAGACCTCTGGTCGCGGTGCTTTGGCTTTCGAGCCTCCCTGCCCAGTAATACAGTAATACAGTACCCCATGTTGAAGTTCAATAAATAATCATATTAATATTGTTTATAGCTTTCTTTTAAACATATTAACTTTCAAGTAAAATAAAAACAAGTATCTTAGTTTTGCAAAAAGCTGTTTTATTTTATTTATCTACAACCTGTAATTACTAAACAAATAAAAATATGATGATGAAAAACTTTACTTTTAGAAGCTCAAAACAACAAAGCAGGATAAAATAGTTCAATCTGAGCTAAACATATTTTCTGAAGGCTATAAATAATCATTTCAGTGCTGTTGTCTATCAGGATAGAAGAGAAGCTTAAAAAAATTTAAATAAAATATTAGGGGGTGGTCCACTGTGTCCATAGGTCCAGTGTGTACTGGTCTCCCCTAATTGTGTTAAGGTAACTCTTCTAAATCCGCGCAATCATAATGTAAAGTTTAATGTTAATGCATTAGTGATAAATAAAATTACAGGAGCCGATGTGGCTAATATACCTAATGGATGGGTAAAGACAAAACTGAAAAAATTGTCTCTGTGGTATGCAGACAATACTGAAATGCCTATTGACATGATAATAGATTTGAAAGTGCGGACAGTTACTGGGAAATAGTAGCGGGCAATATTCAGCGTTTAAGTAGAAGATTAGTGGCTCTTGAAACTTTATTTGGGACTACAATACAAGGTCAGGCAACTTTAAATGCTAAATATAATTCTCATGTTAGTGTAAATAAGGTAATAATTGAAGAAAATAAGGGCATATTGGATGATGTTAAAGCAATTTGGGAACTTGATATGCTGGGAATAAAACAAAACGAAAATGTAGCTAATGAAATGGAAAATAAAGTAATAAGGGAATTTGAGGACAATATTGTGTATAAAGATAAGCGTTATGAAACCAGATTACTCTGGAAAATGGAACCAGAAAATTTGGATACTAATTATGAAATTCCTATATAACGCTTAAATGCGTTAAATAAAAGGTTTAGGCAAAATGTTTGGTTGTTTAAACAATATGAAGAAATGTTAAATGGTCAGTTGAATATAAATATTATTGAAGAATGTAAATTTGAAACTACTTATAAGAACTTATTTTATGCCTCATCATCCAGTAATTCGGCATGATATATCTACTAAGGTTAGAATTGTGAAGATGACCCTTCTAAGGGTAAAAATAAATTATCTCTGAATGACTGTTTGTTAAATGCTTTGAATTTGAATCCTAATATATTAGATGTAATTTTGAAATTTAGAGAAAAGGAAATCTGAAATGTTTTAGAATGACACGTGTAGGTTTTGGGATTAAATGTTCCCCTTATATACTTGCTTGTGCTATTAATCATCACATTAAAAAAATTTAAAATTCTTATTTTGATACTGTAAAAATGCTCAACACTTCCTTGTATGTCGATGACTTATGTTTTGGAGCAATTTCTGTTGAAAAGGCTCTTAAACTTTGTACAGAGGTGGTAAACATTTTAAAGGAAGCAAGTATAACTCTTAAAAAATTCGAGACAAATTCAGATGAGTTGAGAAAACATTTGGAGGAAAAACAATGTATTAGGTAACAAAGAAGGTTCAAATAAATTATCCAAAATATTGGGAATAAACTAAGACACGTGTACTGATAATTTAGGACTTGAAATCCAGCCTTTGTTATTAGCATTAAACAATGTCAGTGATACGAAAAGATCTTATTTGAGTTGTGTAGCAAAATATTTCGACCCTGTTGGTTTTATTACTCCATTTACAATGCGAATTAAGTGTTTGTTACATAAAATATGGGTAAAGGGTTTAGACTGAGATGAAACATTTGATAATGAAATAAAAGAAAAGTGGGATAAAGGGTTTTCAGAGGTAAAGTATTTGACTGAATTTACTATGCGAATGTGTTTTTTCAATGTGAATAATGACATTCAGCAAGATAGTATTCAATTGCATGTTTTTTACGATGCCAGTCTGAAAGCCTATGGCGCTGTCGCATTTTTAGATATGTAACCAAAAATAATGAAACGAATGCTACTTTCATTATGTCTAAGACAAGAATTGCACCTTTAAAGAAAATAACTTTGCCAAGAATGGAATTAATTGGTGCGTTAATTGCAGCTCGTATGGGAAAATATTTGCAAGATATGTTTTCAGTTCCATGTATCATTTATTGGACAGATAGCACAATTGCTCCTTATTGGATTAAGGGAGTACCGTCAAGGTGGAAACAATTTGTTTGTAATCGCGTTTCAGAAATACAACAATTGACAAATCCTCAAAACTGGAGACATTGTGATGGCAAGAGTAATCCTGCTGATTTGTTAACTAGAGGATGTTCTGCAAAATAATTAACAACAAAAATTGGAGAGAGGGACCTTCATGGTTAACAAAAGCTAGCACTTATTGGCAACAACATGTGAACAACATGTGATATGTATAAAACGGAATTTTCTGATATTTATATTTTAAAATAACATTTATTTATATATGTGAAACTAATGATGAATTTTATTTACTGTCATGTTACCTGGTGTAAAAAATAAAACGACTGATTTTTTATGATTAAATTATACTTATTAATCCAAATCTTTTCTAAATAGAATATTTATCAGAGAGTAATCAAGTATACTGAGAGTCAATGCTGAACATAGTTGACAAGTACGGAGTATATGTGCATTTGTAACACTATCTTTTCGGGATATGTATTTATAGAAAAGTTTTTTTTTTGTAATTTTATCAAATTTCATAATTAATCATTGCATCTAACTCAATGCAACATAACACCAGTGATTCCTTTTAGTTGTGGAATAATTCTTAAAATTTATTTTATCTTCCTTAACACAATACATAAATTAAAAAAAAAATACTTAAATTTTGCACCTCTACTTGTTAAATGTTAAATTCACGAATACATTTTTTGAATTTAATACCAATTTGCAACCTTGTAAAATGTTGTTTAATTTCTATTTGTGTTGATCTACATATTTTTACATAAAGTAATGGTGAATTTTAATTACTGGCATATTACCTGGTGTAAAAAATGAAACGACTGATTTTTACATTTAAATTATACTTACTAATCCATTTTTAGCACTTTCCAACCTAGTTGAAAAGTGCTTATGACTTCGGTTTGTCTGGCCGTCTGCCGTCTGGCCGTCTGTCCGTCTGCCGTCTGCCGTCTGTCCGTGCTCTAACTCCCGTAAATATGCTTGGATTGCTCTGCAATTTTTATATGTTATTGTCGTTATCTATAGCATGTTCCCTATTTCAACGGAAGTGTGTAGCACTTATAGTTTTTTTACAGGGACACTCAAAAGAATTCCGTTACATTGCGGTCTATGGGGAGAAATCATTTGCGGTTTATTTAAATAATGTTTCACTATTTTAAACGCATTGTAATTTATATATATTACTAAGGTGCATTAGAAGAAGCGTAATATGGAACAGGGTGTGCATAGCACTTATAGTTACTTTACAGGGACAGTAAAAATAATTCCGTTACATTACGTCTATGGAGAAAAATCGTCTGCGGTTTATTTAAATAATGTTTCACTATTTTAAACGCATTGAAATTTATATAGATCACAGGTGCATGACAAGAGGCTTACTACGGAATATTGTGTGTATAGCAGTCATCGTTCATTTACAGGGACACGCAAAAGAATTCTCTACTGTCTGTTAACAATAATTCCTGGAAGTGCGTTTTAAGTTATTGAACGCGATTTTAATTTTAACTTGCTTTTTGTCTATTACGTGGTGTGTATAAATTCTGTAGATCCTATACAGGGCAGCACAAAAGTTCGCGAACACATTTCTGTTTATTGACAAACTCCAGACGGAGAATTTTAAACTGTGCTACGTGTTTCCTAACTGAACTAAAATTATCATCCTATGTAGTATATATACAAATCTATAGATCCTATACAGGGCTGAATAAAAGTATTCGGATATTTTTCCGAATATTGTATATGTTGGAAATTCCTGAAATTATGTTTTTAAATATGTTATGCGTTTTCTAAATTGTTTACTTAGATGTTAGCTTTTAGCTTATTAAACGGTATGGTTTGTAAAATTATTTTGGAAGCGTTGGAAAGTGCTATATAATCTATGCTTGACGCATGATTTTTCGTTCTTGTTTTTTCTAAATAGGTTATTTATCAGAGAGTAATCAGGTATACTGTGTGTTAATACTGAATATAGCTGACAAGTAAGAAGTATATGTGAATTTGTAATCATTGGTAAATTCATTTGTAATTTTGTACCTTGATAAAAGATGACAAAATGCCGGAATAGCTTTTTGTTTTTTTAATAGTATCTAAATGTGTTTCCCGCAAATCACTATTAAAGTATTAACGATGAAATTTTGTGTCTTTTATAACATAATCTTATCAGATTAAAAAAGTTCAGCCCGATCCAACTAGTAGAAGCCAATGTATAAAATCAGTATGTATAGTTTTAAATTTGCCCTATAATATCAAAAATTATAATGTATAAAAACACCTTATATGTGCAATGTTATCGTAGCAAAAATATTGTTTTTGAAAATTATGGTATTTGTGTGTGGAGGGGGGGGGGATTGAATTCTGTACCGGGCCCCAAATAAGCTTAATCTGGCCCTGACCATAACATCTTCATCCGTAAAATAAAACAATTATCGAGTTGCCATCACGCAGGTCTTTGTCGATTCTAAATCATAATCTCGTTTTCATTTCGTTTACAATAAGTAATGTCAATTGACAGTAACAGAAAAATTTAACTTTGTGTTTTTACTTATGGTTACTTATACTAACTGAAAGTTTAATTATTTTTACAAGGATTATCAATATCCTGATCAAATACATGAACATTTCTGCTCAACTAGTAATTTTATACACTTTTCTAGGATGAACACATTCTATATACATGCATGTATTCCAACATTTACATTTCGCAGCCATGAAGTTTGTTTATATTCGCTAATTTAAATTAAAAAAAATACCAATCTGAAAACAGAATAACATTTAACGAATACTGCATGTTCATATTTATTATAATAATTATTTAAATTTTATTAACCATAAATAAGGTAATGTGAACACGATTTAAGATGTATTTCACGAACTAAAAAAAGAAAAGTCAGGGCGGACTGGTTTTCCAGTAATAGTACAGTTTTGCATAGATTTTTTATATTACAAAAAATACTGAAACTTAAGAAATATACTCACTATATATTTCATCTCCATTATGCGCACGTATAGTCTGGACAGGACTGAATGGTGGTATCTGTTGGAGGATTGGTGTCGATGATACACCATCTCGAGCTATTGGATTGGTATAATCTCCGCGACTTTGCAATATCTGAGTATTCAAAGTAAATGGCTGTCCCTGGCCATCCTGCACTTGGTCCCCTTGCGATCTAGCTACAGGAAATCCCTGCAACTGAAAAACATTCTCACTCCAGAGTCCAGCGAGACCATGGGCATTTACCACCGATTCTTCCGACCAACAATCATCCGCTGCACCACAGGCACCATACATTTGATTAACCTGTCGTTGAATGTATTGACGGTAAGGTATATGAAAATTAGCAAACTCCACTTGCTGTTTTGAATAATGATGCATCTGTTGCTGCTGACGCTCATGCTGCTGCCGATGATGCTCATGCCGCTGATGACGATAATGCTGCTGCTGATAATGCTGCTGATGATGATGCGGCTCTTGTGCATCATTTATAGCATAGGATGTTTCAGCAGTGGCCGCTTGCCCCCAGCAAAAATTTGTGTCTGCAGCAGGCGATGCAATAAAGCTGCCACTCTGTGTATTCCATGTCTCTGAAGAAGTAGTTTGAGAATTAGCTTGATACATATGAACTGAATAAGCAACGTGTAGTAGTTGAATTTGTCCTTGTTCTGAAATATGCAAAATAACTATCAGTAAGGTTTGGACTTTTTCAGCATTTCACACGTGTTAAAGTAGATATCTTTACACGCACAAATAGCAAGAGAATTAAGTTTTAATTAATAAATTATAAAAGTAGTACAGTGAAACCATGGGGAAATGAAAAATTTGTGTACTGCTAAAATTGACCATTTGAAAGGAATGTGTCTTAGAAATTAAATTCTAGTATTTATTTTGTAGTGGCCATGGTATCCGAATATTTTCCATAAATCTACACTCAGGGTTTGAGGATTTCGGTAAAGTGAAGTTTTACTGTAAATGCATACTTTATATATAGTTAAATTAGTTCTAATTACAATGACAGACAGTACTATAGTAAGTTACTTTTAAATCCATGTAATAACAAAAGTACAGAAGAGGTTATGCAATAGAATAAAAGTATTTTATTTATATGTAAGAAAGTAAGGAAAATATAACAGCTTAGTACCAATATAAAAATTTCGTATTTTTGTCTATATAGTATCGCAAATGAAATAAAAATATTAATTATTGTTGAGTGTAAAAGAGATTTTGTAATGAAAGTACTTTTAAATTAAACTTGTAAAGAATAATCTAGCTCCTTAAAAGTAACATCCATGGATAGCAGTATTTCTCTGTAGGAAATATCAGAGTTTATATCTTTTCAGACAATATAATATGTTTTGTTAAATATTTATTTTTTCCCATAAATATAAAATTATGATTCAGGAATTTAAAAGTTGTCAATTTGTAAAGAGAAAATACATCAACGTCACAAACCACGGTACCAAGACTTATCACTTCAAATTAAACTAATGTCATTTTATTCCACTTACTTTTGTTATTTAGAAACTAGCCGAAACTTGCGACCAGTTTGGTCTTCCTTAAATGTATGTTAAACATTGCAACACGTTACTCTTATTCATAATTTTTTTCCTTAATCCTTCGCCAAATCAGGAGATTCTAATAGACAAATAAAGAACTTTTGCGGTCATGGTAACATTTCGCATATTTTTTGTTGTTATGTATTTCATTTTTCTTGACAAAAACCGCTTAACTTACTTAAGCGTTTGTGCTTCATGTTCGTTTGCTTATCAGTTGCAATACGTTTGCTAGTTCGTAAATTTTTAAACATATTAAGTAATTTTCCGTAATCGGGTCCAATTGGTGTATTTTAGTTAATACGAAATGATGCAATGAAGTGTTTTTGTGAAAAGCATTTAAGGATATCCACATTTACACTGAACCATATTGTTGCTAAAATTTTTTGGTAGATTTCGGTTAGCCGAACACCGAAAATAACCTATTTCTTTTTTTTTTCTCGCTAACTTTGGCTGTAGACTCCACTGTGTATGATTAGAAAATCTATCATTATTCTCATCTAAAACGTCTTAAATAATTTGCCACAATCAGGCTGCATATTACGTAATTTTCTTACACGTAATTTTCGAATTTGGTTTGGTGAAACATTGAACTTTTGGAAGCCAATTTTGTTAATCACATTCCCTTTAAACCCTATTTGCTGTCAGCTCTTTTGATCAGTGACGTACAATCTCATTAACAAACATGAACTTCCTTCTAGATACCGATTTCTGTCCGACATTGTTTTTCGCTGCTTTCCTTTCTTGATATAATTCAGGAGATTTCATAATTGCGTAATTCCCTTACTTCAGCATTTCTGCTTAATGTCTACTGACATTTAAGATGCGTGACAGGTAAATACAGCCAACATTAGCGCATATAATTCTAATTACAGCAACACATGTTTTCTCTTTATATCGTAACTCTATATTTAATATTATGTAGCAGAAATATTAAAGACAAATGAAGACGCTTTTATTCAGATATTTTAATATTTTAATGCCTGAGGAAGACCACTCGGCTGAGGGCAAACCCAGCCGTTGAGCGTTTAATGTCTTCCCCGGCACGCAGGGATTAAACGTGGCAGTACAAGCTTCGCCAATGTCTGGTCCTGCCGGGCAAAGCCCCACGCGACAGGTGGCAGGAACTAAAGACATACAAAAAAAAAAAAAAAATTATAATTTAATACAGGGTCTGTCGCTGGAACCAGCGTTCCTACGCGACAAGGAGCGACAGACAGGGTAGACGAGGTCCACAGGTGCGCCTGCACCAGTTGTACAGTCCGCTAATTTAGTAGAAAGGTGCAGTTCTTAGGTAAGACTGTACCAATTGTACAGTTCGTAAATGACGGCACTTGAGATGTGGACGTGCCAGTGCGAGATTCCCACGCGACAAGGAGCGCCACACAATTGCGCTGGAACCCTCACACTGGATGAAGGCTGGATGCACTTCGTGTTAGATGTAACGATACGTTGCTTGCTGACCAAACTTGCGGTTCCCGATAAAAATAAATTAATTAATGGGGACTCAGCCCCTGCTAGGAAGAGAACATTACTTGCGGATGAGAGAAACAATTAAGCTGCAAAACAGCTAAATGGAGAAAGCTAAGCAGATAAAAAATGATAGAATGATTACGTTAAGGACTAAAATAAGCGAGTTATTATTATTAATTTATGGAGAAAGAAAACTGCTTTGAATGATTAAGTTATGTTAGATAGGTGTGTTAGTAATTTGTAAATTTCTGAAAGTTTATGAGTTAAGATGGGACGCGTAATTATGTTCAGCAGCCAAGAAGGAGGTGGGTTAGAAGGAGCAGGCCTAAGATGCCAAGCAACAGTCAGTGGGCAGGAGAAGTAATAATGCATGGGGGTACCACTATCGCCGCACTCGCACACATTGGTTCGTGAAATTTTAAATTTGAAGAGGTAATTTTTAAACGGACCATGCCCGGATAAGAAAGCACTTGTATAAGGAGTGAGGTTAAGTAGTTCTCTGGAAACTTTTGGAATTAGGTTGTAAGTGTGTCTACCTTTTGTGGAGGTGTCCCAGTAGATTTGCCAGTTGGGGAGTATTTTAGATTTGAGTTTTCTGCGAATAAAAGATGGGGGTACCGGAAGAGAGAAGTCTATTGATTGGCGTTTGGTGGCTTCTTTTGCAAGGTTGTCCGCCAGCTCATTGCCTGCGATACCAATGTGTGCAGTGACGTGGCCAAGGGTAACTTTTTTGTACAGTTGGTGAAGTTTAATTTTAATTTCCAGTATGAGAGGGTGTTTTGTCCGTAGGGCAAAAATTGCTTGAAGTCCAGAAAGACTATCACTGAAAATTTTAAAATTTTCCTGCGTGGGGGAGACAGCAATCCATTCCAAAGCCTTCAGAATGGCAAACAGTTCAGCTTGATATACTGAGTTATCGTCTCCAATTCTGGAGGCCCACTCATAGGTCGGCACCCCATTTACCATGGCGCAGAAGGCTGCGGCCACGCCGGTTTCAGTGCGCGACCCATCAGTGTAGATGGTTGGATGCTGCGAGGGTCTGTGACTGTTCTTGGCGATGCATACCTGTAATTGTGATGTCTCCTCCGCGGGGTGCAGGTGCCAACTTGGAACATTTCTCTGTATTATTGTTTTTGGGAAGTGTAGCATAGTAGTTGGTTCATATTCTAGGTGTTGGATTCTGTTTTTCTGGTGCTCGTATTCTAGTGATATTAGGATTGGAGGGATCCCCGTTAGTACTGTGAGTGCGTCCGTTGAGATTGTCCTATACCCTCTCACCATTTGCAGCAAGAACATCCTTTGGATCGAAACCAACTTTTCTTTGACTGCCTTGGTGAGATTTCCTCCCCAGACGCCCACACAGTAAAAGAGGATCCGTTCTATGATTGCGTGGTACCAGATTTTTAACATTGCAGGTTTAATTCCCCAAGACTTAGAAGTTAATCTGCTTTTATTCAGATAGATATAGATATGTATATCACATTCATAGGTATATAGTATCTGAATAGAATGTATCTCATATTCATTCCGGTGGATACAACATACCGCCAGTAAAAGTACCATCGTAAATATCTAAGTTAAAAGCCATCAATATGATTTTACGTGTTTAATAAATGTATACTAAACTATTTTTTGTATTATTTTAGTTTGATTCTATATTATTTGCTATGTCTAATGATGGGTATTTTTATTAGCCAGGAGCAAATGATAAATCGCCAAATATTGTTCCCATCCCTATCATCCATACGGCATTAATTTAATTTTAAATTATAAACCTGTCACTCATTTTCAGTTAAAATACTTAACTTTAATTTAAAATACTTATATTACATAAATATAAAATCACACTTTTCATTTAAAATAGAAAATAAATAAATAAGAAATAATACATAAATAAAACATTTCGGCACAGATGTCATATACACGCTGCATTGGTGCGATTTTTTTCTCCCGCCAATTTGGCGAAAACTTTGTTTTTGAATATTAGTTACAAATAGCATGCAATAATAGCACGTGATTTTTTATTTCAATATAAAAATAAAATAACGTAATAAATGAAATAGCTTCTATTATTTAAAAAAAAATAAAAATAAATAAATGATAGTTTGATATAAATAAATATTGATATACATGATAAAAACAATTTATAGAATAAAAATAAAAATAAAAGTAAATAAACAATATAAACAATATAAACAAAATAACCGGGTTACCATATGAGGCAAATAATTGACATTTTGTTTCAAACGTGCCAATGTGGTGCGTATATGACATGTATGCCAACATTTGATTTCTAAATCAAAGTAGCGTATCTAATTTGCACACGCGAAAAACAAAAGCTGGTATCGGCGATTTAAAAAATGCTATTGGCGCGAACTAACATAAAAATACTTAATGATGTTATGTATTTTATAAATGTATACAAAATTACTATTTTAAACGCGATTGGTCATAACAATTGTAAATATGATTGGCGGTTAACAAATATTTTCCGTGATCTTTCTTTCTGTCACGTATAATACATAAATACCAAATTAACAGACAAATCTTTTCGAAATTTTGAAACTTATTACATGAGTTCAACTTACGTCAAGAAAGATTCGGAAGGTAGTTGAGTTGTATAGCACATAATTATGGTAAACTTTGATTGTCTCACTGGTACGAATTATTTTTTTACACCAGGCAGGGGTCCAAAAATTCATTCGCGGAGAACTTGCTTTACGAACGATTACCTCCATGGTTTGATATTTTAAACATCCACGACGAATGAATCTTTTGTTATATTTTTTTGTTTTTGTTTACTTTTATGGATAAAGAATTTGACCTGTGAACCTAATTTCAACTGAAGATATTTCAGAATATAAACATAATTGAACGTAACTCAAGTATTAATTATTTTGAACGATCTTTCTAAAAATGTAACTTTTATGCAGTTTTATTCGAAAAAAATAATTTTGAATAAAAATGGCTGCCTGGCATATGAAAAAGAGAAGCGGGCATCCCGGAACTGTTGATAACAGTCACATGACTTGCGCATTTATTAGATATGGATATGTATTTGTATGGATTACCATACATGATTAATTTTCCCGATTAATTCATTCATCCTTTTTTTCCTTCTAATAATTTAATGCCGCTTCTATTACTAAAACACAAACATAATTAAGAGTATATTAGCAGTATACATTGTTGTTTTATATAAAAACTATGCACTCAGAAATATTGAAAATAATAAACCATTAGAGCATAGAATAAGCGTAAAATCGATTACAATAGTGGAGCTAACGTCACTCAGATAGCAATTAGTGTGTTATTTAATTTTAGCCCAAGTAATTCAAAGTCACTATTATGCAGAAAATTTCATTATTTCAGATATAAGATTATATTAGTTTAAATCGTTTACACATTTCTATACTTTTTTGCAAATTTTATAGTAAATGTATTTTGCTTGTATTAAACAATTTGCATAACCCTTAACCGGAAACCGTCCCCTTTAAAAAACCCTTAACCGTCTGCGAGACGGTTCTGTGAAATGAAATGAATCTCAAAAATGAATGTGTTCTCAATCTCATAACGCCATCTAATCGTTACGCTATTGATCCTCTCCCCCTCCGACACCATTTGCAACACCTGAGCTGTTTTAGTTGATGAAAGAAAAAATATTTTATTTTTGACGCAGTCTGCCACACTGTGCATTTCCGTTTATATAAATTTTTGCATTGGGATATCGAGATGGTGGGGTCGTCAAAGCGGGTACGATATGGCGATAAAGACTTTGAAGAGACTATTTTGCGATGGTTTGATGAAGTAAGAAGTGACATAAGCAATGTTGAAAGTATTTCAGATGAATAGATAAATTCCGAACACGAAAGTGATTCAACATTGTCAGAAAATTCTAATGAATGCGAAAATGAAGATATAAGAAATAATGAAAAAGTAGCAGCCGCAGGTACGGAATATATGGAAAAAATCGGTACCGAAGGTCTGTTTCAGAAGTTCGCCCCTCGTCAAGAACAAGAAAACATAATATAATTATAAACGTTCCAGTTTTAAGACGGAAAGCTAGAGATCTCGGAGAAAAGACAGATCCATTCTCTGTCTGGTAGCTGTTATTTACAAATGATATGTTACTGCATATAGTGAAATGGATAAACTATAAAATAATTCAAATGCGAATGAAATTTGATACTCTGAACCAGTAATATTAAAGATACAAATTTGATTGAAATGAAAGACTTTTTTGGTCTTTTATTATTCATATCGGTATTCAACTCAAATCATGAAAACCTTGAAACACTTTTTGCGACAGATAGAACAGGGAGAGACATATTTAGAGTCGTAATGAGTGTAAAAAGATTTGCAGTACTTCTTTCAGAATTGAAGTTTGACAATCCGTAAGACAGATCAGAACGAATGAAACAAGATTCGAAAGCAGCTGTTTCGTATATCTTCAACAGTTTCATAGAAAACTGCCAACATGTCTATGGAGTAGGTCAGTCGACAATAGCAGACGAAATGCTCGTTAGTTTCAGAAGAAAAGTTCGCTGCAAAATGTATATCCCTAATTAACCATGTAAATACGGCATAAAAATCATCGATCTGACAGACGCCAGGAATAGGTATCTTTACAACCCACACATATATTGCGGTAAAGACTGACGGAATTGAACTGAACTCAGAAAATTTTCCAAGCCAACGCAATCACTTTTGCGCCTTGCTCAACCTATTTTTAGAAGTAATCGCTATGCCACTGCAGATAACTGGTTCACATCCATAGAACTTTTAGAGATCCTTTTGAAAAAAAGCTAACATACGTTGGTACAATGAAAAGAAACAAACGAGAAATTCCATCCAAATTTTTACCTAATAAAACAAGAGAAGTTGGATCAATATTATATGGGTTTAGAGAGGAATGTACGATAATTTATCATGCAAGTAAGAAGAGTAAAGCAATCGTTCTCCTTTCTTCAATGCATGTCCGAGATTGTACTGATATTGAAACAAAGAAACCAGAAATTATAGCTTATTATAATTCAAACAAAGGTGAAGTTGATAGTCTTCATGAGAAATGTGCAAAAAATTCCTCAAGTCGTCGTACATGGCAGATGGTCTTCAGCTATTTTTTTTCGCATTATAGACGTCTCATTAGTTAATTCACATATTTTACAGCAATGCTTCAAGGAAAATTAAGAAATAAAGAAAACATTGTTTATGCGAAGTCTTTAGCATCCACACTAGTCCAGAAGCATATGGAGAGACGACTTGAAAATCCCCAGTTTCCCGGGAATTGTGCTTTATAATGCTCGCACTCTGCAAAAACCTGTTGAAAATGTACCTCAGGTAGGTGATGACTTAATACTTCTCAAACGCAAAGCATGTTTCTTGTGTCATATAAACCAACTATACAATGACAAAATACCTGTGTGTACAGTCCTGCAAGTCTGTATGCCTGCAATGCTCCAAACCTAAATGCAATGATTGAATAAAAAATGCTGATATTTAGAACATATTTACTACTAAATGTTTTGTTAATTTTACTGTCCAATATATTTTTTTTAAATTCATATTCTACCAATATATATATAAATATTTGCATTTATTTAATTATTTTGTCGAAAATGTAATTTTAAATAATAGTATGTAATTTTGAAATATTTACTGTCTCCTACATTCAAAATTTATTTTTATGCTGTTATATTAAAAATTTGTTCGTGTTAATTCATTACTATTACAGATTAAACGTTTAAGTTTACTATTTGGTAAATTAATAAAAGTTCTTTTCATTTTAAAATTTTGTAGCATATTTGAAATTTAGCATTCTTACAGACTTCTGTTTGTGTTCTGAATTTTCCCGTTTCCGGTTAAGGGTTAAACAATTACGATAACCAACAGAAAAAGCAAAGTGAAATAAGAAAAAAAATCTTATGTCTAGCATAGCTTTTGAAACACTTTCCAACATTTCCAGAATACTGTAACGGAACTTGACCGTTTAAAAATGTGAAAGATATATAAATAAATAACGTAAAAAAACGCATAACTCATTTAAAAACTAGATTTCAAAAATTGTCCTACATAGCCGTATATGTACTCTAATAATTTTGTGCATCCCCGTACTTGATGTATTCCTCTCTGCACGGTACATAGTGTACTCAAATTTAGCTTAGTTACAAAAATGCACCTTCCACAATTTCAACCAATAGAAGGAAGTGCACTCGAATAATTTTGTACAACTCTGTAGATTATCTACAGATTTATATACAAGACTCATATTTAAGTAAAATTTATTCCAGGGAAAATAAACGCATAACACAGCTGAAATGTTCTAATGGTGCTATCACACGTACTCTCATATCACAGTCAATATCAGATATTTCATCCAAAACACGTTTTTCAAGAAGAAATATCTCGAAATCGTTCCGTGTGATAGATTGCCTCTCGTAATTTCTTCAAGCGCTAACTTCCTGCAGTTTGTATCCTTTACGATAGATATCAGCTCGAAATCCACCAAACAGAGCTGCCTAAAAATTCCAAGATGGCTACCGTCAGTTAGTGAACATGTTATGTTTAGCGTGGTCGCAGGTATTGAAACCAAAAATACAGAAGAATTAAGAAAAAACAACAACTTTGGTAACACAGGGACCAATTATACACGAAAAGAACTTTAAAAATGTGCAGTTAATTTGAAAGTAAAGAATTACATAAGCGCCGATTGTCCCTTCGGAATTCATTATTTACCACTGCCGATAAGAACTTTATTTACTAATTATTTATTGCGATTATTTTATTTAAATTCCTTATATTATTTCCTATAAGTTATAATTGCACTGTCGTAGTCTCTTACTACTTACTTTTCAAACTGTACTCGTTTAACTACTTTCTGCAGCTGTATTTGGCGTTATTTCATACTCGTTGCCACGTTATGTCGCTAAAGATAAAAATGCAATCAAAGATGCACCAATGTATTTTATTGCAATAAAAATTATTCTAGCCTCATTTTAGCATGCAGTGTTCAGAGTCTAAATTTTGTAGTGGAGGGGGAGACAAAAAAATTTCTTATACTTTTAGAAAAATAAAATTTAATAAATGAAAATTTAATCTAGCAGCTATTTATAGTTAAGTATAGTTTACCTTTGAAAAATTTTCTTTTAAAACAATCTTGATAATCTTTTTTAAAGATATACAATTATTATACAGACATTTTTATTTATTCGTAGATCGGTTGAATAGTAAAAATCTATTCACTATTATCCGGACATCCAAGGCTGTCTGTTAGATGGCGGGTGACTTTCTCTCCAACATGTTTTATTAGTGAGAAATTGCAGACTCAAAATCGGCCGGAATGGTTCAGTGGTTAGAGCAACAGCCCGGAACGCTGTGGACCCAGGTTCGATTCCTGGCGCTGGCTAATTTTTCACTTCATGTTGGTTTATTTTATTTAATGTATGTAAATAATTGTATATCTTTAAAAAATGCTGAATGCAGACGTATATTTATGTGTGTTTTAATCTTGTTAATCCGTTATAAATTTTAGAAAGACACTTAATATGCATGTACTTTTTGTAATTATAAGCTTTTATAGAAAAAAATAAAATCCGGTACACTGCGGCCCGTGCTTAGAATATTAAAGAAAAAAAAAGATTGTTTTAGGCAGTGTTTCTCAAACATTAACTCACAGGCCTTTTCAGTCTATTTTTCTTTTTTTATTATTGAATTTCAACCACCCTAAAATTTTGTCTTCTCCCTCCTAGTGGTGTATAAATTTTAAACCTTTATAAGTTTTTCAATTTGTTAAGCAAATTGTGCCCTTTTTATGCTTTGTATTAATAATAAACATCGCATATTACCACCGCGTGCTCCAGTTAAAATATTTTGCTTCCCTTCCCAAAAAAAAAAAAAAAAAAAAAATTATATATCTTCGAAAAAAAAAAGAACTAACGTAAAATTTTCCAAACAGAAATAGATTACCAGAATTTTCAAATTTGCGAACCCAAAATTAAAGCTCATTCCGTCAAATAGTTTTTAAGTTATGCTTAAAAGCACCCGTTTTGCGACGATCGAACATTTATTTAACATTAGGAGAGGTGCAAACATAAATCTGCGTAATTTCTAAACTACTTTAACGAGTGACTTTCAGTTTGATACATGAAGGTAAAATTTACCGAAAAATATGATGTCGAAATTAGGGTGTACTACTAAAAGTTTTAGAATATGTTACAGTTGCTATACGTAATTTTCTTCTTCTCAACAGCAAAATTTATGTACAGCATTACTATTAGACATTATTACTAATCTATTGTTACTGGTGACATTTTTATCGAGTGATTTGCGGTAGAGTAAGTAGAGGGTGATTCACTCCCAGGGTGCGCTGGGTCACGCCCCACAATAGAACCCTATAGAGTACTCTTTCTTATCTCCCGGCAGATCTGAACTCCGGTGGGGAGAAAACTAGGTTGTTCCTTTCTAGTCGAATTTCTTACCAGTTGAAAGTAAGATAGATGGCAAAATATAGGGGGTCGTATATATATATATATATATATATATTAACCAATTGTATATAAATATATTTTAATCAAAAGTATAATTTGCACATTAATTTTGCGCAAATATAATTACATTCATATATATCTATCTGTTATAGCTTTTGATTTGTATTTGCTAATTTTTTCATGTTTATAACTTTCGCCATTTCACAAGTTAAATTCGATAATCGTTAAATTCATTCATTCAATTCTGAATTTATACGAAATTTACCATGCTTAGGAATGTTAGCAATTAGAAATAAAGGTTATTTTAAATATGCCAGTAAACTTCTGTTGCTCTTTCTGTTAAATAAGTTGTTAAAGTACTTACTTTAAGTAACATAATAAAAAAGGACTATATTTCTATAACATAAAATTCCCCGATCATAAATCACCCATCAGAATCATGCTTCGACAAATGAAAATGACGTTATATTTCAAGAAATATTGCATTGGCATTCATAAAACTGTAATTTTATTAAAAGATTGCATTAAGTCTGTTCTCAAATCCGAAGGAGTCACTTTCGGACATATTTCTGGATTCATTTTTGTTTGGAAACGAATGAAATTGGCAGCTGCTTTTATTATGATACTATACAAACAAATGCTGTTTTTTGATAAAGACAAAAAATACTATCGAAGTTTGTGTTTAGAATCGACATTCAGGACGTAACAACGCGAGAAAGAAGAAAACCTTTGTTCACGTGACAACAATCACTTATAGCGATAGACAATATTCATTTATCAAAAGATTGTAAACACCATTCGATTCCAAATCACTTCAATAATCAGGCATGCAAGTGCCATCAATTTTCCGTTTAAAAATGAGTCCGTGAATGTGTCAGAAAGATTCAAGTTGTCTTATTGATTGACAGATTAGTTCGGATGGTGATATTGACATCATTCTCAAAGAAAAAGATCATTTTCGTTTATGAGAATGAAATCATTTAGTATGATTGAGACAGTATGAACTCATATTCAATAACTTTTAGTTCTGCAAATAAAGTTCCTACTTATAGTCCCCCCCCCCCATTTTTTTTTAAAAATAAATTTTATATGCACCAAATTAAAAAGTTTCCGAAAATTACATTATTTCCTTGAAATAAAAATAAGTAAATCTATAAAACTCAGACATTTAAAAATGATTGAAATAATTAATATACTTAACTCAGGTAATAATTTAGGTAGTGATAATGAAGTCATTCTAAAAAGAAGAAAAATGACTTTTGACATATAAGAATAAAATACTTTATTATTATTGTGTCAATAGTCAATAGATTTTATTCTGCACGTACAGATACTAAAACTTTACCATTTATTAAAAGATCTTCATAATGCATATATCTGGTAAGTAAATCAGAAAAAAAGTGAATTAAGAAATAGAAATATCAGGTTTTAAAAACTTATTCTATGAAAACACATTTTTAAACTTCTTATAAGAAATGTTTTATAAGTGCGTTTTGATGAATTTGAAAAGTTCAACGTTCTTACACAAGTAATAATAGTTTTTTATTCTTAATTTGTAAAATAATCAAGAATAATATATTCAATAAACAATTGCAGCCTTTCACTACAATACATTTCTGAATTCTTCAATACTATCATACACATATATGTCAAAATTTATTCCTCAGTTAAATGCAACATTTTATAATTAAGCTCAGCGGAGGGAAAGCACCAAGTGGTATGCAAAAAAAAAAAAAAACCTTAAATGTTAAAATGCGTACCACAACTGAAAACGCACTTCCAGCAATTACTTTTGATAGACAGTACTCAAGCCAAATTCTTTTGTGTGTATTTGTGAAAAAACGACAAATTCTATGCATATCATAATTCTACAGTAAGTGCGTCTTGTAGCACACCTCAATGACGTATATTTTAAATGTGTTTAAAATAATGAAATATCATTGAAATACACCGCAAACGATTTTTCCTGATACTACACCAAAATGTAACGGAATTCTTTTGTGTGTCCCTGTAAATGAACCGTAAGTGCTACATATTTCATTTTCAATACAGAACATGCCATAATAAACCTGAATAACATCATTTACATGAAAATCCGAGTATATTTACGTGAGTTAGAACACTGTCAGACGGACAGACAAACCAAATTCATAAGAAAAACGAATATATATATTTAAAGCAATTAAAACGTTTTATATTCTTTTGCCAATAATTAGTCGTTAGCCCAGTTTAATAAAGAAATAATTATTATAATTTCTAAAGTTGCCCCTCCCCTTTAAAAAAAGATTTATTTATAGATGTACATAACTTTTATTTTGGATAGAAAACAAATACTATCGATGGTAATTGAAATCTCAGAAATACTCTTTTGATTCGCTTCGATGTCGAAAAATATTTAAGTTCAATGGAAAAACAATGATTGTTTTTTAAAGTGAATAGTCTTATAAATATTCTAAAAATGTCTTAACGTTAAAAATTACTAATTGGGAGTTAAAAATCATTGATATTATACATTTTAAAACATTCATGAAGGCTTCAAATCAGGGTACGCAAAAATCATGATCTTGTTTTTTTTAAAAAAAAGGGATTTATTTCATTTAAATCATATATTTTTTTGTTATTTAAATCGGATTTTTTTAAATTTTAAATTATTATGTTAGAAAGTTAACTTTTCTACACATTATACATATAAATTTAGCAAGAATGCTTGATGATTTTTTAAATTTTAAATGCAAGTACCATATGAAAACTAATAATTATAAATTAATTAATTTTTAAATGGATGAAAATATGTGAAGAAAAGAAAAAGATTTTTTTTTTCCTTTTTGCAATATTAGATAGTATTTGTCAGCATATAAGATATGTCCTATTTTTAAAAAATATTTAAATGTGTAAGTGTAAAATATATAAAATATCTAAAATCTTTTGAAATTGCATTTCTCATAAAAAATATGCATATATACACATTGGTTAATACAATTAATTTTAAATATATGACATAAATGTTCAAGGTTTTTCTCAAAAGATTAAAGTTAAAAAATATAACAATTAATAGTATTTTAGAGTCACCTCCATTTTCATTTCTAATTTTATTAATACCTGATATTGAAAGTCAATGGAAAGAAATTACTTTGTACTTTTGTTACTACTTGTTACTTTTTTTCCTTGGTGACTTTTAATAAGTAGATATATTGAAATGAAAAATAGACGAATACTTTAGAAAATATGAAAAATGTATTATTTTTCCAAAACACTCAAGGGTTTGGAATGCAAGCAGGCTTTGTATAATAAAAACAATTTTCCTGCTTTTTCATTCCCCACTTTGTTTCTAAGTTTTGAATGTCCTATAAACCGTAAGTAGAAAATAGTCCTTTCTACAGAGTTGCTTTATTGCTTTTTCACCTGACATTTCACAAAAACTTGACTTGAAATGGGCTCTCCCTCCACCTCTCCGAAGGAGACATTTCGAATACAGTATTTTGCTCAAAAATAAAGTCATAAAAAGCATCTGCCTTAACTAGGAATCTCATGATTAAAGTTATAAAACTACTAGTAAATTTATTCTTCTTAGAAAATTTAAAAAATATATATATATTTCCGATCTCAGTCAAATCGCATCTTTTTTAATTCATCATGCATGCTCTTGACATTTGCTGCAATATCTGTGACAAGGACAAGGCTACCAATAAAACAGTTACATTCAGCGTTGCACTTTAATATTACTTCATGAGCAATTTTTTAAGGTATATTCGGTTCTGTGTGAATTTTCTTATGTGTCAATAGAATCCACAAGATACCAATCCTTGCTGCATTTGGTGACAAAGTATTGAAACAAGCTATTGTTAGAAAGAAAACGTTCAAAAATCATTCAAAAATTGATCAGCTATAAAGATCTGTAGATTGACAGTATTCATCCTCTTTATTTTGCCTTTCTGTGCTGTTACAGCGTGTGACACAGCCATGGATAAAACAATTGCAAGATATTTAAAAATAAATATTAATATTGATTTATCAAACAAATTACAACAATATCATGTTAAATAGCATCTAAGTGAAATATATAAGGGTAATAATGGCCTTTTTAATAATGCCATATTAATGACCAAATGAATTTTGAGCCACTTTTGTTCTGGAAATGCCATCAGGATAACCTTTTTGTAATAAATACTGTTCTATCATTAGTTAGAAGAAAAAAAAACAATATGTACAGATTGCAAATATAAAATTTAAAATTGAGAATTTAAAAAAAAGATTTCAGAGAAGCGGGGATTTTTTTTTTTAATCCAAATAAATAACATGTGGGTCGCTTAAATTTTATTATAATCTAAATCAAAATAAAAATACATATTTCAGCAGAATTTTTTTAAATATTGATTTAAATCAATCACCCTTAGCATTCTACGTATTCTCTGCCCCCTATGAGTATGATCGCAAAGACCCGTCCACACCTGGTAGACTCTAAAAACACGTTAATTTGCCCTGTTAATTTTCATAAATACCAATAAATTTAAGAAGATCCTATTTTCTTTTCTAGGGTATTTATATTCCGCGAAGAGAGTGGAATCTCGTTTCCGTATTTTGATTTGTAAAATATCCCTCATTTTCTTTCCAGATAGAAAATTTTCGGGTAAAAAGGAAGCCCTGTTACCCCAATCATTTACGGAGTTCGAATTCAGGCTATCTTTCTTTTAATCTACGTCTTTCTCCCTTCCTTGACCTTAGGGGGGAGTAATCGAGCGGCTGGGGAAGTCTCCGTAGAGGGTATAACTTTCCCCCCCTCCAGGACTGTACACAATATGTATAAAAATAAGGATTGTGTTTTTGAAACGAAAAATATAAAAAACTCATTTAAACTTTCGAAAAATGATTAAAATCATCAAAACCAAGGAAGACACCACAAAAGAGTGGGAACTATATCTAATTTCTATTACATATTTCAATTTTACATTACATTCAATATGTAGCATGAATTACATTTAAAATATGTAAAATATATTAACTAAAAATGTCATAGTAGTGATTTTGGCAAAATAACTAAAACTTAATTTAAAATACTTCTTTGCGTTACAGACTTCGGCTTAGCGATAAAGTGCGGTTTCGATACATGTAACAAAAAACTACCGTAATTTCGCGCGTATACTTCGCACCTCAGACAATTCGATTTCCTACCAGAAATTATTTTAAATAAAATGTGACTTACTTCTGCTTAGCACTTATTTGACTTCTTATTTTCAATAAAATTTCTGGTTTGAAAAAGACTTAACTAGGGTGCGGCGCATACGCGCGAAATTACGGTAGTTTTAATATACTATTTTTTTTTCTAAATCACTTAATACTAATAGTTGAGAATTCTTAATATTTACAGGTAATGAAAGACGTAAAGTGAAGATATAGACTCTATAATTTAGAATTTTAGTGTTATATTAGTGAGAGAATTGTTTTTATAATCTTGGAATTTTATGTAAAATGATCCAATATTATATATATAGAACACACACGAAAAGAACCAGCAATATATAAAATGTTAGTACGCGATAATGCTTCCTGTTTATCAATTGAGCTCTACACTAAATATTAAAACACCTGCTGCAATTACTCGCCAATTGTTACGCCCTCTCCTTACATTAGCAGACAGCTTTCAGTATGGAAAATAAACCTAGTTGCAGCGTGAAACGGTAGCTCCAAGCAAGCGAGAGGGAATAGCATATACTTCATATCGCATGGTAGTCCGTGTGATAACAGCTTTACAGAAATTATTATCAATAGTCGCTAATGTATCCAGTCCTTTCAGTAGTCCTGTATATGAGTTTACTAGTGTGGTTTGATAAGTTCTCGGCCTGACAGTGAAAGCATAAGATTTTTGGCATAACTTCATATTATTTTTCAATATACTCCACTTCCAACTTAATAGGTTTAAGACACACTCTTGCATGCGAATTCTTTAGTTCAACCGTGTACGAGGGTGGTTGGGCCATTTCTGGGCCTGACAAAGAAAATACAAGATTTTTGACAATATTTCATTTTATTTTTCAACTTGCAACACAATACATTTCGGAAGACTCTTGAGAAATGTTCATTTTTTGGCGTTTTTGTTCGACGTTCAACATACGTGGCACGCATCGAGTGGAAAGCTTTTACATACCCAAAACATTGTATAAAATATAGTGGGCACGATCTATTGAGATATTTTCAATGTGAGTCAGCTCGCGTATCTTCAATCAGCGATCATTCAAGACGGCATTGTGAATTTTTCAGACGATTTCGTTGGTCATAGTGGTTTTTGGAAGTCCTAAGGGTTCATCATCGTGAATTGATTTCCTACCATGTTTAAATTCAGCATACCTCTTTTTAATCATCGAATATGTAGAAAATGAATCTTGTAAACTGAAAGTTAACTCATTTTAGATTTCCGTTGGGGGTTAAACCTTTTTTAAAGCTGCTATCAGACGTACTGTCTTATCATAGTCAATATCAGATATTTCTTCCGATACACGTTTTTCAAGAGGAAAACTCTCGAAAACGGTCCGTGTGATCGATTGTCTCTCGTATATTCATCAATAGCCAACTTATGGCTGTTTGTATCTCCTACGATAGATATCAGCTTGAAATCCACCAATCAGAGATCTCTAAAAATAGTGTGTCTCAGTTCTATCTAAGATGGCTACTAGCAGTGAGTGAACATTTTATGTTTAGCATAGTCCGTAGACATTAAAACCGAACATACTGAAGAGTTAAGAAAAAAGCAATATCTTTGGTAACACAGGGACCAATTATACACGAAAAGAGCTTTAAAAATGTGCAGTTATTTTGAAATCAAAGAATTAAGTAAGCGCCGATTGTCCCTTCGGAGTTCGTTATTTACCACTACCCATAAAAACTTTATTTACTAATTTAAAGTTATTTATTGCGATTATTTTATTTCAATTCCTGATATTATTTCCTATATGTTATAATTGCACTGTCGTAGTCACTTATTTACTTCTCAAACTGTACTCGTTTAACTACTTTCTGCAGCTGTATTTGGCGTTATTTCGTACTTGTTGCCAACTTATGTCGACATAGATAAAAATGCAAGCAAACATGCACCAAGGTACTTTATTGCAATACAAATTATTCCAGCCTCCTTTTAGCATGCAGCGTTCAGAGTCTAAATTTGTTGTGGAAGGGGGGGGGGGCAAAAAAATTTCTTATACTTTTAGAAAAATAAAATTTTATAAATGAAAAATTAATCTAGCAGCTATTTATAGTTAATTCAATTTTCCCTTTTAATAATTTTCTTTTAAAACAATCTTGATAATCAGTTACAAATTTTAGAAAGATACTTAATAGGCATATATTTTTTGTAATTGTAAGCTTTTGTAGAAAAAAATATTCGGTATATTCCGGCCCATGCTAAGGATATTAAAGAAAAAAAAGATTCTTTGTTTTAGGCAGTGTTTCTCAAACTTTTTTTAACTCACAGGCCAATTAAAGCGATAATTAAACCTGTGCGTCACACTTAAATCTAGAACTTCCTCAGCATATTTAAATTAAGATGATGGAAAACCGAATGGAAGAAATATACATCTAATAGATCTCACCATACAAAAATTTCTTGAGAAACATTTTTACACTAGTTCAAATATTTCTATTTAGTTCTTTATTAACTACTGTCCAAGAAACTGTTGCATAACTACTGTGAGCTGTCTCTGAAATAGCTTAATTGAAATAGGAATAAAAGTCAAAATTAACTCAGAAGATATTATTTTTGTACTAAACATTATGTACAAGATATTTATAATCAAAATTCATCTATTCAGAAGTTCCTTGCGATAGTGCATGGGTGCCAAATGAAACAAAAATTCACTAGTGTCTGTAATTACCTAAAGTTATAAGTTAAACTGCGAAAATTGAAAATAGAAGTGGTCTGGGAGACCGTTAACATCAGTTAAAGGTTGAACATAATTTATTAACCTTTCAAAAAAACACACAATCATTAAAAAATTCCAGTTTAACTATTGATACTAGTGACACTTAGATTTGTTTAGATCTTTCGAACTACCGCTAGAATCGGATGAAAATCGGTTAGTAAATTTTAATTATAATAGACCTGTATAAAAAGTTTAGTACATAAACAGTATCCCACGAGTTAATCGAGACTTCCATTCATGTTTCAATAAAGCGATCGCGTAGACAACTCACAGTAGATAAGCGACAATTTTTGCCACAGAAGTTGAGGGTTAAGGGCCCTCTGACTCAGGGGTGAGTTGGGTTGGGTTGATTATTGACGGCCAATTATCTACACTTGGGATATAGGCCCGGGGGGAGTGCCCTCCGTGGGGGTCTTTCTAAGGGAACCTAACCCGTATTTACGCATGGATAAATCCACGGCTCGAAGAAAAGACTCAGGGGTGAGAATGTGCTTTTCAGTCTATTTTTCCGTTTTAATTATTGAATTTCAACTACCCTAAAATTTTGTCTTCCCCCTCCTAGCGGTGTATAAATTTTAAACCTTTATATATTTTTCAATTTGTTAAGCAAATTGTGCCTTTTTAACACTTTCCAATCTAGTTGAAAAGTGTTTATGACTTCGGTTTGTCTGCCGTATGGCCGTCTTCCGTCTGTCCGTGCTCTAACTCCCGTAAATATGTTCGGACTGCCCTGCAATTTTTATATGTTATTGCCGTTATCCATAGCATGTTCCCTATTTCAACTGAAATGTGTAGCACTTATAGTTGTTTTACAGGGACACTCAAAATAATTTCGTTACATTTCGGTCTATGGGGAAAAATCATTTGCGTCTTATTTTAATGATGTTCCACAATTTCAAATACATTGTAATTGATCTAAGGTGCATTACAAGAAGCTGAATAAGGAATATGGTGTGCATAGCACTTATAGTTACTTTACAGGGACAGTCAAAAGAATTCCGTTACATTGCGTCTACGGAGAAAAATCGTGTGCGGTTTAATTAAATAATATTTCCCTATTTTAAACGAATTGAAATTTATATATATCACTAAGATGCATTACAAGAGGCTTACTAGAGAACATTGTGTGTATAACAGTCATCGTTCATTTACAGGGACACACAAAAGTATTCTCTACTGTCTGTTAACATTAATTCCTGGAAGTGAGTTTTAAGTTACTGAACGCGATTTTAAATTTAACTCGCTTTTTGTCTATTACTTGGTGTGTATAAATTCTGTATTTCATATACAGGGCAGCACAAATGTTCGCGAACACATTTCCGTTTTTTGACAGGAACTCCAGAAGGGGAATTTTAAACTGTGCTACGCGTTTCCTAACTAAACTCAAATTTAGCATCCCATGTAGTATATATACAAATCTATAGATCATAAACAGGGCTGAATAAAAGTATTCGGATATTTTCCGAATATTGTATATGTTGGAAATTCCTGAAATTACCTTTTTAAATATGTTATGCGTTTTCCAAATTGTTTACTTAGATGTTATCTATCAGCTTATTAAACAGTAATGATTTGTAAAATTAATTTGGATGCGTTGGAAAGTGTTACATAATCTATGCTTGACGCATGATTTTTCGTTCTTGTTTTACTTTGTATTAATAATAAATATCTCATATACCCACCACCCTCACACACACCCATTAAAATATTTTTTTCCTTTAAAAAAAAAAAAAAACATAATTAGACATTAAGGGGACACAAGACGACTTTTTTGACATTTTGGTCTGTTCCTAATTCTGTATATTTAAACTTTGAACTATTTTCACTGAAATTCCTATTTTTATGATTTAACAGTTTAATATATAGAATTTTTTTTTCTTTTCTCACTTTGAAATATTGCAGATATTTTTATCAATGTACAAAGAAAAGGCAAGTTTCTTATGTATTACTTTTAATGTTGTCACTCAACAGGTACAGGTTATACAATTGACAGATTTGAAACTTCTAGAAATCGATCTTTCTCAAAAATTATTTAAAATTTATATATTTTCGAAAACAAAAATGAATTGTAACGCTAAACTTTCCTTACAGAAATAGATTTCTAGAATGTTCAAATATGTGAATCCAAAATTAAAGCTCATTCCGCCAAATAGTTTTTAAGTTATGCTTAAAAAGTCTTGTAATCTGTTTTGCGACGATTGATTTAATATTTAACATTAAGAGGTGCAAACATAAAACCTGCGTAATTTCTAAACTACTTTAACGAGTGACTTTCAGTTTGATACACGAAGGTAAAATTTACCGAAAAATATCATGTCGAAATTAGGTTGTACTACTAAAATTTTTAAAATATGTTACAGTTGCTAAACGTAACTTTCTCCCCCTCCTCCAAGAAAAAGTTAAGTACAGCATTATTATTAGATCAGTACAAAAACCCTTAACGGGTTAAAAGTTGTGACGCAGCACTTTGTTTTGGCTCTATAAATTTTAAATATGGGTCTTAAAAGTAATGATATCAAATTTAAGTGACGCTATGTTAATAATTTTTTTTTATCATAATTTTCTTTTTAGTTTTATTTATATTCACAGGTGCAATTATTATCTTAATATGAAAAAAATATATAGAACTTATTCGCTGATGCTTTTTCATTCACATCTCTCATGAATTCAAAATATGGGTTTTAAAAGAAATGATATCAAAATTTGAGTGACACCTTGACGTGAATTTAATAGGACTCTTTTAAAATTCAATTTAAATTATTTTTGGTTTGTCTTCTAAAGTATATTTCCACATACAAACAATACTTTTAATTTTTCAATACACTTTTAAATATATTACTTTCACTGAGCCTATATTATGTATTGAAATGTATTTATTTCAATAAATTGATTTATCTTCTGTGCCACGCTATCCAAAATCATAAGTAAAATTTATGTAAATGATTATTTTGCGTCATAATATCCAAACAAAGGGAAATGTATGCAAGTGGATAATATGACGCAAAATAATCATTTACATAAATTTTACTTATCATTTTGGATAGCGTGGCACAGAAGATAAATCAATTTATTGAAATAAATACATTTCAATACATAATATAGGCTCAGTGAAAGTAATATCTTTAAAAGTGTATTGAAAAATTAAAAGTATTGTTTGTATGTGGAAATATACTTTAGAAGACAAACCAAAAATAATTTAAATTGGATTTTAAAAGAGTCCTATTAAATTCACGTCAAGGTGTCACTCAAATTTTGATATCATTTCTTTTAAAACCCATATTTTGAATTCATGAGAGATGTGAATGAAAAAGCATCAGCGAATAAGTTCTATATATTTTTTTCATATTAAGATAATTGCACCTGTGAATATAAATAAAACTAAAAAGAAAATTATGATAAAAAAAAAATTATTAACATAGCGTCACTTAAATTTGATATCATTACTTTTAAGACCCATATTTAAAATTTATAGAGCCAAAACAAAGTGCTGCGTCACAACTTTTAACCCGTTAAGGGTTTTTGTACTGATATCATTACTTTTTTAAGGTTATTGATGAAAATGTCAATTAGTCAAAATTAAGCATAGGGTATAAATTAATCATTAGAATAAAATTTTAAAGAAATGTTAAAAAAGACCCCTTGGACCCCAATAAAAATATGAGGGTGGTGGCCCAGGGAGAGGAATCCAAGACTCAACTTTTAAATTATACAGCGAGAGAGTAACACAATTAGAAGTATGAAAATGCATGGCAAAACCCGATTGTTCCATCTTCCACCGCCAGGGGGGGCACTCTGTTCTATACAAACATAGCTGAAATCTTTGAGGCTGTCAATTTGGAATCGAATGAGCCATACCTCGTCGTGATCGGTCCCATAGAACCCGATAGGAAAGCGCCCCCTGGTGGTGAAACTTGAACTAAAATCGATATATCCTGTCGATGAATCAAACTACATTGTGATGGGACCTATAGAAATAGAGTTAGCTACAATATCTGTTAGTTCCACCTTCCACCACTAGAGGGCGCACTCTGTTCTATACAAACATAGCTCAAATGTTTGAGGCTGTCGATTTCGAGTCGAATAAGACATACCTCGTCGTGATCGGGCCCATAGAATCCGAGATAGGAAAGCGCCCCCTGGTGGTGAAATTTGGAATTAAAATCGATATATCCTGTCGATGCCGAGTTGAATAAATTAAACTGCATTGTGATGAGACCCATAGCTACAAAAATCGTTAGTTCCATCTTCCACCACCAGGGGACGCACTCTGTTCTATACAAACATAGCTGAAATCTTTGAGGCTGTCGATTTAGAGTCGAATGAGCCATACCTCGTCGTGATTGGGCCCATAGTACCCAAGAAAGGAAAGCGCCCACTGGTGGTGAATTTTGGAACTAAAATCGATAAATCCTGTCGATGAATCAAACTACATTGTGATGGGACCCATAGAACTCGAGTTAGCTACAAAATCCGTTAGTTCCATCTTCCACCACTAGACGGCGCACTCTGTTCTATACAAACATAGCTGAAATCTTTGAGGCTATCCATTTGGAGTCGAATGAGCCATACCTCGTCGTGATCGGGTTCATAGAACCAGAGATAGGAAAGCGCCCCCTGGTAGTGAAACTTGGAATTAAAATCTATATATCCTGTCGATGCTGAGTCGAACCAAACTGCATTGTGATCGGACCCATAGAACTCGAGTTAGCTGCAAAATCCGTTAGTTTCATCTTCCACCATCAGGGGGCGCACTCTGTACTATGCAGACATAGCTGAAATCTTTGAGGCTGTGGATTTCAAGTCGAATAAGCCATACTGCGTGGTGATTGGGCACATAGAACCCGAGAGAGGAAAGCGGCCCCTGGTGGTGAATTTTGAAACTAAAATCAATATATCCTGTCGATGTCGAGTCGAATAAATTAAACTGTATTAGATACCAATTAATCTCGGAAAAAATTGCAAATTTTGTCATTTGGCAGCGTAAAATTCATGAATTTCATCGATCGGCACAGAAAAAACATGTATTTTGTCGATAGGGGGAGAAAAGATCATAAATTTCGTCGAACAGGCGGATAAAAATCATGAATTTCATTTATTAGCGCATGAAAAACACAAATTTCATCAAACACTCGCATAAAAATTAAAAAATTCGTTGATCGGGCATGAAAAAACATTAATTTCGTCAAGTTTGCACGTAAAAATCACAAATTTCATCAAACGGTAGCATAAAAATCAAGAATTTTGGCAATCGGGTGATAAAATTTTTTTTTGTCAATCCGGCCCGTAAAAAGTATGAATTTTGTCGATGAGGTGCGTAAAAATTGTCGAGTCAATGAATTAAACTGCATTAGATACCAATTAGTCTCTGAAAAAATTGCAAATTTCATTATTTTGCAGCATAAAAATCAGGAATTTCGTTGATCAATGTGCAAAAATCATGAATTTCATCGATCGGCACAAAAAAAACATGAATTTTCTCTATAGGGGGAGAAAAGATTATAAATTTCGTCGAACAGGCGGGTAAAAATCATGAATTTCATTTATTAGCACATGAAAATCGCAAAATTCATCAAACGGTCGTTATGAAAATCAAAAAATTCTATGATCGGGTGTGAAAAAGTCATTAATTTCGTGAAGTTTGCACGTAAAAATCACAAATTTCATCAAACGGGTGCATAAAAATCAAGAATTTTGGAAATCGAGTGATAAAATTTCTTTTTGTCAATCCGGCCCGTAAAAAGTATGAATTTTGTCGATGAGGTGTGTAAAAACTGTCAAGTCCAATGAATTAAACTGCATTAGATACCAATTAGTCTCTGAAAAAATTGCAAATTTCATTATTTTGCAGCATAAAAATCATGAATTTTGTTGATCAATGTGCAAAAATCATGAATTTCATCGATCGGCACAGAAAAAACATGAATTTTCTCGATAGGGGGAAAAAAAGATTATAAATTTCGTCAAACAGGCGGGTAAAAATCATTAATTTCATTTATTAGCGCATGAAAAAACATTAATTTCGTCAAGTTTGCACGTAAAAATCACTTTCATCAAATGGGTGCATAAAAATCAAGAATTTTGGCAATCGGGTGATAAAATTTTTTTTGTCAATCCGGCCCGTAAAAAGTATGAATTTTGTCGATGAGGTGCGTAAAAATTGTCGAGTCGAATGAATTAAACTGCATTAGATACCAATTAGTCTCTGAAAAAATTGCAAATTTCATTATTTTGCAGCATAAAAATCAGGAATTTCGTTGATCAATGTGCAAAAATCATGAATTTCATCGATCGGCAAAAAAAAAACATGAATTTTCTCTATAGGGGGAGAAAAGATCATAAATTTCGTCGAACAAGCAGGTAAAAATCATGAATTTCATTTATAAGCACATGAAAATCGCAAATTTCATCAAACGGTCGCATGAAAATCAAAAAATTCTTTGATCGGGTATGAAAAAATCATTAATTCCGTAAAGTTTGCACGTAAATATCACAAATTTTTTCAAACGGGTGCATAAAAATTAAGAATTTTGGCAATCGGGTGATAAAATTTTTTTTGTCAATCCGGCCCGTAAAAAGTATGAATTTTGTCGATGAGGTGCATAAAAATTGTCGAGTCGAATGAATTAAACTGCATTAGATACCAATTAGTCTGAAAAAATTGCAAATTTCGTCATTTTGCAGCATAAAAATGCGGAATTTCGTAGATCAATGTGCAAAAATCATGAATTTCATCGATCGGCACAAAAAAAACATGAATTTTCTCGATAGGGGGAGAAAATATTATAAATTTCATCAAACAGGCCGGTAAAAATCATGAATTTCATTTATTAGCAAATGAAAAACGCAAATTTCATCAAACGCTTGCATAAAAAAAAAATTCATTGATCGGGCATGAAAAAACATTAATTTCGTTAAGTTTGCACGTAAAAAACCCAAATTTCATCAAACGGGTGCATAAAAATCAAGAATTTTGTCTATCGGGCGATAAAAAAATGTATTGTCAATCCGGTACATAAAAAGTATTAATTTTGTCGATGAGGTTAAAAATAAAGGTAATATGAGTCAAGGGGTCTAACCTTATGAGTCTCCTTATTTTCTTTCTTGTTCGGATGCAAACAATTCATATTTTTAATCTGCATTTGGTCGAAAAATGAATTATCTTTAATTTTAAAAAAGAGAAATTAGTAATTACATGTATAAAATTCGATTGGTATTTATTATTGGTATTTATGATTTCAAAATTTTTAATAAGAAATTGTTTTTTTGCTAGTATACAGTGGGCAAAGTCTCTAGCCATGCCAACCAACCAATCGTTTGCTTATGGATCTGCTTATGCTTATATCACTTATTCATATAGTTTAGCTTTGGCTTGCCTCTTATTAGTTTGTCTTGACTGCTAAATTTTTATATTTCACATTTCATAATTTTTATTGTAATACTTCAGGTAAGAATGCTTTTTAACTTGATTATTTCCTGTATTTATAATAATTTTTTGTTACTAACATTCTTATGTTTTAATGGGTGCAAAATTTAAGATTGGCGAAAAAGCTACTAAAAGGTTCTTTACTTCAATAAATTGTTTTATCTTTTGTGCCATGCTGTCGAAAATTGAAAGAAAAATTTATGTAAAGGTTTATTTTGCATCATAGTATCCAAACTAAGTGAAATGTATGCAAATGGATAGTATGATGCAAAAAAAACCATTTACATAAATTTTTCTTTGAATTTTCGACAGCATGGCACAAAAGATAAATCAATTTATTGAAATAAATACATTTCAATGCATAATACAGGCTTATTGCAAGTGATATATTTAATGATGATTGTACTGAATTTTGTATTGAAAATGGAACATTTTAGTACATATTAATGGTTTAGCATAAAAAATAATTTATGTAGGTCATTCTAAAATTCTTATATAACAAAATCTGTAAAAATGAAGCTCTGTTTTGTCAGAATTCTGCAATTGTTAATTTGTTTTAAAACTAAATAAGCACTCCTTCGGTATTTTTAACTGTTTTTATTATTGGAAATGGTGCGGAAAAACAGAACAAAACAAACTTTAGTAAAATATTTTATGTAGTAATAGGGTGGGTTTTTTTAGGAAACATTTATTTAACTGCGTTTATTATTTTTTTTTTTAAGGAGGACAGCCAAGGGTCGATGCATGCTTTACACTCACGCTAAAAAAAAAAAAAAATTTAATCGGTTAAAAAAAAGAAAAAAGTCTCCAAACTTTGGGGACTGTTTTTTCTTTTATGGCAACCTGGCTATTAAGCTTGTATTTAGTAGTTTGGCGCAGTCTTGGAAATCGTGCCATCCAAACAGTCGCCAATCTTTTGTTTACATTTTAGCGTGAGTGTAACACATCTGTTTAGTTATTTTTCTTGGGGCCCATTTTGTGAAAAGTAAAGGTTACTTTTGTGAAATTTATTATATTTTAGTGAAAAATAACATTTTGTAACAAAAGTTGAAATTCAGTTACTCAAATTAGAACAAAGTACTTATTAACAAAAACTTTTTACATTTACAATCACTTTGCTGAAATTTTCCTCTCAAGTGAACTTGTTTGTTTACAAATTACACATTTTAAAACATCACAAAATAATAAATATTTAATAAATAGTAAGTTTTTATGGAATAGAATTTTGTGAAAGGAACTATTTTAGTAAAAAGAATTTTGTGGAGAGGCCCATTTTATCAAATTGATTTTTGTGAAGAGTTCCGTTTTATTAAATTGATTTTTCCCCAAATTTTACCTGGATCGACCCTTGACAGAGCAAAATATAAATATGTAAACTTTATTCTTAATAATACAAACAAATAAACTGATATTTTTTTATGTATATCAATATTTATTTACATCAAACTATCAATTATTTATTTTATATATTTTTTTAATAATAGAAACTATTTCATTAGTTACGCTATTTTATTTTTATATTGAAATAAAAAAAAATCCACGTGCTATTATTGCATGCTATTTGTAACTAATATTAAAAAAAAGTTTTCGCCGGCGGAGGAAAAAAATCGCACCAATGTGGTGCGTATATATATGACATCTGTGCGGTATTATTGATCAATAATACTATATTAATAAAATAGATTAGCAGTTTCACACAGCTTTTTCGCCAATCTTAAATTTTGCACGCATTAAAACATAAGAATGTTAGTAACAAAAAATTATTATAAATACAGGAAATAATCAAGTTAAAAAGCATTCTTACCTGAAGTATTGATATAAAAATTATAAAATGTGAAATTTTAGCTGTCAAGACAAACTAAAAAATAAGAGCCAAGCCAAAGACAAACTAATAATAAGTAATAACAGCTAAGCTAAAGCCACAGAATAGAATACATTAGGATTCTATTGTCTGTGGCTAAAGCTAAACTACTGTGGCTAAACTATCAGTCAGATAATCAACCGATTGGTTGGTTGGCATGGCTAGAGACTTTGTCCACTGTATACTAGCAAAAAAACAATTTCTTATTAAAAATTTTGAAATCATAAATACCAGTAATAAATACAATCTAATTTTATACATGTAATTACGAATTTCTCGTTTTTAAAATTAAAGATAATTCATTTTTCTACCAAATGCAGATTAAAAATATGAATTATTTGCATCCGAACAAGAAAGAAAAAAAAATTAACCATAATTTAATTTAATACATATTTTGGAATGTATAATAAACTGTTTTCATATTAAAAAAAAAAAAAAAAATCTAAATAGTTCTTCAGCCACATATGATTGCAAAATCGCCTTTAACTATAACCGTGATACCCGTGAACATCCTGACCGCGCAGGAATAAAAAAGGGTGAAAAGGCCGAAAATCTTTAATGTTAGTCTACCAGAAAAAGAATAAGAAAAGAGTCCGATTTTGAAGCTGGATTATATAAAAAACAAGAGTTTTCCTACGTTAGCTCAAAATCTTACTCTCTTCATCTAAAAGCGATTAATATAATATATTAATTTAAAAAAAAATCGTTCGATCCATTTTCGAGATAACACCTCTGTGCCCATTACACCATTACATTTTCCATTTTCGCTTAAAAATTGGTTTCCATATCTTAAAATCTACTGCATGTAGAAATCTATAAATTTCAGGATAGAGTTAGGCCATAGATATAAGACTAATATGAAAAAATCGAAACGGTATGCCTCATATTTACTGAGATATTAAATGTCGGCGTTTCGATTTTCCTTTGATGTCCTGCTAGCTGTATATATGAGAGTGACGGAATCTTCGGTTTTGGGCTTACGGTTTTCCTTTTTTCGCTGCGTCACTCAAGAGACTACCGTCTCTTATGATATTATTACTAATCTAATGTTACTTGTGACATTTTTATACTGTGATTTGCGGCATAGTTAGTAAGAGGGTATAACTTCCCCCCAGGACTGTACACAATATGTATAAAAATAAGGATTGTGTTTTTGAAACGAAAAATATCAAACACTCATTTAAACTTTCGAAAAAGGAATAAAATCATCAAAACAAAGGAAGACACTGCAAAAGACGAGAACTGTATCTAAATTCAATTACGTACTTTAATTTTACATTACATTCAATATGTAACATGAATTACATTTAAAATATGTAAAATATATTAACTAAAACTGTCATAATAATGATTTTGGCAAAATAACTAAAATTTGATTCAAAATCTTTCTTTGCGTTACAGATTTAGGCTTACCGATAAAGTGCGGTTCCAATACATGTGACAAAAAACTAGTTTTAATATACTATTTTTTTCTAAATCACTTATTACTAATAGTTGAGAATTCTTAATATTTACAGGTAATGAAAAACGTAAAGTGAGTATTCAGTTTCCATGGGCTCAATCCCAAACAGCACACACCCATCTATAAGACATCTACAAGCTGTAAACCCAAGAAAACCGACACATCTATAAGAAGTCTACAAATATCCATGATACACCCTTTTCACCTCTTATGAAGATGTTATGTGTGATCTCTCTGAGTTCTATTAGACGTCCAAGATATCCAAGTAGTCTATGAGACCACGTCTATAAGACATCCAAGCATAGATCACTTTTCGACATGCAGTATGTCTTATAGCCGTGCTTAAGACTTGGATTGTAGATATCCAGGGACATCTGATATGCGTTTATAAGACGTCTAATGCATGTCTATTTATTGATACTCAGTACTTCTTATAGATATACTTAAGATATCCAATAAATTTCATCAGAAATACAGCCTTAGGGCAAAAGTATTGAGCACCCCCATATTTATAATATATTTGGTAAAAATAATAGATGGATACAAATATTAAATTGTATACAATTAAGAATTTTCTTTAAAAAATAAGTTTTTTATTTTTCTTTTCAAAGATAGCAAACGCATAACTCATCTTTTAATGAAGCTATTTTCTTTAAAAAACTTTTTTTTTTAATTAAATTTTGTTGTTCTGTTAAGCCAGTTAATAAATAATCAAGAAAATAATTATTGTAAGAAAAGACAAAATGAACTTAGTCTTCAAAAACGAAAATAAAGAAAGCTTATGTAAAAAAAAAAAAAAAAAAAAAAAAAAAAAAAAAAAAAAAACACATTTATATGTAATTTTTATTATTTTATTTTTTAACATGTGTTAATAACAAAAATAAATTTTAAGAAATATTTATGCTGCTGAAGAGATCTTGGCATTTCAGGCAAGAAATATTTCAATTTCCATGATGATCTGTTAACTTATGACATAACAATGAAACTTCCAGAAAACAAAGTAATTTATAGTTTTGAAAAAGTAGGTGTTTAAAGAAAATGACTTCATTAAATGACGAGTTGCTTGTTAACTGTCTTTTTTTTTTTTTTTTTTTTTTTACAAACCATAAACTTAAAAAGAAAATTCCTAAATTATATGCAGTTAAATATTTGTATATAACTATTACTTTTACAAATATATTAAAAATATGGGGGTGCTGAATACTTTCAGCCAAGACTGTATTTCCAATGAAATGACATTGTTTCCTTGCATGTCTTAAGTATATCTATATGAAAATTAGAATAATTCTTGCAGAAAATGTTAAAATATAATGGAATTTGTCTTCAACAATGAAAATAGAGAAATCTTATTTTTAAAATATACTTTAAATTTATATGTTACTTTTATTATTTTAACTTTTAATATCTGTTAATAAAAATTATACAAGTTTTAGGAAATATTTTCATTGATGAAGATAAGTGATTTATATACTTTGGCTTTTCTGGTAAGAGTTATTCTAATTGTCATGATTACCTATTAACTTGCATAGCATAACAATTGCTATACTATGAAAGTTTCAATTCTGAAACTTACTGAAAAACAAAGCAGTTTAGTTTTTTAAAAAACTCATTTTTTTAAAGCAAATTGTTTAATTAAAAGTCGAGTTGTTAGTTTGCTGTCATTTTAATTGTAATAACTTAACCATTAAAGACACAGACAGCAGTTGTGAATTCTAAAATAATTGTGTCAATTGCGCTTCATTTACTCTCTTCCTAAACATCCTTCAATGTTGAAGTTCAAAATTTTTTCTACTTTTTCATTATTTTTATCAGTAAGTCTCCACTGATGTACAAAATACACCGCCATTGAATTTTTATAAACTATTATATTTTCTTTCTTAATTAAACATTTTTTTTATATAAATGCGATATCTATTACTTGAATACTATTACTAAACATCAGACACTACGACTAATATTCAGGCCCCTGCTGGCACTTAGGAATACGTGCCCTTGCACCCTCTGCCTGAACCACCCTTAATGATGGCACATGATTTAATATGAAAGTGCCAACATAACCCTCTGTCCACCGCCCTTTCAAGACATCCAGCATGGGCCTGCTAACACTTTGAAATAAGTTATGATAAAAATACGAGGGTGCTTAATAATTTTGGTAAAGACAACTGTAGATAAAAATACTAAATGTTTCATTCCAATAATATCAGTATATTATTCCCCCCCCCCCCAAAAAAACAAATATTTTGCAATGTTCTGCAATGAACCTTCAACTGATCACAAATGTTCTGTGGGAATAAAAAAATAAAACACAGAGATTTTCTTGTATATGTAGGAGTGCGATTTCATCTTGTATAGAAATGCTAAAGACATTTCGTAAAACGCTAACACACACAAAAACCAAAGAAATGACGAATTTCACAATTTTACTCCGATCGAATGACGAATTTCGCTTTTTTTCCTCCTCGTAATAGACTATTTTTGCAATATTTTTGAGATTTTTCTCTCTGGTAACTGGCGAATTTCACTTTTTTTCTCAGAACCAATCATCGAACTCCGCAATTTTTTTCCCACGACTAATTCGAGAATTGCGAGATATTTTCCAACACTTCACTGATGAATTTCGCATTTTTTTTATCCGCGACTGATTGGCGAATTTTAAATATTTTTGATATTTTCTTTTCACTGACTGGCAAATTTGTTCAGCTCTTTCTTAGGACCAATGGGCAAAAATTGCATTTATTTTTTTATTTTATTTTTTTTTTAATTCAAGCGACTAATATCCGAATGTCTTGATTTTTTTTTTTTTTTATCCACAACTGATTGTTAACTTTTGCGATATTTTCTTTATTGATCGATAAATGTTGCGGATTTTCTTGTGACAGAATGGAAAAAATTGTGGGTTTTTACAAGACTGATTGACGAATTTTGTGATTTTTTTTTTCTGACAATCCACCGATTAATTTAGTTTTTTAACCTGCGACTGATAGGCGAATTTTGCATTATTTTCTTTTTATCAATTGGAAAATTTTGTCGCTTTATCTTGGAATTGATTGAAAAAAATCGAGGGATTTCCCAAAACTGATCAACTAATTTAGTGGGGTTTTTTTTCAGCTGTAACTGATAGCCAAATTTTGCAATATTTTCTTTCTGCCGATTGGAAAATTTTGCAGTTTTTTCTTGTGACCAATTGGAGAAAATTGCGTTTTTTTTTCGCTACTGATCGACGAATTTCCCATTTTTCTCGACGATTTACTGACAAATTTCATGGTTTTTACCCACAACCGATTGAGAAATTTTTGCGCTTTTTCTTGGCAAAAAACATGAAATTTCAATCAAAAATCATTCGGTTGATAAACATATTTCACATTTTTTGACCCGCGACTGATAGGTGAATTTTGCAATATCTTCTTTCTACAGGATGGCAAATTTTGTCACTTTTTTTGCGACCGATTGGTAAAAGTTGCCGGGTTTTTATGTGACTGACCGGTGAATTTCAGATTTTTTTCCGATGATCCACTGACAAAATTAATGTTTTTTTTTTAAACTGCAGCAGCTGAAGAACTTCACGATTTTTCCCCATGATCGACTGACAAATTGTGTGAGCTTTTCCTGCGACCAATTAATGAATTTCACAATAATTTTCAACGAACGATTGATGAAGTTTTTCTGGTGATTGACAGACAAATTTAGTGCTTTTTCAAATGAATGAATAGTGAATTGTGTTGAAAATGAGAATTTGAAATGTTCTGCAGAGAAGTTCATTGTTCTGCGATGTATGTCGCACTCTTAAGCATATTCTGCTTTGGGGACTGTTGCCATATTTATATTGGAATATTTTTATCAAAGCATCGACTAATTTTTTTTAATATTTCGAATGAAATATGTCTGCTGTAATTCACTAAAATCTCATAGCTAAATTAAAAAATCTACCATATTTACTCCTGCATAATGCACACATTTTTACAAAAATTTCAGGTCTAAAATCCAGTATACACATACATGATACACTGAATATTTCTAATTGTATACATCAAACCATACACATTTTCACAAAGTATATATACATATTGCAGAAACTTTATTTTATGATATTTTAATAAGAGAGCAAAATATATATGAGCACATACAAAAGTAATTTAGATTTGAGAAAAGATTGTAAATCATGATTTCTACAGATTTTTTTTTTTTTTTTTTTTTTTTTAAGTTAAAATAACATGGTACACATTATACACAAGTAAATATGGTATTTAAAATCAGTTTGATAATTTTATCTTGTGAGAAATTTCTAAATCCTCCAGTATTTTGCAACAAGAGGCTAATAGATTTGTTATTTCTCCCATATTATTTAAATTTAACAAATCTTTCTTGCAGAGAATAAAGACTTTTGATAGATAAATTTTTCTTGGGAAAAAAAGAAATCTTTGTGATAAATGTCACACATACATTACACATCATGCATAAAATCTTTAATTTTTCATACCAATATTTTAGAATATTTTTTCTTTATTTTATCATATAATTTCTTCAATTAAATTAGGCAAAGGATTCCATTTGTAAATACTAGTAATCAGATTCAAAATTATGTGTGGGACGCTCGTCGCAAAGTTGTTAACACAAATTAATAAATTTCTTATTCTGTTTATTTTGATAAAATTATTAGACAAATGTTTTAAAATCTATTTTGCATATTGAACTAATTTTAAATTTTTTTTTATCAGTACAAAAATGTTACTCCAATTAACTCACTGTATGAAAGAACCACTCAGAATTATTTTTTAGTCAATGTCTGCCTACATCAAAAACTTATTTCAATTATGTGAGCTTCAGATACAAAGGGAAATTTACAAATTGACTGCTACCTCAATTTTGCATTTTTAGAAAAACAAGAAAAATTTTAAGTTTTAAATATTGCAACATGATTCAGATTAATACTAAAAATTATTGCATGCTTTCTCATTATCATATCATTTTTGTAACATGTCAGCTCTACTACTCAATAAAAGTTTTAATAAAAATGTAAGTCTTTTTTCCTTATCAGCAATATTAGTAACTAGGTGACAGTACTAGGTGGTACAGAATATAACTATAACAGAAAAAGGAAAAAAAAAAGAAGTGACTTTATTTTATTTGAAAAAAAAAATCTTTGGAACAGGACAAAATTCTTATTATTCTACTCCATTATCACTGCAATAGTAAGAGCTGATTTCTTCGAGCAGCACCTATAATAAAATAATAACACTGTTTTACTACATAACATTTTACGAATCACACAAAATGACATTTTGTTATATGAAAACTGAATTAATCTTCAATGAAGCAATTGTAAGCCCCCCCTCCTCCTTAATTTTTTGCATGTGATTTCTAGTGATGGGCATAATGAATGATTTTGATATTTGAATGAATCATTCAGGCATGCACAAAAGCATAGTTGTCAGGGTTCTTAAAATTCTTTTTGTTTTACAAAAGTTCTGGTTTTAATTGATCAAAAATAGCAAGAAAGTAAACAGCAATGCTTTTGTGTATGCCGGGATGATTCATTTCAATAACAATCATTCATTATGTCCTTCGCTATTGTTATTCTTAATTTTTAGGGTTACGTACTTAAAAAATAAAAACGGAACCATTGTATATTGAAATACAAACAAGATAACAAACAAATATTGAAATGCAAACAAGAAATTTCAAACTAACACTCCCATAGGATTAACATTAGCCCATGTGACTAGCACAGACTCTTGACTATGGAAGATTTGGAATCAAATGATTTTTCCATTATCCCGTCGACCACTTTTCAAGAAAAATTAATTATCACCAAACAGTAATGCCAAATAAACAAATGGAAGAATGTTGCCATTGGAATATCAAAATAAATACAATAAAAAAATCTGGAAAAGCCCCACTCACCTAAGTGTCAACTAATTTAAACACAAAAAAATTACAATATAAATGAAAATAGAAAAAAAAAAATCTTGGATATTCATTTATTTACATTATTTTTCTTAATTATCCTTCTCGGCTGGTGAATATAACGTCAGTTGAAATTGATGTATTGCACTTAACTATGCAACATAACATTTTTTCAATGCATTTTCTCTTTTAATATCATGGTGCAGCAGTTTAAGGACACAATTATTATTTTAAATAACGAAATAACTACTAAATCAGTTCATTTTAAAGATTATATTTAATTAAACAATAACAAAACATCACCATCAAAAATGAAAAATTCTTACATATACTGCTTTTTACTTTTAAAATTGTTGTGGATTAAAACTTAATAATTTATATTATTAATAAATGAAATTAGCATATATAATACTTGAGAGCATCCATATTTAGTTAGTAATCAGTATTCTAATGTCTTATAAAAATATATTTCAATATGTTTTTTTTTTACTAAACAATTATAAAACTCATGCCAGATAAGTCCATATGATGAGATTAAATTATGGAATGATCAACGTTGAAAGAGGAATTAGGATGAATATATAATATTTGAGGAGATTTTAGTAGATGTAAGTGTATAAAAAAAGAGAGAACAGTTAAAAAAATAAATAAATAAAACTTGTTGAAATGAAAAGCAAATGTTATTCATATTACTGTTTTTAACAGTGGAAAATGGTAATTTTATTAAATTGTTGTATGTATGATTTTAAAGATATGAGAAATATTAAAACTTGCCTATCAATAGCCCCAGTAACTAATTTGTGTGTGTATCAATCTACAGCAAAACAAAATATATCTATGACGCAACAATGTCTACTATCACAAGAAATAATAGTAACCCATTAAATAAGCAAAATTTTCAATTACAAAGAAAATACAGTAAGAAGATAACAGTAATCCAATGACAAAGTAAAATTTTGCTTTTTTTTTTTTTTTTTTTTTTTTTACAGTATTTTTTAAGCTATTAGATTAATCTTCAAAAATCTGCAATGCCCACTGTCATGTTGCATTATTTCTACTAGTGGGTTAATAGCCTTTTTAGTTGAGTAATAAAATATGTAATTAAACAACTGTTGTCCTATTTAATTATTTAAAGAAGTAAAACTGAAAAAAAAGTGTAAATTAAATTAATCATAATAAAAAAAAGCTTTTAAAAATATAGCAATAGTTAAGCACTAAGTATTCCTTGTTAAAATTTAGGTAACATATTTACAATTCTGACTCAAATCACCAGTCTGCTATGTGTTATTCCAATATTAATGTCTTCATTATTGAGAAATTAAGTTATTTATTAAATCCTAACTCAATAAAATGTCTTTTAAATTAGTTAAAAAATACTTAAAAATCTACAGTTTATAAATAAATTGCTTCAACGTATAAAAGCCAATTTTGACCAAAAAAGGCCAATTTTGGCCAAAAAAAGCCGGTTAAAACCAATAGAAGCCGCTGGCCTGGCTTTTATTAATTTTAGCCGGCTTTTTTGCAACCCTGCTTATCAAGTTATAAGTGCTTCCGGTCATGTGGCGACACTTTTTCGCACTTTACTGCCAACCACCTTGGTAATTTGGTTGAAAATGCCGACTTTGACAATCTTTAGTAAAAGATCTGACTTTACTAAAAAATTGAAATCGTGTTTAGATTACATAGTTTCTGAATAAAAACACCTACCAATTTCATGCATTTGTAAGCAAAAATGAATTAAAAAATGTGTCATAAAGTAGCCTGTTTGGATTTGAGAACAGCCTTAATGGTGCCAAGTTGCACTTATTAAAATACATCAATTGGTTGCAAACCAAATTACAGAACTTTCCACTACATCACACATACATATGAATACATCGATGATACATAATTAATACATACATGATTTCACAAATAAATGAGTGAAACGCTTAGCAAAATGCTGGCATGCAGTTAATACGAAAGTACAGAAACAAAAATACATGCAAAATATAGAAATCTCATGCTTATACATGTTTTGAAGATACGACATGAACTTTAAATGTTTGTTTTCTATGTTTAAAAATTTACAAAATCCTTTAAAGTTAATAATCTTAACTTTAGCAGCTTCTCCTGCTACACCATAGTTACAGATTAAGAAATACATAAAAAAACAAGTCAGTTTTATCTTTATTTTTTAAAACTCAGAAATTCATGTATATAACTTATTTTTTTCTGTTTTTTTTTTACTCTTGGTTCTGAAATGATCTGCTCAACAACACGAAACTTTCTGACTCATTTTTAAACACAAAAGTATAAAATTGGCAGGTCTGATCATGGAAGGGATTTGGAATCTAAATGAGTTTTCCATTTTTTTTAATCAATAAATCACTTATCGAGTTATAAGTGATTTGTGTCATGTGATGACATGTTTCTGACCTTTTTTGTGCTGCAGCATTGGAAATTTGAAAAATGGAAAACGTCTTTCAATTACAAAATTTCTGAATAAGAATACCTGTAAATTTCATGCGTTTCTGAACAAAAAAAGAATTAAAAAAATAAGTCATAAAGTGAGCCGTTTGGATTTGGACCTTAACAGAAAAAAAATATTTTTGATGTGTTACATTATACATTAAATATTATGTTAAAAAAAATTAGGTCTTGTACTGTTATTTTCCAAAGTATAAACTTCTAAGATTTATAAATTATACATTAGTAAATAAATTGCCATTTATATCTCTCTTCCCACTCTGCTCCAAAAAATTTGAGTAAAAACATAAGATCTGATATTTAAAATTAATCTAGAATTTCATAATGCAATGTAGTGTAAATTTTGCAATCTCACAACAAACTAATTATTCTAAAAAACAAGGCATTTTTTAATAAAAAATATACTAACTAAATATTCATGCAAGTCTTCCTGTCTTCAAATGTTTGTGATGGTGTGTTTCAACTGGGAGTCTAAAAAGATTCAAAGAAAGTTTCATTAGTATTCAGCAACATCTATTATAGTTAAAATGTGACTGTTTATATTTCACACCAACTTTTCTCAAAATGATTAATTATGGGTTTTTCTTTTTTTTTTTTTTTTGGAACAATTATTCGCAAAGATCCAAGGATGTCAAACTCAAGAAATCTCAAATTTTAAATCAGTTTGATTTATTAAATTTTAATCAATAAGAAATTTCTTTAAAAAAAAAAATTATTATGCATGCTAAACATCTTGAATCAGCCATACTCATCCTTTTATTACCGCGGGCCGCAAACGTATATTTGCGACGTTAGGTGGGCCGCAACACATACTTGTATAGTAATGTAAATATATAGATTTCTATAGCAAATGCCCCCCGTTTTTTCCCATCTCAAAAAATGCCCAACACGCCTAAAGAAGTATTCACTTCAAAAATATAATTTAAGTAACATTTATTACAAGGACAAAGCCATTTTATAACATTAAAATAAAATACAGCAGCAAAAACAGAAAAAGAAAATCCATCCAGAAGATTAAACAATCCTTTTTTCATCAGGGGTGGGACTCTCATAACTTATTTCTATCCTTCCTCTGAGATTAAATCCTAGAAGGAGCAACAGTTTGGTTTATTTACGTTTATTTTTATTGCGAGAATGAAATCGAAGTTGCCAAGAAAGCGATCACCGCCAAAACAGACAGTTTCTAAAGCGCCAAATCCGAGCTGATCCTGGGACTGGCTTTTCAACAATATAACAAAGGAATGTACGCTCTAGTAGATTCTTTCTCTGAGGTCTCGGATTGCACATAAAAGGTCGCCAGGCCACATGCCCGCTTGTTGAGTATGGCTGTCTTGAATAGTTTAGTTTTAATACCTTCTGAGTCCCTTCAGTACTGTTTTGATTTTTTTGTTGCTTCCTTTCACTCAGATTTTTCAGATTTGTGAGACCTGAAGTATGCCGAAATTACAAATTTATTCTTTTATTTAAATTTTTCAGTCAAAAACCTCAAATGCTACATTGATATGTAAAATTTTATATTAAATATCACACATATTACATGAAACAGTACAACATTGCATGCAATGTTTAAAAAGTCTTTTACTGTATATCAATAATTAATATTTAGTAAAATATTACTGATACGTGCAAATTTTAACTTAATTTTGCGATATTTACCAGCATCCTATTGGCGAATTGAGCAGTTTTTTCCTGGCAACAAATTGACGAATTTCACGTTTACTTCCTGTAACCAACTGACAAATTTCGTGATTATTTTCCTCCTACCAATTGACAATTTTTGCTTTTTTTTTGGCGACCGAAACGAATTTCTCAAATTTTTTCTGCACCTTACAAATGAAACCGGCATGTTTCTTTTTTTTTTTTCTTTTTCACACACGACATATTGAAGAATTTCACGTTTATTTCTTGTAACCAACTGATGAATTTCGAAAATGTTTTCCTGCGATTGATTGAAGAAATTTGTGATATTTTCCTGCTACCAATTGACAAATTTTGCTTTTTTTTTGGCGACCGATAAGCGAATTTCTCAATTTTTTTCCCACACCTTACAGGTGAAACTCACATGTTTTTTTTTTTTTTTTTTACACGTGACTATTGATGAATTTCACGTTTATTTCCCGTAACTGTAACCAACTGACAAATTTCGCGATTGTTTTCCTGGAATCCATTGAAGAAATTTGTGATATTTTCCTGCTACCAATTGACAAATTTTGCTTTCTTTTGGCGACCGATAAACAAATTTCTCTTTTTTTTCTGCACCTTACAGGTGAAACTCACATGTTTCTTTTTTTACACGTGACATATTGACGAATTTCATGATTGCTTTCCTGCAATCGATTGAAGAAATTTGTGATCTTTTTCTGCTACTAATTGACAAATTTTGCCTTTTCTTGGTGACAGATAAGCGAATTTCCCAATTTTTTTTCACGCACCTTACAGGTGAAACTTGCATGTTTCTTTTCTTTTTTTTTTTACATGCGATTGTGGTCAAATTTCATGATTGTTTTCACGACTCATCGGCAAATTTTGCTATTTACCTGCAATAGCTTAACAAAATTTATAATTTTCCCCCACCGAGTACAAATATTGGGAAATTTTTGTGCGATATTTTCCCGCAACCTTTTGGTGAAATTCGCGACAGTAAATTTTTGCAAACCCAAAATAATCAGGGCACTTTTCCAGCTATATAAAAATGGGCAGAGCGCATTTACAACTATAAAAAAAAAAAAAAAAAAGGCAGGGCGCTGCACCCTCTTGAAAATGCCTTGGGAAAACACTACAAGGGTCGATCCAGACAAAATTTGGAGCCTATTTAGGGCCCCTTCACAAAAATCAATTTAATAAAATGGGACCCTTCACAAAAATCAATTTGATAAAATTTCCCCCTTTCATAAAAACTTACTATTTAGGGGAGAATGGTACACAGTGGACTACTTTTTCAGTTAAATTTTTTTTCTCTTTAACGGACAAACCGGGTGCATCCCTGCATGAAAATATTTTTGAATATTCCTTATACCTTTATACATTCATCATAATTTTCTCATAACATAGTTTTCAATACATTTTTCAAAATAAAAATTTTTATATGCACCCGTAAATTGGACCAGTGTGCCCCAGAAATGGGGCACACTGGTCCACCCACCGGGGCACAGTGGACCGCTGTTAGGCATTATCTGAAATGCAATATAAATCTATTTTTCATTAATCTAATTCTTTTTTATTTCCCTTTTATCCGCAAAATAACATAGTAATATAAATTTACAAGTAACATTTTGAAAAAAAAAAAAAATATTATTATTATATTTAGAAAATAACAGATTAATACAGGAACAATTGCAATTTAGTTGAAGTTATTACTTAAGTACAAAAAAATCAGCTCACATTAAAATTTGCAAATGAAATTCCAAAATACTTATGAGTAAGATTGAGCCTGGAATTTTCCTGAAATACTTTCGGGTCTGGGAGCAATATTATGAAATCATTGACATCAACAATAGATTCATCTACAGTTTTGGGAAAAATAAACTGATTTCCATTCAATTTGCATCTCATGAATCTTACTTGAATAGAATCATCACCAATTAGACTACAGTTATATTTATCACAGGCAGTAAATACAAAACAAAATATTTCTTACTATGTTAAATAAATTGTTATTTTTCTTTGTTTACTTTATTTTACAGTTAAATAACTTCTTTTAAACAATATTTCTTTATAGAAAATAAACAATTATTAAATATTTTGAACATTCTGCATTACATGAGCAGAGTGGATTGTGGACCACTGTGCCCCATGTTGAAATTCAATAAATAATCATATTAATATTGTTTATAGCTTTCTTTTAAACATACTAACTTTAAAGTTAAATAAAAACAAGTATCTTAGCTTTGCAAAACAGCTGTTTTATAGGATTTATCTACAACCTTTAATTACTAAAAAAATTAAAATATAATGTTGAAAAATTTTACTTTTAGAAGATCAAAACAACCAATTAGGATAAAATAGTTCAATCTGAGCTAAACATATTTTCTGAACGCTATAAATAATCAGTGCAGTGCTGTTGTCTATTAGGATAGAAGAGAAGCTTAAAATTTTTTTAAATAAACAAAATAGTAGGGGTGTGGTCCACTATGCCCATAGATGCAGTGTGTACCAGTCTCCCCTATTATTTATTATTCTTTGACTTTTAAAATGTGTAATTTGCAAACAAACAAGTTCACCAGAGAGGAAAACTTCAGCAAAAGTATTTAAAAAAGTTTGTTAATAAACGCTTGGATCGAATTTGAGTAGCTGGATTTCGACTTTCATTACAAAATGTTATTTTTCACAAAAATATAATAAAATTTTACAAAAATAACCTTTACTTTTCACAAAATGGGCCCCGCAAAAAAAAAAAAAAAAAAAAAAAAAAAAAAAAAAAAAAAAAAAAAAAAAAAAACCTGCGTTGACCCCTGCACTATAACAGTTAATATTCTTGTTACTTTAAAAAAATAAGCAAATAAATAATGTAAAAGTTATTTAAATATGATTCTATTTCTTAATTTTTCTGAATATTTTTATTTATTGACAGTTAAAAATAAAAGTTATCTAGGGTTTTAAAAATATTTTAAAAAGCATTTTCTTTAGATATTGAGCAGTATGACTAAATACTACATACTGAATATTCGGTGCATCCCTAATGGTTAATACACAAGTACCAAAAGATTAGTATCAAAGTGATTTGAAAAAATATACTCAAGCATAAATATCATATAATACACAATTAAAATATTATATATATCTTTTACTGGGTATGTAAAAAAAAAAAAATGTGTCGGAACACAAGTTAAACAATGACAACAAATGAAGAAAAAAATGTAAAATTTAATACATATAGGATCAGAATTTTAATTGTTATACAATGTTCACTCTAGAAAGTAAAGGGCAGGTTGTTAGAAAATAATAACAGCACAAATGAAGCAGAAAACAGTCATTGTTCAGTAAAAATGGGCATTACTTCAAGAAAAAAAAATTATTGTGTTGAGTAACGATGAAAAAAAAAAAAAAAGGAATAGACGAGATACTGTCACACACTGAAGTTTGGTGACTTTTTGATTGGCCTGCTTTCCAAGCCCATGCCAAACCAATAATTTAAATACAAGCATAGTAGCCAACTTAGGGGATTTTTTCCTTTAAAAAGGAAAAAATCCCCTAACTTTGGCAACTATTTTCCTTTTTATAACTGATTAAAGAAATAAACTGTGTGAGTGTAAGACATCATAGCCAAAAACAGTACAACATTTATTTAATAATCTCCTGCTTTTATTAAAGAAAGAAGGAAGGTCTATGATTTTTTGCAAGCTTTTGGATACATTAATTTAGAAATACTCTGGTATTGGGGAAGATTTTAACAAGAGACCTCTGGATATAATTAAGGATGCATTTCGATATTTTAAAAAGGGTACGGTGCATTTTGCTAATTTTAGAGCAGGCAGGATGCTGCGCCCTTAAATATTGGTCTAGAAGGGACACAAAATTATAAATAAATACAGGGGAAAAAAAGTAATTTTTTAAACAAGAATTACATTATTTATAGTATTAGTTTTAGTCTTAGCAAAATTTTATATATAGCTATTTTAGTGTAATTCTAAATTGTATGATAAATAATACACGAAACTGTTAACCCCTTTAAGGGCAAAGTATTTCAGTTGCAAACATGTTCAAAACTTTTTTTTGTTACCCTTTGAAATCTGAATTTGTCAAATAAATTAATTTAAAAATAAATAATAGCTATTTTTTCCATTCATGTACATCGTAAAATCTAAATATTATTCGAAAGTTCTGATAAATACTATGGTTTAGTGCATAAATAATCTAACACTGGCGTTCAAAGGATTCAGTGGGGTCAGGATTCATAATGGTGATAAACAAAACAATATGTAGTTCATTAACACTCAATTACTACTAAAAACAATTACATTATTGCTTTCGTTGTACCTGTGAGATTATATTTCTGCATTTATACAATTTATACAACGACATTTCGGATGTATTTTTCCTTTTAAACACAATATATATATGACTGATGAAACTTATCGTAACATTAAGCCTAAATCTTGTATATATGTAAGATACAAGAATTTAGTAATTAAGTGTTATATAAACTACACAGGAAAGTAAATAAAGAAATGAATAACTTACCTTTTACAAAAGTTGTCAGTATAATTACATCCAAGATTGCCGCTGTATACAAAATAAACAACAGCCCCAGCCGCGGCGTGAGTGTCTTCAAACGACCTTTGACTTTCCGTTCCCGCATGCGCGCAGTTGCATTGAAGTAGGAGTACTTTTTCCATAAGATGAGCATAATACGTGTTATTCGCAAATCCATTGGATGAATCGAAAAGTATTTCCATTGGAAGTTGAAAAAAGCATTTCCTTTAGACGACGAAAAAGTGATAGATATAATACGTCTATTGCAGGTCATAGACGTCTAATAGAAATCTAAATGAGAAATGGCTTATAGACATCTATTTGTTTAATGCTATGCATATCTAAAAGATGTCATGGACGTTATAGATGTATTTAGACTATAAATCGACATCTTATAGATAGAGTGTGCTGTCTGGGATAATGTAGAATTTTAAATATTATATTAGCAAGAGTATTTTTTTTATAATCTTGGAATTTTAAGTAAAATGATCATAATAATGTATATATATATATATATATTAATATAAGAACAGACACGAAAAGAAACTTCAATATATAAAACGTTAGTACGCCATAATGCTTCCTGTTTATCAATCGTGCTCTACATTAAATATTAAAACACCTGCTGCAATTACTCACCAAATGTTACACCCTCTTCTTACATTAGCAGATAGCTTTCAGTATGAAAAATAACCCTAGTTGCAGCGTGAAAGTGTAGCTCCAAGCAAGCGAGAGGCAATAGCATATACTTCATATCGTATGGTAGTCCGTGTGTTATCAGCTTAAAGTGATTTATGGCAGCTCGAACTTCAAATCTTTTCTATTTTTAGAAAATGTGGAAACTTGTTTACTTTACTTTATCACCCAGCAATAGCCAACAAGCAGGGAAGACCGAGCTCCATCAAAATCAGCTTTGAGTTTAAATATCGTGACCCATCACCAAAATGACCCACTAATAAAATTTTCTCGAACATGTGACTAAGCCCAATTGTCTTATCGTGCCCGAAACCCGTAGGATATAAAATTTAGTCAAAATAGTCGGAGCCGTTTTTTAGATAAAATTAGCTTGAACCACAGTGACCTAAAAATGACCCAGTAAACTGATTTTCTAGAGCATTTGACCAAGGGTCATTCTATGGTAACTGCGTTACATTTAGAATAATTGACTTGGATAATTTTAGTAATATAAACACCAAAAATTATTCATAATGTTAAGTTGATGTAATTTGTTAATTAAACCTATTCAAAGAAAAATTTGCATGAAAATTACTTAATTTTAATGCTATTTCTTGAACTCTGGAAGTTATATTTACTATGGTAACTTACAGATGGGTGACAAAATAATACGAACACGGATGAAAATTGGTGAAAAGAGCAATATCTAGAAAAACACATGAGGAATTAACATGAAACTGCAGGTGTGTAAACAGTATAGTATAAGTTATATATTTCCGTGAAGATTTTTTTCCCGAAACCCCATAGGGGACTGTCAACAAATTGAAAAAGAACGAATATCTTTTGGATAACCCTGTAAAAACTAATGTAGCAAAAGCGTTCAAACTAGAGATTATTAATAAGTGGCTTATTGTAATATACTGTGTTCATTTTTATGAAGATAGCATGTATACTCGTAGAGAAATGAAGGTTTTTATAAAAACAGTCCCAAATTTCGCCTAGTTTTTTGCTTATAATTTGCAGAGTTTTTAATATAAAAAAAAGTTCTTTTTAGAAAATATGACAAATAACATTGTACATAACACTCTGCAATCAGAATTAAAAAATAATAAAAATTGGATGAAAAATGAGCAGGTTTACTAAAAACTGTTTCACTGCGCATGCGTGAAAGCAATCAAAATATAATATGCATAATGTATTAGCTAAGTATATAGAGCAACTTTTGTGAAAGTCTCAAAATCATAGATTGAAAATTCTGTAAATTATCGTCGATAAAATAAGCTCGAAATCCGTTGTTCCCAAAAAGAAGCAAAAAGATGCGGGGTTGTATCAAATGTCTGTTGATTAGTGCCAAGATAGCATACACAATGTTGCACGTACTACTACATTTGGATACAACCCCTCATATTATATGAGCGCAAAGCATTTAAAAAATCCTTAAGTTAACGCAATGAGGTTGTATTCACTCCGTGAATGTTGGCCGGGTTGTGGGCCGGATCTTTTTAACACTTTCCAACCTAGTTGAAAAGTGTTTATGACTTCGGTTTGTCTGCCGTAAGGCCGTCTACCGGTGCTCTAACTCCTGTAAATATGCTCGGATTGCCCTGCAATTTTTATATGTTGTTGTCGTTATCTATAGCATGTTCCCTATTTCAACTGAAGTGTGTAGCACTTACAGTTATTTTACAGGGATACTCAAAAGAATTCCGTTACATTAAGGTCTCTGGGGAAAAATCATTTGCGGTTTATTTTAATGATGTTACACAATTTCAAATACATTGTAATTGATATATATCACTAAGGTGCATTACAAGAAGCTTAATATGGAATAGGGTGTGCATAGCACATATAGTTACTTTATAGGGACAGTCAAAATAATTCCGTTACATTACGTCTATGGAGAAAAATAGTTTGCGGTTTATTTATATAATGTTTCACTATTTTAAACGCATTGAAATTTATATACATCACAAAGGTGCATTACAAGAGGCTTACTACAGAATATTGTATGTATAGCAGTCATCGTTCATTTACAGGGACACACAAAAGAATTCTCTACTGTCTGTTAACAATAATTCCTGAAAGTGCGTTTTAAGTTGCTGAACGCGATTTTAAATTTAACTCACTTTTTGTCTATTACTTGGTGTGTATAAATTCTGTATTTCATATACAGGGCAGCACAAAAGTTCTCGAACACATTTCCGTTTATTGACAGAAACTCCAGAAGGAGAATTTTAAACTGTGCTACGCGTTTCCTAACTAAACTAAAATTTAGCATCCTATGTAGTATATATACAAATCTATAGATCATATATAGGGCTGAATAAAAGTATTCGGATATTTTTCCGAATATTGTATATGTTGGAAATATATGTTGGAAATTCCTGAAATTACGTTTTTAAATATGTTATGCGTTTTCCAAATTGTTTAGTTAGATGTTGTATTTCAGCTTATTAAACGGTAATGATTTGTAAAGTTATTTTAAAAGCGTTGGAAAGTTACATAATCTATGCTTGACGCATGATTTTTCGTTCTTGTTTTCTGTTTTGATTCGCTATACCGAAAAAAACTTGTGTCTAGGGTAGCTAAGTAAAATGCAAAAACAAAATAAATAAAATTTTACTTCTGGTGGTAGCGCAAAAAGCCTAAATTTTGGCCTAAAACGCGTTTTTTTCTCAAATTTTACCACCAGAAGTAAAATTTTATTTATTTTGTTTTTGCATTTTACTTAGCTACCCTAGACACAAGTTTTTTTTTCTGTATAGCGAATCAAAACAGAAAAAAAGACCCGGCCCACAACCCGGCCAACATTCCTGAGTGAATACAACTTGATTGCGTTAACTTAAGGATTTTTTGAATGCTTTGCGCTACCTCAAATGAAGTAATTTTGCTTCTTTTTTTATTATAATGTATTTTTATATCTTTCTTTTAAAGATTTTTCACTATAGCGGTTTTTTTTCTTTTATAGATTTTAAAAAGAAAGAAAACTATTGCTTTCCAAAAAAAAATTTTTGAGCAGCTCTGCGCTAAAATTAAAATTTAATTTTTCATTTTATTTTACTAAGCAACCCTAAAGTAAATTTTTCCGCGGTATAGCGAATAATAAAAAAAAGTTTTTTTCGGCCCACCCTACTAAATAGTCTGAGCCGTTTTTTAGATAAAATTAGCTTGACCCACAGAGACCTAAAATGAACCACTAAGTGAAGTTTATTAGACATGTGACCGAGCCCAATGATTTTATCGTGCCCGAAAATCGTAGGAAACAAAATTTCATCAAAATCGTTAGAGCGGTTTTTAGATAAAATTAACTTGACCCGCGATGACCCAAAAATGACACACTAATCGAAAATCCTGGAACAAGTGACGCACCCCAATAGTCTTTTTGTGCCCGAAAATGGTAGGATACAAAATTTAGTCAAAATAATTTGAGCGGATTTTTAGATACAATTAGCTTGACCCTGACCCATGGCGACCCAAAGCGACACACTAAGCGAATTTTCTCAGACATGTGAACCAGCCCATTGCTTTTCTGGTGCCCCAAAACAGTAGGATACAATGTTTCGTCAAAATCGTAAGAGCCGTTTTTAAGATAAAATTTGCATATACATACAGTGTGTCCGAAAAGTCTGAAAACTGTCAAATAACTCGAGAAATATACATCGGATTGAAAAACGGCAAAATGCATGTTCAATATTTGTAATTAGGGATATCAAAGTTGCCCCCCCCCAACTATGTCCCCCTTGGGGAAAGGAGGGCAACTTTGAAATCTTGAATAATAACCTCCCCCCTTTTTTCCTAGGGAGGTCAAAAGTGAGGGGGGCGGAACTTTGATATTCCTGAATAGATTTTTCAAAACTATTGAACATGCAAGTTTTCCGATTTTCAATCTGATGTATATGACTATAGTTATTTGACCGTTTCCAGACTTTTCAATGGAAATGATTCTCACTGCATTGCACCCGATTACAGCGCCATCTACAATTTTCCGAAGAAAATGTTCAATACAATGTTACGTATATTTCCCCATAGAATCAGATTCTGGAAAAAAAGTGGGGGTTATTATTTAAGAATTCAAGGTTTCCCCCCTTTCCCCACAGGGGGGCTGAGTTGGTGTGAATGGGTAACTTTGATATCACTAAATAAATTTTTCAAAAATATTGAACATGCATTTTGCAATTTTTCAATCTGATGAATATTTCTCGAGTTATTCGACCGTTTCCAAACTTTTCGGACAGCCTGTATCTATTATACATATATTAGGGTGGATCGAAAATTCTAGCAAAAAACTTGTTTTTCGAAATTACTTTTGGAGCGGGGTGCAAAATTTATCTTTTTTGTATATTAGTTTACATGTTTTATTTTATTGAGATCCATTCATAACTTCCGGTGCCCGTAGCACCCCAAAAATAATTAAAAATTTAAACTTTTAAGGAAATTTATAATTTTTTTGTGTTTATTTATTTGTTTAATTACATTTGGCGACGGGTAAGACAGTTGCGTATTGGGTGTACTACATAATTGTGTAGTTTATATAATTTTTTTATCGAAATCCATTCGTATCTTCCGTTGCCCCATGTATAGTTAAAAATTTAAATTTTTAATAAAATGTATTAAAAATTTTCGAATTTTTTTTACAAATTTGGCAAAGTGTTTAGTTAATAAAGTATAAACTTATGTATGATAATTATAAAATAATACAGGAAGTATAAATTTAAAAATCAAAGCATTAAATCATAAAAATTAAACTTACGTAGCGAATTTTTTACTCCATTTATTTTGAAGATTTACATATTTCCAAAGTTTGTGATCCTTTTTGGTATTAAAGTGTTTGATGTGGCTTCTTAATTTTATTCTATTCAATATGAAACCGTGTCTCATTTCTTGCCCGGATACACTTTCTGCGCCTCGGAACACTAGGCCAATGCATCTTTCAACAGCTTGGGTATGACATTGATATTTTTACCATTCCAACGTTTTTCCTACGTTTTCCATAGCCTCAATTTGTTCACAAGACACATTCAATAAAAGATGTTCAAGATGTCCAACTCGTTTCCAGTCAATAAATTCATAATATTCTTTTGCTTTGAAGTGTATTTTTGGTAGTTAAAAAATTCTTACTTCTGGTGATCCTCTATTTTCATATATAGCAGAAATTAGCTTTCGTATTGCTAAATACCCGAAAGGCTGGCTCTCTGTTATCCGAGATCATTTACAATAACAAATTTGACAAAAGAAGCTACTTCATTGAACGACAGCGTGTACTATCTTTCATAGATTGGATTCCAAATATCTAGAAAATGTGATAAATTTCCAAATATGCCGCTCTCCTTTTGTTATAAAGGACTTTATTTTGATATGGAACGACACAGTTGCATACCTTCATTCATGTTATAAAAATAAAGGTTCTATGATGAATTTTCTGTGACCACATACAACCTTAAATTTCTGATTGCAGGTGTTAGCCATCTTGAGTGAACAACTGCACAAGGTTTTTCAATGCGAAGTCAGAAGCACATTCACCACGTAATATTGCTATGAAAATATCATATAAATATTGCTGATCATTGCTGAGAAACATTCTATCAATGTTATCTGGCATATTCCCCGCACTTATTGAACAAAAGGAAGCTACTGGTAGCTCCTCACAGGTTTTGATTGCTGTACCAATTGGCCCAGAAAAGGCTGTAGGACCAATTGTTGCACAATCAAAAGAATTTAGTAACTGTCGTAAAGGCAACCCATTTGTATGAAGCAAAACAAATGCACCATTGTAATGGTCTATTGAGTTCCAACTCCATCATACGAATAACTCCTCGTTTATGCCCAATATTTACATTTGATCCGTCGCATCCAATTACTGTAAGCCCATTTAATTGTATGTTATTTGATAAAAAAAAATATTTCTTCTTTCGGGTTTAGATTCTCCTGTTGCAACTGTAACGTGGGTAATATAAAGAGAGTCAAGTTATTTTACAAGAGTTTAATGTTCCGCTTTTGTGGTTTTTGTGTAGTACATTGTCCCCTTCATCACTTGCAAATTGCGCTGTCTTTTCTCACATCAAAATATAATCAGGTTAAAATAGACAAAAACACTGCTAAATTGCTTGTCTCTGCAACCATATTTCGAACCTTTGTACGCTGTCGACGAATTTTAATGCGACCTACTACATTCGAAGTCTCTGTTTTGTGTACAATTCCAATATCTTGTAAAACAGAACCTGGAACCGAAGCATCTGCTCAATCCGAAGTTTCGTAAATAAGAATAGAATATAAAAAAATAGTTTTATACATTTAATAATAAACGATAAACATCCTCTGGCTCTACTTTTTATGATATACAAACTCTCTTTTTACTTGTAATTTTCAGTTCAATATTTGCATAAAAATCGATTTTCCGCAAATATTTAAGTGTCTTGGGGCACCGGAAGGAAATTTATCGAAGGAGAATTTTTTTTTCATCTATGCTAGTATGCTTTAAAAAAAACTTTCGAATCCGAACCCAAAGTAATTAAAGAAAAAAATATATATATATATATATATATATATAAATTTTCATAAAACTTCCGTTTTTTAACTATTTTGGGGGCGCTTGGGACACTGGAATATATGAATTGATTTCAATTTAAAAAAAAAACATGTAAACTAATATGCATAAAAGACAACTTTTGCACCCGGTGCCAAAAGGAATTAAAAAAAATAATGAAAAAAAAATGATAAATTTTCATACAAAAATTTCATTTTTTAACTATTTTTGTGGCGCTTAGGGCACTAAAAGATATGAATGGATTTCAATTAAAAAAATGTAAATTAATATACATAAAAGACAACTTTTGCATCCCGCGCCGATTCGATTATCCACATTTCGATTTTTTGATCCACCCTAATATACACAAATTTTCCTCGTATTACAATATAGGATAAACTCACGCGTCTGAAACTCAGCATGTCATGTAAAGGATCATACTCTACAAACATCATCGTCATTTGGTCATACTTGTTCCATCTCTGTGTCAGGCTGAGACCTTATCAAACTACCTTCGTATATTTTGTCAAAATCGTTTGAGCCCTTTTTTATACAATTAGCTTGACCCTCACCACATGGTGACCCAAAATGATTCTCTACCAGAATTTTCTCGAACATGTGAACTAGCCCAATGTTTTTCTAGTGCCCCGAAACGGTAGGATACAAAATTTCGTCAAAATCGTCAGAGCCGTTTTTAAGATAAAATTTGCATATATATATATATATATATATATATATATATATATATATATATAATTTTTAGTTGTATTAAAATATATGATAAACTCACATGTCTGAAACTCGACAGCATGTCATCTAAAGGATCATACTTTACAAACATCATCGTCATTTGGCTATACTTGTTCCATATATGTGTCAGGCCGCGTCTTGCATGTATTTCATGCATTAGAAAAATGAGGACTATCGAAATTTTCCCCAATTATAACGTGTGTGCTCTGATGCAGAGAATTGACTATTTACAGAGTTTATGAGAATTTCTTTCATGAAGTAAACGTTGATTTTATTCCGTTTTGTGACAAGTTTAAGCCATATTTTACTAGAAATTTTTTAATTGTTAAAGGTAATAAATTATTAAACTTGATAAATATTTCAAAAAAATTCATAGAAAAAAATAGATAAAATTTGTAAAAATGGATACATCTGGAAGAAAAAAACTATAAATATGTAAAAATAGAAAAAAAATAGTGGAAAAATTGGATATATGTATGGAAAAATGGAAAGATCCGGAGGAAAAAGTAGCTAAAAATTTTTAAAAGCGGAAGAATCCGGAGGAAAAAGTAGCTAAAAATTTTTAAAAGCGGAAGAATCCGGAGGAAAAAGTAGCTAAAAATTTTTAAAAGCGGAAGAATCCGGAGGAAAAAGTAGCTAAAAATTTTTAAAAGCTGAAGAATCCGGAGGAAAAAGTAGCTAAAAATTTTTAAAAGCTGAAGAATCCGGAGGAAAAAGTAGCTAAAAATTTTTAAAAGCGGAAGAATCAGGAGGAAAAAGTAGCTAAAAATTTTTAAAAGCGGAAGAATCCGGAGGAAAAAGTAGCTAAAACTTTTTAAAAGCGGAAGAATCCGGAGGAAAAAGTAGCTAAAACTTTTTAAAAGCGGAAGAATCCGGAGGAAAAAGTAGCTAAAACTTTTTAAAAGCGGAAGAATCCGGAGGAAAAAGTAGCTAAAAATTTTTAAAAGCGGAAGAATATAATATAATAATATAATATATATAAATTATAAATAAATGAAAAAAAAATGTAAAAAACATAGCAAAAATTTGTAAAAATGCAGATGAAAAAATAACTAAAAATTTGGAAAAATGAAAAAATCCAGCGAAAAATTATCTAAAAAATTGTAAAAATGGAAAATACAGATGAAAAATAGCTAAAAACTTGTAAAAACGAAAAATCCGAATGAAAAAATAGGTTAAATTGAAAATTCCGGAGGAAAAAATAGGTTAGAACTTTTTTTTTGAATAGATGTGTTACACTCACGCTAAAATGTAAACAAAAGATTGGCGACTGTTTTGTTGGCGCGATTTCCAAGACTGTACCAAGCTACTATTTTCCGTTGCCATTTTGGAAACATAAAAAACAGAACATTTATAAATAATGTATTCGAAAACACATAAAATCTTATTTCTACACAACAATTAAAATAAACCAAAAATACATTTTTTACAACATAAATTTAATGGAAAATGTTAATTACGTCATTTCAATCTTTTAAAGTGCACTACTATATTACAGTAATCCTTCGCTGATGCTAATTTTAATTTCACACAAACTTTTAGTTAAAATCATTACGTCATTTCAATCTTTTAAAGTGCCCTCATATATCAGATTATTTATTCGATTATTTAGTTTATAATTTCATGACGAACACAACATTTATAAATAATGACGTATTAGTAAAACCAGAAAGTAAATATCAAAATAAACGAAAAATAATTTTTTTTATCATAAATTTAATACAAAATACATTACCTACGTCATTCTTCTAAAGTGGACTGCTACAATCAGAATAATCATTCGATAACTGATTTTGTAATTTCGCACAACCCTTTACATAAAATTACGACATTTCAAGCTTTTAAAGAGCACTACTATACCAGGGTAACCATTCGGTAATTCAAATTCTAATTTAACACAAACTATTAGATAAAATCGTCGCGTTATTTCAGTTTTGAAGTGCTGAACTTGCCTTTCTGCTTCCTTATAAAAACTTACCTGGTACTCTCGAAAAATGGTATCCATAGCCACGGACATTTTCCAACTTCTAGCAGCAACTACAAACGTCAAAACAATTTTGATAAACAAAATAGAATGATAAATTCAATTCTGCCACTGTAATAACCGCCACTGTAACCGCAAATACGTAATAATTCACATGACAATTAAAAACCAAGCATTAACTCAACAGTTATGCAAATTGATTTCCCTACCATATATAGTTCCATAATACGCGACTCTGTAACCAATAACGTGCAATAGAACGTTCTTCTACAACCAATCACGTTTTCTCTACTTTTCATCATCAATGACGTAATACAGACATGCGTAAACATTTCCCTTAACATCCACGCAAATACAGATTACAATAACAAATTTCAACAACAGTAACTAAATACAAGCTTAATAGCCGGGTTCCCATAAAAGAAAAAACAGTCTCCAAAGTTTGGCGACTTTTCTTTTTTTTAACCGATTATATATATATATATATATATATATATATATATATATTTTTTAGCGTGAGTGTAAAGCATCTAAGCCCTTTTTTTTAATAAAAAAATCCGGAGGAAAAAATTTGTAAAAATAGAAATATCCGGAGAAATAAATACTTAAAAATTTGTAAAAATAGAAAAATTCGGAGAGAAAAATTGTTAAAAATTTGTAAAAATACGGAGGGAAAAATAGCTAAATATTTCTTTAAACAGAAACATCCGGCGGAAAAAATAGCTAAGAATTTGTAAAACTGGAAAAATCCGAACGAAAAAATTGCTAAAAGTTTATAAAAATTGAAATATCTTAAGGAAAATATTGGTAAAAGTACGTAAAAATCGAAAAACGTGGCGGTAAAATTTACTAAAACTTTGTAAATATTCTTAAAACGAAATAAAATCGATGTTTACTTCATGCTATGTTCACGGTTTACATTGTGAAAGAATTTGCTTGACGCAGTGTGTAAGTAATAAGTCGTCTGCCGAAAAGCACGTGTTCTGATTAGGTAGAATTCGGAGGTTGCCGATTTCTAGGTTGGCGCGCGTCGTTCAAAAAAATCGCCAAATCGGGCAGCTGGCTTATTCGAGGATTCTGCCGAATAGTCTTATTTACAGATATTTAAACGAAAGTTATTAAAGTATAAGAATTATGCTGAGAAAATGGCAATTTTTATTTGCTACAAGTAATGAAGTTTAAATATTTTTAGATTGAATTCCTTTCTTAGAAAAAAAAATGCATTTGTGACATGGAATTAACTACTTTCAAATTTTAATGCAAAAATTATGAAATTTATATGTTTAGTTTCCAAGGTTCAAGTTTCCACATATTGTGAAGAAAATGATACTTATTCTTTTATTTATCAAACAATTAGAAATATAAACGTGCTTTAAGCAAATTGTTGTAAAGATAATTAAAGATGTTTCATGCGCTTTTATACAATTAAATTTCCATATGTATTCTACCGTAATAAGGACTACTTTGTACCGCCAAACAGCGTGAATTTTTAACAATATAACAGAAAATAATCATTTTTTAAATATCAAAATTTACGTACCATGCGACTAATTTTGTTAATAAATTGTCTAATTTGACCAATCCCACAAGCAGTGTTGTTGGTTACTGTGCATAGAATTAGCAGACAGTGTTAAAAAAGGACGCGGACCCAGAGGAGGACATGGATTCCACTATTTACGAATACAAAATTCCGCCATATTTAATCTTACATTTCTGCCATTAAGTAAAGTGATGATTTCGATATCAGAACAGTTTACATAACCCTTTCCATGTACGCCAATCATTATAACCAGAGCCAAGCAGGAGTTTCATTTTAATTCGTCGCTGCTCATCACATAATTTTTTGAATCCGCTGTTACAAGAATAGCGATATGTGTATCTGTACGTATTTCAATCTATGTATGTATAATAAGATAAGTGAAGTTAAATATTAAGAAAACACGGAATGTATTATAATTTATCACTATATAAAGTAACTTCTGCATCAAGATTAAAGCTGTACCCAGTAACTTTAAAAGTCAGCAGATGTGTTCTATACGAAATAGCACAGTTATATTTTATCCCATCAAAAACATGCATGTGAAAGACTGCCAAGTTTGACAGAAATAACAGAATAACCAGTATAACAGAAATCAGTCTCCAAAATTTGGAAACTTTTTCCTTTTTATTAACAGATAAAAAGAAATCCGAAAAAAAAAATTCTACATGAGCAAAAAAACAAAGTTCCTCTCGATATTTTTTATTGCATTTTAAACTCTGTATAATTCAAAATATCAACTGTGCAAGTGTTGCGTAGTCTACAAACTTACAAGGAGAGGACCAAGCTTTGTAATCACAGATTTTGATATTTTATATATGTTGTAGGGTAGAAGCTCTTTAGTCTCAAGTTCAACGGATTTTATACAACGCCCCTTTGTTCACGAGAAATAGGGTTTTCTAATAATTAACGCAACTTAAATACTTACTTTGGAAGGAAATTGCTGCGTTGGTCGTAGCTCAATTGTTATGGCACCTGCTCGTTGATCCGAGGGACTGGGACGAGCAACATTTGTTTTTCTCATTTTTTGTTTTATAATTATACTTGTAATTATTTAATAATCTCAAAAATTTTAATATTTTACATTAATTATAATGATAGCATATTTAAATTTAAATTTAATTTAATTTTTAAGCCCTTATTAATCATTTCTCATCATTTAAAGAATTTATTTTTAAATTGATCCATTATTGGCTAGTAAAAATTGAAAAATCGATGCAAAATCATACCTTATTTTATTAATTATAAATTAATTCAAAGCGCAAGCATACGTATTACAAATTTAAAAATCTTTAAAATTAAAAAAAATCATAATTTAAATCTTATGCTAAAATTTTAATATAATTATACTTCTTACTTTAAAAACTGAGTAGTAGTATCATCGCATTGACTACCCTTGTTAAGGCAATATGTAAAAGATGTTTCTTTAAAATCACGAATTGACAATATTGTTCAATATCATTGCATCGATAAAGCATATATGAAATCCATTTTAAAAGGTGATAAAAAAAATATCAGTTTAATGAAGTTTTATACAACGATTTATTTACAAATAAAAAATAAATAGGTTAAAATTATAATTAATGCACATGCACATCATTAAAATTTTTAATTAGGACTATTAAATAATAATTACAAGTATATTTATAAAACACGAAATGAGGAAAACAAACGTAGCTCGACCCGGTATCGAACCCGGTCATCGCACAACGAGCAGACGCCATAACAATTGACCTATGACCAACGCAGCAATTTTGTTACAAAATAAGTATTTAAAATTGTGTTAAAATATTAGACACCCTATTTCTCGAGAACTAATGGGCGTTGTATAAAATTTGTTGAACCTGAGTCTAACGGGCTTCTACCCTACAACATATATAAAAATAATAAAAATCTGTGATTATCAAGCTTGGTCCTCTCCTTGTTAGTCTCAACATTTTTAAAAGGTGAAAATTTATAAACTAAAATTTTCTCTAATTTAATTTCAGATGCCTGTTAATTGCATAGCTGTCTAGATATGATTAAATGTAAATTTCAATCTAACAGACCAATAAATAAATGCTTTCAACTACATTGTGGAATCTAAAAATGCAATCTATTAAAATGGTTTAACAGTATTTAATAGAAAGTTTTTGACACATTTAGTTTAGAGGAGGCAACTTATTAAAATAATTGTTTAAAAATAGGTTGAATAAACAGTTAAAAAATCTCAATTATCATATTTTAACATTTGTATTTGCTGTAAAAATTAATATTGCATTATGCCTTTGATCATGTCCTTCAAATTAATTAAAATTGTAAAAATTTAAAAGTCCACAGAAAAAAAGGAGATTCTTGATGTTTCAGTAAAAAAAAAGAAAGGCCGAAAAAAGAATGTTTTAATCCATCCTTTAAAAAAGCAGCAATGAAGAGAAGTAAACAAATATAATAAAATAAAAACAAATGGCTTAAGAAAATATTTCCTTTAAAAACTTGAAAACATTTTTTAACTTAAATAAACTCGATCGTACTTTAGAAACACTGTTCAATTTATAACTTCTATAGTATATCAAAATTACTTTATGAATGTCAAACTCACTTTAAATATTTTCACTGCTGAACTTTACAAACTGTCGGACTCCATGAAACCAAGTAACACTTTTTTAGAAAAAATCTAAAATCTAACTGTTTGACCCATGGGTCTTGACACAGCAGCTCCAATTTCTTGCATTTAGGTGTCACTGCTAAACATCAACTTTATCCAGGAAATCGGTTGTAATAATAGTATGCAAGCAGACACCTACCAAATTTCTATTAGTATAAAATTCAATTTTCTTTAAAGGTCGCATGGTTTGTTTATTTGTTTTATTCAGAACATGCATCTGATTTGTGGGGCCTCCGCGGTCGAGTGTTTAAGGTCGGAGGGTTCGACTCCCGTCAACTCCATTGCACACTGTTTGTAGATTTCTCGGCTGTAATTCTTCAGTTTGGTAATTTCCTTGTGTCTATCCAGTCCTCATCTTGTCGAAGATTTATAAGCGGATATTTGTATCAAGCACACAAGTCTGATGTATATGTTTAATAAACAAACACACAAACATTTGACTTGTGTGCTTGATACAAATATCCGCCTATAAGTCATCATCCAGAAGATGACTGGATAGACACGAGTAAATAAATCACTGAAGAATTACAGTCCGAACCTGCACAAGGTGTGTGCGAAGGAGGTGATAGGATTTGAACACGTCGCCCTGAATCCGACGTTTTCAAGCGATTAGCGGAGTGGTGCCTTTACCGCGACCTGCGTTATACACGGCCGGTGCATGACGTTTAAAACGTCACGTGTAGTGGATCATTTTTACACGGTGATTGGTGTAAAGCGACGCGCCCCTGTTTTGCACCAATCACCTTGTAAAAATGATCCACTACATGTGACGTTTTAAACGTCATGCACCGGCCGTGTATAACGCAGGTCGCGCCTTCACCACTCCGGCCATAGAGGGCCCAGGTCCCATGTGGAGAAACTAAAACAAAACATCGTAAACATAAAGATATTGGGTATGTTTAGTAGAACCTAACCAAACGATACTTGGAAAATTTAAACATTGGCATTTCCAGTGGATTCAAACCAATGTGACCGATCTGACTGGATCCTTGCAGCATGGTTCTGGGAAGGTTCCAAATGAAAAGCTGAGCGAATTGTGATATCAGTTGATCCCACCATTTTTCGCCAGATCCGAGAATATGATTGCGACCTGCCTTATGTGTACCTTAGTAACATATGCCTTACCTTATACGAAAGCAACACTAGATACCGGGCTGGCTGATTCATTCTCATGACGTCAGAACTCGTGGCTTAACGCGACCAGCGATTGGTACAAAGCGACGCGCACATCGTTTTGTGCCAATCGCTGTATGTCTTTCTTTGCGCCAGCCACCATTTTTCGCAAGATTGGAGAATATGACTGCGACCTACCTTATACATTTGTACCTTTGTAACATATGCCTCACTGTAAAAAATCTTCAGGTTTTTCTGCATAGTCACTCCATCACTTTTATTGAATATCTCTATTTTGACCAATGAAAATGCTTCATAACATAGCAAAGTAGCCGTTTTCTCGAGGCTAACGAAAAAGAAAGGCTACCGCGGTGCTTTATTCATATCTTTTTTTACAGACCGCGGGAGTCACGTGATGCTCGAATGCACCAATGAAGGTGCACGAAAAGAGCATCACGTCATTCTAGCGGTCTGTAAAAAAAGATAAGTGGAATGTACCGCGGTAGCCTGTCTTTTTCGTTAGCCTCGCCGTTTTCTCTAAAAACGGTGGAGCGCGACCTACGTTATACCAAGGCTACACTAGATACCGGGCTTGCTCATTCACTATCATAACGTCACAAAAGGTGGCTGGCCGCGACCAGCGATTGGTGCAAAGCGACGAGCCCGTCGTTTTGTGCCAATCGCTGTATGTCTTTCATTTTGTCGTTTCGCTTTGTACCAATCGCTGATAGCGGCCAGCCACCTTTTGTGACGTCATGATAATGAATGAGCAAGCCCGGTATCTAGTGTAGCCCTGGTTATACACGGCCGGTGCATGACGTTTAAAACGTCCCATGCAGTGGATTATTTTTGCATGGCGATTGGTGCAAAGCGGCGCCCCCCCCCCCCCGTTTTGCACCAATCGCCGTACAAAAATGATCCACTGTATGTGACGTTTTAAACGTCATGCAACCAGCCGTGTATAACGTAGGTCGCGGGTGGAGTGTGTCTGCAGCAAATGAATATTTTTAACAGTGTTTACGTTATACATGTTACCAGGGCAACACTAGATACCGGGCTTGCTCATTCATTCTGGTGACGTCACAATTACTGGCTGGCCGTGACTAGCGTTTGGTACAAAGCGACGCGCCCATCGTTTTGTGCCAATCGTTGCATGTCTTTCGTTGCGGCCAGCCACTATTTGTGACATCATGAGAATGGATGAGCAAGCCCGGTATCTAGTGTTGCCTTGCTTATACATCTTATACATGTGTACCTTATATCATTGTAAACAAAAATATGGATGACATTCTTTTAACCCCCCCCCCCGTCTTTGGGGACTTGATAAAACATATCACAGGCTGAAACAAAGTTGGATACATATCTTGAATTTAGATCCAAAAATATAAAACAAAGGAATGGGTGATAAATTGAACTTATTGAATGTCGTATATATCAACTTCTGCTTTAAAAGATCGCTGTCAAGCGCTACCCTTTTTTGGCATCAATTTATATAAATAGTAAACTACGTCTTATTTTACCGAAGACTTCTGAAATTAAATAAAGCAAATATTTCACATAGTATAATTTGGTGTCCAAAAATTGTAGCTGTCTGTAGCTATGTTTAAACTCATCTTCCTCAAAATGGTAGTTTAGCTACTTAAGCTGTCTGAATATGTTGGTAGCGATCACTGAGCTCCACAATAGTACAAAGAAACGAAAAGCCGGGTGGATTGTGACGTCAGTTGATCCCACCATTTTTCGCTAGATCAGGGAATATGATTGCGACCTACCTTATACATGTATACATTATACCTTTGTAAACAAGAATATGAACGACTTTTTTATAAACACCCCCGCCCTAGGGGATTCGAAAAAACATATCACAGGCTGAAACAAAGTTTGATGTAAAAATGATCCACTTCATGTGATGTTTTAAACGTCATGTACTAGCCGTGTATAACGTAGGTCGCGATAGGTTTGTAGCAGGACTGCACTAGATACCGGTAGATTTGCAAAGGCTAGAATAAACCCGGTTTAAAGCTGGGAATAAAACGAGTTTTTTGGAAATAAACCGGGTTTTCGGGGAATAAACCAGGTCTTTTGTGAATAAACCAGGTCTTTTGTGAATAAACCTGGGAATAAACCGAGACTATTAGAAATAAACCTGGGAATAAACCGGTTCTTTGCAACTCTAGATACCGGGCTGGCTCATCCATTATCATAACGTCACAAATGGTGCTGACCGCGAACAGCGATTGGTACAAAGCGACGCGCCCATCAAGTGCTACGCTTTTTTGGCATCAATTTATATAAAAGTAAACTAATTTTTATTTTACCGAAGACTTCTGAAATTAAATAAGGCAAAGATTTCACTTAGTATAATTTGGTCTTCCAAATTCGTAGCTGTTGGTAGCTATGTTTAAACTCATCTTCCTCAAAATATGGTTGTTTAGCTACTTAAGCTGTCTCTATATGTTGGTGGCGAGCACTGAGCTCCACATTAGTACAAAAAGCTAATTCCTTATTCTGTTACACTACGACCTACGTTATAACCAGGGCTACACTAGATACTGGGCTTGCTCATTCATTTTCATGACGTCACAAATGGTGGCTGGCCATGACGAAAGACATACAGCGATTGGTTCAAAACGATGTGTGCGTCGCTTTGTACCAATCGCTTGTCGCGGATAGCCACAATTTGTGACGTCATGAGAATGAATGGGCAAGCCCGGTATCTAGTGGTGCTTTGAAAGTAACAGTTTTCTCTAAAATCTGTCGAGTTATCTGCATCAAAAGCTGCAGAATTTTAACAGTGTTGTCATAATGCAACATACGTTATACACGGTCCGTTCATTACGTTTAAAACATCACACGGCGATTGGTACAAAGTGTCGCGCCCATCATTTTGTGGCAATAGCTGTGTAAAGATTATCCAATCCGTGTGGCGTTTTAAAAGTCATGAACCGGCCGTGTATAACATAGGACGCGGTTACAGCGCCTAGAATACATAGTGTGGAAACCGGCTATCGCTGTAATGCTTTAAAAGTGCTAAAACGTTGTAGCTGATAAATGTGCAACGGTGCCGTTACAATAATACGGCGATCGTTGCGACTTCTGATAGCTATAGTCAACGTAAACATTGTATTGCAAAAAATTTAGTAAATATACATATTAGGTAGCTTTCATTACAAATAGCTACCTATTATAGCCGTTCCCCTAGACCCCACAAACCACCCTCCGTTCAAATGTTGATATATATATATATATATATATATATATATATATATATATGACAACGTATGTAACTTTCTTACTTATGAACCGATTTGGATGTGACTGAGTATGTGTATAGACCATACCAAGGTCTCGACCGGGTTCGCTAGCCAGCTTCATCCGCCATCTTGTTTCAAAATTACGACCAGTTAAATATTTTTAATTTTTAAAAAATTCAAAATAATTTACAAAAAAATTATAAATTAAAAAATTGTTTCTGTTATGTGTTAGAACGTGATATAAGGATTTTGGAACAATTTTTAATTTAGAGATATGGCAGTTTGAAATTCTAGTGTGGCTGTGAACGAGAAACAATCTGATATTTCTCATGCTGTAACTCTCGTATTTATGAACCGATACGAATGTGACCGATCATGTGTACAGAACATACCAAGGTCTCGACCGAGTTCGCTGGCCAGCTTCTTCCCCCCTCTTGTTTCACAATGGCGGCAAGCTAAATTTTTAAACTTAAAAAACATTCTAACAGGTGTATAAGTTGTTTCCGTACATTGTTAGAAAATGATACAAGTATTCCGGAACATTTTTTGTTTTGGCTTTATATTAAAAAATATCTTATGGCAGTTTGAAATTCTAAGGTGGCAAGCATTTTGAAACAATCTGTTATTTGTTATGCTGTAATTCTCATGTTAAAATTCGCATTCAAATTCAGTATTAACGAAAACCGGGATTGAATTTTCTATAATCGAGTTCCAAGTATTTCAGTTTCAGATGTTTGAGTAAAATGAGTTGAATTTTTAAAAACATGGACTATGAAAGCTATCTTTTCCTCCCAGTACAGGCCGGAAGGACTTTATTGATATTTGGAACAGTTATAACCTGATAATCAAGCAATGATATAAAGTAAATTGCAGAACAAATCTTAAGAGAATAACTATATATTGCTATTGCTAAATCACTTAAAACAATTATCTGGAAAAAAGTATTTATTTTTTCAAATAAGTAAAAATAAAAATCCGGACAGCTTTAGCCTATTATTTAAAAAAAAAAAAAGAAGATAAAAATAAGGAAATTTTTATTCAAAGAAATTTCTGAATCATTAATGCACATACACATATTAATTAGTTCCGCTGAATGCATATATGATACTGCAAATTGATTATTATTATAATAACTTGTAATTTATCAAATAAATGCTACTCTTGAATGTAATTTAAAATTTGTAATTTATTATTATTTATCATTGTACATAGAGAAAATGTATAGATATGTGTTAATTTACTTTAATGAAAAAGAAGAGGAAAAAAAAGAAAGAAGCAATTTTAAATATTAAAATTACATCTAACAATCACTTTATTTATTTATTAAAGTTATGTTAGCTTTATATGTTTGTAAAATATTTTCGTGCATTTAAATGATAGGGATTTGTTTACTCAAGTATACTCATAAGATAATTGTGCTAGTATTTTTGTAAAATATAAAGTTTGAATCGGCCACTTGTGTAGTTATTGGAGATATTTTGAGGAGTTACAAAACTATAAAAAAAATTGTAAAACTTGTAAAAAATCATTTATTTTTTACAATTTGTGTGAGTAAGTTTGGCAAAAATCTGTCCTATTTGCATTTTTACTGTCAGTTGAATAATAATAAAAAAAACACAAATTTTATCCATTCATAGCAGGTTCTTATTAATCTTGTGTATATATATCAGAGTAAGTGCACATAAACATAATGTGGAGTAAATGGGCTAGTAATAAACGCCTTTAAAGATTTTTTTAATATAGTTATAAACATTATTTTCCTTTTTTTTTTAAATCTTTTAATAACTTATCAACAAAAAACAGTGTCACAGTCACATTTCTTATCTGGAATCAACATTTCATTGTAATATTAACAGAAATAAATAAAAAAATCCAAAATTTCAGCTATTGACACCATACAAAAAGTCAATAGATGATTGTTTTAATGAGTGTAACTGGAATTTTATGAAACAAAATAGTCATTTTTAAATAATGGTACATTTCGGTTAGCCAGGCGCCAATGAAATATATATATATATATACATATTTCACTGGCGCCAGGCTAACCGTAAAGTACCCAAATAATTTTTACAATTAGAATATTAATAATTAAAAAATATTTATGAGGATAATTAATTATTGTCATTATCACAAGCTCAATATTTTATTTAAATTAGATGACAGATTTAAAATACTGAATTTCATAGAATTACAATGACAACAGGCAGGGCTGTCTACCCATCCACCTACCGAAAAAAACACAGGTGGTTTAGTTTTGCTAAATCCACATATACGTGTTTTTGGGGGGTTTCATTGGGTTCTTTTGGTTTGTAATAATTTTTTGCTGCACATTTCCCTGCACTGTGCCATTTATTTTTAATTACTACTTATTTCTTACTATTCTGTTAAACATGTCAGATAATTCATTGATTGTAACATATGTATCTCAACATAGAATCATTGATGTTCATTTGTCTTTATAATTAGAAATCCCCATTAGATTATGTTATGATTAGAGACATTTAAATAAAAATTTCAACAGCTAATTTTTAAACAATTAATTACTGTTTACATATATTAATAATTATTATTTTCTGGTTATATATATATATATATATATATAATTACCCCCCCCCCCAAACATATTATCCAACTGGACGAAAAATGTCCGGGCCAGTGTAATTTTAGAGAATGGATGAATTATGCCCTCCAGATTCGATCGGGAAAGCTCAGTTGGTAGAGCTTGGCAGTTTCAGCCAAGAGATCCCCGGCTCGAATCCTGGCCCTACACATTTTTCGTCCAGTTGGAAAATTACAACTCGTATGATTTCTTTACCAATTTGAATAATTGTGTTAAAATGAATCTAATATATATATCCTAACATCACGAAATAAATAAAAATTCAATGACTCACTTTGCAGTTTTCACTAAAATGTTAAAAATTACTTGGGATATTTTAATAATGGAAGTTTTATTGCCAGAATATTCCCATTTTTGTACAACTTAAGATAACAGATAGAATGAAAATCAGAAAATCATAAAGGAAGCATTTGTCATTTTTACCTGTCTGAATAAGAAAACTTTTTTCTTAAATTTAGACACTTTGCATATAAGTTAAATTGAAATATTAAATGCAGCTCAACTGCAAAATACATAACACATTAAGAACATTCTTTTATGCACTATTGAAAAATGAATTGTAAACTATAGTCATTTTTCCTATGTAGTAATAAAAAATTAAAAATATCATTTCTTTGGATTATTTTAATTTGGTGAGGCATGTGTTTTGAAGTGTTTTCAAATAATTTTTAATTTGTTAGTTTAATTTGTTGTTGAAAACATAAATTTAATTCAATTTTTATCTTACATATATAATAGAATCATAACAAATAAATACTAATACACAGTGCAAAAAAAAAAAATTGCTGCAAACGGACGCGAAAAGCCCAATCGGGTTGGTTTTTTTTAGCCCTGACAACGGGAAGGGGTGGAGGCTTAAAACAGTGTCTTTGAGTAATAATGCATAGAATCTTATTACTCCTGACAATTCTTAAGAGTTACATTTCCTTATTACTTGTAGTAATTAGCAATACAAATGTAAAAGAGACAAAATTATGGGTTGAATGTTTTAAATACAAAATAAAATTATTTCAAAGTAAAACTTCAGGACTGACATTTAATGCTTCTGATTTGCAGATTTACTAATTTCAGTATGTGCCAAGGATTACAGATTTTGAATACCATTATTATTTTTTTCACTTTATTTAATCTTAGATTTTCTGTTGATATATATGGTGAAGAAATGTTTTTAAAAAATAGTTGTTATTCCAAATCTGTAATTGATTTATTTTTGTAGTACAGAGTTGGTTTCCCGAGGGGTGGGAGAATACATCATTTTACTTGGCAGTGGCGAGTACATTTTCTGACAGGACGAGAGAATTTTTAGGCAATCTTTGAAAAACTGCAGGCTACAGAAGATATGCCAAAATGTTTCTACTAGATAGCTATGTTTTGCAACTTTCCAAATTATTGTGAGGTAAGCAAATTACTAAGTTATATCCGCTATTAAACTTTCATCAGTCATGTATAGATATTTCTTATTTTATTGAAAAAAATGAAATGCATTGTAGTAATAGTACTTTATTTTTGGTGTTGCATGCATTTTGTCATAACAATTTTTAGCTGTACATTGCATTTTGCTTTCTTTTTAAATTAAATTTTTAGCTGATAAGATTTTCTAAAAATTCCTCTCCCCTGGTTTTGTCAGAGGTGACTAATTAGATAATGAAAACAAAGTAGAAGATTTGTATCAACTCCCGTGACTTCATGAAAATAATTAAAAGCATAGCTATTTATAAAAAAATATTATTATATTCTTTAACCCCTTGGGGACGAGCGACACGTATACGTGACGCATAAGATGCTCAGAATCCTCGATTATTCCCACCAGTTATTTTTTATTGTAAGCTTTGCCTTAAATAATGACAGCATTTTTGCGATTCGACTAGGCGAAAATTTCTGTTTTTAAATACCGGTGGTAAAATATTAAAAATTCTGTAAAGGACGCTCGTCGCGAAGGTGTTAAAGTGCAATTTAAATCTTAAACTTCATTACTCCTCTTTTCAGTTAAATCAAATAACATTTTATGCACTATGATGATTACTCAAATTACATTTTTAATAGATGATGCACTTTTAGGAATGGCTGCATGGGATGTCTATTACTGGAAAGTATTTAATTAAGCATTCAAGTAATGGACACTGGTCCTAAAAACTACAAAATATTATTTGCGAATACTTCTACAATCATCAAACATTTTTCGAAAAGTACTCATAACTCTGTTACTTGGTGTATAGTTTAAAAAAGTTACTTTGTATTATCCATGCCAGAAAGATAGATTAAAGAAAATGGTAAATCACTAATCATATTTATCGCTGTCAATCATATTCAATACATTAATTTAGCCTGCATTATATTGTTAAAAGTTGTAAGCAATATTAATGCAAACTAAAATAATAAGAAAACAGTAATTTTGTATAAATTTATTATGTACATAAGATTGAAAGCTATTAGTGATAAAATACAGGATAAGTCAAAATGAATATAGCGACTACAAACGGCTATAACTATTTAATGGAAAAGAATTTATCAATAAGATTAACACAGAATGTAGACGGAACTTCAAAATTTTGCATACATACGTCATAGATGTTCTATGTGACTTCCCTTGGTCACACGGACAACATCTAGGTGGTAGTCCATTTCACTCCATACATTCTGAGGCATTTGTTCAGTCACCGACGCAAGCGCATTACAAATGTGTACTTTGAGTTCTTCAATTGTTTTGGGCATGGGAGGCAAGTCTTTCACATAACCCCATAGAAAAAAATCGCAGTGTGTCAAATCCGGAGATCTTGGTCGCCAAGAGCAGAAGACATCGTTGGCATCTCCACTTCGACCGATCTATGGGGTTATGTGAAAAACAGAGTGTATGTGCCTCCCATGCCCAAAACAATTGAAGAACTCAAAGTACGCATTTGTAATGCGCTTGCGTCGGTGACTGAACAAATGCTTCAGAATATATGGCGTGAAATGGACTACCGCCTAGATGTTGTCCGTGTGACTAAGGGATGTGACATAGAACATTTATGACGTATATATATACAAAATTTTGAAGTTCCGTCTACATTCTGTGTTAATCTTATCGATAAATTATTTTCTATTAAATAGTTATAGTCGTTTGTAATCGCTATATTCATTTTGAAATACCCTGTATATTTACGATAATATTAATTTTGCAGTTACACTGTAGAAAAAAAGAAGGTTACTGTAATTAGTATAATCAGCATCATTGTTGGCATGATATCTTCTTGGTTGGGATAATATGCATGTACCAAAGAATTGTGATTGATAATCTTCAAAGATTTGAAAATTGCTATTTAAGTATCTTGTTTCAAATTCTGGAAGATCATCTGTTTTGTGGTTGACAGAAATTATGATTGGGATTCAAGTAGAAACCACTAATATTACAATAAATCCAGTAAAAATGGAAAATTAAGAAATTTCAATGAAACAAAATACCACAGAGTTGCATATTTTGAGACAAAATATATTTCCAGTTCTGAGCAATTAAATTTTCACACATATTACATATATAATAAAGGTGGCCAGCTATTTCTGTTTTAACCACTTAAAAAAAGCCGGCTTTTATTATTATTTTTTTAAAGGTGGTTTGCAGATAATTCACATAAAATTAGTATTAATTTATTTTTAACACACAAATAAATGTTTTTTAGTAAAAACAAATAAATATCAAATAAATAAATCTTTGCTAGAAGGCCTATATTCTAGATTTGCTAGAAGGCACTATAAAGTCAATAATGTGTAAAAGAAAAAATACATACACATTGAAGAGAATGCATTAAATTAAGACTCCAAGATGGCATTTTGAAACTCATTATGTAGCTCATATATACTATGTATTTTAGAGATTATATTTAATAAATGACCAATCACCACACATCCAAAAGGAAACTTTCTTATATACCGGTACTTACTTTTAAAATCGATCAAAACTAAATAAGTCAGGGAACAGATGTGTTACCCTCATGCACTGATTTTTGGCATGCTTTCCAAGCCCAAATCAAATTAATAACTTAATACAAGCATAATAGCCAGGTTACTATTAAAGCAAAATATTTCCAAAGATTGACTACTTTACTTTTTATAACAGATATATTTTTTAAAAAGGTGCATGACTATAACACGACATAGCCTAAGTTAGTGTATATGAAATGTGACGAATAGTAATGTGGCCGAATACCAACTTTTTTTTTTCAAAAAAAAAAATGTTTGATTATGTATACAGTTTTAAAATGGAAGCAGAATTAAAGAGAATGAGAATTAAACAGAAACTGATGTTTCATTATTTATGTTATTAACAGCTTGATTTATTTTTTCTGCTATTTGAAACAGCTTGATGCTAATAATAAAACAACTTTTACTACATCTAAATTGTAATATAGTATAATTATACCTACAGGAAAGAAAGTCAGATACATTTTATCCAAAATAAGAACTCATCAGACAGTACCACTGTTAATGTACACTATATGGCCATTAATGACCGGCAACTTTCAATTTTAGACATTTTGTCGAATATTTAAAAATATACTTGTCAGATTCTTCTGGAATTTTCGAATTAAAAAGAAAAGGTTTGACTTCATATTTATCAACGTCGATTTGATAAGGCGGACAATTAAGGGGCCAACAAAAAATTATAGAAAAAAAATAATACTTGGGATCACCCTATAAAATAAAATGCACGAAATGATCTATCGCTACAGAATAGGCATAGGCAGACATTGTACCAAATGTGTATGCATTTGTGTAAGAATAGCATGTATATTAATAGAAATATAGCGATTTTTTTTATTAAAAAAATTCTTGCATGTTTTTTGCTTATAACATATTACGCTGGAAGATACCGCAGAATTCCTGCAGTGGAAGAAGCAGTATTACGCGCAGTTTTGGATAGTCCTTCGACAAGCTGGAGAGCTGTTGGACGTGGATTGGGTATGAACCGTGTAAATGTTTGGAGGAATTTACTTGAAGACAGAATGCAGCCGTATCATTTGCAGACAGTGCAAGCATTGCAGTATGATGCTTATTCGTGCAGGGAATGACGATTTAAGCCGGCTAAGCCATGAATAAAATATTGCTAAAAGTTTTCAGAGATTATTTACAAATATTTAAAGTACAAATTCGACATTCATAATAAACAACAGTTACCACCTTTTTGAAAGATTAATTAAATTTAAAAATAGTATCAAAGGAATTTATGCATACGATTTTGCAGATATCTTCAATAATATGGATATTATAGATTTAAAGTAAAAAATAATGGATGTTTATAACAAATATGATGATTACGTTGATTTTGTTGTTTTTCAAAATTTATTTCAATTATTGGTTCAGGAAAATTACTTATAAGAGGGAAATATAATTTATAAGCAAATTAAAGACATCTCTATGGGGTGGGTGCTGCAGTTCAATTTTAGCAGACAGGTGTCTGGATATTTATGAAAATAACAGTGTTTTGAATGAAAATTTAATCAGTTTTAGATATATCGATGATGTTGCACTTCGAAGTTAAATGGTATGAAAGCAAATTTTGAGTTTAACTACTACCCCCATAATCTGGAATTGAATCCAGCATCCAATAACAATAAGAATGTTAATTATTTAGATGTTAATTTAAAATCGAAAATAAAAAGCTTATTACTAACGTATATGATATAAAAGAGGACTTTACAGCGACTGCAATGCTACATTTTGGATCAAATATAGATATGCCAATTTTCAGAAACATATATATAAACTTATTAATCCGTTTAAATAGATTAACCTCCAATATCGGTAGATTAAAAGAAATAATTAGATGGTACGAGACTGCTTTGAGTCAGTGTTAACTAATCAATTTGGTCAGAAATGTGACGTTTCATTTCGTCAGGACATGCAATAATCGAAATCAACTGAGACTTCAATTTGAGACGGATGGTTGGAAGATATTGGATGGTGAGCGGTTCACTGTTAAAGGTGTCAAGAGTTTTTGAATTTTGTTTATACTTGTTTATAATTATGATTAGTTATTGCTTTCCTTTTAATTTTCTTTATGGTCTCAACGGGTAAATTTAAAGATCGTTCTTGCATAAAAACGTTTTAACCCTGCATTTATTTGTCGTAAGACGCACAGTCTGTCTCCTGGGTTGTTTTTTTCATTAATTTAGTATTTTATTTGGTTGTTTCTTTTGTTTTTCGGTTAAGTTTTTATGGTTATGTTATAATATATGTTTCATTTTATTATGTTCTGGTATAAACATTTATTCTATCATTTTATTGTTTAAATTTTGTTGTACATTTTACATTTAATAAGGAATTTTTCAACTATATATATATGTAGTAGGGTGATGTGCGAAAAGTTAATTTGTTGATGTATTTAAATAATTACAGAATGCTGAAATAATACAAACTTGAATTTAATCCCTTGAATACACTTACATTACAATGTGCTATATGTAGCCTTTTCAAATACACCAGGATTTAGACTTAAAAAATAGTTTATACGATATCCAATTAGGCCTAGTACAGCCAATTGCTTTATTGAACGATTCTATACCAGTGCATCATGAGTGATAAAAAAAGAGACTGAGTTTTTCTGATTTTCAAAGCTTGTGCTCGTGACCCATGAATTTTACTTCGAGCTCTCATGCATTCAAATTATGGACAATAACTAACACATACCAGATAGTTAGTTTATTTGCTGATCACGCCCGTCGTAAGCGAGATAAACTATGCGATCTAAAATTCAAATCTTACAGATCGGTGATACTTACTTAATGGCGTCTCGACATCGATACTTGGCTAGTTCTATATTCCTGATTACACAGAAAAAATTTAAAGGTATATTCTTTCGTGTAAAGAAAATTTTGAATAGAAGACAGTCTTAGATGTTCAATATACACGCACATACAGGGTGTATCTGAAATGCTTCAACAAACTTAGAGAGATGACAGTACTCATGAAGACGAACAAAAAATGCAATGGATCATGGGGTCGCAAATGACGTTTAAAGGATGAAAATCGAGAAAATGCGTCTGGAAATGGACAAACTGAGACAAGAAAGAAACACTCCAGAAAATTATTTATTGCACAGAATAAGTACAACACAGCTCGTGATCTCCAGAGAAAACAAATATTTTACAACAATTGTTCAAAGTATCGACCGCGGACATCATTACACAGAGTACATCTACGGAGCAACGACTGGCGGACACGCTATGTGTAATAATGTCCGCGGTCGACACTTTGAACAATTGTTGTAAAATATTTGTTTTCTCTGGACATCAAGAGCTTTCAGGGGCAAAGTACTTTTAATACTAAAATGTTGAAATAAATGACTGGCACCGGAATTTACAAAAAAAATTGTTTGTAAATAGAAAAAGGCTATATTTCACATACATATTAAATGGAAAAGATTTTAGCAAAATTCTGTTGCCATTGTGGCGTTTTGGAATTAAAATTAAGTGGTTTCATAAACATACCACTGCCCCTGAAAGGGTTAAACGTCATTTGCGACCCCATGTTCCATTGTATTTTTTGTTCGTCTTCATGAGTACTATCATCCCTCTAAGTTTGTTGAAGCATTTCAGATACATCCTGTATACTTAAACTACGATAACGTATCCAGAAGTTTAACCCATAGGCCACGGCTTCATATACTCCGCTCTGGTTGACGTCTTTCGTGGACCTGCATAATCTCCTATTTTTTCTACTTCCTCTCGACAGTGATTCTTGGCTGCAGTTATCTCATATCGCACAAAATATGTTTCTTTCAGTTTCGTATTGTTGCCAAACTGTATCCTCTTTATAGTCACGATATCCTCTATCTCGTATATTTTTTACTGTTATATTTACTTATCAAATTGTACCTTGTTTTCTTTTTTTTTTTTGAGTATTTTTTTTTCGCCTCTTCTCTCACGGCTTTGCGTTCCTCAATAATATACTCGGACTATTCTTCTTACAAAATTATTTCGATATCTTATATGTCGCTGTCCTTGATTTCAACTCTTGTCATTAACTCAAAAGGACTATACTTGGTGCTTCAAGTTATTGTGCTATTGGTGATTCTTTGTAATTTCGGGCACATACTTATACCGCTTGGATTGATCACTGCTAGACAATTTGGACAAAGTTGATATCATTGTTCTGTGTTTCCTTTCCACCTGTCCATTTCCTCTTAGCACCCTAGTTGTTATCTTCAAATACTCGATTTCTTCCTTTCTACAATATTGCGTTAATTCGCTTGCAGTAACCCATATAGCACCAAAGCCCCTGAAAACCTCCCCCGGAGTTCCAATTCATCACAAATTCCTCCTGAAACTGTAATGACGCTATACGCCTGATATCAGGCGTTCCTGGGGAAGATACTTTAATCACTTCCCCAGGACTGATCTCCCAGATCCCTCCCAGGGAGCAAGCTCCTCAGGACTGATCTCCCAGATCCCTCCCAAGGAGCAAGCTCCTCAGGACTGATCTCCCAGATCCCTCCCAGGGAGCAAGCTCCTCGGGATGATATTCCAAGGGAAGTACCTAGGAACAGACGGTGCTGGTGCCATCTCATGGGTGATTTTGACACTAAAATAACTTATTATAATTTTTTATTAAAAAAAATATTTGATTTGATGTGGTTTGATTTTTTAATTAATAAAGTTTATATTATTATTTGATTTATTTTATTTCCTAAGCACATCTGGTTATTGTTTAACTTTTAATTACTGTTATAATATTTAATTATCCTTTTTTAGATATATTTTTAATTTATAAAATGCAATCAAAATGTAGTTAAATAAATAAATAAAATAAATTAATCTTTAAATATAAATTGAAAATTTATTATTTATTTTATTTCGGATCTTTTAAAAATTAACTTATATATTAATTCATTTTATCATTACATTCATTAATTATTTTTTCTGAACTTTCAACAATTACTTATATATTTTTACTATTACTTTTTCATCTAACTAATAATTTTACATTGATTTCACTTATATACTTTATTAGTTTCTATAGAAATAATTTAATTTTAAATATAAAATTGATTTACTTTCTCCTAATAAATTATTTTTATTTTCAATTATAAATAATCAGAATTATTTTTTTTCGAAACACGAAGTTTAGTATATATTTATATATTTGTATATAACCATATTTTATAAATTAAGGATTAGAGATACCTAGTAAAAATTATTTCTTCTGATCCTTTAAATATAGTCTTATATATTGAATTATTATTATTATTTGTATTAAATAATTAATCATTTCATATGAATTTGAATTATATATATATAAATAATTTTTGGATCAATATTTAATTTTAAAATATAGATTCGATTTATTATTTTTTTTTCGCTGACCATTTTAAATTATCATATATATATATATATATATTTCTTTTATTATTTCTAATAAATGAGGGTTTTTTTTTTTTTCGTAACTCTAAGAAATCAAAAGGAATCAAAAATTTGTTACAAATAAGGGTTTTATCAACAGTTTAATATATATTTACATATTTGTATCTATTCAGAATTTTATAGTTAACAGATTAGAGATAAGCATTTTTAAATTAAACAATCTATTTAAAAAAATCTTATTTCGATTGTAAAAGTTAATTTTCATGTAAGTTTCAAAATTGAATCATATTTAAGTCATATCGAGCATATTTACTTTTATTATTATTCTTCTATTAATTTTTTTTTCTGATCTTTTTAAAAATTACATATATATTTATGTATTTTATTATTACATTTTCAACTAATTAATAATTTTATATTTATCGTCATTATCAAATCAATAATTTACTTTTAAGTCTAAATTATAACACCAACATAAAGAGATTACATGCTCTATTGAAATGGCACATTTGGTTTTAAAAAATACAAACATACCCCCTCCCCCCTGAATAAGAGTTTTGCTTGAAAGATTTTTATTTAAAAATATACATTCTTACAAAATCGGGTTAAAGATATAAATTCGTGCTGATTATTATCACGGACCTGGTCAATACCACTTGTCTCATTTAATATACTTTATATATGTGTTGGTAATGAACATATGTTCGCTAAACGATGTCAATTTTTAATTATGTATAAATTTTTATGAAGCGTCTGTTCTGGAGGTTTTACCATATTAATTTAATTTTATTTTTTAAATACAAATTAGTTATTTTCTATTACCTCTTTCAAATTACGATACATGATATATATTTTGTAATTCTTAATAATGAAGGTGAAATCTCAATTTAGTGAACTTAAGAAATATTAACAACATACAGATTCAGAAAATATAAATAAATATTTATCTTTCTAAATAACAAATATTTCTCCAGAATTTAAAACTGTGTTGTGTTTTGCTTTAGTTGTTAAAACTTTCATTTAAGAAACCTATTTTATATTTGGCAAACTTTTTAGTTTAGGATATTTATAAAAGATTATTTTTCGTGCAAATTCTTCACTCCTGTTTAAGCAAGGAAATACTTCTATCCAGATGTCAAGAACGATTATATAATCAGCTGCAAAAGTTCCATAATGCAAATATGTTTAGTTTAGTCAGGTAAGGGTAGAATTTTAACTACAATAAGAACATGAATAGTACTGAGCAACCTCCAATTCCTTTTGATGGATGAAGAATGGATATGTATGCTTACTGGAATGCATGCAATACTTGCAAAGAAAAGTAGTTGAAAGCATGGAACTTAGTTCCATGGTTGAAAGGAGAGAAACGTTTTTCTTCCCAGAATAAGGAGTAAGCTATTTCAAATTTAGCTTTGAGATAACTAAAATAAAAAATTGTCGGCACAATAGAAAAGTAATCGTTAAAGCAGTCGACCAATGATTCTATAAAAGACAAAAGTATTGCTTTTAAAGGATTTCCTTGTTTAGAATTTTTACACAATACTTCGTTGACAATCATAACAAAGAACTCAAATTTTATGTCAAAGTATCCGTACATATAGGCATTTTAAATCTCCTGAAATATTAGTTTTGTTAGCTAAAATGAAGTTATATTTCAATGAAAAATAGTGCATAATGAAATTTCTATGTATTGAATGTTTTCACAGGATTTCAAAACATCGCTAAATGGAGATTTAATTGTAAATTAGTTTTATTTATTACAATAAGAAAAAAATATTTTTGTTACAGACACAAATTTTATTAACAGTATTTTTTTTTTCATATTTAACTAGTTACAGATATAGAGTAGAAATGCCCATACTTTAAAAATTAAGAGCTAAAGAAATATTATTGTCATTTTAAACAGCAGTTTCATGTAGGTAATTGAAAATTAAACGATGTATTTATGTATCTTAGGGTGTTTCTCAAATGATCTGCTCAACAACGTGAAACTTTCTGACACATCTTTTGACTTATTTTTAACCCTCTCACTGACAAGGCCGTGTTAACACGTTCAGCAAAGTGTCTTCCGTAAAAGGCGAGCCCTTCTTAAGTCGTTCTCCTAGAATGGCTTCTATACCGGCGAAGCCGTGATAAGTCGTTTGGAGAAAATACCTCCAATACTGGCGTGCACGTGTGTAAGAAATATGCCTACCCCCTTTCATTAGGCGCCGTATCTTCTCAACAATAGATAATTGCTTCAAACCCCGACCCTACCTCAGGGGGCGAGGGGAAGTTTCCTGTTCCTTTCAAATTGTCCCTACCTTTCGTTTCCGGAGATAGATGACCAAATGGATCAAGAATTTCGACTAGATTTGTAAAAAGGAAAAGTGTATATCATTGGGAAGAAATTGGTTTTTATTTCTGAGTATTGAGTTATATAATAATATTATTCTATTTTGCTATACATAATTACAAGTTTTATTTGTATGAATTTTCATTGCAATAATGAAATCCCAAATATTTAAAAATCGTTTAAAGATGTGATGTGTACGAAATTTTAAAGTTTAAAATTTGCACAATTTTGCTAAAAGGGGAACAAATGGAACCTTTATCCCGGAGCTCGGAAATTGAGTGAATGCCAAATTTTTACTACTAACCACGGTTTTAATAATTTATTTATTCATTTTTTGACCGGCGATCATTTACCCGTGGAATTTCATTTTCTGTTTTCGTCATTTTTTTAAATTTTTTTACAGTCGCAAGACATTATGATTTCTCTAACAAATAAGAGCAATTAACTGTAAAGTTATTTATTAGTTGTTTAAGATTTCTGAATTAAAATTAAACCTTTTAAAGTTGCAAAATAAACGCCAAATATTTATTAAATAGAATTTAATTATGTTTCTGTGCTTTATCAGTTTTGTGACACAATTTTATTACAAAGAGAAGTGGAGGGGGGGGGGATTGAAACTTGCGCTCAGTTTTCTCTTCGCACGGTCCTGCCGATATATACCAGAATTTCTAGCTACTTCATACCTTGTCGAAAAATTATCAAGTAACAGTCATTAAAACAATTTGTAATCTTTGCATAAAAAGAAAACAGAAAAAGTTCTGTGCACCGCATCGATCACTATACAGTTACCAACCTAAATTATGCATCTTCTGTTAAAAATATGCTTCAAATGACAGAAAAATTACTTTGCATCCCACAAATCTTAATTTCATGTTAAATATTAAATTTTACTTAATACTTCAATTTTAAATAGTTCGTATACTATAGTTTTTCTAAGGTGGTTTCTAAGGTAAGTTACGTTACATCTAATAAAAACCTCCCAAAATTCAGGACAACGAGATCGACCGTACAAGCGTACACAAACCTGCCTTACACCATCACATCGGTCAACCAAATTTTCAATTCTTGTAGCAACCCCTGAGCTTCATAAAACTTTGAACAAATTGTAACACATTTCGTAGCTGTCAACAGTACTGGAAAAGTTTTCGTTTCTAAGCACTTGCTCGAATTTTGCAATTTGAAACCGTTAATCAAATAAAGAGAATAATAAAATCAAATAAAGCAGGTCCATAACAAGAAGGGTCAGGAGGTGATTTGCCCTCCCTCCACACTTTCTTACACTCTCCCAGAATTTTAGAACACTAAAGTAAAATAAAATAAAATTTTGAACACCCCCCCCCCTTATTTTCAACTAGAAGCGCCAAACATAGGTAATTAATTTTTTGTTAAATTATGTTTTGAAAGTATGTTATGTTTTATGGTGCTAATGCATCCTAAATACCATATTTATCAAGTAATAAACCTAACATGGCACCACATTCCTTCAAAATGTTTTTCGTTATGAATTGCGTTCCACGTTTTTGCTACAATTTTTATGCGCAGTTTAACTCAGTTTCGTCTATTTCTTACTTAAATATATATATTATTTCTAAAGGCTTATTTCTGTGCATACTGGTGAAAAAGGGTAAAAAAAGAGGGGGGGGGTACAATTATAGGTCTCTGTGAATTTCATTCCCAAGATATTTTTTTACAGGGTAAAATTTTAGTGTGTATTAAATTTAAACTGTTATTTTTTTGTAATGGAATCAAAATAGATCGAGTCAGCTCTCACATGTGTTGGAAGAAAGAATCAATCATTAGCATTCCCAGAAGTTAGGGGGAGAGAGGACAAAACACATTTCCTAACTATTAGGAAGAAGGAAGTCCCGTGTAATGTTTATATCACCTACCAAGAAAAAATAATCAATGTCACCGTCGGCACTTGATCGTACAAGCCAGGCCCCACAAGGCACAAAGGTATATTTTCATTGGAAACCAATATGACTTCAGGCCGTTTGTTCAAAAATTTAACATTTCTTTCAGGACTTGTTTTTTCAGATCTTATCTTCTAATGATTTTTAAGAATTCGAGCTTGACTACATGTAAATTCATTTTGACACTGTGTGTGCCATGTGCCGTGTGTACTCTATTACTATTTACTACTTGTCCTCATTTGTCTCTGAGCAAATATAGTCAAAGTGATACCACTGTGATGTTAAATTTTTTTTTGAGGGACTAGTGTTGAGGCAACTACTCCCCCCCCCCGCTCCCCAACCAAAATATAATAATGTGCAAAAATTTATTTTTCCCAATAGAAATATCCTCTTTCCCTACCCCAGCCAAAATTGAACTCCTGGGCGAGTTTCTGTGGTTAATAATTTAAAAGCCCGTCTCACACTGTACAAATTTGCTGCGAAAAAAATAATAATAAGTTGCATCCTCTTTAGAGGTAAATAAATTCACACCCCCTCCCTTCCTCGAAATGTTAAAAAAAAGGAGGGGGGGTGAGGGGGTGGAAGAGAAATCAATACAATAGGTATTTCTAAAAATGTTCAACATTTTTGGATGTTTGTACTAGTCACCCCCCCCCCCAACCACAAAATAAATTCTGCATACGCCACTAGAATTGTGGCATCAATCAGACAACTCACTGTGTAAATTGCATAAGAAACGCTTTGGCAGGAAAATAGTTTACTTATAATATAATCGAAATTGCCACGCTTTCGTTTTTATACACAATTTCGCATAGATGTATTCTTTTCATTTATCATCCCGCTCTTTTAGATTTTCCCGCTCTTTTATAAATAACTAAATTAACCCTATACCTTTTTTCTATATTTTATACGTGTAAAAGTGGCCTTTTTTCCACCACGTAAGAAATACATGATATTTGAATTCTAAGGTAATTTTTTTTTATTTTATGCTTCCTAAATACGTTTAGGAAATAAATAAGTTTTCCTTAATAAGTTTAATTAGTTCTGTGGCAATTGTAACAAACAGTTGAAGTTCTTGCAATAAAGTGCCCTATTTTACATGCTTTTATAAACTATGATATGTCCGATTGGGGGGGGGGGGCAAATTATTAACATATAAATATAAATATATATGGATTAGAGTTCGTCGGATTATATACGATTTTTTTTTCAACCCATAACCCAATCCGAATCCGACATACTTTCACCCAAAAACTACCCGAACCCGAATGAAGGAAAAGTGCTCCATATTTTAACGCAATTATGTAAAATTAGTATACAATTGTATATCTAAATTTTAAGAGGAAAATGAACATATATAACAATATTTTACCCTACCCTCTGCTCGGTGAGGTCGGGTTGGCCTATTTATTTTCCCTTCGGGTCGGGTTCAGGTAAGGCTCACTTTAATTGTTTCAGATTCGGCTTGGATATTGACACTTGCAGTCCGTGTTCGTGTTGATCCAATTACTCAAAAGAAGCTCCAAAATACTTTCTCAGGTGGAAAACTATATGTTTGAATATAGTAATGAGTACATATTGATTTTTAAAGATAATATTGATACTAGAGATATGACTGAAGACTACCTTTCCAACACGGCATTAAAACATAGGATAATTTTCTTTAATTTCGGGTTCAGGTCGGGTTGAGGTCGACGAAAATTATTTAAAAGTATTCGAGTCTCGTTGCGGGTCAACTAATTTTGTTGGTCCGGTTCGAACGGTTTTCGGGTTGACTTGATATAGAATTGTCGGGTTCGGATTTGACATAAACCGAACTGCGAAGATGTCTAACGCCTATTATGTTATTTAAAATAGGGGATCCAGTCCGAGTTTCTCAGGTTACAGAACATATAGGTTTTTTGGTATATATATATTTATATATTTTTTTAGATTCCTCTCTGACAAATCCAAAGAGCATTTTGTTTAATCAAAAATCGAAATAATGTATTCAAATAAAATTTTGAAACTTATTAAAATGATACTTTCGTATTAGCCGCATGCCAAGTGTAAACATGTGAAGAAATCACCAAAGATTTCTATTCTTTTTCAAAGATTTCGCTTCTTCGACGGACTAATCATTCGTAATCGGGCTGCACACGATAACGATTGATTTAAAAATAGTTCACACTTGAAAGTTTATTTTAAAAGTCGTAAAAACATTCAATAAAATAAAATACAGTTTACAAACAAATTATATTTGAAAGTATATATATATTTTTTCTATTCGGATGCGTAAAAATCGAAATTGTTCGATTTCATATATACATGTGTTTCATTTTATTTTATTTTATTTCACTTTATTTATTTATTTGTTGATGATGTTTTAACTTCGATATGAAAAATTAGCTGGAGAAAAATGCTGCACTATTATACTGTATTAAGTGCAAAAGGATTACTATTCTGTACTATTCTGCAGTAATAGAGTCTGCTCGCTATGAAGATCGATTTCAAAAATTCACGCTTGAAACTTATTTTAAAAGCCACAATAAATGAGATATTTGCGACACAGTTTTCAAACAAATTGCATTTGAGCGTATATTTCTTTTCCGAAACGATGGTGTAAAAATTGAAAATGTGCGATGGTTAGAAATTAAAAAATTTCCAGTAGCGAAAATTACAAAATCTAAAATTAATGGTCATGTATTGTCAACCTCAAAATGACATCAGCGTTACACACGGATATGTTTGTCCTTTATAATATGGATTAGAGATGAAATGTAGGAGTCCAAACGACTTTTATTTGAAGCATAAATTCCTCAGTTTGCCAAAGTATATTGTTCAGAAATGACGTAAAAAAATAGCTCTTTGCAAATTTATTTTTGAAACACTTCACCGGTCACCTAACCTTTATAGGCAGACATATCCAAAAAGGGAAAAAGAATCCCACACAATTTAAAATCCTATCTGAAAGGAAAATCTCCGCTTCGTACTCTTTTTTTTCCACCCAGCAACTTCCCAATAAAAGGTCATTCAACATTACAGATTTTACGTGCACAATTATGCCCTAGACACAACAGTGTGCCAACGACCAAGTATGGAACAGTCTTTTGATTATAAGTCCAATCATCGTGGACCCTATCGTGAACCATCGTGGCCATCGTGGACCCCTGTCCCCTAAAAAAATGCTGACGCATAGAAACTTACAGTCCTGCATTAGGTAAGTGAGTAACCCCATTTCTCTCGAAACGCCGTTCATGTTCGCGTCCGGTTGACTCTGGATTTTTGACGATATATGAGAAAAATCAGTTGACAAATGATTACCAAAAACGCATGAAATGACCAAAAAATTACTTAAATTTGAAATTATTTAAATTTGTTAGAGAAAACGTTTGAAAATTACCACCTAAACGTTTCACCTAACTAAAGTCCTTCCCGAGTAATAAATGAAATTTGCAGCCTCACAAATTTTATTTAAAGTCAACACGCCACCCGACCTAAGCCCAACAAAATACATTTCGTTGCCAAGCAATTCGACCACAACCGAATATATTACAATGTGAACCCGAAATATTTAAATCTAACCCTATCCAAAACCCGCAATTAGAGAAAATTTACCCAAAATTTAATGTAATTATGGAAAAGTATTCATAACTTCAATATAAATTTTATCTTTTAATGTTGAAAAATAAACAAGTAAGGACTCATTAATATAAAGAATATAGAATTTTTCATCTTTAATAGTCCTGCGCTTGTTTGGTTGTACCCGACCCGAATCTGAAAATTCCGCTTATAGGCAACTTCTAACTCAACCCGAACACGACGGAATAAATTCCGTTGACCCAATATCAGACCCAAAACCGACAAAAAAATTCGTCAATCCGAACTCGAAATATTTCAACCCGAATCTAAGGAAATCTCGAATCTGTGTAATGTAATACAATTATGAAAAAAATAATCTTACCTCTAATATCAATTCTATCTTTCTGTAGATAAATAAACATGGAAATTGATTTTTTTTTTTTGGTAAAATTTAGTTAACCCGAAGTATCAAATCTCAACCCGAAACTGATTGGAACCCGAGATAATTAGAGTCAACCCGACCCACATTAAAAAAAAAAAAAAAAAAATAGCTCGAATGAGAATCGCCGACGAGTCGGGATTCGAATAAAACCTGGTTACCAGATTTGATACATGACTCTAATCTAAAAATGTATTCTGAACACTTTTTGTGAAATCAGGGTAACCCAAACCGACGCATAAGAATCAAAATTTAACCCGAAACAAAAACAATTATAATCAACCTGATTTGGAAAGAAAAAATAAGTGTCAACCTACTTGCGGTTTTTTTAAATAAACTAGCCTGGGTATTTTTTTTACACTAATCTACACCCGACTGAGATTGGGTCGTGTGCAGAGAAAACCGGGTTACCCGACCCGATGCAGGTCTCTGCACCCGAGTCAAAGTATATTTCCCGACGATAATTAAATTTTGACTCGACCGGGGAAATTTTCACATACCCTTCTAGCGCCGCCCTTGGTTTCATCTGATTAATAAAGTAAACATATCTTATACAGAAAAAATTAGACAATTATTCATGTATTTTATCTTTTAATGTCGAAAAATAAACAAGTAAGGAGTCATTCATATAAAGAATATAGCATTTTTCATCTGTAATAGAGTCCTGCGTGTGTTTGGTTGTACCCGACCCGAATCCGAAAATTCCGCTTATAGGCAACTTGTAACTCAACCCGAACACGACGGAAATATTTCCGTTGACCCAATATCAGACCCAAAGCCAAAAAAAAAAAAAAAAAATCGTCAATCCGAACTTGAAATATTTCAACTCGAATCTGTGTAATGTAATACAATTACGAAAAAAATAATCTTACCTCTGATATCAATTCTATCTTTATGTAGATAAATAAACATGGAAATTGATTTTTTTTGGTAAAATTTAATTAACCCGAAGTATCAAATCTCAACCCGAAACGGATTGGAACCCGAGAAAATTAGCGTCAACCCAATACCCAACCCACATTTAAAAAAAAAAAAAAAAAAGAAAAAAAAAGAAAAAAAAAAAAAAAAAAAAGTTAGCTCCAATGAGAATCGCCGACGAGTCGGGTTTCAAATAAAACCGGGTTACCAGATTTGATACATGACTCTAATCTGAAAATGTATTCTGAACACTTTTTGTGAAATCAGGGTAACCCAAACCGATGCGTAAGAATCAAAATTTAACCCGAAACAAAAACAATTATAATCAACCTGATTTGGAAAGAAAAAATAAGTGTCAACCTACTTGCGGTTTTTTAATTAATAAACTAGCCTGGGTATTTTTTTACACTAACCTACACCCGACTGAGATCGGGTCGTGTGCAGAGAAAACCGGGTTACCCGACCCGATGCAGGTCTCTGCACCCGAGTCAAAGTATATTTCCCGACGATAATTAAATTTTGACTCAACCGGGGGAAATTTTCACATACCCTTCTAGCGCCGCCCTTGGTTTCATCTGATTAATAAAGTAAACATATCTTATACAGAAAAAATTAGACAATTATTCATGTATTTTATCTTTTAATGTTGAAAAATAAACAAGTAAGGAGTCATTCATACAAAGAATATAGCATTTTTCATCTGTAATAGAGCCATGCGTGTGTTTGATTGCACCCGACCCGAATCCGAAAATTCCGCTTATAGGCAACTTCTAACTCAACCCGAACACGACGGAAATATTTCCGTTGACCCAATATCAGACCCAAAGCCAAAAAAAAAAAAAACCGTCAATCCGAACTTGAAATATTTCAACTCGAATCTGTGTAATGTAATACAATTATGAAAAAAATAATCTTACCTCTGATATCAATTCTATCTTTATGTAGATAAATAAACATGGAAATTGATTGTTTTTTTCGTAAAATTTAATTAACCCGAAGTATCAAATCTCAACCCGAAACGGATTGGAACCCGAGACAATTAGCGTCAACCCAACCCACATTAAAAAAAAAAAAAGAAAAAAAAAAAAAAGAAAGAAAGAAAAGAAAAAAAAAGTTAGCTCCAATGAGAATCGCCGACGAGTCGGGTTTCAAATAAAACCGGGTTACCAGATTTGATACATGACTCTAATCTGAAAATGTATTCTGAACACTTTTTGTGAAATCAGGGTAACCCAAACCGATGCGTAAGAATCAAAATTTAACCCGAAACAAAAACAATTATAATCAACCTGATTTGGAAAGAAAAAATAAGTGTCAACCTACTTGCGGTTTTTTAATTAATAAACTAGCCTGGGTATTTTTTTTACACTAACCTACACCCGACTGAGATCGGGTCGTGTGCAGAGAAAACCGGGTTACCCGACCCGATGCAGGTCTCTGCAGCCGAATCAAAGTATATTTCCCGACGATAATTAAATTTTGACTCGACGGGGTTAAATTTTCACATACCCTTCTAGCGCCGCCCTTGGTTTCATCTGATTAATAAAGTAAACATATCTTATACAGAAAAAATTAGACAACTATTCATGTATTTTGTGATTTATGTATTAATTCATGTATTAATTTTCAACCCATTCACTAATTATATGTAATATTTAAACGTTTTAACAACAGCTTCAAGTCACAGAGAAGAAATTTATTGAAATTTTCTAGAGAAAAACAAAACAATTGAAACGCTGCATACATACAAAAAAATTTAACTAAACACACGTTTATATATATATATATATATATATATATATATATATATATATATATATATATATATATATATTAAATGGTCGTTTTCCAGAAAAAAAATCATTTCCTTGGTTAGCTCAATGTAATGCATTTATTTCAAACACATTATTTGTCAAGTAAGTTAGAATTAGTTATAAGAATTAAACGTTATATACAAATATTTAATAATTCCCTAAATTAAATTTGAAAATTCATTCTGGGTTTTTCATTTTTTTTTAGTAACTATTTAATTGTATTAATTTAAAATGCAGTACACATAATCCTAACAGCAGAATCTCTGTGTCAATCTGCAGTCAACCAAATTTTATATGTGAAAATAAGAAATAATAGTATATGAAATATACTATGATATATACTCAATAATATAAGAACGCCCATGAAATAAGCGAAATTCTCATTTACAAAGAAAATACTATAAAAAATATAATATATAGAATAAATCTAGAGGCTTAAAGTATGTTATAGCAGATTTCTAACGCCCATCATTTTTGTAAGTTGTTAAATTAATCTGCAAGGTCTAAAAAATCATTTGGAAACACTTGATCGGTTTTCCCACAGGATGGGTGAGAGAGACGATTACTTCTAGGAATTTTCTAACTTCCTAGGTCCGACCTTGGTCCGAAACTCAGTCCGAGCACGTCTCTCGTGCAGCCAGGAGTTTCCACACCTGGCGGGCGGACTAGTGACACACCTACTAAGCTTCTCTTACTAATCTCGATCGGGCCCGTCTCTTTGGCGCGCTTAGAGGGAGTTTCCACGTCCTCTAGAGTCCGATAGTGGTGTCTTTAGGTTACTTCCGTTTTTTTTTTGAGTGATATGATATGTGGATGATCTCGTAGTTCTGGAGTTGTCGCTGGGTTACTGTCTAGTTCCGCCTAGATGGGTTCAACCTCGTGACAGACTGCGTAGGGACGACCTATCCGAATCCCGTCTATGGGAAAGAACTGAATTTCCTCGTGGTTCTGGGTCGGAGAGAGGCACCTTTCGCTCTTTTTTAGTGCATAACCATGTGAACCTCACGGCCGATGAAACCAGTAGCTTGTCCTTCCATACATGTCTACGATCGGAAGCCGTGAGAAAGCAAGAGCCGTCGGAGTAACTCGACATATGACCGAGGGACCGTCTCCCCCTATGGGGTTTCGCGAACGAAGTCGTCGGGGGTTCTTCGGCGGTTCGTCAGTTGTCTGTTTCACCCGGAAGTTTCCCATGAATGGGATTACTGGCGCAACGACCTAGAGGTCGACACCTGGTAGAATGACCTGGGGGTCCGCAGTGGGGAGCGGCCTTAGGCCGATCGCAGCGCCGGGCGAGACAAAGCCCTGGTGCGTTATAATCCCTTTAGAGGCTTGGGCGCGATGGTCGTTTACGCGCGTCGGCGACCCCTGTGGGCGTCTGACGGCGCAGGATAGTTTTTTACCTTTTTCCTCAGCATTTAAAAATAAAAAATTTCCGCCAAGCTATTTAAGTAACTCTGATAGTCGTTTAAAAGTACCTCACGACTTAATAAATAAAAGTTTTTGCTTTATATTAATGCTTTACCGTATATACTAGCATATGTGTCGACCCGAATATTCGAGAGACAAAACTTGCGATTTCGTTTGAATACAAGTATTTTCATATAGTAATGCTTGCTTTGTTTAATCGCAACAAATTTCATGAATTCCGTGATTAAATAAAGCAAAGTACGCTCTTCTAAAATATTGGAATTAAAACAGTTGGACATGTTATTTCTTCTTTTCTGCGTCGTCTTTCACGCGAGTATATGTGTATATTTTAACTTTCAAGAATAAGAAACTTAATAAAATTCAACTTAATAAAATGGCACTTTTTAAAATTCCCGTTCTATTATTTTTTGTTCTTGTTGCTATAATTAAACATGCTCTTATTCTGCATCAATGACTGAACTATCACTGTGAGACCCTTACCATTCATTTAATAGTGAAATAGAACAAGGGCGGTAAGGAAAATTGCCACCTATTTTTAGGCAATTCATGTTGAGTCTAAGTGATAGCCACATTGGTCATTAAACTTTAGCAACAATTATTTACATTGATTTAAATAGCAAATATGTTTTAATTTATCTCTAAAAGTTCAGGAATAAATATTGGGAACGATAAGACTATTAATTAATCCAAAATGCTTGAAATTGGTATTTAAATACTGATTTAAATTCCGTAGGAATTTTCCTGTCAAAGAACAACAGCCATTTTATCTCTAGCATAAGGCTATTTAGTTAATTGCATGAGAGAAAAGTTAAACTACGATAAAAGTATAAAAAGTTAACTATATGAGAGGAAAGTTAAAAAGACTGACTGCATCTGGAGTGATTTTCTGCATAATTTTGAGACGGTAAGGAATTTAAAATTCCGTGACATAATTTTAAAAAAATAATAATTTTAAAATTGTGTGCTGCCTGATTTTTGCTATATATTAAAATAAAACAATAGTTCCAGTTTTTTATTTCAAAACGTTCAGTAGAACTACTTTTCTTGAAACAATTTTATCAAGACAACTCTTTGTCCAAGCTTAAAAATCAGCATCAGAAACAAAGGTTGCGGTATGGAATTTAGTGCTACATTTTTAACCACAAAATCGTTTAACACTTACTTATCTCATTAATACTGTTATACAATCATACAATGGCATATTTTATAATATAAGAAATAAAAAGAAAACTAAGAAGATACAGTGGTGGACAAAATTGTGGACATTTTTTGAAAGTTTCATGTTTTTCAACTTTGTGTGCTTGTAGAATATATTAATTTTCACTTAAATACAAACGTTTATGTATCAAATTGAAGATAAGTTAATGTAGAATTTAATAATAAAAACAGTATTAGTAAATCTGTATTACAAAAAAAAGTTATGCAACTAATAGTAAGATCTATCTTAGATTTGCAGTTTTTAAAGTGATACTTACACAATCAATACTTAGTAGAATAACCCTTATTTTTTAAGACAGCTTCACAGCGCCTTTTCATCGAGTGAACGAGTATTTGGAGTTCATCTTTCGTAATCACATGGTGCCAAGAATCAGTTATAGCTTCAATAAGTTGTCTTTTATTGGATGGACGTTTTTTTCGTACAAGAAGTTTCAAACGTCGCCACAAATTTTCAATTGGATTGAGATCAGGGCTGTTTCCTAACCATGGTAATATATCTAAGCCTTTATTTTGAAACCATGGTTTGCATACTTTTGCTGTGCGGCATGGACCTGAATCCTGCTGAAAAATAAATGGTGCGTTGTTGGGGAAGAGATCCCTGATGGTAGGTATCAATTTTGGTTCCAGGACAGTTTCAATGTATTTTTTTGCATTCAGGATGCCATCAATCACTTGAATTCGGCCCACACCATCTGCAGACATACATGCCCAAATCATGACATTTGTTGGGTTTTTTGTAGTTGCTTCAATGCAATCAGGATGAAGTGCTTCTCCTACTCTACATCTCACATATTTTCTACCATCACTACCAAAGAGCGATATTTTACTTTCATCGCTCCAGATTACTTGCTTCCATTGATTTTCTGACCATTTAATGTGTCCTTTTGCCCACTTAACTTGTTTTTCGCGTTGCTTTTGATTGAAATATTGCTTTTTTCCTTGAAATTCTAGCTTGTAGTCCAAATCCTGATAACCTTCTTCTTATTGTTCTTGAACTTACTGCAATACCCGCTGCATTCACTTCACATCTAATGGCATCTTATGATATTTTTCTATCTTGAAGGCATAGCCGTTTAATTTTTCTATCGGCAGTAGCACTTGTGCATTTTTTTCGGCCTGATTTGGCCTTATTTTCCACTGATTTCGTTTTTTCATAACTTAAACAAAACTTTCGTATACCAGAACTAGTCACTGAACCACCAACTTGTCTTGCAATTTCAGCATAAGAGAGGCCATTTTCTCTCAATATGACAATTCGGCTTCTTTTTGTAGATGTCCAATTAGTTCTTCTTGCTGATGTCATTGTTTAAAATTAGTTTAATTAAAAAAATGACACTAAATATTCAAATACAGCAATACTCTATTTAATTGTACTAGTATGCATCATTCTGCAAAATATTTCCACAGCAATAACTCTTTTACCATCCAAATAACCTAAACTATAGTTACAGACATTTGATTGGTCCTCAGAACAGTGTTTGTGATTGGCTAGTACGCTTTTGTTACAAAACACGTCCTTATTAAAAACGATTTATGTTCGTTCTACTAAAATGAACAGAACTTTTTTTGTAATACAGATATTGTAATACTGTTTTTATTATTAAATTCTATATATGATATATAAACGTTTGTATTTAAGTGAAAATTAATATATTCTACAAGCACACAAAGTTGAAAAACATGAAACTTTCAAAAAATGTCTTAACTTTTGGCCACCACTGTATGTACTAAAATAAAAATTATTATTAAGGGAATTAAAAGTCAAACTTACGGGAAAATCGGTCATATACGGTAAATATAAAAAATTATTTACATAAAAACATGATTTAAATCTGAGTTTAAAACCAAAAAGTGGTTCAATAAATTGTAGCCTTTATAAAGTGAATATAAATAGTAAACGGGAAATAAATTATTGACTTGTGGAATTCCGCACTATAAATTTTATCTTACTTTTGAATTGTACGGAAAAATTCAGGAGATGCAAAAAATGACATTGCATTCTTGAAAATAATGATCTTATTAGTTCTTTTAACGTGTTTTTAACATATTGTATTTGTAATTTTTTAATGAATAATCATCATCTATTAACCATTAATCATCAGTATCTATTTTCAGTTATATCTTCTATAGTAATATATATTTTTTAATATTTCAGAGCTGTATGTAAAAAAATCAATCCCCTTAAGACGGACGTCATTTAACAACATTTTAATTTTTAATACCAAATTCCGTATAGTATACAAATATATTCTGTAACTAAAAAATAAAATCATACGCACATTGTATGCAATGTGCACGTGACACCTGTTCTGGAGGTGTTAAGAGTAAATTATAAAATGTGACAATAAATGCTACAGATCGTATTGAAGTTAAAATGCTGCACAGTATTTTATATTCAGGATCGTATTTATTACGTGCAGCATATGTATTTTGCTGTCAGTATTTTTGAATAGTAATTTTTAAAGTTTTTAATAGGATAATTCCGTGATTAAGTAAGGCGAAATATAATATTTTTAAGTTTTGGTAATAAAATGCACATGTTTCATATGTACGTAATGTGGTCTAGAATATAGGAAAAAAAGCTTTGTATTGAGTAGATTTTTTGTATGACATCCTATAAAGAAGTTTAATCTTGCTGTGTATCTACGCTATGATTAATACTCTACTAACAATATTAACTCATACCCAAAATCTTTATTTGAAATTACACACTAGTAGATTTGAATTTGAGATGCTCGACGTACATAGCATACGTCCTATGCATGTTGGAGATCCGAGCGAACTGGACACTAGCGTCTAGCCCCTGCACTTTGGGTATGATTTCAAAAAACGGGTCACTCTGCGCGCATGCGTGCTTATCTGATACTTTAAAATTTTGTTCTAAGCCATTTCAAAATGAGTGCGTATAGCTCTGTGGTATGTCATTTCTCTTCGTTTTGTGGTCTTGAGTTCGAATCCCAGCGGCGAAAAGTTTTATTTTTCAGTATTTATTTGAGTTATAAAAAATAATTTGAATAAAAAAAAATGTAAAGTTTCCATTTTTCAACATATAAGCGATGGAAAGTTTGAAACAAAATGGAAATAAATATGAAATTTGGTTATAAATGAATTTCGTACATTCTAGAGAATGCTGTACAGCGAGTTTCATGCGTCCAGTGATGTTTTTTTTCGGTTAATGTACGCGAAGCGTACATACACAAGTTATTGACCGCGGCGTGAATGAATTTCGTGCATTCTAGAGATTGCTGCAAAGCGAGTTTCGTGTGTCCAGTGATTTTTTTTTATGTTAAAAATTGTTTTTTGGATGTTAAAAATTATTTTAAAACGCTATAAAATCGTTAAAAATTCTTTAAAATTGAAAAATCCGGAGGAAAAAAAAATGTATTTTAGTAAAAGTCTGAAATTGAATTTCTTTAAGAATGTTAAAAAAACTAAAAATAATGAAAATTGTGAAAGAAAATATTTAGTTATATTACGCTAAATGTTTTAAATCAAAATCTTATTACCAATTTAAAAAAAAAACTGCCGCCGTTTCCACTCTCTCGCAGCAGATCACGGCGCGCATGCGCGCAGAACGATCCGTTTTTTGAAATCGTACCCAAAGTGCAGGGGCTAGACGCTTGTAATTGGACTGCGATTCACAGCGCTCTGCTAGGTCAGAGCTCGGGAGGGTTGCACGGAGAAAACCGTTGCCTTTGGTTTGCTTGCAGGAGATCCAGAATTGATGCGGCAGACAAACACTTGGCTCATGTAGCCACAATCTGATAACAAAATAAGGTAGTTAAATATATTACAATATATTAGGACAAGCCTCAGGGTTGTAATTGTTTTATCCGTCACTATTTCCAAACCATAATTTTCGTAAAAATTTCTGTTGCAAATGTTGTAGGAATCTACAACGAAGACTATTGTTTCACAGTAGTCATGGACACAAATGCAACGGCTGTGAGTCCTGTGTTAGGACTGTAGAAAAAGAAAACATTTTCTGAAATATCATATATACAAAATTATGTATATTTTGAAACAAACAAATGTTTTCTTTAACGGAATTTCCACCAGAGCTTCTATAACGAAGAGGCAAATTTCTACAAGCATTTCTGAATACAATGTTTAGCTTTTTCATGATTTAAATTCTGTGTTTATAAAAGGTTACGAATACTATTAAGAGATAGTGGTGGACGTTTGGCACTACTATAATCAGACAATGGTTCCCACGCTCATTTCATTTGCAATGAATTTACATGTACAGTATCAGAATAGTAATCTTCGTCTTATTTAAAAATAAAATATTATAAAATTAAATAATGAGAAGATTAATATTGAGAAATAGTAGCAGTAAATATTTCATAGTGACATTCGCTGCTCTGACTATAAATTCACGCACGTAGGAATTTTTACTTTTCGTAAAGTAACAGAATGTATGTACCGTAATTTCCGGTGTATATGCCGCGGGTAACATAAGTCTGTTTCAAACTAGAATTATTTTTAAAGAAATAAATTCAAATAAGTGCCAAGATGCAACACGTTACATTTCATTTCAAACAATTTCTGGACCGAAACACATTTATTTGAGCCGCGGCTTATACGCCGGAAATACGGTAACTGAGCGAATCTTCCCTTCTGGACTCGAAAATTTTCCTTCTTGTGAGAGGACGCAGTGAAATTGGAGTATTCCTTTGTAATTTTCAAATTTTTGATACACATTCTACGGCGCTGTTTCTTATAAAATGGGAAAATTCTGATCATCGAATAAGTTTTGCTTTGGAGATTCAGTTCAGTAATCAAATGAAATTAAATGTAAATCGCAACATATCATATCCGTTAGTGCGAGTCAGCCAATTACTTTGTCCAAGAAACGATATCGTAAAGTGCGAGTGATGTATTTCTCTTAGTAAGCATTAAAATCTTCGATTTATTACAATAAGGTATATCGTGATGTCCACCAGGCTTCCATTAAATGAGAATTTCCAAACTTCAGTTATTATTATTATTATTTTTTTTTTTTTTTGCAAAATAAAATTGGAGCGAGTATCACCTGCATAGCCGAATTACCTCCATTGTTACTAGTAAAGTGGGTTATTCAAAAAGTGGTTGACTTTGCAATAATTTCAACTGGCGAATTAGAAGTCAACTTTTACTTCTTTCAAAGGTCAGAACAAATGTCATTTCCTTCTTTTATTTATTTATTTATTTATTTTTTTGTTATTTATTCTGTTAATGAATTTTTAATGTTATTTATTTTTAATCTCGTGTGCTCAATTTAGCAGTTCAGCGCGACACTTCTGCACTATAAAGTACATACAAAAGTAAAAATATTGGCAATATTGATTAAAGTAAGGTTTATTTCATTTAATGCAATGGTAATAAATGATTTGGATATATTTTATACAGTAATTTTAAGGGATTATTTCACTTTATCGTATATTCAGGATCAAGAGAAAATTGTAACAATCCTTCTTTGAAATAATAAAAATAATTTAAACAATTTGTTAAAATATATCTTAAATGAGTCAAATTTATTACTTTTTTAAAAATGCCAACAATAAAAATAAAGTCGACAGAAATTTGAAATAAAAATCAGAAATTAGTATCTTAGGTGGCACTTTGCTGTTAAAAAGATCTTGCTAGCTTCCACCGTTCGTGTTTCGGTTTCAAATTTTTCTCTATTATTAACAATTATTTTTAAAAACATTTATATTCTATGAACAACATTTGTACTTTTTTTAATGAATTGAAAGAATAATTAGGACCTTTAACTACACAAATTTTAAAGAAAAACATAAAGAAAGAAGATCACTTTTTTAAAATAAGAAACTCCATTTTTTTTTTTTGACGCAAAAATGCTTTTCAATATAAACATTATTAAGCTGTCTTGAATATAGAGAATAAAGAAATTATAAACAATACACTTTTTTTCAATTAGCATTTTTAATTGTTCATTTACTAAAATTGAAACATTATACAAAAAGCTGTTTTTATTAAGTGTTTTTTATAATAGGAGCTCGTGTCGGTGACTTTCCATTCAAAATAATTATGTATTGTTATAGTTTTAAGAAAATAATTTTAATTTTTTAATATGAAGGTAACTGTTTTATGTATCTAATTGAATAGGCCAGTGTTGAAAGTATTGCTTCAAAGTTAACACTACAACAACCGGAAGTTTTACTCAAGTTTTGTAAAAATATTTTACACCATACATTTTATTTAAATATATTTAACTTATTTATTTAAATTATTTTTGTCTGCCAAGCATTTAATCCGTTAAAATGCGGTGGTATTTTTTTACGCCTCTTAATTGTCATCCCGAAATGCCACAACGGCACGAGCATATTGTAATAAAAAAATTTAATTTATAATGTATGTGAAAAAATAAATATACTGATTTTCAAATAAATTTGCTCGCAAATTCTTGGGTTATTCAATCGTTTCAACAACAAAAGTACAGGGTGAGTTTTTTAGTGTGGAACAAAGAAAACACGCAATTTATGATGAATTTTTATTTGCGTCATTAGAACAGTCACAAATGTTTTTAAAAATGTCTCCCAGCACGAAGCTAGGTCACTTTACCCGGGGATAATTTCCGTTTATTCTGCATCCGTATGTCATATTGCACACAAAATAGTGCTCTTACTCGGTACCTGTACATCTGTAAATTCATCAGAAAGCCTGTTTTCCATGTTTCGGTAAGATTTAGACGCAAAGTAATACTCAGCAATAAAGACAAGTTGTACGCATTCCAAAAACATGGATACTAACTACATGCTACATAACACACAGACCTACAGCCAATAAGAACAACACACATCAGACATGCGTATCCATTTCCAGTGTAACTCACCCCAGCATTTGAAAATTCTCTCTTGCATGATTTGAATGTGAAGCATTTTTAAATCGAGGTTTGGAGCCTTAACCCCCCCCCCCCCGGATAATTTTGCCCCTGAAAGAGTTATCTTATTTAGAAATTTCTGGTTCTAATCGACACTTATTCGTTCTGTCGGAGTCAAATTGACTCGCACTGGACATTCTTGTGTTAAGGGTGCTTGTTTCTTTTCTTTGAATTTTATGAGTGAGGGAAAAATACTCAAAAATTTCGCCACAAATTACTATGTGAATGATACAAAATATAATAGTTTTATTTTGTTGTTATTTTGTAGTTTATAAAATTACTCAAATACATTTGAGCAGGCATATAGTAGGTTACAAATTTAATTAGAAAGACATCAGACATGATTCAACAAAATAGACTTTAGCTGATTGCTGCAACCGCATGCAAGTGCGATGAAAGAAAATGTTATAAAAAGATGTTGGGCGACATTTTTCATGTAGAAAAATAAAAATCATTATATAGGTTTTTAAAATTGGGATAGCAATAAAAAAGTTAATTTTATAAAATATATGCTACAGGTTATTTTTGAAATGTGTTTTGAATAAAATATCTTGCTCTGCTAAGTTGCGATACATAGTATTCATGGATCTTCATCTTTACTTTGTTAAAAGATTTCATGTGATAGGTGGAAAGTCTTCGCAACTTGGCTCTTTTAATCTCACTGCATCCAAAACCATATCTAAAACGGTGCATAAAACAATTAAAAAGTACCATTTTACCGTTTTGTGTTTTCTGCACTTGATTGATTTCTGAAAATGATAATATTACACATGCATAATGATGTATTTAATAGGGTGCAGAGAATTCTACTCTAACAGCTACACTAGTGACCACAATTCCTCTCTCACTCCCTACCAAGTGAACAATTCCATTTATTTTGCAGGTGGGGAAAGAAAGAATACATTTTGTTTAACATGCAAAGTGTTGTTGCCTTTTGCTTAAAATTTTGTTACAAGGTAGTCTTGTTTGAGTGCGTAGTAGTTCAGTGGTATGTAGTTTGTCTCCTGTTCTTTAGTCCGGGTTTGGAACAAAGTGGCAGAACAATTTTTTTTTCCAAAAATTTAAATAAGTTATAAAAAATAATTTAAAACCATGTTAATTTATATATTGGAAATTTTTAACACACACTATAGTGATCGAAATTCATATTTTTAGGGGTACAATACAACGGTTTAACTGAAATCACCGATTATTTGTTTTAATTTCGTGGGGGAAAGTCGCTATACAGAATTTCATTTTCTTTTAATACAACGACATAAATATATCCACGGATTTCTGGTTGTGGTAGTGTGGGAGGGAGGGTTTTGTGGGTGCAAACCTCTCACACACACGTTAAAGAGATAGTGAATATAACAAATTACATACATTTTATATGGACGTTAAAAAAATGTTATAATAATTTGAAAAATTTACACATAGATTTTTTTAAAAGGAAATCATTTCATATAAAATAACGTAGTTTTTCAATCTTAACGATATTTTTCCATACACCTCTTATTTTGATTTTTTTCTTACATTAATGTTCAAAATTTGTTTAAAGCTTTGTAAATCACAAGACAGCCGATTATGGAATTATCAGCTTACTTACGAAACACGCTCATTGAATTAGCATGTCCTAACTCAGAAATATAGCGTTCTCTATCTCTGCTCCGTTTCTTGAAATGCAAAATAAATGGAATGGTCTACATGGTAAGGATGGGAAATGGAACTGAAAGATTAGTAAAAACTACGCATAAAAAATTGAAAAAAAAAACGAAAAATCATACACTAAGAGTAAATTATGAAACACTTTCTAAAATTTTAGAAACATTTTAAAGGAAATTCACGTTTTTCATACAATAAAATATCTAAATAACCAATTTAAAAAAACACTTAACTCAACCGTTGGAACCGGTTATGAAAGTGAAAGAACCCTTATATAAAAAAACGGAACCAATATCGAAAAAGTAAAAACTAACAACGTTAGAGATCGACGTCAGCTATCTTATGCAAAAAAATCATTTAAAAATATTAAATTGCGAGCGAGAAATGAAGAACCTTCCCATATACTTAAAATTAGCTTGGGCGTTTTATTCGCATGACTGATGTAGGCTCTTAAGAGCGTACGCTAGTCACACGAAAAAACACTCCAGCTAATGTTAAGTCTATGGGAAGGTTATCGCGGTTATGAGAAGTCGATCTCTAACGTTGTTAGTTTTTACTTTTTCGATTTTGGTTACGGTTTTTTTATAATCGGACATTTTCAATTTTGGAACCGGTTGGAACCAGTTCTGAAAGTAAAATTACCCTTATATAAAAAAAACTGGAACCAAAATCGAAAAAGTAAAAACTAACAACATTAGAGATCGACCTCAGCTATCCTATGCAGGAAAAATCATTTAAAAATATTAAAATGCGAGCGAGAAATCGCGCGATAACCTTCCCATAGACTTAACATTAGCTGGAGCGTTTTTTCGCGTGACTGATATAGACTCTTAATGGCAAAATCGTCACAAATGACAAATGTTTCACAAATTGGTCATAATGTGACTTAAAAACAGTCGCTTTCGTCACAGATTCGTCACAAAGTTAATGGCAAGATCGTCACAAATGACACACTCTTCACAAATTTTTCACACCGTGACTTCGCAAAGTGGTCACAATGTGTCGTCACAAGAGCTCTAAAACGGCCATAACGACTTCACATTCAGTTCACCGTGACTTCACATCGAAATCACATGACGTCACCATGCCTTACGGGAAACCGAATTCGAGCTCAAGAAAAAATAAATAAATAAGCCCAGTCGGTCGAATCATGAAGAATCTCATTAAAATCTGGTTATCCGGCCTAATTCAGGATCCTAAACCAAACTCGACCATCAGTAAAAAATAAATAAAAGTTCAGGCCGACCTGACTGTTTTTCTCCCACAGTCGGGTTCCTCACCGAACGGCGGTTTTTTAATCCAAAACAAACCTTTAAAAATAAAGGCAACACCTAATATTTTGAGTTGGAGTCTGGTAAAACATAGTCACCTGATCGGATTTTACTGAGTTAAGTGTTTTTTTAAGTTGCTTATTTAGATATCATTTTATTGTATGAAAAACGTTAATTTCCTTTAAAATGTTTTCTAAAATTTTAGAAAGTGTTTCATAATTTACTCTTGGTGTATGATTTTTTGTTTTTTTTTTTAAATTTTTTATGCGTAGTTTTTACTAACATTTCAGTTCTACTCCCCATCCTTACCAAGTAGACCATTCCATTTATTTTGCATTTCAAGAAACGGAGCAGAGATAGAGAACGCTTTTTTTTAATGGATTTTACTGTTTCTTTTCCGTAAATTCTAACAATAAAGTTGTTAATATTTCATGCATATCAAATAAAACATTGTTGAAATTTTTAGAATATATATAAAAATCATGTTAAAGGGCAATAATGGCAAAAAGCAAAACTTGTATCACATAATAAATGGAAAAGATAATCCTAAAAAAATAAAAAGTTAGCGGGCGTGAAACAGTATTTTTTTCTTCAATCATTCCTTTTTTCTACATTAATTTTCTGTAAAACAAAAGCATCTTGTAAAAAATACATTTTTACGAAAAATGAAGACAGGAATAATTATTTATGTCATGTGTTTGCATACATTTTGTATATTTCATTTTATGTTCGGAAAATGTTAAATTTATTTAAAATGTATGAAACAAGAAGCAAAATTTATATTTGAAGAGCTACTTAAACTACTTACACACTCATAGGAAAAAATATATTATTGAAAGTATACAAATTTATTTATCATAATAAAACGTCTGTTTATAAGAAACTCCTCCCCCCTCCCCACCACCGCCACACACACAAACAAACAAATCTTTGCTTACCCCATCCGTATATTATTATTTTCTGCCGTTTCCTAGGTTAAGGCTAATTTAAAAATAATAAAACTAGTTGGTCCAACCCGTCCTCCTCGGCTTATAGAATATAGCAGGTTTTTTTTTCTTTTCTTTTTTTGAAAACTTTAATCGATTTATAGATTTTATACACTGATACATTTTTTTAGATTGTAAACTAACAATATCAAAAATGATTTTCATATTAAAAATATGAATTATGTATTCAAATAAAGTTTTGAAATTCATTAGCAATACTTCGTATTAGTCGCATGCTAGGAGTTAAAAGTGGAAGATATCGCCAAAGATTTCGCTACCTACATCAGTTTTTAGGTGCGTTCGTAATTATATAAATACGTAGCACCTATAGTCGTCGTTTGGTCCGTCCGTCTGTCCGTCCGTCTGTCTGTCTGTCCGTCCGTCTGTCTGTCTGTCCGCATATAACAACGCAAAAACTACCCAACCAAATGGTTTGCAATTTAAAATATATTATCTTTGCAGAATTTTGTCGAGACATTTCAAATTTTATTAAAATCGAATCAAAACTTTAGGAGATATTAATAAAAATATTTATTAAGAAATTAGATTTTTTTTTTTAAATCGGTGCTTTTTTGTTAGAGGAGCTTCCGATGGATGTTAAATCGTCAAGCGACCGAGAAACTTATTTTATTACAGAAATTAATCTGCAGACGATATAATTCATTTCGCAGAATTAAAAATCATCAAGATCTGAATATTTATATAACTAGCTGATACATATATATCTGAATATTTATATAACTAGTTAAGATATTTGTATGAACAGTGTCATAAAATATATACTTAACTAGCTGTTTAACCCGTTCTACGCACGGGATATCATGAATTTAATTCTAAAACGTGCGTACGAACGCACCTCGTTTGTAACGTTTGACGTACAATTTCCAACTTGTTTTAATTATTATTCTAATAACTTTAGAGGTTTAAGCGTGTGCATTGATTACATGTCTATTAAATTTGTGTTTAAAAAAAATATGAATTTTTTAAATGCAATTTTTAATTTCGTTGCTGAATATTAGTCATATACAAATGCTGAATTATGCGCGATTATTATTTTAACAATCATTATATATATTGTTTGAAATGGAAACGCTTAATCTGTTGCAATCGGCCTACACGCAACAGATGGATATTACAAAATTATGCTTAAAAATTATTTTTAAAACCATAAAGAATAGCCCGGCATCGATTTGTATCGGTTTTGAAACAAGTTGCATTTCAAAGAATTTCTTTCCTATTCTACGTTTAAGAATTGAAATTGTGAAACATTTAAATTAAAGAAATCGCAATAAAAGATAAATTTATTATTTAGGTGTTGCCACCGTCAATATGACATCTTTGTTACTCTCGGATATGTTTTGCTCTATAATATAGATTGCTGTTCTTGGTTTTAAAAAAGTTGTTAATTTTTCATATAATATTGAAAGCAAACGAAAAACTTCCTTCTTTTCAAGAAATAAAAATGTTCCTGGAGTACAAGCAGAACTGTGTGTTTATTATAATTTATAATCGCATATGGTCGAAATTTATTTATTTATAAAGCATGTTTCTATAGGTCGGTAAATAAATCAACTATATATATAAAACGCAAACGGAAATTTCGTTCCGTTCCTTTATAACTCGAGTTCTGCTGAATGGAATTTGATGGAACTTGCACTGATGGATAGATAATTTTTCAGGGAATGTTTTAGTATATAACACATAGTTCTACGTATATTAGTTATAAAATTATGATGGAAAGTTCTGTTATTTTGGACGATAAGGTTACCATAGGTGATTTCTTTGGCGACCATTATCGTTGGCGAAAGAATTGAAACGGCTATATCAGAAAATAGTGCAAACACATAGAAAACTAAAAGAAAAATTCTGTTATTAATTTTATTTAAAATCCACCGCAAAAAAAGAAAAAAAACTGTTTTAATGAGGCATAATATTTAATTTAAACCCCAAAGGAATGTTTGCAATGCTTAAAAATATTTGCGATGCATGAGATTGCAATTCAGATTAAGTCAATATTTGGCGATTTATCGTTTGCGTCAGGTTAACAAAGATGCATCTGATAATTTTTAATAAAATATGAGTAATTTTTTTTTCTTTTTTTCTTTCGTTTATTTTTTTATATAACTCCCCTATCATGTGTCTTACAGTAGGAACTAGCAGATGTAATTGAAAAAATGACTGCATTTATGAGTTACATGTTATTTATTTACGGTTTTGATTTTACTTTTGTCGCCAAGCAATGTGATTTTAAGCCAATAATCCATAAGCGTGACATCAGCTTGAGCGGTATTAGCAATAATAGTGTTTTTCTGTGTATACAAGATCCTTTTTGGAGTAAATTTTTATATTCAAATGCAAATTATATAAATAGCAGTTATTGTTATGAATATGGGATCAAATATTTAAATTTTAGTGAATGTCTGCCATTCAAACACATATTGTAAAATAATTAAATTTTAGACATTTAAAAATTTATTACGGAAACATGCCAGTTTGTTTTCACCAAACATGTTATTTTTATAGCCTCGAAATCAGACCAGCGAATATTGTCTATTCTTTTATTTTTATTTTATTATTTTTTAATATATCGCGAATTTCACTTATAGAAATATTCACTGTTTCAAATGTTAGGAACCAAAGAATATTCTAAAGGAGATGTGTGCATTTATGCGTTATTACTATCACAAAAAGCTACATTTTGCAATAAAAATTGTTTGCTGAAATAAATTTTCGATGCTCTTTTTGATTCGTCATTTCTTTTTAGTTTTTTCTGCATATCTTCCCTTCTTTCAGGAAGGTTTTTAAAAGACATTGGACTAATTGTCCGTATTCCGGTCACCTGCCAGTTGGCAGTTTTACTATATTGTTAGATGTTTCGTTTACGTTTGAAGGTTACTCTGGACGACGATTCAGATTACAGAAGATTAGACCGACTTTTGAAATTAGCGATTGCTAAATTTATGGGTTTTTTTCATTATGAAGCAAAGTTTTACCAAAAAAAGCAATGCTTCAAATGTACGGTTGGTTGATTTTATACCGATTATCTACACGAAGAATATAGACCCTGCGGGGAGTGCCCTCCGTGGGGGTCTTTCTAAGGGATCCTAACCCGTATTTACGGCAAGGTTCGAAGAAAACCACGGAAAACTCCGAACGGTTAGGTCAACGAGCGCGACAAAGGTTTGAACCCAGCACTTCCCGTATGCCAGCTTTGAGAGCAGAACATCTCAGCCACTGTTTTGGCGCTTTCAATGTACGGAAAAATTTTGTAATGTCAATGGTGGCGAATGGAATAAATAATATTTGTCAATTTATCCTTTCAGGCTGGATAAGAAAAAAAACGAGTACTTCAAATTCTGATTAGATAATTTTTCGATCATTATAAAGCTTTTTTGACCTACACACAGCCCTTGGAGCTAAACATAGTGAGAAATGAATTTATTTCTGCGTGTTATTATGCTCTTTAGAGAAATGCAAAAAAATCTTCGTTTTAAGTATTCACCAAAAATAATATTACTAAACATTTTGCATAACTAACTTTATCATTGTCAATTTTATTTAAGGTATAGAATTTTGTTAATGAAAGATCTATAGCTGAATTAACAGTAATTTGACATTATTTAATGGGACATAGCTTGGCGCGTAAATAACATCGTTTTGTAACTAACTCTGGTACATTAGTAACCATATCGTTTCAAGCACTTCTAATGTTTGACGTCAAACTTGAATATCGGCAAGATTGTGGAAGATTAGGAAGATTTTATTGGATACAAACTAGAGGTTTATTCTTTGACCAGAGTTAATCATTGGGGGTTTTTTCAGATTAACGGTTAGATGAATGCAACTGGTCTAAAAAATGGAAAGACAGTGAAAATGGCGTCATTTTAATTTTATTCATATTGAGCTTTAAAAATTCACTTTTTTATGTTTCACCATTTTTTTTTAAATATGAAAGTTAAACACTGTTCTTTATGTGCAAACAATTTATTACAATTTTCACTGTATTTACTCTGCTGGAATCGAAATATGAAAAACCGTAGTAGGCTTTCCAGAAGAGGACGTATATTGCGAAATATAACGTAACAGAGAGTAAGATTGTACTTACGTTACCAGAATCTCACATGGAGACAAGAAAGAGGGATGGAGTTCAAGAACTTACAGACGAAAATGAATCACCCGAACATTATTTAAGTTCAATGGTCAATCTATTCAATCATTATAATGCTTTCTCTTTTAGTAGTATGTTGACTAGAGAACATGTTAGTTCCTGTTGTCATAATCTCATAATGGCCTCATTTCCCTACCAAACTCTACTATAAATGATCAACTAAATGAGTTGCTTCTTTTAGCCCAAATTTTGTCTAATTTATGATATAATATAACGCAATGTCGTTCACATCGTTTACAGCAATATTGAAGGAAAATCCAGGTGAACGTCCCTATTGCTTTAAAATACGTGCTCAAATCCATTGATATAATTCGTTTGATTCAAGGTTCGTTTGAAAATATTTACTAAGGTAGCATCTGTAGGTGAAGATCCACATTCCTTTAAAATAAATTTTCGTTTGATTTAAGAAATTTCGTTTATAAAGCCATTTCGTTTGATTTAAGGTACATTTAGAAAAATGGCCCAGCGCAGCGGGCGTAGCATCCTAGTAAATGAATGTATGTTAATTTTCAAGCGACCCAAAAATCAGTCAGAGTCAGACTCTCCAAGTTCATTAAGACAGCCTTGATTAAAATATTTCTCCTCACTTTCAAATGTTTTTTAAAATTCACCTTTTAGTCAAAATGCGACTTCACAACATGGTGATCTTTTGATCAATATGTGATATGACGTACGTGAGTTGCAGTGACGTCACAAATATTTAAAAATTTGTCAGCAGCATATTTATTACATTGAATAACAAATTTCGTGGTGGTCCTGCAATTTTTTTAAAGCTTCTAAGCAATTCACATTTTAGTCATAATGTGACGTTACTGAGTGGTGGTATTTTGGTCACCGACGTCACTGTGACCATGCTTGCTATACGAGTAGCATTGGCGTTTCTGCCATACCATTGGACAAGTGAAAATATTTTTTAATTCTTTCAAAAAGGAAACAGGGTTTTTTTTATAATATAAAAAAAATAAAAGTGGAAAATTTTAGATACACTGAAGATTCACATTCGATATAAAATAACACTGCCTATCTAAGTTGTGTGGAACTGCTTTTTTCTTTTCTCAGAAACAGATAAATGTATGTACTTAATATATTTGTCGTCATATGGAACTACTCTATTAGTGTATGACTATACTGGTTGGCAAAAAAATAATCCTTCCTGCAAAAAAAGTGGGTGAATATTATGAATTTGACATTTCTGATTCTAAATATATCATCAAATTTCATTCATCATGTACCGCTTTAAGAGAAATATAGTTTTAAAATTACAATGTCAAATAAAAAGTTACAGCATTCATCAACCATACTACAAAACAATAAAAATCTGAAAAATGATTTATTTCCATTACCTTAATTAAAAAATGAAAAAAAGTCTAACATGAGAAAGTTATTTCATTAACATTTTTTCTCGATTGTTTTTTTTTTCTTTGTGTGTGTGTGTCCTGTATAAGTTTCCAACAGGTATCTGCTAACATATTTTTTTCCCATTTGTCGCTGCATCTCATTTCCATTTCAGCTTCATCATTCTGGAACATTTTAAAATGTTCATCAGAAAAATCTCCCATATTATCCGGAAAAATGTGCAATTGAGAACGTAAAAAATGCAGATTTAGAGACATACTGTGCCCCAATGCTGAATGTAGAGAGTATACACTCCACAATTTCTTTATAATTTGAGACTTTGTCTGGCAAACAAATTTTACATACTTTTACAAAAGTGCTTTTCGTGCTACTTACTCGACAGAATTGAGTTTATTTTTTGAAGAAAAATCTTTCAAAATTTCTTCTATTTGAGGTCCCCACAAAAAATACTGCATTTTGACCTAGTTCATTACTGGAAATTTATATATAAAATATTTATATTTTTCTCCCGTTTTTATTTATCGCTGTAACAAATTGGTTTTAAGTCCACGATTGAAATTAAGTTTAAATAAACATATTTTTGTCAAATATATATAATTCAATTGAGAAACATATTTCGTGCCCGGAGAGTATTTTCTTCTCGCAGTTGCCATAAACGTATTCATTCAGATGTACATCTCTTGCTCGAATGCCCCATTCATATAAAAATAAACGAGTTTATGAAACCTTGTTACTTACGCAGTTAGCAATGTTAATTAGTTATTTAGTTAATACATTATACAATAGACTGTGTGCACCTCTCAACAGTGAAGCTATGAAAATTCCCTCAGTGAGTAAAATATGGAGTGTTATTTGAGAAAAAATATTGGCTTATTCAGTTCGTTGAATTGCAGAAGACTTTTTTTCACACTCTTTTGAAAAATATTTCTACAAAGTACAGGAAATTGCCAAAATAAAGTAGCACGCGCTTAACGCTAATGTTTTAGCAAGGGAAAAATATTTTAATTTTAAAGACGCCCCCCCCCCCCACGAAGAAAATTGGTACGTGATGGAGCAATTTGATTGCCATACATGAACATTGTAATAATAAATCTGTCAGAAACAATCATTTTTACAGGTGGAATTTTGATGCCGACCAGTGTTATCTGTCATGGGATTTTCAAATGGTTCCCAGAAATAAATGTCAGCTCAAAGATATAAATTAACACTAGTCACAATACGAAACAAAACTATAAGCTAATACTTTGTTAACAAAATGATGAGACAGTAGATCGATAATTATTTTTTAAAGTTTTTCTTTTAAATTTCAACTTAATAGGAATTTTAAATATTATATATATATATATATATATATATAAATTTTAAGGTAAATTTATAAAATAGAAGTATCAAATTATAAATCTTTTTTTTATGATTAAAAAACATTTGGAAGAAAAAATATTTTACAGGAATTAATACTCAAATTTTTCAGTAGAGAAAACCACAATGTAATCATCTAACCCGTTTAATAGTTTACTTAAAAGAAGAAAGAATAATAAACTTTCACAAGCGCAAAATACCATTATTTATTAAAAGTATTTTGAAGCTTAATAACAGAGGCTACAGTTAAGGATATTACACAAGAAAATGAAATAGGCTTAAAAAAGAGCAAAACATATCTTTAATTAAGGACATTTCTTTTTCAGTTAAGTCATTGTATTAAATAAACATGCAACATTAAGATAATTTTCTAGTACAATAGTAAGCAAATTAGGCCAGTGTCAAAATTTGAATTGTTGGCGGAATGTAAATGAATAATTAAATCAAAAGTTAATAGGAACTGGGTAAAAAAATATATATATATATTACTCTATTTTTAATTTCAAATATAGCTAAAGATATGATATAATGCAGTCAAAACTCGATATCTCGAATTTGAAGGGAGCTACAAAATTGCGATATCGAACATTTTAATCATATTATTAACATTGTTAGCATTTTAAGCAATTTATAGAGTAACCAGGAGCATGCAACTACCTCAAGTACATAAGAATAATACAATCTAGTTATCGCTTGTGAAAAATATCTACTTACGAAGAAAAAATCTGATACAAATTGGTACACATTTGGTATAATGCATATACAGTCGAACATAGTTATCTCTATTTTAAACAGAGTTATAAATATATTTTAGAAGATATCGAAAAATAAATTAAATTTTAATCAGGTTAATAACTGATTTATCATTTTAAATAAATTATAGAGTAGCCTGGAACATGCATTTGTCTATAGAGAACAGATCAATAATAAGATCTAGTTGTCAACTGTGAAAATATCCACTTGAACTATGAGAAAAAAAATCTAATACAAACTGGTACAGGTTTTTCTCATTTTTTGGATTCAATAAGTGTTTCCAAACGTGATACAGCTTTAAATATTTCATGTACAATGCCGGCCCTATATATCATGTACTATGCCGGTTCAAAATATCTGCACACAATGCACATTGTCATTTTATATATATGTATAACATTATCAGTTATAAATCTGAAATGTTTAGCTTCGTCCTCACATTAGTAGTCTGATAACGTAGACGTAACTCTTATTTTAGATATAATATCTATGTCCTCCTAATTACCACATACTGTAACATTATTGAACACAGCAAAAAAATCCTCACACGTTTGTAGAAATGGTTCATGAAATTGATCTAAAAAAGGCTGGTAAGGTTAGAATTTCATAAAAATATTTTGAACTCTAGGAAAAATTAAAATAATTAAAATTCTTATTGGAAAAAAATATATCAAATATCGAGCGTTAAGGAGAAATTAAGTTAAAATAGTTTTTTCAATATTAATGGAGTAGCAAATGCAAAAGCAAAAATTTTCGAGGTATCAAAAAGCTCGTTATATCGAATATCGATTTAGAAGTTTGACTGTACAAAATTTGTAAAAAATATGAAGTAATTAGGTACTAATAAGATTAAAAATATATTTCTTCAAAATATTATGTTATTCTTTAACACAAAGAATTCCATGAATGACTTTTTTTATGTAACAATATATTGCGTAAGGTTCAACAGGATGGTTGACAGATTATTACAAGTTGTCTTTTTTTGTAGATTTAATAAAACCTGATTAAAATTTTCACACAAACATAGTAAAATATACTGCTTAACTTTTTACTGCAACTCATTTAAAAAAATGAATAACTTAAATGAAATGAATCAAGTATCTTCATTTCCAAAACAACAGTTAACAAAAAGCACAACTTAACAATATTACTTAAAATCAATTGGTAAACACATAAGCATTGTAAAACAAACTATTTCTGAATTATAGAATTTTGGTTTAGCTCTCAATAATAAACAATTCTATTAATTTATTTTTAATAAACTTTCTAAAAAGGACATATGGGAAAAGAATAGGCAATTCCATGCAAATATATAAAACAAACATTCATAAAAGAAAATTCAACAATTTAAAAGTTACACTATGTATTTGCATATCAGAACATATTAGTACACAAAGTGATAATTTAATATCATCATTGCACAATTAGTTTATACAAAACATCTAAAAACAGAAATTTCAAAACTGATATTAGTAATTATGGTAACAATTAAAATAAAAATAGTCACATTTTTTTTTGTTTTTTATGTATTTTTATAAACAAATATTAATACTATATACAATAATATAGCATATTAATATGTATTTTCGTAAAAAGTTAATAAAGCTAATTTAAAAATTAAAATTAAAAATTATTTTTTTTAAAAAGAAGTTACTCAAAATTGTTTATTAAAAAAAAAAAACTTTTTTTTTAAGTAAAATATTCATAATTTAAAAGTTTTTGTTAAAAGGTAATTGATAAATGTTCTTTCTCATCCCATATATAGGTTGATGATTCATTGAAGTGATGTTTCTATAGCCAGTTTTTTTTTTGGTTGGTTCACAGAAGCAGCGGCTTGTCTGGGAGTTCACAATCACTTTAGCGCCAGTATTTTCATACGGTAAATTTCTTCTTTAATCGTAGAACTTTCCACGATTATAAAAGGTTAATTTTAGAATAAGAAAATTCCAGTAATAAAGTAATTAGAAACCTCTGACGATCCACTACTGGTTCATATTTAAAAATATAACTCATGTAATCTCGAAAAATGCATATTAATTTTTTTTTACCCCAGATTTTTTATTATTAAAACATTGTCAATGAATCCATTTACTGGAAGTTATGATATATATCATAACATCTTTTAAAAATCCCAATGGTACTCGGTGTCTTTCTTATAGAAATAGTGACAGCCTATTGCGAACATTTATGGTAAATAAATGGCAAAATATTTTTGAATATTTTTATAAGTATTTTAAGTAATAACATACTAAACACATTGGTTATATTTTGACTCTGAACAGAGAAAGGCAACTTTACATTTCTTACCATTGAATAAAGGAATGATTATGTTTGACACATCTCTTTCTATACTAATTTTACAGTTAACATGAAACAATAAATCTACAATAAGGTACAGTAAAAGATATTTCATTCTAAAAGTACTTTTATTTCAGAAAACTTTTCAATATGTTGATATTTAATTTGTGTATATAATGCAGTATTATTTAATTACAAATACAATTTTTAAAATCTTTATAAAATGTTTTATTACACTTTTAAAAATGCCAGCTAGCATACTTAAAATTTTTAAATTTTAAAAGAAAGACATCAAAAGCAATATTATATATTTTCCGCTTCATAAAAAGTTGGCTTAGTTTTTGAATCAATTTTATACTACTATAAAATACGGATTAAAATAAATAATAATGCAAAACAAAATAATTATAATATCTAATGATTAATTATAATAATTAATATTTTTAATGAAACTTTTTTTTTAAATTATTTTAGTGAAAATATTTTAAGTGAAAATTCAATTGAATATGAATGTAAATTTAGTTCACATGAACTGAAGATTTAACGTCAGTTATTAACAAACATTCAGACATAAAGTGACAGTGATTTCTTGCTCAATATCAACAGACATCGAAAAAGTGCAATTATCATGGCACGCATCATCTACCATTTCGTCTGTTATGTAGACATTTGGTCAAGTTTCAATTTGTAAGATGGGTTTTCGATTGTTATGAAAGATTATAGCTGCGCGTAAAACTCTTAAAGCATTCAGTACACTGGAAACGTTTTTTCACCTGAAACAGTAAAATATCATGAAATGAATAAATAGTGGCGCAAATAGTTGAAAACAATAAAACTTGTATAAATTAAGAGTAGAAATGTTGCCTATTTGAGAATTTTGAAGAAATACAGAGAGGGGTGGAGGCATTTGTTTCCCCCAGTAAACACTATTTTTTAAGATTTGAAATAAAAAATAAATTAATAGATTATAATATACAAACTTATATGAATCTAAAAAGACAAAAATCAGCAGATTTTATTTCAGAAATCAAGAGTAAATGGATTATTTTTGAAATATATACATTTTAATCACAGTTTTAATTTAAAACAATGCTTGGATATATTTGAAGATTAAAAAGATGTAAATCACTTAAATAATAAAACAAATATATATACTTCATAGAAATAAAAGAAAATCTAAGCATATATTTATTACATTTTAATAAAATTTTTAATTAACTACGTATAATACGAGAGATTTCTTTTACCATAAACAAGCATAAAACTATAGTGCAAGCCTTAAATAAGTCTTATTGTAGACAGATGATTTATAATTAAAACAGGCTCATATAAAAGTAAAAAGGATTTTAAGTTTTATACTTTATATAATGAGCGAAAGTTTTCATATAAAATACCATTCATCATCAAACAAACTAACGGAAAAGTATACCTCTAATGCAGATTCATTTCTCAATCACAGTACATTTCAGGGTAAAATAACAGAAACTGAAAAATATGTAATAAAGCAACATGAATATGATAAAAAGAGGCAGTGTGTGAATCTGGAGACATTTAAAATCTGATTATATTACAGTAGACTCCCAATATTCAGACACACTCGTTTAACAGACATCTCTCATATTCTCCATCATACATAAATTAGGATGGTTTGTTGCTGATTGTAAAGTTACCGACGAAAATATATTTTTTATTTAAATAGTTTTACAAATTTTAATATGGGAAAAACGCTCATAAATGATTCAAATACTATATAAATATTTTCAGTACACTAAATTTTATTAAATAAATGATGCACTATTTTGTCAAAATAATAACTTAAAATAGATAAAAAAAATTTCAGTTATGAGGAATTTTTATTTTTTAAAACAAATAGTTCCTGAATATTCGAATTCCCTTTGGACACAAAAATGTTCTACGATAAGGATAAGTTTCAAAATATTGTTACAAGCAATTAACAATTAAAGAAATACGAAAAATACATCGATTACTTTTAACCATATAAATTGTCTAATTATTACTTCTATTGCAAAAAATAAAAAGATACGTTATTACATAAGTTTTTCATTAAATTAACCTTAATTTTGCCATAATTAAAATCTACATATGCTTAACTGATTATGTCACAATTTCGATGTCTGACATACCCCTGATTCTCTAAGTTTCAGGTAATGAGATGTCTACTAAATTAATATTATCATTATAATAGTGAATTACAGAGAAGTAAGTTCTCACAAAAGTGCAGTGTTTTGAGGTATCGCACTCTTTCCCAAAAGATTCGAAATATACTACACTTAACTCATAAATCAAACTTGTATGGAAATTTATTGAAAGTTAATCCGTACACAATTCCGTACAATATCTCTAATATGAAATCCAAAGAATAGGGAAAAATTGAATTATCCAGAAAACACAATTTTATAGAAACGGAGAAGAAAAGCAATGTGAATAAATACAGTTAACATGTACTCGTCATTTTCTATAAAATTGTCATGTTATAAGTAGGATATCAAGTATGAAACAAGAACAATTCCTCAAAAATAATATTAGTTACCAGTAAACAACGGCCACTGACTCGTGAATACTAGGTCTAAAAAAATACTTAGGAAAAATGGCGGCAGATTTAAGTGGATTTTTTCAGCTTTAGTACGGCCATTTGAATTTAAATACCAGTATTTTATAAAGTATTCTTTGAATTCTTCTGAGATTAAATAAAGCAACGAATACTTTTAGATATTACTTGTATTAAATTCCAGACAACTTACAGTTAAAAATCCGCCTATGATGGCGCCATTTTTATATCAGGGTGAAGGCCTATCTTTCAGTGCCATACGATAAAGAGAGTAAGTACCTAACATACTATTATCACATATAGAGAAATTTCCTTCATGATTAATAATATTAATTGCACATTCACAATTAAAGGAGTTCGTGATTATTGTTTACTTTTGATTATTCTTATATATCCAAAAAATTGTTAATTTCACTCCAGTGCAGTAAAGATTTCTATTACCATTCTTATAAATTTCTTGTGAGTAATAAAGCAATTTGGCCGCACCTATGAATGAATGGACAATCACATGTTATTAAACAGCGTGTGAAAGCTATAAACAAAATAAAATATTTTCCTCTTCAGTTATTTCTTCTGAATAAATGAGGAAAAAAAAAATATGAAGTTGGAGGGTTTTGATAGCTTTTTTATTTCAGTTTTCACAAAAGTATTCGAAAACAATTCTACCTATATTGAATTAATTGTTTACATATGTTTAGAAATTAATTACCCAAATGAATCTACTGAAAAGTCAAATTAGATATTAATTTTTGATATTGTTTTCTATTCGACTTCTTTGAGGAATGAACTGCTATCAGAATTAATAAATTCTGAATAAAAGAAAATCAGCTGCATATATTTAGAATAGTACGACAAGAGAAATCTGAATAAAAGCCTTAAAGTTTATACCAAATTTTCAGCTTACTATTAATTTAGTTTGTTTCTTATACCTACAAATTCATAATTTCATTTTCCAAAATAACAATTGTATGTTTTAAATAAATATGAAGATATAATAAAACGTTCAGAAACTGTTTACATTTTCCTGGATGCTTTGATTCAAAGAACTGAAAATAAAGTGTCAAAATTAGGTATTACCATTATAAAAGTGAAACGTTTACAATTTTTGGTATGTAGACGACTTTGATATCGGTTAAAAGAGAAATACATACCAGTGTGTAACTTTCGATGTTTCTTTAAATCATAAGAACGAAAAAATCCATTTCCACAGCTGCAAACGAAACGTTTATCACCAGTATGTCGTCGAATATGAGTTTTCAGATTGACTTTGCTAGTATACACTTTAGTGCAACCAGGAATTTTACATTTGTGTAGTTTCTTTTTGGATTCAGAATTTCTAAAAGAGATTGAAAATATGTTTCAAATTTAAGTATTTTACGATAGTAATATTACATACATGCAAACATGGCTTTTAAAACATTAATAGGCCAGTGGTTCCCAAACTTTCATGCTTGACGTACCCCGAGAATTACTTGTGCCTGCCATATCTCCTATTTATTTTTTACTTGTGACAGTCATAAATAGAAACAAAAATACTAACAAATTGATTCATATAAACATTCTCTTATTTACATTTAATGTAGCTTTACATGTAGTAAATTTTTAAATTTGATAGTTACATTTGTTTACACTTGACCATTTGTTGAAATTCTTTTGTTAATTTTCTAAGAAATCTCCTATTTATTTTTTAATTGTGACAGCCATAAATAGAAACAGAAATACTAACAAATTGATTCAAATAAATATACTTTGACATATAATGTAGATTTAGTTCTAGCAAATTTTTTAATGTTGCGGTTGCATTTATTGACACTTGACGATTTGCTGAAATTCCTTTGTTAATTTGTTAAGATACAATCATAATTTATATTCAAGATCTTGCCACATTGTCTTATATTTTGACCAGGCAATCAGATGAGAATATTTTCCCCGGCAAATTTATTTTCACCGCGCTGTATGTTGGTGTATTACACCAACAGGTTGAGCACCTCCTTTCCCCTGTTTGCATGACCCCAAAGTGTACGCTTACCGTAATTTAAAGAACGCTGATATAGGCAACCATTGGATATTTTAAACGATTGCCTAATGCTTACAAAGTTAAAGCAAGACTACTTTTGACAAAAGTATATTTTAGAGAACAACGTTTCTTTGCTATTGGAAAGAGACAATTAAGAGGGAGAATCTCTTTTCAATTTCAGTAAAACTATTTGCTATATAATTAATTTCAAAATAAAATAAAGAATGTCTATAGATAAAGAGTTATCATTTAACCTTAACATATAAATAAATTAAAAAATTAACGGTACTGTCAAAATGTATTCAAGATAATTAAAACAAGTGCAAAAAATATTTATGTTAGTCACACTGAAATTTAAATTTACTTTATGCAGATAATTAATTATATAGTAGAAATAATATATTTTTAAGCACAAGATTTTCCAATTGTGAAAAGTGTTCATCATTCCCAATATATGAATATATATATTTATTAAAAAAAGTAATTACATTTCATTTTAAAGGTTGATATCACAGTTTAAAACAGCAGCGGGAAATAAATGCTGAACTTGAATTAAACAGATACTGACATTAAGATTTATAACTGATTTCGGAAAACAAAAACATTGTTTGGATAGCATTAAGATCTTTAATAAATATAAATAAATTGCAATATATACATATTTTTAATTTTTAGGAAAGTGAAAATACACCACACATTTGAAAGTAAGTTTTTACATAACTACATCCACAATGATCCGCAATGTTGGGAAGATGTCTTAATTGAAAAAAATATATATAAAAAATTATACTACTGTCATAGATATATGTTTTTGAATGGCATTATGTATGTTTAATTATTTTTCTAAAGACCACTTTCAGAAATGATTAATGGTTATTTTTGGTAAATTAATAAATTTAAATATTCTAAAAGAAAATAGACTAAAAATGAATGAGATAATTGGAAAAAAATAATAGCGGTAAAAAATATTTTAACTAACATTACAGTTTCAAATATAAAATGCAACAAATAATTCACCTTTCATAAGGAGGGTTGGGGCACTTTTCAGAGTTAGATCCAGTGCAATATATCCTTTGTATTTCCAAAGGGACAGTGTTTTCAGAATTTTCTGATTCGGATTTTATCCATGTAGCAGTTGTTAAAGTGGCAACAGTAGCTAGATCAGGCGTGCATGATTCAGTAACTCTAGATTGCTGGTTAGGAGTGTTCAGTGTACCAGGATTTTTAGCAGTTGCTACAACTTTCCGTTTATTAGGATCATAAGGATCTTGCTGTAGTTGCTGGGCTGAAGAGTATAAAATTAAATAAAATTGCACATACGTAACTAATTAATTTAATTAAACTAGTCGACATTCAAAATGTTTTCATTTCTCTCAATCCATTCCTAATATAATAATACCAAGCTAGCATGAAATATATAAAGCAAGCTAGTATGAAATATTTGAAGAAATGTATTGTATAAATAATGAGGGAAGGAATGGTTATTGAAGTATTCCTATTACCACCTTTTTTTCAATAATATGAACATTTGAAAGTAAACTCAGCTGTACAAGCTCGAACTGTTCCATAAGCACAGAGGCAGGGGAGACCTGGGAAAGATTGACACCCTGAACAATACGTAAGCTTTGAATTATGAAGGAGCGTTGTGTTCCAAGTGATGTTGGCGTCGTCACGTTGCGGAAGTCGTAGAAACTTGTGTCGAGTGAGTTTGTTGTCAAGCAGACAAGTTTTGATGTGCTATGAAAACTTTTATTTTATTATTATGATGTAAATTTATGAATTCTACGCAAAGTAAGATAATTGTTTAGAAAAATCAAAATGAGAGCTGAAATAATTAAGTCTTTAGTAAGTTTGGTATTAAACGAACATAATTGTGTAATCTTTGTTGGTTGTTATCATTGAATATGTTAGGATTGCGGCCATTTTATATGTTGTGTTCTGCATCCAGTGTAATATCCACATATCTTTATGGGGAAATGCAGACATGGGTTCGATGTCCGTATACTTAGAATTTATGTTTTTAATCGCCTAAGTATTGATTATTTTTTAGATGCTTTCTTTTAGATTACTTGTTTCTGTTAGATTAGATTAAAATCATTTTTCATTTTTTAAGCAAATACCTCCTGCATATTCTAATTCCATTTGGCAACAAAAAAGTTTTAAAATAAGGAAGATTTTTAAAATATTGCTACAAGCAATTCATAATTGAAGAAAAATTGCAACAACGAATTTTCACGATATAAATTGCATAATATTTACTTATTGTACCTTTTTAAAATTTTTGTAATATATGTCTAATATGAATTACAAAGAATAGGAAAAAATTTAATTATGCAGAAAACACAAAGTTTAAAGAAACCGAGAAGCAAAGCAATACGAATAAATAAAGTTAACATTCAGTCATCAATTTCTATAAAATTGTCATGTTATAAGAAGGATTATCATGTATTAAACAAGAACAATTCCTCAAAAATAATTTTAGTTACCAACAAACAGCGACCACCGCCTCGTGAATATTTCGTCTATGTTCTAACACAATAATGGCGGCAGATTTAAGAAGATTTGTTTTCACTTTCGTACGGTCCCTTGAAGTTAAATGCCGGTATTTTACAAAATATTCTTTGAATTCTTCTGAGATTAAATAAAGCGACGATTACTTTTAAATATAACTTGTATTAAAATTAAAGGGAACCTAAAAACACTGACAAAAATCCGCCTACGACGGCCACCATTTTTACATCAGGGCGTAGGACTGTAATCACGGCCTAACTCGATTTTCTCCTTCCCTTTATACGGCCGTAACAAAAAGTCATTTTCCCTTTGTTCAAGAGGAATAAGAGTTTCTCCCCGGAAGAACGTAGGGGGCGCTATTACTTACCATTACTAATGGAGAATTTCCTTATCTTTGCGTTTCGTTCGTCAAAACTATTTATGAATTGATATATCCAAGACTAATAAAAAATCCTTTAGTGGAATGTGACTTAAACGAGCATAAAATAAATATATGCTCATTAATATGTGCAAAATTCTTGCCCATCATTTAAAAAAATATGGCAAGGTATTTTACAAATGAAACCAATTTATCTGCATGTAAGAACTCTTTATCAAGAAAAATTTTTAAGTTTACTTAATTTTAATTTTATAATATTTAATGTATATTTCACTGTAAAAATTATCAATGTTTAAAGTCTAATCAAGAAATAGAATCTGCATATACCTATAGATACATATATATATATATACAAGTAGGGTGGATTTATGAATTAATATTTTAAAAATCTGAAAAAATATTCTGTAATTTCTGTAACCACACACTATTCTAAAATTTCCACAAAAACTATTCTCTCATAAATGGAGTACATAATGTTACAGCAAAAAAAAAACTTGTTCATTCTCTAAAATAATAAAACCTGTAAAAATTATTATGAATTTGTTAAATAATCCATGTTTTGAGAAAAAAAAAAGCGATGTGAGTTGATTGCCGGATATTGGCGAAATATGTTTTCTTATTCTGTTGATATTATGAAACATGAAAGTATATTTTTATTTTTATATACATACTTTTATACCATGACTTTCCAGAACTAGAATATAATATTTAATTTTATATGTAATTCTATTATATTTCTATATGCTTATATATTTCAGATCAGTACCTATAATGGTTAAATTTATTAAAAATTGTTTTGAATGTACACATATATACATATATTTTAAATAATTCAGAATAAAAATAATCCATGTTTTGAGAAAAAAAAATTTCGATATGAGTTCATTGCCGGATATTGGCGATGTTTCTTAATTTTCTTACTATTGTGAAACTAGTAAATATTTTTTTAATTTTTTGCTGTGTATTTTACGCTCAGAATTATCAATGTTTCAAGTAATCCAGAATTTTAATGAATTGAAATTTACTTATAATGTTTGTTTTATATTTTGTAGTAGGATGTTATTTAAACTATTTTTAATTGCCTAAAGCATTGTATTTAGTTATTTTATCTCTAAATCTTTTAGTTTTTCCTGTTTGTCCTGTTTGTTTTGTTTAGTTTTTTCCTTTTAGTTTTTCCTGTTTGTAGTAAAGAAAACGCCGAAGTAAAAGATAGATATGTTACATATAATGCTTATATATTTCAGATCAGTACCTATAATGATTAAATTTATTGAAAATTGTTTTGAATATACATATATATATATACATATTTTAAATAATTAAGAATCGTGTAAAAATAATCCATGTTTTGAGAAAAAAAATCGATATGAGTTCATTGCCGGATATTGGCAAACTTGCTTAATTTTCTTACTACTATTATGAAACTAGTAATTATTTTTTAAATTTTTTATTGTGCATTTTACGCTCAGAATTATCAATGTTTCAAGTAATCAAGAATTTAAAATGTATATAAATATAGAAATTTACTTATAATGTTTGTTTTGCATTTTATAGTAGCGTGTTATTTAAACTATTTTTAATTGCTGAAAGCATTGTATTTATTTATCTCTAAATCTTTTAGTTTTTCCTGTTTGTAGTAAAGAAAATGCCGAAACAAAAGATACATATGTTATATATACCTTTTATAATGAATATATTGCAAAGATTCTTGTATTTTTATGTATAGAAGTAACATTTACTAAGCATTATTTATGGTAAGTATATCGCGCAATCTACCGGCGAAGCAGCCTTTTAACGATTCCGAAACTAAGGGGTGATTGTGAAGGCCGTATGAGGGGAGGAAAAATCGAGTTTGGCCGTGCTGTAATAAAGTAAATCAGAGAGTGTTTCATGGCCGCATATACGAATGAATGGACAATCACATGTTATTAAAGTGGATGTGAAAGCTATAAACAAAATAAAATGTTTTCCTCCCCAGTGATTTCCTCTGAATGGATGAGGAAGAAAAAATAAAGTTTTGACTGCTTATTATTTCAGTTTTCAAAAAAGAATTGGGAAACAATTTTACCTATATTGAATTAATTATTTTCATAAGTTTAGAAACTAATTACACAAATGAATGGACTGAAATGTCATATAAGATATTTGACATTATTTTCTATTCGACTTTTTTGAGGGATGGACTCCTATTCGAATTAATCGAATCTGAATAAAACAAAACCAACTGCATATATTTATAAATGTACGACGAGAGAAATCTGAATAAGTTCCTAAATTTTATACAAAAATTTCAGCTTACTATTAATTTAGTTTGTCTCTTTCTTATACTTACATTTTCATAATCTAAATTTCATTAATAACAATTGTATTTTTTTTTTATAAATATGAAGAGATCTTTGATAACGGGGAAAACAGAAATACATACCAGCATGTTTTCTTCGATGTCTCTTTAAATGATAAAAACGAAAAAATCCCTTTCCACAGCTGCAAACGAAATGTTTTTCACCAGTATGTCGTTGAATATGAGCTTTCAGATTGACTCTGTTAGTGAACACTTTAGCGCAACCAGGAGTATTACATATGTGTAGTTTCTTTTTGGATTTAGAATGTCTAAAATAGATTGAAAATATGTTTCAAATTTAAGTGTTTTACGATAATAATATTACATACATACAAACATGGCTATTTTAAAGCATAAATAGGCCCTAAGAATTCGTCGTACCCCAAGAATTACATGTGCCTGGCATATCTCCTATCTATTTTTCACTTCTGACAACCATAAATAGTAACAAAAATACTGACAAATTGATTCATATAAATATACTTTTATTTACATTTAATGTAGCTTTACATGTAGCAAATTTTAAAAATTGATAGTTACATTTGTTTACAATTGACTATTTGTTGAAATTCCGTTGTGAATTTGTTAAGATACAATCATAAGTTATATTCAAGATCTTGTCCCATTGTCATATTTTTTAGCAGGCAATCAGATGAGAATCTTTTCCTCGACACATTTATCTGCAACGTGTTGTATGTTGTTTTATTACACAAACTGATTGAGCACCTCCTTGCAGCTGTTTGCATGAACCGAAAGAGTATGCGTACCACACTTTAAAGAACCTCGTTTTAGGTAACCTTTGGTTATTTTAAACTATTATGTAATACTTACAAATTAAAAGTAAGACTAGTTTTAACAAAAGTATATTTTCGAGAACAGTTTTTTTTTGTATTTAGAAAGATACGCCATTAAGAGCGAGGGCCTCCTGTCAAGTTCTCTGAAATTGATAGTTTATTTTAAAATAAAATATATAGCTAAATTAAGAAATTACATAGATAAATAGTTTGCATTTAACTTTTATTATTTTATATTCTTAGATTTAATAAATGATGGTACTAAGAAAATAATAAAAATAAAACTAGTGCAAAAAATTATTCCTGTTAGCCACACTGAAATTTTAATTTACTTTAGACCAAAATCTAATTCTACAGCAAATATAAAATTTTATTTATTGTCTCTTATTTAATAATTCAAAATCAATGCCGTAAGTAGCTGTGCGTATGCTGGTATATAACATGGAACTTGAGTTCTGGAGCAAAAAATTCTGTGACATTGTCTTGTCTAAATAATCAGTTGTTGCATGTGTGGGAGTCTATATGAATTCTTTTGAATATGCATCATAACATCTTATTAAACATTGATTACTAAAATCTTTCAATTTTATCTAATAGAGTGTAGTTTGTTCATTATTATTATGAGAAAATAATAAATATTTCTTTGATTTTTTTTGTCTGCCAGAACCAGTAATAACGAACTGCGACTGCTTTTATCCGTATGATTTAATGTGCTGATCCTGATATGGGATCTGGGACGTATTTAAAATATCGAGAAATATATATTTTTTTTTAATTCCACTGATGTGTTCAAGTCATCACAAATTTAAAAGCCCTAGAGGATAATGATCTGTGCGTAGGAAAGAAATGTGTTTCGGAAAGAAATGTGCATCGAGGAGATATGTGATTGTGGATCAAGGAGATCTGTATGGTGTGAGAGAAGATAAATTTAACATTGAATAGAATGTGGAAGATGTAGAATGTAAAAGAAATGAGCGCCCAGATGAATTTATGAGGAAGCCTTACTAATAAAACCGTGCTCGGACTTAAGCACCACTTGGTTTTGGGTACCTCCAGCGCCGCACAACAATTGAGGTCGGCACTCGACTACTTCAGCTTCAGAGGATGACGTGGTGGTTGAAGGGCCATGCGGCCCATACGCCCGAAAGCCGGTAACTATAGCACCCCTGCCGCTGGTACGGTGCAGATAGTTGCTGCAGGCCGCATTTCCGACTCGACCCCTTAAGTGGGGAAAATAACCGGAAGTCAGACCAGTAATAATAAACAGCGACTGTTTCTTTTACGTATGGTATAATATGCTGACCCTGATATAGGCTGCGGGATGTATTTAAAACATCGAGAAATATATATTTTTTAATTCGACTGGAGTTTTCAAGTCATCACACACATATACACCTTATATATATACACACACAAAGGGCGTTCCATAAAAACACAGTAATATCATAAAAAATACAAAAATATATTTACATGAAAAAATAAATTATTCTTTCGCAAAATAACTTCCCTCCGATGATGCAATGGTCCCATCGTTCAACCCACTTTTCCAAACAAGTAGAGAAGCTTTTTTCTTTACGTTGCTTTAAAGAACCCTGCACTGCTGAAATAAATTCCGAATTGGACTTGGTACGTTGATCAAAATGATGCAATCAAGTTTCATCACCTGTTATTACAGTCTTTAGGAAATTCAGATCATTTTGACGCATCTGCTTCCATTCACAACATTTGTGAATTCTTGTTTGCGTTTGTTTTTTAGTAACGTGATAAGGGACCCATCTGGAACAAACATTGCGAAGCTGTAAATTGTTGCGTAGAATGCGAAATATCAACGTGTTTGAAATGTTTTGCCGCTATCTCCTCACATAGTTATTCGCCGATTTTCTTGCAATATTACCCACACAGTGTTAACATTTCCATCATTCACAACACTTTCTGGTAGGCCAGGCTTAGGAGCCAGTTCTACAGACAAATGTCCTTTTTTTAAAAAAACACCATGCAATCTAAAAATTGTAGACTCACCAAAACATTTGTTTTTGTAAGCTTTTTTCATGAACTTAACTGTTTCTGGAACTTTACTGCCCAAACGATAGCACAGTTTTATAGTACAACGCATTTCTATTTTTAACTCTGAATCACTCACCTCCATTTCTGTAGGGTAAATAAAAACAGTTTTTTAAACAAGCACGAAACTAAGAAAATAAAATCGTCAGCTTAGTCTAGAATATTTATAAACGTACAGTTAACAGTTCGCAAAAATCGCCTGCAGTTTTATTTTTCAGTTTTGCGGTGCTGCCATTACGTAAAAAATAACTCTCAGTTATTATGGAATTCCCATTGTATATATATATGTGTATATCAATAAAATTATACTAGTGCCATGCGAATTAATTTTAAAATAACATTTTTTTTATATTTAAATTTCTTTTAAAAAATTGCTTTTTTTTCAAATGGTTAATGGTTATTTTAAGCAAACTAATAAATTTCAGCATTCTAAAATGAAATGAAACTGAAAAAAAAAATTGTAAAATTAACAAGACGATTTCAAAATGGAAAAAAAATTTTCAACTAATATTAAAGTATCAAGTAAACTATGCAACAAATAATCTTTCATCAGATTCTATGAAGTTAGCACAGGCGGAAGTTTACCTTTGCATTTTCCAAGGAGCATTTAACTCAGAATTTGATGATTGTGATTTTGTCGATGTAGCAGATTTTGCAGTGGCTGCAATAGCTGGAGTAGGGGTGCCAGATTTAGTAACATGAAAATGCTGGTTAGGAGTGCACACTGTTGCAGGATTGCTAGCAGTTGCTACAAATTGCCATTTATTAGGATCATTCACATCTTGCTGTAGCTGATGGGCTGAAACGTATTATATAAATTTAAGTATAACTCCATACTATAGGTAAACAACGAATTTCATCAGACTAGTTTCATTAAGAAAGTTAAATTTCAATTAAACTACTTTTAATACAATAAAGCAAATAAAAATAAAATGTTTGAACATATTTATTCTATACTGAATTAGGGCAAGGATGCCTATTGAAGCACATCAGCACATTTCAATGAATAAGATAAATTTTTGAAAATAACCATCAGGTGTACTGTGGTACTTACACCCTTGCGTCTTTAGCAATGACATAATATATAGTGTGAAAAAACACTCATTAGCCTTTTTCCACCACTCCCTCAAGACATCCAGCACGACCCTACAGGTGTAACTTTTTTCAATAAACATCAAACTAAGTTTTGAATACATACAATAGCTGTCACGATGTTTCAAAATGAAAATACATTTGAAGATCTAAGTGTAAGCCGATGTTAACAAATACTACATTTCCAAAGCTTTGAAGCTTTACATTTAATGGATAATTACTATCAAACTTTCATTTTATTTATTTATCTTCTTCTTGGTAGCATATAGGTATAATTTGTCAACAGGTGGCACTCTCCCCAGAAAATATAAATATGATTAACACTAAATTTTATATTTAAAAATATTAAATTTAACTTGCATTAAATTTAATTTAATTTAATTAAAAAATAAAATTTTAAATATCTCTCATACCATCAAGACCAATTAGCATTTCAGTACTTAAGCTTTACCATATAACAGGCTACCCCATAATATCTGCATCCGTAAATTAAAATAATTTTTGAGTAACATCTTATTCCCCTAACCAGATACTAAAACATACTTAACTCGAATTCGCTGACAGTAATTAAAGTCATTTGAAAGAAAGAGAGAAATTGAATTATGTACATCTCTGAAGATAGACAAAGGTAATTTTTTGAATTGAAATTTTAATTTTTTTAAACTTAATATTTATTTGTATTTATTGTATAATTCAAATATTATCATTTTATATTTAAAACAGATATACACAAAGAAAGCTTGAATGAACATAATACTAACAGAATCAAAATATACATACGTTTTATGCAAGTCTCTGGATGAATTTTCGAATTTAACCTTGAAATCCATATACTTGGCCATGGATAAATACGCATATATTTTGTTAAAAAAAATCAATGCATTGATAATAGGCCGTGATAATAGGTAATCAAATAAGCCGTTATTTAACAGCCTTTATAATAATCAGTAACATTTCCCCTGTCAAACATGCACCTCAAATATTGAATTTAATGTTACGTTTACTTATGATAAACTAAATTATTGTCATCATCATCCTCACCAAATACAAGTACATCTCTGCTGAACCTTTTATATTGAATAGCATCCTACTCTTATATTTTCTTAAATAAACACATTCTATATACTATAAGCATGTATCAAAAAATTAATTATACAAGTACACTGCCATAACATTTTGGTTTATCATTATATTCCCTTATTTAAATAAATTCCCAATCAGAAAACTGCATAATATTTAAGGTTTTATAACTAAGACTATTGTATGAGCATAATTATTTAACTTGCAGTTACCATGAGTAACGTAATATCACGTTTTAATGCGCATTGCCCACGATTTTTTAAAATGGTAGGGCTGACTGTTTTTCCCACAAATAGCACAATTTGAAATGGAATTTTTTATGTTACAAAAAAAATCACTGAATCTTAAGGTAATCTACTCACTACTTATTTGATCTCCAGCATGAAAACTCGCAGTCTGGCTAGGACCGAAAGATGATATCTGTTGGGGGTTTGGTTTAGATGATAAAGCACCTGCAGCTATTTGATTGGAATAATGTCCGCGACTTTGCAAGGCCTGAGCATTCGGAATAATTTGTTGAGTCTGGCCACCCTGCACCTCTTTCAAACCAGCTACAGGCATCCCTTGTAATCCCGGCAAATAAGCAGACGATGCTGACGGCCACCTAGCAGGCGATGGTAACGGCCAACTAGCAGGCAATGGTAACGGCCAACTAGCAGGCAATGGTAACGGCCAACTAGCAGGCAATGGTAACGGCCAACTAGCAGGCAATGGTAACGGCCAACTAGCAGGCAATGGTAACGGCCAACTAGCAGGCAATGGTAACGGCCAACTAGCAGGCAATGCTCCACCAGAAAAAAATTGACTAACTCGTCCTGGAAAGTTTTGACCGTAAGGTGGACGAAAATTAGCAAGCGCCACTTGCGGTTGCTGATTCCGTTGCTGTGCACCATTTATAGCATAAGTAGTTGTAGCAGTGACCGCTTGCCCCTGGCCAGAATACGTGCTTTCAGTAGACGATGTAACATAGCTGCCACTAGTAGTCCATGACGTCGAAGTAGCAGCTTGAGAATTAGCTCGATACATATCACTGTAGTTAGATTTGAACCTCTGATGTAATCTGCAGAATGTTATACTGTAATTTGCAGTCTATTTCCTCTTTTCACATGTTCTAAACTAGAAATTTTTACATGCAAAAAAGGTAAGACAATTAAAAAACTTTAATTAGTAAAATATAATTGTATATACAGTAAAACCATGGTACAAGAAAAATGTGTGGAATGCAAAAAATGACTATTCAAAATTAATGTATCTTTTAGACAAAAATTCTTTATTTCATAAGGACTGACCAGAGTATCCGAAGATTTCTCATAAAACTAGGCTCCGGTTTACAGAGATTCTGTAAAGCCGTGTTTCACTGTACATGCATATGATACACAGGGTGTCCCTAGTATTGTGCCAAACTGTACGGGGTGCTAGAACAAGTCTAGACAAGCTCAAAACATCATGCAATGCATGTCGTAACTATAGCAGGGAAGTGAAACAGGGCGTTCCTTATTGGTGAAAGAACAATGTTTTCTACACAATATCAGCAAAATATTGCTCATTTTATTTATGCGGAATAGTGTTACTAGCTATGATTCTAAAATGGCTGAAAATTAGAACACGAAATAAAGGAATAACAAAGTAAGTAGCTCAAAAGTATGTGGGGGGAGGACTATATCTTAAATTGATCCAAATGTCCTTCAGAGAAGTTGAGGGGGAATCGCAGCTCATGGACAAAACTTTAAAGGTTATGGAACACATCTAAACGAACTAATTTCTCCATACAATCTATGGACAGAAAGCGGAGAACTGTTAAATAGCACTGTCATTAAACAAACAAAGCGCTGGTTTTCAAACATCATCGTCATGCCTACCGTAGATACCGTAAACAAGAATGAAAAATCATGCGTCAGGCATAGATTAAGAAAAACTTTCCAACACATCCAGAGAACTGTAACGAAACTTCACCATTAAATAAGGTAAAAGAAGATATGTAATTAAACAGATTAAAAAATATACACCACATTGAAAAATACAGTTTCCGAAAATACATTCCATTGTAGAAAAAAGTAGTCAAATTGTTTTATACACAACTGTATATAATCTGTACATTTCGGTATATCACACATAGCATAATAAAATTTGGTTCAGTTAGAAAATTCATATTTAACGATTTTCGCCAATCAATGGAAATGCACTACAAATCTTTTGGTCAGCTCTGTATATTATCTAAACACTTTTGTACACACCACATATTAAACTAGAATTTAATTCAGGTAAAAAAAAAAAGATAAGGCAACTTAAAACTCACTACGAGCAATTACCAACCGTCAACGACAATGTACTTTGTTGTTTGCGTAGATGAGTTTATTTATCTTCCACAAATTTATATTAGTCTACTAATAGTTCATCACGAAATTGCGTAACACAATTAAAAATACCTTTAAGCAATTCCCTCCCATAGTCTGTGATATTTACGAATTCCCTTGTGTAGCCCTGTATATGATCAACTGAATTTATACAAACAACGTAATATGAAAAAATTTAATTAAGCTTAAAAACGCAAACCAAACTTGAAATGCACTTATCACACAGAGTGTAATTATCCGACGTATACTGTAACCAATATATTTTGGGTGTCCCTGTAAATAAACGATAAACGCAATGTATACCATACTTTTAAGCGAGAAATTTATAGTGCACCTCAGTAATGCATATAATTTTCATTATGTTTGAAATAATGAAACATCATTAAATTACACTGCAAATGATTTTTATCCATAAAACAATGTGGAACAGAATTATTTTGTTTGACCTTGTAAATAAATAAATGATTTGCACCCCATATTCTACAAAAAGCATGATTTCATGCGCTTCATAATTATAAATCAATTTAATCATGTTTAAAATGGCGTAGTTTCATAAACATCCACTGGAAACGATATTTCCCATTGATTGTAATGTAACGGAATACTTTTGACTGTCCCTGTAAAAAACTAAGTTCTACACACTTCATTTTCAATAGGGAACATGCTCTAGTAAACGACATTAACATAAAAATATTTTAGGGCAATCAAGGTATATTTACGCGAGTTAGAGCACGGCCAGACGACAGACAAACCGAAGTCATAAACACTTTTCAACTAAGTTGGGAAATGTTAAAGAGGATGGCTGGTTTTACCGATCAGAAAATGTCGGACAATCATTTCACTCATGTTGCTGCAGTGAATGCTGCGGTAGTTCTAATTGTGTAGTACACAGAATTCTTTCCACAATCAGAATACGCCCTATGACGCTCCGCTGCTTCAGTTACGACAATGCATTGTATGGTGTTTTGAGCTTGTCTATACCTTCTCTACCACCCCTTAATAAAGAATGCAATACATTTTGTTTTTTAAGAAATCCTCCTTTGGGAATTATAGTAGTTTAATATTAATTAAATTAAACGTTAAGAAAACAATTTAGAATCCTAAATAGATAATTTTTAATCATTGCAGTTCGTAAATGCCCCCCCCCCCCAATAACATTGCTTTATCAGGGATTGAGTTGAGTAATCTGATTTTAATCGGTCTCGAACTGTTGGCTCCGGCTCTGAAAATATAGCCGTAAATTTTTGCTCCTTTTTAATGAATATATTCTTGAATTAAGATGAATATACATATTTGACGGCTTTCTTTCACAGTAAAAATACTGTTATTTTTAACACAATGACGTTAAAAAAAATCCACTAGTTGCTATTGGGCATGTGGCAAAATGTCGTATATATCGATTGCTTTGGCATTTTAAAGGAGGGAGAGGAGGAGTTTCCTGTCATTTATGTTTCCTTTAAAACTATTGGTCATAATTGAACGGTGCAACTTTCACATGTATTGAATGGGTATTCTCAAAAGGGTTTTTGTAAATTCTTTGCTTTGACATTTAAAATATGACCAGGAATTGAATGAGGGTTCTTTTTCTTTTTTCTTTTAACAGTGTTAAAAAATGTGACATTTTATTCCCTAAACAGGTTATTGACAGGTGAGGCATAATCTCGGCTCCTAATTGAGCTATTTTAAAAAGAATATTTATATACATATAATTTACTAAATTCACCAGTACGCACCTTTATCAAGCGTAAATAGAAGCTGTGAATTATTAATATTCGGGGCCTGCGTCAAATTAACAGATTGTAACAGAAATATTTTGGAACTGCATAAATGTAATTATGTGCCAAACCAAACAGAGACATACCAGTTGGCTGCGAAACTGCAAAAATGTTATAATTTAAATCCTTCAAATGTAGAAAATATAAAAAAATAAAGACTGCAATATATTTTTGGATGAAATGTCCTTTTATCAATTAAAATAGTTTAATTTGTTAACAAAACAAGTTTGAAAACAGAATAGATAGTTTAAATATTTTTTTTTCAGTTCTGCTTGTAAAGTATCTCCTCCCATCCCTACGGCATCGATTTATTAAGGATTGAGTTTGATAATCTCAGATTTTAATCGGATATGTTATTTGAATCTCTGAAAATAAAGCCCAATTTTTTCCCCCGTTTTTGATGGTTATATTTCGGAATTAATATGAATATGTATTTTTTGCCAGATTTTTTTTAAAGTAACAAAAGGAATTTTTTTTTTATAATCGTGTTAAAATTATCAGTATTTAAATTCCTATGGGTCATGCGCCAGGGTTTTGTACGTAATGATTGCTTTGCATTTTAAAGCGGGGTGGGGTGGGGGTTCATTTATTTATGTTTCCTCAAACTACTGGCCAGAATTGAAAGAGGGCAACATTCACATGTAATTAATGGGGTTTTTGTAATTTTTTTGGTATTTTACAAGACGACCAAAGATTTATGAGTTTTTTTTTCACCATGTTAAAAATACGTCACTAAACTAATAAGGTCATTGACAGGTACAACATAAGTTCTGTTCCGAATTAAACAATTTTAAAATTTATATATGTTTTGATGAAATTAGAGGCTCGCCCCCCCCCCCCCTGAATCGCGACGTAATTAACATTTGAACCGCTAAGCGGGTCTAGCTCGCTTTGGTCGTTAACCAGTTTTTGCATCAACTTTAGCCAGAATAATTAATTTGAATACACTGCTCAAAACAATTAAAGGATATTGCAGTTTTAGGTGGATTTTGTATCTGGGAAACTTTTTAGCTGATTGATACATGGTCGACAGACATAGTAGGTTATATGCGAATAAATTACACATGTTTTGCAGAAAAAAATGCATTTTATTGCGCATTTGTGTACAAAAGGAAAAAAACACAATTTGTGCATACGAGAAAAAAAGAATAAGAAAAGGTGTTTTCTTCAAAGAAAATCATTTTCAGTAGGGGGTATGGTTTCCACGGGCGGCCAGCAACGTTGAACACCTTTGAGGCATGGACTCAATGAGGCTATTAACGACGAGTTGGGGTATTCTGCCCCACTCTTCCAGAAGAGCTCTTTGCAGTTCTTGGAGAGTTTGTGGGGGTTGTTGGCGGCCAGAAACTCGTCTTCCTAGAGCGTCCCAAACGTGCTCGATTGGATTCATGCCTGGAGAACACGCTGGCCATTCCATTCGAACGATTCCTTCCTCGAAAAGGAAATCCTCCACCAGGTTTGCACGATGTGGCCTGCAGTTATCGTCCATTAAAGTGAAATTATCTCCGATTGCTGCAGCGTAAGGGACTACAATAGGTCTGAGGATCTCATCCCTATATCGGCGACCAGTCAGAGCTCCATCTCGAATGATGTAGAGGTCAGTGCGCCCGTCAATGGAGATGCCACCATACACCAACACTCCTCCACCGCCAAATCTGACACTTTCGTGCACGAACGCAGGATTATTCCTACTGCCACGGTCCCTCCAGATGAAAATACGCCTATTATCCGGATGCACAGAAAAACGGGACTCGTCAGAAAACAGAATATTGCTCCATTCATTTCTCCTCCAGTTGACATGCTCGGTTGCCCACTCCCTGCGGTCGCGACGATGCCTTGATGTTAATCTAACACATACCATCGGTCGGCGAGCATACAGACCTACAACATGGAGCCGGTTTCGGACAGTCTGAGTTGAAATCGTGGTGCCTGTAGCCGAGCGAAGGTGTTGTTGGAGAAGAGTAGCGTTCATGTTTCGGTGTCTCCGAGCTGTTAACGCTAAATACCGATCTTCATTGGGCGTTGTTGCCCGTCTACGACCTTGCCCTGGTCTTCGGCCTGCACATCCACTCTCCAAAAAACGGTTCCAGATCCTGGAAATGACACTTTGTGACACTCCAATGGCTTGCGCTACTTCGGCTTGAGTTTGGCCCCCTTCTAACCTACCAACAATTCTCCAAGCTTCTGAATCTGTCAAATGACTTCGCTGAGACATCGTACTCATCGAAACAAAGCAATCACTGAATGCCGATCATCCTTGTCTTCATTCTCTTTTATCCAGTTGAAAGTTAAATTTCATTCGCTGCCGCGGAAGCGACGTTTTTGACGTCGAACTCAAAATTTGCATACTCCACAGTTTGAAAACCAGAAAAATTTGCATTTGTGATTCTCTTCTTCAATTTTCGGCAAAAAAAATTTCGTTTATATCTTTATTTTATATAAAACTTCAAATATCCTTTAATTGTTTTGAGCAGTGTATATGGAATTTACAAAAATTTTTAATGTGAAAAAAATAGTTGAAAACTTTGTTGAAAACAATCATCAACATATAATTTAATATTAATGTTTGACCGTCTAAGGTTTGGTCGACGTCATAAATACAATCTCTCTCAGACGCTTGGCAAGTTAACAAAACGTAAACAACACGTTTTTTACTGTGTCTAAAAGAATCTCTTCATCAAAACGCTGATTTGCTGAATGCACCATGTGACCATAAAACGAACCAATGATAAACATCGCCCCGAAAACAACTACATCAGTCGAAAGATCGTGCTGTGTTTAAAAGGAGCTACTGCTCTGAATTTTGATTTGTTGAATTGATCATGTGACCGTAAAAATTAAAACACCGAGAATCGTCTCTCCGGAAACTAGTGTTGTTGTCAAACGGCAAGCTAAAAAATTATCCTTATTTTTGTTCCACTTAAGATTATATATATATATATATATATAGGTCGTTTACAAACTTAGCATGCTGGTCTGTGATATCATGATGAACAAGATTTACATAGGAACTTGTGTTCGGAAATTCAAACAGCGACCGTTAGAGGACGATGAGTGCAGGTGTAGAGGGGAAGAAAGAAAGGATATCGAAAGAGGTATTAATATGACCTTTATTAAAAAAACATGGTTTAATTTACAGAAGATTATCAAAATTCCTTCCATTCGCCGCAATGCATGCTTCACAACGTCGACGCATGGATTCACGGACCCGTTCAAAATGGAGAGGTTTGTCACGGACACGTACCGCCACTTCCACGATCCTGGCGACGAGATCCATGTCCGATGTTACGGGCGTCTCATACACCATGGACTTCATTTGTGTCCCCACAGATAGAAATCCAGGGGAGTCAGGTCGGGGGATCGCGGTAGCCATGCGACTGGTCCGCCTCTGCCAATCCAGCGATTAGGATATGTCCTATTGAGGTATTCTCGCACGGTGTAGCTAAAATGAGCAGGCGATCCATCATGCTGAAACCAGATGTTTCGACGTGTAGCGGCTGGAACGTCACCCATCAGATCCGGCAAGACTCTTTCTAAGAAAATGCGATAGGTATTCCCGTCGAGGCGTTGAGGTAGTAGGTTAGGGCCAATTAACATGTCCCCGATAATTCCAGCCGAACCGTTGTTGACGTGCATGGGCACATGTACACCTTGAGTTTTCATGCGCCCATATGAGAATGTTGTGCAGGTTGAGGACACCGTCCTGTGTAAAACAGGATTCATCTGAAAACAAAATCCACGATGGAAAATCCGGCTGTGCGACACATTGTTGCAAATACCAGCATGCAAATGCAACGCGTTGGCGATAATCGTCAACGCACAATGCCTGTACTCTTTGTAAGTGGTAAAGGGTGTTGAGTGTCCTCATGCAGTATGCTCATAATGCTGGAACGATGTACACCCAAGACGCGTTCACTTGCTCGGAGACTTATTTGCGGTTTCCTCTACGACAGGCGTGCGTGTAGTGCATTCTCGACCGATGTGACTTGGTACTTAGAAAGCATCTGCTTCACGCAATCTGCGGTGCAATTGCCAAACAAAACATGACTTGGTTGACGTCTGCTTGGGAAGCTTTCAAGGTACATCCTTACCGTGGCTCGTGCATTTCCATCTGCCTGCGGTGCCATATACGTAATGCATATAGACCAATTCTACATTATTAAACCGATTCATCCTTCTCCTGCATTCATCCTCGCCTGAAATCATTACGCTTCCCACTCCCCTGTAAGCCTGAACTCATCGTCCTCTAGCGGTCGTAGTTTGCATTTTCGAACACAAGATCCTATGTAAATCTTGTTTATCATGATATCACAGACAAGCATGCTAAGTTTGTAAAGAACCTTTAGACAGACAGACAGACAGACAGACAGACAGACAGACAGACAGATAGACAGATAGATAGACAGATAGATAGACAGATAGATAGACAGATAGATAGACAGATAGATAGATAGATAGATAGATAGATAGATAGATAGATAGATAGATAGATGATTCTCAGTGGTTCAATTTTTACGGTCACATGATCAATTCAGCAAATCAGAACTCAGAGCAGGAGCTCTTTTTAAACATTGCAGTCATGATTATTGCTGTCATGAAATTAGGCATGATTTTTCAGAGAAGTATTTAATGCTTATAATAAATGAAAAATATAATACAGATATTTGTGTGTCAGAGAGCGCCAAAATATGCCAACTGGCTCTGAAACTGCAACAACGGTGTATTTTAAAACGAAAAAGTAAAAAATATAAATAAAAAATAAAGAGTACAATATATCTTTTGGAGAAATTGTCTTTTATCAAGTAAAAAAGATTAATATAAAAAAAATGGGATTAAATTTTGAGAGAACAAATTTAGAAATCCAGAATAGTTTAAATAATACGTTTTTTCATTACTGTTTGCAATTCCCCTCTACCCCTCTCCCAATGACACTGCATTATTAGGGATTAAGTGGGATAATCTTGACTTTCGATAAAATTTCGAATTGCTTTTACCGTCGAATTTACATTTTAAAATGGGAGGGGTGGGATTTTGTGTTGTTTATTTTTCCTCTGAACCTATTGTTAAGAATTGACAGTTGTAACTTTGACATCTATTTAATGGGTTTAAAAAAAAGCTTTTGCACATTTTCTGCTTTGACATATATAAAGGCGGCTACAGATTGAATTGAGGTTTTAAATCGTTTTTGTACATACACAACATTTTATTCACTAAGCAGGTTATTGCCAGGCACTGGATAATCTCGTCTCCTAATTGCACTATTTTAAGAGGAAAGATTTTGCAATTGCTTTATTAAATTCCCCAGTTAGTACCTTATATCAAGCGTAAATCAAAACTGTGGATTTTCAATTTTCAGGGCTCTCGCCAAACTAACTTACTGTAACAGAATTTTTTGGGAACTGCATAATTGTGCCAAATCACCACAAAATATACCAGTTGACTGTAAAACTGCAACAGAATATTTTTTATACAGTAAAAAAGCAAACTTAGATACAATATAAGGAGTATAATGTATTTTTTGATGAAATACACTTAATCAATTAAAGTAGTTCAATTTTAATTAAATGATTACGGTAAATGATCGAACAGTCGGCCACATTGATATAGAATGCCTTATAAAGAGCTTATATTTTATTTCAAAATAAATATTATAATTTTTCTATATGCAGCCATCTTTCATAAGTCAAATAATCAGTCTTTCATAAGGGCAAATAATTGTGAGTATTTTTGATTGCATTGGTAATAACCCTTTTTTGGGGTTGAAGTCAGATAACCACTTTTCCTATTTTTAGTTTACTGATGACAACATTTTTCACCCATTCGCGACGAACGTCCTTTACAGAATTTTTAATATTTTACCACCGGTTTTTCAAAACAGAAATTTTCGCCTAATTAAATCGCAGAAATGCTAGAATTACATAAGGCAAAGCTTACAGTAAAAAGTAACTGGTGGGAATAATGGAGAATTCTGGGCATCTTATGCATCACGTATACGTGTCGCTCGTCCCCAATGGGTTAAAAAGATAAGTATTAATTCACTTTTTATCCTTTTGTAAAATTATGAGATTCTAATATTAATAGGACAAATAAACTAATATTTTTGAGTATAAAGAGTAAACAATTTTTAATCCTGAATTTAAAATGGGGTAGATCATTGTGTATTATATTGTGCTTGCATGTTCAGCATGGACACATAGCCACCCGGACTGAATACTGAATAAAACATCTAAATTTTTTGAGTTTATTTTTCGAAATTTAATTTTTGAGCTTTATCTATACTTTCATATTATTATTATAAAGAAGAAACTTTTGTTTGTTTGTAGAGGTAATTTCTGAAACTACGGAATCAAACCCAACAGTGTGCAGGAGTAAAAAACTTTCTAAAATACAGCTTTTTTTAATACTAGAAACTTTAAATATGGCATGGTGGTTTTTTTTAAGATGTAAATGCTCACTGAAAATGGTTTGTAAAAAAAGTGAAATATAAAAAAGTGAAATGGGTGGAAAACTTTCTAAAAACGTTCGAAATTACGATTTAAATGGAATTGTTAGGGATAAAATCATGAAATTTGACATGTCAGTTATTTTAAACATGTAAATGCTTGCACTAAACAGTTTTAAACTAGTCGGATGTGCCAATCCCAAAACGTTCTTGTATCTCACGCAGGTTTTGCATACACTAAAAAGAATCGACAGCAATTTATATCAAGGTCTAACTGAATCTAAAGTTATATTAAATTCCGCGCATTAGTTCTTGAGAAAGGACTGTCGCTAAAATCCCGCAAAATGTAGCACATGAATGCAGCGCCACTTATTGGGAGACTTAGACCAAAACCTAAACAACAACAACTTATGTCAACGCCTAATTTAATCTGAAGTTTGATGAAAATCCGTGCATTAGTTCTTGAGATATACAGGGTGGGCCAAAAGTTCCGCATCACAGGAAAAACCTGTATTGATAAATATGTTCTCAATATGATTGACTCCGTTGCCAAAACACAACTGCAGGCGATCGTTCATGTTCTCCAAAATGTTGGCCACTAAGATTGGCGTTATGGCATAGCACTCAGTAGCAATTCGCTCATGCAAATGATTTTTATCCCTGATCTTCTCACTGTAAACTTTCGATTAAAGGTAACCCCATACAGCAAACTCTACACGCTCTTCAGTAGTCAGCATTTTTACCTACAAATAAAAAAAAATATGTATTAAAAAACTCTTATGATGCGGGACTTTTGGCCCATCCTGTAGTTATCGTGATAATGAAAAAAGTAGCATAGCAGTGCCACCTGTCGGGATACTTACACCAAAACTTAAGCAGCATCTATTTATGCCAATGCCTAACAGGATCTGACGTTTGATGAAATTCCATGCATTAGTTCTTGAGATATAGCTATCATAAAAATAATGAAAAAAGTGGTATAGCAGCGCCACTTGTTTGGATATCAACACCAAAACGTAATCAGCGTCTATTTATGTCAAGGTGTAACTGAATCTGAAGATTCATGAAAATAAGTGCATTAGTTCTTGAGATAGAGCTATTGCAGAAATCACGAAAAAAGCAGCATAGCAACGCCACCTGTCGGGCGATTTACACCAAAAACTAATCAGCACCAATTTATATTAGGGACTAACTGAATATAAAGTTTTATTAAATTTCGTGCATTAGTTCTTGAGATAGAGCGCCCACAAAATTTTTGTCCCGAACAGACAGTCAAATCGTATTCAGGACCTTCTAAAATATATAAATCCATTGAAAACCGGATTTCAAAAATTTTCATGAACAAAATACTTTCTTATTGTAATGATAGAAGAAAATAAAAATTGAAAATGCAAAAGATGAATTAAGCAAAAAACGTTCTAAATTAAGATTTATATAGACTTGTTAAGGATAGCAACTTGAAATTTGATATTGCTATTACTTTCAAGAGATAAATGTTCGAAATGGAAAGTTAAAAAAGAAAAAAAATGTATAAAATGGTGAAATGTGCTGAAAGCGTACTTAAAATGTTCTAAATAATGATTTATTTGGATAGACGTAAATGCTCACACAGAACAGGTTCTAAAATAGGCGGAATTTTAGAGGGTATGAATGCAATACGTTCAAAAATCACGATTACTTTACAACTATTAAAACGATTTCAATTCTTTTCTCAGGATAATAATGCTGATAATCTACATGAAAATACGATACCATTTTATCTCTGTATAAACTAGTACTTCCGATGCAATACGTATTTCAGTTATACGTCTAACCGATATGCGTATAATACGTATTTAAGAAATACTTATACCTTAAACTGTACGTTTAAGCGTATATCGGTTAAACGTATAGTTCAAGTATACGTTTAATTCAAGTATACGTATATTTCAAGTATCGTATTTACTTTTAATGCTAATGGATATCATGAGTGTTACGTAAGTGAGCAGAGAACAAGGTGGAAATCGTTGGCGTTACTTTAGAAATCTATATAATATGTTCCGTACACGGAATCTTGTTATTTTTCCCTAAAAACGATTCTTGTAAATATATACCGAAAGTAAAAAGACTTTCTGAGCAAATAAGGAGAATATACACGATTCAGATTTATTATTAATCCTTATTAAGTATATTCTTTCTTTTTTAATATTTATTTTTGTGCGCGTATACGCAAATTGCGCCCAGGGCGTCAAATGTTGCTCTTTCCACGGTGGTAATGTTTTATGCTCTATGTTAATGTACAACGCAATTTCATTTTTTTAACCATGACACTCGTGGTATTTTTTATACAAAGCGTATGTGCATTACAATATATTACGTTTTAAGAATTGTTGTTAATCTTGACAAATTTCCTTTTTTGTGTTAATACCTATAATTTCGATTACTTATAGTCAGATTAACAATCGTCACTGCCGGTTTCAGAACGCAATCACACAAGCTTAAAATGACTTGCCTTCTCTTTTCTTTTTTGCTGTAAAACGTATTTTCAAAATATTTTTAATATAGAAAAAAGTATTCTTAAATAAAATAAAAGTATGTTTAATTAGTTATTTGTCCCGGCCGATTATCTGCACTAGGGATATAGGCCGGTGGGGGGAGAGCCCCCCTTTAAGGGGTCTTTAAAATAAAAATAAGATTATGAAACTTCCCAGGAGTTGGATTAACCCTTTCCGGCACATTGGTCCCACTCCAAGCACACCTAATTTTAATTCCCAATTTGCAAACGGCACCAAGAATATTTTAATAAAATTTTGTTTCTATAATAAAATCTTAACGTAAGGAGTTCTTATTTTCTAAAAAAGTCGTTTGCGAATTCCGTTGTCAGTCAGTAATTTCTCATTTTACGAACAGCATTTGTCTGCGCCGGAAAGGGTTAATGAATGACAGTATAAAATATGAAGTCAATGTAAGTTTGTGTTCTGCAATACTAATGTTTCGGGTGAAATGTCCACGCCATAAATCAAAATAAGCTATGGCGTGTGTTGCAGATCTGCGAAAGGTAAATAATTTCATAATTAATAGTTTAGATTTGAGGGGGAAAAACAAAATATAAACTGAGAAAAAAATATTCAGATTTTTTTTTTTTTGCAAGTATCGACTGCACAGGACACTGCGGGTGTTTCTCAAAATCTCTGATCCGCAGATCAGCAAAATAAAGGCATAAATTTTTCAGCAATGAACGAAAACCGTTTATACGTTTAACCGCTGGTGTAAGTTATATACGTTGTACCGTATATGCTGTTTTGTATAATACGTATAACTGCCTTGGTCGTATCATACGTATCCAAAATCTGCACCCCGTATAATATGTATTATACGTATACTCGTATAAACGTTTAATAGGCAGCACTAGTATATACTGCCCTCAAAGCGTGCAAGAGCAAAATAGTTGTAAAGTTCCCATTTATTTTAATCTGTTGAGACTAAAAGCATGAAATTGGATATGGTTGTTGATTTTCAGAAGTAAATGCTTTCTAAGAACATTCTTTAAAATATTAGACATTTAAAAGAATGAAATTACTTTAAAACGCTCTATAATAATGTTCACTCAAACTTTTGCTGCTAGAAATGGCCGGCAACTAATTCAGTGATTGCCGAACACTATATTTCAGTGGCTGACTCTACCAGAGAATTTGCTACTTTTAAATTTAGCATTCGATAAAGAAAACCTATAAACATTTTTAAAAAACTAATAATTTCTGAAACAGTATAAAAAATATATGTATTAATTTATGCCACTGTTAAAAGATATGTACTTTTCTTTTTAAATGTACCACTTCAAGCTATATACAAACGAACGAGCTTTAGTGGCCGAGTATTGGTGCTTTTACCCTATATGTTGAGAAAACAATTTAGAAATATTGAATAAATAGTTTAAATATTGTTTTATTTTTCGTTCCTCTGTGTAATGTCTCACTCTCATGCTGGCATTGCTTTCTCAAGGATTGAATAGGATAACCTGGGCTCCTAATGCAATTTCGAATTGCTATGCGTGGTCCACGACAAAAAGAGCTCAATTTTTTGCCTCATTTCTTAATGAAACATTTCCAGAATTAATATGAATATACAAATTTTGCTGGCCTTTTTTCACAGTAAAAATATCGATTTTTTTTTTCTCATTGTATTACAAAGATCAGTATTTAATGTGCTATTGTGCATGCGCCATGATTTTTGTATATTTTTTAGCTTTGGCGTTTTAAAAAGGAAGGGGGGTGATTTTAAATTATTCAGGATTACGCTGAAACTATTGGTCAGATTTGAAAGTTGCATCACATGTATTAAATGAATTTTTTTCAAAATGGTTTTTGTACACTTTTTGCTTTGGATTTTTAAAGGGACTGTCAGGTATTGAAGGTTTTCTTTTGTTTTTTCACCATGTTAAAAATTAATTTTAAGGTGAACATTTAATGCCTTTAAATATAAAACATAATACAGTTAATTATTCATAAAACCACACCAAATATGACAGTTGGTTTTGAAACTGCAACAACGAAATATATCAAAACGCTAAAATTATAAATAAAATAATAAAGACTGTAAAAATATTTTTTGAAGGAATGCTTTTGTAACAATTACAATAGTTTAATTTTATGATTATACTTTGAGAAAACAGTTTAGAAATTTTGAATAGATAGTTTAAATTCTTTTTTCTTTTGTGTTTCCATATCTTAAAAAGAATTTATGCAAAATGATAATTCTTTTAATGTATCCAGCAGTTTGTGCATTTTATCAAGCGTAAATCAAAGCGGTGAATTTTCCATATACAGCGCCCATGTCAAATTAACCTATTGAGCAGAAATATTTTAGAACTGCATTCATGGAATTGGTCATGATTTTTAAGATAAACATTGAATACTAATAAAATACTTTTAAAAAAACTTTCTTTATTTGTTATTTTATGTTACAACTGAGTTGTATATTCAAATGTTTTGCTATTTTTGTTACTAGCTGAAACCACCTAGCACTGCCCGGGTCATGATAATAATCCTAAATATACCTAAAGTGATTTTGTATTTTTATACGAAAACATTTTGAAACAAAACTAATCGTGGGGGACTCACTGACTTCGGCAATGTAAACATCCGTATTTGTATGTATTATTTTATATTTTTAAATGTACATTTTTTCCAAATGAAAATAAAGTTGGGGGGGGATCATTGCTTTCGGCAGATCATTCACGTATTATGATACGTATTATGAATTATGTTTTTGCTAATAAAAACTTCAAAATAAATCTTTCTAATGTAAATACATTAATTTTATGTACATATTCAAATACGAACTGGGAAAGAGATCCTACTAAACGATATAACATTGGTTTATAATTTATTTTGGTAACGTACCATTTGTTTATGAATCATCGAAACAAATGCATTGCATACAGTTCTATGGAGTCTCAGTTTATCTCGTTAACTGAGAGTGTAGAAGAACTAACTTGGTATTCAAAAGTTTTAAACGAACTTAATTTATGTGACAAAATAAAACAAGTTCAGTACTGTGATAATGAATCTGCCTCTTATTTTGCAAATTATAGCAGAGAACTTTAAGACAAGATATGTTTAAGACAGAATGTACTGATATAAGATGTCAATAAATGAAAATGTTTTTGAGTTAAAACATGTAAATTCTAAAGATAATAAGGCAGACTTTACCAGAAAAACTTTTTCTCCATGTAAAGTTTCAAAATTCTATTTGTAAAGTTTTTGAGTTATAGTTTGATTGCAAAAAGAGGGAGGATGTATTTACGACCATTGTGTCCGTATGTTGCAAATATGGTTAAACGCATGTATGAGCGCTGCGTGTCCATAAAAAAAATCACTCGATGCAGTATTCTAAAATGTACAGATCTCGTTAAAGCGGATGTCACAAACGCATGTATGAGCTGTGCGCGCCAATAAAAACAGATCACTAGAAGCAGAAAACTCTCTGTACAGACAACTAGTTAAAGCCACGGTCACTAACACATGTAGGAGAACTGTGCATCTCTGAAACAAAACAAACTATTGGATACAACAAACTTGTTGTGAAGAAATCTCTAAAATGCACGAAACTCGTTAAATCCGCGGTAACTAACACAAGTATGAGTGCATCGCACGTCCCATGAAAACGAAACGAACAAAAAACAATTATTGTATTCAAGAAAATCCTCGTACAGAAATGTTTAATATATGAATCTCAGAATTAAAATTCTTTACAACCATAATCATTATAACATGTGGGAGCACTTCACTTCCATAAAACAATAAATGAAACTGATTAGTTTATTTATATCTTTAATCTCAACCCGAAAAACAAAATTATTCATTGCATTCACAAATCTCAAAAACATCAAATTTGTTAATTCCATGTTCCTTATAACGTAGCGGAGACCGGTACACACTGTACCTATGGCCACAGTTGACCACTCCCTAATATGTTATTTATTTAATTTTTTTTTTATTCTGTTCTATCCTAATAGACAACAGAAGTGGATTGATTATTTATAACCTTCAGAGAACATCTTTAGCTTAGATTGAACAATTTTATCCTGATTGGTTGCTTTGAGCTTCTAAAAGTAATATTTTACATCATCATATTTTTCTTTCTTTAGTAGTTAATGGTTGTAGATAAATAAGATAAAACAGCTATTTTGCAAAAGTAAGATACTTGTTTTTATTTAACTTTAAAATTGATATGTTTAGAAAAAAGCTATAAGTAATATTAATATGATTATTCATTGAACTTCAACATGGGGCACAGTGAACCACCCACTGCTGGGGCTTAGTGGTCCACAATCCACTCTTCTCATGTAATGCTGAATGTTCGAAATATTTAATCATTCCTTATTTTCTATAAAGAAATATTATTTTATAGTAGTTATTTAATTGTAAAATAAAGTAAACAAAGAAAATAACAATTTATTTAACATAGTAAGAAATATTTTATTTTGTATTTACTGCCTTTGGAAAATATAACTGATGCCTAATTGGTGACGATCCTATTCAAGTAAGATTCATGAGATGCAAATTCAAAGGAAATCAGTTTATTTTTGCAGAAACTGTAGGGGCAATTCCATATGTGACGGAATGACATTTTGAGATATAGAATTAAGTTAAAGCAACTACTTAAGCTATTTCAAATGAAATTTGACTTTTCAGTTTGCACATGACTGTTATAGATTAAAAGATTTAAAAATATAAATGAAACATTTTTTAGCTATGTTATTCTTTCATTTTTGAGCAATTTCTTATAGTGTGACGGAATGACATTTTTGCTACCATGATTACAACCTGATATTTAAAACTGGAAACTTTTGAGAATTAAGAAGCCATTCAGTTTTAAACTAATACATATGTTAAATATGATGTATAAGCAATATAAAATTATAATTTAGAGCAACCTACCTGTCCCTGAGTTATAGTTATTAACTGTCATTTGACGTGACGGAATGACGCAAAGTTTCTTAAACATTTATTAAAAGAAAATCGACTAAACTAATAAATTTTAAATTTCTTTAACCAGAATGATCATAAAAAATGCATTATATAACTATTCACATGTTACAGCTTTTTCAAAAGCACATCAAGCACGATTACATAGTTTATTTTGCATCCATTATTATCAAGTATATGACTTTAAGACTATTGTAAACCATTAAATAATTTACTACATGCATTCATTTTTTAAGAAAATACAAAATAAACAACAATTACATTCTTTTACACAGTTTTTTTCAAAAATACTATTTGTACAAATCTGTAAATATTTTATTTTTAACTATAACCTAAACGTTTTGAATCTAAAACATTAATTTGAAAACTTGGAATATATTTCAATATATTTTTTAACTTAATTTATAAAGATTATTTTTTTTAAAATAAAAGTTGACACTTTTATGGAGTTGCCCTAGGTTAATCTGTTGCTGATGTCAATGATTTCATAATGTTGCTTCCTAGAATCAAAAGTATTTCAGGAAAGTTCCAGGCTCAATCTTACTCATAAGTATTTTGGAATTTCATTTGCAAATTTTAATGTCTGCTGATTTTTTTGTACTTAAGTAATAACTTCATGTAAATTGGAACTGTTCCTGTATTAATCTCTTATTTTCAAAATATATTTTTTTAATAGTTTTTTTGTTTGTATTTTATTTGTTTCAGAATGTTACTTGAAAATTTATATTACTATGTTATTTTCGAGATAAAAGGGAAATAAAGAAGAATTAGATTAATGAAAATTAGATTATTTAAGATAATACCTAACTTCGGTCCACTCTGCGCCGATGCGTGGACCAGTGTGTCCTTCTTATTAGGTACACTGGTCCACTTTACGAGTATATATAATTTTTTTTTTTTTTAATTGGAACAGATGCTTTACACGCACGCAGCGATGTTTGGCGACTTTTTGGTTGGCGCGATTTTCAAGAGAAAAAATCCTCTAAATTTGGCGACTTTTTTCCTTTTTATAACTGATTTTTTAAAAAAAACTGTGCGTGAGTGTATGACATCATAGCCGAAAAATGTATTGAAAACTAAGTTCTGAGAAAATTCGGATGAATGTAAAAGTATTTAAGGAATATTCAAAAATATTTTCAGGCAGTATGTCCGTTAAAGAGAGAAAAAAAATTAACTGAAAAAGTGGTCCACTGTGTACCAATTGTGTTCATTTCCAGGAACAGATATGTTACACTCATGCACAGATTTTTGGCGATTTTTTCCTTTTTATAACAGATTAAAAAAAAGAAAAACTGTGCATGAGTGTATGACATCATAGCCAAACTGTTAATAAGATTCTAGTCGAGAAATGAAAACGCAAACATAAAAATTTGCAGATAAATAGAAAACTAACTTCTCTTTACCGAAGTACATGAAATTTTTTATCTCCACATCCCATTCTCTCTTCAGTCAATAACAAAATTAAGAAACATACCCATAATAATATGTTAAAAAATATTTGCATTAGGAAAGAAGGCAAATACCCTTGTTTATAGATAATTACATTTTAAAAACTATACGATGCAAAATGTCACCAGTGGAAATGTTGCGTGCGTCGTCCAAAACCTTAGTGGTCACATTTTAAAAGGTGAAAATTCCTATTAGTAAAATTTCCTTTTATGTATATTGATATGCCTGGTAATTTCATCGCTGTCTAGATATATGAATAACTGTAAAATTTAATCGAACAGCTGATTAACAAAATGCTTTCAATAAAATTGTAGAGGCTAAAAATGTAATTTATTACAAATGATTTAAAATAAATTTTTTGACACTTTGATTTTAGTGGCGACAACTTAACGAAACTGTTATCTTTTATAAATAGGTCGAATTAAAAGTTAAAAATCTTAGTTTTCATTTTTGAACATTTGTATTTGCTATAAAAAATGCTATTGAATTAGGCCTCTGAGTAAGTTTTTCAAATCAATTACAATTGCATTAAAATTATCTGTCCAGAGAAATGGCGAGATACTTCTATTTCTTTCATTAAAATCATACTCGTCGAAAAAATAAAAAATAAATAAATATAAATAATCGAAAAAAATATATATAATCGAAATATATAAAAAATGGAAACTAAGTATAATAAAATAAAAACACAAGACTTAAAAAACAAGAACGAAAAATCATGCGTCAAGCATAGATTATGTAACACTTTCCAACGCTTCCAAAATAATTTTACAAATCATTACCGTTTAATAAGCTGAAAGATAACATCTAAGTAAACAAGTTGGTAAACGCATAACATATTTAAAAACGTAAATTCAGGAATTTCCAACGTATACAATTTTCGGAAAAACATCCGAATACTTTTATTCAGCCCTGTATATGATCTATAGATTTGTATATACACTACATAGGATGCTAAATTTTAGTTTAGTTAGGAAACGCGTAGCACAGTTTAAAATTCTCTTTCTGCAGTTTCTGTCAATAAACGGAAATCTGTTCGCGAACTTTTGTGCTTCCCTGTGTATGATCTACAGAATTTATACACACCAAGTAATAGACAAAAATTGAGTTAAATTTAAAATCGCGTTCAGCAACTTTAAACGCACTTCCAGGAATTATTGTTAACAGACAGTAGAGAATTCTTTTGTGTGTCCCTGTAAATCAACGATGACTGCTATACACACAATATTCTGTAGTAAGCCTCTTGTATTGCACCTTAGTGATATGCATAAATTTCAATGCGTTTAAAATAGTGAAACATTATTTAATTAAACCGCAAACGATTTTTCTCCATAGACGTAATGTAACGGAATTCTTTTGACTGTCCCTGTAAAGTAACTATAAGTGCTATGCACACCATATTCGATATTAAGCTTCTTGTAATGCACCTTAGTGATATATATGAATAACAATGTGTTTGAAATTGTGTAACATCATTAAAATAAACCGCAAATGATTTTTCCCCATAGATCGTAATGTAACGGAATCCTTTGAGTGTCCCTGTAAACAAACTATGAGTGCTACACACTTCAGTTGAAATAGGGAACATGCTGATAACAACAATAACATATAAAAATTACAGGGCAATCCGAGCATATTCACGGGAGTTAGAGCACGGACAGGCGGCCAGACAAACCGAAGTCATAAACACTTTTCTACTAGGTTGGAAAGTGTTAAAAAATTACTTTTACGATTTTAAATCATTCCTAATCTAACTTATAAAAAAACTCGAATTTACTTTAGAAACATTGTTCAATTCATAATGTATTGTGCAAATCAAAATTACTTTATAAAAACAAACTCACTTTACACAGACAAACTCACTTTAAATATTTTTCTCTGATGAACTTTAAAAACCATAGACTACGAACCCAAGCAGTACATTATTCGGAGAGTTCAAAAGGAAACTTCTTGACGATGGAACTTTCCACAACAGTTCGATGTGTTCCTCTAAATTAATCGTCACTGATAAATATCGCACATTTATCAGGGAAATCATTTGTTAAAATACCATGCAAGCAGACACTTGCCGAATATCCGTAAGCTGTCAAATTCAATTTTCTTCAGAGGTCGTATGATTTTGTTTGTTTATTTATTGAGAACATACATCTGACTTCAAGTTCTTGACATCAAGTGCCCGCTTATAAATCATCGTCAATATACAGGGACGAGATAGCCACAAGGAAATTTACAACACCAGAGAGTGACATCCAGAAGCTCCACAAAGTGTGTGCAATGGAGCTGGCGGGAGTCGAACCCGCCGACCTGACTCCTACGCTTTCAAGCTATTAGCGGAATGGTGTCTTAATTACTCGGCCACGGAGGCCCCAGGCCGTATGATGAAGAGACTAAAACAAAGCACCATAAACAAAAATATATTGGACGTGTCTTATAGACCCAAACCATAGTGAACGATCTAATCGGTTAATTGCAGCTAGATTCTGGGAAAATACAAAACGAAAAGTCGGGTGAATTGGGACGTAAATTGATCGCATCATTTTACCACAGATCCGAGAACAGAATATGAAACGTAAAGGCATTTTTTCAGACGTCACAAATTGTCGGCTTCTGGTTTGTGCTTTCCTAGAACCAAGCCGAAAGTAAAAGAGGAAAACGGTTTTTTTCTTAGATCTACTAGACTTGTCCCTTAACGGGGGTACAGCCAGGGCAACACTAGATACCGGGCTTGCTCATTCATTCGCATGACTTCACAAATAGTTGCTGGCCGCGACCAGCGATTGGTACAAAGCTACGTGTCCATCGTTTTGTGTCATTCTATGAATGTCTTTCTTCGCGCAAGTCACCATTTGTGACGTCATGATTATGAATGACGAGGCTAACGAAAAAGACAGGCTACCGCGGTACATTCCACTTATCTTTTTTTACAGACCGCTAGAGTGACGTGATGCTCTTTTCGTACGGCTTCATTGGTGCATTCGAGCAACACGTGACTCCGGCGGTCTGTAAAAAAAGATTTGCGTAAAGCACCGCGGTAGCCTTTCTTTTTCGTTAGCCTCGTATGAATGAGCATGCCCGGTATCTAATGTAGTTAGAGTTGCAAAAAACCGGTTTATTCCCAGATTTATTTCCAATAGACCTGGTTTATTCCAAAAAACCAAGTTTATTCCACAAAAACCCGGTTTATTGCAGGTTTAAATCGGGTTTTTCTAGCCTTTGCTAGGCGCTGTACCAAGACTAAGTGTAGTCTTGGTACAGCGCCTAGAATAAAGAGTGTGGAGACCGAGTACAATATAGTTCTAAAAAATTGAATCCGATAAATGTACAACGATGCTAAACGATCAGAGGTCGATAGCAGCGACACCTGCTAGCTCTTTTCAACGTAAACATTGTATAAGAGTCAAACTGAGAAAACGTTTCGGCCGGTGGTAAGTATTTCAAATACTTAAATTATAAAACAAATTCCTTAAAGGCGTTCATTACTGGCTCATTTACTCCATATTATGTTCATGTATCCTTACTCTGGTTTATACACCAGATTAATAAGAACCTGATGATGATTAATATGAACCTGATGATAATTAATAAGAGTCTGATGAATGGAAAAAACTTGGGTATTTTTTTACTTCCCTGACAGTTAAAATGCAAATAGGAAAGATTTTTGCCGAGCTTACTCACACAATTTGTAAAAAATAAGTGAATATTTTATTTTTATTTTTTTTATCTGTATTACAATTGGTTTTACAATATTCTTTTATGGATTTGTAACTACTCAAAATATCTTCAATAACCACGCAAGTGGCTGCTTCAGACATTATATTTTTCATATAAACCAGCACAATCATCATAAGACTATACTTGAGTAAACAATGCCCTTTCATTTAAATACACAAATAATTAAAATGAGCAAAAATATTTTATAAACATATGAAGATAACATAACGTTATCATATGAAAAAAAAATGATTGTTCCGATGTAATTTTAATATTTAAAACTGTTTTTTTCATTTTTTGGCCCTCCTTTTTTTCATCAAAGTAATTTAACACATATCTTTCAATTTTCTCTATGTGCAACAATAAATAATAATAAAATGCATATTTTAAAATAAATTCAAGAGTAGCAATTGTTTAATAAATTACAAATAATAATAATCAGTTTGCAGTATCATGCATGGATACAGCGGAACCTATTCATATGTGTCCGTACATTAGCGATTCAGAAATTTCTTTGAAAAAAAATTACTTATTTTTATCTTTCTTCGAGAATTAGGCGAAATTTTCCGGATTTTCATTTTCACATTTTTGCAAAATGTGACACATATTTCACATTTTTGCCGTTTCATTACTGAAGCGATTTAGCAATGGTGATATATAGTTATACTCTTAAACGATATTCTGCAACTTATTGTATGTCATTGCTTGATTATCAATTTATAAATGTTCAAATTACATATGATATTTACAAGATTTTCACAATTCAATGTTTACGTTGAAAAGTGCTAACAGATGTCGCTGCGATCGCCCTATTATCGTACAGAATCGTTGCATATTCATTGTCTACAATTTTTAGCACTTTTTAAAGCATTACTGAGACAGCCGGTTTCCGCACCATGTATTCTAGGCGCTGTAACGGGGATGTGTTAGAAATTTACGCACACGGTGTTCATAATGTTGCGTTTTATTATTTCTAGAGTTGCAAAGGCTAGACAAAACTCAAACCTTGCAATAAATCGGGTTTTTTGGGAATAAACTTGTTTTTTTGGGAATAAACCAGGTCTTTTGGCAATAAACCTGGGAATAAACCCGGTCTATTGAAAATAAATCTGGGAATAAACCGTTTTTTGCAACTCTAATTATTTCATGATCTGACGTGAGAATTGTGTGAAGTGACCTACGTTTTACATGGACGGTTCATGACGTTTAAAACGTAACACGGAGTGGATCGTCTTTACACGGCCATTGGTACAAAGCGTCGAGCCAGGGCAACATTAGATACTGGGCTTGCTCATTCATTCTAATTACTTCACAAATAGTGGCTGGCCGTGAAAAGCGATTGGTATAAAGCTTCGCGTCCTTCGTTTTGTGCCATTGGCTGTATGTCTTTGGTCGCGGCCAGCCACCATTTGTGACGTCATGATAAGGAATGAGCAAGCCCGGTATCTAATGTTGCCCTGGCCGAGCGCGACCTGCGTTATACACGACCGGTGCATGACGTTTAAAACGTCACATGTAATGGATCATTTTTTTCATGGCGATTGGTGCAGAACGGGGGGTGCGTCGCTTTGCACCAATCGCCGTGTTAAAATGATCCACTCCACGTGACGTTTTAAACGTCATGCACCGGTCGTGTATAACCAGGGCTACACTAGATACCGATCTTGCTCATTCATTATCATGACGTCACAAAAGGTGGCTGGCCGCTATCAGCGATTGGTACAAAGCGAAACGACAAAATGAAAGACATACAGCGATTGGCACAAAACGACGGGCTCGTCGCTTTGCACCAATCGCTGGTCGCGGCCAGCCACCTTTTGTGACGTTATGATAGTGAATGAGCAAGCCCGGTATCTAGTGTAGCCTTGGTATAACGTAGGTCGCGGGTCGAGCCAATCCTTTTGTGCCAAATGCCGTGTGAAGATGATTGTTTACGCGCGACCTAAGTTATACACGGCCGGTGCATGACGTTTAAAACGTCACATGAAGTGGATCAATTTTACATGGCGATTGGTGCAAAACGGTGGGCTCGTCGCTTTGCGCCAATAACAGTGTATGAATGATCCACTTCATGTGACGTTCTAAACGTCATGCACCGGCCGTGTATAACGTAGGTCGCGGTTTACGTCGCTGCTGATTGGTTTGGTCTTATGATTTATCACCTAGAACCGCAAATGCGTTATACCGAGACCAACGAAATGCACGGCCGGTTCACAACTTAAAATGTCACACGAAACTGATCATCTCTACACGGCGATTGTCACAAAACGATGGGCTCGCCGGTTCGTACCAATCGCCGTGTAAAGATTATCCAACCGTGTAACATTCTGCACGACACGAATTCGCCGTGTATCTCGTTGGTCGCAGTTATAACGTGACCTACGTTATGCATGGCCGGTTCTTGACTTTTAAAAGTCACTTGGAGTGATTCCGAGGCTAAAGGAAAAGACAGGCTACCGCGGTGCATTCCACTTATCTTATTTTATAGACCACTCGAGGCTAACGAAAAAGACAGGCTACCGCTGTGCATTCCACATATCTTTTTTTACAGACCGCTAGAGTGACGTGATGCTCTTTTCGCGTACACCTGCATTGGTGCATTCGAGCATCACGTGACTCCCGCGGTCTGTAAAAAACGATACGCGTAAAGCACCGCGGTAGCCTTTCTTTTTCGTTAGCCTCGTAGACCACTAGAGTGACGTGATGCTGTTTTCGTACACCTGCATTGGTGCAATCGAGCATCACATTATTCCAGCCGAGGCTAACGAAAAAGACAGGCTACCGCGGTTCATTTCACTTATCTTTTTTTACAGACCGCCAGAGTGACGTGATGCTCTTTTCGTACACCTGCATTGGTGGATTCGACCACCACGTGACTCCCGCGGTCTGTAAAAAAAAGATACGCGTAAAGCACCGCGGTAGCCTGTATTTTTCGTTAGCCTCGATTCCAGCCGTCTGTAAAAAAAGATACGCGTAAAGCACTGCGGTAACCTTTCTTTTTCGTTAGCCTCGGTGTGGATCAGTTTTACACGACGATTAGTGCAAAGTGGCGCGCCCATATTTTTGCACCAATCGGCGTGTAAAAATGATCCCCTCCACGTGACGTTTTAACACTAGAAAGACGGGCGGGGCCAATTTGGCCCCTATCGATGTTTGCGAATATGTATTTCCTATAATATTGAAGTATATATTTCTATATTTCATGACTTTTGCTTATTTGGCTTCCAGTCTATATACCTGAAATAACTTTTTCCAAACTCACATAGAATCCCGTATTTTGAACAGAATACCTAGAAAGACGGGAAGGGCCAAACTGGCCCTCACTAATCACTTCCTGCATTCACGTCGCACCGTTTCATTCTTAGTATGACCTTGTAAATAGTATTCCCAGCAATTTGAGTTCATTTCTCCCTTTACATTCTGTTTGCTCCCCCCCCCCCCGCTACGTAAAATGGCTTTTACCGATCTAAAGCTTTACCCACGTGACCAACGGAATGATAACTTATTGTAAGTTGCTTTAGTAGTAAAGAACAGAAGAGATGTCTCGTAAACACGGTCTCACTCATGAAGAGATTTTGAAAGAATTGCAACGATTAAATGAAATGGAGTCAGGCAATAGTGATAACAGCAGTTTAGATGAAGATAAAGAATATATTCAAAAGAAGACACGGAAAGTAGCAGTCCCAGTGATGATAAAATTTAAATGATTTCTCAAAATAGTGTTTCCGTATAAAAATCACAAGAATGTAGAAATGAGATTAGGATAGAAGAATCGAAGAAAAAATACAGGAAAAAAATTCGCATTTCTGATTGGTCTGTATCACCTAAATTGCAGTCGGTAGAAAACGAAGTTATCCATGAAAGTGATTCAGATTGTGATTTTTCCAGAAATTATTCCCAGCCTTCGACATCTAAGGCAGGAGGACGAATGTTTTCTCGTAGGTGTTGTCGAAATCTTTGTCAGAAAACATTTGTTGGTCTTCTTGATGCATCTTCTGTTGGTCATGATGAAACTGCCGTCGACGGGACAATTTGGAAAGTGATTGAACATTCTGCGACTAAATGATGTCGTGCAACACAAAACGTATTGCGGGAATCTCAAGGACCGACCTCGTATGGAAAAAGGAATATAAATTCAGATAATGTGATTAGTACGTGGCGTTTAATGTTCAGTCATAAAATGGTGCGCCATATAAAACAATGAATAGAAGCAGAAGTTCACAGTCAACTTGAAGATGACACATGGACAGTATCATTTGATGAAGTGGACTCTGTGTTTTCTATTATGTATGCAAGAGGATTATATGGGGCAAAAAAATTCCCTGTAAATACATTATGGTCATAAGTTTAGGGACCGGCATTTTTTTCACAAACTATGACAAGAGATCGTTACAAAGATATTATTCGATTTTTTCGTTTTGATTTGAAAACAGAAAGATTAGAAAGATTGAAGACAGATAATTTTGCATTGGCATCAACTCTGTGGAATTCGTTCATTTAAAACTGTGCAGCTTGCTACAAACCAGGAGAAAATCTTACAGTTGATGAACAATTGTTGCCATCAAAGGCCAGATGTCCTTTTACTCAGTACATTCCAAATAAACCTGACAAATTCGGTATAAAATTTTGGCTAATTGTCTGTGTAGATTCGAAATATATCCTGAATGGATTCTCGTATACTGGTCAGGATATCAGCAGACCTACTGATCAAGCTGTACATGAATATGTAGTGATGAAGCTCACTAAAGGATATTTAGGGAAAGGTAGAAATATAACTATGGACAATTATTTTACATCGCTAAAACTGTGTGAAAAATTGAAAGCCAATTCAACAAGCTTAGACGGAACACTTAGAAAAGATCGTAAAGAAGTGCAGCCAATGGCCAAGACAGGAAAACAAGCAATATACTCTACAACTTTATTCAAGAAGGACAATGATATAACGATCACATCGTATCAAGGAAAGAATAAACATGTTTTAATACTAAGTTCCTTCCATCCTAATGTTGCCATTGACAATAAGGAGAAAAAGACACCCGAGGTAGTTCAGTTTTATAACCAGACAAAGTATGGAGTGGACGTTTTAGACCAAATGTTAAGCCTGTATACCACCAAATCTGTAACACGTCGTTGGCCTATGCACATATTTTATAATGTTTTAGATATGTCGACAAGGAATGCTTGGATTTGATAAAAAGAAGTGAGGAGAAAGGAGAAACTTAGTCGGAAAAATTTTATTCTGCAACTATGTGAAGGTCTGCGAGCTTCATATATAGAATCCCAAGGTGGTACAGCGTCTAATATGACTGCAGCGAATTATATAAAAGACATCAGCGGAATGAAAAGGTTCAAATGTAAAGTTAAATCAAGTTGCAAAGGAAATCATACAAGGAACACTTGCATCGAATGAACAAAACCAGTTTGTGGTAAATGCGGATATATAGAAGTTCGATGTACTCATTGCCTTAAGAAATCGTAAAGTGTACAATTTAAAGAAATAAAGGTCAGTATCAAAATTTATTCGCATATTCTATAATTTTTCTCATTTTTCTTCTTATTATTTACATTTTACATTTGTTAAGAAATCAAGAATCATCGAAGGGCCAAATTGGCCCTTTTCATCTTTCTAGGTATAAGGCAACTTGCCGTCTTTCTAGTGTTAAAAGTCACGCCCCGGCCGTGTATAACGTAGGTCGCGGCTGGAAAGGCAACACCTAGGACGATAACGTTATATGTTAAATGGACTTTTAACCCTCTGAGCGTTTTGAAAAAGGGTAAAATTGTAATGTTGTTTTCACTGCATTTTGTTTTAAATGCTAAAAAATGATTATTTCAGCATTATAAATCAAACTTAATTACAAATATGAATGTAACCCTTGAGAGTATTAATCATTCTTCAATGTTTTGAAAATTCATTAAATCCATAGAATTACATTATCTTAAACATTGCATATATTGCAGTGAAACCTGTAGCTTAGTGAACGGAATATTACGTTCCACATGCTTAGAGGGTTAATAATTGTTTATGAGGATAAAACGTCTACTTTCACACATAACGATCATAAAGTTCCTTTGTAAGCAAGAGTATAAACGTCATTCTAATAACCATACAGCCCCTATCATATTCGAAAAAAAATTATCACAAGCTGAAAATAAATTGGTTGAGATATATCTTGAATTTAGATCCAAAATATAAAACACAAAAATGGATGATACATTGGAATTCTTTAAAGCGAAATATCTCTTTTATACTTTAATTCATAGCTGCTAAGTAGAGTTGCAAAAAACCGGTTTATTCCCAGGTTTATTTCCAATAGATAGGGTTTATTCCCAGGTTTATCTCCAAAATACCTGGTTTAATCCCAAAAAACAAAGTTTATTAACAGGTTTAAACCGGGGCTTTTCTAGCCTTTGCAACTGTACTGCTAAGTATTATGTTTTTGTAGAACTTTTTCTAAATATTAAAGTTCGCTTTATTTGATCGAAGACTACAGTGATAAATTAAGGCAAAGATTTCTGTTATTAGAAATTGGTATATAAAAATCGTGGTATGTTTAAATTCACTTTCCTCAAGGGTTCTCCGTGGCTGAGTGGTTAAGACATCATTCCGCTGAATGCTTGAGAGCGTAGGAGAAGGTGGTGGGTTTTACTCCGGTCACCACCATTCCACACATTTTGTGGAGTCCACGGCTGTAATTCTTCAGTGTTATTTCCTTGTGTCTATAAGGAAAGATCACTGTAGTCACTCAGTACAAAAGCGAGGCTAACGAAAAAGACAGGCTACCGCGGTGCTTTACGCGTATCTTTTTTTACAGACCGCCGGAGTCACGTGAGGCTCGAATGCACCAATGAAAGTGTACGAAAAGAGCATCACGTCACTCTAGCGGTCTGTAAAAAAAGATAAGTGGAATGCACCGCGGTAGCCTGTCTTTTTCGTTAGCCTAGTACAAAAGTGTATTTGATTGATGTAGGAACAAGGACGAGTTTGATTGGTTGGAAGAGAGGGAGATTGATTGACGGTAGTGTTTGTTTGTAAAAATGCACTTTCCTTATTCAGTCCTTATCTTGACGAAGATTTATAAGTGGATATTAGTATCAAGCACACAAGTCTGATGTAATGTTCAATAAACAAACAAACCTTCTTCAAAAATAGGCAGTTTCAAAACTTGGGTTTCCACTATCTGAGAGTGAACTTGGCAATACTTGGCCGTCAAGTATTACCTCGCTTGGACGTGTTCGACGTGAAAGTTTTCCAACCAATCAGCGTGTTTTATTTGCTATTTACACGCCGCTGATTAGTTTGTTTTTATGATGTAACGCTGGGAACGCCAACTCCTAAGACAATAATGCTATAGTGTAAACTCAGTATGAGCGGTATCTCGGACAGCTGGATCAAAAGGTTAATAAAAATCTCGATTAACACATAGGATACTGTTTCGTTCAAACATTTTAGTACAGCACGATTATAATTAAAATTCACCTATGCAAAAGACTCCAGCGATAGTATTAGTGGTCGAACTGAAAAGCATTCCATTAATATCAATAGGTAAACTGTGGAAATTGGAAAAAGCGTCGGTCAGTGAGGCCGCTAACAGTAATTAAGGATTACTTTTAACGAAAAAGTTTATGAGGATTGTTTTCTTGAGAACGCCTATGCCTGTTAGCAAGCCGTCATCGAGATAAGGACATGATAGGCACAAGGAGACAGACATCACTGTAGATTGCAGGCTATAACTACGCAATTTGTGTGCATGGATTCACCGAAAATGAAAACGGAACCGCAGCATTGCCAAATTAACACCTTTACTACCAGCGGCTATGAAACGCCCGTTTAACTCTTATATTACATGTGTATTTTCAACAGAAAGTGCTCTAACCAAGGCATAATATCTGTTAAAGATTGGGTTTATATTCAGCTGCTTCCGAAATGAATTTCTAAATTGAAATCGCCAATCAGCATTTGGTATATGTTGAATTGACGTGAAAATGCTAACATACGGCAATAACCGTTTCATGAATGATACATTTGCTAAAAAAGAAACGCAGTCGCATCGAACATTAATTCGAACATTTTTGTCCAATAATTTGATGTACAAATCAAAATTGCAAATATTTTTATTATAAACGGAAAAATTCAAGGAACATTAGAAAATATATTATATAGTAAACTCGGCGCACTTTTAATGTAGTTGCAATATGACTATAAAATTAGTTTTTGAAATATTTTGCATATTATTTTAGAAATTTGATAATCATTCCGTTTTCCTTTTAACATGTCATTAACTTTGAACATTTTACGTATAATACTAAAAAATAAGAAATTCAGAGTATTTTCTTAATACAAATTCTCAAGTAATATTAAAATATAAAAATTCATCAAAGAGCTCTTTTTATTAGAACTTAATAATTCACTGCGGTGAAACTTTTGTAATTAAATCTCATTTTTATTACACAGAGGTTAAAACAAAAGTCATATGAAGTCAGTCTTTCGATTAACTACTTTTTTTTCGTTTGACATTTTATCAGAAAAAATTGTATTTGTTTTTATTTTTATTGAATGAAATTTTCTGGGTTATTTTATTATAAATTTCTTTTGATATATTCTGTACAAAACTAACGTAACTCATTCATATTTACAGAAACTTGCTTGTTTCAGAGCTCTATAATTTTTTAATTAAAAAATTATATGTTCATATTTCCATAGATTATATGGTTTGCCAATATCCAGATAACTGAAATAGTATTTTACTCTCATTTCAAATCTGAAGCAAATATTTATGAAATTTGATTTAGATAGATAGCAACGTACGTTTATTTAATAAAAATAAGATGAAGTGACAAGAACAGATAATCACTTATTAATCAAGTTGCTCGTGGGTCCTTATTTTTACATACCAGTATTTAATGAAATGATATGATTGATGAATACATGCCTTCATATCTAAAATCTTGCCATACAATAAGGCGAAAATGTCTTTTACAAACTAGGAGTATTCAAAATTAAACACCCGTACGAAACCCTTTTCATGTAGTTAAAGTTAAGCAAGAAACCGTCATTTTAGCAGTATCTGTGTACATTGGTTAACCATAAGGGGGATGGTGTTTCGGTACCACTATATAACGAATATAAATGTTAGCTTTATTTAATGCTAGGGCTCTGTGAATAAATAAGACGAAACATTCCCTTCGTAAATACTGATATCCATAACCTACGCCACTGTCTGTGTATGAAATGTATGTATGTATTCATGAAATTGTATAAGGACGAATAAAATAGGTCTTATCAAATATACGAGTAATAATAAAAATGCTTAAACCTTTTAAATGTTCTACAAAATGAACGTTCCACTTTAATTCTCAACTGCAAAAATTGTTTAAGATTGATTAAAATATTTACATAAATAACTTTCTTCACAAGAATATTAAAAACAAATATTTTTCAAACAATTTGTTCGGAAATTCTTTGGCAATCACTCCTTTCAACATTTTTGAAACAGAATTATTGTGACCTTGAAAGAATTAAAATTTAAACTTTTCAAATTTGTAGTTGAAAAGGGAACATATGGAACATATTATAATGTATATATCATAGGTTAAAGTTGTGGAAAAAAGCTAGTGTTCACAAGGACTCCAAATCTCCGTGATGGAAAAAATAGTTCAATACGTAGTTCAATAGTTTAATCTTTAAATGCTACATTGGCACCAAAATTTTGGAATGAAAAATTCCCTTTTATCAAGTACATGAAGAAAAGATTTTACTTATTTTGTAATACATTTGTTTCAATTTTGGTGTCAATCAATCATTTCAACATTTTACGAATAGAAGTATTTTTATGAGACATGCGGACGGCAAAGTGTAAATAGTCCTTAACCCCTTAAACCTCGGGCCCGCCATATTCACGAGCTGTGCATTCTACTTTTTTAAAATTCACATTGTTTCATTCCCACCAGGTTTTTAAAATAGTGAAATTGGCATTATTCTCTCATCATTTTATCAGCCGTTAAATAAGGTGAATATTTCTACTTTAACCCTTTCAAGGGCGGTGTTTGCAAGGCGCGAATGCTTAATTTTAATTCCAAACTGCCAAGTGACACCCAGAAATTTTTAATAAAATTTTGCTTTTATAATATACGCAAAGAAAATATTTTAGTTATTTTCAAATAGATTTGATCGTTAATTCTGGTGTCATTCAATTATTTTAACATTTTAGTAAAAGAAGTCCTTTGCCCTTGAAAGGGTTAAAAAAGTGGTGGCAATCAAACAATTTGAATTAAATAAAAAGTAGCTTACACAAAAATATAGCGATGCTTAAGGCGTTAAAGCTCTCCACAGACACGCCCGCAATTTTGCTAAAAGCAAATCTAATCGTTTTGCTCAAGCGTTATCTATTCCTGTCTCATGGCTTATCTGCAAACTAGAGATAATTTCAGTAAAACAACCGATACCTTCTTCAGACAAGAAGCACGTTTTAAACCAGATTTTTTAAAGAAAATGTGTCTTGTTTCTTTGTGTTTTGTACTAGTGTTGTTCGATAACGATATGTTCTTTATTGATTTTCTCGTTAGTGTGGTCAGCTCGAATTTTTTCGATAGTGTCAATTATTCTCGATGACTCCAATCAATCTATTGCTTTTCTTTTCCGATATTCCATCCGATTTTATCAAGTATAGTCTGTTATGGCCGAATCCAGATAATCTATGAAGCTGTCAGAACAGTGTTGCCAGTATGCTACTTTTTTTTATTCAGATTGTTTGTTTTCCAACTCTTTTTAAAATAGTGTAATTGGCCTCATTCTCACATTATTTAATCTGTCATTAAATAAGGCTAATATTTCTTCTTTAAAAAAGTGGTGGCAAATAAGCAATCACTCTTAAAATAGTAGTCTACTGGCAATACTGCGTCAGATTCACACACGGACTGTTTTCTTTTCCTTTAGTTACATTTACTTTTAATCCAGCATTACGTTAAAAGGCAAATAGCTTAAATGGTCTTTAAAAGTAACCGCTATGACGATAATGTAGTCCAGATAGGCCAAAACTCTCTTAACTAACCGAGGATTAAATATATTATTCATGGCTTTTTGAAATATGTATAGGACACCAGATAAACGAAAATCCTCACCATAAAGGCAAAACAGCCTTTTTTACAAACATAACATGTTTTATCTATACCCTCTGATTTATTAGGAATCTGAAAATTACCCAAAGGTAAAATATTGGATGGACATTAAATTAATACCAGTGATACTTGTCCAATATTTCACGTATTATAGGTATAAGAAATCGGGGTTACTGCAAAATAGCATTTAACTTGTGGTAATCCATTGCTAATCTCCAGGATTCAGGGCCGTAAGATTTACTGTTTGTTTGAAACAACACTTTTGGTGTCACTAAGAGGGAATCAGTAGGTATTATAGTATCTTATAATAATATCCTTTTGATATGACAAACAAACATACTCTGTTTGACCTAGTTATACCAATACGGTTTGCAAGCCACCTGTATGGTATCATCCGTATCAATCACAGCCGAGGACATTAATCAGCCTTACTTATTTGAAAAAACTATATTGAAAGCCACCATAAGCTCCTTAAACTTCCCTAAAACGTCTTTAAAACTTTCGTATAAATAACAAAATTCTGATCCTAAATTTTCCATATATGTGGATGCTGAATGAAGGAAGGGTGGGGGGGCAAAAACAAATGTATCCGGATATATTTAGATGTTCTATAACATGCCTGTTCTGTATTCGTTTAAGAAAGAAAAATCAGTTTCATTAACATCAACTGAATTTTAACTCGTTGCCTTAACTTATAGTTTGCAATGCCTGTTATGATTTAAAAACATTTCTTGTGAGATAAAAAATATTATGGTATAGGATAATCAGTCATTCCTAAAATATATCAGTAATGAGAGCAATTATTGTAGAATGAAACATATAGATATAAAAATATTCTTTTCGTAATGTTGTAAAAGAAAATATCAAGATTGTACATAGACTGTATAAGCTAAATTTCATAAACTTATTTATTTTCTGTTTGTAGTTTTGTCTAAACTGTGTAGTATTATTTTTAATGATTGTTTATTATGGGTGGGTGTTAGAATATTGTAATCTTAGCATTACACTGAATTATTGTTTCCGTTTTCGGTTTTATACAGTTTTGTTTAACTATATAGGGTTCATTTATCCAGCTTTCTGTTAGGTCCACTACTTTTCAGGCAGAGTACCACCTAAGTTTTTAAATACATGGAATGTGTTGTGCAGTTGTTGTTATATGTGAAAAGCAACACAGTCATATTCGATCCAGCCTTTTTTGTTTTGTTTTTTATATTATCAAAAATGATCGTATAGTATAATCGTATACAGCAAATCGTTTAGTATAAAAAAAAATAAGTTCAAAATAAACTTATAATACACTAATTACCGGAAGCAACTTATCACAATAAATCTTACAAAACTAGCCGGTCGCTTCCGAGTGGGATCCCAGATAGTGCAGTGTACCGCCCTGACTTCGCTTGGGGCTCAGAAAGTTTATTTTATATGCAACTAGAAAAATATAAATAAAATACTTTAAATGAAAAGTATACGAAAATAACTAATAAGAATATAAAAAAGCACTTAAAGAAAGATTAAGCAACATAAATATTTTTTTTTCATGAACTCCTTGACAAAGTAATACTGGGACCTACCCGAGATTATCTAGGGGTGGGTCCCAAGTAGTACTTTGTATCTGGGCCCCACTCGGAAGCGACCGGCTAGACGGGCGAAGACCGGCAGAGTTATATATATATATGAGAAATAAAATGAGACGCATAAGTAATATTTTTTTTATTATGTATCATCGACCAAAAAAGAGTTCCGTCGAGCCGGATTCGAACCAGCGACCTTCTACAGTCCACCGCTCTGCCAACTGAGCTATCGGCGGACACAACCTTTGATTCGTTTAACACATTACAGAAAATTCCAAATGAAACTCTTTTAATTTTAAGCGCTTTCTTACAATTTCTCTCAATGTAATTATATGTATGAGAAGAACAATTAGGCACATATGTAATATTTTAATTATATATCATCGTCTAAGAAGAAAAATTCCGTCGAGTCTGATATGAACCAGCAACCTATGGATTTCTGATTACTCCGTCTTCTACAGTCCACCGATCTGACAACTGAGCTATCGACGGACACACCGTTTGTTTCGATTAACACATTAACACGATGGGCACTTTTTTTGATTCGTTTAACACATTGCATAAAATTCTAAATGAAACTCTTTTAGTTTCAATTCTTACAATTTCTCTCAATGTATTTATATATATATATGAGAAATAAAATGAGACACATAACTAATATTTTTTTATTATATATCATCCACTAAAAAAGGAATTCCATCGAGCCGTATTCGAACCAGCGACCTATCGATTTCTGATTACTCCGTCATCTAAAATCCACCGCTCGGCCAACAAAGCTATCGACGGACACACCGTTTGTTTCGATTAACACATTAAATAAACTACCAAATGAAACTCCTTTTTATTAAACGCATTCTTACAACTTCTCTCAGTTAATTATATACATGAGAAATAAAATTAGACACGTGTAATATTTTTATTATATATCATCGACTAAAAAAGAAATTCTGTAGAGCCTGATTCAAACCAGCGACCTATGGATTTCTGATTTCTCAGTCTTCTACAGTCCACCACTCTGAAAACTGAGCAATTGCCGGACACAGCCTTTGATTCGTTTAACACATTACATAAAATTCCAAATGGATCTCTTTTAGTTTTAAGTGCTTTCTTACAATTTCTCTCAATGTAATTATATATATATATATGAGAAATGAGACACATAAGTAATATTTTTTTTATTATATATCTTAGACCAAAAAAGAAATTCCGCCGAGTTTGAATTGAACCAGTGACCTATGTATTTCTAATTACTCCGTCATCCACAGTCCACCGCACTGCCAACTGAGATGCCCACCGCACTGCCAACTGAGATGCCCACCGCACTGCCAACTGAGATGCCCACCGCTCTGCCAACTGAGATATCGATGGACACAGACATTGATTCGTTTAGCACATTACAAAAAATTCAAAATGAAACTATTATAGTTTTAAGCGCTTTCTTACAATTTCTCTCACTGTAATTATACATATATGAAATAAAATGAGACACATAAGTAATATTTTTTTATTATATATCATTGACCAAAAAAGAAATTCTGTAGAGCCTGATTCAAACCAGCGACCTATGGATTTCTGATTTCTCCGTCTTCAACAGTCCACCGCTGTACCAAATGAGCTAACGACGGACACAGCGCATGTATGCTGATAAGGTGAAATCACCGAAAATTTTAGACACTTCATTTAACCCCCTTTGTAGTTGAATTTCTAAAATCGCGTGAAATGCATGTTTAACTATCCTTTAGTAGATTTGTTATCCCGAATTTCACGCTCCTAACTATAACTTCTACTGAGATATGGCAAAATAGCGTAAAACTTTCGACCCCCATTTAGTGTCTTAATTTCTAAAATCGCTGAAATACGTTTTTAATTATTTTTTTAGTAAATTTGTTATACTGAGTTTCATGATTCTGCCTATAATTTCTACTGAGATATGGGTAAAATGACCTAAAATATTTGACCCCCATTTAACCCCCCCCCCCCTTTAGTGTCTGAATTTCTAAAATTGCTGAAATACATGTTTTTCTATATTATTTGTAGATTTGTTATCCCAAATTCCGAGCTCCTAACTAAAAATGCTGCTGATATATATCGAACAGGCAAAATTACCTAAAACTTGCGGCCCCCCCATTTAACCACCATAATGGATGAATTTCTAAAATCGCTGAAATATGTGTTTAATTTTTTAGTAGATTTGTTATTCTGAATTTCACGTTCCTACCTAAAACTGCTGTTGAGATATGGCGAAAACGTGAAATGACTAAAAACTTTCAATCCCCCATTTACCCTCTTAGCACTTGAATTTTTAAAATCGCAGAAATATGTGTTTAAGTAACTTTTAGTACATTTGTTATCCTGAATTTCCCGCTTTTAACTAAAACTGTTGTTGAAATATGGCGATAAGGCAAAATGACATAAAACTTCAGACCCCCATTTATCCCCCTTAGAGGTTGAATTTCTAAAATCGCTTAAGTACGTGTTTAATTATTTTTTTAGTAGAATTGATTTCTTGAATTTCCCGCTCTTACCTAAAACTGCTGATGAAATATGGAGAAAATGTGAAATCACCGAAAATTTTTGAACCCCCATTTAACCCACTTAAACGTTGAATTTCTAAAATCGTCAGAAATGCATGTTTAACTATTCTTTAGTAGAATTGTTATATAAAATTTCACGTTCCTACTTTAAACTCCTGCTGAGATATGTGGAAAAGACGAAATTATCTAAATCTTTCGACCCCCCATTTGACCCCCTTAGACTGAATTTTCAAAAATCCTCTCTTAGTACGCGCCTACATTGTGTAAAGAACAGGACTTCCAAATTTCATTGCTCTAGGACAAACGGTTGAAGCTCGGCATTGATTATGAGAAAATCAAGCTACTCCTTTATAAGTATACATTTGAAGAGAATCGGATAACTCTGGATGAAAAACCCATTTATCTAAATTAAGGGGATCTTAGTCCACCCCGTTTACCCCCCTTTATACTTAACCAATCAACCCCAATAATATTCAGAGAAGAGCCTATCACAATGAACCTATCAACGCAAGGTAGAATCGAACCCGTGCCGCCTGGATAGCGTTTTCGAACACTACCTTCGCGCCATTGAGACCACGTACAAACGATCAAACTAATGGGTATTTGAAACGTATGATGAACTTCAACCCCAAATTTCTCAAAAACTAAGGCCCATATGAAGGAAACCTTTGACCTGAATAATTGGAGGTATGATCCCTACAACAACCCTTAAAATCATGAAAATCTGTGCGCATTATTTTTGGCTGTCCCCTTGTAAATACAGTTGTACAGAAAAACCTCACTAAAGTGGACTGTGTGGAGAGCACAAACATTATTAACATGTTCGCTACAGAGGACACATGTGGCGTCGCTCGGTTACTCATTTGACATTCAACTGATGCCATCTATGCGTCTTCTGATCTTAACACGTTTGTTACCATTCCTGAGCAAAATTGCAAGCTCTACGATAGTTCCTACCAAGTGGCGCTACGTTTTGTAAAGTAGTATGACTGACGCATATGTGGCGCCAACGGTATACGTAATGAAATGAACCCCCGAATGACGCCACGCATTCTCTCTCTCTCTCACCTCGGTACTGAACGTCATAAATAAGAATCCGATAGAATAATTTTAGAGTGCGTTAATTTTAACCAGATAGTGAACGTGTTAAATGAGATCTCTTTCAGTGAGGGAACAGACAGGGCGGTTTTCTTTCTTACGCAAAGTTTCCAAAGAAAGAAAGTACACATTCCAGAAACTATAATTTATAATATTTTAATAAGATGGCACATTATACATGAGTAAATACAGTAGTTAATGCTTCAGAAGAAAATATATGAATCAGGATTTCCAGAGATTGTTTCTTTATTCAACAATTAAGAGATATTCTGCTGTTGGACTAATATTGTGCACATTACACATATTTGTTTCTCTGTCATAAACGAGGTACGCATTATACATGAGTTAGTAGAATAGTGCAGCAAAACTCAAGTAAAACAGACAATGTAGAGACTCTAAATATAGTTAAATGAGTATCAGTTTTAGTGAGGGGACAGATTATGGTTTATTAGTGACAGGGGAGTATAAAATTGAACATAAAATAAGGATCTGCTTTAAAGGCATGTCTTTGAATGGAGAGTTCATTGTATACGTAAAATATTGTAAGCAATAAAGAGTTGGGGAGAGGGGGGCACGTTTGAACTGGGAGCACCTTTGAACACTGTAAATATTTTCTTTGAAATAAATTATATTTTTGAAATATAGATGGCAGCACATTACTACTGCTTCAATGCAACAAGGATAAAAAGCTTTACCATTTCGCATGCACACTTACTGTCTATGCAAGATATGTATTTTTCTCTTTTTTTCAATCTAAACTTAACAAAATAAAGTTGTAAGCTTTTTATTGACAATCTTGTATCCCTAAAATTTTAATTGATTGTTCAATATTTAAATAAAGATGTTAGCTTTAGCTTATAAGCTTTGTTTTATTCAAATTCTTAAGCCTAAATGAGTAAATAGTTCCAATGCTAAACACCATGTGATGGAGCACCATTCAACAATTAAAATTATGAAATGAAGAGTTATGGACGTATATAAATATTATTTCTGGATTCTTTTTAAAAAATGTGAAAATTAAGAGATTAATTAAGAGTTATTATACTTAATATGAGAGTTGTACTCATACAGGGCTGCCAACTACTACACATTATGTGTAGAAACACATTTTTGTGTCAAGTGGTTTTTTAACATGAGAGAGTTTTTTAACATTTGGATTTTTATCATTTTTAAACATATATAAACTTTAGTATGATTTAAAATGTTTATTATATTGTGCAGGGCATAAAACAGAGTTTAATCTCAGATTTCTTCGTAAAAAAAAGAGGACGATAAATTTTATTTTTCAGTGGCATCAGATATCAGTTTGGGGGATTTCAAGGATATTGTAAAAAAGTTACCACAACCAAATATAACTGGAGGGACCCTGTGTGCTGTTTTAACACTGAGCTTTGACATCAACTTTGATTCATATAAATTTGTTTAAATAATAAATAAGAAAAAAGAAAACTGCCCAGTTAAACTGAGGGCATTGAGCTCACAGGCTATTCACACTAATTGTATATTATACTCGTATTTCAAAGAATTTGAAATAAGCCCCTCGAAAAATAAAGAAATCAACAATATATTAAGGGGGGATCATCCCCCGTTACCCCCCTCATAGTTAACTAATGAACTCCTTAAACTAATCAGGGAAGTCTCTAATTACAATGAATATATATACAAAATTTGAAGAAAATCGGATAATTCTGCATGAAAAACCCATTTATCTAAATTAAGGGGGGATTAGCCCCCCCCCCTTTCCCCCTTTATACTTAACCAATGAACCCCCAAAATTCTTCAGAGAAGCGCATTATCACAACGAACCTATATACAAAATTTGAAGAAAATCGGATAATTCTGCAGGAAAAACTCATTTATCTAAATTAGGGGGGGGGTTATCCCCCCTATCCCCCTTTATACTTAACCAATGAACCCCCAAAACTATTGACAGAAGGGCATTACCAAAATGAACCTATATACAAAATTTGAAGAAAATGGGATAATTCTGCATGAAAAACTCATTTATCTAAATTAGGGGGGGGGGTTATACCCCCTTTCCCCCTTTATACTTAACCAGTGAACCCCCAAAACTATTGACAGAAGCGCATTATCAAAATGATATGCAAAATTTGAAGAAAATGGGATAATTCTGCATGAAAAACCTATTTATCTAAATTATGGGGGGTTAGCCCCCCGTTTCCCCCTTTATGCTTAACCAATGAACCTCCAAAACTAATCAGGGAAGCGCCTTATCACAAGGAACCTATAAACAAAATTTAAAGTAAAACGGTTAGTTCTATCAAGAGTTATCGCGTTACGTACATACATACATACGTACGTACATACAGAACCGGCGGGCACATAAGCTCTCAGGCTTTGATAGCCTGTGAGCTAAAAAAATAGTAATTTCAATAAAATTGAATTAATTTTATCCTGAATATTTTATATTTCTTAAAGCTATGTAGTTTTTCATAAAAACTGCACTGTATTTTCATATTTAGTTTACTTGTTCAATGGTTCCCCTAGCTTGTTCAAAGGTACCGCTACATGGAGTAGGTTTGAACAGAAATCTCTCAGCTTTTTAAAGCATCACAACTTATTTAATTTATTTGGAAAACTTTAAAGTTTTCGCTCATATGGTGAAGAAATACATTGTTTTTAATATATAATATTTAAAATGCAATAAATATAATTCAAGTAAGAAATATGTTGTATTTCTAAAAAAATGTTCAAACATGCCCCGCTCTCCCTTACCTATTTAAAATATAATACTTTAAACCAAACCTAAGAATGATGAGCAAATATTGTACTTGTAGATTGTAATTTCTATTCAACAAAATTTCTATATTGCGAATTATTTTCGAGGAACCGTGAGATAAATTAAACAGAAATTTAACTGTATACCTTAAATAACTAAATAGGTACATTTTACGCTAGAATGGTGCAAATTTTGCAAAGATATTTTTATCGTGTTGACAACGGCACATGATGCTATCCTTTAAGAAAGAATTAAAATTCCTACATCAATAGGGAAAATACACATATATTCAAAAATTAAAAAGTAAAAAACAACTCTTATTTAAATTTGAATATATCAAAATGTGATATTGATAGGAAATAACATAAAACTTCATTCCAAAACATTGTTTGTAAATTACACACAGAAAAATAAAATCTTTTTTTATTTTAATTTAAGGACCAAAATCATGAAACAATAGTACGGCTTGTTTCGCTATTGTAGGGTTGGGTTGATTTATGACGGCCAATTATCAACACGAGGGCTATAGGCCCGGGGGGAGTGCCCTCCGTGGATGTCTTTCTAAGGGAATCTAACCCGTATTTACGCATGGATAAATCCACGGCTCGAAGAAAACCATGAAAACTCCGAACGATTAGGCCGACGGGCGCGATTGGGATCGAACCCAGCACCTCCCGTCTACCAGCTTCGAGAGCAGAACCTCTCAGCCACTGGTGGGGTTTCGCTATTGTAGACAAGTCCCAAAATTTTCATTATAATAATGCATATTGTAATCCAGGTAAAAAAAAGATTCCATTGTTAGAATTTTACATGGAGAATAACAGGAAATGGTTACATTGTCAATTATAGTGATTTAAAATATATTTGGTGATTTCGGATGATAATGGAATTGGTGATAATGGTAAAACTACCAATATGTTTTTTCCTACACTGTAAAAAAAAATCTAAGTCTACAAAAATTGTTTTTGTAAAGCTACAGAAATCTGTATGTTTACTGAAATTTTATCTGTAACAAGGGTGCAACGTAAGCCATTGCTTTAGAATACTTACATGAAATATCTCTGTAACTCGTATCAGCCAATGAGAAGGCTTTCTGTGGGGACGTAATGGCTGCTGACGCAGTCGCACAGACAGTAAGGACAAGGAGTGCATAAGTAGATAAGTAGTGTCTATATGGCATCCATCTTGGATTTGACTTCCAATTACGAAGTAAGTAAATATTTATTCTTTATTAGCTAAATTTCGTTATATTTTGTGTTATATTTTGTTGATCTTTCTATTATTTTTTATTAATTATTTATTATTCAATCAAATCACTAGTCTTTATTTCGATGTTACGTTGGATTACGTGTGTGCCATTTTTAATGTTTTATGTAGGAACTAAACGACGAAGGAAGGAAGATTTTTTATCTTGATTTGCAGTTACGTTACTATTAATTAGTATTGAATAGACTCCCTTAAATCTTCCTAGCTTAAAACCAGAGATTATGCAGATTTTAGAATTTTTCGGATTTCTGGTCACTGTTTTGTTTACATTTTCTATACAATAATTTGAATTTATAAATGCACTCAAAATTATTATAATGAATGTTTATAATAAAGTAAAATAAAAAAATTAAGAAAATTTAAAAAACATTTTAAAATATTAAAAGTAAAGGTCAAGTAAATAATAAATAATGCATAACTAAATATGTGTAATGATGAGATATTTTTTTCTTGAATTATTTAGTGAAACACGCCTTATAAATGTACACTAATAATTCACACAAAACTCGTAAAATAACAAAGTTTTCTTTCATGTTTAACCATACCTAATAACCAAAAAATCTTACCTACATAAATTAGAGAAAACATAAATTGATTCATATCAAACTGAATTACATATTAAAATGTGTATGGAATGATATAATAATTTTTTAAAAAAACTTCAATTTTACACCTACATCCTAACTGTAAGTCTACTTGTGCAGTGGTCGATACAGATTTCTTTCTTGGGGCCCATTTTGTGAAAAATAACATTTTGTAATGAAAGTCGAAATCCAGCTACTCAAATTCGAACCAAGCGTTTATTAACAAAAACTTTTTTAAATACTTTTGCTGAAGTTTTCCTCTCTGATGAACTTGTTTGTTTACAAATTACACATTTTAAAAGTCATAAAATAATAAATAAATGATAAATAGTAAGTTTTTATGAAATGGAATTTTGTGAAAGGGCCTATTTCTGTTAAAATGAATTTTGTGAAGGGGCCTGTTTTATTATAAAGAATTTTGTGAAGGGGCCATTTTATTAAATTGAATTTTGTGAAGGGTCCCATTTTATTAAATTGATTTTTGTGAAGGGGCCCTAAATAGGCCCCAAATTTTGTCTGGATCGACCCTTGTTGTGTGTATATATATATATATATATATACACACACTATTAATTAAAACGAGCAGGGTAGACCGAGCTATGCTCGGTCAAAATTAAATTTGAGTTCAAATATCATGACCCATGACCAAAATGACCCACTAATTGAATTTTCTCGAACATGTGACTCAGCCCAACAGTCTTCTCGTGCTCGAAAACCATTGGAAGCAAAATTTAGTGTAAATTGAGCCGCTTTTTAGATCTTGACCCACAATGACCCAAAAATGACCCACTAATCGAAAGTTCTCGAACATGTGACCCAACCCAATAGTCTTCTCGTGCCCGAAAATAGTCGGATACCAAATTTCGTCAAAATCGTTTGAACCGTTTTTTAGATAAAATTAGCTTGACCATGACCCAAAATGACCCACTAATTGTATTTTTTCTAACATGTGACCTAACCCAACAGTCTTCTCGTGCCTGAAAACCATTGGATGTAAAATTTAGTGTAAATTCAGCCGCTTTTTAGATCTTGACCCACAATGACCCAGAAATGACCCACTAATCGAATTTTCTCGGACATGTGACCTAGCCCTATGATTTTATCGTGCTCGAAACTCGTAGGACACAAAATTTAATCAAAATCGTTAGGGCCGTTTTTTAGATAAAATTAATTTGACCCGCATTGACCCAAAAATGATCCACTAATCGAAAGTTCTCGAACATGTGACCCAGCCCAATAGTCTTCTCGTGCTCGAAAACCATTGTATGCAAAATTTAGTGTAAATTGAGCCGCTTTTTAGATCTTGACCCACAATGACCCAAAAATGACCCACTAATCGAAAGTTTTTGAACATGTGACCCAGCCCAATAGTCTTATCGTGCCCGAAAATAGTCGGATACAAAATTTCGTCAAAATCGTTTGAACCTTTTTTAGATACAATTAGCTTGACCACGACCCAAAATGACCCAAAATGACCCACTAATTGAATTTTCTCGAAAATATGACCTAGCCCAACAGTCTTCTCGTGCCCGAAAACCGTTGGATGCAAAATTTAGTGTAAATTGAGCCACTTTTTAGATCTTGACCCACAATGACCCAGAAATGACCCACTAATCGAATTTCCTCGGACATGTGACCTAGCCCAACGATTTTATCGTGCTCGAAACTCGTAGGACACAAAATTTAATCAAAATCGTTAGAGCCGTTTTTAGATAAAATTAATTTGACCCACGTTGACCCAAAAATGACCCACTAATTGAAAGTTCTCGAACATGTGATCCAGCCCAATAGTCTTCGCGTGCCCGAAAATAGTCGGATACAAAATTTCGTCAAAATCGTTTGAACCGTTTTTTAGATACAATTAGCTTGACCATGACCCAAAATGACCCAAAATGACCCACTAATTGAATTTTCTCGAACATGTGACCAAACACAACAGTCTTCTCGTGCCCGAAAACCATTGGATGCAAAATTTACTGTAAATTGAGCCGCTTTTTAGATCTTGACCCACAATGACCCAGAAATGACCCACTGATCGAATTTTCTCGGACATGTGACCTAGCCCAATTATTTTATCGTGCTCGAAACTCGTAGGACACAAAATTTAATCAAAATCGTTAGAGCCGTTTTTTAGATAAAATTAATTTGACCCGCGTTGACCCAAAAATGACCCACTAATCAAAAGTTCTCGAACATGTGACCCAGCCCAATATTCTTCTGGTGCCCGAAAATGGTCGGATACAAAATTTCGTCAAAATCGTTTGAACCGTTTTTTAGATACAATTAGCTAGACCATGACCCAAAATGACCCAAAATGACCCACTAATCGAATTTTCTCGAACATGTGGCCTAGCCCAATGGTTTTCTGGTGCCCCAAAACGGTAGGACACGAAATTTCGTCAAAATCGTTAGAGCCGTTTTTAAGATAATTTTTGCATATATATATATATATATATAACCACACACATGATTTGCTCGTATTAGAATATATGATTATACTTTCATCATATCTATTTTTTATTTTTTTTCTCCTCTATTTTATGAAGTGGGTTTGTAATCCTGCCGAAATGAATCAGATATCTATCGCAATCTTGACAGGAAGTGGACATTTCAAGATGTAAGTATAGCTATCTTATTTTGTTGTCTGGGTCAGCGGTTCCCAAACTTTATTATTATGTGACCCACCTAATTTTATATAAAGCAGTGTCTCTTGCATAACATAAATTATATCTTATTTAAAGTGTTGCAAGCAATCTGAACATATTTTATTTTTCAAATTTTAAAAAATTAAGAAGCAATCTTAGAAAAAGTCTTGATTTTATGCAGTTTTCATTTTCAATGGTGTCTGATCACTCGCATGCATATTTATGTATTTACAGTTTGTTTACATGTTTCTGAAATTTTTATGTTGCTAGATTATATTTTAACTGCTTGTAGTAAATCAGGTGAAGTTTAATGCAAAAAAGTTATATTTTTCTTACATTAATGAGAAATAAACATGAATTTCTTTTAAGGGAAAATTCAGATTTATCGAGTTTCAACTTGCAACTTCTGAAAAGCTCCTTGATTTTCTGTTTATTACTCACAGTATAAGTCTAAAACATCATTGTTTACCCAAAATGGTATTTGTCATCCAAAACAAAATTTAAATATGTTTATAAAAATTCCCCTTTGTTTTCATATTAAAAATTGTAAAAATGCAAAAAATGTCGAAAAGTAAAAATTGAAAATATTGTTCAAAATACCTAAATTTTATATAAAGCAGTGTCTCTTGCATAAATTATATCTTATTTTAAGTGTTGCAAGCAATCTGAACATACTATGCTTCTTAAATTTTTACATTTGAAAAATAATCTTAGAAAAAGTCCTTCATTTTCAATGGTGTCGATAACTTCCATGCATATATGTACATAGTTTGTGTTATGAAAATACAGTTTGTTTACATGTTTTGTGAAATTCTAGATCATATTTTAACTGCGTGTAGTAAATCAGGTGAAGTTTAATGCAAAAAAGGTTATATTTTTCTTACATTAATGAGTAATAAACATGAATTTTTTTAAGGGAAAATTCAGATTTTATCGAGTTTCAACTTGCAACTTCTGAAAAGCTCCTTGATTTTCTGTTTATTACTCACAGTATAAGTCCAAAACATCATTGTTTATCCAAAATTGCATTTGTCATCCAAAACAAAATTTAAATATGTTTATAAAAATTCACTTTTGTTTTCATATTAAAAATTGTAAAAATGCAAAAAATGTCGGAAAGTAAAAATTGAAAATATTGTTCAAAATACCTAAATTTTATATAAAGCAGTGTCTCTTGCATAAATTAGATCTTATTTTAAGTGTTGCAAGCAATCTGAACGTACTATGCTTCTTAAATTTTTACATTTGAAAAATAATCTTAGAAAAAGTCCTTCATTTTCAATGGTGTCGATAACTCGCATGCATATATGTACATAGTTTGTGTTATGATGTGCACGATCAACTATTTTCTTTATTCTTATATGCCCGTTTGACAAATTTTGTGAATTTTATGTGATTGATAAACGAAACACATGATTTTTACATGCCTGATTGACGACATTTTTTTTATTGCACCTGACCGATGAAATTAAGGATTCTTATGCAACCGATACATGAAATCCATGATTTTTGTATGCCGATAGATGAAATTAATGATTTTTACATGCATGATGAACTATTTTCTTGATTCTTATGTGCCTGTTTGACAAATTTTGTGAATTTTATGTGATTGATAAACGAAACACATGATTTTTACATGCCTGATTGACAACATTTTTTTTCCTACATCTGACCGATGAAATTAAGTATTTTTATGCAACCGATACATGAAATGCATGATTTTTGTATGCCGATAGATGAAATTAATGATTTTTACATGCATGATGAACTATTTTCTTGATTCTTATGTGCCTGTTTGACAAATTTTGTGAATTTTATGTGAATGATAAACGAAACACATGATTTTTACATGCCTGATAGACAAAATTTTTTTTCCTACATCTGACCGATGAAATTAAGGATTTTTAAGCAACTGATAGATGAAATTCAGGATTTTTGTGTGCCGATAGCTGAAAATAATGATTTTTACATGCATGATGAACTATTTTCTTGATTCTTATGTGCCCGTTTGACAAATTTTGTGAATTTTATGTGATTGATGAACAAAACACATGAGTTTTACATGCCTGATTGAAGAAATTTTATTTAATCATATTATGCATCTACGGTGTCCCGTTCTCCACTTTTCCTCCCTCAAGTGGGGCACTTTTCTACATTTTGTTGACACCCCTCATGTCATATATCGTTGGAAAGGTCTGTGACCGCTTAATCATACTATGTATCGCCAGTGTCCCTCCCCCCCCACTTTTCCCCCCCCAAGAGGCACTTTTCTAAATTTTGTTGACACCCCTCATGTCATATATCGTTGGAAAGGTCTATGACCGCTTATTCGTATTATGTATAGCCAGTGTCCCACCCCCCACCACTTTACCCTCCCCCCCCAAGAGGCACTTTTCTAAATTTCGTTGACACCTTTCATGTCATATATCGTTGAAAAGGTCTGTGACAACTTAATCATATTATGCATCTCCGGTGTCCCTCTCCTCCATCCCCCCCCCCCAAGGGGGGCACTTTTTAAAATTTTGTTTAAACTCCTCATGTCATATATCGTTGAAAATGTCTGTGTCAGCTTAATCATATTATGCATATCCGGTGTCCCTCCCCCCCACTTTTGCCCCCCAAGGGTGGCCATTTTCTAAATTTATTGACACTCCTTTTGTCATATATCGTTGAAAAGGTCTGTGACAGCTTAATCATATTATGTATCTCCAGTTGCCCCCCCCCCATTTCGCCCCGCCAATAGTTACCCGGTTAGGTCGACGAGTGCGGCAGGGGCTAAGTCCACTTCCAGAAATTTAAACAAATGAGTATTTTAAACGTATGCTGAGTTTTAACTCCCCAATTCTCCAAAACTAAGACCAATTTAAAAAAATCCTTTCAAAAAAGTAGTTAGGTGTATGACCCCTACAACATACTTTAAAATCATCTGTGCAATATTGCTATGCACCATCCTTGTTAGTACTTTAATTTTTATGTTACAAAACAATGCCTCAGAAAATTTTATGAATTTATTTTGGAACTCTGCTGTTTCATAAAGTTGGCAGGTATTGTCCTACCCCCCCCCCCCTCCAAAAAAAAAAAATCTGGTTGTGAAGAAATATATATATATATATATATATATATATATATATATATATATATATATATATATATATATATTCAGATTTAAATAGTTCTTGCTCTGTTTTCATTTTATATAGGTAATGATTTAGATAAAAAAAAAATTTTTCAATTTAGTAATTTTAATTTTTATATCATAAAATAGTGTCTCATAAAATCTTCTGTTTTATTTTGTAAATCTCCTGCTTTTTTTGGTAATAGACGTTGACAGGCATGCAGGAGGAGAGTCAAAATTAATTTTATCAGTTAAAATGGGTTACTCAGTGAGAATTACAAATAAATATATATTTTTTTTATTACTCAGTTTGTGTGTTTATTTTTTTATAATATTTAAAATATTTATGTAATATGTGTTTTATCTTTTAATAGGGAATACTTGGTTATAGGTAATACAAAAGATCAAAGCCCCTCCCCACAAGAAGCAGATGTGCAAACTAAAGATTCAGAACTTGATTGATACTAATGCAAATTGTACATGTTTATATATATTCAATAATTTTACTAAATATGTATATAAAAATAAATATTGTTTGCAAAAATATGTTTAATAAATTTATATTAAGGTTCAAATATTTCTTTTTCTGTTTTTCTAAATTCCTTTTTCTAATTCTCCTTTTTCTTCTTTTAATCAAATTCTATTATCACTGATATTTGACTGTTTATTTTATTTTTGAACAGATTTTATGAAATCACACTATCCTAGATTTTTTCAGCATCAGAAATTTATATTTTCTGAGTTTACAAATTTACGTGAAAACTGAATAAGGACTAGTAAACATTTTAACCAAAATGTTACATAAACATACCCGCATAGCATGCATGGTCACAGTGACGTCACTGTGACGTGACTGCGACTCACAATTGTCACGGCACATCTCTGACCAAAATGCTACCATTCAGAGAGGTCACATTGTGACTTAAGTGTGAACTTCTTTAAAAACTCTAAAAAACATACAGGACTATTTCAAATTATGTTATTCATCGTCAAAAATACTTTTCTGGTCAATTTTTAAATATTTGTGACGTCACAGTGACGTCATTGCAAGTCACGCATGTTACGTTATAACTTTTACTAAAATATACTACCATATCGTGAACTCACACTGTGACAAAAAAGTGAATTTTAAAAATATTTGAAAATGAGAAGAAACATTTTACTTTTGAAAGCATACATTTGAGAGCCAATTGACATTAGTAATTTTTGTTGCCCCTTGTAAATTAATACATAGTCACTTATTCCTTTATCTAGGTAAAACAAAATGATCTGCATATATATATATAATTTTTTGTAACTATGCAATTGTCAATTATCATACAAAGATAATTAGATATGAAAACTAGAAAATGTTTTTAATTTTATAATTTATTTTTTATTAAAAAAATAGTTTTATTTTCTATGAAAAATTAATAACTTGTGTTAAAACAACTTCAAACAATTTTATCAATTATAAAATACTTCTACTATTGATAAAAGCTGAAAAATAATATAGTGAAGGGAGGTGTTTGTTCATTGCGAAGTGCCATTAAAATGTGAAGCCCCAATGTGGTCAAAATGTAAATACAGATAATGGGATATACTGAGAAAATTAAAGTTTCTTTTTTGTATGCTAGTTCTTTATTTAAATTGTTGTGTACCTTTATGGATGAAGTAGGTTATGAATATCATAAACGTATAAAATTAGTAATTTGCTCCTCTTAGAAGTATAAAACTATTTCATTTTATCTCCAGAAATTTCCATATAATTTTTTTAGCTATTCAAGCTTTATTTCAAAAAATAAAATCAATTCTCTAGCCATTATTTAATTAAAAAATTACATTTATTAATCTGTCATAAAATAAAATAAAATAAATGGAATTATTTCAGTGTATTGTGCATCTGTTAAACACGTTAAACAGGAAGTTGAAAGCATTTTTTTTTAATGATTGCTAAGAAAATCGACCAGCTGCTCAATATTTGTAAAATGAACTCGTCCAACTTTATCGTCTGCGGTGAAGATATTTCGAAAAGTGGTTTCATTCGAAGGGTTTATTTATTAAGTCAAAGAGTTGCAAAGATTTGTATTCCCGTTTCATTTCATGTTTTTTTTTTTTTTTTTTTTTTTTTTTTGAGTGCTAATGCAGACCACTAAACAGTAAAACACGACGTTTAATTGTTGGAACGGAACAGACAAGAAATGTTCTCTAGAAAAAACTGTCGTTTTATCGGATTTAAGAATTCAGATTAAAATATAAGTCCGAAAATACTTACAATAGCGTTGGCGGTTATGATATGTATTCGTCAATGCATTTGTAACGTTTTTGTACTTAATTTACTTTTACTTCAAAAACACTTGTATTACTCGGATTACTTCCATGATGCCATAACGAATTACATCTGCTAAAAAAATGTATGTAAAAATATTATTTTTTCAATCTACATACTTAAAGTGTAGAAAGAACACCAACAGCAAAGCTTGACATTTTTTTGTTGTTATGTATACTAGTAAGAATTTAAATATTAATTAAATGTTAACTATTTGATATTATTTTTAGATTTATTATTTTTTAATTGTATCATATAAATTATCTGTATTGTTAAAACAATGCAAAATATCAGTAATGTTCACTAAACTGCATTCTAAAACTTATACAGTAGATATCAAATCTGATTGTACTCCGGTATACTATGTATTATGGTATCAGAATCACAGCAAATATTACTGTGGTTCTTGCTCCGAAATCTGACATCAAGCCAGATAGCTATCACGTCATCGGCGTCATCATATATTACTATCGATGAATCGCAAATCAATAGAAAATTGTACAATTTCTTCACATCAGATGCTAAATAGAGTGGCTGCGGCGCAGTGCGTTATCAACAAAAAATGATCGGTGTTTCTAAAAAATAATCTATTGCCAAACTTATTATTTAAAAAAGATAACAGTTTCATAAATATATATATATTTATGATTAATAAATTAATTTTTTAAATAAATTAAGTTTTTTTTTTTTAAATTAGCAAAATATTGTTTTTATTTTTTATAGTTATCATTTATAGATAAAGTAATAACAGTCAAATACTGGAGTAAACGTAATTAAAAACCATATAGTATTTAAAATAGAGGTCCCATGCAAGATTTAAAGCATATCTTATTTTAAAGTTTATTTTTTCTCTTATTAAAAATATAAGATACTGTTTAAAACATATTGAAATATTTGATAAAAGGTATTTTTGTAAATTTCAATGCTTAAAGGAGAGAAAGGAAGAAAAAAAAGCCCCCCTCCCCCCAAAAAAGGGCAAAGTATCAGTTTTTTTTTTTTATTATGAACTCAAATTATATAATATATAATTTTTGAACGTGGTTTAAATGTAAAATCTACCACTTTAATATTGCTATATGTTTAATTATGTACAGAATTGTGGATCAAGCAAGCCCCCTACTCTGTTCATTTTTGAATACCGCCTTTTTAAAAAAATAATCTTCGTTTTAGATTTTTCTTATAAATTTTGTAGACATCGACACGGAACGTAATTTCTTCTGCAAATGTTGTAAAAACCTAGCACAAATACTGGTATTAAAAAAAACGAACCAGTGGGAGACCTGTCCAAGGGGTTCTTTTTCATAAAATATATCTGTAAATGGCTTTTTATCGATACTATTTTTTTCCTTTTTTTTCATATTTTAAGAATGTTAATTTTTTTTTTCTTTTAAGATTGAGCTTTATAATTTTCTGTACATATTTTGTATTATGTATTTGATAAAACTGTGCATTCAATTTACTTTGTCATTTAAATTTTTTAAAAACAAATAACATCATATGAAGAAGCGTTAGATTACACCCCTTTTTACTATATATATGACAGTTAAAAATTACTTTAAATCTAATATAATTTGTATCTAAAATTCATGCACTGCCTTGTGTAGCATATAAGAAATGTTAAAAAAACAATTAATTAAAAATATCAATACATAAAAAAGTAGTCGGAATTAAAAATAATTTATTTTAAATATATGATCTGTTAAAAAGTTTTATTTTAAATGTGCTTTTAAATCGAAAATTAAAATGCAATGCAGTAACAATTTATGTATTATAATTCTTACAATTATTTATTTCTGTTGTGCTTAGGGTCGAACTGATTATATTTTTAGGGTTTCGCTCATCTCACAAAACCCTATTCGTCTCTTCTCTGTCTGTCCGTCACAGAGTCGGTTCTCAGAAACTGTATAAGTTAGAGACTTGATATTTTTTGTACTTACAGTTGAATATCTATTGTCAAAAGTATACACATTTAAAGACTTCAATACTTAACAGCAAAATAGCATAGTTTTAATTATTGTCAATATTTTTGGTGGTTACATAAAACAAATGGAAGTAGAAATTCATTTAAAAAGTTGTTATTTGCACAATAGAATTTCATATTATTGAAATATTTACTTTTATTAAAATATTTAATGGATTCATCTACTATTTTTATATTAGTATGGGTTTTTTACATTTATAATTTTCTTGCTTAACGGCTACATTAGCCGTTTTCCCAATCAGATGCAAAGTTTTAATTTGAATAAGAGTTGCATCAATAAAAATTATTGCCAGTCCAATCCTTATCGTCGATCTTATCCGGATTTGGTAAAACCTTGTTATCCGAATCTCTGCGAAATCATTTATCAGGTTCGGTCGGGTTGTGGGCCTACAGATTTTGTTGTTGTTGTTATTGTTAGGTTAAGGTAAGAATATGGGTTGAATCGGAAAATAATTTCATTCAGCCATCATTCATGTTCAAGTAGACATTTAATCATGTTCAAGAAGTATATAATCGGATTCGTGCATGACTCTAGATCCGACCCGACAACAGAAATTGTGTCGTAACACAATTTCTGATAATATCTGGTTACTCGGTCGTATGCAAGATTCTATTCCGAACAAGACTTACAGTAAAAACATTATACCCGACTCGAGTCAGATCGGGTTCACGAAAATCAGGTCACCCGACCACTAATCCAAATCTATTCTGTACCCAAACAAATACAAAAAGATCGATCCGAACTTTCTGGATTGAATTCGGGTAAAATCTGGTCACCCGACCCGGTGCAGTGTCGTCACAAACGTCACAAACTTGTAGCATAAAAAAATGTTGATCCGAACAATCCGGATAGGATTCGGATAAAATCTGGTCACCCTATCCAATGCAGATTCGTCACATTTCTCACATTGAAGTCGCACGGTGACTTCACAAAGTAGTCACATTGTGAGGTCACAGAAAGCCTTGAAAACGGCCATAACGACTTCACATTTAGGTCACAGCGACTTCACATCGACGTCACTTGACGTCACGACGACGGTCACAAAGTCACAGTGTGACTTCGCCGTAACGTCGCCGTGACGTCACCATGCCTTACGGGTACTTTATTAATGTAAAAAAAGCAAGTCTGACTAATATTTTGACCAAAATGTTAAGTGTTACATAAACATACTTTATTAATGGAAAAAAGGGGCAAGTTTTACAGAGCATCATTCATAGTCAAAAGGATTGTTGTTACATTTAGTGGTGAGTATACCTATGTTTTCATAGCTACAACATGTATGTATGTATGTATATTTTGTTACAAAACACTTTGAAAAAAAAATCACCATATTTATTTGCAGAAATCTGCAACTAAATAAAGTGAAGATTATTTTTAAAATATAATGGTTACATAAAAGCATTTTTAAAAAATATATATTTTATTTGAGATTGCTGGTCAATAAAATATTAAATAATTTTGTAAGGATAAGCACATTTAATATTATGATTGCCAGTTAGGCAGTTTTTTTAATTTAAAATGCTACTGCGTTTCCAAACAGTAATATTTGCCAGATAAATGATAGTAGAAATAATATATAATAATGACAGCTCAAATGTGTCAAATATTGCTATTTGAAAATAGTGGTAGCAATCAGAAAAAAAAAATCCTTCCCTTCCCATATGATAACACTGCAATTATCCCCTTTTTTTTCCTCACAGAATGAACCCATAAAAGTAATATTGCCTGAAGACACCAGTTTAAAATTTACGGGCAATCGTACTTTTTTAACATATCAAACAGATTTCTAATTTTACGGGGAATTATACTTTTTAACATATTAAGCTAATTTATAATTCTATGGGCCATATGCATTTTTTCACAGGGCACATATCACCAGTTGTTTTATTTATAAACTCAGTAAGGATATTTTATTTATATTGCTGTATTAAAATCTTTTTCTAGTTTACCTAAAAATCATAAAATCAGCTTCTGCTCATTTAATATCGAATTGAATTTCTACATATTTAAATATCTATAGTGAAACTTAAGTCAATTTTCTTATCCATAACATACAAAGACTTATGGCGATTACTGGGGTAATATTGAAACACGTTAGGACTTATTGCTTATTTTGCATTGAAGTATTTTGATATATGTGAGGAAAACCCCATTCTAGATATTTAAAACTGTAAAAATTCGATTTCATATTAAAAGAATACCATAACAACAAGTCCAATATACAAAAATATTTACGTAAATTTTTTTCTGCATAATATTGAAAAGCCTTTAGTAAACTACTCCAAAAATTTTGTACAGTTACAAATACATTTTGGTGAGTGTAAATAAAATATTTTCGATACAATACTAAAAAATTATTAGCAAATTGACAATAATAATTCTTCTAAAGTGGCAAAGAACTTTCTGGCGAGAATACAAAAACTGTTTCAGATACAATTACTACAAAATCACTGGTAATTTTTCTGACATTACTTTAATAAAATTACCAAAAACTTTTTTGCTAAAGTACATTAAATGTTTTAAGGGTGGGGGGGATACACTTACAAAAGATTTTTTTGTACATTTACTAAGAATTGTTTTGTAAATTTGTGAGGGACTTTATAGTACATTTACTACGATTTATTTAGTATTGTACTTAAGGGGGGGGGGGAGTTCAGATTGAACAGCTGGAAAATGACAATAATTTGACCATTATTAAAAGTTCTGTAATTTCAAAACCAATTAATGAAATACAACAATTTTTTTCTATAATTTCATAAAATACTAATGTTTTTTTAAAAACATTCAAATATATATATTTAGCAATATTAATTAGTTAAATTTTAATGACAAAATTAATGTTTTAAAAATATGAATTTTCAGATATGCATTTTGCGTGCAAGATTTTAAAAATTCTACTGCAGATATATATTTAATATTGCATTTATATTTACTTATATTACTATATTTTACACTGAACACCTCAATTTAGCCTGAGTTTTGTCATAGAAAATTTTTTATTGAATAAATAAGCGCATTTTTTTTTTTTTTTTACTAAATTTACTAAAAATGATTTTTAAAGCCATTAATTATGCAAATGAATTTGAATGTACTTTTAAATTTAGGTTCAGTGTAAAATATAGTAGTATGAGTAAATATAAATACAATATTAAATATATATCTGCCAGCAGAATTTTTTAAATCTTGTGCGCAAAATGCATATTTGAAAATTCATATTTTAAAAACGTTAATTTTGTCATTAAAATTTAACTAATTAATATTGCATATAATTAACTATATAGATATTTGAATGTTTTTGAAAACTATTAATATTTTATGAAAGTATAGAAAAAAAATTGTATTTCATTAATTTGTTTTGAAACTACAGAGCTTTTAGTAATCAAATTAATGACATTTTCCGGCTGCTCAAACTGAACTCCCCCCTTAAGTACAATACTAAATAAATCGTAGTAAATGTACTATAAAGTCCCTCACAAATTTACAAAATAATTCTTAGTAAATGTACAAAAAAATCTTTTGTAAGTGTACTAAATAATCCTTAGTAAATTTACTAAAAATTCTTTAGGAAACTCCTTAAAAACGTTAGTACGTTTACTAAATAACCCTTAGTAAATTTACTAAAAATTATTTAGGAAACTCCCTAAAAAATCGTTAGTAAGTTTACTAAATAATCCTTAGTAAATTTACTAAAAATTCTTTAGGAAACTCCCTAAAAAATCGTTAGTAAGTTTACTAAATAATCCTTAGTAAATTTACAAAAAATTCTTTAGTAAACTTCCTAAAAAATCGTTAGTAAGTTTACTGAACATTACTTAGTAACAGTTACTAGAACAACTTCAGTAATTTTACATGAATTTTTTTTGTTGCAGTTACATGAAAAGTTCTAGGCATCCCAGTTTCCTAGAAAATTCTTAGTAACCTTACAGATTTTTTTTTACAGTGTACCAAAGATGAAAAATGCAAAGTTTTACAAAGTAAAAACAAAACTCAGAAAGTCAAACATCAGAAGAGTGAATATTTTATTTAAAATAATATCATAAAACCATTTGTCCTAAAAACGTTTTCCATTATCTTATGACTATTTACAGTATGAAATCTTTGTACACGTATTAAAATGATGAAACACACTTGGGTAAAATTATTACAGAAGAACTTCCTGCAATTATAGCATAAAATTCTTTTTTTTTTTTTTTTTTACATTTTGGACAACTTAATATGGTAATTTGCCGTACAAATACTATTTCATTTCCAATATTTAATAACAAATAACACACATTTCATAAAACCATTTTTTACCGCTGAAAGTGAAAAAAAATGCGACTGAGGGCTATATACCCGAATAAAATCATCACAAAATGAAAAACTAATAGAGTAGTTCTACGTTTCACAATTAAAAAGATTGAACACTGTAAAAACATGTCAATGTTCTGATAAATTGAATAAAAGATAAAAATGCATAAACAAAAATGTGGAAAGTACCTATTTTTTTAACCTTCCTACCCTGAGTGGGTCGATTCGACCCATTTATAAAATTTACATCATTCGATTCGAACCAGAAATTTCTTCTTAAAGTAAGTTAAATAAAAGCCATAGACAACTAAGTTAAATAAAAGTTTTAAATAGTTTTAAATAAAAATTCTGGTGTGAATTGTTTTTAACAAGGTTGAGTGAAATTTGAACAGGGTAGGAAGGTTAAGTGTATAAACGTTTCTCTTTTCCCCCTCAAACATATCAACAAATAATTACACTAGCACAGCAAAATTTCGAATTTTGTGAAGATTGAATAGGAATAACAAAAATTGGAAATATGTATAAAGTTGACAGAAATGAGGTTTTTTATGTTAACATACATTATTTATGTGTAGAACATTAAATAATACTGTTTATCAAGACATTTCATTCAGCAAAATTTAAGATAAAGCACAAATTGACCAAAATGGGTTTTCTCTAATATACTGCTTAAAGCCAGGTGCCATAAACCAATTATTTATATTACAGTTAAATCGAATCGGTCATTTTGAAAAGGGGTCAACTCCATAGGAATTGCATAGGAGTTGAACCCTTTTAAAAATGACAGATTCAATTACATATGCGACATCTCTCATAATCGGTACTGTTGGCGTTTTTACAATTCCCTTGAACTGCCACAAATATTCTTTTTAAAAAAAGAAAGTAAGTTTTTATTAAACAAATATATTAAAAGTGAAAAATCTAAGATCTAAGGAAGATTTTTTTTTTTAAGTAAACAAAAATATTACGTCTAAACATATTTATATTTATATTAAAATCATTAAAATTACAGACATTACATTACACTTTCAAAAAACATTAAAATTGGACGTTTCGGATTTACATGAAAATTCCTCTTCAACAAACATTTTTCATAACGTAAGTCACAGTTCAAAAATATCAACAAATAGAAAATGCAACGTATCAAAATGTCGAGGCCTAAGTTACAGTTACTCCTAATGAAGCAGGTGCAATCCCAAATGAATACTCCGTAATATTATAACTGTAACTTTGGCCTCGACATTTTAATACGTTGCATTTTCGATTTGTTGATATTTTTGAACTGTGACTTACGTTAGGAAAAATGTTCGTTGAAGAGGGATTTTCACGTAAATCCGAAACGTCCAATTTTAATATGTTTTAAATATTTTATGAAAGTGTAATATAATGTCTGTAATTTTAATGATTTTAATATAAAGATTTTTATCCTTGACAAAAAACTGTATATCTAAGTTGTGTGGAACTGGTTTTTTTTTCTGCATCACCTATCAGTGACAAAACATGTGTAACACATTCGCATCGGGAAACGAGAATTCTCATTTTTACAAAATAAGCATTGTCCTCGGGAAACGAGAATTCGCGTTTTATTTAAAAATATATCATTGACTAAGGGCGTGGCATCGACCTTAAAAAAATACATTTATATCATGTTGCCCATATATTTTTTAAGATCTTAAGAAATATTATAATAAATCCGTATATTGAATTATATTTTCTGATACATAAACTTGAAATAACAATCTATGAAAATTTTACGAAAGCCTTTCAGAAGAGAGAGGAACTACCGTTGTTTTAATATTATTAAAATACCCGGTTTTATAGGAAACTAAGGACAAAATACCAGATGCGAATATATTAACATTTGTAGTCACATGAAAACTGATCCCTTAGTGTATGATTATCTGTCATAAGATTTTCGAATGGTCCCAAGAAATATGTCAGCTCAAATGTTTAAATTAACATTAATCATAATATGAAACATAACTATTAATATTTTCTTGTAAAAAAGATGTTAAAAGTATATATATAATTATTTATTAAATTTTCTTTTAAATTTGAAAATAATACGAATTTTATATATATATATATATATATATATATATATATATATATATATATATATATATATATATATATATATATATATATATATATATTCCAAGTTAAATTTTAAAGTAAAATTTAATTAAAAATCCCCTTTTTCCTGATAAACAACAAAAAAAAATTACTTAATTTGAAATAAAAAATTGAACAATATTTATTTTATAGAACATAAATGCTTGAATGTAATATCAGGTTACAGTTATTTGTATTACATAAAAAAAAAAGCAACAGGCTTCAAAAATAGCAAAAATATTTTTTTTTCATTAAAAGTCATTTCATTTTCAATTAAGTGATTGCATTAAATACATATGCAACATTAAGATTGTTTTCTAGCACAATAATAGGCCAGTATAAAAATTATAATTGTTGGAGAAATGTAAATAATTAAATCAAAACTTACTTGGAACTGTATGAAATTTAAAAAAAATGATACTGATACAAAATTTTTATTGGCACTTATAGTTGATGATGCTATATAATGCAGTCAAACCTCAATATTTTGAACTTGAAGGAAGCTAAAAAAAATTTTAGATGTCAAAAAGTGTTATAATTTTAATCAGGTTATTAAATGTTAGCCTTTTAAGAAATTTATAGAGTAACCGGGAGCATGCATTTACATCAAGAGCAGAAGAATGATTAAGAAAATATCTACTTTATAACTTTTAACCAGTTATCGATTGAGAAAATATCTACTTACACTTGAAGAAAAAATCAAATGCAAATTGGTATATGTTTTTCTATTTTTATAATTCAATTTGATTTTACAAACGTAATACTGCTTTAAATGTTTCACGTACTCTACCAGCGCTAGATTCAACATATCTACATGCAATGCTCATCGCCGATTGTATTCTTTATTTATAATTTTTAGTTTTAGCTGAAATTCTTTAATTTTATTCTCATATTCAGCTCCTGATAACGTAGTCCAAACTGTCTCTTCAGGTGTTTCTCTGTCCTCCCAATTACCAAATTTTGTAACATTATTGTACACAGAAAAAAAATCCTCACATGTTTGAAGAAGTCGCTCATGAAATTGATCCATAACCGGCTTGTAAGGGCAAGAATTTATAAAAATATCTTAAAGTCTTCGAAAATTAGAAAAATAAAATCTGGATGAGAAAATAATTGGACATATCGAGGGTTAAAAAAAAAAATAAGATAAAAAATGTTTGCACTAATAACGAAATTGCAAACGTGTAAAGAAATCAAATTCTTATCCGAGCTATCGAAAAATTCGTGATATCAACGTTCCATTTAACGAGGTTTGACAGTGCAAGAATTTTGATATAAATTTACGAGTAATTAAGTACAGATATATTTTACTGTAGTGATATTTTTAAAAATAAATGATATTTAGAATAGATTTCTCTTGTCCATAACACACAGAAATTCATGAACAACATTTATGTACGTAACAATGAATTTCTTAAGCTTCAATAGATATATTAACTTTTGTTACTGAGCCGTTCTTACAAGCTCATTTGAAAGATTTAATACAATTTAAAAACAACTATAAACCAAAACTAAGCGAAACATTTTAAAATTTATTCATGAATATGTATAAATAAATCATCGTGATAGATAATCAATATTTATATGTTATCTATCATTAGATTTTCAAACGGTCAAAAGATATAAAGTCAGCTCAAAGGTTTAAATTAAATAAAATTGATGAATGAAATCTTTAACAAATTAATCTAAAAAATGTTTCAATGAATGCAATAAAAGTATTTTAAATCCTTCGAAAATTATAAAATATATATGTTTCGGATAATATTTCGAGGTATAGAGTGTTAAAAAGGTATTACGGTTTTTTTCACTAATAATGGAATATCAAATGTACAAAACGCATACTAATATATCGTACTAATAGTTTAGTAATTATTATAGCACAAATCTTAAGCACATATATGTTTCTTCTATAGAGAGAAAAAAATAATCAGATAATCAATATATTGAATAATAAATTTATCAATGCACTATTTATTTTTTAATATATCTCATTTCAAAGAAAGAATAATTTTATTGAAATCGACCACGAATATTTATTTTTATAACATACAAAATGCAAAAAACATGCATCTTAAAAAATGATATTCTGAATCCCAGAATATTTGATTAATAAATGGCTAATGAACAGAGTTTCAATGAAGATTATGAAAAATATTACATTTTTAAAAAGAGTTTTCACATAAACCTCATAAAAGCCATTATTTACTTTTTACTATATTTCACTTCAAAAAACGAATAATATCAATGAAATCAAAGGACTTAATTTACAGTTTAAAAAACTCACAACATTACTAAATTAATTTATTTATTTGCACAGACCATAAGCATGAAAATAATCAATGTTTATTTCTAAAATATAGACTTTGATTTAGCAGTGATTTATGAAGAATTCTTTTAATTTATTTTTTATAACATTTCTAAAAATAATGTTGTAAAAGAATAGATTATTGACTTCAAATAAGCAACACATTTTCATAAAATATTCGAACAATTCAGAAAATGTAAGCACACAAAATAACTTAATAATATCATTCCATAATTATTTCATACAAAAAGATATAAAATCAAATTAAATTAAAAAATGATTACTAGATATGGTAATGATTAAAAAAAGGGAATCTCATTTTAGAGCCAATATGTATTTTCATAAAAACGTTTTAATAATACATATACTAATATATCATACTAATATGTAGTTTCTTAAAAAAAAAATTATATATCATAAAGATAAGCAAAAAAAATCTACCAAAACCTGTTTAACTTGATTTTTTATAAAAGAATATTTGGACTTTTATTAAAATAATAATTTTAAAAATATTTTCTTTGAAGAGTTAAATTTCTTCGTTAAATATGTAGATTTTATGTTTATACTAAAAAAAATGCATCTTAAAAAAGATTTTTAATCCCTGAATTTTTGATAAAAAAAATGGTCAGTGAACAGAAAATTTACTGAAGCTTATTACATTTTTGAAAAGTATCAGTGGTTCATGGTGAATGTCTTATGGCATAATGGTAATTTATTGTAAAAAAAATATATATAGATTATTTTTTAATATTTTTATAAGTATTTTTCATATAAATTTAAAAATTTGTCTGAATTTGAACTGTGTAAAAAAAGGGGGGTGCTTTTGTTATTTTTTTTCTACATCATATAAAAAAGAACCTTCAAGCTTTACACATCTTTCATACAAATGTCAAAATTAACTTGAAAAAAAAGTCTCCTGCATGAATATACAGTTAATGATAATAGAGTCTAAAATTAATTTTATTTAAAAAATAATTTCAATAAAAGATATTAAATTTATTAGAATTTATTTATACATTTAATTTGTGCATATATACGTATATATGAAATGAAGTATTAATTACTTACAAATGCAATTTCAATATTTATGAATCGTTTAAATATAGTTCAAATTCTGATAATGAAACATGGCATAGTTAAAAATTTAAAAGAAAATCCTCAAGCAGTATTAAATGTTTTCAGTTTCAACAAACATTGGCTTAGTTTGGGTATCAACTTATTTAATTCCATTGTAAAATACTGAGGGAAAAAAATCGAAAACAAAGTAATAAAGTCAAAAGTAAAACTTTTACAAATTGTTTATGGATATTTTAAGAAACTTAAAACTAAATTTTCAAGATGTATTAAAACGTCAACGGAATAGGAATATAATATTACATCATAGGTGGTGAATATTTCACGCCAGTTATTGATAAATAAGTAGAAATAAACAAATTGACACTGATTGCTCGCTCCTATAAACAGATATTGTTAAATCACAATTATCATGGCTAGTATCATCCACCAATTATTCTTCTGTTATATCGGTAGTAGTCAAATCCATTTATAATTATGCCTTTTCAAATGTTTTGAAAGGTGATCACTCCGCATAAATCTCTTACCGCATTCAGTAAACTGGAACCTTTTTTCACCTGAAAATCATAAGATGAATAAATTTTGCAGCAAATAGTTCAAAATAAGATAATTAAACGTGTAAATTAAGCACAGAAATGTTGCCTAATTGTGAATATTGCAGAAAAACAGCATGATAGGAGGTGTGTAGGGCAATTTATTTGCGAAACAAGAAAGAAATTTATAGATGATATATATATATATATATATATATATATATATATATATATATATATATATATATATATAAATTCCCAATTATCAGACACTCTCTGTTTTCCGACACTATTCGCATTTCATCATAAAATTGTTTGCGGCTGATTACTAAATTCCTGGCGAAAAGGTTTGTTATTTAATTTTCAGTCTCAATACAATGTTTAATCATGGAAAAACGCTAATAAATGATTAAAATACTATTTAAATATACTCACAGCATTATAATTTATAATTTAATAAGAATTAGACTTAAATTTCCGGCAATAATAACTTAATATAGATGCATTTTCAGATATATGAAAGAGTTTAATTTTTTGTCCAGCAAATAGTTCCTGCATAATCTGATTCCTCTTGGCAGCAAAATAGTTTCAAAATAAGAAAGAAGCAGATATAAAATAAATCTTTTAAATTCAAAATCGTATTATAAGCAAATCACAAAGTAAAAAGATGCATCAATGAAATTTATCCCCTTACAATTGTCATTCATTTACTTATATTATAAAAATAAAAGATACGTTATAACAGAAGTTTCTCAATACATTAACCTTATTTAATGTTTCCGCAATTAGAAGATATATGTGATAATGGCCTCCTGATTACAATGGGCAACACTTTTTAACAAAGTTCGTGTATCAAATTTGAAAAAAACCCAATTTTTACTGAATTCAACGTGCTGAACACGAATATCACCATGAAAACTGTGCTTTGGCTCTTGTTTCTGAGATTAAGAGGTGCAAAGATATAATGTACCTAATGCTTAAATGTCACTTTTGTTAAAACATTTTAAAAAATCAACTGATTTATTGCACATTATACTAAGTAATATTTCATTGTTAGATGTTCCCGTGCATATATGAATTAATAAAACATGTAATAAAATAAACATTTCGAAAAAAAAAATAATAATTTTTAAACATAAAATAAACAAATGTCCAAGGTAAAATGCAATAATTTGTTATCTATATTTCATTTGTCCATTTGCCATTGTACATACCACACAGAAAGTATTGCACCACTCTTTGCAATCCGTTAAATTAACATCTGGCATATTACGTAAAAGCCTGTGTATTTTCTGATAAAAAGAGTGCAGGTGTTCGCTCGCTTGTAAGTTCGGTATTTGACTTTGTTGAAAACTGAGCTTTTATATTTACATGTTGTCATTTTATAATTTCATTTGCAGCAATGTCACGAAAATGCATTAACGATGCTAATAACTTATATTACATTTGCGGTAACGTAACATTTAAACACAGAAAAAGCGCATTACTAAACGCAATCAGAAAGGCATATTTCCTCTCTTTCGGTTGTAAAATAGGCGACCGAGATAAAAAAAAATGGGCTACCCACGTATGCTGTATCACCAGTGCAACAACACTTTTTCTGTGGGCGACTGGAAAAAGAAAAAGTTTGCCATTTGCTGTTCCCATGATTTGGAGAGAGCAGAGCAATCACGTATACGATTGTTACTTTTGTATGGTTGAACCAGTTCGTGGAGGTCTTAGAAAGAAGAATGCTGTTTATTATCCACAAATATGTTCTGCCTTGCGACCAGTTCCGCATTGTAAGGAACATCCAATTCCTATGCTGCCAACTGATTTTTTAATTAATTCTGACAACGACGAGGAATATATTGAACCTGTCAGATGTAGTACCAGGTCACAATTTCATGGACATTGTGAAGAATTGATGAAGAATATATAAATCACTCTGATGATTCTGCAGTACATAAAATCACATCGAATGGTCTAAACGATCTTGTTCGTGATTTTGATCTGTAGGAAGCCAAAGCAGAACTACTCTCATGAAGACTACGACAGTGGAATCTTTTGGAAGAACATGTCAGAGTGTCTTCATTCCGTAACCGTCATATAAAATTTCTACATTATTTTCAGAAAAATGATAGTATTGTGTTCTGCTTGGATATTAAAGGCTTGACGAATGAATTTGGACTAACACTTGATGTAAACGAGTGGCGTCTATGTATAGATGCGTCCAAAATAAGCTTAAAGATGATTTTGCTTCATAATGACAATGAACTGTCATCCATTCCTATTGCATATTCAGCGTACATGAAAGAGACTTATGATCACCTGCAACAGCTCTTAAACCTAATTAAATACACTGAAAATGAATGGTGTGTCTGTGCTGACTTGAAAGTAGTTGCGCTTTTGATGGGTCTTCAAATGGAATTTACTTTTTTTTTTTTACTTCTTGTGTGAATGGAGCAGTCGTGCTACAGATTTACACTATATCCAGAAAGACTGGCCTCCGATGCTCTGTTTTACACCTGGAAGAATGAATGTCAAGAATACACCGCTTCTTTCTCCAGAGAAAATCATCTTACCTGCTCTACACATAAAATTGGGTATTTTGAAGCAGTTGGTTAAAGCTATGGATACAAAAAAAAAACAAGCTTTTGCTTACTTGCGTACAAAATTTAACAGACTGAGCAAGGCAAAAATTAAAGAGGGAATTTTTGTGTGTCCACAGATTAGAGATATTTTCAAGGATTTGAAATTTGGGATTCAGTATGTCAAGGTTGTACTAATTTCCTTGGAAACGTCCGATCCGAATATTACGAAGATCTTGTTAACGACATGCTGGCTTTATATCAGAAATTTGGATGTCGAATGTCCTTAAAGCTACATTTCTCAGATTTCCACCTGGATTTCTTCCCTGCTAACTGCGGAAAATTCAGCAACGAGCATGGTGAACGTTTCCACCAGGATATGTCTGTGATTGAGCAATGTTATCAAGGAAAATGGTCTGCGTCTATGCTTGCAGACAACTTCTGGACAATTTTTAAAAATAATCAGAACGTGGAATATAAGCGAAAGAGCAAGCGATTTCGTCAATAAGATTGGTAAGACTGTACTTTATGCTGTCACTTTTATTATGCACTTTATGTTGTCACCTTTATTTCTTTATAAATTAAATTGGAAACAAGACATACACTGCATTATTATTAATGTGCTCTTTTATCCCTATCATACAAAGTAAAATCTCAACATAACAAAATAACTAGAACCAAATTCCATTTTTATTGCCATATTCCTGATAAACAAGTTAAATTAATAAATATTTCGACACTTTCATTCAAGATATATTTTCATTGTTGTCCAGTGGTATCTGATAATTTCGATTTCTAACATACCACTGATTCTGCAAGTGTCGTATAAAGATATTCATACTAAATTATCATTATTCTTCCAGTTATCAATTACCAAAGTATATTACTAGAAAAATGCACATTCTTTTCCTAAAGAAGTGACAAACTTCACTTCATACTGTAATTAAATTTCTATGAAAATTTATTGAAACTTAATTCATACAAAATACCTTACACTATCTTTAATTTGAATTCAAAAGAACGACATAAAAATTAATTTATATATAAAATATCAATTTAAAGAGACCGAGAATTAAAGAAATATGAATTAATACAATAAACATGCATTAGTTTTGTTCTTAAAATTGTCGTCTTTTAAGCAGGATATTAATAAGGAGGACTGTTTATAAGCAGGATATAATGCAAACAAAAACACTTCCTGAAACATAATTTTAGGCACCGGTAAAGAGAGACTACTGCCTTCTGAATACTAGCCCTATGCGTAACACAAAAATGGCGGCAGACTTGGGCGGATTTTTTTCAACGTTCGTACGGCCTCAGGAATTGCAGTATCAGTATTTTCTAAAAAAAATATTCTTTTTTTCTAGAATAAATAAGACGATGAATACTTTAACATAACATTGATATTAAAATTCAAGGTATCGTAGTTACGCTTAACAAATTTAGACTATGACAGTTGCCATTTTTGTTTCAGCATGTGAGCTTATTATTGATGGGCCGATGGAGAGATAAGTAAGTATCACACATCTCATATATACAGAAATCCACGATTAATAATATATATTGCATATTCTTACGTAATATTTGTTAGCTTTTGTTTATTTTTACACATGAAAGGAAATCTTTAATTTTTCTTCAGTTCAGTAAAAACTTCCATTCTTATAAATGTTTTGAGATTAAGGAAGAGATTTCAAAATCTTACAATGCCTCACATACAAAAAAGTAGTCAATCGCATTCTACTAAAGAAGGTGCGAAAGCTGTAAACAAAATATATTACTTACCCATCATACGTAGTATATGGCAAATCTTGTAATCGTTTTGAAAATCGAAAAAAAAATTGACGGATTTACGTGTTTCACACATTGGAGATTCCGAAAAACATTAAAAAAAATTGCCGTCCGTCTGTCTGTGTGTGTGTCAGTAATCGCTCTCTCTCCCGAACAAATTGAGATAGAGACTTGAAATTTGGTATGTACTTATGTACTGATGTAATAATGGAAAGAAGCTTATTGAATTTCAGTAACCTCGATTATTCAGAAATATGTTTTGGACTCTCGAAATACTCGTTCTGATAAAAGGTATATAAAATTCTTCGAAATTGTTTATTTTAAGGAGTGAATATAAAAGACAATAAAAAAACAAATTTTGCCTACATAATGAAGTCTATCAGATAATTAGTTACCGAGATATTTGTAATTACATTTTCCACACTCTTCGATTTTTCATAACCATGTATTTCATTCAAATTTCAATTCAAAGATATATTTTAATTGGAAAAGAGACGCTGAATCCGAATCAGTAAACCGTTAGTTAATATAATTAATTAATTTTGGAGTTATAAGGATGTTTCTTTTACGCAATTCAGTAATAGAGCATTTAAAGTTTATGACGTCATCAAGCCACGATTTTATTCGAATTGCAATGCATTTTATAAATAGTTTACACATGTTTTATTTTCATATTTTATATTATGCATATCCATGATGGGTAAGTATAACGGTGGCACCCAACGTCTAGTTTTTCTTTCCAATGACCTTCTGTGACTAGATAGGGAAGAGAAAAATTAAAATTGGGGGTTTTGATAGTTTAGTTTTCTAGTTTTCACTAAATATTTTGATATAGCTTAATTTACATACATTGTATTAATTAGTTGCATAAATTTAGAAGCTAATTATCCAAATGAATGGAATGAAAAGTCAAATAAGATAATATTTTTGACATTGCTTTTTATTCGACCCAAGCCAAATCTAAACAAAACAGTGAACTGCATATATTTCGAGTACAGTTCGACAAAAATATATATCTTAAGAATTGCTATACAGTTTATACCGTTTTTTCTACTCGTTAATTTCATTTTTCTGGTTCTCATCCCTACAAAATGTTTATTTTTCTAAAACACAAATACATTTATTTTTTTAAATACACAGATTTAACGAAACGATCACAAATTTCATACATTTCTGAGATATTGATCCAAAAAAATGAAAACAAAGTTTCACATACATTGAATTAGTTGCATAAATTCAGAAACTAATTATCCGAATGAATGGAATAAAAAGTCAAATAAGATAATATTTTTGACATTACTTTCTATTCCACCTGAGCCAAGTCTTAAAAAAATGAACTGCATATATTTCGAGTACAGTACGGCAAAAAAAAAAAAAAAAAAAAAAAAAAATCTGAAGAATGGCTATACAGTTTATACGGTTCTTTCTACTCAGTAATTGCATTTTTCTGGTACTTATCGCTACAAAATGTTTGTTTTTCTAAAACACAAATACATTTTTTTTTAAATATGAAGATTTAATGAAACGATCATAAATTTCATACATTTCTCAGATATTGATACTAGGAATTGAAAATAAATTGACAAAAGCAGGTATTCCCATTAGAAAAATGAAACTATGTACAATTTTCTGCATGTAGAGTATCCGTTTGAGATTGGTGAGAACATAAATACATACCAGTGTAAATCCTTAGATCTCTCCCCAATGCGTCAGAGTTTATAAATCTTTTTTCACAGTACTCCCAGGTGCAAACGAAAGGCTTCTCACCATTATGCTTTAGAATATGATCTCGTAGATGTGCCAACTTACCATACACTTTTGTGCAACCAGGATCAGGACATATGTGTTGCTTCTTTTTGATTTCACTATTTATAAAAGTTTTAAAATACACTTATAGAAGCATTTACGATAATATAATTACAAACATGCCAGCATGTCTAAAATGGTAGCATATATAGACCAGTGGTTCCCAAACTTTCATGTCTCACGCACCCGTTAAATACATGCGACCTTCATATTAATTTTTTTAATTGTGACAGCAATAAAAAGAAACAAAATTAGTAACAAATGATTCACATTAACATACCTTTATTTACATTTCATGTAGCTTTACAAAATTTTTAAATGTGATAGTTGCATTTTTTACACTTGACTATTTGTTTATATTCTGTTAATTTCATAAGATACAATCATAAAATATATTTAAGATCTAGCTCAAGTATGAGTTTGTTCGGTCAATGAGATAAAAAAAAATCAACGGTTCATTTAGCTACACCGTGTTATATATTGTTTTTTACACAGAGTAGTTGCGCACCCCTAGCAACTCTTCGGATACTCCCAAAGGGTACTCGTACCACACTTTAAAATCCCTGATATAAGGAATACTACTGAAGTTTAAGGAATACCTAGTGCTTACAAATTAAAAGTAAGACTATATTTAACAAAAGTATATTTTAGAGAATAGCTTTTCTTTTAAAAAAGAGAACATTAAGAAGGAGATTTTATTGTCGAGTTTAGTAGAACTGACATTTTATTCGAAAATAAAATATATAGCTAAATAACTAAATTCTATGGATAAATAGTTTAACCTAACACTTTCTATTATTAGATAGATTAAAAAAGGATGGTACTGTCAAAACTTTTACAAGAAAAATAAAAAAAACAAGTTAATATATATATATATATATATATATATATATATATATATATATATATATATATATATATGTTAGGCATACTGAAATATTAATTTACTTCAGAAAACTAGTCGTATGTGCCAATCCTAAAACTTTCTTCAATCTCAACAAAGGTTTCGCATACGCTAAAAAGAATCAGCAACCAATTTATATCAAGGTCTAACTGAATCTAAAATTTTATTCAATTCCGTGCATTAGTTCTTGAGATAAGACTATTGCTAAAATCATGTAAATCCCGCAAAATGCAGCATAGCAGCGCCACCTGTTGGGAGATTTAGACCGAAACCTAATCAACAATAACTTATGACAACGTCTAACTGAATCTGAAATTTGATGAAAATCCTTGCTTTAGTTCTCTAGATATAGTTATCGTGATAGTAATGAAAAAAGTAGCATAGTAGCGCCACCTGTTGGGCTATTTACACCAAAACGTAATCAGCATCTACACTGGCGAGAAAAATTAAAGGGACAACCATAAAAAAGTGCTTTATGTGAATTCTATTGCGGGAACTTCAATGAAAGGTGATTGGTTGGTAACTCATTATTAACGTTATCACGTAGTCCAATGGGATTAACCCTTTATACAGAACAATATGCAAATTTTTGAGCCCGATGTTTCTGCACGTTAGAAAAGAAGTACACGTGGGTGATTTGAAGTCTAATTTGAAGGATTTTACGTGTAGATGCATAAAAGTTTAGCTTGTAGTAGGTGGAATATGTCATCCAGAAGACATTTGATCGATTGTGATAAATGGCATGCGATAGTGAGAATGGAAGTAGGACAGACACTGAGAGGGGTCTGTAAAGACTTAAAAATAGCCAATAGCGCCATGTCAATAATCTGAAAACGGTTTAAATATACTGATAATGTACTGAGACAACCATGTCAAGGTCGAAAACGTGCTACAACAGACTGTCAGGACCGTTATTTGTCAACGATTGATAAAAGAAACAGGCAACTGACGTCATTTCCGATTGCAAGGGAGTTCGCTGCAGCAACAGGAACTGGACTGTCCAGATTTACTGTGAGTGACAGGATGCATAAAAGAGGGCTGTATACAAGGAAACCCATGATTTGTATTCCGCTAACTCCGGCAGCGAAATGCGCCCGGTTAAAGTGGTGCAGAGTTCATCGTCATTGGAGTACCACGGAGTGGAGCCGAGTTCTCTGTACCGATGTATCCTGATTTTGTTTGGAGAGTGATTTCAGACGTGTTACGATATGGAGGGAGAAAAACACACGCAATAAAGCTGCAAACATCCGTGAAAGGCATCGATACGAAGTTCCTGGAATCATGGTATGGGCGGGCATAATTTTAAATGGCCGCACTGAACTACACATTTACCAGTGCAACTGTGAATGCTGAAATATTAAGAAATGAGGTTCTTTATCCTCATGTTAAGTTGTTTAGGGGTGCAATCGGAAATAACTTCCTTTTAATGCATGATAATGCGCGACTTCATCGTGCTGGACTAGTGATTTATTATCTTGAGGGCGAAGGAATCCAGCGAATGGAGTGGCCTGTATATTCTACGGATTTATATCCGATAGTACATGTGTGGGATGCATCAGTACGCCGACTAGCATCTCGGCAACCCCCAACTAGCACTCTCCCGGAGCTACGGAGTACTATTCATCTTAAAAACACTTTGTTACCGCAAGCACTTCTGGTTAATCTAAGCCACAGTATGGAATCGTATGTATTTCGGTCAGGCGTGACCACATACTTTATTGAATTTTCCTGTGTTGCTCTAAAATATTGTAACAGTAAAATTTAATGATCCCCTCTTATATCACACAGTCTTATGTTTTGATGTAAATTTATTTTTTGCAGAAATAGGCAGTTCTGCATTTTGAATATATGCCAGGCATGACAAAATAAAGATCTTGTGCAAGTTTCATGTTCTTATCTGCAAAATTATTCAAGTTCGATGAGTTTTTATAGTTGTTCCTTTATTTTTTCTCGCCAGTGTATTTATGTCAAGGTCTAACAGGATCTGAAGTTTGATGAAATTCCGTGCATTAGTTCTTGAGATATAGCTATTGTAAAAATAATAAAAAGGGGTATAGCAGCGCACCTTTTGGGATATCTACACCAAAATGTAATCAGAATCTATTTATGTCAAGGTCTAACTGCATCTGAAGTTTGATGAAAATAACTGCATTAATTCTTGAGATAGAGCTTTTGCGGAAATCGCAAAAAATGCAGCACAGTAGCGCCACCTGTCGGGCGAGTTTCACCAAAAAATAATCATCCCCAATTTATATGAGGGATTAACTGAATTTAAAGTTTTATTAAAATACGAGTGTTAGTTCTTGAGATGGAGCGCCCACAAAATTTTTGTCACAGTCAGACAGACTCACAGACATACATTTTATAAAAAAAACAGCCAAATCGTGTTCAGGACCTTCTAAAACGTAGAAATCCGTCGAAATTTTCATGAATCCAATATTATGAAAGTTATTCATGCTTCTTAATACATTATATACGTAATTTAAAATAATTCTATCTGATTTTAAATGTAGATATCTCAGTTTTGAAACAACATTATTTCTAGGAAAAGGCAACACGCGCATAAGCATATTAGAAAGTACGTTTTTAAATAACTACATCCACAATACTAAACAAACAAAATTAGATATATGCCATAATTTAATATACATATATATAAATACTAACATCAAACATTTGCTTCCACCGTAAATTTCGTTTAATTTAATATGAGTTACTTTAAAACTACATATATAAACAATTCTGGACGTTTTGGTTTTTCTTTATAACCATCTTCAGGAGAAAACTTTCATAAATATAAACAGCAAAAAAATGAAATATGTGTTACATGATTGAGTCAAATAAATTGTGTCTAAAATAACGGAATTTACAAAACATATTCAAAATAAGCCAGGTGGCGCCCTCTATGAATCAGCAACTTAAATGGAAATCATGTTCAATGAAATCAAAATTCCTTCAAAATGCATTTCCAGATAGCCGGAACAGAAAATGATGAGTTATCCTTACAAATTTCATGGTCTTCTTAAGGAAATTTCTAGAAATTCATTAAGAAGATATGAAATTTGTAACGATAACTCATCACTTTCTGTTCCGGCTATCTGGAAATGCATTTTGAAGGAACTTTGATTTCGTTGAACATGATTTCCATTTAAGTTGCTGATTCATAGAGGGCGCCACCTGGCTTATTTTGAATATGTTTTGTAAATTCCGTTATTTTAGCGTCTTGTCAGATAGAACATTTGACTCAATCATGTAACACATATTTAATATTTTTGCTGTTTATATTTATGAAAGTTTTCTCCTGAAGATTGTTATAAAGAATAACCGAAACGTCGAGAATTGTTTATATATGTAGTTTTAAAGTAACTCATATTAAATTAAACAAAATTTAAGTTGGAAGCAACTGTTTGATGTTAGTATTTATATGTGCAACGTAAAGTCCTTAATATATATATATATATATATATATATATATATATATATATATATATTAACTATATTAGTCTACTGTAGAAAATAATTTTTATAATGGAATTCATTATATTATTTTTTTAAGTGCTGGTTTTAATAAATTATTAATAATTATTTTAGGCAAAATAATTAAATGAAACATTCTAAAAGAAAATTAAAATTAAATATCAAATAAAAAAGGCATAAAATAATTCATCGTTCATAAGGATATCAAATGTTAAGACAGGCACAATTTTACCTTTGCATTTTTCTAGGTGCATTTAAATCAGAATTCGACGATTGCGATTTTGTCGATGTAGCAGTTGTTGAATTGGCAGCAATAGCTAGATTAGGAGTGCCGGATTCAGTCACTTGAGAATGCTGGTTACAAGTGCTCACTGTTTCAGGATCGGTAGCAGTTGCTACAACTTGCCATTTATTAGGATCATTGGGATCTTACTGTAGTTGCAGGGCTAGAAAGTGTAATATTAAATTAAGAAAAACTCCATATTATAGGTAAACCATGAATTTGCACAGACTAGTTAACGTTCAGAATTTTTTAATTTCTCTCAAAACTTTAATAAAATAAAGTAAGTTAGCATGAAAAGTTTGCGCATATTTATTCTATATTGAATAATGACAGGGGTGCTTACTGAAGTAGTAACATCATACTATTAGCACATTTCACCAAATAAGATGAACTGAATAAGATACAATTAAAATTAACTATAAGATATGGTACTTTTACCCACATGCGCCCTTAGCGACGGCTCGCTATTTAGTGTGTAAGCAACCTCATTATCCTGTTTTCATATCCCTCTCAAGACACCCAGAACGACCCTGTAGGTGTACATATTTAGAATAAATATAACAGAATTAAGCTTTCAATAAATAATTTTTTTAGAAAAAGATCATAAAAATATTTTTTCAATGAATATAATCACAATGTTTAAAAATGATACACATTCAAAGATCTGAAAAGTAAAGGTACTATAGTCTGTGCGGCGAATTTCAATTTTCATAGCTCATTCGATTTTTCTCATCAAGCTTAGTAATTTTATACCTCGCATATCGGCTATTGTGTTTTTATAATGACAGGGGGCCGGATCAAAGTTCAAAATATCCTTCAGGGAAAAACAGATGCCTTCAAAGAAATAAATCCGATTTAACTTTGCTAATTGTTTTTACAGTGACATGCATTGCCAATAACTACTATTATTGATGTTATTATAAGAATTTGTAATTGCAGATACTATATTCGTATGCTACTTGACAGGCAGGTTTTCGCAAGTTATGATTTCCTCGTCTAGTTTTGTTCATCCTGTCAATACTTTTCCCCGAATTACGAGTAAAAATGTTTGTAACCACACATTGTCGGTTCTTTTGTCAGTTTTTTAGTCACTTTGTAACTTGCGGAACTTCTGCGTACGGTTGCATACGAAGGAAGTTTCTGCTACTGTTTTATTTTCGGCAGCTCGCATTATGCAAATTTTTCAATAAATGTGTGACGAATGTAAATGTTTGGCGTTTTTAGCACTTTCCAACCTAGTTGAAAAGTGCTTATGACTTCGGTTTGTCTGGCCGTCTGCCGTCTGCCCGTGCTCTAACTCCCGTAAATATGCTCGGATTGCTCTGCAATTTTTATATGTTATTGTCGTTATCTATAGCATGTCCCCTATTTCAACGGAAGTGTTTAGCACTTATAGTTTTTTTTACAGGGACACTCAAAAGAATTCCGTTACATTGCGGTCTATGGGGGAAAATCATTTGCGGTTTATTTAAATAATGTTTCACTATTTTAAACGCATTGTAATTTATATATATTACTAAGGTGCATTAGAAGAAGCTTAATATGGAACAGGGTGTGCATAGCACTTATAGTTACTTTACAGGGACAGTCAAAATAATTTCGTTACATTACGTCTATGGAGAAAAATCGCCTGCGGTTTATTTAAATAATGTTTCACTATTTTAAACGCATTGAAATTTATATAGATCACTAAGGTGCATTACAAGAGACTTACTACGGAATATTGTGTGTATAGCAGTCATCGTTCATTTACAGGGACACGCAAAAGAATTCTCTACTGTCTGTTAACAATAATTCCTGGAAGTGCGTTTTAAGTTATTGAACGCGATTTTAAATTTAACTTGCTTTTTGTCTATTACGTGGTGTGTATAAATTCTGTAGATCCTATACAGGGCAGCACAAAAGTTCGCGAACACATTTCTGTTTATTGACAAACTCCAGACGGAGAATTTTAAACTGTGCTACGCGTTTCCTAACTGAACTAAAATTATCATCCTATGTAGTATATATACAAATCTATAGATCCTATACAGGGCTGAATAAAAGTATTCGGATATTTTTCCTAATATTGTATATGTTGGAAATTCCTGAAATTATGTTTTTAAATATGTTATGCGTTTTCTAAATTGTTTACTTAGATGTTAGCTTTTAGCTTATTAAACGGTATGATTTGTAAAATTATTTTGGAAGCGTTGGAAAGTGCTATATAATCTATGCTTGACGCATGATTTTTCGTTCTTGTTTACTTATTGTGTTGAAATGTCCTAGAACCTAGAAGGTGGTATGTGATTTTAGCTCTGCCTTATTTATAAATCCTGATGTTTCATATGAAACATGTTACATTATGGTTATTTTTTCTTATTTTTCTTGTATTCTGTGTTTTAAGTTTAGACTCCAAAGAAAGGATGTCTGTTTTTATTTTTAAATTGCAGAGTTTTAATCAGCTGATAATACTCACCACTATGCTTAACTCTGTTCTGTTCCGAGTTTAAGTTGCTTGAACCAATCCCTGTAACTATTCAATTTTAAACTGAATATTCTCCAAAATTTTTAAAGATTGTACGAAGTTTCTTTTAAAGTTATCAGACTCTTGAAACTGGAAAAATAAAGTTTTGGAATTACAGACCTATATTAACATAATATTCAATCGAAAGAACGTCGCTCGGCTTCTATTCGAGAAATATCAACATGAGCCGGAAGTCGTAATTACCGTGAGGGGCAAGATTGCGTCCAACAATCTTATTGAACTCTTTGAATCAGGAATCCGTTTTCACTCCGAAGAAACTCTTATCGTGCAAGCAGATAAAGAAGAACGAACGGAAAATGAAATTGATTTCGAGGAATACGTGTACGCCACTAGCGGCTGCTGCAGCGTAGATGACAAAACGTCTCAAATTGCATCAACATAATCTCACGCGGATCCTGATTATCAACCCCCATTGAGCCCACCAAAGAAAAGGATGCTCAATTTTGACTACACTTCTAAAGAAAATATGAAAGATTTTAACTGTGCAAAAACATCATTTGGTATATGGAAAAAGCCTTCGGTCTTCAAGAATCGATTCAAACGTCTTTTTCTGCTTCTATGCTAAATTCAACTGTGTATGACAAGCTTAAGGCGATTCAAAAATCTTACTGATTTGAAAGGATCGGTGTTTGAGAAATATCAAAAAATTCATTGTATCGTCAGAAAACAGTTTGAGACAGCTCTCTTTGAAAATAAATGGATTAGCGACATTCGCCTTATCATATGGGCTCTTCGAGCTAATCAGGTTGTCAAAGAATCAAATTTCAAGGCATGTAGGACGTAGATTCAAAGGTTTAAAACCATCAATCGAGTTGTGAGTCGTAAGACGAATCGAATGAGCTATAAAATTCGAAATTCGCCGCCACAGACTATACTACCTTTACTTGTGAGTGGACAAATTAACAAAGATTGTTATTAACAAAGATTACATCTCCTTAACATTTCAAGGTTTAAATTTCATTGATAATTACTATTAAAAGTAAATTTCACTGATGTATTTTCTTCTTGTATATGTATAATGTGTCAAAAGGGGACACTAAGCTCCCCTAGGGAAATTATTAGCATTTAATTATCAAATATAAAAAAAAAATATTTAAATAATAAAAAAAAAAAATTATGTAATATCGTCAAGACCAACCAGAATTTTAATACTTTAGTTTTACCGTATGACAGGTTACCACATAAAATAATTTGAGTAACACCCTATTTCACTCATGTCTTCATTTCTTTGCTGATAGTAAAGCATAGTTTTAATTTAAATTCGTTTCGTTTACAATAAGTAATGTCAATTGAAAGTAACAGATAAATTGAACTGTGTACGTCTCTGAAACCAGAGGGAGAAAGGTAAATATTTAAATTGAAATTGCAACATCTTTATTTTAAAAAAATGTTTAATAACTGAATATTTTCAGTTTTTAACTCAAATAGTATTATTACATATGTATAAACATATGTACACACAGAGAGAGCTTGAATGAACATAATACATTAAATATATGTATATGTTTTTCATGTTAGTAAGTCTCAGGACCAATTTTTGAATTGGGCCTGTAATCCATGAAGTTGGTAAATTCTAGATTAAAAAATAAATGCATATACTCTTAGTAGTCTTCCCAATAATCCATTAACAGCCTTAATTAATATTAGTATAATTCATTCTTGCTTTTTTGTAAATATTGAAATACACCTAAAATCGTAAAATTAAATGTTACATTACTTATTATAACTCAATAATAAATCATCATCGTTATCAACATCCATTATAAGAACAGTTCTGCTGAACTAGTATCTTTTATATATTGATTAGCACTCTGTCTTCCTCTTTTCTAGGGTGAACTTTTGCTATATATGTGCATGTATTACAAAACTTATACAGTAGACCGCTACAAAATCTTTATATTTATATTCGATTATACAAATAAAAAAAATCCCAATTAAAAAAAAATGAATAACATTTGATGTTTTATAACCAAGACTATTGGCTGATCATAATTAACTTTTAGTTATCACTATCTAAACCTCCCGGCATTGTCCGGGCTGTTGATAATAACCTTAATTATTCCTAAAATAAATGTTGAATGATTTTATATAAAATTAAATAAAAGATTTACTTAAACGATTCTAATTCTCGGGGACCTGCTTTCGGTAACATACACCGTATATTTTGTATATGTTTTTCAAATAAAATTCTATCTCAAGACACCAATGTCTTCAAAAGCGAACACCGGGCGTACTACGCATGCTCTGATTGGTTTACATTTTATATTTTTAAACGAAAGACCAGCGCAGACTGGGCCTTAAATGTATTTAAAATCAGTGTTAATCGCATTTATATATTTAAACGAAAGCTTTCCAAACGAACCTAAAAATACCTCCACTGCCTTCGTCAGCTGAATTTTGCCTTCCCTTATTTTCCCACATTGGGTCATTTAATATTAAGTAAGTTAGTTCTTATTTTCTAAACGTTTTAAATTTTTCTTGGAGTTTTAACTATATTACCTAAGTCTGAGTAATTTTCGTGCTCAAATATTGATATTTCGTTGTAAAAAAGTTTTTATTTTAACTTCCTAATTTTCTCACACATTCAAAAGAAAAAAAATCCCGTAGAATTTCCAACTGATTATTTTGCCCCTAAATGTTATTTTTTATATACACCAATATTTTACTGGAACAACAACTAAAACGTATAACGTATAACGTTTAACGTATTAAAATTTTAGAGCAATATATTAAAAATAAGTTTACGCTATAAGTGTAAATAAGGAAACGCAGTGTTAACCATATTTGATTAGATCATTTTCCACACAAATATCAAAATTTCGGAAACAAATTTATACTGGATCATTATCTAACAGGTTCGCATATCGTATTACATTTTCAGAGTGATTGTATAAAACTTAGTGTGCTTCTTTAAAGCAAAATGTGCGTAATGTTATTCCTAAGAGCAAATGCGCGTAAAAAACGAAATTCGGCCAAAGTGATTTTCCCAAATTAATCTTCTCAATAGGTTAATATTCGTATTTAAAAAAAAACAAAGGCGTGTTCTGAGGGCACGATCGGTTTGTTTAATCAAGTTTGGCTTAAAAATTGGCGGGGGCAGAACGGTAAGCGTTTGAAGACAACTGAATTCGTGAAAGTGACTTTGAAAAAGTTTATATTCATATTTAACTCCCTGACCGCCGAGCATAAGGAAAAATTTGTAATGTTGTTTGCTCATTAATTTTTTAGAAAGGCTAAAAATAGATGAATTTTCAAAATTGATATAAAAATCTAAATTATGTATATGAGTATTGCGAGTATTAATCATTACTCAATGGTTCAAAACTGTCTTATATCTGTAGAAATATATTAATTTAAACAATGCTTCTATGGCAGTGAAACCTACAGCAAAGTGAACGCATATATCACTTTACGGCGGTGAGCCAATTAAAACAAAAAGGCTGAGTTTCAAAGAAATTGAACGCAGATATGGTCTGCTTGTCTTTGGTTTGTTTGCAGTTCAATTTCCGAAGTCAATGTCGATTTAATCATGGCACAGTACACTGTAAAAAAAAAAATCACAGTATTTTTACCACAAAAAATGTTGGCAATGTGGGTGCCAGCATATTTTTCTGTAAATTTACAGCAGGTTTGTTTTTCATGGATAAACAGAACTTTTGTAAATTCACAGCATTTTTTGCAGTTAATTTTACAGCAGTTCAGTTTTTTTTATTTTACAGCAGATTTGTTAGTTTTACAGCTGTTTTTCCTGTTAATTTTAATGCAATTTTAACAGCATAACTGTAAAACTTTTAGCATTTGTTGTTGATATTTTTACATCCCACCCCCTAACCATATATTGTTTCTTTTTTTTCTTATTTTAACCTGATATATATTTTAAGGAGTTTGGATATTAAGTACTAGCAAGCTACGCCCACTACGCTGGTCAATTTCCCTTAACGAACCTTTAATCAAACAAAATATTGACATTTCATAATTCACTTTTATATTTTAACAGAATAATAAGGATACTATAATTTGTGACTCGTGCTATAGCCAATATACACGTCAGGACACGTCGCCCTTATCATTATCTTTTTACGCGTGAAGGTTTCGCTATGGTACTCTATTGTGAAATTTGGTAATTTTAGAAATTCAATAGTTGAAAAATCGCAGAATCATTAGATCATTTTTCTTTAGAAATTGTTCTTAGAGCGCATTTAGATCTTATAAATAACAATCATGCCGAACTTGAAGTTTCTAGCTCCTTCAGCATCGCAAAAATCGCAATTTTAGAACGTTTTTCGCTTCTGCACCCCCCTCGGGGTAGTGGCACCGACATAAAATATAGCCTATGTTGGAGCAGGGATTGTCACCATTAATTTGCCACCATCACTTTTAAAATCGCTTCAGTGGTTCCAGAGATTACCCCCTACAAACAAACGAACAAACAAACAAACAATCTTTACTACTTTATATATTAGTATAGATAAGGGGGAATTAGCCCCTTGTTCCCTCCCTTTATACTTAACCAATCAATCCGAAAACTAATCAGAGATGCGCCTTAACACAGTGAACCTATCAATAAAATTTGAAGGAAATGGGATAATTCTGCATGAAAAACCCATTTATATAAATTAAGGGGGGGAATTAGCACCCCTATCCCCCCCTTTATATTAACTAATCAATCCCGAAAACTAATCAGGGAAGCGCCTTATCACAGTGAACCTATAAACAAAATTTGAAGGAAAACGGAATAATTCTGCATGAAAAACCCATTTATATAAATTAAGGGGGGGAATTAGCCCCTTGTTCCCCCCCCCCTTTATACTTAACCAATCAATCCCGAAAAGTAATCAGGGAAGCGTCTTAACCCAGTGAACCTATAAACAAAATTTGAAGGAAAACGGAATAATTCTGCATAAAAAACCCATTTATATAAATTAAGGGGGGGGGGAATTAGCCCCCCGATCCCCCCCTTTATATTAACTAATCAATCCCGAAAACTAATCAGGGAAGCTCCTTAACACAGTGAACCTATAAACAAAATTTAAAGGAAAACGGAATAATTCTGCATGAAAAACCGATTTATATAAATTAAGGGGGGGAATTAGCCCCTTGTTCCCCCCTTTATACTTAACCAATCAATCCCGAAAAGTAATCAGGGAAGCGTCTTAACCCAATGAACCTATAAACAAAATTTGAAGGAAAACGGAATAATTCTGCATGGAAAACCCATTTATATAAATTAAGGGGGGATTAGCCCCCCGTTCCCCCCTTTATACTTAACCAATCAATCCCGAAAAGTAATCAGGGAAGCGTCTTAACCCAATGAACCTATAAACAAAATTTGAAGGAAAACGGAATAATTCTGCATGAAAAACCCATTTATATAAATTAAGGGGGGGAATTAGCCCCTTGTTCCCCCCTTTATACTTAACCAATCAATCCCGAAAAGTAATCAGGGAAGCGTCTTAACCCAATGAACCTATAAACAAAATTTGAAGGAAAACGGAATAATTCTGCATGGAAAACCCATTTATATAAATTAAGGGGGGGATTAGCCCCCCGATCCCCCTCTTTATACTTAACTAATCAAACCCGTAAACTAATCAGGGAAGCGCCTTATCACAGTGAACCTATAAACAAAATTTGAAGGAAAACGGAATAATTCTGCATGAAAAACCCATTTATATAAATTAAGGGGGGATTAGCCCCCCGATCTCACCCCTTTATACTTAACTAATCAATCCCGAAAGCTAATCAGGGAAGCGCCTTAACTCAGTGAACCTATAAACAAAATTTGAAGGAAAACGGAATAATTCTGCATGAAAAACCCATTTATATAAATTAAGGGGGGGAATTAGCCCCTTGTTCCCCCCTTTATACTTAACCAATCAATCCCGAAAAGTAATCAGGGAAGCGTCTTAACTCAATGAACCTATAAACAAAATTTGAAGGAAAACGGAATAATTCTGCATGGAAAACCCATTTATATAAATTAAGGGGGGGATTAGCCCCCCGATCCCCCCCCCTTTATACTTAACTAATCAAACCCGTAAACTAATCAGGGAAGCGCCTTATCACAGTGAACCTATAAACAAAATTTGAAGGAAAACGGAATAATTCTGCATGAATAACCCATTTATATAAATTAAGGGGGGATTAGCCCCCCGATCTCACCCCTTTATACTTAACTAATCAATCCCGAAAACTAATCAGGGAAGCGCCTTAACTCAGTGAACCTATAAACAAAATTTGAAGGAAAACGGAATAATTCTGCATGAAAAACCCATTTATATAAATTAAGGGGGGAATTAGCCCCCCCCCTTTCCCCCCTTTATACTCAGCCAATCAATCCCGAAAATTATCATGCAAGCGCCTTAACACAGTGAACCTATAAACAAAATTTGAAGGAAAACGGAATAATTCTGCATGAAAAACCCATTTATATAAATTAAGGGGGGGAATTAGACCCTTGTTCCCCCCCCTTTTATACTTGACCAATCAATCCCGAAAACTAATCAGGGAAGCGCCTTAACTCAGTGAACCTATAAACAAAATTTGAAGGAAAACGGAATAATTCTGCATGAAAAACCCATTTATATAAATTAAGGGGGGGGGAATTAGCCCCTTGTTCCCCCCCTTTTATACTTAACCAATCAATCCCGAAAACTAATCAGGGAAGCGCCTTAACACAGTGAACCTATAAACAATATTTGAAGGAAAACGGATATTTCTATGAAGAGTTATCGCATTACGTACGTACATACATACATACAGAACCGGCTGCCAAGCTCTCAGGGCTTGACAGCCAGTGTGATAACTGAAAAATCGCAATTTTAGAACGTTTTTTGCTCCTGCACCCCCTGGGGTTAGTGGCACCGACATAAAATATAGCCTATGTTGGAGCAGGGGTTGTCACCATCAATTTGCCACCATCACTTTTGAAAACGGTTCGGTAGTTCCAGAGATTACACCCTACAAACAAACAAACAAGATTTACTCCTTTATAATATTAGTATAGATTATCTTTTTGTTTACTCATATCACTGTTTTAATATCATTATTATACAATCGATTCTATTATTCATGTATAAGATACAAATTTCGATTTTTGGTCAAGTATATCACCCACAAAAATTTGAGTCATTTGCCTATAGAGATAAAATGTTTTTTCAATAAATCATAACAAAGCAAGTTTTTACTTTATCTAGCTTTTAATTAATTATTCAGCAGTAGACGCTCGTTTTTACGAACCTCTTTTTTGCGAATACTTGCGATTTTACGAACTAGAGCGTGGTCCCGAATACATTCCCATAGACGCTATGTAAATTTTCGCTCCCATTTACGAACTACAAATTATGAAAATCTCTTTTTTGCGAACATAACTTTCATAATTCTGCATTTTTATTTATTTATTTATTTATTTTAAATACCGAAAAGAAGTGCCAACGTTAATTATTCTCTCAACAGGTGCAAAAGACAGCAGGTGCATTTCAAGAATGTGTTATCCTCCCCCCCCCCACGCTTTCGAGAGAGAGGCAGCGTAGCAATAAGTTTATTTAGCGTCACGTGGTTTATTACGTATGACTGATTTTAAAGGCACGTGTCTGGAAAGCCTCTGATTGGCGAGTGAAACTTAAATGTACAAGCAGGTGTCATTGTTGAAAGAGGAAACGAAATCTTTTAAAAGATTGCATTCTGTAATCGTCTATTTTCTCATAACTTCTGGACTACTCAATCTGTGAAGTCTCGTTAGTCGAGAGGGAGATTGGGCCAGAACATTACAGAATTTCAGTATGTCGCAGTTGAAAAAACGCATGTGCTTATCCGTTGAGGTAAAGAAGAAAATTTTAAAAGAAGTAGATGAGAAAATCTTAAGTAAGACAGAAATTTCGAAAAAGTATGGAATTCCAAAGAATAGTCTCTCCACAATTTTAAAATCTCGAGAGAAAATCGTCGGAAATAGAAGCACGAATAAAAACCCCTCTTCTAAATATTTCAGAGAAGCAAAACACCCCCAATTGGAGAAAGCTTTGATTTCTTGGATGAGGAAAATGAGAGGACTGAACATTCCCATAGATGGTAATCTCCTTAAAGAACAATCGAATTCTTTTGCTTTGAAGCTGAATATCAAAGACTTCAAGGCCTCAGACGGTTGGTTACAAAAATTTAAGTCCAGGCACGGTTTGAGCTTCAGAAAATTGTGCGGTGAAAGTGGAACAGCAAATACGACTTTGGCAAATGAATGGAAAGAACGCGATTTAAAAGCATTGCTAACTGAATATGCTCCAGAGGATGTCTTTAACGCGCACGAAACAGGTCTGTTTTTTAAGATGCTGCCGGAAAAGACACTTACTTTCGAAGGTGAAAAATGTAGCGGAGGCAAAAAGGCTAAGCAGAGAATCTCAATCTTGTTGGCAGCCAACATGAATGGAAAACAAAAACTGCCCTTGCTTTTCATTGGAAAAAATTTGAAGCCTAGATGCTTCAGAAATGTTAACAAATTACCAGCTGCATACCATGCTAACCAAAATGCATGGATGACTGGGTACATTCATGAAAAATGGTTAAGAGACTTGGATCGTCAATTTGTTTTGGAAAAACGTAAAATTTTGCTAATTGTGGATAACTGTTCAGCTCATGTTGAAGTCTCAAATCTTAAATCTATTCGTGTGGAGTTTCTTCCACCCAATGTAACTTCAATTTTACAGCCGATGGATCAGGGTGTGATTAATAGTTTCAAGCGCATATATAGAAGAGTGCTTTTGCAAAGAGTAGTCATGGGATTGGAGCTGAATCAACCATATGAAATTGATGTTCTGTGTGCAATGCATTTGTCAATACGTGCTTGGAATGATGTTCAAGCTACTACAATAGCTAAAGCATTTCAGAACGCAGGCTTTAGTACCTTAATTAATGAAAACCAAGAAAATGTAGCCGACGATATCAGTGGAGATGAGTTACTTATAAATGAACTACGAAAAAGAAATCCACTGTTACCTGAAATTTCATTCGTGGATTTTTTGAATGTAGATTCAGATGTGATTTGTACGGAAGAAATATCAGATGAAGAAATTATTGCTGACGCAATAAGTGAAAAGAAAGAAGAACTTTCAGATTTGGAACAAGAAGAAAATGAAATAATCCAACGTCCGACTGTCAAACAAGCAGCTCAATGGTTGTCAGGGCTAAGGCACTTTTTTGAAGGGAACAATAATTGTCAAATGATTTCAAGCATAGATAAAATGGAAACATGTATTTTCCAAAATGTGATTTTAAAACAAAAAAAGATAAGTGATTATTTCCATTCCTAATTTTTTATCTATGTATTTTCATCCATTAAGTTCTAATACAGTCTATGTTTTCACATGTAATGTTTTCAAAGCTTAATACCATATTCTTCTGAGTGCTAATTTTTTTTTCTGTGCATAAATTTGTATTTTGAATTTTCTTATATATTTAAAAAATATATGTATAACTTTATTTCAGAATAAATAATCTTAAAATATTGCTTCATCTATGAAGAGGGGGGATATTGATAAAAATAGACATAAATAATGTACATATTCATGTCATTTTTGATGATTTTCTATTTTACGAACTTTCTACTTTACGAACCATTTGAATGTTCCCTACGAGTTCGCAAAAACGAGCGTCGACTGTATTTCCTTACAGGACTTTGTTTATCAGTTTGTTGGTATTTGAAAATACCTACCAATTTAAATCATATATATAATATATATATCCAACAAATTTAAGGTTATTTTTCTATCTATTTAAATATTTTTGTTTATTCAATGTAACCATTATTTCCCCCACCCCTCCACACGGATATACAAAACTTTCTGATATTTAAACTATCATACATATATAATTAATAACAAGACCTTATTGTACGTAACTTGCTGATATGAAAACTTTATATTGATAAAAAGCTTGTTTGTGCTAAGATAATTTCATAAGTCTACATTTATTTAATTCCATAAATATCAGGTCCAATTGAAAAATGAACACAGGGAGAAAAAAAACACATTAGTTCAAGAAACTTAGAATAAAATAATAATGAAAAATCTGTTCACATAAAAACTTTAAAATTAAGCGTAAAAATAAATAGATAATGGACAAAAGCATTAAACGAGTTGCTGAAAATTAATGCTGTGACAGTAAACAAACTCAAGGAATATTTTAGGAATTGATAAAATAGTGCATCCAGATTACTCATAATAAATTATTTGAAAATTGAAAATAAATCACTGTCTGAAATATTGGCTAAATATATTAAATAAATAAAAATATTTAAATTACCGTCGAAAGTGAACAGAAAACTGTTAGCCGGTGAAATGTTTATAAGATTTTGGAAGTATATTCGAATGCCAACGTATGAACTGGAGTTTTTAAATATATATAATAACGTAATAAAGCATAGCTAAAAACAGAGATCTTATTATTTTTTTAAAATTGCTTGCATAAAGTTTGCCTGTGATACTTAAACGCAAATTATACGTAATAATAACAAAGTCCTGGCAGAAAATACGGTGGTAAAGTAAAAACCATCTATTTTTATGATTTAAAACAAAGCATTTATTCTACACAAATGACTTTAAAGTTACTGTCGTGATATACACGTGGCTTAAAAACAAAATTTGTATCATATTAATATATAACAGAAACTATATGATATTATTAAAACAATAATATAAGGAAACAAAGATAAAACTTACTTTTATTCTTTAAAATAAGTTTGTAATAACCCAATATAATTCTTACAACTTTATAGGCTCGCATGTAATGGCGGCCATTACTCGTTGCGTCCAAGCGTCATTTCATTACTGGACTGCACCTGCCACTGACCTGCCTGTGTTCATTCCACTCATTTGAGATAATGATCAACAACGCCATCAGATGTCGCTTTCTATACAGTTGTAAACGCTGTAAATTAAACAAAGTGCTGTTTTTAAATGCTAGGTGAAATATTAACAGTATTTTTTGCAGTTTTTTTTCTTCCTTTTTTTTTTTTTTTCAGTGTAGGATTACCTTTTGTGACTCAATATCTCCTATTTGAAAAAAATTTACTCAGATGTTAGAATACATCATTTTAAGCATGAAACAATTAAAAAAAATTAGAACTTAAAAATATACTAACAAATAAAGGTACTTTTTTTGCATCTGCAATAAACTGAAAATTACATACCTCTCATATATATTGTCAATTTTCAAATAAAAAATTGTAAAGTATACGAAATTACCTTTGTAAAAAATCTATTTTTGGACACCCCGAGCCTTTTTAATTTGACAAAACATCCGACATTCATTTTAGCAGTAACGATCTGAAACGTATCAAACCATAAATACAATTTGGCATGGATGATAGCAGCAATAATTCGTCTTTTAAAGCACACCGTATAATTAACAAACGTTTAAGGTATTTTTCAGATATGTAACGCGGTGTTACAAAGGGTTAAATAAAAAAGTGTTATTAGAATTTTTCAGAACAAATAGCAGATTTTGAAATGAACACAGAGCTTGTATCTTTATTTTTTCGTATCTTTATTAATAACGGAGATTCAGATTTTTAAAAATTGTAGAAATCGCGAAAATCGCAAAAGTGACTTATGGAAACGAATGTTTTGAAAGGGTAATATTAAGATGTTTTCTAACAGGAGACTTCTCGTAACGAAAAGGAACGTTGAGTGTTCAGATGTCTCTGGTTTGTTTGTATTTGTATTTACGGACACGATCACAATATTAAAAACGCCGAAAAGAGAAAATCGCAAAAGTGAGTTTTGCGTACTATTTTTTAAAGGATTAATATTAATATTTTTTAAACGAATTGCAAATTTTGAAACGAGAGTAAACCTAGATATGGTTTGGTATTTTTCTTGTCCTTGTATCTTGATTTGGAGAACCGATATAGATTTTTGAAATTTGTGGAAATTGCAAAAATCGAGAAACGGCTTAAGTAAAACACTTAAGAGTTAATATTAGTATTTTTTAAATTGAAGGCTGCGTTCAAAAGAGCCCTGTATGATGTTGAATTTTAAGTAGTTGGTTGTTTTGTATATATTTTAGTTTGGCGAACGCTAGGTTCGTAAAATAGTGGAAATTTAAAGAAAACCTGAATCTGATGTTCCTTTTAAATTTGTTTGAATGTGTTAAAGTTAAAATTGTTTTAGCGGATTGTGGCGTTTCAAATGTAAAATTATTGCCTTTAAGAATGTCATTCGTTTTCCCCTATTTTGCAGGGTTCTCTTGAAGCGCGTTAAGAAGTAAGGCAAATTAAAAATTTTGCTTTTCTATGCTTGTCTGTTTGAGGATGCTCTGATCTGTACATGCTCGGGCGCACTTACCGATTTTCAGAAAAAAAAATTCGTTTTCGATGAGTTTTTTTAATTTATATTTTAGTTAATTATCAAAACACAAGTGGGGAATACAGAGCTATTCTCGGTTAAAGTCAGCTTTGTGTTCAACTCGATATAACAATAAATTATCGTTGTATTATTGCTATAAAGCATTTTCTTTCATAACAGTATTATTTACAGAAATAATCTTATAAATATGTACATATTTCTAAATTTTACATTAATTACAATTTTTCAAAGAAAGGGCATCATTCCAAACTACAATTTATTTCATTGCACACTTTCTTTTGATTGACTTTTTGGCCTGTACGCCTTTTTATACGTCAGAAAGCAAAGCACAGCATTCCGTACACAAAAGACTATTTGGTTGAGTCATGTATGTCGTTTCCTGTTTGGACTTTCTAGAACATTCCTTCAGAATCTGATAGCCAATTTTTTCGATACAGGTCGCCAACATTTGGCGAAAAGTCCCAAACTTAGCGACACACCTTAATTTGGCGACAAGCATGTCTTTTGACATTAGTAATCTACACTATATGGCCAATGATGACCGGTCACATGCGATTTTAGACGTTTTGTTCAATATTCAGAAAAATACATAAGAAATTATCCTGAAACTTCAGGCGTGTAAACAGCATAATCGACATCATATATTTCGGTGAAGATTTTTTCCTGAAACCCCATAAGGGGCCGTCAATAAATTGAAGAAAAACGAATATCTTTTGGATAACCATGTAAAAACTAATATCGCAAAAGCGTTGAAACGGTAGCACATGCTTAGGAGGCTTCTTTTAATAAACTATGTTCATTTTTATGAGGACAGCACGTATACCCGTGGTAAAATTAAGGTTTTTATAAAAACAATCCCAATTTTCACCAAGTTTTTTGCTTACAATTTTCAGAATTTTTTTCTTAATATAAAAGAATGTTCTTTTCAGGAACGATGACAAACAGCATTATATACAATACCCTGCAATCAGAATTAAAAAAGAATAAATATTCGGTGAAAATGAGCAGGTTCACTAAATATTATTTCACTGCGCAAGCGCGAATGCAATCAAAATATACTGCGCATAACATATTAGCTAAATTTATAGACTAACTTTTCGGAAAGTCTCAAAAACATAGCTTGAAAATTCTGATAGTAATCGTAGACAGAATAAGCTCAAAATTCGCTGTTCCCAAAAAGAAGCAAAAAGATAAGGGGTTGTATACAAATATACTAGCTTATGAAAGTTAACATAATACGAAAGAAGTGTCTCTCATTCTATATTTGATACAACCCCTCATCTTTTTGCTTCCTTTTGGGAACAGCGAATTTCGAGCTTATTCTATCGACGATTACTATCAGAATTTTCAAGCTATGTTTTAGAGACTTTCACAAAAGTTGGTCTATACATTTAGCTAATATACTGTGCACAGTATATTTTGATTGAATTTGCGCATGCGCAGTGAAACAATATTTAGTGAACTTGCTCATTTTTCATCCAATATTTATTATTTTTAAATTCTGATTGCAGAGTATTGTATATAATGTTGTGTGTCATCGTTCCTGAAAAAAACATTCTTTTATATTAAGAACTCTGAAAATTATAAGCAAAACATTTGGTGAAATTTGGGATTGTTTTTATAAAAACCTTAATTTCTCCTCGAGTATTCATGCTATCCTCATAAAAATGAACATAGTTTATTAAATGAAGATTCCTAAGCATGTTCTACCGTTTCAAAGTTTTTGGTAGATTAGTTTTTACAGGGTTATCCAAAAGATATTAATTTTTCTTCAATTTTTTGACGGCCTCTTATAGGGTTTCGATAAAAAATCTTCGCGGAAATATATGACGTCTATCATGTTCTTTACACTCTGAAAGTTTCAGGATAATTCCTCATGTATCTTTCCAGATATTTAACAAAACGTATAAAATCGCAAGTCACCGCCCATATAGAGTAGAAAGTCTATTTTCCTGACAAATCTCGTCAATGGCGCCAAAATGTCGAAAAAATTGGCGAAATATTGTTAACATTGCGATTTTATTTGTTCTAAAACTGTTTCAACATTCATTAACATTGAAATGTACTGACCCGTATTGACCCAAAAATGACCCACTAATCGAATTTTCTTGAACATATGAATTAGCCCGATGGTCTTCGATTGACAAAATTATTAGCTTGACCCTTACCCATACTGACCCGAAATTATCCACTAATAGAATTTTCTCGAACACGTGACTATTTTTAATAGTCTTCTCATAATCCAAAACGATAGGATACAAAATTTAGTCAAAATCGTTTCATTCGTTTTTTACATAAACTTTGTTTGACCCTGACCTGATAGAGAAAATCTAATGTTCTCTATCATGTTACCTAGCCCACTGCTCTTCCCGTGACGAAAACGATAGGATACAAAATTTAGTCAAAATCGTTAGAGCCGTTTTTAGACAAAATTAACTAGACCAACAGTGACCCAAAAATGACCCACAAATCAAATTTTCTCTAAAGATAAATTCTTCAGTTTCTAAAAGCTAATTTTGGAAGAATGCGCAATTTTGGCAGATTCTTTCATTTGGCGCGAAGCATGCGTTTTGGCACAGCTGATTTTGAAAGTCGATTTTTCCGCCAAGTTTTGCCAATGTCGCCAACATTTTGCCAAATTTGTGGAAATGTTACCAACTTTGCGGCTTAGTTTACTACCATCTGTTCAACAACTTAATTGTTTCACCCTTCATGCATTCCCATTGAAATGCATTGACCCTAAAAAACCCACTAATCGAATTTTCTAAAATATGTGACCTAGTCCAATGGTTCTGCCGTACCCGAAGTCAAAATCTCTTGAGCCGTTTTTAGATAAAAATTGCATATATACACATATACACACACACAAGATTTGATCTTATTATAATATATGATTAGACATCTGATTGTCAGGTGCATTCGGACCTCTCTTGGACTATCCTCATCCAAATTTTCAGATCTCTAGGCACGGAAAATTTCACTAGTCATCGCCAACACACACAGAGCGAAACTTTCTTTTAATCCTTTGTATTACTACGTAACATATCTGCAACATACACAGAATTCAATGTTACCTACACAGTAGGCTTTAAAAGACGATTTTATTTATTGCTGCTAATCTTCCCACATAGCTGTTAATATAAATTGCTCACAGAATTCTCAACAGACGGCGATAGTGAGTTAATTTTACATACCAATATTTTATTTATCGTTTCAGCAGTTTCACATCGTTATTGCTAGAATGAACTTCGTAAATTTTGCAAAATTAAAAATGCTAGAGGCATTCAAACACATTTTTTTACAAAAGGTATTTTAGCATACTTTACAATTTTTATTCGAAAATTGACAATATTTAAGAGAAGTATGCAATTCCATATTTATTGGAGATTTGAAACAGCATTTTAGTCCGTATTTTTTTATTTTTAGGTTCTAAATTTTTAATTATGTTGTACATGCTTAAAATTATGTATTCTAACATCTCTGTTAATATATTTGAAATCGGAGTTGTTGAGACACAAAAGTTTAGTAATATAGATATGTAATGTAATATTAATATCACGAATTGAGGTGCATTGCACAATTTTAAAAGAGGCACGGCGGACCTTTTTAAACAAATAGCACAATTTGGCATTGACTTTTGTATATTACAAACAAGTTCTGAAACTTAAGGCAATATACTCACTAGTTATTTGATCTTCAGCCACACGCACAGTCTCGATAGGAGCGAGAGGTGGTATTTGTTGGTCGGTTGGTATCGAATTTACACCTGCAGCTATTAGATTGGTATTAGCAAGCACCACTTGATGATGCTGTTGTTGCGATCCATTTATATCATAAGCAGTTGTAGCAGTTGCCACTACCCCCTGTCCAGAATTCGTGCCTTCAGTAGTCGATGTAACGTAGCTGCCAGTATTTGTTGTCAATGTCATTGAAGCAGTAGCTTGATGCATATGTACTGGAGAAGCAACCTGTAGTTGTTGAATTTGACCGTGGTGAAATCTGAAAAGGTTTATCAGTAAATTTTCTGTATCTTTTATAATTTCTAAAGTAGACATTTGGACATGCACAAAAAGTAAGACAATTGAAAAGGTTTATTTAATAAAATATATACAGTAAAACCATGATAAAACGGACAATGTGAAAACAGCAGCCTTAAAAAGCAATGTCTACTTTATAAATGAAAATTTTTTTCATAAGTATAGTGTTCCGGGGTAACGGAATATTTACTATAAAAGAACGTTTCGCTACAGAGGGTTTCTTAAAAGTGAGGTTTGTTTGTACATGCAAATTTTATATCTAGCTATATTAGTCCTAATTTTAATAACAGACGGTGCTATCAAAAATTACATTTAAATCGATGTCATAACGAAAAGTTAGAAAAGCGCTTATGTAAATGAACATACTCTTAAGTCAGACTTATATGTATTTTTATACATATTAGGAAATTGATTATATAACAGCTCAGCTCAATAGTTATCTAAAATGTACATACAATTGTCTATATAGTAATCACAAATAAAATTAATGTATCAAGCATATTCTTGAATTTAAAGGAGATTTTGTGTAATGAAATGTGTTATAATATAATTAACCAGAGATAAATAAAGCCCGTGGAAAAATAGAGATACGTGACGAAATCGAAAAACTGACAAGCAGAAATGACAAGCAAAAACTATTTGTTTACATCCGTAAATCGAAAAGCACGCGTCATCGCAGTATACAAGCCGCCGCTAGAGCACAAAACAAACTGACTTTTTCTTCAGTGTATTTAGTTCTAAAACTAAACGCACTGGATTCTGTTTTCGAATACAGTTTCGAAACGCACTGAGTGAACCAAGAGACTTTATGAATAGCTAGTGCGAACACTAACTGCACGAGTTGAACGATTTTTGACTTTACGAATGCGACCGATGTTTGCGCTTTTGTAGCTATGCCATAGATTTAGGAACTACCAGATTACAAACAAAAGTTAAAATTATTATTTATCTTGCTGTAGTTCAAATCCTTCCGGTACGTGGCGTACGACCTTCATTGACGTGACCTCGCTTTTGATCTGGCCGACACCTCTGCCATATATCATTGGCGATTATTATGTACGCAGCCTTGGCCAAGACTAAAACGAAACATCGGAAACATACATTGCGCGCGTCTAGTAGAGCTAACCAATGTGACCAATCGTCCCGTTTATTTGCATCTTGATTCTGGGAATGTACGAAACGAAAAACCGAAGTTTGACGTCACTGATCCCATCATTTTTTGCCAGACCCGAGAATAAGATCACGACCAACGAAATAAATGGCCGATTCATGACGTTAAAACGTCACACGCAATGGATCATCTTTACACGGCGATTGGTACAAAGCGGCGCGCCCATCGTTTTGTACCAATCGCCGTTTAAAGAAGGTCCACCACGTGTGACTTTTTAAAAGTCAAGAACAGGCCGTGTATATCGTTGGTCACGATAAGATACGAAAGTGCAGGTTTGCTGACGGAACAATTCGGCGTCTATTTGTTTCGTACCTTCCTATTATCAAGCGGTAATAAAGCAAGTAAACGGGAAGATAGGTCATTATGGTTGGACGCGACACTTGATAGGAAAGTAACACCTATTTACGTACACAGAGTTAGTAATGCTTCGTTTACATTAAACTGTAACCGTCTCCCTAGGTCTGCGAGGCACAGTTTTTCAAACCAATCAGCGTGTTTTATTGGTTGTTTACGCTCCAGTGATTGGTTGGGTCTTATGATTTATTGTCTGGAACGAAAATGCCTAAGACAATAATGCTGTGTTTACATTATGGCGTTCCTACAACACTACCTATAGATAATGCATCAGGACTGGTAACACTAGATTGAATGACGTATTTGTGGATCGGCCTTTTGCCCTTTCCATTCATTGTACTTCAGTATAAGGAAAGTAACCTATGTATCGTGTGTTGCAGTGACAACGTGCTTCAGAATGGAAATGTTTTTTGTCTTCTAATGGGAATTAATAGTATTTCGACTAAAGAATGGATAGCTTACAATTAAGTACTTATTTACAGCATATATGTGCATTTTTATGAATATTAACAATGTTAATCATTATCTATTAAAATAAGTTTACTTTGTCCTTGTTGCATGAGTAGGTTTAATCCCACAGCTTTGTCGAAGCTTTAGATGTGAAAAATATTGTATTACTTTTACACTATTTATATATTTAGTAAATAATTAACTCCTCGCGCAACAATTTTTGTATTCAATATGAAATTGCTTTATTTGTAAGTAACACTTTTTAGTTAAAAAGTTATACATAAATAATATAATGCATTTCATATTTGTTCGCTATTATAGCTATCATATTTTTCAAAGCGATTCTTTGTAAAGACTTAGCACGATTTATGCAAATATTTTTAATACCGCTATGAATTTAAATCAATTTATTCAAAATATTTAAACATAAACCAAATTATATATTTTCAATCGCACGTAACTAAAGTATATATAAATATGTTCTAATAATAATAAACTACCGCTAGTGATTTTTATCGGCGATTATAAAAAAGCTACATATATGGCAAAATAAATGAATACTTAATTATCAGATGCAAATATTCAATCAAGTATTTAGCTGCGTCAAAGAAAACAATTTAATAATGATTAACATTGTTAATATTGATAAAAATGCACAGATATACTGTGAATAAGTACTTACTTTAATTGAAAGCAATCCAACCTTTACTTTATTTGAAAGCAGTCCAACCTTTACTTTATTTGAAAGCAAAGGGAGGGAGGTACTCGTCAAGTTCAGTAGAAATAAAACCTATATATTTCATTTAACCCATTAGGCACCATTGCTCCCATTTTGGGAACATTGCTTTAGGATTTTTTTCTAAAGTGAGTATTTTATATATTTTTAGAAGGTTCATGTTATTTGCATTTTGAATATATTAGACGACTTCTGAAATTTTTTTAAAAGTTTCATTAGAATTTTCTATTTTTTAAAATCTGTTAAAAAAGGCGAAAAATAGCTTTTTGGCCGTACTCGAAAGAAATATTTTAAAAAAACTCTAAAATAAAAATTATATTTTTTAGTTAAAATATGTTTATAAGAGTGTATTATATTAAACAACATCAATCCGGAATTAATATGTATAATAGATCAATCACAATTACCGAAATCATAAGTTGTTCCTAAAATATGGGAGCAATGGCTCCTAATGGGGGTGATGTGTTTGAAAACTTGTACATATGACTCCGTGCATTTATCGTATTTATTTTTTAGTTTATTATTAGCTATAAAAGGGATAATATAATTCTGAAACTAATATTTTAAGAAGATTTCATATAAATTAGTCCAACTTTTAAATTTATAATGAAAAACAAAATGAAATTACCAGTTTTATAAGAACTTTCATTATCCATCTCTTTATTTTTCATCATTACATTATTTTTTTTATGATTTTTTTACATGGAAGATTGAACAATTTTTTAGATTTGGATGACTTTTCGGCTGTTCTGGAAATAGTTTTTTTTTTTTTTTTTTTTTTGCCACCTGATTACAGTATTGTAACATACGAGGAAGATACCTTCCTCATATGTATGTCGCATAAATTATTTTCTATTACATATGTAATAGAAAATAATTTATGCGACGATTTATCCCATGTTATATTTGCTGGAGTAGGACTTTCCGCAAATTCTAAATCAACAGACAATCAAGAAATAACTGATTTAGAGTTTAAAAACGACAAAGTATTACACGCAGACATGATATTTCAGATGAAAGTTCAGACGAATCTTCAAATCGAAATATAGTAAAACTAAGCAAAACGTCAAAGAAAAAAAAAGTTAAAAAATCAATTTCAGAAAACGCAAAAAATTAATATAATGCTGCATAAAAATGTTCAATCATTTTCATGTAAAATAGTAGGACAAAAATGATGTAATTGGGAAAAATATAGAGATGGATAATGAAAATGCTTATGGAATCAGTAATTTTATTTTTTATTTTTATTATAAATGTAGATTTTGGACTAATTTTATGAATTATTCGTAAAATATCAGATTCAGAATGATATTATCCCTTTTATAGCTAAAGAACAGTAAAATTAACAACCATAAATGTATGGAGGCATAAGTAAAAATTTTGAAAAATATTGACCCCCATTAGGCGCCATTGCTCCCATTTTGGGAACATGCTATTCGTCCTAAATATTCAATTTTTTTTTAAATTTTTTCTTCAGAAATACTTTAAAACTTCCTATTCATAAAGAAAAAACAACTATTCCATAAAAAAAAATATATATAGTGGCGCCTAATGGGTTAAAATAAACTAAAAATGGGAATTTGTATTGACAAATAGTTTTATTTTAACCTTTAACACGTTTTATTTATAAATAAATGTAAAACCTTATGTAACTGTCAATGTGTATACTCAATATTAAAATGAAACAAGTGCAAAACATGTTCATGTTAGCCGCACTGAAATTTTATTTTTATTTTTCATTAGGTACAAGATTTTCCATTCAAGAAAGTTGTTCATGAAACTCAATAAATAAATATTTATATATTTTAAAAAAATATTCCATTTTATTTTAAATGTTGATATCACAGTTTTAAAAGAACATCGTGAAACAGATAGTGACGTTAAATTTTAGAACTGATTTCAGAAAAAAACCAATCTTTGAAGCATCACAAATTTTAATCTAAATAAAACAAACGGTTTTTTATTTCTAGGAAAATTAAAATAAATAAACACACACACTTGGAAAAAAAGATTGTAATTAACTACATCCACACTAATCAACAAAGTTAGGCAGTTGGGTCATTCCATGTGAAATCAACAAATTTAAAGAAAACTTGTTGCATCATAGTCATGGATTTTTTTTATCATAGACAGGCATAGTAGTGAAACCTTCAAATATGAAATTTAAAAGTAATTTGCACAATATTAGCTGAGATATAGCATTTTGAAAATTGGTCATTTTTATAAAATGGCGGCCATCTTTGATTCGATCTCAATGCCAAAAAATGTCCATAACTTGACAACAAATGTCTCAAATTCTATATTTTTGGTACCAATTTGAAGCTATTTGTACTAATAATGCATATATGATGACAAAACAGTAGTAAATTTTCATTTCAATACTTTATATTACATGCAAAGTGAAAATATAATCTTCAAAAAAATGGCTTGGTGTAATGGGCTATTAAAAAAATGACCCATCATGAATTTTTCTGAAACTTGCTGAAAACATTGCTTCATGTGTCTACTTTAAATAGGAAAAATAAATTGGAGAGGTAAATTTTTTTGTTTAAAAAAAATGGCTTTTTACACATAGGATGTCACTGAACAAAGAGTGACTATCTTAAAGCATGTAAGTATTCCTTGTTTAAAGAATAATGGCCAAAATTAATTTTTTCTAAATTCTGAATAAATGTAACGCTAATAAAACATCTTTTATATGTTTTTTTTATAAGAACACTTTACCTCTCCACCCCACAAAAAGAAAAAAAAAGTCTGTTCAAAAAATGTATAACTGTAAGAATTTAACATTAAAGAAGATAAGAAAACAAATGGGCAAAATCCATCAACAAGGACGACACCCGATTTGTCGATTTTTTAGACGCGTGCCAACCCAAAATTCGGCAACCTCCAAGTTCTACCCAATCAGAACGCATGCTTCGTACGGCAAGCTTTTTCACAAAGTAAACATCGATTTTATTCCTTTTTTCGACTATTTACAAAGTTTTAGCAATACTTTCTTCACAATTTTTCAATTTTTACAAACTTTTAGCAATGTTTACATGCGTATTTTTATATTTTTACAAACTTTTAGCAATATTTCTTCCGGATATTTCGATTTTTACAAGCATTTAGCAATATTTTCCTCTGTATGTTTACAAACTTTTAGCAATATTTCCCCCCCGTATTTTTCTATTTTTACAAACTTTTAGCAATATTTCCTCCGGATATTTCAATTTTTACAAATATGCGGTTATTAACTTACATATATGTACGATTCGCGTACATTTTCCGAAACAAACCCTCTGGATGTATGGAACTCAACGTGGAACTCAAGTCTCTAGAATATACGAAACTCATACAAGTAGCGATTAGTAACTTATATATGTACGCTTCGCGTACATTTTCCTAAAAACCCTCTGGATGCATGAACGTCAACGTGCAGCGGTCTCTAGAATATACGAAATTCATACAAGCAGCGATTAGTAACATATATGTACGCTTCGCGTACATTTTCCGGAAAAAAACCCCTCTGGATGCATGAACCTCGACGTGCAGTGGTCTCTACACTGTAAAAAAAGACCAATGTTTCTTATTTTATGAAAATATGCTATAACCACGAACGAAAATATAATATAATCTTCTGAGTTATCCGAAATTTCAAATAGCATGTTACATTGTCTTTTGAATCCGCAGAAACGAATACATTTTCAAAATTTAAAGAATAATTTATAAAAACAAATTATTTTTAGCTGCCCGAATTTTTCAGAAACGTTTCCGAAGGGATTTTATAGTGTATTAATTAGTGTCCTCAACCTGGAATACCTGTTTTTCAAATGCTATCAATTCTGAAGTAAACCTTTTCATGCTAAAAAGAATGTTTAACAGACAAACATGCAAAAATTAACAGCGTTAACAATAACATTAAAATTATGATTATTTCTTTACTCTTTCATGTATAAATTAACTTATGCGGCTGAAAACGTGTACTTAAGAATGGATAACATTCGAAAAACAGGTATTCCAGCCTGAGGACACTAATTAATACACTATAAAATCCCTTCGGAAACGTTTCTGAAAGATTCGGGCAGCTAAAAATAATTTGTTTTTATAAATTATTCTTTAAATTCTGAAAATGTATTCGTTTCTGTGGATTCAAAAGATAATGTAACATGCTATTTGAAATTTCGGATAACTCAGAAGATTATATTATATTTTCGTTCCTGGTTATAGCATAATTTCATAAAATAAGAAACATTGGTAATTTTTTACAGTGTAGAATATACGAAACTCACACAAGCAGCGGTTAGTAACTTAAATATGTACACTTCCCGTACATTTTCCGAAAAAAAACCCTCTGGATGCATGAACCTCAACGTGCAGCGGTCTCTAGAATATACGAAACTCATACAAGCAGCGATTAGTAACATATGTACGCTTCGCGTACATTTTCAAAAAAAAAAAAAACCCTGCGGATGCATGAACCTTAACGTGCAGCAGACTCTAGAATGCATGAAATACATTTTATCAAATAAAATCAACAAAAAATCATTTACCTTTTGTTATTTTTGCTTGTATTTAACCCATCTTTTAATTAGCATTAATAAACATATACAAGCAAACGTAGCGGCATGTATCGAATATTAAAATAAACGGTCTTGTAGCCAAAACGTCTATAGAAAAATAGTGTTACTACTACAATAATATATATATATATATATATATATATATATATATACAGTGGCGGACAAAAAAACTGCATCACCTAGAAAAATTAACATTTTGTAATGCTAATGAATTATTTCGTTCAAATAAAGTAATCTTAGTTGCTGCAAATCAAGATAAGATATCATTTTACATTACTATTGGATAATACACCCCTTACGAAGTATTGCGTCATCAAAATTTTAAAAATGGCGCGGCAAAAGCGAAAAACGGTCATTTGTCTTGTTCTTTAAGTGCTCAAATAATGGCTTCGTATATTCAATTGACGCAAGAAAAAAATGTGTGATACTTGCTTTAGTTAAAGAAGGATATTTGACACGTGTGATCGCTAATAAAAATTGTTTGAAATCAATCGACAGTTTGGAGGACGATTAAATTAGAACGTGAAACTGGTATTGTTGAGAGAAAGGCTGGATCGGGGCGAAAGAGCCTTTCTGAGGCCACAAATTCTGAGATTACTAAATTCTAAATTAAGAGACCACAAATTCTGGTGATCGATATCTGAAACGGATGTCTCTACGTATTCGTCATGCAAGTGTTCCTGACTTAAAAGTCAAATTTGAGAAAGTCTGTGATGTTAATTTAAGCGTAAGAACTATCCAAAGACGCCTTGTGGAATGCGGTTTGCATGCGTATCGCCCAATGAAAAAGCCTTTACATACAAAAAAAATGATGCAGAAACGAGTATCTTAGGCAAAAGAGCATGTCTCATGGACAAAGGCTCAGTGGGATTCAGTAATATTTTCGGACGAATCTAAGGTCAACCTACAGGGATCAGACGGTAAGCGGTATGTTCGGAGACGTAAAAGTGAAGCGTATCATCCAGACTGCATATCGCCTACTGGACAATTCCCAGTCAGCCAAATGATCTGGGGATGTATATCCAGCAAAGGAGTTGGACGTCTGAAATTTATTACTGGAACTGTGAATGCATCCGTTTATACCGAGATTTTGGAGGTGTGCTTAAAACAAGCTATTAAGGATCATTTTAAAGGTACTAGAACTTGTATTTTTCAACAGGACTCTGCACCCTACCATACAGCGAAATCGGCAAGTACAATCTAACTCATTCATGAATTATTTTGTTGCCTAATTTACAAGTTTTAATCTCCATAACATTAAGGATATTGGAAAAGTAATTTTCACCCAATTTCCTCCCTTTAGGTGACGGCCTATCTGACAAAACCTGGCATTAATGTTTTGGAATTGGCCTGGGAATAGTCCTGACCTGAATCTCATTGAAAATTCTTGGCATATAATGGGTACAAAAATTGCTTCTCAGAAGCCTGCTACTAAGATAAAACTGCAGGAAAGCATTATTAGGGTCTGGTTGCATGAAATTAGCCAGGATTACAGTCAGAAGTTGATATATTCTATGCCGGACCGCTGCATGGCTGTGATCGCAGCTCGTGGAGGATCTACTAAATACTGAAGTGATCCTTATGCATGTATACACATCTAAGTATATATAATATGACTGCAGTTATGTATAATTTACATTAACTACAGAATTTGTGCATCTATTACTTTATTCCAAATTTTTTTAAATATTGCTTTTTCACCTTTTCCATTTTTCCAAATAATTAAGTGTAAATAATTTATAAATCCCAATAAAATTTAATTGAGATTAATCCCACAACTGTATTTTATCGTAAAAATATCATCCTTCCATAATACCTGCACTTGAAAAACATTATTGGCAGCGTTTTCCACTTTTTCGCAGGTGATGCAGTTTTTTTGTCCGCCACTGTATATATATATAACACCCATATTTCTCATCTTTCGTTTTTTTTTACTATTTCACTGGAATTATCCTTCTATGACATACGACAAAACGTCAAGTCATTAAACTTCACAAAATACATTCCACAAACGTAATTCAACAAATCCGACACACAATAATCCAATCAAATCCTTCTTACATCTTTGCATTGAGCTCACAATGCAATCCAATCTCCAGAACAAACAACATCAACCAACCAATCAACCACAGTAGTTGTGGAAGAAACATAACAAACGAACTGGTAGCAAGAAAATCTCATTTATCGCTTCGCCAACTTCGACGATGCCAAGTGTCGCCCTTGTTTGAGGATTCAACCAACAAATGAATAATGTAATATATAGAAAAAAAATGGAGGTGTAAAATTTTTTGCTTTAAAAAAGTAGGTTTTTACACATTGGATGTTACTTATCACACAGTGAGTATCTAAAAGCGTGCAAGTATCCTTGTTTCAAGAAATAACGGATAAAACTAAATTTTTCTGACATCTAAATTAATGTGTATATATATAATTCAATATACCAGTACCAATTTATGTTAAAAATGCATAAAAAATAACAGTAAATTTTTATTTCAATACTTTTATTTCATATAAAATGAAATTACAAGCCTCAATAAATATCTACATAAATTTATAATCCCTTACAATACCGAATTATATATTTTTCATTTTTTAAAAAGGTCACATAATATATTTTTCAGAAATATGAGAGAAATACTAGCTGTATAATCATAGTTGAATAATTTGAATAAAAGATTTAAAAATAATATTAATGAGTTAATTGAGTTGACATTTTTTAAAAGTTCCCATTGAATTAAAATTTATATGAATGAATAGAAAATGGGAACATACTTTGTATATTACTAATGTAGAGCAAAACACTGAATATCAAAACAGTAATCCTAAGTTAAAACTTACATTAGACAAATCTAGACAAAATAAGAACATAGAATACTTGCTAAATAACTTTATAATATTGAAAGACAAGTTTAAACTAGGTCATTTCATACCACGTGAATCACAGTTGGGATACATTGTAAATGTAAACATAAAAACAACTATGCGTTGTAGTAAAAAGAATAATATATACAAATGCTCTGACTTCTGTCACTATAATTGTATCACTTAACGCTGATTTAAATTTTTGATTTTCTGTATTTTTTTTAACTACCAAGGATTTAATTTCTCTTGAAATTTAAGAATAATTGTTAAATTGCTCGATGTTCCTCTGGTGCAACAGTATATGTTCTTCCTGTTTCAGATACGGGAGTAGACACTATTTTCATTATATGTTTTCATATTGAATCCAACAAACATCAGATGATTTTGGCCATGAATATCATGAACTAGGACCATCAGGATGCATGAATATAATTTGAAAGTCATTGATTTCTTCGCAGTAATCTAAAATCTTTCCAATCCACCAATTAATACCATATACGAATGCAACATATTGTTCACTTTTAAGTGTCAGTGGTCTAACAGTTTCTTTAAATACCACAGTAGCGATAAATTTTGATGAGGAACCTGATACTCTAGAAACCAGTAGGTATCATTTATTGGTACAAAGCTGTGACTAAGCCGTGTTCCTATGATTGTATCTGCCATTGCATATCTACCTGCTAATTGACTGTTAGCAATTTAAATTTCAGATTTTGTTACAAAAAACTCTCGATTCCTTTAACAGATTCTCTTGCAAAAGTATAGAGATCAAATGCATTTAATATTCCATCTTTAAATGGACGCTGAAGGCTTGCTCTGGTGCCATGGGCCTCATAGTACCACCTCTTCTTCATGATGGTAGAGACAGAGCCGTCCATAGTGAAAGCTAGGCCGGGTGTAAGAAATTTTGTGAGGTCCTTCCCTATTCATCTACCAGAAATTTCGAATAATAATTTTTGCTTTATTTACTCATTTAATGGCATGTTTCATGATTAAGTTCAGTGAAGGTAACTATTCGAAAATTCTGGTAGATATTTTGATTAATACAATCCACTAAGTTGTCAGCACTACTTCCCTCAATGCAATAACCTTTCGAAAAAGCTCACGTGGCATACACAGTGGCGCATCCTGGTTCGCGATTTTTCTTTGGGAAGGTTATCTGAATATTTAATGCATCTTGAATGATTTAAATATATATTCAGTATAGAAGTTTTTTAAAGGGTCATACACAAACGGGAAACTTAAAGTAATAAATAGAAGTTTGGTTATAAAAATTTAATTTATTATGCAGAAAATGTCTTAGATCAGTTCCAAGTATAAATACAGTAAAACCTCATTTATATGTGTTGGATTTATAGGTTTTTCGCAATTATACATTATATTCTTTATTCGCATTCTTATCTTCTTTAAAGTTAAATTTTTCAGTTATGAATTTTTTGCAATGACTTTTTTTGTAGGAGGAGGGAGTAAAGAGTTCCTATAAAAAACGTATAAATGATCTTTCAATAGCATTACATTAATTGAGATGTCAGAAAAATTTAATTTTGGCCATTGTTTTTTAAACCAGGAATACTTGCTTTAAGATAGTCACTATTTTTTCCAGTGACATCCTATGTGTAAAATACCACTTATTTTAAAACAAAAAAATTTACCTCTCCAATTTTTTTCTATTTAAAGTAGACACATGAAGCAATGTTTTCAGCAAGTTCCAGAAAAATTCATGATGGATCATTTTTTTAATAGTCCATTACACCAAGCCATTTTTGTAAAGGTGATATTTTCACTTCGCATGTAATATAAAGTATTAAAATGAAAATTTACTACTGTTTTGTCATCATATATGCATTCTTAGTACAAAAAGCTTCAACTTTGTACCAAAAATATAGAATTTGAGTCATTAGTTGTCAAGTTATGAACATTTTTAGACATTGGGATCGAATCCAAAATGGCCGCCATTTTATAAAAATGACCAATTTTCAAAAGGTTATATCTCAGCTAATATTGTGCAAATTATTTTTAAATTTCCCTACTATGTATGTTTATGATAAAAATTAAAAAAAAAAATCTGTCACTATGGTGCAACACCCATTGTTTGAATTCGTATGGAATGACCCAGTTGCAACAATAATATAATTTAAAAATAAACATTACCAAGATTATAGTACTCTCATAAAAATTATTTTTAGAATGACATTCATTATAATTATTATATTTTTTAAAGGGCATCTTTTCAGAAATGATTAACAGTTATTTTAGGCAAAATAATAATTTGTAACATTCTAGAAGAAAATGAAAAATAAATGAGAAAATTTCAAAAGACAAAATTTCAAAACGGAAAGAATATCTTTGAACTAACATTACACTATCAAATAAAAAATGCAAAAACTAATTCACATTTCATCAGAATCCTTGAAGTTATGTCAGATCAAAGCTTACCTTTGCATTTTAGAAGGGGCATTTAATTCAGAAATCGAAGTTTGCGTTTGTTTCGATGTGGTAGTTGCTGAATTAGCACCAATAACGAGATTAGGATTGACGGATTCAGTAACTTGATAATGCTGGTTAGGAGTGCTCCCTGTTGCTGGATTGGAAACAGTTGCTATAACGTGACATTTATTAGTATCACCAAGTTCTTGCTGTAGTTGCTGAGCTGAAAAGTTTTATATTAAGTAACACTCTACATTATAGGTAAACAATGAAGCTGGTGACAGGTTAATATGGAGAAAGATTTAAATTTCTCTGAAACCATTTGTAATACAATAAAATAAATTAACAAGAAAGTTTGAATATATTTATTCTATTCTATTCTGAATAAGTGCTGAGATGTCAGAAGAGTAGTTCTATTAGCACGTTTGTCTGAAGAAAATGACAGTTTGAAATTAACCATCAGGTGTACAGTGGTACTAAACTCCCTGTGCCCTTAGCGATGGCACACTATTTAGTTCCTCTTTATCCTTTTACTACCACCCTCACAAGACAACTAGCACGACGCTTCAGGTGTAATTTCAATAAAGATAATCAAATTATGTCCTTAATTAATACACCAGCTATCACAATGTTTAACAATGAAACACATCACAGATTTTTCTCTGAAAGACACATCCCTGAAACACATCCCGTATCAATGAGTAGGTATTAACAAATATTAATTTTTTTTAAGAACGTTAGCCTTAAATGTCATTGATAATTACTAATAAAAGTAAATTTAATTTTTTTTTTCCTTTGTTGCATATGTATAATATGTCAACAGATGACACTAATCTCCTTTACAAAAATGTAACATTTAATTTTAAAATATTAAAAAAATATATTTAAATTAAATAAAAAAATTAAATGTTAGAAAATAATGTCTAATACCTTCAAGTGACCAATTAGAATTTGAGTACATTTGTTTTACTATATGACAGGTTACCACATGACATCTTCATGAATAAATTAAATGTAAAAAATAAAATAAATAAACACACTTTCATTAAAATTCACAAAAACAACTAGTGGTGGCCAAAAGTGTGGACATTTTTTGAAAGTTTCATGTTTTTCAACTTTGTGTGCTTGTAGAGTATATTAATTTTTCCTTAAATACAAACGTTTATACATCAAATTGAAGGTAATTTAATGTAGAATTTAATAATAGAAACAGTAGTACAAAATCTCTATTACAAACAAAGTTATGCAACTAATAGTAAGATTTATCTTAGATTTGCATTTTTTTTAAAGTGATACTTACACAATCAATACTTAGTAGGAAAACCCTTATTTTTTAAGACAGCTTCACAGCGTCTTTTCATCGAGTGAACGAGTATTTGGAGTTCATCTTTCGTAATCACATGGTGCCAAGAATCAATTATAGCTTCAATAAGTTGTCTTTTATTGGATGGACGTTTTTTTCGTACAAGAATTTTTAAACGTCGCCACACATTCAATTGGATTGAGATCAGGACTGTTTCCTGGGCATGGTAATATATCTATGCCTTTATTTTGAAACCATGCTTTGCATACTTTTGCTGTGTGGCATTGAGCTGAATTCTGCTGAAAAATAAATGGTGCGTTGTTGGGGAAGAGATCCCTGATGGAAGGTATCAATTTTGGATCCAGGGCAGTTTCAATGTATTTTTTGGCATTCAGGATGCCATCAATCACTTGAATTTGCCCCACACCATCTGCAGACATACATGTCCAAATCATGACATTTGTTGGGTTTTTTGTAGTTGCTTCAATGCAATCAGGATGAAGTGCTTCTCCTACTCTACGTCTCACGTATTTTCTACCATCACTACCAAAGAGCGATATTTTACTCTCCTCGCTCCAGATTACTTGCTTCCATTGATTTTCTGACCATTTAATGTGTTCTTTTTCCCACTTAACTCGTTTTTCGCGTTGCTTTTGATTTAAATATGGTTGTTTCCTTGGAATTCTAGCTTGTAGTCCAAATCCTGACAACCTTCTTCTTATTGTTCTTGAACTTACTGCAATACCCGCTGCATTCATTTCACATCTAATGGCATCTGATGAAATTTTTCTATCTTGAAGGCATAGCTGTTTAATTTTTCTATCGGCAGTAGCACTTGTGCATTTGTTTCGGCCTGATTTGGCCTTATTTTCCACTGATTTCGTTTTTTCATAACGTAAACAGAACTATCGTACACCAGAACAAGTCACTGAACCACCAACTTGTCTTGCAATTTCAGCATAAGAGAGGCCATTTTCTCTCAATATGACAATTCGGCTTCTTTTTGTAGATGTCCAATTAGTTCTCCTTGTTGATGACATTGTTTAAAATTAGTTTAATTTAAAAAAAAGGACTTTTAATATTCAAAAACAGCAATACTCTATTTAATTGTACTAGTATGCATCATTCCGCAAAATATTTCCACAACAATAACTCTTTTACTATCCAAATAACCTAAACTATAGTTACAGACATTTGATTGGTCCTCAGAACAGTGTTTGTGATTGGCTAGTACGATTTTATTACAAAACACGTCCTTATTCAAAATGATTTGTCTTTCTTTGTTCTACTAAAATAAGCATAACTTTTTTGTGATACAGATATTGTAATACTGTTTTTATTATTAAATTCTACATTAAATTACCTTCAATTTGAGATATAAACGTTAGTATTTAAGTGAAAATTAATATATTCTACAAGCAAACAAAGTTGAAAAACATGAAACTTTCAAAAAATGTCCAAACTTTTGGCCACCACTGTATATTATAAAGTACAAATATGTGCGTCGCTCAGTGCTAACGTCATAATAATGCGGGCAACAATGTGGTGAAAATGGATGAATGTTGAAAAAAGGATCTATTTTTCAATTAAACTATCGTAACGTTATTTCTATGGAGGAAATGCGAGGTTTGGGCCAACGTTGACCCCCCCCCCCCCTTAGCGATCGAAATTTTTAAAAATAATGTCCAATCATGTACTACCCTTAGGGTTGGGTTGGGTTGATTATTGACGGCCAATTATCTACACTAGGGATATAGGCCCGGGGGGAGTGCCCTTCGTGGGGGTCTTTCTAAGGGAACCTAACCCGTATTTACGCATGGATAAATCCACGGCTCGAAGAAAACCACGAAAACTCCGAACGATTAGGCCGACGGGCGCGATTGGGATCGAACCCAGCACCTCCCGTCTACCAGCTTCGAGAGCACAACCTCTCAGCCACTGGTGGGGCGTACTACCCTTAGTAATACATATATGTTCCAAATTTCGAAGCTCTACGTCAACAGGAAGTGGCTGAAAAATGAGACAATATTTGACTGTCACATACACACAATGTAATGCTACAATGTTTGAATACAATGTTTGAAATGTAAGTTACAAAAAGAAAGTATGTAATAAAATAGTTTTTGAGTATCATCATATTCCACTCAGGTCTTCATTTCATTGCCGATACTAAACCATAGTTTCAACTTCAATTCGTTAACAATAAGTAATGTCCATTGGAACTATCAGAGATATTGAATTGGATAAGTTCTGAAGACAGAGTGAGAAAGGTAAATTTTTAATTTGAAATTGAAAATTTTTTTAAATCTTTAAAAACTAAATATTTATTTGTATATACTGTATAATTCAAATAGTATAGTCAGGGATATATAAAGATATATACACAAACTATCCTTAAAGAGCATAATGCATAAAATTAATGTATATTTACTCCTGTAAATAAGTCTGAATATGAATCTTAAAATTGGGCATTGCAATCTATGAAACTAGTCATGAGTAAGTTTATTTCCATTGATTAAAAATCAATGTGCATGTTGTTATATTCCCAATAGACCATTATTTAACAGCCTTAATTAAAATCGTTATAATTCACCCGGCCTTTTTAAAAAATATTGAAACTTGCCTCAAATTGTGAACTTAATGTTAAATTACTTACGGTAACCAAAAGTTAAATTATGAACATCCTCATCAATTACAAGCACATTTCTGCTGAATTAGTATATTTTATAAACTAGTGTGCAAAACTTAAGCAATAAACACAGAATGGTATTTTCTGAATACGCACCGAGAAAAATGACACACTTTCAAATCTGAGGAAATCTTGGTTTTCATTTTTTTATGAAATTTTTCTTTCAAATATGAGGACCCAATTCTTTCAATTCTGAAATAACAGAAATACTCAAAATATTGAAACATGGACATACTCAAAACTGAGCACGTAGAGTTATGTTCACGTAGTTTAGTTCACGTAGAGGTAATGTTCATACTCATTTTTGAAAACAGACATACTAAAAAATGATTAGAATCCGTTCAAAATCATTTTTGAAACATGGAAATACTTAAAAATGAGCACATAGAAGTCTTTTCATACTCATTTTTGAAACATGGACAAATATGAGCACATGATGTTTTATTCTTGTATGTATGCATGTTTTCAGAAATGCGTATATACATGTTTCAAACTTCAGTAATTTTGATTCGGAGCCATTTTGACTATGCGACATACTCAGATGAGTATTTTTTACTCAATTTTGAAAATGTGGTCTTACCGTGCATGAGTACTCAGAAGGTAATTCTATACACAGAAAGTGTAGAAAATAAGTACTACCCTAACAGCACAGGCAGTACATGTGACGCCTCTTTGACTTCACAAATGGTCAAATTGCCACAGTCACTACAATGAACTGAAATGTAATATCTTTCATTCGTCTCATTTATACACTCATTTGGTCACTCCTCTGAGAAGTCAACACAACTGCTGCTTTATAACGAGTCACCAGGTGCCTTTACAATGAAATCACCTTATGACTTTCATATGACTGTCATTTGGAGGTTCCATTGTAAATTCGTATTGATAGCTGTTCTGTGATGAGTTTCCCAAGTGACAGGAAATGAAATCATCTGGTGACTTTTCAAAAAGGAATGCAATGGTTATTTCACAGTAGAGTTTCGGTCACTTGAAAATAACCATGCGACTTCATTGCGACATTATTTGGCGACTCATTACAATGCAATGCTCACAAGTACTTCAAAATTGATTTTTCAAATGACAGTCACGTGAGAATCACAAGGTGACTTCATTATATTGTCACCTGGTGAGCCATCACAAAGCAACAGTCACAGTAACATTTTAGTGATAAAAATCATTTGAGTGAAAGATGAGAGAAAGATCCCATATTTTGATTCACTGTTGTGACTGTGAAACTTGTAACCATGTGTGACGTCAAGGAGACTTCACATCGAATGGCTGTGCTGTTTGGGAAGTACTTATTTTCCACACTTGCTGTTTATAGAATTTCCTTTTCAGAACTCACGTGTTCAGAAATTAATATTTTGTGATTGTTGATTAAAAATAGCACACTAGTGTATTCATTATCACCTTGTCCTTCTCTGTTCTAGGAGGAACAGAATCTATATGTGCATGTTTTGCAAAAATGAGTAATACAATAAACAGCCATAAAATTTTGGTTTATCTTTATATTTGTTTATTTAAATAAAAACATTGCCAATCAGAAAATTGAATAACATGAAATATAACTAACGCTATTGGTGGATCATGATGGTAATTATTTATATTTTAGTAGCCATAAGAAACGTAATATTAAGAACACGATTTCAGGTGCTTTTTACAATTTTAAAAACTGCAGGATGGTGTATAAAAGAAATACCACAGTTTGGCATTGATTTGTTATATTATAAAAAATTACTGAAACTTAGCTCAATATACTCACTACTTAATTGATCAACAGCATGCCCATACACAGACTCTATAGGACCTAGAAGTGGTATCTGTAGTTGGTTTCGTGTCGATGCTTGCGCATCTGGAGATACTAAATTGTAATAAAATCGGCGACTTTCCAATGTATGAACATTCGATATAATTGGTTGCGAGTTGCCACCTTGCACCTCATTTAAATCAGTTCCAGGCAACACTACTAGCTGAAACACATTCGCAGGTCTAATTCCAGCCAGATCTTGGTTATTTACCGGAGATTCTCTAGCGCACCAAGCATATGCTTCTCCAGAGTCTCCAAAAATTTGATTAACTTGTCCTTGAATATTTTGACCGTACGGTAGCTGAAAATTACCAAGCGCCACTTGCTGTTGTTGATGTTGAATTTGACCTGGTGCAGAAATCTAGAAAATGATTATCAGTAAATTTTGGTCTATTTCATACGTTCTGAACAAGAAATCTTTACATGCACAAAAAGTAAGACAAATAAATTTTAATTAAAAATAAAAGAATATACAATGAAACAATTGTAGAACAAAAAATGCGTAGACTGCAAAAATTGACCATTGAAAAAGAATGTTTTTTTTATCAAAAAAATACTAGTTTTTCAAAAGTAGTGGCCAGGGTATCGGATTATTTTCCATAAAGATAAGTAAAGATTCTGAGGGTTAAGTGAAGTTTTATTGTATATGATAATTCATATATAGCTAAATTAGTCCCACTTAAATAAAACAATATACTATCAAAAATTACTTTTAAATTTCTTGTGATAAGGAAATTTTCAGAAAAGCTTTTATGAAATATAACACATGCTTAAGTCTAATTTATATTTAATAAACTAAGAAAATGTTAATATAACAGCTAATAGAAATATAAAATTAGCATACAACTGTCTATGTAGTAATCGCAAATAAAATTAATGTATTTGTGGAAAATACTGATAAAATAGGTTTCATCTCAAGATTGCAACTCACAAGTTTCACAAGAACAGTGTGTGTGTGAAAAATATACAAGACTATCTATGTGAAAAATGTTCGTGAGGTATGCAAAACTCAAGAAGTGGAGCCATATGCAAAGGCTTCGTGAGGTCTCGTACCATGCCGGGACAAATTCAAGGACTTTAAGACACTGATTGCCCGTATGTATGACGGAATCGTATAGTGTGATGCCAAGTTCTGTAGATGGCAGCACTACAACCTTAAAATTAGCGCGAAGTAATTAGGCATTTACCAGAATAATGAAAATGTGTATATGTCAGCTAATTTTCAAGTACTGTACTTACTTTTCAAATTCCTGACTCCCTGTACTAACTTTTAAAACCCTTTTTATGCAGATTATTTTTTGTTACGTACCAGAAAGGACATGCACTTTTTATAATCCTATTTTAAATGTTTCTAAATGCAAAATGATTGGTCCAGATCATAATATTAACTTTAAATATGATATAAATCTCAGTAATATTTTACTGACAATTAATCAAGAATATTTTAAATGTATAATTAATTTCTTAATCTACTTCTAGTAAATAATACTTTTTCATTTAAGAGATATGTCAACTTCAATGCAGAATAGTAGCACATTAATTTCTTTTTCCTTTCAATAAAAATATCAATCTAGCTGTGGCCCCCTGAGCTTACGATTTCACCAGATTGGATATTCTGACATAACAGGTAAGTTTATTTACCTTTATTAAAATTTTGTATGTATAAATAAGAAGGGTTATATTTTTTATATGATATAAATAACGTGTGAAACGAACCATTGCCTTGAGTATTAACAATTCCTGAGTGTAAAGTTCATTTTGTGTAATGAATGTAGTTAAAAAATAATTTTATAAAGTATGATGCAGCTCCTCTATAACAAAATCCATATATAACAGTCTCTAGACAAATATCTGAGTTGACCTCTTTTCGGATAAAATAATAATGTTTTGAAGAATATTTGTTTATTCCCATAATTACAAGTATTGATCAGGAATTTGAAAGTTGTTTATTTCAAAAGAGAAAATACATCAAATTCACAAACGGTGAATCCTAGGTTTATCATTTCAATTCATTCACATTCAAAATATTTCAAAGAGAAAAAAAATCTTCCATTTTTTTTTTAAGTTCACAAAATAAAATAAATAAAAAATAATCAGTCTATTACCACACTTTATTATCTCTTTATCAACAGTGGCACGCTCCTTTACTCCACTCAGCTCGCACGCGGCATCTTTCTCCACTCCACAGTACACATCACATCCACCGTCCCATTGAGAGGACGTCAAACATACAATTACACTCTACTTATGTTTCTTGCTTACACAGGTTTTTTGTGCAACCCGTAGCATTTGGTTCCATACTCCCAAAGAAGACGCGTATCACAATATGAGACATTTTGGTTTAGGCAATACTATTGAAGTATTTAAAGGAATGTCTAATGCTTACAATTAAAAAGTAAAACTAGTTTTAACAAAAGTATATTTTAGAAAGCATTATCATTTTGCTTTTAGAAAGAGACAACATTAAGAGGGGGGTTCTCTTGTCAAGTTCAGTAGAAATGATAGCTATATATTTCATTTTAAATTTAACAAAAAGTGTATTTATATGGATAAATAGTTTTCTGTTAACCTTTAACCCTTACTATTCTTAAATAGATTTTAAAATAATGGTACTGTCAAAACTTTTACAAGAAAATAATAAAAAATAAACAAGTGACAAATAAAAATATGTTCATGTTAGCCATACTGAAATTTTAATTTACTTTAGACCAAAATCTAATTTTATAGCTGCCATAAAATCTTATTTAGAGTCTCTTATTTAAGTAAAATATTTTCCAAACATGAAAATTGTTCATGATTCTCAATAAATATAAATTAAAAAACATATATTGCATTTCATTTTCAGCGTTCAGATGAGTTTTAAAACATCAGCGTGAAAAATATACTGATTTTGAATGAAACAGATATTGACATAATGTTAAAGAAATGATTTCGAAAAAAAAAAAACAAAGCTTGAGAAGCATTACAATCTTTAAAAAATCGAAATAAAACGTAATTTTTTTCCAGTAAAATAAAAAAAACGCACAATTAAAATTAAGTTTTTAAATAACTACATTCATAATGACCAACAAAGTTCGGCAGATGCCATAATAATTGTTAAAATTATTAACAAAAATATACTACTCTCATAGAAATTTGTTTTTGACGACATATTTCATTTGTTATAGAATGCTTTCATAAATAATTAATGGTTAATTAAGGCAAATGAATATATTGGAATATTCTAAAACTTTCTTCTGGCTTTTTTTACCCTTATATTCTAGATACAGGCAACCCACCCAACTGAAAAACCTTTCGCAGGAATGATCCCAGCGAAACCTCATACTCTTACCTGCGAATATCGCGGCCACAGAGAAGTCGCTGCATCAACGGCACAAAAATTTTGATTAACATGTACTGGAATGTATTGATAGTCGGACAGCTGAAAATTAATAAGCGCCACTTGCTGTTGCTGCTGCTGTTGAGCATTGTTCAGAGCATAGGCAGTTGCAGCAGTGGCCGCTTGCCCCTGGCCAGAATTTGAGCCTTCAGTAGACGATGTAAGATAACTGCCAATAGTTGACCATGTAGTTGAAGTACTATCTTGAGAATTAGTTTGATACATCTGAACTGGAGAAGCAACATGTATTTGTTGAGTTTGGAATTGTGCTTCTGCTGAAATCTGAAAAAAAGTTTATCGATCATTTTCAGTTTTTTTTTCACCATTTAAAAATTTCTAACCTAGAAATCTTTACATGCAGTAAAAGTAAGACAGTTACGTTTTAATTAATACAATATACAAAATAATATACAGTGAAACCCTGATAAAACACAAAATATGTTGTCTAAGAAAATTGACGATTGAAAAGGAATGTCTCTTTTAGAAAATAAATTCTAGTTTATCAAAAGTAGTGGCCAGGGTATCGGAATATTTCTCATAAATCTACGAACAGATTCAGAGGCTTTCTGTAAAGTGAAGTTTCACTTTTTATGATATTTCATATATAGCTGAATTAGTCCTATTTGAATAACACATTGTACTATCAAAAATTAATTATAAATTTCTTCTGATAAGGAAAAATAAGAAAAGCTATTGTGAAATAGGACATATGATTAAGTCTCATTTATATTTAATAAATTGTGAAAAGGTTAATGTAACAGTTTAATCTATACTAATATTATAAAGGAGTAAAGATTGTTTTTTTGTTTGTTTGTTTGTTTGTAGGGGGTAATCTCTGGAACTACAGAACCGATTTCAAAAGTGATGGTGGCAAATTGATAGTGACAACCCCTGCTCCAACATAGGCTATATTTTATGTCGGTGCCACTACCCAAGGGGGGTGCAGGAGCGAAAAAAGTTCTAAAATTGCGATCTTTTCCATACTGAAGCAGCTAGAAATTTGAAATTTGGCGTTGTAGTTACTTATAAAATGTAAATGCTCTCTAAGAAAAAAAAAATTTAAATTTAAAAGGGTGAAATGAGCGAAAAGCGTTCTAAAAACATTCTAAATTACAATTTCTATGGAATCTCTAGAACTACCGAATCGATTTCAAATTTGGCATTGTAGTTACTTATAAGGTGTAAATGCTCTCTAAAAACAAAATTAAAAAAAAATTCGAAATTTAAAAGGGTGCAATGAGTGAAAAGCGTTCTAAAACCATTCTAAATTACAATTTCTATGGACTCCCTAGAAGTACCGAATCGATTTCAAAAGTGATGGTGGCAAATTGATGGTGACAACCCCTGCTTCAACATAGGCTATATTTTATGTCGGTGTCACTAACCCCAGGGGGGGTGCAGGAGCGAAAAACGTTCTAAAATTGCTATTTTTTTTTATACTGAAGGAGCTAGAAATATGAAATTTGGCATTGTAGTTATTTATATGATGTAAATGCTCTCTAAAAACAAAATTAAAAAAAATTCGAAATTAATAAGGGTGAAATGAGCGAAAAGCGTTCTAAAAACATTCTAAATTACAATTTCTATGGACCCTCTAGAACTACCGAACCGATTTCAAAAGCGATGGTGGCAAATTGATGTCCAATGTAACAAGTAAAAAGTAAGACTAGTTTTAACAAAAGTATATTTTAGAAATCATTATCATTTTGCTTTTAGAAAGAGACAACATTAAGAGGGAGGTTCTCTTGTCAAGTTCAGTAGAAATGATAACTCTATATTTCATATTCCAAAATAAACTAAAAAAGAATTATTAGGGATAAATATTTTCTCTTAACCTTTAATCCTTATTATTCTTAAATAGATTTAAAAATAATGGTGCTGTCAAATTTTTTACAAAAAAATAATAAACATTAAACAAGTGAAAAATAAAAATATGTTAATGTTAGCCATAATCAAATTTTAATTTACTTTAGACGAAAATCTTATTTTTATAGCTGCTATACATTTTTATTTAGAGTATCTTGTTTTAGTAAACTGTTTTCCAATCATAAAAATTGTTCATGATTCTCAATAAATATATATTTAAAATATATATATATTCTATTTCATTTTCAATGTTCAGATGAGTTCCAAAACATCAGTGTGAAACAGGTACTGATTTTGAATAAAACACATATTGACATAATGTTAAAGAACCGATTTCGAAAAAAAAAAATGCTTGTGAAGCAGTAAAATCTTAAAAAATCGTAATTTTTTCAAGTAAAATAAAAAAAAATGCGCAATTATAATTAATTTTTTAAATAACTACATTCATAATGATCAACAAAGTTATGCAGATGTCATAATAATTGTTAAAAATATTAACAAAAATATACTACTCTCATAGAAATTTGTTTTTGAACGACAATATATTTCAGTTGTTATAGGCTGCTTTCATAAATAATTAATGGTTAATTTAAGTAAATGAATATATTGGAATATTCCAAAAGATTCTTCTGGCTTTTATCCTTATATACCAGATGCAGGCAAACCACACAGCTGAAAAACATTCGCAGGAATGATTCCAGAAAAACCTCAGAAACTTACCTGCGAATCTCGCGGCAACCAAGCAGTTGCAGCATCACCGGCACAAAAAGTTTGATTAACTTGTACTGGTAAGTCTGCACGGTCCAACAGCTGAAAATCAGTAAGCACCACTTGCTGTTGCTGCTGCTGTTGTTGAGCTGGAGAAGCAGCATGTGTTAGTAGAATTTGGAATTGTGCTTCTTCTGAAATCTGAAAAAAAGTTTATCGATCATTTTCAGTTTTTTTCATCATTTAATAAGTTCTAACCTAGAAATCTTTAAATGCAGTAAAAGTAAGACAATTACGTTTTAATTAATACAATACAAAATAATATACAGTGAAACCATGGTAAAACACAAAATATGTTGTCTAAGAAAATTGACGATTGAAAAGGAATGTCTCTTTTAGAAAATAAATTCTAGTTTATCAAAAGTAATGGCCAGGGTATCCGAATATTTCCCATTAATCTACGTACGCATTCAACGGGTTTCTGTAAATTTAAGTTTCACTGTAGATAATATTTCATACATAGCTAAATTAGCCCTATTTAACTAACACAATGTAGTATCAAAAATTAATTTTAAATTTCTTTTGATAAGGAAAAATAAGAAAAGCTCTTATGAAATAGAACATATGATTAAGTCTCATTTATATTTAATAATCTAGGAAAAGTTTAATATAACAGTTTAATAGTATAATAAAATTAGCATACAATTGTCTATACAGTAATTGCAAATAAAATTAATGTATTCATTCTTATCTTACCGTGTATTTTGTGTAATGAATGGAGTTAAAAAAATAATTTACTAAAGTATGATGGGGCTCCTCAATAACAATATCCACGGATAAAACTTTTTCTCAAGGAAAATATCTGCTTGGACCTCTTTTCCCAAATAGTTCCCAAAATAAAATAAATAAAAAATATTCATGTCAGCTGTTTTTCTTTATCAACAATTGCGCGCTCCTTTACTCAACTCAATTCGCACGCTGCACCCTCCTCCATTCCACAGTGCACATCACCTCCATCGTCATATTAAGAGGACGTCAAACATACAATTATACCCTACTTATGTTGCTTTTTACGCAGGATTTTGTGCACCCCGTAGCATTTCTTTCCATACGCCTAAAAAGTCGCGTACCACCCTATAAATCATTTTGGTATAGGCAATAATATTCAAGTATTTAAAGGAATGTCTAATGCTTACAAGTTAATAGTAAGGCTAGTTTTAACAAAGTTATATTTTAGAAATTCTTATCATTTTGCTTTCAGAAAGAGACAACATTAAGAGGGAGTTTCTGTTGTCAAGTTCAGTAGAAATTTTAGCTAAAATAAACAAAAAGAGTATTTATACGGATGATTAGTTTACTGTTAACATTTAACCCTTACTATTTTTAAATAGGTTTTTAAATAATTGTAGTGCCAAAACTTTTACTAAAAAATTAAACAAGTGAAAAATAAAAATATGTTCATGTTAGCCATAATGAAATTTTTATTTACTTAAGACAAAAAACTAATTCTAGAGCTGCCATAAAAAATTTTTTAGAGTCTATTATTTAAGTAAAACATTTTCCAATCATGAAAGTTGTTCAGGACTCTCAATAAATACAAATTAAAAAACAAATATTGTATTTTATTTTCAATGCTCAGATCAGCATGAAAACAACAGCGTGAAACACATACTGATTTTGAATGAAATACATACTGACATAATGTTTAACTCTTTCAGGGGCAAAGTACTCTTGTAGCTAAAATATTGAAATGATTTATTGACACCGGGATTCACGAACGAATTTATTTTTAAATATGTAAACGCTTTTAATCATGTACCTTATATATTCAAAATTTGATTATAAATTTCTGGTGTCATTGTGGCGTTTTGGGATTAAAATTAAGTAGTATATATAATATACCGGTGCCCTTCAAGGTGTTAAGAAAAGATTTCGAAAATAAAAAACAATTTTTGTGACTCATTACAATCATAACAAAATCTAAATAAATCATACTTTTTTCCAGTAAAATAAAAAACACGCACAATCAAAAGTAAGTACTCAAATAACTACATTCATAATGATCAACAATGTTAGGCATATAAAATATTTTTAAAAAATATATCAAAATTATAATACTGTCATAGAAATTTTTTTTGAACGACATATTTAATTTTTTAAAGGTTGCTTTCATAAATTATTAATGGTTAATTTAGGCAAATTAATGTAGTGGAAGATTCTAAAATATTCTTCTGTCTTGTTACCCTTGCATACCAGATACAGGCACCCCACCCAGCTGAAAAACATTCGCAGAAATTATCCCAACGAAACCACAGACACTTACCTGCGAATCTCGCGGCAACAATGCAGTACCTGCATCACCGGCACAAAAATTTTGATTAATTTGTACTGGAATATTTTGACAGTCGGACAGCTGAGAATTAATAAGCGCCACTTGCTGTTGTTGATGAGCATTGTTCAGATCATAGGCAGTTGTAGCAGTAGCCGCTTGTCCCTGTCCAGAACTCGAGCCTTCAGTAGACGATATAACATACCTGCCAATAGTTGTCCATGTCGTTGAAGTACTAGCTTGAGAATTAGCTTGATACATGTGAATTTTAGAAGCAACATTTAGTTGTCAAATTTGGCATTGTGCTTCTGCTGAAATTACAAAAATGTTTATCGATAACTTTCAGTCAATTTCATCATTTCATAAATCTTTAAATGCACAAAAAGTGAGACAATTAAGTTTTAATTAATACAATATAAAATAATATACAGTGAAATCATGGTGAAACGAAAAATATGTGGACTGCAAAAATTGACAATTGAAAAGGTCTAAACGATCTGTTTTATAAAAGAAATTCTAGTTTTTCAAAAGGAGTGGCCAGAATATCCAAATCTTTTCCATAAATTTACGCACAGATTTAGAGCGTTTCTGCAAATTGAAGTTTCACTGTTCATAATGTAGCTAAATTAATCTTAATTTGAATAGCACGACGTACTAGTAAAAGTTACTTTTAAATTACTTGTGATAATGAAAAATCAGAAAAGCTCCGATAATTTAGGACATATGTTTAAGTCTCATTTATATTTATAAAAACTATCAAGAGAAATATAAAACATCTTAGTATTAATATAAAATTATAATACAATTGTCTATGTAGTAATAGCAAATAAAATTAATGCATTAAACATTCTTGAGTGTAAAGGGCATTTTGTGTATGAATGAAGTGGAGATGAATGAATAGAGTTATAAAATAATTTTATGAATTATGTTCCAGATCCTTAATAACAATAACTACGGATAATAATTTTTCTGGATCTTAATAACAGACTTGACCTCTTTTTATACAAAAGAGTAATGTTTTATGAATATTTGTTTGCTTTTTTTCCCCATAACTAAAATTAAAGTTCAGGAATTTTAAAGTTCTCAATTTATAAACAGAAAATACATCAAATTCACAAACAACGATACCTATATTCATCATTTTATTTCATTTATATGCAAAATATTCACCACAAAAAAAAACAATACTTATTTTTTTTCAAGTTGTCAAAATAAAATAAAAAAGTTCTTCCGGCCTGTACCAGGAGGAAAAGGTAGCTTTCCTATATTAATAAGATTATACTACTGCTATAGAATCTAGTCGTTGGGGGCCACCGTAATACTTACCCATCATGGATATGCATAATATAAAATATGAAAATAAAACATGTGTAAACTATTTATAAAATGCATTAAAATTTGAATAAAATCGTGGCTTGATGACGTCAAACACATAGGTGCCAACCTCTCTTTAATATTCCGTAATATGTGGGTTAACTTGACCCAGGTTTAACTCGTTTCGCACCAGAAATTTTTTTAAGAAATGAAATTAAATAAATTCCACGTAGAAACCTGAAATAGAATAAATAAAGTTTCATCCAATAATTTTTCTGGTTTGATGCGTTGTTAGACTGGTTCAAATTAACCCGCATATTACGGAATATTAATGAGAGGTTGGCACCTATGCAAACAATAAACGTTCTATTACTGAATTGCGTAAAAGTAACATCCTCATAAATCCAAAAATGTTAATCATATTAACTAACAGTTTACTTCGTCGAATTAAGTGTCTCATTTCCAAATAAAATATATCTTTGAATTGCAATTTAAATGAAATACAGGGTCACGAAAAATCAAAGAGAGTGGAAAATAGGATTCCATATATCTCGGCAACTAATTATTCGATTGACTTCATTCTTTATGCAAAATTTATGTTTTTTTATTGCCTTTTATATTCACTCCTTAAAATAAACTATTTCGAAAACTTTTATATACCTTTTATCAGAGCGAATATTTCGAGAGTCTGAAAAAAGTAGTTTCAGATAATCGAGGTTACTGAAATTCAATAAGCTTCTTTCCATTATTACATACTAAGTACATACCAAATTTCAAGTCTATCTCAATTTGTTCGGGAGATAGAGCGTTTACAGACACACACACAGATAGACGGACTGATTTTTTTTTCTATAAATACAGTGAAACTTCCATTTAACGAAGTCTCATCGTTACACTTACAAACTTCGTTATGAAGAAAATTTGTTAAATAGAAATCAACTTAAATTCATGAAATTTTTTCTTCAGATATTACAAATAGGTATTGGATTCAGAAGCATTTGATTCAGTTTCAATTATGAAGCCGTCTTTTACGAAACAGTTGTGTATGGTCGATGAAATCACGTCACATTCCCAAGCTTTGGCTCAAGTTTTCATCATCTCTGATACACAGGTTCTCAGACAAATGTTTTCACTACATTCTCTTTTTTTGTCTTTTTCGATAATGTACTTCAAGATTTTTTTATCATTCCTTAGACTAATGGCTGCAGTTTAAAAGTTGTATTGGCAGGAACAAAAATAACTTTGATGTTCTTCGATTTGCATTTTGAAGCACATTCTTGTGGATGTACAAAGCAATTGTCTATCAGCAATGGAAGATCCGAATGGTAACTGTCTGACTCTAATTGATTTTTTTGCTTCAATGCATCTGACGCCATTACGTCACTACATCTTCTATCGGGGCTTCTCGTTAGGCCCGATCTTCTATATCATTGAATGTAAAAAGGGGATTTTGACTTTCCCTAACTGTCAGAGCTGGAGTCTTGGTGTGGTGGTGTGGGAGAGTAATGATAACAAGTGTTTTTCTTAATAAGAAAATTAAATTGTTTTATTTAGCACCAAGGAGAATGGAAATTATTTAAACATGTTCATTTTCATACAGTTCGCTGAAATAAATTCACATATCCATTGCAAGAGCAACCTTTTAGTTTGAATTCTGTACAAGTACAAAAGTGGAATAAACTTCGTTATATAGAATATATTTTTCGTAATATGGAGATTAATTTACATGCTAATTGTGTTCAAATTCAAAGTTCTGCAGAAAATTTCGTTAAGTAGAAAACTTCGTTAAATAGGGACTTCGTTAAAAGGAAGTTCCACTGTATTTTTTTCGGAATCTTCAGTGTCTTTAACGTGTAAATCTGTCAATTTGTTTTCGATTTTCAAAATGATTGCAAGATTTACCCTATACTACGCATGATTGGTAAGTAATTAGTTTTTAAACGACATTTTTTTTAAGGTTGCTTTCAAAAATTGTTAACGGTTATTTTGAGCAAAATATTAGATTGCGATATTCTAATAGATTTTTCTCACTTGGGACTCTTCATACCAGCTACAGGTAACCCTAGCAGCTGAAAAACATTCGAAGGAATGATCCCAGCGAGACCTTGGACACTTACCTGCGATGATCCCAGCCACCAAGCAGACGCTGCACCACTGGTATAAAAATTTTGGTTAACTTGCACTGGAATGTTTTGACAGCGGGGCAGCTAAAAATTAGCAAGAGTCACTTGCTGTTGTTTATGCTGCTGATTGGCACCGTTTAGAGCATAGGCAGTTCAAGCAGTGGCTGCTTGCCACTGGCCAGAATTCGTGCTTTCAGTAGACGATTTAACCTAGCTAACAGTAGTTGTCCTAGTCGTTGAAGTACTACCTTTGAATTAGCTCGATGCATATGAACTGGAGAAGCAACCTGTTGTTGTCGAATTTGACATTGTACTTCTGCTAAAATCTCAAAATATTTATCGGTAATATTCAGTCTATTTCATCATTTCATAAGTTATAAACTAGAAATCTTTACGTGGACAAAAAAGTAAGATACTTAAGTTTTGATTAATATAATATAGAAGAATATACAGTGAAATCTTTGTAAAACAAAAAATGCATTGTCTGTGAAAATTGACAATTGAAAAGGAATGTCTGTTTTAGTAAATTAATTCTAGTTTTTCAAAAGTAGTGGCCAGGGTATCCTAAAAGTTTTTGTAAATCTACACACAATTTTAGAGGATTTCAGTAAAGCGAAGTTTCATTGTACATGCATATTTTATATACAGCTAAATTAATCCAAATTTGAATACAACAATGTAAAATCAAAAATTACTTTTAAATTTCTTGTGATAAAGAAAATTTCAACATATCTCATATTAAATATAACATATGCTTAAATCTCATTTATATTTAAAAACTACGAAAAGGATTATATAACAGTTTAATAGATATGTAAAATTAGCATACAACTGTCTGTCTAGTAATCGCAAATAAAATTAATGTATTAAACATTCTTGAGTTTAAAGGATATTTTGTGTAATGAATGCTGTAATAAAATCTATACTTATAAGAACATGTCTTGACTGTCTCGATCAACGCCTAGCATCAACCGTTGCTCCTATGACCATGAAATTTGTAAGATATGTTCCTTATACAGTGTAGGCACACACAAATAAAGGATTTTTGAAATTTCACCACCGAAGGGTGTTAAATGGGAGGGAAGGTCGAAAGTTTTAGGGGATTTCTCCTTTTTGCCATATCTGAGTGGCAGTTTTATGAGGCGCGTGAAATTCAAGATAACCAATCTACCAAAAAAAAAATAGTTAAACATTTATTTCAGCGTTATTAGAAATTCAACCTCTAAATGGGTAAATGGGGGTTCGAATGTTTTAGGTCATTTTGCCATATCTCAGTAGAAGTTATAGGTAGGAGCTTGCAATTCAGGATACCAAATATTCTAAAAAATAGTGAAATAGGTATTTTGCCAATTTTAGATACTCATCCACCAAGGGGTTTAAAAGGGTGGGGTCGAAAGTTGTATGTCTTTTATATCTCAGCAGCAGTTTAAAGTAGAAGCGTGAAAATCAGCATTAAAAATCTATTAAAAATAGTTAAATACGCATTTCGGTGAATTAAGAAATTTACCGTTTGTCTCCCACATCGGCTATGAACCTGATTAGGGAAGATTAGACGAATAAGTCAACTATCACTTGCTGATTATTAGATATTTTGCGTGACATTTTTCTAAGGGAAAGGTTTTTTATTTTAATACTTTATACATTTTTTTGCGCTTTTCGCCTTTTAACAATCGTATTTAAATTTTTATACAAAATATAATACAAATCCCACTCTTTTCAAAAAAAAATTTTTTTGGAAAATTTGCGATTTAAAGTACTGATTACCATATTTATGGGATAGGGTATGCACATGGCTTCGTTATAGTGATTGCCGTATATTCAGTTTACAGGCGTGAAACCCATAGGTATCTCTTAAATTGATTTCATTTTAATGATTTATGCACACAAAATAACTGAACCCCGTTATAGTGATCGCTATATTAACGATATATGGCTGAGAAACACACAAGGCTCCGTTATTTTGATCACCGGATTATTAATTTATGGGCGTGAAATTACAATGTCCATTTAAAATTATCGATATGTATCTTAAAAAATCCCTTTTTAGGTGCGTTCGTAATTATATAAATACGTAGCACCTATTGTCGTCGTCTGGTCCGTCCGTCTGTCCGTCCGTCTGTCTGTCTGTCCGCATATAACAACGCAAAAACTACCCAACCGAATGGTTTGTAATTTAAGGTATATTATCTTTGCAGAATTTTGTCGAGACATTTCAAATTTTATTAAAATCGAATCAAAACTTTAGGAGATATTAATAAAAATATTTATTAAGAAATTTGAATTAAAAGAAAAAAATCGGTGCTTTTTTGTTATAGGAGCTTCCGAGGTTTCATCGTCAAGCGACCGAGATACTTATTTTATGACAGAAATGAATCTGCAGACGATATAATTCATTTCACAGAATTAAAAATCAGAAAAGATCTGAATATTTATGTAACTAGCTATAGTACGAACGCACCTCATTTGTCACGATTGACGTACATTTTCCAACTTGTTATTCTTATTTTATGGGAAAGCTCCCTTCCCCGTAGCTCTAAATAATCACGGAGAGGGCCGAGCAGTACTTTGTTAGCGAGCTCTTGAAAGAAAAAATATTATTTATGTCGCAAAATCATTATTTACGTGATTTTTAAGGTTTCGTTCATCTCACAAAACCCTATTCGTCTCGCTTGTCTGTCTGTTCGTCAAAGAGTTCGTTCTCAGAAACTTGGAGACTTGAAATGTTGTGTACTTACAGCTGAATACCTACTGTCAGACTGAAAATCATACAGTTTTGAAAAAAGTTGTATTATTTTAATTTAATGACACCCCACCATTTCTGCGATTTCAAAACAGAATCTTAATTTCAACTTTTTCATTGTGGACCCAATGCTCTAGTTGTAAAATGTGTTCTTTCTGACCAAGAGGTCCCAGGTTCGATTCTCTTTGGCGGAAACTGAAATTTGAAATGTTTTTCATTTAATTATCCAATGGATTTAATTAAAATAAATTTCTGATTTTGTTGCCATTTTACTTTTTTTAGGTAACATTATATCATGTTATACGTTTTCCATATCCGCTCAGCTCTCATAGCTTCGTAATTAAAAAATTTTATAATGCGTAAATAGTTTCTTTAACGGATCTGACAGTTTTTTACATTTCATTGTCCGATGGATTTATTACAAAAATATAAATTATTTTCGAGGTTTCAGTTTATTTTTTAAATCATCTTCAGGAGTTAATTTTAATAAATGCAAAAGGCGAAAAATTATTTACATGTTAATATTCTTAAATAAAAAACGAGAAAAATTATATAAATGTTACATTATTGAAGCTATTTTCAAATTATATTCTTTTTTATTTCTTCTAGGACTTTACTTTGTATACTCAAATATGAAAACAAAACAATAGTTGCTAACCAATGTACATTTTATTACAGATTTCTAATACAGATAGCACTTTCCATAGCCCTGTACACGATTTCACATCCTGCAAACATCTAACTATAAGCAGCTGGAAATCGCTTAACTTATTTAACTCTAAAAACACCCTTAAGCAATTCACGCTCATACATAGCAATGCTATTGACATATTTTCTGTAACCATGTATCTGTTCCATAGAATAACATATCACGTTGTGTGCAAAAATTTATTTAAAAGCGCGTACAACTGAAAACATTTCTAGCTTTTATTGCTCAAATATAGTATTTTAACCAAAATCTCAGAAAAATAACACACGTAACAACGACTTTACTAATAAAAAATATATATTATTACTTTAGACTAAAGGTGTCACTACAAAAATGATTCTGTATGTGTCCTGTAATAGCAATAAAGAAAAGTAAAAAGTTATCTATATATTTTCATTTCCAAATTTGTCTCAATTTGCAAAAAAAAAAAACTCTCTAAAATCACACACGTAACGGTGGAATCGGCCAATATTAAAATAAACCGCAAACAATTTTTTCTCATAGACCATGATTAATAGGATTCTTTTGAGTGCCTCTGTAAACGAACTATGAAAGCTACAAACGCCATTTTCGATACGAAATTATGTATAAGCTCAATAACTTATGAATTACATGGAAATCCGAGTACACTTACGTTAGAGTAGGTTAGAGTATGGATTATTATTGGTACTCAGTTACACTTCATTGGCAACAACGCTACAGCTCTTTTCACAGTCGCTGTCACTCACCATTTGGAGAATGAGTATATTCCTCCAATGGATTGGTCTGAAAGGTCCTGGTTCTTATATCAAACCGAACACGTGAATGACATTCTCTGGAAATGCTTGGAATCACGTCGCAAGACACCAGCAACGATTCCGAAGCTGCGAGTGGTGCTAAAAAAAAGAAAAATCCGCGATCCCTCAACCGCTCATGAATGATTTTCTAGTGCTACGTAACCTCGTATTCAGCTCGGACAGACGATGCAAAGCCTGCAGCATGTTCAATGGGCTTATTATCCCTTACCAAAGACTGGATTTTACCAGCAATCTGTCATATTAATGTTTTTGTCTTCTGTCCAGTTGTTCCAAAAATTGTCTTTTCAATAAAATTTATTTTGAATTCTTTTGGTTTCCTTTTTTGAAAGCTCTGTTCACTTTTTTCATATTCTTAAAAATTGGGGATATTGCTACGATTTTTGTCGATTTGGAGCAATTTTGCAGTGTTACAGTAGAAAAACTGTCTCATCCCTAATTTTTGCACACCAGTGTATTTTCAGATATTTATACCTTAAGATATTTAAGACCTTAAAGTATAATATTTATGCTAGAAAATCGAGAAAGTTTTTGATGTGCAACAAAAAATTATGTTAAAATGTTTGTAGCTAAAATTTATTGTTCAGTAACAATTTCACTTGTGAAATGGAATTAACTACTTACACATTTTAACGCATAAATTAGGAAATTGTATGTTTAAGTTATATGTTTACTGACATTTTTAATTAAATTGAATAAATTTACTTTTTTAATTTATCAAAGAAACAGAAGAATATAAACGCACTTAAAGCAAAGTGTCTCATTTACTTTTAAAGATATTTTATGTCCTTTTAGATAATTCAATTTTCATAAGTAAGATGTCGTAATATGGAGTATTTTGCACCACTGAATAGTCAGATTATTTAACTATGTAGCGAACATAATTAGTTCTTAAATGTTAAAATTTACGCACCATATGACTAATTAGGATAGCAAAATGTTTAATTTGACCAATCACGCGTAGCCATCGCAGATTGTGCTGGAATAGGATTCAGACCCAGAAGTGAGTAGGAATTCCACTATTTTCGAATAGAAAATTCCTTCTTAATTATTTGCAAATTTCTGCTATTAAATAAGGCAAAGTTTTCTATACGAAAACAGTATCCATACCCTTTTCCGTTTACGCCCATCACCAGAAGCGGAAAAATGATCCAGTGTTTAGCTGGAGTCGCCTGGTGCGTCGTCGCTGATCATCACATTAATATTTTTAATCCGCAATTAAAATAATAGCTATATGTGTCGGTACCTGTAGTTTGTATGTATAATAATAAAAGAAATTTTAACTCTGTGTGGGTCGGCGATGGCTATTAAAATTACCGCACCTAGAAATCTGGAAATTCGGTGAGGTTGGTTAATTTTATGACGGCCGATTATCTACACGAGGGGGAGCGCCCTCCGTGGGGGTCTTTTTACGGGATCCTAACCCGTATTTACGGTAAGGTTCGAAGAAAACCACAGAAAACTCCGAACGGTTAGTTCGACGAGTGCGACAGGGGTTTGAACCCAACACCTCCCCCATTTACCATCTTTGAGAGCAGAACCTCGCAGCCACTGGTGGGATCGAAATTTGGTGAGGTTAGTCCAACACATGTCCTGAAGCACGCGTGTCTCAGATTTTTAATATTTTGACAGAGATGCCAAAAGTCTCCGGCTTTTTAAATACCAGTATTTTAGTACAGAAAAAGTTGACTTGTTTAATCGGAGCACTCTGCGATATAAAATAACAACATTTTCTCTACGAAAATACTGGTGTACAAAAAGCCGGAGACTTGGCAACTCTGTTTTGATAATTAGCCCAATTACTATAAAAAATATATATCAAAAATCACGAAAATACGAAAATTTTATCAGAAAATGGCGCTAAAAAAATATCAAAAGCTCAAAAGAAATAAAATATTTGATAATAGCAGACACTGAAATTTTCACTTATTCTCGAATATTGAGAAACCTATCGGTGGTATAGATTCTAAACTCGCAGCATATGCGTAATTTATGTTTCTGCTTCCAAAAATGAAACTTTTGTTAAAATCGGACGGTAACGTTTCGTAATTTTTGCCCAAAACTGACCAGACGTAATCAAATTGACTCAGATGGAAAAGGGTTTACAAAAATCAGGGTTGCCAGTTAAAAACAAACGCCTGTACATTTATTTTACACGACAGAAAAAATAAAATTAACAATGGATTGAATAATAAAAACCGCTGGTTAGAGAAATTATAAGGATTATTGAATTTTTTAAAACTATTCCATGTAGGTATTTGAAAATTGGCATATATACGCAAAAAAATATTTTAGAAAATTTAATTTTCGAAACTATCGGCCGGTAAATTCTTGAATAACAAGAGATATCGGCTAAATTTTGGTCTTTTATAAAATTCGTCCGTAAATGAGCAGTAGCTGTATGTTGAGATTCACACAATATCCTCTCGACAATAAATAGCGACTTCTCTAGTTAATGTAAAAGAAAAATGTTGGCAGGAAATCAGATTACCGTTGGAAATCAATTAATCGGCAACTTTTCCAAGTATGACATCTGCCGGTAATATAGAACTGAATAAAATTGAATCCATTTACAGCATGTGTATTGCTTTTCGCCTCGGTAACTCTCCCACCTACCGCGATGACAAGAGGAGTGGTGTGTCATATGACTGAAACGAACCAACACGCTCCAAGATCTTACGTCACAAACCATCTCAAAATGCTTTTTCACGTTCAAAGGACATATAAGTTTTAAACGGACAGTTGAGTGTAGTGCAGGGGGGAAAATACTTTCCATGAAATGTTCTTTTGTTAAGAATAAAAATCGCTTCGGTAAACATTGTTTAAGAAATTTTCAGAGAGCATGATTAGTTTTGTAAAAAAAAAAAAAACAATTTAAAGGCTTTTTTTTTCCAATAACTACCAATAGACATTCATAATTAAAAAATATACTTTGATAAAAGGAACCTAATAAATTGAATAAATATATATGAAATAAGTGGTTAGAAAGGATTTGTTGATTTAGATAAATAAATTTAAATACTTGAGAATATTTGAAATTTAAACTATTACAAAAACTAACTAAAACTCAAAATGTATTTTGCCAATTAGGAAATAGAACCCCCCCCCCTCCCCCAAATCATAACATTCTTAATATTGTAATAATTCAAATGAAATATTTTCTGAAATTCTAATCAGGTCACCCAGGTACTAAATAAACTTCGGTATCATTTTTTCAGTCCTTGGTTACCACCATTTCTCAATATAAATCTCTAGGGGATTTATTTTCTCGGGTTCTTTGGGCCGGATTTCAACGGGTATTTGTTAAGGCAAATTAACATGAAGTAACTAAGATATTGAGAAGTAATTAAGATACAGATTCGGCATCAATTGGCGGCGAAAAGTGGAACGAATATATTTCCGTACGCAGCACTCCTCCTATACGGTGCAGTAGGCAGCGGTGACAGGTGCTAGAGTTTTGTTAGGAAAGAGGTTTGTTTAGAACAGAAACATCCCCTGGTGGTGGAAAGTGGAACTAAAATGTTTTTGCATCGCGTGTGCAGCACGCCTGCTATATGGTGCCGCAGGCAGCGGGGATCCGTGCCTGATGCTCGTATAGAACAGATTGCGCCTCCTAGTGATGGAAGATGGAAACTGCTAAAAGAAGTTTGTTTATAACAGAATGCGCCCTCTGACAGTGGAAGTTGCAAATAAGAGTTTTTCCGGAGCGTACGCAGCACGCCCGTATATACGATGCCGAAGGCAGCGGGGATCCGTGCTTGACTGTAGTTTTTTTAACATTTAAGGTTATTACAGAAGCTCGGTCAACGCCAGACAGTTCAGGTAGTTTATAATGAGATAGGTTATGTATTAATAATACACATAGTTTCACTTATGTATTATATTTTATCACTACGTATCAAGCTCCAAGATTAATGCTGTAAACACAAATGATTAAAATCAACATAGGTAGTGTTTTGCATGAAATCACATGCTTATTTTTTTCATTGTTCATATTTCGTATTTGTTATTTAATTTTCTCATGAAGATACCTTATATTTTCTTTTCATAGATGTGTGTCCAAAGGTCGTTGCATACGAAACCACAGCATTTATCCTCTATATAAAAATAAGTGTCACTATGTGGCGTAAATTATGGAGTTACATAATTATATACAATATTGTAAAATCTCAATGAAATCGCTTTCAATCCTTGCACTGTAATAAAATTTCTCTAGACAAAAATTGACACAGAGTTTGTAAAGTGATTATAAAAAGTACCTAAAAGGCATTGTTATTTTGAAATTTTTTTTATCATAGAATACAGCAACATAGTTATTTAATGTAGAAACAGTTTTTTACCATCAAAAATCAATAAAAACATGTTTCAATATTTCTTTTAAGTGGTCCAAAGTATACCGTAGCAGAGGTTTACTTTGCTCCACCAAATATACCGATTATGTTAAATCTTGAAAGTATCTTAGAATAATGTAGGTCCACTGAAAATTTATTATGTTACCCAGGAGCAGTGGTGTGCAGACTTGCGCTCGCAGAATACCTTTATTTCCAAATAATAATTTCCTCATTTCATTGTAGAAAACATGTTTCAAAAATACCCTATTTATAAGGGCAGATCTAATATTTTTTATAAAGATTTATTATTAGAAAATCTTTTTTAATGATTAATCATTTATAATAATTCGTACAAAATAACCCCAGATTACGATAAAATATTTTTTACAGTGAACGAACAATGCTGCAAATTAAAACATGCATTTTTTTAATAATCAAATGTCCATATTATCCCTATTTTATAATTTCAAAAAACAGAAACGTAGATTCCTGTATGAATATTGGACTAATTGTTTTTTTCTAAATATAAGATTAAGAAAATACATTTTGAGATACATAAATGCATATAATTACTAGCCAAGCATTGTATTTAACCCTGAGTTATTGACAAACTTTATATCTAAATTAATTATATTATTCTCATTTTATTTCCCCAAACTTATCAGTGGAATCAATACACAACTTAAAACATTAAAATATAATATATAAAAATCTAAAGGCGTGGACGGAGAACCGCGTGCCAGAAGGCCAATTGCTACTAATGTTGGGAAAAATATTTTACCAATTTAATTGAAGAAATACTGAGATGAAATATCAGGTTGAGTAAAAAGTTTTCCTCCAAAATGTTTTTTATTGTAAAATGATAAATACATATGAAATCATCAAAGCTAATGAGGATAGTAATTTCCGTTTAAAGCTACAATCGTTTTCCAACGTTTTGGCAACTTTTTAATCCCTTCTGCGAAAAATTGTGGCGTGCGCGATTCCAGAAAGAGATCGACCTCATTTATGACCTCCTAATTTGAATGGAAGATAGTGCCGTCAAGATGCAGCTGCAGATGTGAAAAGAGATAGAAATCTGAAGGTGCCATGTCGGGGCTGTATCGTGAATGGTGCATAAAATCCCACTCCAGCTTGTAGAGCGTCCAGCCGGTCATCGTACTAACGTGTGGCCGGGTATTATCTTGATGAAAGAGAACCACCTTCCTTCTGAACTCGTTTCTTCCTTTTTCGCGAATGGCACCGAGAACTTTGATTAGCATGTTGCTGCATATTGCACTGTTGATAGTCTGTCTGCTTTTCAGGTACTCTTTGTACAGAATTCCATGACAATCTCACCAGATGCAGAGGAGCACTATGATGTTGAATCATATATATCCTAAAATATAATTTAGAATATAAATTTAATTTAAGATATATATGATTCAACATCATCTAATTATTGCATTTTTGTTTCTATGTTGTTTTTCTTTTAGTGGTTAAAGCCGTAATCGCTACTTAGATTTCCTCATTGAAGCTTAAATGTTTCTTTCTATCTCTCACAATTTAATTGTTGCCAATACTTTGTCACTTTTCTAATATTTTCTTTGGCATTTCATACATTTCAATTCCACTCATTAGAAAGCTACGTTTTGATTTTGTACATGAACGTTATATTTCGATTTTTTTTCCATTTTTCACGAATGCAGTGTTCAAAATTTTCAGCTGTCAGATTATTCATACTTTTGAATGTTGTTCTTTCTAATTTTTTCAGATTCCATTTGGTTACCAGTTGCAGTTTTATAATATGTTTTTACATATTTCTCACCATTTTTCACGCAGTGTCGTTGTCGTATATTTATTGGTGCCCATGGTACAAAGTTTACAATGATACATTTTTTTTTCTTTTTCTCTTTTTGGGTACTTGTGGATATTTGCGAATGACACTCCTCCCACGACATCTTCGCAAGATTTGCTGCAGTTACATAGGTGTACAAAGCATATTTTCTACAAAGGTTACAACGTTTCTTTTTACAGTAGGCCTTGCATTGAAGTTGTTTACATACACATACATATTACATGTGAAATTGTGTGATCATTGGTTTTCTACAAATTAACGATATTCTTTTACATTTTTTCCCACAAGTTTCTCGTTTTTCTTAAAAAGAAAGGTTTTTAAAGTGTTCATTCAAATTTTACACAGTTCATGTTAGGTACACGTTAATATCTTATTACAATTCTTCTAAATTTTTCAGTGTCATGTTCCATTGTTACACTTTCTAGCACTATAAATAGCTTTGCCACTATAAATTTTCATGTTTACACAGACATTTTTGTGTCCATTGTTTAATACAACACAAACAAATTATTACTATAAACTTCTCTGTATAACATATGCTTATGTTTATGCATTCGTATATTTGATTTTTTACTCTCATTTCTCCTCCTCGTAAAGATACAAAAAAAAACAAAAAAAAAAGTTTTGATTTTTTTTTTTCCACTAGGGATAATTCAATCTCAAGTTGAGATATTTTTTTGGTCCTCATATTGCAAAATTTACAGTTGTTAAAATTTTATGTTTTCGTTAAATTATAGCATTGATTTATCTTTTGGTTTAATTTATTTTAGATGTTACATAATGCTAAAAAAAAATAATAATAATAAAAAATAATTTGGTTATTTTCAGGTTATGTACTCACATTCACTAAATATGTCTTTTCCACTGCAATTGGTGTTTTCACGTTTGACTACATTTTTTTTCTCTTCAATACTTAGAAGTTAAAAAAAAAAAAAGAATTTAATTTATTTTCAATTTTTCTTTCGTTTTGTTTTAAAGGTGTGATAACTTCTTGTTATGCATGCTTAACATGCATTTTTCTTACTTGCCCTGCATAATAAAAAGAAAAAAAATGGTTTGCTTATTTTTATATGAATGTATATAAACTTTTACAGTTTTGAAATGCGTATATGATATTTTTATTTTATATAAGTGTATTTTATTGTTGCTTGCAAGCGTATATTATCATATGACACATTGAGAGTTGGTAATTGAGATAGACCAACCATGTGCACATAACAAAAATACTATAAAGTGAACTTTCAGAAAAAGAAAAAATTGTGAACTTTTTCACACAGATCTCACTAGTGAAGTAAATATATAGCATGCAGAACAATGTTTTAAGAAAAAAATGATTGAATGTAGTCGACTACTTACTCATTACTTACTTACCTATTTACTATCTACTTATTGAATTATAGGAACATATGAAAGTTCCAAGGTGAGATATATGAAAAGAAAATCACATTGGTGTGATTATTATATGAATATGGACGAATGAATGTCCAAATGGAACTGATCAGTTACATATTTTAAGAGCTCATTTTTTTTTTACATTTATAACTTTATGTGTTGTTTATTATACTTTTCTTTGCATATTGTTTTTGTATCATGTATGGTGTTATTGTATACATATAGGATCATGGTGAGACTCAAAAAAAAAAAATTATCTATTGTCGGGGTGTATATATATGATGTTGAATCATATATATCTTAAATTAAATTTATATTCTAAATTATATTTTATTTTTCATCCCTTCTTTCCAAATTTAAATCACATTATTCTTAAAGGAACAAGGTCATTTTATTTAAACTCATTTTATTCTGCTAGGCAATCTCTCATATCCGTTCTTCTATCAAAGCGACCACATATAATAATAAAAATAATAATAAAAATGGAAAGAAAAGTGCAATAGTCATAAAGAATTAATATCAGCATTCACCAGATGTCTTCTCCGCGTTCAAAATGAAAATAATTTATAAAAACAAAAGATGTTGTGGCACTTCACTTATATGTAATACCCTAAACATTATAGATCGCAGACGCCTTCTTTTGATAAACATTCATGTAATAGCAGATTTATTTCGGCCTTTCCCATAAGGGTTAATGTTACAAAATTCATGGTTTTCAGCGCTCCTGGTAGCACAACATCGCGCCAAGCAAATTCAAACCACCCCCATTGGTTTAACATTAACAAATCTTTTTCGGTTATGCTTTGGCATATTTTCGCAATCGCCATGACTCTATATTCGATTATTGGCTGTTAAAATGTAACCGTGATTCTTAAACACTCTACCGCCTCTGCTCATTGAGTGAAGTTCTAATCAAAAATCGACTGAGAGGCCATCCCATGTTTTTGGAGTTGTTCTATCCCATATTATTTTGAAGTGTTCTTTCTTGTCTTGGATAAATAAAGACTACAGTATGCAAAGAATAAAAATGACTGGACTTTATTCTGGATTAATCTTCTTCCATTACAGGAATACGTACCTGCTGGATTTTGCGGAACAACTTACCGTGCAAATGTACTCCTGCCACGATTCTTTACGATCACTTTGAATCTTAATAGATCCAAACAATCCTTCAAATAAAAACTACATTCGCATGTCAATACCCAAACCAGCTCTATACCATAAGCACCTTCTTGTTAGTTAAGGCATGTCTTGCAACCGAGCCAGCTGATTCCCCAGGTGCTGACCACCCTCCTTCATGGCTTGTATTGCTGTAGTACACCCATTTTTCAATCACAAATCACAATTCTATCCAGAATGTTCTTTTTCCTTTGATCTTTGAGCAGAACCAAACAACAGTTTTTTCTCCTGCGCTTGTCTTCAGCAGTCAATTCGTGAGGCACCAAGAGATTGAACTTAAACTTTAGGTTTATGCGTTTTAGAGCATTAATTATTGTTTTCTGGCAAACGTTAAGCTCTAGTGCAATAATTCGTGTTGAAACATTTCTGTCTTGATCAATGATTTGCTTTAACTGCTCACAATCGATTTCAATAGGGCGACCGGAACGGGGTTCATTTTCACTGTCAAAATTTCCAGCTTTGAAATTCCGAAACCAAATTTTGACTGTATAATAGGAAACGGTATTTATTCCTAAACATTCACACATCATTCTGTGGCATTCAGTCGCACTGAGTTTATTACGGCACTCATAGTAAATAATTATTCTGATCTGCTGACGTGAGATCTCCATTTTAAACACTTTTTTGAAGCACAAGATAATAATTTTTTAGCAAACAAATTACACAGTCATGTAGTTCCTGTGCTCTGTTTTCGAATGCAACAATTAGTTTGCTGAAAAGCTAACAGCCACACAAATGACAGCTGTTTGCGCGAATGTATCTCCCCTTGGCGGAAAACTTTTTACTCAACGTAATAAAGCGATCAAAATTGTATTCAAGAAACTGGTGGCAATTGACATTTTGACACGCGTGTTCGTCGTCCCTGATCTAAGGGCTCAGCATCATTTAATTGATAGTATTCATTCCAAATATATAGTAAGAAAATAGTTCATAAACAACTTCATTTATATATCAATAAAATCTAAAATTTTAAAGAAAGTTTTATGTAAAAAAACTACAATTTATCATTGCGAGACACTGAAATCTTAAAATGATTTTTTTTTTCTTAAGATGAAATTGGCAACGTTTCATATTTATACATTTTTCTTATATTTCAAATGAATATATGCAGGTCAGTATGAATATAGTTACGAATCAATATTACATCATTACATTACCGAATTGAAAAACGAAAATGATATTACTGGTATTTTAAAATATACACCAAAGTAATTAAATTTAATTATTAAAGAGCCATGTAGGGGAGAGTGGTACACACTGGACCTATTAGCACAGTGGACCACCCCCTAATATTTTATTTATTTAATTTTTTTAAGCTTCTCTTCTATCCTAATAGACAACAGCACTGCAATTATTATTTATAGCCTTCAGAAAATATGTGTAGCTCAGATTGAACTATTTTATCATGATTGGTTGTTTTGAGCTTCTAAAAGTAAAATTTTTCATCATCATATTTTTATTTTTTTAGGTAATTAAAGGTTGTAGATAAATAAAATAAAACAGCTTTTTGCAAAGCTAAGATATTTGTTTTTATTTTAAAGTTAATATGTTTAAAAGAAAGCAATAAACAATATTAATATGATTATTTATTGAACTTCAGCATGGGGTACAGTGGACCACCCACTCCTGGGGTACAGTGGACCACCCACTCCTGGGGCACAGTGGTTCACAATCCACTCTGCTCCTGTAACGCAGAATGTTCAAAATATTTCATAATTGCTTATTTTCTATAAAGAAAGACTGTTTTAAAGTAGAATGTAACTGTAAAATAAAGTAAATAAAAATAACTTATTTAACGTAGTAAGAAATATTTTCTTTTGTATTTACTGCCTTTGATAAATATAACTGTAGTCTAATTGGTGATGATTCTATTCAAGTAAGATTCATGAGACGCAAATTGAATAGAAATCAGTTTATTTCTCCCGAAACTGTAGATGAATCTGCTGTTGATGTCAATGATTTCATAATGTTGCTCTGAGACCCAAAATTATTTCTTGAAAATTCCAGGCTAAATCTTACTCATAAGTACTTTGGAAATTCATTTGCAAATTTTAATGTGCGCTGATTTTTTTGTACTTAAGTAATAACTTCAACTAAATTGCAATTGTTCCTGTATTAATCTGTTATTGTTTTCAAAGTATAATTCATTTTTTGTTTTTGTTTCAAAATTTATATTAGTATGTTATTTTGCGGGTGAAGGGGCAAAAAAAAAAAGAATTAGATTAATTAAAAATAGATTTATATTGTATTTTAGATAATACCTAATAGTGGTCAAATTTACAAGTGTATATAATTTTTTTTGAAAAATGTATTGAAAACTATGTTGTGAGATAATTATGATTGATGTAAGAAGGTTTAAGGAATATTCAAAAATATTTTCATACAGATCGGTCAGTCTGTTAAAGAGAAAAAAAATGTTAACTGAAAAAGTGGTCCACTGTGTACCGGTCTCCCCTATTTATTGTTCAAGAGAATTAAGTTTAACTACGATAGAAAACTAAAAATAAAATTCCTACGTTCCTATGGACGGTATTTTTTATTGAAGAAAAAACACAAGGAACAGACTGTGGACATAGACTTATTTTTTTCTACCGTTATCACCAAAAACATTTATTTGTTATACTGCTTAACAAAGTTTAAAATCTGTGTAAAAACATGAGTTCTGCATACGAAAAACTGTTTAGTGACTGTCCTCACTTTCTTTATGTGTGTAAAAGTGCCTACCTCTGAAAATCTTTTTGAATGCTTGAAAGAGGCTGAAACCAGTCTACCTTATTTTGGGACTGTGAAGCATGAATTAAATATATCCCCACACAGTGGATTGAAATGTGACCTGGAAAGTGCACTTGCATGAACCTTTTAAGGATTTTAGTGCCCTTCATCACACAGACCTAATTCATATTGGTCAACAATTCTCACTTTCTCATTTGTGTACGATTGAAATAAATTGTCTGCCCTCCACACATGTCGGGCACGTATCCAAACTTTCTGCTGGAACAGAATCGGCACTATGCTTAGATCCTCGAGATTCTGTAGTGTTGCGTGACTAAATGAAGTATAAACGGTTATCACCTGTATACAATATTCTGTTTTTCTCATTGCATTACGAATTCTAGGCAGGGGGGGGGGGGAGAATGAGCTTATTTTTGCCTTTCCTCGTACAACATTTTAAACTGTTCTAATTTTGTTACAATTGTAATTCTATACATCATACTGCTAATTAGAGATGGAAAAATATCTGCTTTCTGTTAGTAGATTCCATCGTTCCACCAACAAATATGTAATAGGTTACAATAACTTTTTTTTAACTTTTAACCAGTTTCTCTATAGTTGGTGAAATTCACATTTTTCTCTCTTTAAATAATTTTGAGTGTTGGGTAACATTTATAAATTTAGAGAATTTTTTATAGTTGAAGGACATTTTGTGGACTATTGAGTAAAATTTTTCATTTTCTGATTTTTTGAATTATTAAATGTTTAATAAGATTCTAGTCAAAAATTGAAAATTAAAAATTTGCGTGTGAGTAGAAAACGAACTTCTGAGAATATAATGTTTCTTTTATTTATGGATTCTTAGAGTATTTTAAGTTGACAATGATAACTCAACATTATACTGCAGCTTTACTGAAGCAGCTGAAATTTTCCTATTCTAGATTGCACATTCTCCTATTTGTATATATTCACATCCCATTATGTCCTCGCTTAGCAACAAAATTCAAAAACATACACATAACATCTGAAAGAAAATCTATATTAGGAAGAAATACATAATTATAGTGGTACATCATTTATTGCATATATTCACATCCCATTATGTCCTCGCTCAGCAACAAAATTCAAAAACATACACATAACATCTGAAAGAAAATCTATATTAGGATGAAATACATAATTATAGTGGTACATCATTTATTACATTTACACTCTTTATGATTGAAAATGTCACCAGTGCAAGTGTTGCATTGTCTTGAAAGTTAGACATAACAGGTTTAGATTGAAAATTCATAAAAATAAATTTTCTTCAAAAATACATTTATGCGACGGTTAATTTAATCGCTGGCTAGATACGCGATTAACTATAAATTTTAATCGAACAGACCATTAACACAATCCTTTAAATAACATAGCGAAATCTAAAAACATATGATTAAAAATTATTTAATTTTTAGTAATGAATACTTTTTGCCACATTTTGTTTAGAGATGATACTTTATTAATTAATATATTCTCTTTTAAAAATCGGTTTAATTAACATTCTAAAAAATCTTAGTTTTCAATTTTTAATTTTTGTATTTTCTATAAAAGTAACAACTGAATTGTGTATTTAGGTATGTCTTTCAAATTAATTACAATTGTAATAAAATTAACTGGCCACAGAAATATTGGTATCTTTCTCATTAAAACATAATTGACAAAAAAAAAAGAATGTTTTCCAGCAATCATGATCGAAAAAACAGCAATGACAATCAGTAAACAATTATAATAATAATAATTAAACATGGCTCAGGAATAAAATAATTTAAAGATCTAAAAACATTCCCATACTTACTTAAAAAAAACTCGATTTTATTTTTAAAACACTTGTCCAATTCATAATGTAGAGAGAAAATCAAATTTACTTTACGTAACACTAACTCACTTTGAATATTTTCAAGGCTCAACTGTTAAAAATATCGGACTCCATGATTCCAAACAATAAATCACTGAGCTTGTTCATGTCCAACGATCACGTCGCCCACGAGCGAATGAGAAAATATACATGGAGTGGGTCTCATTGGAAGCAAAGAAATACGCAATAATTGAATTATTTAAATTACATTCTGTTTTTATGCCTCAGAATAGGTGAAGACAGCGACTATACGTCCTTATCCTTCCAAAAAAGTGGCTCTCGTAATAGGAATATGATAATAAGAATCATTCACACAATACCCCAAACATTCATGAAAGTATCACGTGATCTGATTTAGCCCGATGAGCCTGCGAAGACTTCACTCTCTTGACTCAAAAAATGTTGTGGGTGATTTGATCAGTGATTGGGCTTTTCGATTGGAAGGTTGATTGATCACCTTTAAAACTACGATCGGAAATCTAACAATTTTCAACTTTTTAACTTTCTAAACCGATTTTTTAAACCTCCGTATTTCTTAATGAAACAGTATAAGAAATAAAACAATAGTGGAGTACTATTAATATATCAGTTTTAGTGACATATACGTTGATGACAGGCCAGACGTTCGGATCACCGATTTGTGTGAGCTTTGGCCTAAACACTTATCTCTAATATAATTATATATAGCTCAGTAGGCCTAACACAGAAAACCTTAAAATAATTAGGTGCAAACTTTAAAAATAAAAATTAAAAATATATATATATTACATAAACTTGCGTTGTTTCGTCGCACTAAACAGATGAACCTGGATCATAAGCCTCTCCTTTTATTTTAGATTTTTTTTTTCAATGTTTATTAATAAAAAAATACTTCATCAGTTGCTTTATATTTTCATAAAAAATGGAATGCTGTTAATATAACAAAACTGTGATATCAACATGTTATGAGATTCATTTGTATTAGTAAATTAAAATATTTGTTAAAATTTGATAAAAAGAGCTTCTAATATTTTTATTAAATTTGATTTAAACATTTTTTAACGTTATACGTATAATTTTATTTTTATAGTATTTTACACATTGAATTTTACGTCGTAAAATATGCTTTTCCTTTTATATTTAGTAATAATAAACCAATAAGGTCCTAGGTAAATCACTCGTAGGTTTACCTACGACCTTATTGGTTTATTATTCGTCGTAAACCACTCGTAGGTTTACCATTGTGTGTTCCTGCTCCCAGTGCTCCACGTTTTCATACCTTTTGGTGCAGGAAAACACTATGGTAAACCTATGAGTCAGCCGCTAGAATCGGGTTTCCAGGTGTTTTCCACCAAGATATGACTTGGCAGACCGATTGCGTTTTAATATGCGAATCAAGATTTAACTAATCCTAGAATTTCATCCGTGAACTCGATGAGATGATTGTCTGTGCTGCAGGTTCCCAGTCTACCAAGCACACAGCCAAACTCCAACAAAATATTAATATAAGTAGGCAGATGCGTGATCTCAACATTTGACTCTCTTTTCACTGAAACTGTATGTTTAAAGATCTACTCCATTTTCCAATCTCTTTCGCTCGTGGGCGAAGTGATCGTCGGATGTGAACAAATTCAGTGCCCTGTTAAATATCCTCAGCTTTTGCTGCAGACCCACTCCACCGCTTTTAGAGAAAACGGTTACATTACTATATTATGGAGCATATTCATTGGTCAAAATAGAGATATTCTATAAAAGCGGTGGAGTGACTATGCAGCAAAAGCTGAAGATTTTTTACAGTGTGGAAGACCTATAAAGCCAGGACTACACTAGATACCGGGCTTGCTCATTTATTATCATGACGTCATAAATGGTGGCTGCGAGGCTAACGAAAAAGAAAGGCTACCGCGGTGCTTTACGAGTATCTTTTTTTACAGACCGTGGGAGTCACGTGATGCTCGAATGCACCAATGCAGGTATACGAAAAGAGCATTACGTCACTCTAGCGGTCTGTAAAAAAAGATAAGTGGAATGCACCGCGGTAGCCTGTCTTTTTCGTTAGCCTCGCACAGCCGATGCATGACGTTTAAAACGTCACATGCAGTGGATCATTTTTGCACGGTATTGGTGCAAAGCGGCACGGTCCCATTTGGCACCAATCGCCGTGTAAAAATGATCCACTCCATGTGACGTTTAAACGTCTTGCACCGGCCGTGTATAACGTAGGTCGTGGTATAACGTAGGCAGGGCAACACTAGATACCGGGATTGCTCATTCATTATCATGACGTCACAAATAGTTGCTGGCTGCGACCAGCGATTGGTGCAAAGCGAAACGACAAAATGAAAGACATACAGCGATTGGCACAAAACGACGGGCTCGTCACTTTGCACCAATCACTGGTCGCGGCCAGCCACCTTTTGTGACGTCATGATAATGAATGAGCCAGCCCGGTATCTAGTGAAGCCTTGACGTAGGTCGTGGCTGATCCCAACATTTTTAGACATATCCAACAATAGGATTCAATACAAAAGTAATTTTTTGCTAATTTAATAATTCACCGTCTTTTCATTTCGTACCTTCGCTTAACCAAGTTGCAAGTGAACGAGGTGATCGGTCACTTTGGATAGTTCCACTGGACACTTCCGAATGAGTTTAATAACTTGACCTATGTTATACACGGCCGGTTCATGACGTTTAGAACGTCACACGGAGTAGATCCGAGGCTAACGAAAAAGACAGGCTACCGCGGTGCATTGCACTTATCTTTTTTTACAGACCGTTAGAGTGACGTATTGCTCTTTTCGTACACCTGCATTGGTGGATTCGAGCATCACGTGACTCTCGCGGTCTGTAAAAAAAGATACGCGTAAAGCACCGCGGTAGCCTTTCTTTTTCGTTAGCCTCGGAGTAGATCAGCTTTCCATAGCAATGTGTATAAATCGTTGTGCCCTTTTTTTTGTTCCAATCGCTGTGTAAAAATTATCCACTCCGTGTGACGTTTTAAAAGTCATGAACTGGTCATGTATAACCGCGACCTACGTTATACACGGCCGGTGCATGACGTTTAAAACGTCACATAAAGTGCATCATTTTTATACGGTGATTGGTACAAAATGCGGGGCGGGTCACTTTGCACCAATCACCGTGCAAAAATGATCCACTGCATGTGACATTTTAAACGTCATGGACCGGCCGTGTAATAAGGATTTCCGCGTTCACGGACTGCAACCAGAGTTACATAGTGTAACACATGAGTAACCCAAAGCGTTGAAAGGAGCTATATTACAGCGCCTAGAATAAATAGTGTTGAAAACGACTACAAAATAGTACTAAAAAATTCAATCCGATAAATGTACAACTATGCTGCACGATAAAATTCTGATCGCTGCGACATCTGCGATCTCTTTTCAATGCAAGTTTTCAAATACATTCGGGCCTACCGTGGCTGAGTGGTCAAGGCATCACACCGCTAATCGCTTGCGAATTTAGGTATGAGCGGGTTCGAATTCCACTGCCCCCATTGCACACTCTTTGTGGAGCTCTCAGCTGTATTTCTGTGTGTTGTAAATTTCCTTATGTGTGCTTTCTCGTCACTGTATATAGTGACGATGACTTATAAGCGGGCGCTTGACGCCCAGTAGAATTGGAAACGCTAGAAAAATCCCGGTTTAAAACTGGGAATAAACCGGGTTTATTGGCAATAAACTTGGTTTTTGTGAATAAACCAGGTCTTTTGGAAATAAAGGAGGGGATAAACTGGGTCTGTAGGAAACAAACCTGGGAATAAACAGGTTTTTGCAACACTACACACAGGTCAGATGTATGTTAATAAAATGTTATATGTCAAACACATTCAAGAGTACCATTTATTTGGTAAATTTCAAGTAACGCTAATAATAGTCAATTTGCAATATCATGTATGCAAACAGGGAAACTAATTCATATGTGTACGGACATTAGTAATTCAGAAATTTCTTTGAATAAATATTTCTTTGAATAAATATTTTTTTTTTGAGTGATAGTCTAAAGCTGTCCAGATTTTTATTTTCACATTTTTGCATAAACAAGTCCTTTTTTTCCGTTTCATTACTGAAGTGATTTAGCAATCGTGTTATATAGGTATCCAGTTAAAAGATATTCTGCAATTTATTTTATGTCATTGCTTGATTATCAACTTATAACTGTCCAAAATGTATATGTCATTTACTAAATTTTTGCAATACAATGTTTACGCTGAAAAGAGCTAGCAGATGTCGCTGTGATTGCCCTATTATCACACACCATCGTTGCACATTTATTAGTTACAATTTTGTAGCACTTTTTAAGTATTACTGGGATAGCCGGTTTCCACACTATGTATTCTAGGCGCTGTACCTATATCACGTAACTTGTTTCGGGTTAAGAGTAGAGGTCGGAGCCCGAAATTACCCATATTTCTGGTAATCTGCATTACTTACAGAATTTTGATGGGTAAAGTGATCATGGGGGTTGTGAAACCTGGTTTATTTGTTCAAGTGTTAACTGTAGTTTAACAAGACTTCTACAGTGCACTTGAGTCCTGACAATTTGATTGGACTACGTTTAGCATGTGTGTTATATAATGTGCACAAATTTGCCAGGACGATTCCTGCAATGATCATATGATAAATGGGTAATGGGAGGTTGGTTGACGGAACTGTTTTTTTTTTGTAAGCATGGCCACAACTTTACTCCAAGGCGTTCATAGCCGTTTTAACCCAAATTTACCCTGATGAGCTCAAGGCTAACGAAAAAGAAAGGCTACCGCAGTGCTTTATGCGTATCTTTTTTTACAGACCGCGGAAGTCACGTGATGTACTTGAACTTTTGTACTACAGAAGGTGTTCAAAATTACGACCAGACGTCGTCGAGCAGGCTTGACAGCAGTGTCGCATGGATTCACTTACGTTCTGGAAGGCTCCTGGTGTGTCGCGTATCCTGCCTCACCACTTGAATATTTGTAACTGCCGGCAGAATACGCCACACATCTGGAATCTTCCAGAACGTAAGTGAATCCATGTGACATCGCTGTCAAGCCTGCCCGACGACTTCTGGTAGTAAATTCGAACACCTTTTGTAGTACAACCTTTCAATAAAAAATTTCTGTTCCTTTAATGTGTTTCTGTTTCTGTTATTTTTCTCTGCTTCTTTGAACCATAGCTCGCAAATACGGCATTTTTTACCCTGCATTCCTATGTGATTACGAGTTCTCTCTGTGCCATCTACAGCTCCGGCAAATTTCTCGGTCTGGTAGTGAAACACCCAGAATATGTTTTATTCACTGTACGACTATATCTGGATGGGGGTTTCTTTTTTGGTCTTGTTGTGGATTTTCTAATATATTTTTCTTAACTTTTAATTTGGCGCAGTTTGTCCCCAATGGGATCTTGTGCCATTAAACCTTACACAACCAACCCTGTCGCGGCGACAGTCAAACCCATCAATATAACTCTTTTCATCAAATTTCATATCATCACTGCATTCCGTACATTCATACTTATTTGCAATCAAACCTTTTCCCAAACAAAAATCCATCACATCTCTCTTTTTCTACCACTGACTTCCAAAATATTACAAAAAAAAATTTCCTTGCATTATTTGAGACAGTTTTTCAAGGCATTATCACAGTTAAAATAGTCCGAATATGAAAGGATATTTCAAAATATACAAAATAGAACCCGAAAAAAATGATTGAAGAAAAAGGCGAAAACTAACCCGTAAATATCTTAAATCAATTGTCAATTCCTTAAATCTTTTTTTTTTAAAGACATCAATAAACTGTCACCGGCTTCGTCTTCATAAATTTATAAACAAAAGAAATTTACATTCACGAAAAAAAAAAAAAAAAGAAAAGACACATGCACTCAACGATCTTTCCACAAATCCACTTTAAACAACTCAACGATCCGAAAAACACAATATTAAATTCCCAAGTCACACCAAAGTAGACGTAGGTACAATATACGGAACAAAGTGATGTTACAAGAAGGAGGAATTTATCGCCCATATCTGTCATTATATAAAATTATTTTTGCTATCGAAATACGGCAACTTAATAATCGAAAGATTTGGCAGCTTTAGTATATGCATGCTATATAAAACTGGTTGATCTGTGTTAGGCTCACCACTTGACCGAAATATATGCTATACTATCTGACCCACCAGCGTTGCCCGAGCTCGTGTAATAAACTTAAATATCTAAAAAAAGAAACTGGCCAAGATCTCCGATGTATTAGACACCGAATACCGGAAATGCTCGTACGCTCCGGAAAATCTTTTATTTTCCCCTTCCACCCTCCAGGGAAGCATTCTGTTCTAAAATAACCTCTTTCCGAACGAGGCTCTGAGACAGGTCCCCGATGCTTACGGCACTGTATAGTAGGCATGCTACAAAAATGAGCTGGTTTGAAGAATATGAGAACATTATTAGCCGAGTTATTGAAATAAGGCACAGTTAGAGAAAATATTTTTGAGGGAGATGCCGGGGGGGGCGGGAGGGGATGTTCAATTATCTTTCAGCAAATGACTAAATAGGAGGACCACTATGCATCTTTAAAATTTTGTTAGTTTGGTTAAGATAGGAACTTAATATTTAGTTTAAACAGAAATTATTCAGAAATAGTAGTAATCGCTAATCATAAATTTAGTTTAATGTTACAGAGTGTGGCTATTAATTTAATTATAATATTTGGAATCAGTTGCATTGGAATCGGAAAAATAGTTGCTGAACAATGGAAACGGGGCATAGTTCGAGGAAAAACCTTGAAGGAAGGGACAGGGGGGAGGGGTAGGACATGTTCAAGAACCCTTCACAAATAATCAGTTAGGAGGACCACTATGCATCTTTTAAAACTATTTCGTTTTGTTAAGCTAGGAACTTATTACAAATTTAGCTTAAACTATTAACCGAAAATAATGGTAAATGCTACTCATAAATTTACTTTAATGTTATAGAGGGTGATTATTAAGTTAAATATCATGTTTGGAATCAGTTGCGCTGCAACCGAAAAATTAGTTGCTGACACATAGAAATAGGGCACAGCTATAGAAAAAGCCTTGAGGAAGGGGCTGGTGGCAAACGGATGTTCAAGAGCCCTTCAGTAAATGACAAATTGGGAGAATCACTATATATCTTTAAAGATTGATTCATTTGGTTAAGCTAGGGATTTAATATAGAATTTGGCTAAGACTATTATCCGGAAACATTGGTAACTGATCTCTAGAAATACACCTTGAAGCTATGAATGCTGAATTTTATAATAATTTAGTAAAATGGAATTGGTTTGGAGAAGTTCGGACTATTATTATTTGAATTATGGAAATAAAGCACAGTTAGTGAAAAAACCTCCGCGGGGGGACGCGTGGTCAACTGCTCGCTCAATCACAAATAACTCACCTTGACTATTGGTATGCATCAACTTAATTCGGGCTGTGTACTTTTATTTGGAACATAAATTTAATTTTTACGAAAACTGTAATTTTAAAATACCGTTATTCTCTATGTAAAACAGCAATTAAACTCTACGGGTGAAGCGGAAAATGTAAAATTTTTAAAATGTAATTGGTTTTTTTTAAATCAGAGTAGTAGATTCTGATTTAATAATAAGGGGGTCAATTCAGCAAAAAGCCGACGCCATGTGGCGCGTAGTCAAGTAAAATAAATGCGATACATAAAAAAATTTTGTTTACCCGTGGGATGAAGAAGGGTCTTCTCCATCCCAGAAAATATAACAAATAATCTGTAAAATAATTTTTTCTGTATTAATAATCTCTTTCATAATAATATAAGTCATGTAAAAAAATAATAATAATATAAATAAATAAACCTTAAACCCATCTAAATATCATGAAAAAAACGTGCCTCGAAAAAAGTTTCTAACAGGTAGCGTCTGTGTAGGACAGTTGTATCAATTCGTCTGCCTGGTCACATTTTCGGTTTGTCGTATGCAGGTGGAGCTGCATTAGCACGGCTATACGCCGGTAAGTATACTCTATTTTAACACTATTTCGTTATGAGTCCTGATCTTTGCATCGCTATTCTGATTTATTTAATTACTTCTGTGAAGACTCTATACAATCAACCAATCGAAAAAAATAAATCTTATTTTTGATGAGACTTCTTCGTGGATTTTAATTAATATTTCAATAAATAATTAAAATATTAAAATTCCGAGACTTTGGTGCATCAGGAGAGGTCTTGATCTACATAAATCTAAATTTTCAGGCTTCTAGGTGCATTACAGTTTCCTAGCCATCGCCGACAGACACAGAACACACAGACACACACACAGATACACACACAGACACACAAAGCGAAACTTTTTTTTATTAGTATAAATAGCACTCCAAGACCAGGGTTGCCCTAAATTCTAACATTTTATTTTGAATACAACTATTTTCGTATAGTATTATTCGTCTGGTTTAACCGCCAAAATTTCTGTAATTAAATTAAGTCGACTATTTCTCTACGAAAAATTGGCATCGTAAATGAAAGTTTAGTTTTTTCTGTTCCACCGTGCACAGGATCCATGGTATGAAAGTGAAATTGCATACCAAAGTTCCAAAAGAACATGGATTTGTAGCTGCATGAAATTTAGTTTTTTAGTTTCATACCATGTGGGCAGAACATTTTTTAAATATAAAAAAATAATAATACGGAGGTGCTAGTTTTTCCTGGATATGTATGGGTTTATCCCAAATGGATTATTAGAGACAAATCCGCCTTCAGCATAGCATAAGTCTCAGGCTATTGCAAACAAATAAACAAACAAATAAACAAATAAATAATACGGAAGTGTTGTTTGCAATAGAAGCATTGTTAGTGTAACAGATTATTGTACCAGCATAAAACTTTGCACTTCAAAAAGTTACCGATAAAGGCCGCTAACAGATATATCTTCAGACATTTACAGATGAGAATGATTAAAAATTATTCAATTTAGTCATCAACACTTATTGAATTTAATCTTAGATGTCCAAACTGACGCCAGTGGAAGACCAATAAAATATTATAGTTTATTTTTTCTTATTCAATTACAGAAATTCCGCAAATAAATAAGTCAAAATTACTGTAGAGAACTACTGGTATTCGACTGTCACCAGGTTGGATTAAATAACCAAATTGGTATACAAGAAATATTTCTTAGCAAATCTTACTTGCGAATTTTACAGGCGGAGAAGCTGGAATGAATGTTTTTCTAAAAGAAGAGCGTGATTTCTGGTACTTGTTAACTTTGTTAACCAATTTCATAATCCCGCCGAATAAATGCCTACAGTATAGTTTTTATAATCATCAATCATCCGCATTTGCGTAACTGAAGGAGATGCAATAATTTTAGTTCAGTCTATCTGTGACATTTTAAACTATAATTATTTTTGCTGTTGGCCTTACAAGGAGAGTGTCAAGCTTGGTCACATATTTTCTCACACATAATCACATATTTTGATTATTTTTACATATGTTGTAGGGCAGAAGCCCCTTAGTCTCAGGTTCAATAGAATTTATACAACACTCCTTAGTTCTCGAGGTATGGCGGGTCTAATATTATAACACAACTCAAGTACTTAATTTGTAACGAATTAACTACGTTGGTCATAGCCAAGTTGATATGGCATCTCCTCGTAGATCCAAGGGCCCGGGTTCGATGCTGGAACGCTCTACATTTGTTTTTCTAATTTTTTTACAAATATACTTGTAATTGTAATTTAATAATCTCAATTAAAAAAAATAATAATGTGCATTAGTTAAAATGTTAACCTATTTATTTTTTTATCAGTAACTAAATCGTTGTATAAAACATCATTAAACGGTTAATTTAAAAAAAATCACTTTTAAAATGTATTTCATATATGCTTTATCGATGCAACGATATTGAACAATTGTGTCAATTCGTGATTGTAAAGAAATATCATTTATAAATTGCCTAAACAAGGGGAGTCAATGCGATGATAATACTACTATCTTTTTAAAGTCAGAAGCATAATTATACTAAAAATTAGCATAAGAATTTAATTACAACATATTTGTTTTATTTTATTGTAAATAGAGGACGCCCCAACAGACTTTGGTTATTTCTTTTTTTTTAGTTTGGTGCAGTTAAGTGGTTCTTGTTTTCAATCTTTATCGCACAATTGCGTATCATTCTATAACAGCTTACAATCACACAAAAATTGAAGAAGCAAACTGTAGTTCACAAGAAGATCAATCTGAAGTGTCGGGATTTGATGAAAATCAGAAAAGTGATGTCACAAATGCGTTGAATTACTGTACAATTTTATTGCAAACAATGGATTTTTACCAAATAGTCTAGCAGCTGAAATATCTTCGTTTTCTATTGCTATGGGATAAGAATTAGATAATTAGATAGTAAATATGCTGATTTTTTAACGATTTTTGAATTTTTACTAGTTAATATATCTATTTTTTTAAATCTCTTTAAATTATGAGAAATGTTTAATACTGGTTTAAAAATCAAAAAATGCTAAATTAAAATTTAATTATGTTAACAAAATTTTTAATTGAGATTATTAAATTATAATTACACGTATATTTATAAAACAAATGAGAAAAACAACCGTAGCGCGTTCCGGCCTCGAACCCGGGCCTCGGATCAAAGAAGAGATGCCATATTAACGGAGTTGCCAACGCAGTTGCTTCGTTACAAAGTAAGTATTTAGTTTTATTATAACCAACAAAGACTTTGACAAATTGTAAGTATTAGACCCCCATTTCTGTAGAACTCAGGAGCGTTGTATAAAATCCATTGAACCTGAGACTAAGGGACTTCTACAGTATAAAATATATGTAAAAATAATCAAAATATATGATTACCAAGCTGGGCACTCTCCATCTTAGTGCAAACCGCTTTTAAGTATGACTTTGTTGGTTTTTCTATGATTATTTTTATTTTGTACAGACTTTCAAACCACTTTGTATATGATAGATAATTTTGCCCACATTCCATAGCTGACAACTTTTCCAATTTTTGAGTATCACTATTTATAAATAAAATAAGCTTTAATTTATGACACAAATTTGCGATAACATAAACCGAAAACTACTCGGTTCTAAAAAGCGATACGAAAAAATTGGAAGGTTTGGAAGTTATTATATTATTTTACTGTCAAGAAATAATTCCACACACATGAAACAGCAATTTTTTTTGTGAGCGTGTTTGTTTTACAAGAATGCTTAAGGAGCTTATTAAGGAGCTTTCTTATAAAGGAAACAAAGAATAATAATGGGTGGTTTTTGAGACATTTTTTTAATCACGGTTAGACCGAATTCTAAGCTAGCCGAAATATTATTCTGTAAAACATCGGAAATAAAATTTCATTTTATTTAAGCACAAACATGATTCATATAATAACATTTTAATTCAACATCCAGCTGATTTTTCAAAAAACGTTTGTGTTTTAAGAAAAGAAATTTTCTTTTAATTACTTGGTTTCTGTTTATACTATATATACTGCAGATTTAAAGTTTAAATCCTTTTGGGTATTTTTTAACAGTCTGTGCGTAATGGAAAATAATTGAATATAAAAATCCTTTATATTTTTTCGAAAATATGTTTTAACGTTTAAAACTGTTTCACAACTGAAGTTTTCATCAAGTTACGCTAAGCGTTGGAACAGCTGCAGCCTCTTTTCACAGATGTTCTCCATGCGAAAAATCTTTATTAAACTTTGCTGAACATATCTTGATATTAAAGAAATTTATTTTTCGAGCAAAAAATATGTCTTTTTTTTTCATATTATGATACACTCGGTATCATCTTTATAGTCTTTTTTACTATGAAAATTTTAAACAATGATTGAAATTTATAATAACAAACTATGTAATTTCACAATAAAAAAAAAAAACATAACCTATTATTATCATAAAAGAAAACTAGCTAGAATATCATTGATTAAAGCACAGAAAATATGATTCAATATATTAGGGAATGATTTAGGATAAACCACAAAATTCTTCAAATTACAAAGATTTTATGTAATCGAGAGTATCTAAAAAATAATTAAATTTTCAGCAATTTAACATTTTTGACTTCAAAATGAAAATATATATGCTAAAAGTGATAATAGTAAACATAAAGGCTTAAAAAAAGGTTAAATTTACCTTTCTGAAAATATCTTTCAACATTTTAATTTTTCTCATAGCAACTGCTACATGTATAAACAATTTTGAAACATTTTAGTAAAAGTACATTAAAGTTAATATTGAATGTACCATTTTCTAACTTTACGGTATAAGTTCAGTATTTCTACTGTACACAAAATTAGAGTAAGGTGGGTGAATCAAAGATGGCCAGTGGTCCTAAGGTAGCCCACCCCTCAAAAATAGAATTATTTAAATTTTTAATTATAAAATGGTGCTACTGCATTTTTCATCATGTATCTGCAGTTCACATGGCTGAATTGAAAGAGGTAACTTCTGTCCTCCGGCATTTTATGCAGTGATTTCACTTCTGAGGAGTAGTCGTTCTAATTTCCAAGTAAGAATATATTTTAATTTACAAGTGTTTTAAATTCTTAGATATGTGAGTTATGATACATTTTCTGAAAGCTTATTTTTTTCTCTTTAACCACATTTACTTCAATTCTAAGAAATTTATCAGATTAATACTTTTACGTCGTGCAAATTGCGACCATACGCATGTTCCCAAGTTGGCCACCTTAGAAAACGAATGTAGATATCAGTGTAGTAAGGATGATTTTTGAAATTTCTACATAAATATCTGAAAAAACATTTTACCATTTATTGTTAACACCAGAAATCACTCAAAAGAAGTCAGTAATTCCCAGAAGAAAATATCTGAACTACCGGTCACAAAAAGTGTTTCAAGGTCTTTTCTTGTCAGAAGATAAGAAGATTAAGAAGAAAAACTCGAAAGATATCAAAAGAAAGAATCATCAGAACATACTACTAAGCAAAATACTTTGCCGAGTTTTGTTTCACAATTTAAAAGTGATTATAATACATGGGCCACATTTGGAACACTATGCGCCAATGTTAGAACCACAAAGTACAATTTTGAAATTGTATTATAAAAGTAATTAAATTGTATTTTACAAAAAAAAAAATATTTTTGTTATGTGTTAGAGAAAAGTGAAAAATTTTACAAAAATTCAGCCACACACACACAACCAGAAAATTATGAACAATCCTCAAAGCTTAACTATGGCCACCTTTATGTCACTTACCTTATATGTACCACATTAGCCATAAACGCCACTTATATCGTACAATAACAGTCTTCTGCCTGTGGCTCATTTGTGACATTGTAATATGCTGATGCTTAGGCACAAATTTGTTTTTAAATATTGTGAATCTGGAATTTTTTATCAGAAAATTAGCAACTCTAACTTGCAAATGACGCGGCGTCGTGTTATAAATATTCATGCGGATATAACATAGAAAGATAAAAGACATTTTCTCTATTCGGACATTATTTTAATTACATATTATGTAATTTTGATTGTTGTTTTATTACGGCCGATTATCTACGACAGGAATGTAGGGCGAGGGGAAGTATATGCCCTCCGTGGGGTATTTAAGCAAGGTTACCCAAGGTTCGAAGAAAACCATGGCAAACTCCAAACGATTAGGCCGACGGGCCCGATTGAGTTCGATCCGAACACTTCCTGTCTTCCAGTTTTGAGGGTAGAAGATTTGGTCTGCTGTGGAACACACAATTTTTATTGATGTAGAAACGTTTCTAAATCTGAAATTTTAATATTCTTGATTAAAATTTTCATGTTTCTAATATAGAGTTCAACAACTGTTTTCAATTGTCAGTACTCTCTGTTGCAGAAGAAATAAAGTTAAACTTTAACTCTATTTTAAAAACAACTAAAAATACTTATACTCAGGTCCAAAACATCTACCCGATGTTTGCGTTTGTTTTGAAGAATTAAAGATATCCCGCTTTACAAAGGTAGACATTTATTTCCACACAACAAATCAAATAAAAAACATATCTCCAATAACATTACAACGTCATTTCAACTACATCTGAGAAACTTCTAGAACATCTACCTTTTCTATAAAAATTAAAACGATAAAACATAAAGTTGCCACATCACAAAAATAAATTACAATAATAAAATAAAATAAACAATTCAATGAGTTTTTACATCAAGCAGATACAATAAAATAATGAAAAGTCATGTCACGCGATCCCACTCTCAGCGAAGTTAAAACTAAGGATCACGCGAGCTAAAATTAAAAGGTTTATGCAACACTCTCCTCCTAATTGTAAGTTCCTAATTCCTGATGTGTATTCTCTTATTCTCAGTATTTATTGCAATGTGTGATTCAGGCACCGACATCACGGGGGTGAAATATCAATCAGGCATACTTCTAACACGAATTTTAAAACGTTTTTGTCCTTTCTAAACACTGTGATTAATTAAGAGAAAAATAATATTTTAAAACTAGTGATGGAAGTTTTGCCTGATTCTCCGTTTGCATTTCTGCGTCAAGTCGGTGACTACATTGTGTAGTTACACGTGATGGGAACGCAAAAAAAAAGTCAATGATTTAAAAAAAAATATATGCATTATGCTTGGTTATAAACTTTACATTCCACAAACGCTAGATGTAATGCATTTATAGTAAAACACACAGAGATAAATATTTTAACTAATAGTCTAACTTTTTAAAATTTTACAATATGTATAAAATATCTTTCATGTTCATTCTATTCTAATTTTTCCTTGTTTAAAAACATGAAGCAAACTCGAAGCATGTATTTAAAGATAAACTTTTAATGATAATTTAATATTCGTTCTTCACGTCTGAATATACTTTTAATGACAGTTTGGAAAGTTTCTTTATGAGACACTTGTAATAATATATACAAAATGATTTCTTTTTTGTAATTGTATTGCTTTACAAGTAATCATGTGTTACGCATTTCCTTTCCTTTAACTTCAAAGTATATTGCATAGCTGGCAACTTCTACGATATTCGACCAAAAGTCGTATGGCAAATAATCGTCGTTTTCTTCAAAATATAATTTTACGATTTATTTAATCGCAGATATCTACCCGACGTTTTCAACTCTGAATTTATGTTGGCCAAAAATCGCAGCAGTTGGAGGCTCTGGTGTAATAACTTCAAATTAAGTTTTAAACTGTCGAATCTCGTAAACTGTCGTAGTCTTGTAATCGTTTTGAAAATCGAAACATTTTTTGGACGGATTTACACGTTTCAGACACTGGAGATTCCGAAAAACATATTTTTAGAAAAAAAAATGTCTCTGTGTGTGTCTGTAAACGCTTACCTCCCGAACAAATTGAGACAAAGACTTGAAATTTGTTATGTAATTAGTATGTGATAATGGAAAGAAGCTTATTTCATTTCAGTAACCTATATTATCCTGAACTATATTTTTCGGACTCTCGAAATACTCGTTGTGATAAAAGGTACATAAAATTTTTCTAAATTGTTTATTTTAAGGAGTGAATATAAAAGACAATAAAAAAACATAAATTTTGCATAACGAATGAAGTCGATCGGATAATTAGTTGCCGAAATATTTATAATCCTATTTTCCACACTCTTCGATTTTTCATGCCCCTGTATTACATTCAAATTTAAATTCAAAGATATATTTTAACTGGAAATGAGACGCTTAATCCGACGCAGTAAACTGTTAGTTAATATGATTAACCATTTTGGATTTATAAGGATGTTTGTTATACGTAATTCAGTAACAGAACATTTAATGTTTATGACGTCATCAAGCCAGGATTTTATCCGAATTGCAATGCATTTTATAAATAGTTTACACGTTTTATTTTCATATTTTATATTATGCATATCCATGATGGGTAAGTATTACGGTGGACCCTAACGAATAGTTTTGCTACGTGGTGCTAATTTCCGTGTCAGGAATTAGTCTCGAATTTTTATAAACCCGTTTGTTTTAGTCCCGTTTGACATTTGTATTGATGAGAGTCTTTTCTAGAATCCAAAACGTCTACTGTAATATTATGATTTTACAACGTAATTTTAATGTGTTACTGTAATTTTGTCTGATTTTACATGAAAAAACTATATTCAGACGTAAATATTTTTTTTTTTATTATTTTAAACTAAACATCTCCTGCGCAGCATGTTGTCTATTACTCCTATAACACTTTATAGATATTCAGCTTAAAGTTTTATAATTTAATTCTGGAGAACAAAGGGATCTATTCGGAAGACGTAAGTTTTTCTTCCGAGTTCAAAAGTGAATTTTAGCGGGAAAAAGGGTGTTTTCTGTAATAAACTTAAAAAAAGTCTCTGCATTGTAGGTATCGATATGGTCACATTTTTGGCTACCACTATTTAAAAATATTAAATATTGTGGTACATTTCTAACACATTTACAAGAGAATTTTATCAAGAAAAAAAAAATTCTAAAACATTTTCAAGAACAATCTAAAAAGATAATTAATATTATGAAAATGTGTCGCCCAAAATAGTGACCGCGCAAAACCATGGCTCTGTGTCAATTTTTTTTCTTTGTTTAAATAAAAATATTAAGGACTTGAAAAATCAAAATTTATATCATATTTAAAAGTTAAACAGAAAACTGTGTTCTATATTCATTTCAAATTTATTATTGAAATATTAAACTGTAAGAGAAAAATTGATAATTCATTCAAAAAATAAATAAATAAATAAACGTGAGAGAATTTTTTTTTTTTGGAATTTATAATTTCGAAACACTTAGAAAATATTTTTATAAAAGCATGTAAGTATAGGTATATTCAAAAGAAATAAATATTAAAAAACTTATCAAACAATTGTTCGAGTAATAAATTTATTATTTTAATTATACATGAGGGTGTTAGAATGACAGCGGAATAAGTCAAAAATTTGAAAAATCTAGATAACCATATTTTCTCTGAACGTATAATAATTTCTGTTCAGTACGACAGTCAAATAAGTTATAGTTCACTTAGGAAGTCGCTAGAGAACAAAACAAGTTGGACCACTTAATGCAACGGCAATACGAAAAGTTTCACAAAACCCTTCATTTCTCAAATTAATAAATATTGACTTACACCACTCTCATTCTAACACCCTCATATGTGTTTCTGATATCAGATACTTGTATCATTATCATGTTCTTAATTATAATTGCAGAAATATGTATCATTATAAAGTATAATCTGACGGGAAATGCATATAAACCGCTAATTGGGAATTTTCGGTCAAAGGTGATTCATGCAAATAAAAAAACAAGAACGAAAAATCATGCATCAAGCATAGATTATGTAGCACTTTCCAACGCTTCCAAAATAATTTTACAAATCCTACCGTTTAATAAGCTAAAAGATAACATCTAAGTAAACAATTTGGAAAACGCATAACATATTTAAAATTATAATTTCAGGACTTTCCAACATATACAATATTCGGAAAAATATCCGAATACTTTTATTCAGCCCTGTATAGGATCTATAGGTTTGTATATATACTACATAGAATGCTAAATTTTAGTTCAGTTAGGAAACGCGTAGCACAGTTTAAAATTCTCCATCTGGAGTTTGTCAATAAACGGAAATGTGTTCGCGAACTTTTGTGCTTCCCTGTCTATGATCTGCAGAATTTATACACACCACGTAATAAACAAAAAGTGAGTTAAATTTAAAATCGCGTTCAGTAACTTAAAATGCACTTCCAGGAATTATTGTTATCAGGCAGTAGAAAATTCTTTTGTGTGTCCCTGTAAATGAACGATGACTGCCATGTACACAATATTCTGTAGTAAGCCTCTTGTAATGCACATTAGTGATATATATAAATTTCAGTGCGTTTAAAATAGTGAAACATTACTTAAATAAACCACAGACGATTTTTCTCCATAGACGTAATGTAACGGAATTTTTTGACTGTCCCTGTAAAGTAACTATAAGTGCTATGCACACCCTATTCCATATTAAGCTTCTTCTAATGCACCTTAGTGATATATATAAATTTCAATGCGTTTAAATTAGTGAAACATTATTTAAATAAACCGCAAATGATTTTTCCCCGTAGAACGCAATATAACGGAATTCTTTTGAGTGTCCCTGTAAAATAACTATAAGTGCTACACACTTCCGTTGAAATAGGGAACATGCTATAGATGGCGACAATAACATATAAAAATTGCAGAGCAATCCGAGCATATTTACGGGAGTTAGAGCACGGACAAACGGCCAGACAAACCGAAGTCATAAGCACTTTTCAACTAGGTTGGAAAGTGCTAAAAACACTGAATTATTATTGACTTTTAAAATTTAAGCACAAACGAAAGAATGGTGAACTGAATTCATTTCTAGAAAATCTATTTAAAGATTTTGATGTTATTATAACAGAAATATGCCCTTTTTTGTCTTGCAGAAAATATTGATGCTTTTTTTTACGCACAAACAGACACGCATATATATATATATATATATATATATATATATATTCTTTGTATATATATTCTTCGTATATATATATGTATATATATTCTTTCCTTTCAATGTCGAAATATTATCTCCATATTTATAGAACTTTTTCAATTGTCCTTGTAGTCGTTTCCTTATGTTTGAAGTTTTCGTAAGAACTTGGGATAGCAAAGCTTTCAACCCTCCAGAGTTTTAAATACCACTGTTTTCGAATAGAAATATTTCCTCTGAATTTATAGAATCTCTGCGATTAAATAAGACAAGGATTACTGTGCAGGAAAAATGACATTAAACAATCATAGGAGATGAAAGCTCTGTAGTGTATTGGAATTGGAATTAAGCTAGAATATAAACTCTTACGACAGACGCATCATATTTTTGGCAGGCATGGGTGAAATTGATGAAATTTCTTATGATGTAGCCCAGTGTGGTTCTCCTGTACCCACGTGGAATAAAATAGAGGTATAATATTACTATTACTATTGTTATTACTATTATATTATTATTATGTAATATATTAAAGCGAGAAGCAAAAATCTTAATTCTTCAGTGCAAATTCGAAATTACTGCGCATGTCTCAACATTTTTGAAGGGTGAATAAAGCAGGGAATAGAATTAAGAAGAATCAAGAGGGTTCGGAAAAGAATAGCTCACCTATTGGCCTTCACTGCTCACAACTCTACCCCTAGGAAATACTCCTTATAAATTCTTCTTGATTCTATTTTTATGCCCCTTTCTTGGAGAGAGCATCCATTTATCCACCCGCTTTGTTTGAGAGAAGGGTGAACAAAAGGGAAAGAGAGGGAAGCGCTTTCACTTTTTTAATGGATGGAATGGAAAATGGGAATGGGGGGGGAGGGGGTTCTCCCCTTCTATAGTTTTTGAAAAAAAAACGTTTTCCGGAGAAGAAAGCATATTTATTTTACAACCTGATAACAATATTTCTGATGAAAGTTTTACACGGGCTGTAAATCCTTTAAAAGCATTAAAATTTTTAAAAGTTTTGGACAACAAAATCTTATTTTTATGTTTTCATATGAACCCATTTATCACTAATTATAGGTATTTAATTATTCATTTAAGGTTTTATTATGGTCCCGGGCAACGCCGGGCGGGTCAACTAGCAATTATTATATTATATATATATATGTTTTTGTGTATACTATATATATACATGTTTACAAATGTTTACATGGTTACGTGTTTATTTGAATTATGTATATATATTTTATATACATTAATTATTTATCTATTATACTATATGTAATATTGTGTATATATATATATATATATATATATATTATTTATTTATTATTATTTATTACCATTTATACAATTTATTATTTTTATTATTATTATTATTTTTATTTTATTTTCTTTATGAATTTCCGTAGACTGTAGGGTTCGCCGAATGCAAAGCCATTGGTGTGGACAACCTTATCCAAGGCGTGTCTATGCGTCAGGGTTGGCAAGAGGCGCCTCCCGAACACCCCGGCCGATGAACCGGTCGTTTCCTCCATCCCTAGGACTCGACGGTCGAAAGCCACGGCAAAGCAAGGGTCGTTGTGGATACTCGACATATGGCCGAGGACCCGGTTCCCCTCATGCGTTCCGGCTACATAGCCGTCAGGGGATCTCTAGCGATTCATCAGGTGTCTTCGGGGTGGTTTCCTCTGATTTTGGGATCCACCGCGTATTGTAGCGACCTATGAAGTCACCTCATGGGTTCAATCAGAGTGATGCGCAGGCGGCGATGCTCCGACCGGTCGCAGCGCTTACGGGAGGCGTCTCCTGGTCGAGCGCGTTATAGGTCTCTCAGGATCTGGGTGCGACGGTTGACACGCGTGACGGGCGCCAAGCGGCGCAGCTCAGTTTTATCGATTTCTGTAATCAATTGTTGAAGGGGCAAGTGAGTATCTTCGTAGATCTTTATGTCCCTAGAGCTATGGTAAAGCAAGTACGGGTCGGGAAAACCAGACTTAAGACCTAATGCCCGGATTCCTTTCAGGAGCTCGGTTCCCGAAACTGTTGCGGAGCTTCGGCTGGACCCCCAAATATAAAAGTGATGGTTTCCCAAGATTGTGGGATCAACCGCGAATCGCAGCGACCTACGTTGTCATTCCCTTTGCGAGAATGGGGGTGGTCAGCAGTTGGCGGCGACCCCACCGGACTCCCCTGGTTGAGCTCGCTAAAAGTTCACTAGAACTTGGGAACGACGGTTGACGTGACTGGTGGACACCGTACGTTAAGGCGGGACCCATACGAGATTAGGATAGTGTAATTTCTAAATTTTTTACTGAATTCAATCAATTGCTCATAGTGTATTTCATGTTTGGCAATTTATGCTGTCCATAGTAAACGCTGTTTTAGTGCTTATCGTTGCTTTATTCTGTGTTCTGAAGGATTGACTTATTTTTTCCATGTGAATTCTAAATATTCTTGCTATGGGTTTGGTAAGTTGTGAAGTTTCAGAAATAATGGTCATATCGGTCTGTGTCGGGGATCTTTCTTTTTTGCTGAGTAGGCCAGGAAATGCCCAAGGCCTGGTTTCATCCAGGCGATTGGCCAATGGTACTCTGTAGTTGCAGATTGGGTTGCAAACAGAGAATCAGTTGGGTTCCATCGAAATCCCCGTTTCGGCAATGATGGACCTATCAGCTCTTTTTGTCGAGGTACGTACTCTTTAGTTGCAAAAATCCTCACAGAGTTACTCAAAATCAAGCAACTGACGACTCCGAAGAAACCATTCTTTGGGGACACCATTGCTCGTTTGAAGGACTTTGTTGTCCGGCAGCGTGCTTCGTTAGTTTACCTCAGCGGGAAAAATTCTCACATCAGCGTAGCTCTTCACCGGTAAGAGAGTGACCAATGCTAGAAGGAGCTCCGAGACAAGAAAACTCCTGGATGTAGGTGAACCATCTGGAGCTCTTTTCTCTAACCGTGTCCGCACGGACGGCGATTGCAAGACCGTCATGTTAAATAGTAAAAGGGAGAAGCTGTTGAAGAGGAAACATGAGTTGAAACACGGGAACACCTTCCGCGACCCCTAACAACCCTGATGGAGGCGAGGTTCTCTTCGCTAAGTGGGCTAGTCCGACAAAACAGCATCCTCCTCCAGCTCAACATGTGCTAAAGATTCATCCTAATGAAGAGACGACCTCTTCCGATGTTACTCAAAACTTAGTAGCCAATCAGATTGATCCTATGAAGGCCAAACTGACCTTGAGAGGCATTCGTAAAATCTCTCGTGGGAGTGTGCTAATCATCCCTGATAACGTCGCAGATATAGAAAGACTAGAGACCGAGGCTAATCATCTGAATTGGCGAAGGATCCTACGATCGCTAAATCACGGAGAGTTAAAAAAATAATAAAATCTTTGGACTTGATCCGGACATATGCAAAGACGCATTAGTCGGGGCTCTGAAAAATCAAAACTAGACTCTGAACCAAGCTGATATTGTCCTGAAAAAGGCGTTTCAGGTAGTTGGTATGCAATTGGTTCCTTGGATCCGGAGTCGTACAGGCGACTTACTGTTAAGAAGTAACGACTTACTGGAAGATTGAACGTCGGCTGAAAGACAGTGAGCTTGTCGAGCAGCTGACGATCTCCCTTTCAGTGTTATCGCTGCAGGAAGTACCTTTACATATAGACGGAGTACCGTGGTATCCTCTGTTGCGGGAACTGTAGAAGCTTGGACCATTTTCGGAAAGGTTGCACAAACGAATCTGTGTGGCCGAAGTGTATCAAAGTCAATGCGATGGCCCCAGCTTGCAAGAAGGCTCTGCCCACTTGCCATTCCGTGGGTCTATGGTGAGTTTCATCCGAAAGGAACAAGCAATGTTGAGAAGAAGGGATCATGGGAACAATTCTAATTTCTTCAGCTTAATTTCAATTGCAGTTTTGCGGTTGCGTGCCAACTCTGTAAGACGATGCTTTCACATAGCATCGACATAATCTCACTGAATAAACACACATGTGCTTCATGGGGATATCATCGGTAGGCCTAACGGTTACTTAGAAGTCATTTCAGAACAGCCTTCTGGTTTAGTCCTTGTATGAAGTACTGTGCGGTCCTGTTCACACGTGATGTAGTACACATTCGCTGTACTATATCTGATGATAAGGTGCTAATGGTATCATGCTCTTGTTCTCCGTCAGAGAATATTCTTCCTGTCTTAAATCGGTTGAAGAGCATGGCGAGCGATTCACCTGGGGATAATATTCACATTGTGTGTGACTTTAACGCCATGTCTTCTATCTAGGGGGACAGGCCTACGGATGAAGAGGTCATCTCCTTCACCCTTCACAATGATTTCCAGATAATTAACCATCAAGACCATCAAGACATACCCTTTGATAGCTCTGGATCGAATCTAAGATCAAATCTGGATCGACTTACTGTTAGTCCGTAAATGTGCTCATGAAATTACAGACTGGACAATTTAGGACTGGGTGACACTCAGCGATCACAATGGCATGACGTGGAACTACCAGGGCAGACCAGGGTATCGTCTTCCAAGGGCTGCTCGCTTGGTGGTGGTCACGGAACCTAGTCTGGGAGAAATTCCTCCTGGATACGTGGATAGCAAACTGTCAAACTATGATCACAACTCTCCTGACCTGGGAGTTGAGCGCCTGGGAGTTTGGCGAAGCTTTGTTCGAATCACCGAAAATGGCGTCTTGTCATAAGAATACGTGCTGGTGGACTCCAAAGCTGGAAAGCCAGAGGTCGAGGGTGCGTGCATTGCGCAAATTGTAAAAGCGTATGCTTAACCAGGCTCTGAGGGGGAAGACTCGAGATTCTCTTTAAGCGAAATCGGCTGAGTACGAGAGGGCTATCTTGCACACTAAGAGATCCTCTTTCCGGAAATTCCTTCCGAAATATCTCACTGAAGATAAATTCGGTCAGACAAGCTCTGGTACTTATAGACGGAAGGTGGCTTCCACCTGAAAGGAACCCCATTATTCTCTTGCAAGACACTACTTCCGCTATGTCGATAAAGCTATGCAGACCCAAGTTTAGAAGACCATTGATCCAAATCTGTCTTATATCGGTGAACTGGAGCTTGTCATTTGCTCAATGGCACATGATAAAGTGACCAATTATGCTGGATTGAGATCATCATTGAGGTATTTCGGAGTCGCCCACAGAGGCTTCTTTCATTGTACAACCAATGTCTTACAGAGTCTTGGTTTTCCACGGAGTTGGAAGCGTGCTGTCACCATCTACGTTCCGAAAGAGGGAATAGACAAGGGCAATCCTGCTTCCTACCGTCCTATTTGTTTGCTTCCCATGGTTGGGAAGGTGTTGGACAAAATGTGAGCAACCCAGCTGGTGTCAGAAAACTATTTAGAGACCAATGGCATGCTCAATGGCAGATAGTTTGGTTTCCGTTGAAATCAGAACATTATCGATACTCTTCACACGGTGATATATTATATTTCTGAATCAAAAAGGGTTAGTCAGTACACATATCTGATTATCCTTGACATCAAGAATGCTTTTACCAATGCCCTGATCCGTCTTTTGGCAGAGTATGATGTTCTTTCGGATCTCCTGAGCTTTGTCGGTTCTTTTCTGTGGAATAGATCGATCACATCGAAAACAAATAATCATTACTTTAACCCTTTGTTGCTTACTGTCCACTACAGTGGACAAAAATGCTATTTTTTCCTGCTCAACATATTTTGTTTACAGTTGCTATTAAAAGCGTATGCTACTCTTTGATATCTATGCTTTCAAAAGAAAAGTCGTGATAGCGCCACAACAACTCCTAACTACCTTGCTGAGACATCATCAATAATGTCTCTTCAGAATGCCGGAAATTTCTTTCGTATTAACTGAAATGCTTCTAAAAATACAATAATGTTACACTGTAAAAAATGACCGATGTTTCTTATTTTATGAAAATATACTATAACCACAAACGAAAATATAATATAATCTTCTGTGTTATCCGAAATTCCAAATAGCATGTTACATTGTCTTTTGAATCCCCAGAAACCAATACATTTCCAAAATTTAAAGAATAATTTATAAAAACAAATTATTTTTAGCTGCCCGTATTTTTCAGAAACGTTTCCGAAGGCTTTTTATAGTGTATTAGTGGCCTCAGCCTGAAATACCCATTTTTCAAATGTCATCAATTCTCAAGTACACATTTTCAGCCGTTTAAGTTAATTTATACATGAAAGAGTAAATATATAATTTTAATTTTAATGTTATTGTGAAAGCTGTTAATTTTGCCCTGTTTGTCTGTTAAACATTTTTTTTAGCATGAAAATGTTTACTTGAGAATTGATAGCATTGGAAAAACAGGTATTCCAGGCTTAGGACACTAATTAATGCACCATAAAAACCCTTCGGAAACGTTTCTGAAAAATACGGGCAGCTAAAAATAATTTGTTTTTATAAATTATTCTTTAAATTTTGGAAATGTATTGGTTTCTGGGGATTCAAAAGACAATGGAACACGCTATTCGGAATTTCGGATAACTCAGAAGATTATATTATATTTTCGTTCGTGGTTATAGTATATTTTCATAAAATAAGAAACATTGGTCATTTTTTACAGTGATATTTAAATGGTATTTTGTCCATTATTTATTACTTTTAGACTTCTTGGCTTAATGCATTATTGAAATAAAAGTTTAAAAATACTTTGTTTTGTTTTGGACTATAGTAGACAAGCTGTAATGAAAAAAAAATTAATTATCGTACATAAAATAATTTTTTTCTCATTCTGTGTGACAATTTTAGTAAGATAATAACAAATTTAATGCTGGGGATTTGCCAGTTTTAAAGTATGCAACAAAGGGTTAATGTTGAAGTTCAAAAGGGATGTTGCCTTGGACCAATCTCGTGACTAGTTGTGAAGAATAGCCTACTAAAACGACTAGGTATTGACGTGGGTTTGACCCTTTTGGTGTTAACCGTTGACTTATTATTTTGTATTTTTTGCATCCCTCAAGTATGTGTATTGTTGCCCCAAAGCGGTTTCGTGATATTTCATTTCCTTACAGGAGTTTTTGCTCATTTAATGAAACGTCGCTCGTTGAACGTAACGCTATTATAAAATTTTTAATTTTGTTTTTCTGAATACTGTATATTTCAAATTGGTCGATCATTTTACTCGTGAACTATTGGACCAGTTTTCTTCATTTTATTTTTTAAAGAAAGCTAATCGTTTTTTGCTGCAGCTTGTACTAGCAAAAAGTACAATTTTCATCGATTAAATATTTTTCAAAGATGTAATTTTGATGCACAAAGATGTAATTTTACATCAAAATGTAAAATAAAAGCGGAAAAGCGACCTTTTTCTTTAAATGACCGCCATTTTTTAAAAAATCAACTTTTTAATCAAAATGTTTATATAAGATTCAGACTATTTAATGCCTTTTCAAAATATAGTGACCCAATTTATTTCAGATGTTTGTGACCTGAAGAAAACGGCCGACCGATTGGATGTCCATGGCTCGCGCCTGCTGTCGCACATAACATATTATTCAATTTTGTACACAAAAATAATTAAATATATAAGTGAAATGTCAATAAATAAAATGCAAAAAGTCCGAAGGTGATATTTTTTCTGTGTGACCGAAATAAAATAATAAAAATACAACCATAATAAATCATTCTCGTAAGATAAAAGATGTAACTCAGACAAAATAAATTTTGTTGAATGTAGGATTCTCTTTACGTTTTTTCTTAAACAGAGAAATCATTAATAAACAAAATAATGGATATTTCATTATTCTATTTTTCATTGATTTTCCACTGTAAAAAATATTTGGAGTATTTTGCATTGTTTCATTCAATTTATGTAAAACGGATTATTTGTTGTAAAACTTATTTAAACATCACGCTTCGTTAAATCAAATCAAACATTTTACGTATTATTTAGGATTAATGAAATGTAAAATTTTAAAATACTTATAAATTATTTAATGATTAGAAGTTATTTTATTTATTTAAATTTGAACTTCTCAATTTAATAATAATATATACAATTTAGTTTGCTGTTATTTATTTTTATTTTATTTTATTTAATTTTTTTAAATAAATATATTATTTTGTATTCAGCAATTTCTTTTTGCAAAAATGTCTAATGTTCGAATTATAAATTTCAACATTTTATGAAAAAATATGTCCGAACATTTGACCTCTTTTGGGCTCAAAAAGTGCATTTTTTTAAAGAGAGGTAGGTATACTAACAAACATTAAAATAATCAGGGATTGTAATTATTTTTTGGCGATTTAAGATATTATCAGGAGGAATGGAACATTTTCTGTTACCTTTTTTTGCAAACAATAACCTTCGTGGTAGATTTTACTCAAACGGTGTAAAGAGACCATGAAAATTAAATTTTAGAAATAGTCATACCAAAAACTATGTCAGGGCCAACACTTTTTACAGCAATCTGGAGTTTTATGTAGTTTCTAGTACAAAAAATGAGAAGCTACCTATTGCATCCGTTCCAAAAATTTGGTATATGTTTCACCGATCATGACCTCCAGACACCAAAACAACCTTCTGTTCAATTGCTGATTATGTAAATGTTGTGAATTTATCTGTATTTTTCAAACAATTTAAATACTTTATTAGTTACTGACACACTGGTTAACCCTTTCCGGCACAGACAAATTCTGTTCATAAATTGAGAAATTACTGACTGGCACCGGAATTTACAAATGACTTTTTTAGAAAATAATAACTAATTATTCTAAGCTTTCATTATAATTAAATTTTATTAAAATATTCTTGGTGTCGAATGCAAGTTTGGAATTAAAATTAGGTGTGCCCGGAGTGGGTGCGCCGGAAAGGGTTAAAACAACAGCGTTTGAAATCACAACTCATGAAAGGAAAGGAAAAACTTTATAAACATTATTACCGTTTCTGAAGATAAATGAGAAACATAGCAAGCTGATATATGTCTATACTTCTGATTGAATATAATATAAATTTTGGAAAATTTCAAATATCAGCATTTTTGGCAGCTGATAAATAAAAAGGGACGACCGGTATTCATAATATAAGCGATTTAGCAAGGAAAGCATTCTACATGTAATGTCTATAATCTTTAAGTCCCATCTTTGACTTCCAATTGATCTGTGAGATATAGAGTCTTAAATTTGGAAAAAAAGAAATAGACAAGAACAGAACCACTATACTTTTATGTTATAATTAAAGGTTCAAGACGCAGAAGAATTTCTTAATAAAAGAACTAATTTCCTTATGAGAAAGCAGAATAATTAAAATTTCAACAGTTATGTCGCTATGTTTATACCACATGAGCCTGTGAAATATCATTTCTGACTTCCTTAATGACACATAAATCAATGATTTTACGGTATAAACATAGGACTATAACTGCAATAAATTCGCACCTTCAATATTCTAATACAGGACTTTAAAACTGAAGTTTGGCATTTTTCTTATTTAGCATTAAAAAAGGGATTTGCAACCTGAGGCCCGCGGTCCAGCCATCTACATTTATTTTCGAATAGAAAAATTTGCCTTATTTAATGCCAGAAACTTTGCGATTGAATGAAGCAATGATTTTCTTTTAAGAATTTTTGCGTCAAACGAATTTCACAAAAAAAGTTGAACACCATTAAAACCTTTGATTGCGAGCTAGGACTAGATGTAGTATTTATATTCAGTTGTACCACTATTTTCAAACTTTTTCTTCGTGTTAGATTTCACTTGAAAATAACCTAGTATAAGTGTATGGGTCTCGTTTCAATGGGCTCAAATAAGTGTATGAGTCTCAGATTGTTTTTTCTAAAAGTGGTACGAAATAATAAACATTAGTCGACTGACATGTATCTGTACAAATCCATAATCAAAAAGTTATAATATTATTGCAATCTTTATTATTAATGTTCGGATACGTCTGCGTGTGTGTCTGTACGTGGAAAAACTCTGCAACCGTAGCGAGTAGCAAAGCGCTTTTTGTTTAAAAAAATTCGGAAAAATCCCGGGATTGGTGATACTCAGTATCGAAGAAATCGGCCCCTAATTAAGAACGTTATTAATTAAAAACCGCATTAAAATTAGCAAAACAAGAAACAGTTTTATCGAAACCCAAAAAGAAAATTTCCGTTTTGATAATCGCAGACACCCAAATTGTCGCTTTTTAACGCATCATCGAATAAAAAAAATCTACCGGAGGTATCGATCCGAAAATCGGGGTACACACGCGACAGATTTTTGTTGTTCCAAAAAGTCAAATTTTTTGAAATTCGGACCGTAACTTTTCTTTATTTCGGCCAAAAACTGACCAGACATCCAACATTGACCCCAGACGGTAAAAAGGTTGCTGTAAAGAATGCCGGGTTGGCACATCTGAGATCAAATCGCTCCATTCCTTTTTTAAACAAGTGGAAATAATAACTCTACATTCATGAAAATTTGCACACATGTGTAAAAAAAATCGCAAATTCAACAAAAAGAAAATTCATAACAATCGACCAATAACTTTTAAAGATATCAATTAAAACTCATTAATGAAAATGAAAAATGAATTTATTTCTATTTGAACTGGGTAGAAGTAAAATATTTGCAGGTGTTGTCATCAGACATTCGGACGCCATTCTGCCAAAAGAGATAAATTGATAAAAATATGCATTTTAAAATGATTCCGGTTTTTATGGGCAATATATATATTTTTTAAATATCGGATTTTCGATTCTGAAAAGTATGAATCTTTGCTCTGAGTGATCTGGCATTTCAGGGATTCAAAATTTTTTTTTAATTCGGACCATAATTTTTGATTTTAGCAAAATCCCGATTTTTGTATAGGAAAAAAAAAAGCTAAGGAATTAGCTATTTCTTTTCAAAATATCTCCCGTCGTATGGGTCCCATCGCGAAGCGGTATGGCTCATTCGACTCGACATCAATAGCGCTTACACATTTTAGTTTCCAGTTCCACCATCAGGGGGCGCTTCCGTAAATCTGGGTTCTATGGGCCCGATTACAACGAGGTTTGGCTCTTTCGACTGGATTTCAATAGCTTTACAAATTTGAGTTATGCTCGCATAGAACAGATTGCGCCCACTGGTGGTGGTAGCTGTAATTAAAGAATTTTGCCACTAACTCGGGTTCTATGGGTCACATCACGACGTGGATTGGCTCATTCAACTCGGCATCGATAGAGCTTATCTATTTCAGTTCATTTTTTCACCACCAGGGGGCGCTTTCCTATCTCTGATTCTATGGGCACGAAGACGACGGGGTATGGCTCATTCGACTCGACATCGAAAGCCTTAAGGATTTCAGTTATGATCGTATAAAGAGATTGCGCCACTTGGTGGTGGAAGGTGGAACTAACGTATGCTGCAGCGCGTGCGCAGCACGACTGCTATACGGTGCCGCAGGCAGCGAGGACCCGAGTCGGAGGTTCGTTCAGTTAGAGGTTTATACTATTCGATGTGCAATATAAGAGATTATCCGGTGCCGAAGGCAGCGAGGACCAAGGTCGGAGGTTCGTTCGGTTAGAGGTTTGTACTATTCAATATGAAAATTATGGGATTATCCGGTGCCGAAGGCAGCGGGAACCCGGTTCAGAGGTTCGTTCGGTTCGAGATGGATGCGAGCCAGAGGGTCGTTCATTTCGATGTTTTATAAAAAAAGCAGTTTTCAAAATATTCGAGGCACCGATGTAAATTAGGGGCCTGCTAGCGGGCGAAGCCAGCTAGTATAATATTAATTTCTCGCTTGCATTTTAATATTTTTAAATGAATTTTTTGCTTAGGTTAGCTGAATCTCTAACGTTGGGCGTTTTTACTTTTTCGATTTCGGTTTCAGTTTTTTTTTATATAAGGGTACTTTCGTTTTCAGAACCAGTTCCAAAATTGAAAATCCGCTTATAAAAAACTTTAACGAATTTGAAAAAAGTAAAAACGCGCAACGTTAATAATCGAGCTCAGCTATCCTATGCAAAAAAAGTATTTAATAATATTAAAATTCAACGAGAAATTTAAAAATAACTTTCCCATAGACTTATTAACTTGCGCGTTTCTTCTTGTGACTAGTGTAGGCTCTTAACCCTTAAATTATGACTAGGACGTATGACTATTTTTATGTTCAATCATATTACAATTTCCCATTTTTTCTTTGTGGCAGTTCCCTCTAAACATTCAGGTATAAGTGTATGGCAGTTTTTTTTTTAAAGTGGTTCACATAGAATAAAAAAATTATTTCTCCTTACTCAAAAAATTCAGAGGACATCATTTTGACAGATTGCTAAAAAATACTCAGTTTTACCTGCGCCCGTCTGCCATTAGAAGCTAGTGTTCAAGAATTTATGGAGTAACGCTAAAAGGCACAAAATGATTGCCTATTTTTATAATAATTATTGTAATGTTGCGAAATTTGGCACTAAAAGTACATCATTACTTATACTGGCAACTTTGCGAACACGTAAATAAGAATTAATTAAATCCTATTCAAACTTATTAATACTAACATTTCCCACTGTGTACGCTAAATAAAACCTTCTGTAATTAAGGCATTTTGATCAGAAAAATTTTAACTTTTAATTAGTAAACATACTGTATAATATCTCAAGCATAATGTAAAAAAATAGATTAGTTTTACAATATTCGTAGGAATTCCACACTTTCAAAGACTGCATGTCCGAGGACTACTTTTTTCCAGACAAGAAACGGTGATTACCTTCAATTTAAACTAATTTCTAATGCAAACAAATTTTTAAATTATTAATATGGATTTAACTACAAATTAGCAATTCATTACTTACAATAAGAAATTAACTAAGCTGTTTCCAAAAACTAGTTAAGCTCGAAATATATGCAAGTAACTTCTCTGCCGGCTATTCCTTCTATACATATTTCAAAAAATGTCTTAACCCTTAAATACATAGTGATGCAAATTTGCATCGCCTTTTTAATTAACTGTTAATAACTGTTAAGTAAGTAACTGTTAAGTTTTTCGGAACCACTATATGTATATAGAAATATTCATCCTGTAAAGATCACATAAATATGCCAGTAAATAAAGTTAAATATCTATCTTAAAATTTCTGCTGTCTAATCCGTAATATAAGTATAAAGAAACACACTTCTAAAAGAAAAAATCATGTATTTAAGGGTTAAATCCAATAAATTTAAATTTGTGATTGTGGTAGATTACACTGTATTTCCACCAATGGATAATTTTTAAGGGGCTACGGAACACAAAAATCTTCAAATTTTTAAAAAATACTTTATTGCATAACGAAATGTTCGTTTTTTTCTGCTTAAATCATGTTTCTATGTTAACTAGAATAGGATATATTAAATTTTTCTTTAAAAATCTAGCATTAAAGTAGTGGTTGTCATGAAAACGACTTTTAGCGTTCTCAAATATTCTCGTAATAGAATTGTTATAATTCAATTATTAAAGATAAATAGTTCAAACTTGGAATACGTCTTTTTCAATTATTCTACTTTAATTTTGATTCAGTAAATTTGAAAAAAAAAAAATTACATTTAAAAATGTTTTTTATAAAGTAAGTTAAATCTTTTCTTTACATTTTTACTTTAAGTACAGGATGTTTCTAAATGAATATCGGAGTTTTAACGCTTGGTAGTATTTATTACATAAAACTTAAAATTATAATTAATACATAAAATGAAAGAGCAACTCAAACAGTTTTATCTACAAGCTTACAAGTGTTCAATGTGAACAACTTAATATAGTTTAATACAGAAACTTAATATAGAAACACCCTAATAGCTTTCGTCACACGGCACACATCAAGTCGATAGCTCAGTTCTTCCCAAACGTTAATTAGTGTTTGTGGGGTAATTGTTGCAACAGCTGGCTGGGGGATCACATCTGAACTTTATCCGGAACGCACGTTGCACGGTAACAACAGATTTGGTCTTTGCAAACTGCAGAACACAAAATGTTTTCTGTTCACTAGTCGTCATTTTCGGTACTAGCGCTTTCTAACAGATCACAGAAGAAACATTGCCTACGAATGTGTATGCACAGGTAACAACAAACTGTTTGAGTTGCTCTTTCATTTTATGTATAATTTTAAGTTTTATATAATAGATACTACAAGGAGTTAAAACCCCGATATTCATTTAGAAACACACTGTATTTAAAAAAAAAATTTAATCTATATTTTAAACATCTGAATCATAATTAAAACTTATAAATTTCTGTTTAATTAAATCAAAAAGTTTGAAATTTGTCGAATAATATTTCGAGTTAACAATTTCAATTTATCTAACATTTTTTAACATTTAAGTAAAAAAGAAAACTTTGAGAAGTTTTATGATTTAATTTTGTTTACAAATTATATGGTTAATCATCATTAAAAAACAAACTCAAAATTCTAATAAAAATATTTTTAAAATGCGTCCCGGACCCAATGAACAAAAGATTTTAAAGTTAGGGTGTTTTATGTTTTGAAAACGTAATATTTTGTAACAAAATACTTAACGAGAAATTAATGAAAACTTCGTGCTTGTAAATCTTTACAAATTAAAACATAAATCTTTAATTTACCTTTTGTTGTGTGTCCATTATTGTACATTATTTGAATTGCATGAATTTTGACAATTTGTTCTATATAGATGAAAGTGTTTATTTGGCTGAATGTCTGTTCCGTCGGTTAAACTTAGATGTTCAATATGTCATTCACTAAGAGCGCGAATATTATAGCGTACGTGCATTCAACCCGTTTGCCTGAAAGTTATTTGCCAGCACAAATTAGGAAAGATAGCCTTCACCTTATTTAATCACAAAATTTGTCATAAAAGAACGCTAAGTTTCTATCCTAAAAGAGTGGTACCTTTGCGGTATGCGGGACCCATGTTGAAGAGAACTATTATAGCGGTAATGAAGTTCGTAGCGTACTCGGGCACCAAAAGCTGAAAATTCCTATAACTACTGTTATAGTGTCAGGGACGTTGGGTATATTTTCCAGAGTTTAGTTTGAATTCTCAACACTTGAGAACCTCTCCCTGAAAACTAGGCCTATGCCTTAACACAAAAATTGCGCCTGTCGTAGGCGGAATTTTTCAGCTCTTGTACGGTCCCTTGAGTTTTAATAACAATAATTTCTTGATTACAATAATTAAATGAGTATCTGATTTAATGCATATATGCATATCTGATATAGAGCATACTGGACATACTGTGGTTTAGTGACTGAGAAGTCGGAATATAGTCCGTAAAATGAAGGCTTTAGTAAGATGTCTGAGGCAAGGTTTTATTGTATATGTAAAAAATACACTGCTCAAAACAATTAAAGGATATTTGAAGTTTTATATAAAATAAAGATATAAACGAAAATTTTTTGCCGAAAATAGAAGAAGAGAATCACAAATGCAAATTTTTCTGTTTTTCAAACTGTGGAGTATGCAAATTTTGAGTTCGACGTCAAAAACGTCGCTTCAGCGGCAGCGAATGAAATTTGACTTTCAACTGGATTACAGAGAATGAAGACAAGGATGATCGGCATTCAGTGATTGCTTTGTTTCGATGAGTACGATGTCTCAGCGAAGTCATTTGACAGATTCAGAAGCTTGGAGAATTTGTGGTAGGTTAGAAGGGGGCCAAACTCAAGCCGAAGTAGCGCAAGCCATTGGAGTGTCACAAAGTGTCATTTCCAGGATCTGGAACCGTTTTTTGGAGAGTGGATGTGCAGGCCGAAGACCAGGGCAAGGTCAAAGACGGGCAACAACGCCCAATGAAGATCGGTATTTAGCGTTAACAGCTCGGAGACACCGAAACATGAACGCTACTCTTCTCCAACAACACCTTCGCTCGGCTACAGGCACCACGATTTCAACTAAGACTGTCCGAAACCGGCTCCATGCTGTAGGTCTGTATGCTCGCCGACCGATGGTATGTGTTAGATTAACATCAAGGCATCGTCGCGACCGCAGGGAGTGGGCAACCGAGCATGTCAACGGGAGGAGAAATGAATGGAGCAATATTCTGTTTTCTGACGAGTCCCGTTTTTCTGTGCATCCGGATAATAGGCGTATTTTCATCTGGAGGGACCGTGGCAGTAGGAATAATCCTGCGTTCGTGCACGAAAGTGTCAGATTTGGCGGTGGAGGAGTGTTGGTGTATGGTGGCATCTCCATTGACGGGCGCACTGACCTCTACATCATTCGAGATGGAGCTCTCACTGGTCGCCGATATAGGGATGAGATCCTCAGACCTATTGTAGTCCCTTACGCTGCAGCAATCGTAGATAACTTCATTTTAATGGACGATAACTGCAGGCCACATCGTGCAAACCTGGTGGAGGATTTCCTTTTCGAGGAAGGAATCGTTCGAATGGAATGGCCAGCGTGTTCTCCAGACATGAATCCAATCGAGCACGTTTGGGACGCTCTAGGAAGACGAGTTTCTGGCCGCCAACAACCCCCACAAACTCTCCAAGAACTGGAAAGAGCTCTTCTGGAACAGTGGGGCAGAATACCCCAACTCGTCATTAATAGCCTCATTGAGTCCATGCCTCAAAGGTGTTCAACGTTGCTGGCCGCCCGTGGAAACCATATCCCCTACTAAAAATGATTTTCTTTGAAGAAAACACCTTTTCTTATTCTTTTTTTCTCATATGCACAACTTGTGTTTTTTTCCTTTTGTACACAAATGCGCAATAAAATGCATTTTTTTCTGCCAAACATGTGTAATTTATTCTCATATAACCTACTATGTCTGTCGACCATGTATCAATCAGCTAAAAAGTTTCCCAGATACAAAATCCACCTAAAACTGCAATATCCTTTAATTGTTTTGAGCAGTGTATATAGAGAGAAACCAACAAAGTTCTCTATAAAATATAGTACTTAAAAACAAACATAAGAATGAAAAGTAAATTTTCTTATTAAAAACAACAGAGTGAATATCTACTTATTTTTTTAATTACGAATTTATTTGGACTGCCATGAGATGCTTTAAATAGAAATTCAACTGCTATACTTTTATAAAATTAGTTCGTACATTTCCGTTTGAAGGGTGCAAATCTTGCAAACAGAATTTTTTTTTTCGTTTTACAACGCAATATGCCATTCTTTCAAAAATAATTTAAATAGGTAAAGTATACACACATTTAATATAAAAACTTTTTAAAATGCAATATAACAAAAATAAAAGCATACTTTGATAGAAAATACCATGAACCAAAAACATTTTAGTTTAAAACATATTTTCTAATTTACACAAACAAAAATAAAAGTTTCTGTTTTATTACTTCAAATTAGGGGCCAAAAGCTTGAAGAAATAGCTTGACTTGTACATCCGTTGTATGAAAGTCCAAAATTTTTCTCGTAATTAAGCGTATAGGAATTCAGATTTAAAAAACAATAAGCTCTCGTTCTTAGACTTCCACGTGGAGGTTAACAAGATATGGTTCAATGCCAAATTATGCCGAATGAAAAAAATATTTGGTGATTTATCACCTACACCCGGCTAACGGAAAAGTATGAATTTTTTCGCAATCCATATGAAAAATTTAAATTTTTACAAACTAAAAACTACACTAACAAAGAAGAGAGTAAATATTTTATTAAAAAGAATATCACAAAAACATTTCTTTTAAAAACAGCCTATACAATTTTTTTGTAAGATCATCTCTATATACAGTTAATTACAATATGCAGTCACTTGTACAAATGAAGCACAAAAGTTATGAAGGACTTCTGTGTAAAACTACACAATAGCTCCCTGTACATACAGGGTATATATTGTCTTGCCTTTTTTCGTGATTTTTGGACAAATCAATAAAGTAATTTTTCATACAAATTTCATTTCAAACTTTAACAACACACATTTGATGAAGCATTTCTTTTTACCTGTGAACTTTAGAAAGCGGATGAGAATTATATATCTAAATGAAGCGATTTCAATGTGGAAGACAAATAGAGCACTTCAAAGTTTCAGAGCTAAAATGACCGAGCATTCAGAAATATGCAAATACTCTTATAAAAAATGCAATAAAAGAAAAATGCATAAAAAAGAGGTAAAAATTATTTTTAATTGTATAACTGTTTGGTAACATTTTTCCCTATAAGTTAATCGACAGGTAAAAATGCTACATATTTTATAAAAATGACAGAATACCTGGGAATAAAAATATACCTTGCATACTTTCAAGTATCTTACATATATATTTTTTACTTTAATCTGATCGGTAAAAGGGTTCAGTAATGAATTTTCCTTTACTTTTACAAATTTTTTAAATAGAATTTTAATTGAAACTTAGTAAAGTAAAAAATAAAATAAAAATACTATATTTATTCTAAAATTTTTAATTACAGTTGAAGATTTTATATAATGCATATCCAGTAAAACCTCCTTATCTCTATTTTAAACGGAGCTATAAAAATATTTTAGATGATATCGAAAAAAAATATTTTAATAAGATTAATAACTCATTTACCATTTTAAGAAATGTGTAACATAAGATCTAGTTGTGGACTGCGAAAATATCTACTTGCACTTTTAGAAAAAATCTTATGCAAACTGGTACAGGCTCTTCTCTTTTTTTGGATTCAATAAGACTTTCCAAACGTAATATAGCTTTAAATGTTTCATGTATATATCATGGCCCTATATATCATATGTGCCGATTCAATCTATTTGAAACAATGCACATTGCCGATTATTTTTACATAAAATTTTCGGTTTTAGCTGAAAATTTTTTAATTTCGTCCTCACATTAATAGTCTGATAACTTAGCCTAAACTTTTATTTCAGGTATAATTTTTCTGTCTTCCTTGTTACAACATACTGTAGCGTTATAGCGAAACGTAATCCTCAAATTTTTGTAGAAATGGGTCATGAAATGGATCTAAAAAGGTTTAACTTCAACATAATTATTAACTTTGGTTGATTCAGAACTTCTTACAAGTTGTTTTTGAAGATTTAATACAAGCTGATTGTACTTTTCGCACTCCCACTGCAAAATATACTATTTAACTTTTTATTATAACTCATTAAAAAAATAAACTTCAATGAAATTAATAAAGGATTCTCATTACCTCAGTTAAAAAAAGCACAAATTTACGAAATTACTTAAATCAATTGTTATAAACTTAGGAACTGAAAAATGGACTATTTCTGCACTATAGAATTTTTGTTCAGCTCTGGATTATCAAGATTTCCCTTAGTTTATTTTTAATAACTTTGATAAAACAATATATTTCAAAAGAACAAGTCATTGCATGCAAATTTGTAAAACACACATTCATAAAAAAAAGGGTTACAAAAGGTATATAAGAAAATATTAGTCACAAAATGATAATTTAAAAATATCATTGCATAATTATTTCATTCAAAAACCTGTTAAAAAAACTCGTATTTCAAAACTGATATTACTACTTCTGGCAATGATTAAAATATAAATAAGCACATTTTTTAGCTTTTGTATGTAATTTCATAAAATGTATTAATGCTATATACAATAATATCATACTAATATGTATTTTCATAATTAACAGAATTAATAAAGTTAATTAAAAAATGTATCAAGATTTGCTTAACATTTTTTAAAAAGAAGCCAACGCTACATTGCTTATTAAAAAGAACTAAATTTTTGTTTGAAGAGAAATATACAAAGTGCGAAAGTTTTTATTAAAATTAATTTAGTAAGATTTATCTCATCCTCTTATTGTTTCAAGATTCATTGAAGACAGTTTAATGTTTCTATATTCAATCATTTTGCTTGATTCATAGCAGCAGAGGCTTGTCTGGTAGTTCACAATCGCTTTACCACGACTATTTCCATACGGTAAATTTCTCCACTAATAGTAGAACTTTCCACGATTAAAAAAAGTTCAAATTTAACATAAGAAAATTCTAGTAATAAAGTAATTAGAAACCCCCTGGCGATTCGCTGCTGGTTTCTAGTTAAAGATATAGCTTTCATGTACACACACGAAATATTCCACTTAAAGTTTCTTTTAACCTAGAATTTTTTTATTGAAAAATGGTCAGTGACCAGATTTACTGAATGTTATGATATATATTTTTACTTTAAAAGAATCACAGTGGTTCCAAAGACACTCCGTGTTTTTCTTATAGAAATATTGATAGATAAATGGCAAAATATTTTTGATAAAAACATATTAAGCATATTCGTAATATCTTGACTCTGAACAGACAAAAGCACGTTACTTAGTCTTATTTTATTAACTATTGAAAAAAAGAACGTTCATGTTTTACACATCGCCTTACATACAAATTTTAAACTTGAATAAAAAATTCAGCATAAAAAGGTACAGTAAAAGATTATTAAATCTGAAAGTACTTTTATTTCAGAAAGCACTTCAATATAGATATTTGTTCTCTCTCTCTCTCTCTATATATATATATATATATATATATATATATATATATATATATATAATGAAGTAGTTTCTTAGAAATGAAATTTAAAAAGGGTTCATAAATGTTTGAATATAGTTTTAATAATGCAACCCAGCATACGTAAAAGTTTAAACGAAAAGTATCGAGCAATATTATATCTTTTCAGCTTCATCGAAAGTTAAAATAAACAATAATGCAAACAAAACAATTCTGTGATAATAATAATTCTGTGATAATAATGATTGTCAATTATAATAATCATAAAGTAAAACTTAAGTAAATTGTTTTAGTATAAATATTTTAAGAAAACGAAATTCTCAAAATGTATGAAATTTCAACTGAACAACAAACATTCAGACAATAACAAATTAACATTGAATTCTTGTTCAATATCAACAGACATCGATAAATCACAATTATTATGGCTCGCATCATCCATCATTTCTTCTTTTATGTAGACATTGGTCAAGTTTCATTTTGTATGATAATTTTTCATATGTTTAGAAAGATCAGATCTGCGCTTAAAACTCCAAGAGCATACAGTACACTGGAATATTTTTTCTCCTGAAATAGTAAAACCACATGAATTCCAGATTATTTAGAAGGATGTGTTTTCAAATGGAATGAAATATTATAGCTGCGAGTAAAATTCATACCGCGTTCAACACATTGGAACTCGTTTTTTAACTAAAAAAGTAAAATCGTATGAAATGCAAGTATTGTGAAGTAAATAGTTTAAAATAATTAAATTTGTATAAATTAACTTTCCTACCCTGTTGAAATTTTACTCAACCTTGATAAAAACATTTCACACCTGAATTCTTATTTAAAACTATTTAAGATATTTATTTTACTTAGTTATGTCGATCTTCTATTTAACTTACTTTATGAAAATTTTTTTGGTTCGAATCGAATGAAATAAAATATTCAAACGGGTCCATTACACCCCTTCAGGGTAGGAAGGTTAAGCATAGAAAAGTTGCGTATTTGAGAATTTTGAAGAAAAATAGCGCGAAGAGAAGAGTGAATGCATTTGTTTTCCCAGTAAGCACTGAGGAAATATGATTTTTTGAGGTTTGAAATAAGAAAAAAATATATAGATTAATATACAAACTTGCTAAAATCCGAAAGCAAAAAATCAGATTATTTTAGAAATCAAGTGATAAAACAAACTGATTATTTTTGAAATTTTAACATTTTTAGCACAATTATAATCTTAAACAGTGCTTGGATATTGTTGAAGATTAAAAAGTTGCAAATCACTACTTAAATAAGAAACAAATATATGCTTCATATATGTTAAACAAATTTAGGGATATGAAATTCAGTGTGCTCTAATAAAATTTTAAATTAACTACATATAACATGCGAAAGATTTGTTTTCCATAAATACACAGAAATCTATAGCAAAAGTCTTAAATAAGTCTTAATGGAGATAACTAATTAATAATAAAAAATGCGCATGTAATAGTCAACAGGAATTAAAGTTTTATACCTTATCATTCTGAGAATAATTTTTCATATAAAATGTGATTCATACTAAAACTCAATCACACTAACGAAAAAGTACACATTTAATGCATTTTTATCTCTCAATGACAGATTATTTGAGGGTAAAATAACAAAAAATTGAAAAATATGTATAAAACAAGATAAATATGTAAAAAAAAGCATTGTGGGGAAACGTGTGTAAATCGGGTGATTTTGAAAATCTGATTATATAACAGTAGATTCCCAATATTCAGACACACTCGGTTAACAGACATCTCTCACATTTCAACATAAAATTGCATGTTGCTAACTGTAAACTTCCTGAAGAAAATTTATATTTTAATTTATTATCAAATTATTAAGTTTTATTACAGAAAAAATGCTGATAAATGATTAAAATACTTATTAAATACCTTTTTTAATACCTAGTTCTAAGCTCTAACACAAAAATGGCGGCAGACCTTTGCGGATTTTTTTCACTTTTTCTACGGTCCATTGAATTTAAATACCAGTATTTTCTAATGTATTCTTAGAATTTTCTCGAGATTAAATAACGCGACGTATACTTACTCGTATTATAGTTCAAGGGATCTTAAAAAAACTAAAAAAATGCCGCCTACGACGGCCGCCATTTTTATGTCAGGGCTTAGGCCTGTTTCTTTATTTGCAGACGATAAAGGGACAAGTAAGCATCTAACGTTCTATTATCACCTATACAGAAATTTCATTCATGATAAATAATATTTATTGCACATTCACAATTAAAGAATTTCGAGATATTACTTTGCGTTTGATAGTTTTTATATATTCAAAAACGCCTTAATTTCACTTCAGTGCACTAAAGATTTCTATTACCCATTCTTAAATTTCTTGTGATTAATAAAGCAATTTCAAGGATGTTACATGGCCGCTAACACGAATGAATGGACAATCATATGTTATTACAGAGTGTGTGAAAGCTATAAAAAATAAAATTATTTTCTCTCTTGTTATTTCCTCTGAATAATTAAGGAAGAGAAAATATAAATTTGGAGGGTGTTTTAGCTTAGTATTTTAGTTTTCTCCAAAATATTTCGAAACAATTTTACATATATTGAAATTATTATTTACATAAGTATAGAATCGAATTACCCAAATTAATGGACTGAAAAGTCAAATTAGATATTACGTATTGATACTGTATTATATTCGACTTTTTTGAGTTATGGATTCCTATTCAAATTAACCAAATTAGAATAAAACAAAACCAACTGTATATATTTAGAACAGAACGACAAGAGAAATCTGAATAAGAGCCTTAAAGTTTATACAAAAATTTCAGCTTACTATTAATTTAGTTTCTCGGTTTCTTATACCCACAAATTCATTATGTCATTTTTATAAATAACATAAGCATTTGTTTTTATACTTATGAAGATTCAATAAAACATTCGTAATTTACATACATTTACCTGGATTCTAGAATTCAAAGAACTGTAAAAAATGTGCCGAAAATAGGTATTAACATTATAAAAATGAATCTTTTTATAATTGTTAGTATGTAGACGTCTTTTATAACGGTGAAAACAGAAATAAATACCTGTGTATATGTGTATCATTCGATGTCTCTTTAAATTATAAGATCGAAAAAATGTCATTCCACAGCTGCAAACGAAACGCTTCTCATCAGTAGGTAGTCGAAAATGCCTTTGCAGATTGCCTTTTCTAGTGAAAACTTTAGCGCAATCAGGAATATTACAAGTGTATAGTTTCGCTTTTGATTCAGAATTTCTAAAAAAGATTGAAAATATGTTTAAAATTTAAGTTTTTTGCGATAATACTGTTACATACATGCAAACATGTCATTTTAAAGCATAAACAGGCAAGTGTTTCCCAAACTTGCATGCCTCACGTACCCCGATAATTACATGTTCCTGGCCTACCACCTATTTATTTTTTACTTGTGACAGCTATGAATAGAAAAAAAATACTCAAAAATTTATTCAACTAAATATACTTTAATTTACATTTCATGTAGATTTAGTTTTAACAAATTTGCTAATGCGATTGTTGCATTTATTGACACTTGACAATTTGTTGAAATATGAGTTTTCTCGAAATATTTGTCGAATATGAGTTTTCAGTCTGTCTTTTCTAGTGAACACTTTAGCGCAACCAGGAATATTACATATGTATGGTTTCGTTTTGCATTCAGAATTTCTAATAAAGATTGAAAATATGTTTAAAATTTAAGTATTTTACGATAATATTCTAGTATCCAGAAATTAAGAGGCAGTGACCAATTTCAGACTTTTCTTCGAATATCAAACTCGTGAGGAAATGCTCTTGATCTTTGAAAATGTAAAGAACATGTTTCACTTCATGTTTTTCAGTGAAGATTTTGTCGCGAGAACAATTAGGGGGGGGGGGGGGCAAAAAATAACTTTAATAATAAAATAATATTTTCGATCATCGGCCAAGTAACAAAAAATGCTAAAAATGTTCTGTCGCTGTAGCAAATGACTATGTAGGTACTACTCAACATTTGCGTGCATTTGTGTAAGCATACCACGTATATATGTGAAAATGTTAACGTTTCTGTGAAAAATTCATTTTTTGATAGCATACAGAGTTTTCAGCCGAATTTAACGCCGCTTTTTAAAAACTTGACAAAAAATCGTAGAAATAGTATACTGTGATTAAATATTTATTGAATATTTGACGAGATATCGGTATTTTTATGAAATAAATTAACTGCGCATATGCGAACTTCAGCAAAGATTTTTCTGTAACGATTTGATAGTCAATACAATAGAGCAACTCATATAAAAAGACCAGTGAAATATCGTGAAAACTCAAAAAGTTACAGCAAAAGTTGAAAAATCGATTAGGATATCCCATATAATCGTATGGGATGTTTTCAATTATTGCTGTAACTTTGAGTTTTCACGATATTTCACTGGCCTTTTTATATGAGTTGCCCTATAGTATTGACTATCAAATCATGACTAAAAATCTTTGCTGTTGTTCATACATGCACAGTTATTTTTTTCACTTTTTAATTTTTTTAAATTTATTTTTAGCAGTTTTTGTTACTTGGGTTTTCGAAAATATTATTTCAATATTAAAATTATCATTTCCCCCCTAATTGACCTCGCGACAAAATCTTCACTGAAAAATATGAAGTCAAACATGTTCTTTACATCCTCATAGCTCAAGGACATACCGGGCATATCCTCACGAGTTTCAGTAAGATATTCGACGAAACGCCTGAAATTGCTCACGGCGCCAGTGTATAATTTACATACATGCAAACGTGTCATTTTAAAGCATAAATAGGCCAGTGGTTCCCAAACTTGTATGCCTGACGTACCCCGAGAATTACATGTTCCTGGCATATCTCCATTTTATTTTTTAAATGTGACAGCTATGAATAGAAATAAAAAATACTAACCAATTTATTCAAATAAATATAATTTAATTTACATTTAATGTAGATTTAGTTTTAACAAATTTTTTTAATGCGATGTTTGCATTTATTGACACTTGACAATTTTTTGAAATTCCTTTGTGAATTTATTAAGATACAATCAAAAATCAAACAAAAAATCTAGTCACATTGTCTTATATTTTGGTCACTAAATCATGAGACTTTTCCCCGGCGCATTTATCTGCACCTTGTTGTAGTTTGGTATATTACACAAACTGGTTCAGCACCTCCTTGCACCTGTTTGTATGATCCTAAAGAATACGCGTACCACACTTTACAGAACACTGATTTAGGCAACCATTGGATATTTTAAACGAATATCTAATGCTTACAAATTAAAATTAATAATATATTTAAGAAAAGTATATTTTAGCGAACAGATTTTCTTACCTTTTTGGAAAGAGACATTTCAGAGAGAATATCTCTTTTTAAGTTCAGTAGAACCGATAGGTATATATTTAATTTCAATATAACACAAATAAAGAACGTCTATAGATAAATAGTTTTCATTTAACATTAAACTGTATATAAATTAAAAAACTGACGGTACTGTCAAAATGTATACAACAAATTAAAACAAGTGCAAAAAATTATTTATGTTAGTCAAACTGTAATTTAAATTTCCTTTATGCCGATAATTAAATATATAGTAGAAAGAATTTTTTTAGGCACAGATTTTCCAGTCATGAAAGTTGTTCATGATTCTCAATATCTGATTATATTAATACATTTAAAAAAATAATTACATTTCATTTTAAATGTTGATATCAGTTTAAAATAAGAGCGTGAAATAAATGCTGAAATTGAATTAAACAGATAATGACATTAAGTTTTACAACTGATATCGAAAAAGAAAAACATTGTTTGGAAAGCATTAAGATCATTAATAAGTATAAATGAATCACAATAGAATTTTTATTTCTAGGAAAGTGAAAGCACACACGCATATTTAAAAATAAGTTTTTACATAACTATATCCACAATGATAAAAAGTTAGTAATATGTATTAATTTAAAAATTATATTAAAAAATTATACTACTGTCATAAAAATTAGTTTTTAATCATATTAATTATGCATAATTGTTTTTCAAAGTCCACTTTCAGAAAGGGTTAATGGTTATTTTAGGTAAATTAATCAATTACAAATTTATAAAAAAAAATCGACTAAAAAATGAATGAGAAAATTAGGACGTCAAAATATCATAACGGAAAAAAATATTTTTACTAATATTACAGTTTCAAGTAAAAAATGCAACAAATAATTCACCTTTCATCAGTAGGGTTGGGGCACCTTTCAAAGTTAGGTCCGCTACAATATTTCGTATCTTCTTCCAAAGGTACAGAGATCTCAGAATTTGATGATTGCGATTTTGTTGAAGTAGCAGTTGTGAAAGTGGCAGCAGTTGCTATATCAGGCGTTCCGGATTCCGTAACTTGCGAATGCTGGTTAGGAGTGTTCACTGTCCCAAGAGTGTTAGCAGTTGCTACAACTTGACATTTATTAGGGTCATAAGGATCTTGCTGTCGTTTCTGGGCTGAAGAGTATAAAATTAAATTTAATTGTCCATACGTAAATAATTATATTTATTAAACTAGTTGATATTCAAAAGGTTTTAATTTCTCTCAAACAATTCCTAATATAATAATAAAGAAAGCTGGCATGAAATATTTGAATAAATTTATTATATATTGAATGAGGGAAGGGATGATTACTGAAGTATTCGTATTAGAACATTTTATTGAATAAGATGATCCTTTGAAAGAAAGCCTCCACTGTACAAGCACGATCTGTCCCATACGGAGAGAGGTGATGGAGACTAGGAACAGGTTGTAACCACGGACGATACCGACACTTTGAATTTCGAAGGCGCCTTATGTTCAGAGCACTGTAGTTTGGCGTCGTAACGAAGCGGAAATCGTGCGAACTATTGCATAGTGAGTGTGTTTTCAAGCAGACCACTTTAGATGTGCTACGAAAAAAGTGTCTGTGGGGAATTATAATGTCATTTATTTTTTCTACGCAAATTAAGATAATTCTTTGAGCAGTCATTTTGATTTTCCTAACTAGATAAGACTTTAGAATGTTTGGAATTCAGCGAATATAATTGTGCAATCTGTGTTGGTTGTTATTGAATATGTTACGATCGCAACCATTTATTATGTTGTGTTCTTCATCTGGGGTAATATCGACAGTTCTTTATGGGGAAATAGAGACATAGTGTCAATATTTCCTCCCCTATGTTCGTATACTTAGAAATTGTGTTTTTTAATCGCCTAAATATTGATTATTGTATTCTTTTAGATGTCAAGATCAGAAAACGAAATATGGAGCTGGGTAAATGTTCTGAAGAAACGCTAAAATGTATTTTGAGCTATGTGGTTTCGTGGACGCATATATAATTAAAAGTATCATATCGTATTATACGAAAAAAAATTCCAATAACAATAATTGTAAAAAGATGACATGGTGAAATTTTCGAAGAATATTTACAAGACATGTTTGTACAATGTCAGGAACAACATCGTACGAGGTCTAACTTATTCGAACTCCAAAGCTAGACTGTCCCTTCAATGGCGAAGAAACACTCCCCTCTGCACTGCATAATCCATTGATCTTCTTTGACGCTCCCTTCTATTTTCCCACTTTCATTTTCCGAGTACAACAAAATTCCTTTCTTTGGTCTATACAAAGTAACTTCACGACACATTTTAAAACTCCTTCATATGATCGTGTTATAGATAAAATTCACACACATTTGACACAACTCCTCCTCCCCAAGGAAAAAATTCTGCCAGAAATTTGTCATGTACTAGAAATACACAATAAGCTCCTTTAATCAACTTTCGAAGAGGTCATTAAACACAAAGAAATTTAGAATTGCACAGGAAATTCCTACAGAACACATGTTTTTCCCCATACTCAGTATTGAAAGAATACACTATCAATATAACTTAGCATTAATTTTTCCTAACAATATCTATGTATGATTCCAGAAGTAATTTATAATTTTGATACTTATAAGAAATAATTTTGAAAATATTCTACACACATATCATACTAAACACAGTTTTCAAATTACATCATTGTAACATTAAAAAAAAGAAAAAGAATCTATATACAACACAATGCCTTATCCAATTTTCCTATAAACATTTTATTTGAAAACTTAATTTTGGATACGTCTCCAGACAAAAACACGCATACTAAATTATTCGATTATTAAATTATTGAAGTTATACTATTATGAAATTATTAAGCGTTAAATGATAAACAAACACAACACAGATATTACAATAATGAATACTCCAAAATTTAGAATAAAACTTAATTTATAGATTTCCCCTGAAAACTAACATCTAAATTACTTATCAAAAAATTCTTTTGTATATAAATTTCACCTTATAACTTTAAAACCATTTTTTTCCTCTAAAAATCCTGTTTGATTTTAAAAAATGTTTCTCTGTAATCCGTTGTGAAAGCAGAACGTTCCCTTCCTTCTAACTCTGATTTTCCTTTTTCATTTTCTTGTCATTTAGCCCTCCAATTTACACTTATTTTTCTTGATCCAAGTGCTAAACTTTCTTTCCACAGTCACAGGCGAACTCAAATTCTCGCTAATTGTATTTCTATCTAACACAGATCCCATACTAACAACAAAATACCTGGGTATATTTGCATCATGCTTAGGATTTATTTCCCGAAATTGATCTCTCTTATATAGCCTCCCATCAATATGCGTCTGATTCACACTCTATTTCGCTCCATCAATTTCGAAACATTTCCTAAATTCTCATTTATCACTTTTTCCTGAGAATTAAACTCTATTTCACTATTCACTTTAACAGACTCTTTGTCAAAATTACACCTGTCTTTTTTACTCTCTTTGTCAACCTGTTCCTCCAACTGAACAACAGATAAATCTAGAGTTTCTTGTTTATGTAAATCTACCTGATTTTCAATCTGTTTACATTCTGATTGCTGAACGTCTAAATCCCTTCTTAATAAATCGTAAACAGCAGGCGTTATGAGAGGGGGAGAATTTAATATTTTAACAATAGCTATGACAACATTCTTTTGAGGGTACTTTTGGTTCTTCTCAATCAATGCAATTGGTACAGAAAATAAGCATGCCATTTGTTTATTTCGCAGGGTCAAAACAAGAAAAAAATTTGCCCCTTTTTTTGCTGTCTAGGGAATGTCGCATCTGTCAAAAACAGCAATTTGCGTCCCTGAATATTTAGTAGCTATGATCGTCTTACCATTTACATGTAAATCGATCATCGGTAAATTAATTTCAACCCCTTCCCAACCATTCATATCCTTTCTACTACTAGTAACAATCCAACCTATGTTCTTATCCTCATAATTAGATCATTTCATCATTTTATCCATTCCGCACAATTCGGACGAATGTGTCCGATTTCTAAATAATGATAACATTAGATTTGCCTCTGTTTTTCAAAAGCTTGAGCTTTCTTAAATTTATCATTTTTCCCGCTACCTTTTTTATTCTCAAAACCCGATTTAGTTTTGAATTCGTTCTTAATTTTATAATAGAGACAAGTCTTTGGATTTTCCTCATAAGACTTTTTCCCCCAAGATTTTTTCTTTCTGACCTATTAAATTCTCTTCTAATGCTCTCATATTTATCACATTTTTCCCGGGCTTCAAAGCCATCTTCATACCTTCCAATTCGTCCATAAATTTCTCTTTCATTTCAAAAGGGAACACGTCTTTTTAACTGCTCCGTAAGCATAAGTTCTTCTAATGAATCAAAATCCTTAACTTCAAGTTATTCTAACCAATTTCCAAGACAACCTTTTAACTCATAAATTAAATCTACCCATAATTCATCCGGTTTCTTTTGATGATTTTTAAATTTTTTCTTTAAGCCGCCTGTACTCATCCTAAATAAAATTTTCTTTATGTGCTGAAAATCATCGCACTTGTCTGCTGGTTGTTTAACTATAAATTCGGCAATATCTGAAGGCAAAGAAATTAATTAGCTAATTAAATCCTCCTGAGAAATTTTAGCTTTCTCGGCTTTCTCTCAAAAATCATAAAGACAAGAGCAATATCTATAAATTTAGAATCAAAACGTGGAACTAAATCTTTTCAGTTTAATTTAGGATTTCTTTTTAAATCTACATTTGATTCATTCGATGAAACGCGAACAGTATCCGTGGTGTTTTGAATACGCAATTTTTCTAATACAAAACTGTTGTTGTTTTTCAATTTCCTTTAATGCAAGTTGTTGCTGTTTCTAAAATTTATCTAGTTCAAGTTGTTTCTCAAGTTTATCTAATTCAAATGTGCTAAGCTTTTCTTATTCTTCTTGCGCTACCCGATTTAATTCAATTTGCTTTTCCTGTTCTTTCCGTTCCGTCTCCTCTTAAAAAACACTACACGTGAATTCTAGCGAAACTTTCATCATAATCCACTGAATCAACAATAGCCTGAATTATAGCTTTATTTTTACACGTTTTCTACACACTGGTCTCAAATTCTTCTGCTAATAACAACAATATGATTTTATTATATTTTTCTAAATATTCTGCCATATTTTCCCCCAAAATATAATAAATTTAAAAATATCAGATATATTCAATTTACAATAATACAATAAATATTACAATAAATACAGAAATATATTTTTATTACTAAACGTATAATCATATATTAAAAAACGACACAATTTTAATATACCAAATTATCATGCAATAGTTACGTCTGTCAAACTGAGTATATCCCCAAAATAAATTTTATACCCAAAAGTACAGTATAACATAAATTTATTTTTAAATTACTGTAATAAATAAAAATGTTTACGAATCAAACTAATTCCAAAAGTTTTATACACAATTAGGATTAAAATAACCCGATTAATAATCTCAATTAATCAATAACAATTTACTATACCCCAAGTAAATATTAACATATACATAAGTATATAATTTTCCTAACCCAATATTCTACCTAACAGATTCCAGAAAACAACTAAATATAAAAATTCTATCTAAAAATGTATATACCAAATTAATACCTTCCCTAGAATTTTTTTTATTTCTCATAGAGTTTTGTTCCAAAAATAAAAATATACACAACATTTAATTCAAAACAGACCTCTATAGAAGTTTTCCTAAAAGGGCTTACCTCCACATGTAGTTATTTCCTCCACACTGTAGCCAGGCTTCTTTTCACATTTAAATATTATACACACGCGTTTGAAGAAACTTAATCACTTAATTAACCGATGAGGCACTAATTTACATTAGCTCCGTATATAGATAACAGAGCTAATATGCCGCATATCTTCAATCCACCGGATATTTCTTGAAGAACGCACTTGTAGCACTAATATCTTTATATGTCCTTATTATACACTCTTAAAACTGTACCGCTTATTTAAAAGGCACAAGCACATTGTGCCTTCTATTACTTTAATGTAAGAGGCACGTAGACAGTGTGCCTCTGATTAGGAGAAAAACGTTAGAGGCAACATGAAATGAAAGGCACCCATAACACAGCGAAATATCTCAGAGGCACACAGTTCGCCTCTGACAGATTGGTGCCTTTTAAAAAAAAACATGTCGAGTTTCAGAGGTACACTCAGAAACGGACATGCGCTATTACAGTCGTTTACCCGTCATGCATTGGGATCAGTGGAAGGGAAGCAGAGCAGAAGCAATGGCCGCCAATGTAAATAAGCCTGTGAACAACGTTGAGTCGAAGCAAATAATGAGTCTGGAATAAGTAAGTAGTATATTTAACTTTGTATTATTTTCTGTGAATGTTATAATGTAAAACAGGATTCTTTATACACTCGTGATTAGGGAGGGGCAACGATAAATACTTCGTCAAACTCTTAGTTATTCAAGTTATATCTTACTATTTTCAAAGGTTTAGGGGAATGGCGGCATTACCCTGCACCCTCTAGCGTACATGCATGTATATGTATATATTATGTATGTGTATCTCTCAGCAAATCTTTGTTTTTATGTGCATATAAATAGGACTTAATAAATAATAAAATGAATAATACATAGTAAATCATTCTTTAATCATATATAGTATTTCCAAAACCGTAGTCAGATTTTTTTTTCTGGTGTTTGTGTGTGTTAGGAGGGGGGGGGGGGAGGGCTACCTTGTAGATGTTAAGCTACAGTGCCTTTCTTTTAAATAAAGTATAATATGAATTGATTCTTCCCACTACAGCCTTGAATACTTTCTACATTTTATAAAGTTTCACAAATCGCAATGTTGATTCAAATTTTGCACTCTAAAATATTATTTGTATATTTCAAGTAAAAGTTCCTTAAAAAAATATTATTTGTTTAAAAAAAATAGAATTTAATTAAACTGTCATTGATCATTCTCCCTGTTGATAAAAATAAAAATATTTTTTTATTTTATTTTTATTGCATTAAATTTTCGTATAATAATTTATTGAAATTTTGAAAAATCACCGCTTTTTGGCTTCCATAAATGTTTGCAATTTTAAATATCTCAAGTTCTATCAAATGTAGAAAATTTTATGATCCCTCATTTTAAAGAGGAGTTTATAAATTTTAATTTAATATTAAAATTGACTATGTTTAGTTTTAAAAAGTAATTTTTTTTTTTTTAAAGAAAAAAAAAAAGAAAAAGAATTATGTTTGTTGTAATATTATAAGCTTAAAATTATGAAATTTTTTGAGTGGGATCTCAATGGTATCAGGAGTTATCAAATAGAAGCTGAAAAATTGCCATTTAAATAACAATCTAACGCGCCTGCATCATTTTTCATGTTTTTAATGTTTGTCTTATTTGTTTTTAATAAAGCTTTTATGCCTTTTTATGTATTTTGTTATGCACAAAATAAATTCAAATGTTGACAAGGTTCTTTATTGAACCACAGAACTGACTTAGGCCACATGGACACACATTTTAATATTTATTTCATATTTATTTCAATAAATTGGGGGTGAGAAAATTTTCTTTTATAGTATTCTGCCTTAGACAAAATTTAATCTATGTCTTCGGATATGCCATGCTGGGAAATCTTGCTGCAGTAGACAGAATTTAATGTAAAGATATAAATTTAATATAAAATATAATTAAATTACAGTCTGCACCTCTTATAATGGTGGCACATGCATGTGCCACCATTATAACAGGCACAGAATGTATTTTTAAATAAGGGGCACTTGAATATATAAATTCAGTGGCACACTGTGCCTCTTAATTTCAAAGGTACTTACGCTGTGCCTCTGAATCCCAAAGGCACTATGTACCTCTTAATTTCAAAGGCACAACGTGCCTCTTAATATTCAAAGGCACAAAAATTCAGAATGTACCTCTTAAATCAGAGGCACAGTTTTAAGAGTGTACGCCACATAGATTTTTTTTAGCCGATACAGTTTTTTGTCCGTCCTTTAATTACTGGAACTCCAAGAAATAACTATATCTGCGACTAAATTTCGTGACTCCTCATCGATGTTGTCTGCATTCAGCTGGCTTTTCATCTGTCTATCATGTTAAGCATAGGTTCGCAGTCTAATTCAATCTAGACCACATTATCACGTAGCTGCCACCAATTAATTATATATATATATATATATATATATATATATATATATATATATAGTATTAGCTGTGGTGTCGTGGTCGCATATATATAACTAAAAGTATCATATAATAAATGAATTTTTTTTCCCAAAAAAACAACTGTAAAAAGATGACATGGTGAAATTTTCGATGAATATTTTCAAGACATGTTTGTACAATCTCAGGAACAAAATCAGACGAGGTCCAACTCACTCGAACTCCAAAGCCAGACTATCCCTTCAATGGCGAAGAAACACTCCCTCTCCACTGCATAATCTCTTGATCTTCTTTGATTGAGGCTCACTTCTACTTTCCCACTTTCACTTTCAGTGTACAACGAAATTCCTTTCTTTGGTCTTGCTATCCATACAAAATAACTTCACATAATAACAAAATACACATTTTAAAACTCTTTCATGTGATCTTCTTGTAGATAAAATTCACACACATTTGACATGGCTATTCATGGTATGAATGCTTTTCATTTTTACTTGAAATGAAATAAGAATTCAGGATAATCCTCTTTCAGTAGGTGTCAATCAAGAAACTATTCACAACATTCTGGAATTATTTTAATCCCATAAAAAATAATACATTTTATGGCCAAACTAAGCCCTCACAGCTAATTTTAAGTGCCAGATCAAATAAAAATGTAGCTTCGGAATTCCATAATCCAAGAATTACCCAACATAATCGTTTAAAGTCACTGTTTACAGTCTAATTCTACAGCTAAACCAGATTTTGAGAGAAAATCAATCTTCATACATTATCAAGAAACTGTTTTAAAAAATTATATTATGCAATTATTTAATACACTGTCGTATTTTAATTGAATTGCGACGATGTGCGTACGAATTAGTTGAAAATTGTAAAATAAAACACAATTTTAACAAGATAAAATAATGGTTGCAAATGACTGGGCTCTGGTTTATATGTTTTTTGTGGCAAGTGGGATCATGCTGCATGCTGCATGAGAGATACAGCTGAAGATTATACTTGTGAGTTTTGCATTTTGCAGAAATATATATAAAAAAAAGAAAATATGTTATTTACAGGAATAATAAAAACAAAATCAAATTTCCTTTTTATATATTTTTTACACTCATACTTATTCATCTGATTAAATATAGTTCAATATTAGTTTATGGTTTGGTTTATTGTTTAAAATTTTAATCAAATTTTTTATGCCTTTTTTGAAAAAAAAATATTTGAAACAAATTAGGCTCATTGGTTGTTTTTAAAACTTTTGAATAAATTTAGGACTACATATTAAAATATCGTTTCGATTACATCTAAACATTGCGTAATTATACTCAGTGATTGTCATTATTTTTTGGAGATGTATGATAATATTAGAAGGAATGGAATAATAACATGTTTCGATATCACTATTTTCAAACAATAATCTTCATGGTAGGTTTTACTCATAAACTGTGTAAATTAGACCATGGAAATTAAATTTTAATTTAAGAAATAGTGATACCCAACAGAATGTCATAGCTGACATTTGTTACAGCAATCGTGAGTTTTAGGTAGTTTCTAGTACAAAAAGTAAGAAGCTACTTACTGCATCCATTTGGATTAAATCAATTTCGAAATATTGGTGTATTTTTCACCGATCATGACCACCAGACATCAAAACAACCTTCCGTTCAAATGCTGCAGTATATATACACTGTGCCCGCTAAAATCCTTTGTAAACCCAATAATTTCTGAACGGCAAGAGCTATAGTCATAAAAATGGGGTCTAGGTATAGTAAATTTGCCACGCGCTACGCAAGGAAACCGCTTACAGCACCACCTGGCGGCTAAATTTGGGGTTAGCGTTCTGATTTAAACACGGTAAGAGATACGGGAAAAAGTCAATTACTAAGTTGTTCAGCATAATCAATTTAGTAAGAGAAGACACCTTCCGTAAAGTAATGTTAAAAGTAGAAGGCGTAAAATGCATATTTATTTGGTTCGAAACGACCAAAATTGTAACGCGACATAATGCGGAAGAAAAGGGAAAAAGTTACACGCCAGAGTTTCAATTATCAGTAGATATATAGTATTCATCTTTACTTAAATAAATCTTAATATCATATACCGTGAAAAATTATTTTTTTCCATTTTGTATAAATGGTAGGGATACATGAAACAGCGAGAGTTTGCAACCCCTCCACCAAAATTGCAGGAACTTCGCAACGATATTACGTATGCTTGTGCCAGCGTGTCACCTGCCATGTTCTATAATGTGCAGCAGGAACTGCAATCCCACGTCCAGATGTGTATTCTTGCTTAAGGACACCATTTTGAGTATCACTGATTGATGAGCCTCATTTCCGATAAGTGCAGTTTTGTACAACACGATCAAACACATCAGAGCTTTGTGCTTTTCATTTTATCATTTTTGTGAGCAAGATGTTTTTTGTAATAAATCGATGACGCTGAACAACTTTGTAATTGACTTTTTTCCCCGTATCTCGTACCGTTTTTGAAATAAAAAGCTAACTCCAAATGTATCCACCAGGTGGCGATGTAAGTGGTTTCAGTAGCGTCTAGTCCCTGCACTTTGGCTACGATTTCAAAAAACGGATCACTCTGCGCGCATGCGTTCTTGTCTGATACTTTAAAATTTTGTTCTAAGCCATTTCAAAATGAGTGCGTATAGCTCTGTGGTATGTCATTTCTCTTCCGTTCTGTGGTCTTGAGTTCGAATCCCAGCGGCGGAAAGTTTTATTTTTCAGTATTTATTTGAGTTATAAAAAATAATTTGAATAAAAAAATGTAAAGTTTCCATTTTTCAACATATAAGCGATGGAAAGTTTGAAACAAAATGGAAATAAATATGAAATTCGGTTATAAATGAATTTCGTACATTCTAGAGAATGCTGTACAGCGAGTTTCATGCATCCAGTGATGTTTTTTCGGTTAATGTACGCGAAGCGTTCATACACAAGTTATTGACCTCGGCTTGAATGATTTTCGTCCATTCTAGAGATTGCTTCAAAGCGAGTTTCGTGTGTCCAGTGATGTTTTTTTTAATGTTAAAAATTGTTTTTTGGATGTTAAAAATTCGCTTTAAAACGCTATACAATCGTTAAAAATCCTTAAAAATTGAAAAATCCGGAGGAAAAAAAATGTATTTTAGTAAAAGTCTGAAACTGAATTTCTTTAAGAATGTTAACAAACTAAAAATAATGAAAATTGTGAAAGAAAATATTTAGTTATATTACGCTAAATGTTTTAAATCAAAATCCTTTTACGAATTTAAAAAAAACTGCCGCGAAATGGAGTAAAATTAATATGGTTCTCCTTGAAACTGTCTAGAGCAATGCGCATGCACGCAGCACTATCCATTTTTTGAAATCGTAGCCAAAGTGCAGGGGCTAGACGCTTGTAGTGGTTTCTTTGCGTAGCGCATGGCACGTTTACTATACCTAGACCCCACTTGCAATTAACATTTTCTGAAAATTAATTTTCAGATAATGTGATAGAAAGTTTTGCTGAAGTAAAGATCCTGATTTTCCAACAGAAAAATATGTTTGTTATAGGTAAAAAATTAAATTATTTTTACAAAATTCGTAGCTATTCCGCACTTTTAAAGACTACATGTCCGAGGACTTCTTCTTTCAAGACCGGAGACTGTGATTACCTTGAATTTAAACATATTTCCAATGCAAACTATTGGATATAAACCAATAGTGTAAAGTATTAAATTAAAAAATAATCTCCAATAACATTAAAAGCAAGAAAAAGAAGAAAAAGCCTTTTTAGTATTATGTTATAATGAGTGTAATTATACTTCGTATGTTATATGTCAATGTAATAACTGCTTGTACATATGTGTTTTCTTTTAGTACGTTTTTTTTTATTTATTTATCTATTTCCTCTTTTTAATTATGTAAAATATATACTGCAAGGAGAGACCGAAATTGGATCTTACTCTCAAAATATAAATGCTACAGAATGTGATACTTTGACATGATCAAAGTAAATTACGATCGGAACGAGATCCTCTTCCTTTCGAAAAATACATTCTCAAGAGAAAAGGAATGCAGATAAAGCCACGCCCCCCCCCCCCCTGCACGTTTTAAAAAAGGTAAAAAAGTAATGGTGACAGAGGTCAAGGGTTCACCCAATCACGAAAGACGAAAAAGAGAAAAATTTGCATAGCTACTCCCACACACACACACGAAAAAAAGGAGTTCTATCATCCTCAAGGAAATAGGTTACTCTTTCTTACTTCTGTCTCCAGAAGATGAGAGACTCTCATCCCTGATCCCCAGCCTCTGAACGATACCTGCTTTGACCGCCAGGAAAGTGCCCTGAGAGCCACAATAGCCCGCATAGTACTGGTGTCCGCTGATTGACCGCAAAAAGAGTCCCACCATTGAAGTTACATGCCTGAGGTACGGTGCGCCCCTGCAAATGTCAGAAAAGTGCCTGTTGTGCACCCCTGCAAAGACAACCTCCACTGAAAGTGCTGGAGTACGGATAGGAACTTAGTGAAATTATACGCCCCTTTGAAAAAAAAAAACACAACTTCTGATTTTCTAAGACTTAGAGAACTCTTCTACGGCTAGGATCTTAGTGAAGTATCATCAAAGAGTAACAATCCTCTTACTATCTTGTTAGTCTTTTTCCTGGCATATATTTTAGATTTCGATTATTTTTATTAACACATTTTCGAGATACGCGCGCGATAGATCTTTATCTTAAATTCAAGATTAAAATGATTAATTTATATCATTATTTTTTTTTACACATGTGCTATGACTATTTTATTGTATTATAAGAGTTAATCTGCTGGATATTTTTATCCACTCAGTCAAAAATTATTCTTTAATAATGATAAAAAAAGATAAATAATAATTAAATGAATATAATGTTGTTTTCTAAAAATATTTTGTCTTTCTTCCATTTCCTTCCCTCACAATTATTTAACATTTTTCTCTTTCAAGTATCCTTTTCTATTTTAGGATTGTTTTATACTTTAGGTCAATTATTACAGAAATGCTAAAATTAATAATTTTCTTTTACTCTCCAAATAATATAATTTAATTCACACCTTTTGAGTTCAGCTTAACGAACCTCCTTGCCTTCATTTTAAAGTGCCTCACAATGCCACTGAGAAGGTAAGACGTACGTACTACCACTGCCCCTCCCTTCTCCTTCCCCTCCTTCCCTTAAAGGTTGCGCCGATCATTTTCTGCACAGCGCAAACAAAATTTTAAATTATTAATATGGATTTAACTATAAATTAGCAATTCATTACTTAAACTAAGAAATTAACTAAGCTGTTTAAAAAACTAGTTAAGCTCGAGATATATGCCTGTCTTCCGGCTATTCCTTCTATACAAATTTGGAATTTATAAAACTTTTCTTATCCTTTAAATGCATAGTGATGCAAATTTGCATAACTTTTTATTTATCTGTTAATAAATAAATCAAGTTCTTTGGAAACGCTATATTTATATAAAAATATTAATCCTAGAAAGATCACATAAATATGTTATTAAATAAAGTTAAATACCTCTCTTAAAATTTCTGTTGCCTAATCCTTAATATATATATATAAAGAAACACAATTGTAAAAGAAAAATTCACGCATTTAAAGGTTAAATCCACGAAATTTAAATTTGTTATTGTGGTAGATAACAGTGTATTTCCACCAATGGTTGAATTTTTAAGAAGGTCCTGAGCACAAAAACCGTCAAATTTTTGAAAAATACTTGCATTACAAAACGTTCTGTTCTTTTCCGCTTAAATCAACCTTTAAATCGTGTTTCTATCTTAATTAGAACACTATGTATTAAATTTTTGCTTTAAAAATCTAGCTTTAAAGTAGTGGTTGTCATGAAAACGTTTATGCGTTTTTCTGCATAAATGAGTTTTCTCAAATATTCTCGTAATTGAATTGTTATAATTCAATTGTTAAAGATAAATGTTTCAAACTTGGAACACGTCTTTTTTCAATTATTCTACTTTTTTTTGATTCAGCAAATTTGAAAAAAACATTTGCTTTTAAAAATATGTTTTTATAAAATAAGTTTAATCTTTTCTTTTAATTTTTACTCTAAGTATTTTAATTTTTTTTAAAACAATATTTTAAAAAACTGAATCATAATTAAAACTTCAGTTTAATTAAATGAAAAAGTTTGAAATTTGTCGAATAATATTTCGAATTATAACGATTTTTAATTATCCAACTTTTTTTAATATTTAATTAAAAAAAACTTTAAGACGTTTTATGATTTAATTTTGTTTACAAATTATATGGTTAATCATCAAAAAAGAACTCAAAATTCTAATAAAAAATAATTTTTAAATGTGTCCCGGACCCCTAAACAAAAGTTTACAACGCGAGATTTTAAAGTTAGGGGGGTTTATATTTTGAAAACGTAATATTTTGTAACAAAATACTTAACGAGAAATTAATGTGAACTTCGTGCATGTAAATCTTTACAAATTAAAACAGAAATCTTTAATTTACCTTTTGTTGTGTGTCTACTATTGTACATTATTTGAATTGCTTGAATTTTGACAATTTGTTCTACATAGATGCAAGTGTTTTTTTTTGGCTGAATGTCTGTTTCGACAGTTAAACTTAGATGTTCAATATGTCATTCATTAAGAGCACAAATATTATGGCGTACGTGTCTTCAAACCTTTTGATCGAAAGTAATTTGCCAGCACAAATTAGGAAAGATACCCTTCACCTTATTTAATCAAAGCTTCTCATAAAAGAATGCTACGTTTCTATCCTAAAATAGAGGAACCTTTGCGTACGTGGGAGACATGTTGAAGACCCACTATTATAGCGGTAATCAAATTCGTAGTTTACTCGGGCACCAAGAGATGAAAATTTCTAACACTACAGTTCTAGTGTCAGGGAGATTGGTTTTATTTGCCAGAGTATAGTATGAATGGTCAACACTTGAGAATCTCTCCCTGAAATCTAGGCCTATGCGCTAACAAAAAAATAGCGGCTGTCGTATGCGGATTTTTTTCAGCGTTTGTACGGTTCCTTGAGTTTGAGTACCAATAATTTCTAAAAGTTTTCTTCGCCTTATTTTCATGCGATTAAATAAGTCAAAGAAATTTTTTTAAAAATTCTTGTGTCTAAATTATGGAGACCAAATAATCGCTTAAAAGTTCCTCCTACGACAGCCAACATTTTTGTGCCAGAGCGCAGGATATAATTAAATGTTTATTTGATTTAGTGAGGAGACATACTGTGGTTTAGTGACTGATGAGTCTGAATATTGCCCGTAAAATGAAGGCTTTAGATGGATGTCTGAAGCAAGGTTTTATTGTATATGCAAAAAAATATATAGAGAAACCAACAAATTTAACTCTTTAAATTATAGTACTTAAAATACAAATCTAAGAATGAAAAGTAAATTTTCTTCTTTAAAATAATAAATTGATTATATATTTAATTTTTTTAACTACGAATTTATTTGGACTGCTCATGAGATGCTTTAAATAGAAATTCAACTGCTATCCTTTTATAAAATTAGTTGGTACATTTCGGTTTGACGGGTGCAAATCTTGCAAACTGAATATTTTTTTTCGTTTTGCAACGGCATATGCCATCTTTTCAGAAATAATTTAAATAGGTAAAATACACAAACATTTAAAGAAAAAAACTCTTTAAAATGCAATAAAACAAAAATAAAAACATGTTTTGATAGAAAATACCATGAACCAAAAACATTTTAATTAAAAATATATTTTCTAATTTATACAAACAAAAATAAAAGTTTTTGCTTTATTACTTCAAATTAGGGGCCAAAAGCTTGAAGAAATAGCGCAACTTGTACCTCGTTGTATGCAAGTGCAAAATTTCCCTCGTAATTAAGCGTATTGGAATTCAGATTTAAAAAAAAATAATAAGATCTCATTATTAGACTTCCACATGGAGGTTAACAGGATATGGTTTAATGTTAAATTATGCCGAATGAAAAAATATTTAGTGGTTTTTTACCTACACCCGGCTAACGGAAAAGTATCAATTTTTTCGCAATCCAGAGGAATTTTTTTTTCAAACTAAAAACTAAATTAACAAAGAAGGGAGTAAATATTTTATTTAAAAGAATATCACAAAAACAATTCTTTTTAAAACATCCTATACATTTGTTTTTAGCAAGATCATTTCTATATACAGCTAATTACAATATGCAGTCTCTTGTACAAATGAAGCACAAAGTTATGAAGGACTTCTGTGTATAATTACACAATAGCTTCCTGTACATACAGGGTATATATTGTTTTGCCTTTTTCGTGATTTTTGGACAAATCAATAAAGTAATTTTTCATACAAATATAATTTTCGTTTCAACATTTAACAACATAAATTTGATGAAGCATTTATTTTTAGCTGTGAACATTAAAAAGCGGATGAGAACTATATATCTAAATGAAGCGATTTCAATATGGAAATCTAATAGAGCACTTTATAGTTTCAGAGATAAAATGAGCGAGCATTCAAAAATATGCAAAGACTCTTTTTAAAAAATACAATGAAAGAAAAATGCATAAAAAAGAGAAAAATATTTTTAATTGTATAACTGTTTGGAAACAGTTTTAGCTATAAATTAATCGACAAGTAAAATAGCTACATATTTTATAAAAATTACAGAATACCTGGGAATAAAAATATATCTTTCATACTTTCAAGTATCATACGTATGTATATTTATTTAACTTGATCTGATCGGTAAAAGGGTTTAGTAATAAATTTTACTGTACTTTTACAAATTTTATAAATACAACTTTAATTCGAACTGAGTGAAGTAAAAAAATGAAATAAAAATACTATATTTTAAAATTTTCAGTTACAGTTAAAGATTTGATATCATTCATATCCAGTAAAACCGCGTTATCTCTATTTTAAACGGAGCTATAAAAATATTTTAGATGATATCGAAAAAAATATTTTAATAAGGTTAATAACTCATTTACCATTTTAAGAAATGTGTAACATAAGGTCTAGTTGTGGACTGCGAAAATATCTACTTGCACTTTTAGAAAATATCTTATGCAAACTGGTATAGGCTCTTCTATTTTTTTTTTGGATTCAATAAGAATTTCCAAACGTAATATAGCTTTAAATGCTTCATGTATATATCATGGCCCTATATATTATATAATTTGTCGATTCAATATATTTGAAACAGTGCACATTGCCGATTATTTTTATATAAAGTTATCGGTTTTAGCTGAATTTTTTTTAACTTCGTCCTCAGATTAATAGTCTGATAACTTAGCCTAAACATTTAATTCAGCTATAATTTCTCTGCCCTCCTAGTTACCACATACAGTAGCTTTATTGAACACAGCAAAGAAATCCTGAAACTTTTGTAGAAATGGTTCATAAAATGGATCTAAAATTATTTAACTTCAACAGAATTATTAAATTTGGATGACTGAGAACTTCTTACAAGTTGTTTTTCAAGATTTAATACAACCTGATTGTATTTTTTGCACAAACACTGCAAAATATACTATTTTACCTTTTGCTACAACTCATTAAAAAATAAACTTCAATGAAATTAATCAAGGAATCTCATTACCTCAGTTAATAAAACGCAAAACTTTACAAAATTAGTTAAATCAATTGTTATAGACTTAGGCACTGAAAAATGGACTATTTCTGCACTATAGAATTTTTGTTCATCTCTGGATTATCAAGAATTCCCTTAGTTTATTTTTAATAACTTTGATAAAAGGATATATTTCAAAAGAACAGGTCAATGCATGCAAATTTGTAAAACAGACATTCATAAAAAAAGGTTACAAAAGGTATATAAGAAAATATTAGACACAAAATGATAATTTAAAAATATCATTGCATAATAATTTCATACAAAAACTTGGAAAAACAACTCAAAATTCCAAACTGAAATAACCACTTATGGTAATGTTTAAAATGAAAATAAGCAAATTTTTTAGCTTTGCTATGTATTTACATAAAATGTATTAATGCTATATACAATAATATATCATACTAATATGTATTTTCATAATAAATTGGATTAATGAAGTTAATTAAAAATGTATCAAGATTTGCTTAACATTTTTTTAAAGATGCCAACGCAGCATTGCTTATTAAAAAAAACTAAATTTTTGTTTGAAGAATAACACAGAATGCGAAAGTTTTTATTAAAATGAAATTTCTAAGATTTTTCTCACTCCCCTTATTGTTTGAATATTCATTGAAGAGTGTTTAATGTTTCTATAACCAATCATTTTGCTTGATTCATAGCAGCAGCGGCTTGTCTGGGAGTTCACAATCGCTTTACCACCAGTATTTTCATAAGGTAAATTTCTTCTCTAATCGTAGAACTTTCCAAGATTAAAAAAGGTCGAATTTAACATAAGAAAATTCTAGTAATAAAGTAATTAGAAACCCACTGACGATCCGCTACTGGTTTATAGTTAAAGATAAAGCTTTCTTTTTTTTTACCGCTAACCAGGCCCCTACCTGCCCGGCATGAAACTATTGATTTGATTACATCGCTGCTGTGCTTGCTCTCTTGTGATTTGCTACCGTTATCTTTGTTTGCCGGTTCAAGGTTTCTGTTTAACTTTGTTGAATTGACAGATTTAATAGGTCTCGTAATTTAGAACCTTGATCAGGTGACGAGACCCTCACCTGACTAGGCACCCCCAGAGGTATTATTCACAGGTAACTTGGAGGGCTTTGCACCCACGACGGATTTTACATGCACCAGGTGCCATTAGCGTACATAGATTTACATATTTACTATGTCTGTTGGCTTGTCACGATCATGGTGGGTAGTCGCTGTAGAGTTTATCCCCTCTTTTATGGGCTGATTTCACTTCTTGTTGTATTTGTCTCTGTCAAAACTTTTGGGCGTTTTTATAGGTTCACCCCTGTTGTGGGTTGTTTTTTGTCTATCATTCATTGGTTTTTTGTCTCTTTCTTGATATATTTTTACCTCTAGCTTGTGCTAGAGCTTGTTTTAACATTTTGAATCTTTGTCTTCTTTCAAGAGTTTCACTGGTTATTATGTCACTATCGTGGGTTTTGTCACGTTGTAACTTTTGTTACTGGTGGTTGACACATTGTTACTTTTGTTACTGGTCGTTGACACATTGTAACTTTTGTTACTGGTGGTTGACACATTGTAACTTTTGTTACTGGTGGTTGTCACATTGTAACTTTTGTTACTGGTGGTTGTCACATTGTAACTTTTGTTACTGGTGGTTGTCACATTGTAACTTCTGTTACTGGTGGTTGTCACATTTCTGGATGTTGCACACTCATTTTTGTTGTCTTTGTCACTTTATCTCACCCAAGCATTGGGGATTTTGATTTTTTTTTCCTTCGTGAATACGCTTTTTGCGATCAGTCCATTGAATCCTAATGGCTGTTATCACTGCTTTTGAATTTTGTGCAACTTGTTGATTTGTTGTTTGAGAATCTTGTCGCACTAATGGAGTGGGGCTTGTTCCGTGGCCGTTAGTCCGTCATGTATCTATGAGGCTGTATTCACTTGATGTGACACTGTTTTTTTCCCCATGAACTTTCTTTGGCAGATGTGCTTTGTGCATTCACCATTTAATTATTTTGTTGTGTTTTGTTCACTTTTTGTTGGCTATTTGCCTTCATCAGTTGGTGAAATTCAGTCTGTCACAGATGACTTCCACTTCTCACTAGTGCTGAAAAAAATCGATTTTTTTTGGCGTAGCAAAGAGGTTCCATTGCTACTTTTTTTATTATTATTATTTTTTTAATTAATTTTTTTTAATTTTTTTTTATTAAAGATATATTAGAAAATGTACTTACCAAAGGAATGGCTTTTGAGGGTAGGAAAGGCTTTTGAGGAATCTCGCTGCTGGGAAGGTGTATTTATTGTGATATGTGATCGATGTTTTCTACTAACCATCTCATCACTGCTCTTCCTTTTGTTTGTACTTGTTTGTTGTTCGCTAACTGGTTGTGCCATATTTTTTCGTTGTTCGGTGTGATGTGGATCAGATGTAGTGTTTGGGTTAGTGGGCAGTCTGTTAGATAGTGTTTGGGGGTTCCCAACTCCCCGCATGAGCAGTCTGGTGCGTCTTTGCGCTTAAACCTGTGTAAGTCCGGGAATGCTCCGTGACCCGTGTAAATTTGACTTAGTAGATTGCAGCTGATGATTCTGCGAGAATCTACTTTTGGGAAGTATTCATATGTCTTCCTGCCCGTTTCCCCATAATCCCACTCGAACTGCCATTGTTTGATAGTGAGTTCTTTTAGTTTTCTTTTTAACACTTTCCAACCTAGTTGTAAAGTGTTTATGACTTCGGTTTGTCTGGCCGTATGGCCGTCTGCCGTCTGGCCGTCTGCCGTCTGGCCGTGCTCTAACTCCCGTAAATATGCTCGGATTGCTCTACAATTTTTATATGTTATTGTCGTTATCTATAGCATGTTCCCTATTTCAACTGAAGTGTGTAGCACTTATAGTTTTTTTACAGGGACACTCAAAAGAGTTCCGTTACATTACGGTCTATGGGGAAAAATCATTTGCGGTTCATTTTAATGATGTTACGCAATTTCCAACACATCGTAATTGATATATATCACTAAGGTGCATTACAAGAAGCTTAATATGGAATAGGGTGTGCACTCTAAAAAAAATCCGTGAAAATACAAGACATTTTCTGTAAAATTTGACGGAGAAGTTTCATTTTTCCAAAATGTCAGTACAATTTCCGTAAATGACATTAGTTCCGTTAAAGAGACTTCACATCCGTAAATATGCAGAAAGTTTTCCGTAAATTTGATGGATTTTTTCCGTATTTCTTTCAAAACAGTACAATGTCCGTATTTCTTGCAAAACAGTGCAATTTCCGTAAATGACGTTTAAAGGTTGAGTACAGAAATCGCCTTTTTTGAAATGCGATATAAGATTGTTGTATTTATTAGAGTTCTTCTAGGATACAGGCCTGGCCCGACTCGACCCGCTGGCCCATTCTAACCGAGGCCATGTCAATTTATTGTGAAAACAATAGAAATATTTTTAAACTTATTTTATTTTTATAAATTACAATATATATATATATATTTTTTTTTTTTTTTTTTTTTAAATCTACTTTTTTCTTTCTTGATAGTTCTTCAAATTTATGATTTTTTTTTCACTATTTTTTTTTAATTTGTCTTTTTTAATGTGAGGCAATATTGTGTTACACTAGATTATTTTTTAACACAATTATTTCAAATTGGTAAAGCAATCATACAAGTTGTAAATTTCCAACTGGACGAAAAATGTCCAGGCCAGGATTCGAACCTGGGATCGCTTGGCTGAAGCCGCCACGCTCTACCACTGAGCTATCCCGGTCGAATCTGGAGGGCATAATTCATCCAGTTAACCTTATTGATCAAAGCATCTGGTCTGATATTTTAATCAGCTCAACAGAAAAGATCGCAGGTAATGGAACTCCAGTAAATGCCCTCCAGATTCGACCGGGATAACTCAATGGTAGAGCGTGGCGGCTTCAGCCAAGCGATCCCAGTTTCGAATCCTGGCCTGGACATTTTTCGTCCAGTTGGAAATTTACAACTTGTATGATTGCTTTACCAATTTGAAATAATTGTGTTAAAAAATAACCTAGTGTATTCACGTATCCAGCGTTTACTGGAGTTCTATTACCTGCGATCTTTTCTGTTGAGCTGATTAAAATATCAGACCAGATGCTTTGATCAATAAGGTTAACTGGATGAATTATGCCCTCCAGATTCGACCGGGATAGCTCAGTGGTAGAGCGTGGCGGCTTCAGCCAAGCGATCCCAGGTTCGAATCCTGGCCTGGACATTTTTGTTCCAGTTGGAAATTTACAACTTGTAATAATATGTTATTTAAAGGTTTCATAACATAATATCTCTGCAAATTATAGCTATGCAAATTGGTATTAAACTAAACTGTTTTGGCTTAAAAATGTATGAATTACGCTAAAATTTATTATTTTATAATTATAATTTTACTAAGTTTACAATTTTTTCCTTAAATTTATAAAATTAGTTAATGTTTTTTCTTTACTTTTATAAAAATCAAGTTTTTAATTTTATAACGTTTTTAATTTATTTCGTTAGTTCATATTTTTATAAATTAAACTGACATAATTTAAATTAAATCAGTTAGTCCATATTTAAACTTACCTATCCCAAAGTCATTAATTTAAAATTTCTCTCTCTCTTTTTTTTTATATATATTTTTAAAATGTAATGTTAAAATCCCCCCCCCCCCCCCACCGGAGCCACACGGAGAAAAATGTCTGAATTCAACACTAGTTAGTACTGTTGCAAAAAGAAGCAATTATTACTCTTAATACAATTTTTTTATGCATATCATACATAATAAATAAAAAAAATTCTGTTATAAGGCACCAAATAATATAATACAGCAAATTATTGAAAATTATGAAAAGAAAATATTAAAAACATTGGAAAAACCAATCTACAGATGAAACCTAGTTCTTGCATCATAAAAAGCGATTCAAATAAGTTATAGCATTTGAACGAAAACCCCGACCGGTCATAGTGCTGTGGTCTAGGGCATCAGATTAGTACACGGTACATTGTGGGTTCGGATCCGCTCGCAGCAAGGGTTGGTTAAATTCTATAACTCATTCAGAAATGAAAAAAAGATTCCGAAATGTATCTGTCCCTTATAAGGTTGTACTCGCGAAGTACCTTGTTTTTCTTTTTTGGTCCTATAAATTTTATTTTAACGACATAAACATTTCTAAAAAATACGGAAAATATCTGTTATAAAACGGAAAATTAAAAACGGATATTTCAGAATTCACGGAAAATTTCCTGGAATTTACGGAATTTTTTTTCCGTTAAAATACGGAAATAGTACTGGCGTCTGGATTGCCAGTACAACTTCCGTTTTTTTTCAGTAAATTTTTTTACAGTGCGCATAGCACTTATAGTTACTGTACAGGGACAGTCAAAAGAATTCCGTTACATTACGTCTATGGAGAAAAATCGTCTGCGGTTTATTTAAATAATGTTTCACTATTTTAAACGCATTGAATATTATATATATCCCTAAGGTGCATTACAAGAGGCTGACTACAGAATATTGTGTGTATAGCAGTCATCGTTCATTTACAGGGACACACAAAAGAATTCTCTACTGTCTGTTAACAATAATTCCTGGAAGTGCGTTTTAAGTTACTAAACGCGATTTTAAATTTAACTCACTTTTTGTTTATTACGTTGTGTGTATAAATTCTGTAAATCATATACAGGGAAGCACAAAAGTTCGCAAACACATTTCCGTTTATTGACAGAAACTTCAGAAGTAGAATTTTAAACTGTGCTACGCGTTTCATAACTGAACTAAAATTTAGCATCCTATGTAGTATATATACAAATCTATAGATCATATACAGGGCTGAATAAAAGTATTCAGATATTTTTCCGAATATTGTATATGTTGGAAATAAATGTTGGAAATTCCTGAAATTACGTTTTTAAATATGTTATGCGTTTTCCAAATTGTTTACTTCGACGTTATCTTTCAGCTTATTAAGCGGTAATGATTTGTAAAATTATTTTGGAAGCGTTGGAAAGTGTTACATAATCTATGCTTGACGCATGATTTTTCGTTCTTGTTAAGTTTGATATCGGTCTTTCTAGATGGTATAGAATTTCTTTATTTTGGTTTTCTGCAACTTTTTTGCTAATTCGTCGGCATCCTCGTTTCCTTGGACACCCACATGTGCTTTGACCCAGCTAATTTTGAATTTATTGTTCGAGTCTTTTACTGTTTTTTGTATTGTATCGATTAATTTTGCTACATTGAAGGGTTTACTGAGTGATTGGATGGCTGACATGCAGTCCGAGCAAATGCTGTATTCCTTCCCTGTGCTATTTCCCCATTCTGCTGCTTTTAGTATAGCCAGTAGTTTGGCTTGGAAAACACTGTTGTACTTCCTTAATGGAGCTGACCATGTTTTTATTTTTTGTTCATTTTTGAAAGCTACGAATGTCGAACCCGTAGCGCCTGATTCCAATTTTGAACCGTCCGTATATATTACTATGTCCTTGTAATTATGGCCTATTCTTGGTTCTATGGTGTCCGCGGGATGTGTTTCCTATACATTAATCTTTTTTATATAGTCTATATGGTGGATAGTGGTTCCGTGTATTTCTGTCGTTTCTCTTAAGCGTGATATTGTGCCCTATTCTGCCTCGTATTTAACTTGGAGGTGAATTGGAATCAGGCCAGCAAGTACCTGAAGGGTCGCTGTTGGGGCAGTTTTATATGCCCTAACTATAGCCAGCAAAAAGTGCCTTTGGCATGTTGTTAGTACTTGTTTACTTCTTTGGTTTAGCTTATGTCCCCATATTGAGGCTGCGTAAGTCAGTGTTTTCTCAGCTACTGTTCTATACCATATTTTTAAGATGCTTTTTTTATTATACTGGTACTATTTTTATTGGCCATCTGATATTATTAAATGCACCCTTTATATTCATTGCTATTAGTAATGCTTGGTTTCAATCCCCAACCCCGTTTGGCTATTTGTCCCATCATCCAAAACGCTTTCCTTACTTTGGCTGTTTGTGCTTGGCATTCCCTAATTTAGGTTTTTATGTATGATTACACCTAGATATTTAATGCTTTCTTTTCCTTCAAATTCCCTTTCTTTGAATTTAATTCCTTCAATTTTATATATGTCTGCTGTTGGTAGGTTTCTTGTGTGTGTTCTATTAAGGTACAGTAGTTCTGTTTTGTCCCAATTAAGCGTTAGGTTATTTTCCGGTACCCACTCATAAAATTTTTATTATTTTGTTTGCTAGTTTTACTAATTGTTCTTTTGTTTTTGCTTTTATTATTAAAATAAAGTCGTCTGCGAAGGCCTGTATTCTTACATTTTTACCCCAGTTTTTCTTTAGGGCTGTATCTTCTATAAGCAGCCACAGCAGTGGTCCCAGACAGCTGCCTTGTGGTCAGCAGCCAAATGTTTCTTTTGTTACTTTAATGCCGTTTTCTTCTAAGGATACGTATCTATCATCTAAAAAGCTTAGTATCCAGTTTATTAAGTAAGTGGGGCATGGTGATTGTTTTAAGTTTTCAGCTATAATAGGCCATCTGATATTATCAAATGCACCCTTTATATTCATTGCTATTAGTAATGTTTGGTATTTGTCTTCTTTGTATTTCTTTATTGTTTTTATTAGGTTATTTAGCGCGTGTTCAGTTGATAACCCTTGTTTGAACCCATATTGTTTGTCGCTCCAGTATTTGTTGATTGTTAGATGATGTGATATCCTGCCGTGTATTATTTTTTCTAATATTTTACTAAGTGTAGGTAGTAAGCATATGGGTCTGTAATTTTTTGGTTCTTTTGGATCTTTTCCCTTTTTATGAAATAGGACTACTGTGCCTATTTTAAATGATTTTGGGAAGTAGTTAAAGTTAAGGCATGTGGTATATAATGTTAGTAGTAGTTGTGGTGCTGCTGTGTGTATTCTTTTCACTAGGTTATGATCTATGTAGTCAAAGCCCGGAGCTTTGTTTTGTTTTATGTTTTTAATTATCCTGTTGAGTTCTTGTTTTGTTATACGCTGTGGTTTTGTTTCATTAAATGTCGGTGTCTCTGGTTTTAATTCGTGTTCTATTGATGGATCTGTTAGATATAGGTTGTTTAGGAAGTGGTTTAATGTATTTTTGACTGTTACTTCTTGATTGTTGGACATGATATTTTCTAATCGTGATGGGCTTGTTTTTTTGCCTGATGCCAGTTTATATTGAGGGCCATATGTATTAGTGACTTCCTCACAGTATTTTTTCCATGTGTCTCTTTTGGCTTTTTGGACTATTTTCTTTAATTTTGCGCATTCTTTTTTATATTCTATATGTTGTTTGTGTTTTAGTTCCTCATCTTGTTGTTGCTGGAATTTTCTCCTGAACGCCCTTACTCTATTTCTTGCTATTTTGACTTCTTGTGACCACCATGGTGGTGCCATTAATTCTGGAGTTTCTCTATGTTTGTAGCAGGCGAATGCTATTGCTGTTATTTCTCTCTGTAATCTTAGTATTATGTTGTCTAACCGATCTATATTTGTTGCTTTTCTTAGTTCTTTTGTATATTTGTTTCTGATTTGTTTTATTTTATTTTCGAATTTTGCATGTTTGCCATGTTGTGTTTCTAATCTATGTCTTTGATAGCACGTGTTTTTATATTTTATATTAAATTTTATGTATTTGTGATCACTGTTTGATTCGTCGTCGCTTACTTCCCAGTCTGTTATATTTTCTCCTAATTTAGCTGTTTCTATTGTTAGATCCGGCCATCCTTCTAGCTTCCTTTTACCTCTCATGGTGCTGAACGATGCTTTTGCGTGTGGTGGGTTTTGTACAAAGAGGGAATTCAGGAGGAGGAAGTCTGTAAGTTTTACCCCCCTGTCATCTATGTTCGCATAGCCCCATTGTTGAGAGTGTGCGTTAAAGTCCCCCGTCAGTAGTACTTCGCCCTTGGCTATTTTCAGAGTGTCTTCTACCTCCTGCAGCACATCTTCGAAGTCTTCTACTGAGGGGGGTGCGTATACATTGATTATTGTTATTGTTTCTTTTTTTTTTCGATTTTTATTGCTGTTGTGTATTCTTTTTCTGCTATTGTTATTGGATTGGTGCCTGTGTGAGTTACTATTGCTGATCGATTTCTTTTTGTTTTTGTTATTTTCCAATTACCATTATCGAAACCTGTTATTTTTCCTGTATTTTTATTTTGGTGAAAGTCTTGTAAGAGTCCAATATTTATTTGTTTGTCTCCCATATATCCCATAAGTGTTTGTGTTGCATGGAGACTGTTATGTAGGTTTATTTGTATTAGTTTGATGTTGTCTTGATTTTTATTGTTGGAGTTTTCTTTTGGGTTTTTATTTTCATTCAGGTTTGGATTGTCTTGGGTGCCGCTTAGGCACGCGTCTGTGTTAGCGGCGTTGTTATTGAACATAATTCAATTCGTATGTCCTTTGTTGCCTGTTGTTAAGTTCCTCCTGTGACCTCCTATGCACCCGTGTCACACCCCTAGTTGTGTTTAATGTGATTTTGTCGTTTAGGACATCATTACCTGTAGTTAGTTTTTTCTTCCTTGTTCCATTTCAATTTGTCTAATTTTGAGGAGCTTTCTGTACACCCTGCACTGCCCATCATGAGCCGTGTGGTCTATAGGGATTTGTGCCGGTAAGTGCGCCTTATTCCATTCGTTAAATGTAGTGCAGATGATATACCTCTTCCTTCCTTTTGGGCAATCTTCGTATTTGTGTCTACCTGCACAAATTGGGCAGCACTGACTCTGCTTGCACTGGTGCGCCACGTGGTCAAAACCTTGACATTTGTGATACCTTTGGATCGTCACATAGTTTTTTATCGGACATTCCTTGAGTCCCAGGCATATCGTTCTCTCCTTGAGAAGGTGATCCGCCAGGGGCTCAGGGAGCGCTACCGGTATATGTAATCGCCCTGCTGGTACCCGTAGCGATTTTAGCAGCTGTATTTTGTCCTCATTTTGTTCTATGTCGATGCCTAGTTCTCTGCATATTTTGTGCTTGATTATGGCTGGCTCCACCGATTCCGGTACATGGAAGATGATTCTCTTCTTCCTTAAATTGGCTGTTTTTACTTTCAGGCCACTGTTACTCTCCTCATTCTCTGCCAGGGCTTCCTTTTCTCTCGCAGCTTCCGTTGCGTTTTCGCAAACAATTTTTATGCCGTTGCGAATCCGTTTGACATTCCTGACTCCTTCCTTGTTTTCTACCGTATTTGTTATTTGTTGCTCTACTTCCTCTGCTGTCCGCTCTTCTGTAGCCTGAATAATTACAGTTGCCGTCGTGGCTTTAACCGCTTGTGCATAACTGTGAGCAACTGCCGTCTTTTTTGTTGCCTTTTGTGCTGGTAGCGATGTTGTCTCTTCTTCCGTTGGTTGGGTTCCCCTTTTTGCTGATACTATTTCCAAGGCTTCTGCCTTTGCCTCGGCATGTGTTGCCCTCAACTCCATCTAAGTCAGTGAGTTTACCACTACCTGCAGAGCTTGGTCCATGGCCTCACACGTCGAGGCTGGTATCTTAGTTGATTTTGATTGGATCATCTTGATTTAGCTTATTGCCATCATAGCCCTCTCTATCTCTAGGGATCTCTTTTTAGTTCCATCTGGTATGTCGCAAAGGGTTATTAATTCTCCTCTTAACCTCGTGACTTCTGTGTCTTGTAGTACCGGTGTTTCTTTATCTGGCTCTGTCATTACACTATCCACATCTGAATCTGTCTCTTCGCATGTATCTTTCTTTGTCAATTCGTAAAATCCCTGAATGTCTGTCATCTTTAGTTTTGTTGTACACACACGAAATATTCCTCTTAAGTTTTCTTATAGCCTAGAATATTTTTATTGAAAAATGGTAAGTGAACAGATTTACTGAATGTTAAGGTATATATTATTACTTTAAAAAAATCACAGTGGTTCCAAAGACACTCCGTGTCTTTCTTATAGAAAAACTGATAGTTAATTGCAAACATTTTCGTTAAATAATGCCACATAAATGGAGATATATTTATGAATATTTAATATTTTATATAATAACATATTAAACGTATTGATAACATTACGACTCTGAACAAACAAAAGCAGCTTTACTTAGTCTTACTCTACTAACCATTGAAAAAAGAACGTTCATGTTTTATAAAGCTCCTTCCCTACAAATTTTAAACTAGAAAAAATATCCGGCATAAAAAGGTACAGTAAAAGATAATTAAGTCTGAAAGTACTTTTCAATATATATATTTAATCTGTATATATATATATTTATTTAATCTGTATATATATATATTATATATAAAATGAAGTAGTTTTTTAGAAATAAAAATTATAAAAAATGTTTGATTATACTTTTAATAATGCAACCTAGCATACGTAAAAATTTAAACGAAAGGTATCAAGCAATATTATATATTTTCAGCTTCATCAAAAGTTGGCTTAGTTTGTGAAATAATTTATTTGGTACTATAATAATATACAGATTAAAATAAATAATAATGCAAAACAAAATAATTATAAGATCCAATGAATATTAGTTGAAAAACTTAATAAATTAAAACATACGTAAATTGTTTTAGTATAAATATTTTAAGAAAATCGAAACAAAATTATCAAAATGTAATGAAATTGCAACTGAATATGAATGTAAATTTAGTTCATAGGCGGAGAAATATGTGACGGCACTAATTAACAAACATTCAGACGTCAACAAATTAACATTGACTTCTTGTTCAATATCAACAGACATCGATAAATCACAATTATCATGGATAGCACCATGCAACATTTCTTCTGTTACGTCGGCATTTGTCAAGTATATTTAGAAGGAAGTGTTTTGAAATGGAATGAAAGTTTATAGCTACACTTAAAATTCTTACCGCATTCTACACACTGGAACCCTTTTTCAACTGAAAAAGTAAAATGTCATGAAATGCACGAATTGTGCCGAAAGTAGTTTAAAATAATTAAACTTGTCTAAATTAAGCATAGAAATGTTGCCTATTTGTGATTTTTGCAGAAAAATAACTTGAAGAGAAGAGTGGAGGCATTTGTTTCTCCCAGTAAGCACTGAGGAAATAAGATTTTTTGAGGTTTGAAATAAGAAAAAAAAATATAGATTAATATACAAACTTGCCAAAATCTGAAAGCAAAAAAATTAGACTATTTCAGAAATCAAGAGTTTAAAACTAACTGTTTATTTTTGAAATGTCAACAGTTTTAGCCCAATTTTAATCTTAAACAGATATAGTTGAAGATTAAAAAGTCGTAAATCACAACTCAAATAAGAAACAAATATATGTTTCATGCATGCTGAAATAAATTCAGGGATATGATATTTATTATATTTTAATAAAATTTTAAATTAACTACATAAAACATGAGAAAGATTTGTTTATCCATAAACACGCATAAAACTATAGCAAACGTCTTAAATACGTCTTAATGGAGACAAATAATTGATAATAAAAATGGTCATATAAATGTCAACAGGAATTAAAGTTTTAACGTTATCATTCAGATAATAATTTTTCATATAAAACACCATTCACATTAAATCTCAATCACAGTAACGAAAAATAATACTTCTAATGCAGTTTTATCCATCAATCACAATTTATTTGAAGGTAAAATAACAGAAAATTTAAATATATATATAAATCAAAATAAATATGTAAATAGAAGCAAAGTGTGAAAACGTGTGTAAATCTAGTGACTTTGAAAATATGATTATATTATAGTACATTCCCAATATTCAGATACAAATGGTTAACAGACATCTCTCACATATCAACATAAAATGTTTTGTTGCTAACTATAAACTTCCTGAATAAAATGTGTAGTTTAATTTATTATCAATTTACTAAGTTTTAGTATGAGAAAAACGCTGCTAAATAATTAAAATACTTACTAAATATCTTTAGTACAGTGTAACTTTCATTAAGTAAATGATACGCAATTATGTCAAAATAATAACTTAAAATAAATAAAGACATTTTAGATGTAATTTATTTTTTTTATTTTTTTAAGAAAATAGCTCCTGAATATTCTAATTTCATTTGGCAACAAAAATTTTAAAAAAAGGAAGAGTTTCAAAATTTTGCTACAATCAATTCATAATTGAAGGAAAAACGAAAATGCATCAACGAATTTTCACCATATAAATTGTCTAATTTTAACTTATATTACAAAAAATACAAAAGGTACTTTATTACGCAAGTTTCTCATTGAGTTAACCTTATTTAATGTTGCCGCAATTAGAATATACATTTCAGAACGTCCTCCTGATTATGTGAAAATTTTTATGTTTGACACATCAATGATTATGTAAGTGTTAGATAATGAGATGTCTACTAAATTAAAATTATTATTGTTACAGTAGTTCAGAATTACAGAAATATATTATCACAAAAATTCAGTGTTTTAAGGTATCGCACTCTTTCCCAAAAGATGCGAAATAAACTCCTCTTCACACAGAAATAAAATTTGTATGCAAATTTATGGAAAGTTAATTGATACAGAGTACCGTACAATATCTCTAGTATGAATTCTAAAGAATCAGGACAAATTCAATTATCCAGAAAAATGCAACTTTAAAGAAACCGAGAAACAATTCAACATGAATAAGTACAATAAACATGTAGTCGCCATTTTCTATACAATTGTCGTGGTATAAGCAGGATATCATGATTGAAACAAAAACACTTCCTGAAAAAAAAATTTAACTACCAGCAATAAGCTCCACCGCCTCTTGCATACTAGTTCTAAGCTCTAACACAAAATGGCGGAAGACCTTTGCAGATTTTTTCACCTTTTCTATGGCAGATTCAATTTAAATACCAGTATTTTCTAATGCATTCTTAGAATTTTACTGAGATTAAATAAAGTGACGAATACTTTTAAATATTACTCGTATTAAAATTCAAGGGATCCTAGAAATACTGAGAAAAATCCACAAACGACGGCCAACTTTTTTATGTCAGGGGAAAGGCCTTATCTTTAGTGACAGACGATAAACAGTCAAGTAAGCATCTAACATACTATTATCACATATATAGAAATTTCATTCATGATTAATAATATTTATTGCACACCCACAATTACAGAATTTTGTGATATTTGAAATGCTTTTGGTTATTTTTGTATATTCGAAAAATCTTTATTTTCACTTCAGTGCAGTAAATATTTCTATTACCCATTCCTATAAATTTCATGTGAGTAATAAGGCTATTTCTAGGGTGTTACATGGCCACACATACGAATCAATGAACAATCGCATGTTATTAAAGAGTGTGTGAAAGCTACAAACCAAATAAAATATTTTTCTCTCCAGTTATCTCCTCTGAATAATTAAAGAAATGGAAATATAACGCTGGACGGTTTTGATAGCTTATTACTTCAGTTTTCACTAAAGAAAAAAAACACTTTTACCTACAAAGAATTAATTATTCACATATATTTAGAAACTAATTATACAAATGAATGCAATGAAAAGTTAAATTAGATTTTATGCTTTGTCATTGTTTTCTATTTGACATTTTTGAGTAAAGGACTCCTATTCGAATTTACCAAATCTGAATAAAACAAAACCAACTGCATATATTTAGAAAAGTACGACAAGAGAAGTCTGAATGAGAACCTTAAAATTTATACAAAAATGTTAGCTTACTATTAATTATTATTACTATTAATAAACATTAGTAAACTGTATACATGTACCTGGATGCTTTGATTCAAATAACTGAAAATAAAGTGTGGAAAGTAGGTATTACCATAATAAAAATGTATATTTTTACATTTTTATTATGTAGACGTCTTTGATAACGGTGAAAAGAAAAATACATACTTGTGTGTATCCTTTGATGTCTCTTTAAATGATAAGACTGAAAAAATCTCTTTCCACAGCTGCAAACGAAACGCCTCTCATCAGTATGTTCTCGAAAATGCCTTAGCAGATTGCCTTTTCTAATGAACTCTTGAGCGCAATCAGGAATATTACAAGTGTATAGTTTCGCTTTTGATTCAGAATTTCTAAAAGAGATTGAAAATATGTTTAAAATTTAAGTGTTTTACGATAATACTGCTACATACATGGAAACATGTCATTTTAAAGCATAAATAGGTCAGTGGTTCTTAAACTTGCATGTCTGACGTGCACCCAGAATTACATGTGCATGACACGTCTCCTATTTATATTTCACTTTTGAAGCTATGAACAGAAAGAAATACTATAAAATTGATTCACATAAATATACTTTAATTTACATTTAATATAGATTTAGTTAAACAAATATTTTAATGTGATAGTTGCAATTATTAACACTTGAAAATTTGTTGAAATTCTGTTGTGAATTTGTTAGAGACAATCATATGTTATAATCAATATCTAGTCTAATTGTCTTATATTTTGGTCCGTCAATGAGATGAGAAACTTTTACCCGGCACATTTAACTGCACCGTGGTTATGTTGTTTTATTACACAAACTGATTGAGCACCTTCTTGCACCAGTTTGCGTGATCCCACATTTTAAATCCCACGCGTACCACATTTTAAAGAAGCCTGATTTAGGCAACCACTGGATATTTTAAACGAATGTCTAATGCTTACAAATAAAAATTAATACTAGTTTTAAGAAAAGTTTATTTTAGAGAACAGATTTTTTTTCCTTTTGGTAAAAGACAATTAAGATGGAGTTTCTCTTTTCAACTTCAGTATAACTGATAGCTATATATTTAATTTCCAAATAAAATAAAGAAAGTCTATAGATAAATAGTTTTAATTTAATAATAACCTTTAAATAAATTTAACACGAACGAAAAATCATGCGTCCAGCATAAATTATGAAACAATTTCTAAGATATCCAGAAAAATAACGAAAATTCACCGTTAAATAAGGTAAAAGAAGATACGCAAGTAAACACTTTTGAAAACATATACCACATTGAAAAATAGAGAGTTTTCGAAATTACCTTCCATTCCAAAAAAAAATTTGTCTAATTATTTTGTGCAGCCCTGTATATGATCTGTAGATTTGGATATATAAAACGTAGCATGATAAAATTTAGTTCAATTTGAAAATTCACATTTAGCAATTTTCGCCAATGAATATAAATGCACTCGAAATCTTTTTTACAGCCCTGTATATTATCTAAACACTTTTGTTCACCTCACATATTAAGCTAAAATTTAATTCAGGTTGAAAACGCAACTTAAAACTCACTTCCAGCAATTACCAACCATAAACGACAATGTATTTTGATCTTTGCGTAGCCCTGTATGTGAATTTATATATATTACACAAACATGTATTAGTCTACTATATATAGTTCAGCAAGAAAACCACTTTTACAATTGAAAATCACCCTTAAGCAATTCACTCCAATAGTGCGTAATACTTATGAACTTTCTTGTGTAGCCCTGTATATTATCAACCGAATCTATACACACCACGTAATATGAAAAAAATTAGTTAAACTTATAAACGCAAACCAAACATGAAAACGCACTTATCACAACATAGATTGTAATTATTGTACGTATACTGTAACAGATATATTTTGTGTGTCCCTGTAAATAAACGCTAAACGTAACGCACACCATACTTTTAAGGGAACAATTCACAGTGCACCTCAGTAATGCATATAATTTTCAATATGTTTGAAATAGTGAAACATTATTAAATTACACTGCAAACGATTTTTACCCTTCGGACAATGTGTAACAGAATTCTTTTATTTGACCCTGTAAATGAATAATAAATGTTTTGTACCCCATATTTTACAAAAAGCATATTTTAAAGCGGTTCATAAATATATATCAATTTCATCATGTTTCAAATGGCATAGCATCATCAAAATTCACTTGAAACAATTATTTCCCATTGGCTGTAATGTAACGGAATACTTTTGACTGTCCCTGTAAAAAAACTATACGTGCTAAACCCTTTCTTTGAAATAGAGAACTTGCTGTAGTAGTCGAAAATAACATACAAAAATTTATGGGGAAGCCAAGCATATTTACGCGAGTTAGAGCACGGACGGATGGCAGACAAACCAAAATCAAACATTTTTCAATTAAGTTGGAAAATGTGTTAAATTGACGCTACTGTCAAAATGTATTAAAAATAATTAAAACAAGTGAAAAATATTTATATTAGATACACTGAAACTTAAATTTACTTTATGCCGACAGTTAATTATATAGAAGAAATAGCATTTTTTACGGTATAAGATTTTCCAATCATGAAAATTGTTCATTATTCTCAATATATGTATATATTTCAAAGAATTATTATATTTCAATTCAAATGTTGATATCACAGTTTAAAACAGCAGCGTGAAATAAATGCTGAACTTGAATAAACAGATACTGACATTAAGTCTTATAACTGATTTCGGAAAACAAAAACATTGTTTGGGAAGCATTAAGATCTTTATTAAATTTTAAAAAATCGTAATAGAGTTTATTTTTTGAAAAATGAAAATACACTCACACATTTGAAAGTAAAATTTTACTTAACTACATCCACAATGTTCTACAAAATTAGGTAGATGCCTTAATTAATAAAAAAATATATATTTAAAAATTATACCACTGTCATAGAAATCTGTTTTTAAATGTCATTAATTATGTTTAATTATTTTTTAAAAACCAGTTATTTTTGGTAAATTAATAAACGACATATTTCTAAAAGAAAATCGACTAAAAATTGAATGAGATAATTGGCAACACAATTTCATAACCGTAAATAATATTTTAACTAACATTACAGTTTGGAGTATTAAATGATACAAATAATTCACCTTTCATCAGGAGGGTTGGGCAATATTTCATAGTTAGGACTGGTACTATATTCCCTATGCATTTCCAAATGAACAGAGAATTCAGAATATGAGGATTGTGATTCTGTCGATGTAGCAGTTGTTAAAGTGGGAGCAGTAGCTAGATCAGGCCTGCCGGATTCAGCAACTCGAGAATGCTGGTTAGGAGTGTTCAGTGTACCAGGATTGTTAGCAGTTGATACAACTGGCCATTTATTATGATCATAAGGATCTTGCCGTAGTTGCTGGGCTGAAGAGTATAAAATTAAATAAAATTGCACATATATAAATAAATAATTTAATTACAATAGTTGACATTAAAAAAATTTAATTTCTCTCAAACCATTCCTAATATAATAATAAAACTAGCTAGCATGAAATATTTGAACAAATTTATTTTATACTGAATGAGGGAAGGTATGGATATTAGCACATTTTATTGGATAAGATGTTCCTTTGAAAGAAAATCTCCACTGTACAAGCTTGATCTGTCCCGTAAGAACAGAGATAGGGGAGACCAGGGGAAGGTCGACACCACCGACGATACCAACACTTTGAATTATGAAGGCGCGTTGTGTTTCGAGCAATGTTGTTTGGCGTCGTCACACAGCGGAAATCGTGGAAAGTGCCAATTGAGTTTGTTGTCAAGAAGACAAGTTTTGATGTGCTATGAAAATCTTTTTCTTTGGTGAATTATGATGTAATTTATGACTTCTACACAAATTAAGATAATTCTTTTAGCAGTCATGTTGCTTTGGCTAACTAGTTATCCCTTTATAAGGCAAATTAATTATGTTGATAGAATATTAAAATGATGGAATGTCACCAGAATATAAGAACAAATTGATTTAAAATAATTTAAATACTTCAGTCACGTAAATTGTAAAAACCCAATTTCATTTATAACTTATTGTACAAATTTGGCATTTTGGGATTGAAATTATGTGGGAAAATACATCCCATTGCCCTAGAAAGGGTTAAGACTGTAGAAAGTATGGAGTTCAGCGAACATAATTGTGTAATCTTTGTCGGTTTTTACTGAATATGTTAGGTTCGCGGCCATTTTATATGTTTTTTTTCTGCATCCTGGGAAATATCTACATTTATTTATGGGAAAATACAGACATGGTATAGATAGTTTCCCCCCCATGTCCGCATACTTAGAAATTGGGTTTTTAATCGCATACATATTGATTATTTTTAGATGCTTTCTTTAAAATTACGTTTCTCTATTAGATTAGATTAATATCATTTAAAAACTTTTTAAACAAATAGTTGCTGCATATTGTAATTCCCTTTGACAACAAAAATGTTTTAAAATAAGGAAGAGATTCAAAATATTGGTACAAGCAATTCCTAATTGAAGGGAAAACAAAAATGCATCAACGAATTTTCACCATATAAATTGTCTAACTTTTACTTACATTACAAAAAATAAATTATGCGTTATTACGCAAATTTCTCATTAAGATAACATTATTTAATGTTGCGGCAATTAGAATATACATTTCAGAATGAACCCCTTATTATGTGACAATTTTGATGTTTGACACATCAATGATTCCGCAAGTGTCATATAATGAGATGTCTATTAAATTAAAATTATTACTATTATGGTAGTTGTGAATTGCAGAAATATATTATTACAATAATGCAGTGTTTTGAAGCATCGCACTCTCTCCCAAAGGATTCGAAATATACTCCGCTTAACACAAAAATCAAATTTCCATGCAAATTTATTGAAAGATAATTCATACACAATACCATACAATATCTCTAATATGAATTCCAAAGAATAGGGAAAAATTTAATTATCCAGAAAATAGAATTTTAATGAAACCGAGAAGCAAAGAAATTTGAAGAAATAAAATTAATATGCAATTATCATTTCTGTAAAATAGTCATGTTATAATTAGAATATCATGTTTCAAACACGAACACTTCCTAAAACATAAATTAATTACTAGGAAAGAGCGACCAACGCCTCGGTAATACTAGGTCTATGTGCTAACTAAAAAATGGCGGCAGACTTAAGCGGATTGTTTTTTAGCTTTTGTACGGTCCCTTGAATTTAAATACCAGTATTTCATAAAGTACTCTTAGAATTTTTCTGAGATTAGATAAAGCGATGAGTAGTTTTAGATATTACTTGTATTGAAATTCAAAGGATCTTAGAAAGACTGACAAAACTCCACCTACGACGACCACCATTTTTATATCAGGGTGTAGCCTTATCTTACAGATGCAGACGATAAATTGACGAGTAAATATCTAACATACTATTATCACATATACAGAAATTTCATTCTTAATTAATAATATTTATTGCATCCGAATTTAAAGGAAACCGATATATTAATTTGCTTCTGATTATTTTTATATATTAAAACTGTCCGTAATTCCACTTCAGAGCAGTAAAGATTTCTATTACCCATTCTTATAAATTTTTGTGAGTCATAAAGCATTTTCAAGGACTGTTACATGACTACACTTACGAATATATGGACAATCACATGTTATTACAAAGTGTGTGGTAGCAATAAAAAATAAAATATATTTTGTCTCCCTAGCTATTTCGTCTGAAGAATTAATGAAGAGAAAATACAAAGTTGGAGGTTTTTGAGAGCGTATTTTTTCAATTCCTACTATTCGTTCACACTCTCCCTATATATATTTATATATCTTGTTCAAATTTTAAATCGTTAATAAAATACTTTTTATTCATCCACTCAAGTTCAAATACATTTTTTTAAACTTGTAGTGGATGACACTTGATGTTAATACAGTTTTTTCAAATATTATTTCATTAATTAAATTAAATTAATTAATTTGAGTTTTTGCATTTTAAAAAGCTACTAAAATAATAGAAACACTTAAGACAGCAGAGTATTTAGTCATAGCGTAGTGGTCGGGACCTCCAGTTTAGTATACGAAAGATTGTGGGTTTGAGTCTCATCGTGGGAAAGTTTTGTTATTTACACAAAACTCACTCACAAATGCGATGAAAGAAATAGCAGAAATACACTATATTGCCAAACGTGACCGGTCACTTGCGATTTCAGACGTTTTGTTAACTATCTTGAAAAATACATGAGGAATTAACCTGAAACTGCAGGTGTGTAAACAGTATAGTATAGTTTATATATTTCCGTGAAGTTTTTTTTTACGAAACCCCATAGGGAACTGTCAACAAGTTGAAAAACAACGAATATCTTTTGGATAACCCTGTAAAAACTAATGTAGCAAAGGCGTTCAAACTCGAGATTATTAATAAGTGGCTTATTATAATATACTGTGTTCATTTTTATGAGGATAGCATGTATACTCGTAGAGAAATTAAGGTTTTTATAAAAACTGTCCCAAATTTCGCCTAGTTTTTTACTTATAATTTGCAGAGTTCTTAATATATAAAAATGTTATTTTCAGAAAATATGCCAAATAACATTGTACATAATACTCTGCAATTAGAATTAAAAAATAATAAAAATTGGATGGGAAATGAGCAGGTTTACTAAAAAATGTTTCACTGCGCATGCGCAAATGCAATCAAAATATAATATGCATAATGTATTAGCTAAGTATATAGAGCAACTTTTGTGAAAGTCTCAAAATCATAGCTTGAAAATTCTGAAAATTATCGTCAATAGAATAAGCTTGAAATCCGTTGTTCCCAAAATGAAAAAAAAAACGATGTTTACTTTGTGAAAAAGCTTGCCGAATGAAGCACACATTCTGATTGGATAGAATTTGGAGGTTGCCAATTTTTCTGTTAGCACGCGTCAACGAAATCGCCAAATCGTGTGTCTTGCTTCCTCTAGGATTTTGCCGCTTACATTTCGCCAGTGTCATAAAGAGTTACAATCTTTAATTTTTTTTCTGAATATTCCTTGCCCTTAAGGATTCGAAAGTTGTATTTTTATATGATACTAGCAAGCTACGCCCGCTAAGCTGGTCAATTTCTCTTAACAAACTTTTAATCAAACAAAATATTGACGTTCCATAATTCACTCTTATATTTTAACAGAATAATAAGGCTACTATAATTTGTGACTCGTGCCAATATACACGTCAGGACACGTCGCCCTTATCATTATCTTTTTACGCATGAAGGTTTCGCTATGGTACTCCATTGTGAAATTTGGAAATTTTTGAAATTCAATATTTGAAAAACGGCACAATCATAAGATTTTAAATTTATATCAAGAAAAATACAATTTTTTACATTTCAAACGACTTGTCTAACAATTGTCAAACGTCTTGTCTAACAATTGTCAAACGACTTGTCTAACAATTGTCAAACGACTTGTCTAACAATTGTCAAACGACTTGTCTAACAATTGTCAAACGACTTGTCTAACAATTTTCTGACAAATACTTTTCGAGCTATTATTTTTTTCAGTAACTTCAAATGTTTCATTTTCCGAGATTAATCTGTGGCAACAATTAGTGAAAAAACCAGTCGTCAGCAACGCATAGCTTTTTATTAAAGAGGCTGTTGGAGCAGGGATTGTCACCATCAATTTGCCCCCATCACTTTTGAAATCGGTACTGTAGTTCCAGAGATTCCATACAAATTGTAATTTAGAATGTTTTTAGAACGCTTTTCGCTCATCTCACCCTTTTAAATTTCGATATTTTTTTTTAATTTGTTCTTCGAGAGCACAATGCCAAATTTCAAATTTCTAGCTCCTTCAGTATTAAAAAAAATTGCAATTTTAGAACGTTTTTCGCTCCTGCACTCCCGTGGGATTAGTGGCACCGACATAAAATATAGCCTATGTTGGAGCAGGGATTATCACGATCAGTTTGCCACCATCACTTTTGAAATCGGTTCTGCAGTTCCAGAGATTCCATAGAAATTGTAATTTAGAATGTTTTTAGAACGCTTTTCGCTCATTTCACTTCTTTAAATTTCGATTTTTTTAAATTCGTTCTTAGAGACCATTTACATCGTATAAGTAACTACAATGCCAAATTTCAAATTTCTAGCTCCTTCAGTATAAAAAAGTCACAATTGTCGAACATTTTTCGCTCCTGCACCCCACTGGGGTTGTAGGGATTGTCACAATCAGTTTCCCACAATTACTTTTGAAAATGATTCTGTAGTTCCAGAGATTCCATAGAAATTGTAATTTAGAATGATTTTAGAGCGCTTTTCGCTCATTTCACCATTTTAAATGCCGATTTTTCATTATTATTATTATTATTAGAGAGCATTTACATCTTATAAGTAACTACAATGCCAAATTTCTAGCTCCTTCAGTATACAAATAAAAAGAAAAGTGCCCAGTTAAACTGATGGCATTGAGCTCACAGGCTATTTACGCTAATTGTATATTATACTCTTATTTCAAAGAATAATGCCCCTCGAAAAACATAGAGATCGACAATAAATGTTGGGGGGGATTAGCCCCCCGTTTCCCCCTTTATACTTAACCAATAGACCCCCAAAACTAATCAGGGAAGCACCTTATAACAACGAACCTATAAACCAAATTTTAATCAAATCGGATAATTTAGCTTGAAAAACACATTTATCTAAATTAAGGGGGGATTAGCCCCCCGTCCCCCCCCCTTTATACGTAACCAATGAACCCCCAAAACTAATCACGCAACCGTCTTATCCCAATGTACCTATAAACAAAATTTGAATCAAATCGGATAATTCTGCACGAAAAACCCATTTATATAAATTAAGGGGGGATTAGTCCCCGTTCCCCCCTTTATACTTAACCAATGAACCCCCAAAAGTAATCAGGGAAGCGCCTTATAACAATGAACCTATAAACCAAATTTTAATCAAATCGAATAGTTTGGCATGAAAAACACATTTATCTAAATTAAGGGGGGATTAGTCCCCCGTTCCCCCCCTTTATACTTAACCAATGAACCCCCAAAAGTAATCAGGGAAGCGCCTTATAACAATGAAGCTATAAACCAAATTTTAATCAAATCGAATAGTTTGGCATGAAAAACACATTTATCTAAATTAAGGGGGGGATTAGCCCCCCGTCCCCCCCCCCTTTATACGTAAACAATGAACCCCCAAAACGAATCAGGGAAGCGCCTTATCCCAATGTACCTATAAACAAAATTTGAATCATATTGGATAATTCTTCACGAAAAACCCTTTTTGTAAATTAAGGGGGATTAGTCCCCCGTTTCCTCCTTTATACTTACCCAATGAACCCCCAAAACTAATCAGGAAAGCGCCTTATCACTATAAAGCTATAATCAAAATTTAAAGATAAGACGGATATTTCTATCACGAGTTATCGCGTTAAGTACATACGTACATACATACAGAACGGGCTGGCACATTAGCTCACAGGCTATCAAAGCCTGTTAGCTAAAAAGTGCAATTTTAGAAGGTTTGTCGCTCCTGCACCCTCCTGGGGTTAGTGGCACCGACATAAAATATAGCCTATGTTGGAGCAGGGGTTGTCACCATTCATTTGCCACCATCACTTTTGAAATCGGTTCGGTAGTTCCAGAGATTACCCCCTACAAACAAACAAACAAACAATCTTTACTCCTTTATAATATTAGTATAGATGAAACAAACAAAATCAAGGATGTATTTTGCATTTTAAAATTACAATTGTGTTTAAAACACTTATTTAAAATAATTTATTAATCAAAACTATTGGAGGTATCGATTCAAAACTCACAGTATGTACGTAGTTTATTTTTCGGATTCGAATAATGCAAATTTTAAGAAAAGCGGACGGTAAATTTTTAAATCTTTAATTTTGGTAAATAACATCCGCTTTGAATCAAATGATCCAGACATTTGATGGGGTGGTATTGAATTTACTGCCGCCATCACTCTATTTAATTTCTGGAAGACGAAAGGGTTACCACAGGAACAGTTTCGTGCAGCGATTTTCAATGAAATTCGCTGCACGAAGTCAGTGTCTTATTATGTTTTGACGGGACCACGCAACGCTGGGTGAATCAGCTCGTTAAAAAACAAAAATAACTTAAAATATTTATTTTTTTTTGTATGCTTGGGGGGGGGGAGGGGAGGGATAAATTATGGGATGCTAGGGGGCACTTCAGATAATTATTTCATTTATTTTTATATGCGAGTAACAAATTTTTAAGATTATTATTTTTTAATAGAGTTTTAAATATTTGAATAACTGTATGCTGAAGGAGATGGGTAGCAAGAGATAATATCTTTATTGTCAGTAAAGGGTACTAAATAGGGCAGAAGATTTTTTTTAATCATTATTATTAATGTTCGGAAACGTCTGTATGTTTGCCTTTACACGGATATACAATGCGACCGCAGCAATCAGCACGGCGATTCTGAAGTCAAAAATTTCAGAAAAATCAGTCTTCTAGAGTTAGTTTCGAAGATGTCGGCCTTTAAGTAAGAAAGTCTCGAAAATAAACTAAAAAGGAAAAAAAATTCAAACCAAAGGAAAAATTCATTCCTGTGTACTTTCGTACCTCGGTGCGAGGCTGGAAAATTTTTCCTTCTCGCAAAAATTAAACATTTGACAGCTGTCTCCATCAAGATAGGGATTGGGCTGTTTTAAATGGGTTGCATATTACAAGATCTAACTAACCTACGTTTTCCAAATTAACACCTCTATAATCAGCTGCTCCCCACAATTATAAGTTTCGAAAATTCAAGATTGTGGTTAATTAGAGCCTGAAATAGCATTTATTTTTTTAATTAATTGATCCGCTTTTTTAATGCATCCCTTTCATAGTCGAAACTCTTGGCTCTCGCCGCTGCAGACATCGTGTAACATCGCAGAAAGATATATATATATATTTTATAGTGGAACATTTTGGGGCCCTGTAAAATTATTAAAAATATCGTATTTTTGGATCTTAAAAGTATCAATCCTTGATTAGAGTGAGGTGAGATTTCATGAATTTAAAAATTTCGATTTGATTTTAGCAGAATTCAGATATTTGTATAAAAGTAAAAAAAGACAAAGCTAAGTACTTCGCTATTTCTTTTCAAATTATCTCGTGTCGTATGGGTTCATTCGCGACGCAGTTTGGCTCATTCGAATCGATATCGATAGAACTTACCGATTTTCATTCTGAGTTTCACCACCAGTGGGCATTTTCTTATCTATGGTTCTACGGGCCTGATTACGCTCAGATAGGACTCATTCGACTTGATATCGAGAGCCTCAAAGATTTTAGCTATGTTCGTATAAAACAGAGTGCGACCCCTGGCGTGGAAGGTGGAACTAACATATTTTGCAGCTAACTCGAGTTCTATGAGTCCCATCACAACGCAGTTTGATTCATTCGACTCGACATTGATAGGATATATCAATTTTAGTTCCAAGTTTCACCACCAGGGGCGCTTTCCTATCTCGGGTTCTATGGGCAGAATTACGACGGGGTTTGGCTCATTCAACTGGATTTTGATAGCTTTGCAGATTTCAGTTATGTTCGTATAGGTTAGATTGCGCCCCCTGGTGGCGGAAGGTGGAACTAATGGATTTTTCTGTCCGTACGCAGCACGCCTGCACTACGGTGCCACAAAGAACAGAAATATGTGCATGAGGGTCGTACAGGACAGGCTGCGCACCCTGGCGGTGGAAGATGGAACTTGCGGATTTTGCGGCTAACTTAAGTTCTATGGAACCCATCACAACGCAGTTTGAATCCTTCGGCACAACAAAGACAGGATATATCGATTTTAGTTCCAAGTTTCACCACCAGGGGTCGCTTTCTATGTCGGGTCGTACGATCCCGATCACGATGAAGTATAGCTCATTCTACTTGATATCGACAGCATCAAACATTTCAGCTATTTTCGTATAGAATAGCGTGCACCCCCTGGTGGTGGTAAGTGGAATTAACGGATTTTGCAGCTAACTCATGTTCTATGGGTCCCATTACAACGCGGTTTGAATCATTCGACTGGACATTGACAGGATATATCGATTTTAGTTGCAAGTTTCACCACCAGGGGGCGTTTTCCTGTCTCGGGTTCTATGGGCATGATTACGATGGGGTTTTGGGTCATTTGACGGGATTTTAATAGCTTTACAGATTTCGGTTATGTTCATATAGGGCAGATTGCCTCCCTTGGCGGCAAAAGGTGGAACCAATGGATTTTGCTGCGCGTACGCAGCTATATGGTGCTATATATGGTGATAGCTGCTATATGGTGATGCAGGCAGCGGAAATACATACATGATGTTCGTATAGGACAGATTGTGCCCCTGGTGGTGCAAGGCGGAACTAATGGATTTTGCATATGGATTTTGGATAAAATGACGCAAAATAATCATTTACAAAAATTTTACTTAGGATTTTAGATAACGTGGCACAAAAGAGAAAACAATTTATTAATGCATAATATAGACTCAGTGAAAGTAATATATTACTTACACTAATGACTGACGTCGTCACGCTAGGTGAAAGAAAAGGCACTGCGAAATGCGAGCCGCGTATGTTCCTTTCTGCCATTCCGAACAAGATGCCACTTTCAGGGAAAGAACGTGGGGAAATCGTAAAGATTTATTACCTGAATGGACAAAATGCCGCAGAGACATTGCGTGTTTACCGCAGAAACCATGGATTACAACGAGGCCCGTGCACTGTCAAAGCTGTACGGGACTTGAATCATAAATTTGAAGAAACTGGTTGCACAAGCGATCGACCTCGGTCTGGACGACCTACCGTTCCTGTGGAAGCTGTTGCAGAAGTCCATCAGACCATAAACACAGTTCGTCCCGAAACTGCACGCGGTGTTTCACGTGTTCTGGATCTGCCGAATTCAACTGTAAGCAAGATTCTGCGCTCTGTTCTAAACATGTTTCCGTATCGATTCCAGCGTGTCCAGATATTGGAAGCGGGAGACTATCAATTACGGCTGGATTTTGCAAATCAATTCCTTATCCGATACGATGAAGATAGCAGCTGGCCTTTACGCATTTTGTGGGCAGATGAGGCGCATTTCTCGTTAACTGGTAACGTGAATTCGAAAACTTGTGTGCACTGGGCAGAGAATAATCCACATGATGTGCATGCACGTCCATTACACGACGAAAAATTGACTGTGTGGTGTGGTATAACGAGTACGTTCATCCTCGGCCATTACTTTTTTGAAGAGGTTACTGCTGGTGATCTGCAAACATGTACAGTAACGAGTGCTCGCTATCTGAACATGTTAACTCATTACGCGATTCCCGCATTGCAACGCAAAATGCTCTATCTGAAGTTGTGTGGATGCAAGATGGCGCTCCTCCACACGTCAGGTCTTCAATCAAATGTGTCTTAACTCAACAGTTTGGTGACAGAGTTATCTCCCGTCATTTCCCGTTTTCGTGGACACCAAGGTCTCCTGATCTGACACCAATGGATTTCTGGCTGTGGGGATATCTGAAATGCAATGTGTATCAGTTTCGTCCTCAAACTGCATCTGATTTGAAAGATGCCATCAGAACTGCGATTCAAGAGATTCCTATTGCCATGATACGTGCTGTAGTGCTATCCACCATCAGCCGCATGCAAAGTGTCATCGTGTGTGAAGGAGGCCATGTGGAAAATTTGTGAAACACAATAAAATGCTTTATTGTATGTTGCTTCTCTGTCCTTATTGGTTGTCCTCACTTTTAGCCTATCTACCGCCGGTGGTTTTCATGCTACAGTTGCCGTTCCAACACTATTTAGGGTTTTTCACAATGGAGATCATATTCCAATACAAAAAACTGGGTGTTGCCATTTGATTTTTTCGAAATTTTCTCACTGTAACCGTAACTGTTTGAGTGCCACTGTTGTTTTCTATATCTTTCTTGAGCGCATACCTCAAAATACTTTTTGCCAAAATTTCATTCAGTTTTTGTGAATGGTATGATAGTTAGGGGCCCAAATGTTGGGATAGTTTTTTTATAATCACCCTGTATGTGCATTTGTAACACCCTATCTTTTCGGGATATGTATTTATTAAACAATTTTTTTTTTTTTATCTAATATCATAATTATCTATTTCATTTAACTCAATGCATCATAACACTAGTGATTCATTTTTGTTGTGCAAATTATTCTTAAAAATTATTTTATGTTCCTTAACACATCACATAAATTTTAAGATATTTACTTAAATTTTTCTCTTCTACTTGTTAAATGTTAAATTCACGAATATATATATTTTTTTTGCATTTGTAAAATATTGTTTAATTTCTATATATTTTTTTTATCTACATATTTTTACTTAAATAAAGTAATGGTGAATTTTTTTAACTGTCATGTTACTTGGTGTAAAAAATAAAATGTGAAAAGGGTTTATGACTTTGGTTTGTCTGGGCGTCTGCGGACTGTCGGTGCTGTAACTCGTATAAATATACTCCGATTGCCCTGATATTTTTTTATGTTATTCTCGTCTACTACAGCATGTTCCCAATTTCCAATTAAGGGTGTAACACTTATAGTTTTGTTTACAGGGACAGTCAAAATTATTCCGTAACATTACAATAAATGACGAATAACCGTTTCAAGTGCATTTTGATGATGCTACGCCGTGTGAAAGATGATGAAATTGATGAATATTTATGAAGCGCATGAAAACATGCTTTTTGTAGAATATGGGGGTGCAAAGCATTTTTTATTCAATTACAGGGTCAAAAAAAGAATTCTGTTACACATTTTTCGATGGGGAAAAATCGTTTGCAGTATAATTTAATGATGCTTCACTATTTTAAACATAATGAAAATTATATGCATTACTCAGGTGCACTATAAATTGCTCGATTAATAGTATGGTGTGCATTGCATTTATCGTTCATTTACAGGGTCAAATAAAAGAATTCTGTTACACATTGCTCTACGGGTTGGGTTGATTTATGTCGGCCGATTATCTACACGTGGGATATAGGCGCTAGGGGGAAGTGCCCTCCATGGGAGTCTTTCTAAGGGATCCTAACCCATATTTACGGCAAGGTTCGAAGAAAACCACGGAAAACGCCTAACGGTTAGGTCGACGAGCGCGACAGGGGTTTAAACCCACCAACTTTGAGAGCAGAATCTCTCAGCCACTGGTGAGGCCATTGTTCTACGGGGGAAAATCATTTTCAGTGTAATTTAGTGATGTTTCACTATTTCAAAGATAATGAAAATGATATGCATTACTGAGGTGCACTATAAATTTCTCGCTTAAAAGTATGGTGTAGAAAGCGTTTATCTTTCATTTGCAAGTCCTTTTTCAATTTCGGTTTGCAGTTTAACGAATTTTTTTTCATATTACGTTGTGTGTATACATACACAAGTGGCTTCATAAGTATTACGCACTATGGGAGTGAATTGATTAAGGGTAGTTTTTAATTGTATTACGCACTTTCTTGCTCAACTATATTTAGTCGACTAATACAAGTTTGTGGAATATAAAAAAATTCATATGCAGGGATACACAAAGAACAAAATACATTGTCGTTTACGGTTGGTAATTGCTGGAAGTGAGTTTCAAGTTGCCTTATGCATTTTTTACCCGACTTAAATTTTAGCTTAATATGTGATGTATACAAAAGTGTTTAGATAATATACAAGGCTGTACAAAGATTTCGAGTGCATTTCATTAGATTGGCGAAAATTGCTAACTGTGAATTTTCTAACTGACTAAATTTTATCATGCTATGCATTATATATAAATATCATCCAGGGCTGCACAAAATAATTCGACTACCTTTTTTACAATGAAAGGTAACTGTACTTTTCAATGTGGTATGTGTTTGCTAAACTGTTTACTTACATCTTTTTACGTTATTTAACAGAGAATTTTCGCTACAATTTTCAGGATGAGTTGGAAAGTGTTTCATAATCTATGCTGGACACTTGATTTTTCATAAAGATACAACTAAATGTACATATATTGCTTGAAAGTGCGTAAAAACATACATAAAATATTTAAAAGCACATCAAAGTCCTTTTAAAAATACAAAACGTTTCAACTACTCGGTCATCATCAGGGAAAAACTAATTGTTGAGTTGAGTTGTTGTCTCTTCGAGTTCTTGCTTGCTCTTGAAGTAAAATAGTTTATTCCGGGCAAGCAAAAAAACGCGAAGAGACAACAACTCAACTGAACAATTAGTTTTTCACTGATAATGACCGAATAGTTCGGTTGAAAACGTTTTGAATTTTTAAAAGGACTTTGATGTGCTTTTAAATGTTTTATGTATGTTTTTACACACCTTCAAGCAATATATTTACATTTAGTCGTATCTTTATGAATTTTAGTTATTAAACAAGGTGAATTTGCACTGAAATTAACTTTTTATTGAACTTGATTTTTCGTTCTTGTTTATATGTAAATTATACTTATTAATCAAAATTTTTTCTAAATAGATTATTTATCAGAGAGTAATCAGATATACTGTGTCAAACTAAATATAGCTGACAAGTAAGAAGTATATGTGCATTTGTAGCACCCTACTAGATGAAATCCGTCAAAACTTGACGGGAAACAACTTGATAGTACCATAAATATAAAATTCATTGCTGTTTTAAAAAGTTTCAAATTTTTGATGAATAATTGAAATAAAATAAGAAAAATCATTTTGTCCATAGTAGGGATCGAACCCACACGATAATCGGAACAGAGAAGAAACGCGCTTTATACCACTCGGCCACAGTTTTCGCATTTGAGTATGCTCTAAAACTGGTTAAGTTCTAGATTTAAGTTTACGCATGCGTAAATGGGGCAAATTTGTGTGAAAAATGAATTTGACTGAAATCCCTTTTCATTTTAACATATACGATGTTTAGGATGTTATTACTGCCGATACCGTTAATGGCGCCATCTGTTTCAAAATAAGAAAATCAAACACATGAACACAGAGCTCGATTTTGCAATAATTAGACAACAAATGCCAAACTGTACGGAAATATAGAATATCCAGATTACTTTGCAAATTTTCAAAGCAAAAGTCTTATTCTCATATATCCTTTGGAAAAATTAAAGGAATTTTTAAATACTTCGTTCCACATATTTTAGAGAGCTATTTTAAAACAATGGAGTTTTTAATTGAATATTAATCAATTACAGTTGTAGAGCTAAAAAGAGAATATGTTAAGGAAATGAAAATGCCATTACTTAAAAGAATAATTTGAATCATATTAAACTCTTTATAAGTATATCCAGCTTATTTTTTTTTATAATACATATGTGGATATTTTTGCTTCTTTCTTTTAGGTAGCTTTCAATACAAAGAAGTATAAAGCTACCTATTGCAGACGTTCGGAGGAAAGCAGTTCCGGAAAATTTCGATGTATTTTCACCGATCATGGCCCCCAGACCCCAAAACCACCCTCCGTCCAAATGTTGATTTATATATATAGATATATCCATATATATATATATATATATAGATATATCCATACATATATATATATATATATATATATCCATACATATATATATATATATATATATATATATATATATATAGATATATCCATATATATATATATATATATATATATATATATATATATATATATATATATATAGATAGATAGATAGATAGATAGATATATCCATATATATATATAACCTATGTCATACGATAACGCTTGAATTTATAAATCGATTTTGATGAAACTAATTGTGTGTATTAAGCTCACCAATGTCTCGACCGAGTTCGTTGGCCAGCTTGGTCCGCCATTTTGTTTCAAGATGGCGGCCATTTAAAAATTTAAAACTAAAATAAATATACAAAAAATTTAAAAATTCAAATTTATTTTTTAATTACGTATTAGGCCTTGATACAAGGATTCCAGAGCATTTTTTGATTTACCTCTATCTTAAAAAATGGCTGAGATAGAGCAGTTTGAAATTCTAAGGTGGCTGACATTTTGAAACAAAACAGCACATTAACGCGATTACTCGCAAATTATTTTCTTTCATTGTTGCAATAATTTTCCCAATCATACGCATGAAACTATATATTCATATCCGTTAGCGCCAAGATTGGCGACATTGGCGACAAAATTAGCAAAATTGGCGACACTTGGCGAAATATCTACAAATTTGGCGACCAAAATAAGTCTTCATAAATGAAGCCAATTTGGCTATTGCTCAATAATTTGGCGAATTTCTTATTCAAATTCAGTATTAACGATTCTTTTGTAAACAATACTTTGCATTTTAGCTTGCTGTTACGAGTAACATTAGCTAAAATTTTAAAACGAAGATATAGGAAAGCTACCTTTTCCTCCCGGTACAGGCCGGAAGGACTTTTTTCTCTTCTTTTCTTTTCATTTTTTAAGGAGAATAATCATATACTTTTCTTATTTTATTTACCACAGTCCCAATATTTTGGAAAAATTGCAATATTTAGTATTTCTGATTTTTTTTTAACTACACGGCCTTTTAAAAACTTTTATTAAATTATTTTTTATCAGTTCTGATTCTAAAACCATGAATTTAAAATTTGCTGTTTGCAGCTAACGATTAATAATAGGAATTATATTTTTTTATTTAGTAATTAAAGCAAAATATCCTTGGGTATTAAATTTTACTTAATTATAAACATTCTAATAAAAAAGTCCTTCCGGCCTGTACCGGGAGGAAAAGGTCGCTTTCCTATATCTTCGTTTTAAAATTTTAGCTAATGTTACACGAAAACAGCAAGTTAAAATGCAAAGAAACGTTTACAAAAGATTCGTTAATACTGAATTTGAATAAGAAATTCGCCAAATTATTGAGCAATAGCCAAATTGGCTTCATTTATGAAGACTAATTTTCGTCGCCAAATTTGGAGATATTTCGCCAAATGTCGCCAATTTTGTCGCCAATGTCGCCAATTTTGGTGCTAACGGATATGAATATATAGTTTTATGCGTATGATTGGGAACATTATTACAACAATGAAAGAAAATAATTTGCGAGTAATCGCGTTAATGTGCTGTTTTGTTTCAAATTGTCAGCCACCCTAGAATTTCAAACTACTCTATCTCAGCCTTTTTTTAAGATAGAGGTAAACCAAAAAATGCTCTGGAATCCTTGTATCAAGGCCTATAAAGTAATTGAAAAATAAATTTGAATTTTTATTTTTTTTTTTGTATATTTATTTTAGTTTTAAATTTTTAAATGGCCGCCATCTTGAAACAAAATGGCGGACTAATGGATGTATATATATATATATATATATATATATAACTTATTGCAAAAATTAACCATTGAAACAGAAATAACTGACCAAATGCAATGAAATTATTACCCCAAATAGCTATATGAAATTACACATTATAAAACATAGTCCTAACAAATGAAGTATTTATTCAAAAAGTGAAACATAAGTAAAAAGAAAAAAAAAAAAAAACCCAAATGCAAGCTTATAATGTAATTTACTTTTTCAAGGGCTGGGAAACCACATTATAAGCAAAGAATGATTGTTTTCTGTAACTGTCACAAGCTTAAAGCCAAAATTTTGTGACAATTACAAGCCCTAACAATCATTGGAAAGAAATTGAAAAAAAAAAAAGGATACGTTTGAAAATAGAACACTACAAATCAAACGGAAGAAAATAAATCCATTTATAAACAAATAAATACAAAGGAAGACAAAGAAAATCTATACATTACAACATCAATTTGTCCAGAATCCGAAGCCAAAAATGTTTTGTGCTAAGCACATGGTAAAGTGAATAAGTGAATTCAAACGTACAAGTTAAAATTACAGTTAATTTTCTAAAAGTAGCAGTTATTAATTTAACCGTTGTGATTTTAACTATTTCTAATTTAAAATATAAAAATACAAATAAATAATATAAAAACTATAAATTCATTTACTAAAAATATTTTTTAACTTAAATAATTTTAATATATATATTATATTATTGGAATATTTAAAATTTCACTTGTATTCCAAGTTTTCAGTTAAAAGAGAAAAAAAAATTGTGAAAATTTATATGGTGCTGCCATCTGGTTTTATAATAAACAATAACTAAAAAATAATACTAAAGAATAATAGTAATAGTTTTTTTTTAAATCATTATATATATATATCAACATTTGAACGGAGGGTGGTTTTGGGGTCTGGGGATCATGATCGGTGATAATATATCAAAATTTTCCGGAACTGCTTTCCTCCGAACGACTGCAATAGGTAGCTTTATACTTTTTTGTATTGAAAGCTACCTAAAAATACAAATTATCTAACTTTTCCCCCTTGAATTAAATATGCATTATTAAAATGAATTATTGCCAATAAAGTTAGAAAAATCATTCTGTCTATAGCTGAGATCGATCCCACACGATTATCGGAACAGAGAAGAAACGCGCCTTATACCACTCGACCACCATTTTCGCATTTGACTGTTCTCTAAAACTGGTTCGTTTCTAGATTTAAGTTTACGCATGCGTATTGGGCAGGATTTTATGCGGATTTGACAAAAAAAAAAAAAAAAGCCTTTCCTTTTAAATATATAGATATATAAGATGTTTAGGATGTTATTACTGCCGATAGCGTTCATGATGTATCTGTTTTAATATAAGAGAATCAAACACATGCGGCAAAACCCTGTTCTGCAATAATTAGATATAGAACATTTGCCAAACTGTAAGAAAATTAGAATATCCAGCTTACATTGCGAATTTTAAAGGAAATGTTTTATTCTCATATATCCTTTGGAAAAATTAAAGGTATTTGTAGATACTTCGTTCCACATATTTTAGAGAGCTATTTCAGAACAATGGAGTTTTTAATTGCATATTAAACAATTACATTTGTTGAGCTAAAGAGAGAATATGCTAAGGAAATGAAAAAGCAACTTAAAAGAGCAATTTGAAACATATTAAACTCTTTATAAGTATATCCAGCTTGATTTTTTTTATAATTCATAAATGAATATTTTTTGCTTCTTTTTTCTCTTGCTTCTTTTTTCTCTTGCTTCTTTTCATTTTTTTAAGGAGAATAATCATATACTTTTCTTATTTTATTTACCACAGTCCCAATGTTTTGGAAAAATTACAATATTTAGTATTTCTGATTTTTTTTAATTACACGACCTTTATAAACTTTTATTAAATTATTTTATGTCACTTCTGATTCTAAAACACCGAATTTAAAATTTGCTGTGTGTAACTAACGATAAATAATACAAATTATATTTTTTTATTTAGTAATTAATAAAAAATATTCTTGCGTGTTAAATTTTACTTAATTATAAAACATTCTAATACAAAAATATACAAATTATATAACTTTTCCCCCTGATCTTAAAATGGCATTAATAAAATTAATTATTTCCAATAAAGTAAGACAAATCATTCTGTCCATAGAGGGGATCAAACTCACACAATTATCGGAACAGAGAAGAAATGCGCCTTATACCACTGGACCATCGTTTTCGCATTTGAGTGTGCTCTAAAACTGGTTAGGTTCTAGATTTAATTTTACGCATGCGTATTCGGCACGATTTTATGTGGATTTGACAAAAAAGCCTTCCCTTTTAAATATATTGTTCTTTTCGGGATATGTATTTATTGAAAAGTTTTTTTTTTTTTTTTTGTAATTTTATCTAATTCCATAATTATCCATTGCATCTAAATCAATGCATCGCATCACCAGTGATTCATTTTAGTTGTTCTTAAAAATTATTTTATGTTCCTTAACACATTACGTAAATTTTAATATATTTATTTAAATTTTGCTCTTCTACTTGTTAAATGTTAAATTCACGAATACATTTTTTTTTTTTTGCATTTAATATCAACTCACAACCTTGTAAAATGTTGATTACTTTCTATTTGTTTTGATCTACATATTTTTACATAAATAAAGTAATGGGGAGTTTTATTTATTTACTGTCACGTTACCTGGTGTAAAATATTAAAATACTGAATTTTTAAATTTAAATTACACTTGTTAATCCAAATGTTTTCTAAATAGATTATTTATCAGACAGTAATCAGGTATGCTGTGTGTCAATACTGAATATTGCTGACAAGTAAGAAGTACATGTGAATTTGTAAACATTTGTAAATTCATTTGTAATTTTGTTCCTTGGTAAAAGAAGACAAAATGCCTGAATAGCTTTTTGTTTTTTTAATACTATCTAAAAGTGGTTCTCGCAAATAACTATTAAAGATCAAATTTTGTGTCTAGTGTAACATAATCTTATCCTATTGGGAAAGTTTCAGCCAGATTCAACTAGTAGAAGCCAAGATATCAAATCAGTATGCATAGTTTTAAATTTGCCCTATAATTTCAAAAATTATAATGTAGAAAAACATTTTATATGTGCAGTGTTATCGTCGAAAAAATATTGGTTTACGAAAAGTTTGGTATTTTGGGGGGGCGGCGAAATTGAATTCTGTCCTGAGCCCCAAACGAGCTTAATCGGGCTCTGCCCATAACATCTTCATCCGTAAAATAAGTTTCCATCATATTCCACGCATTTCTTCATTTCTTTCTCCATTCTAAATCATAATTTCCTTTTCATTTCGTTGACAATAAGTAACGTAAATTGAATGTAACAGAAACTGAAATTGGTGTTTTTACTTATAGTCCAGTCAAATTAGGTTTTTTTTCTAGACATAATAATGTTCATGTATTTGATGAGGATGTTGATAATGCTTGTAAAAATAATTAAACTTTCAATTACCATAATAGTCCAGTCAAATTAGGCAGCTTTTGGGTCATTTTGGGACATAATTACGAAAGTTTTGAAACTTGGTTATATTGTTTGGGAGAGTCCACTAATGAACATACTAAAATCCCTGATGGATGGGGTATGAGCGCGATGGGGGGGGGGGAGGTAAAAGAAGGTACCATTTTTCGTTGTTTTGTTAATACAATCTATAAGTCCTATGGAAAAATTGCTAATGCAAAAGATAAAGAAAATTAAATTCTCTACAAAATAGGTTTATACATTTTTCTCTAGAGTCCACAGTTAACGAGATAATCGCTTTTAAAAATCAAGTAATTTGCCAAAAGTCACACCAGCGCCAGAGAGCGAGTCAACGCCCCTTACATTGCATTTACTTAACCTGAACTTAAACGAACGTTAATAAATGCTATGTTCAGGAGAATGAAATCCTGAAGTATAACTTCAACAAATCACATTTTTTGTTAACTAAAACCATACAAAAATGAAAAATGCTTAAAATACATCCAGTCAAATTAGGCAGATTTTGGGAAATTTTGGGACATAATTCTGAAAGTTTTGAAACTTTGCAATATTGTTTGGGAGAGTCTATTAATGAGCATACTAAAAGTCCTGATGGATAGGAGGCGATCAGGAGGGAGGAAGTAAAAGAAAGTACCTTTTTTTGTTTTTTGTTAATATCTCGTAATCTATAAGCCCTACGGAAATCATTGATCTTACCAAAAAAAGGACAAATAAATTCTCTACAAAAAATGCCCTGTTCCTTTTTTCACTGATAGTTAAGTCCTTAGTTTACGAGATAATTGTGTGGGTATATAGTGTTGCCAATATTTGAGTATTTATAAAACTAGTTCTTGTACGAACGCTCCTCATTTGCCACGTTTGACGTACAATTTCAGACTTGTTTATCTCCGGCTGCTTTCGGTTGGTTGGTTTTATAAAGTTTTCACAGAAGTAATTAAATAAACCCTGGTACAATGCAATTGGATCGTTTGATATTTCAAAAATTACTGTTTTTTAAACAAAATATGAATATTTTGGCATGAAATTATACACATGGTTCCAAAACATTATGTTGGACTGTGTATTTATTACTCACAAAAAGGTCAAATAAATTAGATAAGAAATTTATTTTTTAAAACGTTAAATAAAAAATTAGAACAGTGATTACTCTTACATTTATCACTCGAAATTGGCAACAAACATTCCTCTGTTAAGAGCCTACATCAGTCACGCGAAAAAACGCTTAAGCTAATGTTAATTGTATGGGAAGGTTCTAGCGCGATTTCTCCCTCGCATTTTAATATTTTTAAATTCTTTTTTTTTGCATAGGATAACATAGGATAATCTCCAACGTTTTTAGTTGTTACTTTTTCGATTTTGGTTCCAGTTATTTTATATAAAAGTTCTTTCACTTTCAGAACTGGTTCCAACCGGTTCCAAAATTGCAAATCCCCGCTTATAAAAAATCTGCAATAAAAATCGATAAAGTAAAAACTAACCACGTTGGAAAATGACGTCAGCTATCCTATGCAAAAAAAATCATTTAAAAATATTAAAATGCGAGCGAGAAATCGCTCTAGAACCTTCCCATAGACTTAACATTAGCTTGAGCGTTTCTTCCCGTGACTAGTAAAGGCTCTTAAGTGATGCTTTATGTATTTGTCTGTGGAATCCTCTAAACTAAATGACAAACGAGTCTCATGTCAGCAAAATCCTAATGACGCCAACACTCTGATTGTTCAGACTGCTACAGATGCACTGAGTGAGAGTGACAACGTTACTGTTGTTGGACAGGATGTGTATACAGGAGCCCTACTACGATGGTATCGGAAACCAATCATTCTCTGAAGCTTTCCGATGGAACGACCAGTTCCGAAAAGCCCGGCGAAAACGCTACCATGATGTCATCGGAAGCGATGTCATTCGGAAAAAGACATCGGATTCTACCTTGAAATTCCCGACCCCATAAAATGCAGTGGAAAATACACACATTGTCGGAAGCGAGTCTTTGAAAGAGATTTTAAAGCAGTTGATATTGATTCGCGGTTTATTAAAAATGCCATCGACACACGTTTAATTAAGATATTTTGATAATCTTTTTTTTAAACAAGAGTGAAATGTTCAGATTTCCAGCTGTCAAAAGCTCAAAATGATATGATCGGTAGTTTTATAGAAAATGAAAAACAAAAATGAAACTTCCTTTTTGACCCAAAAAAGGTTGACCGAAAAAAGGGTTTTCTTTAAAAATTAACAAAAAATTAACACCTTACCCTAGAAATATTTAATAGCTATCATAAGAAAGGCCTTATTCTAAACTTTTAAATGATATGAAAATACATATTTTATAAGTTCTTGTTAAATAATTATGAGTATGAATACCGCAAATTTTCAAGAAATTCTGCTTAAATATAATATAACAGAGAAAATATTATAAGCTTTGAACTAATTTGAAACGCTAATAATAAACTACATTTGAAAATGTTGCAAGCAATTTTTTGTAGACTTAGATTGATTTTATTATTATTATTATTATTATTATTATTATTATTATTATTTTCTTTTTTTTCTTTTTTTTTTGCGGGACGCTCTTTTTTCAAAATGAAAATTTAACGTAAAATAAGAAAAAATCTAATATGGATTTCAAAAAAATAATGCAGTGCTTATTAAAACACAGGCTAACAAAGAAAATGTTATTAATATTTTTTTTTTTAAATTATTTCAACTTAGAATTTTAAAAAAAAAAAAAAAAAGAACAAAAAAGAACAAAAAAACTTTGGAAAGTATTACAGGTTCTTGAAGACTTTAGGATACAAAATTTTTTGATACGGCATATTTCATAATGACATCAAAAAGCAACGTATTTCATGATAACTTTACAGTTAATTTTGAAAAGCTTCCAAGATAAAAATATATATATATACTATTTGAAGATGATGTAAATACGTCTTCTTGGCTTTTGTTTCTTTTCCCCCTGTTCATGGTTTCTGTATTAAACTAATTTTTCAGAATATAAATTAAATAATGTTCAAATTTTTAGAAAAAAAAAAAGTAGCTTTGACATTAAATGAAGCTTAATATCAGGACCGCATACATACATACATATAGTATATATATTTATATATACATATACAGCAACTGTTTTTTTTTTTTTTTTTCTGAAAATTTGAGCAATTTTTAATTTATTTTTTGGAAGATTAATTTTATATAGGAGTCAAGGACAGACAAAAATGAATCAAAAGCCAAGAAGAATAATTTAGATCATCTTGAAATAACATATTTTTTATCTTGTTTGAAACTTTTCGAAATTTAATGTAAAGTTACTATAAAATTCGTTGCTTTTTGATGTTATGAGAAACTTTACAATTTTCTTTTAAATATCCAATGAAATATGCCATATTAAAAATATAGTAAATTAAAGTATTCAAAAGCTTGTATTCATGGAAGTTATATGTTCTTATACTTTCCAAAGATTTTCTTTTACGAAAATTTCTAATTTAATATTTTTATCTTCTAATAATCGGGAATTCTCTATGAATGTTATTAAATGACTTTATTATTTATACAACAAATTACAATAATTAATATTGATACAACATTTAATAATATATGTTTAAAGTAAAAAACTTTTGGAAATGTTGAATAAATAATTTATTTGGGTACAACGATAATGCCCATATGGAGTTGATTATTTGCTCTAATGCTATATTTATTATGGAAAAGTTTTAGTAAAAATATCTGGTAAATTATTTTTCCGGTATGCAGTGCATGGCATGTTTATTCTGCTAATTTTTTTCATGCGGGAGCAGTGGTATAATTAGTTTTGTTGGCATAGTGCACTATTTATTTAAAACAAATTAAAAACATTGTACATGATGCTTTGTTAGACAATGTTTTAATAAGCACTGTAATTATTTTCTTGAAATTCCAATTAGATTTTTTGTTATTTTATTTTAAATTTTCATTTTGAAAAGAGAGCGTCCTGCAAAGAAAAATTACTCTAAGTCTACAAAAAATTGCTTGCAGCATTTTCAAAGTATGCTTATTATTAGCGTTTAAAATTAGTTTCTAAGCTCAGAATATTTTTCCAGTTATTTTATATTTAAACAGAATTTCTTGAAATTCTTGGATATTTATGCTAATATTTATTTAACAAAAACTTATACAACTTTTATTTTTATATCATTTTAAAGTTTAGAATAAGAGCTTTCTTGTAATAGCAATTAAAATTGTCAAGCGTAACCTGTTAATTTTTTATTAATTTTTAAAGGAAAGCCTTTGTTTGTTCAAAAAAGGCAAATTTCATTTTTATTTTCCATTTTCTAAAAAACTACCGGTCATATCATTTTGATCTTTTGACAGCTGAAAATCTGAATATTTCACTCTCGTTTAAAAAAAAGATTATCAAAATATCTTAATTAGGCGTGTTTTGATGGAATTTTTAATAAAAACAGAAAGCATTATTAAGCGTTTCTTTTCTGTTTTCTCACAGGGGAAAAAGAGGGAACGACCGTGGGAACGTACTTTTTCTAACGCACTCTCATTGGTCAGTTTGTTTTTTTCCGATATCTATTTGATAAGGAATCTTCAAATACGACGGCTATTACCGGTTGCTTCGTGGTACGGCTAAAATGCGTGTCGGATATTTTTTTCGGGAAACATGATAATCCCACATCGGATGCTTGCCGTATCGGGAGGATTTCGATGCGTTCGTAGTAGGGCTCCAGGGTCGTACTGGCATGACAAAAAGGGCGGTGGCAACTTGGATAAAAAGGGCGCCAAATTCTTATCAAAGGGGCGCCAACTACTATTTAAAAGTATCTAAAACAAATTTTTTGAAAAGTTAACATACATAACGGTTACAGGATTATTTTATATATTTTGAATGAGATAATTCCTATTCTTCAATGGAGTGTCCTTTATTTAGAGATTAAATGCATTAGAAATCCAACTTAAATGGAGTAGGACTTATGGAATTGTTAGTTTCGCTGTGAAATACCTTTTAACCCCCCCCCCCTCCCCTCCTTTCATATGTAATTTAAGTCCCAAGAAGGCTGGCCATAAATTTTATTTTAAGGGGACTAGGTACCTTTTGAACATTTTTTTTTATTTAAGTATTTTAAGGTACATTTTTGGCATAATAATAAAGGACTCAATGAAGGAAAATGATTCTAATAAGAAATTATTCAATTTTCCAGGCAACATTCGATTTTTTTTTTTTTTTTTTTTTTTTTTTTTTTGACAATATTAAGTAAATTTTAAAATGTATCTTCTCTTACAATTTTGAACATTTTCAGCTAATTTTTTAAAAAGTATTCATAGAAGTGTGCTCTACAATTTTAAATATCGGATAAATTTGGATGAGAATAGTTCAAGACAGGTCTTAATACACCTGCGTTTCAATTTTGTTGTTTTTTTATATAATTGGCCGAGCAAGTTAACCCCTTGGAGACGAGCGTCCGGTATACGTGCCACTTAATGTGCTTAGAATCCTTCATTATTCTTCTCAGTTATTTTTTATTGTAAATTTTACCTTACTTAGTCAGAGCATTTTCGCGATTCAATTACAGAAAATTTTCTGTTGTGAAAAACCGGTGGTAAAAGGTTAAAAATTAAGGAAAGTGCTCTCGTCACGAAGGGGTTAAAAGTTTTGACCGAAAAATGCTTCACCGACGAGTGCCAAAAACCACGTTCCAAAGTGTGGAGGCAGATACTAGCTGAAAGCGGCTTTTTTTAGCCCGTCTTTCGAAACATGCATCGGCTGAACCGTTCGAGATACATAAAACGGAAAACACCAAATCCCAGCTACATTCTTTACGCTTTCTAACTTATCAATCTGTTTCGAAAAGTACGAAAATTAACCCCATCTTTCAATTGTTGAATACGTCAGGACATTGTTTTCAAGCTAGGAATTTTGTTTTTATAATAGAACTAGAATTCTTCAAAAATAATAAAAACGACAATAGGTTCATAAATTTGTTGAAAATGTGAGGTATAAAGACAGGATAAACAAAACAAACTTCTTAAGAAATTTTAGGTCTCTAGAGCTCATTCTTAGTGAAGAACTGGGTTTATCTCTAATCTTGATTTAAGTTTTTATTGGTGAAATTAGTAGCTAACTTCGAAATCTAACTCCGCCTGTAGGCCGAGCCGGCATGAATTTTTTTTTTTTCTCGCAACAGTTACAAAGAGAAAATAAAGAAATACATTAGGCAAATTTTGCAGATTTCGCAAAAATTCAAACTAATAAACATTCTTGTGAAAGAGGTACAATCAAAAAAATTAATTTGTAGTCTTATACCTTATATTTTTTTGCCATGGACAAGTCACAGTTCTTGTTATGCAAAATGTAACATCAGCATATCTGAGCTGTGGTAATGATATTTTATAACACTGTACACTATTTTTTTTTTAAAGGGTTGAAGTACAAGCTTATTATAAGAAAAAATGTTTAAGATTACACTAAAATAAGTAAATAACTCAGGTCACCGGCAAATAATATAAAGACGGAGTAGTTCTTTGACACTGGATAGAACGAGACAAACGAAGCAGATTTCACATCAAGAGCACTTTACTTATACCGACTATCGGTTGAAAATTAGAAACACATGCATTTCCAGTTTCTGTGGGGTGGACAATAGATGGCTGATTTCGGTACTCTCTTTTCCCGGACATAATGTATTTCGGTCTCATTCGGACATAATGTATTTCGGTTTCTTTTCAAATGAGCAAACTTACATTTACAAAAGCTATTGGGATACTGGGATTGTTTTTGTTTTTCAAAGATCTTGTTCTTTTGTACTGCAATTCATGTGTATACGCAGGGCAGGGGGGGGGGGGGGGGCAGAAAATCTTTGGAAAAGTAATAATTCCTTAAAAGCATTACTTTGAAAAGTATTACTTGAATTGTATTGCATGATAATTTTGCTTGAAATGTTTTCATTACAACTGCTGATAGCTTATAAGTGGCCAAAAATACCAGCTATTTTTTATTGCCCATCAGAAACTTTGTAATAGAACTGTCTTTTATATTTTTTTAGGAAAAGCAAAAGATCTTTCAGAAAATGCTCTCAAAGGTGCCGTTTTGAACCTAATTTCCGGACGCAACAGTGCGGGAAGAGGAAAAAAACTGCTGTCACAAGACAACAATCAATTTTAACTCAAGATGTGGTTAATTTAAAGAAAAGAATCTGTTGTATTACAAATCATTTCAATAACCAAGCCTGCAATTCTCATTCATTTATGTAGAGTTTGGCCGAATATTCGGTTTCATTTTTGTTTTCAGCGCAAAATCTTAGTTTTGGCGAAAATACTGCCGAATAATCGGTATTACTATAACTGCCCCTCCCTATCCTCTCCCAAACGCCACTACCATCCAAAGAGCCGCACATACTATGTATTCACGTAAAAGGGGATAATTTATCTAGGGGATAAATCTAGAAGGTATTAATAATATTGATTAAATTCGTTATTTTTAAATTAAATTATTTTTGAATCATTTTTTATGTTTATAGCACCTTATATTTAATTCATTTTATTTCAATAAAATTAATTTTTAATTAATAATTATGTACTTCCGTTTCTACGCAAAACATTATTCAGATAACATGCATGTTTATGTTATTACTTTGAATTTATTTTTAAGATAATTTCGTTTTCGTTTTCTGTCGAAACTAGAAAGGTAACCGAAATTCGGTTCCTGTCGAACACTATTTTTATGTTTGTAAATGAGCAGAAACTTTTGCATTACTGAACGTTAAAAAATATTTTTTCGAAAATCGCTTTAAGGATTTGCACGTAATCATAACTTATAAATTTCGGAAAATCGAGTTTTTATTTTAGCGGCTTTATCAACGGAATCAAGAACCTGGAATAGACGATTCTATATAATATATATATATACAATATATATAATTATAATATCTTTGAATTTCAAAAAACATATCAAGTTCTTGTAACATTCTAATTAAATCTCCAAAGAGATTATATAATAAGCATTCTACAATAAAATTGAAACTAGTTTTTCTCAAAATTGCATTTTTAAATATATGACCATACACGATTACTTTAATAATACAGAATTGTTTTACTTCTAATTTTGTCAGCTTTTTTTCTTATATAATTATGCAGAGCATTAAGGATTTTTTTATCATCAAAAATCCTCATTTTTCTTCGATAAAAGTTGAATAATCTCTTTAAAAAAGTCGGCATTTTGAAAAAAAAAAAAAAAAAAAAAAAAAGCTTTCCGTAATTTCCACCCTTTGTCTCGCCTAGTCACTAAAATAAATCATATTTAATTTTAAATTGCTGTTTATTTTAATTACAGAAGCCAAATTTAATTTTAATAGTCGCCGCAACTCACACACACAGACAAAAAATAAATAAATAAATGCACCAGAAGAGCAGCAATAGATTCAAATATATTTACATTTAAAAAATATAATATGTACTATCAAAATTATATTTAAGCATTGTATTGCAAAACAAAAAACAAAGTCAAAGAAAATAGAAATACTTAATTGCGTAATGGGGGTAAAATATAGAAAAGAAGAAGAATAACACGTTTTTTTCTACCGCAATAAGCTTATATGTGTTCATTATTTTGCAGCTATTTCTTACTCGATATCTTGAAAAAAAAGTATCTAAAAAATGATAAGGTTTATTGGCAAAGTTATTTTTCGTTTTCACCTTAATGGGAATGTCTAAAAATTTAAAGTATGCATCAATGAAAATTGTTTAATAATATCGTCAAAAAGTTTTGGACAGCTTATGTTATTGCTCAAAACATTATAAAACTCCTATAACAGCTACTGAATTCGATATTTTATTTTTTCGTTTTTAACGTTTCTTTCTTTGCTGATGTCTGTACGCCGAGCGTGTGTTAATTAGTATTTCATGGAAAAATACCTCCACATCCGGTTTCTATTTTCTTCAGAAATTTACAGAGATCCAAAAATCCCACAATATGGTATAATCAATAAAAAGTGTCACATCTGGTATTACTTACAGATACCACTGGGTATCTAAGGTGAAACTCCACCGACATGTCTTCTTAGGGAATTTGTCTTCTTAGGAACTCCCACTAACAGCACTGAAAACAAAACAAAAACACATCTGCGCGCATCTGCGCTTCTCTTTCATACATTCTTTTGTGAAACAACTTTTACAAGTTTCAGTGGTTTATATATTTATTTCGATTACATGTCATGTGTATTTTTCAATTTGTAAATCGGGGTGGTGTTTGAAGTTTAGAGTCGTTAAGCAGATACAGTTTTTAAAAAAAGGTTTTTAGATACTATTGGCATTTTTAAATGCTAAAAAATTGTAAAAAAATTTCAAATAGATATGAAAAATTAACCTTTTATTCTTTGAAAAGCAAAATTTACATAAGTTTCCATTGCTCAAAAACTTGTGAAAAATTTGTCTTTGGCCTATATTATCATTAAGAAATTATGAAATGTTCCAGTTTATTAGAACTAAGAGCATCGATTTATGTGTGTGCAGTGTTGAATTCAGGCGGTGACCCGGGGGGACATCCCCCCCCCCCCCCCTTTAAGCAATAAAATGTCCCCTGTGGAAAATGTGAGATTTTGTATTTTGGATGGTCAAAAAGTACAATATCCACCCCTGAACTGTACAATGCCCCCCCCCCCTCCCCGGAGACACAGAATTCCTTCCCGGAGAAAAGTGTTTGAATTCAACACTGTGTGTGTGCTTATGGGGAGTGTACGTGTGTGTAAGTGGGTGGGTAGGTGGGGGTAGAGCTCCTATAATACAGGCTGACGCATCCTCACAGATTTGGGTCTCAAATTGGAGTTCAGTCGAAAAACCAAGCTAATCAGAACCGGTTCAGCCAATCAGAACCGAGTCTTAGGCAACCCCAACTCCGGTTGCGGTAGATTGATGCTGAACTGAGCACGAATAATCCGAAACAAAATGGATATGCGTCAGCTCGTATTATAGGAGTCTTAGGTGGGGGAAGAGCTATTACAAAAACACGATATTAATCTTTTGAAAGTTATTTTTACACAGACGCTGAAAAATGTGACCAAGGGTGCCGTAATTACAAAAACACTATATTAATTTGTTGAAAGTTATTTTTACAGTGGCGCTGAAAAAAATGTGACCAAGGGCGCTATGATTACAAATACACAATATTAGATTTTTTAGAGTTATTTTTAAACAGGCCCTGGAAAAATCTAACCAATGGCACCAGGATTAAAGAAACACGATATTAGTTTTTTGAAAGTTATTTTTACAGAGTCGCTGAAAAAAAATCTGCCCAAGGGCGCCATAATTACAAAAACAAGAACACGATATTAGTTTTTTTAAACTTATTTTTACACAGACGCCGAAAAAAATCTGACCAAGGGCGCCATAATTACAGAAACACGATATTAATTTTTAAATAGCTATTTTTACAGAGGCGCTGAAAAATTCTGACCAAGAGTGCTAGGATTACAAAAACACGGTATTAGTTTTTCTTTTTTTTTTAAGTTATTTTTACAGAGGCGCTGAAAAAATCAGACTATAGGGGCGACATGATTACCAAAGCCGCCTCTGAAAATGGGACCAATTAACCCTTCTTTGCATGAGATTTTCTTTTACAATTGTGTTTTTTTATACATATATTAAATATTAGACACCAGAAATTTTAAGATAGATTTTTAATCTTGTTCAGCAACATAGTTCCCGGGAAATTTACTGGATTAATATTTCTATATAAATATAGTGGTGGCGAAGAAGTTGATTTATTTATTAAAAGTTAAATAAAAAGTGATGGAAATTTACATCACTATGCAATTAAGGGTTAAAATGAAAATCTCTTCTCTTAAATTGCATTCCATTTTTTTTTCTTTTTTCGTCGTTTGTACTTTCACAAAAAGCAGAAATATTTGATCACCCAGCACACTAAATATTTGACAGAAAAGTTAATTTTTTTTAAATTTATTTTTAGAAAGACGCTGAAAAAGACTGCCTAAGAGCGCCATAATAACAAAAACATAAATACGATATTAGTTTTTTTTTTTTTTTTTTTTTTACAGAGGCGCTGGAAAAAATCTGACCATGGACGCCATAATAACAAAAACACGAACACGATATTAGTTTTTTGAAAGGTATTTTTGCAGAGGCGTTGAAAAAAATCTGACCAAGGGCGCCAGGATTACAAAAACACGATGTTATTTTTTTTTAAAGTTATTTTTACAAAGGCGCTGAAAAAAATCTGACCAAGGGCGCCATAATAACAAAAACACGAACACGATATTAGTTTTTTTTTTTTTTTTTTTTTACAGAGGCGCTGGAAAAAATCTGACCAAGGGCGTCATAATAACAAAAACACGAACACGATATTAGTTTTTTTGAAAGTTATTTTTACAGAGGCGCTGAAACAAATCTGACCAAGAACGCCATGATTTAAAAAATATATATTAATTTTTTGAAAGTTATTTTTACAGTGGCGCTGAAAAAAATCTGACCAAGGGCGCCATAATTACAAAAATACGAACACGATATTAGTTTTTTGCAAGTTATTTTTACAGAGGCGCTGAAAAAAAATCTGACCAAGGGCGCCATAATTACAAAAACACGAACACGATATTAGTTTTTTAAAACTTATTTTTACAGAGACGCCGAAAAAAATCTGACCAAGGGCGCCATAATTACAGAAACACGATATTAATTTTTAAATAGCTATTTTTACAGAGGCGCTGAAACATTCTGACCAAGGGCGCTAGGATTACAAAAACAGGATATTAGTTTTTTTTTTTTTAAGTTATTTTTACAGAGGCGCTGAAAAAATCAGACTAGGGGCGACATGATTACCAAAGCCGTCTCTGAAAGTGGGACCAATTAAAATGAAAATCTCTTCTCTTAAATTGCATTCCATTTTTTTTTTTTTTCGTCGTTTGTACTTTCACAAAAAGCAGAAATATTTTATCATCCAGGGCACTAAATATTTGACAGAAAAGTTAAATTTTTTTTAAGTTATTTTTAGAAAGACGCTGAAAAAGACTGACTAAGAACGCCATAATAACAAAAGCATAAATACGATATTATTTTTTTTAAGTTTTTTTTTTTTTTTTTTTTTTTTTTTTTTTTTTTACAGAGGCGCTGGAAAAAATCTGACCATGTGCGCCATAATAACAAAAACACGAACACGATATTAGTTTTTTGAAAGCTACTTTTGCAGAGGCGTTGAAAAAAATCTGACCAAGGGCGCCAGGATTACAAAAACACGATGTTAATTTTTTAAAGTTATTTTTACAAAGGCGCTGAAAAAGTCTGACCAAGGGCGCCATAATAACAAAAACACGAACACGATATTAGTTTTTTGAAAGTTATTTTTACAGAGGCGCTGAAAAAAAATCTGTACCATGGGCGCCATAGTAACAAAAACACGAACACGATATTAGTTTTTTGAAAGCTATTTTTGCAGAGGGGTTGAAAAAAATCTGACCAAGGGCGCCAGGATTACAAAAACACGATGTTCCAGGATACCATGTGTAACAATAGCACATCTGATTGTCGATAATTTATGTTATCTCGAAATTGGGTTATATAATTGTCTTTGATCCCACACAGTTTGCTTATCTATACTTTTAAAAATAAAAGTATTACTTTTTAATTTTCCATATGAAAATCTTTGAAATTTTATGCCTTTCAGAATGCACAACTTTAAACGTGCTTCCAAAAAAAAAAAAAAAAGTGACGAGGGCGCACCGGGAATTTGCCTCGTTGCCCGGTGGGCCAGTACGACCCTGTGTGTATATACTTGTTCTTCTCACGGTCTTAACCACTTCACATAAAAATGTATACATATACAAACCAGGCCAAGGGAAAATCATAACTCAGGTATTTTCATCACAACAACAACAGCAAAAGGGCCTCAAACACACTATACTACTTGCTCATTCATTCTCTAGCTGTGACACAACATCATCTTGTTACAGTAAGGTAAAAGTTGCTATCCGCAAAATGTTGATGCGACGTAAATCATTAAGCTGTTATCATACGGAATACCATACGATATGAAGTATATGCTATTGCCTGTCGCTTGCGTGGAGCTACACTTTCACGCTGCAACTAGGGTTATTTTCCCTACTGAAAGTTATCTGCTAATGTAAGGAGAGGGCGTAACATTTGGCGAGTAATTGCAGCAAGTGTTTTAATATTTAATGTAGAGATCGATTGATAAACAGGAAGCATTATTGCGTACTAACATTTTATACATTGCAGTTTCTTTTCGTGTTTGTTCTATATATATTTTCATTGTGATCACTTTACTTGAAATTCCAAGATTATAAAAACAATACTCTCGCTAATATAACATTAAAAATCTAAATTATAGAGTCCATATCTTCACTTTACGTTTTTCATTACCTGTAAATATTTAGAATTCTCAACTATTAGTATTAAGTGATTTAGAAAAAAAAATAGTATATTAAAACTAGTTTTTTGTCACATGTATTGGAACCGCACTTTATCGCTAAGCCGAAATCTGTAACGCAAAGAAAAATTTTAAATAAAGTTTTAGTTATTTTGCCAAAATCACTATTATGACACTTTTAATTAATATATGTTACATATTTTAAATGTAATTCATGTTACATACTGAATATCATGTAAAATTGAAATACGTAATAGAATTTAGTTATAGTTCCCACTCTTTTGCAGTGTTTTCTTCCTTGGTTTTGATGTTTTTAATCCTTTTTCGAAAGTTTAAATAAGTTTTTGATATTTGTCGTTTCAAAAACACAATCGTTATTTTTATACATATTGTGTACAGTCTTGGGGGGGGGGGAGTTATACCTTCTACTAAACTGCCGCAAATCACTGTATAAAAATGTCACAAGTAACAATAGATTAATAATAATGCTGTACATAAATTTTGCTGGGTGGTAGGAGGAAGTTACGTATAGCAATTGTAACATATTCTAAAACTTTTAGTACTAGACCCTAATTTCGACATTATATTTTTCGGTAAATTTTACCTTCGTGTATCAAACTGAAAGTCACTCGTTAAAGTAGTTTAGAAATTACGCAGATTTTATGTTTGCACCTCCTAATGTTAAATAAATGTTCGATCGTCGCAAAACAGATTACAAGACAAGTGCTTTTTTAAGCATAACTTAAAAACTATTTGGCGGAATGAGCTTCAATTTTGAGTTCGCATACTTGAAAATTCTAGAAATCAATTTCTGTTAGAAAAGTTTTCATTTTTGTTTCAAATTCATTTTTGTTTTCGAAAATATATAAATTTTAAATTTTTTTTTAAGAGAAGCAAAATATTTTAACTGGAGGGGGGGGGGGGGTATATGCGTTATTTATTATTAATAAGTAAAAAAGGGAACAATTTGCTTAACGAATTTAAAAACATATAAAGGTTTAAATTTATACACCGATAGGAGGGGAAGACAAAATTTTAGGGTGGTTGAAATTTAATAATTAACAAGAACGAAAAATCATGCGTCAAGCATAGATTATATAGCACTTTCCAACGCTTCCAAAATAATTTTACAAATCATACCGTTTAATAAGCTAAAAGCTAACATCTAAGTAAACAATTTAGAAAACGCATAACATATTTAAAAACATAATTTCAGGAATTTCCAACATATACAATATTCGGAAAAATATCCGAATACTTTTATTCAGCCCTGTATAGGATCTATAGATTTGTATATATACTACATAGGATGATAATTTTAGTTCAGTTAGGAAACGCGTAGCACAGTTTAAAATTCTCCGTCTGGAGTTTGTCAATAAACAGAAATGTGTTCGCGAACTTTTTTGCTGCCCTGTATAGGATCTACAGAATTTATACACACCACGTAATAGACAAAAAGCAAGTTAAAATTAAAATCGCGTTCAATAACTTAAAACGCACTTCCAGGAATTATTGTTAACAGACAGTAGAGAATTCTTTTGCGTGTCCCTGTAAATGAACGATGATTGCTATACACACAATATTCCGTAGTAAGCGTCTTGTAATGCACCTTAGTGATCTATATAAATTTCAATGCGTTTAAAATAGTGAAACATTATTTAAATAAACCGCAGACGATTTTTCTCCATAGACGTAATGTAACGGAATTATTTTTACTGTCCCTGTAAAGTAACTATAAGTGCGATGCACACCCTGCTCCATATTAAGATTCTTCTAATGTACCTTAGTAATATATATAAATTACAATGCGTTTAAAATAGTGAAACATTATTTAAATAAACCGCAAATGATTTTTCCCCATAGACCGCAATGTAACGGAATTCTTTTGAGTGTCCCTGTAAAAAAAACTATAAGTGCTACACACTTCCGTTGAAATAGGGAACATGCTATAGATAACGACAATAACATATAAAAATTGCAGAGCAATCCGAGCATATTTACGGGAGTTAGAGCACGGACAGACGGCAGACGGCAGACGGCCAGACAAACCGAAGTCATAAGCACTTTTCAACTAGGTTGGAAAGTGCTAAAAAGGAAAAATACACTGAAAAGGACATTCTCACTCACATACATTAAATACAATAATCCAACATGAAGTGAAAAATTAGCCAGAGCCATGAATCAAACCTGGGTCCACAGCGTTCCGGGCTGTCGCTCTAACCACTGAACCACTCCGGCCGATTCTGAGTCTTCAATTTCTCACTAATAAACCATGTTGGAGAGAAAGTCACCAACTTTGGATGACTGGACAACGGTGAATAGATATTTACTATTCCACCTATCTACGAATAAATATGTATGTCTGTATAATAATTGTATATCTTTAAAAATTATATTATTAAGATTGTTTTAAAAGAAAATTATTTAAAGGTAAAATATAATTAACTATAAATAGCTGCTAGATAGAATTTTCATTTATTAAATTTTATTTTTCTAAAAGTATAAGAAAATTTTCTGCCCCCCCCCCCCTTCCACTACAAAATTTAGACTCTGAACGCTCGCTGCATGCTAAAAGTAGGCTAGAATAATTTGTATTGCAATAAAATACCTTGATGCATGTTTGCTTGTATTTCTATCTTTGGCGACATAACTTGGCAACAAATACGAAATAACGCCAAATACAGTTGCAGAAAGTATTTATACGAATACAATTTGAGAAGTAAATAAGTGACTACGACAGTACAATTATAACATATAGCAAATAATATAAGGAATTGAAATAAAATAATCGCAATAAATTCGTTTAAATTAGTAAATAAAGTTCTTATCGGCAGTGGTAAATAACGAACTCCGAAGAGAGAATCAGCGCATACGTAATTCTTTAATTTCAAAATAACTGCACATTTTTAAAGTGCTTTTCGTGTATAGTTGGTCCCTGTGTTACTAAAGATATTGTTTTTTTCTTAATTCTTCTGTATTTTTGGCTTCAATATTTGCGACCACACTAAACATGACATGTTGACTTACTGACGGTAGCCATCTTGAAATTTTTAGAGAGCTCTGATTGGTGTATTTCGAGCTGATATCTATCGTAGAGGATACAAACGACTGAAAGTTAGATCTTGAAGAAATTACGAGAGGCAATCTATCAAAAGGAACGATTCCGAGGGTTTTTCTCTTGAAAAACGTGTTTCGGATGAAATATCTGATATTGACTATGATATGAGAGTACGTGTGATAGCACCAATTGTGTGTGTAAATTCAGTCTTTGGTGACTCAAACTCGTTACGTCTGCAGGTGGCAGAGGCGGGGGCGTATGTTCTTCCTGAATATGTATGGAGCTCCACATACTACAACGTCACTCAATATACATAGGTTTCATGCCTTCACAAAGTCCGTTTCAAACATGAGACCAGAATTAGCATACCTGCCTCCCACAGAAGGTGCAGCGATGCAACACTCATACCGGGTTTTTCATCAGTTACAGCTGTGGCAGGGAAATGAACTGTCTTTCCTGAACTGAGATTTGGGGTTGGAAACGCAAGCTCGATAATACGTTAGTGCCTATCACAACCACCAATCCTGTTGCTCCTGAGGCAGTACCAAACCTCATCTTCTGCCAGTGTACAACCGGTTGTGGGAACAAATGTGGATGCAGAAAAAGAGAAATCACATGCACTGCTGCCTGCTACAACTGCCATGGAGACTGTTCAAACAGTCCACCACATGTTGAGGAGGATGTCCTAATGGAAATGGAACACAAATCAACATCTTTTGAAATTTCCCATTGAACCGGAGGTAATCAAATTGATCATGAACTTGAGTATATTGTTTATTCCTAAATCATTGTATTTCACGCATTTTTCATTTTTCTATGTTTTATGTTAACAAAAAATGATGTCATTTGATAAAGTTTTTGTTCAGGCTTCCATTCTTCTGACCACAACATTTATTAATGTTCGTTTAAGTGTAGGTTAAGTAGGTGTAATGTAAGTGCCGTGGACCCGCCCTCTGGCGCTGGTGTGACTTTTGACAAATTTCTTCATTTTAAATGCGATTATCTCGTTACCTATGGACTCTAGAGAAAAACCTGTTTTGTAGAAAATTTAATTGTCTTTATTTTTTGCGCTAGAAATTTTTCCGTAGAACTTACAGCACTGTAAAACATTTGTGTAAGTTTACCATGGTTTATCTGTGTAACATTACACAAATTCTGGAGTAACCCCTTCTGATTATTTAGAAACACACATCCCCGGTGAAATGTTTCACAAGTGCTGTGTGAAGATACCCTTCTACGGAATAACGGATGACGTAAATTCCAAACGCATGCGCAATGATAAATAGTCACACGTGACAGGCGGGAAATGAACGGAACGAGGCAGGAACAAATGCGATCACGTGAAAAGGACGCTGTTACAAGTCGCCATTTCAGGAAGAAGCTTAAATGTTAAGTAAGTTGTCATTTTCTTAATATTTTTTATGCAAAATATAGAGTATTTTTAGGGCCTGATTAATGCACGGGCCTCGACCCACCAATTTCAGAGGCCCACAAATTATGTGGATGATTTTTTTTTTTCTTAATCAAATACTTTTCAAATAATATTGTTTATAATATATATATTGTTTTCAAATAATTTGTTATACCCCCCCCCCCCACCCCTGTGTGACGTCGGGCTTCCCCTATATGTAAGTCTTAAGCGGGCGGGCCCTTGATTACCAGACTGTTAGGGAAAACACAATTTTTATGATTTTGGATAAGGCGAGTTTTGAAAAAGACGTCTTTATTTATTCTGCAACATGAACTGTGGATCATAGATGTTTGTGAATTATACAAATGCTTATTTGAGAAAGTGGACGGTAATTCCTTTTCTTGATAATTCTTGTAGGTTAATTTTTTTTTTGTAAACTTGAAACTTTCACCCAAACAACTCTGTCAACTCATCAAATAAACCTACTTTTTTTTCTGAAAGTGTCGCCGGGAATGGGGAGGTAGGGGGGGGGGGATGTTCCGAAATTACACTGTTTTTAAGGGAAAATCTTAATGAACATGCTAAGAGCTAGCTAGCTTCACTTAATAAATTTATATATTCTATATTTTCTTTCAAAATTTGGATGTTTTTGTTTTGGTAACTGAATTTTATATACTCACGGCCATTTACAAAATTTATTTTTAAAGTTTTAAGACCAATGTACATTATTATTATAAATAAAAATTTAATTGTAAATAACAGAAAAAATATGAATCAAACTTTAATTGTAAATAACAGAAAAATATCAAAATTCCAGTAATGGACACCCCACAAAAAAGAAAATAAATATAATTGTTTTTAGGACTGTATTTAGTACCAGAATTTAATGAAAACATACTAATGAAACAAAATAGTTATATTAAAATAAATTTAGCAATTATGATATCAATAATTAATAAAATATTTGTGAGAATTATTCACTGTTTCAATTGATTACTGTGATTATCACAATATCAGTATTTTAATTATTTTAGATAGATGTTTTAAAATACTAAATATCAGGGAATTACAGTTGTCAAATTGAGAGAGAGAGAGAGTGTGTGTGTGGGGGGTGGGGGAGGGGAGGATAACAAAAAAAATCGGAACAAAAAAGTTTTGGAATAGTTTTACATAGATTCGTATAATTCCCACTATTTTTAACAGTTAAACTCCCCGAAACTACTTGATATATTATTTGTTTAAATTAGTATTACAAATATAAAATAAATTTTTCTGCGGATTGAATTTTTTAAATAATAAGTAAAATAATTTTTTAAAAAATTGTAGAACTAACGTTCGAGGTCACTGATCTGCAGATTTACTAGTTTCATTGCTACTATAAATTTAATTAAAATTATTATTATTATTATTTTATTTTATTTTTTTTGGTCGGAGGTGAATAAGCAAACATTTAAGACTGAAAATAATAGATTTTAACATTTTCTGCTACTTTTTTTTTTTTTTTTTTTTTTTTTAAGAGAGAGGGATTATTGAGCCCCTCTTATCTCTATGCCCTTAAACAATATTTCCTTCTTCCTGATTTGTTTTATTGATTGCCAGATTATAAAATATGCAAGGCAGAGTTATAAAAATATAATTTTATTAAAATATGGAAAATTTTATTAACCACACAAAATTTATTAAAAGCAGCTATTTATAAAAATTTTGGTATTATTACATACTGCTAAATGCAGTTTAACAATTAAATTTGACTACTTGGGTTTTCAGTTAAGTGAAAAAGATTTTATGCATTATGAATAATTACTAAAATCGCATGTCCGTTACTGGAAATTGACTAATTAAGCATTGCAGTAAAGGACACGGGTCTTAAAACCTTAAAAATAAATGAAATTTTGTAAATAGCCATTAGTATACAAAATTCAATGTTTTCTATTGTTACCAAAACAAAAACATGCAAATTTTGAAAGAAAATAAAGAATATATAAATTTATTAAATGAAGCCAGCTCTTAGCATGTTCAATAAGATCATTTTCACTGAAAAACAGTGAGAGCTCGAAATATTTTCTACTTCCTGATTGGTTTGATTAGAAGTGTCGACAATAACCCAGATTATAAAACATACAAGGGAGAATAAAATGATTTTATGTACATAGGTATGACACTGAGGAAATTTCGTGACAGAATAAAAGAACATGAAGCAGATCTGAGATTAAATAGACCCCACACTGCGTTAGCAAGATTAGCACAAACTGAACCTATAAAAGTTGATTTCAATAGATCCAAAATTATATTCCGCACAAATAATCACCTGGAAGCTATCATAAGGGAGTCTCTAGAAATAATGTCTAAAAAAGAAATAGTCTATAACGACATATTATCATATGATATCCCTTCAGTCTGTAATGAATTAATGCATCATTGCTTACCTTTCCCATCCCACCTTATATTCCAAACCCTTGAAGTAAAATAGTTTATCCCGGGCAAGCAAGAAAACTTGAAAAGATAACAACTCAACTCAACAATTTAGTTTTTCCACTGATGATGATCGAGTAACGGTTAAAAACGTTTTGGAATTTTTAAAAGGACTTTAATGCGCTTTTAAATGTTTTTATGCACCTTCAAGCAATATATTTACATTTAGTTTGTATCTTAATAAATTTCAGATACAAGGGAGAGATGAAAAACAGTAATTAAAGATAAATTTTTATTGCTTATATTTTTATTAACTAAAAACATTGAAGGATGTCCATTACTGGCACATCTACTGTATATATTTATGTTTAAAGGACCCATTATCCAGAATTAAAAAAAAAAATTGAAATTTGTTAATTTTTATTAAAATTTTGCAATTTTTCGAAAATTTTACAAACTTCTAATATTTTTTTCAGTCTATTGTTTCAATTAGTAACCACTAAAATATGTTACTTTTGCGGAGGGGGGAACACGGATCCCCCCCTCCCTTCCTCTTCCAAAATTAGAAAAAAAAAACTTTTTTCTGTTAAATTTTTGTTTAAAATTAATTTATATTACGATTTGTTAAAAAAAAAATAGTCAGATATTTCGCCCCCTCACTCCAACAGAATTCCAGATTTTGGGAAGGAGGGATCCAAATTTATTTAAAAAACAAGATTTATTAAAAATATCGATCAAAATTTCTTATGTAAATTATATAGCTGTAAAGAAAAAAAAGGATGGAGCTTGTAGATTACCATTATTTTTATTTATTTATTTATTGTTACAATTGAATAGTACAAAAATTTGTGTTCAAATAATTTTTAAAATGTAAAACATAGGTTTTGCATTTATATTCTGCATGGGATTGTTTAATTTGTTCAATACCTCAACCCGACCCGAACCGCAACGAAAAAATATAGTGCCGACCCGAACTGTGGGTCGGGTTGGCACTATATTTTTTTTTCGACCCGAACAGGATATGTGTACAGGATGTGGGTCGGGTTGGGTGCAGGTGAAAGCCGGTAACCCGACCCAATGCATGACACTAATTGGTATTACCAACTCTAAAATATTTTTCAAAGTAATGATAATTACAAATAATTTTGACAAAAATTTAATTAGTTTTTAAAAATTAGGCATTTTTGAATGAAACATTATAGTTTTTCAAACGATGGTAAAAACCATCAAATAATAATACCTGCCATGCTGGCCTGGCCACAGATTGTCATTATTTCTTAATGATCAGTGGTTGAGAAAAACTATTTTTTGTAGCAAACTACCACTACACATACCTTTCAGGTTAAGAACTCTGAATCTTTCGCACTTCTGCAGATGTCTGTTGGTTTTTTTTTTTTTTTTAAAGAAAATCTACCCCCCCCCCCCCCCCCCTTCAGCAGCACACAAAATTTAATTTTTTTAAATTTTTTATTGTAATAATCAGTTATCTAAAATCAGTGGTCGCCAACCTTTGGAATCTCACAGACCAGTAAATTTATAATTTTTAGTTCTGCGGGTCACCATGATGATATTTTGTGGAACATAAAATAGTACTTGTGTACTATAACGGTCAGAGAACTGCCATTTTTTTAAGAAATAAAATGTATCTGTTTAATATCTAACAAAATTCTTATTTAATCGCAACATAAATCTGTAAAGGTTATTTAATTGTAATAAAATTTGTTTACTTGTTTTGTTACAATTTAATTGAAGCTTATCTAAGTATTGCATATTTAGTGTAGGGGAGACTGGTACACACTGGACCTATGGGCACAGTGTAGCCTTCAGAAAATATGTTTAGCTCAGATTGAAATATTTTATCCTGATGGGTTGTTTTGAGCTTCTAAAAGTAAAATTTTTCATTATCATATTTTTATTTTTTTAGTAATTAAAGGTTGTAGATAAATAAGGTAAAACAGCCTTTTTGCAAAGCTCAGATACTTCTTTTTTATTTAACTTTAAAGTTAATATGTTTAAAAGAAAGCTATAAACAATATTAATATGATTATGTATTGAACTTCAACATGAGGCACAGTGTACCACTAACTCCTGGGTAAAGGGCAAAATTGATACTAGCCACTGGCCACAGGGCCACTAAACGACAAAAGGTGGCTACTAAAAAATTGGCTGTCACTGGCCACTTTCCTACAAGGAAAAAGTAAAATGTTTTTGCATTTCATCAAGTATTCTACTTTAGTTGGTTCACAAATGTTTACATTAACATATTTATTTGGGCTATTTAATTTTAGATGAAAATTAAATGAAATTTTAACAAAAGGTTACTGCTTAGAACTTTTAAATAAAAAAGTGGCCAGTAGTTTAAAGAAAGTGGCCACTTATAAAACTGCTACTACTGGCCACTAATGAAATTTCCCAGTTTTGCCCTTTACTCCTGGGGCATAGTGGTCCACAATCCACTCTGCTCCTGTAATGCAGAATGTTCAAAATATTTAATAATTGCTTATTTTTTATTAAGAAATATTGTTTTAAAGTAGTATTTAACTGTAAAATAAAGTAAACAAATAAAAATAACAATTTATTTAACATAGTAAGAAATATTTTGTTTTGTATTTACTGTCTTTGATAAATATAACTGTAGTCTAATTGGTGATAATTATATTCAAGTAAAATTCATGAGATGCAAATTGAATGGAAATCAGTTTATTTTCCCCGAAACTGTAGATGAATCTGCTGTTGATGTCAAGGATATTATAATGTTGCTCCCTCACCCAAAAGTATTTCAGGAAAATTCCAGGCTCAATCTTACTCATAAGTATTTTGGAATTTCATTTGCAAATTTTAATGTGTGCTGATTTTTTTTGTACTTAAGTAATAACTTCAACTAAATTGCAATCGTTCCTGTATTAATCTGTTATTATTTTCAAAATATAATTATTCTTGTTTTTGTTTCAAAATGTTACTTGTAAATTTATATTATTATGTTATTTTGCGGGCAAAGGGGAAATAAAAAAGAATTAGATTAATGAAAAATAGATTTATATTGTATTTCAGATAATACCTAATAGCGGTCCACTGTGCCCCGGTGGGTGGACGGTCCTCTTTATGGGTGCATATAAAAAAAAATTAAAAATGTATTGAAAACTACGTTCTGAGAAAATTATGCTGAATGTATAAAGGTTTAAAGAATATTCAAAAATATTTTCATGCAGATCAGTTTACCCGTTACAGAGAAGAAAAAAAAAAACTGAAAAAGTGGTCCACTGTGTACCAGTCTCCCCTAATATTTGCAGAGTTTCCCCCAGGTTTAAAAAAAGGCAGGGTGCTGCTGGTGAGAAAAGGGCGCTATTTTATTCTTAAGGGCACTTTTTGGATTCTTAAAGGCACTTTTTTTTATTGTTAAAAGGTATTATTTTGGTTTTTAAAGCCACTTTTGATATTTAAAAGTCAGGGCACTATTTTCAAGACAACATTGAGTCAATTTTTAGTATGGAAGCAAATTTTTTAATGCAAAAAGGAGAAAGGGCATTTTTTTTTTACTGTTGGGCAAGAAAGGTGCTAATTATTTTACTGAAGGGGCAAGGAGGGTGCTAATTATTTTATGAGGGGCAAGGAGGGTGCTATTTTGTAAAGAAAAGGGCACGCAGGGTGCAGCACCCTTCTGAAACTGTCTGGGGGAAACTCTGATATTTGCTCTTGTTTGTTTTCAAATAATCCGATTGGTTTTGGCTCGAATGATGTTGCTGAAAAACAGAAAGTGGTCAAGTTATTATTTTATTTGCTGTGACAAATAAAAAGTTGCACAAGTGTGTTTTTGAAAACTAAATTAAAATGTTCATTGCTTTTTTTCAGCAATGGGTGCTCATTTTTTATTTAGCATAATAAGAAACAAATAATATTAATTATTATAGCCTGTTATTATTTAAAATTTCAAAACTAAACATATCTTAAGCTTCATAAATATAAGAATTTCTTGGAATAATATATTTGTTTTAATATAATTAAAATAAAAAATCAAATATATATTCAAATGTAAACAATAAAATTGAAAGCAAAGATAATGAAACAAAAAAGGAAGCAAGAAACTTTTTTTTAACCATTTTTTACAGAAAGTTACTGCTATTTCTTTAAACATTAATTCAATGAAAATTTCAGTTTAAGCCTTGCTTCTCCTGGAACCATAAATTAAACGATAATTAAATCAACAGTTTAAAAATATATATACAGTAGATTCCCTCAAATCTGCATAACTTGAAACCAAAGATTGTGCAGATTTTAGAATTTTGCGGATTTCTGGTCACTGTTTTGTTTACATTTTTTAAACAGTCATTTGAATGTAATAATGCACTGTAAATTATAATGAATGCTTACAATAAAGTAAAATATTAAAATAATTAAGTAAAGTAAGAAAATTTAAAACATGATTAAAATGTTAACGGTAAAGGTCAAGTACACAATAATACATAACTAAAAATAGGCATAATAATGATGAGATTTTTTTTTCTTTTAATTATTCAATGAAACTTGCCTGATAAAGTTACACTAATAATTTACATAAAAATCATAAAATAAAAGTTTTATTTCATGCTTAGCCAAACTTAATATTCAAAAGTTCTCGATTAATACATTAATTTATTTGATAAAAAGATCACAATCAAAACTGAGAACAGCACTTTCTTGAATTTTTTCAGAAATAAAGTTATACTTCCTTGATGAGAAAGCATGTTCAGCCATATTAATAAGAATTACATATTAAAATGTGCATTTAATGATATAATAATTTAAAAAATCCTGAATTTTTTCCCTACATCTCAACTGTAAGTTTCATTGTTTTCATCTGTAATGATGTGCAGATTTTAGGGAGTCTACTGTATTCAATTTTATCGAAGCAGTCTTTCATTTCTGAACAAGGAATGTCATATTTTCATTACTTGCTAGATACAATTTCCAAACTGAAATCTAAATTATTGAAATATACAACTAATACATCAATGTTTCATAAAATAAAAACTAATCATTGGTCAATGTGTATTTTGATTTGTGTATTTAAATGTAACACATATGCAAAAGAGAAATAATAACAAATAATTAACAATAATCTTCAAAATTGTATAATTTACACGACTTTTGATCCCAAACTTTGGAGATCAGAGGGAATGGAATTGATTTATATAAATAGACCCTTTCTAACTACTATTAAATACTTTAATTTTTAAAAATGAAAGTACATTGTGAAAATATTTGCATAATTTATTGTATAAAATTACCCTATATAAATAATATACAGATTTTTATATTGTTTTAATGTTAGTCTCATTCTAAGTCTTTTTTTTTCTATGGAACAACATGTTGTAGCAAAACACTAGTTTGGATGCTTTCTGTTCAAGTTTGTTTTGCAATTTGGAGTGGATAAATCCAAAATTTGAAAATATCCGCACAATTGATGCTGAACTGCATGGACTGGAAACTGGAATGCAAACACTCCATGAGCTGTATAAATTAACTTGTTATATTGATTTTTTAAGCCTTCCCACCTACCATTGCAGGTACAGCTTAATAGAATCCAAACAAAGAAAAAATGGTACTTTTCGGTTAGCCGGGTGCCAATGATTTATGTACATATATAAATAAATAAATATATATGTAAGTATATATATATATATATATAATATATTTTCATACATATAAGTGTATATATATATATGTGTGTGTGTATATACATGTATATGTATCACTGGTGCCCGGCTAACCGAAAAGTACCGAAAAAAGACTACCTGTTCTTTGCTTGCAAATGCACATTCTACAAACTAAGGATTAAGGCTAGGCTTACAGCTACAAACGTGAAATAATATGCTAAAAAAAGAAGGGGTGCAGGGACTTTTTTATAATTTATAAAAATAAAATTTAACATAAACATTGTTCTAAATGATTGAACTGAATTTAACATAATAAAATTGAAGATATTAGATATGTAAATATTGAAAATAACAAACCATCTTCTTTTAAGTTATTGATTTAAAGAATGTTTAATTATATTGGTTTCATATTATAATTCATTTAATTACTCAGAGAACATTTGTGTTGCATATGTACAAAAACAAACATTTAGAATCATTAAAAATCTAGGTAACTTATGATCAGTCATTGAATAATGGCCACTTTAGCTTTACACAACCTCTTTTTTTTTTTTTTTTTTTTTTTTTTTAACATAAATTAGATAAGGGATTAGATTTTAACATAAATTAGATTGCGTTTTTTTTTTTTTTTTTTCTGTGGCTTTATAGCTCAGCATGTGTCTTTCTTTACTATTTTAAAAACTAATGATAAATTATCTAATCTTTTTCAGCTGGATGTGGAAATTAAAGTTTCTTCATTCATGAAGAAGGAAATTCAAGAGGGACTGTATATTTAATTCTTCGCATAATCGAGAAACTGATGCAGCCAGAAAGAGCTACATGAAGTGCAAAAACAATGGTATTTTTAAATTGATTTGCATATGTCTGTGTTAAATATTTGTTTAGCAATGTTATATAATACTCATTAATATTAATACTCATTAAATATTAATTATTTTATATATTGGGGAAAACAGTAAGCTGGTTTATCACAGCAATTTTTCAAAATGGAAAATTTCATGAAGATCAAAAGCATAATTTACTTATAGAAGTATCCCTTTCACACTGTGATAAAATTTTTTAGAAACTCCCTCAATTAGAGTGGGTTTATAGTATAGTAATTAGAGTATTTCCAAAGAATTTTGGGGGTTAATAGCACACCTGCAAGCATGCCCAGTATAGGTGCAGATTCACTTTTGCCAGTCGCCATGTGGCGACTAAATTTTTTGCTGTGGCCACTAACTTTCGGTGTTAAGTCGCCATGTGATTTAAAAGTAATCAATTTCTGGTATTCCCAGTCCCCATCGTGAAATGTTGATTTTTTTTTTTAAATATTAAGACTAAAACACTTAACAAACATTATTATTATCTTTTAATAACATTTCAGAATTTAACACAGCAAACTATTAAATATATTCGAATAGCAATGTTATTCGTAACAGTTTGAATCTGATAATTTTACATAGACTGTGATTTAAATATATATATATATATACATATATATGCATATATAAATAAATGTTTGAAGTGTGTTTTGATTTTTATAGTGCAAAATAATCTCACAAATTCAGATTTTCTTTCATATGTACTTTTGTCTGGCAAAATCAAAATAAGAAATATTGTTTTTCTGATATTCCTCGCTATCATGATTGCTTAGCTTATACATTTTTTTTAAACCGTATCTTGCCTAACTTTATCTTCTGACTGTACATGATTTAAGATTTAATTAATATTCAAGTTTTGTTGTACATTATATTAAATAAATTACTTTACACTTTAAATTCCTGAGTTTTTTTTTTTTAAACCCCATTTAAACACTATTATTTTTATGCGTTTGTTTTACAATTGTGGCCACTGGATTTTTTGGGTTTAGAAGCCAGTGACTCCTTCCAAATTTTGGGATCCTGCAATGGAAACCTGCCTGGAAACCCAAATTTGGGATGCACCTATAATTCCCAGCCAGTAGTGAATTGATGCGAACATGAAGTGTGCTTAGTGGTAACACTTCTATGTGTGTGTGTGTGTGTTTATATATATATACCTATTTATAAACATGCATCTTGAGCATATAATTTAATCATATTTTATAAAATTAACTTCAATTTTTGAAATTTTATTTATTGTGGACCTTTTAAAGACAATTTTTGTATATTCAAAAATTTTAAAACAGTAACATTATTTAAAAAATATATATATATAAATAATTGATATATAAAAAGTTCAATTAACCAATATGAAATTAAAACTGATTATTTAACACAACTTTACCCATTTGTCATTTTGATACCTGAAATCTGTCTATCAAAAATGGTTTTTGCTTGCTGTAACAATACCTTGAATAATGCAAAAGTTTCATATTTTTTAAAAGTAGCTTATTTTCTTTTGATTAAAAAATTTGGGTACTTTCGTGTAATAGCAGCCCCTGAGGATGAATCGCCAAGCGACCAAGATTTATCGCCAAAGCATGTATGATATAATATGATATATTATTACGTTAAATCATTACTTTTGTGATGTATATGGCCGAGTTATTAATCATATATATAACACACATATGATGTATACATATAACATGTGCATAAGTTGTATAGGATGTATATATATGGCATATAAGACTTAAATAATATGCATGCAATGACGTATAATGGGTGTTTGGAATAATATGTGTATATATGATGCATATATAAGCTTTTCGATGATCTTGGCGAAATCAGAGCTGAAACCTTGGCATAATTGTAATTGTGGAGGCCGCTATAACACAAAAACACCAAAAAGGGGGGGGGCTTTACAGTTTCTTTTCTTTTCTCTTTTGTGTGTGTGTGTAATGTACAGCTAAAATACTATTTTATAAGTGCTCGCAGTGAACACATTTTTTTCTGAAGCACACTGCTAAAAATAATTGTTGATTTTACAGTATAAAACTGGCATCCCAGCTAAGCAGTAATACACTACCGCGCTAACTACTTGCACGGCAGCGTATTACTGCTTATTTTACTGTTTAATACTGTTAATTTTATGGTATAATACTGGCAGTTGGGGTGCCAGTTTTATACTGTAAAATCAACAATTACTTTTTGCAGTGCAGGCCAAATTTACAACAATAAAAGAAATGCCCTATCTCCTGAAAATGTAGAAAGATTGTAGTGTTTTTGTACCATAATTTGTCATACAGCAAATTTAATTACTGTATATACTCGTGTATAAGTCGAAGAATTTTAGACAAAATTTGGGAGCTGAAAATGGGGGGTCGACTTATACACAAGTAAGTAAAAAAAAAAAAAAAAAAAAAAAAAAAAAAAATAGCGGAGTGAAATACTGGAGTCCTATGTTTTTCGCAGATAGTTGGGGAATGTGCAAGTCTTTTAATTAATCACATATGGGTCTAGGTTGGAGAGACAGATAAAAGCAGACAATGGTGATTGATAAAAAAAAAAAAGCTCAACAATAATGCTTCTGTAATTGTTCTGCACTCATTTTCTCTTGGGATAGAATTCCCTTCAATACAGGGGCATTCCTTTCAACATTTTAATCACCTTTTAAAAAAGAGTTCAACTTGAGAATGCTTCTAGATTTCTCTCCTAAAAGTCCTACAATACAAAGAAGTACTATATTTTAGCAGTTTAAGAAGTTGTTTACATGTAAATAAGGCTTGAATAGATTAAGAAAAAAAAGAAAAAAGTAAGTAATCATTAAATTGGTGTGAATAGCTTTCAAAATAGTTTAAGCTTCTTTAGTTATACATAATTATACAATTTTAAAATGTTGAATTAAAAAGAAAAAAAAAATCTGATTAGAAACGTAAAAAAAAAAAAATAATTTAATGAAATTTTTTTCTTTAAATCCTGGATTACAAATAATTTTTTAACATACTGCCAGAAATGTGATTCGACTTATACACGAAAATTCAATTTTTTCCAAAATTTTGCGAGAGAATTGGTGGGGGGGGGGGGGGGGGCGGTCGACTTATACACGAGTATATACGGTATTTTTTTTTTTTTTTTTTTTTTTTTTTTTTTTTTTTTTTGTATTTTCTGTTTCTGCACACTGTTTCTTTATCCAAAATCAGTCTTTTCCTACAGTTTTAAAAATGACTTTTTTCTTTTTATTAAATATAAAACTTAAACTTTAATTTACATTAATTTTGCAGGGGGGGGGGGGGGATTTCTTACCTTTTTTCTATGTTTTATAGATAAATTTTTATGTACCGAGTAAATAGTTTTTATGAATTAGGGCATATATTATACACTTATATTCAAATACCTTTTTATAGATCACATATAAATTAATTTGTCTTCAAATATGCTTAAAAAATGAAATTCTTGCAACTACTCGGAATTGGCCGAGTACATAGTATATACAGAGTACTCGGTACGGCTCTAATTTTTAACTCAAACTGATTGATAAAAATATTATATGAATTGACATTTTTCCAACTGAGTGAAAATACGTCCAGGCCGAGAGTCGAAATCAAGATCTTTGGATAAATTGTCTGTGTTGAGCTACCTGGGCCGACAGCCAGCAGACACATTTCACTTAGATAACCTGATTGGCGATTATGTTAGCATCCATTTTTAATTAAGTTCCATTACCTGTAGTTTATTCTGTTGAGCTGTCTACATGACAGAACAGATGTTATTGCCAACAGTTGTCTGTCCAGGTAGCTCAATAGGCAGAGCGTTGCCAATTTAAGTGGAAGGTTTTTAAGTTTGACTCTCAACCTGAACACATTTTAGTCAGGAATTTACTCTAGTAATAGATTTTTTTTTAAAACAGGTATTAGAATTTGTGTGAATTTGTAGATATGATCAAGTATTAAATATTAATTATTTTCTTATAAATTTCTCCCTAGGATGAATATACTACTTCTCAACAGAAGAGACCTGTTCCAAGTTTTTTGAAATGGCAACCAAGTTTTTTGAAATGGCCCTCTGTTTTGACCAACTTGTATATAATTTTTAATTAGACTGTGCAACTATTTTATTAGATTTTATATTACATTTAAAATTTTATTGCATCTACAGTAAATTTAATAAAGTATATTTTATTTATATGTCTTATATTTTTATTTTCCCATCTATTGTGTTTTATTTCTTTTAAAGTATTTAAGCTCTTAGGCATCAGTAATGACAATAATTTTTATGTTCTCTCTTTTGATATAATTTTTGAAGGATAAAAGAAAACATGGGACAAAATGGTAAAATAAACATTAAATGCTGAGAGTATATATATATATAAAAAAACTATTTGACATCCAGCACAAATTGATTAAATGTGACCACTGATACATTAGTTCACTGTTATGTTTTATATCCCCCACCCTTTTTTTTTTAAGGTTAAATCAACCACAAATCATTTTTAATATGTTGATGAATTATTTTTATGCTTCTTAGCTTTAAATATTATGTATAAAAAAACAAACAAATCAAGACTTTGAAAGTCATCATTTGACGACGGGAGAAATAGTATTAAATACTGTAACCTTCTCTTCTGTCTAATGTGAAATTAATTAGGACTAAGAACATTTTCCGTCATATTATTTTACCTTCAGCAAAGTTTACTCTGTCTATAAATTCACTGGGACTTGAAAATCTTTCTGCGGTAGACAGAGTTTACTGTAAATGTATAATTATAAAATGTATTTATTTACACGCTGTATAATGAATATTTCCAACTGAAAGAGAGAGAGAGTTAATAAAATGAGGTATGAAAATTATTTAATTTAAGTAGATGGTTGATATAAAGTGATTTTTTATGATAGAAGAGTAAAAATAAAATGTTAAGATATAACCTCTTAAACTTATTTTTTGATTAAATCTTAAACTGGAAAACATTAATTTGTAAATTAAAGACTATATTTTTATCTAAAAGAAAAAAAAGTTTTATAAATGTAAAGTTGTGAAAATAAATGTATATCATAAAAATTTTTACTTTTGTTATTTATATGTCTAATTTCTTTTATTCAAGCTGTTCCTCTTATTGTTGCCCCATACCAAGTTCTTAAGCAGCTTTAAAAGTATATTTCTAATTGCAAAAATGTTTTAAAATGTTCTTTATCATATTAAAAACTTTACTTTTTTTTTTTTTTTTAAATATTAAAAATTTAAATTTTTTGTGTGTTCCTTGCATTCTAGAGTTATATGTAGAAAATTTTCCTTCATTTCTTTACAAGTAAAAAAAAAAGTCCTTTCCTTTACGGCAAAATCTTACTGACTTTTTCTATTCTTTTCAGTATTTTTCTATACAAGAGTCTTTGTTTTTAGAACCTGAAAACACTGAATATTCATAAAATTCAAAGTATCCTAATTCTGTTAGTTTTGTCATAAAAGAAAAAAAAAGAATTAAGAGGGACACCCTGTATAAGTATTAATTTATTGACTTGGGTTATATTGGAAATGAGATGTACAATAAAAACATGTACCACCATCTTTAGAGGCACAGAATATATTTTTACATAAGAAGCACTATCATAAATTTAAAGGCACACTGTGCCTCTTAATCTCAAAGGCAAATGTGTCTCTGAATATTCAGGGGCGCAAACATTCCAAATGTACCTTTTATATCAGAGACACAGTTTTAAGAGTATAATTTAGCTGTTAACAGCATTCCTACATTTGTGTGGCATAAAGCAAATTATGAGCACCATATTTGCTTTTATGCTTTTGTTTCGAACATTGTCTGTACTGCGCCAAGAACTACAAGTCAAGAATATTAAGCAAGTGTTAATATTTTTTTAAATCAATTTTTAAACCTTATGTGTTAATTGTATTATGTACTGTGGAGTTTAGCAGTTATTTACGATTTCATATTACTTTTTTTCATTCCCATTATCAAGTTAAATTTTTCTCCACTCCCTTTAAATAATTAAATATCAAATACAACATTTTATATTTATAAGTAACAGTTATAAAGCTGTGTTAATTTTTGTCTTGAAAAATGTCTGATTAAGTGGCCTCAAATTTAATATTGTATGACCATTAAAACTTCCTAAGTTTAATTTAAGCATGATCACAGGTAAATTTAACAAAGTGGTGATCCATGGCAATCATATATATTATTTCTGTTGTCAACATCCCTTTTTCTATGAATTTACGAAGCACAGAACAATGAATGAAGTATCATTCAAAAGGTTTTTAAAGCAGCTTCTGACATATACACTTACATTTTCCTAAAACATCTTTCTTGATTAAAGATTGCTGTTAATTAAAAATTAAATTGGCATTGTTTTCATAAATGAAATGATAGGTTTTCTTCAAATTGTCTTGCCACAAAAATTAAATTCCGGAGTATATCACGCTCACAATGATTATCTTTTTTATACTCTTTATATTTTTATAAAGTGTGACATCTCTGCACATGTTTATTTTTTATTTATGATAAAAAAGCAAAATTCGAATTTCAATGTTTAGGAGAAAAAAATACCATAGATTGTCCATGTTTTACCTTTTTTAAGCGAATGATGTCATCTTCTAATGCAGTTTACGATTATTTTGTTTTTTTATCGCGCGTGCTTTTTTGTAAGTTTGATGGAATGAATGAGTTGATATTCTGGCTTGACTAATCTTATGGAATAGATATCGCAGACGCTCCAGGGTTGCCTAAAATTTTTTTGTGGTGCTATTTTGGCAAGAAAATCTCATTTTCGAATACCTGTTAGACGGCCTATAAAATTGTATTATTTTATTTTAAAACACACACATTTAATTTTATTATTACACACAGTTTTATTTAAAACACACATTATTTTTAATACACGTGTATTTAAATTTATTTAGTAATTATTTTATTTTTAATTTATTTACATACACATTTCATTTTGTTATAAAATACTAAGTTGTCATATGATGCAAAAGTCACCAGGTTACCACGCCAAGCAAAAAAATCACCATTTTGGTGCCAAAAAGAAACCCCGGTGCATCTGTGACATCTGTACCACTATGGTTTTTTTCATTAGAAGTTTAAATCTATAAATAAAAAATTTAGATTGCAGTGCAAAATTCTTGCATGAGTCCACTTTTTTTAAGCTATGTTAAATACACAATAGCTGAATATAAATGTTTAGACAATAAAATTTCCTAATGTACCTAATATATTTTACTGTATTTTTTTCATATTTTTTAAGAATAATTATTAAATTATTAAAATCTGTTTTTTAAACAAAGATTTGAAGATTAAATGTAATAGTCAGCAAGAATAAAATATAATTATTTGAAAATAATATTAGAGTAAACGTGGGGTACTATAGTCTTTATCAACTCTGTTACATTTTAAACGTGGGTTTATAAGCATTTTAAGCATCGACACAAGGCCTGAATATTATATTCATATATAAAATATCACAAAACTATGTACGTGATAAATAAAAATTATGATTTCACTATTCGACATAGCAGTTAAAATAACCCCAATTGATCTTTCTAATGTTAAAAGCAAATCTATTGCTTGTGGTAAGAATAATATTCTATTAATATTCTAAGAAATTTAAAAAATGAGAGACAAAAATTAGTACAAATCGGTATCTTAATTTTCTTTTAATATGACAAATGAAAGAAATCATAAAAGCTTGTGCCATAACACATTTAATTTGGTAGTTTATCTCATAAGAAAGTCATAATTTTGTTTCAAATCAAGATCCCGAGAAGAAGGATTCTAAATATTGAGAAAATTCCAAAAGTTGCTGAGAAAATTATTCAGCTATTTATTATTGGAATCTCATCGAAATTAAGCTAATTGTCTTATATTTCAAATATGAATAATTTTTGGAGGTACGATTTTAACTTTAAAATTTTACTGTAATGTTTTAATAAAAGCAATAAGTTATGAAGCTGTACACTAATAAACATTTAAAATAAATTCATAAATACTGTATCCAGCATTTTGGATGATTGTGCAATGTTAAAAATAATAGGCACTAAATGTGTCAAGAAAGGTATTTAAATTTATCCAAATTGGATGTTGAATTCATCTTAAAACAGGTATTTAAAGGCGCCCAAATTGAGTATTTATGTGTTCTAAAATAGATATTTAAGATTGTGCAAAATAGGTGTTAGCATGGCCAAAATTGGTACTTAGTGGTATTCATATTGGGTGTATAACCAAATTGGATATTAAATACTGCCTAAAATGGATTCTCAGTATTCACTGAAACATTTGGTGTAACGTTACTCCATAAAACTGGAGGCAGCATTGCTGCCTCCAATCTTACGGTGGTATTTAACTGATATAACTGGTGTAACATTACACAGCTCTTGTGTAAGTTTACACCATAATATTGTGAAACATATCACAATTTCTGTGTAACGTTACACCACAATTGCGTGTAAGCTTTCACAGTAATTGTATGTAAGGTTACACCACAATTACTGTGAAAGCATACACGCAATTGTGGTGTAACCTTACACACAATTGTGGTGTAACCTTACACACAATTACTGTGAAAGCTTACGCGCAATTGTGGTGTAACCTTACACACAATTACTGTGGAAGCTTACACGCAATTGTGATGTAACCTTACACACAATTACTGTGAAAGCTTACACGCAATTGTGGTGTAACCTTACACACAGTTACTGTGAAAGCTTACACGCAATTGTGGTGTAACCTTACACAGAAATTGTGATATGTTCCACAATATTATGGTGTAAACTTACACAATAGCTGTGTAATGTTACACCAGTTATATCAGTTAAATACCACCGTAAAACTTGAGGCAGCAATGCTGCCTCCAGTTTTATGGAGTAACGTTACACCAAATGTTTTACAGTGAGCTTATGAGATATTAACAAAAAACGAAAAATGGTACCTTCTTTTATCTCCACCCCCCTCGCGCTCACCCCCTACCCATCAGGACTTTTAGTATGTTCATGAATAGACCCACCCAAACAGTATTACCAAGTTTCAAAACTTTCGTAATTATGTCTCAAAATGACCCAAAAGCTGCCTAATTTGACTTGACTATTATGGTAATTGAAAGTTTAATTATTTTTACAAGCATTATCAACATCCTCATCAAATACATGAACATTTCTGCTCAACTAGTACTTTTATACTTATAAGCACCCAGCCCTTTTCTTTTCTAGGATGAACACTTTCTATATACATAAATGTATTCCAAAATTTACAGTACGCAGCCATAGTTTTTGTTTATCTATATATTCGCTAATTTAAATTTTAAAAAAATCCCAATCAGAAAACAGAAAAACTAACGAATACTGCATGGTCATATTTATTATAATAATTATTTAAATTTTAGTTACCATAAGTAATGTGAGTGATCACGATTTCAGATGTATTTCACGAATTCTAATAAAGACAGATCGGACTAGTTTCCCGGTAATAAAACAGTTTTGCATGGATTATTTATATTACAAAAAAACACTGAAGGTTAAGAAATATACTTACTATTTATTTCATATCCATTATGCGCACGCATAGTCTGATCAGGACTGGGTGGTGGTATCTGATGGAGGATTGGTGTCGATGATACACCACCTACAGCTATTTGATTGGGATAATGTCCGCTACATTGCAATATCTGAGTATTCGAAATAAATGGCTGTTCTTGGCCATCCTGCACTTGGACGTCTTGTGATCTAGCTACAGGCAATCCCTGCAGCTGAAAAACATTCTCATCCCCTTGTCCAGTGAGATCATGGGCACTTACCGCTGATTCTTCAGGCCAAGAATCAGCCGCTGCACCACAGGCACCATAAATTTGATTAACTTGTTGAATGTTTTGTTCGTAAGCATATGAAAATTATGAAACGCCACTTGCTGTTGCGGATAATGATGCAGCTGCTGCTGATGCAGTTCATGCTCATGCTGCTGCTGATGCAGTTCATGCTCATGCTGCTGCTGATGCAGTTCATGCTCATGCTGCTGATGATGCAGTTCATGCTCATGCTGCTGATGATGATAATGCTGCTGCTGCTCTTGTGCAACATTTATAGCATAGAGAGTTTCAGCAGTGGCCGCGTGCCCATAGCAAAAATTCGTGCCTTTAGCTGGCGATGCAAAAAAGCTGTCACTCGGTGTACTCCATGTCTCTGAAGTAGTAGTTTGAGAATTAGCTTGATACATTTGAACTGGAGAAGCAACGTTTAGTTGTTGAATTTGTCCTTGTGCTGAAATCTGCAAAATAATTATCAGTAAATTTTGGTATTTTCATCATTTCCTAAGTGTAAAGTAGATATCTTTACGCGCACAAAAAGGCAGATTATTAAGTTTTAATTAATAAAATATAAAAGTAGTACAGTGAAACCATGGTGAAACGAAAAATGTGTACTGCTAAAATTGACAATTCGAAAGGAATGTGCTTTAGAAATGTAATTCTAGTATTTCATTTGTAGTGGCCAGGATATCCAAATATTTTCCATAGAAATACGCTCAAGTTTAGAGGATTTCTGTAAAGTGAAATTTTACTGTAAATGCATATTTTATATATAGCTAAATTAGTGCTAATTACAATGACAGACAGGTACTATAGTAAGTTAATTTTAAATCCATGTAATAACAAAAAGTACAGAAATGGTTATGCAATCTTCAATTCGCGTATCTTGGATCGGCGATCATTCAACAAGGAATTGTAAATTTTTGAGCCGATTTCGTCAGTCGTAGCGGTTTTTGGAAGTCCTGAGTGTTCATCATCGTGAATTGATTTCCTACCATGTTTAAATTCAGCAGCCCACTTTTTAATTGTCGAATATGAAGGACAATAATCTTGTAAGCTAAAATGTAACTCATTTTGTATTTCCATGGGGGTTAAACCGTTATTAACAAAGTATTTTATGACAGCAAGAACTTAATTTTTGTCTATTTTTAGAAAATTTCAAAACTTGTTTACTTTACTTTATCGCCAACGAGCAGGGAAGACCACGCTCTGTCAAAATTAGCTTAGAGTTCAAATATCATGACCCATGAACAAAATGACCCACTAATCAAATTTTCTTGAACATGTGACCAAGCCCAATTGTCTTCTCGTGCCCGAAACTCGTAGAATATAAAATTTAGTCAAAATAGTCTGAGCCGTTTTTATATAAAATTAGCTTAACCCACACTGACCCATAAATGACCCACTAATCGGATTTTCTCGAGCATGTGACCTAGGGTCATTCAATGGTAACTTGCGTAATATTTAGAATAATTGACTTCAGTAATTTTAGTATAATAAAACCAAAAATATTCATAACGTAAAGTTGATGTAATTTGTTAATTAAACCTATTCAGAGGAAAATTTGCATGCAAATTACTTAAATTTAGTGCTATTTCTGGAACTCTGCAAATTACATTTACTATGGTACCTTACATAAATTCAATTGCCACTGTTCAAGAAACATCACTAAATTTGGGTAATTTTCATCCAAATTTGAGTTTGGAAAGGTTTAATTAACAAATCACATCAATTTTACATTTTGAATATTTTTTGGTGTTATATTACTAAAAGTACTGAAGTCAAGTATTCTAAATATAACGTAAGTTTGCATGGAATGACCCCCTAGCCCAATGATTTCTCGTGCTCAAAAAACGTAGGATACGAAATTTAGTTCAAATCGTCTGAGTCATTTTTAAGATAAAAATAACTTGACCCATGATGACCCATGACCAAAATGACCAACTAATTGAATTTTCTCGAACATGTGACAAACAGTATTCTCGTGCAAGAAAAACACAGGATGCAAAATTTAGTCTACACAAGTCTTAGCCGTTTTTTAGATAAAGTTATCTTGACCCACAGTGACCCAAAATAAACCATTAAGCGAATTTTCTTGAACATGTGACCTAGGTCACTGATTTGATCGTGCCCGAAACTCGCAGGAATTTAATCAAAATCGTTAAGCCGTTTTTAGATAACTTGACCCGCGTTGACCCAAAAATGTTACACTAATCGAAAGTTCTCGAACAAGTGACCCAGCCCAATAGTCCCCTCATGCCCGAAAAAGGTAGGATACAAAGTTTGTCAAAATAGTTTGAGCCGTTTTTTTTATACAATTACCTTGACCTTCACCCATGGTGACTCAAAATTACCCACTAATCCAATTTTCTCGAACATGTGACCTAGCCCAATGTTTGTCTGGTGCCCCAAAACGGTAGGATACAAAATGTCGTCAAAATCGTTAGATCCGTTTATAAGATAATATTTGCATATTATATATATACACACAATTTGTCCTCGCATTAGAATATATGATAAACTCACACGTCTGAAACTCGGAGCATATCATCTAAAGGATCATACTTTATAAACACCATCGTCATTTGGCCATACTTGTTCCATCTCTGTGTCAGGCCAAGAACTCATCAAACTACCCTCGTATATTCTACAAATATAAAATATATAAAATACACTTACGCAATTCTCTTATACACAGTAATGCCTTCGACATATTTTGAGTAGCCATGTATATGTTCTGTTGCATTTATAGGTATCATGATGTGCGCAACAATTAAAGTTAGAAACGCATACATCAAATGAAAACGCACTTCTAGCATTTATTGATCATTTATAGAACTTTAAAAAAAATTATGTATCCTGTAAATTAACAGTAATTGTTTTGAAATGCTTATTCTGCACTAATCATCTTGCAGTACCGTCTGAATAACGTATATAAATTTCATTATGTTTGAAATAGTGTAACATTAAAATACGCTGCTTGCAATTTTTCTTCGTCATTATGTAAAGGAATTTTTTCTGTAACCCTGTAAATTAATGATAAATACTTAGCGTTACATATTCTAAGGAAAGCATAATTTAGTGCACTTCAGAAATGGATATCAGTTCCATTAGGTTTGAAAGAATGTAACATCATTAAAATACATCGCAAAAAAAATTTCTTCAATAGACTAAAGCTACTATAATAAAAGCTGAGTCATCAATAATTTTGTTATCTACTTAGACCAATTAGCGATTGTTGCCCGCGTGGCTAAAAGTGTCGTAACCAATCGTTCTTCTCGTACGGGCACATAAATGGCGGCGTGAGTCAGTCCGGATTGTCCCATGGGATTCTTTTAAGTTTACCTGTAAACAAAATATTAGTACTACACATTTCATTTTCAATTTGGAACAATGGAGACTTTCAATAACAACGAATTACATGGCAATTCGTGTATATTTACCAGAGCATCGACAGACTGACAACCAGATGTCGAACACTTTTCAAGTATGTTGGAAATCGTTAAGAATGATGAATGCATATCCTAATAAAAAGAAAACTGCCCAGTTAAACTGAGGGCATTGAGCTAACAGGCTATTCACACTCATTGTATATTGTACTCTTATTTCAAAGAATTTGAAATATGCCCTCGAAAAATAAAGAAATCAACAATATATTAAGGGGGGGGGGTCATCCACCTATTACCCCCCTCATAGTTAACTAATACCTCCTTAAACTAATCAGGGAAGTGTCTAATTACAAAGAATATACATACAAAATTTGAAGAAAATCGGATAATTCTGCATGAAAAACTCATTTATCTAAATTAAGGGGGGATTAGCCCCCTTTCCCCCTTTATACTTAACCAATGAACCCCCAAAACTTTTCAGAGAAGCGCATTATCACAATGAACCTTTATACAAAATTTGAAGAAAATCGGATAATTCTGCATGAAAAACCCATTTATTTAAAGTAGGGGGGGTGTTATCCCCCCCTTTCACCCTTTATACTTAACCAATGAACCCCCAAAACTATTGACAGAAGCGCATTATCAAAATGAACCTGTATACAAAATTTAAAGAAAATGGAATAATTCTGCATGAAAAACCCATTCATCTAAATTAAGGGGGGATTAGCCCCCTCTTTCCCCCTTTATACTTAACCAATGAACCCCCAAAACTATTCAGAGAAGCGCATTATCACAATGAACCTATATACAAAATTTGAAGAAAATCGGATAATTCTGCATGAAAAACTCATTTATCCAAATTAGGGGGTTACCCCCCTTTCCCCCTTTATACTTAACCAATGAACCCCCAAAGCTAATGACAGAAGCACATTATCAAAATGAGCCTATATACAAAATTTGAAGAAAATCGGATAATTCTGCATGAAAAATTCATTTATCTAAATTAGGGGGGTTACCCCCCCTTTCCCCCTTTATACTAAACCAATGAAGCCCCAAAACTATTGACAGAAGCACATTATCAAAATGAACCTATATACAAAATTTGAAGAAAATGGGATACTTCTGCTTGAAAAACCCATTTATCTAAATTATGGGGGGTTAGCCTCCCCGTTTCCCCCCTTTATGATTAACCAATGAACCTCCAAAACTAATCAGGGAAGCGCCTTATCACAAGGAACCTATAAACAAAATTTAAAGTAAAACGATTAGTTCTATCAAGAGTTATCGCGTTACGTACATACATACATACATACGTACATAACTACATACAATAAAAGAAAACTGCCCAGTTAAACTGACGGCATTGAGCTCACAGGCTATTCACACTAACTGTAAATTATATTCTTATTTCAAAGAATTTGAAATAAGCCCTCGAAAAATGAAGAAATCGACAATATATTAAGAGGGGGGAACCATCCCCCGTTTCTCCTTCTTATAATTAACCAATGAACCCATAAAACTAATCAGAGAAGCGCCTTACCACATTGAACCTATATACAAAATTTGAAAAAATCGGATAATTCTGCATGAAAAATCCATTTATCTAAAGTAAGGGGGGGGGGGTTAGCCCCCCGTCCCCCCTTTATACTTAACCAAAGAACCCCCAAAACTAATCAGAGAAGCGCCTTATCACAATGAACATATATATAAAATTTGAAGAAAATCGGATAATTCTGCTTAAAAAACCCATTTATCTATATCAAGGGGGGTTAGTCTCCCCCGTTCCCCCCTTTATACTTTACCAGTGAACCCTCAAAACTAATCAGGAAAGAACCTTATCACAATGAACCAATATACAAAATTTGAAGAAAATTGGATAATTCTGCATGAAAAAACCATTTATCCAAATTAAGGGGGGTTAGCCCCCCGTTCCCCCCCCCCCCTTTATAGTTGACCAATCAATCCCTAAAACTAATCAGGGAAGCGCCTTATCACAAGGAACCTATAAACAAAAGTGGAAGAAAATCGGATAACTCTGCATGAAAAATTCATTTATCTAAATTAAGGGGGAGGATCCCCCCCCATTAGCCCCTTTATACTTAACCTATGAACCCCCAAAACTAATCAGGAAAGAACCTTATCACAATGAACCTATATAGAAAATTTGAAGAAAATTGGACAATTCTGCATAAAAAAACCATTTATCTTAATTAAGGGGGGGTAGCCCCCCGTTCCCCCCTTTATAGTTAAACAATCAATCCCCAAAACTAATCAGGGAAGCGCCTTATCACAAGGAACCTATAAACAAAATTGGAAGCAAAACGGTTATTTCTGTCAAGAGTTATCGCGTTACGTACGTACATACGTACATACATACATACATACAGAACGGGCGGGCACATAAGCTCTCAGGCTTTGATAGCCTGTGAGCTAATAAACATTAAATGTGATTATTACCTACATACAGAACCGGCGGGCACATAAGCTCTCAGGCTTTGATAGCCTGTGAGCTAAAAAAGAAAATCGCACTTCTATTTCTAGTAGAACAAAATACTGGAACCAAAATATTGAAAATAATGTTTAAATTTATTTGAGATCCATATGACATTAAATGTGATTATTCTTATTTACAGATATTTAAATGGTTGGTTGGTTGTATAAGGTTTAATGGCGCAAGATCCCATTGGGGACAAGCTGCGCCAAGATATTTAAACGGAAGTTATTAAAGTATAATAATTATGTTGAGAAAATAACAACAATTTGTATGTGTTACAAATAATCAAGTTTAAATATTTTTAGATGAAATTCATTTTTAAGAAAAAATAATGCATTTGTGTAATGGAATTAACTACTTTAAAATTTTATGTAAAAATTATGCAATTTACGTGATTATAATCCAAGGTTCAAGATTCCCGATATTTTTTTTTTCCATTTATCAAACAACTAGAAATACACTATATTTCCAATGATTGGTCACTTGCAATTTTAGACGTTTTGTTAAATATCTGGAAAGATACATGAGGAATTATCCTGAAACTTCCGGAGTGTAAACAACATGATTGACGTCATATATTTCCGCGAAGATTTTTTCCCGAAACCCCATGAGGGGCCGTTAACAAATTGAAGAAAAACTAATATATTTTGGATAACCCTGTAAAAACTAATATTGCAAAAGCATTCAAACTGTAGATTAAGTGGCTTATTGTAATAGTTTGGGTTCATTTTTATGAAGATAGCATGTATACTCGAAGAGAAATTCAGGTTTTTATAAAAACAGTCCCAAATTTTATCAAGTTTTTTGCTTATAATTTGCAGTTTTTAATATAAAAACAAGTTATTTTCAGAAAATATGACAAACAAAATTGTACATAACACTCTGCAATCAGAATTAAAAAATAATAAAAATTGTATGAAAAATGAGCAGGTTTACTAAATATTGTTTCACTGCGCATGCGTGAATTCAATCAAAATATGCTGTGCATAATATATTAGCTAACTATATAGAACAACTTTTATGAAAGTCTCAAAAACATAGCTTGAAAATTCTGATAGTAATCGTCGATAGAATGAGCTAGAAATTCGCTGTTCCCAAAAGGAAGAAAAAAGATGAGGGGTTGTATCAAATATAGAATGAGAGACACTTCATTCTTATTATGTCAACTTTCATAAGCTAGTATATTTGGGTGCAACATCTCATCTTTTTGCTTCAGAATTTTCAAGCTATGTTTTTGAGACTTTCAAAAAAGTTGGTCTATATATTTAGCTAATATATTATGCACAGTATATTTTCATTGAATTCGCGCATGCGCAGTGAAACAATATTTAGTAAACCTGCTCATTTTTCATACAATTTTTATTATTTTTTAATTCTGATTGCAGGGTGTTGTGTACAATTTTCTTTGTCATATTTTCTGAAAATAACTTGTTTTTATATTAAAAACTCAGCAAATTATAAGCAAAATACTTGATAAAATTTGGGACTGTTTTTATAATAATCTGCAGTTTGAATGATTTTGCAATATTAGTTTTTACAAGGTTATCCAAAATATATTCGTTTTTCTTCAATTAGTTGACGGCCCCTTTTGGGGTTTCGGGAAAAATCTTCGCGGAAATATATGACGTCAATCATGTTGTTTACACTCCGGAAGTTTCAGGATAATTCCTCATGTATCTATCCAGATATTTAACAAAACATTTAAAATCGCAAGTGACCAATCATTGGAAATATAGTGTATAAACGCTCTTTAAGCAAATTGTTGTAAAGATAATTAAAGCTGTTTCCTGTACTTTTATACAATTAAATTTTCATAAGTTTTCTCCCGTAATAAGGACTACTTTGTACTGTCAAACAGTGTGAATTTTTAACAATACAACAGAAAATAATTATTTTTAAATGTTAAAATTTACGTACTATATGACTGATTTTGTTAATAAAATTGTCTAATTTGACCAATCACACAATCAGTTTTGTTGGTTATGCATAGCATTAGCAGAGGGTGTTAAACATGACGCACACCCAGAGAAGGGAAGGGATTTCACTATTTACGAATAAAAAATTCAGCCTTATTTAATCATACATTTCTGCCATTAGGTAAGCTGATGATTTCGATATCAGAACAGTATTCATATCTCTTTCCATTTACGCCAATCAATATAACCAGAGCCAAACAGGAATTGCATTTATGTCGTCACTGCTTATCAGATTATTTTTTGAATTCACAGTTACAAGAATTGCGGTATGTGTAGGTACCTGTGCGGATTTCAATCTATGTATGTATAATAAGATAAGTGAAGTTAAATATTAATACATAACCAAAGGTATTATAATCTATCGCTATATATAAAGTAAATTCTGCATCAATATTAAAGCTGTACCGAGTAACTTTTAAAATTACCAGAAATTTACTGCACGAAATAGCACAGTTATAATTTTATATTGTTTATTCTTTGTATTTTGTTTTGAAATTCTCACAATGATGCCATTTTTTGTTTTTGGAGATGTGGGTTGAACGATCAGTCGTCGCATAGTAAACGACAGCAGATATAATATACAGGATTATTATAAAAAAATATTCCGTCTTATGAGACCCTAACTATCATACAGACAGAAACTGAATGAAAGTTTGGTTTAAAGAATTTTGAGGTATGCGTTCAAGACGTATATGAAAAGCAACAGTTAAACTACCAGTTACCGTTACAGTGTCAAATCTTAAAACTTTTCAAAAGACAACACCTAGAATTTTTTTTTTGGAATGTGATCTTCATCGTGAAAAACCATAAAAAGCATTAGAACGGTACCTGTAGCACGAAAATCGCAGTCGCTAGTCACACTAAGAAAAAATAGAAAAGAACTGCCGAGCACAACAGAATACGAATTTATTTTCTAATGACGTCAAATTTCACACTGTCTTCGGCACTAATACCAGCCTACTGAATCTCCATCGAAACAAGAAGAGACCAAGTTATGCAGATTTCTTGTTTCGGCGTAACACAACGTCGTCGCACTAAGTGAAAGAAATGGCACTGTGCAATGCGTGTCGCGTATCATGCTTTCTTGCACACTGAAACACACGCCGCTTACAGGTAAAGAACGTCGGGAAAATTGTACTTTATACGAAAATTTGAAGAAACTGGCAGCGCATGCGATCGATCTGGGCCTGGACGACCTTCCGTTCCCATCGAGTCTGTTGCAGAAATCCACGAGAAGATAAGCGAAGTTCCACTTGTAAGTGAACACGACCCCCCCCCCCCTTCAGGATTGCACACAAACTCTAAGGCTTAGGCCGGGTTTCCTGAGGTGGTCATCCCTGTAAGTGAACCCGGTGTTTCACGTGTTTGACATTTGCCGAATTCTACAATCCGCAAGATTCTGCACTCTGATCTCCACATGTTTCCCTATCGGTTCCACAGTGTCTAGATGGTGCTAGACTTGACTAGAATTTACGAATGAATTCCTCATCCGGTATGACGAGGATAACAGCTGGCTATTACGCATTCTAAGGACGGACGAGGCCCATTTCTCGTTGACTGTTAACGTTGATTCCGATCACTGCATGCACTGAGCACACAATAACACCCATGATGTTGTTGCACTTCCGTTACACGACGAAATAGTGATTGTGTGGTGCTGTATAACAAGCACCTTCATTCTCGGGCCTTACGTTTTTAGAGGTTACAGCCGCAGGTCTACAAACGTGTACGTTAACGAGTGCTCGCTAAACGGAAATGTTGAATAATTACGTAATTTCCAATTTGTAAACACAATCTTTCGTCGTGTGGACGCAAGATGGCGCTCCCGCACATGTGTGGTCTTCTGTTAAATGTTTCTTAACGCAACAATTTTGTGACAGAATTATCTAACGCCATTTTACGTTTCCGTGGACACCAAGGTCGCCCGATCTCACTCCAATGAAATTCTGACTGTGGGGATACCTGAAATCCAAAGTGTATGCATTTAATCAGCAAACTATCTGATTTGAAATATGCCATCAAACGTCAGGTTTAAAAGATTCCTCTTGCTATGATACATGCTTCGCTGCTATCCACCATCTGCCGCATGCAAAATATTATCGTGAGTGAAGGAGGTCACGTATAAAATTTGTGAAACGCATTAAAAAGTTTTGCTTTCTGTACCTTCTCTGCCCTTAATGGTGTTTAACTTTTCTTCTTAGTCTGTCAAGCGCCAGCGGTTTTCGTGCTACAGGTACCATTTCAATGCTTTTTTTTTTGGTTTTTCATTATGCAGATCACATTCCGATAAAAATAGTTAGGTGTTTCCATTTTAAATTTTTGAAGTTTTGTCACTGTAACCGTAATTGTTAGAGTTTAACTTTTGTTTTTCATATGATTCTAGCGCATAGCTCAAAATACTTTAAACCAAAATTTCATTCAGTTTCTGTGTACGGTATGACAGTCACGGTCACATATATTGGGATAGCTTTTTTATAATCATCCTGTATTTAAAAATGATTGTTACTATGTGGCGTAAAATTCAGAGTATCATATATGTGTGTGTATATATATATATATATATATATATATATATATATTATAACTTAAAAACTTAATGATTTGCGTTTTTATAAAATTCCGTTGGACAAATTTTGGCATAAGATCCCGCCATTTTAGAGATTGTCAAACTAAGCTCCTGTAAGGCATTTTGATTTTAAACAATGTTGGTGTATTTTAAGGTAATTAAAAAACGCTTCTTAACATGCAAAACAACACAAATTGGTGAAAGTAGTGTAAACCGAGTGCATACAGTGTGCGGAAAAAGTTTTGGATGACTCTTTAAACAATACCATCAGGACGAGATTTTGTAGAAAGTGCTCAAGCCTTTTGCTCAGCAACATTATTCTGGACGAAATTTGTCTGTTTCAGCAGGACTCTGCACCAGTCCATCGGAAGCGCTGGACACCTGACTGGCTTAGGGTAGAGAACATTGACTTTATTTCTACCGATGAATGGCGCGACTGCAATCCAATGCATTTTTCCATCTGGGAAATTTTGAAGGCAAAGTTATTCGCTACTTTCTCTCAAATATTGGATGGTTGGAAAGCTAAATTGATTAAGGAGGGACCAATCTTCCCAATGAGATACTTTGTGCCGCAGTTAATGATGCCCCACAACGGCTAAAGGCATGCATCAAAGAAAAAAAAGGATATTATGAGATTTAATTTGTATTTCCATTATTTACATGTTAAATTTAATATATTTGTTAATAAATTATTGACAATTACTGTTTTCTCGAAAATAGATTTTATGCCCATCCAAAACTTTTTTCGAACCCTGTAATGGTTTTTGCTTTGTTAAGAAAAGTCTAGAAGAGCGTAAAAATTTTAATACCACAAAAAAGTGTTTGGGGCATCTGAGCTATTGAAAAACTGCTCCTGTTGCTACAGGAAATTTTTTCTCTACTCGTGAAAGACCGTTTGAAGCACCATCTGAAACATCTGCAAATTTTGATGGTTGTGTGAAACCGGGTACTAATCAGAAATTTACTTTATACTTTCAGTAACAAAAATATTTATTATAAAAAATTTTGAATCAAATTTTAAAACATATATACATTTATGAGTAAATTTTTTTCATGTTTTCAAGAAATTTTTAATGTTGTTATGTAATTTGTTTCTCAGCTTTTACGTCTCGTATCCGCTGCACTACTCATGTTCCCACTGTTTGCAGACTGAATATTGTATCCATAATTCATCACCTGTTGTATGAAGAAAGAAGTCATTGTAGAAATCAAACCAAAATCATGGGTATTTGGTATTGCCCCAACAGACGACAAAAACATTCTTGAGATTTCCATGTTCTCACGGAAAAACATGCTTGAGCGCATGGTTGTTCTCAAAAAAAGCTGACGCACACACTTGTACTTGTATCAACTTATTGCGTGCTATTGAAAACGGTGGATTACTTACCTAAATCGATCCTTTAGGCTGCATTTATTTAAAGAGCCGAAAAACGGCGAAAATTAAAACTTTTGAGGTGATATTCTTTCCAATAGCACGGGCACAGAGATTAAATCGCTTCAAAAGCCTATTGTAAACTAGTAGAGGACGATAAGGGATGAAGTGTTGTCCACAGGGCAGCAACCATCACCGAGAAAACAGGGCGACTGGTTTTACCCTACTCTTCCCTATGTTTATTATTTCCTTTATATTGGTTCAAATTATATTAAAGGAAAAAGTTTATTTTCACCACCAAATATACAGGTTGCGTTAAAGTATGACAGTATCGTTCACTAATGTACCCAGCTAGAAAAAGTTTGCAAAAAAAAGTGCAAAAAAAAAGTGCACAAAATCCGAGCGTATTTGGCACCTCTGCTTGTGTATAAAAAGTGCAAACTGAATTGTGCAAAAAAAGTGCAAACTGAATTGTGCACAAAAAGTGCATAATCAGAGGTGCCAAATACGCTCAGATTTTGTGCACTTTTTTTGTTTGCACTTTTTCTGCATACGAAATAATCCCTAAATTTTGCAGTTTTTATGCACAATCAGAGGTGCCAAATACGCTCAGATTTTGTGCACTTTTTCTGCATACGAAATAATCCCTAAATTTTGCAGTTTTTATGCACAATCAGAGGTGCCAAATATGCTCAGATTTTGTGCACTTTTTCTGCATACGAAATAATCCCTAAATTTTGCAGTTTTTATACACAATCAGAGGTGCCAAATACGCTCAGATTTTGTGCACTTTTTATTTTACACATTTTTTGCATACCAAATAATTCCTAAATTGTGCATTTTTTATGCATAATCAGAGGCTCTGATTATGCATAAAAAATGCACAATTTAGGAATTATTTGGTATGCAAAAAATGTGTAAAATAAAAAGTGCACAAAATCTGAGCGTATATGGCACCTCAGATATTGTGCATTTTTTAAAGTAGATTTTTTGCATACCGAACATTTTAAGCATATATTTAAATCAAGATTTAGCTTACTATGAAATTTACAGCTATCAATGTAGTAATAAACCCACTTTTAGAAAGATGCATAATTATAAATAGGATTATGAACAATAATTTTATCAGACATGGTACAAGTTCACCAACATGCGGAAAAAGAAAATAAGCTTAAATTTAAATATGTAAATTTTATAATTAAAAATGACACTGCATACAGTAAAAAACATGTCCAATATTGTTAAAACCCAATAAGAGAAAATTATTACACTTACTTGAAAAGAGCTGCACTAAATTCTAGTTATTGGGTGAAAATGTTTAACTAATGTATTTGAACTTAGAAAAAGGTATTAAAAAAAAAAAAAAAAAAAAAAAACTATTACTTATTTTTGTTTATTTACAAAAGTGCAATCAGCTTTTTCTCATCATTTCACTTCCAGTGCTGTCATTGAAAATTTTGATTGTGGCAACTGGATGCAATCATTCTTCTGACTGCAGAGAGCTTTGATAGGAGACCGCTAAAATCTAGCTGCTGTTGGGGAAAAAGTGAAAGAAACCACAGCACACACACAAAAAAAATGACCATTGCAGTACAGCTGCTGCGTTTATTTGAAATCACAACATAAATAATAAACTAATGGTACTCTGTTCCGGTAATGTAATGTATCCAGTAAATATTCCGGACTTGTAATATGTTATAAAATAAATACATTTGAAATTTTCTTTAATAAATATATAGCATTTTCATAGTTGAGTTGAAGAATATGACTACCGTCAACTTGTACAGTTCAATTCAACATTAAAAAATTATTTCACCCAAATAATTATGAAAGAAAAATGGGGAAATTTTCTTGCTTTTAGATTTAAACAATTCTGACAGTCACATTGTGGAGGTGTATCTTTGGATGATTTTCTTTTATCACATCAATTTCAAGCTGTATCCCGTTTGTTTCCTGTGTAAAAAATAAAAAATAAATCATGCAGAAATATGCAAACTGAACTACTTTACAGACATTACATAAATATAAGAATTCAATATTAGATTTTATTAAGTAGTTTATTTTCTACAGGAAAAGATAAGTTAAAATTCACTTATTTTTATATGTAACATATGGACAAACTGGAAAATGTTGTTCATATAAACTATCTCCCAAATCTCAAACTTGAAATTTACTATCTATACTATTAAAAATGCATGTGTGTAACTATGTATCTATATTAACCTCAAAGGCTCAGAGACTGTTGGATGCAGAGCTGAGAAATTTTTAATAAAGTTGCATAATAGAAAAGATCATAAAAAAAAAAAAGTTTTTTTTTTTTTTTTTTTGTTCTGTGAATTTTGCTCAGCCAATTTATATTCAGAGTCGCTAGAGGAAAAGGGGGGGGGGGAGAAGTAGTTGTCAGAAGAAAAATATAAAATTTAGGAAGCTTGAACAATGTTTTTTTAAAGAAAAAGTTTAATTGTGTGTAAATGTGAACGAAAAATTTGATTTTCAATTAATTTTTAAATAAAAGCTCATTTTTACATAGTGTTCTCATTTGATGTTTTTCAAAGGCTGCTGCACCCTGCTCGTTTTCCCCAGTAGCTTCTTTGTGTCTTCTATATTTTTTTTAATATTTGGCTTTTTTCTCTTATTAGCCCCCCCCTCCTCCCCCCAAAGAAATCATCTGGACTTTTGAAAACAGAAGTTATGTTGCTCTGATTGACTCATGTGTTGTAAGTTTTAAATTAACCTAAAAAAAAAACCTAGATGCAACAACTGCATATTGTATTTCTTTTAAATGCTAAAAGGTGTAAATTAACAATATAATACAAATTAAAATAACTTTTATTAGGTTGTTTGACATGTTTCGACTCACTCCGAGTCATTTTCAAAAACATTTTTCAAATCTCAAACTTGAAATTTACTATCTATACTATTAAAAATGCATGTGATGTATCTACATTAACCTCATAACACTCAACACTCAAAATTAACAATTAATTTGATCAATTAGTTTCATAGAATATAAATAATAAATAGGGGATAAAATAGAAATAGATAACAATAAGAATAATTATTGTTCAAAATTAACAATAACATTCAATAAAAACAAATTAAAGTTTTTGAAAATGACTGGTGAAATACTGGTGAAATTTCAGGTCATTTGGATCAGTGGTTCTTTTGTTATAGTGTTTTTACGTTCACAACTTTAAAAAAAATCACCCTGTATGTTGGTATATCATTTTAAGACGATAACCAAAATATTTTCATAAATGCCAAATCAAACATATATTATACCAAAATATGGGTAAAAGGATGTTTAATTTTGTTTTTATATCTATTCCTGCAGACCCAAAAAATAGGAGACAAAAATTTTACAATTTAAGCATCATTTGGGGTCTCCAGAACCTGAAAAATTCTGAGAGAATGAAAGAAAAATAAAGATGAAAATTTTATATTTCCTGCATTCATTTTATAATTTTGACGTGAATATCAAAAGGAGAAATATAACAGAAATTTCACTATTTCATCATTATTTTGAGTACTGCAGACTCGGGGGAAAAAAACAAAAAAAAAAGAAAAATACAATTTCACTTTTTTTTTTTTTTTTTTTTTTTTGGGGGGGGGGGGGGGGGTTCTGCAAGTTGGAGATTTGGGTTAACCCGATTTTCAAAAGTTAGTTCAGTACATTATTTCAGATTAAAACTATACCTATAATCATATGTTTGTGTGTATTGAGGTTTGTATGGATGTTTGTGTGTGTGCTGTTTTTAATAAATACAGTTGCATTTTTTCTGCAAAACTTTCACAAAATTCACATTTTTTCCGAGATCTTTTAACAAAATTCACATTTTTCCCCGTGATCCTTTGAAGAAATTCGCATTTTTTTCAATGATTCTTTAAAGAAATTCACATTTTTTCCGCATTCTTTTATCAAGATTCATGTTTTTTCAGTGATCCTACGACGTAATTCACATTTTTTCAGCGATCCTTTGACGAAATTCGTATTTTTCCTGTGATCCTTTGACAAAATTTGCATTTTTCTGTGATCCTTTGACGATATTCACGTTTTCTCTGCTACCTTTTGACGAGATTCATGTTTTTTCAACGATTTCGGAAAAATTTGCATTTTTTTTTAGAATTTTGTTGAAAAAATTCAAGTTTTTCCTGCGATCATTTGACGAAAATTACTTTTTTCCGTGATCCTTTAACGAAATTCACGTTTTCCCTCGCATCTTTTTGTCGAGATTCATGTTTTTTAAAGCGAACCTACGACATAATTCGCACACGACCCCCCCCCCCCCCCCCATCCTTTGACGAAATTCGCATTTTGCCTGCAATCCTTTGATGAAATTTTCACTTTTTCTGCTATGCATTGACGAAATTCACGCTTTCCCCCGCTATCCTTTGACGAAATTAGTGTTTTTCCATGATCCTTTGACGATATTTGAATTTTTTCTGCTGCCTTTTGACGAGATTCATGATTTTTCAGCGATTTCGACAAAATTCTTGTTTTTTTCAGCGATCCTTTAACGAAATTCATGTTTTTATTGCAATCCTTTGACAAAATTAGTGTTTTTCTCACGATCCTTTGACAAAATTAACGTTTTTCTCGCGATCCTTTGACGAAATTCCCGTTCTTCTCGCGAACCTTTGACGAAATTCACGTTCATCTCGCGATCTTTTGACGAAATTCACGTTTTTCTTGCAATCCTTTGACGAAATTCACGTTTTTCTTGCAATCCTTTGACGAAATTCACGTTTTTCTCGCAATCCTTTGACGAAATTCGCGTTTTCCAGCAATTCTTGAGAAAATGCCTTTTTTCTGCAATTTTTTGATGAAATTTGGTTAAAAAAAAAAAAAAGATCTTTTTGTGAAATTTCCTAAAACTATTCTTAAATAATAATTCAAGCCATAGATTTTTAAATCAAAATCTTAAAACAGGGGTCGTTACAGGTTTTTTTCGTGGTGGCCCATTTTGTGAATAATAAAGGTTATTTTTGTGAAATTTATTATATTTTTGTGAAAAATTACATTTTGTAACGAATGTTGAAATCCAGTTAATCAAATTCGAACCAAGCATTTATAAACAAAAACTTTTTAAAATCCTTTTGCTGAAGTTTTCCTCTCTGGTGAACTTGTTTGTTTACAAATTACACATTTTAAAACATCACAAAATAATATATAAATAATAAATAGTAAGTTTTAGTGGAATAGAATTTTGTGAAGGGGACTATTTTATCAGATCCCTTCACTGATTGATACAGTGATCACTGATTGATTTTATGCCCCTTCATTTTATGTATCAGTTTCGAAAAGATGCGGGAGTTGGAACCGCCTACTTCGAAAAATAACTTGTTTGCAGGCGGAGCCGGCAGGGATTTTTTTTGTTTTTAATTTTTTTTTTTTGCTATAACGGTTGGTCCTATAAAAAACTTGTCAATATAAAAGTTTTAGATAATACTAAGAGGATTAATAATAAATTTACGCGGATTTGATATCTTGTGAATTGACGAAGCTATGATTTTTTTTCTTCTAAAACGCCCCTTTCCCCCCCCCTTTGGGGCCATTTTTAATTATATCAAAAAGCTGTCATACATAAATTTTCGGCCCTTTTCCTAGAAGTAATAATAACTTTAAACGGATTTGATACGTATAATAATAAAGAAATTGTTTTTTTTTTCTGTTTTCACAAAAAGCCCCCCCCCCTCCCTCCTTGGTTCGATTTTGCCCATTAATGAACTTGACCGAGATTTTATGCCCCTTCATTTTATGTATCAGTTTCGAAAAGATGGGGGAGTTGGAACCGCCTACTTCGAATAATAACTTGTTTGCAGGCAGAGCCAGCAGGGATTTTTTTATTTTATTTTTTTTTTTTTTTTTGCTATAACGGTTGGTCCTATAAAAAACTTGTCAATATAAAAGTTTTAGATAATACTAAGTGGATTAATAATAAATTTACGCGGATTTGATATCTTGTGAATTGACGAAGCTATGATTTTTTTCTTCTAAAACCCCCCTTTCCCCCCCCCCCTTGGGGCCATTTTTAATTATATCAAAAATCTGTCATACATAAATTTTCGGCCCTTTTCCTAGAAGTAATAATAACTTTAAACGGATTCGATACGTATTATAATAATAAAGAAATTATGAGGATTTTCCTGTTTTCACAAAAAGCCCCCCCATTCCCCCCCCCTTGGTTCGATTTTGCCCATTAACGAACTTGACCGAGATTTTATGACCCTTGATTTTATGTATCAGTTTGAAAGAGATTTATGCAGAATTTTTCCAGTTATCGTGGTCAGAAAAAAGTGACATAGATAGATAGATAGATAGATAGATATAAACTTTTGAACTGGGGGTGGTTTTGGGTTCTGGGAGTCATGATCGGCGTAGATCTGCAAAAATTTTCAAATTTTCCAACTTAGGTGAGAATGTAATAGGTAGTATTTCTTACGAAATCTACCTAAAACAAAAATTACAGTGTATCTCACTCCAAGTCAAACTTACATTTTCATTTAACTTTAACAATAATGCAGATATTGTAACGATATAATCGACTTACTTTGCTTTATGCAAAATATGACAAGAAGTGCTGTAAGTTTCTACCACTGCAGTGCAAACACTAAGCTAGATATTCCATTATTCAAAATGCAGCTGACAGTACATATTGTGTTACTGACTAAAATTCAGTCACTTCTAATAATTTCATCACATTTCAGACAAAGCAAAGTTAATATTATGAAAATCTCGTTAAAATATATTCATTATTGTTAATATGATGCATTCAAAGGGGCCCCAAGAAAACTATCAAAGAGTGCCATGGCGCCAGCTGGCGCCGCATTGGACAACCCTGATGTAAAAGCTTTACTAAATTATAAAACACTTACATGAGATGGATCGAAAAGTCTCTGTTCAACCACATTTTAGTAGCAGCTCAGCTTTCACCCTGGAAGAGAAGAAAATCAATAACAACCCAATAAAAAATGGCTTATAACTGATTTCACTCAGGGCATATAAAATTGTTTCAGATAGAAATGAATTTCTAGTTTAATTATAAAAGGAAGTGAGTTATATTTACTTGCTCGAAACGACCAGATAAATAATACAATTACTTCTTAATTATTCGTACAAAAATATGTAAGCTTTGCTTACCTGTTATAAGGTGTAATCCTTATTCGTGACGCAGCTAATTATGCTTGCTCTGAGAATATATGAATTTATTTTTATTAAGTGCAGCGTGGAATCTTTGTAGAAACACAACACATTGTTACTTCTTAAGTACACACTTTATATCTGAAAAACTACACAAAATCTTGATTAAATACGTTACATTCTTATAATATAAAAAGTAAAGGTAATTTAGATCCATAAAAGGTTATGCTTCGTCAAAGTTCAGGAGCGTATTGCTTCCAGAACGCAGTTTTTATTAATATTGGACGAGCGAATTGTTTATGTCTTTCTGACATGAAGTTTCAGCGTCAACTAACTAATAAAAGGGGCTCTTGAATGTTCTCTCACGGAATTAGTCCGTCGAACACATTTCACAAAGGGTTTATTGCTGATTAAACAGTTTTTACTTTCTTTAAAATGCACATTCTAGTGATTATCTCTCTGTAGATCTGTAGTGCTGCTATCTTGTGGGGTTTTGAGGAAGTTCCATTTCTGGTAGTGGCGACACCTGTTGGCAGTCCACGAAACGAATGCATATATCACAAACGCGTTGCTTATATCACAAACGGGTCGCATATATCACAAACGGCGGACCAGATGAAATCAATTTCTGAACTGTTTCCAACACCCCCCCTTTTCATCTGAGCCCTGTGGTGGTGTAAGTTGAAGTTCCTTTCTCAAGTGCTCAAACTGAGGTTTGGGGATGGGCTTGGTAAGGATGTCAGCTACCATCCTTTTCGAAGGGAAATATTCCAGTGTGATCACCCCGCTTTCTTTTAAATGTCTCACGTTGTGGTACTTTATGTCCACGTGTTTCACACGGGATTGTTGGTTTTCATTTTCACTCAACTTTATACATGCGATATTGTCCTCGTATATTACGATTGGTAAAGTTTGATGCAATTCTAGGTCTTTTAGTAGATTGAGAACCCATTGAATTTCTTGCGTGGCGTTGGATACAGAGATATACTCTGCCTCTGCAGTCGATAACGCTACACAGTTTTGTTTTCTTGATGTCCAGGACACGAGATTGTTCCCTAATTTTAACACATTCCCAGTTGTGGACTTCCGATCTTCTCTATCTCCTGCCCAATCTGAGTCACTATATGCAGTTAGTATGGGCGGCTTATTTTTGTTTACAGTTAGCCTCAAGTGCTTAGTGGTATGCAGGTATCTTATTACCTTTTCTACCGCCTCTCAATCTGCTTTTCTGGGATGTTCGTTCCTTCTTCCAAGGATGTTTACCGTGGCAGCTATGTCCGGTCTGGTTAACGTCGCTATGTATAATAACGCTCCTACAGCCTGTCTGTATTGTTTGTTGTCACTTAGTGTTTCACTGTTTGGGTCTGCATTGAAATAGTCTGTGCGCATGGGCGTGTATGTGGGCTTTGATTTGGACAATTTAAATTTTTCGGTTATTTCCTCAATTTTATTCTCTTGGTCTAGCTCAAGGTTTCCGTTGTCTAGCCTTTTAATATTTATTCCGAGAAATTGCGATACCCTGCCGAGATTCTTAATTTCGTATTCCTTAGATAATTCCGCGTATATATTGCGCGTGTTTTCTTCGCTTGCGGCGACTAAAATATCGTCCACGTACACGATTATATAGGAAATATCCCCGTTTTCATTTCTCTTATATAAGCACTGATCTGAATTGCACTCCTTAAAATTTAAATTTCTTAATGACTTGTTAATTCTTATGTACCAGGCCCTTGCGGCCTGTTTTAGCCCGTATATTGCTTTCTTTAGCTTGCACACCTTATCTTCCTCCCCTTTTACAACGTATCCCTCGGGTTGCTTCATTAGGACTTCTTCGTCTAAATCTCCATGTAAGAATGCCGTCTTTACATCTAGGTGTGTAATATTTAAATTTTTTATACACGGCGGCGTTTAGGAAGCTTCTTATTGTGGTGTGCGCTACCACCGGTGCATACGTTTCATCGTAATCGCTTCCGTATTTTTGCGAGTAGCCCTTCGCGACAAGTCGTGCCTTATATCTCTCTACCTCTCCGCGTGCGTTATATTTTGTTTTAAATGTCCACTTACACCCTATTGTACGTTTTCCTGGTGTTGGTTTCACCAATTCCCAAGTGTTATTCTTTTTTAACGACGTAATTTCTTCATTTGCGGCCTCTATCCATTTGTTTTTTATTTCAGGATCCCTGATATTATTTATGTCTTCCCAATTTTTCGGATCTTGTATTTTACAGATATTCGCGCTTATCCCGTAGCGGTCAGGGGGGACACCTCTGTTACTTCTTAGTGACCTTCGCGGTTCAGCGTTACTTTGCTGTGGGGTGTCGTTTTGATTTTGTTCATCATTACTTAGTTCAATCTCCACGGTTTCAGTAGGTGTCTTTGAATCATTTATGTTTTTATCAATTTCGCTTGCTCCGTTCTCAAGGAATTTTACGGTTCGCGATATTATCACGTTGTTTCCCCCTGTGTATATTCTATACCCTTTACTACGATTATCGTAACCCAATAGAATGCCTTCAACGGCCTTTTTGTCAAATTTGGATCTCTTCGATTCTTCGACATAGGCGTATGCCTTACATCCGAAAGTCCGTACGTTCGATAAATCGGGTTTTCTATTATTCCACAGCTCATAAGGCGATTTATTGTTTTCGTTTGCTTTGGTAGGCAAGCGATTTATCAGGTATGTTGCTGTAAGTACGGCTTCGCCCCAAAATTGGTTCGGTAAGTTCGCGTCAGATAACATTGTGCGCGCCATCTCAACTATAGTCCTATTTTTGCGTTCGGCAACACCATTCTGCTGGCTGCAGTACGGGACGCTCAACTGGTGTTCTATACCGTTTTCTGATAGGTAACTCTCAAAACTATCTCCTAGATACTCCTTTGCATTATCGGATCTGATTGCTTTTATAATTTTTCCGAATTTATTCTTCGTTAGGGCTATGAATTCTTTGAGTTTCGTTATTGCCTCTGATTTATGCGAAATCAAATAAATCATTGTAAACCGACTGTAGTCATCAGTGAAAATTATAAAGTATTTCTTTCCGCTGAGTGTTTGTGTATGCTTTTTTCCGCAGATATCTGTATGTACCAGATCTAATGTTTCCTTTGATCTATTAGAAGCGGTTTTGGGGTAGGGTGCAATCGACAGCTTTCCCTCGACGCATTTTGTACAAACAGTTTCATGTTTACAATTGTGTATTTCTATGCCCTCAGCTAGTTTGTGTTTCGCGAGATGTTTTAACGCTTCAAAATTTTTGTGTCCCAGCCTTCTGTGCCAAATGGATATGCAGTTTTTATCGCTGCAAGATGTTTGGATTTGCGCCTTATATCCGTAATCGTCTTTGGGTTGTAATTCATATAAATTGTCATTTAACCTAGCTGTAAAAATTGTGTGGTTATCCTTCACGAACGAGCATTTCTGTTTTTCAAATATTACTTTGATGTCATTTTCGGTGGCCCTTTTTACCGATAGCAGATTGTTCTGCAATTCGGGACAGTATAGTGCGCTTTTAAGTGTAATGGAATTTTGTGAATCTATTTTAATGTTCACGTCTCCCAGACCTTGTGAGCATAGCCGCTTTCCGTTCGCTATTGTAATATCCCCGAAGTTTCCTGGCGTAAAATTTTCAAAATTGTGCTTTGACATTACGACATGCCTAGTACATCCAGAGTCAATTATATATTTTTCTTCATTTGGTGTTTGCGCCCTGTTTACAGAGATGGGTTCGATTTTATCTTCTGATGTTTTGTCGTCGTCGGGGGGAACCGAGCTATCTAAATCTTGATCACCTTCAATTTTGTTATTGAAGCAATAGTTGGATGTTTCCTTGGGATTGTTCTGGGCATTTTTATGGCCAATTGTGTTGTTTCTATTGTTACTGGAGTTATTAATAGTTTTATTTTTGTTCCAGTCAGGTCTTGCGTTATTGCAGTGTTGGTTTTTATTTTTCAAATGGTAGCATTCTGATGTTGTGTGGTTTTGTCGTTTGCAGAATCCGCAATATTTTCTGTTTTTGTTCTGTCTGTTGGATACTCTATACGCGGTTTCGCGTGCATTTGTGTTGGATTGTTTATTTTCAGCCCGGTGCTTGAATTCATCTAGTAGTTTTGTCTTAACAAACTCTAAAGTGAGATCGCTTTCATCCCTAGCTTCGAGACCTATGATGAGAGGATCATATGATCTAGGGAGACTGCACAATAAAAGTGCTACGATATGAGTCTCCGGAATTTCTTCGCCAATGGCGTACAATTTATCCTTTATTGTTAGAATTTCGTTGATGTGGCGGTTCATGTATCCTCCGTCGCTTAATTTTTGTGAGTATAATTTTCGGAGGAGAAACAATTTAGACGATAAGGTGGATCTTTGATGCACCTTCTTCAACGTGTCCCAGATTTCTTTGGCGGTTTTTAAGTGCTTTATATGACAGATTTGGCTGTCATCTATCGAAAGATTTATTGTTGCCCTAGTTTTCCCATCGTTTTTCTTCCATGAATCGTCGGGAGTTGCAGGTGGGTTTTGGGTAACATATTTAAATAAATCTTCCCTAATTAACAGCATTTCTAGTTTGAAGGCCCATAGTTCGTAATTACTGTCATTCAGCTTTTCGACAAGCGATATATCCTTCGCGGACGAAGTAGCCATAATTAAATGTTGAATGCTACGTTATATAAATGTGTATATATATTTTTCAGTTATTTATATTTATCATTAGTCTATACATATATATCACAACATAGTGACCTATATAATACTTCAATATTCATTTAGGTTAATTATCTACCGTTTTGTTCATCATATATTCTATTCAATGTTTATTATTTACTTTTGCATTATCAATGATCAATAGCAATAATTATATGTTATATGCACCAAGAAAAAAATAATATCAATAATATATCTCAGAAAATAATACCAATAGTATATGTAATAAAATTTCACTTATAATACAATACCTATATTATTTCTTTTCTGGTCTAGTTTTTTTTTTTTCTCTTTACTGAGTCTCATTAATCTAAAAGGAAGTGAGTTATGTTTACTTGCTCGAAACGACCAGATAAATAATACAATTACTTCTTAATTATTCGTACAAAAATATGTAAGCTTTGCTTACCTGTTATAAGGTGTAATCCTTATTCGTGACGCAGCTAATTATGCTTGCTCTGAGAATATGTGAATTTATTTTTATTAAGTGCAGCGTGAAATCTTTGTAGAAACACAACACATGGTTACTTCTTAAGTACACACTTTATATCTGAAAAACTACACAAAATCTTGATTAAATACGTTACATTCTTATAATATAAAAAGTAAAGGTAATTTAGATCCATAAAAGGTTATGCTTCGTCAAAGTTCAGGAGCGTATTGCTTCCAGAACGCAGTTTTTATTAATATTGGACGAGCGAATTGTTTATGTCTTTCTGACATGAAGTTTCAGCGTCAACTAACTAATAAAAGGGGCTCTTGAATGTTCTCTCACGGAATTAGTCCGTCGAACACATTTCACAAAGGGTTTATTGCTGATTAAACAGTTTTTACTTTCTTTAAAATGCACATTCTAGTGATTATCTCTCTGTAGATCTGTAGTGCTGCTATCTTGTGGGGTTTTGAGGAAGTTCCATTTCTGGTAGTGGCGACACCTGTTGGCAGTCCACGAAACGAATGCATATATCACAAACGCGTTGCTTATATCACAAACGGGTCGCATATATCACAAACGGCGGACCAGATGAAATCAATTTCTGAACTGTTTCCAACAAATTAAAATTTAATTAGATTGAAAAACTAAATTTAATTAAAATGTTAACAGTAGGGATGCACCGAATATTCGCTATCTATTTGGTATTTGGCCATATTACCAAACATCAAACTACTCGGCCTATCAAATATTCGGTTTGGCCGAATATTGAAATATTTGGCAATCCAAATACTTAAAAAAAAACTTTTTTTTTTATATTTTTAAAAACTCATAATTTCCACTTTTAACTGTCAATAAAGATATTCAAAATAATTTGAAATACAATCACATTTCAATAAAACAGAATGCTTTTAAATTCTTTATTTGCTGTTTGAAAAGCGTCACTTAAGAAAATTAACCATTAATGATGACCTTCAGAGGAATTAATGATGCACAAATAAGTGCAAGTTCTTGAATATTGTCCCCCCCCCCCCCGACTAATTTTGACAAACAAAATCAAAGCATATTTTTATATATTTTAAATAATTTTTTAGTTTATTTTCAATTAATAATTCCAAAATAATTTTCATCCACATTTGTCATTTACTTATTATAAACTTTTTTTATTTTATTAAATAATTAATTTATATTTAATAATAGAAGTTAAAATATTTTGATTTAACTTGGTTATGTCAGAAACAAAATAAATGTTTTGATTTATGTTTTTTTTTGCAACCCCCCCCCCCCCCCCCGACTAATTTTGACAAATAAAATCAAAGCATATTTTTATATATTTTTAATCATTTTTTAGTTTATTTTCAATTAATAATTCCAAAATAATTTTCATTACTTATTATAAACATGTTATTTAATTATATTGAACAATTAATTTATATTTAGTAATAGAAGTTGAAATGTTTTGATTTAACTTGGTTATGTCAGAAACAAAACAAATGTTTTGATTTATCGCTTGCGGTCAGCCATCTCATTTTTTAAATCAAAATATTTTAACTTTTATTATTAAATATTAATAAATTAGTGAATAAAATTAAGGGGGAGGGGGGTGTTCAAAAAATATGTTTACCTCCTGTGAACAAAAAAAAAAGCTAGTTTTTTCCTTGAATGAGCCCTCCCCCCCAACAAATTTTGACAAACAAAATCAAAGCATATTTTTATATTTTGTAATAATTTTTTAGTTTATTTTCAATTAATTCCAAAATAATTTTCATCCACATTTACTTATTATAAACACATTATTCAATTTTATTGACTAATTTATTTATATTTAATAACAAAAGTTAAAATGTTTTGATATAACTTGGTTATGTCAGAAACAAAACAAATGTTTTTATTTAACTTGGTTATGTCAGCAACAGTGTTTGAAATTAGTAGTCGTTAGTCGTCAAATGAAACTGCATAGCATTTGACAACTACAAAATTGCTCCTGGGCGTCAAATTTGACGCCTAACCTTTTTTAACACTTATTTTTTGTTTAACTTAGCCAATCACCCGCTTTTGAAAATTTGGTTTGACACCAAACAAATTCTAATGCAATACAGTTTGACAGCGATTTTTAGCAGAGTGCACCAATCCAAATGAATATATTAATTTATGCAAACTTCTAAACTTTATATTGAACCTGCCATTTAGCACTGCTGAATGTGAAAAGGGATTTAGTTTAATTTAATAAAAAATCATACACATAACTGTTTATCCACTGATATTGTTAATGATTTATTAATGGTAAAACTGTATAGACCCAATTTAGCAGATTTTTGTCCAGATAAAGCTATAAATCCCTGTGTAATGATGTAGCTGAAGGACGGTTAAATATCTTGATTTTATTATCTAGCTTTATTAAAATTAGTGGGTATTGTTTGACTTTCATCTTTGCAATCTATATGCAGTCACGCATTGTTAGCATTAAATTGCTTAACATGAATTGCTAATGCAGTCCCAACAGATAAGTTGGTACTATTATTTTAACGGTTAACACACACACACACACAAAAAATGTGGCCCTTTAGATTTCATGTTAATAGTATTCGTCTGTAATTATATGTATAGTTTTTCTTTTTTAGTACTAAATATAAGTGTAATTAACAATGGATAAAATTTTGTTAGGTTTCATTTTGTTTAACATGGTTAAGTGCATTTTTCTATTAATTTGAAAATGTAGTATTAATTAAAGAAGCTTTATCAGTTTTACAGTTGCTTCAATTATTATAATATTGTAGATTATGAACTTCAATAATTTAAATAAAAACAAAATATTCACGATTTTCTATAAAATAGCATATAACAATGCAGTTGTGCGAATTTTAGAAATTGCAACTAAAAATTTTTATTTGACGCATAAGATAGTTACAGTAGGCATCACTTCACACCTACCTTTCATATCCCAATTTCTATCACTGGTCACAAACAAAACAAAGGTTTTGATTTATCGCCCGCGGTCAGCCATTTCATTTTTTAAAATCAAAACATTTTAACTTTTATTATTAAATATAAATAAACTAGTCAATAAAATTAAATAACGTGTTTATAATACGGAAATATGGATGAAAATAATTATTTTGGAAATGAGAAACAAAACAAATGTGTTTTGATTTAAAAAACAAGATGGCACACAGCAGGCTAATCCCAAAACTGTTCCTTTATTACTTTATGCAGTTTAACCTTTAACTGCTGTCACAAAAACTGTCGCATATACTGTGAGTGGTTTCCAAGACTGCTTGATTGAAAGATTAATAAAAAGCTTGATTAACTAATAGGATATTGCTTCTGTTCTAAACTTTGCGTGCATGACTAAATTAAAATTCACCTTTTCAGAAGTCTTTAGTGATAATATTAAGGCTTCAAACAAAACAACATTTCACTAGTACATATAGCAGGGTTCATACAGACTTGAGAAGAAAGAATCCAAGGAGTTAAAGAAAATTCTAAAGAGTACAAGAATTTTAAAGAACTTAGCAAATTTTTTCATGCTTGCCGTGCCGTCTTACAACGCGCACACCCACCCTAATTTTTAATATCTCATTTAGGGAGAAATGGATTTTATTCAAATGAAATCTAATAGCTAGTGCTAAAATTCCTGTCGATAAAAATAGGTTTATAATAAGTAAATGTGGATGAAAATTATTTTGGATTTATTAATTGAAAATAAACTAAAAAAATATTAAAAAAATATAAAAATATGCTTTGATTTTGTTTGTCAAAATTTGTTGGGAGGGGGGCTAGGCCAAAACTAGCTTTTTTGTTCACAGGGAGGTAAACATACTTTTTGGTGCCCTGCCCCCCCACCCCTCCCTTCCTCCCCCACAAAGTAAATAATAGCCAACTTATTTTAATCATAAAATACATAATATTGAACTATGTAATCAACTTTCGGTATTATTCGATAATATCTCTGAAACTGGAATCTAAAGGAACAGGAAAAAATATCGCTGTATATATGGATGTCCTTCTTAGGATGTATAATTGTTGATAAATATGTTTTAGTATATCAGTTAGTAATCTGTAACTTTTAAAATGTAATCAAGAAAGTTTTAAAAGCTTATGAAGTAAAATTTAAATTGCATTGCTTATTGTTTTTGTAAATTTGAATACAAAAGTGCCAGTGAACTATTTCATGCAGTGACCAATGGTCATATATTACAGATAATACAGAGGACAGTCAATTCTCAAATACTCATCATATATCACATGCAGATAGATTTTAAAAACCAAATTTTGAAGGGAAAACTTGTGGGTATGTACAAACAAAGCAAAAACACAATTATTATTTTTTTTTTTTTTAGAATGGCAGTAATTACTTGAACTTTTTAAACATGAGAAGAGTTATTTTACTTCCTTTAATCATTGTTGAACGCTAAATTATACTTCGTGATAATTTAAGGAGTATTTTGTTTTGTTTATTTAAGGAGTTTAAGTATACTCCTTGGAAACTTTTTAATTTCTATGGAGTTTTTAAGTAGTGTAAGGCGTCTGTATGAACCCTGCTGTAGTTAAACTGAAAATCACAAGTTACTGTGAAAATTGAAAAAAGCACTACCGCTATTTTTTTAACACACTACATCTTTATGTGACCGACGGCTAAAAATACTTAAAAGTGACGATTAACTGTTTTATAAAAGTGAATTTTTTATTCATAAAAATTAGCTGAATTGAAACGGCAAGAAAAAACTTTTTTTTTTTCTCAAATGCCGTAGCATTTAAGCTTAACATTTATAACTAGAATCAGGGTGGTTTTATTCCAAACGTTCATTTATAATGTTTATTAGAGAACATTACAACATAAAATTGAATAATTTACCTCTTTTCTGTAAAGTAGACAACATCAGTTGAGAAAAATCCGGTCACAATCTTGACTAAACATTCTTGTTCTTATTGACACTTGCCGCCTTGCCGCCATATTATACTCTCGACAAACGACAACAGAGGGGAAGGCACCGCGCACGCGCAAACTAATATAACCTCGATACTGCCTCTACGAGTGCCTGTCACACCATTCAAAAAATTAGCTCGCATTTCAAAATTTTAATAAATATATATGTTTTATGTAATTTAAATCATTTTGGCTGTCTCTGGGAGATATAGAATATCCCAACCGTGCATTTGTCAGGGGTAAAATTATAAAATTTCAAATCTTAAAAATTTAAATTAAAAAATAAATAAATAAATAAATTTTTGAAAATTTACCGAGAGGAAAAATTTTGAGGTATTCCACCTTTAAGTTTGTAATTTTTAAAAACTTGAAATTTTATCAAAAAAAAAAAAAATTTCTCGAAAAAATTTATTTAAAAAAAGTAATGTACAGTAAAATATGTGTTCTAAAGTTATATTTTTCTTCATGATATCTATATAATATATACATATGTATATACGTACAATTCAATGGAGGAATTACAACCCCCCCCCCCCGCCCCTCATTGAATTATAATTAAAAAATGTTGAAAAAGAATTTAATCTTATATTATTACAGTCAAATTTCAGGTCATAGAACAACAGAAAGTGTGAAATATTTTTTACAACCCCCCCCCCCTCCTTCACATCCCAGATTTTGAATTTGCACCATTGTGCATAGAAATAAATCAAAACTTGGAATATAGAAATTTTTACATCTATAAAAAGTAAAGACTTTTGTGCATAAAAAATGCACACTTTTTGCGAACACGGAATATGCAGTTATTTAATGCAAAAAATGTGCACAGTTTTTGAAAACAAAAAATATGCACTTTTTTGTATGCATAAAAAGTGCATATAATGTGCACACAAAGTGTACACTTTTTGAAATATTCAAAAATATTCACTTTTTTTACACAAATCGTGCAGTATTGATACTTTTTTGCAAAGAAAGTGCAAACATTTTCTAGCTGGGTAGTCCATTTCATTTCTATTGTGTTATCTTGTAGGAGTCGTGCGCAAACTCGCATCCACAGATTTTATTGCCAAATAATATTCTTTGCTTTGTTTAATTACAGAAAATAGAAGTTACATAAGTAACTGTAACAATAAGGTAATCCCCCACTTGCCGGGAAGAAATGGAATTTTTTGGAAAGATTTATTGGGAAAGATTTGCTGAATATGCAACGTAAAATATAAGTTTTGTTTTTCATAAACTTTTGTTTATATAATCCATATTTTAAACTTTCGTAAAGAAAGGATTCCTTTATTGAAACTGAAATAATTTAACTTTTCTAACTATAAGATTAAGGAAATATATTTTAAGATTATAAACCAATATAATTTACTAACCCAAGTTTATTTCCTGAAAATACCGCTAGATCAACTTCATAAATATATTCTAAATTAAATATATTATTTTCTGTTTCTTTTCACAACCTTTTATGGATGGGATCAATATTAATATACAATGTAAAAATTTTATATTATATAAAAAAATCTAATACAGAGATCGCGAACAAGCGTGCCAAAAAACCAATTGTTTGCTTTTTATAAAAATATTTTCTATTTATTTTATGAAAGAAATTGTGTGAATATATATCGCGAAAACATTTAGGCAAAGCGGCAACGATCGGTTTTTGACATGCGGGTCGTCATCCCTGATTTAAAGGCTCAACATAATTTAAATGATCTTCATTCTACGTATAGAGTAGGATAATAGGTGATAAAATTTTATCATTGATTTTATATATAAAATTCATTTGTTTAGGGCAATATTTTACAGAAAAAATACTCTTCAATTTATCATTGAAAGAAAAGAATGATAGCAGATTACCCTGGTATAATTTTTTTAGTTCTAATTTTGTTATGGCATGTATATATAATCTAGGCATGTATAAGTTCTGCACGTCCATGAAAACTAAAACATGCAGCAAACGAGGTGTGCAGTAATCTCTCAAATACACAAAACTTGATACAGCTCCGTTTACTAAGGCATGTATAAGCTCTGCGCGACCATGAAAACAAAAAAAAAAAATAACGCTGAATGCATCAAATGTGCTGTGCAGCATTTTTTAAAATGCACGAAATTCTTTAAAGCAGAGTAACCTACACATGTGTGAGTGGTACGCGCTCAAGAAAACGAAACAAAATCATCACTGGACGAAACCAAATCCTTTATCAATCTATAAACTGTACGAAACTCGTTAAAGCCACAGTCGCCAATAAGATCGATGCGTCCCCATAAAAATAAAATAAACATATCTGGATGCAGCAAACTCGTTGTGAGACAATCTCTAAAATGGACGAAACTTCGTTAAAGCCGCGGTCCCTAATGCATGTACGAGTGTATCGAACGACCCATGAAAATGAAACAAAGAAAAAATAACTTGATTCATAAAAACAGTCGTGTAGAAATGTCCAATATAGGAATCTTAGAAACAGAACATTCGTTACAAACATAATCATAACGTGTGCGAGCACTTCAATAAAAAAATAACAAAAAATAAAACAGATTCTTTCATTTACTTCGCTAATCTCATTTCCGAAATCATATCATTCGTAATCACATTCACGAATCTGAAAAAAAATAAAAAATTAACATACTTTAAAGCATTCGCAAATCCCAAATCTATCAAATTCGTTAATTCCGTGTTCCTTATAACGTATATGTCAACACTCCACTTCCATGAAAAAAAAAAGAAAATATATAGTTAGATTAATTTAGTTTATATATTGGAATATCAATCACAAATTCTTTAATACCGTCATCTACTGGGGATTAAAAGGGCCAAAAGAGGACGATACTCTGGAAAACTGTTCCAAAATGTAATCATTATCAACAAATTAAATATACATTTAATCTAATGTGCTTGCACAGTATTCTTCTGAAGAGAGATCCTGCATTTTTATTCACGAGATGGCTTATTCAAGCGCTGCAACTGCAAATATAACATCTTTATATGAAAATTTATTACTTACCACTTATTTAACATCTCTAAACATCTAAATAACTGTAGACTAAAATTCTTTGCGTTTTTAGTGAACTAAGAAAAAAAAATATATTTTACTCTTACATCTAAATACAAAATACCTGCTTAAATTAAAATGTATACTTATAAAATTTCGTCAAAAACACTCGAATGATTTCCTGAAAGAAAAAAAAAAGATCTAAAAAAACTAAATCATGCAATCTACCTACCGCCGGACTACCATAACAGAAATCTGTTTCTAAAATTTGGAGACCTTTTTCCCTTATTTTTAACAGATAAAAAAATCCATCACCTGGGATTCCACATCCTAGCCCTATGTTTTTTGAAATAGTAAAATTTTAATAAGATTCTACGTAGTCGAGAAATGTAAACGCAAACTTAATTTCTGAGTGAGTAGAAAATGAACTTCCGTGAATATATATTTTTCAGTTATTTCATTCTTCTTTGAAGTATGTTTCATCTGTGGCAATAACGCATCACTGTACTGCCCCTTATTTAAAGCAATTAAAATTTTCATATTCCAGGTTTAGCATTCTCATATTTTTATATCCCTATGTCCTTTTTTTCCTTCGCTTTCAAACAAAATTAAGAAACATACCGATAGGTAATACCTGAAAAAATAAAATTTTACATGAGCCAAAAAGACAAAATTCATCTCGCTTTTCGTTATTGCATTTTAAACTCGTATGACTCAAAATGTCAACTGTGCAAGTATTTCGTAGTCTACAAACTTATTCTCAATATTTTTTAAAGGTAAAAATTCATAGACTAAATTTTTTTCTAATATAAATCCAGATGCCTGACAATTCCATCGCTGTCTAGATATGATTAAATGTAAATTTCAATCGACCATTAAATAAATGTTTTCAATAACATTGTGGAGTCAAAGAAAGCAATTTATGAAAAATGGTATAACATTTAATAATAAAATATTTTTGACACATTTAGTTTGCAGGCGACAACTTATTATAATGTTTGTTTAAAAATAGGTTGAATAAACAGTTGAAAAATCTCAATTATCATATTTTAACTTTAGTATTTTCTGTAAAAATTAAAATTGTATTATGCCTTTGAGCCTGTTATTTAAATTAATTACAATTGTATTAAATTTAACAGTCCACAGATAAACTGAGATTTTTCATTTTCAGTAAAAAAAATATTAAAGGCCCCAAAGAAAATGTTTTAAACCATCCTCTAAAAAAGCAGCAATGAAGAAAAGCAAACAAATATCTACCCTATATATATAAAATCCTAATGAAACAAATTTGTGAAACGATTTTATGAAACGAATTTATGAAACGATTTTATGAAACGACTGATTAAACGACTGATTATGTTTCAGGGCTATTTTTAATAAAATATTAAACGCTTGATGGGGAAATTAATACCATTTGTCCATAAAAATCCGCGGATGTCAAAACTGGTAATAGAATTTTGAAATTGGAATTAGTTTTCGAGATATTAATTTTTTTCTAATTTTAATGACATTTCTGTAATGATGGCAACTAATTACTCAGTTTTTTTGTAACAAAAAAGGGAAAAAATTGAAAAGGATCCCGATAGGGATTATTGATTTTTTTTTATTCGTCATTTTCAAATTGAAATTGAATTTATCTTTTATTTCAATCAATAATGAAGATAAGATTGTGATTAAATTATGTTTTTCAGGAAAATTTGAAAAAAAATCACATTTCTATCGTCAGGATTCAATCGTCTGTCAGCATTTAATTTAATTTATAAACTGAAAATATTTTTAATAAATTCGTTCAAATGACGTCATTTATGTAAACGCAAAAGAAAGGAGCAAAAACATATTTATACAATTTGTTTAGCGTAAAATGTCATTTATCCTATTTTATATATAATCAGAAGTCATTTGTATAGAAAAAACAATAATAATATACGTATAATTAAAATACGCATATAAACAAAAAATCGTCGAATTTGTTTCCATGGCTGTTTATGTCATTTGTTACCAAATCTCACTTTCTGATGTCCGAATTGCGCCAATCTTTAAAAAAAAAAGCGTCAAGACCCCTATAATAGAAAAGCACCAAAAGTTCATTCGGTTTGTTTTCATAACTTTTGGCAACAAATCTATGCATATTAACGAATCTATTCCTTTTTGGCAGCTCGAATTACGCCAAACCTAAAAGCAAAGGATCCTATACTGTAAAAGTACCCGATTTTCTTATGGACAGTATTCAAGTGACATAACAAGGTGTAAAATTATCACGGATAGCAAATTTGTTTAAATATTTCATCAATTGATGCCGAATAAATGCAGGCATGCATGCACAAAATATATAATTAATTTTGTATGGTAAATAATTATTAGAAAATTCGTATATACATATTACTTAAAATAAATAATTTACATATTTAAAATAACATGAAAATATGCATGATGGTGCACTAAAATTGAGATAAAATTAAAACCTGTTACTAAAAATGTCTATAACATAGTACTTTTCAATACCGTGGTTCTTAATGTTATTCACAAGCAGATGGAATTTTTCTCATCCTTAAACGCAAAGAAAGAATAGAATACAGATCGTTGTTATAAAAGTCCGAGAGGTAGCCACAATTTAAACCTAACCTTTTTATACAAGCTGGTTTTCAAGTTGTAATTGATTTTACTTATCAATCCCGAAAACAGTCCTCAGTTGTCGCAACAGCTGTGTATGAGGCCATGATAATAAAAAAATGCCCCATTAAAACGTTAAAAGCATGGCAACCCAATTACATATTTACCAATATTTTTAAAACAAAGCACGCTGTCATGTTTTTAGAGGCCTCGAAGTCTGAGCGGGGGTTGGTGAGTGTAGCTCGCAGAGGGAAGGCCCCCTAGTAATAAAATAAAAACAAATGGCTTAAGAAAATATTTCCTTTAAAAATCTGAAAACATTCTTTAGCTTAAAAGGAAAAACTCGATTGTACTTTAGAAACACTGTTCAATTCATAACTTGTATAGTATATCAAAATTACTTTATGAAAGAAAAATTTACTTTAAATATTTTCACGGCTGAACTTTACAAACTGTCGGGTTCCATGAAAAAAAAGAAACACTTTATTGGAAGAAATCTAAAATATAACTTTTTGGCTCACGGCACTTGACACAGCAGCTCGATTTTCTTCTTGTTGTTGGTGTCGCCCGTGGGCCCGGTGAGCAGCTTTTTATTACTATATAGCTGTCTTACTCCGATTTTCTTCTAATTTAGGCGTTATTGTAAACATAAACATTATCAAGAAAATCACTTTTAAAAATAATGGGCTTGTTCACCTCTGACGATCACATCGACTATGGTCGAAGGAGAAAATATACATGGAGTGGGTCTCATTGGAAGCATGGAAATAAGCAATAATTGAATTATATTCGGTTTCTCGGCCTCATAATAAGTGAAACCAGCGACTATATAGACCGGGAGGCGGCAGCACAGACAATCACCTCATCAAGTTCACGGCTGAAATTCCAGAATTAGTTAAAACTCGATTCGCATATTAAAACGCAATCGGTCTGTCAAGTCATATCTTGGTGGAAAACACGTGAAAATCCGATTTTAGCGGTTGACTCGTAGGTTTACCATTGTGTTTTCCTGCACCCAAAAGTATGAAAACATGGAGAACTGGGTGCAGGAAAACACAATGGTAAGCCTACGAGTCAACCGCTAAAATCGGGTTTTCATGTGCTTTCCACCAAGATATGACTTGGCAGACCGATTGCGTTTTAATATGCGAATCGAGATTTAACTAATTCTGGAATTTCAGCCGTGAACTCGATGAGGTGATTGTCTGTGCTGCCGCCTCCCGGTCTAATACGTCATTATCCTTCCAAAAAAGTGGCTCTTGTAACGGGAATATCATAATAGGAATCATTCACACAACACCCGAAACATTCATGAAAAGCATCACGTGATCTGATTTAGCCCGATGAGCCTGCGCAGACTTCGCTCTCTTGACCCAAACAATTTTGTGGGTGATTTGGCCACGTGTTTGGGCTTTTCGTTTGGAACGTTGATTGACCACCTTTAACAGTTCGATCGAAAATTTAACATTTTTCAACTTTCTAAACTGATTTTTTAAACCTTCGTATTTCTTAATGACACAGTATAAGAAATATAACAATAGCGGAGTGTGATTAATATATCAGTTTTAGTGACATATAAGTTGATGACAGGCCATACATTCGAATCACTGATTTGTGTCAGCTTTGGCCTAACCACTGAACTGTGGGGTTCAGTAACTCAGTGGGTCTGTTGTAGCATAATTTATAGTCTTTATATGGACATCATGCTATGTTTAGCTCGTTGCATTATATTTATCTAATTCACAATTTTATGCAATGTTGCTTTTCAAATTTGGCAAAACTTTAAAGTTTTAGTTTTTGTTTGGAACTTTAAAAAGTTTGTTCTATGAAAATAAATCTGAAAAGTTAAAACTGATTTAGAGTTGTCAGTCTGTTTTATTTGCAAATACACATATTAAAATAACTAAGGATCGTATATGAATGTAGTCTCCCAACAGGTCTAACACAGAAAGCTTTAAAATAATTAGGCGCAAACACTCAAAAATAAAAATTAAATAAAAATATTACAGACACTTACGATGTTTTGTCGCACTAAACAGATAAACCTGGATCATAATCCTTTCCTTTTATTTTAGATTTTTCTTTTCAATTTTTGTAATATAAAAATGCTCCATCAGTTGCTTTATATTTTCATTAAATATTCAGTAAATTAAAATATTTGTTAAAATTTGATAAAAAGAACTTCTAATATTTTTATTAAAACATTTATTTTGACAACAACATGTTTGAAACATAAATATTCAATTATCAAAATTTATTTTTTAAATGTGTTTAAAATTTGTTTAATGTTATACGCATAATTTTATTTTTATAGTATTTTACACAATGAAGTTTATATTGTAAAATATGCCTTGCATTTTAATTTTATAATAATAAACCAATAAGTGTGCTCCATAAAAAACACTTATAGTATGTGCACAGATATTTTCACACAATTCTTATTTGCTGAAAAAATATTAACGAATTGGAATGAAATTTTAAATATTATAAAGCACTGTAAAGGAAAATTTTAATCAGGAGATGGACCATTTATCGTATTTAAAAGTTAAGACACCATTCCGCTATACAATAGATATAGATTTGTAATTGTTATTAATACCAAAATTTACTTTTATTAAAAATTTACCATTTATTATGAAAAATATATATAGACCGGGAGGCGGCAGCACAGACAATCACCTCATCGAGTTCACGGCTGAAATTCCAGAATTAGTTAAAACTCGATTCGCATATTAAACCGCAATCGGTCTGCCAAGTCATATCTTGGTGGAAAAAATGTGAAAACCCGATTTTAGTGGTTGACTCGTAAGCTTACCATTGTATTTTCCTGCACCCAGTTCTTCATGTTTTCATACTTTTGGGTGCAGGAAAATACAATGGTAAACTTACGATTCAACCGCTATAATCGGATTTTCACGTGTTTTCCACCAAGATATGACTTGGCAGACCGATTGCGTTTTAATATGCGAATCGAGTTTTAACTAATTCTGGAATTTCAGCCGTGAATTTGATGAGGTGATTGTCTGTGCTGCCGCCTCCCGGTCTAATAGCAACCGACGAAACATAATAAAATAAAAAATACAGAAATAAAAACGTAGGATTCGAACTCATACCATCTAAATACAAAGTCAGTACTCTAAGCATTCACCCACCAAGCACATAACCAAACTGTAACAAAATATTAATATAAGAAGGAAAAAGCGTGATCTGAACATTTGGCTCTCAAGTTCACTGTAACTGTATGTTTAAAAACCTACTCCAGTTTCCAATCTCCTTCGATCATGGTTGAAATGACCGTCGGAGGTGAACACGCCCATTATGCAAGCAGACACCTACCGAATTTCTATTGATATAAAATTTCATTTTATTTAATAGTCGCATGGTTTGTTCGTTTGTGTTATTGAGAACATACATCTCATTTGCGGGGCCTACGTGGCCGAGGGGTTAATACACCATTCCGCCAATCGATTGAGAGCATAGGAGTCAGGTCGGCGGGTTCGACTCCCGTCAACTCCGTTGCACACTCTTTGTGGAGTTATCGGCTGTAATTCTTCAGTGTTCCAATTTCCTTGTGTCTATCCAGTCCTCATCTTGACGAAGAATTGTTTGCGGATATTTCTATCAAGGACACAACTCTGATATATATGTTCTATAAACAAACAAACAAACATCTAACTTGTGTGCTTGATACAAATATCCACTTATAAGTTATCGTTGAGACGAGGACTGGATAGACACAAGGAAATAACATTACTGAAGAATTACAGTTTTGTCCTGCACAAAGAGTGTGGAATGGAGGTGACCGGTGTTGGACCCGTCGCCCTGACTCCTACGCTCGCAAGTGATTAGCGGAGTGTTGCCTTTACCACCCGGGCACAGAGGACTCAAGTCGCATGGTGGATAGACTAAAACAAAGCATCGTAAACATAAAGACATTGGGCGTGTGTAGTAGAACCTAACAAAACGATACATGGAAAATATCGTGGCTAACGAAAAAGACAGGCTACCGCGGTGCATTCCACTTATCTTTTTTTACAGACCACTAGAGTGACGTGATGCTCTTTTCGTACACCTGCATTGGTGCATTCGAGCATCACGTGACTCCGGCGGTCTGTAAAAAAAGATACGCGTTAAGCACTGCTGTAGCCTTTCTTTTTCGTTAGCCTCGGAAAATATAGAAACTGGTATTTCCAGCATTTCCATTGGATTCAAACCAATGTGACCGATCTGACCGGATCCTTGCAGTATGATTCCGGGAAAGTTCGACACGAAAAGCCGGGTGAATTGTGATGTCATTTTTTCCCTCCATTTTTCGCCAGATCCGTGATTATGATTGCGACCTATAGCAAGGCAACACTAGATACCGGGCTTGCTCATTCACTCTCAAAACGTCACAAATGGTGGCTGACCGCGACCAGCGATTGGTCCAAAGCAACGCGCCCATCGTTTTGTGCCAATCGCTGTGTGTCTTTCCTCCTAGTCAGCCACCTTTTGTGACGTCATCATAATGAATGAGCAAGCCCGGTATGTAGTGTAGCCCTGCCTATAGACGCTCAAAATTATATTCGAATGAAACTCCAGTTACGAAATGTTGCCAATTTCATTCATGGGTGCAAGAAGTCCACACAGTCAAGACTGAAAATTTTTATGATTATTATCAGGAATAATCAAATGGAGAAAGACTAGAAGATTGTGCCTGGCCTAAAAATAGATCTTTTACGATAAAAGATAGTAATTAAAAATTCTTGATAGTAAAATTGGTATTATTTAAGTATATGAATCAGTCAAAAATTTCTCCAAGACTGAAATCAGTCCTGAGACTCAAGTCTTGCACCCATGACTTGCAGAGCCCAATTAAGATCGTCCCCAGCAACTTTTTGGGGCGCCCTCAAATTAAAATAGTGGCTAGATTTTTTTTTTCGAGGATTATTATTAGATTTTATGATGAAGTTCACAAGTGAAAATATCTTTTTTGTTCTGTTTTAGAGAAAATAATTGCAGAAAACTTTATTTTTAAGAAACTTTTTCTAAATCATTTTACCCATTTTGGTGCCCCCCCCCCCCAATCAGGAGCGGGTCCAAGGCCGGTGGCCTGATTAACGCACAGGCCCTGGTTACTTGAACATTTTTTTTTTAAGTGTGTAAAAGATTGGAGTCCATAATGAGGGTGAAATCAAAATTTTCATTATTTTGAAGGGAAATTTTTTAATTGTTTAACTTAGTTGTGGAGGAAGGAAAAGTTTTAAACTTTAAAATTTATTTGACATAGATAAAAGTGTATATTTTAAATATAGAAAATTTCATTCACATGCCTTTTTAATTCCTTAATGATTAAAATAACAATAATAATAATAATAAATTATGAAAAAATTTTGAGGGTAAAATGCAATATTTCTATTAATTATTTGAATACGAAGGAAAGATTTTAAAAATTTTTAAAAAATTATTTGACTTTATAGATTAAAAGTGTATATTTTAAATATAGAAACTTTCATTTTTTTTTACTTCAATTAATTTTGCATCAAAAATATTTTTAATTAAAAAAAGGATCACCATTCAAATTAAACAATTATATTAATTTTAAATTAAAATTAATATAATTGTTTAATTTGAATCAAACAATTATATTAATTTTAATTTAAAAACCCTTCAAATCAAACAATTATATTAACCACTTAATTGTTAAATTATGATACTAGATGGCAGCACTACAATTTGTATTTTTTGCAAAAATAGTAAACAAAAGAGGACTTCAAATTCAATATAGAAAATTAACTTGTTAATATTTGTTTGAATTTATTTGTGTTATGTTAAGAATCAAAAGACCATCTTGAATTATTATTATTTTTTAAAACATATAATAGATTTATCAATCTTTATGCCCTATTACAAAATTATTGAAGACTGTTTTTTTACTCCTTCATTTGATTTAAGGGTAAGAGACAAGAGAACAGAAATGCTATTGAATATTATGAAATTTATAACAAAAGTATTCTTAATCAGGCTCTTATTAAAAAAAAAAACCCTCTCAAAAAATGTAAAATTAAATAACTGCAACAACACGCAACTTACATACATTTATAAATATTTTATTTTATTTTATTATTGGAGAAAGCAGTGGATAAAATAACAAAAGTTATTTGATCCACTGCTTTCTCCAATAATAAAATAAAATATAATTAATAAAATAAAATAATATAAATATATAATAAAATAAAATATATATATATATATATATATATATATATATATTATTTTATTTTATTATATATAATATCTATATTATATTATAGATATAATATATATATATTATTTTATTTTATTATATTATATATAATATAGGGGAGATGGGAAGCTTCTCAATATTTCAGAAAATAAACTTTTTTTAAAGTTGGTTCATATACTCATAGATTTCACTACCATAGTGTGCTAAAGAAACAGACGCAATATTACATAGCTGTTTTCAGCTACTTTCCAATTATCATTTCCTGAAAAATCTGCTTAAAAGTTTTTTTTTTTTTTTTTTTTTTTTTTTTTACCATTGAAGTTACTTAAATATCTTATGCAATATAAACAATTAATATATATATTTTATTTCAAGGCTCAAAAAAATAATTAAAATGAATAATGAAATTAAAATGAATAAATATTAACCATTGTAACAAAATAATTCTTGAGACAAAATGGCTGTCAATTGAATATATGCATCATGGGGATGATTGGGACATTTCAAATGGGATTCATCTCTAGAGGATGCTAAAAAATATATTTATTAGCTAAATAATTTTAAAAGAATAATTACCATAAATTAATAATTTATGGTAATTATTCTTTTAAAATTTCATCCTCCTTGTAGTTTTATCCTCTTCAGCCATTGAATGCTTCCGTTTATGTGTCTTTTAAAGTAAAGCTGAAATGAGTCCAATATGATTAGCTAACAAATAATTCTGGAGATCATATTACAATCTCTCAGCTTTTGCCAGGAGGCATATTTTTTTTCTTCAGATTTTAGTCCTTAACATTGAATAAATGGAGGAAGAGCTCCCCCTATCGGCATTCAATATTCTCTCGCTCTTCCAACATTTTTTTTTTCATTTCTGGTGTTTAGACAATTTATTTTTTCTCTCCAGAAATAAAGCGATTCTGAAAAAAATGCACGTATTTAAAATAAAGGGAAAAAAAAATTCCGGTGTAGCAAATGAAGGTCATTCTCAAACTTGTCGAAATGAGAAACCATAATAAACTTCGATGATTATATAAAAATTCTCTTCCTGAAATGTGTATGTGTAAGTGTCATCCCACGAAGTTCGAATGTGCGGTTTGTCTTGAACGGAATAACCCAGAGATTTAAGCTGTTCGGTGAGTAACTTGAAAGGTTCGTCGAAATAAGAATATTTACTAATATCGAAACATTTATACATACATTTAGCTACGAGTGTTTCGTTTTTTTGTTTACTTGCTACTGAACAAGTAGCAATGCGACCATTATTCCAATCTTTTTCACCGAACTTGTGAATATCAAAAGTGACTGTCCCTTTTGGAGTCGGAATATCCATGACTGTGGGAAATATACGCACACACACACACACACACACACACACACACATATATATATATATATTATTATTATTATTACTTTTTTTTTTAATCGAGTGACTCCGTCACACTCCGGTTCCACCAATCAAACGAATCTCTTTTCATTAAAAGACGAAATATTTCGAACTCGACCAGAGCAAAAATGTCTTTTTATTAAAAAAAATTATTCACCCTCTCAAAAAATGTAAAATTAAATAACTGCAAGAACACGCAACTTACATACATTTATTTAAAATATTTATAAAAAAAAGACATCACTGAAAATAACTTTTGTTATTTTATCCACTGCTTTCTTTAATAATAAAATAAAATATTTATAAATATTTATAATATATATATATATATATATATATATATATATATATATATATATATATATATATATATATATATATATATATATATATATATATATATATATACATAAATATATATATATATATATATATATACATATATATATATATATATATATACATATACAGGGTGTTCCGTTAAAGGGGTCCAATATTAATAGGGGTAATAGAGGAGATCACATGGAGCATAAATCAGTATATAAAGCCTGGTCGGATCTCAATAGTTTTCAAGTTACAGCAAATAGAATGAAAATTCGGAAAATTGTAAAAGAACCCTCATTGCTAAACTATCGATAATGCTACATAAAAACGAAGCACATATTTAGAAAGAACAGAAAAAAACCTACAAAATGACATCAATTGTATTAAAATAGCAATATTTATTGACGAGTTACAAGCCCTGAAACAGTGAAAAAAGTACGAAATCCAATATACATCAAAATAGTTAATCGTTAATTCCAAAAAGACAACTCTAGCTACAACAAGGAAAATGTAGTAAAATTTGGTCCATTCCGAAAACTTTCGAAAAAGCTTACAATGAACCATATCGGTTTAATTGTGTGAGAGAAATTAATCAGTTTCTTAGTTACAACTCCGCTTTCTTTGACACTAGCAAAGGTTAAACTCCGCCCATCACGATTGGAAACACCGCCTTTTTAATTACTCTCAACTATACATTTTCGATCATGCTTCTTCTGAGATGCAACATTTTTAATTATTCAAGAGTTGAATGAACCAAAATAACTTTACAATAATAGTCTACATTTTAAAGTGGTCTTTTATTGATATAAAGCTTAAGTTAAATTCCTTAAAATTAAACTGGTGGTGAAAATTCGGAAATAATTAAAAATATTGCGATTTGTAACTATGCAAGAAGTTTCAGTACATATTTTACATGGACAATTATTGTATGTATATGTGCATCATAATTTATGATAGGAAATAATAATAACAAATAGCATAATAATTTTATTAATTATAAATTTAAAAAAGACACTAAATTTTAAATTAATTCATACAAACTTTGTAATTTACAATTTGAGTACACCACAGTCTGTGACTTACAAAATACTGTGCAAAAAGTGTTGAAAATAAAAGAAAAATGACAAATAAAGAATTACATTCCACGTACTTTATGACATATGTGAAGCATAGTCTTCTGGCCTGCGCTGCACAGTTCAATGTCGGAAGGCAGACGAACGGACATTATTATAATAGGTGTTCGAAGTTGCGCCCATTAACAGAATCGCACAGCCGACAGCGACGTCGTAAAGATTGGCGAACACGCCGAAAAACTCCGACGGAGTTGGGAATGTCTCCTGCAGCGACAACGATTCGCGCTAGTAAATCCTCCGGTGTATCCACAGGCGTTTCATACACCAGCGATTTAAGGTGTCCCCAAACAAAAAAGTCTAACGGATTGAGGTCTGGAGAGCGTGCAGGCCAAGTAACAGGTCCACTGCGTCCAATCCATTTCCCAGGATATGTTGAATTGAGGTGATTGCGAACACCTATGAAAAAATGTGCCGGTGCGCCATCGTGCATAAACCACATATTGTGGCGCAATGTTGCTGGCACATTTTGCAGTAACTGCGGTAAGATATCCCGTAGGAAAACCAAGTACGTACTGCCATTGAGTACATCTGGGAGTAAATATGGTCCTATGAGATAATCGCCGAGGACACCTGCCTATATTTTCACACTGAACTTTTGTTGTGCGTTCGACGGGAAAACAGTGTGCGGATTTGTATATGACCATGTGTGCATATTGTGCGTGTTTACCACGCCCTCTCTCGTAAATGTTGCTTCATCAGTAAATAAAATATTTTCCAGAAATTGTGGATTATTTTCTGTTACATTAAGCAACCAGCGTACGAATTCTGTCCGCTGAGCACAATCTGTTACTGATAACAGTTGTACCCGCTGCACATGAAAGGGGTGCATGTTTTCTGCACGCAGAACACGCCACACACTTTGGTGAGAAACACCGACTTCAGACGCAGCAGCTCGTGTACTCGTGGAGGGGTTATCTTTAAAAATATTCAGTACATCTTCTTCCATTGCAGGTGTTCGTACATGTCGAGGTTTCCCTGCATCAATGGTTGCTGTATTAAACGATCCAGTCTCCCGTAATCGTCTATCGATTTTTATGAAGAGTTTCGAACTTGGGCAACGTCTCCTTGGAAATTGCTCACGGTACATGCGCTGTGCTAGACATGCATTTCCATGAGCTTGCCCGTACATCAGATGCATGTCCGCATATTCTTCGTTAGAGTATTCCGGCATAATTATTATACATCAACTTACTACAATCCCACTTACAACAGCCTCCCTTTAACATAACGCCCACTGATGACTGCTGTTTTATTACACTTTTCTTCCTATACACATAGAAAATTTGCATAAAAAGTACTTCTTCTTCATCATCCTGAAAGTTCATGGAGGAAACGCAGCAGTCACGGAGTTTGCTTTAAGACAAGGCGAGAGCTGCACAATATGTCATTCACTTGACCAGACTGAATAATGAAAGGGTATTGATAGAGGTTGATCAGAAATGTATAATTGAAAGATATTAAAACGGGGTGTTTACAATCGTCATGGGTGGAGTTTCGCTCTTTCCGAGCGTGCAACAGTACAGATTTGTAACTAGGGAACTGCTTGATTTCTCCCATACAATTAAACTGATATGGTTTATTGTCAGCTTCTTCGAAAGCTTTCGGAATGGACCAAATTTTATAACATTTTCCTTGATGTAGGTAGAGTTGCATTTTTGGAATTAACGATTAACTATTTTGCTAAATATTTGATTTTGTATTTTTTCACTGTTTCAGAGCTTGTAACTCGCCATTAATTCTCAATATTCTAAAACAACTTATGTCATTTCGTAGGATTTTTTCTGCTCTTTCTAAATATGTGCTTCGTTTTTATGTAGCATTATTGATAGTTTAGCAATGAGGTTTTTTTTACAATTTTCCGAATTTTCATTCTATTTGCTGTAACTTGAAAACTATTGAGATCCGACCAGGCTTTATATACTGATTTATGCTCCATGTGATCTCCTCTATTACCCCTATTAATATTGGACCCCTTTAACGGAACACCCTGTATATATATATATATATATATATATATATATATATATATATATATATATACATATATATATACATATATATATACATACATATATACATATATATATACATACATATATACATATATATATATATATATATATATATATATATATATATATATATATATATATATATATATATATATATATCATCATCATCATCATCAACCGTTTTCAATCCACTGCTGGATGTAGGTTTCCCCCAGATTTTTCCATTGTTGCCTGTCTAGTGCTTTAGTCATCCAATTAACACCGGCCACTTTTCTGATTTCGTCACTCCATCTTACTTGAGGTCGTCTTCTTGGTCGTTTTACATCTCTGGGATACCACTGTAGGGTGTTTGTGCTCCATCTATTGTCTTGTCTTCTTGCAATGTGCCCAGCCCATTTCCATTTTAGCCATTTAATTCTCTCGATAATGTCAAAAACTTTCGTCTGACTTCTTATCCACGTTATTCTCTTTCGGTCTCTTCTGGTTATGCCTAGCATACATCTTTCCATACTTCGCTGTGTTGTTTGTAATCTTTGTACCATCCGTTTTGTTAGTGTCCAAGTTTCTGCTCCATAAGTTAGTGCAGGCAAAACACATTGGTTAAACACCTTTCTTTTCAAACAAAGAGGCATGTTACTTTTCAGAATAATATTGTTCTTCCCAAAAGCACTCCATCCATTTCTTATTCTTCTATTGATTTCATTCATGATACTGTTGTCTGAAGATATTTCTTGTCCAAGGTACACATAACTTTCAACATCTTTAATCTCAGTGTTGTTGTAGACGATTTTCTTTTTTGATGCAAATGAATTGAACATCACCTTAGTCTTTTCCAAATTTATTTTTAATCCCACATTAATGCTAGCTTCTGCCAAATCTTTTAGCATATTTTGCAATTCTTCAGGGCTATTACTGAAAATTAAAATGTCATCAGCAAACCGGAGATGGCTTAAATATTCCCCATTTATTCTAATCCCTTTGTTTTCTCAATCCAGCTTCTTGAAAATACTCTCTAAGACAGCAGTAAAAAGCTTAGGCGAAATGGTGTCTCCTTGTCTTACTCCTCTTTCAAGCTTGATCTTCGCTTTTCCTTTGTCCAAACGGATGGTGGCTGTTGCTTTCTTGTAGATCTTCTTTATGATATTGATATAAGGTTTGTCTATACCAATGTTCTCCAGAGAAGTAATTACTGCAGATGTGTAGACCGAATCAAATGCTTTTTCATAATCAATAAAGGCAAGACAGAGAGGTAAATTATATTCTTTATGTTTTCCTATAACTTCCCTTACTGTTTGAATATGATCCATTGTGCTAAATCCACTTCGAAATCCTGCTTGTTCTCTAGGTTGAGCTGAGTCCAGAGCTGATTCAAGTCTTGTCGTTAAAACTTTGGTGAAAATTTTATAAATCACTGACAGTAAGCTGATTGGACGGTAGTTTTTAATGTTTTCCTTTTCTCCTTTCTTATAAAGTAACACCATCACAGCATTATTCCAATCTTCTGGTACATCTGATTTCTCGAGACATTTGGAAAACAGTAAGGCTAGCATTTTTGCAAATTCTTCTCCTGCTTCTTTGATAAGATCAATTGTAATTCCATCTTCGCCAGGGCATTTACCCTTTTTCATGCCTCTAATGGCTTGTACAACTTCATCTGTCATCACTGGGATTATCTCTTCAGTTTCTGTTATGTTTACTAGTGGATCACGTAGGTTGATTTCCCTTTGATCTTCACATTTATATAGATCGTTATAGAATTTTTCGACAATGTGTACTATTTCATTATTGATTTTGGTGATTGTTCCATCTGCTGTCTTCAGTGCAAAAATACCTTTTCTTCCAACACACAGTTTGCGCTTAGCTGATTTTAAACTTTTGTTATCTTCTAGAACTTTTTTGACAAGATCACAGTTAAATTTTCTGATATCTTCTGTAACACATTTTCTTACCGTTTTACATAATTCTGCATATTCAACTCTTGATTTAGGATAGTTTTTCTTCATTTTAAATTCTCTGCGTTTCTTCATCAGTCTTCTTGTTTCTTCTGTTATTTTCTTTGTTTGCTTTACTTGTGCTTCACCAGCTATCGTCCTTGCAATTTCTTGTAGAGTATTTGTTATTTTCTTGTTCACTACTGTAACATCTTGTTCTTCTTCTAAGATTGATTGAAGTACTTGAAAACGATTTTTAAGTTCTAAATTAAATTCTTCTTTATGTTTCTGGAGATTTATAATATCGACTGATTTCTTTGAGCATTGCAAAAGCTTCATTCTTTCCACTTTAGTATTTAAAAGCAGTTTGCATCTAACTAACCTGTGATCGCTTCCTGTATTGAAGTTATTGAGAACGCTGCAATCCTGAATAAGATGCTTTTTGTTTGTCAAGATGTAGTCGATTTCACTTGTTGAGCCATTTGCACTACGCCATGTCCATTTTCTTTGTGGCTTTTTCTTGAAAAATGAATTCATGATATACATCTGTTCACATTCTGCAAATTCAATCAATCTGTTTCCTCTTTCATTACGCACCCCATATCCATGAATTCCTACTGAGAACTCACCTTTCTTTTTTTCCCCAATTCTAGCATTCCAGTCTCCCATTATTAATTTTATGTAGCATTTTCCTTTTTGATGCATTGAAACTACTTCTTCATAGAAATCCTCAATTTCTTCATCAGTATAGCTAATTGTTGGTGCATAAACTTGGGTAATTTGCAGTTTGTATCTTTTTGACACTTGTATAACTAACCTTGCAACTCTATCTGATGCACTATCATATTCTACGATGTGATTCTTCCACCTTTTATGAATCAGAAATCCTACACCACTTGTTTTTCCATCTTCTGTACCTCTGTAGTACAATACATGTCCACTGGCAAGATCAATCTTCTCTTCACCTTTTCTTCTTATTTCGCATAATCCTAGGATGTCCCAGTTGATTCTTTCTAATTCTTCTTCAAGTTCCTGATATATATATATATATATATATATATATATATATACATATATACATACTAAAACACAATTATACATTTACATTAACCACTCTATATAGCCAAAAACAAATAACAATATATCAACTGAACTCTAAACTATAACCAATTAAAACTATAAAACAAAAATAACCAAACTCAAAATACTAACGAAAAATCAATACCAGGAAAATTAAACCTGAAGGCAGGAGGGCATGGCTAACAACATGCGCTGCAGGGTTAAAACCGGCTTTTACGTTAACAACGTCCCCCTTCTCCCGCCGAGACCAAAACAATTCAAACTATCAACTAACATACCAAGCTACACACAGCAGCAACCAACTCTATCTGAACCCATCCAACAACTGATCAAGACCACCCTTAGCATTCAAAAATGAATTCATTTCATTTCTATATTTACTTCTACCTATAAAATTGATCGTGTTTCTCCTTACGAAGTTCACAGGGTAACCTTGCATCAATGCCATGTCAATCCACTCCATGAACTCGCCAACCGCATCGCCAAATCTTGAACATAACCTTTCAATACGAACTAAACCGTTTGTAAATACATTTCTAAATACTGAAATATGCACGTTCGATTCAAAATTTAAGATTTTTAAAGTTTTAAAATCGAAATCATTTCTCTTGTCGTAAACCCTTGTTATTAAATTGTCATTCTCCAACACTAAATTCACATCCAGATAATTGATGTTTTTAATATTCCGGGAGGAGAGTTCTAGTTTTAAAGTATTTGGATAATATTTAAAATCTAGGTTTACATTTTCGTTATTTAATCCAACTATTATAACATCATCAATATACCTATAACTCAATATGTCTCTATTTAAATTATTGTTATTCTCATATATATGTAAGTAGATGTCAGCTAAAATTGAACTTCAACTCCCCCCCATTGGGATTCCACGGATCTGTTTAAATACTCTGCTCCCCTCATACAAGTAATTCTATTGCACTACCAATTGAAACAAGTTAATAAACCAATCTTTATCGCTATCTATATTGCCGTTTTTATTATAAAAATCTATAACCTTTTCCTTTAAGTCCAGTAGATTAATTGTACTATATAGGTCTGCAAAATCATATGCAAAGAAACTCTTTATATTTTGATATCTTTTCAATTTATCTAATAAAATGTAACTGTTTTTTATAATAAATGTGGACTCCGTACTCAACACTCTATCAAACACACCTCTCAAAACTCCCAACAATTTCTTATTAGCAGACTCTAGGTATGAACCATACCCACAAGTTACAATTCTAAATTTCACTGGTTTTTTGTGAAACTTTGGCACTAGAACAAGATATGGGAAAGTTTGACTTTTCTGTTTTAACTTAACTTTTTTATATAGTGCCTTAACCCTGTTTTCCATCACTGAAACTCTCGATTTCAACAGCTCATAGTTATCGCTATTATTATAACTTTCATTTAATATTTCACCATAAAATTTTTCACAGATTAATGCATAACTTGTGTTAGCTTTATCGACATATGTAATTATAAATTTACTCTGAAGTTCTTTAATAGAGTTAATTAACCCAGTATAATCCTCTTGAGACACTCCGTCACAATCTCTAACATATTCTCTCTTTAACTCTTTTAAAATGTAGAATTTCCACTCATCAAAAACATTACTTGGTAAGCTATATTTATAAGTCAATTTTTGTATAAAAAAATCTATGTTAGTTGTAAACCGTTTAATGGCTGCACTTTTCGTTATAATTCGTTTCATTCTATATTTTGTGCCATATTCCATCCTCTTTCTCAGCTGTTGGTCTTTTACAATCTGTAAATTACCAGTAATAACATGTCCATAGTATTTATCTATATAATTAATAAATTCTCCATCATTGCAACTGCATGTACTTTCATCAATACCCCTCTTTAGGTCTTTTGCATATCCATTATAATTAAACATAATACGGCCTAAAGGCTTATCATATTTAAATGCCTTAGTTATTTTTACTTTACTCACTGGTAGTAGATTATTGTACTTGTTTAAAATTTTATCAAAATTAACTCCTTTATAGCAATTACCCAGATAATCCAATATAAAATAGATCTTTTCTTCTGTACTTTTGTGACAGTTCTTTAAATTGCAATATCTCTGTAGATCCTGTTTCTTGATTCTATACCGCAATAAATCCAAACCCAAATCGTTATTAACATTTCTTGTGCTAGATTGTAAAGTTGTTAAAGTCTCCGGAATCAATTTCTTCTTTATATTAAATATAATTTCCTTAATGTCATTTTCTCTTCGATTACTATCACAATTAAATATTGATTTTTCTATTTCTTTACAAGTATTTAGATTTTTAGAAGTATTCAAATTGATATTATGTCTAATATCACTATTGATATGCTTTTTCCTTATATCATGTTTTATTTTGTCATAAATAGAGTTATCCAGATTCCTATCTCTAAAATTCTGTAGGACATTCTGATTAAACATAACATTTAAACCATACGGGTATACCGTTCCATATTTGATCATCATTTCTTTTTCGCAAATCATTCTTTCTAACTTATTTGGGACAATTTTTAATATAGATATTCTAACATTGTCCATACATATATTCTACATTGTACATACATAACATTGTATATACATATATATATATATATATATACATATATACATATATATATATATATATATACATATATATATATATATATATATATATATATATATATACATATATATACATATATATATATATACATATATATACATATATATACATACATATATATATATATATATATATATATATATATATATATATATATATATATACATACATATATATATACATATATATACATATATATATATATATATATATATATATACATATATATATATATATATATATATACATATATATATATATACATATACATATATATATATATATATACATATATATATATATATACATATATATATATATATACATACATATATATATATACATATATATATAAAACTTTAAGTAAAATTTAACCATTGAAACATAAGAAACTGACCACATACACTGAAATCCCGATACCAAAGAGCCCTGTCAATTTACAAATTAAAATTGTAGTCCTAATAAATGTAACATTATTAATTCAAATTAAGAAGAAGAAGAAAAAAAATTAAATAAATAGAAAATAAGGAATGAAATATAAACCACACGAGTATATACACAAATAAAAGCTTATAAAGTAATTTACTTTTTCAAGGGCAAGAAAATCACATTTATAAGCAAAGAACGATTGTTTTCTGTATATGACACCAGCTTTTGCTAAATATAGTGCCATATCTCGCCCGAACAATCGCTGAAACAATATTGAATAACAAGACCTTTACAATGGAATATTATAAATTATACATACAATTTGAAAAGGAGTGTGAAAAAGAATTAAAAAAATTAAAATATATATATATTACTTATATTAATAATATCCCAAGATATTTAGTATATTGTGAGCACATGTACAAAGTTGTATCCAAAAGAAGAGGTTAAATTCACAGTTAAATAGAGAATCCTTCAGATCATAAATTGTAACCTACAGTTACAGTTATTTTTATTTAACTAAATAGATTACAACATTTTAAAAAATGTAGAAAAAAAAATTATGATATACATATAAATAAAAACCATTAATTATTTTATTTTAATTTTAATTTAATAAATTAAAATATATAATATTACTTGATAATTTGAAAGTATTTCATAGATATTATTACCTCCATACTAAATTTCCAAGTTTTAATATTTTAAATAAGCTATACTACTGCCATCTATTGTAAAAATATTAGACTATTTTAGCATACTATCAAATACATTATATAATTTACTTTTGCTGCTGACATCTGGTGTACAGATATTCTACTAAAACTTTAATATTGTATGTATAATTACTTATTTGCAGCTGTAATGTAGTGTAAATATATTAATTTTACTAGTTAATATTAATGATATATATAGAGAATAAGAGTTACTAGTATAATATAATTTCTATTTTAACTAACCCATTTAAAATATATCTTAATTTAACCCAAACATTAATGTAGAATCCATATGATGCTTTCATTTTATAAATTAGTATTATACTTAGAAATAACATAGATTATTCAATATGGCAATGCACTTATTATAATTTAAATCCAGCTATTTAAATAATATCTACCCTGAAAAAAAAATATAAAAAACATAAATATTAATTAAATTAAATGATCTAATATTAAAATAAAATAAATAATATAAAACTAAGAGATATGTTTATTAGTGTACTATATTTAATAAATATTTAATATTTACTAAAATTAAATATGTTTAACATATTAATATTATATTGTATTGATTAACCCATTGTAACATCCTTGATAATTTTAACTTTTGTTACAACCCCAATAATATTAACTCCATATAATCATAACAACATTTATAGAATTCGCCCATATGTAAATTTTAATTTATGAATGACTTTTAACTAAGATGATCCTATGCAGCACATGCTCTTAATATGAGTTATAATTTAGCTAAATATATCAACAGTCAAAAGTTGAAAATTATCGTTAATATTTTTTAAAATATGAATGACATTAAACTAGGATAATCCTATGCAGCAACGCACACAATAGGATTCATAGTTTAGCCAAATATATTAACAATCAAAAGTTGATTATCATTTTTATCAAGGAGATTTTAACAAAAACAAAAAAAAAATACAGACATTTAACCCAAATTAAATCTATATTTATATGTGTAAAATTGATTTAACTAAATAGTAAGGATATCCATAAACTTGTGCAATTTGAAGGATATGTTTTAAATTTTGATTTTTAAAGTTATTTGAACAAAGATTATTAATTCTATGTGCGAAATTTAGTAAAATATTTACAAATACTGATTTATGTATACATGACAAATAGTTAGTAAATAAGTTAACCTTAAAAGTAAAATCATTTCGCTTGTCATAAATGTCAAACAAAAGTTTATTATCTTTAAGAATTATCTTAAGATCAAGAAAATTAATTTCATTATTTGCCATAACATTGAAACTATAAGTTAAATTTTTATGATATTTTATAGGTAATAAATAATTTGAATTACTATTAAAATAGAAGACAATAATGTCATCTATATAACGGTATATTTTACAATTAGCAATATTAGAGTTACGTTCATAATAATATAAATACAATTCTGCAAGAATTGAAGAAACAATGCCACCTTGAGGGAGTCCACAGCTTTGTATATATATAGTATCATTAAAAACAATATAATTATAATGGAGAATAAATTTAGTTAATGTTTTAAAGTAATTTAACGAAATTTTATTTTTTAATTTAATAGAATCCTTGTATTCCTTATATAATAAATTTACTATCTTGAACATATCGTTAATATCAATGTTATTAAATAAGTCATTAAAATCAAACGTCTTCATGTATTTTATGTTATTTAAATTTTTAATATTATTGACAAGTTGAAAACTATTTTTTATGCTATACAAATTATCTTTTTGTTTTGTAAGTTCAAACAATTTAGTGAGAATAGTTAATAAAAATTTGCTTGCATTATTGTTATAAGTATTACAACCGATTGTTACAGTTCTAAATTTTAAAGGAGTTTTGTGGAATTTAGGTATAACAACAATGTATGGATAATTAAAGTTATAGTTTTTAATTTTTAGTAATTTATAAAATTGAAATATATGTCGATTATTAATGATTTTATCTAGATTAGTTATTTTAAAATTTAAATTTGTATTTATAGCTTTAGTTATTAACTGCGAATAATAATATTTGCAGATGAAAGCATAATTGTTTGGTGATTTATCAACATATGTAATAATAAATTTGTTTTGTAAATTCGTTATTTCACTATTTAGTTGTTTAAAATTAAAATTATATATGTCCAAATTCCTATGAAGTTCAGCATTTAAATTACTTAAAACATTTAATTTCCATTCATTAAAAAATTCAAGAGGTTTATTATAATCTATTGATATTTTATATATAAAAAGGTCAAAATCCAGATTAAATTGTTTTAAAATAGAAAAAATTGTATAACATGAAGGTAATCGAAATTTAGTCCCATTAGTCATAAGATTACGCAAGTAATCATTCTCTACAATATTAATATCCCCTGTAATAATGTGACCATGTACCTTATCTACATAATTGCTATAATTAGGATTATTACATAAGCAAGGAGGTTTATCATTTGATGTTAGAAATTTTGCAAATTTATTGTAATTGAAAATCCTACGTCCTAATGTAACATTGTATTTGTATGATTTATGTATTGTAAAATTTTTTATGGGGAATTTGTTCTCAATGTTATTAATTAAATTGTGTATATTTATTTTATTAAGTACAATATTGGAAAAAGTAATTATAAGTAGAGTGTTGTTAGTTTTTTTGTAAGTGTTTTTTGAAATTTTTACATTAAGTTGATTAATTCTAAATAATAAAAGATCAAAATAAACATCACTAAAATGTGGCGATAGATTTAATGATAAAAAAACTTTATAATACTTGTTAAGATTTTTCTTTTTGATCGAAAAAATATTTTTCCTAATATCAAGCCATTTGTAAGAATTATTGAATTCATATTCCAAATTAGATAATTGCCGTTCAATATCATTACTAGAGATATACTGTGAACTATTACAATTTTTACCCCTTTTTGTACGTGTAGTTTTTGTATTTGCTGTATGATTTAATATAGCATAAGTGCTACTGTAATGTTCATGTTTAGTAGTATTAGTATAAACAAGGTTTGTACGATTAAATAATTTAGAATTAAGACCATAAGGATATAATGAGTTACGAGATTTGATAAAAATTGATTCATAAAGTAGTCTATCAGTGAAATTTTTGTGCATACTTAAGATTTTTATTGTAATATCTTTAAAGTCATGTTGTCTAAAGTGCATGTGCTCAACATTTATAGAATTATTTTTAATAATATCCTGTCTATGTTGATTGATTCTGTAGTGCAATGGATTACATGATTGACCAATATATTCCATCTTACAAATATTGCAGTTTATCGAATAAATAATGTTGTAAGCTTTACAGAAAAATACATTAATTTTAGCGTTAGAACTATTTACAATTTGTAATGGATCTGCATGTGGGCATGTTAAGCAACGTGGTGACGAACATTTTTTGAATTTGAGTTTCACTTTGGGACAATAAGACAGGTAACTGTTTGACGATCCAAAGAAATCCCTGTCAATTTCCAAGTACCGAGCATTAGACCTAATATAATTATTATCGCCTAAATTGCCAGTCGCTAAATCTTTTTTATTATTACTGACCATATTGAGATTTTTATATCATAAATAAAATTTGACAATGTTTAAATATACATAATATAAAATTGTATAAAAATATGATTATGTAATACATAATGCTACAAATTTATTAGTTGATTTCTAGGTTAATTAGTACGAATATTCATTACAAATTTATCATTTTACTTCTAGGATAATTAATACCAATAATTAAAAATTCAAAAAATAAATAAAATTCTATGTTAATTACCAATAATCGTAAATTTAAATAATAAAATAAAAATTATAATAATAATAATAAAAATACAAAACCTGGATTACAAAAATTATAATTTATGTACAATATTTACATAGAAGAAAAAATGTCCCACCATAACTAGTATAAAATACCTTAGTACATATTTAAAATTTTTAACAATAGAAGCCCTTACAGAATATACAAACCAGATAGTTCAATATGCAAAATGACCAAACTCTTCTGACCCAAACAAAAGCAATGCAAACGGCCAAATCAACATGTTATTTCAATAGCAAAAATACAAAAAGTTAAGAATGCAGCAACTTAAAATGGTGGTAATGAAATTCAAGAAATACATCAAAATATGTGCATAGGCAGCATTAAAATAATGTATTTAATAATTATGAAAATATAAGATATGCCAAAATTTGGGCTGTAATTAGATGAAATCTAATTGATGGCTCCAATAGAACGATATTCAAATGAATATAAAAATTAAAATAAAAATATAACTATCCACAAATGATTGCGCAAATGCAGCATGTCATTATGGAAGTTCAATATATAAAACTTTAAGTAAAATTTAACCATTGAAACATAAGAAACTGACCACATACACTGAAATCCCGATACCAAAGAGCCCTGTCAATTTACAAATTAAAATTGTAGTCCTAATAAATGTAACATTATTAATTCAAATTAAGAAGAAGAAGAAAAAAAATTAAATAAATAGAAAATAAGGAATGAAATATAAACCACACGAGTATATACACAAATAAAAGCTTATAAAGTAATTTACTTCTTCAAGGGCAAGAAAATCACATTTATAAGCAAAGAACGATTGTTTTCTGTATATGACACCAGCTTTTGCTAAATATAGTGCCATATCCCGCCCGAACAATCGCTGAAACAATATTGAATAACAAGACCTTTACAATGGAATATTATAAATTATACATACAATTTGTAAAGGAGTGTGAAAAAGAATAAAAAAAAAATAAAAAATAAATAAAAAAAAATATATTACTTATATTAATAATATCCCAAGATATTTAGTATATTGTGAGCACATGTACAAAGTTGTATCCAAAAGAAGAGGTTAAATTCACAGTTAAATAGAGAATCCTTCAGATCATGTATATATATATACATATATATACATATATATATATATATATACATATATATATATACATATATATATATACATATATATATATACATATACATATATATATATACATATACACATACATATATATATATATATACATATACACATATATATATATACACATATATACATATACACATATATATATATATACATATACACATATATACACTGCTCAAAACAATTAAAGGATATTTGAAGTTTTATATAAAATAAAGATATAAACGAAATTTTTTTTGCCGAAAATAGAAGAAGAGAACTACAAATGCAAATTTTTCTGGTTTTCAAACTGTGGAGTATGCAAATTTTGAGTTCGACGTCAAAAACGTCGCTTCAGCGGCAGCGAATGAAATTTGACTTTCAACTGGATAAAAGAGAATGAAGACAAGGATGATCGGCATTCAGTGATTGCTTTGTTTCGATGAGTACGATGTCTCAGCGAAGTCATTTGACAGATTCAGAAGCTTGGAGAATTGTTGGTAGGTTAGAAGGGGGCCAAACTCAAGCCGAAGTAGCGCAAGCCATTGGAGTGTCACAAAGTGTCATTTACAGGATCTGGAACCGTTTTTTGGAGAGTGGATGTGCAGGCCAAAGACCAGGGCAAGGTCGTAGACGGGCAACAACGCCCAATGAAGATCGGTATTTAGCGTTAACAGCTCGGAGACACCGAAACATGAACGCTACTCTTCTCCAACAACACCTTCGCTCGGCTACAGGCACCACGATTTCAACTCAGACTGTCCGAAACCGACTCCATGCTGTAGGTCTGTATGCTCGCCGACCGATGGTATGTGTTAGATTAACATCAAGGCATCGTCGCGACCGCACGGAGTGGGCAACCGAGCATGTCAACTGGAGGAGAAATGAATGGAGCAATATTCTGTTTTCTGACGAGTCCCGTTTTTCTGTGCATCCGGATAATAGGCGTATTTTCATCTGGAGGGACCGTGGCAGTAGGAATAATCCTGCGTTCGTGCACGAAAGTGTCAGATTTGGCGGTGGAGGAGTGTTGGTGTATGGTGGCATCTCCATTGACGGGCGCACTGACCTCTACATCATTCGAGATGGAGCTCTGACTGGTCGCCGATATAGGGATGAGATCCTCAGACCTATTGTAGTCCCTTACGCTGCAGCAATCGGAGATAACTTCATTTTAATGGACGATAACTGCAGGCCACATCGTGCAAACCTGGTGGAGGATTTCCTTTTCGAGGAAGGAATCGTTCGAATGGAATGGCCAGCGTGTTCTCCAGACATGAATACAATCGAGCACGTTTGGGACGCTCTAGGAAGACGAGTTTCTGGCCGCCAACAACCCCCACAAACTCTCCAAGAACTGGAAAGAGCTCTTCTGGAAGAGTGGGGCAGAATACCCCAACTCGTCATTAAGAGCCTCATTGAGTCCATGCCTCAAAGGTGTTCAACGTTGCTGGCCGCCCGTGGAAACCATACCCCCTACTGAAAATGATTTTCTTTGAAGAAAACACCTTTTCTTATTCTTTTTTTCTCATATGCACAAATTGTGTTTTTTTCCTTTTGTACACAAATGCGCAATAAAATGCATTTTTTTCAGCCAAACATGTGTAATTTATTCTCATATAACCTACTATGTCTGTCGACCATGTATCAATCAGCTAAAAAGTTTCCCAGATACAAAATCCACCTAAAACTGCAATATCCTTTAATTGTTTTGAGCAGTGTATATATATACATATATACATATACATATATATATATATACATATATATATACATACATACATATATATATACATATATATATACATATATATATACATATATATATATATATATATACATATACATATATATATAAATATATATATATATATATGTATACATATATATATATATATATTCATATATATATAAATATATATATATATATATATATACATATATATATATATATATACATATATATATACATATATACATATATATATATATATACACATATATATACATATATACATATATATATATATATATATACATATATATATATATATATACATATATATATATATATATACATATATATATATATATATATATATATATATATATATATAATTATAATATCTATGAATTTCAAAAACATATCAAGTTCTAATATCATTCTACTAAAATCTACTAAGAGATAATTAATGATATTGTACACAATATCATTAATTATCTCTTAGTAGATTTTATTAGAATGATATTAGAACTTGATATGTTTTTGAAATTCAGAGATATTATAATTATTTAACATTCTATAAAATTATGCTGCATTGCGCAAATTGGTATGGAATGGTTTTTACATATTCTTTTCAATATTCTTTTCAATTATAGCTGGTTGAAAGTATTGAGTTTTATGATACCATAATTTAGCACAGTTGGCACATAAATCACTTTGATTAACTTCTATATATATATATATAAATATTTTATATTATTTTATTATTAAAGAAAGCATTTATTAAAGAAGCTCGCAAGCGTGAAATCAGAAGACATGCTCTTTTTTTTTTCCTTTTTTTCTTCTGGGATGAGTGTTAAAAAAAAAAAAAAAACGAACCTTATCACTTTAAAAATGACAATTTCGCGAATTTGATTGAATAAAAAAATACTTAAGATCAAAGATCTAGAAAAATCTTTCCGAACTTTAGTGCGCCCCACCAGTGGCTGAGAAGTTGTGCTCTCGAAGCTGGTAGACGGGAGGTGCTGGGTTCGATCCCAATCGCGCCCGTCGGCCTAATCGTTCGTGGTTTTCTTCGAGCCATGGATAAATCCACGTGTAAATACGGGTTAGGTTGGATCCCTTAGAAAGATCCCCCATGGAGGGCACTCCCCCCCAGGCCTATATCCCTAGTGTAGATAATTGGCCGTCAACTCAACTCAACCCGAACTTTAGTGCGCAGGTTGTTAAAAAAGAAAAGGGTTAAGATATTTTACAGACATTCTATGAGAGTTATTAAAAAAAAAAAAAAACAGAGACCACGTGATGAAGCGAAAAGCAAATCAAAAGCAAACTTTTTTTTTTTTTTTACGCGTGGTAAGTTTTTAAATTCAATATTTGATAAAAAAAAAAAAAAACAATCTCTAACGCAATGCTTTTCAGAAATCCAAGACGATGGTCAGGAATTTTACTGTAGACGTAATATTAATAGCACGCAACTGTTCCGCCTCGTGCAATGCCTGTAAATGTCGTTTCTCCTTCCGTTGAGTATGTATGCAGTGCAGAGATCTCAGTACAATATATATATTTTTTTTTGTGCCCCACTAGATTTTTATTGTATTTTCAAAATTTTTTTTAAATAAAAACTTAGACTTAAAATAATTCAATTATTTATTACGTTTAAATTTAAAATTAAAACAAAAAAGAAAAAAAAAATTGAACCACCACATTCATTTTTCTACACATTCTTTTGACGTAGCATTTAAGAAAAGAACAAAAACCATCGGCCATAAAAAATAGTTAGTGAAACAAATCCTGCCTTCTTCCAACTGTACCAATAGTGTGCCTTTTTAACCGCTATTGGCGGGACAAAATAAATCTCACTCTTGTTGTAATGACCGCTATAAGATTCGTTCCAAAATGAATATAATTTTGGCAGTTACTTCTAACGACATACTTGATTAAAAGAAAAAAAAAAAAACTCATGGCATTCAAGATTTCGCAATATGAGTATAGTCACTTGACATGTTCTGAACGGTTTCATTAAAGCTACATTTTTTTTTTACTCCCTGTTACTAAAATACCCATAAATGAGGGAAAAAAAAAAAACATGTGGGTTATCGCTCAAAGGGTCCTTTCAAAACACTTTATCCTTTCTTTAATAAATCGAAATAAATTTCATTCAGCAACCAAAAAAAGTCATGTAAGTAAAAATTTACCGGTCGTTTTTTTTTTTTTTAAATACCCGCTCTTAACAATCAGACTAAATGCGATATTTAAAAAAATAATTTCAAAATATTAAAATATGCGAATATTTCCATAATCACGATGTTTCTCAAACTCGTATATTCTTTATTACTCACATTGTCTCAAATATTTGAAAAATTCGTCCAATATGATCTCTTTTTAATTCTCTATGACGTGATATTTGTGTACATAAACATACTCCTTGTATTAATGATAAATCTTAGAAATTTTCCGCTTTAATTACTATGACGTCAATCAATTTTATTTCATTTTCACTTTTCATCTGATTGAAAATTAATTATTGTGGATTTTTGGCATCGGCTATAACCAAAAATGTTTAAATTTAATAAGAAAAGGCTGTTAGTCTATATTTATTAAAATAATACGAATTTTAATATTTTCAGCTCTTCACAGCTGATATTCACAAAGTTTCAACTCTTACATGGTTTTTTAGAATGGCATTGTGACAGACAGACAACGGAGCTGGAGCAATAGGGTTTCGTGAGACTAAAAAAATAATAATCCAATCCTGACGATTTTTTTCTAATAAATAAATAGTCATTATATTGTTTATTTTGTATACACATTGATATCACATGAGCGCCTATAAGTTGAAAGTTTTTTTTTTTTTTTTATTATCTCCATTCTCACTTTTTTTTTGTTGGACTTCTTCCAATTGGGTTACAAAAAACTCCTTTGAAAAATTTAGACAAAGAATGTGTTATTAGGGGATTTTAGACATAATGCTGATGATATATATTTTTATACTATTCTTATAAAGCTGTTCTGAAGATCCTATGATATACTGCTGGTTATTTTTTGTTGTTGTTCACACTTCATTGATCTGAGTCTAGAAGATATTCGGTGTCTTTAAAAACGACTGTGGTTGGGGGAAAAAAAAACTGACCATAGGCAGCAGCCCTGCTGAAATGTCGCGATGAAATGTGTCCCTTCCTGTCTTCAAAATGTCCCCCCCCCCCCCCCCTCAACTGCAACTCGTTCATCAAAACTGGAGATCAATCGCGGTGGACGCAACGAGCTCAGATTTGTCCTTTTTTTTCTCACTCGCAGTTTCACTTCGAATGTTGCTAGCAGGGATTCATTTTTGATAGCAGCGATTCATTTTTAGATTTGATCAAAAAACTAATTGAATTTGTATCTTACGGTTTTCGGATACTGGGAGGTCATTGGGCAAAGTCATATTTTCTGGAGGGAAAAAATCAATTAGTGGATCATTTTTCTGTCATTATACGTTTCGATGGAAATGAAGAATGTAACAGTTGTTGAATAGTTGGCAGTAAACGAAGCTGGAAAGATGTCATTGTTTTGTCAAATTTGGAGAAATGTTGTGTCTTTTAAGGTTATCAACGACAAAGCACGTACTTGGTGCAAATTAAAAGATATTTCATGATATTTGAACTCAAAGCTAATTTTGACCGAGCACAGCTCTGTCTTTCCTGCTCGTATTTTGTTATTAAAAAAATTTAATGCTTTTGTTTTTCAATATTCAAATGCATACATAATTTTGTTATAACAAAAAAAACTCTGATTAAATCGGTCAATACGACAAGTGAAAATAAAACCAAATTACTAACTGCTCACATGAAAGTAGAAAATTAACATGAAATATTCAAGTCTTATCACGGTGAATTCTTTAGATACGTAAATATAATTTTGCGTCAACAGCTTTTGATTAAAAAAAATGTGTGTATATTTTTCGTATAATTTATTTTATTCGTCAGTCAGAATTGCATAACTTCATCACTACATCGTTTCTTCCACGGCCGTTCTTTTCCCCTCCCCCTGCTAGCAACATTCAAAGTGAAACTGCGAGTGAAAAAAAAAGGACAAATCTGAGCTTGTTGTGTCCACCGCGATTGATCTCCAGTTTTGATGAACGAGTTGCAGTTGAGGGGGGGGGGACATTTTGAAGACAGGAAGGGACACATTTCATCGCGACATTTCAGCAGGGCTGCTGCCTATAGTCAGTTTTTTTTCCCCAACCACAGTCGTTTTTAAAGACACCGAATATCTTCTAGACTCAGATCAATGAAGTGTGAACAACAACAAAAAATAACCAGCAGTATATCATAGGATCTTCAGAACAGCTTTATAAGAATAGTATAAAAATATATATCATCAGCATTATGTCTAAAATCCCCTAATAACACCTTCTTTGTCTAAATTTTTCAAAGGAGTTTTTTGTAACCCAATTGGAAGAAGTCCAACAAAAAAAAAAAGTGAGAATGGAGATAATAAAAAAAAAAGTGAGAATGGAGATAATAAAAAAAAAAAAACTTTCAACTTATAGGCGCTCATGTGATATCAATGTGTATACAAAATAAACAATATAATGACTATTTATTTATTAGAAAAAAATCGTCAGGATTGGATTATTATTTTTTTAGTCTCACGAAACCCTATTGCTCCAGCTCCATTGTCTGTCTGTCACAATGCCATTCTAAAAAACCATGTAAGAGTTGAAACTTTGTGAATATCAGCTGTGAAGAGCTGAAAATATTAAAATTCGTATTATTTTAATAAATATAGATTAACAGCCTTTTCATATTAAATTTAAACATTTTTGGTTATAGCCGATGCCAAAAATCCACAATAATTAATTTTCAATCAGATGAAAAGTGAAAATGAAATAAAATTGATTGACGTCATAGTAATTAAAGTGGAAAATTTCTAAGATTTATCATTAATACAAGGAGTATGTTTATGTACACAAATATCACGTCATAGAGAATTAAAAAGAGATCATATTGGACGAATTTTTCAAATATTTGAGACAATGTGAGTAATAAAGAATATACGAGTTTGAGAAACATCGTGATTATGGAAATATTCGCATATTTTAATATTTTGAAATTATTTTTTTAAATATCGCATTTAGTCCGATTGTTAAGAGCGGGTATTTAAAAAAAAAAAAAAACGACCGGTAAATTTTTACTTACATGACTTTTTTTGGTTGCTGAATGAAATTTATTTCGATTTATTAAAGAAAGGATAAAGTGTTTTGAAAGGACCCTTTGAGCGATAACCCACTTGTTTTTTTTTTTTTCCCTCATTTATGGGTATTTTAGTAACAGGGAGTAAAAAAAAAATGTAGCTTTAATGAAACCGTTCAGAACATGTCAAGTGACTATACTCATATTGCGAAATCTTGAATGCCATGAGTTTTTTTTTTCTTTTAATCAAGTATGTCGTTAGAAGTAACTGCCAAAATTATATTCATTTTGGAACGAATCTTATAGCGGTCATTACAACAAGAGTGAGATTTATTTTGTCCCGCCAATAGCGGTTAAAAAGGCACACTATTGGTACAGTTGGAAGAAGGCAGGATTTGTTTCACTAACTATTTTTTATGGCCGATGGTTTTTGTTCTTTTCTTAAATGCTACGTCAAAAGAATGTGTAGAAAAATGAATGTGGTGGTTCAATTTTTTTTTCTTTTTTGTTTAAATTTTAAATTTAAACGTAATAAATAATTGAATTATTTTAAGTCTAAGTTTTTATTTAAAAAAAATTTTGAAAATCCAATAAAAATCTAGTGGGGCACAAAAAAAAATATATATATTGTACTGAGATCTCTGCACTGCATACATACTCAACGGAAGGAGAAACGACATTTACAGGCATTGCACGAGGCGGAACAGTTGCGTGCTATTAATATTACGTCTACAGTAAAATTCCTGACCATCGTCTTGGATTTCTGAAAAGCATTGCGTTAGAGATCGTTTTTTTTTTTTTTTAATCAAATATTGAATTTCAAAACTTACCACGCGTAAAAAAAAAAAAAAAATTTTGCTTTTGATTTGCTTTATCACGTGGTCTCTGTTTTTTTTTTTTAATAACTCTCATAGAATGTCTGTAAAATATCTTAACCCTTTTCTTTTTTAACAACCTTCGCACTAAAGTTTGGGTTGAGTTGAGTTGACGGCCAATTTACACTAGGGATATAGGCCCGGGGGGAGTGCCCTCCATGGGGGGTCTTTCTAAGGGAACCAACCTAACCCATATTTACGCGTGGATTTATCCATGGCTCGAAGAAAACCACAAACGATTAGGCCGACGGGCGCGATTGGGATCGAACCCAGTACCTCCAATCTACCTGCTTCGAGAGCACAACTTCTCAGCCACTGGTGGGGCGCACTAAAGTTCGGAAAGATTTTTCTAGATCTTTGATCTTAAGTATTTTTTTATTCAATCAAATTCGCGAAATTGTCATTTTTAAAGTGATAAGGTTCGTTTTTTTTTTTTTAACACTCATCCCAGAAGAAAAAAAGGAAAAAAAAATGCTTTCTTTAATAATAAAATAATATAAAATATTTATTTATATATATATATATATATATATTTATGTATATATATATATTTATGTTTATATATATATATATATATATATTTATGTATATATATATATATATTATAAATATTTTATTTTATTATTAAAGAAAGCAGTGGATAAAATAACAAAAGTTATTTTCAGTGATGTCTTTTTTTTATAAATATTTTAAATAAATGTATGTAAGTTGCGTGTTCTTGCAGTTATTTAATTTTATATTTTTTGAGAGGGTGAATAATTTTTTTTAATAAAAAGACATTTTTGCTCTGGTCGAGTTCGAAATATTTCGTCTTTTAATGAAAAGAGTTTCGTTTGATTGGTGGAACCGGAGTGTGACGGAATCACTCGATTAAAAAAAAAGGTAATAATAATAATAATATATATATATATATATATATGTGTGTGTGTGTGTGTGTATATTTCCCACAGTCATGGATATTCCGACTCCAAAAGGGACAGTCACTTTTGATATTCACAAGTTCGATGAAAAAGATTGGAATAATGGTCGCATTGCTACTTGTTCAGTAGCAAGTAAACAAAAAAACGAAACACTCGTAGCTAAATCTTTCGATATTAATAAATATTCTTATTTCGACGAACCTTTCAAGTTACTCACCGAACAGCTTAAATCTCTGGGTTATTCCATTCAAGACAAACCGCTAAAGCACATTCGAACTTCGTGGGATGACACTTACACATACACATTTCAGGAAGAGAATTTTTATATAATCATCGAAGTTTATTATGGTTTCTCTTTTCGACAAGTTTGAGAATGACCTTCATTTGCTACACCGGATTTTTTTTTTCCCTTTATTTTAAATACGTGCATTTTTTTCAGAATCTCTTTATTTCTGGAGTGAAAAAATAAATTGTCTAAACACCAGAAATGAAAAAAAAAATGTTGGAAGAGCGAGAGAATATTGAATGCCGATAGGGGGAGCTCTTCCTCCATTTATTCAATGTTAAGGACTAAAATCTGAAGAAAAAAATATGCCTCCTGGCAAAAGCTGAGAGATTGTAATATGATCTCCAGAATTATTTGTTAGCTAATCATATTGGACTCATTTCAGCTTTACTTTAAAAGACACATAAACGGAAGCATTCAATGGCTGAAGAGGATAAAACTACAAGGAGGATGAAATTTTAAAAGAATAATTACCATAAATTATTAATTTATGGTAATTATTCTTTTAAAATTATTTAGCTAATAAATATATTTTTTAGCATCCTCTAGAGATGAATCCCATTTGAAATGTCCCAATCATCCCCATGATGCATATATTCAATTGACAGCCATTTTGTCTCAAGAATTATTTTGTTACAATGGTTAATATTTATTCATTTTAATTTCATTATTCATTTTAATTATTTTTTTGAGCCTTGAAATAAAATATATATATTAATTGTTTATATTGCATAAGATATTTAAGTAACTTCAATGGTAAAAAAAAAAAAAAAAACTTTTAAGCAGATTTTTCCGGAAATGATAATTGGAAAGTAGCTGAAAACAGCTATGTAATATTGCGTCTGTTTCTTTAGCACACTATGGTAGTGAAATCTATGAGTATATGAACCAACTTTAAAAAAAGTTTATTTTCTGAAATATTGAGAAGCTTCCCATCTCCCCTATATTATATATAATAAAATAAAATAATATATATATATATTATATCTATAATATAATATAGATATTATATATAATAAAATAAAATATATATTATTTTATTTTATTAATTATATTTTATTTTATTATTGGAGAAAGCAGTGGATAAAATAACTTTTGTTATTTTATCCACTGCTTTCTCCAATAATAAAATAAAATAAAACATTTATAAATGTATGTAAGTTGCGTGTTGTTGCAGTTATTTAATTTTACATTTTTTGAGAGGGTTTTTTTTTTGTTTAATAAGAGCCTGATTAAGAATACTTTTGTTATAAATTTCATAATATTCAATAGCATTTCTGTTCTCTTGTCTCTTACCCTTAAATCAAATGAAGGGGTAAAAAAAGTCTTCAATAATTTTGTAATAGGGCATAAAGATTGATAAATCCATTATATGTTTTAAAAAATAATAATAATTCAAGATGGTCTTTTGATTCTTAACATAACACAAATAAATTCAAACTAATATTAACAAGTTAATTTTCTATATTGAATTTGCAGTCCTCTTTTGTTTACTATTTTTGCAAAAAATACAAATTGTAGTGCTGCCATCTAGTATCATAATTTAACAATTAAGTGGTTAGTATAATTGTTTGATTTGAAGGGTTTTTAAATTAAAATTAATATAATTGTTTGATTCAAATTAAACAATTATATTAATTTTAATTTAAAATTAATATAATTGTTTAATTTGAATGGTGACCCTTTTTTTTAATTAAAAATATTTTTGATGCAAAATTAATTGAAGTAAAAAAAAATGAAAGTTTCTATATTTAAAATATACACTTTTAATCTATAAAGTCAAATAATTTTTTAAAATTTTTTAAAATCTTTCCTTCGTATTCAAATAATTAATAGAAATATTGCATTTTACCCTCAAATTTTTTTCATAATTTATTATTATTATTATTGTTATTTTAATCATTAAGGAATTAAAAAGGCATGTGAATGAAATTTTCTATATTTAAAATATACACTTTTATCTATAATGTCAAATAAATTTTAAAGTTTAAAACTTTTCCTTCCTCCACAACTAAGTTAAACAATTAAAAAATTTCCCTTCAAAATAATGAAAATTTTGATTTCACCCTCATTATGGACTCCAATCTTTTACACACTTTAAAAAAAAAATGTTCAAGTAACCAGGGCCTGTGCGTTAATCAGGCCACCGGCCTTGGACCCGCTGCTGATGGGGGGGGCGCCAAAATGGGTAAAATGATTTAGAAAAAGTTTCTTAAAAATAAAGTTTTCTGCAATTATTTTCTCAAAAAAGAACAAAAAAGATATTTTCACTTGTGAACTGCATCATAAAATCTAATAATAATCCTCGAAAAAAAAAAAATCTAGCCACTATTTTAATTTGAGGGTGCCACAAAAAGTTGCTGGGGACGATCTTAATCGGGCTCTGCAAGTCATGGTTGCAAGACTTGAGTCTCAGGACTGATTTCAGTCTTGGAGAAATTTTTGACTGATTCATATACTTAAATAATACCAATTTTACTATCAAGAATTTTTAATTACTATCTTTTATCGTAAGAGATCTATTTTTAGGCCAGGCACAATCTTCTAGTCTTTTTCCATTTGATTATTCCTGATAATAATCATAAAAATTTTCAGTCTTGACTGTATGGACTTCTTGCACGCATGAATGAAATTGGCAACATTTCGTAACTGGGGTTTCATTCGAATATAATTTTGAGCGTCTGTAACTGCGAATGATGCTAAGTGTGAAATGAAAATATAGATAGGTTTCACACAGTTTTAAACGAAAGCCTTTGAGCACCCACTTGTTAGGGATTCGTTCATCTCACAAAACCCTATTACCACCGCTCCGTTGTCTGTCCGTCACAGAGCCATTCTCGAAAACTATGTAACTTACAGAGTTGAAACTTTGTGTATAAATCAGAATATCAGCTGTGAAGAGCTGATAATATTAAAATTTGACGTATTATTTTAATAAATAGGAGATAAAAAACCGAAATTGTAATAGCCTTTTTTTATTAAATTTATTATATCTTGTTCAAATTTTCAATCATTAATAAAAACATTTTATTAATTTCACTCAAGTTCAAATACATTTTTAACACGTTCCAACTAGGTTGAAAATGTATTTGGTTTTGTCTGCCATCAGTCTGTGCTCTAACTCCTTTAAATAGGCTAAAATTGCCCTGCAATTTTTTATATGTTATTGTCGTTAGAAAGAAGAATGGGAAGATATTTGATTTATAAAAAAATATTATATTTCAGCAGATTTTTAAAAATAATAATACTACTAATAACAATAATATCAATGTTGAAAAATAAATTAGTATATTTCAATAATAAAAGATTAAAAAAAGGTAATTTTAAAAAAATGTAACCATTACAATTTAAAAAACATTTTTATTTTAAAATAAAAATGTACATATAAATATGTTTTATTCTTTTTTTGTGTCTTCAACATTGGGTTCTGGCGTACTCTCAAAGAGCACACCATTATACTTGGTGCTATTATTCACCTGGACAGATATGGGGAAAAGTCTGTTAATGGGGGTTTTCTTGGTGGGATATAATTTTTTTAGGATATCTAAACTTCTGGAACAGTCATCTTGCGTTACTTCTTTGGCTATATTAAGATAACTCAAAATGGATGTCTTTATTATTTTTTTTCCATTCCACTTGTGCTTGGAGCAGATGATAATGTCTCTGCATTAGTAGATGGATCATCTGCATGCTCATTATGTGCTTTGTTTGATTCTGCCATCTATAAATTTATATATAAAAAAAATCTATGAATATATATAAATGCAGTGTTTATTAACAGAGCACCTAATAATAATAATAATAATAATTTACATTTAAATTCACGGAAATGAACTAAATCATTGTTGTTTGTCCGAACAACAATGTAGTAGATAAAATAACAAAAGTTATTCTCCAGTGACAGCTCTGATTTTTTATAAATATTTTAAATGTATGTAAGTAATTTGATAAAATAATGTAATTTTAAATGCATTAAATCAAATGAAGGGGGTAAAAAAAAATCAGGCTTCCTTAATATTGATAGATTACAATAAAAATTAATAAATTCATTATATGTTTAACATAACACAAATAGATTCAAACAAATATTAACAAGTTAATGTTCTATATTGAATTTGAATTGAAATGATCCTATTTTATTTACTATTTTGCAAAAAAAAAAAAAAAAAAAAAAAAACGGTAGTGCTGCCATCTAGTGTCATACTGATTAAATTATCTGATAAGCTAGTTTGAAGATGAAAAAAAAGGGGGGGGGGGGTTGGGGAGAATATAGCAACTAACAAATTCACAAATTCTTTAGTTGCCCCCACCCCTTATTTTTTCATCTTCATACTAGCTTAGAAACTTTATGAATAAATTACAAAAATCATAATTTTTATACTCTGTTTAAAAAATCAAATGAAGGAAAAAAAAATCAGGCCTCCTTAATATTATTGTAATAGAGAGCATAAAGATTAATAAATCCATTTTATGATTTAAAAAAAAATTCAAGATGGCCTTTTGATTATTAACATAGCACAACTTTGTTAATATTTTATATTGAATTGAAACTGAAATGACTGCTGCTATTTTCTTTACTATCTCTGTGTAAAAAGAAAAAAAAAACCTGTGGTGCTGCAATCTATTTGCTTATGAATTCACTACAGATGATTTTTACAGTGAATATTGGTTTAAAATTAATATAATTGTTTAATTTGAACACTTATGAATGAAATTTTATATATTTCGTACCCTAAATTACATTCGTATGTTAATTTGAGGAACTGTAATCATACGTGCAATTAAGTGTGAAATGGAAATAATTTATATTTCACACGGTCTTAACTGATTGCTTTTTTATTTCTTATAGACATAATTTTATAAATTAAAAAACATTCACTTTAAATTTCAACAATCTTGCAAGTTTATAATAAACAGAAGATAAATGGGTTATCTTCATACAGAATTATCCGATTTGCTTCACCTCTGCGATATGTTTAGTACGTAATAAAGCATTTCTTTTATGAGTTTAAAGGATTTGATTTATAATAAACAAAAGATAAAATGTTTTTTTTTTCATGCAAAATTATCCGATTTGCTTCACATCTGCGATACACTTATATGTTTAATGGGTCAATTCTTTTATGATTTTAAAGGATTTGATGTATAATAAACAGAAGATAATTTTCTTTTGTTCATGCAGAATTATCCGATTTGCTTCACATCTGCGATATGTTTAATGGGTCAAATCTTTTATGACTTTAAAGGATTTATTTTCTTAAATACGGAGGGTAGAAGGAGTTGCCCCAATTATATCTATTATCAATTTCGTTATTTTTCGAAGGTTATTCTCTTTGAAAGAGAATAAGTCTATAACCTGTTATTAGTATAACTAGGCTTTGAGGACCATTCATTATATATTAATATATGGATTAAAATAAAACAGTTAAAAAGGGGGGAAAAAACCCACAAATAAATCAAAAATTAGGTTGATATTTTTCAATTAAAAACTAAAAAATTTTTTTTGAAAAAAAAATTGTCCTGGGTATAGGATAAAAAAATATAAATAACTTTACAAGGTGTTATACTCTGTTTGTTATACTCGCAGTTCCCAAGGGGACGAGCGACACGTATACGTGGCGCATAAGATTCTGAGAATCTTCCCACCGGCTAGGAAGGCAAAGCTTATGTAATCCTAGCATTTCTGCGATTCAATTAGGCGAAAATTTCTGTTTTGAAAAACCGGTGGTCCCCCCAATGAAGATTTTGTTTGTCGTTTAAAACAAAAATGTCTGTAAAAAATAATTGTAAATTCACGGGCTGAATTTCACACGTTGGGGGAGATTCAGCAGTGGTGCCTGTGAAATTGGGATAAAAATGTCTCGTAGCCGGAAAATTAAAAAAAAAAAACTAAACTAAATGCATTAAAATTGACAATTAGATAATGAAATTTGCCTAAAATACTAGATAGCAAATGAATAAGAAAGAAACTGTTTTCTTAGGTCCAAAGAAGATCGGGGAAATTACTTCCCTTGTAGTAAGAATCACTAACATTTTCCAAGGCCAGTCCAACAAGGATAACTGTCAAGCGATATCCTATGAAAAAAAAAAAATTCCAAGAAAGGTTTTTTTTTTCTCGCGTGAAAGAAAAACCCTTCTTGCTATGGGTGAAGACTGCCGATACAATACAAACAAAGAGGAAGGCATAAAGTAAAAATACTTAGTAAAATCATTTTCTAAAAGAAGTATTTGTGAGATGTACAGTAAACAATCTTGCACAGTGCTCCAAAATTATTTTTCTCCTCTTTTTACCACTGGAAAATTCATCCCCATTACTTTTGCTGCAATTTTTTTTTTTTTTTTGCATCTCTATCCAGCCTTGGAGGTTATAGAGGGGGGGAGGGACATTAAAAAGATGTGGCACAAAATAAAACACTTGGTAAAACTTTTTTTCTTCTTTTTTTTAAATTAATAAAGTATTTGTGGGAGTGCACAAAAAATCACGCCTAGGGTGCCACGGCTAGTAAACCGACCCTGCCTCCCAATAATTCCCAAAGCGTAAAATCTTATTTTTTTTATGCTTTTGCCATTTCTATGTAGGCAACAACTGAAAAATACCACTCATGCTTTTTACTACTGTTACTTTTTTTTTTTTACATAGCGATCTGTTCTTAAAGGGTCAGGATGTATTATTTTTAGGAGTTTAGAAACAAATCTCACACGGGGGCACCATTGGCTAGTAAGACAAAAAAATTTTGCTCTTAAGAATCAGTCATGTGAAGACACTCGCAAGCTAATGTTAAACCTATGGGAGCGTTCTTTTCAAATTTCTCACTTGCGGGTTTTTAAATATTTAAAAAAAAAAATTTCTTAGGATAGCTGAGGTTGATCTCTCACCTGTTCAAAATTTTTTTTTGCAGGTTTATATAAATAAATAAATAAATGCATACATAAGCACTTACAATTTCAGAACCATTTCACAAAAGTGAAAGTATCCAAATGAAAAAAAAGAAATATTAAAATGTTTTTAAGAACCAGTCATGTGAAGAAACTCGCAAGCTAATGTTTTAAACCTATGGGAGCGTTCTTTTCAAATTTCTCACTTGCATATTTTTAAATATTTAATTTTTTTTTCTTAGAATAGCTGAGGTTGATCTCTAACCTGGTTACTGTTCAAAATTTTTTTTTTTTGCAGGACACTTATAATTTCAGAATTGTTTCCAAATAGTTTCACAAAAGTGAAAGTATCCGAATGAAAAAAAAAAAAATGTAACAAAACCCAAAAAAAAAGTACAAATGTACAACATTAGATATCGATCGCAAGTATCCCATGGAAAAAAAAAAAGCATGCTTCCACAGATTTAACATTAGCTTCCGAATGTCTTTGCTTGATTAGCTCTTAAGACAATGTGATGATTCATATCACTGGACATTTGTAATGATACAGTATAAAAATTAATTCTTTATAGAGAGATTTCATTTTTAAGAATAGAAAAGACAGAAAGAATACTAACAACTGCTAAGACGAAAACCTACATAAAGAGGAATTTTTTTCCTCTGTTTTGAAGCTTTTGTTGAATCAATATTTGACAAAAGCTAATTACGTAGTTCATTATTACATATTTTGTGATTACATATTTTAAATTTAAAACAAGGCTATTAAAAACTTGGTAAAATTCTCTTTGCAAATTTAAAACAAGGCTATTAAAAACTTGGTAAAATTCTCTTGCAAATTTATTTGGCAGGGAGGGTGCCAAAATCCATGTTTGCCCCCGGGCGCAAAACTGGCAAAAGCTGGTTTCGGCACTGGCTCGTCGTGTTGATGCTTGAACGCTGAATCTTACAATAGAAAGATCATTTGTCGCCTCTAAAACCTTTTCAAACTTTATGATTTTTCTACAGTAGAGTAGAAAGTGTTTTCTACAGTATTCTAACTTGGCAGTAGACTAGAGAGAAGTCTGCGAGAAGAAAAAAAAAAAAGGTCTTTACTAATTTTGAAAGAAAATGCACTTTAAATCTGATTTAAAAAAAAAAAAATATTTTTCCATTGTAAAATGATTGACTGATTAAACAAAATTTATTTAGTTTAATGTATAGTCATTTTTATGATAAATACCTGTAATATTAAAGATGCATGTATTTTTCTTGGCGCAAAAAATTTCTGGCGAGATGTTTGCGCTCAACTTATAATCCTACGACCCCTCGCTGTTAAGAGTGATGGATGTGTTACAGAAAATTCTCTGGTCATGACAGGAGAATTTTTTTATGTTCAATCAAATGTTTCATTTTTTTTTTTAAACTATTGAAGATAAGGTAAAAACTTCGATGAATTTGAATTGGTGTATAAAATTCTGCTTAAAATAGCATGAATATATGCTAGGCTGACCGATTAAATAGTACACATTTAAAACTTTAAATGTATGCGAAAAAAAAATTCTACAGAATATATATATATATATATATGGTTTAAGTTGGTGTTATGATAATGTTTCATTTATGGTTATATATATATATATATTCTGTAGAATTGTCTTGTAGAAGCTAAATCCCAAAAACGATTTAGCATATATATATATTCTGTAAAATCTTTTTTTCGCATACATTTAAAATTTCAAACGCTCTTATTCAGAAACTGTGTAATCGAACTTGCTTTTTCATTTTTTTTCGTAAATGCAAAACATCTTTTAGAAAGATGTTTTGTAAAAGCATGACATTTTCAAGCAAGATTTTAAAAAGGATTTGTATACGGACTGTTCCGTTACAAATCATTTTTAAAATCTTGCTTGAAAATGTCATGCTTTTATTTTTTAAAACTAGATCCGTAAATATTAAGAGAATATTTCGCGTTGTTGGTAAGGGGAAAAACATTTTTTTGCGTATTGCATTTAAGGTTGTTTTTAAATCCAAACTGCAAAGAAAAAATTTTTAAAAAAATATTATATATTTTTTAAATATATATTTTTAAATATTTAAATATATATATTTATAAATGTATATATTTATAAAAATATATTTTTTAAAGATTATATTCTTTATAAAAGATCTTTTTGAAATTCTCTCTCATATATATATATGAGATATATATATATATAGACTTTTCCATATACCTTTTCCTACAGTTTACTTGCATTATTATCCAGTAATGTCTTCTAAGAAAAAGGATGCATCACTCATTCTGTATTATACACGGAGAGATAGATGTTTAACCACATTTCCTTGCCCTTGTTGTAATGAAATAATGTCCTCTAAACAGTATGAAAAGCATTGCAGATCTTGTCTCAAACTTGATCCAGCACTTGAATGTATTTGGTGCAACGGTAAAGAATCTTGGAAAAAATTTACCAAATGTAAAAATGTAAATCATTTACTTGCTTGCTGGAAGCAGTTTATAACTGCTCACAGAAAAATAAACAAACCTTCCGAAACTTTTCAGCTTTCCAATGAAAATTTTATAATGGATGATTTGCAACACTTTTGCCCAGCCAAAGAGTTCTTTGGCCATTTGAAAATTCCCAATTTACCACCTCAGGCTTACGAGCAGTTTTTTCCTATGAAATTGGATTCGGTTTCTCTCCCGTTTCAGGATGAAGGAATCAATTTGGCAATAGCTTGCATTCAAAAATATTTACAACTTTTTGAAAATTTTGATTTTTTTCATTGCATGGTGAAAGCAGTTGCCTTTGACAGTTTTCTCCAAGTGATGGAAGCAGATCAAGGTCAATCGAGACTCTTGCCATTATTTTCTTGTTGGTGTAATGGCGGCAAGGAAGAGCTTCCTCTTTACAGACACCATAGACATATGATTATCGTTTCTCCTCAAAAAGATCGATTTCATCAAGAAGTTTGGAAGAAAATTAATGTTCCTCAAAGCGATCATCCCTTTAAACATTATAAATGTTTGCTCAAAAAACCTATTACGTCGGCTATGCATCTACTTAACGCAATAAGTTACGTGAGCAAACGAGAATCTCGATGTGATGGTACTGTTTGTGACTTTTCCCAAAAAAAACTCAAGAAAAAAGGAATCATTTTTGGATTTGGACTGCTCTTCCAAAAAACATTCAATTATCTGTCGCTTTACAATGGAAAGGGGGTGTTATGCATTTGATTAATCAAGAATATCGGAAATGGCAACCCAATATTTTAGCTAAAGCTCCGATACAAAATAAGAATGGTCGCTTTCATATTTCCATAAAAGATTTGCCTGGAATTCAACTCAATCACGTGCTACCCGTATCTAAAGAATTTAAACCAACTACGCAACCTACAGAGCACATGTTGCATTTGAATAGAGACAAAAAACTTTATTTCGAGAAAGACGAATCTCTCAAAGATTTAGATTCTGATACATGGACAAAATTGCAAGCGAATCGAGGTAATTTGTTTTATGGTGTTGTAGGAAATGATTTTTGGACCCCTAGACCTTATCAACAGATGTATCTACACGCTATTGAAACATTTAGGGTAGAAAATGTACGTTTGAGAGAAACTCTCTCAAACAAAGACGTAGAAATGGCTAAGAAAGAATTTGAAATTAACCAAAAAAATGTTGAAAATATCCATCAGAAAGAAATTATCAAACAAAAAAATGTTGAAATGGTAAGAAGGAATTTGAAATTAACCAAAGAGAAGAAATTATCAAACAAAAAGATGTCGAAATTCACCAAAGAGAAGAAATAATCAAACAAAAAGATGTTGAAATTCACCAAAGAGAAGAAATAATCAAACAAAAAGATCTCGAAATTACTATTCTAAAAGAAATAATCAAACAAAAAGATATTGAAATTACTATTCTAAAAGAAAAAGTCAAACAAAATGAAGAAACACTCAAACAGATGCTTGAAAATGCCCACTTGAAAGGGATACTTGAAGAAAAGGATCGTTTAAAGGGATCCTCCGGGATACATGTTACCAACAATTTTAATTGTTGAATTATAATTTATCAAAGTGAAGAGGTAATATGAATCCTCGAGATGAACAGAAAAAATGGATCAATTTAAAAAGAAAAGGCTCATTTATTTTTAATCGAAAGATTTTTTTAATTTTTAATCAAAAGATTTATTTAAAATAGGTTGCAAAGAATAATGTTTATAGTTAGACAAATGATTTATTTAAAATAGGTTGCAAAGAATAATGTTTATAGTTAGACGAATGATTTATTTAAAATAGGTTGCAAAGAATAATGTTTATAGTTAGACGAATGATTTATTTAAAATAGGTTGCAAAGAATAATGTTTATAGTTAGACAAATGATTTATTTAAAATAGGTTGCAAAGAATAATGTTTATAGTTAGACAAATGATTTATTTAAAATAGGTTGCAAAGAATAATGTTTATAGTTAGACAAATGATTTATTTAAAATAGGTTGCAAAGAATAATGTTTATAGTTAGACAAATGATTTATTTAAAATAGGTTGCACAGAATAATGTTTAAAAATATATAATGTTTAAAGAAAGAGCTTTCTTTAACAGAAAAAGCAATCAAACAAAAGGATTGTGGGTCTGGGCAAATTTTTTAACAACATTATTAATTCATAAATTAAAATTTATCAGAGCTAAAAGATAAATAGGGGAACCTAGGTGAACAGAGAAATGAATCAATTTAAAAGGAAAAGGCTCATTTTCTTTCTATTTATAGCCAGCAGATTTTTTTTATCTAAAAATTTTTTTAGGTTTTAACTTAAAAAATAGTTTGCTTTTAAAATCATAATAAATAGTTTATTTATTGTGTATTTTTAAATTAAAAATACACAATAAATCAATCACTTTATTTTGTTTTTAAAAACAAAATAAATTCATTAATTTAAAAGAGAAATAATTCATTTATTTTATTTTGCTTTTAAATTAATTAATTATTTATTTTAAGAGCAAACGTTTGAACTTAAAAAACTAATACATATGATACATAAAAAATGTTTTTCAGAAACAAAAAAATGATAATTACTTTTAACCCAAAATATTAAAACTACGAAACGTTAAAGAAAAAAAATGAGTAAAAAAAGATATGCTTATTTACTTTTTATCCTTTAATAAACTCCATTTTGTTAGAAATTTATCAAAAAAGATATCAATTTATAGTTTATATTTGAACAAACATTTCAAACAACACTTGAATAAAAAGACATGCCAATTTACTTTTTATTGTTGAATAAAAAGATATGCCAATTTACTTTTTATCGTTGAATAAAAAGATATGCCAATTTATTTTTTATATTTGAACAAACATTTCAAACAATACTTGAATAATAAGATATCAATTTATAGTTTATCTTTCAACAAACAACATTTCAAACAATACTTGAATAATAAGATATCAATTTATAGTTTATCTTTCAACAAACAACATTTCAAACAATACTTGAATAATAAGATATCAATTTACAGTTTATCTTTCAACAAACAACATTTCAAACAATACTTGAATAATAAGATATCAATTTACAGTTTATCTTTCAACAAACAACATTTCAAACAATACTTGAATAATAAGATATCAATTTATAGTTTATCTTTGAACAAACATCATTTCAAACAATACTGAATAATAATAATAAAAAAACATACAAACACCAGAAATTTTACTTTCAAAAGAAGAAAATAATAAATAATAATAATAGTGCTTATTGAGCAAATGGATAATATTCAACCTTTTAAATCCATAGTCTCTTTTACTTCCAAAGAGAAACTAAATCAAAAATGCTCGAGTATTTATAATAAATTCAAACACCCACATAAAAAAATGTGTGAGAGGAAAACCCAGATATTCCAATTTGTTACTTAGAATCTTTTAACAAGGAATATAAAAAAATTTGCATGTTGTAATTATAAAACTTTCAAAATTTACAACATATAAAACTTTCAATTTACTTCATTTTTAAATTCAAATCTTCATGTTTCGGTTATTCTTTCTTTTAGCCATTTTACGAATGTGGCACATTCTACTTTTGGACAATGAATTTTATTTTTTTTATCATGAAAACCACACTTATTTATAGTGGGTGTTGGTAATTGTTCAAATTTTGGGCAGCCATATTCTTCCAAATTCATAGAGGGTATTTCCAAGTCATTTAAAATGTCCTTCTCTATATGACCACCTTTATAAGCAATAACATTTTTATCAAACGTTTTATTGTTCACGTAAATTGTCCAAATAACTTTATTTAAATTTTTAAAGTGAATTGCATCCTTTTCCCCAGGCAATGGTCTAAACGATAGACCATGAATAAATTTTCTACGATAATTAATTGTAGCAAAATCAGCTGGAGTAAGATTTTTAAAATAGTCAGTTAAATTGAATCGAACTGAATTCACCTGGTCTTTAGTGATTGAAGCATATCCGATTTCTCTGACAAGAAATTCTTTATGATTTCCAATACGGAATCCATCCAAATCAATGATTAAACAAATTTTTTGAAGATTTTGAAGATCTTCAATTTCTTGAAGATAATAATCATCTTGAAGATAAGAAGGATCCATTTAAAGATTCCTTTTTTAAATGGCTATTTGTTATGTATATTCAACTTTTAAAAATTCAGTTGTTGATTCAATTTTTAAATGGCAATTTCTTATATATAGTCAACTTTTAAAAATTCAGTTGTTGATTCAATTTTTAAATGGCAATTTCTTATATATAGTCAACTTTTAAAAATTCAGTTGTTGATTCAATTTTTAAATGGCAATCTGTTATATATAGTCAACTTTTTTAAAGTCAGTTGTTGATTCGATTAGTAAATATTCTCATGTAAATTCAACTTTTAAAAAGTCATTAGTTGAATGAATTATTAAATATTCTCATGTATATTCAACTTTTAAAAAGTCGTTAGTTGAATCAACTTTGAAATGATCTTTCTTCTACTATTTCTTGTTCAAATTTTAACCCTTTGTTGATTAAACTTTTAAATGAGCTTCCAAAATCTCTTTATAAAATACATAAACGCTGGTATTTATATAAAAGAAAATGCGCGCTTTAAATTCATTTCACGTTCGAGTGTGAAATTTTTATTAGTTAAACTTTATTTCCTTGCATCAGATGACCTTTATGCTCGAGTGAAATTTGATTACTTAAACTTTTCTTGCATCAGATGACCTTTATGCTCAGTGAAATTTGATTACTTAAACTTTTCTTGCATCAGATGACCTTTACGCTCCAGTGAAATTTGATTGGTTAAACTTTTCTTGCATCAAATGACTTTTACGCTCCAGTGAAATTTATTGGTTAAAATTTACTTACTTGTATTAGATAAACTTTACACTCCAGTGAAATTACACTGATTTATGTTTAATTATTTCATGCTATTTATGGTAAAGTAATTTTTTTTTCAAATAAAATATTTTAAATAATAATTTAAATAAAATGTAAAACAATAACACAAAATAATTATTTTAATAAAATGTAAAACAATAACATAAAATAATTATTTAATAAAATTATAAAATTACAAAATAATTATTTTATGTTATTTTTTATATTTATATAAACCAATAACATAAAATTAATTTACGTAAAATAAATTGCATTATATGAACATGAAAGGAATTAAAATGAATAAAGATTTATTTCAAGATACTTTATCCCAGTATTTATTATTCAAATTTAAAAAAAAGTGTAATAAAGATCAATTTGAATTACGTTTAAAGATTTTAGTTTCTATAGCAGATTATTTAAATTTAGATATAAAATCTAGCCTTTGTAAAAATGCTTCCTTTATTCATCCAGATCATCGAAAAATTATTGATAAAAAATGGAAACAAATACTGAAAAATAATTTTCAAGTATCACAGGAGGAATTAAATATTTATTATCGTTTTACATTTAATACTTTAATACCGAATAAAGATATCATAAAAATTATTGATTTTTTAGCAAATCATGATTATGTTATAAGAGATGGTAACGAAAAAATTTTAAAATCAATCACACTAGCTTCTATATTATCAGTAGACGGATTTTTAGGCTATACATTTGATGATCTAACTAATTATGTTGAAAATTTACAAACAAGCAAACAAGTCGAAAATAACATTTTAGATTCGCATGTAAAAACTGTTCGCCAGATGTATGATAGTGAATGTATAAAACATTTATCGGGAAATGATGCAGCAGCTTTAATATTTTTATCGTTATTACACATATATGAAAAACATATCAAATTATCAAAGTTTATAGAACTTTGTAATAATGATGTGGATATTTACTTGTTAAAAAAGTCCAAATCTGATTGCAACATCAAAAACGCAAAAGATAATATGCATATCATTATAAATATTTATCAATTAAATATGCAAAATATTTTGAAAATTGCAAATTTAAAAATAAATCAATTTGTAAAATTTAATAATAAATTATAAAAAAATATATTTTTTAACTGTTTTTGTTTAAATTTTTTGGGGTTTTTTTAATCATAAAATGGCTGAGGAAGTTTAAAATATTTATTAAATGATAATGTAAACTTTATTATTAATAATAAAAATGATCACTTGACGAGTGCTTACAGATTAACATCTGTAATGTGGGATTGTAACCTTATTTGTCACTGCAGTGAAAGGTTGGCAGGTTAAGAAAAAGAGAAATATGACGAATCTATCTATGATGACATAATGTAAAAAAGGGTTTTTTTTTTTAAATAAATATATAAAATAATATGTTTGTACTTGATTATATTTACTAATAAAAATTTATATTAAAAAATTAAAATGAAAAGAGCAAAAAAAATTAATTCATATTATTTAAAATAATATGAATTAATTTTTTTGCTCTTTTAATTTAAATTTTATTAGTAAATATAATCAAGTATAAACATATAAAAAAGAAATGGCTACGAAATATAATATTACAGTCGAAACTAACAACATGAACAAAAATAGTGAAATAATCGATAGGGATGTTTTTTCTTCTATAAATTATGAGCCACTTAATGAGGCAGCAAGTTTAAATGAAGAAAATTTAATCGAAATGGCAAATGAAGATGATATTTTTGATAATATATCCGAAATGAGTTTGCAAAAAACTAATGATACAAATAACACTGGAGATGAACAGCAAAAATATCACTCTTTAATAGAATGTGAACATTCTTCTGAAAATAAAAATATCAGTGAAATTCCAATAAATGAAACCAAAAACGAAGTATTGATTAACAATTCAGTAGAAAAGGAGAAAAATACAATATTGAATACTAGTGATGCATCAACTAAAGTGAATACTAGCGAAGACTTGGAACATTCACATAAACTCACTCATGAAGATTGTTCTGGAGATAAAATTATTTATGATGATGGAATTTCAGGACAGTCGCGTGAAGTCACTCATGAAGAATTTTCTGGAGACATGATAAATTTTTATTGCGATGAAACTTTAGAAGATTTACAAAACGGAATGCTAGAAAATTATACTGAATCCATGGCAACTGAAAACAAACCAGAAAATAATATTGAATACATGGCAAATGAGATTAAATCCGAAAATTATATTGAACCCATGCAGGCAAATGAGAATGTTTTGGATAAAGAAGAGAAATATATTCAAGATTGGAGTGTTATAGAAGATAAGAAACTGTCCGAGAAAAATATTAAACCAATGAAATTCGTATTTGGATTGTTATGTATGTCATTTAACAAAGGACCTTATGAATTTACGTTAGCCAATATGTCTCATTATATAAGTGGTGAATGTGATAAAAACGATTACTGGTTACATAATTTAGATTTATACATTCAAACTTTAAACATAACCCATTTACATGTAACTGGATATAATCAACAAGATTTAATTAGTAAATATGTTTACAGTGCAAAAATTATAGTATTAAATAAACAATTTTTGCCAAACTTAAAGTATAGATGCCGGAAATGTTTTAGATATGGATGTTCCACCTATAAAGCCACCAGTATTTTGCACCATAATTTTAAGTATAATTTTGAAATACCTTGTATTTTTGAAAAATATTCAAATTCAACTTTATGAAAAAAAATCATGCTAAAAATATTTTTGTGAGTAATTTGTGATGGTAAAAAATATATATTTATTTTAGATTCAATATTCGCTAGAGTTTCCTTGATATTATTTATTTTCTAAAATTTCTATTTTCTAAAATATATAATTTATGTTTAATTTTATTTACTTAAAATAAAATGATTGATTTATAAATAATAATAATAATCAATTAATAATTACAAGTAATAATAATCAATTAATAATGTCATTGTAATAAACATTTTTATAATAAAGTATGATTGGTACAATTTTCTTTTATCTTTTTTTACACCCTTTATTGGTAAATACTCAGTTCAAACATTCCGAGGTCGAATCCTTATGGAGTAAACATTACATAACTTATTCTATAGAAAATGGATTTAATATTACAAATGATATAGTAAATGCTGTTAAAGAATGGAATATTGAACCTATTTTAGAATTTGAACACGTTCCACAAGGTCAAGGAGATATTAAATTTCATGTTGTATATAGCGGTTTACCAAATAATGTTTCAGGTCGAGCGCAATATCCTGAATTAGGTATGATTAAAATTAACTATTTAGCATATCGATACCATCAAGCAAATGTCATTAATATCACGGAAACATATCAACATGAATTTGGACACGCTTTAGGATTGCCACATAATAATAATAGTAATTCTATTATGTATTTTATAGGTAATACTACTCGACGTATTTTAGAAAGTGATAAGGAATTGTTAAAAGATTTATACAAATGTCAATACGATAGCGTAACCCTTTTGAATGGTCAAACTTATTTAAAATTTAGAGGTAAATATTATGACAGGATAGATTTAGAAACAGAAGATACCGGTAATGATACATTATGGCATCCATCTATCACTACAGTTACAACAATGTATACAAATAATAGTCATTATTATATTATACAAGACAAAAAGTATTATAAATTTGATGCCTTTTTGAAATTTGAAAAAACGGGACATGTTCGAGAAATTTTTCCAAAGATAAAGCGTAATGTAACATCTGTATTAAATTTAAACAATGGCACCATTATTTACTTTTTGGAAGGTAATTATACTTGGAATAGGTATAGAGAAAGTCCTCAAAGATTTAATATAAGATATCCAGAAAGTGATATCCAAGGATCCTATTTGAATGCAGGGAAGATATATTTAGTTTCAAAAGATGATATTTATGTGTATGATGAAAGTTTTAAGTTTCTTAATAAAACGCGAGTATGTGATGATCCTAAACTAAGCAAAATTCATTGTTGTAATAAATATTCAAAACTAGGCGGCATTAAAAGCTATTGGTATTAATGATTTCCATTAAAAAATCATAGGTACACTGATGATTTTTAAATTATAATAATTAACTTTTATCATTTACAAATTTGTTTGAGAATTTAATTAATAAAGAAAAATGAATTATTTGTTGTGTTACTTTTTTATACAACCTTTATTAATTGAAGCCGACTTGTGGAATAAACATTTTATAACCTATTCCATTGAAAACGACCTTTATGATTCAAAAATAATAAGCAAAGCTATTAAAGAATGGGATATTACACCTACATTAGAATATAAACTTATTGCACGAGGTAAAGGAGATATTAAAATTTATTTTAAACCTTTATCCAATTCTGTAGGTTTAGGGTATCCTCCTAATGTAGGCATTATTATTATTCATTCAAATATATCCAATCTAAATATATCTCAAATAATCCAACATGAGTTTGGTCATGCCTTAGGTTTAAAACATTCTACACATTTTGGATCTATTAAGCGCTCTGTTCTTGTACCTAATATGCAAATTTTACAAAGTGATAAGCAAAACCTAAATGAATTTTACAGATGCCGTTATGATAGTGTTACACTTTTAAACAGTTATACCTATTTAAAATTTAAAGGAAAATATTATGAAAGGATAGATTTAAATACTAATTATACTAGTAACTATGCAGTATGGAATTCTATTACAAAAGTGACAGCCATGTACAGAGATGATAATTATTTCATTATATCCGACAATAAATATTTTGAATTTAATGACACTATGCAATTTGTGAAAGAAGGATCTATTGCAGAAAAATTTCCAAATATTCCTTCTTCTATAGAAGCTGTTTTAACTTTAAAAAATGGTACAATTATTTGCTTTTTAGAAAATAAATATATCTGGTATAATGATAATCTTGAAATTTATCAGAATTTATTTCAAGAATTTCCCGAATCTCCTATTCAAGGAGCCTATTCAGATTTTAATTATATATATTTAGTCTCGAGGGATGACATTTACATTTATGATGAAGACTTTAATTTTCTTATCAGAACACGACTATGTGATGATCCTCTATTAAGCAAAATCCATTGTTGTAATGATTATTCAAATATCTGATTAAAAAGGTATAATTTTTAAAAATTTAAACATGGAAAATGAATTTTTAAACCTAGAAAATGAATTTTTAAACCTGGAAAATAAACTTTTAAACCTGGAAAATAAATTTTTAAACCTGGAAAATAAATTTTTAAACCTGGAAAACGAATTTTTAAACCTGGAAAATAAATTTTTAAACCTGGAAAATGGTTTTATACATTTTTAATTTTTTAACCTGGAAAATGGTTTTATACATTTTTAATTTTTTAACCTGGCAAATGGTTTTATACATTTTTAATTTTTTAACCTGGAAAATGGTTTTATACATTTTAAATTTTTTAACCTGGAAAATGAATTTTTAAACCTGGAAAATGGACTTTTAAAACTGGAAAATGAATTTATGATTTTTAAAATTCATTTACCAGGTTTAAATTAAAAAAATTAAATTCATTTACAAGGTTTAATTTTTTAAATTTAAATATTTTTTTTAATCTTAATTTATTAACAAAGTATATGATATATTTTTTACTCTATTTTTTTGTATATCCATTGTTCATGCAAGCCAAAATTTCCTTATGGAATAAACATTACATAACTTATTCTATAGAAAATGACTTTTATAACACAAAAATAATAAATAACGCTATTAAAGAATGGGATATACGCAGCTTAGAATTGGAACAAATTGTCAAGGTCAAGGAGATATTAAATTTTATTTTAAAAATCTATCGCCTAATGTATTAGGTGTAAGTGAAGGACCCGGAAAAGGTGTTATAACCATTACAAAAAATGAACCTAGTATTAATATAACAAAAATAATTCAACATGAATTGGGTCATGCACTAGGATTACAACATTCAAAAAATGAAAAATCAATCATGTTTTGGGCATATACATCTCAACAACAAATTTTAGAAAGTGATAGGCAAGAAATATATGAATTATACAAGTGCCGTTATGATAGCGTAACACTTTTAAATGCTTACACTTATCTAAAATTTAAAGGCAGTCATTATGAAAGGGTAGATTTAAATACAGAATATACCACTCAAGATAAAATATGGCATCCACGTATCACTAAAGTAACATCTATGTATAGAAACAATAGCAATTATATAATTTTATCAAAACAAATATTTTGAGTTTAATAATACTATGCAATTTGAAAAAGAAGGATCTGTTTTTGAAATATTTCCAAATATTTCTTATAATATATTAGCCATTTTAACGTTAAAAAATGGATTATTTGTTTTTTTGAAAATAAATATATTTTGTATAAAAATGCTGTTGTAAAGTATCAAAACCTTTTTAAAATATTTCCAGAGGGTGCAATTCAAGGAGCTTATTCAGATTATGTTTATATATATTTAATTTCAAAAGATTATATTTTTAAATATGATGAAAATTTTAATTTTATCAACCATTCGCGATTATGTAATAATCCAAAATTAAACAAAATTCATTGTTGCAATAAATATTCAAATCTAGAATAAAATAAAAAAAAATAATGAAAGGATTTATGATGGCGAAAGGATTAGAGATTATGATAGCCAAAGGATTAGAGATTATGATAGCGAAAGGATTAGAGATTATGATAACGAAAGGATTAGAGATTATGATAGCGAAAGGATTAGAGATTATGATGGCGAAAGGATTGGAGGTTATGATGGCGAAAGGATTTGAGATTATGATGCAATAGTTAGTGAGGCAATAATTGGTTATTATGAAAGGATTGGCAATAAAATATTTTTTTTTTTTAGTTTACTGAAATTTTAATTTCTTATATTTTGCTCAAGTATATATTGCACTAGTAATCACATACTTCTTATAATTTGTATTTCTTACAACTTAAATATTTTTTATCCAGTATCTTTGAAAAAAAAAGTGTTTAAGAATGGATGTGAAAAAAATTTATTTTGATCAAACAACTTTTCATATTATAAAAATGATGTACTCTGATAGATATTTAGAAATTTATGAATATGGTCGTTTTAATAAATTTTATGAACGTGTTAACATGAAATTTAAATTAGATTCAGGTGCAACTACTTTACAAGATCTATTGAATTATATGGACCAACAGTATACTTCTTACAGTGACACAGACGAACTTTTTATTACCGAAAATGATCAACATTATGTACTGAATACCAACAAAAACACCTTAAAAATTTTAAGTGGGAATAAATATTCCTTGATAAGATGTTGTTATAAAAACATTTATAGAACGGTTGATGATGAATTTTATGTTTTACATGATATAGAATTAAATGAATTGTTTGTGGTGAAAAAGAGTGAGTTAGATCCAAACTCTATGCATATATGCGATATGATAAATAGTATACACATGGAAAGATCAGTGTTGCCTATAAGAAAATATAACAGAATTAAACATTTTCAAGATCAATTACAATTGATTGGCAAAATTGTTATTGATTTAGATTCGCCTGATGAAATTGAATTTAAAATTAAATTCCATGAAACACCTAATTTTGAATATATAAAGGAGAGGTGTTGTATTTATAATATGATGCAATATATAAACAATTCTCATTATTATCGTGAAAATGCTAAAATGAAGATGGATTTGTAAAGAATAAAAAAATATGTACTATAATTTATATTTATATTTTATTATATGTATTTTGTTTTATTTTGTATTAGTTATGTACTTGCTTTATAATTTATTTTTTAATTTAAATTTAAAAATAAAATAAAAAATTTAAAAATAAATAAAAATCTAATGTCACTATTTTAGAGAGTTATATAAGTTGCAAATTTCCAATCTCTTATAAAATAAGGAGAAGATGACTACGAATAGTGATATAGAATTACGCAATGCACTTGATAATTATACCATAACAATATTAAAAAATTCCAATCCATATGCTACAAAAGAAAGTATTTCACGAAGAGTTCTTCAAGAAATTGCAGAGATAATGAATATTGAGTTAAGTAGTTATACAAATAAAAATATAATGTATATACATCCAGATAATATGGACAAAATAGACTTGAAATGGCAACATTTGGCAGAAGAAGGTAAAAAAATATTACACGATGAACAAAATACGTATAAATTATTGAAATCAGATTTTGTTAATATTCTGGATGTGCAAAAATTTATTAATATTCTTTCAAATAGAAACGAAAGTGAGCTTCTATCAGAATTACTAGCTATGGATGGTTTTCAAGGATTAAAGGACCATAAGAATTACGTAGAAAATTTAAAAATTGGTGATAAAGGTGATCATATTCAGGTTATTAGAGAAATATACCAAAAATTTAAAGTTCCTGTAAAAGTGGTTTATTTTACATTGTTAAAAATATGTGAAAATTATACAACCGATGAAGAAGTTCAAAAGTTTATCACCAATTTAACAGATGAGCTTTCTACAGAAATGGTTAAGTTCAATATTGATGATATCACAGAATTTTATGAAAATGCTATCAATTCAAAATCTCTTGAAATTAAATCTATTGCATTAATAAAATTGGCTCAAATAAAAAATCAAATTAAAAAGAGTAAAGCTAATAAACGAAAATTAAAAGTTAAGTTTAACATTAAAGAAAAAAAGAAATCTAAAGAATCTGAAGATGTTGAAGAATAACGTAAAACATAAAATAAAATTACGTTAATTTTACATTAATATATATATACACATACTATATTTTATATATATATATATATATATATTTATTTATTTATTTATAAAATAGTACAATTATCTGTACAATTATGTGTATAATTATATTTATAAAATAGTACAATTATATGTACTCTTTTATAAATTTGATTTGTTTTGTTTTTTAACACTTTTTAACAATTTGAAAATAAAAAAATAATGGAATAAAAAATGTAGTTTAAATAATTTGATTATATTATATATAAAAAAAAAAGAAATGTCTCAAAAATGTTTAACATTGCCCGACGAAACATTTGCAACATTAATATTAGAAAATAATCAAACAGCACCCTTTAATATAAATGATACTATAAAATATAAATGTAGCAATGGTTATGTTTTTACAGACTCTTCTATATTATCTTCTAAACAATATCCTGTTTTTACTTGCAAGTTAAAAAATAGCATGGCAATATGGGATTTTGATGTAAAAGCCTGTAAGCCTGTTAATTGTGGACATCCAGGTTTAGTAGAACATGCTGATTTAATTGGAAATGTATTTAGCTTTCCAAATTTTGTCACTTATAAATGTCATGAAGGTTATAAGCATTATGATATTACTACAAGATATTGTACAGTTACAGGAGAATAGACACCTCCCATAATGAAAATTAAATGCATACCCATTATCTGTCCTAATCTCCAAGTTCCTTTGCATGGTTCCATACACTATAGTAATGCTAATAACTATAATTCAATAGCTACCTATTCGTGTGATAAAGGTTATTGTTTAAAAGGAAACGGAACAAGTACGTGTACTGATCGTGAAATATGGGATGGCCTCGATCCCATTTGTGAAAAAGTTACATGTTCAAAACCTATTTCAAATGTACTTCAAAACAGTTGGGATGTGGGAGATATTTTCGTTTATACTTGTCCTCAAACAAATCAAATGTTTGTAACAAAATGCAAAGAAGATGGTCAGTGGAGTACTAAAATCAATTGTAATAATGATTCCAACAGTGTTATTTCAAATGATAATACAAATCCTAGCATTACTATAAATCCTATTAGTAATGTTAGTTTAAGTAGTAATGTAAATCCCCAAAGTAATGCCAGTTTAATTAATACTGTTAATCCTAGTAATACAAATAATAAAAACAAAAATGCTAATTTAAATAACATGGCAAGTTTAAGTAATATTACAAGTTCAAAAAATAATCTCATATCAAGTAATAATAATAGCTCAAGTAATGCTGGTAATTTGAGTAGTAATATAACTTCTAAGAAAAGCATTGTTCCAATTAACAACATTATTCAAGAACCGAAAGAAAATATTTATGGTAAAAAGTTTATTATATTTGCAATAATTTGTATTATAATACTAATACTTTTAATAGCGAAAACATTAATTAGATGAAATTTTTTCATAATAAATTTCATAATTATAATAATTTATTCACAATGATGAAATTTTTTTACAATAATAAAAAATTTTCAAAATTATAAACATTTCACAATTAAAAAAAATCATAATTTAAAAAAATATTCAAAATTATAACAAAAAAATTATTATTGAAAACAATTTTTCAAAATTCTGAAATGTTCATAATTTTGAAAAATTGTTTTCAATAATAATTTTTTTATTATAGTTTTGAAAATTTTCATTTTAACTGATCAACTCAACATTTATATATACATAGTGTTGATCTTGTTGTAACGAAAAATTTCATTCAATTGAATAAAGTAACGATGGCAAGTGAATGTGATAACTTAGAGGACTTGTATAAATGGTGTTTAAACAAACATTATAAAAAAAATGACCACCATCCAGAACATTTTGACAACCCCGACGAAGAAAGGTCCGAAAATGCTAAATTAGAACTCACATGTGATTTATTAGGATCTGTTTGGGGTGTTTTCAGAAAAAAGGGTATAACTGTGTCTATAACCGAATGTAGCTTTATAATTGAAAATCAAAAGTGGCGGCATTGGAAATATGCTCTAAAAAAGTATTTGCCAGTAACATCTAATATTGCACCCGATGCTGGTAAGAGATGGGAAAAATTCCCGAATACTGAAAAAGAAAAATTGAACTGTTTGGGGTGTTTTCAGAAAAAAGGGTATAACTGTGTCTATAACCGAATGTAGCTTTATAATTGAAAATCAAAAGTGGCGGCATTGGAAATATGCTCTAAAAAAGTATTTGCCAGTAACATCTAATATTGCACCCGATGCTGGTAAGAGATGGGAAAAATTCCCGAATACTGAAAAAGAAAAATTGAAAGAATTATTTGAAAATTATAAAAATGGTGCCTGCCTTCAAGGTATACACAATGAACTGCTAAAATTAGAATCTGTAAAATATTATTTAAAGGACCTTGAACATCATAAAGAAGCTGTAATTGAAGTTTGGAAACAAATACCTGAATTTAATGTGCCTGGAATGAGATTTAGAATACAACATCATGATGATGATAATGTGATGAGTTGACATGTTTCAACTCCTCCCTTATTTGTGGAAAAAGGATAATCTCTCTGGAATGAAAATAATCTGACAGATTGATCTCTATTGACGAAAATTCTATCAATAGTGTGAATTTCATTTTCACTTTGAGATAAGCCAAGCTGCAATACATGCTTTATATTGAATGATATGTTATCTGAATGGGTGGATAAGAAATGTGAATGGCATTTTTTTGGATACAATGGATCTAGCCCATATGAGTTGGAAATTCTAACTGGATAAGTATGGGATTAAGATAGCTGTCACTCATAGGAAGGCCAGAGGGCGTTTCTTTCCTTATGGAGAAAAAAATACCAGTTTTGCCGGAGATGAAGGAATGCGAGGAGAGATACAAAAGACGGCAGTTGAAGGTGGAAGGAGTGGAATGTGGAATCAGTTGGGGTTTGGAATACTCGAGAGTGAGGTTCCACTTTGAGCGGACGTCAGAATCGGAATTTGGCTGACCATGTAAATTGTGGCATGGATGCTTATCATAATTTTTCATTTTTACTTTTGTTTTCTTTTTTTAATGTGTTAATTTAAAATAAAGTTTTTTCGTTTCAAACGATAAATGGAATTTATTATTTATATATACAACGTCTCACGCTACCACAGCAATAGTATATATAAATAATTGGTGGCAGCAAATGGGATATGTGATCTAAAGTAAATTAGATTACGGATCTATGCGTCAACCTGATTAAACAGATGATGAGCCAGTGGAAAACGGATAAGCAGAATTGTGGAGTTTTGAAGTATAATTGGAGTCGTGGTTTTTTCTTGGAGTTCTAGCAAGCAGAGAACTGGTAAAAGAACTTTATCGACAAAAGCTGTGTAGTGTATGGACAGTCAACTATAGATTTGGTGATACGTGTTTGTGCTTCTTAATATATCCAGTGGAATGAAGATATGCGGCGTACCGTCTAAGTTGTCTACATACGGATCTAAGGTGCAATTAGTGCCTCATCAGCAAAATTTAGTGTCTTCAAATCTTCAAACATCTGTGTGTGCCATCTTTAAAAGTGCTTGGAAGCCTGGTATGAGTGTGGAGGAAATATCTGCATCTGGAGGTAAGCTCTTTTATGATATCTTCTATAGAGGTCTGTTTTAAATTAAATTTTGTGTATAAATTTTAATTTTGGGGAACAAAACTCTATGAGAAATTTAAGAATTCTAGGGAAGTTATTAATTTGGTATTTAAATTTTAGTTAGAATTTTTATGTTTGTTGATTTTCTGGTATCTGTTTGGTATAATATTGGGTTAAGAAAATTATATACTTATGTATATGTTAAAATTTACTTGGGGTATAGTAAATTGTTATTGATTAATTGAGATTATTAATCAGGGTATTTTAATCATAATTTTGTATAAAACTTTTGGAAATAAGAGTTTTGTTTATATACATTTTAGTTATTACAGTAATAAAGTTATAGCTTAATTTTATGGGTATACTGTGGATGATTATGATTAATGTTACAAAATAAATTGATGTTATACTGTACTGTTGGGTATAAAATTTATTTTGGGGGATATACTCAGTTTGAAAGACGTCACTGTTGCATGAGAATTTGCTATATTAAAATTGTGTCGTTTTTGAATACATTATTATACGTATAGTGAAGAAAATTCTATTTCTGTGTTTATTGTATTATTGTAAATTGAATATATCTGATATTTTTGAAATTTATTATATTTTGGGGGAAAATATGGCAGAATATTTAGGAAAATATAATAAAAGTGTCTTGCTGTTATTAGCAGAGGAATTTGAGACCAGTGTGTCAAAAACGTGTAGAAATAAAGCTATAATTCAGGCTATCGTAGATGCAGAGGATTATGATGAAAGTTTCGCTAAAATTCGATTGCAATATTTTCTTGAACAGGAGGCGGAGCGGAAAGAGCAGGAAAAACAAATCGAAAAAGATCGTAAAGAAAGAGAGAGGCAAATTGAATTGGATAGGATTGAGCAAGAGGAAAAAGATAAACTTAGGAAATTTGAGTTAGATAAACTTGAAAAACAACTTGAGGCAGATAAACTCGAAAAACAGCAACAACTTGAATTACAAAAGCTTGAAAAAGAACAGCAATTTGAATTAGAAAAATTGCGTATTCAAAATTCTGCGGATATTGTTAGTGTTTCATCTAATGAATCAAATGTAGATTTTCATAGAACTCCTAAGGTAAATTTAAAGGATTTAGTTCCGCGCTTTGATTCTAAATTAATTGATATAACTCTTTTCTTTATGATTTTTGAAAGGCAAGCCGAGAAAGCTAAAATTTCTCAGGAAGATTTGGTCAGTCAATTAATTCCTTTGTTACCTTCTGATATTGCCGAAATTATTGTAAAACAACCAGCAGATAAATGTGATGATTTTCAACATGTAAAGAAAGTTTTGTTAGATAGGTTTAGGCTAAGTACAGGCGCCTTAAAACAAAAATTTGAAACTCATCAAAGAAAATCTGGTGAATTATGGGTGGATCTGATTTACGAGTTAAGGGGTTATCTAGATAATTGGTTAGAGTCATTAGAAGTGAGGGATTTTGAATCCTTAAAAGAACTAATGCTCACGGAACAGTTGAAAAAACGTGTCCCTTTTGAAATAAAAGAAAAATTTATGGATGAGTGGGAGGAAATAAAGATTGCTTCTAAACTTGCGGAAAAATCGGATAAATTTGAGAGTATAAGAAGAGAATTTAACAGGTCGGATAGAAAACCGTGGGAAAAGAAATCTTTTCAAGAAACTCATGGGGATGACTTTAATTCTAATATTAAGAATAAAATTAAATCTAAATTGGACTTTGTAAATAGAAAAGATATTGTGAAAAATGATAAATTTAAGAAGGACCAGGCTTTTGAAAAACAAAGGCAAATTACATGTTTTTTTTGTTTAAAACCAGGTCACATGAAACAAAATTGTGCGGAATGGTTAAAAGATAAATCTAATTATGAGAGTAGAAATCTAGGTTGGATTGTTACAAATGATGGGAAAAGTTTAAATAATACGGAAGGTGTGGAAACTGATTTACCTATGATTGATTTATGCGTAAATGGTAAGAAGTTAAAAGCGATTAAGGACACAGGGGCGCAAATTGCTGTTTTTGATAGATGCGATGTTCCCTGGAGGGCAAAAAAGGTGGGAAAGGTTTTTCTTATTCCGGCCCTGGGAGATAAACAAAAAGCGGAATTAATGTCTGTGTCTATTGCTTTGATAGAAGATGAAAAAGAGTATGTTAAAAAGAATGTGGTGGTTGCAGTTGTGAGAAAACTGAATTCTCCTCCGCTGATAACACCCGCTGTTTATAAATTGTTAAAATTTGGAAGTACAGATAAGCAAAATTCGGTGTATAAACAAGTGGGGAATCAAAGAGAATTAAATGGGCAGGGAACCCTCAGATTATCTAGCGATCATGAGCAAAGGGTTGTTAGAAAAATGGTTGTGAATGAAATCTGGGAAAGGGATAATAAGTCTGTTAATGAGATAGAGGTAAATTCACTGGAAGACGTGACTGATAGGTATTTGGAAAAAGGGTCTAAATTGATCGATACAAAAGAGGGTGCGTCTAAAAAGGATGGTGATAAAAGGTCAGGTATTGGAGGTCAATTTCGGGAAAAGAATTCTGAGCATGATGTAAATACACCCAGGTATTTTGTCGGTAGTATGGGATTTATACATGTTAGAAATAGAATTAGAAAGAAATTGAGTTCATCTATGACTGTGGCCAGTAAATTTAACTCTAGGATGAAGGAAAATAATAGAGTAAATTGGGGGGCTAAATGCCAAGAAGATGTGAAAGTTAAAAAGAATGGAGCATTCTTCTTTTAAAACGGATCACAAAGAAAGATTTATTGAAATCAAACAAGATTTTGAAAGGAAAAATCATGATTATGAAGTTGTGAGGCGAAAATTATTGTCGAAAAGATTTTCTGATAGAAGTAATATAGATATTGGTTTTCGGGAGAATTCTCTAAATTAAGTTTATTCTAAATTTGGGAGTGCTCATTTTTGTAATATCTGTATTGTGTTTATTTATCATTTAATGCTTAATATTATTTTCGTAATAGTAAAACTTCATTAATTTAATAATTGCATAATTTAGTATGCTTTCTTTTTGTTTGTAGAAGTGTCTAAATTTAGGCTTTTAAGCATGTTTTTAAGAGAATCGGTTTAGGCATTGTGTTGTATATAGATTTTTTTCTTTTTTTTTGTTAGAATCATGTAAAGTGTAATCTGTATTTGGTATTATATGTATGTGAAATATTTCAAAATTGTTTCTTAGGGCATCAATTGTATAAATTATTCCTGGAATTATACTTAGGTATTGTAGTTATGGGATTATAGTAAATCCTGTTGACAGTGTGGTCTATCAAATACTGAGTATGGGAATGTGTTTGTATTCTATAGGGATTTTTCATGTGTTATTCAAAATTCCTTTGTGCTTTGATGACCTCTTTAGAAATTGATTGAAGGAGCTTATTCTATTAATATATATGCCAAATTTCTTCTAGAAATTTTTTCTTAGGGGGAGGTGTTGTGATGAGTTGACATGTTTCAACTCCTCCCTTATTTGTGGAAAAAGGATAATCTCTCTGGAATGAAAATAATCTGACAGATTGATCTCTATTGACGAAAATTCTATCAATAGTGTGAATTTCATTTTCACTTTGAGATAAGCCAAGCTGCAATACATGCTTTATATTGAATGATATGTTATCTGAATGGGTGGATAAGAAATGTGAATGGCATTTTTTTGGATACAATGGATCTAGCCCATATGAGTTGGAAATTCTAACTGGATAAGTATGGGATTAAGATAGCTGTCACTCATAGGAAGGCCAGAGGGCGTTTCTTTCCTTATGGAGAAAAAAATACCAGTTTTGCCGGAGATGAAGGAATGCGAGGAGAGATACAAAAGACGGCAGTTGAAGGTGGAAGGAGTGGAATGTGGAATCAGTTGGGGTTTGGAATACTCGAGAGTGAGGTTCCACTTTGAGCGGACGTCAGAATCGGAATTTGGCTGACCATGTAAATTGTGGCATGGATGCTTATCATAATTTTTCATTTTTACTTTTGTTTTCTTTTTTTAATGTGTTAATTTAAAATAAAGTTTTTTCGTTTCAAACGATAAATGGAATTTATTATTTATATATACAACGTCTCACGCTACCACAATAAATATGAAACCATGATGATTTTAGCATATACAGCTGAATGGTGTTTTAAAGATTAAATTTTTGCAAAGATAATATTATTGCAACCGTTACCTTTTTATTATTTTGTTTGTTAAATCATAATTTTTTTTAATATATATATTTTTTAATTATTTAATATTTTTTTCGCAAGAGATTATTTAAATATAAGTAAAGAAACGTTGGGAAAAAAAATTACACAACCATGAAGGAACCTTTATTAGATACAAATTGTAATCGTTTTACATTATATCCCATTAAATATTGGGATATATTTGAAATGTATAGAAGAGCAAAAGCTTCCATTTGGATGGTAGAAGAAGTGGATTTGTCTAAAGACTTACAAGATTGGAATAATTTGAATTCAAATGAAAAAAAATTTCTTTCCTATATTTTAGCCTTTTTTGCTGCAAGTGATGGTATTGTAAATGAAAATCTTGTTGAAAAATTATATTCAGAAGTTCAAGTTCCAGAAGTTTGATCATTTTATAGTGTTCAAATATTCATGGAAAATATTCACTCGGAAATGTATAGTCTTTTAATTGACACTTATATCAAAGATGCTCAAGAAAAAGAAAAATTGTTTAATGCCATTCAAACTATTCCATCTATAAAAAAAAAAAGCTGACTGGGCTTTAAAATGGATACATGATAAAAAAAATACTTTTTCAGATAGATTGCTAGCTTTTGCTGTTGTTGAAGGTATCTTTTTCTCTGGATCGTTTGCTGCTATCTATTGGTTTAAAAAAAGGGGTTTATTACCAGGTTTAACCTTTAGCAATGAACTTATTAGTAGAGATGAAGGACTCCATACAGATTTTGCTTGTTTATTGTTTCAATATTTAAACAATAAACCTCCAGAATCGAAAATACAAGAGGTTATTAAAGAGGCAGTCGATTTAGAAATTGAATTTCTTTCAGAGGCATTACCTGTTAGTTTGATTGGAATAAATAAAACATCAATGGGAGACTATATTAAATTTGTAGCTGATCGATTATTATTAGAATTGAATTTAAAACCTATTATCACACGAAAAATCCTTTTGAATTTATGGATAACATTAATATTGAAGGTAAAACTAATTTTTTCGAAAAAAGAAATGCAGAATATCAAAAATGTAATGCATGTCATCCAGTAAAGATTTAGAATTTAAATTGAATGTTGACTTTTAAGAGAATGTCATAATTATCATACTATTTTTAAAGAAAGGTAAAATATCAAAAATGTAATATTATAATTATTATAGATAAATATTTATTATATTACAATTGTAATTTCTTATTTAAATTGAATATTGATTTTTAAATAAAATAAAAATCGAAAAATTATTTGATTTTTATTTCATTTAAAAATCAATATTCAATTTAAATCAGAAATGAAAGTGAAATAAAATATAAATCGAATGTGTATTTTTTCGTTCATGGTACAAATAGTTTGAAAATTATACTTACTATTTAACATATAAGAAAAAGTACTTTCAATCCGTTTTTATAATGTCATTTTTTGGAAATTTGTCTTTTTTCAAAATTATCCAACTCGCCTTGTAAAAAAGATGCTTTTAATAATTTATTTGAAAACATTTTGATGTTGAATTTAATTTACTTAAATAAACTTAAATAAAAATAATACTTATATTTATTATATATTTTTATTTAATACTTAAATAAAAAAGGTCCAATTTGTTTTTTTAGGTTAAAAATATTTACAATATAATTTATATATATTTTTTAAATTGATAATTTTATTTTATTTTCAAGAGAATTCTTATCAAGAAAAAACATTTATATAAATAATATTTATATTGATTCAACTATCACATAATTCATTCAATTATGGAAAACGTCGTTAATTCCAAAAACAACAATCCCTCGAACAGCAGTTGTGCAAGGCTTGACGAATTTGAAGACCCTCCGCCTCCTTGCTCCAGTCAATGCCGCGAATATGTACGAAGGGAAAATCGATTGCATAGCCAAGTAGGGCGATTACTTGAAATGAATTCGGCAAAACTAAACATGCAAAATTCCGAAATTTTGAGTTTGTGGAAGAAAAAAAGTTGTATCAAATGTAATCAAGATGATTCTGCAAATATATCTGATAAGAGTTTTAAGAGCATTAATCTTATCAACGATCCCTCAAACAGCAGTCATATAAGGCTCGACGAAAATGAAGACCCTCCTCCTACTTGCTCCATTCAATGCCAAGAATATGGACAAAGAGACAAACGATTACAAAATAAATTAAACAAAATGATTGAAGTTGTTTGGGTAAAACTAAATATGCAAGATGACAAACTAAAAAGTTTGAGGAAAATCAAAAGATGTTACTACTGTAACCAAGATATTTCTGCAAATCTATCTGATGAAAATTAAAAAACAATAAGACATTAAAAATACATTTTCTGTTTTTTTAACTATATTCACACTGATTTTAAACAAGCTGGAAATTGTACGTCAAACGTGACAAATGAGGTGCGTTCGTACTGTAGCTAGCTATATAAATATTTAGATCTTGATGATTTTTAATTCTGTGAAATGAATGATATCGTCTGCAGATTAATTTCTGTCATAGAATAAGTATCTCGGTCGCTTGACGATTAAACTTCGGAAGCTCCTCTAATAAGAAAGCACAGATTTAAAAAAAAAATTTCAAATTTCTTAATAATTATTTTTATTAATATCTCCTAAAGTTTTGATTAGATTTTAATAAAATTTGAAATGTCTCGACAAAATTCTGCAAAGATAATATATCTTAAATTTCAAACCATTCGGTTGGGTAGTTTTTGCGTTGTTATATGCGGACGGACGGACCAAACGACGACTATAGGTGCTACGTATTTATATAATTACGAACGCACCTAAAAACGGTATTCGTAATTTGCATGCAAATTACAAATATTTAAAGTTGTTTAAAATAAGGTGGTTATTTCTTTTTAAAAGGCTATTAAAGATATTTTTAAATATACCATACGATATTTTTTTAAAGTACAAGTATGATAAAAAAAATGTTGACAAAAAAGCAAAAAAGCGGAAAACCGTGGATCCGCAGAAGAATTTCATCCCTTAGGAATAAGATTGACAAAAAAGCAAAAAAGCAGAAAACCACGGATCCGCGGAAGAATTTCATGCCTGACAAGTATGATAAAAAAATTTTGACATATGATGATTGTAAAAATTATACTTTGAAGAATGACGGGATTGAAGTTGTTGAAAATGTATTAGATAATAATGAAATAATTAAACTCAGAGAAAAGATGTGGGAATAGCTCCATTATAAAACCAAAAATTTAAAAAAACCTGTGGAAGACAATAAACCAGATACTTATGTTTCTCTATTTCAATTGATGCCTAAACACGGAATGTTATTCCAACACTGGGATTTTGGTCACAATCCATTATCATGGCATGTTAGGCAAAATGCAAATGTGATTCAAAAATTTGCATCGATTTGGAACACAAACATTTTATTATGCAGTTTTGACGGAATCAGTGTATCGCTTCCATGTGAAATTACTAACCGTGGTTGGTATCGTGGAAAGGACTGGTTTCATAGTGATCAAAGCTTTTTACGAAATGATTTTGAATGTGTACAAGGTTTGGTAAATATATACGATGTCTTTCAAGGAGATGCAACATTAAGAGTGTTAAAAGGAAGTCATACATTACATGGAAAATTTCAAAAAAGATTTCAAATACAGCACACTAGCGATTGGCATTTGTTAACTCCTGAACAAAAAAATTTTTACATTGAAGAATTGGGACCCATGTCAGATATTTGTGTTAAGGCAAAAGCGGGTTTGTTAGTTTTATGGGATAGTCGAACCATTCATCAGGGTATAGAACCACAGAAAGGTAGGTCCAAAATGAATATACGGTGTACACCTTATGTATGTATGACTCCAGCTGCTCTTGCACCCCAATCACAAATAAAAAAAAGAATCCAATACTTTGAAGAAATGAGAACCTGTAATCACTGTCCTCACAAAATTAAGGTATTTGGGGAACACCCTCAAACATTTGGCAGGCCACTTCCTAATGTGGAAAAAGATGTTTTGATAGTTACAGATTTGATGAAAAAATTGGTTGGTTATAATCACATGAACAATGAACAAAATACGTTCAAACGAAAAAAGAAATCTGTAAAAGAAAGGGTTTGCAAATATATTAAGAAATCACATCCTAATGTGGAAAAAGATGTTTTGATAGATACAGATTTGATGAAGCAATTGGTGCATTATAATCACATGAACAATGAGCGTATTTCGTTCAAACAGAAAAAGAATTCTGTAACAGAAAGGGCTTGAAAATATATTAAGAAATCAAATAATTAATCTAACATATTTATTACAATATAAAAAAATTCAACAAAATTCATAAGTTTTGATAAAATAAAATCTTTACCATCACATTTTATAAGTTTTTTTTTTTTTTCAAATAATTTCACTACTTTCTAAATGAAAGTTTTGATAACATACTATCTTTTCCGTCACAATTTATAAGTTGTTGTTTTTCAAATAATTTCACTACTTTCTCAATAACAGTTTTGATAACATACCATTTTTTCCGGTCACATTTTATAAGTTGTTGTTTTTCAAATAATTTCACTACTTTCTCAATAACAGTTTTGATAACATACCATCTTTTCAGTCACATTTTATAAGTTGTTGTTTTTCAAATAATTTCACTACTTTCTAAATAACAGTTTTGATAAGTTGTTGTTTTTCAAATAATTTCACTACTTTCTCAATAACAGTTTTGATAACATACCATCTTTTCCGTCACATTTTATAAGTTGTTGTTTTTCAAATAATTTCACTGCTTCCTTAATATCTATAAGATGTGGTTCAAAAAAAGGATCTCTTTCAATATTATTAAGACTTTACTAATTTATCAACTGTCACTATAAAATACAATTGTTTATACTGACAATTATCTAAACCAACGAACTTAATTACTTGAGTTTCTATGTTGGCAATATTTTTATGATGAAATTTAAAATAATAACCTGTTTCTTCTTTAAATTCACGAACTGTAGTAAAAAATGTAACACCTTTTAAATATTTTTTCCCTTGATCTGAATTCTTTTGTATTGTGCTTATTATTTTTTTTGCGGATCCTGAATTTAATTGCATTTGGCCATGAGGAAAATCAAATTGATCTTCAAATTCTAAACCATGCACAAAGTTTATATAATCTAACTTTTCAAGTACACTCAACGACTTTGAAAAATGTTGTAAGAAACTATTTTTGTAATTATTTATATCTAAATATTTATATTTCATCAAAAAATCTTGAACACAATAGGGAATTTTACGTTGAATTATAACCGTTTTTTTATCTTTGGTTATAACAACAAGACCATAGGATGTTGAAAATGCATTTGTGTTCACCATTATGAGGTTTTGTTTAAAAGCAAATTTTAAATACGAACAAATTACTTATATATATTTTATTGTTGAAAATATCAAAAATCTTAAAAGAATAAAAATATATAATATACAAGTGATTTTTTTTTACAAAAAATTTACTTTTTTTATAAAAAGAAATAAAAATGTTATTGTTAAAAATATTGAAAATTTTAAAAGAATAAAAATGTTTATAATATGCTAAAAATTATTTAAAAAAATGTTTATAATATCGCTAAAAATTATTAAAAAAATGTTTATAATATCGCTAAAAAGTGTTTATAATATTTTAATAATTTTCATAATTTTTTTAATAATTTTACTAATAATATAGTTTTAAAAAATAAAGATTATTAAATGTCTGTTACAAAATCAAAATATACCACTATTGCGCAAAGAGAAAAAATATTGCAGTTACATGATGAAGGTTATACTCAAAAAGAAATTGCTCAATTTCTTTTTATAGCACCATCAACCGTTAATCTTTGGATAAATCGCTTTGGCGATTTAAATACAAAAACAAAAAAGGGTCGTCGTCGTAAAACAACGGTTGATGAAGATAATGCCATTTATTCACTTTCTGTTAAAGATCCATTTTTACCAGCAACCGATATAAATCGACAACTTGAGTTAAATGTATCTCATCAAACAGTCAGAAATAGAATGGTAGAAAAAGGTTTAAAAAATTGCAAACCTTCAACAAAACCATTTTTATCTGAAGCTCATAAAAAAGACTTGAATTTGCTTATGATTATATGCATTGGACCCCTGAAATGTGGGAAAGGGTAGTTATTGCAGACGAAAAAATCTTTCAATCCTTTGGGCATGGTTTTCAAAGAGTGTGGCGACCTAAGTTAAGTCGATGGGATAAATCAAAAGATAACCACAAAATTACACAATTTCATGAAACAGACAATAGAAATGAAATTGTACAAGTTCATTAAACAGACGATAGAAATGAAATTGTAGACAATAGAAATGAACCTGTACAATTTCATGAAATAGACAATAGAAATGAACCTGTACAATTTCATGCATCATCTGATGGCAATAAAATTACACGATTTCACGAATCCGTTTTAAATTACCATAGGACTTCAAATAGATTTTCTATTGCAATTTGGGGTTGCATTGGATTAAAAAACCATATACATTTAATACAAATTAAACATTTGGAACATAAATATTTTATAAAAAAAATTTTAAATGTATATTTAAAACATGAAGATGATAATGCTTATTTACTTCATGATAAATCACCCATTCATACTACGAGAGCTGTAAAACAATGGTATGAAAATAATAACATTACCGTATTAAAATGGCCACCTTATTCACCGGATTTAAATCCTATTGAAAATTTATGGGGCAAAATGGAATATATGACACGAAATAGAAAACCCACATCTTGTGAACATTTATGGAATATTGTACATGATACGTATCAAGAGATTATAAGAAATGAAGACTATATTAAAAATTTGGTTTGATCTATGCCAAAACGTTTAGAAGATGTTATTAAAGTGGAAGGTAATTTTACAAAATATTAATCTATAGCTTTCTAAAAAAATATTATTATTTTAATGTTTTTTCTTTTGCTGGTATGGAATAAATTGAAAAAAAAGGGAGAAACTAAACATGGCAATTTATGTAAATGGAGGGAATTTTCAATTTTTAATAAAATGATAGTTTTATTCCAGACTCGCTACCGAAAATTTCATGTTAAGGAAATATTGGAACAAGTAATTAGATATTTTTTTTTCAAATAAGGCATTATAACTTTGAAGCTTTTCTTTTTTCAAAACGCTCACGATCTTCTTCTAAAGCAAATACAGGTACTTTATAGGAACGATTCTGAAACCATTTAACCCTTTATATCCTGAATTAAGTTTCCATCTACTTTTTAGATGCTTAGAATCCTTGATTATTCCCACCAGTTATTTATTTTTTGTAAAGTTTTCCTTATCTAATCATAGCATTTTTGCGATTCAATTAGGTGAAAATTTCTCATTTGAAAAACCTAAGGTAACAGATTAAAAATTCTGTAAAAGACGCTCGTCGCGAAGGGGTTAAAGTGGTACTTATAAGTACCGTCAGGATAAAAAGGGTTAAAAGCAATTTGACTGAAATCTGAAATCAGTATTAGAAAATACAGATATTCCAATAAATCTGTTTTAATATACTGTATTTCTTTTGTATAATTTTCGGTTTTTACTTCATATTTTGGATACAAGGATAACGATATGAAATCAGATCTCAAATCAATATTATATATTTTATACAATTTTCTTAAATGATTTAAAAAAATAGGTTGAAGCTGTATGAAATAATTATATTGAAAAACTTTATATATTTCTAAAAGACTTTCTTCGTTCCATAAATCAGTAGACATTTGAATGAAACAAATATTGTGCAATTATTTATTAAAACAACAAATTTCTTAAAATATATAAGTATAAAAAAATTCAAATTCTCAGATAAGGAAAAGGATGCTGGTAATTTACTTTTTTTAAAATCATTTTTAATATAATTCTCCACTTTTAGATACATTTTTATTTGAATAGGCAATCAACATGCATACAATCATTGAAAGTAAAGAGTTTTTAACAGGGTCTTTATCTAAGACTTCAATCTCAACAAGAATTAAAGTTACTGTAAGAAGGAATCCTAAGTTTATGCATTTAAAATAATGGGATAGGGCTAGCTATTTTAAGCTGTCTTATCGGTGTAAGTGGATATTAAATTTAATAATAATTGTTTTATACTGACCATAGCTTAAATTCGGGTACTACCAAGACTACTTAAAACAATAATCAACTTTCTTCCTTCATTTTATACATCTCTGTAAGTGAATATGAAATTTAATAATAATTGTACCTCTTGTTTAACTAATATATATTTGTAGAATTCCTGAGATGTGTTTTCGACATACAGGACACGTTTTGAAAGATTCAGAACAGGACTTGCAACATATCAAGTGGCCACAATTTTGAAAAACAACTTCTCTTTCATTAGAATTACAAATATTACATAGTAAACGTTCATCATCCATTCTCTCCTCCTGCAAAACTTGATTCTTTTTCTGAAAACATGTATTTTGTGCAAACATAAGAGGAACTTTGTCAGGTTTATCCAGTTTTGCAATCGCAGTCTGCACGCAACGTTCATTATGAGCCTTTATCGTGCTTTCTGGTATTCTTTTTGATTCGGGTATCAATTTTTTACAGTAAATGCAACAAGAGATGTTTTCAAATAGATCAAATATAAATAAACAATTTGGATGTTCGTTCAAATGTCTTTCAAGTGGATCATCTCTGATATTCCAATTTCCCATTTGATGGTTGCACCAGCAACATGCCAAGATATCCATATTACCCGTATAATAGAGACCAGTTGTCACAAACTCCTCTGAAAAAGTACCTGGCCAATGATTAAAAGTTAATCGTCGGTTCAGTGAATAAACCATTCTGGGATTACGCGGTTTTGGAAGCAATGAAACACATTGTGGTAAATGACGTTTCATAGAGGACACTGTTTCATTACAAGAAGAGCACTGCATCTTTGAAATAAACAAAATCAGTACTCTCTATTATAACAGATCCTTTTAACCTACTTTATATATATATATAAAAAAGAAAAAAATTTCCACCAACTGAAAAAAATAGTTTTGTAATTTTCGATACGGTGAATATTTTACTTTATTAACCATTTTTAATGAAATTCTTTACCTTTGAAGAATTTTTTATTTCAATAAGCAATTAAAATGCATAGAATCGTTGTAAAATTGTTGTTTTACAAAAAACTACAAAATGGGTGAAACTAAAATTTTCAGATAAGAAAAAGGATATTGTTAACAGTTTATTTTTTTATTCATTTTAATATAATTATTCACTTTTAAATGAATTTTTAGACAATCGAGTTGCCAGAATATTCAATCTGTGGGTTTTTTGCCTACGGTTACTATGAATCAAAATCATGATTTTAAAATTTGAAAGCTGTTTTCATCCTAAAATAAGAGGTTTCATATATATGTATTCATTAGTTAATTTTTTAATTCACACATTTTTAATGCCTATTATTTTGCTGGTATAGAATAAATTGGAAAAAAGCAGAAACTAAACATGGCAATTTATGTAAATAGAGGGAATTTTCAATTTTTAATAAAACTATCATTTTATCCAGAGTCGCTACCGAAAATTTCATGTTAAGGAAGTATTGGAACAATTAGATATTTTTTCAAATAAGGCATTATAACTTTGAAGCTTTTCTTTTTCAAAACGCTCACGATCTTCTTCTAAAGCAAATACAGGTACTTTATAGGAACGATTCTGAAACAATTTAAAAGCGATTTGGCTCAAATCTGAAATCAGTATTAGAAAATACGGATATTCCAATAAATCTGTTTTAATATACTGTATTTCTTTTGTATCATTTTCGGTTTTTACTTCATTTTTTGTATACAAGGATAACGATATGAACTCAGATCTCAAATCAATATTGTATATTTTATACAATTTTCTTAAATGATTTAAAAGAATAGCTGTATGAAATAATAGCTGTTGAAGCTGTATGAAATAATTATATTGAAAAACTTTATATCTTTCTAAAAGATTTTCTTCGTTCCATAAATCAGTAGACATTTGAATGAAACAAATCTTTTGCAATTATTTATTAAAACAACAAATTTCTTTATATATTTCAAGACTTTCTTTGTTCCAAAAATCAGTAGACATTTGAATGAAAAGAATCTCACACAATTATTTATTAAAACAAATTTCTTAAAATATATAAAGCAATTATTAAAAAAAAAACTTTTTTTAAATTATATATTTTAAGAAATTTGTTTTAATAAATAATTTTTCTATTTCAAGATTAAAATATTTTAAAATATATTTTGAATTTTAAAAGGCAAGTTTATCTTTCTAATATTACTAATAATTACAGATTCAACAAATATTATAAAGATATTACAGATTCAACAAATATTATAAAGATATTACAGATTCAACAAATATTATAAAGATATTACAGATTCAACAAATATTATAAAGATATTACAGATAGAGGTTCAACAAATATTATAAAGATATTACAGATAGAGGTTCAATAAATATTATAAAGATATTACAGATAGAGGTTCAATAAATATTATAAAGATATTACAGATAGAGGTTCAATAAATATTATAAAGATATTACAGATAGAGGTTCAATAAATATTATAAAGATATTACAGATAGAGGTTCAATAAATATTATAAAGTATGACTCTTGTGAAATACCATTAAATTCATTTACCAGCATTGTTTTGTAAAATATCTAAAAAAAAAAACCTGACCAAATCTAATATACATCAGAAGAAACAAAATTTGTATTTTTGAAAACTGAACGATATTGTTCAGGATGCTTTTCTTTTAAAACAATTAAAATTCTTTTCAACATTTCATCAAGACTCACATTATCGAAATGTCTAGTGTGAACATAATAATGATACTTTCTTATTAGTCTACTGAAAAAACAAAACAAGATTATGGAATATTTTTGATAACAATTTAACATTTTTTCAAAACTTATTCTTCGAGGCTTTTCGATGACGGTATTTATTGCATTATCTGCCATAATTGTAAATACATTCCGTTTAATTGGATTCTGAAGCTTCTGCTCTAATAATAAAAAATAGCTCTCATTTGTATTGTGTATATGGATACTTTCTAACAATTCATGGTCCAAACACTTTTTATCAAAAAGCTCTTTATCATAAATAATAGGAATAGAGTCCAACATATTGTCCTGAATATTATCTATTAGTCCATGGTCTTTATCAAAAATCATACAAATAGACTCCAATATATTATCTTGGTTATCAAACATTTTGGTAAAGTTTTTTTTTTCTAATATATAAATAAATGAAATAAGTACTCTCTGATAGAAAAATCCTTTTAAATTTTGTAGAGTCCTTCCCATGTGAATATCAAAGAGAAAACTAAATTTGAAAACGAAAATGCTCGATTCTTTATAAGCAAAACAATCACGTGCAAATCAAATAATATTCACATAAGCATCATTGGATTTGCATGTAACTGTTAAAAAAAAGATTCATGCATGACTGGTTATTCAACATGTTTTATATTTTATCAAAGTTATTTCCTTTTAACTAGGATAATTAGATGCATAAATTTCATGTAAGCATTTCCAGCTCAAAACAAGAAAAATATTTCACATGGGATCATATAACCTGTTATATTTAATTTTGTAATTTATCAGAGTTATTTCCTTTTTAAAGAGGATAATTAAATTCATGAATTCAGTTTTTCCATTTCATCAGAAAAAGACTTTAGGTCAATAGGCATGACCACAAAAATGAAAAACAGCATTGCATAAGAAATGCATTAAAAGAAATATTTTTCTGTTTCATTAGAAAAAGACTTAGGTCAATAGGCATGACCACAAAAATGAAAAACAACATTGCATAAGAAATAAGTGACTCGTATTAAAACAAAATATTTTTTTTCTTTTTCGCTAGAAAAAGAATTTAGATCAAAAGGAAGTTATTTATTTTAATAAATAACAAACTTCAACATTTAGTCACAAAATCTTTTTTTCTTTACGCATAATTTCAATATATAAAAAATTTTACATGTTGTAAATTGAAAGTTTTACATGTTGTAAATTGAAAGTTTTACATGTTGTAATTATAAAAAAATTTACATGTTGTAATTATAAAAAAATTTACATGTTGTAATTATAAAAAATTTTGTTTACCAAATAAACCTTTTTATCATATTTTGAAATTATTTTAAATGAATAGAATTAAAGGATCTATAAGGTTTATTTGGAAATAAATCTTTTTGTCGTGTTTTAAATTTATGCAAATAACAATGGTATGTTTTTGTAAAAAAAAGACTCTTCTGCTTCTTTTTGTAAAGATATGGATAATAAATATTCAAATATGTATAAAGCCTTTTGTGGAATTTTTTTACCCTTTATGGTTTCTTTTTTGGATAATATATTATGTATATCCAATTTTGATAATTTTAACACATCTTTCATTTTTAAATTTGTTTCTAATAAAATTAAAAGCAAGAGTGATATTTCTTCAGATTTATAATTATTTTTACACACATTTTTTAATAGTTTTAGTTCATCTGTATTAAATTTTTCTGTTGATTTATTGGAAGCAAATGATTCTAATAATGGTAAATTTTTCTTTTTGGATATTACATGAATGCTATTTCGAATATAGGCATCAGATCGTTTAATATTTTGTAAATAATCTTTATATGCATCTAAACTATTTTGTTCATCTATTTTATTCTTTGCACACCAACGTTGATAACAGTTTAAATAATAATTGTAAGTTTTTTCACTTGATTCGGATAACATACTTATTTACATTTTTTATAAAAAATTTTTTTTTTTTTAATATTTAAGGAAATGTTTTGGTGTGAAAAGTAATTTTCGAATAAAATGCAGTTACTCGCTTTAATCAAGTAACCAACTCTGAAATGTCTTCAAGAGTGCTATTTAAAAAAGTTTCTGTACCTTCTTTATTTCATGAGGTCAAACATTCTACCAAAGACGATATTGTTAGAACGGATTTTATTCTTGAAAATATATTTTCTCATTTATTGTTAAAAATTTATAAATTTGATGCTATTAGTGCTATGAATTTCAAAGAGAAAAAGATTATCTCTTATATGAAAGAAATTCTTGATGTTTTCAGAGAAAGTTATGCTGACCCTTTGAACCAATTAATTAATGAAATACACGCAAATTCAGTAAATGAAGAAAGCATAGGCTCTATACTTTTGGGTATTTCAAATGAACTTTTTTCAGAAGGAATCACATATTCTCGCATTATCGTTTTTTTTGCATTTGTTGGAGAATTTACTAAAATGATTATTTTAAACCCAAAGCCCACATCCTATGTGGATATAACGTTTGAATGTTGTTCAAGACTTTTTAAAGAGAGACTTGAATCTTGGGTTGAAGATCACGGAGGATGGATGGAATTTGAAAATTTGGAATTTGTACCAAACAGGGAGAACTCTTTTAAAATGAAAAACATAAATTGGATTAAACAGCTTTGGTATTCAACTATTCAAATTTTTGGTATTTATTGTTCTGTTTTAAATTCTTTAAATAATTAATAAATTCTTTTTTTGCTTTGAATGTTATCTAAAAAATGAATATAATTTGATATTTATTGTACTGATACTTTAATTATTAAAAATTTTTTGCTTCAAATTTGTATGTGAAATTCTTTATCTACTGACCTATTGAATTGGTTTTAAAAGCCTCCTTTAGATCGTAAATAATGTTTATTTATATCTTTAAAAAAAAATGTTTTTTAAAATACATTATTATGTTGAGCAAGTTAACCATTGTTTATCTACTGTAAATTGAATGGATTTAGAAGCTCCTTTAGATCGTAAATAATGTTTATTTATATCTTTTAAAAAAATGTTTATTTATATATCTTACAAAAATGTTGGTTAAAATACATTATTATGTTGAGCAAGTTAACCATTGCTTATCTACTGTAAACTAAATGGGTTTAACATCTCCTTTAGATAGCAAATAATTTTATTCATATTTTATAAAAAAATGTTTTTTTATTTAAAAGAACGTTGGTTAAATACATTATTATGCTGAGCAAGTTAAACATTTTTTATCTACTGTAAACTGAATGGGTTTAGCAGCTCCTTTAGATAGTAAATAATTTTATTCATATTTTATAAAAAAATATTTTTTATTTAAAAGAATGTGGTTTAAAATACATTTTTATGCTGAGCAAGTTAAACATTCTTTATCCAACGTAAACTGAATGGGTTTTGCAGCCCCTTTAGATCGTAAGTAATACATTCCTGTCTTTAATCCTTTCTTCCAACCATAAAAGTGCATACTAGTCAGTTTGGCATAATTTGGATTAGCCATATAAATATTTAAAGATTGACTCTGATCCACATAAGGAGCTCGATCCACTGCCATATCTATGATAGTTTTTTGAGGTATTTCCCAAGCAGTTTTATACAATGATTTTATATCATCTGGAATTTCTTTCATAGTTTTAATGGATCCATCATTGGCAATGATTTTATTTCTTATGGTTCCATAAATTCATATCCATTAAATCTTTTACTAAATATTTGTTGACGATTTGGAATTCGCCTGATAAAACCCTTCTAGTATAAATGTTATTTGTAAAAGCTTTAGTGGATTCATGGTTTCCCAGTATTTGTGCTGTTGATGCAGTTGGCATAATGGCTATTAATAAACTGTTTCGTAAACCATATTTTAAAATATTGGATTTTAAAATAGTCCAATTCCATAAATCAGAAGGTTGTACTTTCCATAAATCAAATTGTAATATTCCTTTTTCTGAGGGTGATTCGCGAAAAGAATCGTACATGCCATTTTCTTTGGCCAATTCACAACTTGCTTCTAAGGCACCATAATAGATAGTTTCAAAAATTTGAATGTTCAATGTTCGAGCTTCAGGACTATCAAACTGATATTTCATCAAGAAAAACGTATCGGCTAAACCTTGAACACCAATACCGATGGGCCGATGCTGTTTATTGGAATGTTCTGCTTCTTTTAAAGGGTAATAAGTAACATCTATAATATTATTCAAATTGTAAGTAATTATTTTAGTGATAGATTTTAATAATTGGAAATTAAATTTTTGGTTAGAAACAAAGGTGTTTAAGGCTATAGATGCTAAATTACATACTGCAATTTCTTGTTGGGAAGAAAATTCGATAATTTCTGTACACAAATTACTACATTTTATTGTTCCTAAATGAAAATGATTTGATTTTGCATTACAGGCATCTTTATATAACATAAAGGGAGTACCCGTTTCAATTTGAGAATCAAGAATGGCTCGCCATAAAGTTCGAGCTGGAATTTGTTTTATAAACATTTCTTCTCTTTCGTATTTTTTGTACAAGTCATTAAATTTTTTACCCCAGCAATTGGATAAACCTACACTTTCATTTGGATTCATTAATGACCAGTTTTCATCATTTTCAACTCGCTGCATGAATAAATCCGGAATCCATAAGGCATAAAATAAATCTCGAGCTTGTTCTTCTTCATTTCCCGTATTTTTCTTTAAATTTAAAAATTCAAATATTTCAAAATGCCAAGGTTCCAAGTAAATTGCAAAAGATCCCGGTCTTTTGTTATTTCCTTGTTCGGCATAACGAGCTGTATTATTAAATACTCGTAACATTGGAACTAAATCGTTCATGTCATGAACGGCTAGTCCAATACCACCGGCATGTTTTGAAATAATAGCACAATCTGTAATAGTTGCATAAATATCTCTAATGTTATGTTCACCTTTCATATTCATTAAAAAACAACTGCTCAATTGAGCTTGGGTAGTTCCAGCATTAAACAGTGTGGGTGTTGCGTGAATAAAATATTTTAATGACATAAGGTTATAAGTTTGTATGATATTTTTTAAATGATCGCCATGAATTTGAATAGCTACACGCATAAACAGATGTTGCAGCCGTTCTACAATTTGCCCTTTCATTTTTAATAAATAAGATTTTTCAAGCGTTTTTATTCCAAAATAATTGAGATTAAAATCACGCCAATAACGTATGGATGATTCCAGTTTTTGAGAGTTTTTCATGGTATTATAGAAAAAAATATCAGATACAATCGAATGTTTATGTAAATCTTTAACAACTTCGATAAAACTTTCTTTTGTTTCTTTATGTAATTTTGTCATGGCAATATGGGAAGCTACGGATCCATATTCGGGATGAACTATTATTTTGGCGGCACAAATTTCAGCAGCAAAATTATCCAATTCAGTTGTTTTAATATCTGTGCATAAGCCATTGATTATTTTTCATGTAATTAATTCAACATCAACAAATTTTGTCTCTAAGTGAAATCAAATATTTTTAATTCTTTTAGAGATCTTGTTATAATCAACTTTTTCCCTTTCCCCATTGCGTTTAATAACATGTTTGTTTTTTTGAATTTGGAATCTTAAATGGTTTGTTATATAAAGTTTTGTAAAAATTAAATATATTTTAAAAATTAAAAAATATGTATGTATATATATATACTTTATTAAATAAAGATTATAAACTTAAAAAAGAAATTACAAACAAATTTCTTTTGAATAAGTCGATTGTTTTAATATCGACTTATATAAAAAATAGTTTTTTATAAATTTAGTATAAAAAAATAATAATAATCAAGAAAATTTTTTTTACTAAATTCATAAAAATATATTTAAATTACAATTAATTTTTTAAAATTTGTTACAATTTAAACTTTATAATATTTTATTGTTATTTCATTCTTATAAATAAAGGTTTTTTCTTGAAAAGATTATAATCGAAAATGAATTCAACAACAGTAGACACGGTTAAACTAAAAGAAATTTTCGCAAGCTATGACAATCCAAATATTTGTTTTTCTTATGATTGTTTAATAGAAAGAGTATCAAAACATAAAAATTTAGAAAATTGGATTAATCAAAAAGTAACAAATAATCCAAAGATAATAAATTTAATAACAAATAACTGGCATTCAGTCTTAGAAAATAATCCGACATTTCAAGAATATATGAATGGTAAGGTGGACTATTTTAAATATGATAGTAAAATAAATAAAAATTTAGTTAATTATCGAGTTCAATCTTATACAAATAATATTAGTGTAATGGTTGTCGGTACATTTAAAATAATTCAAGATAAACATAATAATAATAATTTTAGAGTAAAACTAATAGACTGTATTCCTTTAGATTGTATTGGAGAAATTATGTGTATTAAACTTGAAAAAAAAGCTATTACCTAATGCAAAGTTTTTTATTAAAACCTGTAATGGTTGTTGTATCAAATGTCGAAAATATGATGTAGCCAGTGATAATATCTGGTGTATTCAAAGAACAATGGTTTATGATAATGTAAACTTACATTATGCAGAGCGCAAATATTGTACATCATTGTATTCGAATGAAACTAAAGCAATTATTCACTTGGAAATTAATTCAGCTTATACTTTTGGAGAGAAATGCAAAATAGGAGGAACTGTGGAATCAATTGTCTTCATTGACAATATTTTTGATGTGGACAATAAAGATATTCAAGGATTTTTAAAGACAGATGAAAATTGTGTGCCACACCATGAAATGGAAAATAGAGATATTCAAGGATCATTAAAATTAGATGAAAATGATATATCAGATCAAGAAATTGGAATAAAACGATTAATTGAAAACGAAACTGATAATACACCCAAAGAACAAGGAATAAAACGAAAAATGGAAGCTGAGCATGAAAAGAAAAAATTTATAAAACCTATAACTGAGGATGATATTTTAGCAATGCCTAAAGGAACTCATTACACAAAACCACAAAGAAAACCATATGATGTTCAAGTAACAACTGAAACCATGCCCAAAGCTGATATTTTAAAAAATGTTTAAAGAAACTAATTGTACAAAATTATAATTAAATTTTTATGAGTTTAAAAATAAATCTTTAAGAGTTATTATGAGTGAACAAATTTCATTCATTAACAAAATTTAAATTATAATTAAATTTTTATGACTTTAAAATAAAAGAACATGCATATTCATTTTGTTTCTCAACACATTTTATTCATAAAGTTTATTTGGATAACCTTGGACTTGACAGAAAACGAAATGCATTGAGAAACAAAATGAATATGCATGTTCTTTTACAGAGTCGTTTTGCTTGATTAATTCAGATAACCTGAAAACAAAAAAACCCACACTTTTCTTACAGAAACGTTTTGCATGATTAATTCAGATAATCTGATTACAAGAAAATAAAATGAAATCATGAAATGAGTAGGCGTGTTCTTTTACAGAATGGTATAAAAGCTTTGCATAGCAAGCCTAGATATCATTTTGTTAAAAAAAATCTAGATGATTCTCAAAATATATTAGGATCTTGGATTTATTTACATTATTAGAACATGTAAAAAATAAACATATAAAAGGCTGTTGCTGTTTCTTCACTTGGATAAATAATTTATCCAATATAACAAGAAAATGTAAGTTTGTTTTTAGTTATTTTATTTCATAAAACTGTTTGATTTAATTTTTTTTTGTGGTGTTTCTTATCACTTATTCTTTTTCAGATTTATTCTTTTACAACTCTAAATAATTATGGAGGGGGATTTAAAAGTCTTAAAGTCAAAGTATGAATTAAAAGACTCGGAAAAAATTAACTCTTGTACAGTATCACTTGTAGATCTCATTTTTCACAATATTGTTATACATGCAATGACCCTACTCATTGACCATGTTGACTGCAAACTGAAAACAAAGCAGACAGAAGACTTTAATCGAACTGCTTATTATATGGCAAAATTGATCAAGCCGTTCCATAGAACTTTTTATGATGAGCTCTGTGAACTGACATCTAAAGAGCTTCTCGCAAAACATGAAAAATTTTATAAATTATCAATAGAAGAAATGTCGTCAAATTTTTTCGACTATGACTGTTTGCAAATTTATAAATTTTTAAAAAGCATTTGTGAAAATTTGTGGTACATTCCCATATTGTATCAATTTACTACCGGATTTGATCCGACAAAATTTGAGTTTGAAGTATATGCAATTTGTCATGATGTTGTTAGCTGGGAAAAAAAATGATCTATATTTTCTAATATTGTATTTTTTTTTTAATTATATGTATGTACATTCATTTTTTATATTCAATATAGTAGTATCGTTGTGAAAATATTTGAATATTGTATTATATGTGTATAAAATTTTTATATTGAATATATTTTTTTATCCTGCAAATAAATGATGTTGTGTTATCAAGTTTAAGAATATACATTTTAAATTATATATATTTAATACTGTAAAAATGGTTGAATTCAATTTTATTATTTTTAAATGAATGCTGTTATGTTATTAGTTTAAAAAATGTATATTACAAAAAAATATACATTTATATATTATATGTGTTGAAAAATTTGAACTTGTTTTAATTGTTTTTATATGAAATCTGATGTATTGATACTTTCAAGAATATACATTTTATTTATATATTATATGTGTTGAATAATTTGAAATTTAAGTTTATGGTTTTTATATGAAATCAATATTGTGACGTTTAACTTTATGGTTTTGAAATGAATCTCATGCTGTATTGATACTTTCAAGAATATGCATTTTTATAGTATGTATTCAATATTATGAAAATAGAGAGTTCATTTTAATTGTTTTTAAAGAAATCATGTTGTGTAATTTTGGTATACAAAAAAATTTTGTTTTAAATTTTTATTAAATAAAAATTATTGAAATTGTAACATTTGTAGGTTTCATTATATTTTTTCAACATGAAAATACAATTCATATTTTTTTTATAAATGAATTTATTGCCTTTTCATAAATTTGAGATTTATGACATGAAAAAAAAATCTATAATAGTAAAAGAATTATCAAAAAAGATGATTTCAATTCTAAACAATGTCTAACGTACCATGAAAAAAAAAATTATATTACATAAAAGTCAGGGTAAAATTTTTCATAATACATACTATATTGAGTCATGAACAACATGTCAGTTTATGATAAAATTTATCATTTTTTACTTGTGCATTCTGATACATCTAATAGTATTCAAAACATTTGTAAACATGCTAAATGTGACAAAAGAACAGCAAATAGATGCTTATATGATATGTTAAAAAATGGACTGGTTTTGAAAACGAAAGAAAAACGACCACCATCTTGGCAATATAAGCGTACAAAAGTTAAAATTGATTAAAAAAAATTCTTTAAAAATAATTTTAAAAGATTACATACTCTATGTTAATTAAAGTTTTTTTATCAATTTTAACTTTTGCACTTAATTTTTTTAAGTATAAATAGAATGCAATTTGTTTCAATAGATACAGTTATCATATTGCATCAATTTAGTTGAATTAGAACAAGTAAAAGAAATGGAAGACTTTCAAAAGCGATATCCATTTAGTATTGAAGAACATGATTTACATCCAAACATTATAAATGAAAGAAAACCTGCTAGCGGAAGGTTGATGAATCCATTTCAAAAACAAAATCCTTTTAATATTGGAGAACAAGATTTATATCCAAATATTACGAATAAAAGAAAACTCAATGGTGGAATGTTGATGAATCCTTTAACATTGCAGAAAACTACAGTTAATTATTATCCTATACATCCCAAGTTTGATAATGATGAATTACTACCTCCATAATGGGAAAACCCTGTACCTTGGAAAGATATATTGTGAAAAAATAATCTTAAAAGATGACATATTCTATGTTAATTGGATACACAATAAATGTGTTTATCGCATGCTGAATTTTTAAGAGAGACTTTTATTTTGTTAGAGCATACAAAATTTCAAGAGTCTTGACATGGCCTTATGTGTTAATAACATTTATATAGACAATTATAAAAACAGTGCCGAGTTTAAGGAAGTATTTAAAAGAAATAAAGAAGGAAAATTTGAACCTATTCATATTGAATGTTACTATTCTGCAGAATATGGTATAATGAAATTAAAAGTACATTTAGAAGATTTTAACAAAACATATGCTTTTATAATGAGTGAACATCCATACGATCCAGATGATGATTGGGAAGACGAGTATGAATTTGATCTCCAATTTGATTTAAACAAGGTAGTTGACAAATTAAATCCTTTAAAAGATAAAGATGAAGTACGCGTATGCATATTTACTTGTTGGTGCTCTACAAAAAAATATTGCACCCATTCTAGACGTCCTCGATCTTGGTAATTTAAACAAGGTAGTTGACAAATTTAATCCTTTAAAAGGCAAAGATGAAATATCTGAACGCATATTTACTTGTTGGTGTTCTACAAAAAAATAGACAAATTTAATCTTTTAAAAGGCAAAGATGAAATATCTGAACGCATATTTACTTGTTGGTGTTCTACAAAAACATAGACAAATTTAATCTTTTAAAAGGCAAAGATGAAATATCTGAACGCATATTTACTTGCTGGTGTTCTACAAAAAATATTGCATCCATAATAAATTTCAAAGACATTTTATGTAGAGAAATTTGGTATTAACTAAAGTTGATTTTCATTTTGTTATTACTTGGTTATGAAATTTGTTATTAAATAATTTTTGTTATTATTACAGTTGTCATAACATTGTTTTAATGTTTATATAATTATTTTCGATTAAATCCTTTCAATATATACATTATATTCCATACAAAACACGTTTAATATAAAGCTAATACTATAAAATTTTTATTAAATCCAAAAAAATGGATTAATTATAAATAATTTCTGTTATTACATTAGCTTTAAAACAAGCTTACAGAATTTTTATATAAATATACATGAGAAAAGTTTAATAATTTTTCAAAAAATGTTCCCAGGGACATATCCAGACTTTTATCACAGGTTTATTTTTTTGTGAAATTGTGAAAAGAACGAATACATTTTTGTGAATTTGAAATAACTTATATTCAGTTTCTTGTTTATGGATTTTTGACAAAATTCTTTATATATGTAAAAGCTCGATAAATAGATTCTTTGACGGCTTCAGTTGATTTGTGTCAGGTAAAAGATTAAGCCGTTTAAAATAGAAAATTTGTTTTTTTTTTACCCCTAACTGTAATGTGCGATTTGAAAAGAGGTATCGCCTTCTTTGATATTGTTATGTTTTATATTTAGTGTTTAATATTTTGAACATGTCAGTAAACAATTTAAAGTACGCATTTTGTTTTTTATCGCCTACTGTAATAAACAATTTGAAAAGAGATATTGCATTTTTGGATAATTTCCATTTTAAGATAAAATCTTCATAATACTGTAAATTTTCAATAGCATTTAAAAAACATAAATAAAAAATATAAATATTTTTGCAATGCATTAAATCAATGCAAACTGTAGAGGGTTTATATATTTCCACAAATGTTGTGTTACGAAAAACAGTTGGTTTTATAACAACATCTGTAAAATCATCGAGTTGATCATCGAGTTTAGTTAATAATGATTCATACATTACATTTTGTAATTGAAAAGGAATAATTTTCTCTTCATGTTGTAAATATGAATGACTCATAAAAACAATCATACATTTAGGATATTTTTTAATAACTGAATTAAAAAGGCGGTTCAAACCAGATTAAAACATCATGAGGAATATGTTCTTCTTCATCAAATGGCCGATATAGTACTTTCCAATTATTAAAATATTTAGTCATATAATATAAAATAATGGAAGGTTTACGTCCAAGATGACTATGTATTATTGTTGTTTTGTTGGGTTGTAAATTTTGTATTAAAAGTTGTTCTACAGAGCACATTTTTCGTCCAGGGAAAAATGAATTTCTTTTAGATTTTTTTACTTTAATTTTATACTTTATATTGAATTCTTATTTTTAATTTCTTTTCATCTGTTTTTAAATACGCCTTTCTTTTCAGAATGGATAAAATTAAACACTTTATTTTTTAAAATTTATATACTCTTTTTTTTTTTTACATTTAAATATTAACTTGTTTTTTTGTCCTTTTTCTTCTCTTTTTACCTTTCTTTTTACATCTACCTTTTAAAATTAATTTTGCGTATCTTTTTCGTAAAGGTGGGTAACAAAGTTTTTTAGATGAACTTAGCATAACATGTTTACATGCTCTTTTACTATATTTTTTCTTTCGTTTTCGAGTGGGAGATGTACTTCTTGACCTACTATGACTAGACTGTCTGGACAAACTAAGTGACTTACTGCGTGATCTGCTACGACTAGACTGTCTGGATAGCGACTTACTGCGTGATCTGCTACGACTGGACAAGCTTGATGGGGATAGCGATGGACTTTGTGAAATTACTAGAGTAGATGGTGTAATGCCATCTATTGTTTGTGTACTAGATGAAGTATATCTTTTTGATGAAAGTTTGCAATTTGGATTACCACAAGAACAATATGTCATATCTTATTTATTATTTTTTAATTATAATAATATTAATATAATAATATATATAATTTTTTATATATATATTAGTATAATTAAAAAATAATAAATAAGATATGACATATTGTTTTTGTGGTAAATAAATTTATAAATAAAATTTATAATTATTTATATTTTATTTTAAACTTTATTTGGGGGGGGGGGGGGGGGGGTATACAACTATAAAAGTCTTCAAAAGTACTCCATTTTATTATATTTATTATAATAAATATAACAATGGGTCTCGAAAGTACGTTATGTGTGAATGGCGTGTGTGAAGACAATTATAAGAACAGTGCCGAGTTTAGGGAAGTATGTAAAAGAAATAAAGAAGGAAAATTTGAACCTATTCATATTGAATGTTATTATTTTGCAGAATATGGTATAATGAATTTAAAAGTACATTTAGAAGATTTTAATAAAATATTTGTTTTTATAATGAATGAACATCCAGATGATGAAGACGATGTTGAATTTGATCGCCAGATTGATCTCCAATTTGATTTAAACAAGGAAGTTGACAAATTAAATCCTTTAAAAGATAAAGATGAGGTATGCGTATGCATATTTAATTGTTGGTGTTCTATAAAACAATATTGCACCCCTCCTAGACGTTCTCCAGCTTGGTAATTTAAACAAGGTAGTTGACAAATTTAATCCTTTAAAAGGCAAAGATGAAATATCGATTAAATTACTTCAATATATACATTCCATTTCATAAAAAAACATTTAATATAAAGCAAAGAATATAAAATTTTCATTAAATCCAACAGAACGGATTAATTATAAATGATATTTTCTGTTATTACATTTCTTATTACCAGGGAAAAGTTTTCTCAAAAATTGCATATAAAGTCAAGCCATTATTGATTTTTTTTTAAATCAAAAAATATAATAACAATGATTATATATATATTTATGGAAATGTATATATGATACAAGATATATATTAAATGTTAAAGGTTCTAAATTTAACAGTGTAGCCAAACTGTATGCTTCAAAATCATTTATGGGAGCAACATAATTCAAATGACAAAATGATTTAGTAGCACATGGTTTAAAACGATTTAAAGTTCCAGTTTTGAAAAAAGGATAGATTAATATTATATCTGACATTGATAAGTTTATAAAATTTATACAAAATAATTTATCTAAATTTGTTGTGGTTATAGTATTAAATAAGTTATTATGATGATTTGGAAAACATATAAACCAATATTCTACCATATCTACGTTTCCCTTTAAAAAATCAAAAATATCCAATAAATATAAAAACATTGCTCCAGTTGATGTTACTTGTGTTAAATCAGCAATTACGGCAGTTTTTTGGTTAAATCTTGGAGTTGCATTCCCAGAATGTCTTATTTTTAGATTTATCAGGTTCTAAAAATTTTATATCATTATTTTCCCTAATGCTCTAACTTTCGTAAAAAATAAAATAATGAAAATATTTGAAAATCTTGTTAAAGAAAGCAGTATCTTAATTTTGAAAATAAGCATTATACTGCACAAAGCTTTTTTTAAGAAAGAACGAGGTGTGCTGAGAATTTGAATATGTTGTTGAAGTAGAGCCCACTTTTTTCACTTTTGGAAACAGCCATCTCATTACACGTAAACTTTTTATCGTGACATATAAAGAAATTACTTAATATATTATCATTCAAGGTTTATTCTTTGTTTGAACAATGCATTATTATCGTAAGGGCAGGTTATTATGTTGAGAGATATTATGCTATAATATAATGATGGTTTTTAAATTCAATTCTCAGATAAGGCATGAATTTGCATGCTTATTTTTTTTAATTATTAAGAAGGTATGAATGACATATTAATTTAGCAACAAAAATTTAAGATAGAATCAAAGAATAAAGTAAACATTTATAGATCATGAACCAAAATTCAAACATACTATCATTCTTTTAATGTTTAAAATGTTAATAACAACAATAAAATTTAAATATACATAACATTGCTTGAAATACATTTAGAATTATTATATTTCTGCATAATATTTCTCTTTTGGTCCTTTTAATTTCCATAGAAATATTGTTAATTTATCACAAAAATAAAACAGATAATTTTTAAACTAAACATCATCTCTAATCTGTAAAGTTCTATAAAGCATAAAACCTTCAATCCCACAGTCTGAAAATGTCACAAAACTGACAGTATTTAAAATAATTACTTGATTGTTTTGCATGTGTGTAGTCCAGAGATCTGTTTAGGAAGAAATTGAGTCCTTTAAAGGGCCTTCCACAAAATTTTTCATATTAAAACAGTACCTTCACAAAACATTCCACCTTAAAACAAGACCCTTCACAAAATTTTTTGTCTTAAAAATAGGCGTTTCATAATTTTTTTCTAGCTCTAAACTAAACCTTTTACAAATTTAATTATTTAAAAGAAAAATCTGACCTGACACTAAACGTCTGAAGCTGTCAAAGAATCTATTTATATAGATTTTACATATAAAGCATCTTGTCAAAAAATTATAAACAAGAAACTGAATGTAACAGTTATTTCAAATTCATAAAATTATAATTTGTTTTTTCGCAAATATAAATACTTTTCATAATTTCACAAAAAAAAAAAGAAAAAAAAAAAGAACCCTGTGAGAAAAGTCTGGATAGATCCCTGGAATTTTTTTTAATTATTAAACTTTTCTCGTATATATTTATATAAAAATCTGTAAGCCTGTCTTAAAGCTATCTCAGCACATTTCGCTCTTTCTAATAAGTTTAGCTGCTTTTCAAAACAGTGTATTTAACAATTAAAGAGATAAGCCATATAGTGAAACCAAGCCAAATTCATAATTCAAGTATAAATATAAATGCAAAAACCCTTTTATAAGTTGACTCCACCCTCCCTAATGAAATAATCCTATTTGTACCAGTTTATTTTATATTGTGCAATAAAAAAAGTATACCTTATTTTATAAAATACAATATTGTAGTAACTTGTACCGATACTTTAGAATTCATACACAGCAAAGTAATAGGCAAAAGTTAACCACCATTGAACCATTATTAAAATAAACTTCAAATCATTTCCCCTACCCCCCCCCCCACCCATAGAATGTAATATAACAAGTTCTTTTGAGTTTCCATGTAAAGGAAGTATAAGATACACACCATATTCTATAGTACACCTCTTGTAGTGCATCTCAGTGATATATATCAATTTCAATATGTTTGAAATACTGTAACATCATTAAAATGAACCACAAATGATTTTCCCCCCAAACTCCAAATTTAACAGAATTCTTTTGAGTGTCCCTGTAAAGGAACTATAAATGCTACACTGTAAAAAAATTATAAAAAAACAGGCCGATTTTCAATCATTCATGTTTTTTAACAACTTTAACCTGTTAAAAAACATCATAGTACATTACGACAACATTATTCTGTTAGAAAACGTATTTTGAAAGAATGTACTGTCTTTCCACTGTTTAACTGTATTTTAACACGAAAAAACTGTCTACGAAAATTTACTGTACTCACAGATACATGTGCATACAGAGAATTTCTGTAGCGAGGACGGAAGAGAGTGAAGTGAAATGCGAGCGTCCGCCATGTTTGTTGTGTCTTGTGTGTTTCTGTGTTTACTTCGTGATGGATAGTAACAGATGAATAGCAAGCCTTCGAGTTGTTTCAACTACGACATTCAGATGGATTTTCGAATAATGTAAGTATACATTTTTGTTTAATAATATAATGTAGTTTTGTTTTAAATTATGTACACGTAACTAAAAGAAAAGCCAAAAGCGTCATTCCATTTGCGGATTTCATATTATTTAGAGACAAGGCATGATCCAAAGTTTCTTTGGGGACTATTTTGTGAAAATATAATTATTTTTGTGAAAAATAATATTTTGTAACGTAATATTAAATCCAGCTACTGAAATTGAAACCATTTTATTAATAACAACTTGTTTGTCCTGATATTTTTTTTCTTTCTCGTGAAATTGTTTTATTTGAAAATATATACATTTTAAACCTAGCAAAATAAAATTAATGAAAAGTATGCTTTAATGGAATCGAATTTTGTGAAAGGATCTATTTGATTAAGGAATTTTATGAACGAGCCTATTTTATTAAAATTTTGTGAACCAACCTGTTTTATTGAATGGATTTTGGTGAAGGGGTCTGTTTAATTGAATGTAATTACATTGAATGTAAAAACAGATATGATAATGAATATATGTACATTGAATGAAAAAACAGATTTCATGTTTTATAAATTAAATCAAATAAATCCGAGTTTGATTAACTCCAAACTCTGTAATTCTTATACCCATCTTTATGTGTCTGTAATGCATTATCCAAATTCATTAAATGATTATTGTACATTAACAAGATTAGATATGTTTTAAAGAATACTGTATATAATCCAGTTTTAGAATAGAATGTTTAAAATTTCATTGATAATTGTTTTCTTTCTCAGGATAAAATAATTCCATTATTTTTTATATTTTAATATTTTTAGTAAAGGAATTTGGTGAAAACAAAAAGATTTAGCTTTCAGTAATGAAGGGTGTATATGATATTTTATATAGAATAGAATTTAATTTCAGTTACTGTAAATAAATGCTCATAAAAAACAAGATAATTTTATTTCTTCCATGTTTTCAAAAGTAAAACATAATTCACATTCCAAATAAAAAATGTTATGTTGCTCTATTTATTAACTATACATATTTAAATTTATTTGAAATTAAGAAAAACAAACAAAGTGAATGAGTTTGTTTTTCTTAATTTAAAATAAATTTAAATAAGCTTTTCGAATTATTAAATTTAATGATTTAGTGAAGGTTGTACATGTTTTTCCTGTATGTGATATTCCACTTTCTTTTTGTATTTAGTAGCGTCCTTCACATAAAATTTGTCCACTATCGAAAATTGAAAGAAAAATTTATGTAAAGTTTTATTTTGCATCATACTATCCATTTGCATACATTTCACTTAGTTTGGATACTATGACGCAAAATAAACATTTACATAAATTTTTCTTTCAATTTTCGACAGCATGGCACAAAAGATAAATCAATTTATTGAAATAAATACATTTCAATGCATAATACAGGCTCATTGCAAGTGATATATTTAATGATGTATTAGAAAATTAAAAGTATTGTTAGCATGTGTAAATATACATTAGGAGACAAACCAAAAATAAATTAAATTGGATTTTAAAACAAACCCATTAAAGTCACATGAAGGCGTCACTTGAATTTTGCTATCATTTCTTTTAAAATTCGTATTTTGAATTTATCAGAGATGTGAATGAAAAAGCATGAGCAAAAAACATATATATATTTTTTCATGTAAAAAATAATATTTGCACCACTGAATATCAATATAGCAGTAGGGGAAAAAAAGATAAGTTTTTTAATTTATAGCATACCGTCACTCAAAATTTGATATCATTAATTTTAAGACCCGTATTTGAAATTCTTACAGACAAAAGGTGAAGTGCTGCATCACAAACTTTAACCCGTTAAGGTTTTTTGTACTGATTGTTTATTGTATGATTCCACCAATGTGTAGAACTTTTTCTGGTGTTGCAAATCTCGTTACATTCGAGCCTACCATCCCACGTTCCTAGACAAAATCAGTTTATGAACAAAGTCAATTTGGTTTAACAAATTTCAACTAGATAAATCATATTCAAAGGTTGGAGTAGCATGGTTGAGATTTATTCCAACAACGCAAAAAATGCCGAGATCAAGACTCGAACCTGAGTCTGTTCATTATGATCTAATTACATAGTATACAGCTACATGGTATGCAGCTACTTTGAGTTTTAGTTAAAAACTTGATTGCAATCATAAAAAATCCATATATTTAAAGCTGTTTGCTAAAAATGTCAAATAATTCCATCGAATTTCGACCGTATATGCATGCGTCAAAAAAGGACCGGCCAATGAGGCGAGGGTCTATTCCTGTCTTCAAACGTATTTGGGATCAAGATCAAATCAAAATCAACTCCTGTTGTTTTGATGGCTTATTCCACGTTGCGTTAAACCTAGGAAGATATTTATATAAAAAACTGTGGAGTGTTTAGAAGGTATTTATTTTATTTATTGTTGTATTTATTGTAATTTGTATGAATACTTAGGTATCCATTTCGGATTTACTGTGTAACATGAATTTAGGTTCATTTAACGTTCGCAAAATCAAATCATTTTGTTTATATAGTACAGAAAATAATTATTCAATCGTAAATAAAAATATAGTAGAACATGTAATACAAAATTGGACCACTTATATTCCGTTTATGATCGGGTATGAATCTTATGGTGTTCCGATTGCTAATGAAAACTATTATGTAAATATAATGTCAAAAGACAGTACGCACGGTAGTAATATTTTTATTATTATGTGTTCAAAAAAAGCGAATCTGAGCGTCTGAATATAAATTATAAAATATTATTTCTGTATTTATCAACTAAATATTTAATAAATATGCAGGAATGTGACTAGCTTTATGTGAATGTATAATATATATAAGTCTGAACTTTAGCATTATTTTTTAACAGAAATATATTATCTCTATTCGATTTAAAAGTTTTGTCATTACATAAGTGTGCTATTTTATTTGTAAAGAGTATGTATGCATTATATTGTTTGTATGTATACAAATCTTTAGAATGTTTTGATTTGCAAACTCTTAATATTTGAATAATGTTTACATTATATTTGTTTGTATACAAAGAAGTATATATACAAACAATGTATCATGTAACAATATTAATATTTACATTGTATTGTTTGTATGTATACAAATCTTGAATGTTTTAATTTATTACATTCATTTTTTACCAGTTTGCATGTCCGTTCATGGGCGATTCATATGAAACTCATAATTTGTCACAAATTGGTGATTTTATTGATTTAGTGCTTTGCCCAGGAATGTAGAAAAAAAAACTATTTTTGACATGGGGTGAAATGAATGAGGTTATTTCGGTTTTTATTTTGTATATAAAAAATGTTATATGTAAAAAAATCCTGGTCATTAATCACATTGTTTTTTGTATATTTAAAGACGATTACTTATTCTTTGTAATTCTTTTTTTGTTGGGGGTTTTTGAGCAAAATAATATTACTTCATAGCTAGAACCAGTTCCGCTTAATCATTAATATTTACTTAATCCTTTGACCGCTGAGCAAATGAGCAAATTTGTAATGTTTTTTCTGTTATTTTTTTTTAAATGTCAAAAAAAGAAATTTTCAAACTTGGTATAAAAAACTTAGGTATTTCTCTATTATCCCATCGTCCACTTTTCATAACAAAATACTATCGCCAAACTGTATGATTAAATGCCAAAAATGCAGTCCCATTTACTTGATGTCGGAAGCATTATACGTGTTTGTTATGTCGTCAAGTGGTTTTTAATTCAACATTTGCGCGTATTAATGACAACGCTCTCCCGTTTATTTGGCGTTACAGTTTGGCGACAGTTTTTTGTTATGAAAAGTGGTCGATGAGATAATAGAGAAGTACCAAAACTTAATTACGTATATGAGTAGATTCCTTGACAGTATTAATCATTACTCAATATTTTAAAACTGCATCATATTTGTAGAATTATATTAATTTAAACAATGTTTCTATTGAAGTGTGAAGAAGCACATACTTCTATGAAGAACCATATATTTACATAATCGTTTTCATTAGCAATCTGAACACCATAAGATTCATCCCTGATAATAAACTGACTATAAGTGGTCCAATTTTGTATTACGTGTTCTACGATATTTTTACGTACGTTTGAATAATTATTTTCTGTACTATATATACAAAATGATAGAGATCTAAAAACACAATTTCCATCGGATTGATTTCGCGAATGTTAAATGAGCCTAAATTCATTTTTAAACAGTAAATCCGAAATGGACACCTAAGTATTCATACAAATTATAATAAATAAAATAAATACCTTCTAAACACTCCACAGTGAGTTCTATATAAATACCTTCCTAGGTTTAATGCAATGTGCAAGAAAAAAAAAACAGAAGATGATCCCAAACACGTTTCTAGAGACAGTAATAGTCCCTCACCTCATTGGCTGGTGATTTTTTTTACGCATGCGTATTGGGTGGAATATTGTTGAAAAATGATTTTGAAGAAAAAATCGGGAAATTCACAAAATGGTTTCGGGAAAAACTTCACCAAATGGTTTCAAAATTCTTTGATTGACAGCGGGAAAAAAATTTCATTTTACATTCAATCATCGCAATTGGCGAGTGTGACTATTAAGTTTAGCCAGTACTGGCAATAACATCAATTACCAATTTTCAGTATTACTCGCTGATTGGTGAGTGTTAATTTTGTCAATATCACAAACTGTATTTACATATACTACTAGATATAATGATTATGAACCATGATTTTTCTATTATTGGGCGAGATTCATGTTTTTTCAGCAATTCTTTGACGAAATTCGTGTTTTTTCAGCGATCCTTTGAAGAATTTCACATTTTTCTCTTGATCCTTAACGAAATTCGCATTTTCCAGCGATTCTTTGATAAAATACATTTTATTCTGCAATTTTTAGACGAAATTTAGTAAAAAAACGTGATCTTTTGGTGAACTTCCCTTTTTTGCGATTCTTTGACAAAATTTGCTTATCTTTCACGATCCTTTTGCATAATTAATGTTTCTTCTGTTGTCTTTTAACGAAAGTCATGTTTCCCCATGATCCTTTGATGAATTTAGTGTTTTTTCCTCAATCATTTGACGAAGTCTGTGATTTTTCCCCCCTGCGAAGATAGGTTAGATGTTTTTAGTCAGCAGATGCCCTAAAAAGTCTGTGACGCCCGTTGCTGCATTGCACACATTCTTCCATGTGGCATCGAACGAAGGAAATTCATCCTAAAGAATCATTGTTTCATTCTTGACATTTCTGGAAAGAAACAACGTTCAACTCATTGGCTGAATTGTAAAGGGCGAAATGTGTCAAACATTAGCGGAAAGAAAGTGCGCAATTTGTTCGTTCATGGATAAAATCATGAAATTCATTAATCGATAGTTGATAAATTGCGAAATTCGTCAATCGATAGCAGAAAAATCACAAAATTCATTAATCGACAGTGGAAAAATCGCAAAATTCATCAACTGGTTTCGGGGGGAAAAGTTTTCGAATATCGTCGAATGGCTTCGAGAAAAAAAATCACAATCCGTCAATTTCGGGGAAAAAATCGTGAAATTCGCCAAATGGTTTCGAAATTTGTCGAGCGACAGCAGAGAAAAAAAATCTTTTTCCATTCAATCATCGCAATTGGTGAGTGTGACTATTATGTTTGACCAGTGGTGGCAATAACGTCCATTGCCAAATTTTCAGCATTACTCGCTGTTTGGCAAGTGTTAATTTTGTCCTATACTTCAAAATCCTTTTGATCATATCATCAGTGTGCAGGACAATTTTTTTACAGGAGACCATTTGATGAATTTTGTGATTTTTCCATTATCGATTGACCAATTTTACTGCTATCGATTGTTGAATTTTATAATTTATCAACTATTGATTAGCGAATTTCATGATTTTTTTTCATGAACATTTGACGAATTATGCAAAAAAATTAAGAATATCGTTAAATTGTCTTGGGTAAAAAAAAATTTAATATTATCAAATGCCTTCGAGAAAAAAGTTGCAAGTTGAAACGCCTGTGACCTCTTTTTCATGTTATGCATCTCGGGTCTATCCCCCCCCCCCAAGTGGGACACTTTTCTAAATTTTGCAGACACCTCTCCTGTGATATATCGCTGGAAAAGTCTTTGACCGCTTATTCATGTTATGCATCTCCGGGGTCCATCCCGCCACCCCCTCCCCTCCCCCCCCTAAGGGAGGCACTTTTATAAATTTTGTTGACACCCCTCATGTCATATATTGTTGGAAAGGTCTGTGACTGCTTAATCATATTATGCATCTCCGATGTCCATCTCCTCACTTTGCAAACCCCCCCCCCAAAAGGGTACTTTATAAATTTTGCACACAACCCTCATGTTATATATCATTGGAAAGGTCTGTGACCACTTAATCATATTATGCATCTCCAATGTCCATCTCCCCACTTTGCTCCCCCCCCACCCCCCCAAGGGATACTTTTCTAAATTTTGTTGACACCCCTCAGGTCATATGTTGTTGGAAAGGTCTGTGACTGCTTAATCATATTATGCATCTCCGATGCCCATCTCCCCACTTTGCCCCCCCCCAAAGAGTACTTTATAAATTTTGCACACAACCCTCATGTTATATATCATTGGAAAGGTCTGTGACTGCATAATCATATTATGCATCTCTGATGTCCATCTCCCCACTTCCCCCCCCCCCCCAATGGGTACTTTATAAATTTTGCACACAACCCTCATGTTATATATCATTGGAAAGGTCTGTGACCACTTAATCATATTATGCATCTCCAATGTCTATCTCCCCACTTTGCCCCCCCACCCCCCCAAGGGATACTTTTCTAAATTTTGTTGACACCCCTCATGTCATATATTGTTGGAAAGGTCTGTGACTGCTTAATCATATTATGCATCTCCGATGTCCATCTCCCCACTTTGCTCCCCCCCCTCCCCAAGGTGTACTTTCTAAATTTTGCACACAACTCTCATGTTATATATCATTGGAAAGGTCTGTGACCACTTAATCATATTATGCATCTCCCATGTCCATCCCCCACTTTGATCCCCCAAAGGGGTACTTTTCTGAACTTTGCACACACCCCTCATGTGATATATCAATGGAAAGGTCAGTGACCGCTTAATCATATTATGCTCCCCACTATGAAATTTGTCAAGTTAAAGCAACTATAAATTTTATTTTTATGGTACTATCAAGTTGTTTGCCGTCAAATTTTGACGTGTTCCATCTAGTAATGATAAAAGCCCTCCTATAAATACCAAAATACGGCATATATATATTTTAATCCTACCATAGTTTTGATTGACACATTACCAAATAATGTGTCAATCTTAATGTGTCTGTCTGGACACTCCAAACATTCATATCATAAGCAACATTCAATAAAAATAAAAATAATTATTCTCAACCTAACCAGGTTTTACTGCTTTTTCTGATTATTTGGCTTTAACATTTCATAAAATAATTCTAATTGATCAAACTGTGTTGCATGATATTCTTGAGTAAATTATCTTTCCAGTGGTATACAGATTTTATAGTATTAGTATGAAATATTGGGTTTTATGAGACATCAATGTTCAAAAAATGTTTTTTCCCAAAAGGTTTCCACAATTTTGGACATTACTGCATTTATTAAGGACGTTATTAAAATTAAAAATATCTAAATAAAAACCTAACTATAACGATAATTTCCAATTCACAAAATTTTGATTAGATTTTATATGACAATTTTATGATTTTTTTTTTTTAATAAGGCAATATTTTTAAATACAAATGTTCACACAAAAACAGGATTGTTTGAAAAACGAAAAAAAAGTAAGCAGACCCATGTAACTACTCTGGTTAAAAATGAAAATTCATGTGTAAAATTATTTCAATAATATACCAGAAATGTAATATAAAATTTGAAATATGTATTTATTTTTCATATAATCAGATAATAATCACCAGAAGTATTTAACTATTATTAGAAACAAAATGTTTTTTAATAACATGCAATTGAAATTATTTAGTTTTTTCAAGCTTTTTTAATCCCTGTGACTGATCCCTTTGCCCTTTCCTTTCCTAGAATTCATAGCTTACTGCAATGAAAAATATAAGATATGTTATTATACCTTATTTCTAAGCTAAACAGTCATTTCTACTGTTAAGTAAGCATAACTGATTGTTGAAATTGGCTGAGGGCCTGATAACACTGACAATTGATAGCTTCATACTTTTAGTTATGCGATTACTTTGTGTCTTGTAACTGTTTTGTAATCATCAATATAATATAGTGTGAAACACAAGTTGGGAGAAGAATATCAGTACAAAGAACTTTAGGATACATTGATACATAAGAAAAATGGCTGGCAAAAAGAAAGATCCAATGTGGCCTCATTTTACAAGAGAAAAAAAAATCAGGAAAATGTGTGAAAGCAATATGTAAACCATGTAGTGTAGAAATGGTGGAGATTGTGGTTAAAAAAAAAAAAAAAAACACAAAGAAACTTACATTCTATGGGATAAAGATGACAGTGAATCTGAATCTGTTGAAATGAGGTTGGCCTTTCAAAAATGTATTTTGGAAATATATTTTTGTATTTTCCGAAACGTATTTTTGTCAGGACAGTGGCAGAAAGTGGAAAAAACGGAAATTGATCACGATTGTAATTTATATCACTGATTTTAATCTGTTAAGATTATGATTTAAACATTGAAATAATGTAATTTAAATAAAATCCTTAAAACCCTGTTTTAAAATACTAGCAGTTTTTGTCAGTGGCAAAAATTATAGCAAAAAGTATTTTTGCCAGGAGTTTTTTTCCACTTAGGCAAAAATTGGCCAACTCCGGTTGAAATACACATATATATTTAGTTTTATTTGCTGCATTTAGTATGTGATTAGATATTATGCATATTATTAGAGTAATACCTTAAGGCTCTGCATCAGTAAGTTTTGAAATTTCCCCCTGCCATGTTAAACCAATGGTCGCGGATTCCATTCGTTTTTGTCGAAAATCTCATTAGGAAATTAATATTTTTGACTTATTTTTTTAGTATCCTCTTCTTAAAGGATGTCTCTTACTTTCTGTGTGGACAAAATATTTCTAAATTACATATATATATTTTTAATTTATTGCTAAAGTCTTAAGAAGTCAGCGAGATGTGAATAAAACTAAATAACTCCAAATAGTTTTGGAGTTTTAAAAACTGGAAAACACTGAAATAAAGTGCATGGTCTCATCTATTCATATAAATAAAAAAAATTGTTTAAGTTTATTTAAACTCTAGATAATAGACAAATAAGCTGAAAATTGTTGAAAATTTCATCCCCCCACTAAGCAATAAATCAAGGCAGGAGGAGGACCACATTTGACCTTTGACATCACACAGGTCAGGAGAAGGGTGAGATATTGGAAACGCATGGGCTTTCAGTATGCTTGTAATTGTTAATACAGAACAGAGTCTGATATAGTGAAGATCAAATTATTTTGACAAACTAAGAGAAATATATATATATATATATACAAGTATGATTATATATATTTTCTTTTTTCGCGAGTGCTTTATTTAAAACTGATTCATATATAAGTTTAATCTTTATTGTATAGGATTCCCTTCTTTATTAAAAAGTATAAAAAATCTCAACTGAAAACTTTAAAGATCGGCAACATTTTAATTGATGTAATAAATTATCTTTATTTTAAAAAGATAAAAGTACAGAGAGAAGGTATCTTGCATAGTAAAAAATATGTTTGAATAAAGTATTTATCAGATTATAAATAATTTATAATATATTTATAATTATAAATATTTTACAATAATTTAATATAAATTATTATTTATTATATTTATATGTTATATTATAATTTATACTTCCCAATTATGACATGATTATTATAATTCTCTGCCACATTGATGTAAAAACCTATGTTGGTTATATATTCAGTGTCAATTTTCTTGGTATACTGTCGCTTGATGCTGCAGCATAAATTTGAATAGCACATTTAGTTATACACAAATTGCAGTTATACACAAATTACGATGGGGTATCATTCGAAAGGTTTTTGAAGCGGTTTCTGGCATAGTACACTCACATTTCGTTAAAACATGTTTTAACTAATAATAAAATAATGAAAATTTATAACAAGAATATTTTTTAATGAGAAAAGAAAAAATACAATTATGAGTTACAGGCTAGAGTACACCGCGAGTAGGGTTGTGCCTGACATCTGACCTCTGCAAGTCAACCCCAACCCAACCAAAAAAAAAATCATCAACCCAAAACACAACACAATTTGACCCGAAACTTATCCGATCCGAGCCGGAAGTGAAAGAAAATTAATACACATTGGAATACAGTAATGGAAAAGTAGTCTGAAGTTATGCCTCTAATATCAATATTATCCTATTTGTATAAAAATAGACATATATACACTCATTAATATTCTACTTAGTATTTTTCATTTGGGTTGGGTTGGGTTGATTATTGACGGCCAATTATCTACACTTGGGATATAGGCCCGGGGAGAGTGCCCTTCATGGGGGGTCTTTCTAAGGGAACCTAACGCGTATTTACGCATGGATAAATCCACGGCTCGAAGAAAACCACGGAAACTCCGAACGATTAGGCCGACAGGTGCGATTGGGATCGAACCCAGCACCTCCCGTCTACCAGCTTCGAGAGCAGAACCTCTCAGCCACCAGTGGCTGTATTTTTCATTTGGGAATATATATATATATATATATATATATATATATATATATATATTGAAAAATAAATCTGATCAACTAGACTTGAACCCGAAACATTTAAAGTCAACCCCAAACCGATCCGAAACGACACAAATTAGCGTCAATTCGACCTGAACCACGGGTCGTAAAATCTACTTACCTGACCCAATGCAGGACTCTGCTACGGGCTATTTAATAATTTATGACATGGTACTTTTAATACTTTTTTTTTTTTTTTTTTTTTTTTTTTACTTTTTCCCACAGACACACCAATTTTAAACTCTTGCTCTTTCCTGGATTTCGTTCAACCGGCTTCTCCTCACAGATCGCAAAATTATATATTAAATTATGATGAAATTTAAAAGCATGATTACCTATGTAACACTTTCGAAATTTATTTGAGGATATCGAGGCAAGAGGGTGCCAAGCCACATTTGTGAACTTCTGAGATATTTCAATTTGAAAATTTGATGAAATACTCAAATCAAGATATATAACATAAAGTTTCTTCGCCAATGTCTTAGTAACATTTGAGATATTCTGAGTAACAATATGGCATTACTTTCTATTACTATTACGTTTTTTGTAAATTAGTTATCTTCATTGGGGGCATAAACATCTGGGGCAAAAACGAAACCTGTCACATAAGGCTGCCATCAAGTGACATTAGAAAAAAAAATATATGTTAGATTTTGTAATTTACAATATTAGGCAACAGATTACAGTGTTAGATTTGTTTCACCAAAAACTGTGGCTTGGCGCTTTTTTACCCTGACCCCCTCATTTTCACTATAAAGAAATGTACAGCCACCCCCTACTTTCAAAAACTTTTTTCTTAAACTAAATATTTTTTAAAAACCAAAATCTTATTTCAAAATTTAATCGCCTACTGGCAGAGTTATAGCAAAAACCTGGATTTTGGGTTGTTTTTTTTTTAGTTAAAATAAACATAAGTTTTTTTTTTTTTTTTTTTTGAAAAGTTAAAAAAAATTAATATTTTAAAAAATTTTGTTTTTCTTTCTTTTAAAAAAATAACAATAATAATAAATAGTTAATTATATAGTTTTGCTTTATGAGATTTTTGTTATTCAATAGAATTTCATAAAATGTTTTAAATTATTATCCTACAACTAATTAGCAATATTTTACTGTTAAATTATTAACATAGTTTTTTATTTGATCTGTTAGTTATATATAAATGTGATAAGTAGTAGATTTGTTCATATAAGTTCAAGTTTTTCCTCATATTCATATTTACTTACATGTAATTGCTATTTACAAATATTTTGTCTGTTTAAAAATGTATGCATTACAAGAAAACTTTAAAATAATTAAATTATTACATGTGAAAAGCATTAAATGGAGAAAATTACGCTATATTTAAAAAGCCCAAATAATAATATTGCCAAACACTTTCAACTGAGTAACATTAAATTAATACTCGTGAATAATAAACGAGAGAAAAAAAAAACTTTAAAATAAGTAAATTATTACAAGCGAAATGCATTAAATAAGAAAAATTATGTCATATTTAAAATGATTTTCTTATAGCGTCTGAAAATAAAACTTTTCTTCTAGACGTTATTATAAAAGTCCGGAGGCAGCGACATGTTTTATTTTCAATTTTGCTGATTTTTAAATGTGTGATAGAACTTACTTAATCAGTCACGAAATAAGGCGTCAATACTGTCATGACCGTGATGAATGCAGTCTTGAGAACCGAAAAATCTTCAGTTAAATGGAAATGAATGGCAACCCGATTACAGAAGATCACCACTGGTCATTCAATCTTATGTATTCGGGTGATACTTTTAAAACAAAGCAAATTAGTATGTATTTAGAATCTGTGGGGTCTGGACGGGGATTTGTAGCTCGTAAGAGCCCCCCCCCCCCGCAAAAAAAAATCGTTATGTCATTTACAGTTTAAATGAAATTTTGTTTGCTTATTAAGAGTACTTTTTGAAATATTACTCACGTATTTCGAATAGTTTAATCTTACTGTTCTGGAATCCATTTGAATATTTCACTAAAAAGTTTTAAAATGTATAAACATTTCTGAAGAATAAATTAGAAATATTCATAATGAATAGGGATTCATTCAATATGCTATTTATTTGCAACTAGGATATTTTTTCATGTAACTCTCTCCCCCCTCTCTCTCTCTACAGTATTTCTGGTATAGTGATACTTTTTTATGGGGGATTTGATGCAATGCGTTTTTGATGCAAAATATTTAATTTGATTATTATGCATATCATGAACTTGTCTTTCTGAATTGTTTAAAATTTTTAATATGCACTATTTTGATATTAGCCTATACTGCGTCTCTTTTTATGTAATAATAAATAAAGGCTGTTTCATAATTTGACTATTTGTGCATCGGGTAAAATTTGGATAAACAACATATGTATAAAATTAAAATAAGGTGAAGCAAATAAAAATCAATAAACAAAAAAGTTAAAATATGTTCATTAACTTTTCTAAGAATTTATCCAGGAGAGAATTTTTTACATCTGTTTTCATTATTCAAATTGTGCCTTCCATCTTGATTTGATTATAAGCAACAAATGTTAAACAATTTGAAAGAAGGATATGCGAATATTTGAAATACATATTATTATATATGTACCAACACGTATCAAAGCTGTCCAAAGAGCTTGAGCATCAATGGAAACAAAATTCCAAGTTATGTACAAAAAGTGGAAAAAATTTATATCTGACCGCAATCCTCTTTGAGCGCTAGAAGACAAATTCAGTCCAAAATATGCAAAATGCTCCATAATATCAATAAAAATATTAAATCTAATATTGCAAGATGGTAGAATTGGAGACGATCATAAGATTGATTTAATGGATTTTGAGAAAAAAAAATATGTCTTTTAAACGATATTTAATCTGTTATGTCAATAAATGTATTGCAGTTTTCAGTTTCTAATCACCTTTGTAATTTTTCATAAAAACAGAAACTGATATAGTGAAGATTAAATCATTTTGATCAACTGACAAAATATCTAATACCTTTTTTTTCTAATTTTGAAGGCTTCATTTAAAACTGATTCATAAATTGGTTTAATATTTACTGTACAGGGTTCACTTCTTTATTAAAAAGTACAAAAAATATCAACAACTAAAAACTTTAAAGATTGGTGCCATTTTTATTGACGTTTAAATTAAATATCGTTTAAAATAAATATAAAAAATACAGAAGCATAGTAAAAAATATGTTTTGAATAAAGTTTTTATCAGGTTATAAATTATTTGTAATATGTTTTTAATTATAAATATTTTACAATAATTTAATACAATTTATTATATTTATATGTTATATTCTAACTTATACTTTCATAATTATGACATGACTATTGTTATTCTTTGCCCCATCGATGTAAAAATCTATGTTATGCTTATAGTATATTCAGTGACAATTTTCTTGGTATTACAGTCGCTTGATGCTGCAGTATAAATTTGAAATAGTGTATTTAGTTATACGGAAATAAAATATATTTTAGACTTTATACATACCGTATATACTCATGTATAATTCGAAGAATTTTAGACAAAATTTGGGAGTTGAAAAAAGGGGGGGGGGGTCGACTTATATACGAGTTAGTAAAAAAAAAAAATGTCACACTCTGGAAGAAGTGTGAAATATTAGGTTAGAGAGAAAGCAAAAAGCGGACAATGGTCATTTCCCTGTAATTGATAAAAAAAAAAACTCAACAATTTTACACCCATTTTCTCTTGGGATAGAATTCCCTTCAATACAGGGGCATTCCTTTCAGCATTTTAACCCCCTTTTTAAAAAGAGTTCAACTTGAAAATGCTTCTAGATTTCTCTCCTAAAAGTCCTACAATACAAAGATGTATATTTTAGCAGTTCTAAAAAGTTGTTTACCTTTGTAAATAAGGCTTGAATAGATTTTTCAAAGATTTTTTTTCGTTTTAAGTATCATTAAATTGATGTGAATAGAATTCAAAATAGTTTAAGCTTCTTCAGTTTTAAAACATTGAATTTAAAAAAAAAAAAAATCTGATTAGAAAAGTAAAAAATGTTTACTAATTTAATGAAAATTTATTAATATTTTTTTTTATCCTCGATTACAAATCATTTTTCAGCATACTACCAAATATGTAGTTCGACTTATACACCAAAATTATTTTTTTTTCTCAAAATTTTGTGTAAGAATTGGGGGGTCGACTTATACACGAGTCGACCTATACAGGAGTATGTACGGTAAATCATTCCTGTGTAATTTTTTTCGTCTTACATATTTTTGTATTTACATATTTTATATTTATGATAAAAAAAAGAAATACATAATCAAATGAAAGATTTATTGGAAATTTGGAAAAGATTTATTGGAAATTTGGAAAAGATTTATTGGAAATTTGGAAAAGATTTATTGGAAATTGTTTTATAAAACAATTATAGCAAAACAACAAAGTTCTAAATGACCAACAGTGGAATTTGTTTTGGGATAAGCATTTTATGCGTTGAACCGGTAAATCTATCCCTTACGAGATGGGAATGACGCTGACCACAAGCTATTTACAGCCCTTTCTGGATTCTAGAACCCCTGTTTCTACCCCTTACTGCATTGACAGCCGAAGAAAGAGATGGGCGTGTTTAGAAAGGGGGAATGAAGAAGCTGGTTGAGGACAGAAATCCCAAAGAAAAATTTACTGATGCAGAGCCTTAATGAAAAATTTAATAAATTAACTAGAAATTATACACACAAGACACATAGGTATATCTTATCTGTAACAATTTAATAGTGAAAAAATATAATAGTAATTCCAAATTTGTTTGCAACAATCTTTTTTTTATTTTGAATTAATAAAAAAAAATCTTATTTAAATCAAAAAAATCCGATTTAAATCAGATTTTTTTGATTTTTAAAAAAAAATTGTGATTTTTATCAACCCTGATCGTATATGTTTATGTTTTTTATGGGTATAATTAAAATATCATTGAAACCATTTTTTATGTAACCAGGGATAGATATTAAACTTCCCATTATGTTTTAAAAATTTAGAATTTCCTTGTATGGCTCTGTTAGGACAATTTTGAATAGATTAATTTTAAAATTTAACAGATTACCTTAGCTTATTAGATACTATTTGTACTTATTGATATAGCATAAAAGTTTTAACATGATTCCTAGATTACCCTCTTATACAAAAATGGGTAGGTAAAACCCATTCAGGGCATGAAAATTAAGGGTGGGAAAAATGTTAGTTAATTTCAAATAAAATTTTTATTATATATGATGAATATAAAGTGTCAAATTAAAAAGTTTTACTATGCAAATATAAAAACATTTCATACATTTACATTACCCAACTTATTCGGCACAAAAATATAAACTCGGCACAAAATACAAAATTATTCGGCCTTGGCCGAATAATGTACTTGATATTCGGCCGAAGCCGAATATTCGGCATATAAGCCAAATAATCGTTGCATCTCTATACTATATTAAAGATTACAAAACAGTTACAAGACGCAAGGTAATCACATAATTAAAAGAATGAAACTATCAAATGTCAGTGTTATCAAGTCCTCAGCCATTGACAATTTCAGGAATCAATCATGCTTATTTAACTGTAGAAATGACTTTTTAGCTTAGAAATAAGGTATAATAACATATCTTATATTTTCAATTGCTTACTTCAATGAATTCAAGAAAAGGATTATTCCTTTCGAATCCCTGTCGAAGGATTATTCACAGGGATTAAATTATTTTCAGTTACAGAAGAAACATAAAAATCATCATATCATAAAAATAATTAGATTAAAAAACACTTACAGTATGTTCAGGTCAGGAACTGTAAACTGGCAGGTAAGCTGGCACTTATCAAATTCAAATATTTTTCTTTAGTAGATAATCTTGGGTCTATATAAATAAAAAATTGAGAGTGAGAAAAGGAGATAATTATAATTTCATTTAATTTATTAAATAAATTGTATAAAATTTATTTATTAAAACTTGTATACACTTGCAAATTTTAAAAGAAAGATAAAATTTACATTTTTTTATTTTAAAAGGAATTAATTTTTAATTTTTAATTAAAAGATAGTTCTAAAATTTATTCTAAATTTTATTTTTAATTGAAAATTAAAAATGAATTCCTTTATTTTAAAATGGATTAATTTAATCTTTATTAAAAAAAAACAAGCTTACATTTTTTTAATAAATAAATTGAATACATTTACAAATTTTAAAATAAATTTACATTTTTTTATTTAAAAATTAATGCATTTTAAAAAAATGCATTAATTTATCATTACAGTAAAATCTCGTTACAACGAATCTCTGGAGACCACTAATTAAATTGGCTATAATGAAATATTCGTTAAAGTGAAAATATTTTTATACTGAAATAGAATAATATGACATTTTTTACAATCCAAATTATATTCGTTAAATTGAAAAATTCGTTAAATCGAGGTTTGTTGTAACGAAATTCTACTGCATATATAAAAAGAAAAAAAATGTGTAAATAAAATTTTGTCTTTCTTTTTATATATATCTCATATTCACATGTCCAAATTAAATAATAAATAACAGAAATAAATCAAAACACCCTACCCTCTCCCAGTAATTGGCCATCTCGTTTCCAGTAATGAACACCCACAAAAAAATAATAGGTAATTGATTTTATGATTGTATTTAAAACCCGAATTTAATGAAATAACAAATAAATTTAACAATTAGGGTATCCATAATTTAACAGACTGACCGATCTGTATGAAAATATTTTTTAATATTCCTTAAACCTTCTTAAATAAATCATAATTTTCTCACAACATAGTTTTCAATACATTTTTCAAAAAAAAAAATTATATACACTTGTAAAGTGGACCAGTGTACCCCGGAAGCGGGGTACAGTGGACCATTATTAGGTATTATCTAAAATATAATATAAATCTATTCTTCATTCATCTAATTCTTTTTTGTTGCCCTTTCACCCACAAAATAACATAGTAATATAAATTTTGAAACAAAAACAAAAAATTAATTATATTTTGAAAATAATAACAGATTAATACAGGAACAATTGCAATTTAGTTGAAAGTTATTACTTAAGTACAAAAAAATCAGAAATTCCAAAGTACTTATGAGTAAGATTGAGCCTGGAATTTTCAAGAAATAATTTGACTCTGAGAGCAACATTATGAAATCATTTATATCAACAACAGATTCATCTACAGTTTCGGGAGAAATAAACTGATTTCCATTCAATTTGCATCTCATGAATCTTACTTGAATAGAATCATCAACAATTAGACTACAGTTATATTTATTAAAGGCAGTAAATACAAAACAAAATATGGCTTAGATGCTTTACACTCATGCTAAAAAAAAAGTTTAATCGGTTAAAAAAAAGAAAAAAAGTCACCAAATTTAGGGGATTCTTTCCTTTAATGGCAACCTAGCCATTATATTAAGTTATTCGTTTGGTGCAGTCTTGGAAATTGCGCCAACCAAACAGTCGCCAATCTTTTGTTTACATTTTAGCGTGAGTGTAACACATCTGTTCCCAAAATATTTCTTGCTATGTTAAATAAATTATTTTTATTTGTTTACTTTATTTTACAGTTAAATCCTTTAAAACAATCTTTCTTTATATAAAATAAGCAATTATTAAATATTTTGAACATTCTGCATTACAGGAGCAGAGTGAATTGTGAACCATTGTGCCCCAGGAGTGGGTGGTCACTGTACCCCATGTTGAACTTCAATAAATAATCCTATTAATATTGTTTATAGCTTTCTTTAAACATATTAACTTTAAAGTAAAATAAAAACAAGTATATTAGCTTTGCAAAAAAGCTATTTTATTTTATTTATCTACAACCTTTAATTACTAAAAAAATAAAAATAGGATGATGAAAAATTTTACTTTTAGAAGCTCAAAACAACCAATCAGGATAAAATAGTTCAATCTGAGCTAAACATTTTTCTTGAAGCATATAAAAATCACTGCAGTGCTGTTGTTTATTAGGATAAAAGAGAAGCTTAAAAAAATTTAAATAACTAAAATATTAGGGAGTGGTTCACTGTGTCCATAGGTCCAGTGTGTACTGGTCTCCCCTACATGAAATTAACAAAAACAGCTATTTATATAAAAATAATATAGTATTACATTCTGGTATGTAAAATTTAAAAATTAAATTTAACTATTTAGCTTTTCAGTTAAAGAAAAAAAATATATGCACTATGAACATTACTGAATTTGCTTTTTCAGTAATGTTCATAGTGCATTGCTGGAAATTGACTAATTAAGCATTCCAGTAATGGACCATCGTCCTAAAACCTGAAAAATAAATGAAATTCACAAAATTTGTATGAAAAATTCAAAGTTTTCTATTATTGCCTAAACAAAAACATGCAGTTTGATTGGCTATAAGTCTCCAATCCTACATCTAAATAAATAACATATTAATTTACATACATATCGTGTACAAAATTATACTATATGCATTTAAATTTTTCAGAACGTATACAAAAATATGCAATTTTTTCAGAACGTTCTGAAAAATTAAAATATATAACGTATAATTTCGTATATTTTCTAAAGAAACAAAATTATACAACCGCTATCCGCCAATTGACTTCCGTTCTCTGTAACCCATCGCCAAGCCGCCAAGCTAGGTCGCGATAACTTCCGCTGTGTGGTTTGGCGAGTACTATCGTTCAGCATTCGGCAACCTCTTTATACTTTTCTCCGTTTTCCTTCCAGCTAGAGAAAAGGAGTGTTTTCGTTTTTAGTAAACTTCGAATATGAGTTACATTTTCCAGTTGATTTTCACGAGAAAATAGGAATTTTTATTTAATTTTATTTAAATATTAATTTATATTTTCGACTTCGGAAATAGGAATTTTTATTTTATTTTATTTTAAACAGATTTTCATGGGAAAATAGGAATTTTTATTTATTTAAATATTAATTTATATTTTCGATTTCGAAGTAATAACATTTATTTATTAATTTAATTTTAAACAGATTTCACAGGAAAATAGGAATTTGATTTTCACGAGAAAATAGGAATTTTTATTTAATTTTATTTAAATATTAATTTATATTTTCGACTTCGGAAATAGGAATTTTTATTTTATTTTATTTTAAACAGATTTTCATGGGAAAATAGGAATTTTTATTTTATTTTATTTTAAACAGATTTTCATGGGAAAATAGGAATTTTTATTTATTTAAATATTAATTTATATTTTCGATTTCGAAGTAATAACATTTATTTATTAATTTAATTTTAAACAGATTTTCACGGGAAAATAGGAATTTTTATTTATTTAAATATTAATTTATATTTTCGATTTCGAAGTAATAACATATTATTTATTCATTTTATTTTAAGCAGATTTTCACGGGAAAATAGGAATTTGTATTTATTTAAATATTAATTTATATTTCCGACTTCAAAGTAATATATATATATATATATATATATATTATAAATTTATTTTTTTATTTATTTTTTTTACATTAGTTCTTACGTTATTTTTATTTGTTTATTTATCATATTTTTCATAAATTAATATTGAAGAAAAAGTAGTTTAAATTTCTAATTTTAAAAAATAACAAATTAAAAAATTAGTTAAAAATAACCTCACAAAAAATAAAACAGGTTTAAAGTGACGTAAATTTTGAACATTGACGAAAGGAGTTTCAACAATCCGTCCTTTTGGCGAAAATGTAAAATTAAATATAAAATCGACAGTTCAGAATTTAAAATTTATTTAAAAAAAAAAAAAAAAAATATATATATATATATATATATATTACATTAGTTCTTACGTTATTTTTATTTGTTTATTTTTCATTGTTTTCATAAATTAATATTGAAGAAAAAGTAGTTTACATTTCTAATTTTTAAAAATAACAAATTAAAAAATTAGTTAAAAATAACCTCAGAAAAAATAAAACAGGTTTAAATGAACATTGACGAAAGGAGTTTCAACCAGACTCTTTCTCATAACTTCTATCTTTCCTCCTGTGAGGGTTGAACTTGGAACCTCTTTGCCCGAAATACAGTGAGGGAAATTTAGTAGAAGGGAAAACAGTTACAGGGAATTTCTTGTAAAGCAGTTGGCGTCATCTAATGTTATATTGCCAGCGCCTGGCGCTGATATTGCAAACCTGCTTAAATTGCAGTCAGATGACATGGCACATTCCACGGAGAAAGAACCTGGAGGGGAAACTAGAATAGGCGAGGATATCGAAAATGCAAGTCATATTTTTTTAACGAAAGAGGGCGCTGTAAAATTTGGCGGCTGCCTTTAAACAGAATGTCATTAGATTACATGTTAAATTCCGAAAGTATTTTATTCGATTATTTTTAATTATAGCAATTATATGTCATAAATTTAAGATGGGATATAAATGTTTTATTCCGGGATGTAGATCGGGCTATGATGATGAGATAAACAAAAGAAAAATCGAAGAATTTTTTTTTTTTTTAAGTATGTTTAGAGCTCCAAAGGTGAGTGCTTTTAGGTAGATTTCGTAAGAAATACTACCTATTACATTCTCACCTAAGTTGGAAATTTTGAAAAATATTTGCAGATCTACGCCGATCATGACTCCCAGAACCCAAAACCACCCCCAGTTCAAAACTTTATCTATCTATCTATCTATCTATCTGTCTATGTCACTTTTTTATGGACACGATAACTGGAAAAATTCTGCATAAATCTCTTCCAAACTGATACATAAAATCAAGGGGCATAAAATCTCGGTCAGGTTCGTTAATGGGCAAAATCGAACCAAGGAGGGGGGGGGGGGAAATGGGGGGCTTTTTGTGAAAACAGAAAACCCCCCATAATTTCTTAATTATTGTAAGTATCGAATCCGTTTAGAGTTATTATTACTTCTAGGAAAAGGGCCGAAAATTTATGTATGACAGATTTTTGATATAATTAAAAATGGCCCCAAGGGGGGGGGAGGGGGTTTTAGAAGAAAAAAAATCATAGCTTCGTCAATTCACAAGATATCAAATCCGCGTAAATTTATTATTAATCCTCTTAATATTATCTAAAACTTTTATATTGACAAGTTTTTTATAGGACCAACCGTTATAGCAAAAAAAAATTAAAAACAAAAAAAATCCCTGCCGGCTCCGCCCGCAAACAAGTTATTTTTCGAAGTAGGCGGTTCCAACTCCCGCATCTTTTCGAAACTGATACATAAAATCAAGGGGCATAAAATCTCGGTCATGTTCGTAAATAATGGGCAAAATCGAACCAAGGTGGGATGGGGGGGGGGGGCTTTTTGTGAAAATAGAAAAATCCCATAATTTCTTAATTATGATACGTATCGAATCCGTTTGAAGTTATTATTACTTCTAGGAAAAGGGCCGAAATTTTATGTATGACAGATTTTTGATATCATTAAAAATGACCCCAAGAGGGGGTGGGGAAGGGGGGTTTTAGAAGAAAAAAATTCATAACTTCGTCAATTCAGAAGATATCAAATCCGTTTAATTTATTATAAATCCTCTTAATATTATCTAAAACTTTTATATTGACAAGTTTTTTATAGGACTAACCCTTATAGAAAAAAATCCCTGCCGGCTCCACCTGCAAACAAGTTAGGTTTCGAAGTAGGCGGTTCCAACTGCCGCATCATGGCAAAAAGGTCATTTTTTCCGCAGTTCCCAACAAACAGGCGCCCAACGGTCTGCGTCTTCGAAATCTACCTGTGCCTGTAGGCCGAGCCGTCAGGGATTTTTTATTATACTTTAATTTAAAGTTATATGCATGTAATCATTTTTAAAATAAGAAATTTTTATTCTAGTTTATCGATCTTAGTGTATATGTTTTTAAAATGTTATACTTAATGAATGCTATTGTCTGTGGCTAATTGACATGGCCATTTAAATTGTCTTATAGAGTGCTATTTGTTTGGCTGTAATCTGAAGCTGTTTTTATTTGAATAATACTTTTAATCTCTAAAAATTATACATCCATACATTACGAAGGATGTATAAATCAGCAGTGCAATACGGATATTGTACTGCGAAGTATTTCTTCGCAGTACAATATCCGTAATATTTATTTTTAAATGACTATTCAGATGCTTCTGTCAGGGTGAACTCTTATTTAAAGAGTTATAAAAAGCAATCGAAACGCCAAATATCTATTAAAATATATGCATGGTGCGAAGAAAACTTTATTTAATGAAATTTTTACTTGTTTGACTTTTTTAAAGTTCAAATTTTCAATCAAAAACATTTAAAAAATGAATGCTTTTCGCATTCAAAAGCATTGCAGAAGCAGGTTAGGACAGCCTTCAGTTTACCGTGGCGCCATCTATAAGGAGAAAAACTGTATTGTAAAATTTCAACGTTACTTTCCCCTCCATCTATCTTCCTCCGTGGCACATTCCTTGTAACAAAAAACGAAGAAGCATTTTTAAAGTATGCTTTGTAGATGCTAAAAATTTTTCTAAATAATACTAATACATAGATGCTTGTTAATACTGTTGTAGAGTAAGAGTAAAAGAAAGATAACAAATGTTATATATATAAATATGTAACAATAGGATAACTATTATAGAAATTATATTATATAGAAATTATTATATATATATATATATATATATATATATTATATATAATAAGTATAAATATCGTTATAGAAAACTGTGCTGTAAATGATATAAGAAAATTCATTATTTTTAACTAAATAAGATTACTCCTATCGAGTTAACGGTATTCTTAATTAGATTTTTTTTCTTTACATACTTTTAGATCATTTTAAAACAGTTTTAAAGAAAAATATTTCTAACATCACAAACACATTAAATTATTATTTTAAATTGAATTAATTTACTCCAATTAAAATAACAGATATATTAGCACAAATAAAAATAATAATAAATATTTTTAAAACTTTAGAAAAAAAATTATCCCATAATTTTTACTTATCCTATGTTATAAATGGTACAAGTAAATTCATCCTAATTATTGCATATGTTTTTTTTTTCTTATCTCACATTTTGATACTTTTAAATAAATAAGTCATGGGCGCCAGCATTCTCCTCCCCTGCCGTCCTAGATTTTGAACAAAATTTCATGGAGGATGCGGGGGACAAAGTTTATCATGAAGACCACAGAGTTCAGTTGCAGAAATAAAAGAACAAATATTCCATTATTTATTTTATATTTTCAGAAGGTGAAATAAGTTTTGAGTTACAAACACATTTTGAGTTATAAGTGAGTTTTTTTCCATGATGACACTTATCGGGCTGTCGCGTGCAGAAGTTATATTCAAAACCACAATTTTCACAGTATTTTCTAAAATACCGTCTGCCTGTTTCGAAAAATGGAACAAACTGTTCGACTTCATAGTTTCTAAATAAGAGCATTTGTCGATTCCATGTGTTTATGAACGAAACTGAATTCAGAAATCTGTTAGAAAATAGTCAATTTTGATTCCAATTTAAAAAGATTATACGATTTCTCTATGGGAAAGTGGGGCATTTGCCCCATAATTTAGCTGTCCCAAAATTAGAATTACGCAATTTTAGTAGCATACTTTTTTCTTTTCTACTTTATTCGAAAAACATAAAAAAATTTTTTAATATGTTTTATGTGATCTCTAAGCAACCTCTTACAAAAGTATTTTTTAATTATATTTATCATATAGTATTAGTACTAATTCTAACCCTGAAATTCATTTAATAAAGTTCTTTTTTCCTTCTTTGTGTGTGTCGATTATTTTTATCTTCTAAATGTTAATGCTTGGTCATATATTTATTTAAATAATTAAAAAGATTTCTAGTTGAACATTATATCACATGTAAAAGATTTAAGAATCGGACTTGGAGTAGAATTTTATTTATTTATTTCCTCTCTCTCTCTCTCTCCCTCTCTCTTTAAATTTAAATGTATTATCATTCATGATTTTTTTCCTCCTGCGGTTGCTTTGTTTACTCCTAAACTCTATTAGACAAAAGCTATCCCTTAAGGCTGTTCTATTCTCAAATCTAAAAAAGCCACTTTCTGACACATTTCTGAATTCATTTTAGTTCGGAAACGCATAAAATTGGAAGGTGTTCTTATTCTAAAACTTTGTAATCCAAAAACCTTTTTACGTTTGATAAAGGCAGAAGATCTTTCAAAACGTACAGTCAAAGTTGACGTTTCGAACGGAATTTCCGACGTTGCAGCACGAGAAAGGGGAAACACGTTTTGTCATGTGACCCGAATCACTTATAACTCGATACATAATTTATTTATCGAAAAATGGAAATCATTTCGATTCAAAATCGCTTCAATAGTCAGACTTGCCAATGTGATTAAAAATGAGCCAGAAAATTGATCAGAAAGTTTCTCGTTGTCGTTGTTGAGCATATCATTTTAGAACCTCTTTAAAAACATGTTTCTGTTCCGACCACCACCCCTTTTTCTTTTCTTCTGTTCTTTTTAATATATATTTTTTTATGATTTAAAAATGTTACATTATCCAGGGGAGTCGGGGGGGAGGGGGGGGGGGATAGAGCGAATTATTTAAAAATTCTATTAAATAGCTTGCACAATCTTTGAAAAGAAATTCTAAAAACCTTTTTTATTATTATTACTCATCTGTCTGAAGAAATAAAAATGCTGCCAAAAATAAATCCTGTCAAAAATAACTCTCTTTCAGTAATAAGATAACGTGCATTGAGATGCTACAAATTAAAGGGTGTAACTGATCATGTTGTAATTAATTAATCGTTTTGAATGCATGTATGTGAGTTTAGATTCATATAACTAAAGTATTTTTACAAAATGTTAGTGAATAACATAGACCGCTGAACCTGGAATTCATTCGAGCATATTTCCTATTACACAAATTAAACACTTTTTGCTTTAGAATATACACATATAAATTGATTTATAAATATGACTATTTAAAACCTCTAAATAGCAAACAATCCGCATTTCAGAAGCAAAAGTATACAAATATTTATGTGTTGATTAAAAAACGTGAATGTTCGCTAAATAGAGGTGTCGCTTTTTGGAAGCGTCTGTTATGAAAGTTTACTGTAAACGCTCCATAACGGACACTTCCATTTAGCGAGCTCCTTTTACAATCCATAGCACATACATATTTGTATACTTTTATATCTAAAAGACGGACACCTCTAAATAGTGGGAAAATTCTGTGGTTCCGAGGTATCCGTCATTGAGAGGTTTTGCTGTTTTTAGATAAACATATTTTTTGTTTTTAATCTTGTCTTAATGTAAAAGTTCAAAACATTGACTACAATCAGTACAATGTCGAAAGGGATTTAAAATATCAGCTTTACGAAAATTGCATACCAAATTTGGGACCCCATAAAATCGGGGGAGGGGGGGGGAGCAGCTAGTGCTATGACCCAGTTTACCCATGCTTTAATCAGGTTGTGCTTCAGGAAAAATTTCCAACCATTTCCATTTTTTTTATGGTCAAGAATTTTTCCATTTATTGACGATGCAATGTGGTCAAATATGACTGCAATAAATGCCTAAAAAGAATTGTGGCCAGTCTGCCTATTGCCGACAAATCAAAGCACAAAAATGGTCGCAATTCAGACGCTTCAAATGTCTGAAATTGAGACATAAATAAGTGTCTTAAAAAAAAAAAAAAGTGTCTGTATTTTTAACCATTTGTTTCAGACATTTCACTTTACAGTGTACCACAACTTAAAACACATTTCCAGTAATTATTGTTCTTAGACAGTACTAAAATCAAATTCTTTTGTGTGCCCCTGTAAATGAACGATGAATGTTATGCACACCCTATTCTATAGAGCCTCTTGTAGTACACCTCAGTAATATATATATATATATCAATTTAAATGTGTTTTGAATCGAGTAACATCATTAAAATACACTGAAATCTATCTTTCCCCATATACCTTAACGTAACAAAATTATTTTGAGTGTCCGTGTAAATGAAGTATAAACTCTACATACTTCATTTTCGATACCGAACATGCCATAGTAAACCTCATTAACCTATATCAATTGCGTGGTAATCTGGCTACATTTACGCGAATTAGATTACAGAGACAAACCGAATTGATAAAAATTTTGAATTATGTTGTAAATTGTTAATAACAAGGTAAAGTCACTATCACAAAGATTCTAAGAATAATGCATATTACGAATACATTATCTATATTAAAATTGTTATTATTATTATTATTTTGCATTGCACAATCATGGGGGCCAAATGATAGATTTAATCTTGAAAATCTATTTTTTACCCTTGTACCTCACATATAAACTTCAATGTATTCAGAATTTTTAATAACACTATATGATAAATATGATTAATGCAATACTTTTATTAGAGGCTACTTTTTAAAAACGCTAAGGAAAAAAAAAAAAAAAAAACTAGTCGGATGTGCCAATTTCAAAACTTTTTTCAATTACGTTAAAAACTAATTAGAGCCAACTTATGTCACAGTCTAACAGAATATGAAGTTTGATGAAATTCTGTGCATTAAATCTTGAGATATGACTATCACTATATAATCGAGTAAATCCTACAAAATTAAGCATAGAAGCACCACCTGTAGGGCTATTTACACCAAAACCTAATCAGCAACAACTTATATCAACGTCTAACGGAATCTGAAGTTTGTTAAAAATCTGTGCATTAGTTCTTGAGATAAGATAATGCTGAAATCGTTAAAAATACAGCATAGCAGCGCCACTTGTTGGGCGATTTTCACCAAAAACTAATCAGCACCTATTTACATCAAGATCTAACTGAATATAAAGTTTTATTAAATTTCATGCGTTATTTCTACAGATAGAGAGCCCACAAAATTTTTTGTCACATACAGACAGACAGACATTTTCTAAGAACAGTCAAATCATGTTCAGGACCTTTTTAACGTACAAATCCATCAAAAACCTAAGTCGAAAATTTTTATGAATCGAATACTTTCTTCTTGTAAAGATAAAAGAACGTAAAAAAGACTACGTAATAACTTTTACCACAAAGATTTTAACAATAATGAATCAAAACAAATAAAATATTTTAAAATAAATGTTTTTTTTTTTTTCATTATATCATGCTGACGAAACCAATGTTTTCATCGTTAAAGTCTAGTTTCTGGGAAAATGTCCCACTTGCCCATACAAAGATGCCGAATATTCGAAATCGATTAATTTTTTCAAGTAAGTTGAAATCCAAAGTGACTATTTTCTGACGCTAAACTATATACAATGTGATGGTATAGGAACATTATCTTAATTCATGATGAAAGGATTAAAGTAATCCCAGAATAAGAGAAGTGACTGGTTTTGATTGACACCTATTGTAAGAGGATTATCCTAGCGAGAAGATCTCTTTTTTCAATTTCAAGTAAGAGTGAAAGACATTTCATGCTTTGTATAGCCTTTCTAAATGTGTGGACTTTTTCTATAAGAAGATTATCTGAAGTGGTTTAAAATATGCCAGGAAGGTATTCGTAGGAATAGTGTGACAAAAGAAATTGATTTTGAAGAACTCAGAGATTGGAAGAGGGAGGAGAAAGGAAGAAGGGTGTGTCAATCAAGTAGGATTGGAGGTATTATGCATTCCGGAAGGGATGCATTTTTTCCCCTTTGATTGACAGACATGTTTTTGTGTTCTAGGTAGACGGACCTGAGTTCTGCAGATAAGAAAAGTGGGACTTCCTTGGATGTATGGGACAGTCTTGTAATGTCATCCAAAATTTGACTATATTGTTTTTAAAATTGTTATTTCTTAAATAAAGCTTTTTCGTTTGATACGAACTCATACGTTTTAATTATATGTATGTGACCACGACACCACATATTGAATAAATATTTGACAAAGCTGATTACATAGTTCAATATTACGCACTCTAGGATTCCATATTTTAAATTTTAAAATAAGTCAACTATTAGAAATTTAGTAAAGTTCTCTTTGCAAATTTACTTTGCAGGGGATGGAGGAGGATCTTCAAAATCCGTGTTTCCCACTACATGAGAAAATAAAAGCTTGTTATCAACCCATAGACACGCACTCTGTCCCGACCACGTACTTACGGGTACTTACAGCGCGCACATACTGGATCTTTAAATGTGATGGTTTTGGACCATCATCTTAATTCATGATCAAAGGATTAAAGTAATCCCAGAATAAGAGAAGTGATGGGTCTTGATTGACACCTATTGTAAGAGGATTATCCTAGCGAGAATTATCCTTTGGATTATGCTTTGTTCATTTCAAGTAAACGTGACTTGAAATGAAAGACTTTTCATGCTTTGTAGGGCCTTTCTAATTTTGTGTGGACTTTATCCATTAGAAGATTATCTGAAGGGGTTTAAAATGTGCCAGGAAGGTATTCGTAGGAATAGTGTGACAAAAGAAATGGATTTTGAAGAACTCAGAGATTAGAAGAGTGAGAAGAAAGGAAGAAGGGTGTGTCAATCAAATAGGATCGGAGGTATTGTGCATACCGGAAGGGATTCAGTTTTTCGCCGTGAAAGTTTTGTACGTGAAAGTCTTGTAATGTTATCCAAAATTTGACTATATTGTTTTTACAATTGTTATTTCTTAAATAAAGCTTTTTCGTTTGATACGAACTCATACGTTTTAATTATATGTATGTGACCACGACACCACATATTGAATAAATATTTGACAAAGCTGATTACATAGTTCAATATTACGCACTCTAGGATTCCATATTTTAAATTATAAAATAAGTCGACTATTAGAAATTTAGTAAAGTTCTCTTTGCAAATTTACTTTGCAGGGGAGGGAGGAGGATCTTCAAAATCCGTGTTTCCCACTACATGAGAAAAAAAAAAAGCTTGTTTTCAACCCATGGACACGCACTCTGTCCCTGTCCCGACCACGTACTTACGGTTACTTACAGCGCGCACATACTGGATTTTTAAATGTGATGGTTTTGGACCCACCATTTCCACGTAGACCACCTTCTTTTTACATATAGTTTTACTTGTGCTACAGTAGTGCATATTTATATGTAATGTATTTATTGTATACATTTCTTAATCCTGAACACTAAACAAACATTATTCCAAATTAATTAATTTGCACTATATATTTCTACATTAAAAAAAACGTTTTTGCATTGAGGAAAAAAATAGATTACTAGGACTTCCCTCAAAGGGATTAGTCTGAGTGATATTGCTGAGAACATAGGGTTAACAATTACAATATAAAGAAAAAGAGCAAATTAAATGATACAATTACAAAATATCATATATAAATTCACTGTTAAAAAATAGAAAAGAAGTACCGTTCATCAGATGTGTTGTCATATTTTTTTTTAACTTGTGGCAAATAATCTCATTTTCTTAAGCGCGTATTGCGCAAAACTTGGAAAAAAAACGCAAGATCTTTTAAAACGCCAAGCTTTTTAAAGTTACGTAATTGGATTTGCAGCCAATAGATTATTCTATCAAGAGTGGCTTAACGCAAATTTAATTTCATTGTTGCACCTTTTTTTGTGTGTGAATTTAAAAATTTTCTTCCTTGATTATATATCTATTATTTGTATAACTGTTTATAGAAACTCTTACACTTCAAACCACATTGATAGCATGCTTTGCTACAAACCAGATTGCAAAACTATAGTCTAAATTACTATTAAAGCATACAAAAAATCTTTCGATGACTTCTGTAATATAACTTTTACATTAAATCTCCATATCGGCAAAATTAAAAAATTATATATATTACAAAGTTAAGCTTAACAGATACTTCTTGATTATTCTCTAGGTGGCTCTGCCCCCTGCGCCTTTAATGCGCCTTTACTGCGCCAATCCGCAGTCTTTTCTTTTGCCTGTCTGTCTGTTTCTCCACAATTTGTCTGTTTCCCTATCCGTTCTTCTGCCCGCCTCTCTAACCGATTGTCTATCTCTGTACATGTCTCGCTACCTGTCTCTATATTTCTCTACCGGTCTCGCTACCCGCCAATCTATTTCTCTAACCGTCTGTCTATCCGTCTAACTACTTGTATGTCTAGCCGTGTCTCTATTCACTTCGCTACCCATTTATCTATCTGTCTCTCTACCCGTCTGGCTATACGCCTCACTACCCATCTTCTTACCCATCTCGGTACCCATCTACTGTCTCTCTACTCGTCTGTATACCCGTCTCACTATCCGTCTGTTTCTGTACCCGACTCTTTTCCCGTCTCGCTACCAATCTCATTACCCGTCAGTCACTCGTCTCTGTACTCATCTCTCTACTCGTCTCTTTATCTACCACGCTATGCGTCTCGCAACATTTCTCGCTACATTCCTATCTACCGATGTCGCTACCCGTCTCGTGACCCATCTCGCTACCCCTCTGTCAACCCTCTTTTTAGGTGCGTTCGTAATTATATAAATACGTAGCACCTATTGTCGTCGCTTGGTCCGTCCGTCTGTCCGTCCGTCCGTCTGTCTATCCGTCCGTCCGCATATAACAACGCAAAAACTACCTAACCGAATGGTTTGAAATTTAAGATATATTATCTTTGCAGAATTTTGTCGAGACATTTCAACTTTTATAAAAATCGAATAAAAACTTTAGGAGATATTAATAAAAAAATTTATTAAGAAATTTGAATTTTTTTTTAAATCGGTGCTTTCTTGTTATAGGAGCTTCCGAAGTTTTATCGTCAAGCGACCGAGATACTTATTTTATTACAAAAATGAATCTGCAGACGATAGAATTCATTTCACAGAATTAAAAATCATCAAGATCTGAATATTTATATAGCTAGCTAGAGTACGAACGCACCTCATTTGTCACGTTTGACGTACAATTTCCAACTTGTTACCTTTCTCTCTAGCCGTCTGTCTATTCGTTTCGCTACCCGTCAGCCTACCTATGTCGCTACTCATCTCCCTACCCATCTCACTACCCGTCTGTCTACCCGTTTGTTTACTCGTCTTTCTACCTCTCGCCACCTCTTCCCAATATTTAAACAATTCATTTAATATACAGAAGCTGTTTATCAGTTAATAAATGCAAACAGAAGTAATTTATCTAATAAGTGTAATCAGAAGCAATTTTTTTAAAAATACATACATAAACCTGAATAATAATTCACCAGTTTTGTGTTCATAGTTGTTTATATCATTTGACAGTAAATCTCAGCTTCTTAAACATGAATTGTCTCAAGCTTTTTAAAAAAACCACAAGGTCTGTATAACTGCTAAGTACCCTGAGGGCTATATTAGCTACATGTTATTAAGTTAAGTGAAAATTTCGTTATCGCGTTTGCAGCCAATTGCTTATGTCAGAAAGCGTGGCTTAATGCCATTTTAAATTCATTACTGTAACTTTCTTTTTTTTTTTTTTTTTTTGGGGGGGGGGGTGGGGGGGTGGGGGGTGGGTGGGTAGGGGGGGAAGGGTTTCAAATATATACATTTAAATTAAAATTTTTGCCTCCATGCCATTAGTGTTGTTTGTATTATTAACTAATACCTTGTAGACCGAGCTTAGGAGAAACTTTCGTAATTGAGCCCAAAGCCAATCGGAGCATTTAATATCATTATTGTAACTCTTATAGAGTTAAAACAATATTGTTGCTAGCTTTACTTTTGTTTGAGACCAGCCTTGCCTGTGTATCTGAATGGGGGAAAAGTTTCGTATCCTATGTCGGTTGGCGAAAAAAATTTTAAATGGTGCCAAAAGTTAGTTAATTGTAAACAATTAATAAACGGCTAGTAAATAATAAATAAGCATTTAAAATCTAAAAATGGAGAAGTGGTCCGTATAAAAATGCAAAACATAACATTATACGCTTGATATATGTAAATCTTTTTTTATTTTTTTAATATTTCCGAAGGCACAGATAAAAAGGTAAAAATCTCTTTTCCAAATGCCAAATAGAAAATATACAAAATAGAATGCCAAATATACAAAATAGAAAAATATCTGCAAAAAAATATATTTACATAATACTACATCTGCCAAAAAATAAGATTTAGAAAAAGTAAGCCAAATCCTGCAGATCCCAACAATCACATCGTAAAACTTATCACCAAAACAGAATTCGCCAAATCTTACGGCACAGGAGATGGATTTTTCCCTCTGAATGCAGAATATTAGTTTTTTTTTTCTTGTACGATGGGTGATTATAATATAATTGTTTCATTTCACATACTACATACCGTTTGATATATTGGTACATTTATGTTATCCTGGCGCAGTTGATAAATCGCCAAATATTGTTCCTATAACATTTTCATATTGAATTCATTTCATTTAAATATAAACCTTTCACTCATTTAATTTAAGATACATGCCTTTCATTAATCCCATTTAAAATGCTAAAAAGAGAGAAAAAAAAAAAGAAATAATGCCATAAATCGAAACTTTTTATTTAAACACCAAAGAATTTTTTTTTTTTTTTTTAATTTACGCAAACAAAATAAAAAAAGCTGCTATTGCTGAGATTTGCGCCAAATGTCTAATACCAAGTCTACCAAGTTATTGCGGAGTTTTTCTTTCAAACAGAAAAAAATCCAGATTAATTTTCGATTTCTACTAAATTGAAATATATTTTATTGTGCTGAATATTAGTGCGTGCATATTTTTTTGCTCCATGTACTCCATGAACTTTTCAATTCCGATTGTCTATGAAAATCTCCCGCCGGTGAAAATGACGTACGCACAACATTTTCGTGACGTATATACTTTAATTGTGCTTTTTTATCTATTTTTTTAATATAATTTCCAAACGGTTTGACATTTATTCTTGGTAATAAATAGACGTCGTTGTCACCTTTATAGGTACTTGCTGTAAAAATTTGAACGAAATCCGTTAAATATTTTTTGAGTTATGCTTGACGAAAGATTTTAATATCCATCGTAGCTATATATGGGGCAAAGTAATACTGCGCTGTGTATGAGTCTTCGTTGCACTCAGACAATTAGAAAAAAATCCTTTTTTTTTCTTTTTCTTTTTTTTTGTTGTTGAGAATTTGGAAATGTTGTATTTTTAGGGTTTCGTTCATCTCTTTCAACGAATACTTTCAACGAATGTTTTCTTTATATCTTTTTTCTTTTTTTTTTTTGTTTTTTTGTTTTTTTGTTTGTTTTTTTTTGGGGGGGGGGGAGGGGAGAAAAATTATTGTATTTAGAGCAATTTTTTTAAAAACATTTTTCTCCGCTTGGAATTTGCATTTTTTATCCCTATCATTCTACCTTTTTTAGGGTTTCGTTCATCTCACGAAACCCTATTACTCCCGCTCCTTTGTCTGTCCGTCACAGAGCCATTCTCGAAAACTGTGTTACTTACAGAGTTGAAACTTTGTGTATAAAAAAGAATATCAGCTGTGAAGGGCCCAAAATATTAAAATTTGAAAAATTCGTATTATTTTAATAAATAGAGATAAAAACCAAAATTCTAACAGCCTTGTACCATTAAATTTAAATATTTTTCGTTATAGCCGATGCCAAAAATTAAAAATCAACGATGAAAATCTTCCCACAATAATTATTTTTCTATCAGACGATTTCCACGTGAAAAATGAAATAAAAAGTTTCACCAACTGAAAAAAAGATTAATATGAAATAAAATTGATTGACGTCATAGTGGTAATAAAACATAAGACGGAAAGATTTCTCAAAAATACAAGGAGTATGAGTATGTATATGTGCACAAAACAGATTAATATCATGTCATTAGAGAATTAAAAAGAAAATCTAACGTCATATTGGAAGTTTAACGGATTATTCAAATGTTTCAGAATAATACAAAGCGTGTATCAATATGAGTAATAGAGAATAGTAAATATATGAGTTATCATATTGAATCATGATAAAAATCCGATTATGGAAATATTCGTATATTTTAACATTTTGAAGGTATACATACAACATGTTTAATTTTGAAATATATATTTTTTAAATATCGCATTTAGTCAGCAAGACAGATATTACAGTGAGAGAATATAATAGCGGGCTTAGACCGCTATCGGAATGGTTTAAATAATCAAAAAAAAAAAAAAAAAAAAAAAAAAAAAAAAAAAAAAAAATAGACCGGTAAATTTTTACTTTAGAAAATACATGACCTTTTTTTTTTTTGCTAAATGAAATTTGTTTGAATTTATTAAAGAAAGGATAAAGTGTTTTGAAAGGAATATTAAACGAAACTCTTTGAGCGATCTTTACCCACTTGTTTTATTGTTACGTTTTATACTTATCATATAGCTAATAAGGCTTATTGAGATTAAATATTTATCGCAGAAAAAACTGGCAGCAAAAAGTTTTATACCTATATTTCAAAACAGCAATGTTTCCGCATTTGCTGTAAAAATCTACATTTTTTTACATTCTTATATAAGTGTGTTGCGGCCCGCCTAAAGTCACAAATATATGTTTGCGGCCCGCGAGAAAAAAAGGTTGAGTATGGCTGATATAGAGGGTTGTACAAAAGATTTCGAGTACATTTCAATCAATTGGTGGAAATTGCTAAATGCGAATTTTCTAAATGAACTAAATTTTATCATGCTATGTAGGATATATCTAAATCTATTGATCATATACAGGGCAGCACAAATTAATTTGGCTATATTTTTGAGTATGGGAGCGGATTGCTAAAACTGGACTTTTAAATGTGTTATAATGTTTCCTATACTGTTTACTTATATATCTTCTTTCAACTTATTGAACAGTGAAGTTTCGTTACAGTTTTCTGGATGTGTAGGAAAGTGTTTCATAATCTATGCTTCACGCATGAGTTTTAGTTCTTTTTATTATTATTTTTTTACTTAAAATTTATATCTGATGTGCGTATATAGAGCCTTTCTCTGAACTCCCACATTAAAATATCCCGTCCACTAAATTAATTCAAATTTTGTGCAAGAAATGTATACCTTAGCATTAATGTAATTATTGACAGAAAGGGAATTTTTTTTTTTTGTGTGGGGGGGGGGGGGGGGGGGAGTTCCGGCTTATTATGATCATGGGTCCATGCTTGCGTTTTCCAAAAGAATAAGCATTAAAGAAATTGAAAAACAACTTTATACAGAAAAAAATTTTAAACAAAAATCCAATTATACAATTACTGAAACTTAATGCCGAAAAAACTAATCAGACATGATATTTACAACACATTTCAGTTAATGACGCCTTTTTGGCTCAAGGCATGGGCGATATGGGTGGCCAAAGACGAAAGACAGGAAGTCCCGTCTATTTTGTAAGAAGAATGATGGATTCATCTGTTTGTGAGTTTCCTGTGAAAAGGCACAAAATAGCTCACAATACTTCACACTATAGCAAATGTTTTTCAGCTTGTCAAGAGAAAATAAACATGGGCATTTTCAGATTTTGAACATTATAAAATTAATATGTTTGTTCTTTTCTGTCGGCTCCCGGGCACTCAAAGCATTTAACCCATTAAGTCCTAGCGGTACCATATGGTACCAGAATAGCAGATATCCATTTTGTTGTTTGTATACCAGTATTTTTTAAGAAAAAAATTCCGTTTAACTAATGACAGAAACTTCATAATAAAAGGAGGCAAAAGTCAGAATTTTTTTCAGAAATTTGCTAAAACCTGTCAGACATAAGTCTCATATTTAGATATTAGATTATTATTTTTTATTTACCATTTCTCTAACATAATTTTTTTTCTAAGAACGAATTTTTTTTTTTTTTTTTTTTTTTTTTCACGCCATACTTGAAATAAAAAATTATAAAAACTGCTTTTTAACTACAGAAGAATTCCCTATGATACAATTGCCTTATCTAAAGATTGTGGAGAGAATTTTAATAAAATTTGCATATTGGAAATAAAAAGAAAGTTTGTCGTATGATGTAGAAAAATTCTTCTATAAAATGTTTTATTTCAATCATCGATATCTAAGAAACAGATGCTTCTTTAAACGTCTTGCTTGTACACAGGTGTCCATAAATTAAGGAGCAGTGACCAATTTCAGACGTTTCGTCAAATATCTTACTGAAACTCGTGAGGAAATGCCCGAAATGTCCTTGAACTTTGAGGATGTAAAGAACATGTTTCACTTCATGTTTTTCAGTGAAGATTTTGTCGCGAGGACAATTAGGGGGAAAAGAATAATAATTGAAAAATAAGTCCCATATAATCCTATGGGACCTATTCCTTAATTTCTCAATTATTGCTGTAACTTGAGTTTTCACGATATTTCACTGGTCTTTTTATATGCGTTGCTCTGCAGTATTGACTATCAAATCATGATAAAAAAAATCTTTGCTGTAGTTCGCGCATGCGCAGTTAAGTTTCATTTCATAAAAATACCTGTAGCTCATCAGATATTTAATAAATAAATATTTTAATCACAGTATACTATTTCTACTATTTTTTGTCAAGTTTTTGGAAAGCGGTGTTAAATTCGGCTGAAAACTCTGCATGCTATAAGAAAAAACTTTTGAAGGTTTCACAGAAACGTTAACATCTTCACGAATATACGTGCTATAGTTACAGAAATGCACACAAATGTTGAACAGGACCTAAACAGTCATTTGCTACACTGACAGGCCATTTTTACCATTTTCTGTAACTTGGGTGATCGAAAATATTATCTTATTGTTAAAATTATTAATCTCCCCCCCCCCCCCTAGTTGTCCTCGCGGCAAAATCTTCATTGAGAAACATGAAGTGAAACATGTTCTTTACATCCTCAAAGTTCAAGGGCATTCCGGGCATTTCCTCACGAGTTTCAGTAAAATATTCGACGAAACGTCTGAAATTGGTCACTGCCCCTTAATATCTGGACATCAGTGTACTTTTCTGTTCTCCAAAAACAGCTTAAATTAGGCATGCTGTAGACAAAATATATTTTATGGGAATTTTTTTAAAAGAAATATTTAAGATTAAATTATTACAGTATCAAACAGCAAAAGAAAATTTAGGTTAACATGAGTTTCATTAGCATTTTTATAAAATGAGGGAAATTTTTCGAATACTTATAAAAAAAATCTATTTTATTTTTCAAACATATTTTGGTTTCAGGAGGGTAGAGGGGCTGAACAGCTGCTATACAAATATATAAGTGTTAGGAATTAAAAAAATTGTTCACTTAATAGAGGTGTCTGCTTTTCGGGAATGTCAGTTATTAAGTTCTTATTGTATATAGATTTTAAACCTTAAAACATATTTTGGACATTCCTTCTAAAAATTTGATCAACCCAACCCGAAACCAATTATTACCCGATACAATGAATGTCAACCCGACATGAACCCGACCCTCAACTCATCAAATCATCGTAATCATTGTCTTAAAAAAAAAAAAAAAAAAAAAAAAAACTTTACAAGATACTGCAACTTTGCAGTAAAATGGAAAATGCAATTTGTTTGTCGTTATACAAGCTTATACGAGGGGGGAAAAATTCGAATTCTGATTGTTATACGTGTATAAAGGTCCGAACACGATAAGACTGCTTTCAAAAAATGTCTGTCTGTGGCAAAAATTTTGTGGGCGCTCTATGAATGCACGAAATTTAATAAAACTTTATATTCAATTAGACCTGGATAATACTTGTTGCTGACTAGTTTGCGTTGTAAATCGCCCAACAGGGGGCGCTGCACCACGATCTGATACGCCACAGCACACTGCTCCAAATCTTTAAAACTAGTATGTTTTGTGACAATCACAAAACTTTCTTTTATAAAAATCAAATCGTCTGCTTTAAACCAAAATTTAATGACAAATTATTCGTTGTTGAGATACAGCTATCGCAGAAATCATGAAAAACAGAGCATAGCAGCGACACCTGTTGGGCAGTTTACAACAAAACCTAAGAAGCATCTTTTTATGTCAAGGTGTAACAGAATTAAAAGTTTGGGTGACATTCCAGGATCATGAGATATAAGTAGCGTGATAATGCAGCATATCAGTGCCACCTGCTGGGCGATATATTGCCCAAATTTAGTCAGCAGAAATTTATGTCAAGGTCTTGCAGAATCTTAACTTTGGGCGCTTGTTATTTAAATTTTCGCGTGGGTGAGGGATGACGGGAAGAGTGGTCGTTCATGGAGGTTGCAAAAGTCAATTAAAGAAATAAAAGATTAATATCTCCAATTATTAATTTGCCCCACCAGTGGCTGAGAGGTTATGCTCTCGAAGCTGGTAGACGGGAGGTGCTGGGTTCGAACCCAATCGCGCCCGTCGGCCTAATCGTTCGGAGTTTCCGTGGTTTTCTTCGAGCTGTGGATTTATCCATGCGTAAATACGGGTTAAAGCCCCCTTAGAAAGACCCCCACGAAGGGCACTCCCCTGGGCCTATATCCCAAGTGCAGATAATTGGCCGTCAATAATCAACCCAACCCAATTTTAAATTTTCAATAGGGGTAGCGCTCCTGAAAATTTCCAAAGAGGGCACATGTGTCCTTTGAAAAAAAAACAAGAAAGAAAAATCATAGATTATGAAACACTTTCCAACGCATCCAGAAACCTGTAACTAAACTTCAGGGTTAAATATTAAGGTCAAAGAAGATATGTAAGTAAACAGTACAGGAAACATATAACACATTTAAAAGTCTTTTTTTTGGAATTACCTTCCATAGTAAAAAATGTAGTCGAATTATTTTGTGAAGCCCTGTATATAATCTATAGATTTGGATATATCCTACATAGCATGATAAAATTTAGTTAATTTAGAAAATTTCGCATTTAGCAATTTTCGATAATCAATCGAAATGTACTCGAAATCTTGTACAACCCTGTATATTATCAAAAGACTTTTGTAAACACCCCATATTAAGCCTAATTTAATTCAGGTAAAAAACTAATAAGGCAAATGAAAACAGATTTTAAGAAATTACCAACCATAAACGACAATGTACCCTGCTGTTCTTTGTTTAGCCTTGTATGTATATGAATTTATTTATAGTCCACAGGTATACTAAATTTTGTTCAGCAAGAAAATATGTATTACAATTAAAAATACCCTTAAGCAATTCATTACCGTAGTCAGTAATACCTACGAATTCTTTTGTGTAGTATATGATCAACAGAATTTTTACTATGCAAAAATTTTGTTAAACTTAAAAAGGCAAACCAAAGTTAGAGTTGAAAGCGCATTTATCACACATAGACTGTAATTACCGCACGGAGACTGAAATCGAATTATTTTGTACGTCCCTGTAAATGATACACGCAATGTACACCATACTTTTTTTTATTCACCTCAGTAATGCATATAAATTACCTTATGTTTGAAATAGTGAAATATCATTAAATTACATTGCAAACAATTTTTCACCATAGAACATTGTGTACCAGAAATCTTTTGTTTGACCCTGTAAAGGAATAATAAAGTCTTTGCACCCCATACTTTACAAAAAGCATGTTTGAGTGCACTTCATAGTTGTACAACAATATCATCATGTTTTAAATGGCGTAACATAATCAAAATGCAATTGAAAAGATTTATTCCCATTGACTATAATGTAACAAAATAAGTTTAAATGGCCCTGTAAATTAACTATAAGTGCTACACACTTCATTTTCAATAGGGATCATGCTATAATAAACGGCAATAACATACAAAAATTTCAGGGAAATCCGATTAAATTGACGAGGATAAGAGCACGGACAGACGCAAGACAAACCGAAGTGATAAACACTTTCCAACTAGATAAGTGTTAAAAATAATAAACTTTAAAATAATGACTAGCTGACCCCCGCCCGGCGTTGCCCGGGCCCGTAATAATAAATTTAAAAAAAAGCGTCAAGTTTTTATGATTTTATATATTTAATCCGATTTTGTATGAAATTATATTTTAAAATGAAAAATTCGCGAAAAAATATTGATATTGAGTGATAAAAGTGCTCATTTTCTTGTTTTTGTTTACTTAGGGTCGTTTCATAGTTTTAAAATAAAAAGTTATTTTTGTCCGAACTCTTTGAAATCTTTATTGGTTACTAGCCGGTCGTTTCCGAGTGGGGCCCAGATACATAGTGCAGCGTACCGCCCTGATTTCGCTTGGGGCCCAGAAAGTGCATTTTATATACAACCAGAGAAATATAAATAAAATACTTTAAATCAAAAGTATACGAAAAAAACTAATAAGAATATAAAAAAGCACTTAAATAAAGATTTCGCGACATAATTTTTTTTTCATGAGCATTCGGACAAAATACTACTGGACCCTAACCATGAATATCTAGGGTCGGGGCTCAAGTAGTACTTTGTATCTGGGCCCCACTTGGAAGCGACCGGCTAGTATATAATAAAAAATCAGCAATAGTTCTGTTTTTCGTCTATAATTTTCCGCAATCGGGTTCATAGCCGATGTTGCCCACAAACTCGCTAGCTCTAAAATACATGATTAACTACATTTTTTTTTTTTTTTGACTTGTAAAGCGGAGTTTCACATTCTTACTTAAAAATGCTGCTGAGATATGGCACAATTACCTAAAATTTTCGACACACAGTGTAACCCCCTTGATGGATTATTATCTAAAATTGCTGAAATACATAGTTACCTATTTTCTAGTACATTTGTTATCCTAAATTTCACGCATCTACCTATTACTGAGATATTGCAAAATAACATAGAAAATCCGACTCCCATTTAACTCTCTTTAGGGGCGGAATTTCTAAAATCTCGGAAATACATGTTGAACTATTTTTTAGTAGATTTGTTATCCTCAATCTGTGATTTCAAGCTCATAACTAAAAATGCTGCGAACATTCGAAATGACCTAAAATTTTAGACTCCCATTTAGCCCCCCCCCCCTCCTTAATGGGGGAATTTCTAAATTCGCTGAAATACGTGTTTAACTATTTTTTCAGTAGATTTGTTATCCTGAGTTTCATGATTCTACGGTAGAATCATGTTCCCGCTAGGCTTGTAGTGTCCCGCTAGGCTTTTTCTGAAGGGCGCTGCGCCCTGCCCTTTTTAAAATCGACAAAATGCGCCCTACCCTTTTTTTACGCCCCCCTCCCCTTTGACCCCCCCTTCCAGCTAAAGTAATTACGTAAACTTTTCTCCTTTGCATTTCGTGGGTGGTCAGAAGTAGGGATGGCTCAAAACAGAGAGGAAAATAAGATACTCTCTGGACAATTGCATTGTTATATGTATCTACTTATGTATCTGGCCCTGTTCCTTGCATTGAGATGCTCTTTCTGATATCCGATTATCTGTTACTTTTCTTCCCACAACAGGATGGCAAGAATTGGCGTCAGTTGTACTGGTCTCAGCATTAAGTACAGTAGACAAATGAGCGAAGAAAAAGTTATTTCAAATAGCGAGGTGGCGACGCTTTCATTCCCACCTACAGCATAAAAATCCTGGAATACATTTCCTTCTGTATTATTTTATTCAGCAGATGTTAAAAAAAAAAAAAAAAAACGAAAATACCATGTGAAAGTAATTTAATTTGGACCTTACATAGGTTTTTTAAAAAAGAAAGAAAGAAAAAACGAACACGAGGAAGATAGATAAGGTAAATAGATAATTTAAAATAGAGGTATCCAACCTTTTGGCTGTCTCTAAAATAAATAAATTAAAATAAAAAACAGTCTTTGGCCACACAAAGAAAGCATTAAAGTACTAATTAATGTGTGATCAGACCCGGCATTCTCCTTAAAGGGGTTCTGGAGCAAGAAACATTTTCAGGGCCCTACATTTATATATATATATAAAAGGTTTTTAGAGTTGTGGGGGGGGGGGGGGGGGGGGGAGCTTTACAAGCGCAAACATCCCAAAATTTGAGATTTTATGCTTTTATTGGTTAAAAGGTGCAACACCCTTTGCCTCGCATTGCCTCCGGAACTCTGCAATGCCCCCCCCCCCCCGGAGCCACAGAAATCCCTCCCGGAGAAAAGTGTCTGAATTGAACACTGAGCAGAACCCAACCCCCGAAAACCAATCCCCCAAACCTCCACACACACACACAAATAGAAACAATCTAGAAGCAGAAATATGAGTAGTAATTTAATTCAATCCGTAATAATTACTGATGCCGAAAATGAGGCTCTGTATTATTATTCAGCAATTAAGAAAAAAATTCATAACTTCGTCAATTCACAAGATATCAAATCCGCTAAAATTTATTATAAATCCTCTTAATATTGTCTACAACTTTTATATTTACAAGTTTTTAATAGGACCAACCCTTACAAAAAAAAAAAAAAAAAAAAAAAATCCTTGCCGGCTCTGCCTACAGACACAGGTAGATTTCGAAGTGGGCGGTCCCAACCGCCGCATCATGGCAAAAAGGTCATTTCTTCTGCAATTCCCAATAAACAGGCGCCCCATGGTCTGCATCTTCGAAATCTACCTGTGCCTGTAGGCCGAGCCGTCAGGGTTTTTTTTTAATACAGATTAACATCTATATTTATATGTACATTTATACGTTGTAACATGAAAGTAATGTTAATATTTTTTTTTAGATTTGTGAAAATCATGTTATTATTTACATCATGGGATTCATCAACTGGTTAAGATATTTTAAAAATACAATAATAATAATAAGTATCTTAATTAGTCTTCAATTTTATTTTTAATTAAAAAGGTTGAAGAAATATTTTATTTATAATAAATTTTTGAACCAGTAAATAAAAATATATTTATCATGTTCGTGATATAAATTTTTTTTAAAGTTTCCTAAATTTTAAATAAATTAAAATACATTTAGCAATGGTAATGACTTCATATTTTTGATAAGTGTATACAAATTACAAATATTTATATACACAAAAATATTATTTTTTTAGATTTGTGAAAGTGATGTTTACCTTATTTTTAAGCATCAGGGAATTTATCAATTTCTTAACAGGGTTCGTGTTCATACGACCCTGAAAAGTTCTTAATTTTTTTCAAAAGTAATTTTTGCTCCTTAAAGATCCCTTTTTACACAAAATCTGCAAAAAATTCTCTGCATTTAATTTTCTATTATTTCTTAATTAGGGGTTATAACTTTCTACATTTTAGCAGATTTCTGATATTTTTAAAAAATATATCTAAATTATCCCTTTGCTCATCTGTAATTTTGTTTTCCCCTTTTTAACCAGCCCCACAATTCAGCTAAATGTTTCTAATTTCTTATTCTGTAATTTTTTTTCTGCTTTTTTTATTTTATTTGTTATTTAATTGTTAAATATTTATTGAATGGTTGATTATAATTAATCATTTAAATCCCCCCCCCCCCCTTCCAATCCAAAATTGTCGTTTCCTCATTCAAACCTCCCCTCTCCCCTCAAAATCTTAAGAATTTGAACTCCAAGTTGCATACGGTACATGAAAGACCTTCAATTTTACAAAAGTAATTTTTGGCCCCTGAAAGTCATTTTTATGCAAAATCTACAAGTCCTTAATTTTATTTACTCTCCTATTACTTCTTAATCAGGGATAAAATCCATCCTTAATTTCAGTGAATTTAAGATTTTTTAAATAATAATGTATCTAAATTCCACTTTCCCGAAATGTTGCTTCCCCCTTTTTTTTCTCCTCAAACATTTCTGCTTTATTTGTTACTTTATTCTAATAATAATTGACCACAGATGTATATTTTTTAAATTTATCTAAATTCCTCCTTTTTAAATGTTTACTTCCTTCTTTTTGCACCCCTCCTCCCCCTCACACTGTATGCAAAACTTAAAAGTCTTTAAAACTCTAATTATTTTCTGCTCTATTTATTATTTAATTCTAACAATAAATAATTGATTATAAAAAATTCTTTATTTTAGTTAGTTTTTATTAAATAATTACAATTAATATAAATATGTATATACATATGGCAGAATCACAATATTAAGTGTCAAAATAGAAATTAAATTTAATTAATGAATTAATATTTGAAAAAACTGTATTAACATAAAGTGTCAACCACTACAAGTTTAAAAAAATGTATTTGAACTTGAGTGGATGAATAAAAAGTATTTTATTAACGATTGAAAATTTGAACAAGATATATAAATATATAGAGGGTGTGAACTAATAGTAGGAATTGAAAAAAAAAATAGTTTTCATCTTCCGAACTTTCTGGCATTTCATTCGGTTAGAAATATAACTGTATCCAAGCTCTCTTTAAAATTTTGTGAAAAAATATACATATTTAGTAGTGAAAACATGCGTTCTTTAACAAAAATCTCCAGCTTTCAACAACAGAGAAAAAATATATTAGAAGGTCTATGCTTTCATTGCAATGGTTACACTTTATCCGTTTTTAATCAACCCTTTTCAATCCCCCTAGTCTAAATAGGTGAGGGATAATCAATCAGGTATCCCGTTTCTGAGAACAGAAGACTTTAAAAAAAAAGGTTGAAGCACCCGCAAAGACACGATTTTCGTGTTGAAAATAGAGTGTGAATTTGATAGAATGCGCTTTTTGTTTTAAATATATAAATAACAAACACAGCATAAAAAAAATCCCTGACGGCTCGGCCTACAGGCACAGGTAGATTTCGAAGACGCAGACCGTGGGGCGCCTGTTTGATGGGAATTGCGGAAGAAATGACCTTTTTGCCATGATACGGCGGTTGGAACCGCCTACTTCGAAACCTAACTTGTTTGCAAGCGGAGCCAGCAGGGATTTTTTTTTTTTTTTTTTTTTTTTTTTTTTTTTTTTTTGCTATACGAGTTGGTCCTATAAAAAACTTGTCAATATAAAAGTTTTACATAATATTAAGAGGATTTATAATAAATTTAAGTGGATTTGAAATCTTGGGAATTGACGTAGTTATGATTTTTTTTCTTCTAAAAACCCCCTTCCCCCCCCCCCCCTTGGGACAATTTTTAATTATATCAAAAATCTGTCATACATACATTTTCGGCCTTTCTCCTAGAAGTAATAATAACTTCAAACGGATTCGATACGTATCATAATTAAGAAATTATGGTGTTTTTTCTGTTTTCACAAAAAGCACCCCCATCTCCTCCACTTGGTTCGATTTTGCCCATTAACGAACTTGACCGAGATTTTATGCCCCTTGATTTAATGTATCAGTTTCGAAGAGATCTGTGCAGAATTATTGCAGTTATCGTGTCCATAAAAAAGTGACATAAATAGATAGATAGATATAAAGTTTTGAACTGGGGGTGGTTTTGGGTTCTGGGAGTCATGATCGGCGTAGATCTGTAAAAATTTTCCAGAAATTCCAATATAGGGGAGAATGTAATAGGTAGTATTTCTTACGAAATCTACCTAAAAAGAAGACTTTTAAAGATTTTAAAGTTTGTGAGCATGGAGGAGGAGTGGAGAAGTTCAAGAAAGGAGATTTTTTTTTTTTTTGGGGGGGGGGGAGGATTTACAAATAGCACAAAAATTTAAAGAGTTTTAAAGACTTTAAATTTTATGCATTTGTAAGAGGGGTGGGGTGGGGGCAGAGGCGAAAAGCCAAGTTTTTAGAAAATCTCAACAATCAGACTTGCAATAAACTTAAATATGAACTGAAAGAATTATTCTAGGGTTAACTCGAGAAGAAAAAATAAAATTAGAGTCATCACGATTTGAAAATAATATTAAAGGACAACACGAACCCGATGCAGTATTAAACGATCCTGCTATTCAGAGGTTTTACGATGTTTGAATATTATAAGTTATTAATATTATTATATATTTTGTACATTTTTCTATATAAAATATAAAATTGGTATTAGAAATATAATCGTAGATTAATTTTCATAATAGCATTAAAACGTAATTTACTGTCCTTTCATTGCGGGTTCGGGTAGAATTGAGGGTTTAAATATTCGGGTCGGGGTGCGAGTCGCCGAAAATTATTTTTGCGGGTTAGGGTCGGGTTGCGGGTCGCCGAAAACTATTTTTGCGGGTTCGGGGTCAAGTAATTTTTTTTTTTTTTTTTTTTTTTTTTTTTTAGTCGTTTTCGGGTTGGGTTCACTTCAAATGTAATTTACGGGTTCGGGTCGAGTACAGCCCGACCCATGCAGGACTCTACTTCCGGGTGGGGGAGTGAGAGCAAAAAGAAAAAGCAAAATTTCGGAAAGGGGAAATTTAGATTATTTTTTTATGGTCAGAAGTTTACTGAAACGCTGAAGAGTATCATCCCCAGGGTTTGAGAAATGCGGTCGCCAGATCGCCCATGTTTTTTTATCTGGCGCTCAAATTATTTAATCTGGCTTCCTTTTTACCACAAAACATGCCTTTAAAAATGAGAAGAAACTGTATTTTTTCTCTTATCACTTACTCGTGTGCGGCCAACAGTAATTTTTCTCTTCTCTCGTACTTTTAATGAATGGAAGAACCAAGTTAAAAAGGCATTTTCCATCTCATGCACAGAAAACACCATTATTTTCTGTCCCAGCTAACTAACATGTCACGCGATATGAATGTGGAAGGGGGGGGATTCAATAAAACAGTAAGAAATAGTGTCAATCCAGCCTCTGTGGCATCTAAAATGGGATACAATGGTAAAAAATGTTTTCGAAAGTTTCAAATCAGATTTTTGTGTCCAGAATTAAAATTGATTAATCTATCGCATTCACTTATTAAAATTATAACATATAAGTGATTTTAAGTAATTATTTTGAAGTAAATCTATAAAACTGAATTAAAATGTTGAGAATACAACATAATACTAGTTTAGTACTAGTGTAGTTTAGTATTCTAAACTATATAACTAACAATTTTAAACTATGCTTGTTATTATTATTTTTTTTTCAGTTAACACATAAAAAAACGTTTGTTTGTTTTTAAAATAAATTTTGGCAGAGGTGGGGATGGGTAATTTATTTTTCTGGCTACCACATTTTATCAAATTTGTAAAGCCCTGCTCATCCCTGATATTAAGAAATAATAAGAGAGTAAAATTGGAGTAATTTTGCAGATTTTACACACAAATAAGAAAATTTAAGGACCAAAAACTACCTTTGAAGAATTTAAGGACTTTCAAGGACAGTACGAAGCTTGGATTTAAGAAGAACCTTAATTCATAATGTACAGAGAGAGCAACCTTGAGCCCTCTCCCCCCAAACCCCCAATCTTTCTGCGACAAAAAGGTTTGATCATTTATTTAACAAAATACTGAAAATTATCTGCTAAAAAGTAATTTGTCAATAAATAGTAAATAGCAATTTAAAGTTAGTCCTCGTGTCTCAGCCCACAGACATTCTCAGAACACTTTTTGAAGCGTATATGTTATTTATTACATTTGCAGTATCTAAGACTTGAATAAGATTTTTCATTTTTCACATAAATGGGATGCATTTGGCACTGCAGTCGATCGCTTCCTGAGGATGACTTTTCCAAGACGGTCACGTCGCGAAATCGGCTTAAACTGCCGAACTTGACAGCATTTTCTGAATTATCCTTAATCATAAACTGTTGGACTTTTTGTGTGTTCGAGATTCAGAATCACTCAGTTAGACTTTTGGGGTGTTTTAATAGAAATAAAGCTTATTTTTATTTAAGTTACATAAACATAAAACAACCTTTTTCATCAATATTTTGAAATGTTATTGAAATAAAATTACACAGGTCTTTTTAAGCTAAAAAAAATTATAATGCAGATTTAATCAGCATATATCATGTTTTATACAATAAAACATTATTATTAATGGAACCTGTGCATAATGGAAGCTAGGTTGAAATGGGAAATTTCGTGGTCTCAGGGAAATAACGCACTTTCTAAGATAAAAACCTGTCTTAAACGGAATATGTTTCCGGGTTTTATTCCATCTTAGCAAGTTACCTTATATTTTGAAAAAAATTCGTAAATAAACTTCATATATATATATATATATATATATATATATATATATATATATATATATATATATATATATATATATATATATATATATGTGTGTGTGTGTGTGTGTGTGTATTTTTTTTTGAGGGGGGGGGGGTTAGCCACATCATCCCCCTTGAATACTCCACTGGAATACCACGCCCTTTCTGCAATGCACATGCCCCTGCCACTCGGCGACTGTAGCTGTAAGAGGATAATAACATTCGTTTAACTAAAATAAAAACAATAAAATTTTAAAATTTCGATTAAAATAATTAATTTCCGATTTAAAAAATAAAATCAAACTAATTAAATTCATTATTTAAAATTATGTCTCCCAACATATTTATAAAATGTGAGACATCATAATAAAACTCTATAAATGCAATACAAATATGATTTAGTTAATTATTAAAACCTACTAATTTTTTTTATAACAGTTCTGCAGATCAACTAATTAAAAATTTTACGAAATATGAAATTTTAACCATATATATTTACATTTATTTAAAATTTAAGGTAGTACACACATGGGAAATGTGGGTAAAAAAAAAAAGGGGGGGGGGTATAGGAGGAAGCGTTGATATGATTTGTCAAAGAAATCCTAGAATCTAAAAGGTAAAAAATAATTTCGCCAATAAAGTGATAAGCACGCCAAAATAAATACCTGAAATACAGAGCGTTGATGATATTTTTCCCTTATCCATGAAAAATTCCCTCCTGGAAATTTAACAAGCAGTGCCCCCTACCCCTAGACAACAAGGCCGTGCTGATCTTAGGTATTATATCTGCATTTTTATATTTTCTAATACATATGATTAATGTTCATTTTTTTTATATCTGAGATTAACGTTTAAAATTTTAGCTTAGATATAATGGGGTCCCGATATAATTATATTTTCTTTTCTTTTTTTACTTGGTTTTAATCAAACTATTTAATTGTGCAACGCATGTGTCAGGCAAAAACTTTGACAGCACGTGTGTCAGACAAGCTTTTTTTTTTTTTTTAAATGCTGTTTTTTTTCTTTTTTTTAAACAAAAACTAATTTTTTATTCAAGACGATTAACAAAATTCAATTCAGAATTTTAATAGGATCTTTTTATTTTTAATATATATCTCGTTTAGTTCAGATAATTTTCAATTTTAAGTTGGCATACATTTCTTAAATTTTTATTTTCTAAATTTAAAGCACATACATTTCAAAACTATATTATTATTTTAGAAAAAGAAAAAAAAAACTTTTATTCCTAATATTACATTGGATCGGTGACGAAAATGATTTGATTATTATTATTATTATCATGGAGCAGGTCGAGTTTTCTCAGACCTTATGAAATAGGATTAATTTCCTTTTTTTTCAGCTGTGGAAGGAAATCAAAAGGTTTGTTAATTTTTTTATAAAAAGTATTAGCAGTTGCGTAGAGACCCTCGCGCTAGAAAAACTTCTTTTATTGATAAAACGATGTTTTTGGTTTGCGATTTTTTTTTTCGCCATAGTGCATGCATGATCCCTGGAACTTTTGGAAAAAAATAGATAAAACTCATCCATTTCCATTCATGTTCCAGTCCTCATGCATGCATTACGGAGAAAAAAAAAATCACAAACCAAAAATGTTGTTTTTTGCAATAAAAACACTAGATGGCGCCAGCTCTCGCCTGCTCCCTGCTTTCGCCAAGATTGGCGAAAATTTAGCAAGTGTTTCATTATAAATTTTGAAATCTTTAAATTTTAGTATGAAATTACTTCAATATCCCACAACAAGAGTAATTTTTTTCAGCTCAGATTTCAACCAAAATATGTTGCAACATCAACTAGATTTATTTTTTACCTTCTTAAAATAAATGTATTTGTTACAATTGATAGGTATAAGCATAGAAGAAGGGACTTAAAACAGAAGTAAAATGTAGTGTGTTCAGGGTAATCGCTAAGACTTTTTATTGAGTGCTTCCGTTCTCTGTAACCCTTCGCCAAGCCGCCAAGCTAGGTCGCGATAACTTCCGCTGTGTGGTTCGGCAAGCTAGGTCGCGATAACTTCCGCTGTGTGGTTCGGCGAGTACTATCGTTCTGCATTCTGCAACCTCTTTATACTTTTCTCGGTTTTCCTTCCAGCTAGAGAAAAAGAGTGTTTTCGTTTTTAGTAAACTTCGAAGAAAATTCAAATATAAGTTACATTTTCCAGAAAAGGATGGGTTATATTTCCGACTTAAAAGTAATTTAACATAAATTTCACAGGAAAATAGGAATTTGATTTTCACGAGAAAATAGGAATTTTTATTTAATTTTATTTAAATATTAATTTATATTTCCGACTTCGGAAATAGGAATTTTTATTTTATTTTATTTTAAACAGATTTTCACGGGAAAATAGGCATTTTTATTTATTTAAATATTAATATATTTTTGATTTCGAAGTAATAACATTTATTTATTAATTTAATTTTAAACAGATTTTCACGGGAAAATATGAATTTTTATTTATTTAGATATTAATTTATATTTTCGATTTCGAAGTAATAACATTTATTTATTAATTTAATTTTAAACAGATTTTCACGGGAAAATATGAATTTTTATTTATTTAGATATTAATTTATATTTTCGAGTTCGAAGTAATAACATTTATTTATTAATTTAATTTTAAACAGATTTTCACGGGAAAATAGGAATTTTTATTTATTTAGATATTAATTTATATTTCCGACTTCAAAGTAATTTATCTAAATTATAAATTTATCTAAATTATAACTTTATTTAAATATTAATTTACATTTTCATTATTTGGTAAAAGCGCAATTAAATATAGATATATTTTTATAATTATTGTCTATGTTTTTCTAATTCATTTTCTGTATTCTTGGATTCATTTACCTAATTAAGTTTCTGTATCCTTAAATCAATATTTGTAGATTCATTTTAAAATAATTGGCCATCAGCATCGTCATTTTAATATTTCAAGTTTTGTTATTTATTTTTGCTGCTTTTATTGGCAGATCGTTTATTTTTAACTAGTTTTATTTTACCATAATATTACTTCTAAAGTTTTTAAACTGTTAAGTTATATTTCATATTTTCATTAATGATTTTATTTATTACAGCTTAGGTTTTAATTTTATATTAAAAATCTAAAATAATCCGTCCTTTTGGCGAAAATGTAAATTTAAATATAAAATCGACAGTTCAGAATTTAAAATTTATATTATTATTATTATTATTTTACATTAGTTCTTACGTTATTTTTATTTGTTTATTTTTCATAGTTTTCATAAATTAATATTGAAGAAAAAGTAGTTTAAATTTCAAATTTTTAAAAATAACAAATCAAAAAATTAGTTAAAAATAACCTCAGAAAAAATAAAACAGGTTTAAAGTGACGTAAATTTTGAACATTGACGAAAGGAGTTTCAACCAGACTCTTTCTCATAACCTCTATCTTTCCTCCTGTGAGGGTTGAACTTGGAACCTCTTTGTCCGAAATACAGTGAGGGAAATTTAGTAGAAGGGAAAACAGTTACAGGGAATTTCTTGTAAAGCAGTTGGCGTCATCTAATATTATATTGCCAGCGCCTGGCGCTAATATTGCAAACCTGTCTAAATTGCAGTCAGATGACATGGCACATTCCTTGTAACAAAGAACGAAGAAGCATTTTTAAAGTATGCTTTGTAGATGCTAAAAAATTTTCTAAATAATACTAATACATACATGCTTGTTAATACTGTTGTAGAGTAAAAGTAAAAGAAATATAACAAATGTTATATGTATAAATATATAACAATAGGATAACTATTATAGAAATTTTATTATATATATATATATATATAATAAGTATAAATATAGTTATAGAAAACTGTGCTGTAAATGATACAAGAAAATTCATTATTTTTAACTAAATAAGATTACTCCCATCGAGTTAACAGTATTCTTAATTCGATTTTTTTCTTTACATACTTTTAGATCATCATTTTAAAACAGTTTTAAAGAAATTATTTCTAACATCACAAACGCGTTAAATTATTATTTTAAAATGAATAAGTTTACTCCAATTGAAATAACAGATATATTAGCACAAATAAAAATAATAATAAATATTTTTAAAACTTTAGAAAAAAAAATTCTCCCATAATTTTTACTTATCCTATGTTATAAATGGTATAAGTAAATTCATCCTAATTATTGCATATGTTTTTTTTTCCCCCTTATCTCACATATCGATACTTTTAAATAAATAAGTCATGGGCGCCAGCATTCTCCTCCCCTGCCGTCCTAGATTTTGAACAAAATTTCATGGAGTGTGCGGGGTCAAAGTTTATCATGAAGGCCACAGAGTTCAATCGCAGAAATAAAGGAACAAACATTCCATTATTTATTTTATATTTTCAGAAGGTGAAATAAGTTTTGAGTTATAAGTGAGTTTTTTTCCATGATGACACTTATCGGGCTGTCGCGTGCAGAAGTTACATTCAAAACGACAATTTTCACAGTATTTTCTAAAATACCGCCTGCCTTTTTCGAAAAATGGAACAAACTGTTCGACTTCATAGTTTCTAAATTAGAGCATTTGTCGATTCCATATGTTTATGAGCGAAACTGAATTCAGAAATCTGTTAGAAAATAGTCAATTTGGATTCCAATTTAAAAAGATTATACGATTTCTCTATGGGAAAGTGGGGCATTTGCCCCATAATTTAGCTGTCCCAAATTAAGAATTACGCAATTTTAGTAGCATGCTTTTTTCTTTTCTACTTTATTCGAAAAACATAATTTTTTTAAAATATATTTTATGTGATCTCTAAGCAACCTCTTATAAAAGTATTTTTTAATTATATTTATCATATAGTATTAGTACTAATTCTAACCCTGAAATTCATTTAATAAAGTTATTTTTTCTTTCTTTGTGTGTGTCTGTTATTTTTATCTTCTAAATGTTAATGCTTGGTCATATATTTATTTAAATATTTAAAAGGATTTCTAGTTGAACATTATATCACATGTAAAAGATTTAAGAATCGGACTTTGAGTAGAATTTTATTTATTTATTTCCTCTCTCTCTCTCTCTCCCTCTCTCTTTAAATTTAAATGTATTATCATTCATGATTTTTTTCCTCCTGCGGTTGCTTTGTTTACTCCTAAACTCTATTAGACAAAAGCTATCCCTTAAGGCTGTTCTATTCTCAAATCTAAAAAAGCCACTTTCTGACACATTTCTGAATTCATTTTAGTTCGGAAACGCAGAAAATTGGAAGGTGTTCTTATTCTAAAACTTTGTAATCCAAAAACCTTTTTGCGTTTCATAAAGGCAGAAGATCTTTTAAAACGTACAGTCAAAGTTGACGTTTTGAACGGAATTTCCGACGTTGCAGCACGAGAAAGGGGAAACACGTGTTGCCATGTGACCCGAATCACTTATAACTCGATAAATAATTTATTTATCGAAAAATGGAAAACATTTCGATTCAAAATCGCTTCAATAGTCAGACTTGCCAATTTTATGCCAATGTGATTAAAAATGAGCCTGAAAATTGATCAGAAAGTTTCTCGTTGTCGTTGTTAAGCATATCATTTTAGAACCTCTTTAAAAACATGTTTCTGTTCCGACCCCCACCCCTTTTCTCTTCTTCTGTTTTTTTTAATATATATTTTTTTATGATTTAAAAATATTACATTATGCAGGGGGGGATAGAGCGAATTATTTAAAAATTCTATTAAATAGCTTGCACAATCTTTAAAAAGAAATTATAAAGACCTTTTTTATTATTATTACTCATTTGTCTGAAGAAATAAAAATGCTGCCAAAAATAAATCCTGTCAAAAATAACTCTCTTTCAGTAATAAGATAACGTGCATTGAGATGCTGCAAATTAAATGGTGTAACTGATCATGTCGTAATTAAATAATCGTTTTGAATGCATGCATGTGAGTTTAGATTCATATAATTAAAGTATTTTACAAAATGTTAGTGAATAACATAGACCGCTGAACCTGGAATTCATTCGAGCACATTTCCTATTACACAAATTAAACACTTTTTATACTTTAGCTTTAGAATATACACATATAAATTGATTTATAAATATGAATATTTAAAACCTCTAAATAGCAAACAATTCGCATTTCAGAAGCAAAAGTATACAAATATTTATGTGATGTGGATTAAAAAAGGTGAATGTTCGCTAAATAGAGGTGTCGCTTTTTGGAAGCGTCTGTAATGAAGGTTTACTGTAAACGCTCCATAACGGACACTTCCATTTAGCGAGCTCCTTTTACAATCCATAGCACTTACATACTTGTATACTTTTATATCTAAAAAACGGACACCTCGAAATAGTGGAAAAATTCTGTGGTTCCGAGGTATCCGTCATTGAGAGGTTTTGCTGTTTTTAGATAAACATATTTTTTGTTTTCAATCTTATCTTAATTTAAAAGTTCAAAACATTGACTACTATCAGTACAATATCGAAAGGGATTTAAAATATCAGCTTTACGAAAATTCCATACCAAATTTAGGGGCCCCATAAAATCGGGGGAGGGGGGGGGCAGCTAGTGCTATAACCCAGTTTACCCATGCTTTAATCAAGTTGTGCTTCAGGAAAAATTTCCAACCATTTCCATTTTTTAATGGTCAAGAATTTTTCCATTTATTGACGATGCAATGTGGTCAAATATGACTGCAATAAATGCCTAAAAAGAATTGTGGCCAGTCTGCCTATTACCGACAAATCAAAGCACAAAATTGGTCGCAATTCAAACGCTTCAAATGTCTGAAATTGAGACATAAATAAATGTCTTAAAAAAAAAAAAAAAAAAAAAAAAAAAGTCTATTTTTAACCATTTGTTTCAGACATTTCACTTTACAGTGTACCACAACTTAAAACACACTTCCAGTAATTGTTGTTCTTAGACAGTACTGAAACCAAATTTTTTTGTGTGCCCTTGTAAATGAACGATGAATGTTATGCACACCCTATTCTATAGAGCCTCTTGTAGTACACTTCAGTAATATATATATCAATTTAAATGTGTTTTGAATCGAGTAACATCATTAAAATACACTGAAATCTATCTTTCCCCATATACCTTAATGTAACAAAATTATTTTGAGTGTCCCTATAAATGAAGTATAAACTCTACGCATACTTCATTTTCAATACCGAACATGCCATAGTAAACCTCATTAACCTATATCAATTGCGTGGTAATAATCTGGCTACATTTACGCGAATTAGATTACAGAGACAAACCGAATTGATAAAAGTTTTGAATTATGTTGGAAATTGTTAATAACAAGGTAAAGTCACTATCAGAAAGATTCTAAGAATAATGCATACGAATGCATTATCTATATTAAAATTGTTATTATTATTATTATTTTGCATTGCACAATCATGGGGGCCAAATGATAGATTAAATCTTGAAAATCTATTTTTTACCCTTCTATACTTCACATATAAACTTCAATGTATTCAGAATTTTTAATAACACTATATGATAAATATGATTAATGCAATACTTTTATTAGAGGTTACTTTTAAAAAACACTAACGGAAAAAAAAAAAAAACTAGTCGGATGTGCCAATTTTAAAACTTTTTTTCAATTACGCTAAAAATTAATTAGAGCCAACTTATGTCACAGTCTAACAGAATATTAAGTTTGATGAAATTCCGTGCATTGAGATATGACTATCACTATATAATCGAGTAAATCCTACAAAATTAAGCGTAGAAGCACCACCTGTAGGGCCATTTACACCAAAACCTAATCAGCAACAACTTATGTCAACGTCTAACGGAATCTGAAGTTTGTTCAAAATCTGTGCATTAGTTCTTGAGATAAAGATAATGCTGAAATCGTTAAAAATACAGCATAGCAGTGCCACTTGTTGGGCGATTTTCACCAAAAGCTAATCAGCACCTATTTACATCAAGATCTAACTGAATATAAAGTTTTATTAAATTCCATGCGTTATTTCTACAGATAGAGAGCCCACAAATTTTTTTGTCACATACAGACAGACAGACATTTTCTAAGAACAGTCAAATCATGTTCAGGACCTTCTTAAACGTACAAATCCATCAAAAACCAAAGTCGAAAATTTTTATGAATCCAATACTTTCTTCTTGTAAAGATAAAAGAACGTAAAAAAGACTACGCAATTTTTTACCACAACGATTTTAACAATAATGAATCAAAACAAATAAAATATTTTAAAATAAATGTTTTTTTTTTTTTTCCATTATATCATGCTGACGAAACCAATGTTTTTATCGTTAAAGTCTAGTTTCTGGGAAAATGTCCCACTTGCCCATACAAAGATGCCGAATATTCGAAATCGAATAATGTTTTCAAGTAAGTTGAAATCCAAAGTGACTATTTTCTGACGCATTCCTGAATTCAGTTTTGTTCGTAAACAAATGAAATTGGCAGGTGTTCTTATTCATACACTATAAAATCTAAGTTTTTTCCATTATTCGATAAAGGCAAGAGGTCGTTTAGAAATTGCTGTCAAAGTTGGCGTTTTGGGTAGAATTTTTGCCCGCATAAAGGTCATCATGAGAAAGCATTTGCTTATAAGCGAATGCTCATTCATTCGTCGAAAAATCAAACAAATTGGAAAATGTACGACAAACGTGATAAATGAGGTGCGTTCGTACTGTAACTAGTTTCAGTAAAATTAATTATATCGTCTGTTATTATGATATGATTAATTTCCGTAATGAAATAAGTACATTTTAAACTGGCAACATTTTATCTTTTGTTGATATTTACAGAAAATTCCAATGGGAAACTTAAGCGCAGCTTTGACAATTTCATAACCTTGAAATCGATATTTATAGTTTTTTTTTTCATTTAATATCTATTTCTCCGGAAACATTTTACGCAAATTTTATACAAGTTTTGTTTTTAAATTCTGTAAGACGGAAATAATATGACTCCATCTTAAATAGGACGTAAACAACATGGGAACCTAGAATCATTACCTATCATGGGATATCACTGAATTAATTGCATATGATAGGATTTAATAGAATGAAGAAGGCGACTATAACTTGGTCATAAAGTTTATAAAATGTCATATACATCATATGTGATTATGACGTCATACATGTCAGATAACTTGGCGTGAAAATTTAATTTTTTATATTAATTACATAATATAGTTTTGATAATCAAACTAAAAATATAATAATTATATAAATGCCTTTATAGAGTAGTTGATTGAACAATGAAATAATGGATAATAAATAAAATATTTCTTTGCACAATGTATTAAAAACATTTCGAGCTTACAAGGGAAGCTTTTTCGGATTTGCGCACCTGTCTAGTGAATAATATGACAATATGAGACAAAGTTTTCTCCCACTCCCCTTTACATTACAAAAAACATCTTATTTAAAACCTTTCTCATGTTGAATCCCAGAGTGTAAATAGACAAAGGGGTAACAACGAGAAAAGGAGAAGTAGACAATAGGATGTCTCCTTCCTTCTGTTGCTAACTCGTTTGCAATACCTTTCACCCCTATTTGGAACATTGGAAATGCAAATACATGCAATCTTCAACTTGTAAATAGTAGTAATGTTAGGGTTACAGATACACGTGCTTTACTTGAGAAAAGATAGAATCGGTTTTCTATAACTGAACATATATACAACTCAATAAATAATATATTTCAATTTTATGTTCAATGATAAGTAATGTATTATCTTTATTTTGACCGTTGGCCTTTTTTCCTGTTGACGTTTTTACCTAAATTCGAACTTCCGGATGCAATGTCAGATTTGATAGCCTGTAAGCTAAAAATTTACATCCATTTAATGCATGTCGTTTTAATGACAAATTGTGTCAAATTCACAATCAAAACATAATTTGTATTTTCATATTAATTAAAATAATTTATATTTTAATTTATAGTGTGATTTTTTCCTAATGAAATTTTTTTCGGATGTAGGTGCGCTTTTTTCGTGATTCAATGGATTCACACGATGATCGTGTGTAAATTATTAGCACGTGTTAGAAAAATTATACTAAACGCATAAAAATTAATAATGCCATGATTATTTTTAATAAAAATATTTTTTTTAATATTATTTTTTAGTTTTCAAACATCAGAAAGTTTATAAGTTCCACAGTATTCCGCGACGAAATTTAAGGAGATAATGTCTTGAACTATTATCTAATGAACAGAGCCCTCCTTAGCGAAAGCGAGGCCGAGTGCAAGAACTTTTGCGAGGCCTTTCCTTTACGACTAATGTTGCCAATTTAGTTCTTATTTTATTCATCTACCAGAAATTTTTAATAGTAATTTTTGCTTTATTTAATGACATTATACTATGTGATTAAATAAAGGGAAGATACTATTCGGAAATTCTGGTATAGTTATTTTGAATAAAAAACATCCTCAAAATTGGCAACATTACTCTCACAACGTAATCAGCTTTTGAAAAAGCTCGTGCTTGAATGACATGCACAGTGACGTAACAAAGATTATGCTTCTTTTAGGGGTGTGTGTGTGGTAGTATATGTTTTAGTAGATGTATATAGAGAATCGGATGGGCTGAGGCAATTTGGATCCGAGTTATAAGTGTGTGCGGTTATCGAGTCCTTATATTTTCACTATACTAAAATTTAGGGGCTTCTGTTAAAACAATCGAAAAATGTCTCTTGTAAAATTATGTAACTTTATTCATGTATACAAAATGTGAGCGCGCTGTGACAATTTGATCACGAGTTATGAGAGTTTAAATTTGTCGGGCATTCATATTCAGCATTTTATCAAAATTTAGGGATTTGATAAAAAAATGATAATTGCCCTCATGATGTTGAATTATACAACGTTCATAGGTCTGTGACAATTAGAGTCTGAGCTATAGAGGGAATGGGTGATATGGTACCGACGGGACCGAAGTGTCATGTACTGTAAATTTAATTATGAAATAGTTAACTCACAACAAAATAAATAATAATTATTTAGTAAGTAGAAATTTTCAAAATAAAAATTTTATTTATTCACAAAAAAAAAAAAAAAAAAAAAAAAAAAACTTGCTATTTGAAAAACAAGGTTGTAGTCTCTTAAAATGTTTTACAACCCTTTGAAAATCAGTTTGAAACGGAAATGAGTTGTTATTGATAAGAATATTAAGAGAAATATTCTGTGGGATTCTTAAGCCTTTGCATGGTCGATGTTATTATTATAAAGAAGCCGTGGGCTATCCGTTATTTATCCTCACTTATTATTATGAAGAAGCCGTGGGCTATCTCTTAATTATCCTCGCTTATTATTTTGACGTTCTTTTCAAGAATTACTGGGGAAAAGGACTCATGTCTTTCTGACGCAGTTGTAAAATGATATTTAAAAATAATAAGAATTGTGAGTTTTGTCAGATTTTTGCCAGTGGTTGGGTATAATTGAAAAATTGCAAATTTAAACTGATATAGGACTTTAGAACCCTATAACTATGTTAAAAGTAAGCTGCGCCGCAGGCGCCCTGAGAGAGCGCCCTGCGCGTCAGACGACCCCCGAACCCAAGTCCTGAGGGACTTATATCGCGCCAGCAGGTTTATCTCCCTGCGGCGCTTCGGCCAGTCAAAGGACCGTCACCTACGGACTCTCTAACCTTGAACCCACGTGTCGACGGTGAAACCACGGAGAGCCAAAGCGAGACACTTGGAGACAGGCCAGCGTCCCCCAACAGCTTCGGAGCCGGAAACCCAAAAGGGAACCAGGCCCTAGGCCTTAAGTCGGGATGTTCCAACCCGTACTTGCTCTACCACAATTCGGGGGAGGGGTGAAAACCTACAGAGGTAGTCACGGTTCCCTCTCGTAGTGGACCTGAAAGAAATTTGGGTTTGTACAACATATTTTAAACTCTGAAAACAACAACAACGACTAGACTAACGCATGCAAACAACAACAACAACTGCAACAATTGTATGACTAGAACAACTATCACATATTAGTGTCGGCTTACGAGACAAGTCTCAAGCCTGCGAACTTAGTTATGCACCATTATCTCTACCTCCTGCTCCGCGGGGACCACGGGCGATTGGCATTGCGTTCAAATGCGGTAGTTGACCGCGAAGAGCTCGGTTATTGCGGCCTGCTCTTCGGCGACCTAGGTTCCGATTTAACTTACGCATTAGGAGTCCGTGAATAATCAGCCGAACTCCCTTTCTGGCGTAGCCGTCTAGGCAGTGATCGCGTGGCGCACGCATCCGGATGTCGTGAGAAAAGTACTTTTCCCGCACAGGCCTCCAGAGCACGCACCGATATAGCACGTGGCTAATGTTATCTACCTCGACTCCCCAAAAACATGTAGAGTCGTGGTAAAAGAAACAAGCCTGGTGGTCACGAAAGTGCCGTGTCCCGTGAAGACCTGGTTAATGTAGAAATCGCCCTGCAGTCGGCGAGTGCCAACGCGTGCGAAAGCTCCATAAGCCTTGCGGCCGGTCCCAGATTGATCCCATCTCTCTTGTCACTTGGACAAGCCACGTCCAAAGAGGTCTTTTTTGGCTCGGCGGTACGTGACTGGAATCACCACGTCGACAGACTGTCGTGTGGTGGCTTCTTTCGCCACTTTCGTTAAAGATGTGACCAACATGGGCCCGGACCCAATGCAAATGAACCTCAATTCCTGTGATTTTAATCAGGTCCCTAATCTCAGCAATGGCCCTGTGCTGAGGCACAAGTCCGTGAAGCGCTTGGAGCGCCGATCTCGAGTCTGTGAAAACGTCGAGTTCCCCGAGACCTCTTAGGTGGGCATGGGAGATTGCTTCTTTGATCGCATGAACCTCAGCCGCAAATACCTCCGCACCATCCGAGAGACGGAACCAGGGCTGCACTAAATACCGGGCTTGCTCATTCATTCTGATGACGTCACAAAAGGTGGCTGACTAGGAGGAAAGACATACAGCGATTGGCACAAAACGATGGGCGCGTTGCTCTGGACCAATCGCTGGTCGCGGTCAGCCACCATTTGTGACGTTTTGAGAGTGAATGAGCAAGCCCGGTATCTAGTGTTGCCTTGACGGAACTGGCTCTCCGCTACTACTTGGTCTTCTGACACGGCAAGGAACGCACAACCAACGGTGTCGTTCTCTTGCTTGGATCCGTCCATGTAGTACCGCGACTACGTCATACACGGCCGGTGCATGACGTTTAAAACGTCACTTGCAGTGGATCATTTTTACACAGTGATTGGTGCAAAACGGTGGGAGCGCCGCTTTGCACCAATCACTGTGTAAAAATGATCCACTGCAAGTGACGTTTTAAACGTCATGCACCGGCCGTGTATAACGTAGGTCGCGGTAGTACGAACATGTAGTCCGCGGAACCAAAACCGCGACCTGCGTTATAGACGGCCGCTGCATGACGTTTAAAACGTCACATGAAGAGTATCATTTTTACACAACGATTGGTGCAAAGCGGCTAGCCCACCGTTTTGCACCAATTGCCGTGCAAAAGTGATCCACTCCATGTGACGTTTTAAACGTCATGCACAGGCCATGTATAACGTAGGTCACGGTCCAACGGACACGCCAAAGATCCTCAAATCTGGGAGTGGACCTCCAGAGGTTGACCGACTCTGAGTCTTATCGCGACCAACGTTATACACGGCCGGTGCATGACGTTTAAAACGTCACATGGAGTGGATCACTTTTACCAGGGCTGCACTAAATACCGGGCTTGCTCATTCATTCTGATGACGTCACAAAAGGTGGCTGACTAGGAGGAAAGACATACAGCGATTGGCACAAAACGATGGGCGCGTTGCTCTGGACCAATCGCTGGTCGCGGTCAGCCACCATTTGTGACGTTTTGAGAGTGAATGAGCAAGCCCGGTATCTAGTGTTGCCTTGCTTTTACATTCCGATTGGTGCAAAACGCGGATGCACCGCTTTGCACCAATCGCTGTGTAAAAATGATCCACTGCAAGTGACGTTTTAAACGTCATGCATCGGCCGTGTATAACGTAGGTCGCGGTCTAATCCGGTACCGTCAACGCTCTTCTTCCAGCGTACTAGGGCCGTGTAGTCCCTGTCCAGCTCCGCACGCAAGCAGGGATACTGGGCTAGTTCATTAATTCTCATGACGTCACAATTGGTGGTTGGCCGCGACAAAAGACAAGCGATTGGCACAAAATGATGGGCGCGTCGCTTTGTACCAATCGCTGGTCGCAGTCAGCCACTATTGGTGACGTCATGAGAATGAATGATCAAGCCTGGTATTTAGTGTTGCCATGACGCAAGTCGAGGGGGTCGACCCCCGACATGACCTGCAGAGCATCCGTGGAGGTCGTCGCGTAACATTTCGTTACACAGAAGAGCAGGTTCCTCTGCATGCTGAGCAACCTGTTTGCTACCACTACCTTGCTTGAGTACCAAATAGATGCCGCGTAAAGAATGATTCTTTCCGCTACGATTGAATAGAGCATCTTGTGTAACGCTTGTAGAGAGAGTCAAGCCTTCGCCTTTCCAACGGCTCCAGAGTTCGCTGGTAGAGTCGACGGAGCGCACGCAACTGGTTCCGCTGGCTGGACAGCTGAGCTGTCCACCAACACGCCTCCCGACGCACTGCCGGCCGGCGCTTTGTGTTTTTGAGACACAGCCAATTCAAAGTCGATGTTAAGTATTCGACTCCCTCATCAGGGGTTTCAAACTCATAACGAGTCAGATTTGCGGCTTGCAGATCGCGGGAGAATGCTTCCCAAACCAATTCCCTTTTGTGCCAACGACGGCTGGCATCTCTAGGGAGCCGACTGGCTGGTTTGCCCTGATAATCCCACAACATGACTCGATGGTTGCTTGGCATTGGGATCTCGGATATCTCCCAGTCGATAATGCGACTAGGCAAAACCGGACCAACAGGACGTCGATCCACCCTTCACCCTGAGGACCAGAGAAAGAGGACAAGCTATCCGGATCGTTGACAACCTCCAGGTTAGCGTTCATAGCGAGAGCGATTAAATCTCGCCCTCGCTAATCTGTCGGTCGTTGCCCCCAGATCGTTGACTTCGCGTTAAAGTACCCCACTAGAACGACAGTGTTATGTAACGGGTAGGTTCCTAAAAGGGTCATCAACGGTACGAGCACAAGTTCAATGTCCTGTGATGGAGCGCAATAACAAGTTATCACTAGAACATCCTTCCCGGACCATCTGGAGCAGATAGCCACTACGTTCGAGGTTGGGATCGTCTGGTCAGAAGTCGGTTTGTCCTTGCGGTTCCTCACCTCAGACTTCTTTCTAGGTTTTTCCCTGTTTGGAGAAAGAGCGTTCCTTGTGTGGGTGCTTCTGCCGGCTTGTATGGACTTATCTGTCCTCCCTCCGAGACCCTTTCTGCTTTTCCCTTTTAGGGAGCGGCTTGGAAGTCTCATCGGCTGGTGGACTTTCAGACCCGGCCTTACCGGTTTTTGCGGCCCTAAGGACCTCTGGCTCAGTGATCGCTGTATGAGCAGATTCGCCCTCCTTCAGAGCTGCCCTAGTCTCCGTTTCTGAGGAACATTTTTCGGGTCGCTCATCGGCAGATGGGCACACTAACTCGGCCAGCTGTTCTGAGCCCGAGGAATCCGCTGAAACCGTGTGATCAAGTACGTTCTCCTTCGGAGCCGCCTTAGTCGCCACCTTTTTCAAGTTTTGTTTGGGTCGCTCGTCGGCAGGTGAACACTTTGAATTGGCCGGTTTCGGCTTCTTCCTACTCTTCTTCTTGCGGCGAGACTTCTTACTCTGAGCGCCAGAAGTCTGGGTAGCTTTACTTCTGGAGTTCGTGTCTGCGCCGACTTGGGCTTAGGATGGGAAAACAAGTCTTCTACCACTTCAGCCTCTCCAAACTTCGGTACCGCCTCCTTCCAGGCAAAACGATCTGACATTCGGCGAGCGTCCCTCGCGCGGTGTGGCGTAGTGCCGACACCGACGTCGCAACCGTCAGACATTGTTTCCCCCTTCCGTGAGGTTTTCCCATGGAGGAGACATAGCCAGCTGTGCTGCCTCGAGACGAACTCCGTTAATGGAACTATGAGCCCCGTGTAGGCTTCTCTTTTGGCGGCAGTTAGGCTTCTGTCCTTACCCATTCTCCCAATGAGCTCAGCCACAGAGGCTTGAGACTCCTCGACGAATGCAGCCGAGAACTCAACCATGTCTGTAGTAGACAAAGTGGCTGAGTCAATTCTGCAATCGGTTTGACATCCGATTTCGACTGTCGAAATCCATGTTTTCCACTCCGTGAGAAAAAAAAGCTTGTTTTTGAACCGTGGGCACGCATTCTGTTCCGCTCACGTACTTACAGGTACAGCATGCACATACAAGATCTTTGAAATCTCAGAAAACTAAAATTCATAAGAAAAATATATACAATGTGATGGTATAGGAACATCATCTTAATTCATGATGAAAGGATTAAAGTAGTCCCAGAATAAGAGAAGTGATTGGTCTTGATTGACACCTATTGTAAGAGGATTATCCTAGCGAGAAGATCTCCTTTTTCCATTTCAAGTAAGAGTGAAAGACTTTTCGTGCTTTGTATAGTCTTTCTAAATGTGTGTGGACTTTTTCTATACGAAGATTATCTGAAGTGGTTTAAAATGTGCCAGGAAGGTATTCGTAGGAATAGTGTGACAAAAGAAATTGATTTTGAAGAACTCAGAGATTAGAAGAGGGAGGAGAAAGGAAGAAGGGTGTGTCAATCAAGTAGGATTGGAGGTATTATGCATACCGGAAGGGATGCATTTTTTCCCCTTTGATTGACAGACATGTTTTTGTGTTCTAGGTAGACGGACCTGAGTTTTGCAGATAAGAAAAGCGGGACTTCCTTAGATGTATGGGACAGTCTTGTAATGTCATCTAAAGTTTGACTATATTGTTTTTACAATTGTTATTTATTAAATAAAACTTTTTATTTTAATACGAACTCATACATTTTAATTATATGTATGTGACCACGACACCACATATTGAATAAATATTTGACAAAGCTGATTACCTAGTTCAATATTACTCATTTTATGATTCCATATTTTAAATTTTAAAATAAGTCAACCATTAGAAATTCAGCAAAGTTCTCTTTGTAAATTTACTTTGCAGGGGAGGGAGGAGGGTCGTCAAAATCCATGTTTCCCACTCCGTGAGAAAAAAAAAGCTAGTTTTTGAACCGTGGACACGCACTCTGTTCCGATCACGTACTTACAGGTACAGCATGCACAGCACATACAGGATCTTTAAAGTTTAAGAAAGCTAAAATTCATAAATAAATATATACAATGTGATGGTTTGGGACCATCATCTTAATTCATGATCAAAGAATTAAAGTAATCCCAGAATAAGACAAATAATTGGTCTTGATTGACACCTTTAACAAATAAAATAAAATAATAAATGGATTTTGAAGAACTCAGAGATTAGAAGAGGGAGGAGAAAGAAAGAGGATTATCCTAACGAGAAGATCTCCTTTTTCCATTTCAAGTAAGAGTGAAAGACTTTTCATGCTTTGTATAGCCTTTCTAAATGTGTGTGGACTTTTTCTATAAGAAGATTATCTGAAGGGGTTTAAAATGTGCCAGGAAGGTATTCGTAGGAATAGTGTGACAAAATAAATGGATTTTGAAGAACTCAGAGATTAGAAGAGGGAGGAGAAAGAAAGAAGGGGTGTCAATCAAGTAGGATTGGAGGTATTATGCATACCGGAAGGGATGCAGTTTTTCGCTTTTGATTGACTGACATGTTTTTGTGTTCTATGTGTGTGTATGTGACCACGACACCACATATTGAATAAATATTTGACAAAGCTGATTACATAGTTCAATATTACGCATTTTACTTTTGTACACACCCCATATTAAGCTAAATTTAATTCAGGTAAAATACGAATAAGGCAACTGAAAACAGATTTTAAGAAATTACCAACCATAAACGACAATGTACCCTGTTCTTTGTTTAGCCTTGTATGTATATGAATTTATTTATATTCCATAAACTTCTACAGGTATACTAAATTTTGTTCAGCAAGAAAATATGTATTACAATTAAAAATACCCTTAAGCAATTCATTACCATAGTCAGTAATACCTTACGAATTCTTTTGTGTAGTATATGATCAACAAAATTTTTACTATGCAAAAATTTTGTTAAACTTAAAAAGGCAAACCAAAGTTAATGTTGAAAGCGCATTTATCACACATAGACTGTAATTACCGCACTGAGACTGAAATCGAATTATTTTGTGTGTCCCTGTAAATGAACGATACACGCAATGTACACTATACTTTTTTTGTTCACCTCGGTAATGCATATAAATTACCTTACGTTTGAAATAGTGAAATGTCATTAAATTACGCTGCAAACAATTTTTCACCATAGAACATTGTGTACCAGAAATCTTTTGTTTGACCCTGTGAATGAATAATAAAGGCTTTGCATCCCATACTTTACAAAAAGCATGTTTGAGTGCACTTCATTGTTGTACAATACGGATGCACAACCTGTGGCCCGGCGATGAGTTTACTGGTGGCCCGCGGATCAGTTTCACCGATCGGACGCGTAAAATTGCGAATTTCGTCGATCGGGCGCGTAAAAATCGCAAATTTTGCCAATAAGGCACACAAAAATAATTAAATTTGCCAATTGGGAGCGCAAGAAGCGTGAATTTTGCCAATCGGACGCGTAAAAATTGCGAATTTCGACGGTCGGGCACGTGAAAATCGCGTATTTTGTCGAACGGGTACGGAAAAATCACGAATTTCATCTTATTGTCGCAAGAAAGAAAAACACTAATTTCATTAATCTACCAACAGAGACCATAGAAGCCAAAATCGGGAATTCCGGAGTTGCAAATTTCGTCATATAAAAAAAATCACAAATTTCGTCAATCACTCAAGGAAAAAAATTCGCGATTTTGTCAATCACTGAGAAAAAACTGCGAATATCGTCAATTCCACGTTGAAAAAAATTGCAAATTTTTTCCATCCTGGCCAATTGAATTGGGTTATGCTGACTAGGGAGGTGGTTGAATATGACCCTCTTTTCAATATTAGCATTTTTATGAACTTATAGAGCACCGATCCTCCCCCCTCCTTCCCGAAACAAAATTTTGTCCATGCTACAGATGTTGGCTCTCGACAATCCAGTCATTTTTTTGACTGGCTCTCCTCTTATAAAGATTGTGCACTAGGGTGGGCCGAAAAAAACTTTTTTTTTTATTATTCGCTATACCGCGGAATTTTAGGGTTGCTTAGTAAAATAAAATGAAAAAAAAATTATTAAATTTTAATTTTAGCGGCAGAGCTGCTCAAACAAATTTTTTGGAAAGAAATAGTTTTCTTTCTTTTTTAAAAGCTATAAAAGAAAAAACACCGCTACGTTATACTGATATGTGTCTACTTTATAGTGAAAAATCTTTAAAAGAAAGATATAAAAATACATTTTAATAAAAAAAAAGAAGCAAAATTACTTCATTTGAGGTAGCGCAAAGCATTTCAAAAATCCTTAAGTTAACGCAATCAAGTTGTATTCACTCAGTGAATGTTGGCCGGGTCTTTTTTTCTGTTTTGGTTCGCTATACCGAAAAAAACTTGTGTCTAGAGTAGCTAAGTAAAATGCAAAAACAAAATAAATAAAATTTTACTTCTGATGGTAGTGCAAAAGGCTTAAAATTTGGCCTAAAACGTGTTTTTTTCTCAAATTTTAGGCCTTTTGCGCTACTACCAGAAATAAAATTTTATTTATTTTGTTTTTGCATTTTACTTAGCTACCCTAGAAACAAGTTTTTTTCGGTATAGCGAATCAAAACAGAAAAAAAGACCCGGCCCACAGCCCGGCCAACATTCACTGAGTGAATACAACTTGATTACGTTAACTTAAGGATTTTTTTAAATGCTTTGCGCTACATCAAATGAAGTAATTTTGCTTCTTTTTTTATTATAATGTATTTTTATATCTTTCTTTTAAAGATTTTTCACTATAGCGTTTTTTTTTCTTGTATAGCTTTTAAAAAAGAAAGAAAACTATTGCTTTCCAAAAAATTTGTTTGAGCAGCTCTGCCGCTAAAATTAAAATTTATTTTTTTTTCATTTTATTTTACTTAGCAACCCTAAAGCAAATTTTTCCACGGTATAGCGAATCAAAAAAAAAAAAAAAAAAGTTTTTTTCGGCCCACCCTATTGTGAACCCCTACTTGATATCTGCATTTTATGACTATGATAATGTTAAGTACAATTTAGAATGATATATATTTCTCCTCTTCCAACCTTCATTCATGAAAGTACAATTTTTTTTTCGGTGCTGGCAACCTTCATGCCTATCTTTGGTTTTTAGTACTTTTAATAAAGCAAATAAAGTCAAGGAATATTTTCACTTCTAGAAAATAATCCTAGCTATATCTCTTTTATAAATACAAACGTAAACTGTTGATATATCCTTGCCAACAGAATTGAAAATGTTGACTGGGAAGGAGGAAACTTAGGGGGGGGGGGGTAAAACTACCCTTCCAAATTCGATGTTTTTTTATCCGATTTTAGGCTTAGATCCCCCCCCCCCACACACACACACCTCCTCAAAACAAAATTCTCTCTGTGCTACTGATGGTGGCCCTCGACAACCCAGTCATTTTTGTAAGTGGCCCTTCGCTTAAAAAGGTTCTGCACCCCTAGCACAACAATATCATCATGTTTTAAATGGCGTAACATAATCAAAATGCACTTGAAAAGATTTATTCCCATTGACTATAATGTAACGAAATAAGTTTGTATGGCCCTGTAAATAAACTATAAGTGCTACACACTTCATTTTGAATAGGGATCATGCTATAATAAACGTCAATAACATACAAAAATTTCAGGGCAATCCGAGTAAATTGGAGAGAATAAGATCACGGATGGATGGCCGCAGACGCAAGACAAACCGAAGTCATAAACACTTTCCAACTAGATAAGTGTTAAAAATAACAAACTTTAAAATAATGACTAGCTGACCCGCCCGGGACCGTAATAATAAATAATACGTAATAGTAAAAAACATCAAGTTTTTATGATTTTATATATTTAACCCGATTTTGTATGAAATTATATTTTTAAATGAAAAACTCGCGAAAAAATATAGATATTGAGTGATAAAAGCGTCCATTTTCTTGTATTTTTACTTAGGGTCGTTTCATAGTTTTAAAATAAAAAGTTCTTTTTGTCCGAACTCTTTGAAATATTTATGGTTTATAAATAAAACGGTTTTACAGCCCGTGTAAAAATTTCGTGCAAAAATATTGTTATCTAGTTGTAAAATAAATGTTTTCTTCTTGCGTTTTTGTTTGTTTTCGGGTCGGCTCTTTTAACATAGCAATAAACAAGTAATAATAATAGAAAAAAAAATTAAAGTCAATTCCTACTTAGGCAACAAAGAAATTTTCTATTTTAGTTACTTTTTATTAAATAATTACAATTAATATAAATATGTACATACATATGACAGAATCACAATATTAAGTGTCAAAATAGAAATTAAATTAAATTAATGAATTAATATTTGAAAAAAACTGTATTAACATCAAGCGTCATCCACTACAAGTTTTAAAAAATGTATTTGAACTTGAGTGGATGAATAAAAAGTATTTTATTAACGATTGAAAATTTGAAAATATAAAACTAAAATTAAGTAATTTAATTTAATTCATTAATTAAATTTAATTAAAAACAAAAGTTGGAAATTGTAGGTCAAACGTGACAAATGAGGTGCGTTTGTACTATAGCTAGTTATATAAATATTCAGATTTTGATGATTTTTAATTCCGTGAAATGAATTATATCGTTTGCTGATTAATTTTTGTAATAAAATAAGTATCTCGGTCGCTTGACGATTAAACCCCGGAAGATAAAACCTATAAAACCGATAAAACCTATATGACGATTAAACCTATAACAAGAAAGCACCGATTTTTATATAAATATAAAACTAAAATTAATTAATTAAATTTAATTAATGAATTAATATTTGAAAAAACTGTATTAACATCAAGTGTCATCCACTACAAGTTTAAGAAAATGTATTTGAATTTGAGTGGATGAATAAAAAGTATTTTATTAACGATTGAAAATTTGAACAAGATAAATAATATATAGAGGGTGTAAACTAATAGTAGGAATTGAACAAAAAAAAATAGTTCTCATCGTCCGAACTTTCTGACATTTCATTCGGTTAGAAATATAACTGTATCCAAGCTTTCTTTAAAATTTTGTGAAAAAATATACATATTTAGTAGTGAAAACATGCGTTCTTTAGCTAAAATCTTTAGCTTTCAACCTCAGAGAAAAAATATATTAGAAGGTCTATGCTTTCAATGCAATGGTAAGATTTTATCCGTTTTTAATCAAGCCTTTTCAATCCCCCTAGGCTAAATAGGTGAGGGATAATCAATCAGATGTCCCGTTTCTGAGAACAGAAGACTTAACTCTTAAAAAAAAAGTTGAAGCATCTGCAAAGAGGCGATTTTCGTGTGCAAAATAGAGTGTGAATTTGATAGAATGCGCTTTTCGTTTTAAATATATAAGTAACAAACACAGCATGAAAAAATAAGACTTTTAAAGATTTTAAACTTTGTGAGCATGGAGGAGGGGTGGGAGAGTTCAAGAGAGTGGGAGTTTTTTTTTTTTTGGGGGGGGGGACTTTGATAGATGATTGATTATTTGGATTGATTATCTTACTGGAGATTTACAAATAGCACAAAAAATTAAAGAGTTTTAAAGACTTTAAATTTTATGCACTTGTAAGAGGGGCGGCGCCGAAAATCTCAACAATCAGACTTGCAATAAACCTAAATATGATTCACAAGAATTATTCTAGGGTTAACTCGAGAAGCAAAAATAAAATTAGAGTACTCACGATTTGAAAAGAATATTAAAGGGCAACATGAACCCGATGCAGTAATAAACGATCCTGTTATTCAGAGGTTTTACGATATTTGAATATTAAAGAATATAGATTTGTCAATTTTTCTATATAAAATATAAAATTGGTATTAGAAATATAATCGTAGATTACCGTATATACTCGCGTATCAATCGATCCCCTAACTTTTAAATGCAAATTCTGCCAAAAATTAAAAACCCGCGTATAAAAGTCGACCCCCTAAGTTTTTACTTCAATTTTGCATAAAATCAAGCCAAAGATTTCACTTTCTAGATGCATTACAAATGGTAGGAGAGATTCGGCAATGCGAAAAAGTGATAAGTAAACAAAAACAAATTAATGAAATATTTTTAATAATAAATCATTATTATTTGTATATTTTAAATATTATTTTATTATTCTTACACATAAAAAGCCAGAATTTTGGTAGTATTTGAAATTTTTTGTTATTGTTTTAATTGACTCGCGTATAAGTCGACCCTCCCCCCCCCCCCCAATTTGCTTGTCGAAAATTGTCAGAAATTCCTCCACTTATACGCGAGTATATACGGTATTTTTCATTATAGCATTAAAACATGATTTACTGTCCTTTCATTGCGGGTTCGGTTAGAATTGAGTATTTAAATATTTCGGGTTCGGGTCGAGGTGCGGGTCGCCGAAAATTATTTTTGCGGGTTCGGGTCGAGTAATTTCTTTTTGTGTGTGTGTCGTGTTCGGGATGGGTTCACTTCAAATGTAATTTATGGGTTCGGGTCGGGTACAGATCGACCCATGCAGGACTCTACTTCAGGGGGGGGGGGCAAAAAGAAAAAGCAAAATTTCGGAAAAGGGGAAATTTAGATGATTCTTTTTATGGTCAGAAATTCACTGAAACGTAGAAGAGTTTCATCCCCAGGGTTTAACAAATGCGGTCGCCAGGTCGCCACTAGCGACCATGTTTTTTTTTAATCTGTCGACCAAATTATTTAATCTGGCTTCCTTTTTAATACAAAAATTGCCTTTAAAAATGCGAAGAAACTGTATTTTTTCTTTCATCACTTACTCGTGTGCGGCCAACAGTGATTTTTCTCTTCTCTCGTACCAGGGCATAAAATAACATATAAAGTAGGCGACACTAGTGTCACCCAGTGTGAAATTATTGTCGCCCAGTGACAGGGAATGGTGCCGGCAATTTTTGAAATAAAAAATCTTTGAATAACAAAAACTGTCTTTGTGCTTCGGATAATATGAAATGGCGACAGTCGTTATAGTAGATACCGAGTATAGGCAGGGATAGTACGATACAATATGAGGTAGGCTGGGATGGCGGGAAATGCCTTGTGACCTATGTCATATGGGAAACATGTCGTTGTTGTGACCTTTGTGTTTCTGCTTGAAAGATTTATTTTCCGACAATCCATCCAGTGATGGGATTCAAATAATATAACAACCGGTTCGCTTCACGAATGATTTTTCATGCATTAACAATAAGGGAAAATGTGCATCACACATAGATTATGAAACACTTTACATTAAAATAACAACAGAAACTTTGATCTTTAAGTATAATGGGGAAAAAAATCCTGAAACATGTTTTCCTATAAGGACGTAATTTGTTTAATAAATATTTGGCAATCATGAAATCCTGTTCAAAACTTCTATCAGAAAATGAATCAAAACCTGATAATAAAATAACGATAATGCAAGAATAGCAGAAATTTAAGAAATATTGAATAAGCATACTATATAACCAGGGAGTTATCCTAAGCTGCCGATTTAGATCCCCAAATTCTTTAAAGCTTCAAAATTTCAATGTTTTTTAGGTAGCTTTCAATACAAAAAAGTCCTTCCGGCCTGTACCGGGAGGAAAAGGTAGCTTTCCTATACCTTCGTTTTAAAATTTTAGCTAATGTTACACGAAAACAGCAAGTTAAAATGCAAAGAAACGTTTACAAAAGATTCGTTAATACTGAATTTGAATAAGAAATTCGCCAAATTATTGAGCAATAGCCAAATTGGCTTCATTTGTGAAGACTTATTTTGGTCGCCAAGTTTGGCGATATTTCGCCAAATGTCGCCAATTTTGGTGCTAACGGATATGAATATATAGTTTTATGCGTATGATTGGGAAAATTATTACAACAATGAAAGAAAATAATTTGCGAGTAATCGCGTTAATGTGCTGTTTTGTTTCAAAATGTCAGCCACCCTAGAATTTCAAACTGCTCTATCTCAGCCATTTTTTAAGATAGAGGTAAACCAAAAAATGCTCTGGGATCCTTGTATCAAGGCCTAAAAGGTAATTAAAAAATAAATTTGAATTTTTTATTTTTTGTATATTTATTTTAGTTTTAAATTTTTAAATGGCCGCCATCTTGAAACAAAATTTCGGACCAAGCTGGACAACGAACTCGGTCGAGACATTGGTTAGCTTAATACACACAATTAGTTTCATCAAAATTGATTTATAAATACAAGCGTTATCGTATGACATAGGTCAGATATATATATATATATATATATATATGGATATATCAATATATATAAATCAACATTTGAACGGAGGGTGGTTTTGGGGTCTGGGGGTCATGATCGGTGAAAATATATCGAAATTTTCCGGAACTGCTTTCCTCCGAACGGCTGCAATAGGTAGCTTTATACTTCTTTGTATTGAAAGCTACCTAAAAGTATAAAGCTACCTATTGCAGCCGTTCGGAGGAAAGCAATTCCGGAAAATTTTGATATATTTTCACCGATCATGACCCCCAGACCCCAAAACCACCCTCCGTTCAAATGTTGATTTATATATATATATATCCATATATATATATATATATATATCTGACCTATGTCATACGATAACACCCGTATTTATAAATCGATTTTGATGAAACTAATTGTGTGTATTAAGGTCACTAATGTCTCGACCGAGTTCGTTGGCCAGCTTGGTCCGCCATTTTGTTTCAAGATGGCGGCCATTTAAAAATTTAAAACTAAAATAAATGTACAAAAAAGTTAAAAATTCAAATTTATTTTTTAATTACGTGTTAGGCCTTGATACATGGATTCCAGAGCATTTTTTGGTTTACCTCTATCTTAAAAAATGGCTGAGATAGAGCAGTTTGAAATTCTAGGGTGGCTGACATTTTGAAACAAAACAGCACATTAACGCGATTACTCGCAAATTATTTTCTTTCATTGTTGTAATAATTTTCCCAATCATACGAATAAAACTATATATTCATATCCGTTAGCGCCAAATTCTCGCCATAATTGGCGACATTTGGCGAAATATCGCCAAATTTGGCGACCAAAATGTCTTCATAAATGAAGCCAATTTGGCTATTGCTCAATAATTTGGTGAATTTATTATTCAAATTCAGTATTAACGAATCTTTTGTAAACGTTTCTTTGCATTTTAACTTGCTGTTTTCGTGTAACATTAGCTAAAATTTTAAAACGAAGATATAGGAAAGGTACCTTTTCCTCCCGGTACAGGCCGGAAGGACTTTTGTTAAGTTAAATTGGATTCTCACAGGACTGAAGAAGATTTTTTTTTTCAAATTAAACATGATTTTATTAAATGAAACAATTTAGTTTTCTTCTTTTAATCCATCTACAGCACTGTTGCAGTATAGAAATCCAGTAATGTAATTGCGAGATCGTTTGATGTCGTTGGTGACCTAGTAAAAGAAAATACAGTCATGCAGTTACAAAATGCTGATTGTTTTCTATCCAGGTAGATGGTTCCGTTGATAAATATGGAGTTGATAATAAATTTGTTACAGCACGATTTATTACAGAAGAACAAGAAATGAAATCAGTTTTTCTAGGAGAATGTAAATCGAGTAATCGAGGAGCAGAAGGAGAACTTGGGCATTGAGAGTGTCGCAAAAAATAAGTTGACAGGCTTAACTACTGATGGGGGAAAGTGCAAATACTGGCAAAAACAGCAGCCTCTGGGTTCGTATGAAATAATACTTGGGCAGAGACTTGCTATGCATTTGGTGCGTTGCTCACAGGTCCGACTTAGCTATGTCGGATTTGGAATCATCAGTTATTGAAGTTCGGCACTGGAAATCCAATATAAAATCTGTAGCAACATTTTATCGGGCTTCTGCTCTACGCTTTGAAGAACTTCAAAAAATATTTGAAATAGAAAACCAAACTCCCTTTCGTTTCCCCGCATATTTTGAAGTGAGGTTCGTGGAGCACTTAAAAAACGTAGCTAAAGCAGTACGGCACAATCTTCCTTTCGTGCAAAAACATTGGTAAAACATTGTGAACCATCAGCCCGACTTATCAAAAACTGAAAAGTTTCTGCTCGCGGGTTCCTCCGATTATGGATGAAAGATGGTGAGCTACAATGCATGACTTGCCTAATGCTAGATCTGCTGAAGCACTTTGAAAAAACTTCAGAAAGATAGTCAAAGATCTTTCATTACACTACCTGACATAGAATTGTCAAAGAAATTTTTTTTGAATGCTTTAACTCTTATTGAAGATGGGTGTTATCCTGGTGGATACGAAGAGCAGTTGATGGACATAAATGGAAGTACTAAGAAATCTGAAAGTGACTCGGATGTTGAAGAAAATCCTCGCAGGCGCAAAGTTTGCAACTCATTAGTTTCTACCAAGAGATGTTGGTCTGCAGTGAGAAAAGAAACTGTATTGAGTTACAAAGAATTTGTTTCTCAAAGATTGGAAGAGGATCAAATGAGCATTTCTAACAGGATAGATGCTTTCTTAAAAGCAAGAAGACCTACATAGATTGTTAGTGCAGTCCGCCTTGATGTTGAGAACATTTTTGGTAAAGACAAAGTTGCCGATTTTACCGATGATGGGGTTGCTTTATACGCGGCTGAAAAACTTCCTCCTCCATCAGATATGACCTCACCAACAGCAAGACTATCACTACTTTAAAGCATCTCAACCCCACTCAGTTTTTAACAAATTGGTACAATCATATGTTTCTTTAACACCTCACAGAGCTGGTTCAAAAAGAGCTGTGCCCATACATACAACGCTTAAATCTAACAAATAGTCTTACTATCAAACAGTCGGGACTATCAAGAGAAGCATTAAACTCAAGAATGTTTATTGCTCTTAAAGGAATTGGAACAGCTTTTTATGATCCAAGACTTGCTGTTGAGCAAAGAAAGAAGGAGAAAGCTTCCAGACAAAGAAGTCTGTCAAACACAAGAGCTTGTCAAAAAATTCTTCGAAATTGATAATAACTTGTAAAAAAAAAAATTAACGATTTTAATTATTATTGTAACATTTTAAAACCATTATAAAAATTTAATAAATTTTAACCCATTAAATATAAAGAACGAATCGATTTCCTTGTTTCATTTCATTATTTCCATAAGAAAGTCCTTTGTATAAAAACTTTAAACTATTGTAAATATTTCTGCAGTATTTTGAAAATATTTTACAGTTAGAATTTGATTTTTTTAAACATAAAGAGTAAAATCGATTTCCTTGTTTAGTTTTACTCTTTTCAAAATACAGTAATTTCTGAAAGACTAAAGATGTTAAATCACTTTAATTATTGTTCATTTGGCATTTTGGAAACATGTTATAAAATTTAACATGGTATTTTTTTAATTTAATGTTTTTAAACAGCAAGAGGAAAATCTTTTTGATTAGTTCCACTTTGGGTCTAAAACTATAGTTACGGGAAATTAAAAACAAATATTTAATGATTCAGGTCAAATTTGCTTTTCAATTTGAGAATTTATTCCAGGCTCCAAATATCAAACAGATAGATGTAATACTGTTATGCACAAAAGTCAAGTGAGAAACAGTTAAAGGTAAGCAGCATTTTAACATAATTTTAGTGATAAATTTCATACATAAATTTTTAATTATGTACAGAAATTTGGTAGGTTGAATGTTATGTTTGATCTATATATATGACTAACATAACAATTGTCAACAATTAGTCTGAACTGTGAATGTAGACTTTCTTCAATGCTAACTAGCTATAAATGGACGGGTTTACATGATTCAATGAAGACACCATTATTAACTTACCAGGTATAGAAGAAGTAAAATAGACAAAATTAATAAAACAGAATTACAAAAATTGATATTCTAATTATTTGGTGTGCAGTTATCGGAGGGTGGGGGGCTGAATTTATAGATATTTGCTTGGGACAACAGATCAAACCTATTGTCGCCCAGTGAGAATTCCTTAAAATATGCTCTGTCTCGTACTTTTAATGAATGGAAGAACCAAGTTTAAAAGGCATTTTCCATATCATGCACAGAAAACGGCATGCTAACTAGCATGTCAGGGGGGTGGGGGTGTTCATTAAAACAGTAAGAAATAGTGTCAATCCAGCCTTGGTGGCATCTAAAATGAGATCCAACGGTAAAAAATGTTTTTGTAAGTTTCAAATCAGATTTTTGAGTCCAGAATTAAAACTGATTAATCTATCTTATTCATTTATTAAAATTACAACGTATAAGTGATTTTAAGTAATTAATTTGAAGTAAATCTATAAAACTGAATTAAAATGTTAAGAATACAACATAATACTAGTTTAGTACCCAGTGGCAGAACTATCTTCAAGTGTCTGCAACGCTAATAATGTTTTCAAAAATTGTCTGCAATTCGCAATATATCATATAAATCTATTCTTGCTGCTGTTGTAGTTGTAGTACTAATTAATTAAGGCATCAGCATTTATCAGCATTTCTGAGTAAAAAAAAAATTCTGAAATTCACAGCAAATATTCTGAAAGGTTACAGCAGAGGGGGGAGGGGGGAGGGGAGAAAATTCCCTCTCAGCAATAATTATTCTTGTTGCAGGTCGGATTAACTATGCTTTTGATTTGAGTCGATTTCAGGCTGAGTGTAGATTCTTGCAAATTGGGTTCGGGTTAACCCGATTTTTCAAAAGTTAGTTCAGCATATTGTTTCAGATTAAAAACTATGCCTATATTAATAAGCATAGAACTTTGTTTGTCTGCTGTTTTCTAAAGGAATGCTGCATCTTTTCCGGGACTATTTCAAAAAATTCATGTTTTTTTTTTTTTCGTGAACATTTGATAAAATTAGCGTTTCTCTTTTCCTCTGCAATCCTTTGGCGAAATTAGCAGTTTTTTCCACGATCCTTTGACGAAATTGGCATTTTTTTCTGCGGCCATTTGACGAAATTTGCGTTTTCTCTGTGGGCTTTTGATGAAATTTGTATTTTTTTCACGATCGTTCAACGAAACGCATGTTTTTTTTTTTTTTTTCTTTTTAGTCTTTTGACAAAATTGAAGTTTTTCCACGGCCCTTTGACGAAATTTGTGTTTTTATCGCAATCTGTTAACGAAATTAGCCAAGTTCCCAGATTCTTTGATGAATTTCGCTATTTTTCTTTGGCCTTTGGACAAAATTCGCGTTTTTTTCGCGATCCTCCGACGAAATTTACCGTTTTTTCAAGATCCTTCGACGAGATTTGCCGTTTTTTCGCAATCTGTCGGCAGAATTCTCCGTTTTTTCGCGATCCGACGACTAAATTTGCCGTTTCTTCGACGAAATTGACCGTTTTTTCGTGATCCTTTGACGAAATTAACAGTTTTTTCCACGTTCCTTTGATGAAGTTGATGCTTTCTCCGTAGCCCTTCGGCCAAATACGCCACGATCCTTCAACGAAACTCATGTTTTTTTGACAGCCTTTTGACGAAATTCACGTTTTTTCACGGACTTTTGACTAAATTTGCGTTTTTTTCGCGATCTGTCAACGAAATTAGCCGTTCTTCGCGATCTTTAAATGAAATTCGCTGTTTTTTTTTTTCGCGATCCTTTGACGAAGTTTGTCGTTTTTTCGCGTAATTTACGCGCTATAGCGCGTCTGCGGCATCACTGTATATTTTTAGTCGGCAGGTGCCCTAAAAAGTCTGCCCGTCGCAGAGTCGCGTACATTCTGCCACGGGGATTTAGTATTAGTGTAGTTTAGTATTCTAAACTATATAACTAATAATTTTAAACTATGCTTGTTATTATTATTTTTTTTTTAGTTAACACATAAAAAACGTTTGTTTGTTTTTAAAATAAATTTTGGGAGAGGTGGGGATGGGTAATTTTTTTTTTTTTCCTGGCTACCACATTTTTATCAAATTTGTAAAGCCCTGTTCATTCGTGATATTAAGAAATAATAAGAGAGTAATTGGAGTAATTTTGCAGATTTTACATACAAATAAGAAATTTTAAGGACCAAAAACTATTTTTGAAGAATTTAAGGAATTTCAAGGACGGTACGAAGCTTGGATTTGAGAAGAACCTTAATTCATAATGTACAGAGGGAGCATCGCTTAGCCCCCCCCCCCCCCCAATCTTTCTGCGACAAAAAGGTTTGATCATTTATTTAACAAAATACTGAAAATTATCTGCTAAAATGTAAAAATGTAATTTGTCAATAAATAGTAAATAAAACTGGAGTAAATAGCAATTTCAAGTTAGTCCTCTTGTCTCAGCCCACAGACATTCTCAGAACACTTTTCTCAGAACTGGGATGCATTTGGCACTGCAGTTGATCGCTTCCTGATGATGACTTTTCCAAGACGGTCACGTCGCGAAAATCGGCTTAAACTGCTCAAATTTGACAGCATTTTCTGAATTATCTTTAATCATAAACTGTTACTGATAGGGAACTTTTGTGTGTGTTCGAGATTCAGAATCCCTTAATTAGACTTCTGGGGTGTTTTAATAGAAATAAAGCTTATTTTTAGTCAAAAAGTTACATAAACATAAAACAATCTTTTTCGTCAATATTTTGAAATGTTATTGAAATAAAATAACACAGGTCTTTTTAAGCTAAAAAAAATTTATAATGCAGATTTAATCAGCATATATCATGTTTTATACAATAAAACATGTATTAATGGAACCTGTGTATAACAGAAGCCAGGTTGAAATGGGAAATTTCGTGGTCTCTGGGAAATAACGCACTTTCTAAGATAAAAACCTGTCTTAAACGGAATATGTTTCCGGGGTTTTTTCATCTTAGCAGGTTACCTTATAGTTTGAAAAAAATTCTAACTTTATATATGTATATATATATATATATATATATTTTTTTTTTTTGGGGGGGGGGGTGCAGCCACATCATCCCCCTTGAATACTCCACTGGATAACGCTCTTTCTGCAATGCACATGCCCCTTTGCCCTTGCCACTCGGCGACTGTAACTATAAGAGGAAAATAACATTCTTTTAACTAAAATAAAAACAATAAAATTTTAAAATTTCGATTAAAAGAATTAAATTTCGATTTAAAAAACAAAATCAAACTAATTAAATTCATTATTTAAAACATTTTATTATGTCTCTCAACATATTTATAAAATGTGAGACATCATAATAAAACTCTATAAATTCATAGAAAATACACTAAAATACAAATATGATTTAGTTAATTATTAAAACCTACTAATTTTTTTATAAGGGTTCTGAAGATCAACTAATAAAAATTTTTATCAAATATGAAATTTTAACTATATATATATTTACATTTATTTAAAATTTAAGGTAGTACACACATGGGAAATGTGGGCAAAAAATAGGGGGGGGGGGAAGAGGAAGAAACGTTGATATGATTTTTCAAAGACATCCTAGAATCTAAAAGGTAAAAAATAATTTCGCCAATAAAGTGATAAGCACGCCAAAATAAATACCTGAAATACAGAGCGTGGATGATATTTTTCCCTTATCCATGAAAAATTCCCTCCTGGAAATTTAACAAGCAGTGCCCCCTAGGCCCTAGAACATTTTTAACAAGTTGGTAATAGGCTGTGCCGATCTTAGGTATATCTGCATTTTTATATTTTCTAATACGTATGATTAATGTTTAATTTTTTTTTTATATCTGAGATTAACGTTTAAATTTTTAGCTTAGATATAATTATATTTTCTTTCTTTTTTTACTTGGTTTAAATCAAACTTAATTGTGCACATGTGTCAGGCAAAAATTTTGACAGCACGTGTATCAGACAGACTTTTTTTTTTTTTTAATGTAACGCTGTTTTTTTTCTTTTTTTTAAACAAAAAAAAATAATTCTTTATTCAAGACGATTAACAAACTTCAGTTCAGAATTTTAATAGGACCATTTTATTTTTAATCAAAATCTCATTTAATTTTCAATTTTAAGTTAGCATACATTTCTTAAATTTTTATTTTCTAAATTTAAAGTGCATACATTTCAAAACTATATTATTATTTTAGAAAAAGAAAAAACTTTTATTCCTAATATTACATTGGGTCGGTGAAGAAAATGATTTTATTATTATTATTATTTCAGAGCAGGTCGAGTTTTCTCAGACCTTATGAAATAGGATTAATTTCCTTTTTTTTCAGCTGTGGAAGGAAATCAAAAGGTTTGTTAATTATTTTATTAAAAAATATTAGCAGCTGCGTAGAGACCCTCGCGCTAGATAAACTATTTTTATTGATAAAACGATGTTCTTGGTTTGCGATTTTTTTTTTTCGCCGTAATGCAAGCATGATCCTTGGAACTTTTGGAAGAAAATAGGTAAAAATCATCTATTTCTATTCGTGTTCCAGTGCTCATGCATGCATTACGGCGAAAAAAAAATCGCAAACCAAAAATGTCGTTTTTTGCAATAAAAACACTAGATGGCGCCAGCTCTCGCAGCTCCCTGCTTTCGCCAAAAATATCCAAGTTGGCGGGGGGGGGGGGGGGGGGGGTACAGAGAACGGAAATGCTCCTTGTCTTTATTACATATTTTTAAATTAATTTAAATCATTCATTTTGTAACGTAATTCTTTATTAAAAATGTTTTTTCGTATTCACATAAAAAATCATAAATTAATAATAAATTCTTATTCTTACAAATAAATTATTTAAAAAGACAGATATCTTATAGATTATTTGTCTTTATTACATATTTTTAAATTAATTAAAAAAAATTTTAACGTAAAAAAGTTATTTTTTAAAACGGAGGATGGAAAAAAATAAATATCTGTATAATTTTAGTGCTGCCATCTATTGGAACATTGAAGAAGTATAGTTATTTTTAAGAGTTTAAAGGGAACTTCTTTTTTCTCATGCATTTTTAATATTTTTATTCATAAAAATGTCCTTGTAAGTTAATATAACGGTTTTATCTTGAAAAATTTTTTAAAATAAAAAGTTCATATACATTAAACAGATTTTTTCAAAAGGAATTTATAAAAATGTCCTTGTAAAAGTAAAAATTAGGGAAAAAATATCTGAAGATTTTATAAGTTAATTGGGATTATATAACTGCATATCAATATTTAAAAAATGTCTTTTTACTTTAGAAAAGCAAGAGTAGTAAATAGGTATGACACCCTGTATTTTGAGTAATAATATGATACTGAAAGACGGTTTTTTAAATCATTATTTTTGAAGTGTTTCGAAAGAGCATTTTATAAAAAAAGGTTTCTATGCTTTTTCAAAAATGTCTCTAAAATAAACAGAATTATTCAATATTCTTTTAAAATCACAAAGTTAAAAAGTGACTTACAAACGCACACCGTTTTTAACTAAAAAATTTTATTTTTAATATTAAAAAATTGTTTTTTATATTAAAAGATATATCAAACTAATAGAAATTTTGTACTTTTGTTAATATTTTTAAATTGGCGTAAGTGGGCTAGCTAGATTGAAACTATACTACTATCCAGTAGTAAAAGAGCAGTCCAGATTAGAAAATCCTCCACAACGTTTCAATTTAAGATTCATGTGTGAGGTGCCGGACAGTTATTTCAAAATTGTTTTTCACAACGTCCAGTCACTGAATGCACATTATTTAGACATAAAATTGGACCCACATTATACGACTGCACACCTCTTATGTTTCCTGGAACATTTTTCTTTGAAAGATGATGTGTATGATTTTGATGGCAAATTCACGTGCATATTTCGTGTAGACTGTGATGGCAAACTGAAGGCTTTTGGCTTGATGTGTGCTGCTAAAACTGAAATAATTCTCGAGTGCCATCTCATGAATGATTCGATAAGACATGATCGAGGAACTCATACAGAAGTGCCGTTAAAGTTGGTCAAATGATTGTTCTTTTTGGATACAAATCTCCGACGGCATCAATGAAACTACTGGAATCATTCATGACAGAAATTCTAGACAATTGGATGCACTTTGACTGTAAACTTACCATTGCTGGTGGTTTCAATATTAAAAGAAAATCCGCCAATTTAAAAAAATAAATAAAATATTAACTGTATACATCTTATATAATAAGGTTTTCTCGGACGAAATTTCAACAATTTAAAGTACGCAAATAGACATTTGCTATACAGATGAAGAAAACCTAGAATTTTGGTATTACGAATCTATTTTTTTGGTACCATAAAGTGTGTGTGCATCCTGTGTTTGACCAAAAAATATTTAATCTGATATAACTGTATTATTTTTTAATTATTATTGCGTGTAATTATTTGCAATTGGAAGCAATGATTGGCACTTAAAAAATATTTGTTTTTTTCCGAACTCTCTTATCAGGTATTTAATTTTCATTCCTTTGTCAAAATTGCACTTTTTTCTTAAAACTAATGTTGGCCTTATGACAGGAGGTGTGGACATTCTCATACACAGGTAGACATAACATAATGCATAGAGTAAGCAATAATTTATGTATAATGAAAAGATTCATTTTTCTTACTTTCTTTCTGGTGAAGTAAGCTTTGTATCTTTATTTGCACTCGAAAAACGGTCTAATGACCTATGATAATATACCGATAAACGTATAAAAATATTTATATTGTTAAGAAATTGGAAATTTTACATTTGCCATATTTATTATAATCTTTTATTTGAAATTCAATAAAGATAAACAGCACCGTTTAGTGATAGATAGATCACAAAATTATTACTCTAAAAATAAAAGGAGGGATTGAAACTCTAAATTTGTATTTAGTTTGTATCAAAAGTATATCTCATAATGGGAATTTGCATTTTTATTGTCGATTTCTTTATTTTTCGGGGGGCATTATTCTTTGAAATAAGAGTATAACATACAATTAGGGGCACGTTTTTTTATTTTATTGATATAAACTGTTTGCATGAACATTCCTAAAAACCCTTACTAACTCTGACGCAAAGCATCGTTTAAAAATGTTACTGGTACGAATAATAGTCATAAAGTCTACTAATTAATGTTATATATAACATTTTTTAGAGGATAGTGTACGCATAGAAATTGTATCAAACATTAAAATTTTCAAAACTAACACTTACTTTTGACTAACAACTACTTTTGTCGGTACAATTAACTTTCGACACCAAACGGGAAATCATTCGGTCAAGTAGTTTAATAGTTATGCAGGTCTAAAGTTTGAAACTACTTATGTCAAATTCATTTTTAATTGTTAGAAAACACATGCAATGCTTGTAGTTTTTTATGCATAACACTAAAACTACTTGGCCGAATGAGCAGGAGTTTTGGATTCTGATATATGAATCTTTTAGAAATTGATTTCTGTTTAAAGATACATTGGTTACAAATCATATTTTTTTGAAAATTAATTTCATTGTATATATATATATTTAATTATTTTTCATAAAATATATCAATTAGAACCAGTTAATTTCAAAAATGAAATCGATGTCTGGAAATTTTGGATATACAAAATTACAGCTCATTCCGCCAATTAGTTTTGGAGTTATGTTTACAAAGCTACCCACTTTCTTATGTGTTTTGCAATGATTAAAAAGAATTTACCATTAAAAATTCCAAATTTTAAACCTGCATAACTCCTAAACTACAGTGAAATTGCGAAAAAACGGAAAGACTTCCCGTTTGGTATCCAAAGGTAAAATTTACAAGATATTCTAAACTTATATGAAAATTAGGCTTTAGTATTAAAAATTTTAAGTTTGTTTCTGTTTTATTACGGAGACGATCCGCTAAACTTTATTTATTCATACAGAACTTGAGGAGACACAATTCACATTCGAATGATATCTCTCGCATCTCTATAAGATATTTAGTGATAAAATCGTGTATGTGTGTGTGTGTGTGTGGGCGGGGGGCGTTTTCTCTTCTTTTAGGTAGCTTTCAATACAAAAAGCTACCTATTGCAGCCGTTCGGAGGAAAGCAATTCCGAAACATTTTGGTATATTTTCACCGATCATGACCCCAAGACCCCCAAACAACCCTCCGTTCAAATGTTGATTTATATCTATCTATCTATCTATATCTATATCTATATCTATCTATATATATATCTGAAATATGCCATGCTGTAACTCTCTTATTTATTAACCGTTTTGGATGTAAAAGAGTATGTGTATAGAACATACAAAGGTCTCGACCGAGTTCGTTGGCCAGCTTCATCCGCCATCTTGTTTCAAAATGGCGGCAAGTTAAAAAATTTAAAATTTTAAAAAATTCAAAAACATGTACAAAAGAATTATAAATTGAAAATATTGTTTCTGATAAGTGTTAGAACGTGATACAAGGATTCTGGAAAATTTTTTGTTTTGGCTATATCTTAAAAAAGGGCTGAGATATGGCAGTTTGAAATTCTAGGGTGGCTGACATTTTGAAACAATCTGTTATTTGTTATGCTGTAACTCTCGTATTTATGAACCGATATGAATGTGACTGATCATGTGTACAGAACATACCAAGGTCTCGACCGAGTTCGTTGGCCTGCTTCATGCGTCATCTTGTTTCAAAATGGCAGCAAGTTAAATTTTTTAAATATTTTTAGAAATTTAAATAAAAATTATAAAACTTTATAAATTGAAAAACTTATTTCTGTTAAGTGTTAGATCTTGATACAAGAATTCCGGGACATATTTTGTTTTCGTTTTATCTTAAAAAATGGCAGAGATATGACATTTTGAAATTCTAGGTTGGCTGACATTTTGAAACAATCTGATATTTGTTATGCTGTATCTCTCATGCTGAAATACGCATTCAAATTCAGTATTGACGAAAACCGAGATTGAATCTTCTATAATTGGGTTCCAAGCAATTTAGCTTCGGGTGTTTGAGTAAAATAAGTTCAATTTTTAAAGACATGGACTATGAAAGCTACCTTTACCTCCCGGTATAGGCAGGAAGCACTTTTTCTGTTTTTTTCTTTTTGACCGTCGTCTATACTAGACATTTTTGAACGTTACATGCCTTCTAGAATTTTATTTGACATTTCCTTGTACTTTTCACTTGGGTGTAAATATTTGATGAATTCAATAAAATAATTCTTAAGCAGATATTTTTTAATTGTTGGATATGGTCCGAAAATTGTACACAAAGTTAACTCTATTAAAAGCGGTTAATTGGAAAAATATAAGTGTTTAAGAAAACAATGAACTCATAATGTATTGAAAATGCGTGTAGTTTTTTAATATAGAAATATTTTTTATAAATATAAATTAAAACTACTACAAAAATACTGTCGGAAGAAATATTCGAAGAATTTTTTTCATTATTAAATAATGAAATTCGAATACGAATCGGTAATAAAAATATCTATTTATTTATGCAAATTATTACCTTAACCTGTGTTTTATTCCAATACGAAACTAGAATCAGATGTTTTCCCTAGCTTATTGATGCAATAGGTTTGTACGTATATTATATTATATTATATTAGGTTAGATTAGATTGGATTAGATTAATATAATCTGTCTCGATTTTTCTTAATGATCTTTGTTTGTTATGTATACTCAGTATAATAGTAAATAAAAAAAGGAACAACGCAAACTATTTTATCACCAAATTGTTCCAGAGTCTTTCAAGAGATACCACTTAACAGGGAATTGTCTCTTAAGAAATTCAGAATAAATAAATAAATCTTAGGCGTCAGCCTTCGTGATTTGATGGAAACAAACTTTAAGAGTTATAATAACATTAGATTTCGATTTTGGAGTACATGTTGACTTTAAACATACAATTTCAAGTCATTCCATGAAGTAATTTAGAATATTTAGATGCAAAATTTTAAAATCCTTATGTGAATTAATTTTAAATATAATTTTTAAATATCTTCTAGAATAAACATTTTCTCAAACTGGTGCTTTTCGTTGGTGTTGTAAACTTTATATTCCGAGTACACTGTTTCTTGACGCCAATCTCTCTTTTAGGTAGATTTCGTATGAAATACTACCTATTACATTCTCACCTAAGTTGGAAATTTTGAAAAATTTTTGCAGATTTACGCCGATCATGACTCCCAGAACCCAAAAACACCCCCAGTTCAAAAGTTTATCTATCTATCTATCTATCTATCTATCTATGTCACTTTTTTCTGACCACGATAACTGGAAAAATTCTGCATAAATCTCTTCCAAAGTGATACATAAAATCAAGGGTCATAAAATCTCGGTCAAGTTCGTTAATAGGCAAAATCGAACCAAGGGGGGGGGGGATGGGGGGAGGGGGCTTTTTGTGAAAACAGAAAAATCCTCATAATTTCTTTATTATTATACGTATCGAATCTGCTTAAAGTTATTATTACTTCTAGGAAAAAGGCCGAAAATTTATGTAGGACAGATTTTTGATATAATTAAAAATGGCCCCAAGGGGGGGAAAAAGGGGGGTTTTAGAAGAAAAAAAATCATAGCTTCGTCAATTCACAAGATATCAAATCCGCGTAAATTTATTATTAATCCTCTTAGTATTATCTAAAACTTTTATATTGACAAGTTTTTTATAGGACCAACCGTTATAGCAAAAAGAAATTAAAAACAAAAAAAATCCCTGCCGGCTCCGCCTGCAAACAAGTTATTTTTCGAAGTAGGTGGTTCCAACTCCCGCATCTTTTCGAAACTGATACATAAAATCAAGGGGCATAAAATCTCGGTCAAGTTCGTTAATGGACAAAATCGAACCAGGGGGGGGGATGGGGGGACTTTTTGTGAAAACAGAATAAAACCCATAACTTCTTAAGTATGATGCGTATCGAATCCGTTTAAAGTTATTATTACTTCTAGGAGAAGGGCCGAAAATTTATGTATGACAGATTTTTGATATAATTAAAAATTGCCTTAAGGGGGGAAGGGGGGTTTTAGAAGAAAAAAATTCATAACTTCGTCAATTCCCAAGATTTCAAATCCGCTTAAATTTATTATAAATCCCCGTAATATTATCTAAAATTTTTATATTGACATGTTTTTTATAGGACCAACTCTTATAGCAAAAAAAAAAAAAAAAAAAAAAAAAAAAAAAAATCCTTGCTGGCTCCGCCTGCAAACAAGTTTGGTTTCGAAGTAGGCGATTCCAACTGCAGCATCATCGCAAAAAGGTCATTTCTTCCGCAATTCCCGACAAACAGGCGCCCCACGTTCTGCGTCTTCGAAATCTACCTGTGCCTGTAGGCCGAGCCGTCAGGGATTTTTTTTGTTTGTGCTTCTAGTCGCCATATTTGACTCTACTGGTATTATTTCAATTATTCTACTGGTATTATTATTTTTATTTTTCTGGTATATTCAATAATATTCAATTATTTATATTTTCAATACGATATTTATTTTTTTCACTGTTTCGATCACATTACGTTGCGAAAAAGTGGCTGTTTCTGTACATTGCTGTACATTGCTTTACATTTAAAAGATTGTCGCTGTAACCGTAACCGCGAGTTATCGATTGTTGCTCTTAACGACATTCTCTAAAGATTATGTAACCTCCCAATAGTTGGATTGGTCATTGTCAGTATAAAATATGAAGTCAATGTAAGTTTATGTTCTGCAATACTAATGTTTCGGGCAAAATATCCACTCCATAAATCAAAATAAGCTATGTGCGTGCGTTACAGATATGCGAAAGGTAAATCATTTCATAGTAAATCATTCCATAATTAATAGTTTAGATATGAGAGTGAAAAAAACAAAATCTAAACTGAGAAAAAAAATTCCGATTTTTTTTAAGTACTGACTGCACAGGACACAGCGGGTGTTTATCAAAGTCTCTGATACATAGACCAGCAGGAGAAAGGCATAATTTTTTAAGCAATGAACGAAAACCGTTTAAACGTTGATACGTTTAACGCTGGTGTAAGATCCGTATATACGATTTACCGTATATGCTGTTTCGTATAATACGTACAACCGCCTTGGTCGTATCATACGTATCCAAAATCTGCACCCCGTATAATACGTATTATACGTATACTCGTATAAACGTTTAATAGGGAGCACTACTTGCAACCGTCGGATAAAGACATTTCCCGCGGTCATGATGATGTATAATATACCAGTATAACCCTTATTTTTGATAATAAAATCTTGTATTTCATCCTTATTTTGGACGAAAAGGTTGTCATCGGTATATTCTTTTCATCGTGGCGGTGGTATATGATGCTATCATTTGGTTAACGGTCTTTGGGAAATGGCTATACCACTTAACACATGGGCTGATAAGTTCCCGGTCTAATAAAGAAAACGCAAATTTTTTACATAACTTTATGACTTTAATAAATAACATAACTTTAATAATAAATAATAATTTAATAATAAATAATAACTAAATAATAAATAATAATTCAATAATAATAATAATAATAATTTAATTAATAAATGAAAATAATAATTTAATAAATAAATGAAAATAATAGTTTAATAAATAAATGAAAATAATAATTTAATAATAAATAACATAATTTTATAACGAAAAAGCTCCAAACACTGCTCAGAATCATCGACTCGCTGTTGTTTTTGGTCAAAAGTCAACATGCGCGGCAACCACTTTGACAGCAGCTTTTTCATAGACAAATGTTCATTCAAAATAAAACCTACACATTCCTTGGATATCTTCAGAGTCTGAGCTATCTCCGGCAACTTCCCTTTGCGGTTCCCCAAAACGATTTTTTTTATGTTTTCCGGAGTATTCACCTCTTTTGCGTGGTGCATTACTGGTGTCCGTACGACCACGTTTAAATGCAGCAAACCAGTCAATAACGGTTGATTTACCTGGTGCAGTGTCCGGATAACGCTTATCAAGCTAAGCTTTTGTTTGATCGGTGTTTTTCCCATCAAAAAACAATTCTTGAAATTCTTGTTTATCCATTTTTTTGTTTATCAACAAAGTCGTTCAACTAAAACCACTCTAACGTTTTATGCACACGGCGAATCGTCATAACACTTTTTCTGCTACCTTTTAAAGGTTAGTATTTACTAAAAAAGCATCGGTTCGACGATTGTAACGCCATATGTGTGCCAGACTGGGAACTTTTCAGCCCATGTGTTAGATATAAAAAAATACAAATATCTCGAAAAATAAAATTAAAAACTATTATTGATTTTATTTAAAATACAAAAAAAAAAGTTCTAGTGAGAAATAATATTATAAAATGAAGATAATAATTTGTACGACTTAAAAGAAATATTCAATGTAAAAGGCAGCTATTAAAACAATATTTGGAAATTTATCTCTCTTGTTGCCTATATTTGGCGCCTGGAAAAGAAAAAATATATACTTTTAGGGCTATGATATATAGGATTACAATAAAAGTCGCAGCAGACATTAAAAAAAATTATTTTTATATGTAATTGTAAATTTTATATTTCATTTGCAGACTATTTTTGGCATTTCCAGTTAAATTTTTATGTATGACGTCGACAGTGATTTTACTTGATAGATTAAAAAAAAAATCAAATGTAATCTGTAATGTTTTGTGCAAATTAAAAATTATGTTTAATTTGAACTTTCTAGATAAATGTATTTAGAGGTATCTTTAAAAGATGATGGCACCCGTGCGAAGGCGAGCTGGTTACCAGTAATTAAATAAAGGAATGTTCAAATATATTATCGTTACATCATTAAACTGTTATGCTTTCAATCGCCATTTAAAATAATTATGCTACCAATGGTGATCTGGTGACTGCATTTTTCCAGTGATGTTCCAAGGATATATTACAGGCTGCGGCAAAAAATCGATCATCAATGTTTCTGTTGTTCTAACACGATTGTTTGAACCTGTTTGATTTTAGTTTTTTTTAATTGGATAGCCCATATTTTTCTGTACTAGTATGTCTAATTGCATAATTTTTTCAATGTTATTTTCAGATGTTTAACCAACGTACACAAATTTTGTCTGAAAAAGCGCAACTGTGAGATCGCTTGAACTCTCGGCATCGTCCCGTCCACTGTCTCCCGGACAATCAAACGATACAAGGAGCTGGGCCATGGTGGCAGAAATCGCACCGTCAGAACCGACAACAACAGAAAACTGGTTCGAAAGCGGCTTAGGTAAAATTAGGGTCTCGATGCAAAAAATCGATCATGATATTGGAATCAGCGACAGATCGGTTCGGCAAATAGCCAAAGAGCCATCTCCATTTAACGTCATACAAGCTGCAAAAAGCTCACCGGCGATAACAAGCGTGTACGACTCGAAAGATGCAACCGACGCACAGTGTAAGATTTTGCAAATCTAGCGGGTCAAAATTCAATTTATGACAATTACTGATATTAATTAAATAAAATTGCACTTACTATAGATAAAATGGTTCTATATTATGGAAAAATATATATTTTCTCGTTACATTGTACATTTTACGTCATCATTATTACATTATCATAATCATAATAGAAAGAGTTTTTGTCATTTTCATTTATTGACTTTCACGCAGTGTTATTTTATTCAGTGCAGATTTTAAAAATATACAATACCTAACTTTTACAACAAGAAGAGTTTTTTTTAGTAAATAGTAATTAAGGCTGCTCGTCAGTAAACTTCCCGATTCCCCTCGCTAATGTTAATCCAATGGGCGTAGGATGCATTTGTATTTTTAAAATATCTCCTCGGGAAATTAATATTTTAAACTTCTGTTTCTTGTGTACTGTTCTTAAAGAATGTCTCCTTTTTTCTTAGCTATCAAAATATTTCTAAACTATGTGCTTAATTTATATTTTTATGTGTTAAAATCTTAGAGAAACTTAATACGATTTTAACATTTCATATAAAATTAAGTATATATTTTAGAAAAAATGACAGCTAAGAAAAAAAGAGACATTCTTTAAGAACAATACTCAGGAAACAGGAGTTAAAAATATTAATTTTCCGAGGAAATATTTTAAAAATACGAATGCATCCTACGCCCATAGGAATAACATTAGCGAGGGGAATCGGAAAGTTTACTGACGAACAGCCTTAAGTTATAAGGTACTGCCATCGCTGTCAGTGTCATCATTAATGTTTTCGGCACTGCCTTTTTTTTTTACATCCAATGTATAACCAATATGTCAAAGACATTTCATAAATCTTATCTGTGCGTGTAGTGTCGATAAGCCCCAAGAAAATGTATCATGTATCGTATGTTCAAATACATTTGAAATTATTCATAACCTTGGAAGTTGCGTTACAGATATAGCATATTTGGGTTGCTTTATTTAAAGATAGAATATTGCACACTTTGCCATCTAAAATTGTTTCTTCAAATCTGTGCTATATTTCATTATGTTTGATCATCTAATTCTACTATTGTTGGCACTACAGCAGTAATTTGATTTCTGACATTTTCAAGTTCTTCCGTTATTGACTGATCAGTTTCCTTGGTGAACTTAAATTTTATGGGTCTACAGTAAGAAGTAGATGAAGGGTGTGTATTTTGCCATAATATACAGTTTTGATTTTCATCATTACAACCATATAGCTTTAAAGGAACCACAGATGGGATTAGAATATTTTCATCTTCAAAGTTGTTTTCATTTGATTTTTGCTTGTGTCTACTTTGACCTCCGCTTCCATCGACCCCCCCCCCCCCATTTAAAAATCATTATTATACTTTTTAACACAGACCCTTTTTCTTTAGTAAGAATATTTAATATCTGTTTTTGTATAATACAATGTCTTTTTATCGTTAAATCTACAATAGATTGTAATTTAATTTCTGCAAATGATTAAGAAAACATGCAGTTTTCTTGGGATGGATAGCACATTTTTTGCATCTTTTACCTGCTCATAGGATGAATAAATGTTCAAAACTTTTTGTAACGCATAGTTTATCATAATCCCGTATTTTCGGCAGCTTAATTTCATAGTGGTTATTAAAACCAAATACGCTTCCAAACCAACGCTTCTTCAAGAGAATATTCAAATATCGGGTATCCGGCTTTTTAAACGATATTTTAAAATTTAGTTGCTTTTCAAGGGCTTACAGATATTTGCTTCAACATAGCCGCGGCATCCTTTCGTCCAGATTGTCTTAATTTTAAACACGTGGCATGAGTGAGTTCATTTAGTGAGTGTTCTGAGAAGAAAGGAAAAAACCTTTTTTTTTTGTCCGATTTCGGTCCACTTGAACAAAATTTTCTTTGGACGTCCAACTTTTTTCGCGTAGTCATTATTACTTCTGTCTGGTATATAGACATTACTTATTGTTGTATTCGAATCTAGCCATCTCTTATTTTTCTTTAAAAAACGTTCTTTATGCGATGGCAATTTCTCCATCTTCGATTAATGTCAATCATAAACGAATGGCTCAGCCACTTAATCTGGTCTAACATAACATATGAGAAATGTATAAATTTATATTTGTGTAATACATTGTCTATCAAGCTATTTTTAGAATTCACTGGCAAGGATTTATGTCCAGTAACATCTACTATATATATAAAACACAAACGGAAATTTCGTTCCGTTCCCTTATAACTCGAGTTCCGCTGAATGGATTTTGATGGAACTTGCACTGTTCGATAGATGATTTTGCAGGGAAGGTTTTAGTATATAACACAACGTTCTACGTACATTAGTTATAGAATTATGATAAAAAGTCTTGTTATTTTGGCCGAAAAGGTTATCATTGCTAATTTTTTGGCGACCATTATTTTTAACAGAAAGAAATGAAAAGGCTGTACATCTCGAAAAATAAAAGAAAAACTGTTGCTAATTTTATTAAAAAATTGAAAGAAAAAAGGAAGAGAAAGAAAAGATAAAATAAGAAAAATGAGTTTTGATGAGAGATAATATTATAAAACGAAAATATTTAATTTAAACATGATTGGGAATATTCGTAACGCTTAAAAAATTATTTAAGGGGCAAGATTGCTGTTGAAACACAACATTTGGTGATTTATCTTTTGTTTTTGGCGATTTTGATTTTACTTTTGACCCCAAACAATTTGATTTTGAGCCAAAAGGTGTGTTTTTTTTGTTGTTGTTGCAGAAATAATTGAAATGGCTATACAACTGGAAAAATAAAAGAAAAAACTGTTACTAATTTTATTTAAAAAAAGAAAGAAAAGAAAAACAGTTTTAATGAGAGATTTTAAGCGAAAAGGTGTTTTTTCAAGTGTACGACAGCATTTTTGCAGTATTTTTTTTGGTACTTTTCGGTTAGCCGGGCGCCAGTGATAGATATACACATGTATATATATACACACATATATATATACACACATATATATATATATATATACATATATATACACAAATACATATATATACATACATATCTATATGTATATACATGTATATTTATATATGTACATATATCACTGGCGCCCGGCTAACCAAAAAGTACCTTTTTTTTATTCAAATGCAAACTATATTAAAGGCAATATACTTCTATTTACTTCTACATATATGAAATTTCGTTCCGACTGCTTACAACTCGAGTTCTGCTGAGTGGATTTTCGTAGAACTTAAACTGTTAGATAGATAATTTTTCATTGAAGGTTTTATTGTATAACATATCGTTTTACGTAGCTTTTAGTAATAGAATTATTATGGGAAGTTCTATAATCAGATCAATCCGATTATGAAAGATTAGCCTTTTTAAAAGATTTTGCCGAATGGATTTCGATGGAACCTACACGGTTAGATAATTTTCTAGGGAAAGTTTTATTATATAACATATCATTCTACTTTGCTTCGTTCTAGAATTACAGGGGGGAATTCGAAAATCGGGTGACCATTTTTTTAACCAAATATTAGCCTTTTCAATATTTGATTCCGATTATGAAAGATTAGCCTTCTGAAAAAGTTCTACTGGACGGATTTTGATGAGAATTGTATTGTTAGTTAGTTAGATGCTATTTCAGGAATGGAGTGTAGTACATATTGTTCTACGTTGCTTAGTCATACAGTTATGTGTGAAGGTTATATAGTCAGGTGAACCCGATTCCGAAAGTTTAGCCTTTTTGAAAGTTTTTACTGGGCGTATTTTTTGCGACTTGCATTGTTAAGTAGATAATTTTTAAGGATGGTTTTAGTATATTTCATATCGTTCTGTTAGTTTTAGAATTATGTGCAAAAGTTCTATAATCAGATGAACCCGATTATCAAAGATTAGTCTTTATAAAAACTTCTACTGAATGGACTTTGTTAGTTAATTTGTTTGCATTGTTAGTTCGATAATTTTTAGTGATGGTTTTATTATATTGCATATAGTTTTATCATTATTTAGCAAACCCTAACTGCAAATGACCAAATAAAAGAGTTGGTCCTTAACAGCTAAAATTTTGACTGCACATTAAAAAATATAATAGCGCAGTGACGTAATTTTTCAGTAATGTGGAAGGATATTCCAGGTAAATATACAGATTGCTTTCAAATTTAAGGTCAAATAAAACAATATTTCGTTTGATTCAAGGTTCATTTGTAGAAACCGACCAGTGCAGTGGACGTAGCTTGCTAGTAATTTATAAATATCTCATAGAATTCTCTTTTCGAAATTAACACTTCAATACCTGTAAAAAGTTACTTATATTCAAAAGTTGCAAATAGTTGCAGCTGAAATTGATTTATTTTATATGTATATGCATATATAATTACAAAATAAATTACCTTACAATGTACCAGAGTGTACAAAATTTTTCGCAGCTTTTTTAATTTATCATATGCTATTAAATTTTCAAATAATTTACATATTAACTTACAAATTTAATTTTAAGATGTAACACTTTTAAATAACTATTGTAATTGTAAAATACAAAGTAAATACATTGTGTTAACGATTCCATACAATCGTAAAACAATATTTACAAAATAAGTATATTTTTTGCCATAAATATCATTTGCAATTACATCTACAACAATCGCCGCTCTAAAAAAGTTTACAGAAAACTAGGTTTTGAGCCGACTTCTGATGGTGTTGTTGTGGAGTTAAACTGCTTTTACTTTATCTCTTTCCTCTTCAATGTGTTAGATGTAATTTAAAATGTCTAAAACTGAAATTATTTAAAATCGATTTTCTGAAATTTTTCCCGCTAGATTGGCGAAATCTTACACTGTGCGACGTCTTCGTCGACACGCAACTCTCGACTGGGATCGCATCCTCTTCACGGATGAGAAGTTGTTCACCGTAGAACAAGCCCACAATCACCAAAACGACAGAAGCTGGTCCGCCGAGGCCCCCGGCAGCTCGGCCGCTGTCGAACGCCTTTAAAATCCTCAGTCCGCGATGGTTTGGGGCGAATTTGCGCCAGTGGCAAGACCCCACTCGTTTCCGTGGACCAAGGGGTCAAAATCAATCAAGAAGTGTACCGACGTGACATTTTGGAAACCGTGGTACTTCCGTGGGCCCAGCAGCACTTTAAGCATGCGAATTGGACACAGCCCCAGCTTACAAGGCGAAAGCGACTCAGGTCTGGTGCAGAATCCATTTTCCAGACTTCATCTCGTCTGCAGAAAGTTTTAATTTGTTTTTAAATTCAGTATTGTTATATATCTTGGTTTAAAATTTTGTTTAGGCATTAAGTTTCAATTAATTTCGTTAAAATTCAGTTGTTTTCAAAATCTTCAAAATTCATGTGTGGTAATTTAATACAAATCCAAATAAACCCATAACACATACACCTCAGAAAAATATAGGTTTACGAATTTTTTTATGAAATTAATTGTTGCTCATAAATTTCAAAAAAGCTTTTTTGTCAGATTTAGAAACCTGTTATTGTTATATTTTTTATTTGTTCTTATCACATAGGAATCTGAAGATAAGAGGAGTGTTTCAAGAATAGTGAGAGAAGAATAGTGAATTTTTCACTGGAATTTACTGCTCATTTATTTAGTTTCAGTACCATATCTAGATGGGGATATGAATAAAAATATTTTTGAAATTTTTCGCATTGTTTAATCTCAGAATTCAACCATCAAATTCGATGAAGATTTAATTTTTGAAATCAATGTTACCCATACCCCCCCACCGCCCACACACATTCTAGATACGACACTGTTCAATTTCATTATTTAAATATGTAAACAGTAAATTACACACATATATTCAGAAAGACAAAATTTATTTAATATTCTTTTACATGTATACTCTCCGCAGTAAAAGAAAACACATGTACAATATATATCGATAAATTTACAAAATTCTATATAATCTACATTTGGCAATACTTCATTAGAACATACTCTACTAAATAAGATGTGGCAGTACAATGACAAACAAAAGTTCACAAAAGTTACGTAACTTCTTAGCGTTCATAAATCTATCAATAACATAAAAACTATCAATTCTTTCTGAAGGTAGCAATAAAATAATAATCTATAACGTAACATAAGCATTTTGAAAAATAAATCATGTAAAAATTTTGCTGTAAAAAGACTTGTATATAATTATATTGATATTCATAAGAAATATCATTTTTGAATATGTTAACACTCTCATAATAAAATAACTTTATCTGATTTCAGTAAATATTACTTTGAAATGAAGATATATAAAATTCTTATCAAATTTCTCAAAAACATGTATTTTGTCATATGTAAGAAGGATCTGAGAAATTTTACACCGTTTAATTTTAAAACTGAATTTCCTGAGTATTATCAGTTTTATTTTGAGTTGCAAAATACCCGGATTATTCCCAGGTATATTTTTAAAAATTTCGTTTTTTTCCTAGGTTTAAACTGGGTTTTTTCCAGTGTTTGCAACTCTAGTTTTGGTATTTGACAACATGAGTAACAGTAGGAATAGAATTTGACATTATACACACATATTATATATTATACAACAGATAATATTTCATACACATAAAGTACTTTAAAGTTGGATCTAGTCCATCCTCTAATGGTATGTTTAATTCTAGGTATCTAATTGATGGAGAGGACGGTTTCACCAAACATTCAATCCTTTATGTTTTTATAAAGTTTGTATTCATATAAATTCTTCAGTAGATGAGACTAAATATATATAGAGACAACAAGATGTGTTAGATTACAGTATCCAGAAGCGTGAGCGATTTCGTGATATTTTCATCCTAAAATAAAAGGAAATTGGAAAAAGAGCATATATTAGTATTTTAAAGTAAAGTACATTTAGAAATTTTACAAGCAGATGCAGGACAGTGATGGCGAACCTTTTTGTGCGGGAATGCTAAAAAGTAACAAACATCATTTATCTAGATCTTGACCTATTGACAAAGAATTATGTTAATAAATAATTAAAGTACAAAGGAACTTTTACTAATATATCGTAACTAAACACTTAATTGTAATAAACAATATTATTTAGTAATGTGTACGGTAATACCATTTATCAGCAAGATTGTGTTAGCGAGGGACATAATTAGCACAAGTGCAACATGCGCATTCTTTACACCTATATTATAATAGTAATATTCGCGTTATTCAATCAAAGAAGTATGTGATCAAATAAGGCGAAGTTTACTATTCTAAAACAGTGGTAAAAAACTGCACGTTTTCCAGTCTTCATTTTGCAGTACACATTTTGCTGCACATATTGCACCGTTCTAAACTGTACCCTGTTCGTATGTGTAATTCCATCGAAAAGTTTTCACATTATTTCATCTTCATGTACATTAGCTACAGTCATAAGTTGTTTATTACTAAATATCTTCAAAAAAGGTCTTTCACATTTTTATCGAAAAGTAAAAAACATTGTGTAACATAGATATATGTTGAGTGATTTAGATGGGGATGAGTGTTGCGGCGTGTCTACACAAAAATACAGAATGCGCTAATTCAATAAAATGTACACTCTAAAAAAAAATCCGTGAAAATACTAGAGATTTTCCGTTAAATTTTACAGAGAAATTTCATTTTTTCAAAACAACAGTACAATTTCTGTAAATGACATTAGTTTATTAAAGTAGATTTCAAATCCGTAAATATGCAGAAAGTTTTCCGTAAATTTAATGGACTTTTCCGTATTTCTTTCAAATCAGTTCAATGTCCGTATTTCTTCCAAAACAGTGTCATTTCCGTAAATGACGTTCAGAAGTTTCCGTACAGAAATCACCTTGTTTAAAATGCGAATTAAGATTGTTGTATTTACTAGTATTCTTCTAGGATCCAGGTCTGAACCAATCCTACCTGTGGGACTATTTTTTGTCATTAGACTCGGGCCAATCCTGGAACGAAAATAATAGTGATATTTTTATTTTTTAGTGAAATCTTTAAAAATTTATTTTATTTTCATAAATTACAGAGAAATATTTTTTAAAATCTACTTTTTTTCTTTACAGTGCTTCAAATTGTGAATGTTATCACTGACTTTTTAAAATTTTATTTTAATTTTATTAACGTGAGGCAATATTTGGTTATTAAAGGTTTCATAAAGTAATATCTTTGCAAATTATCGGTATGTATATTGTATTGAAAAAAACTGATTTGTCTTATAAATTTGTGAATTAAACTAAAATTTATTATTTTATAAACTATAATTTTACAAAGTCTATATTTTTTTCTTTAAATTTATAAAAGTAATTAATTATTTTTTCTTTACTTTCATAAAAATGAAGTTCCTGATTTTATAAAGATTATAATTTATTTCGTTAATTTATAATTTTATAAAGTTTATAATTTATTTCGCTAGTTTATAATTTTTATAAATTGAACTAAATTAATTGAACTAAATTATTAAGTCCAAATTTAAACTTACCTATCCTAAAGTCATTAATTTCAAAATTTTCTCTAAAAATCTATTTTTTCGTTTTGACATTTTAAAAATTATTCAGTTTAACAGAACCGTACACAAAAGCTCGCAGCAAAGCTTAAATATAATAATTTGATTTATTATAAAATTGTTTATTGACATAAGTTTTTAAAATAAAAGATAAAGAAAATTTACTTTAATAGCATGTAATAAATACGTCTGCTTAAGATAATTATTGTTTTTATTGGAATTGATAAATAAATCAACAGACAAATTATTTTAAAAAGTATATGTACTATTGCAAAAAGAAGCACTCATTACTGTTAATACAATGTTTTGCGCATATAATACATATAAAGTTTAAATTTATCTGTTATAAAGCATCAAATAATAAAGCAAAATATGAAAATAAAATATTAAAAACTTTGGAACTCTCAAAATATATCCATCTAACTATGAAACCTTCAAGTTTTTGCATCATTAAAAGCATTTAAAATAAGTAACAACATTTGAGTAAACATCGTGTCCAACCGTAGCGTAGTGGTTCAGACCGCTGGTTTAGTAAACAGAAGATCCTAGGTTCGGTAGTCGTCGTGGCAAGTGATGGTTGTTTACTGGAAACTCGCTCAGAAATGAAAGGAAGAAAACAAGAAGTGTATATGTTCCTTGAGAGATAACTTTTTTTTGGTCGTATAAAATTTATTTTAACGACATAAAATTTTCTAAAAATTGCGGAAGATATCTGTTATAAAACGGAAATTTAAAAACGGATATTTCAGAAAACACGGAAAATTTTCTGGAATTTACGGAATTTTTTTTCGTTAAAATACGGAAATAGTACTGGCGTCTCGATTGCCAGTACAATTTCCGTTATTTTCAGGAAATTTTTTTTACAGTGTAGTTGACTTTCTTCATCAGCCTCTATGTGTTAATCAAAGTTTTACGATTACTCATTTCACCAGAATAAATATGAATTTATCTTATAAAATGACTCTTATTAATAAGGTGTTCACGTGTCACATGTGGTACGTTTATCAGAGGTTCGCCAACACTGATATAGAGTATGTGCAATACAGTGTTCATGCCAAAAATTGCAAAAAGTAAACAAGCAAGAAGTTATTATTTGTGAGACGAAATAGGCATTAGCAATCTAACCTAAAAATTTCTGAAGGAACTGATTTGACTAAGCCTTGTGCTTGACTAAAAATTTCTTTTCTATTTTGCTATAATCAGAAAATATATTATTGGCATTACCAATGTGCTTTTCTATTGAGTGAAATTTTATCTCGAGCACTACTTTCATATTTCATCGAAAGAAATCAAACAGTCCAGTAGAAAAACAATAAAACGAAGAAACAAGATATATATCTGTACCAGAATATTCGAGGAAATCTAAAAATATTGATAACTTGGAATAATTTGGCACATTCTATCCACAAAAGAATACTGTATCCAGCAGCGAGAGTGATTGTGTTATACTTTCATCCTAAAAAATTAGAAATAATCCAAAATAATACATTATGCAGTTTTACAATAAATTATATTCATATAAATGTGCAGCAGCATTCAGTTTAAGGTAATGTAGATTTCATGCTAAAAATTAAAAGATGAATTCAAGCAAATCAGAAGGATTATTTCGTAACAAGTTATAAGCATATATAAATAATTCACGCCATTAAATAATTCACGCCACACGTGAACTTTTATTGCAATATCTGTTTCATGTATCAGAAAACAATGGGGAAATTTTGAATACATGGGTTGGGACTAGTCATGGCAACTATGTTTATTATTACATTAGCTAACCCGTCCGGCGTTACCCGGGCCCGAGATAATAACAATCTTAGAGAAAGGCGTTAACCCCCTCCCTCCCCATACCCGCAAATATAATGAATAATTTGTTCAAGAGAACCACATTAACGCGACATAACGCGATCATTAAAAAATGAATTATATTTTTCTGATAATTAGTTAGGACATAACGAAGACGCTACGCTAAAATAGCCGCGGCAGATGCACCCCTTCCCAACCTCAATTTCAAATCTATATCTTAATTAGTTGCCTAAATTTTTGTTCATTAGTAAAAATTGGCAATTATTTCCTTTCATTTTCGCAAACTAAATGGAGGGATCGCCCAGAGAAACAGATCTCTTTGTAGTTCAGTTTTTAATGAAAGCAGATCTCTGTCTGAAACTTTCTCGTATCGTTTTCACTGGCGCCGACAGATTTTTGGCAGTTTTTTGCATAAATTAAAAAAAAATTACCAACCGAATTTTTCAAAAGCCACATAGTCAGATGCAGAATATTTTTTTACATATGCTCAGAAATTTTCAAATTGATATCTCAATTAGTTTTCTTAAATTTCGCTAATTAGTAAAATAATTTCGAATTCATTCATTTCCGCTTGCAAATTCAATGCGCCAGTTCGTTTCTTCCGCCATTTTGATTTAAAAGATGTCATTTTAGAAGCGATGGTTAATGAGAATCTAATTAATATCTTGGGAAATTATCAAAATATTAAAATTCTGAGGCTAAGGTGCACATGGCCAGACCTTGGACTATCCACACCTAAATTTCCAGACTTCTAGATGGGCTAGATTTTGCTAGCCATCGCCAATAGACACACACACACACACACACACACACACACACACACACAGAGCGAAACTTTCTTTTATTAATATAGATATAACTTATACGATAGTAACATGATTATACCAAGGTGCATACACTTCCAACACAGTTTTTTTTATTAGAATCTTCCGCCCCATTAATTTGCAGAAAAATATTACAATTTCTGTGACACTTCAAGGAAAGATTTTTAATCTGAAGAAAACTATTTGACAAAGATTTCTCTCTGAAATACTGATCCCGTACTCCTAAGGAGTGTACAATTGTATACATTAAGAGCTTGTCATTATTACTACATGAAAACATAATTAGATAGCATTAGGATTTTGTGTTACCTCATGCTTACTTGTCAACATTCTTTCAAAATAAATAACTAGAATATTTATTTAAATAACCATCTAATTTTAATCAAGATTTGTACCACAATTCATGGACCAAATTTTACTTCTGGAACATTGGTGAAATAAGGCTGTAAAATAGCATTTCCTTATATTTAAAGAAAGCTCTTCGAAAATTTTTGCGTAAAATTCAACATTATAGAAACAAAATTATTTGCCCCTGAAAGGGTTAAGTGTTCATTCTTGCTTCTATGTTGTAGTCGTTTAAAATCTACTTCATTTCATTCATTAAACAAAATTTCAAGTTAATTTTTTTTTAAAGCGGGAGGTCGGTAAGTATACTCATAAAGCAGAAGTTCCATTCAGCCTCAGCTATAGGTAATTGATGAAATTTCTCAAAATGCAGGCAAACCCCCGAAAACAAATGTTACGCTCTTTCTACACATAACATTGCATAATTCTATATCAGTATCTTTAAAATATGTGTACTTTAACTTCAAATTGTTTGCGAAAGGTAACGGCAGTTTATTTTATCTCATACCATCCTCATATTGAATATTGAAAATTACTTATATTCATTGTTTAAATCAATACATTAAATATTAATCTTTTCTGGCCAAACTTTTTAAGATGTAACAGTAGGATTTTAACAGTAGGCATTTAAAGTGACGTACTACAATTAAATATTCAAAAAATTCGAATTTTTCGAGGAACATGTGTATGAAAGAACAACATTTTCTGCACATTATTAAACAAACCACATAATTCATATAATTACGCTAGTTATGACTAGAACAAATATCATTTGATCTCTGTATAAGCAATGCTTTAAATAGATAAGATACTTTAAATTCATTTCATTCAAATGATGAAAACAGCATTTTTTAAATTCCGCGCTAGATTTCTCTTAAACCACATAATATTTTTATATTCGATATTTACAGATTTATATTATCTTAAGACTGAGCCTAAACATGTGTAGATTTTAGTAAAATTTATGTATTTAAAATAAAGTTGAAAGTATTACATGTTGTTTTTTGGAATTTATCTATGATATTTTTTTTTCTAAATGAAACAATGAACATATTTAGTGTAAGTCCTCAGATATAGTTATAATCGGCAACGTATAAAAATATCCTGTAAAGTAATCAGTAGTTCCGGAGATATCTTGCGCGCGAAACGCAATTCTAAAAAACTCATTTTAAAACTAAACATACCAGAAATTTTACTCAAGTTTTATAAAAATAGTTCACACCAAAATTTTTATTCAACTTTTTCATTTAACTTAATTTTGTGTAATTTCTATTTCATTTATTTTCTAAAGAAATGTCTGGATCGTATCGGTCCGGTCAAATGACGGGTTTTAATATATATTTTATTAAAACTTGAAATATTCAATGTTCTAGTTTACTTATATTGAATTATTTTTGAGTAAATAATTTATACTTTATGAAATAAATTCTTTAAAAAATATTTTAAAATACCCTTACATATCGAATATGAAATATTGTTGAAAACGTTAAATCACCGCCCTCTTCTTTCAACTTTATGAGTTTAGAGAGGTTTTCTAAGTTTACATATAATTAAAAATGTTACGTCATATGGATTTAATATAAAATTTACTATAAATCCAATAACATATAGTCAGATGTATGATGCAAATACATATGTTTTCTCTCGGACCCTTCATTGGAGAAGCTGACAGGGAGACCGCCACGATGGGGGCAGGAAAACGGACGAATCACCACTTCAAAATTGTGCGCCGGTGGTAAAGGGGCGTCAAAAAAAGCCGGAGGTGCCACAAAGTCTCGGTGTTGTGGGCCACCGAATTTTGGCCTCTCCCCATAAATGCAGGCTTTCTGTGGCGCGGGGACTCAACCAATGCTGGGAGCCTCCCTTGGTGGTAGAAGAATGCCTCATAGGCTAAACTCACCTGCTCAACCGGGATCCCCCATCCGGGTCGAGTTGGTGACGCTGAGAAATAGACTAGAGAACGGCGATAGGGCCGTTTTGCGCAATTTATCCGGGGCGATGACGGAGGCGAGATCGGACTCCGAAGAGCAAGGCGCGTGGTGGCTTTGTTGTGATGGCTAGCTAGTTCGAGAGTTGCGTGAAGCAATCCTCGGTACTGGCATGCAACAGAAAGTAGTTACCGGCATATGGGCGTACATGCATGGTCCGCAACCATTACGTCACCATCTGCAGCTGGAGTAGTTGTGTGTCGACTTAAATGGTCGGGCAGAAATGTGACTGCCCGTTCGTACCAACTGTGGTACGTGTCATTGGTGCCACTCACGTCACTGCAGCTCGTATCACCTCCATCGGAGGGTGTAGGTTGTTTCCCTGCGACGTTCGATTACGAGGAACCGGACCGGGACTCGCCGACTAACGCGGTGTTGATCAAGCCAAAACTCGAACCTGGGGTCGAAAATCAATCCAGCGTGTCTTTGTCTAGTCGGAGCTTTCTACGCCCGGCGTTTGGATTAGCAGGAGTCTCAGAATTAACTTTCAAGCTACTAAACTCGATCGAGACCGCCTCTATGGTGCTTTTGAAGGTGTTTTCCAAGACCTTCAGAGTCCGATAGTGCTAACATAACTTTTCGTTGTTGTCTAACATTTGTGTGTTTTTGTTTTTGTATGTTTGTATTGTATGTGTTTCCAAATGAACCCAATTGTTTTCTTAACTGGCTGCGCCGGCGTTCTGCCGTCGAATTTTGTCGGAGGGAAGGCTTCAGGGGGACACGCGAAGACAAGATCAGCCATGACGTGTCTGTGCGTTCAGGGACACCTCTTCGCGAGGTTCCGGGTTGGCGAGAGGCCTCTTCTCGCCGCAGCCGATGATGTCAGTCGTTTCCTCCCTCCATAGGTCTCGAAGTTCGAAAGCTGCGCTAACGCAAGATTTTGTCGGGGGAACCCGGCATAAGGCCTAGGGCCCGGTGTCCTCTTTTGTATTCCGGTTCCGAACCTGTCGGGCGACTCAGGTGGACTCCCCAAGTGTTTTGTGCTTGTGTCCTCTAAGTTTGGGCTCCACCGCATATTGCAGTGACCTTTGTCGTCAATTCGTTTGGAAGAATAGGAGTGGTCTTCAGATGGCGGCTCTCCCACGATCGTAGCGCATACAGGAGGACCCGCCTGGTCGTGCAACCGCCCTCCGCCGGTCTCACGGCCGACCTCTGGTGCCTGGCGGCGCAGCTCAGTTTTCTTGCAAAGTCTTACAATGGTTTTTTGAAAGAATATTTAAATAGAGTGTTTCTAAAGATTCAGAACACTTGTCCATGGACAGTGCTTAGAAAGCGACAAACATACGATCAGTAAACGATGGGCTATAAAAGTAATTACATATACTACGTAAAGTAATATCAATCTATTATATCATAGATTGATATTACTTAAGGTAATTTATTATCTTCTATACTAGAGTACACGTTAATAGTCAACTTGCAGGAAATCAAATAACACTCACTAACGCAAAATTCGTAGAAAATACTATCAAACCCGAGACACATATGTAGATATCGGCGTCAGAGACAACATAAAGTTAAAAAAACCAACTTCTCATAAAAACCAACGTCTCTCTTCGATATCGAAATGCAACGATCGGGTAGAGAATCTTCCCTTAAGAATAAAATCAGCTGACTGTTTACGTTCTGTGAGCCGTATGTAGGCGTAGCAATAATCTTTTAATCATTGTTTACCGAAAATACTTCATATTATTTTTAGTTATAACTCGCGTAATTGTATGATATTTTTATGCCGTTTGTCTTAAAGTGTGCAAAAAATGTTGCTCTTTCATATGTGTGTTTCGCGAAAAATTTAATTTTTTGATTATTTAACAGGAGTCCCTTAAGAAATTTTGAAAAAGCCACCAAAGTATCAAAATATTAATATTTCCTTATACATGTTTATATAAAATGTTTGATATTCAACTGAATAATTTCGAATCTTAATATTACTATAAATGTGATTGTGTGTGTGAATGTTTGGTTGAAGTCAAAACGGAGGATTTAATGGCCCTGTACCTTTGTATGTAGTTGGATTATAACCCACAAATGAACATAGGCTAGATTTTTTTTAATTCAAATATTTTTCCTAATAATTCAAAATTTCATTATTTTCATAGAGAATCAATAAATATTTTTTCCACAAAATTTAACCATATTTCTTTCGTGTTGCCAATAAATAAAAATCCGGAACAATATTTTCCCCTACAATTAATTTTCAATTGAACGATTTCCATGTGAAAAAATGAAAATTAAAAAGAGTTCAAAACAAGATGAATTGCAGTGTTATTTCAAACGAAAATATTGAGTATTTGTTATTGTACATGAAGTAAGAATATCGGTTACGTTGAGAACAGGTTTTCTGGCAAAAATCGCTTTATAATTAGAAGGAAAAATGAACAATAATTATATAATTAAGAAAAGTTTTCGCTTGGACTATGGAACTACGAAAAAGATCCTCTTTGGCTTGGACAAATATGAAGTCATAGTGGAAATAAAACAGGCATTTTCAAATATTCGTAATAGTACAAGGAGCATGAAAATCCTTATATAATGAAAGTAGATGGATAGTGACGTCATATTTAAGATGAAAAACGGAAATATTTTTTATCGATACTAATTAATAAGCTGGAATATCAGTTACCCAGAAAATTAACAAGAATTATATTATTAAAAAGAGATTGACGTCCTATTTGAAATAAAACGTGAATTTTCAAATATGTTTTGAAAGGAGCGTAGATCAATTCCATACATTAATAATACAAGGATCGGTAAGTAAAGAAAGTAAATGAGTTTCACGCAATATTTAAAATGAAAAATTGAAATATTTTTTTATCTATACTGATTACTAAGCATGAATATCAGTTACATACAGATAAGAGTTTTCTGCCAAAACTCACACCATGAGTATTAGAAAAATAAAAATGAACACGAATCTATTATATTAAAATATGATCGTCTGTCTGTAGTTCACAACTACTCTTCTTAGATTATCGAACGCAACGCGATTTACTTCACACCGGTTATCATTGATCCGAGGATGTCATAAAAACTCTCAGAAAAATTAAAAAAAATGATTTAAATTCCGAGATTTTATTATTGTTTTTTTATTTTATGTATTTTATTTAATTTTAATTTTAATTTTTGTAAATTTTAACGAAGTTTCTCTAAAAATGCAACTTCATTTTTGTGGATAAAAAAGGAGAAATAAAACGAGTTAATATATTTTTTACGCCATTTTCTCATTAAAACTAAAAAAAGAATTTATTTTTAATTTGAATAGATCGTCAAAGAAAAATATTGATTACAGTAAAATATTCGAAAAATAAAAACTTATTTTTACCTATTCAAATTTAATGAATGAATTTATTATGGCGATCAAAAATCATCTGTCAACATATTGTCAACTAGAAGTAAAGATTTGTTTCAGCTATAGATTAAACCAAGGAGGAAAATTTAAGCACCATGCATTTAGGTGTACAATTTTTACTCCCTATTCACAAGAATTGAATTTAAAGAAAAATAATATACAATTTCAAATTAATCATTTTTGAAGGATAGCTTTTAAAACTTTTCACAAATGCGTTAAAACTATAATGGTTTATCAGGTAAAATTGACATTTGCTTTTACCCAATTCGTCGATATTCATGATTTTAATTAGGGCCACCTTTTTCCATTGGTTATATTTACAATTTAGCGATTATGTGGCAAAAAAATTCACTTTTTTAAAACTGAGTTATGTCCAGGCCTCTGTAACAAAGAAATGCCGTATTGTGTGATAAAGAGTTATTTAATTATTTATGTTTTTAATTATCGGGAGTGAAATATTTTGCTTAATTAATACATTTATTGTTCTTTTAATGTTACGTGAATGATGTCACGGGTAACAGCTAGTTTATAAATATAAGAAAAACAGTTTGTAATCTTACCTTTTAAAGATGATTAATTATTTACAAAATTTTTGAAAATTTATTAATTATTTACAAAATTTTTGAAAATTTATTAATTATTTGAAAATTTTTTCGCAGTTTTATTATTTAAGTTTCTCACCAAATAAATGCTCGAAATGCCTGAATTTTGCCCTGAAGTACATAAAATACATTATCTAGTTACACATATAGTTATAAATTAGTTAGTAAGTATATTAGCATATACTCGTATTTACGTTTCATAAAATGCAAACCCCCAATTATTTTGTCATTATGTTCTTAATTCTGACAATTAGACTGCTTTCTTAGAAAACTCAGAGAGCATAAAAGGTTTGAGTTTTTGATAAGAGATTGAAAAATTCACTATTGTCCGTCGTTGCAGAATTGTAATTACTCAGTGTAAAACGATACGGATGGAAGGTGTCTGCACTCCATAGTACTGAAGCTGTGATTTTATAACTTGTAATTTGAATCTCCCTCCAAAATTTACTGATATATTGCAGGATACAGTGCTTTAATATTCATAAGTGATTATCAACGTCGTAAAATTGCGTCTAAATTGAGACACATCTTTATGAAGTTGATGGTATTTTATGGCTCCCACATCGTTGTCAGCGTATTGTACCTAACAGTCATGGAAAATACTTTATTGAACATCACTTTGGCCTGCTCCAAATTTCGAAATTAGTTTTTCGTTTAACCTTTTGACTACAAACTGAGACATATACTTCCGACTGACCGATAGTAGGGCAGCCACAGGCGATTTATTTTCGATTCTATTCCACGCGCCCAAATGGTAAAATTTAAAATACCAGTATTTCTTAATAACAAATTTCGTGTTAGGCTTCTGAAACATTTGCAATAGAGATAACCTCCACGGTAGGTTTTTACAAAATTTGCAAGAAAAATTGGTACTTTCGTATTATCCGGGACAGGAGATAGATCGCCAAAAATGGTTGCCAATGTTATCGTTGTTAATTATGTTCAAAACAGTAATGTAATATTATCAGTACAAAAACCTTAACGGGTTAAAAATTGTGACGCAGCACTTTCTTTTGGCTCTAAGAATTTTAAATATGGGTTTTAAAAACAATGATATCAAATTTGAGTGAAGCTATGTTAATAATATTTTTAAAAATCATCATTTTCTTTTTAGTTTTATTTATATCCACAGGTGCAATTATTATCTTAACATGAAAAAATATATAAAATTTATTCGCTGATGCTTTTTCATTCAGATCTCTCAGAAATTCAAAATATGGGTTTTAAAAGAAATGATATCAAAATTTGAGTGACACTTGACGTGAATTTAGTAGGATTGTTTTAAAATTCAATTTAAATTATTTCTCGTTAGTCTTCTAAAGTATATTTACACATACAAACAATACTTTTAATTTTTCAATATACTGTTAAATATATTACTTTCACTGAGCCTATATTATGTATTGAAATGTATTTATTTCAATAAACTGATTTATGTTTTGTGCCACGCTATTCAAAATCATAAGTAAAATTTATGTAAATGATTATTTTGCGTCATATTATTCACTTGCATACATTTTCCTTTGTTTGGATACTATGACGCAAAATAATCATTTACATAAATTTTACTTATGATTTTGGAAAGCGTGGCATAAAACATAAATCAGTTTATTGAAATAAATACATTTCAATACATAATATAGGCTCAGTGAAAGTAATATATTTGACAGTGTATTGAAAAATTAAAAGTATTGTTTGTATGTGTAAATATACAGGGTGTTTCTAAATGAATATCGGAGTTTTAACGCTTGGTAGTATTTATTACATAAAACTTAAAAATATAATTAATACATAAAATGAAAGAGCAACTCAAACAGTTTTACCTACAAGCTTACAAGTGTTCAATGTGAACAACTTAATATAGCTTAATATAGAAACTTAATATAGAAACACTCCAAATCTTTTCGTCACACGGCACACATCAAGTCGATAGCTCAGATCTTCTCAAACGTTAATTAGTGTTTGTGGGGTAATTGTTGCAACAGCTGGCTAGGGGATCACATTTGAACTTTATCCGGAACGCACGTTGCACGGTAACTACAGATTTGGTCTTTGCAAACTGCAGAACACAAAATGCTTTCTGTTCACTAATCGCCATTTTCGATACTAGCGCTTTCTAACGGATCACGGAAGAAACATTGCCTACGCATGTGCATGCACAGGTACCAACAAACTGTTTGAGTTGCTCTTTCATTTTATGTATTAAGTATAATTTTAAGTTTTATATAATAGATACTACAAAGCGTTAAATCCCCGATATTCATTTAGAAACACCCTGTACTTTAGAACACAAACGAGAAATAATTTAAATTGAATTTTAAAACAATCCTACTAAATTCACGTCAAGGTGTCACTCAAATTTTGATATCATTTCTTTTAAAACCCATATTTTGATGTTCTGAGAGATCTGAATGAAAAAGCATCAGCGAATAAATTTTATATACTTTTTCATGTTATGATAATAATTGCACCTGTGAATATAAATAAAACTAAAAAGAAAACGATGATTTTTAAAAATATTATTAACATAGCGTCACTCAAATTTGATATCATTGCTTTTAAACCCATATTTAAAATTCTTAGAGCCAAAAGAAAGTGCTGCGTCACAACTTTTAACCCGTTAAGTGTTTTTGTACTGATATCATTACTTTTTTGCGGTTATTGATGAAAATGTCAATTAGTCGAAATTAAGCATAGGGTATAAATTAATCATTAGAATAAAATTTTAAAGAAATGCTAAAAAAGACCCCTAGGACCCCAATAAAAATATGAGGGTGGTGGCCCGAGGAGAGGAGTCTAAGACACAACTTTAAAGTTATACAGCGAGAGAGTAACACAATTAGAAGGATGAAAATGCATGGCAAAACCCGTTTGTTCCATCTTCCTCTGCCAGAGGGCGGAATCTTTTCTATACAAACATAGCTGAAATTTTTCAGGCTGTCGATTCCGAGTCAAATGAGCCATACCTCGTCGTGATCGGTACCATAGAACTCGATAGGAAAGCGCCACCTGGTGGTGAAACTTGGAACTAAAATCGATATATCCTGTCGATGTCGAGTCGAATGAATCAAACTGCATTGTGATGGGACCCATAGAACTCGAGTTAGCTGCAAAATCTGTTAGTTCCATCTTCCACCACCAGGGGGCACACTCTGTTCTATACAGACATAGCTGAAATCTTTGAGGCTGTCGATTTCGAGTCGAATGAGCCATACCTCGTCGTGATCGGGCCCATAGAACCCGAGATAGGAAAGCGCCCGCTGTTGGTGAAACTCGGAATTAAAATCGATATATCCTGTTGATGCCAAGTCGAATAAATTAAACTGCATTGTGATGGGACCCATAGAACTTGAGTTAGCTGCAAAATCTGTTAGTTCAATCTTCCACCACCAGGGGGCACACTCTGTTCTATACAGACATAGCTGAAATCTTTGAGGCTGTCGATTTTAAGTCGAATGAGCCATACCACGTCCTGATTGGGCACATAGAACCGGAGATAGGAAAGCGGCCTCTGGTGGTGAATTTTGGAACTAAAATTGATATATCCTGTCGATGTCGAGTCCAATGAATTAAACTGCATTATGATCGGACGCATAGAATCAAGTTAGCTGCAAAATCTGTTAGTTCCATCTTCCACCACCAGGGGGCACACTATGTTCTATAGACTTTGCTGAAATTTTTGAGGTGTCGATTTCAAGTCGAATGAGCCATACCGCGCTGTGATCGGGGACATAGAACCCGAGATAGGAAAGCGCTCCCTGGTGGTGAAAATTGGAACTAAAATCGATATATCCTGTCGGTGTCAAATCGAATCAAACTGCATTGTGATGAAACCCATAGAACTCGAGTTAGCTGCAAAATCCATTAGTTCATCTTTAACCACCAGGGGGCGCACTCTGTTCTATGCAGACATAGCTGAAATCTTTGAGGCTGTGGATTTCAAGTCGAATGAGCAATACCGTGTGGTGATTGGGCACATAGAACCCGAGATAGGAAAGTGGCCCTTGGTGGTGAATTTTGGAACTAAAATCGATATATCCTGACGATGTCGAGTCGAATGAATTAAACTGCATTGTGATCGGACCCATAGAACTCGAGTTAGCTGCAAAATCTGTTAGTTCCATCTTCCACCACCAGGGGGCACACTCTGTTCTATAGACATAGGTGAAATCTTTGAGGCTGTCGATTTTAAGTCGAATGAGCCATACCGCGTCGTGATTGGACACATAGAACCCGAGATAGGAAAGCGGCCCCTGGTGGTGAATTTTGGAACTAAAATCGATATATCCTGTCGATGTCGAGTCGAATGAATTAAACTGCATTAGATACCAATTAGTCTCGGAAAAAATTGCAAATTTCGTCATTTGGCAGCGTAAAAATCAGGAATTTCGTTGATCAATGTGTAAAAATCATGAATTTCATCGATCGGCACAGAAAAAACATGAATTTTGTCGATAAGGGGAGAAAAGATCATAAATTCCGTCAAACAGGCGAGTAAAAATCATGAATTTCATTTATCAGCGCATGATATATTTTTATTTATTTATTTTTTTTCCTAAAAAAATTTTCTGCAAAGATCTGAATTTTGGAGAAAATTTTCCGCGCACGGCATGCGTCTATATTATACAACTCTGTATGTATTCATACGCATTGAATATAGCGAATCCAAGAGTCAAGGATTAGATTTAATATTAGGTATTTTATTTATTTATTTATTGTTTCTTATTTAATTTGACTTGTTGGTTCTCCATTTCAAAATTTTCGTTTGATTTAGATGCTTAGATGGTCTATAGCAGGGATGGCCAACACGCGGCACGCGTGCCACAGTGTGGCACGGCGGAGTTTTAACAGTGGCACGCGAAGACTTATTGAATTTTTTTAAATTAAAAATAATAGGCAGAAATCCAGATAGAAATGTTCTTTATTAACTGTCCAAAGTTAATTTTCGCAATAAACTTAAAAGAAGTCACTACATTAATCTAATAAGCGCCTGAAATCACCAATAAAAAAACATTAACAGCGCTGCAGTGAATTTAATCTAAAAATACATAAGCACTCTACTCCACAAATCCCCCGTTTCGTCTGAATTCACGGTATTTCTTTTCCCGCACTCTTGATCAGCAAACGGCAAACGGAAGAATGAATTTTTCCTCATGCAGAAATTGGCAACAGTACTTCAGCGGGAAGCTAGTAGAACTGCCAAGCAAAGTGTTAAGTTTTTTAAAAAATTGTTTTTAAATTCTAGCCTCGGGCATAGTTGTTTTAAAACTTTTTATTTTTTCATTATGTCTATGAGTAAATCTTCGACATCGAAAAGAAAATATGAAGACGCTATTGCAATTCGTGATTTTATAACTGTCTGGGAAGAACAATTTTTGTTTATGAATCAAAATACTTCCAAGCCTGTTTGTTTGATATGTGGAACTTGTGTAGCAGTGCCGCAAAAAATTAATCTGGAGCGGCATTTCACACAACTACATAGTGATTTTATTAGTAAATATCCTGTCGGATCACACTTGCGATTGGAATTTATCAACAAAAAAAGGAAAATTTTAGCCGACCAACAATCATTGTTCAAGAAGAGAAATGACGAAATGGAAAGTATGGTGAGGGCTTCTTATGAACTTTCTCGGTTGTTAGCCCGCAAAAAAAAAAAAAAAAAAAAAAAAAAAAAAAAAAACTATTCTGACGGAGAGGAGATAATAAAAAATAGCCTTATAATATTTGCCCAAAATGTCGGCGATAAAAAGCTCAAAAATATGGTTGATAACATAGCCTTGTCTGGAAATACCGTCATGCGTCGTATACAGAGGCGTAGCGTCAAGGGGGGCACGGATCACTTTACTACCAGTATTTTTATATACTATATTTGCCCTTATTTAATTCATGCAGTTCAAGGATTAAATAAGGCTAAATGTAGTATATAATTATACTGGTAGTAAAATGATCGTGCCCCCCCCTGACGCTACGCCACTGGTCGTATAGATGACATGGGCCAGGATGTTGGTACACAGATTGTCTCTGGACTGCAATATTGCAAATACTTTTCATTAACTTTGGATGAAAGCTGCGACATCACAGACAGTGCGCAGTTAAGCATATTTGTGCGTTACGCGAACGATAATTTTGATACTGTGGAATAACTTCTTGATTTGTGCCAATTAGTTTTTACTACAGGTGAGGAAATTTTTAAAGAACTTAAAAATGTAATTGAAGTTAACAAAGTAGAGTGGACAAAATTAGATAGTGTTTGCACAGATGGAGCACGTTGCATGACTGGTAGGATAAAAGGTTTTGTTACATTGCTTGAAAATTATTTGGCAAGAAAAGTTTTTAAGGATCACTGTATTATTCATGAAGAAGCTCTTTGTGCCAAGGACTTAAACCTGTCTTCTGTTGTCGACCCTGTAGTGCGCTGTATCAACAAAATACGAGCTCGAGCTCTAAATAGACGACGATTTCGTGAGCTTTTCCCGGAAGAAACGGAAGAGGAAGGCGAGTTATTCCTTCACTGTAGTGTTCGCTGGCTCTCCAAAGGAAGTGCACTCACGAGATTTTGGAAGTTGAAGGAGTGCGTTTTAAAATATCTGGATGAAAACAATGAATTACCCAGTGAGTGCTTGCTACTCAAGAATGCAGATTGGCTATGGGATTTAGCTTTTCTTACTGATATTATGGAACATTTAAATAATTTAAATTTAAGGTTACAGGGAAAAGATTGTATTTTTTCTACTCTAGTTGGTCATATATCTTCTTTTGTAAACATCCTTTCGCTTTGTCATCTCGATTTTGGAGAAAAAAGATTAACACATTTCACATTAATGAAAGAACTAGCTACTAATGTCAATAATTCTCCGAACTATGAGAGGTTTAAAAATTTAATATCTATTTTGCAGGATTCATTCAGTGCTAGGTTTGAGGATTTTCAAGCTGATAAAAAAATGTGGATCTATTCACAAATCCCTTTTCAATTTCTCTGCAAGAAATTAATTATTACCCACCTGAAATCCAAATCGAAATTATTGACCTACAGAACCATGCTATACTGAAAAGCAAATATAAGGAACTTATTTCAGCTGCAAGTGATCCAAATTATATTGAATATTGGAAATTTGTACCGGCAAGTAATTTTCCAAATTTACATGATTTGGCTGTCAGATATAGCTGTAGGTTTGGATCAACATATGTTTGTGAACTAATGTTTTCTATTATGAACATAATAAAATCAAAATATCGTTCAAGATTAACTGATATGCACCTAAAAAACCTAATCTTGTTAGCGTCTTCAAAAATTAATCCTAATATAGATGATTAGTAAAAAAGCTAAAAATTCAAAAGCCACATTCAGTAAGTACTGACTATTTGTTTAATAATTATTTAGAATTAAATGTTTCAAGTTATTCATTTTTATTTAATACATAATCTGGCAGAACCTTTAAAAATGTTTATTAACAATAAAAACCTAAGTTTATATTTTTGTTTTATTTATATTATTTTTAAAATCTCCATTACTCAGACTTACAGGGGAAAAATGTGGTATTGGCGTAAAAATCACATGGTTGGCCACCCCTGGTCTATAGCATTCCCTGTTTTGTGACAGAACCTTCCAGCTTCATAGTTCAAAATTTTTCTGCTGAATACTGTGTATATTTCTAGGTTCTTAAAACTATTATTTTGGTTAGTGATTAACCAAAAGCATTTTTTGGGTATTTAGTAAATGCGACTGAAATGATTATTTAACAATTGAATCAAATACAAAAAATCGTGTTAAATTAAAAGGAAAAAAAATAAACTGGAAATTCCGAGACTGTAAATTACATTTTTAAAAGCAAATAACTCTTACATTGAATCACAGTAGTTTAAAAAAGAAAACTTAAAATAATAACAAATTAAAGAAATAAATGAGGACTTAAAAATAAAAATATATATCAGATTTTTTTTTCTAAAAAAGATAGTAAAAGAAATCTAGCATGCTGTTTTTGAAAGCTAGGCCAAACAGATATCCGAAAACAGTGTTTTCTCGCCAAAATGGTGCGAAACAAAATTCACGCCAACCCCGGTGCGTCTGCGACAGCTGATTTTAACAATCTACCATCTGCGCATATTTTTTTTGTATGTTCTGTCTGTGTAAAAATAAAAATGTTACTTAATACTGCAGCTTTATGTAACATGCCTAGTAAATTTGTATGATTTTAAGCATATGAGACGCGAGTTTCAAACTCGCCTTATTCAAAATTTAAATATTCGTGTTTTCTGTATAAATCTGGTTGGTAAATATATTGGTAAATATGCACTGAATAAACACTAAATCTGGTTGGTAAATATATTGGTAAATATGCACTGAATAAACACGTCAATCCACAAAAAGAACTAGTTTTAGCATGCCTTTCTGGCATTGTAAAATCTTGGTTTACAATGAAAATTAATGAAAGTAGTTAGGGTTTTTTTGCGATTTCAAAAAAATTAATTTTTTGGATAAGACGAGTTTTGAAACTCACGTCCTCATATATAAGGTAGGGTCAGGTGGGTAAAATATGAACAGCTTGAAAATATGAGCCGCAGTCTGCCTTCTTGTTTTTTAAATCAAAACACATTTGTTTTGTTTCGCATTTCCAAAATAATTTTCATCCATATCTACTTATTATAATAATGTTATTTAATTGACTAATTTATTTATATTTAATAATAAAAGCTCAATAAAACAGATTATTAAAAAGGAATTTAAAAATTAATATAGTGTTAAAAACCGGAATTCCAGTTTGAAAAATTAATATAGAGTAAAAGCTGGAATTTCCAGTTTTTTCCGCTTAATTTAACACGATATATGATTCAATTGTTAAATAATCATTTCAGATGCATTTACTAAATACCCAAAGAATGTTTTCGGTGTAACATTGTTAGGTATTAACAAGGCCGTAGTCAATGGGGGATCATCTCATCAGGGTTTGATCCTCATCCAAATTTTTTTCAGGATGAATATAAATAAGCCATTAAGTATCAATTAAGTCCGAAAGTCATAATTCAAAAATCAACTACAATTAAAATTCTTAAATAAAAATTCCATGAGCTAGCACTTTTTTTTTATTATGTCAGAGTGTTGAAAAGATGAATGCAATTTAAGAAATTAAAAATTCGTAATAAACAATAGAAAGTTTTAAAATTCCTAATTTTTTCCCTTGAAATGGAACTGTGTAAAAGCGGGATTTTCATGCTATCAAACAAATTGGTGGAATTAAAATAGATTCTCTAACTTGTTTAACTGAAACGCTTGAAGAATACAATGAGGGTCTAATTCCAAATTTCCACAAATTGGCAAACGTAACCGTTTTGACATATGCCCCTGGCAATACATTTCTGACAAAAGACATTTAAAATATATTTAAAAGGTTTAGAAATCTTTAATTTGGTTGACACTATTATTAATACATTGGCAAAGTCGAATCACCATGAACACAAATGAAATTATAATTTTTTTTCCAATTAAGAAGACTCAAATATTCAATTTTTTGTTGTGATAAGTATCGAATACTCAAATTCACAATATATAACTTTTAAATAATTTTACCTTTATTAAAGTATTACAAAACAAATATAACATACGTTAAGAATAAAAATTTTAACCTACAAATACCCCTCCGAAATATTTATCTGGTTACAACCTTGGTGAGAGGTCTCCGAGACCGCTTGATCGAAAGATGAATAAAAAGGCTCGATTAACTCACAATATACTGTTTATTTACTAAACTTTATGAACATGGACTATTATAAATAAAATTCACCTATCCAAAAGTCTCTAGCGATAGTACTAAGTCTCAAAACGAAAAAAAATTTACACTAATATCTATAGTTAATCTTAAAATTACAAGTTAAACTGTGATAATTACCAAAAAAAAAAAAAAAAAAACAGAGGTTTGTGAGTGATGCTAGACAATCTAAGCACCTAAATCAAACGAGATTTTTGAAATAGGAAAGTCAAAATAATAAATAAATAAACAAAATACCTAATATATATATCGGTAATCCTTAATTCGCATTCGCCGATTCGCTCAGTGTATGAATACCAATACATCTTTCTTTGACAAACAAGCGAATTTTTAGTTGTTCGACTTCCGCTAACAACCAAACAATGGGATATATTTTATCCTTTAAAAATCAAAAACTCTTTATAAATAACAGTAAAATTGAATATATATAATTAAAAAATACCTCCTCATATTAAAAAATGAATATAAATAATTTTTCGATAAAATACAAATTTATAATTTAGAAATATTTTCTTCAATTTAATATAATACATAAATATTAGAAGTATATAATTAATAAATACCAATCGAATTTTATACATGTAATTACGAATTTCTCGTTTTTAAAATTAAAGATAATTCTTTTTCGACCAAATGCAGATTAAAAATATGAATTGTTTGCATCCTAACAAGAAAAAAAAATAACCATAATTTAATTTAATACATATTTTTGAATGTATAATAAACTGTTTTCGTATTTTAAAATAAAGAATCTAAATAGTTCTTCAGGCACATGCGATTGCAAAATCGCTCTAACCATGATAGCCATTAGAATCCTTATTCTCGCGTACTAAAAAGGATTGAAAAGTCCGAAAATCTGTAATGTTAGTCTATGGAGAAACGTATAGGAAAAGAGTCCGATTTTAAAACTGGATTATATAGAAAACAAGAGTTTTCCTACGTTAACGCAAAATCTTATTCGCTTCATCTAAAACCGACTAATACACTGCTCAAAACAATTAAAGGATATTGCAGTTTTAGGTGGATTTTGTATCTGGGAAACTTTTTAGCTGATTGATACATGGTCGACAGACATAGTAGGTTATATGAGAATAAATTACACATGTTTGGCAGAAAAAAATGCATTTTATTGCGCATTTGTGTACAAAAGGAAAAAAACACAATTTGTGCATATGAGAAAAAAAGAATAAGAAAAGGTGTTTTCTTCAAAGAAAATCATTTTCAGTAGGGGGTATGGTTTCCACGGGCGGCCATCAACGTTGAACACCTTTGAGGCATGGACTCAATGAGGCTATTAATGACGAGTTGGGGTATTCTGCCCCACTCTTCCAGAAGAGCTCTTTCCAGTTCTTGGAGAGTTTGTGGGGGTTGTTTTGAGGCCAGAAACTCAACTCGTCTTCCTAGAGCGTCCCAAACGTGCTCGATTAGATTCATGTCTGGAGAACACGCTGGCCATTCCATTCGAACGATTCCTTCCTCGAAAAGGAAATCCTCCACCAGGTTTGCACGATGTGGCCTGCAGTTATCGTCCATTAAAATGAAGTTATCTCCGATTGCTGCAGCGTAAGGGACTACAATAGGTCTGAGGATCTCATCCCTATATCGGCGACCAGTCAGAGCTCCATCTCGAATGATGTAGAGGTCAGTGCGCCCGTTAATGGAGATGCCACCATACACCAACACTCCTCCACCGCCAAATCTGACACTTTCGTGCACGAACGCAGGATTATTCCTACTGCCACGGTCCCTCCAGATGAAAATACGCCTATTATCCGGATGCACAGAAAAACGGGACTCGTCAGAAAACAGAATATTGCTCCATTCATTTCTTCTCCAGTTGACATGCTTGTTAGCCCACTCCCTGCGGTCGCGACGACGCCTTGATGTTAATCTAACACATACCATCGGTCGGCGAGCATACAGACCTACAGCATGGAGCCGGTTTCGGACAGTCTGAGTTGAAATCGTGGTGCCTGTAGCCGAGCGAAGGTGTTGTTTGAGAAGAGTGTGTCTCCGAGCTGTTAACGCTAAATACCGATTTTCATTGGGCGTTGTTGAACGTCTACGACCTTGCCCTGGTCTTCGGCCTGCACATCCACTCTCCAAAAAAAACGGTTCCAGATCCTGGAAATGACACTTTGTGAAACTCCAATGGCTTGCGCTACTTCGGCTTGAGTTTGGCCCCCTTCTAACCTATCAACAATTCTCCAAGCTTCTGAATCTGTCAAATGACTTCGCTGAGACATCGTACTCATCGAAACAAAGCAATCACTGAATGCCGATCATCCTTGGCTTCATTCTCTTTTATCCAGTTGAAAGTCAAATTTCATTCGCTGCCGCTGAAGCGACGTTTTTGACGTCGAACTCAAAATTAGCATACTCCACAGTTTGAAAACCAGAAAAATTTGCATTTGTGATTCTCTTCTTCTATTTTCGGCAAAAAAAAAATTTCGTTTATATCTTTATTTTATATAAAACTTCAAATATCCTTTAATTGTTTTGAGCAGTGTATAATATATTAATTTTAAAAAAATCGTTCGATCCATTTTCGAGATAACAGGTATGTGTCCATTACACCGTTACATACCCCCATTTTACTTAAAAATGGACTTTCAGATCTCAAAATCTACTGCATGTAGAAATGTATAAATTTCACTATATGCCTCATATTTGCTGAGATATTAAATTTCGACGTTTCGATTTTCCTTTGATGTCCTGCTAGCTGTATATATGAGAGTGACGGAATCTTCGGTTTTGGGCTTACGGTTTTCGGTTTTTCGTTGCGTCACTCGAGAAACTACCGTCTCTCATGATTAAATACATAACACTGTTAAAAATTGTAAATAAATAAATAAATAAATAAAATGCGTGGCGCTAAATGGTATTTTGCAATTTCGCATGCCTGAGAATAATCTACTTTTTTAGCAGGGGACATAGGTACAGATCGGGTTTATTTATTTATTTTTTTTTAGATATTGCATTTTTGAGTAAAATATAACTATTTGACGAATTTAAAACGATAGATACAAAAAATATAATATGAGCAGTAAGAAACAGCATTTTTACACACATTTCAGCAAAATTACATAAAAAGTTTACAATCAATGTAAAATGAAAAACAAAAAAGAATATTCACGAATTTCGTATATGCGGCGATCACTATACCACACAGATGATTGCTTTACGAACATGAAAATAAAACAAAAACATCACTGGATGCAGCAACCTCGTTGTATTGGAATCCAAGAAAAATACACTAAAATCGTTAATGCGGCGATCACAGTAACGCATGTATGATCGCTTCGCGAACATGAAAACAAAACAAAAATCACTGGATGCACCAACGTCGTTGTATTAGAATCCTCAAAAATACACGAAATTCGTTAATGCCGCGATCACTGTACCGCATGTATGTTTGATTCGCGAACATGAAAACAAAAAAAAATCACTGGATATAGTAACCTTGTTGTATTGGAATCCCCAAAAATACACGAAATTCGTTAATGCAGCGATCACTGTACCGCATGTATGATAGCTTCTCGAACATGAAAAAAAAACAATATCACTGGATGCAGCAAAATCGTTGTAACCTTGTTGTGTTGGAATCCCAAAAAATACACGAAATCAGTTAATGCTACGATCACTGTACCGATTGTATGATCGCTTCACGAACATGAAAACAAAAAAAATCACCGGATGCAGCAACGTCGTTGTATTGGCATCCCCAAAAATAAACGAAATTCGTTAATGTCGCGATCCCTGGGGAATAGTTTGAGCAATTACGAGATCTGAAGAAACATTAGTCGTGGTCCGGTTAGAGTCGTTATCAGGTAAACAAATGATTAGAAAGAAAACAACCCATACGCGAGAAAATCAGCTATCACAAAAATAAGCAACCTACTACCATTCAAAACTCGAAGATAAAGGAGCAGAAACACTTGCCGAAATCAGGAGCGAAGCTAGGTGTTAATTCTCCCCTCCCAATCACCTATTTTCCTCTGTCCCCACCTTCTAAATTGGGATTTCTAAATGGACTAATACGCTCCATTGTGCATCACTCCTCGAAAGAGCGTGTAATTGCAGATACCATCCAGAAAGAAAAAATACTAAGGGTTACTATAATTAGTAATATAGTAATTAGTAATTAGTAATATTGGCATCATGCATGGCGCAATTGGCTCAAAACTGACCCGGATAATACGTAAGTACTGAAAAATCTATAAAGAAAATTTTTCTGAGAAAAAACTGACATCTGAAAACGGAGCATTTGGGTGCCCACTATTTACATTTTTAGGTGCTTTTGTAATTAAATAAATTCGTAGCACCTATAGTCGTCGTTTTTCCGTCTGTCCGCATACAACAGCGCAAAAACTACCCAACCGAATGGTTTGAAATTTAATATATATAATCGTTGCAGAATTTTGTCGAGTCATTCGGAATTTTAGGAAAATCGACTCAAAACTTAAAAAGATATGAATGAAAGTTTTCTTCATTCTATTAAATCCTATTGTACGTAATTAATTCAGTGAAATCCCATGACAGGTAAGGATTCTAGGTTGCCCTGGTGATTACGTTATACATAAGATGGAATCATATTATTTCCTTATTACTGAATTTAAAAACCGAATTTGTATACTAATATTGTTTAATTATAGCAATCATATAATCTACCGACAGTTTTTGGGATAGATGTTTAAGCAGAAATAAATATTAAATGGAAAAGTGTCTAAATATGGATTTCAAGCAAAATAAACTTGAGTCATGAAAAACACAACACTCAATTGAATCAAATTCACCTCCGTACTATATACCAAAACCTACTAACTATTATGTACTAAAACCAACTAAATTTTACAAGTTCCAATATATTCCGAAACTTTTTGAAAAATTAAAATATAATTTAAAGAAATATGAAATAAATTTGGTAGCATCCCCTCCAGTTAAATTGAATGCGTTACTACATAAGAAGATTGATCCCATACCGATTGAAGATTTAGCAGGAATTTATAGAATCCCAGTTATTATGGAAATAGTTGAAAATAGGATGAAATCTTATAAAGTTAAAGACTACATTGGTATGACTTTAAGGAAATTTAAAATTCGGTTAAAAGAACATATTGCAGATGTCAAGTATAATAGAAGTAAAACGGCACTTTCCAGATTAAAACAACAGCAGTCGATTATAATAGATTTTGATAACGCTAAAATTATTAAACCCACAACCTCTTTTTATGAAGCAATAATAAGTGAATCAATAGAAATTTTAACCAGGAAAAATAAAACATGCAATGATTCAGTTTCGTACAATATCCCTAAAGTATGGTATAAGCTTTTACAGATAGTTCAAGAATGAATAAGATTGGCACATCCCTCCCTATGCTTCCCACCCTGTTTATAAGGGTTTGACCTTGTCTTCAGCAGACATTGATGTTTTTACAGTGTTTCAGACTAGTTGTGTTTTTTTGTGTGTATCTGCGTGGTGATGTTTTAACCCTGATGATGAGCCAGGACGGCTCGAAAGCGCTAGGTTTTTAATGTGAAATGCAGTTTTGTATATTTTTAAAACACCTAAAGTAAAAGTTTTTAATAAATGATAATATATGTTTTTGTGACATTTTGTGTTGTTTTTAAACAATTATTATGGATTTCAAATTCTGAAATTTTTAATCTAGGCTTATGTTTACCATTGGAATTTTCAGTAAATTTCAACAAAAGATAAAATGTTACCAACTTAAAATGTACTTATTTTATTACGGAAATTAATCATATCATAATAACAGACGACATAATTCATTTCACTGAAATAATAACGATGATTTTTATACATTGTCTTGTATTCGATATTGGAGCATAGTATAATTTTAATGTAACATAATTATAATTAATTGTTTGTAAAAGTGCATTGAAACTTAATTTCATAAAATAAAATTCATATCTGTAATATGGAAATCTGCAAATAAAATAGATTTTGTATTCATGCATTTTTGCATAAGAGTGCAACAAGCTGCTATTGCAACAAGATCTGAATCTATATAAAACTAGTTATAGTACGAACGCACCTCATGTGTCACGTTTGACGTACAATTTCTAACTTGTTTGCAATAGATTTCACTAGAAATTTCCCTAGAAGTGTATGGTAAGGAGTAGTGTTTTGCAAAAGTGGCACAACTAAAATAAAAAAAAATAGTCGAAAGTGCTAACCCTGCTATTGGTCAGTCGGATATATACACTGCTCAAAACAATTAAAGGATATTGCAGTTTTAGGTGGATTTTGTATCTGGGAAACTTTTTAGCTGATTGATACATGGTCGACAGACATAGTAGGTTATATGAGAATAAATTACACATGTTTGGCAGAAAAAAATGCATTTTATTGCGCATTTGTGTACAAAAGGAAAAAAACACAATTTGTGCATATGAGAAAAAAAGAATAAGAAAAGGTGTTTTCTTCAAAGAAAATCATTTTCAGTAGGGGGTATGGTTTCCACGGGCGGCCAGCAACGTTGAACACCTTTGAGACATGGACTCAATGAGGCTATTAATGACGAGTTGGGGTATTCTGCCCCACTCTTCCAGAAGAGCTCTTTCCAGTTCTTGGAGAGTTTGTGGGGGTTGTTGGCGGCCAGAAACTCGTCTTCCTAGAGCGTCCCAAACGTGCTCGATTAGATTCATGTCTGGAGCACACGCTGGCCATTCCATTCGAACGATTCCTTCCTCGAAAAGGAAATCCTCCACCAGGTTTGCACGATGTGGCCTGCAGTTATCGTCCATTAAAATGAAGTTATCCCCTATTGCTGCAGCGTAAGGGACTACAATAGGTCTGAGGATCTCATACCTATATCGGCGACCAGTCAGAGCTCCATCTCGAATGATGTAGAGGTCAGTGCGCCCGTCAATGGAGATGCCACCATACACCAACACTCCTCCACCGCCAAATCTGACACTTTCGTGCACGAACGCAGGATTATTCCTACTGCCACGGTCCCTCCAGATGAAAATACGCCTATTATCCGGATGCACAGAAAAACGGGACTCGTCAGAAAACAGAATATTGCTCCATTCATTTCTCCTCCAGTTGACATGCTCGGTTGCCCACTCCCTGCGGTCGCGACGATGCCTTGATGTTAATCTAACACATACCATCGGTCGGCGAGCATACAGACCTACAGCATGGAGCCGGTTTCGGACAGTCTGAGTTGAAATCGTGGTGCCTGTAGCCGAGCGAAGGTGTTGTTGGAGAAGAGTAGCGTTCATGTTTCGGTGTCTCCGAGCTGTTAACGCTAAATACCGATCTTCATTGGGCGTTGTTGCCCGTCTACGACCTTGCCCAGGTCTTCGGCTTGCACATCCACTCTCCAAAAAACGGTTCCAGATCCTGGAAATGACACTTTGTGACACTCCAATGGCTTGCGCTACTTCGGCTTGAGTTTGGCCCCCTTCTAACCTACCAACAATTCTCCAAGCTTCTGAATCTGTCAAATGACTTCGCTGAGACATCGTACTCATCGAAACAAAGCAATCACTGAATGCCAATCATCCTTGTCTTCATTCTCTTTTATCCAGTTGAAAATCAAATTTCATTCGCTGTCGCTGAAGCGACGTTTTTGACGTCGAACTCAAAATTTGCATACTCCACAGTTTGAAAACCAGAAAAATTTGCATTTGTGATTCTCTTCTTCTATTTTCGGCAAAAAAAATTTCGTTTATATCTTTATTTTATATAAAACTTCAAATATCCTTTAATTGTTTTGAGCAGTGTATAAACCAGGCCGTACACAAAGCTTTAAAACAACGTGTCCCAACTGGTGACCCACAGGTTCTCAAAGAATCTGGTGTTTATAAATTGCAATCTTTGCCTTATGAAATACGACGATTTCTGCGAATAAATGAAACAAATATTGCTCAAAAATACTGGTTTTAATGAGACCCCGAGTGCTACAGTTGGAACAAACTGGCTTAAATTAATCTTTATACACACGAAACTCATATTTTATAAATTAGAAATGGATATCGAAAATAAAAGGGCACTTTTGAAGCTACAAGAGAGAGCTCACTTCAGTAACGAAATCTTTTTTCTCAGAAAAGCCTTTTCAGAATTTGTAAGAACTGTATCTACTCCAATTTTCTATAAATCAACTTGAATTTTTGTGAAAATTATCGTCAGATAGGTTTCTAATGAAACACATTGCATTGTTTCGTTTAATTGATATATTGCTTTTTTGTCAAACTTTAAATAACAAATTAATTAGTTGAAAATTTACGCTTCACTTCGAACCGATGCCATTTTGCTACAAATGCATATCTTTTAAAACGGCTGTGTTACCGTGTCTACCATCTGATCTCTTTTTTTCGAATTGGTCTTACTTATCAACTCTCAAGCCGCAATTTTTTAATATACCAAGTAAATAAAATGCTATTTTCTACTTTATTATATGCATAAGAAATGACTGTAAATGAATATTTATAAACACGTGGCATTTCTTTAAAAAGAGGTTCTCCAAAAAGACTTAAATTTCAGGACGTCAAAGTGGTATCCTTATATATTAAAGCAACAAGAAAGAATTTCAGCGCAAAATTGACGTTAATGCGCATGCATGAGTATCCCCAGCCGTACAGCTCCTGTGTAGAGATAGATACGAAGTGAGGATTCTTTTAGAATTCATTCCTGCAGACTTGCTGTTTCGGTAAGTTTTAGATTACAATATTAGATATTTTTTCATTATATATTTATCTATTCTTGATTATTGCGTGTTCATTTTGTACTTTTATTTTTATTTACCTCACTTTATACTGTTCAAGTGAGATTTGATCGCTACAGCTTTTTACAATGTTCGCAAAATTTCACCAGATGGAAACGGTTTATGAGTACTATCCGTTCATTTTTTCTGGAAATATCTCTGTTGTGTGTTATTGTTAATGGATTATGTTCTGTAACATTACCTGTTTTACCGCGTAAAAGATTGACATATTTTAATACACACCAGTTTTGGTGAGTACGATCAATTCATTTTTTCTTTAAATATACCCGTTGTCTGTTATTGTTATTGGATGATGTCCTGTAGCATAACCTGTTTTATCGCGTAATACGATTGAAATAGTTTAATACGCAGCAATATTGATTCAAGAATTTAATCATATATTGCAAAAAATACTGTTAAATTAGAAAAGAAAAACTGTTGAAACTCTGAAACTGAAAGATTAAATTTGTAATAGTAAACAATCATACACTAAATGTGTGATCGTTGCAGTATTTTGTTGGTTTAAATGTCTTAAAACCTAAAAGTAATGCTAAATAAAAGTTTTTATTAGGATTTTTTTTTCTGAAAAGGTTTATTAAAATTTAATTTTTTAAATGTTATATTTAAGTTTTTTTATAAAAACTATTTTCTGGTGTTTTAATCGATTTAATTTTTTTATGAGTGGTACTTTTATTGAATTAAAAGTTGGTTGTACATTTTGTGAATATGAATTACAGATGTACTGAGTGCTCTGCATTTAGCCAAATTTTGACTTTGTACTCGCGAATACGGAGTACTAAAAATTACTTTCTTTTAACTTTAAACATCGTTAAAAAAGAATAATAAATAAAAGTACTACGCTTGGCAACAATGGTGTTGGTATAACAGAAATGTACAGTAATGCCCCCCCCCCCCCTCTTGTCCAGACATGGGATTGCTCAAATTAATTGTTTGTAGTTTTTTTTCTGCGCAGGGGTTCATTTCCAATTGGAAAAGCTGAAATTGCATTTTTTAAAGTTTTATAATAGCTATATTCTGCTGTATTTTTTCAATTTCTAACTTAATAAAAGGAAACGTGCCATATAAGTATAAATAACAATTTGAAGTCTCTAAATAATCCAGGCAACAGATATATTTCCACCAAATAAGGACTGATCGTACTATAAACAGTTTCCATCCAGTACATTTTAGCGAACATTATATGGTGAATTCCACACACCAGAAGAAATAAAGTTAAAATGAAAAAATACCTAATATTTATTGTAATCCAAACTTCCAAAATAGCATTAACATACTATATGGAATCGGCAGTATGAACAAATCCTAAGAATCATCGCTTCTTTTCTGTACAGAAAAACACTAACACAGTAACTAGGGAGGTGGGACCGTATTAATTGTGTTTTAATTATTTTTTTAAACCTCAAAACTTGTTGGTATCACAAAAAAAAAATCGACACTTTGTCTAGCAAAATAGCGTTGTTTTCAAATGTTGTTTGTTCGTTGTTTTTCATATTTATTTTGTATTTAGAAGTAGGTGTGTGCGTGTACCAGGGATGCCACTTTTCCGCCCTTTGACAGATTTCCGCTTTTTTTTTTTTTTTAACAATCAAACAGCAATTTCCACGGAAATGTAGAAAAAAAAAATGTATGTGGTGCCGTAAAAAAAAAAAAAAAAAAAAAAAAAAACATTTCGTCCAGCAATTCATGAGTAAAATCTCAAAATTTTGCCAGTTACTCAAGAAAAAAATCGCAACTTTCGACAAACTGTCGTGGAAAAGATTGCGAATTTTATCAATCGGTCATGGGGGAAAAACTTATATGATCAGGGTCCATAAGCCGTGTTTTTGGCCCATGAAATAAGACTAAAATTCGATTTTGTTCTACTAACTTAATTATTTCACTTTTTAATATTAGAAGGTTTATCCTGTACGATTTCAACAATAGTTTTTGTATTTTGTTCGGATTTATACGACAAATACAAGCTCAAAGTTCGTATTATTCGTAGTTTTTTATGAAAAATACTCAATTTTTCCTAATTTTACCTCAATTATTTATATCAGCTCAATCGTGCAACACTTTCTTCTTTACATATATTATAAAATACATCAAAATGTACAATATATGTAAAAATAAAAGTGCTGGAAAGCTGCGCTCGTGGTAAAATATTAAAAATACAGAGTTAAGTAACTGCATTCCCTCACGTCACTAAGAGCCTTTAGGATGCAGCAACGTGTTTAAACGTGCTAAAATGAACGTAACTATTGGTAATGTGAAGGAATGCAGTTATTAGCAATAGTTACGTTCATTTTAGCACGTTTAATCACGTTGCTGCATCATAAAGTATCTTAGTGACCTGAAGAAATGCAGTTACTTAATATCTCCCTGCGACATGTAGTGCACAGCTTGTCAAAGTAGTCTGAAACAAAATAAATCAAAGTTTTGAGAACAAAATATTGAGTTTTGGGCGCTATAAACCTACTTTTAGTGAAATTGAACAACATTTGGTAAATGGTTGTCGTCTGAAAAAGGTGTCATTTTTTCGCCTTTTATCTCTAACTTCAACGTTGCTTAAAAAATTATAATTTTTTAACACTTTTCAACATAGTTTAAAGAGGTTATGAATTCGGTTTATCTGTCCATATTCTAATTCACGTAAATATACTCGCATTGCCATGCAATTGATATATGTTTCTGATACATGTAATGAAATGTTCGGTATTGAGAATGAAGTATGTAGCACTTATACTTCTTTACAAGGGCACTCAAAAGTATGCCGTTACATTATGGTGTATGGTGGGAAATGCTATGCGGTGTATTTTAAACTATTTCAAATATATTGAAATTGATATACATTAGTGAAGTGTACTACAAAAGGCTTACTATCGAATATGGTACGTGTAGCATTTATAATTAGTTTACAGGGAAATGCAAAATAATTCCGTTATATTATGGTCTATGGGGAAAAACCTTTTGCAGTGCATTTTAATCATGTTACACTATTGCAAACATGCTGAAATGGATATCAATTTGTGAGGTGCACTAAAACATGCTTTCTGCAGAATATGGAGTGTAAAGCATTTATCATGCATGTACAGGGCACAAAAGTATTCAGTTAAATAATGGTCTACGGAGAAAAACTGTTTGCAGCATACTTTAATTACGTTAGAATATTTCAAATATAATGAAATTGATATACGTTACTGAGGTTTACTACAAGATACGTGTTGCATAATTTGATGTGCACTTCTGAAGTGCGCTTTAAGTTAGGTATGCGTTTAAGAGCCTGCATCAGTCACGCGAAGAAACGCTCAAGCTAATGTTAAGTCTATGGGAAGGTTCTTGCGCGATATCTCGCTCGCATTTTAACATTTTAAAATGATTTTTTTTTGCATAAGACAGCTGACGTCGATCTCTAACGTTGTTAGTTTTTACTTTTTCGATTTTGATTCTAGTTTTTTTATATAAGGGTATTTTCACTTTCAGAACCGGTTCCAATCGGTTCCAAAATTGAAAATGTGCACTTATAAAAAAAACTGTAACCAAAATCAAAAAAGTAAAAACTAACAACGTTAGATCGGCCTCAGCTATCCTATGCAAAAAAACCCATTTAAAAATATCAAAATACGAGCGAGAAATCGCGCAAGAACCTTCCCATAGACTTAACATTAGCTTGAGCGTTTCTTCGCGTGACTAGTGTAGGCTCTTAACTAAATTTTTGCATACTATGTGATATGTATAAGAATTCGTAAGCATTGCTGTGTATCCGCGTAAATTGCTGAAAGGGGTTTTTTAATCGAGTTATGTATTTTGAACGTGAAATATATTTAGTATACTAAGGCATGTTTGTTGATTATAAATTAAGTCATACACAGGGCCACGCAAATAATTGTATACATCGCCGCTTATGTATGATAATTTCTGAAAGTGTGATTTCAGAAGTTTATAGCCTGTTATTGCCAGAATTAAACTTTAGCTAATATGTGGCTAATATATTTTCGTCTATTGGTAGAAAGGTGAATTTTCAATTGTGTCATGTGTTTTCTTACTAAACTAAACTATAGCATGCTATATAGACAGGGGTGCTAAGCTCCCACTAATCTTCCGTAATATGTGGATTAATTTGACCCAGTTTAACAACGTTTCGAACCAGAAAATTTATTTGGTGAATCTTTATTTATTTAATTTCAGATTTCTAATTGGAATATATTTAATTTCATTTCTTAAAAAAAAATTTCTGGTGCGAAACATATTAAACCTGGGTCAAATTAACCCACATATTACGGAAGATTATTGAGAGCTTGGCACCTTTGTATATAGAGTTTATAAAAAGCAATAGATTATATGGAGGACTGCACAAAAGAATTGGAGTACTTTCCTGTCTGTGGTCTGTAATTGCTAAAATTTGGTTTTCAAATGTGTTTTGTGTTTTCAAAAATGTTTAATTAGGTATATTATAGTTTTTATTAAACAGATAATGTGTTTGCCATTCTGGAAGTGTTGGAAAGTGTTTCATAATCTTTGCTTGATGCATGATTTTACTTTCTTGTTCTTTACATATGTAAGGTTCAGGGCCCCGAAAAATATTTAATAATCTTTAATTTCAAAAAGAAAAAAGTTGATGGGTTGAACCGTTACCCGGAACGCTGAAAAATACCGCCGTTTCAAGAAAACCACGTTTAAGGTTTTATTAGAGAAAAAGAGTATCAAAATTTTTAGTTAATCGTTATATTTTCAACATATGTAGTTAAGCCGAGATTCCTGGATTTATAACTTCAAAGCAAAGAATTCAGATTATGTTCAGCTGGGTTCCATAGGTCTAGTATATTTGTTTTTCAGCCTGTCTGCGCTCGTTTTCAATTAACTGTAACTTCTTAAATATTTCGGATTTCCACTAATCGTTCTAGAGACTTGACTATTGTACACACTATATTTTTTCGAAATATGTGAATAGAAATTATTTTATTTTCATGAACGGTAGGTAACCACTTTTTAATTTTTGTCTTTCTCTTTTCTTCAAATCTCATATGAAGTCATGTTAATAGCTAGTAAGTTATAATTTATTGAAGAAAATGAACAACAGACTTAAAGGTTTCGACCGTGTTTTTCGCAGAATTGAAACTCGAAATTCTGCAATTTGTTAAAATTTAAGGGGTTTTTACCAGCTATATTATTACATAAATGAATTAGGATTTTGAGAATGCAATTTTTAAGGTGTAGTTTAAATAATAAATTGAAAAAAATACAGGTATTGAGAAAAGCTATTGGAACCTTTAAAGGTTTGAAAGAACAGCTATTCTAAAACATAAAGATAATAGTAATTCTTGACGAACTAATTTTACTGAGATGAATTTCAATTAATAATTCTATAATTATACAACAGTTTATGAAAAGCAGTTGTTGTGGGAATTTTCTTAAATAGCAAATGTGCTTATTGTTTTCAGTCACGGAAAGCAACCTGGCCTTCAGAAAACTTTGTTGTAGCAATTTTAGTATCTCTGAAGAGTAGAATTAGGGAACACTCATCGTTAGTCACTATTGCTTTCACTTGCTGAATATAGAGTTGTTTTACCTATTGTATGTATGGAACCGAAGGTACAGAAAAAAAGCTTAACTTTTATTGAACGGACTTCATAGGCACATCTCGGAATGTTAGACATTGAAAAGAATATTAAATGTCTTTATTCTATCGCTTGGCTATAGAGTTATAGAACTATTTATGAGACACATCATAGAAAAACCATACATGTGATACATCAACGACTGACAATCACTAACAAATTTGCGCTCAGCCTTCACTAATGGTCTTCAAAATTGATATGATAGGTCCTACCTTTTATTATATTGGTACTCGCAAAAGAACGATTTTGTAGAACTTGTTAAAAGAAGGTAATTTGAAATTAAAAAAGTATTTATGTATTTCAACTTAACTGCCTTTTACGCGTTAATAAGCTTGAAGATTTCAGAGTGGTCAGATATAAATCATAGTCACCGAAAAATAAGAAAATGCAAGAATTAGCATGTACTTTTACCATACTTTAGATATACCAAATATAAAATGCACAATATTATCAATTTGTACAATATTATAAAAATATATTTTTAATATGGTCAATGATTGTTACACTGATTGTAAAGCAAAAAGCATGTTTGTTTAAATTATTTCCACCTTCTGGTCTAAACCTGACTCAACTTTAAACTGATTGACGCTATTTCTACAAAATTCTGTAGCCGCATGTAGAACAAATGAATCGGCTTAGCTTAGCAGAGTTTGTACGCCTCTGGGGATTTGAATACCAATGTTTTCATAAAAAAATGTAAATGGCCCGCATTTGTAAACACAGAATTTCTACATTAAATGAAGCATATATTAACGAAAAAATTGGTGTATAAATATCCTGAGGTGCACGAACCATGTTTAGGATGCCGTTTTAAGAGACTTTTTGAGTAGGTTTTTATTGTTTGTATTCATGAAACGCTTATAGTAGTTTGAGCGAACCGAAAAATTAATTTAGCATCATTGTTCTTCGTATAAAGATATTTTCATCATTTGTAAATATCAGAAAAATACTAATAATTAATGCTAATATATATATATATATATATATATATATATATATATATATATATATATATATATATATATATATATATTAATTTTGGTTGAAAACTTTGTAAGTAAATACATTCTCATATTTGGGTTGATTTACTTCTAGTATTTATTTTAAATGGCTCTTCATTCAAAATGAAGTATTGAATCCTGACACTTTTAAACAATTAATTTTTCTCTTTTATCATTTTTGAATTATTGTGATGTAAATAACGTTGCGTAAAAAACATTTTTTTTTACTTTTGAAGATTCACAAGTTAAACATCATTATAGTTTTATTAGTATTACTAGGGGATATAAAAAGGGCTTCCCGAGTAACATATTATAGCAGAAAACCATTTTTTAAAATTGAAAACACTAATATATATCTTACATCTAATATTTATTTTTAGATTGTCCACTAACAACATCAAAAATCATTTTAATATGAAAAATATTAATAATGTTATCAAATCAAATTTTGAAATTTATTAAAAACAATACATTCGTATTAGCCACATGCCAGGAGTTAGTAGACGAAGAAATCCGCAGATTGACATCAGTCTTTTTGATTCTGATAAATTCAGTGATTTCAGTGCATAGTTCAATGACATGTCTGTTAATTTGTACTTTATTTCTATTATTTCATGCATTTATGGATGAAGTTTCAATTTTGTTTTGGAATAGTAGCCGGATATGAATGCTGAAGTGCAAAAGAGCCCATTTCGTAATCAGGCTGCACGCGATAGAAGTAGATAAAAAAAAATCATGCTTGAAAATGATTTTAAAATCATAAAATATCAGTCAATTGATATTTTATATCAAGATTTTATATCCGATTTTCAAACAAGGGCATTTGAAAGAACACGTTTTCTCCTTATACGACGGCGTAAAAATTTAAATTTTGCGATGTTTCGAAATAAAAAAAAAGAATAAAAAATGCAGTCAAAGCAAAATTGGTTGGTCAAGTGTTGTCACCTTCAATAGGACATCAGCGTTACTCACAGACATGTGTTTGCTTTAGAATATAGATTTACTCTTTTAAGCTTTGATAGATTCCAAACCTTCCAAAACCACTGTTTCCGAATGAAAGTGTTAGCTTTATTTAATAACAGAAATCTAAGATTAAATAAGGCGAATGTCACTATTCGGAAATAGTGATCCTCAAAACTAGGAAGGTTTCGCATACAGACAGGTAGCAGTGCTTCTCCGATCTTGGCTGCTTTTCAGCCTACATCTCCACTTCAACAATTGGTGGATGTATCTACCTATCTTGACTACGTGAAAACCAAGAAAAGTGGAAGTGTCGCTTCCTGTCTATTTCTTTGGCTGCGGTTTGGAATAAACACAAATAAAAAAAATGTTTCATTATTTTTACAAATTTTATATGTAATATCTTTTTATGCACGTGAAATTCATGCAACTTTTTTTGCTACAACTCCTTATATTTTTGTAGGATGCCTATCGGGATTGATCACTCATATCAAAAATGATGTGACATCTACACGAATTGTTATCATGTTAATTTGGATTGGATATCGTTCATGTAAAATCATGATGTGCTTGATTTACTTTATAAAGTAAAAGTTTCATTCCAAAATGAATTATTATTCAAAAATACCATGGGGAAAAATGGGATTCTATCAGTGCCACTCATGAATGCTACCACATCCAATTCTGCTACTACTACTACTACTATTTTGTTGCAAAAGTTTTTGCTGCAACTTTTACAAATGCTACTTCTTTCTATTACAACTAGTCAACTAGTATTAAACGTACCAATAAAGAATATAAAAATGCTAGTGTTAACAATAATATTACGGAAATTAAAATATTTCAAGCAAAACATGCAGAAAATCGAATTTCACTATATATATATATATTTTTTTTCTAAAAACAAGACTGGCTCACCAATACACTACAAAGGGAATAACTTTTTGCTCTGTTTATTTTCTTTTGGCAAAAACAGTTCTGATAATAAGAAAAAAACAACTTAGAACCTAAGTATGGATTTCCTCTAATCCCATATTTTTAGATTCTTTGAAATAGCCGCAAGATTTCACAAAATAATTCAAGAAAACCCATATCATTAAAAGAAATTAAACCAAATTTTTGCCTAAATAAACTTTTGAAATTAAATGCGAACTGTAAAAGAGTTTTCTACAACAGCAATAAAAAATAATGATATTCAATTTATGTATAGCAGAATAAGATCAGAAGTTTATCGGAATGAATATATAAAAAGAGATAGACAGAGATAAAGTCAGATAGGGGATCAACAAAGTTTTTACAACAACAGATATATTTTTTTATTAAATTAAGTAATATGAAGATAATATTAACGGAGAGAGATATACATGGAGAGAGAGAGAGAGAGAGAGAGAAAATTTGGAAGAAAAACAGTTATATAAAGAGTATAAATATATTCATACTGTACATTACATTATTCATACTTTTATATTCATATAATCATATATTCATACCCCATATGTAAATTAAAAGTATATTTGGGGGAAAAAAAATAAAGGATTCACCATCTCACTAATTTTGCCGCAAATCACAGTCCCTGAATACTAGACTTATACGCTGGGTCAAAAAATGGCTGTCGAAAATAGTGGTACTCAAAGATGACCGACTGTACGACTGTACGAACTCTGAGTAAAGTACGCCTTCAACAGCCGCCATTTTTTGTATTCAAGGAGATGTGGTCCATTACAGAAATTTAACAAGAAATCATATCATTGATTTCTAATGCGTCGTCCCAAATATATTTAAGATAAATAGATTCAAGCCATTTGGACCAAAAGTTTTGGAATTAAAATTATTGGTACTTTTTTATTTTTTAAGGTTAAATTAAATTAATATATTTTTATTTATATTTTTCAAAATAAATATCGTATCATGCTTATTTTTTGTACAAATGTACTACCAAAAAACACAAACAGAAATAAAGCTTGTTATTAATTCATTTTATTGCATGAATAATTTTCTGGACAAGCCAATGACATTCATATAATATGATAATGTGAAAATTGTTCATTAACCTTGAAGTAAATTCGCAGTTCACAGCATAGTGGCTATTTATATACCAATATTTAGAAACAATAATTTTCGTGGTAGATATCTTTAAAACGTGTAAGATAAATATACCGACAATTTACCAATTATTTAATTGCAGAAAAATAAGGCAAAAATTACTGTTAAAATAGAGGATTCAATGCATGATTATGATTTAGGGCCGTCTAGATATTAAAAAGTAAACAAACCTAAAAACACCCTATTTTGACAAACTATTTAAACGTATGTGGATATATCAAATTTGAATTCAATGACCAAAAGTTTTGAAATGAAAACAATTGGCATTTTTTATTTTTTAAGGTTAAATTAAATTTACATATTTTTGTTTACGTTCTTTAAAATAATAATTTTATCATGATGATTTTTCGTACAAACTTACTAATTCAAAGCTCGAACGTCAATGAAGCTTTTAATTTTCATAATTTTATTAAATGAATTATGAAAATAATATTAAAAAAGATTGTAAATCATAATTATTAACTATTTCAAAGATATCGATTTCTAGAAACTTGCTCAATATTCTCATACAAAAAGTGCAGGTCATTTTGCAAAGTAGTTCATGATTTATGCTTTAAAAAAAACATGATCAGTGTGGGTTGAGAAAAAGGCTAATCTCTAAATTACAGTGATGTAACCAAAGTGGTGGTCATGGGGTGTAGATAGCACTATTTTAATGCTTCACCTTACCTAATCACATAATTTTTAGCGAATAAACAAGGCAAAAATAACTTTACAAACTTAGTCAGTTACTTCCGAGCATTTCGACACCCACCCTGGCTACGCCGCTGCTTAAGAACTGTTTAGAAAAATAATAGCGGTTTCAATTACTTAATAGAAGATTTATGTGATTTATGTAGCGTTTTTCTAACACAAATAATATATTTTATTGAAAAGCGGTAATAAAATGTATGTTGAATCTGAACGTAAAAGTAAAGGCTTTCCTATTTAAGACGGCCCAGACGAATGAGTTTTAAACATTGAATATCTTCGGAAGAAATCACAGACATTTTGGAAAATTTTGTTTTGGGGCTAAATAAAGTGTACATTGTATGTAATCATTGCGCCAAAATATGAAGAAAATTAAAGTTTGTGTTTATTTTAATATAGAGCTAGCATACTAAGAAAAAATTTAATTTGCAGCTACAAGTACCCAGCGCAGACTACTGGTGTTTACGTGTGGTAGTAGCCTCAAGTCTTTCATCATGCACTATGGTGGTTGCATGTGGGTACCTGTGCGGGTATGGGAGATATAGGGGGTTGAAAGTGGTCGACATGGGACATTTTCATACTTCCACCAAAGTGTTCAAATATATGTTTGGCATCATCTACAACGGGAATTGATTCATTCAACTTAACTCGAATTAATTAAGATATCGATCACTAAGTAAGATGATTTTGAGACCTCTAGCGAAGGAAATTGAAACTAAACGATATTGCATCGCGTGCGTAGAACGCCTGCTATACAATACCGTAGGCAGCGGGGACGAGTGCCGGAATTTCATTTGGGAAGAGGTTTGTTTAGAACAGAAACGACTATTTTTATTGAAACTGCGAAAGAAATTTAGTGATTTCCGGGCAGCGCCAGACGAATCAGCTAGTATTAAACGACAGTACACATTATTTCCGATTGATTTGTACCTATTTCATTATCTTACTGTTATTTGTGGCAGAATTAGAATGTGGTACACCTTTTTTCTACAACTATATATTAAAAAATTCAAGACAGTATGAATACAATAAAGTTGTCATTTCGATATTAAAAAAATTATGTTCGAATTTAAGGTGCGTACACACTTTAGAATTTCTAAGTACTGTGGTACAACTATTTCAGTTTATATTTCATTAACTAATATTTTTTTCTCCAGATTTAAAATCTTTCTGCGATTAATCAACGAATTTTTAGTATTTTTCTGTGTGTAAATATGGTGAAAAATTCTATTCGGAAACTTTGGTAGAAGTGTACGCACTCTACGAATTTCAGATCTGTGAAGCATTTTATATCCTATAAAGGAAAATAATAATACAAATTGTGATATGTTGAAAACAATTGAAAGTAGTTTTGACGAATGAAGAAAAAATTCTAGGCATTATATTCAACTCTTGAAATTTCACTAGAAGATTTTTTCTTTTATTTTCATGTAAGTTTAATATCGATTGAAATATGGTTTATTATGGAAATGAAAAATCGCTTACTGACAAATAGACTAAAACTTTTATTTAGAAATGAAGAGGTTTAATAACTAATAAGAGAATTTTCTAAAAACAAGAAAGACAATATCACAATACTAATATAGTAAAAATTTGCATTTACTTTCGTATTTTTATGACATCCAGGGTGACAGTTTTGCCAGTTGAGAAAGATTTTTCTATTCAGATTGCAATTGTATTTAATGACATGTCAAATAAGGTGCATATTATTATTTTAAGAAAGTGGTAGCAATCAAGCAATCATAATTTAAAAATAAAAAGCCCAAATGGCAGCACTGAAGCATGCATACATTTCTACTGCAGAAAAATTCTACAAATCGCAGAAAAATACTATAAATCCGGCGATTAATCGTAGAAAGATTTTTAATCTGAAGAAAAAAATTACTAGTCTAAGATTTCTAATTTCAAATTGTGGAGGCATATACTGCTTGGATATTCTAAGGAGTGTACTTATCTTGGGTATCATTTTACTGTCGTATCAATAAGACAAACATTTTAGTCATTCATATATGACATTTATAACGGAAAATCAATTAAAATAAGTTGGCAAACAGTTGAGGCGGCAAAAATGCATTATTCATGACTTTAGAGTGCTTCGAGTTCGAAGTTTTTAACGTAATATAAAATTTCTTTTTGAATAGTTCAAATAAATATAAAGTCATTGTGCCTAAATGCGACGACCCATATATGCGAAAATGTTCTTGTACTTAACGCATGAATCGTATTCAAATTATATATAATGAGCTTTCCGAATTTGAGGAACAAATTGCTAAACATTTTTCTGTGTTTAAAACGTTTTCTTTATAAAAATTTCCATTACAATACACATTGTTCATTATGCAGCGCCCCATATTCCCAAATGCGACGAAAAATCTTGAAAATGGTTTACGTTTTTTAACACTTTCCAACCTAGTTAACACATTCCAACCTAGTTGAAAAATGTTTCTGACTTCGCTTTGTCTGGCCGTCTGCCGTCTGTCCGTGCTCTAACTCCCGTAAATATGCTCGGATTGCCCTGCAACTTTTATATGTTATTGTCGTTATCTATAGCATGTTCTCTATTTCAACTGAAGTGTGTAGCACTTATCATGAGAGACGGTAGTTTCTCGAGTGATGCAGCAGAAACCGGAAACCGAAAGCCCAAAACTGAAGATTTCCGTCACTCTATATATACACGTAGTTTCAGATCAAAGGGAAAACTAAACGCCGACATTTAATATCTCAGCAAATATGAGGCATACCGTTTTGATTTTTTGACAGCTGTCTTTTATCTCCGGTCTAACTCTATCCTGAAATTTATACATATCTACATCCAGTAGATTTTGAGATCTGGAAGTCCTTTTTAAGTAAAATGGGGGTATGTCTTGGTGTAATGGATGCATACCTGTTATCTCCAAAATGGCTCGGACGATTTAAAAAAAATTAATATATTATATTAATCGGTTTTAGATGAAGCGAATCCCTCGATCCGCTTAAATAGAAAATCTCTAGGTTTTTATATAATCAGGTTTAAAAATGGGACTATTTTCTTAAGCGTATTGCTGTAGCAATGCATAGCACTTTTTACCCCTTTCCTCCGCGGCTATATAAGGTTAAAAATGGTACTACGGTTTGTCGTTTAAAGTTTCTGCATGTTCGCCGGCTAAATATTTAAATTTTTTTAAATGCAAAAACAATGAATTATATACTATAAACATGTAATACATATTTATAAAATTCAATTGTTGTTTATATGTTTTCCCTTTTTGCTACAAAGAAATAATTTCAGATTTTAAACATGCATCGCATATGGTCGAAAAATTATTTCGATTCCTTTTTCAAAATGAGTAAATATTTTTTAATTACATGTGTTCAATTTTACTGTTATTTATAATAATTTTTCGATTTTTTAAGGATAAAATATTTTGCATTGTTTGCGCAGTTGAAGTCTGCAACCAATCAAGCTCCCAATCAATTAATCTCCCAATCAATGTCTCGTATGTGTATGTATTCGTTCGCGGAGATCGCTTTATTACTGACAAAGCCATTAATTAATGGCTTTGATTACTGAGGATTACTGCATTATATATACAGTAAAGCACCGTTTATACGTTTTTCAAGGGACCAAGAAATAAAAACGTATAAATGAAAAAAACGTATAAATGAAAAAACGTATAAACGAAATTCACAAAAGTACGAACATTTCCGTAATTAACAACAATAAAAAACTCAGAGATAAATTAAATTACATGAAATACAAGAGGTATGTAATACTAAACTTCTCATTCCGGATATAATTTACAACTTACTACTAATCATATTCATTCACCATGTACAAAATATTTTGTTATTTTAAGTAGTACGGAATTTTTGGAATGCACAGAAAAAAGTTCATTGTTCACAGTTAAAAGTGCCATCTTAACATTACCATGCAAATCATTGCTAATGAGGTATTCTTGCATGGTGTTAAAACCCGCCAAAGCTTGTTGAAAACTTGGCAGTTGCTTTTCAGTGCAGTTATCCTCTTCTTCACTGCTAGTTTCTTCATTTGCGATCATTTCATCGATTGTTAGAAGAGAACATGTTGCAAGTTTCGAATCAAATTGCACAAAATCTTCAAATGTAGTACGATCACTTAAATTTGACCAGTTTTCTGGTGGAGCAAAATGATCAGGTTCGGCGTTTTCAATTGGATTGACATCCACTGAAGTGAAAACTCCGCCAAGGGCGAAGCAGTTTTTATCGTTTAGGGTAAAACATTTTGCCAAGCCATCATTATGAAATTCATAGCTTGTAAGATGTTAGTGTTCACATTTTCGAAGTCACCGTGATCTAAACTGGCGATAGCTGTTTTCACCAAACGTTTTCGATGATGTTGTTTTAGGAATTTTATGACACCTAAATCCAGTGGCTGCAATTTGCTGGTACAATTTGCAGGGAAGAATTTGACAGTGATGTTTTTTAGAAAGTCCGTATCAGGTGAATTAGATGGACACTGATCAATGAATAAAATGATTCGCTGCTTCTGGTTTCGTATTTTATCATCTAATTCTTTTAACCAATTGGTAAAGAAGGACATTGTCATCCATGATTTTTTATTGGCCAGGTACATTGTTGGTAATGTTTTCACATTTTTGAAGCAGCAGGGCTTTTCTGATTTGCCAATAATCAAAGGAGGCAATTTTTCTGATCCATCTGCTTTTACACACAATAACACTGTTAATCGCACTTTACTCTTTTTTCCACCATGACACGTATCCGATTTGATTGCAAGAGTTTTAGATGGCAGAAGATTATAAAACAAACCGGTTTCATCTTCATTGAAAATGTATTTTTGTTCATATCAATTTATCAGATCTGGCAATTGGTTTTGAATCCAATCATCCACTGTTTCGCAATCAACATCTCCAGACTCTTCGCTTACAGTTTTGCCTGTTATGTCATGTCTTATACTTGTGTAGCCAGCCTGAGGAAAATGATGCATCGCATTCCACATTCAGCTTCTTCGAAATTTCTCGTGCTTTCTTCCTAAGCAAAGGACCGTTGATGGGAATTTTTACACTACGACACTGATTAAACCACTGTTAAAGCAATTTTTTTCAACATCAGCGAATTTTCCGCTTTGGACTCGAAGTTTCTTTAAAGCACTACATCCACTTTGATGATGGCTTTCCTCGATGATCTTATGCTTATAAATTAGTGTGTTTAAAGTTGAAACTAGTAAACCAAATTCTTTGGCAAGATCCATTCTTTTTAAATGTTGTTTTTCATCGACTTTTTTTTAAATGCACATTTTTTCCTTCAACCACAGAGATTTTCTATTACGCGAAGTCATCGTGAACCACTAGTGAACGATACAAATCCAGACACTGAAGCTGTCAGGCCTGGGGAGAGCACAACAACAAACCTTATCAATAGAAAGTGGGACGTTCACATTTCTTAGGGGTACGGCTTTTGTTGAACTGGGCAGATGTTGCATTAGATGTTGGGATTTGGGAATCTGAGGTTGAAATGCGCATTTTCTCCCTTCTTGACTTGTTGAAAAAAACCGTATAAATGAAATTTGCGATTTAAGGAAAAACGTATAAATGAAACTATTTAACGTTAATATCCATTGGATTTTGCCGGGACCATTAAAAATAACGTATAAATGATAAAAACGTATAAACGAGAAACGTATAAGCGGTGCTCCACTGTATATTGTATCCATAGGTATTTTGTTATTCATTTATTGTTTATTTATTTTGACTTGTTAATTGTTCTTTCATTTAGTTTTTTATCGCTTAATACATTTGAAATGTTGACTGTAAATCTGAAAAATTGCGATCAAATTAAATTTGTGTGAAATATGTGGAGAACAATTATTTTGGTGTTGGTATTGATGTGATATAATGGTGGGTAACCAACGAGTAATGATTGCGATTGAATCACATTACAAAATATCGTGGTAAATTAAGCATGAAAAACTTATGTGGAAACACCCAGACTTAAAATTAAAATTTTAAAAGTGAAATCTTACATTGGATGTTTAATCACAGTATTTTAAATAAGAAAACTTAAAATATTAACAAATTTTGCGATATTTTCCGCAGCCAATCGGCGAATTCCACTATTTCAGCAGACACTTTCACAATATTATTATGCTATCTTAGTGCTAATTTCATAAGTGACCCCAATTGTGCCTACATCTAAAACATTAAGCACCAAAATAATTGTTCTCCACATATTTTACCCAAATTTAATTTTATTCCCACTTTTCAGATTTACAATCAACTTTTAAAAATCCACACATTATGGACAATGTAAATTAAAGAAATAAATGAAGATTTTATTATTATTTTTTTAATTATTATTATTAAATTACATCTGCGGATTTAGTTTTCACAAAAAATGATATTAAAAAATAATTATTTACTTAAAAACAGACTTCAACGTTACTATTGACCATACTAAATGAAAAGAAAAGTCAGTTCTTAATGAACACCCAACAAGTTAAAATCAGTAAATAAAGTTTACAAAAAACCGAACTTATAAAACAATTCAGGGATTGGGAATTTAATATAGGGCAAAATTAACACTAGCCACCGGCCACAGAGCCACTAAATGAAAAAAAAATGGCTATTCAAAAATTGGGTAGGTTATTCTCTATTATCCCGTTGACCACTTTTCATAACAAAAAACTATCGCCAAACTGTAAGATTAAAGTCCAAAAATGCAGTCCCATTTACTTGAAGACAGAAGCATTATACGTGTTTGTTATGTCATCCAGTGGTTTTTAATTTGACATTTGCGTGTATTTTATATTATGTTTTACTGATTTATTAGTTATTTCATTAATTAAAATAACAATTGTGTCCATAAATTCTTATATTGTATTTATTTTCATATTCTAATGGCAACGTTCTCCCGTTTATTTGGCATTGCAGTTTGATATTTTTTTGTTATGAAAAGTGTCGACGGGATAATAGAGAAGTACAATTTTTTATTTAAAAGTTCTAAACAGTAAACTTTTGTTAAAATTTCAATTAGTATTAATCTAAAATTAAACAGCCCAACTAAATGTGTTAATATAAACATTTTTTCAACCAATAAAAATAGAATCCTTGATGAAATGCCAAATTTTTTTTTTCTCTTTCCTTATAGGAAAGTGGCCGCTGACAGACAGTTTTTGGCATTTTTCGGTTAGATGGGCGCCAGTGATATATGTACATATATAAATTCATATGTATATACATGTGTATGTATATACACTCATATGTATATACACAGCCATGGAAATAATTATAAGGACAAGCAAAAAGTCGCCAAATGTAGAAGCCGCTTGGATAGAAAATTATGCAAATATTTGTGTGATAGAAAGGCTTGAAGCGGAACATTTCCAAACAAACTTTAAGTTGAAAATTTAGAAAATAATTAAAAGGCAAGAATTTAAAAAGTTTTAATAGCTTGCTGCTCGTAAAAATTTATAAGGACACGCATTTTTTTAAAAATCGCAAACGAAGTTTTGCATATTTGGTAATATATCATAGGATTGTTTAAAGTAACCTAAAACTGTTCCGCAGTAAGATTGTTCAGTTTCTCGCGTTCTTCATCTTGCCAAAAAGCACACAACTATCTGCATTTGAAAAAGGAAAAATCATTGCTTACAGAAAATGTGGAATGAGTGGACGTGAAATTGCAAGGAATATAAACAGATCTAAAACAGTAATTTATAATTTCTTGAAAAATATAAAACATTATGGCAGGAAGAAGCCTACAGGTAGGAATGTTTCTCTGACTATGCGCCAGAAACGTGAAGTTGCGCGTCGAGCTTGCTTAAAAAAACAGAGTTCTACTCAAATTAAAACAGAAATGAATCTACCATGCACTAGCCGAACAGTGCGTAATGTTCTGGAAAAGAATCCCAATGTTAGATATGCTAAACTATGGTCACGTCCACCACTTACACAACTACGTAAGAAGATTACATTGGAATTTGCTAAGAAACGCGTTTTTTTTTAAATCTTGCTGGAAAGATGTGGTATTTTCAGACGATAAAAAATTTAATTTGAATGGACCAGATGGTTTTCGTCATTATTGGTATGATTTGCGAAAATATAAACCTGTTTTTTCCAAACACCAATTCAAAGGAGGTTCTGTGATGGTGTGGGCAGGTTTTGCAGCCAATGAAACAACACCAATCGTGTCCATTCGAGGACGCATGAATTCAGAATCATATGTGGATATGCTAGCTGAAAAATTATTGCCTGAAGCACCCTTTATCACAGGTAATGATTATTTGTTTCAACAAGACAATGCAACTTGCCATGTGTCTCGTGCATCACGTTCATGGTTCGAGGCCAATTTTGTCCAACTTTTGGATTGGCCGCCAAGAAGCCCTGATTTAAACTACGCAGAGAATCTGTGGGGCATTTTAGCTAGAGAAGTATATAAGCATGGTACACAATATGCAAATACAGACGATTTGACATCATCCATAGCATTAGCGTGGAAAAACACTTCTAAACAAACTTTAACTGGGCTTTCTGACAAGGGGACCGCCAAACATGATGCGCACAGATTGTGATGATTTTAAAGTATGTTGTAGCTGTCATACCCCTAACTAATCAGGTCAAAGGTTTCCTTCAAATGGGCTTTAGTTTTCGAGAAATTTCGGGTTAAAGTTCAGTATGCATTTCAAATACTGATTAGTTCGCAGTCTTGAACAAGAACTCCGTGGTGCTGAGGTAGCGCTCGCGATTTGAGAACGGGGGGTGAGGGTTCTGTCCTCTCTAGTGACTTTTTTAATAAATTTTATATATTTGTCTCGTTATAAGTTTTATGCAGAATTATGAATTCTGCATCATTGAACTTTTTGATATTTTCCTAATAAGTTCCATTTACATTTTCTAATTTTTTGTAAAAATTTACATTTTTTTTGAAGTTTTGAAATTAATGTTTTTATTGACGAAATTCCAAACTAATTTATCTCTAGATTTTGTTTATTTTTTTTATTATTTACCCTTTATATTTTAATAACCGTTCTAAAATAATACCTTTTTTTTAACTTTATGAAATTTTAAATGAAAATTTATCATTTTTAGAAATTTATACAAAATATTTTTTATCTCAAATCTTCTAAAGGTATTTATGATTAGGTAATTCCAACAGCATATCTTGAAAGGAGTAATAAAAAATTAAAGAGTAACGCTTACATCCAAATTTTAGCCTGTTATATATATATTTTTTTTATGCTATTTAAATACATTTAACTGTAAAGTTCAAACTCAACATAATTTTTGATTTGCACAAATAAAAAACAATATATTAAATTTAATTTTTTTTTCATTCTAACAAGTCGATGCCATACAGAAAAATTCAACTAGAAATGAACAATCGTTTGTAAATTACAATACATATTAAAAATATCTGAAAAAAAAAATCGTCTGCAATGACTTTTATGGTAATTTCAGAATAAATAAAATTTTCTTTTTATGCATTTCGTTTAGCTTCCTTTGCAGACAATTATAACTTTTGAAATCATTTCTTTTTCAACTTTTAATGCATTTTTAAATATACTTATCACAATTTAAGTATTTAAAGAAGATATAATATGCTAATTTATACATTCTTCCAATATTGTTAAAACAATTTACGTAAAGAATATATTCAACGGCGATTTTTAATACGGAATTTGTTTAGAATATTTTTGCGATATGTATCACACAATTAGTTCCATATTTAATAAACTAAAAATGTCAATGTCGGTGATGATAAATATTTTAGTATTTCAATATATTTAGAACAAATCAAATATTAAAAGGATATATTATTTTGTTATTTTTTTTTTTAGTCATTAAAAATTTTTTAAATACAAAATGCAAATAAAAATAAATGCATTATTTCATAAATACGATAAAAATATAAGTAAATACACATATATATATGTAGTAATACTATTAATTATCAACATTATAAATTTTGAGATATTTTGAATTGTTTATGAATTATTTAATTAGATATTTAAATTAATCTATAAATATAAAATATATTTACAATGTAGTATAAATTAAACATTAATTATTTAAAAACAAGTCTAATATATATTTAAGTAGTAGTAAAAATAAAACATTAATTATTTAATAAATGTCTATAATATCAGTGGATTAACACAGCTGGCAGCAAAAATAATTTGAATTAAAATAATATCTCTTTTACATAATATATTCTTGTTAAGAATATCTGAAATGCTGTGCAAGTTGAATTAATTCTGTGTAGATTTATTCATATAGTAGTATTATATTTTATTTGAATTTTGAGTAAAATTACAAGTTAGTATTGTTTTTTAAAGTTTATTTATATAAATAAATCTAATGAATAGTATGTAACTAATAAAGTGGATATTTAACTAAATATTAATTATGAACTATTATAATACCAATAGATGGCGACACTTTACCTTTCAGGTAGTTGTAGATAATATTGTTAATATTATATTTAATTTAACTATAGAGGGAGCTATTGATTGTATATTAATTTTACTTTCAGGAATTAAAATTGGATGGAGTAATATATATTCACGGATATAAATTTGTTATAAGTGTATTAAAACCAGAATTATTTTGAGTGTTTTTGAATCATTTTGTGATTGGGTGTCATTTATGGGGTTGTGTTTTAAAAAAAAAAGTGTGCTCTCAACTTGTCTTACAAATCATTTCTCTCAACTCGACTTAGTTAACATGTATGATGCATTGCCATGTGGATGTGAATATTATGTAGACGTTGTGACATTTTAAGGATTCTGTATAATTATTGTGAGTAAAATATTTTATCTACACTTTACGCGTTCATATTTCCAATTTTATTATTTCAAAACTGTTATCTCGTGGTAATTTAGTGAGGTGTTAATTACAGTTTTTTGGATAATCGATGTGAGTGAAATATATTGTATTTTCTTAATGGTTTTTTATTTCCTATTTAAATATTTCCAAATTTTAATATTTCCAATTGTTGTTTGGTAATAATTCAGTGTACCTGGATGATTCTACTGATCTTAGCATTATGCCAGTAGAATTATGAAACACTGAATTATTAATTAAAACACATGTGGGTGCATCCAGGCTGATGAGTACATGTGCATGTGTTTTTCCATGTCCAATTCATATTTAATTCTCATGTGGTCCAATTTTCCATTGTGTATGGTTCATATTTAATTTGTTAATCCATTTGTGTTTACTTAATTGCAACTCCAATTTATAATTTTTTTTTTTTTTCCCCTTTCTCTCTATTTCTTTTTTCAATATTATTTTGGTATGAGTAAAATTTGGCCAATTACCATTGAAGCATCAGCTATGGTAATATTATGTTTGCACATGTTAATTATTAGCTATGTGGTATTCTGTATACACAGTATCATTGATTATCTCTTTGGAGATTTAAGTAGAATAGAACTTGATATGTTTTTTGAAATTCATAGATATTATAATTATATATATATATATATATATATATATATATATATATATATATATGTGTGTAAACAATAATTGTTTTAAAAAGACATAAATTAGTTTGGATTTTCGTCAACAGAAATATTAAAATAAAAATTGCGAAAAAACTATAAATTTTCACGAAAAATTCGAAAATGTAAACGGAATTATTACGAAAATATCAAAAAGTTCAAAGATGCAGAATTCATAATTCTGCATAAAACTTATAACGCGACAAATATATAAAATTTATTTAAAAAGTTGAAAAAGTCACTAGAGAAGACAGAACCCTCGTCTCCCCTTCTCAAATCGCGAGCGCTACCTCAGCACCACGGAGTTCTTGCTCAAGATTGCGAACTAATGGGTATTTGAAATGCATACTGAACTTTAACCCGAAATTTCTCGAAAACTAAAGCCCATTTGAAGGAAACCTTTGACCTGAATAGTTAGGGGTATGACCCCTACAACATACTTTAAAATCATCAAAATCTGTGCGCATCATGTTTGGCGGTCCCCTTGTGAGTCAATGAATGAACGATTAATAAGGGTCATTGAAACAAAAGGTGATTTTATAGAATATTAATTTATGTCCAGACAGATTTCATTATGTCCTTATAATTTTTTCCATGTTTCACGTCATATATTCCTATTAATATGTTATTTATAAATTTTATTGTAATTTAATTTCGTATTAATAGGTTCCTAATGTTTCCTAATTATGAGTAGTGGGCCTATATCCCTCGTGTTGATAATTGGCCGTCATAAATCAACTCAACCCAACCCTAATTATGAGTAGTAAATTATGTTTGATTTTGTTTTCAGTTGATGATTACTTTAATCCATATTACTCATTTTTCAACATGGTCTTATAATTTTTTCCATGGCTGTATATATATATATATATATATATATATATATATATATGTATGTATATATATGTACATGTCAGATATATGTATGTGTGTATACATATATACATGTATTATATATCACTGGCGCCTGGCTAACCGAAAATTACTTAAAAAAATGGCCACCAGCATAAAGAAAGTGGCTACTTATAAAACTGCTACTATTGGCCACTGGTCACTAATGACAATTCCCAGTTTTGCTATTTAGAATTGAATACATTAATTTACTCGCCCCAGGTGATTGGATTTTCTGACCTAGCGAGTGAATTTTTATACAGTCTTTTACATACTGCTGTCTATAAATATAAAAAGTTTCCAAAAACTTTCTTATATTTTTTAATCAATGACCATATTTCATGTTTTTCTCAATTTCTCAAATGTAAACATGACACTAAGTTTTGACCAGTAATAGAAATTGGGAAATGAAAGGTATGTGTAAAATGATGCCCACAGAGTAAGGAAATTTAAACAGAGTCCCGACTTCGCTTGAAAAGAGCGACTGCAGCGGATGACTTTAAAACTAAAGCATCGCTTTGGCGATTTTTATCTTCGTGATTTCCGTTTAATTGTAACCCTATTCTGCTTGGCGTCTTTTGCTGTTGTCATTTGGAAATGTGCAAATATTCGGCGTTCGCTATTTGATTTTTGAATCTTGATTAATATTTATTATTAAAATTATTCTTTGAAGATCAAATAGGTCATTATAATTATTCAAAATGCTACGAAGAGATACGTGTATTGTTTGTAAGAACAAGAGTGAAAAATGATTTTTTATTACGAAAGGTCGGTAAGTTGTGATTTATTTTCATGTGTTATTTGTTCTTTTTTAGGTCATAATGCTTTCCTATGGGGATGCAGACGATTTTTCAAATTTCATTTTTATCTGAAATGAAAATGGAACATTTGCATAATGGATTTAGACGTAAAATTGTGAATGCTAAATTTTCGATATCGATTTCCAATAGTTTTAAAATTTTGCCAATAAATTTAATAGAATTTAGAAATTAATTGCTTAAAATATTTGAAGATGTTTTTGCATCTGTTCGGGAAATATAAACGTCTTATTTTCATATTTTGTACAATTTTTAAAAGAGTTTATTTTTACTTTCCTCTTTAATTTGTTCGCTGCTTAGGAGCCGTATTTCAAAGAGTATAAAAAATAATAAAATTCAAGGAACTCTCACTATTTTGGTGAATATCTTTTTATTTATTTATTTTTTTTGGCTATGATGTCATACACTAACGCACAGGTTTTTTTTTATCGGTTATAAAAAGGAAAAAAGTCGCCAAATTTAGGGGATTTTTTCCTTTAATGGCAACCTAGTCATTGTATGAAGTTATTGGTTTAGCGCGGGCTTGAAAATCACGCCAACCAAGAAGTCGCCAAACATCGCTGCGTGAGTGTAAAGCATCTGTTCCAAAGAATAAGCAATTAATCAGAATTTCAGAATATCATTGTATAACACCGTGTTTAATTTAATGATTCTTATTTCTGGAACATTCGAAGAATTTTATCTGCTTATAAATATACATGCAATTGAAAAAATAATAATTGCGGATTGTACGATGTAAAATGACCTGAAAAATGAGATGTCAAAAACAAGCTATCGCCATTTTTCCCCCTTCCCTCATTTGTCGCCAAGAAAGCGATATATAACCGTATTAGAAATCTCGCTTCTGTTATGGCCGTAGTTCCTGCGTCACCCGCAGCAATCGCCACTGTCTATGTGTAATCCCATGTTAAAGAAGTTGCCATTGCAGCGTATGAGAGTTGATTTTCTGTTTAAATCTCCTAACTCTGTGAGGATGCCTACTGTGAATGTCTTAGGTATCAAATTAAAATTTTTAGTTGGAAAAAATTGCGATACAGCTGTCGCAAATGCACCAGAGTATCTTTTTCGTACCAAAATGGCGATTTTATGCCTGAGCAACAATTCCAAATTGGTGAAAATTTGCTTTGTATGGCAAAACACTAGAGCAGTTTCCGTGATTTTTATATTAAATTAAATATTGTATATTTTATAATAAATTAATCAATGTGTGTGTGTTTTGTAATAAAAATTGTGTGTGTTTTATAATAAAAATGTGTTTTTTATAATGAAATAAATTGTTTCAAAGTAAAATAAAACTAACATGCTGTTAAGGAAGGCCTAACAGGTATCCAAAAACATGGTTTTCTCGCCAAAATGGTGCAAAACAAAAATCACGCCAACACTTGTGCATCTACGACAACTGTTCCAAAATTTGAATTATTTAGAGGAATAAATATGATACATATTTTAATGAAATAATTACAATACAATTTTTTGAAAATGTAAAATATAATGTAGGGGTGCAAAACCTTTTTAAGCAAAGGGCCTTTTAAAAAATAACTGGGCTGTTGCGAGCCACCATCAGTAGCACAGAGAATTTTGTTTCTTGGGGAGGTGGTGGGGGAATCTAAGCCTATAATCAGATTTAAAAAAAACATCGATTTCAGAAGGGTAGATTTAGCCCCCTAGGTTCCCTCTTTCCAGTCAATATATACAATTTTGTTGGCAAGGGTATATCAAGAATAGGGGTGCACAATCTTTATAAGAAGAGGGCTAGTCACAAGAATGACTGGATTGTCAAGGGCTAACATCCGTAGCGCAGACAAAATTTTGTTTCGTGGAAGGAGGGGGGATTGAAAAAAATTTCCAATTTTTTCCATGAGTGGTTGACGAAATTATTTTTTTCGCATCAAACTGACAAAATTTGGAACTGTGGAATTTCCAATTTTGGCATCTATAGTTTCCGTCGGTCGGCTAATGAAATTCACAATTTTTCTTCTCTTGACAATAGTGAAATTCGTGATTTTTTTTTTCTGTGACTGTTCGTCGAAATTACGAAGTTACAATTTTTCCACGAACATTCGACGGAATTCTTGATTTTTCCATGCCCAATTGGCGAAATTCGTGATTTTCCATGCCTATCGACAAAATTAATAATTTTACAGACCCGATAGACAAAATTCATGATGTTTTCTTATGATCTATGGACAATTTGCATATTTTTTCCGTGACTGTTCGTTGAAATTCACGATTTTTCCAAGCCCATTCGATTAAATTTGCTGTTTCTCCATGCTCGATCCATGAAATTCATGATTTTACATGCCTTTTCGACCAAATTCGCGGTTTTTTTCTAGTGGTTTACAAAATTCAAGATTTTTTTTTTTTTTTTTTTTTGAGTGATTGACGAAATTTACAACTCCGGAATTTCCGATTTTGGCATCTCTGGTTTCTGTTGACCGATTAATGAAATTTGCATTTTTTTGCGACAAAAATGGCGAAATTTGTGATTTTTCCATGCCTATTCAACAAAATTTGCATCCAGTTGACGCAATTCATGATTTTATGCACCCGATCGACGAAATTCATGATGTTTTCCTACGATCTATGGAGAAAATTTGCAAATTTTTCTCGCGAATTATTAAGGAAATTCGAAATTTGTGGATATGTTGGCATGTATGGTTTCCGAGGGCCACCAATTACGCATCACAGACAACAGGTTGTGCATCCCTAATTGCGATGCGCTTTGGCTCATTCGACTTGACATCGATAAAACTTACCGATTTTAGTTCAGAGTTTCACCACCGGAGGCGCTTTCTGATCTATGGTTATATGGGCCTGATCACGATGAGGTATGGCTTCAATTATGTTCATATAGAACAGATTGCGCCTCCTGGCAGTGGAAAATGAAACTAACGGATTTTACAGCTAACTCGAGTTCTGTGGGTCCCATCACGATGCGATTTGATTCATTCGACTCAACATCGACAGGACTTATCGATTGTAGTTCCAAGTTTCCCCACCAGTGGGCGCTTTCCCATCTCAGGTTCTATGTGCCTGATCACGACGCGGTATGGCTCATTCAACTTGAAATCGACAGCCTCAAAGGTTTCAGCTGTCTGTATAGAATAGAGTGCGCCCCCTGGCGGTAGAAAATGGAACTATCGGATTTTGCAGCTAACTCGAGTTTTATGGGTCCCATCACAGTGCAGTTCAATTCATTCCACTCCGACATCGTCAGGATATATAGATTTTAGTTCCAAGTTTCACCATCAGGGGGCGCTTTCCTATCTCAGGTTCTATGGGCCCGATCACGACGTGGTATGGCTCATTCAACTTGAAATCGACAGCCTTAAAGATTTCAGCTGTCTGTATAGAACAGAGTGCGCCCCCTGGTGGTGGAAAATGGAACTCACGGATTTTGCAGTTAACTCGAGTTCTATGGGTCCCATCACAATGCAGTTTAATTCATTCCACTCGACATCGTCAGGATATTTAGATTTTAGTTCCAAGTTTCACCACCAGCGGCGCTTTCCTATCTCGAATTCTATGTGCCCGATCACGACGCGGCATGGCTCATTCGACTCGAAATCGACAGCCTCAAAGATTTCAGCTATGTTTGTACAGAACAGAGTGCGCCCCCTGGTGGTGGAAGATTGAACTAACGGATTTTGCAGCTAACTCGAGTTCTATGGGTCCCATCACAATGCAGTTTGATTCATTCGACTCGACATCGACAGGATATATCGATTTTAGTTCCAAGTTTCATCATTAGGGGCCGCTTTCCTATCTCGGATTCTATGGGCCCGATCACGACGCGGTATGGCTCATTCGACTCGAAATCGACAGCCTCAAACGATTTCAGCTATGTTTGTATAGAACAGAGTGCGCCCCCTGGCGGTGGAAGATAGAACTAAAGGATTTCGCAGCTAACTCGTGTTCTATTGGTGCCATCACAATGCAGTTTATTCATTCGACTCGACATCGACAGGATATATCGATTTTAGTTCCAAATTTCACCACCACGGGCGCTTTCCTATCTCGGGTTGTATGGTCCTGATCACGACAAGGTATGGCTCATTGGACTCGAAATCGACAGCCTCAAAGATTTCAGCTATGTTTGTATAGAACAGAGTGCGCCCCCTGGTGGTGGAAGATGGAACTAACGGATTTTGCAGCTAACTCGAGTTCTATGGGTCCCATCACAATGCAGTCTGATTCATTCGACTCGACATCGACAGGATATATCGACTTTAGTTCGAAGTTACACCACCAGGGGTGTTTTCTATCTCGGGTTCTATGGGCCCGATCATGACGCGGTATGGCTCACTCTACTCGAAATGGACAGCCTCAAAGATTTCAGCTATGTTTGTATAGAACAGAGTGTGCCCCCTGGTGGTGGAAGATGGAGTATCGATATTTCGATTTTAGTTATATATCGTTGGAAAGGTCTGTGACCACTTAATCATAGTATGCATCTCCGGTGTCAATCTCCCACTTGCCCCCCAAGTGGGGTACTTTTTTAAATTTTGCACTCACCCCTCATGTTATATATCGTTGGAAAGATATGTGACCTCTTAGTCATGTTATGCATCTCCGGTGTCCATCCCTCCAGTTTGTCCTCCTAAGGGGCACTTTTCTAAATTTTGCCAATACCCCTCATGCGATATATCGTTGGAAAGGTCTGTGACCGCTTAATTCTATTATGCATCTCCGGTGTCCATCCCCCACAAGGGGGGTACTTTTCTAAATTTTGCACACACACTTCATGTGATATATAGTTGGAAAGGTCTGTGACCGCTTAATCATATTATGCAGCACGACAGCTATTCGGTGCCGCAGACAGCGGGGACCCAAGCCGGAGTTTCGTTCGGTTAGAGGTTTATACTATTCGATGTGCAAATTAAGGGATTATCCGGTGCGTGCATAGCAGGACCGGTATACGTTGCCGAAGGCAGCGGGGACCCGTGTTGGAGGTTCGTTCGGTTAGGGGATTATCATACAAATGGAGAATTCAATTAGATTCGAGGCCCCGATGCAAATTCAAGGACCGCTAGCGGGCGAAGCCAGTAAGTTTTATTCTAATAAATTTATACGCTATGCTTGATTTCGATTGAATGAAATTTTCTTCAATAGCCGCACAAAAGTAATGATATCAGTACAAAAACCCTTAACGGGTTAAAAGTTGTGACGCAGCACTTTCTTTCGGCTCTAAGAATTTTAAATATGGGTCTTAAAAGTGATGATATCAAATTTGAGTGACGTTATGTTAATAATATTTTTTAAAATCATCATTTTCTTTTTAGTTTTATTTATATTCACAGGTGCAATTATTATCTTAACATGAAAAAATATATAAAATTTATTCGCTGATGCTTTTTCATTCAGATCTCTCAGAAATTCAAAATATGGGTTTTAAAAGAAATGATATCAAAATTTGAGTGACACCTTGACGTGAATTTAGTAGGATTGTTTTGTCATGGACGTCAAAGTCTATTACGTGAGTTTCATTTAAGTAAAGAGTAAGCTCGGGAAATTTCGACAAATTTTCAAATTAGAGTTCTAAAATATTTTACATATTTTGGTGGCGGGTTTGCTTCAGAAACCTATTAGCGACTAACTTAATGCTCTAAATGCAGCGAGACTTTTAGGAGATTAACTGTGGTAAGTTTATACAGTATTTTCATATATTATATTAAAATGATGTTTAAAGAAGATAGTGTGTTTAATTAAGTTTTATTGGGTTAATAATTTATGAATTTTAGTATGAACTGCGAATATTGTTTTTCTTTGACCGAGTACTTAAACACGTGTTTCACATGATAAAAAAAATACATGTCTTTAAAATTTTTGTTATAAAAAATGGCATTTCCCATTTAGTTTGTGTGTTGTAGCAGAATAATCATTCGATCCCAATGCCATTCAATGCTTTAAAAATTTGCAAAAGCAGAAATATGAATTAAATGACTTAAAAACTTATATAACAGTCATACCCACCAATTTCTTGCCTAATAACAATTTTACTGTTAGCAATGATTTATACACTGACCTGCTTCCTACCAATAAATCAATTTTATTGACAATTTTCATGTTAATGAATCGAGTACTAAGGATGATTTTCCTGCTAATGACGGCAATGTATTTCCTGATTTTGAAATTAGACATGAGTAGTATAATAATGAGAGTACAACATCAACAGTGCTGCTGGCGTGGTACCTGAAAGTGGAAGTGATCCTCCGGGTTGGTGTGAGAGCGGAAGTGGGAGCGGAGTGTAGATCGGAAGTGGGAGCTGAAGTGGGTGAGAAAAGATATGTACAGGGATGGAAGTGACTGAGAGGAGCGAGGGTTTATTTTAGAGGGACTTCAATAGGGGGCGGGCTAAATTTTGAGGGGGCTTAAATTTTCTTTTTAATGTTTCGAAAAGATTTTGGGGAGTTAGAAAATTTCGTTCAATAATTAAAAAAAAATTATTTTTATTTAGGGGAGTTAAAAATTTATTGACTAATTTTTTTCAGAATGTTGTTAAACATGACTATAGTTTAATATTTCTGTCACACTATGCCTTCCGCTTTTATTATAATGAAACAATATATATTTTTTAATTCACTTGTAATACCTAACATTTAAAAAAAATTAATTTGCAATAACTAACATTTGTTTAATTTTTAATTAACTTGCAAAAACTATCATTTTTTAATTGACTTGCAATACCTAACATTTTTCTTAAAAGAGAAGTTTAAATAAATTATTTCACAAATGATACACACTTATTTCAATAAATATATTATGCTTAAAACAACAAATTGTCTTACAAACTTTTCATTTTGAAATTCATGAAAACATAAGAATCCTAACTGAAGGTGAAAGGTTCTGTTGTCAAAGCTGGTAGACGTTTTAGTTCAAACCTCTCGCACTCGTCGACCTACCCGTTTGGATTTTTCGCAGAAATCCGGTTTCACAGAAACCTAGAAATAATAATAATGAAAAAAAACAAGAATTGCTTACTGCATGTGATGGTTAAAGGCCCCCCGACCCATATAAAATTGTTATCGATAAATAATAAAAAATAATTTCATATAATTGTTATCTATAAATTATAAAAAATAATTTTATATATGTCGTATTATCTGGTATACAGGGGTCGCATAGGCACCACACTACTCTTTGTCACCTTCATTTCACACACAGCAAGAAATTCTTTCTTACTTTGATTAATTTAAATTTTATATGCATCATATTATTTACAATTTTCTTCAAATTTTACATATACAACATAATAATACAATTTTACAGCATTTATATTTACAAAAGTATTTATTTTTTTATACAACCTATTATTCTTCATTCTCTTCAATTCTAATATTTTATGCCACAGACCTAGACGTTCGGAGTTTTGTTTAAACTTAAAACTAGTATACTTTGGGTTTTAACTTCTCTCGCGATAGTCGACCGAAACGCTCAGAGATTTCTTCGAACCTTGTGTCAATACCGGTTAGGATCCCTTATCCCTAACGCAGATAATCGACCATTAAAATTAGCCAACCAATCACAACACATAAGACATTTCCGATCATTATATTTAGTAAATAAGTGATTTGACGTGCAATATATTACATATAAAAACATACAATAACTGAACTTAATTGTAAATCAACAGTTTTTAGCAACAATTTAACTTGAGAGCATGTATTTCATTTAGTGTTACGCGATTACAATAAATTTTAACCCCATTTTACTTTATACAACCAACATTTAAAAAAAGAGAATCAAATCTAGTTTTTATAACGTCGCTTATTTGAATTATTAACATATTTTAGTTTAAAGTATAACACTTAAGTGATTTCATTTGAAATGGAAAACTCAATACAACTCGGGGCTCAGCCCCCTACTCGCTAACGCTCGCCAATCCCCCGTGAATTGGGAAGTAATTCACATTGAGACGGATACGGGGTACAAGCTCGCTTCGCTCGCTCGCCCCTTTTTATTTTTCAGCAAATCTAGCTGGAATAACTTCTACCGTAAAACACTTGAACATATGAAATTGACAATTTTTTTTAATGTAAAAAAGTAATTCTCCGTTGAAAACACAACTAAAAATGCATTTAGTTTGTGCTGCCAATAAGCATATAAATAATTTAAATATTATGAAAAAAGGATCTTGGAAAAATAATTAGTTTTAAACGTATTGCCCCTATAATATTGTGCAGCACGGTTTAAATTCATTAGAAAAAAAAACTATGTGATAGGAAGATAGTTTATATACAGGGTGTCCACGTATAACCTGACCGACCTTTATTTTCGCAACCGTTGGTCCTAAATGCATACTTCCAATTACAAAAATGGTTTAAATAAAGTAAAGAATTATTTTTAAAGCGATTTGGGTCAAGAAAAACATTTATTAAAAAATTACGAAATTTAAATTTTTATACAGTCCCCTGGTCCTATAAGTGATATTTAGTAAAAATTTACTGTGACATTAACAAGTAAGATAAAAAAAAAGTCCTACTCATCTAACATTAAAATTGACCGAATTATGAAACTTTGAAATGCATGACTTATACAACTTTTTTGCATTTCAAAACAGATGATTTTGGCCGTGCTTTCAGGCGTCGTATATAAAGTACTTAAACATATTTCAGGGTATCTGCACTTTTAAAGAAATCGTACACCTATTAGGATTGACTTAAATTTTATTAGTTAAGTTTCAGATTAGTTAAAATAATTGTATTTTAACATATGTTTTATTTTGTAAGGATTTGAGGCTATGATTTATTTTAACAAAAATTATATTATTTTCGTAAGGTTTTATTTAATTTGCAACGATCGTCTTTTTAGTTTAAAATTTGTACTCGAACTTTAACTCACTTTCAAATGTCCGATCGAAGTTAAATTTTACAGACTGACTTAAATCCGATGACAATTTAATATTATTATGATTTTCGACGCTTACCATCTTAATAATACTCATATTAGAGGATAACACAAATAATTCGGAGAGATTACCGTCAACAAGTTAAAGAAAAAGTTTTAGATTAGATAACATAAACCTGCGACGGTTGTGTTTTTTACCTTTTATAATTACGTTTTATGTATTTTTTTAACGCTGAATAAAAAAATTACCTTCACTTTTAACCATCATGTCAAGATTTTTCGCAAATCGTAAATTTCAAGGTTAAAAATAGCGAAAAATCTGATACTATAAAGATGTAAGACTATTTTATTCAGTTTAATTTTATTTAATTCAATAATTTATTTAATTTTTTGGCTTATACTAGGTTTTTTACAACTAAATAGCTCAGGGGTCCGATGAGGTTGGGAGGGGAGGGGGAGATCAATTTTAACTTAGAGCTTTTTAACATTGAAATTTTCGATTTGAGAAAAATCCTGACGTGATGGTTTAAAATGAAGGTCATTTTCGGATTCAGCGCTAAAAAATACTTTAGAATCAATTTTCAAAAGCTAAGAAACATGGCACAACCCAAAATTTGAATAACAGTGTAATCTAACAGTATTTTAAAATCTTAATTGAGGCTGTTGTTTTTCATCCTTTTATTTAACAAAATTCTGTTATTTTTATCCTCTTATATGTTCAATACAAATTGTATATTTTGCGTTAATATGTCAGAATGATTATAGATTTCATATTTATATTAGATTGCAATGTTAATTTTGCTTTCAACTATTTTTTGATATATCTGACGATTATTTATATTTCTACTACATTTGTGAATGACCCCTATTTTGCAACAAAAAATATACTGCAACTTTAAACAGCTATTACTCGGTCAGTTTTAATCGTAGATGAATGGGACTTTTTTTTTTATCTTACTTGTTAGTGTCACAGTAAATTTTTACTAATATCACTTATAGGACCGTGGGACCGTATAAAAATTTAACTATCGTAATTTTTTAATAAATGTTTTTCTTGACCCAAATCACTTTAAAAATAATTCTTTACCTTATTTAAACCATTTTTGTAATTGGAAGTATGCATCTAGGACCAACGGTTGCGAAAATAAAGGTAGGTCAGGTTATACGTGGACACCCTGTATATCATCAATCATTGTTTAATTTTCTTACGATATTTTACGGTTCTAATTGATTATAGATTTTTACAAAAGAAATTATTTTTTACTTCATCAAGACAGCAACAGATGGCTGCCGGTGTAATCTAGACAGATGATATTTTTATTGTCTCCAATTTTTGAGTGAGTGTAATTCGTAAATGAATTCTAAATAAGAGTTGAGAATTCATTTGAAATTAACGATATTACTCATAATTAAAATGAGGAATCATCTCAGACGCTTTGGATTACGTACATGTTATTTTATTTTTAATAATTGCTAGTTGGAGTTTCATCCTATGGTTTCACTGCTCTCACACTGACCGTCATACTGGAGGCCGGGCTGATCGAACATAATCTAGTCTGTTCATTGGTCTGAGCGCTGGAAACTACGGTTGTTGCCAAACTATAAGCTACAAATTCAGCCATATTTCCGCGCCACATAAGAGAAATATATATATATAGATATTTTAAAAGCAGTCGTTTGATTTAAACTTTTTAAAAATATCAAACAATTGAAAAAATAACTAACAAAATTTAATTTTTTCAAAGCAGTGGGTAGATTTACACTTAAAAAATAGAAATCCGACTTAGTGAAATTTGTTAGATTTAAATTTAAAAAACAAAACTTTACATTTTTAGATTAAATTTTCAATTAAGTTAACTTTTAATAAGTCACTTTATATAAAATGCATATGTTCTACTTATTATTATTTATGAAATATAAACTAAAACTATTTAGACATTATTGTGCTACTTCAAACAATTGAAAAAATAACTAACAAAATTTAATTTTTTCAAAGCAGTGGGTAGATTTACACTTAAAAAAAAATAGAAATCCGACTTAGTGAAATTTGTTAGATTTAAATTTAAAAAATAAAACTTTACACTTTTAGATTAAATTTTCAATTAAATTAACTTTTAATAAGTCACTTTATATAAAATACATATGTTTTACTTATTATTATTTATGAAATATAAACTAAAACTATTTAGACATTATTGTGCTACTTTTTTAAAATTTTAACAAAATCTGCATTAAAAGTCGAAAACTTATCAAATGTTACAGGAATTATTCAACATTTACAGTAAATTTAAATAGTTTTTAAAATTATTTGAAACATGCGATTAAGATAATTTTATTTAAATACTACATACCCTTCTTCAAGTAAATGTCTTCACAGAATAAAACTTTTCACAGAAGGCAAGACATTACAAGACAATTTCACCAATAATGGTTTTATAAACGATTCGTTACGCATACTATCAAACAGCTGGGGTGCAAAGCGCTCACTAATCTTCCGTAATATGTGGGTAAATTTAACCCAAGTTTAATACGTTTCACACCAGAAAATTTATTAAGAAATGAAATTTAATAACTTCCACGTAGGAATATGAAATTAAATAAATAAAAGTTCATGAAATAAATTTTCTGGTTCGAAACGTTGTTAAACTTAGTCAAATTAATCCACATATTACGGAAGATTAGTAGGAGCTTGAAACCTCTGAAACAGGAAATTTGTTCGACGGATAATGTAACATTACTTTATATGTATGAAGTGACCTCTAGCCAAGTAGAAATTTTGCTGATAGAATTAATTTAGTTTCGGACTTAAAAATATTATTGGCAGAACGTACAGATTGTTTTGTGAATTTTACTTTTGAAAGAATGGCAACAATGTGGATGAAAAGTTTATAATTGCTGATGATGTCACGTGTTTAAATTACTCGTAGTAGAGTGGAGTTGCGTAGTAGTCCAGTCATTTGGTAGAAAATAAAGGAAAGTTTTGGTGTAGTTTTTTTTTTTGGGGGGGGGAGGTCCCTTTATGTTTTTGGGGTCGCTGAACACGAATCCGAGGTTTTCCAACAAAATTATTTCCGGGAAATACGTTTTTTTACAAAAGACATGTAAAAAAACGGACTTTTCTCCGTTTTTTCAAAATAATTCCAAAATTATGCATTTTACGTGAAAGTCGGCAGTATATTAATTAAAGAGAATAACATTTCCTACATTTTATGTATTGAAAGTTTTTTTCTCTGATCAATAGTTTAGCCGTGAGAGTGCCTCAAAAATGGGTGCTAAAAACAAAAAACTGTAAAAAAACGGGAATTACGGTAATATATGTCAATGTAACATAGAAACTAATCATTTTACGCAAATGTTAACTAGTAATGTTACTAAAGATTATATGTTCGATTATATTTTATGCATTTGAGGTAGAGGAAAAGTGCGGATCCGACACCAGGGGAAGGTGGGAGCATTGGGGCAGATCCAGCTACTCTCATGAGTCGAGGGTGCTACTCCTCCGGACAGCTCGTATTCTAAGAGGCTGTAACATTGGGAGTGGATAAAAGATAAAAAGCTGTAAAAAACGGGAATTATGGCCCTGTATCGATGTAATATGAAAATTAACCATTTTAAGCAAACGTTGACTATTAATGATACTAAAATGTTCCAATGAATTTCGGTTGCAAAGCATTCGGACGAAGACCTTGAGGAGTTTTTGACGTACGATCTAGGCCCTTATTCCTTATCCCTATTCGACAATGGTTTAAGAAAAGGAACCAAATCTACTCTCTACAAGGCATTCAAACCCCTAACAAACAAGCGGTTCAGCGGCAGAATTCAATTCGTCGTTGATGAGGGGTTTTTATTGCATAGGGTTATTTGGCCTAAGAATCAGCCTTTTTCAACAATCTGCGATAAATATGTTGAGTCACGGTACCAACCGCAGGCAGTAGCTGTCTTTGATGGCTACCCTGATGACTTACAAGGTGGTACAAAAACTGCTGAGCGTATGAGACGAGCAAGGAAACATTCTTCAACGGATATATTGATTGACGGTACAATGATACCTACCATTTGCAAAGAAAAGTTTCTTGCTAACCCAAAAAACAAGGGTCGGTTAATATCTATGATGAGTGATAAGTTCTTATCAGCAGATATTACATGCAAGCAAGCAAAAGAAGATGCAGACACCTTGATTATAAACACTGCTTTGTCCTTGGCTCCATCAAATGAGACGGTAATTATATTTGGGGAGGATGTAGACCTCTTGGTCATTTTGATAGCTCTCTGCAGGGCTGAAAACGTTTTCTTTTTAAAACCTGGAAAAGACACTGTTTCTCCAGTGATATTTTCTCCAACTAATGCTGTGAGTTCAACGGTTACGAAAAACATCCTCTTCCTACATGCTATGAGCGGGTGTGATACAACGTCAGCACCATTTATGCAAGGAAAAATGAAGTTCCTCAAAACTCTTGTGAAGAATTCAGATGTTCCTGACGCTGGTAAAGTATTTAAAGACTCCAACGCTACTAAAGAGATGATTGCAGCTGCTAGGGAACGTTTCCTGGTCTTGCTGTACAGTTATAGTGGGACGAATGTGCCTTCGCTGAACCACCTAAGGTATATTTCGTACAAGAAGTCAGCATTTAAATACAATTCAAATATTGCTGCTTTACCACCATCTGCACCTGCAGCACGACAGCACTCTTTAAGAGTATATCACCAGGTGCAGCAATGGCTAGGAGTTGAAAAAAATGCTGAAGGGTAGGGATGGAAAAAAACAAATATTGGCCATGAGCCTGTATTTACTTTACTCCCTTCTCCCCCTGCGTTGTTGAAGCTTGTATCATGTAAGTGCAAAAAGAACTGCCAACAAAATTGTGGGTGCAAGAAGGCAGGTCTTTGTTGTTCCAACATGTGCCTCAACTGCGAAGGGAACTGCAACAACATCTCAGTGATGAATCAAAATGAGGAAGACGAGTTAAACCCTGAAACCGAGCTGGAGATGGATTGCCCAACCATAGAACCCGTGGACCCAATGGAAGAGGAACAAGCTATGCCACAAGGCATGAAATATTTACCATTAAGAAAACATTTATTCTGTAATATTGGTAGTAAATAAAAAATCCACTAATTCCATACGTCTATTTTCTACGTTGTAGATATCGATGAACAGCAGGGACCTTCAAATAAAAGATTGCCGAAATAAGAATTTTGCTTTTTGACTTCATGTAAATACACTAATGTTTGTTACTAATGTACATAATAATTTATAATTAAATAATGATTCATAATGAGTCGCCGTATTTATTATCAGGCAACTTCATTGTAAAAATGTAGTCAATCATATAGTTTTTAGTATCATTAACAGTCAAAATTTGTTTAAAATGGTTAATTTACATGTTACATCGACGTACAGGGTCGTAATTTTAGTTTTTTACACTTTTTTGTCTTTTACACCTCCCAATTTTACCGCCTCTTACAATATGAGCACTCCGGCGGAGGAGCACTTTCGACTCATGAAAGAAGGTGGAACTGCTCCACTACTCCCATCTTCCCCTGGCGCAGGATCCGCACTTTTCCTCTACCTCAACTGCATAAAATATAGTCAAACATATAATCTTTAGTATCATTAATGGTTACCGTTTGCGTAAACTGGTTAGTTTCCATGTTACATCAACATACACTACCGTAATTCCCGTTTTTTTACAGTTTTTTGTTTTTAACACCCTTTTTTGCGGCACTCTCACGGCTAAACCATCGATCAGAGAAAAAAACTTTCAGTGCGTAAAATATAGGAAATTTTATTCTCTTTAATTCATATATTGCTGACTTTCACGTAAAATGCACAATTTTGGAATTATTTTGAAAAAACGAAGAAAAGTCAGTTTTTTTACACGTTTTTTGTTCAAAAAACGTATTTCCCAGAAAAAAAAATTGTTGGAAAACCTCGTATTCGTGTTCAGCGACCCCAAAAACATAAATGGACCCCCCAAAAAAACTACACCAAAACTTTCCTTTATTTCCTCTTTTTTATCCCCTAATGCCTGAACTATAGTAGGAACCCTACCGAAAGAATAAATTTTTATAATTTAGTTTTGCTAGGATCCCTTAGGAAGGCGTCTATATCTCTAGCTCAGATAATCGAACGTAACAAACCAATCACATATGGCATTTAGTTAATAAGTGATAGAAATTGTTTAGAATTTTTTTGCACTTCATTCTCATCATCGCTAAATATGATATTTTCATCTGCAATAGTTTTGGGCATCCTCGTTTGATGACCGAAAAGAAATAAAAAATATTTTACCTATCATTAATTGAATGAAACAAAACCTAATTTTTTTTTAAATTTTGAAAAAGAGTTATTTCGTAAAACAGTTTTTTGTGATATAGAAAGTTTAAATTAGATAAAATGCATCCACTTATAGAAAAAGAAAACATTTGTTCATTTAAAATACTAAGTAGATGACTTAATCAAAAAACCTATTCAGGACCCTTCACAAAATTGTATATTAACTTTACCATCAAAGAAAACTTTTGAAAAAAACGTTGGTTTTTTTATTTGTTACAAAATGAACCTTTTACAATAAGAATTGTTAAACATTTTCAAAGTGGATAAATGAACACTTTTAGAAAAGAAATTTTGACTTAGTGAAATATGTTAGACTGATATATTTTAAAAATATAACTTAAATTTTTGATATTGAAAATCCAATACAACATTTTAAAAGCAATGGATAGATGCACAATTTTTAAAAAACTCGTCTTAATGAAATTCGACTTAGTGAAATTTTGTTAGATTGAGACATTTTTGAAAATTTCTGTTAAACATTTGAAATTTAAAAATCAATACAAAATTTTCAAAGCTGTGGATAGATGTATACTTTTAAACATTCGACTTAGTGAAATTTGTTAGTTTGACAAATTTGAAAAATAAAACTTAAACATTTGAAGAAATCTGTTAAAGGTTTTTAAAGCAGTGTATAGATGTATACTTTAAAAAATTCGACTTAGTGAAATTTGATAGTGAAATTTGTTAGACTGGCATATTTTAAAAATAAAACTTTATAAAATTTACACATTTTAAAAATAAAATTCAAAAAAAAAATAAGCAACTGTTAAACATTTTGAATGTCTTAGACAAAGTGTGAATAAATTTATTGAAATTATGTAAAACATGAAAAAATTAATAACTTTTAAACTAAATTTTAATCATGGTGAAATGAACTCGATGTATTTATTATATGTCATTTAAACTACAAGAGAATTTATTGCAAATATGTTACTTTTAATCACTAACAAGATAAAACATGACGTTATGAATCATTGTTCGGTTTTCCCCACAGATGACATCACTGGTAACATATTATTTACTGATCAAGTCATAAAATCATAGTTTAATAATTTTGGGTATGTTTATCTGAACATGGTGTTTAGTGGAGATTTAAGATATTTTAGAAATATGAACTACAAGTTTGACTACTTTTTGAAATTTTCACGTACATGAGTAAAAGAGCATAGGGAAATAAAATGAAAAGTCGTCTCTGGATGGAATCGAACCATCAACCTTTTAGTTAACAGCTGAATGCGTTGCCAATTACGCCACAAAGGCACTGATAACAGCTGCTCAAAATTAATAACAGCTGCTCAAAATTGATAACAAACGCTCAAAAATTAATAACAACTGGTTGAATATTTTTAAATATTTTTTTCTATTTATTTAAAGGTTACATTGATTTAATGTTCAAGTTATTTCTTAATGATAAAAAAAATAATAAATTTGGTTAAAATTGAAAAATGACACGATCACATTATTGTGTAAACAATTCAATTATTTTGAAAGTCACGAGTTACAATTTCGGAGGGTACGATGTTTTGGAAGTGTACTGCTGAATGTGAGTTCAATATTTGAAGAAGTTTAATCTTAGAGGGCTGGGCAAAAATTTGAAATTACTTACTAGGGAAGGTCCCTAACTGCCAGATCGGGGTTTTGTCGAGAGTGGGGTTGCTGGAAAGCTCTTACATAGGGAGTCAAGAAAATGATATAACTACCCGTCCGAATGCAACTGGTGAAGATTTATAGGCAGATGTATTTGTGTCATTTATTGATTTCTCGAGGTCGGTAGCTATGCAGCAAAGACACTCTGTGTAGTAGAAAAGAGAGTTGACGGATTACAGAGATTACAAAGAAGACATTTTATGCTTGGTGGAGAAAGTAACTTCACGATTGGTAGTGCATTTCTGAATAGAAATAGCTGAAGCACGAGTGTTTCCAACACCAGGACACAATGAATGTGGGTATTTCACAGTTGTCACAGGTGTCATTAGTTAAGTTAAAGCAAGCCTGTTTAACTGATCGAAAGACGGGATCCGTGCCTCTAATTAAAGCCTTTTGACAGGCATACCGACGCATGTCGACGGCGGTCAAGGAGAATTGGTTGTAAGCTAACTTATGCAATTTTATTATGTTTCCTCTAGTGGTCATGCCGACAAATGTGGTCACAATCTTCTGTTTCTTACTAGAGGGAACATGGAAACTTCACCAACTTCACACTGGCAATAACAGGCTACATAACTGTACTGTAAGCTATCTTTTCTACCACACAGAGTGTCTTTCCTGCATATCTAGCGACCTGGAAAAATCAATAAATGACAAAAATACATTGGCCTATAACTCTTCACCAGTTGCATTCGGACTGTTAATTGTATACGTTTCCTTGGTAAAAGCTTTCCAACCCCACCACTCTCGACGAAATCCCGATCTGGCAGATGGGAAACTTCCCTAGTTAGAGCTGAATTGCAATTTAGGCGTGAATCTTTTAAAATGAAATGATAGGTTTTTGTATTGCCCTATATCGGTGAGAAACTGATTTAAAAAATGTGTAAACGTTTTAACTTGGATTCGAACCCGTAACAAAATGATTTCATGGTTTAAAAATTTAGGGAAGGTTTAACTGATCATGATCAAGCCACGAGATCATGATTTTTAGAGGTGATTTAAGATATTTGAGAAAGGAAATCACTTGATTTTTTAATTTAATTGATTGATTTACTGCTTAAAGTGATGGAAAATAAATGGATCACAATGCAGAGATTTTAAAATTAATTTTATTTTTCGAAAGGTTAAATTGACTTAAAGATAAAACTGACCTGCGCCGGTGCACAGTTTATGGTGAACCGTTTTTGAGCATTGTGAACCTTGTAAGATATTGTGTGTATAATTTTTTTTACTAACAAAAATACATGAATTATTCTAACTCTTCCTTATATCATTCGTTCAGATATAATGCTTTACATTTCAAAATAATACGTAAAGACACGTGATTTGATGGTAAAACCTATGGTTGCATTTTCGTTTAAGACTGACTTTAGCAATATTGGTTTTTATGACGGGTCCTAACGAGTTAGCTATAAGTAATAATTTTTTTACAAAACGTGTATGTACAGGGTGTTTACAATATTTATTATTAGTGTTAAAATGTTGCAATTTCGGGGAATGTTGTAATGATTCATTTATCTTAGACTTTGGTTTAAAATCAGACTTGTTTCACATCATATTGTTGAATGAAAATAACTTAGTAAATGTATCAGAAAAATAAAAATTTGATAAAATTTATAAATAATTGATATTTTTTATCGAAGTTTAAGTAAGTTCGGATAAGACTTTTGTATTAAAGTGATCGGTGTAAAGTAAATTCAATCTGTAACAGCAGAAATGGGGGTTGTCGACACCAGGCAAGTCCAAACATTTAAAGCAAGATAAGACAAGACTGGGTTAGAGATGAGTCAACAATGCGTGAAAACAAGTCAGGACAAGCAAGCGATGACTCAGCAAAAAGCAAATCAGTTAAAAACACCAAACAAGTCCAAACAGTCAAGAGATAAGTCACTAAGATAAAGCAAATGACTGATAACAAGGTAGAGGTGAACAATATTGACTGAGTGCGTATAGGTTGTATTTAAACCTTGTTCATATCGCAAACCGGAAACTACGTCACAAACCAGAAAACTGGAAGCGCCTTTTGGGGCGATTGCAGCGCCCCTCTCAAAGATAAGGTAGAATGGTTAGTTGAGTGAAAGCAAGGACAAGAAGTAGACGTGTTTATCAGTAAGTGTTTAAATCTGTTTTGTTTCTGTAGGGTGTTTTATGATAGGGAAATGTAATCGAGTTCTATAAAGTAATTAAACTTAAAGTTTGCAAATAATTTAAAGTCGAACTCAAGTTGGTGTAGAAGTCTATGTTTTTTCTGCGCATGTGCAGATAAAGAATATGTAGTTGATAGGGTAAACAACTGGTTTCATAGACACCAATTGGTTGGTTGCAAGGATAACCATTCAGATCGTAGTCTCTCGATAGAACATTCAAACTTACATAAAAATAAGTAAATAAAACTAAAATGTTGATTTTGATTAACTTGAAAAATTAAAAAAAATAATTTAAAACTTTTTTGTTAAATATATTAACGTTTAATTTTTTTTAAACATTTTTCTACCTTTTTGTTAACTTTATTTTGTTAACTTTATTTATGTTAACTTTTTTTTTTGTTAACTTTTAAAACATTATTTTTTGTAAAGAACATATTCAACCCTCTGTTATTAAGCAAACCCAGCATTGTCATTTAGAATAATCGAGATAGCAAATTCCCCTTTAGAAGTCATTTTCATATGAAAAAAAATAAGAAACTTACCCCAACGAAATCATTTATTAAACCACCGAGTCTCGTTTTAATATTACTTCAAGTGATTAATAATTTTGGAAACATAATTCATCTGCTGCTAACCAAATCTTTATCCTCGTAAGCCACAAAGTTAGGACTAAATGTTCTGTGACGCCATTCAATGGTTTAAATTAATAGCAATACGTGAAAGACAAACGGCTTAACAATCATATAATCACTTATTTTGCAACTTGATGTGTGTATTTAGTACATTCTATAAAGTATAATGTTTTAATTCAATGGAAAATGGGAATGTCTCAAAGGATAAATTTCTATTCATGTTTTTAAACTTTGAGAAGTTACTTTTTTATCTCATAAACCATAGACAAGTGCTTTGGAAAATTTTAAGTTTTATTTTCAAATTAGTATATTTTTATTTAGTTAGATGTTTTATTTCAAAATAAATACATTATGATTAAAAACAATCTGTCAAATGTTTTGAGATTTTAATATGATTATTTAATTTTTTTTAGTTTTAATGTTGTATGTCTAATTATGTTTTTCAACTTTTCTTATTAAAAATTTATAAGTTTTAATTTCAAAGTAAAAAAATTAATATCTCTTTGATCAGTTAACCCCTTCAGGGGCAAAGTACTCTTGTAGATAAAATATTGAAATGATTGATTGACACCAGGATTCCCGAACGAATTTATTTTTAAATAAGTAAAACTTTTCCTCATGTACCTTATAAATTCAAAATTTGATCATAAAATTCTGGTGTCATTGTGGCATTTTGGGATTAAAATTAAGTGGTATATATAATATATCGGTATCCTTCAAGGGGTTAAATGATTTTTAAACATTGTGAAGTGTCTTTCAAAACAAACAATCGATTGTTTAGACAATAATGTGACTAAAATATGAACTCAATGGTTAACAAATTTATTGCTAATTTATTAAGTTTAAAAACTGAGTGAAGTAAGTTTTAATGATTCTTTTCAACTTTTATTATCGAAAAATTTATGTTTTATTTTCAATATAAAACTTAGTAGCTTTTTGTTCAGATAAATGATTTTAAACATTGTAAAGTGTCTTTAAAAAAACAATTGATTGCTTTAGACAATAATATGATTCTTTAATTTTTCAATGTGGTTAAAATATTAATTCAATGCTTATCAAATTTATTTTCAATTTATTGACTTTAAAGACAAATACTGAGCTTATCATTAAGTCAATTTAAACTTTCGAAAAATACAATTAATTAAAAAAAACTCTGCATTGTGATCCACTCATTTTGCAGTATTTTAAGCAGTAAACCAATCAATTAAAATTTAAAAATCACGTGATTTCCTTTCTCAAATATCTTAAATGACATCTAAGAACCCTGATCTCATGGCTTGATCAGTTAAGCCTAACCTAAATTATCAAACCATAAGATCATTTTGTTGAGGGTTCGAATCAAAGTTAAAATTTTGAAACATCATTTAATTCAATTTCCCACCGATAGAGGGCGATACAAAAACTATCATTTAATTTTAAAAGATTCACACCTAAATTCCAATTCAACCCTAAGTCATTTCAAATTTTAGCCCCGCACTCTAAGATTAAACTTCTTCAAAAATTGAACTCCCCTTCTGCAGTACGCTACCAAACCATCGCACCTTCCGAAATTGTAACTCGTGACTTTCAAAACAATTGAATGCTTTACACAATAATATGATTATATGCGATCGTGTAATTTTTCAATGCTAATCAAATTTATTATTTTGTTAAGTTTATAATTAAGAAATAACTTGAACATTAAATCAATTTAACCTTTAAAAAAAGAAAAACAATAGATTAAAAAATATTCAATCAGTTATTATTAATTTTTAAACAGTTGTTATTAATTTTTTATCAGATTTTATTAATTTTGAGCAGTTTTATCAGTGCCTTTGTGGATTAACTGGCAATGCATTCAACTGTGAACTGAAAGATGATTGCCCGATTCCATCCAAAGGTGACATTTCATTTTATTTTTCTATGCTCTTTTTCTCATGTAGGTGAAAATATCAAAAAGAAGTCAAAAATGTAGTTTATATTTCTCAACTGTCTTAAATTTCCACTAAATACCATGATCAGATAAACGAAACCTAAATTATTAATTTATGATTGTATGCCTTGAACAGTAAATAATAATATGTTACCAGTGACGTCATCTGGAGTGGATATATGTGACAACTATGAGTGGAAAACCCATCGTTGATGCATAACGTCATGTCTTATTTTGTTAGTGATTAAAAGTAACACAATTCCAATCAATTCTCTTTTAGTTTATGTAACATATAATAAATACATCGAGTTCATTTCACCAAGAATAAAATTGAATTTAAAAGTTATTTATTATTTCATGTTTTACATAATTTCAATACATTTATTCACACGTTTTCTAAGACATTCAAAATGTATAACAGTTGCTTACTTTTTCAAAAATTTAAGTGTTATTTTTAGTATGTGAAAGTTTTTTTTTAAATATGTCAGTCTAACAAATTTCACTATCAAATTTCACTAAGTCGAATTTTAAAAGTACACATCTGTCACTGCTTTGAAAATGTTTAACAGATTTTTCAAATGTTTAAGCTTTATTTTTAAAATGTGTCAATCTAACAACTTTCACTAAGTCGTATTTTTAAAAGTATGCATCTATCCACTGCTTTGAAAATGTATTGATTTTTCACTTTCAAATATTTAACAGATATTTTCAAAAATGTGTCATTCTAACAAATTTCACTAATTCGAATTTCATTAAAACGAGTTTTTAAAAAGTGTACATCTATGCACTGCTTTTAAAATGTTGCATTGATTTTCAAGTTAAAAAATTTAAGTTTTATTTTTAAAACGTATCAATCTAACATATTTCACTAAGTCAAATTTCTCTTTTAAAAGTGTACATCTAAACACTGCTTTGAAATGTTAACAGTTGCTTATTGTAAAAGATGCATTTTTTAACAAAAAAAAAAAAAAAAAAATTTCAAAAGTTTTTTTTATGGTAAAGTTGATATACAATTTTGTAAAAGGGTCCTAAATAGGTTTTTTGATTAAGTCGTCTATTTAGTATTTTAAATAAAGAAATATTTTTTCTATAAGAGGATGCATTTTATTTAATTTAAAGTTCCTATCTATATCACAAAAAAATTGTTTTATGAAATAAGTCTTTTAAAATTTTTTGAAAAAAAAGTTAGGTTTTGTTTCATTCAATTAGTCATAGGTAAAATAATTTTTAATTATTTTCAGTCAACATTCGATGATGCCCAAAACTTCGGAGATGAAAATATCATATTTAGCGATGATGAGAATGAAGTAAAAAAAACACCAATTTCTAAAAATTTCTATCACTTATTAACTAAATGTCATATGTGATTGGTTTGCTAAGTTCGATTATCTGAGCTAGAGATATAGAAGCCTTCCTAAGGGATCCTAGCAAAATTAACTTATAAAAATTTATTCTCAGGGTAGGAATCCTACTACTCAACTCCACATAACTATGAGGATTAGAAATACGTGACATCATCAGCAATTATCAACTTTTCATCCAAACTGTTATTATTCTTTCAAAAGTAAAAGTTACAAATACTCTGTACGTTCTGCCAATAATATTTTCAAATCCAAAATTAAATTAATTCTATCAGCAACATTTATACTTGGCTAGAGGTCACTTCATACAAATAAAGTAAGGTTATCTTATCTATTGAACAAATTTCCTTTTTGATAGTATGCATAGCGAATCGTTTATCTAATCATTATTGGTGATATTGTCTTGTCTTGTCTTGCCTTTTGCGTAAAAATTTATTCTGTGAAATCATTTATCTGAAGAAGGGCATAGTATTAAAGTCAATTCATTACATTTAGTTAATAAATGATTTGACATGCAAAATATTATAGATAAAAACATACAATAAGTGAATGTAATTGAAAATGAACAGATTTTAGCAACAATTTAACTTGAGAGCAGGTATTTTGTTTAGTGTTATGCGATTACAATAAATTTTAACCACATTTTACTTTATACAACCAACATTTAAAAAAAGAGAACCCAATCTAGTTTTTATAACGTCACTTATTTGAATTATTAACCTATTTTAGTTAAACGTATAACACTTAAGTGATTTCATTTGAAATGGAAAAATCAATACAACATTTTAAAAGCGGTCGTTCGATTTACACTTTTAAAAAATATCAAACAATTGAAAAAATAACTAACAGAATTGAATTTTTTTAAAGCAGTGGGTAGATTTACAATTAAAAAAAATAGAAAGCCGACTTAATAAAATGTGTTAGATTGACATTTTAAAAATAAAACTTTATGCTTTTAGATAACTTTTCAATTAAATTAACATTTAATAGGTCAATTTAAATAAAATACATGTATTTTATTATTATTTAAGAAATAGAAATTACAACTATTTAGAAATTATTGCGCTACTTTTTAAAATTTTAACAGAATCTTCATTAAAAGTCGAAAACATATAAAATGTTACAGGAATTATTCAATATTTACGGTAAATTTTAGTAGCTTTATCAATTATTTAAAACTTGCGATTAAGAACATTTTACTTTAGAACTGAAATGTCTTATTTGTTGTGATTGGTTGGTTAATTTTGATGGTGCGTTAGTGATAAGCAATCCTAACCCGTATTGACAGAAGGTTCGAAGAAAACGCTGAACGCTTGGGTCGACGATCGCGAGAGAAGTTAAAATCCAAATGTCTACTAGCTTTAAGTTTAAACAAAACTCCGAACGGTTAGGTCGACGATATAAAATATTAGAAAAGAAGAAAATGAAGAATATGAGGTTATATAAAAATATAAATACCTTTGTAAATTTAGATGCTGTAAAATAGTATTAATATGTTGTATATATAAAATTTGAAGAACATTGGAAATAATATGATGCATATAAAATTTAAACTTATCAAAGTAAGAAAGAATTGCTTGCTGTATGTGAAATGAAGGTGTCAAAGAGTGGTGTGGTGCCCATGCGACCCCTATATGTCAGATAATACGACATATAAATTATAGATAACAATTTTATATAGGTTGAGGGCCTTTAATAATCACATGCAACAAGCAATGCTCGTTTTTTTTAAATTACTATATCTAGGTTCCCGTGAAACCATATTTCGACGAAAACTCCAAACGGCTAAGTCGACCAGTGCGAGAGGTTTAAACCCAAACGTCTACCAGCTTTGACAGCAGAACCTTTCATATACAGGTAAAAAAAATGTTAGGTATTGCAAGTTAATTAAAAAAATGATAGTTATTTCAAGTTAATTAAAAAATGTTAGCTATTACAAGTTAATTAAATATATATATATATATTGTTCATTGTAATAAGAGCGGAAGGGATAGTGTGACAGAAATATTAAACTATAGTCATATTTAACAACATTTTGAAAAAAATTAGTCAATAAATTACTAACTTAACTAAATAAAAATAAAAATTTTATAAATATTGTACGAAATTTTCTAACTCCCCGAAATTCTTTTCGAAACATTAAAAAAAATTTACGCCACTCAAAATTTAGCCCTTTCCCTATTGAAGCCCCTCTAAAATAAGCCCTCCCTCCACTCAGTCACTTCCATCTCTGTACATATCTTATCTCACCCACTTCCGCTCCCAATTCCGCTCTCATACCACCCCGGAGGATCACTTCCGCTCTCAGGTACCTAGCCAGCAGCTGGAGGTGTTTTGCACCTCCTTCCTCCTATTGCTAACGTTGGACTCTCATTGTTATACTACTGACATGATTTTATAAATATCGTTAATGAGAATTTATTAACTAATGCTGACTTTTCTGTAGTCGCAACTTTTGAAACTGAGCACCATGAAAGTAATAATACAACTTCTAAAATATTGTCTGATGTGTCTGTTCAAATAAATTCAAGATTGCATAGAAATATAGTTGATGACGATTTTGAGATTTGCAAACAATGAAAGCGTATTTTAAAAATCGAGTGTGCGAAACCAGAGCAGATTCTATTCAAGAACAGTCTGAAGTTCAACCAGATTTGCATCCACGTATATTTATTCCTGAAAATAATCCATCTCATGCTTTTGAAAGTTGTTTGTCAAAAACAGTTTCACCAACAAATGAAAATCCAGCCGAAAAGCGAAAATCAGTAGGGTCAAACTTTGCTACTAAATACTTAACAATTGAAGAATTTTTGAAAAAAATTAAAAGTGGATAATGACGGGAAGAGAATAAACAAAAACAAACAAGAACGAAAAATCATGTGCCAAGCACAGATTTTGTAACACATTCCAATACGTCCAAAACACTTATACAAATCTTTACTGTTTAAAAAGGTGAAAGATGATATCTAAGTAAACAAGATCACCCAGCCGGAGCATCAACCTGTGAGGGCGAAAAACCTCCGTCGGTAGTTTCCCCTTCACCACCCAGCAATGTCACAGCTTAAAGACGAACCCGAAACAAAGGGTTGTTGGAATTAAATCAAAACAAAATAACAACACCCCACCAACTTAATGAGAAAACACTGCTTCACGCAGGGAACTAGAAGCATAACGAAGCGAACCGAAACCATAACTCTACTGAAGTTAATTTACAAACTAAGAATTATATCAGACTTTAAAGACTGGAGTTACATCTGTCTCACTAAACCTAATTCTAAACCTAAAATAAGCTATAAATACAAATACATAGCTTTCCATACAAGGCAATTAAACTAAAATACAATTACTAATTATATAGCCACTGAAATCACGAAATTTCCAGCAAAGAAACAGAATAAAATTACAGAGCATCTCACCACAGAGAGTTACAGGATATTACAAATGAAACATGAGTTGTGAGCAGATAACTTGCTACCTATATGCATATCCACTTGAAAATGCAAAAGTCAGTGTAAATCACCAGAATTTACAACATTCAGTATTGATATAGTTGAGTTCAATGCTGCAGAAACAATGCCAGAGTTATTAAGAGTGAGGTCTCTTGGAAATCACTGATCAGTCATTTACTGACCGAGATCCAATGAGAACACCGCAGCTTACGAGATAGCAACAATAGTCTATAACTATAGTAAAAATAGTAGCCAGAATTGAATGTCAATGTTAATTAAAAAGCAAAGTCCAGATGTGCCACAAAAGTCAATTTTAGGAATTAAATTCCAGCATTAAAATCACAAAGAAAATATGAAACAAGAAATGTAAATAAAAGCATTAAAATATTCATTCACAGTTAACATTCCAGACTATGTCCGCGAAACGACTGTAACAGTGACAGCTGAAGAAGAGCCAATTCTAGCACTACTTAAACAAAAGAGTAGTCACACGACTTTAATTAAGTAGAATCAATATTACTGTAACTTGCGAAGATTTAAAAAAGTACCACCGAAAAGCAATGACAACTGATTAGTCTTGGAAAACTGAAGAGCAGATGTATAAAAGAGAACAGTCCAACGCATTACCATAAACCCCATGACATTACCCATGGGCATTACCATTGCCCATTATTTCAAATGACAGAATTAAATGAGAAAAGTCCATCATGTCCACAGTCTTAAAAACTATGACACTAAACCTGGTACGCATTAACATGTGTTAATAACGAAGGACACTCCTCGTGTAATAAAACGTGTATTGTCAATTGTAGAAGTACACAAACTATTACATAACATTTTAATCTTGACAGCTAGAGAGACTATAAATCACAATAGCATAACTTAAAATTAGAAGACTCAACGTGTAAAAGAATAGTCGAGTGTATGACAAAAGCCAGTTATTTTGTATGACAGAATTAAACGAGAAAAGTCCATCATATTCCCAGCCTCAATGATTTACACTGTAACTTCACTGCAATTTGTTGAAGACGAATATTATCTGAAAGAACATTGATATCTGACTGTATCAAACGTGTATAAAAGACAACAGTCTGTCTTCTGATAAAGCACTGCTCCATTATAGAGCAAAGATAAACAGGAAAGTCATACACTGGTGTGCAAAACTTAAGCAACAAACACAAAATGCTAATTTTTGAACACGTCAGTACTCAAAAGGAAATTCTATGAAGAACAAGTGTAAAAAAGAGGTACTACCCTAACAGCACGGCCAATCGATGTGAAGTCCCCTGGACGTCACACATGGCTTCAAGTGTCATAATCGCTACAGTGAAACAACATATGGGATCTTTCACTCGTCTCATTATTACTCTCAAATGAGTGTTAACACTGAAAAGTCACTGTGACTGTCGCTTTGTGATGGGTCACCAGGTGACATTACAATGAAGTCACCTTGTGATTATCAAGTCACTGTCAGTTGAAGATTGAACTTTGAAGTCATTGTGAGCATTGCATTGTGATGAGTCGCCAAATAATGTCACAATGAATTCGCATGTTGACTTTCCGGTGACCGACACTCTATTGTGAAGTCATCATTGCACTCCTTTCTAAAAAGTCACCACATGATTTCATTTTCTGTCATTTGGGAACTCGTCACAGAACAGCTATCATGATGACTTTACAATGGAGTGTCAAAATGACAGTCACATGAGAGTCACAAGGTTACTTCATTGTAAAGTCACCTGGTGACTCGTCAAAAAGCAACAGTCATGGTGACTGTTCAGTGGAGTGACCAAATGAGAATAAAAATGCGACGACTGAAAGATATCACATTTCTGTTCATTGTAGTGACTGTGACAAATGTGGCCATTTGTGATGTCAAGAAGACATCACATCGACTAGCTTTGCTGTTAGGGTACTACTTATTTTCTACACTTGCTGTTTATAGAATTTCCTTTTGAGTACTCACATGTTCAGAAATTAGCATTTTGTGTTTGTTGCTTAAATTTTGCACATTAGTGTACTTGAACACCGCTTTAGCATAGCTTTAACAAAAGTAAAACTAAATCTATGAACTTGAAAATGATTAACGTACAAAGATTGGAATTGGCAACGTCCAAATTCGCAACTAACATACACTTCGAAAACAGTAGTTACACCATGACTCAATTAAAATTTATATCTAATAAATATCTAAGTAAACAACTTGGAAAACGCATAACATATTTAAAAATCCAATTTCAGGATTTACCAACAGTATTCAGAAAAATTTCCGAATTCTTTCGTGTAGCCTTGTATATGATCTATATATTTCTTTATACACTACATGGAATACTATATTTTAGTTCGGTTAGGAAAAACGTAGCACAGTTTAAAATTCCCCTTATGGAATTCCTGTCAATAAACGGAAATGTACTATTGTGCCGCCCTGTATATGATCTATAGAAATTATACACACCAAGTAATAGACAAAAAATTAATCACATTTAAAAACGCGTTCAGCAACTGAAAACGCACTTCCAGCAATTATTGTTAACATACAGTACCGAATATATTTTCCGTAAATGAACGATGGATGCTATACACAAAATATTCTATAGTATAAGCCTCTTGTAATGCACTTTAGTGATATACTACATCAATTTCAATATATTTTAAATAGTGAAACCTTATTAAAATAAACTCCAAACGATTTTTCTTCATAGACCATAATGTAACAGAAATCTTTTGAGTGTCCCTGTAAAGGAATTATAAGTGCTATGCACATAATATTCTACAGTAAGCCCCTTTAAGTGCACAACAGTGATATATATATGAATTTCAATATGTTTGAAATTCTGTAACAGCATTCAAATAAAGCGCAAATGCTTTTTTTCATAGGCCGTAATGTATCGGAATTCTTTTGAGTTTCTCTGTAAAAAAACTATAAGAGGCTACACACTTCATTTTCAATACAGAACAATCCATAATAAATCTCAATAACATATATAAATTGCTTGGCAATCAGAATATATTTACGCGAGTTAGAGTACGGACAGACAGACAGAGGGCAGACAGACAAGCAAACTGAATTCATAAACACTTTTCAACTATGTTGGTAAGTGTTAAAATTGGAAAAGAGAGAAGAATTAAAGCTTAAAAAACCAAAAACAGCACTACAAAAATTCGAAGTCTGTCGCTAACACAATCTGGAAGTAAAATTGCAAAAGAAACAAAAGTTACGAAGAGCCTTAACCTAAAACTTATCTAGATACCTGCCATTCAGAAACCGGAAAAAAAACATTGAGGACTACGTGGAAGTGAAAATCCAATAAATCGGTCAAGTGCGAGTAGAACTCGCGTTCAAAGGGTACCGTACATTAAATTAATTAATTATTAGTTTTTATTAATTAACAAACTCCTACTATCCCTAATTCTTTCATCATTTTAGTTTCAGTAGATTCGGAAATAGGAGGGGAGAGACATATTTTTTCAGTACACTTTAAAGGATATCTCTGAAAATATAATACCAAAATTAAAACAAATATATTTTTGAGTTTGGTGTTACGAAATCTATCGAACGATACCATATACGATACATAAAAATAAATTTTTTCAACTAACTTAATTAATATCTCTGGCTAATTGCTGTGAAGTGGATTTAACTTCACATATTCCACTTTCTTAAAATTAATTCCCCCATCCCCTCACTTTTTCTAAATTTCTCTTTCTTTAAAATTATTTTGTTTTCGTGTTACAAAATCTAGCTACTCCCTGTATTTCTCTTTTATTAAGCGTTCTTTAATTCATTCGGATCTCTTTCCTCACCGCATAAATCATTCCGTTATAAAAAAAAAAGAAAGAAAAAGAATTTGTTCCCATTATAATCCGCTCTTTTCTTTCGGCGTCCAAACTTCACTTACATTCTTACGCCTACATTTTTGTTCGTTTAGTTTTCATTCCTTTTAACGTATTTCATTATTTTCCCAATTGTCCAGCTGCCTTTAATATATAATATCTGTAACGTACCAATTCTATTTTTAACCCCAGTTCTTAATTCTTTAAGCTAACCCCATGAGAAAAGACTCCATGCGGTTTTGTCTGGTTTACCAAAATTCCATATCTCCATTCTGGCGCTTAAAATTCATATTTTACATTCATCTCTTCCCCATAGGATTATCATTAACGGACTATTACCACTTGTTTCTTATCACATTGTTCTCGCCAAAACAGCATGTTATCTGGCTAATTGGCGTATCTAATTATCGCCATGTCATCACTGTAACAGCGAAAAGAAATTATGTAACAGCCAAGACTCTCTCTCTCTGTTTGTCGGTGATTAAAGATTGGTAATTGTTCGTGCCTCCTCTCCAGTGCTCTCGGGCATTTTTATGCCTATGGATGCTTGTACCTGAACCCATGGTCAACTGCAATTTATAATAATAAAAGATTTGTTTATCAAGAAATTCCTGAGTTCGCATCCATTCACTCTGTGTGACCTGTTTCCCTGGATATTAACAAATTACTTTTTTGCAGCTCAACCGACGTGAAATTACTTCGCCAACAATCATCGTTACATAAACTTGGTACATCAGCCGCTCACAAGCATCTTTAACTGGAGAGGAGGGCTTTTTAGAGTTAAAAAAAACATCGTAAAAAAAATTCACTTAATTTATTCTACCAAATTAAAATCTTTTCTGGCGGATTTCAACGCTTATCGTAGTTCTCCTGCTGAATAGCCCTGCATCTTCGACTCACAATAGTACATAAGGATACTATTTTTAGACAAACTGTCAAACTACATTTTCTACGAACTTTCAACTCTACGCCGTATTCTGATTCAGTGTACGCGCATTCAAGATTTTTCCCGGTCAACCGACAAACTGAACGCAGTTTCTCACCCCCGCATCGCTTCCATGGAGCTCTGTGCGTGCGTTACACCGGCTCAACTATTATAATCGTAGACTGTTCTTCTTCAAAACAAAATTCAAGTTACGTACATCCTGAATATTTTTTTTGCACTGTGTTGGAAGTTTTATTCACGAACACCCCTCCCCTGTGTCCGACGAAGACTTTTTTTTTAATTCACAAAAAAAGCCCTAGTGATAAAGTGTCAACATTATTCCAACGATCCTAAAAGAAATAGCCGTTCGTCGCCTTTTTCTTTCATATATTCTGATGCGCCGATATTCAAGGGCGTTAGATGTAAACATGAATCATCTCTCATCGAAGACCTACTTTCGCCTCCTAAAGCTGCGTTTTCACTGGTCGACCCAAGGCCTAACTTACCCAACTTTCGACCTAAACCCAAGATTTTAGGCAGTTAGGTAGCGATTTTGAAGGTTTGATCAGTACTCAATCCTAAGCCCATCTAACCCAAGCTCAGCCAATTAGAAAAGAGCTTTTTCATACATAATGGCGGCGGATAAATATTTATTTTGGAATTATTCAGCTTTTGAAAAAAGAAATTCAATTTTTTGTGATTGAAGCAAAATAGTGAGTTTTCTTAACAAATTTATATCTTTTATTAATGTGTTTCCGTTTAGTAAATAGCAATCCAGTATAGATTTATTGTTGCACTTATTTTGTACGATAAATATCTCTGTTTTTGGTAATGAATCAGATGCTTTTTATTAATATTAAAATACTAAATATATAGTTCGTTTAAGGATTTCGTTTCTGATGTAATAATGGATACATAAAGTGCAGTTCTCAAAATTATTTTATTATGATTGAATGTTAGCAATAAAAAAAAAAGTAAATAAAAATATTATATATTATGATTATGGATATTTCTCTCTCATAATGAATTAAATATACTTGTTTCATTGATTTTAATTTATTATACATCCTTATTTGATAATGTGTTCTTCGGTAATTTAGAATTAAATTTCTCTTTTCTCATTTAAAATAATTATAAGTATTAATAAAGATTTGTTTACTGTAGCCCAGCCCATTGATATTTAAATTGAAAATTAGTTAAAGACAAACGTCAATCCAGTTTTGTTAATACTTGAACATTCATGTTTATTCAAGCATGTAAACAAACTTTCTCTAAATTAAATAAGACAGTGTATTTTGTATTATCATGTTCTCTTTTAAAGGTGAAATATGTATTACTAATTTCAAAACAGTTTGCCTTTTCAGAGATTTACTTGTTAGCTTTGCTATATAAAGAAAACTCTGCTGTTCTGTTGTTTAATTTTTCTTTTTTTATGCATTTCAGCTGCAGATGTACTATATTTGAGTTTAATCTTTTTTGTTATTCCATTCATGCTGAAACTTTTATGAAGATTTAAAACTTTGTATAAAATTTAATTCAATTGCAATCATATACAACTTTTTTAAATAGACATCTCTAAGAATTGGCACACATTATCATGTATGATGTGTTATTAATTGAGCAATGTTTTCATGTGATATTTCAATTCGAATGGCATTTAACTTTTATTTCACCATAGTTTAATCCACAAATCCTGTAACTTTGATCAGAATTAATGCTCTTTTTGTGTAAAAAATATTCTGTATTCTCTAAGTGAGGAGTAACGAATCTGAGAGTTATCCCATTGAATTTGTTATATGTACTTTATTTGGTCAACAAGAAAGCAGCAGGTTTAATATTATAAACAAGTTATTAGATTTGGATTCTTTGATTACTCTTCAGTCTTATTATTTTCTTAATTATGAATGTAGAAAAAAGGAGAAATTTAGTTCCAAGTCTGTGTTTATCTTTTTCTTTAGGAAAATTTTAAGAATTAGATTGGAAATAAACAAACATTTATAAGGCATGTAACTTTAAAAAATAATGTTTAATAGCATGCTAAGCTTAAATAAACAAACTGGCACATTGCAAATAATGTTTAAAATATTTTTTAATGGTATTCTTTCACAAATTAGCATTAGAATAACAGAAACCACTTTATGATTTAGGTTAGACCTTTTATGTGTACAATAAACTTTGTGTAATGCAAAAAGATTTTAAAGTCCCCAGTCCCCATTATAAATAGAGTTATACACTGTCTAAGGTAGAATATTCTTTATGATAGAAAATTTTCTTGGTCCTGGTCGATTCTGTTTTAGATGTAGTTTGCTGTATTTAATTTAGTCTTATGTAACATTTTCTACTGCATTTTACAAATAGTTTTATATTTATATTGTATCAGTTATAAGATGATCGTTATATCCTGATAAATGTTATTGAGTCAGTTTAGGTTTCTACTATATTTTAATAAGGAAAACAAAATTTAGTGAATATTCTAGTGATAATTTTTTTAAACTGATACAGTGTTGCATTATGCAACATCTGTTATTTGAAATTTTATGCTTGTGTAATGATGTCTGAGAGATAGATGGTAAAATTCATTATCTGCAGATTGACAGTAGTGCTGTGAACTTACCAATATGAAAAAACAAATCCATTAATTTTTAGATGTTTAAAGATAATTAAATATTGTTTTAATAATAGATTAGGAAACCATTTTATGATTTATCATTAATATTTAAAAGTGAATTTTTTTTGAGTGAGTCAATTTTAAATAAAAAACTGTAAAATATAAAGGCACAGATGTCATATATGCACCACATTGGCACAATTTTTTTCCTCCGCCAATTTGGCAAAAACTTTGTCACAAATAACATGCAGTAATAGCACGTGATCTTTTATTTCAATGTAAAAATAAAATAACTTTAATATACATTATAACGTTAGTGTTATAAACGTTAACATACATTATAACATTAATATTCAAACACAAAGTTTTTGACAAATTGATGGGGGAGAAAGGGGGAGGAATCACGCTAATGTGGTGCATATTGATTGATATACATAATAAAAATAATTTATAGAATTGAAATAAAAAATAAAAGCAAATAAACAAATATTTATTTTATTCGCCAAGTTGGCGGGAAAAAATTCGTGCCAATGGTGGTGCACATATGACATCTGTGCCAATATAAATATATATTTTATGACATTTTTAACTTAATGAACAATATTTTGGAAAAGCTCACAAATTATCATTATCTATACTTCATATGGTGTATATTATTAAACTGAAAATTTTATAAAATATTTCTAGCCTAATTTTTACTTCAACCAAACTTTTAAAATCTGAAATCTTCTCTCTTTTTAGAGCCAATTTTGCTGTTGTATCCTGGACAACTGTAGTTGTGATTAACAATGTGATTGAAGGAATTGGGTTCACCCACATGTGAAATTTATTTCACGAGATACCACATGGCTTGATTGGCATTTATCTTTTATCTACGGACCGGACCTCCAAGTGAGAGGACTCTCCACACCGCTACTTTTTTGTGTAAATCTGTAGCACTGACATGGCATTCCCAAGAGCCATCCTCGGAAGAATTGACCTCATCTGATGCTACCTAGCTGCCATTCTCTGGTGAAAACTACTGCTGCATTGTGGCATAGTTGAATAAATATTGCTTGGTGTATATTGATGCTTAATTTGAACTGTATACACCAGCAATGCTTTTTCGACTGTAAAATGGGAAAAGCTGTGTTCACCAGCAACTGATCTAGCAGGGAGAAAGCTTTACCAAAAGTAAGCGTTTATTGTTATTGTAATAATTTATCCCATTTTTATTAATATTCCGTAAGACGTTTATGATACTTAATAAAAAAGGTTGTATTAAAATTTGTGACATAACTCATGGGGCTTCAGTCCGTGTTGTCCTTTCTTAAATCTGTTTAGGGGGACACTCAGTTTGAAACAAGAAAATCGCCATTTGGGCAGTCTGTAATTTCTATACAGAGTATTTTATAATTATCAAAAAATTAATTAAAATGTAATAAAATATTTAATATGGTATTTCCTTGATATAGATAGCGGCGACTAAAATGTATCGCCAAGTTATATTACATATATGACATTAAAATCATATTGACATTTTATGATGTATATATGATATTTTAGACATAAATATTATGAAAATATATATATATATATATATATATTGGGTACATTTAGGATATACATATATACAGTATACTTCCTCAAATCCACACCCTAAAATCTGCAAATTCTTAAAATCTGCACATCGTTCCTGATGTAAACAATGAAATTTACAATTAAGATGTAAGTGTAAAATTTTAGTTTTTTAAAAATTTTATATCATTCTGTACACATTTTAATATGTAATTCTGTTTGATATGATTCAACTCGTGTTTTCTCATGAAGAAAGTATAAATTTATTTCTGAAAACATTCTAGATACTGCTGATATCAGTGGCGATTGCAATATATATATATTTTTTTACCAAATAATTTTTGTATAATCAAGCTTTTTTGGTTATTAAGCACGGCTGAACATGAAAGAAAACTTTGTTATTTTAAGATTTTTATGTGAATTATTAGTGTACATTTACACTCTGACGCAAAAGTTTAGACAATGACGTCATTCAGCTTTAAAATGTAGAATTATAACGTCAGAATTACAAAAACCTGTAAATATATTCAAAAACTGATTTAAAATGCTATGTACAAAAGACAGTCGTTTTATTTGCTATAATACTAATTTTTTTCATAAAAATTCAAATGTGCTTGTCGCAAAAGTTTAGACACTATTCTAAATTTCTTTGAATATTCGCTGGCATATGCAAATTTAGACTCGATGATGTCACAAATTTGGAGTACTTAAGTTCTGCAAACGATTGCGCTTCATAGTCGACATGCCGAGAGCTAAAGAAATTCAAGTGAATGAGGTTTCGAGGATTTGGCAGTTGAAAGGTGAAGGGAAGAGCGTTTCTGAAATTTCTGCTATTATTAATAGGTCAAAAAAATCTATTTATCGAGTTTTATCGAGTGGTTCTGAATATAAAGCAAAATGTCGGTCTGGGAGGCCACGTGTGACAAATGTACGAGAGGAACGCCTGATACAAAGACTAGCGAGTACTCAACAAATGAGCGTACGTGGAGTTCAAAGCTCATCGGGACTCTCTGTATCAAAGGATACGATTCGTAGACGAATTTTGGAAAAAGGAACAATCGTTTATAGCAAAATGCAGAAGAAACCAGCTCTGAAGCCACATCATAAGTTACAAAGAATTATGTGGGCTCGAAAGCATATGTCATATGGAGAGAAATGGCAGTCAGTCATATTTAGCGATGAAAAAAAGTGGAATCTGGATGGTCCAGATGGTTGTTTATCGTATTGGCATGACTTGCGGAAGGAACCTCGACGTTTTTTTAGTCGCAGACAAGGAGGGGGCTCGGTGATGGTTTGGGCAGCCTTTTGCTATAATGGACAAGTATCTCTGACCTTCACCAGTGGTCGTCAAACTTCACAGCATTATACACAGACATTAGAAGAAAACCTACTGCCATTTGCTGAGCTTCTAGGGGGTCCTCAGTGGGAATTTCAGCAAGACAATGCTTCAATTCACACTGCAAAACATTCAAAATCTTGGTTTAATTCCCATAATATAAGAGTTCTCGACTGGCCAGCATGTAGCCCAGATCTTAACCCTATAGAAAACCTTTGGAGCATCATGTGTCGCAAAGTTTATAGCAACGCTAGACAATACTCTTCTGTACAGGAACTTAAGACATCTATTGAGGATGCATGGTACGATATCGATCCACAAACTATGCAAGATTTAGTTTCTTCCATGCAATCTCGTGTATATGACGTAATATATAAGCATGGATGCGCAACCAGGTTTTAAAAATTGTTTATTTCGATTTTATTTAATTTGTGTCTAAACTTTTGAGACAGCAGTTTATTTTTGTTACCATTTAATTTATTGCAATATGCACAATTTATAGGTGCAGATTCACGGTCGCCAGTCGCCACGTGGCGACTAAAGTTTTTGCTTTGGCGACTAACTTTCTATGTCTCAGTCGCCAGGTGTTTTACATGGATGCCCTCTTTTCGCCGAAAGGCAGATTTCCGCTTTATTTTTTAATATGAATTCGGGGATTGTCCTCCATAATTCAGCGATATTTAGCTCTTTTTTCTATTGTCCATAATTAAAAAAGATGATTGAACATAGATGCCTCATTTCCACTGATTCGCACACAAATTTCCCGTTTTCTTCTTTTAAAAAAATCTTCAATATCCGCATAATCAGAAAAAAAAATCATGTTGATATGCGTCGCGAATGAACTCTGCGGTGATGGTATACTACAAATAGCCAGCGACACAGTAAAATTCGTGCCGGGAATAGAATAATTTTGGGTCTACTCATTAAATCTGCAGCTCTGGGATTTTTCAGATATGTTCTTACATAGATATTGGCATGCGATTCCTCCACGAATTAGCAAAACTCCTTGGATTATCATTATTTTTTTTTTATTTCCGTAAATCAATTCGCCAATCAGTCATGAAAAGAAATCTGAAATTTCGTGAATCGGTCGCGAAATTCGTGAAATCGGTCACTGAAATTTTTTTTTTCTTCAATCGCTCTTCAAATAAAACCAAGAATTTCATCAATCGCTGATAAAATAAAAATTGGAATGTCTCCAATTGGTCTCGGGAAAAAAATGCGAGCTAATTTCGAGAAGCAAAAAAAAAAAAAAAAATGCAAATTTCATCAATCGGTCGTGAGAAAAACGCGAAGTTCATCAATCGATAGCAAAAAAAAATAATTGTGAATTTCGTCAAGGAGTTGTGATAATAAAACATGAAAATTGGCGATCGGTCACAAAAATTAATTTTTTTTTTTGTATCCATAGGGATTTTAAAAAATCTTTAATAAATCTTTAAAAAAATCCCCTTGCAACAAAAGTTGCAATGAGACTTATAGTATTCGATCTTTCTCCATCATCCTTGAAAATGTCAGAAGTTGTTAAATGTTTTTTATTAAAATCTAAAACCTAAACGAAAATAAATCTTTTCCATATTTTTTTTCATATATATTTATTTTTAATTTTGATTTTTATGGACCTATTTTCTTATGTAAATTCCTACGTTGAGCATTTATATTTTCAACTATAAAAAAAAAATTTTTTTTTTTTTTTTTGGGGGGGGGGGGGTTAGTGGGAGTTTATCTATAGATAAAAAAAACTTTAGAGAATCGTAGAATCGTTTATTCACAGAATATTCAGGCCTTGCATTACAAACGTTTATTCCTACAAACTGTATACAATTATGGTGGGAAGATTCAATATCCCATTGTCCAAATTTAATGGAGAAAAAAAAATGTTTTTATGTGTTTGTTTCACAATGTGGCCACTGGATTTTTTGGGTTTAGGAGCCACTGGCTCTTTCCAGATTTTGGGAATCTGCAGCTATAGCACAATTCCACTTTTCTTTGTTATAAATATTGTTTATATGTACAGCACATTAATTTCAAGCAGTGATTTGAAAATTGAATAAATATTTTTCAAAGTATGTAAGAATTTCTTCATTGTCTAAACTTTTGCGTCATAGTGTATAAGGTGAGTTTCACTGAATAATTTAAGAAAAAAATATCTCATCATTATCATATTTAATTAAGCATTAATAATTATTTACTTGACCTTTACTTTTATATTTTAAATGTTTTTTAAATTTTCTTAATTTTTTTATTTTATTTTACTGTAAGCATTCATTATAATTTTCAGTGCATTATTAAATTCAAATTATTGTTTAAAAAATGTAAATAAAACAGTGACCAAAAATCTGCAAAATTCTAAAATCTGCATAACCTCTGCTTTTAAGCTACACAGATTTAAGGAAGTCTACTGTATAAGATTGGCAAAATCATTACAACTGTGGGATAATAGTAATTGTGAAGGCCACTATAATGAGGAAGTATCTTTTAAATTTTTTGTCTCCTTAGATTTACACAATGTTTAGGAGAATGCACTCACTCGCCTCCAACACACATCTTACAGAAAAAAGCCATGCATACATTTTTTTAATGTCTAATATCTATTGTAATGATAAATTATGTAAAGTGATCAACAATATATTTAGTTTTAAAATTAAAAGCACATTCTGTCAAATTTTCCACACGAATATCGTCTCTTTGCACATGCGCCAACGTTTTTTGAAGGCTTCTCCCCTCAGAAAGGGGAAACCTGATGTATTAGCCCTCACCTGTTTAGCCTAGGATAATTGAAAAGGGTTGATTGCAAACAGATGGAGTCACCTCACCATTGCATTAAGCATAGACCTTCTAATATATTTTTGCTCTGAGATTGAAAGCTGAAGCTTTTTTTTTTTAAGAACTCATTGTTCCAATACTAAATATGCATATTTTTCGCAAAATTTTAAAGAGAGCTTGGATAAAGTTATATATTTATATTGGATTGAAATGTCAGAGAGTTCGGAAGATGAGAACAATTTTTTTATTGCTATGTTAAAGGAGCCGACACGAAAACAAACAAAAAAAAAGCGAGAAGAAAACATTTATTTTACAACTAGATAACAATATTTTTTCACAAAATTTTCACACAGGCTGTAAAACCGTTTATTTATCACCAATAAAGATTTCAAAGAGTTCGGACAAAAAGAACTTTTTATTTTAAAACTATGAAACGACCCTATGTAAACAAGAAAATGAGTGCATCACTAAATAAATATTAATATTTTTTCGCCAATTTTTTCATTTTAAAATATAATTTCAGACAAAATTTTAAAGAGAGCTTGGATACAGTTATATTTATAACCGATTGAAATGTCAGAGAGTTTTGAAAATGAAGACTATTTTGTTATTGCTGTTTCCCAAAATTTTTACACAGGTTGTAAAACCGTTTATTTATCACCAATAAAGATTTCAAAGAGTTCAGACAAAAAGAAATTTTTATTTTAAAACTAAGAAACAACCCTACGTAAACAAGAATATGAGCACTTTTATCACTAAATATCAATATTTTTCATTTTAAAATATGTCATACAAAATCTGATTAAAGATATAAAATAATAAAAACTTGATGTTTCTTTTTAAATTTATTATTATGGGCCCGGGCAACGCCAACTAGTATTAATATTTAAAATATACATTGATATAACCCATTTATCACACAAATCTAAAAAAATAATCAATTTAAGCTTGAAATTAATGCTTTTGTCTGCAAAAAAAAAAAAAAAAAAAAAAAAAAAAAAGGGGGGGAAATTTTCCTGCTAAGAAAAATTGAAAAGTTGGGAAATTTTGGCGATATGCATTTTCTGGTAAATTCTAGCAACCTTTTCCCTTTTGCTGGTGGTTCTGACAGAGAAGAGATATTTTTCGTCGAACATGAATAAAACAAAAGTTATATGGTGATGTTATCTCTCAAGTGACCTTAGGGGGTCGTTCAAGTATACCCGTAAGCATATTTTTAGTAATTTTATACCCCGTCCTTCCCTTATCAGAAAAAATAAGCAAATAGTAACCCCCCTCCTTTTTTTTGCTTATGTATGATTTTGACATTTTATACGTCAACACTGTTTGCCAGGAAAAAACAGTTACCATTGATTTACACTATTAATCTTACAAATTTATATAAATAGGCATATATAGGGGTTGTGGTATCAAAATAATGCAAAATGGTTTTAATATATTGTTGTTTATCGCATTGAACAATAAAACTTAACAATAGGCCCTAACTTAATTAGTCATCATAACTAAAATTTTTAACAGGAATCTTAAAAATGTTACGTGTTTGAAGTTCCGAGCAGACTACAGAATACTCATTTCCCATCATGTATTTTTTCTTGTTGTTGCTGCGTTGTCTAATGCATTCATAAGAATTGTCATAATCCCCCTCCCCCTCCCCTCGTCTCCCTGTCAGCAAAAATAATCAAACCCTGAACTCCTCCTTACTGCTTATGTAATACTTGAATTGCCCCTTAGCGTTATTTTTAATTTTAAGAATTGTACACTTGAGCAGTCAAAGATGCTTGTTTATAATTTTAAATCATCAGATTATTTTGCTTTGATGGATTTGAATTGGAGCAGGTGTTCAATATTATTGAAATATTTATTTTACGTGAATTTTATAAGTGAATACTGGATATCTAGCAATCAGTGCTTAATTTATGATGGAGCTCAGCTCTGGTACTTCTTTGTTTTCAGTGAATACTTAAATATAGCCAGAGCTTATAAATATTGTGCACCACAACTTACCAGGACATTCGTGTATGTTTTATATTGTTGGTTGATAAAAAAATGCTTAGCGAGTAAGATTTTCTGAATTTTTTTTTATAAATGTTTTTGCTATTTGTTCATTCATTAGATTTTACTTTATATATATGCATAGCTGCCAACTAATCCTTATCTGTGTTGCTACTAAATCTGGATAGTAATATTGACCTTATTTAATTGCAAAATTCTGCAATTAAACCATGTCAAGATTAGGCGAAGACTTCTGTTCGGAAGTACTGGCACGGCCTAACTCGATTTTCTCCTTCCCTTTATACGGCCGTAACAAAAAGTCATTTTCCCTTTGTTCAAGAGGAATAAGAGTTTCTCCCCGGAAGAACGTAGGGGGCGCTATTACTTACCATTACTAATGGAGAATTTCCTTATCTTTGCGTTTCGTTCGTCAAAACTATTTATGAATTGATATATCCAAGACTAATAAAAAACCCTTATGGGGAATGTGACTTAAACGAGCATAAAATAAATATATGCTCATTAATATATGCAAAATTCTTGCCCATCATTTAAAAAAATATGGCAAGGTATTTTACAAATGAAACCAATTTATCTGCATGTAAGAACTCTTTATCAAGAAAAATTTTAAAGTTTACTTAATTTTAATTTTATAATATTTAATGTATATTTCACTGTAAAAATTATCAATGTTTAAAGTCTAATCAAGAAATAGAATCTGCATATACCTATAGATACATATATATATACAAGTAGGGTGGATAGATTTATGAATTAATATTTTAAAAATCTGAAAAAATATTCTGTAATTTCTGTAACCACACAATATTCTAAAATTTCCACAAAAACTATTCTCTCATAGTACATAATGCTACAGCAAAAAAAAAAAAAAAAAAAAAAAAAAAAACTTGTTCATTCTCTAAAATAATAAAACCTGTAAAAATTATTATGAATTTGTTAAATAATCCATGTTTTGAGAAAAAAAAAGCGATGTGAGTTGATTGCCGGATATTGGCGAAATATGTTTTCTTATTCTGTTGATATTATGAAACATGAAAGTATATTTTTATTTTTATATACATACTTTTATACCATGACTTTCCAGAACTAGAATATAATATTTAATTTTATATGTAATTCTATTATATTTCTATATGCTTATATATTTCAGATCAGTACCTATAATGGTTAAATTTATTAAAAATTGTTTTGAATGTACACATATATACATATATTTTAAATAATTCAGAATCGTGTAAAAATAATCCATGTTTTGAGGTAAAAAAAAATCGATATGAGTTTATTGCCGGATATTGGCGAAGTTGCTTAATTTTCTTACTACCATTATGAAACTAGTAATTATTTTTTTAATTTTTTGCTGTGTATTTTACGCTCAGAATTATCAATGTTTCAAGTAATCCAGAATTTTAATGTATTGAAATTTACTTATAATGTTTGTTTTACATTTTGTAGTAGGATGTTATTTAAACTATTTTTAATTGCTTAAAGCGTTGTATTTAGTTATTTTATCTCTAAATCTTTTAGTTTTTCCTGTTTGTAGTAAAGAAAACGCCGAAGTAAAAGATAGATATGTTACATATAATGCTTATATATTTCAGATCAGTACCTATAATGATTAAATTTATTGAAAATTGTTTTGAATATACATATATATATATACATATTTTTAATAATTAAGAATCGTGTAAAAATAATCCATGTTTTGAGAGAAAAAAATCGATATGAGTTCATTGCCGGATATTGGCGAACTTGCTTAATTTTCTTACTACTATTATGAAACTAGTAATTATTTTTTAAATTTTTTATTGTGCATTTTACGCTCAGAATTACCAATGTTTCAAGTAATCAAGAATTTAAATGTATATAAATATAGAAATTTACATATAGTGTTTGTTTTGCATTTTATAGTAGCGTGTTATTTAAACTATTTTTAATTGCTGAAAGCATTGTATTTATTTATTTTATCTCTAAATCTTTTAGTTTTTCCTGTTTGTAGTAAAGAAAATGCCGAAACAAAAGATACATATGTTATATATACCTTTTATAATGAATAATTGCAAAGATTCTTGTATTTTTATGTATAGAAGTAACATTTACTAAGCATTATTTATGGTAAGTATATCGCGCCATCTATCGGCGAAGCAGCCTTTTAACGATTCCGAAACTAAGGGGTGATTGTGAAGGCCGTATGAGGGAAGAGAGAATCGAGTTTGGCCGTGGTACTGGTAACAAAAAAGTGGAATAGTTGACAGCTATTTATAGACTGAATTTTCTGTAAACCTCAAGCCGAGGACACTAATGTAGAAACATTTGCCTTTTACTTCCGGTAAGTTAACCCTTACTTTTGGCGCCTTTGCTTGGCGAAGTTTGTTTGTTTACAAATTTGATGCTGTCAAATCTATGAAATACACACACTTAACATTCAAGGTTTCGTGAAAAATAGAGTATTTATTTATTTTCATTATTTCTTATTTTATTCTGACTACAATTTAAAAATACAACAACCATAGTTGTATGGAAAAAAAAAATTATATATTTTAGACACATATATGTAAAGATGCATTCAAAAACTTGTAACATTATTTAGTACGATACACAGTAAATATTTACTATTCTCAAATTATGTTTATTTTTAACTACATTCAAAAATATAAAAACGGGTTTTTATTTATTTATTATTGAAATCAAATACTAAAATATTTTAAAACCTTTGTTAATAAGAAAACAAAACACTTCTTTATGTTTATTCTGTGAATAAATTTGCAGAATTTAGTGTTCACTCTACTTTTTGTGACGCTATTTAGAGCACAAATTAGTATAGTATTAGGTTCTATTGTTTGTTATTTAGAGTGAAAAAACTATAAGACTAAGTGATTGACTGCAGCATATTTGATGTAATATCCCTAATTCTTGAAATTTTAATGTTTACACTATAATTTGTTGTTGGTAGTAGAACATTGGAATAGTTTCATGTAAAGGAGTGATTTTTTTTTTTCATTAGTCTAAATTATTTTTTATTGTGACAATATTGAAAATAAAATATTGATTCACAACTTCATATTATTTGTAATTGAAATCTTCAACAGTTATTTTGATTATTAATTAAAAATTTCCAACTGTACTTTATTTTTAAATTTTACAATTAAACGTTTAAGATATTTTGAATGATGAGGAGAAATTAATGTAAACAGTTAAGCTTAATATAATATAAATGCAAATTTAACAGTTTAAGTTTATTAACATTGTTATTTTTATAACAATCTTTTTAAGCTTATTAAGTTTGGTAAGGATAATTAATTTAAAAAATCTGATTTAACTTTCAAGTGAAAAATCTAAACGAAAGAAATAATATGTTATAAATAAAACAATACAAATAAATGACATATTAAGTTTACATTTAGGAACAAATTAAATATTGTTTACTCTTCTGTATAACTTTTAGTATTGATTTTTAAACAATTTAGATTAATCAAATACTAAGAGAAGCCTTCGTTATTATTTTTTTTATTGGGAACATACATCTGACTTGTGTGATTGATACAAATATCTGCCCCTTCATTATTAATCGTAATTACAAAATAAACAAAAACATATCGCCAATGTAGCACTTTCACGATCGCTAGAAAAGAGCGATAAACCACCATAAACATATCGCCAATGTAACACTTTCACGATCGCTAGAAAAGAGCGATAAACCACCATTTATAGCATCCATACCAACGAAAATGACTAAATTATGCATTTATTTAAGCAATATTGCATAAAAATTCATATACCTGCCCTATTTTTTCACATTTTAAAGTATTTATGTATATACATTTTAAAAAACAATGATGTAAAACCATTTAAATTTAACGAACTATCACAACAAAAAATCGGAATCTTTGCCAAATGCAATGTTGGCTTTATGTCAGCCTAGCACATGAGATTAATCGTTAAATATTGTTGTTATTACCATTATTCGTATTCTATTAATTTCTTTTCAAATATAGACTTATCATTCATTTTATTTAAAATATGAATTTTTCATTTAAAATACACATATCACATATATTTAAAGTACATTTATTTAAAAGAAGAATAATAATAAATGAAATAATACAAAAAACCAAAATATTTTATTTCAACATCAAGCCATTGTTTCTAATCTAAGCAAGTGAAAAATAAACGGTGCTATAGCTGGAGGGGAAAAAAAGATATTGGCAAGATAATATAATATTGGCCCAGCTAACATAAAAGTACCTTTTTTTGTGATCTATTTGAAAAATCAGTGACTGCTTCTGACAAAAATTGGGACCACTTCACAAAATTATTCTTAAAAGAAGTACCTTCACAAAATTATTTTTTTTATAAAAGTGATTTTACATTTAAAAAAGAAAAAAAAATTGTTGGGATTTAAAATGTGTAATTTGCAAACAAAATAAGCTCGCCAAAAAGGTAAACTTAACATATATATATATATATATATATATATATATATAAATCAGTTTGAATTTAAGAGTAACTGGATTTGACTTTTTGTTACATCATTTTATTTTTCGCAGAACATAATTAAAAAAAAATACCCATGAGAGAGATGGGAAAAAAAAATCTGGATCAAACTTTGATGTGAAATCAATCATACAGTAAAATTTACAATTTTAAATACATTTAATTTGCATTTTACTGTGAAGACTTTTTTTTTTGTTTTTGTGGGGAGGGGTTGGGGGTGTTACAAAAAGTAGATGTAACTACATTCTATAATTCTACATTGTAGTGATTATATGATAAAACTAGCTGCCAGTGTGATCAACTGATACATGCTATTAGCATGTACCTTGGAGAAGCCTCATGTATAATGACAATCCTGAAAGGTGTTTTTAAATAAATGATAAATATTACTATTTGTTTCAAAAGTATAACTGCACTGGCACAAAAATGATATATGCATGTACAAATAAATTGTATATAGCACTGAAGTAAATATCAAAAACATATTTAGACTTTTAATTTAACTTGTGAAAAGCAGAAATATAATTTTAGATATACAAGTCATATGCTATAAAAATTATTCTCAGATAAAATGAGCTTTCATTTTATTCTGAGTGACTTCGAAATCTTATGATTTACGATCGTCATTATTAAAAAAATATAATGTTTTATTTTTTGAAACCACAAAAAAATTAATAGTTATCATTGATTTATTAACGGAAGATTAATATTTTTGTGTGGCATTATTTAAGACCCTTTAATAGCGAAAACTAGCCAAAACTTTGGATTATTTCCACGCAAAACATTTGTTATTAACAAGATAAGGACAACAAATAATTATTTGTGTATGTTTATAATCATTCACAGCTGATATCGATCCGTAAATATGACGCTTGCGCAGTAAAACCTTGTTCATGATTGGTTAGCGCTAGTGCTTCCCTGTAACCAGTGAAAACGCTCTTAGGTTAAGGTCTTGGGACGCTGGGATTTTTAGGTAGTTGGGTCGACCAGTGAAAACGCAGCTTAATACGCGCGGCCAGTTAAAAGAAAAACAAAACATTGTGGCTGTACGGAAAATTTAGAATGAAAGTTTCAAAGCCGATACTTTTAATGACATAAAAAAAGGCTCTTATTTAGGTCTTCCAACCATTTTTTTAAATTAAAGTGAACTGTTGTGTAGTAATGTTACAGGTCGTGTGATTTATTTTATTAGAATGCTATTCCTAAGGTAAGTCTTTTATAATATAGTCCTACCGGAACTTGAACGACCAAAAAAACTTTTCTTTCATAAAAGGAAATTTTTACAGGAATAGACAATTCAGTTTAAACTCCTATTTAAAGTTTAATATTACTATGTAGTGTCATACTCAAGCAATATTAACATTTTTCGTTAAATTGCTGCTTCTAGTTTTATAAAATGTCTTCATATTGTATATGATTTTTTTTCTTTCTTTTATATCTGCTACATAGAATTTTTAACGAAGTTTTTATATTTTTTTTTATTGTGTGTATCGATAAAAAAATCTTATTTCTCAAATTGACACTAGGACTAATAGAAAGATTGTATGAGTGACTATATCCTTTATAACTATAGTTTTTTTTTTACTTCTTTTGAGATAATGAGAGAATTAAAAAAAAAAAAATAAGATTCTGAACTATTTGTTCTAATTGATAGAAAAATAAATAAAAAGAGGACTTTTCTTTATTATAGACTATCAATTTTGTAACAAAACAAAATACTTCTGCCGAAATGAAAATATTGTTTATTTTCCACGTATATAAAAAAACTGATCGGGACTACAAAATTTTTTACTTGTTGGTGTGTACTGTTTATAATATACCTTACATATATATATATATATATATTTGTTTTGCTTGATAATTATGTTATTTTATGTCTACCTTGCATAATCTAGAGAATGGTCTAATGCATAATTGCTTATTGTTGAGTCGAGTTTTGGTTTAAAATACACACTTTTATTGTATTTTTTTTAATATTGTTGAAAGAGAGGTGTGTGCTTCGTTTATTAAAATTTACGCATGGTTTAAGCAAAAATGCATATTAAAAAATATATACAGGTACATTTTTATTAAAACTTTTATTTGACACCTATAAAAGTACTGCAAAATTTCAGATTATTTTTTTTCTTTTATTATTTAGTTTTCAGTTTTTAATATAGTAAAAAAAAAAAATAATACAGTGTGACATAGTGCAATTCACAGATAGTGCAATTGTTTCTGCCTGACGGCCATGAATCGCATTTGATTCTTTTGGTGTTTTTCTTAATTGATTAAACTTATAGCTGGCCTATAATTTTCTTTTAAGAATTTAACTGTAAAGAATTTTCTTGTCCCTCTGCACCTATTTTTTTTCTAACAGTTTAAATTAATAATACAAAATACTTTTGTTTATCTTATTTTAAGTTCATAATTATTATGTTCGGTTTTGTATTTGATAAATATAACACATATAATATACGCACATAAAGTTTTTTTTTCTCCTCATATATTTTACAAATGAAGCATAAAGGTAAGATATTGACAGCAAATTCTCTGGTTTGTTTTGTTTACAGTACTGATTGTATTCCATTTTTCATATATTGTAATATACTATATTGCGAAATTTTAAGTTTTTGTGTACATTCACTTTGACCATTCTCTTATAAACTCCTTTGAAGGTAAATCATGCATATTAGTATACATATATCTTTATGCTCATATATTTTGCAACTATTTCATATTTTTTATTATTTACAATTATATATTTTTAAGGTATTTCAACGTTTATTATATATATATATATATATATATATATATATATTCTGGATTATCTTTAAGTAAGTGTGCGATTTTTTTCCCTTCACATTCTTATAGTGTGATGTGTTTTAAAATTATGAGACTCCAAAAATAAAGGAATAATGATAATAATTATAGAATTGATTTTAAATTCAGTTCAATCAATATTTTATCTTAGTAGTTATTTTGCCAATTTCAATCTCCTTATGTTAAGTTATTCTGAATTTCAAACACTCAATTAATGTTAAATTTAAGATTTAGATTTCACCTAAAGCAAAAAAAGAGGATGAATGAACACGAGTTTATTATTTGTTCATATTAAAGTGATATTGCCTGTCACTCCCTTTTTTCCCCTCTCTTTCTAAAGTCCATTCAGACTTCCCGCATATTACTATTTTTTTCCCATTCAACATTTCTACGACACGATACATCTACGCTTGCGGTTAACATGTCTGTTCAGTTCATAAATAGAAACTCTTTATATAGTAGTAATTATAATTCAAAATTTAATCAACTGCACTTTTATTTAGTTTCTTATTGTGTTTCATGTATGTTATTCTTTCATTGAGTTATTTTCGCGGAATAACTTTATGTCAGAAATAAATATTTTGTTTTCATTCAGCGAATAAGGCCTGTTGCTGATTTGGAAATGGAATATATTACATGCATGTTCATAGGAATTGATTTTCGTTCATAATAAATTTAAATAAGTATTTAAACTTACTTAAATATCACATTTTTTATATATATTCAAACACTTGTTTTTTTTTTTCATTCAATTAACATTTCTTACACACACTGTTGAGATACGAAAACAGTGCCCCTTTTATTTATTTACACATTCGTTTACAGTTCAATGTTTTTCATGTTCACTAATGACATACATGCAATGTCAAGTCAATTCAATGCTAATTTCATTCATTGTGACCACTCAATACTTTACACGTGCACTGTCAAATATACCATTGGTACTCAAAATTTAATATTCTAGGTAAATATGTATCTCGGTTCACATGAACATTACACATTTTCTTTTCTTCATAACATTTTTCTTTCACAACCTAGTTGCTTAATTTACTCGATTTAACATATTTTTTATGTTACTTTATATACACCTTTATTTACATTGTCCCATTTTTTTAAATTTTTTTTTACTGGTGACTCAATACATTCCTCTACTCCAATATAATGGCAATATTTTTTTACTTGATGTTTACGTCGTGATTTCTCAAATTTAGGTATTGTACTGATTTTTTTATTAAGCAACCTTAAATGTTTATTAACGCTATTATATTTTATACATCTTCTTTCACATTATTTTGAGTGTACTCTTCAGTTTTATGTGTAGTCTACAGCTTACAGATGCATATTCATAGGGGAGACAACCTGTAATAAATTCACAAGCCATGATGTCTACGCATCATTTTTTTTTCCGAGTAGAAGTTTAACAACTCAAGTTCTTGTTTTTAGGTCTATAAAAAAAACAGGTAAAGGTAAAATATAGTTATATTATCTTAATAATGTTGTAAACTATTCCTATGGAAAGGTAAAACAAGCACATTTGTTTTCAATTTATGGTCCTAACATTTGTTCTGGTTACTATTTTTTTATATTCTTACACAGACTTATATATATATATATTTTCTTTCATTTGGTTTGCCACATTTGACTCAGAAGGCCATTACATTTGCTTTCCTCTTTACCACATCTTTAATTTTGTTTTAAAAAAAAAAGAGAGAGAAAAATCAACATAGGTACTGGTTGATGGACATTTTCGACGGTATTCTTTTTGTTTTTTTTATATACAAGTTGTTCATCGTTTGTGGTTTTCTTGTGTATATGGAAAAATTCGCTCATAGTTACTCATAGTTGCTCATAGAATAGTTCATAGTTTTTTTTGTTTTTTTTCGGATTTTTTTGCATACACGGAAATTATTGCTCATAGTTTTCTCATAGCATAGTTCCTAGATTATATACACACATACACACACGTCAGTTCATCGTATAGCGTATGCTATTTGTGGTTCATAGAAAACTCAAACTTTTGGGTTTTGTTTACACACATACCGTTGACTTTTTCTATCCCGCTTAGGTTCAGTACTTGTGGTTTTTCTTGTTTTTTTTTACATACACTTAAAATTGTAATAAATGTCCTTTCTTTATCATCTTAATTACCACTCTCTCCTTTTTATAAACAAAAAAAGGAAAACAAGTAAGATACTCTCAATGAGGTATTTCGCACTAAACATTTTACATTAAACTTGTTTACATGTCAGATGCTCTTTTTTTTACATTTACAGTTATAAGCACATTTTTTTCTTTTCTCAATTTAAATTTCTACTCTTCACTCTCAAAATATTTAAATACATAGAGGACTTCTATTATGTTTTTTTTTTCTGTTTGTCATATTTCGCTACATGCAATATCATTTAATGTTTTACTTCAATGTTACACATATACTCATTTACTGCAATATCATACTCATTTGTTATGCTATAAAATTTTATCTGCTTCTCTTTTGACATATAGTTATAAAAAAAAAAAAAAAAGAATTTCACTTTTCGTTTTTGTTGTTTTCACCCACTGAAAACACTGTTCACGTGATAAGGTCTTCTTATTCACGAATTTTTGTTCGTTCTTCAAACAGGTGTACACCTCCTCTCTTCTTACAGACACATGCATACTTCACCTGGTACAAATCATGTACATATAGCATCAAACTTATGATGTTTGTGCAAGTTGCACTCACACACAATGTCTTTCTTTTACAATGTCGCCTGTTTCGTAGTTCGCAATATACTTTTTTTGTTCCTCTCTAAAATTCTTTTTGTTAAATTTTGAATATACACATCCAATAAGTTATCATAATTAAGGTTTTTTTAATAAAAAAAAATAAATGAACACACATGACATATGATTTCTAAATTGTTTATCAGTTAAATTTTTTTTCTTATATAAGTCATCACAGAAACATGCATATTTATACAATCTGTTCCGAATTTTCCATGTTTATTTGTTCTCATGCCATTTTAGAATAGTTTACATTTTATATAAAAAAAATGGTATTTAATTTTACTTTAATTTTTGTTTGTTTACCTATGGAGTACTCATATTTATTACATGTATTATTTGTTTTGTGTTTTATTTTTTATTTAGTTTCATGTCTCAAAAAAAAAATATATTTGATGTTGGAAACAACCAACATTTCTTGCAATTTATAAAAAAATTGCTATTTTCTTGAATTTTAATTTCAAGTTAATTTTCATTTAGTTTCTGGTTATGTTTTATAATACGTGTGCACACTTAAAGAAAAGAAAAGAGAAAATAAAATCCAGAAACAGATTTAAAATTTTGAGCTCATTCATATATTTTAATTTTCAAACGTAAGAGGTCGACCCAGTTTGGTTTGTGTCATGCTTATGAAGGCATGCATATATATTTGAGACATGATGTATTTGTTTGTTTATCAACATTATTTTGTGTATTGTTATTTTAAATATTTTATGTAGTTACCAGGGTTCTATAACAATTACTTTATTCTTAATTTTTTATTTAATTTTTCTTGTTAGTGAAAAGACACAGGTGGTTTTCCGTTTCCTATGGACCTTCATTGTTTTTCGTCTTCGGTTGTTGGGGAGATATATGTGAAGTAGATTTAACGTCACATATTCCACTTTCTAAAATTAATTCCCCCATCCCCTCACTTTTTCTAAATTTCTCTTTCTTTAAAATTATTTTGTTTTCGTGTTATAAAATCTAGCTACTCCCTGTATTTCTCTTTTATTAAGCGTTCTTTAATTCATTCGGATCTCTTTCCTCACCGCATAAATCATGCCGTTATAAAAAAAAAGAAAGAAAAAGAATTTGTTCCCATTATAATCCGCTCTTTTCTTTCGGCGTCCAAACTTCACTTACATTCTTACGCCTACATTTTTGTTCGTTTAGTTTTCATTCCTTTTAACGTATTTCATTATTTTCCCAATTGTCCAGCTGCCTTTAATATATAATATCTGTAACGTACCAATTCTATTTTTAACCCCAGTTCTTAATTCTTTAAGCTAACCCCATGAGAAAGGACTCCATGCGGTTTTGTCTGATTTACCAAAATTCCATATCTCCATTCTGGCGCTTAAAATTCATATTTTACATTCATCTCTTCCCCATAGGATTATCATTAACGGTCTATTACCACTTGTTTCTTATCACATTGTTCTCGCCAAAACAGCATGTTATCTGGCTAATTGGCGTATCTAATTATCGCCATGTCATCACTGTAACAGCGAAAAGAAATTATGTAACAGTCAAGACTCTCTCTCTCTCTGCTTGTCGGTGATTAAAGATTGGTAATTGTTCGTGCCTCCTCTCCAGTGCTCTCGGGCATTTTTATGCGTATGGATGCTTGTACCTGAACCCATGGTCAACTGCAATTTATAATAATAAAAGATTTGTTTATCAAGAAACTCCTGAGTTCGCATCCATTCACTCTGTGTGACCTGTTTCCCTGGATATTAACAAATTACTTTTTTGCAGCTCAACCGACGTGAAATTACTTCGCCAACAATCAACATTACAATTGCCAACAATTTTTTTCGAAAATCATTATCAATTATCCTTGGATGATTCTGCGTCGATAGATATCTCGAGCGCCCGTCAACTACCTCACTGACTGCCCAAAAAATAAATTTGTGTGTAATGGAAAATGCGTTTTCTAAATAACTATGTGACCTAGGAAAATCGCTATAGTTTTTCTGCAAGATATAACTAAACTCCTACTACCTCTAATTTTCTCATAATTTTAGTTTCAGTAGATTCAGAAATAAAGAGGAAAATTATCTCTGAAAATTAAAACAAATGTATTGTTATGAATTTTGTACATAATCCAATTTTTTATTGTGAAATTGCAGCATTATTTAATGTTTTTTCCTGTCGAAAATTATGTAACTCAATGCAAAAGGCCTCAGGTGCTTTGCAAGAAAAACAACCTTACAGCATCGTTTTTATAATAGAGTTCTATGGGAATACGCCAAGGAATGGGTTTATCGCCAAATTGGCGATGGTTTTGGCGACTTATTTTTGTCGCCAAATTTGGCGATATATCGCCAAATGTCGCCAAGTTGGCGACGGATTTGGCTACTTTTTGTGCAACCCCCCCCCCTTTTACCTGTACATTAATATCCTTTCTCGCTTGGGTTCTCTATCGAGAGTTGAAGTACTTTCTGGTAAATTCTGGACATCCGAAAGCTCTCGAAAATTCTGGAAAGATCTCTAAAACCTATATAAGGGCCAACTGGGACGTTCAGTTCAGTTAGTTCACTATCAGCTGTGATTGAATTCACACGAGAGGCTTTTGCTTTGAGACTGTGTTGTCTATCAGCGATTTCGTATTGAACAATACGCTATATTGTTCTGTGTGAAATTTTGCTGTGCTGTTATTAGATTTGAAGATTACTGAATATTTGTGTCTTTGAGAAGATATTGGTGTTCTTATCGAACTGTTTGGAGTAAATAAAGTCTGTTGATTGTTCTTATATATTGGTATCAATCCTTTCGAACCCCGAGCGCACAAAATTTTGGTGTCAGAAGCGGGATTGAATGCCGATCACCAGAGCAATGGAGGATCAACGGAAACAATTATTGGAGAAATTAGGAGCGATGGATGAAAAAATGACTGCAAACCTTGGCGAGTTGAAAGAAGAAATGAAGAAAGATATGTCAGCGATGGATGAGAAAATGACTGCGAACCAGGCTGAAATGAAGAAAGATATGTCAGCGATGATTGAGAAAATGACTGCGAATCAGGCTGAGATGTCAACCAACCTTAGCGAGTTGAAAGAAGAAATGAAGAAGGATATGTCAATCAACCTTGGTGAGTTGAAAGACTTAATAGAAGATAAAATAACATCTTTAAATGAAAGAATTGACTGCGTGGAAAGCAAATCTGAAGAAAGATTTCAAGAAATAGAAGAAAAAGTAGAAGAAAAAGTAGAAGAAAAAATTCAAAAGACAACCAAAACCGTAGAAGAAAAAGTTCAAAAGATCGCCGAGACCGTTGAAGAAAGAGTAGAAGGAAAAGTTCAAAAGATCGCCAAGACCGTTGAAGAAAGCATAGAGAATGTAAAAAAAAAATTTGGAAAAAGTCAAGAAACAGAAGACAACTGCCGGAAATTATTCCGAAGAAATCAAGTATCCAGATATGCTTCCTCGGGCCTTTATTAAACTCTCGACCTATGACGGAAAATCCTCATGGCCAGTTTTCAAAACACAATTTGGGATCGTAGCTGACGCCAATGGATGGGATTCCCAGACAAAGGCTTGCCAGTTAGCTGCTTCTCTACGAGCTGATGCTGCCGACGTTCTACAGACTTTGCCTGCAAATGAACTGCTGGATTTTGAAACGCTCGTCAGTGCCTTAGAATTGCGCTTTGGCGAGAAATGCATGAAAGAATATAGCAGACTCCAGCTCAAATCTCGACAGCAGAAATCCACTGAATCCTTGCAAGAACTTGCTACGGATGTCGAGAAACTTTCACATCTTGCTTATCCTCACTGTCCGACTGAAATTAGAGAAAGTTTAGCTCTGCAGCATTTTATCGATGGTGTGCGTGACTCTGAGATCCAGAAACAACTCCGGATTGCAGATTTCAGTGACTTAAAAGGGGCTTTAGTTTATGCCCTGAAATTCGAGGCAGCCCAGCAAGCTACAAAGAAAGATCGGCACTTTGTGCGAGTAGCCAACATACCTGAGACGTCGTATAGAGCTGTGGAGCGGTTACAGCAGCAGATGAAGGACATGATGAGACAGATGAACTCCTTGATGGACAACAAACCTGGCAGAAAGATCAAGTGCTGGAAATGCGGTGGAGAAGGCCATATTCAAAGAAACTGCATAAAACGACCCAGCACAGGAGGTAATAGCTCTCCACGAACGGCGGAGCAGGAAAACTAATTAATGGCCATCTCGCGGGGCGGAGGTTGCCAGATTTTGAGAAGCCCCATTATCAAGTGTGTCAAATTTCTGCAAGAAGTTGCGGCGATAACGGAGTTTTTATAGTCGGGCGTGTGAATGATTTGCCCTGTAATATGATCATCGATACAGGAGCCAATGTGACCATCACTCGGAAAGATCTAGCTCAGCGGCTAAAAGAAAAACTCCTCTGGACTCCGACACGTGTTATCCTTCAAACCGTGACCGGGGATATGATCGACATACATGGAAGAATGAAATTGAAAATAAAGTTTGGCAACGCCGCTTACCATCATACAGTCTATGTAGCCGTGCTCCTATGTAGCCGTGTAACTTGTGCTCCAATCACCTGTGTTTGCAAAGACCTGAGTTTGACGTTGTCGGAGCCGCCTACAAGTTTAACACCTGAAATTGGACGAAATGAAAATTTATCTGCTGAACAGAGACATGCCGCAGAAAGACTGTTCCAGGAATTTAAGGATGTGCTTTCTCAAAACGAGAGTGATATTGGTCGCACTTCACTGACACGGCATAGAATTGATACTGCCGACCATCCACCGATTAAACAGCATCCCAGACGCTTGCCGTTCGCTAAACAAGAACAGGTGTCTAAGCTCTTACAAGAGATGCAGGATAGTGACATAATCGAACCGTCATCAAGTCCGTGGGCCTCTCCAATCGTGTTGGTCCGAAAGAAAGATGGCTCCACAAGATTTTGTGTGGATTATCGTAAGCTTAACGATATCACGAAGAAGGACAGCTATCCTCTACCAAGAATAGACGACACGCTAGATACTCTTTCAGGACATAAATGGTTTTCCACACTGGATTTGAAGAGTGGATATTGGCAAGTAGAGATCCATCCTGATGACAAAGAGAAGACCGCATTTACTACTGGACAAGGAATTTGGCAATTCAAGGTCATGCCGTTCGGGCTCTGCAATGCACCAGCAACGTTTGAGCGCCTCATGGAGACAATGTTAAAAGGCCTGACTTTTGAAGCTTGTCTCATCTACCTAGATGACGTCATCATTGGTGGCCGCACGTTTGAAGAACGTCTAGAAAATATTCGAAAAGTGTTAACGAAGCTAAGAGCGGCGAATTTAAAGCTGAACCCTCTGAAATGCAAGTTCTTCCAACGCGAAGTAAATTATTTAGGACACATCATCTCAGCTGAAGGTGTTCGAACAGATCCTGAAAAAGTGTCTGCAGTAAAGAACTGGAAGCGTCCGGAAAATGCCCATCAGTTGCGAAGCTTTCTTGGACTATGCACTTATTACAGAAAGTTTGTCCAGGGGTTCTCCAACATCGCAAGACCACTGCATAGGCTCACTGAAAGTAAGCAGAAGTTTCTATGGACACAAGAATGCGAGAATTCCTGCCAGCGGCTGAAAGAAGCTCTCACATCCTCTCCAGTCCTTACCTATCCACACCCAGACAAACAATTCATTGTGGACACGGATGCCAGTCATGAAAGTGTCGGCGCTGTACTTTCCCAAGAAATAGATGGCCAAGAACGAGTCGTAGCATACTGGAACAAATGTTTATCGAAACCAGAGCGGAATTATTGCGTCACTCGTAAGGAGTTATTAGCTATAGTGAAAGCCATAGAACACTTCCATCACTATCTCTATGGCAGGAAATTTCTCCTTCGTACTGATCACGCATCCCTAACTTGGCTGATGAATTTTAAGAACCCAGAGGGCCAAGTAGCCAGATGGATGCAACGACTCCAGGAATACGACTTTGACATCAGGCATCGCAAAGGCTCATCGCACGGAAGCGCCGATGCCCTATCAAGAAGACCGTGTCCCGAAAGTTGTCGCTATTGTTCAAGAGCGGAGAACAAGTATAATCCCGAACATGTCATACGCCAGACGAACACTTCACTATCAACGCCACCAGATCCCTGGAGTGATGAGAAGATTCGGGAAGATCAAATGGCAGACTCTGACATCAAACCAATCTTGGAGTTATTAGAATCTTCTAGCACGAAGCCCAGTTGGAAAGACATCTCGACTTACAGTCCTACGACGAAGCAATATTGGGCTTTTTGGAACTCCCTCCACGTCAAGAATGGTACCCTGTTCCGAAAAGTCGAATCGGAAGATGGGAAGACATCTCGGTGGCAGTTGGTACTTCCTCGATCCCGAATCCACGAGGTCCTCAAGTAATTACATGGCAGTCCCACTGGTGGCTATTTTGGAGTCATGAAAACATTACACAGAGTCCGAGAGCGTTTCTTCTTGGGAGCGAGAGCTGACGTTGAACAATGGTGCAAATCTTGCTATGCATGTGCAGCTCGGAAAGGACCAAAGAAACGTAGCCGAGGAAGACTTTATCTCTACAATGTAGGAGCACCTTTTGAACGCATCGCCCTTGACATCCTAGGTCTTCTACCAAGAAGTGCTGATGGCAACAAATACCTTCTTGTTGTCATGGACTATTTCACGAAATGGCCTGAAGTTTATACCATCCCTGATCAAGAAGCTTCTACCGTTGCGGATGCCTTAGTACACCAGTGGATATCAAGGTATGGAGTCCCCCTTCAAATGCATTCTGACCAGGGGAGAAATTTCATCTCAGCTGTGATTGAGGGTCTTTGTCAACTTCTCGGAATGGACAAAACTAGGACGACGCCTTTACATCCACAGTCGGATGGCATAGTTGAGAGGTTTAATCGTACCATCCTCAACAACCTCTCACTGCTAGTCTCGAGAAACCAACAAGACTGGGACCAAAAACTTCCCTTGTTTCTTCTCGCCTATCGCAGCACCGTCCATGAAACAACCGGCTATTCCCCGTCTCAGATGTTTTTCGGTCGTGATCTTCGTCTACCTTGTGATCTGCTTTTTGGTCGCCCGCCAGATGCGCCTTCATCGCCAGAGGGATACGTGCAGAATCTCCAGGCACGATTTGAAGACGTCCACAACTTGGCTCGAGAGCGGATCAATATACAGACGGAGAAGATGAAGACCAGGTACGACACGTAAGCCACGGGACATCAATTCAAAGAAGGTGACAAGGTTTGGTTTTATAATCCGACTCGACGCAAAGGACTTTCTCCCAAACTGCAATCGCACAGGGACGGTCCTTATACAGTCCTATACAGACTGAACGATGTCGTAATTCGGATCCGAAAGTCACCAAATTCGAAGCCTAGAATCGTTCATTACGACAGACTGGCTCCATACCATGGCCATAGTATCTAGTTCATATGGCATAGTGAGGTAATTGTACATAATGTAAATTATTATGACCATGGTCTCGTATATAAGTTAATGTGTTTACTTATTTAGTTTATTATTATTATGTTTGTGTATAATTATCTCTATGTTCAATTTTATTTGAAATAAGTGTTTATTTTGTATAATTAAAAGCATTATGAATGTGTTTTTAAGTATTCTGATTGGTATAACAGGTTTGCTCCCGATCAGGGGTTGTACGGCCCGGGACGTGCAGTCCTTGAGAGGGGGGCAATGTTATGAAATTTGTACATAATCCAATTTTTTATTGTGAAATTGCAGCATTATTTAATGTTTTTTCCTGTCGAAAATTATGTAACTCAATGCAAAAGGCCTCAGGTGCTTTCCAAGAAAAACAACCTTACAACATCGTTTTTATAATGGAGTTTTATGGGAATATCGCCAAGGAATGGGTTTATCGCCAAATTGGCGACTGATTTTTGTCGACAAATTTGGCGATATATCGCCAAATGTCGCCAAGTTGGCGACGGATTTGGCTACTTTTTGTGCAACCCCCCCCCCCCCTATACCGGCTTGACTCTTAGACAGAATTTATTCAAAACTTTGAATAATCCCGCTAATTATAAAAAACTGGCTGACAATTACAATATTTTAAATGATCTTTATTCTTTTATCAGATATCGCTTTTAAATTGATAATTTTCTTTTACTGCTCAAGAAAACTTCACATTTATTTATTGACGTACATGTATTGGAGTTAAATTGGTATGACTACTTATGAACTTTTTCAAAATAGACTATGAACTGTTATAGACTATGAACTTTTATGAACTTTTTCAAATTAGACTATGAACTTTTATAGACTATGAACTGTTATGAACTTTTTCAATATAGTCTGTCTTATATAATGATGAGCACAGTTGCAGTAGACACCTATTATTTTCATAATATTTAGACTTGTGTAACCATACTGGTCTTGAAATTTTGTTTCATTTATTGTTTTGTTTGTAGTTAATTTTTATTTAGTTTTTAGCATAAGTAGGTTGTGTGTTACCTTGCTATTTTTTTTATGTTAGGATTAGTTTATATATTTTAGTTTAGTAGTATGAATCAACTGGATTCATTGGCAATGTCGCCATTTTTGCTTTTGAGTTTGATTATTGTTTTAATTAACGCTCGTTGACTTAGTCTGCTCCTGTGGCTGGGTGGATTTGGATGGTAGTTGGGATTTTCCGCTTGGTGGTACGCCCATCAGCCTTACGGCTGGGCTCCAGGTTGGGTGCCCCCCCTTATACCTGTACATTGATATCCTTTCTCGCTTGGGTTCTCTATCGAGAGTTGAAGTACTTTCTGGTAAATTCTGGACATCCGAAAGCTCTCGAAAATTCTGGAAAGATCTCTAAAACCTATATAAGGGCCAGCTGGGACCTCCACGGAGTTCAGTTCAGTTAGTTCACTACTAGCTGTGATTGAATTCACACGAGAGGCTTTTGCTTTGAGACTGTGTTGTCTATCAGCGATTTCGTATTGAACAATACGCTATATTGTTCTGTGTGAAATTTTGCTGTGCTGTTATTAGATTTGAAGATTACTGAATATTTGTGTCTTTGAGAAGACATTGGTGTTCTTATCGAACTGTTTGGAGTAAATAAAGCCTGTTGATTGTTCTTAAATATTGGCATCAATCCTTTCGAACACCGAGCGCACAACAGTATTTTTGAGTTTGGTATTACGAGACATTTGACATGATACCCCACACGATACACAAAAATAATTTTTTTCGAGTAAATTAATTGGCCCCCACAAATGTTTCCTAAACATATTCATGAATAGCTAATACTAGATTAATTTTAACACAATTATTTCAAATTGGTAAAGAAATAATACACGTTGTAATTTTCCAACTGGACGGAAAATGTCCGGGCCAGGATTCGAACCTGGGATCTCTTGGCTGAAGCCGTCATGCTCTACCAACTGAGCTATCCCGGTCGAATCTGGAGGTCATAATTCATCCAGTTAACCTTATTGATCATAGCATCTGGTCTGATATTTTAATCAACTCAACAGAATAGATCGCATGTAATGGAACTTCAGTAAACGCTGGATACGTGATTACACTAGATTAATTTTAACAATTATTTCAAATTGTTAAAGAAATAATACAAGTTGTAATTTTCCAACTGGACGAAAAATGTCCGGACCAGGATTCGAACCTGGGATCTCTTGTCTGAAGCCGCCACGCTCTACCAACTGAGCTATCTCGGTCGAATCTGGAGGTCATAATTCATCCAGTTAACCTTATTGATCATAGCATCTGGTCTGATATTTTAATCAGCTCAACAGAATAGATCGCAGGTAAGGGAACTCCAGTAAACGCTGGATACGTGATTATACTAGATTAATTTAAACACAATTATTTCAAATTGGTAATGAAATCATACAAGTTGTAATTTTCCAACTGGACGAAATTATGACCTCCAGATTCGACCGGGATAGCTCAGTTGGTAGAGCGTGGCGGCTTCAGCCAAGAGATCCCAGGTTCGAATCCTGGCCCGGACATTTTTCGTCCAGTTGGAAAATTACAACTTGTATGATTTCTTTACCAATTTGAAATAATTGTTTTAAAATTAATCTAGTGTAATCACGTATCCAGCGTTTACTGAAGTTCCATTACCTGCGATCTATTCTGTTGAGCTGATTAAAATATCAGACAGATGCTATGATAAATAAGGTTAACTGGATGAATTATGACCTCCAGATTCGACCGGGATAGCTCAGTTGGTAGAGCGTTTCGGCTTCAACCAAGAGATCCCAGGTTCGAATGCTGGCCCGGACATCTGTCGTTCAGTTGGAAAATTACTACTTGTATGATTTCTTTACCAATTTAAAATAATTGTTTTAAAATTAATCTAGTGTAATCACGTATCCAGCGTTTACTGAAGTTCCATTACCTGCGATCTATTCTGTTGAGCTGATTAAAATATCAGACCAGATGCTATGATCAATAAGGTTAACTGGATGAATTATGACTTCCAGATTCGACCGGGATAGCTCAGTTGGTAGAGCGTTCGGCTTCATCCAAGAGATCCCAGGTTCGAATGCTGGCCCGGACATCTTTCTCCCAGTTGGAAAATTACTACTTGTATGATTTCTTTACCAATTTGAAATAATTGTGTTAAAATTAATCTAGTGTAATCACGTATCCAGCGTTTACTGAAGTTCCATTACCTGCGATCTATTCTGTTGAGCTGATTAAAATATCAGACCAGATGCTATGATCAATAAGGTTAACTGGATGAATTACGACCTCCAGATTCGACCGGAATAGCTTAGTTGGTAGGGCGTGGCGGCTTCAACCAAGAGATCCCAGGTTCGAATCCTGGCCCGGACATTTTTCGTCCAGTTGGAAAATTACAACTTGTAGAATAGCTAATAATCTGAAAATATGTGGGTCAATCAAACTTTTCCAAGTTTAACTTTCCACGTCCCATAGTTTACAAGTAAAAGGGCTCTGACAGGACAGACAGACTCAAGAGTGATCTTATAACGGTTCCGTTTTCACTTTTTAAGTACGGAACTATAAAAATGAGTTTAAATCAAACTAAGAAACAAGAGATTTTATAAAATTTATATTGTATCAGTCATTTATTATTTTCTTCTTGTTTACTTTTTCCATGGTAAAAGTTAAAGAGCATAAAGTATGCATTATTTCATTATTATATACAAGATTATTTATCTCGGTTACTTTTTGTATCATTTAATTTATTATTAAATAAAGTTATTAGTATATTAAGGAGTTTCAATAGCTACTTAACTATACTTTTAACAGCTATTCAACTTTCAAATCTTTATTTAGTAATTAAACATATTTAGCAATTAAATGAATATTTTCAGATGAACTGGCATGTATAAATACATTGTCGCATTTAGGACTTTGGACGTGTCATTTAGGTTTTAACTACTGTAAATGCGACAAAAATGACCTAAATGCGACAGTCGTATATGGTTTGCACATACGACAGATAATGATAGAATGTCTACAAAACAAGTTAGTTTCGAATTAAAAGCACAGTATTTATTCCTTGTCTGCTTAAAAATATATATATTTATTTGGTAAAATGCCAAATATACCCTAAATGAGACAAAACTATGGGGAATCGCGTTGCACAAGGACCTTAGGCACAATGACCTTAATATCATTTTATATATTTTCAAAGTAATTGTGATAGTTAGAGTTTTTTAATCTGTACTTGCGTTGAACAAAAATTTAATGTTTAACTCAAATGTAATCTAACTTTAAGGGATTTTTTATAACGTTAAAGTCTTGTGCCCTGCATTTTTTTTCTGTTTTACTCGTATATTACGAGTAAATGTAAAGTTTCCAGCAAGCAAAACTGTTGATTTAGCTATAATATCTACTAAAATGTGTGTTATGATATAGCATTGTAAATAGGTGCTACGAAATGGGACGGCACTTTAATCATGGAAAAAACGACAAAAGAGACTCTCTCTTATTTAATTAGTTGTTTATTTCATTGGTAAATGAATAAATTTTCAACATTCATTTACTTACGTTGCAAAATCATGTTGTTCACTTAAATGCTATTTAATATTTTAATTCTGATTAATGTATTAAAAGTTAAAAATTTAGATTTAAAATATTTAAATTTGTTATAATTTTTCAAATAATTCGTCAAATTAAAAGTTTTCAAGTGTTGTTTGTGATTTATTTATAAATTTTAATCTCCAATAAAGGCTTTAAGAGAGACACAACGCGTAAAATAATTCAGTTTTGGATTAAATTTACTCCCCTGATTCCCGTTTAGATGAAGTTCATATTTAAAGTAGAATTTCAATGGCTACTAAAGTGTATCTTTAACAGCAATTTACTACTTTTGCCAATATCACACATGTAAAAAAATATTTTTTCCTATATATAAAACTGGAATTTATATAGCAATTAAATCGTAGTTAATAGCTATTTAATACGTTTCCACAGCAACATGCACTTTTGAAATCATGCAAATTACTAAGATACCTTACCCAACAGATCTCGATTACCACAGGAGCAAATTTCCACCACTTTTATCGAATACTAACTTTCGCCTTATTCATAACAGAAGTTCTGCGTTTAATTAAAGCGAAGATTACTATTCAGAAATATTTGTGGAAACTTTTCCTGCGAACTTTTCAAATGTTTATCGAAGTAAATACTAACATATTTTAAACCGTCTTTGGTCGTGCTATGAGCATTTTTCTCGTGGTAGGCTTCAAAAAGTCTGTAATTATTTTAGAAACGACCTTCAAATTCCCTTGTTTTTATTTAAATAAAAATTATATTGATTTTCAGTTAAAGAAATATTTTGTAACTATTTTCATTACGGTGCACTGCTTGTATAATGTTAGAGGGTAGTGTGAGATAAATGCTCACACGCGACCTCCGAGAGGTTAAATTTTATGTATATCGCTAAAAAGATGTGTTGGATAATTACTTTTAAAGGCTAAATTCTTGTGATCTATATGCACATAATCAACAACTTTCACGATTTTATTACCACGTTTTTCGAATAGAAATCCTCGTATTAAATAGTATATATTCTGCGATTAAATAAGTGTAGGATTTCCATTAAAAAAACCCGTAAGTAATAAAGGTGTAAAAGTTGGCAACTATATATACAGGGTGAGTACAGATGTTTACTTTTAAATACCACTATTTCTGAAAAGAAAATTTTCTCTTAAGCCTTTATGCTTCGACTGTACCATTTCGACTTAAGTACCATTAAAGAAAATTTAATAAAAAAATTTATTTAATGTAATTGTCTCATGGTTTCTGTTTTCCTAGTGGCTGTTTCTTTAACTTTTCTCTCTTCACCTTCCATTTCTTTTCATTCTTGCTCCTGCCCTCAAAGTGGCAGCACGTCTTCTTTGCGCCTGACGAAGAAAGACAAAGTTCTTTCGAAAGGTCTAATGCATTCCTTACTTTATGGTATTATTAAGAAGGTTTATTGAATCACATCCATTTATTCAATGTATAATATTCATTTAATTCGTCTATTAATAAATGTAGCTTTTACTTTTCAAACAAGATACTTTGCTTGATCATATTTAGAAAGCACAGCGAGACAGTCGAAGTTAAATATTTTTAACGTGTTTATTTTCTTAACATAGCTGTAGCTTTTCTCTTATTACACTGCTAGCCATCCAAAATGCAACACCATGAAGGAATGCAAATAACAGAATGATATTTATTGGGCAAATACATTATAATGGGAAGGACAAGTGATTATATTTGCAGAAAATTTGGAGGTATAGTTCCTGAGAAAACACTACCCAGAGTTGCCAACCCTGGCCGCAATAACAGCATTTATCTGCCTAGGCATGCTGGCCTATCTGCATGTTGGCCTGACCTCCCTTGATACAGAACACGTTCGACTGTTGCCCTAGTCACAGTACGTTCTCCTGATTTCTCACCAATTGAAAATGTCCTGCCAATGGCTTCTGAGCGACTGTCCCGCCACCACTCGCTCGTCACTACGGTTGATGAACTGTGACATAGTGTTGAAGGTGTATGGACTGCTGTACCCGTACATGACATCCAATCTCTGTTCGACTCCACGCCTAGGCAGATAAATGCTGTTATTGCGGCCAGGGGTGGCAACTCTGGGTAGTGTTTTCTCAGGAACTATACCACCAAACTTTCTGAAAATGTAATCACTTGTCCTTCCCATTATAATGTATTTGTAGAATAAATATCATTCTGTTATTTGCATTCCTTCAGGGTGTTGCATTTTGGACGGCCAGCAGTGTATAAAATGTTATATGAATTTGTAATTACAAAATTCTTTTCATTTACAGATATGATCACAATGCATTTATTTAATTTTTTTTTTATAAGAATTGCGAGATTTCCATAACAGTATTATTTGTTAATTAATCTAATTATGCTTGTAAATATTTTACTAAAAAAACTTTAACTTCCGATTTAATTAATCAGTTTTAATGAAAAAACTCATCTAAATTTCATATTATTATTTGAAAATTTCTTTAATATATCTTCAGACGTAAATAAGAAAGTTATTGAGTTGGGGGCAATTTCTTGATTTATAATTTAAGGCATAAAGGGTTAAATAGAAACATTTTGTGATTAAATAAGAGAAACATATATTTTATAAAAAGTGCTATTCAAAAGTAATCGCCCGTACGAACCCCGATATAAGAGAAATACATTTTAAAGCAGATGTATTCAAACTGCAGCCCGCGTGTGGCAGAGATTACATTATTCCCGTATAGAATAATTCGCCTCGTTTAATGCCAGAATTTTTGCGATTTAAGAAGGCGAAGATTTTTGCTCTGAAATACTGGCGACAGACAGATTTCAGGCAATTTCACATTATACGAATACAAAAGATAATAGTATATTTCAATTTATGATGCGTCCCAATTTAAATATGATTATAGAGCGTGTCCACGAATAACCTGACCGACCTTTATTTTCGCAACCGTTGGTCCTAGATGCATACTTCCAATTACAAAAATGGTTTAAATAAGGTAAAGAATTATTTCTAAAGCGATTTGGGTCAAGAAAAACATTTATTAAAAAATTACGAAATTTAAATTTTTATACGATCTCCCGGTCTTATAAGTGATATTTAGTAAAAATTTACTGTGACACTAACAAGAGAGATAAAAAAAGTCCCATTCATCTACGATTAAAACTGACCAAGTTAGTCTTACATTTTTATAGTATCAGATTTTTCGCTATTTTTTAACCTTGAAACTTACGATTTGCGAAAAATCTTGACATGATGGTTAAAAGTGAAGGTAATTTTTTTATTCAGCGTTAAAAGATACATAAAACGTAATTATAAAAGTTAAAAAACACAACCATCGCGGGTTTATGCTATCTAATCTAAATTTTTTTCTTAAACTTGTTGGCGGTAATCTATCCGAATTTTTTGTGTTATCCTCTAATATGGTAAGCGTAAAAAATCATAATAATATTACATTGTCATCGGATTTAAGTCAGTATGTAAAATTTAACTTCGATCGGACATTTGAAAGTGAATTAAAATTCGAGTACAAATTTTAAACTGGAAAGACGATCGTTGCCAGTTAAATAAAACCTTATGAAAATAATTTAATTTTTGTTAAAATAAATAATAGGCTCAAATACTTACAAAATAAAACATATGATAAAATACAATTATTTTAACTAATCTGAAACTTAACTAATAAAATTTAAGTCAATCGTAATAGTTGTACGATTTCTTTCAAAGCGCAGATACCTTGAAATAAGTTTAAGTACTTTATATACGACCCCTAAAAGCACGGGCGAAATCATCTGTTTTGAGATGCAAAAAAGTGGTATAAGTCATGCATTTCAAAGTTTCATAATTCGGTCAATTTTAATGTTAGATGAGTGGGACATTTTTATCTTACTTGTTAGTGCCGCAGTAAATTTTTACTAAATATCACTTATAGGACTGGGGGACTGTATAAAAATTTAAATTTCGTAATTTTTTAATAAATGTTTTTCTTAACCCAAATCGCTTTAAAAATAATTCTTTACCTTATTTAAACCATTTTTGTAATTGGAAGTATGCATCTAGGACCAACGGTTGCGAAAATAAAGGTCGGTCAGTTTATACGTGGACACGCTGTACATATATTAACTGTATAAAAACTATTTTTTTAAATGTGAGATGGTTATCAGTTCATGTGTAAAGATTTTCCTCGCGAAAGCAGTGAAAATTTAAATTTAAATAAATAAAGTACGGCAAATCGAATAAAGGAAAATAAACAGATGTATGTATTTTTAACATTAAAGTTAAATGTAAAATAAAACTTTAGGGTATCCTCAAGAAAGCTATCGGATTTATCGGATTAACTATAACAAAAATAGAGGAAAATAATAAACAAAATATGTAAGTGCGAAAAGATCTACACACGCGGTTTTTAAAATTGAATTTATAAATTTCGTTTTGATTTAAAAATGTTTAGGAAGTAAATGCAACAAGAGATAATGTTTCAATATTATAAAAATAAGTGAAATTCTTTCAGACATTTTAGAACATACAAACAGATTTGTCACAGTTGCTAAATTTTTAATGCATAAAGCTTAAATCTAATCCAATCACAAAATAAAAAATTGCATTGGAAAATGTACTTTTACTTTTATTTACATATATGTGCGAATTATTGTGTATATAGATTTCAAAATGTCAAAGATTTTTATACTTACTTGCAGACAAATCTCTAAGAATTCATCGAAGGTTACTTTGCCATCTCTATTTATATCCAGTCTCTAAAAGCAAATATAATAATTTGATTAATAAATGTAGTATTTTGGAAAAAATATCAGTGCATTAATAATTTTTCTAAAAATAAGTTTTATTCTCTAACAATTTAAAAATAATATTTTATTTTTAAATTCAGTATATGATGGAATCTAGTAAAAACTCAAAATAAAATTTGACAGAGGACGAATGAACGTGATAGCATGGAAGAGAAGTTAAGAACCACCGCACACGGCAAGCATTTGTTTTTGGGTATAACTAATTCGGAATAGAAATTATCTTTTATTTATTGACAGAATTCTGCGATTAAATAAGACAAAGATACTATCTGAAAATAGTGGTAAATTCGGAAATAATGAAAGCTATGATTGCATATATTTGTCCGGTACTGCGTGAATAATGATATCTAAAAACCAGTAACAGGCCTACGGAGATAGCTGTTGATGCTAAAGACATCTTCAATGATTATTCTGGCATGTCTAGAATGTGGGAAGTTAGGAATTAGCTTTACATTTTACAACTTTTCTTCGTTTGAGTTCTAAATATCACTATCTTAGATAGATGGCGCTGAACTGTCTCAAAATGTAATGCTGCTAAAAGTAGCATTGGAATGTCATAATTGGAACATTTTGTTTTGCCTAATAGGTAAAGAGAATGATGATTAAAAGCTGAGAAATCTTTGATCCATTTTTACATGATAACCGAACAGAAGTTTGAGACAGCACATCTCTATATATCAGTGATATTTGGAATTAACACAAGTATAGTAAACAAATTTCCAACATTATACATTAATCTCTTATAAGAATAACTTCAATAGCTATCACCATTTAATTGATATTTTTAATTTTAAAAATGCTCAGTCCACTTTGGTACACACACTCTCAAAAATGAATACTCAGATTTCAAGAATTTTTCTTCATTTTTGACGAAACGGTTTCCTGGGAAATGCTCCGAGTAAATATTTCGTCAAATCGAGTAAATGTGCATCATCAAAATTACGAAGAAATTAGTTTCGTCAAAGTGTTTCTTTGAAAGTTCCAAAAGAAAAAGGTTGGTGCTGCCATCTATCGGAGTTTTTAGAAGCATCTTTAATTGACTAGGGGAAAAATAAGATCACTTATAACAAGTCTTAAATGGGGTTCAAACGCGCGACTTTTAGCTTGGTAGCCCAGCGCTCTTACCACTCAGCCAGCGGGACGTCGGAATTATTTGATTTTAAATGTATTTACGGTATGTTGATGTGTGTTTATATTTTTTAGAAAGCAGATTGTATTTTTATCGGTGCTGTTATAATTTATGCATGTTTTAATTAATAAGGCTAGATTATTATGGTTTTTTCTATGGTTAATAAATAATTAGAATATGGCTTGATTAATATAATTTATTAGAGAAATTTCCTTTGTTCAATGAATGATTAAAATATGCTCTAGTTAATTTGTTGATCAGAGATAATTAATTTTGAAGTGCATATTTTGGACAGTTCATCAATTTTAGCGGATAAGATTATTGTTTATAGAGGGGAAGGGGTCAGTTATACATATTTTTAATTTGATTGTTATATGAATATATTTCTTAAATAAAAAAGAGCTCCTAAAATTTTGATTTTTTTTTTTAACCATTGGGAAAATGTTGTTGCTTTCGGTCGAAAATGGAACAAATGATGTTCGCATTTTACTATTTTAACCGTTTTTAACGAAATTCTGTAACTTTAAGAAGAATTTTTTAAGCATTTTTAATGAAATTCTGTAACTTTAGAAAAAATTATCTTTGAATAGGCAATAGAAATGCATAAAATCGTTACAAAAAGGATAGGCGCAAATTATCAGATATGACAAATAAAGTAGAAATTTGGTACTTTCGTGTTATAGCGGTCTCCAAGGATGAAATATTTTTGTTTCTGTTTTACTTAATATATTGTAAATTTAGTACTTTTGTGTATTTTTTTTTGAACGATTTTGTAACAACAAAAATAATCTGGCCGGGAATGGGGAAACATTTTTGTCAAATAGTTGAGATTTTTCATTTCATTAAAAATCACTTAATTTTGAGACGACGAAATGATTGTCAAAAATGTTTTAATATAGCTCAAGAAATGCGGAATCGTCAAAAGTGAGAGGTTTTTTTTTTTGACAGCGAGGAAACAGTTTCGTCAGATATTTGAGGATTCACGTTTCGTCAAAAACCACGTGACTCTGTGACGAAATGATTGTCAAAAATAACGAAATGAGGCCTAAGGATTGCGGAATCGTCAAAATTGAGTGTTTTATTTCTGAGAGTGCACTGTATCAGTGTTGTAGCAAGTAAAAGACCAGAGGGGAATTCTACCACTTTTTCCGAATAGAAATCTCCGCCAATTTTAATCGCAGAAATTTTAATATTTAAATAAGGTGAAAGTAATTGTTCGTAAAAAGTGATGGGATTACTTAATCTGGATTATTTTTGGATACGGACCCTGCCCTTTATACACCAAATACTTTTCTTTGTTAGGAGAGAAAAGTTAAAATCGAAAGTTTACAAATGATTTTATAGCAACAATTTTTTCTACAATGTTTGAACATGTATTTGTCAGCAGTAATAATAAAAATAAATTTTGTTTTTTAAACTATACTATGCATTACAATTATTATACATTTTATAAACCCAATTTTCATACTTTAAAAAATTATTGTTTGTTAATTTTAATAATTTTTATAACATAAATTTGTGTAACTAATATATTAGATGCTAAACAACTAAGGGATTTTTCAAACATGTTTAGGATTGCAATTCAAGTATACTCATTTTACGAAGAACTTCAATAAAAATATCTATTATTTGATGATTATCAGTTACTAAAAATATTTATAAAGCATTTATACTAAAAGGTTACGTCTATATTAACTATATACGTCTATATATCTCTTAAACATTAAATTAAAATTTCGGACATTTGATCAGCATAACTATAAAAGCTTTCGTGCTTTGAAATTGGAAAAGAAATTGCTATAACATTGTAATAACATTTGGTAAATCAATAAAAATAAAATAAATATAATTATTAGTTTTATTTTGATTTTCATATTTTTCGAGGAAATAAGCGTAATAATCAAGATAATACAGCATCTACTACGTTTTAAGACACGCTGCTCAAAAGTGAACAATTTTGCTTTTCGAAAATATTGGAAATCTTTGAAGACCTTTGTGTTTAAATTATAATTAAGTCGTGTTTTTCAGTTTATGTTTTAACCCTTTCCGGCGCGGAATAAGCCTGTTTGTAAAATGATGAAATAATGGACTGACACCAGAAATTACAAACGAATTCATTAGAAAATAATAACTTGCTTATTTTCCGGTACTTAATAAAAGGAAAATTTTAATTAAATATTCTTGGTGCCGTTTGTCAGTTTTGGAATTAAAATTAGGTGTCCTTTTTTGTTGACACCGCCCGTTAAAGGGTTAAATGACTAGGGATATTTGTGAGTGATTTTTACACTATGAGAATCAATAAAATATATGTTTGTACATACATCAAAGACTTTATCGGCGTGTTCTCTTGTCGATTCTTCGGAAACCATAGGTTCTGTAAATCGACCGAGTAAACTGTAGATAGAACTAATTATTTCCTGCATTTCCTCTCGCGTTATGCATCCATCGCCATTGATGTCATACAAATTAAATGTCCATTGCAGTTTCTCAGTGGGTGATCCTCGGGAGATAGTAGACAGTCCCATAACGAATTCCTAAAGAAAGGATTAGAATAAATAATATCTCAAAATCGTTCCAAAATTTACTAATTATATTTATTTTAATCAAAAAGGTTTTGAAATTCAAATGTTTCAATATATTTAATAAAGATAATGAATTGTCAAAATATACTCTTACCTGCACTAAGTGCACGCCTTTATTTACAAATAAACATTTTTACTGAACTCAATACACGCCTTAACCTTTTCATGGGTGGTGGTATGTTATTTATAACATTGAATTTTAATCCACAAAATGTTTGATTCATAATGTATGGGAAGAAATTCATTTATTTATTTTCAAATGAATACTTTCGTAAATATTATTGATATTAATTCATTTCAACATTTTAGCAACAGAATGTTTTTGCCGCTGAAAGTTTTAACCCCTTCGGGACGGCTCAGAGTTCTGAATTAATCCTACAAGTAATTTTGAATAGAAAAGTTTGTCTTATTTAATCACAGAATTTATGCGATTAAATTAGGCAACAATTTCAGAATATTTCCTAATTACCGGTGATAAAAATTTGAAAATTCTGATTGTCGTGAAGAAGTTAAATAGAATGCAATGCCAGCGTGACTTACAATATTGTTTTTTTTTTTTTTAAAAAAAAAAAGCTTCTAGATTAACTCTGCCAGGCTTCCTACACCTCAGGCGATTTGAACGCTAGTTTTATCTAACAAGGAGAGTGCTAAGCTTGGTAATCACATATTTTGATTATTTTTATATATGTTGTAGGGTAGAAGCCGCTTAGTCTCAGGTTCAATGAATTTTATACAACGCTCCTTAGTTCTCGAGAAATGGGGGGATCTAATATTATAACACAACTTAAATACTTACTTTGGAACGAAATGTCTGTGTTGGTCGTAGCTCAGTTGGTATGGTGTCTGCTCGTTGTTCCGAGGGCTTGGGTTTCGATGCCGAAACGCGCTAAGTTTTTTTTTTATAAGTATACTTGTAATTATAATTTAATAGTCTCAATAAAAAATTTTGTTAACATGACTAAATTTTAATTTAGCATTTTTGAGTTTTTTAAAAATCACTTTTAAAATGTATTCCATACATGCTTTATCAATGAAACGATATTGAACAATTGTGTCAATTCATCATTGTAAAGAAACATGTATAAATTGCCTTAACGAAACGCCTTAATTGCATAGTGATGTAAATTTCCATCACTTTTTATTTAACTTTTAATAAATAAATCAACTTCTTCGCCACCACTATATTTATATAGGAATATTAATCCAGTAAATTTCCCGTGAACTATGTTGCTGAACAAAGTTAAAAATCTATCTTAAAATTTCTGGTGTCTAATATTTAATATATGTATAAAAAACACAATTGTAAAAGAAAAACTCATGTAAAGAAGGGTTAAAGTCAATGCGATGATAATACTACTCTGTTTTTAAAGTAAGAAGCATAAATACGTATATTAAAATTTAGCATAAGAATTAAATTACAACATATTTATGTTTTATTTTATTGTAACTAGAGGGCGCCACAACAGAATTTGGTTATTTCTTTTTTTAGTTTGGTGCAGTTAAGTGGTTTTTGTTTTCAATCATTATCGCACAAGTGCGTATCATTCTATAACAGCTTATAATCGTATAAAAATGGAAGAAGCAAGCTGTAGTTCACAAGAAGATCAATCTGAAGTGTCGGGATTCAATGAAAATCAGAAAAATGATGTCACAAATGCGCTGAAGCACTGTAAAATTTTATTGCAAAACAATGGATTTTTAACAAATAATCCAGAATCTGAAATATCTTCGTTTTATATTGAGATGTGAGAAGAATTCTTTAATTCGAGAGTAAATATGCTGATTTTGGAACGATTTTTGAATTTTTACCAGTCAATAATAGATCCAATTTTTATAATGCTCTTTAAATGATGAGAAATGTTTAATAATGGTTTAAAAATCAAAAATAGTAAATTAAAATTTAATTATGTGAACAAATTTTTTTATTGAGATTATTAAATTATAATTACAAGTATATTTATTAAAAAAAATGAGAAAAACAAACGTGGTACTTTCCGGAATTGAACCCGGGCCCTCGGAACAACGAGCAGACGCCATACCAACTGAGCTATGACCAACGCAGCTATTCCGTTACAAAGTAAGTATATAAGTTGTGTTAAAATATTAGACCCCACATTTCTTGAGAACTAAGGAGCGTTGTATAAAATCCATTGAACCTGATATTAAGGGGCATCTACCCTACAACATAATATAAAAATAATCAAAATCTGTGATTACCAAGCTTGGCACTCTCCTTGTAAAACGAATATTCGCCATATTTAATTTCAGAATTTCTTCATTAAATAAGATAATTATTTCCTTTTGAAAAAACAGATATTGAAATCCCCTGAGGCGTAGGATCCCTGATGATCGAGGACGTGAAAACTAGATCAATGAAATTTTTGAACATTGCGACAAGATACTGTATTTGCCACAGTCCTTTGAATACTCAGCCTATGCACGACACAAAAATGGTGGCTGTCGTAAGCGTATATTTTTAGCAGTTACACGTTCAATTTGAAAACCAATAATTTCTAAATGTCCTAATGCCCTACTTTTTTGCGATTAAATAAGGCGAAGAATACTTTTAGAAAATACCGGTGTTCAAATTAAAGGGACCGCCTTCGACAGTCACATAGGCCTAGTATTCAGAGGATTGATGCAGTTGGGGAAAAAATTGGCAGCGACATCGCGCAAATTCAATTCAACTTGAGATGTTGACACGCGATCTACAATGCCTACAATCTCGTTAATTATCCTCCGTCGAACTTCATGCACAAGTTCCATTATTCGTTGTACTTCTTTTGTGGTAATACCTCTGTATTATTCTGTATCGAAATTATTCTGTATCGCTCGTTATCTTCAACTTTTGGAGTATATGCGATTCTTAGAAGAATTCCTTAACAAGTCATTGTCTCATTTTTGTAAACTCACATATTTATATAAAATTATAAAACGGATATTTCTTAAAGAAAATACATATAGTAAAAGTAAAAAGTCATTTTTCTCCAACTAAAATTAAAATATTTTATAAGCTTACACTTCAATAATTATTACTATTAGTTCACAGAATTTCTGCGAATAAATAAGGCAAAGATTACTTTTAAAAAACAGTGGTATCCCATGGGTCACAGTTTTATATGCTTAAGGAAATGCTATGTACGTTCGTCGGTTGATTACTGATTGTTGGTATGAAAGATATGTGCTTTTGTAGATTTATGGAATTTGGAACTGTCTGGTCCGGTCTTCTGAGCATTTGTGGTAAGACATTTCTTCTGAGTTTTTGAATAAAGTAGTTTTGGAAAGTAATATGCAGTAATTTGTCACAAGCGTTAACTTGATGTTTTTGTTGGCTTTCTAATTTATTTTCATGGACCAGGATTGTGAAATATTACTTTATGAAGCAGTAAAGTTGAACTTATATTTTTGTTTTCAATGATTTATTTTTATGAACAGTCTTTTAAATTGGATTGTGTAATTGAAAATCTAAACAGGATTAGAACGTAACTTAAAAGAACTTGTTTTCCTCTTATTCAAGTTTCTTTTGTGAGTCGCTATAACACAAGATAATATTAGTGAGCCCAGGGGGTCCGTGCAACACAGAAAACAGAAAAATGGAGGATCATGCCGTTGAAGCTTAAGCGCATGAATGATAAATGATGCTGTGAATAAGTTTACGATTAAAGCTCAAATTCATACCCCTGTACAACTAAAAGAAATGTGCAAAAGATACGTTAAAATACAAAAGAATAAAAAAAAGGGTTCTAATCCATCTCCCTTTTGAATACCACTATTTCCATACAACCATTATCGTAGTACTTTCCCATTTCAAATGCTTTAGAAATATACCACGATAATATATTCTTTGGAAATAGTGGTATTCAAAACAGAACAGGTACGAGCTCTGAAAATACAATAAAACTCTTTAAAACGTATATTTTCTTACTCCGATTGTCTTGGAAAATACTTGTATTTTAGCCAGACTCTTATTGTATTTCGTTAAAATGTTTTACAAAAAGAACTAAAAAATGCGAAATATATAAGTAAATACATAAAATAATTAGATTCAAAACTGAAAACATAAAATTATGTAAATGTTTAAATGCCATAAGTCTTAAAAATACCATAAATGTAACATAAGACAAAGCAATTAAATAAAATAATCACTTTTCATTAAACATAACTGCCAAACTTTCTGATATTTGAGTACCATTATTTTCGAATAGAAATATCTCTTTTACCTACAGGAATTTGCGATAAAACAAGGTCAAGATTACTATTCAAAAATAGTGGTACTCAACATTCGGAATGCTCCGCAGCTATGATGAAGCTAAAATATGCAGTATATTGATACTTTAATTACATAATTAAATTTAGAAGTTTTACTTCTTTTCTCAAAGTAGAGCCCTCGCATTTCCTTTAATCCTTGAATGAAATGTGCATACGTAATACATAATTTCTTCTTTTGACAGTATAATAAAAAAATTTGAAATTTTAGCTGTCATATTATTTTATTTCACGAAGCTATTTTAATAAATGGTATTATAAATTAATACTGAAATAAAATATAAAATAATTAAATTGAAAACAGAAAACGTAAAATTACTATAAGGACAATGTGTCTGAACATGATGACTCATAAATGCGACCAAATTTTCTTACCTAAAATATTAACGCAAGAATCATACACTGGCATCCAAAAGTTAAGGTACAACATATTTTTCGAAGCTCACCATACAAAAAATGGCAGTCAGATTAAACTTCATAGTTTATATGAATGATAATAATAAGCTTTAACAAAACTTACGCAAAAATTACAGCTACCACTTTTATTTTATAGAAAAGAATAGGTATTTGTGAGTGAGAGAAAAATATGCAATTACGAAGCTTTCGTAATTTCGCATGTAAGTTTTGTTGTATTCGAACTATTGTTGTCAGTTTTGTTCACAACAGCCAGTAGAGTCTAAAAATGTCTAGAAGAAGTCGTTTGCCTGATTCATTAAGATGGCAGGCGGTAGGATGGATGGAAATGGGGTTGCCACAGGCCGGTAGTGCTGGACGGCTCAATGTGTCTCGCAGTGTAGTCCAACGACTCTGGGATCAGTATTAATCCCAAGATTCTATGTCCAGAAAACATGTTCCAGGCCACCTACGTGTTACAACACCTGCATAAGACAGGTTTCTAGCTCTTTCGGCCCGAAGGAGAAGACGCACTACTGTGCCGCAACTCATTGCAGACCACTTTGCAGCATCAGGGAGAAGAATCTCCGCTACTACGGTGCGAAGACGTCTTTACAATGCAGGTCTCTATGCAAGGCCACCAGTTGTGTGTGTCCCCCTGAACAGACGACAGAGAAGGGCACGCTTATGTTGGGCAAGAGAACATGTTTCCTGGACCAGACAACAGTGGGTTTCTGTACTCTTCACAGACGAGTCCAGATTCACACTGGAGAGCGATTCAGGGCGTCTTCTGATCTGGAGATAACAATGCACTCGATACCATCAATTAAACACTGTCGAAACACACAGGTACAGAAACGGTGGAATCACGGTTTGGGCAGGGATCTCACTCGGAGGCCACACTGGCCTGCATGTGTTCCATGGAGGAACTGTGACTGGTGCGAGATATCGGGATGAGATCCTTGATTCATCTGTGCGCCCATATACCGGTGCTATTGGCAATGGTTTCATTCTAATGGATGATAATGCGAGACCACACCGAGCTTTGGTTGTTGAGGATTATCTTGAGGATCACGGTTTGGAGAGAATGGAATGGCCAGCTCACTCTCCAGACTTGAATCCGATAGAACATCTTTGGGACTATCTTGCTAGACAGGTTGCGGCTTTAAGTCCTCCACCAAGGTCATTAAATGAGCTGGAACAAGGCTTACTCCAAGTCTGGTCAGCGTTACCTATTTCGGTGTCAACAATTTAATTGAGAGCATGGAAAGTCGATGCCGCCAATGCATTCAAGTCCGGAGTGGATATATTCCGTATTAGAACCAGTTTTTTAATGTTTCTGTCACATTTTACTGCATAATACTGCGATGTACTGATTTCTCCAAGAATGGAATTTTCTACCATGAGTGCTTTTTTGTTGAAATTTCATTTATACGTTTAGCATAAATAAATTTCTATGTCGCATTTAATAAATAGCAGTTTAGCGCACATTTTTCTCCAAATTTGTTGTTTCGATATTCATTCATTTGCAAATTAGACGCAAAAAATCGGTTGTACCTTAACTTTTGGAGGCCAGTTTATATAAGTGTGACATTTTAAAACATCCGAATTTCAGGAACAAAAGCCGAAATATTTTACTTTGCAAGCGTTTCTTCTAGGAGAATTTCTCATTCCATTACACAGCCTTATTTATTAAACCAAGAGAACATTCCCCAAATACAGCGTAAAAACCCTAACTCGAGAACACCATTTCGTCAAAGAACCCCATCGACGTCACGGCCTTGAACGTCTGTTTTATCTACAGATGTACATATAAGTATTTATTGACAGAGGTCGTAAAAAATTATTGAATCTACATAAATGTTTATAAACAGCGATCCAATTATATTAATATTAACATCTAATAACTTCTTCATCGTGCAAAACACATTAATAATTTTTCATAAAAATAATATAACATTCGTTTTTGAAAGAACAAAATTATAACAAAATGTAACGCAAACATATGGTAAAAGAAAGGAATTTTTATTTCAATAAGAGTTATTTGAATTAGTCTCGTTTAGGGGATTTCGTATGTATACCCAACACAATTAATTCTAGTACTGCTGTCTACAAGTTAAACTATTTTTAGATAAAAGGCTATCAAAGCTTTGAAAGCTAATGTGCACGCAGTTTCTGTATGTACGTAACGCGAGAATTCTTAATAGAATTATCCGATTTGCTTCAAATTTTGTATATAGGTTCATTCACGTAAGTCGCTTCCCTGTTTAGTTTTGGGGGTTCACTGCTTAAGTATAAAGAAGGAACGGTGGCTAATCACACCCTTAATTTAGATAAATGGGTTTTTCATGCAGAATTATCCGATTTGCTTCAAAATTTGTATGTAAGTTTATTGTGCTAAGGCGCTTCCCTGATTAGTTTTGGGGGTTCATTGATTAAGTATAAAGGGGAGAACGGAGGGCTAATCCCGCCATAATTTAGATAAATGGGTATTTCATGCAGAATTATCCGATTTGCTTCAAATGTGGTATATCGGTTTATTCTGAAAAGGTGCTTCCCTGATTGGATTAGGAGGTTCATTGACTAAGCATAAAGGTAGAAAATTGGGGTGCTAATCCCCCCCTAATTTATCTTATTATGTTTTATCTTTGCAATAAGAGAGTAATATACTGTTGAGTTTTTCTTAGATTTGTGCAAAATTACCAAAAATTACAATGAATCCTGTTAACACGCATATTACTAGCATACTTTAACATTTAAAAAAAAATTAAAAGGTGACAACTAAGAAATTTACATACGAGGAATTAAGGAAGTTACCACAAAGTAAATATAATAATAATTAAATTAAGAAAAAACAATGAACTTAAATTTTCAAAAAATGGTCGACAAAATTCAAAATTTTGCACACAATGCAAGTTTCCCAACAAGTAGCCTGATGAACTCAAACATTGTCATGGTAAACAAATATTGAATTCTCGACAAATACAGAATCAATTTGGTACAGAGTAAAATTTTAAAAGGGGACCTGAAATCCTTCCAGTTTAGAGAGCACAAAAAAGTGACAATCAATAAAATTAATGAGAGGAAAAATTAATTAAGGATTTTAGAGATTTCAACAGGACTACGGCTGTGATCATATATAAAATAAGTGTCTCAGGAATCCATATACACATTTGACATCTTTTTTTTTTTAATTATAATGAATTTATTCTATTAGCTTATTATCAGTATATTTTGATAATTCATATTTATAATTATTTTAAGTTTAACTGTTTCTAAGAAAATCTAACAAACAAAAATGTAACAACTCCTTCCTTAAATTGAGATAAGTGAAAACTTCAAATCATCAGATATTTTAACTCCAGAAATGATTAGATTTTTTTTTTACCACTACCAACAATTTTCTTTTCAAGTAAACATTACCTTAAAAATTATTCTTAAAAATCTTCAGCGACCAATATATTAAAAATACAGAATTAAAATTAGTTTTTATTTATTTTTCATTAGATCAAGTTAGTGTCTGGTCATAGCAAATTAAGATTAATAAAATGAAGACTTATGGTTATCGCTTCTATATTGATATCTATATATATGTATATATATATATATATATATATTAAAGAAACACTGAAAACATCATTAATTTCAAATAATTAAGTTACACTAAGTAGGTAAAAAAATAAGCTTGAGTAAATACACTACTTAAACAGTAATAAATGGAGAAAAGCAAGTAATTTAATTAAAATTACATGAGTTTATTTGGTTTTTTAACAGAGATTGCATTTATACTCTTAAAATCAGTTATTATGACACCAATGTTGAATTCAATAGGAAGTATTAGATTTACATACTTCAGCATATGAAATTTAAAGATATATATATATATATATATATATATATATATATATATATATATATATATATATATATATGTTTAAGTTTCTGAACCATCAATAGCATGCAAAGCATATCAATTTAACAAAAAAATCCATGACATGATACTTACAGGATATTTACTTATTTACATTCACTCTCTGGTAGAACGGCTGTAACATTGCAGTTGGCATTTGATGATCTCGACCATGTACTAATTGCAGATTGTTCATATTTCTCAAACTGTGGGTCGCCAGCATGGCACTCGCGATACCTTCTTCTAGTGAATTTTCAGACCTTCGAGATTCCGTTACATACATCGCGGACATCACAATATATAGATGAATACGGCTCCTATTTTTGAAGCACTGACACATCAGCTGAGTACTTGCACACATTAAGCAAAAACCCTTTTAGGTTTCGAACACACGCCACCAACAATAGTGACTAGTAGAAAAACTCGGCGTAGTTCCAATAACACCATTCAATAAAATATTGGTGGATTTAAATTCTGAGTATTGAAGATTGAGTATCATACACGAGTAACTGTGTTAAAAATAAATATCACGGATCTTGCTGGCTTGTGTATCTTCAAGTCATGGTTTTACACGTTACATACGATACACAAAAACACAAACATTACATATCCAGCCGAAATTCACTAAGTGCCGCACCCTCTCCTCTCGACCTCTTAAGATGTTTCTGTTGTGGGAAAATTAACTCCTTTTAGTTAATACTCAATTTTCCCACTCCATTATTATTTATTTATCTTTCTTAACTTTTATCCCATTCTATTTACATTTTAAATACCTTCTTTTAATTTCAATAGTTATCTTTCCCATCCATTTTCGAAGTTGTAGTCTCATCTTTGCTTGAAAACAAGCACTACAACTTTCACTTCAATCTTGGCCTCGCGATCGCACGTTGTAATTCTTATTTGGCTTTCGCCAAGATGGCGCTTTCTGCGATCGCAGAACCATTGTCTTTTCAGCATCCAATCGGATCTGTTCCCTTGTTGTTCTTGGCGTTTTATGGTTCCGGCTTGGCGTTATTTGAAACGCAACAAGTATGGCAACCTATGTTCGTATAAATACGAACGCACGCTGTTTCTAGCCACTAGCTACAACAACAAGGATTCCAGCAACTGCATCAACCATAGTCTACAAAATGCACGAGGATGTATGTGTCAGATAATATATCCAAGGTGATGCTTCTCCAATCTATGTTCATCCATGAATTATTTTGGAGTAATCTTTTGCCGAATGTTCTTTTTACAAAGCGGTAAGCATTATAAGTTAAAATATGTATTTATTTAATGTGATACATTAAAATTAATTTCAAAAAGTACACTTATCAAACTTATAAGATAAGCTGATTATAAGCGTTAAGCTAAGATGAATAACCATTCAAGATCTCACTATTCAATTCACCATATCAAATCTAAAGTTTTTAAACTATATTTCAAGTTTATCAAAATTCTCATTTATTTATCGGACAGTCCTTTTTTATGAAATATTAACTGTACTTATACCATGCCTTTAGATGTAGTAAAATCAACAAGATAATGTGAGTGGTCTCATAGCAATACAAATGTACAAAAGTAAAGATGAATAAACCAGATTTAGTTTATTCCAATATATTTGTTATTATTTGTATTCTATATACACTTTGATTTAAGTTCTTATGAACCTCATGCAAACAATCAGGGAAGTAAAACTTCTCATTATATTTTAATTTTACGAACCAGGTCATCGTTATAACGAACCATTACCTTTCATTTCCTTCATCAATATATAAATATTTGAATAATTCAGTCTAATGACTTCTCCCTGGCTCCACATATATTTTTAATTACAACAGTTTCTTCCACGTTTCCTTCCAGCTTCCTCTCTGCCAACTACCCTAGAGATCGGAGCAGAAGGGGGGATCAAAAGACCAAGCACCCTTCTGCCCGTACATGTAAAAACTATCTCTCTCCCCTGCGGCTCTCTGACTCTTCAAAATACCAGCATCTGTATGCAGGTCAGCGCGCGTTTTCCAAGAAATGGGCCAAACCATTGCGAACAGGGAACGTTGCTTGCTTCCACGAAAGAGAGAGGGAGGGGGGGGACTGAGAGAGCAGTAAAATGCTTTTAAACATGCGAGCCCCATTTTCTGAAAATCGGATGCGGATTTCTGAGGGTTGGGTAGAAAAGTCTGTCAGAACAATGACCCTAAAACCGATGCACGTGTATAATAGCGAATGCTTGCGTGTCCAACTCATTGACTAGAAATATAAATATATATTTCTAGTCAATGTTCCAACTGCTTTAGAGATAAAAATGCCTGATAGGACAGTTCTTTACACCAGTGGCGTAGCTACGTTTTCTGGCGCCCGGGGCAGGAAGAAGTTCTGCGCCCCTCCCCCTTCCTAAATAAAAAATAACCACATTATTTTTTCTCAAAACGACAAAAAAGTCTTTCCGGATTGAACGTTAAGAAAAGGTAGTTTTCTTCTTCTTTTTTTTTAGAATTGTGCTAATTTTATTCAAACACACAAAGCTGAAATGCGTGAACCCGATTATAGAAGATTCCTATTTCTCATCAATACTGAATTTCAATGGGAATTTTGAAAAAGTAGTCAGCTATCGCCAAGATGGCTACATTTATGGTGACCTACTTTTATCGCCAATATATTTAGCCAATTATTGCCTAATTTGACATGAATTTGACGTTAGCAGATGTGACTATGTAGTTCTAAGCTTATGATAGTAGCAACAATGATTACAATAATTAAAATAAATTTGACTCGATTATGGAGAAAAAATATGCTGTCTTGTTTCATTTACAAGGTGTGTACACTCTAGAATTTCCAAGGAGTTCCATATGTCCTAAGTGACAAAACTTCAACAAATATTTTTCAACCGCGTCTCGCTATTTTTTTTTATTATTTATTTATTTATTTATTTATTTTTTTGATAATTCTTAAGTTGCATTTTATAAAATTAAAAATAGGATTTTCAGCAACATAAATAATTTAAAAAGTAAAAAGTCATTTTTATTAAATTTTAAAATTTCTCATGACATTTTAATTTTTTTTTCTTGAAAATATGATTTTTACAGTTATAGAGTAGATTTATAAGGAAAGTATGAAAAAAATGTTGAGAAAAGTTAAAATTTGTAGGAAAAGTGTGGTTTAAAATTTTCTTTAAAATTTTTTCCAATTAAATATTTGTTATACACCATTAATTTTATCCCAAAAATTACGTTTTTACTTGATTAAATCATAAAACTTTCATAAAACCATATAATATATTAATAAAAAATGCATCTTAAAAGTTTACATCCGTGCACCTTGCAAATTTTAATTACCGTAAAATTTTTATTTTGATTGGCCCAAATAGAAAGAGAGAGATAATATCTTTGTCCATTCAGATGAATTTTTTTTATTTTCTGTCTCTTTTGCTTTATTTTGATCACATGATAGTAATCCTGGTTTAAAAACAATTTAAAAACTTTATTTAGAAATTCTCTATTTAGAAACTTTGAGCTTGTTGTTTAAAAATAGCAGTGTAACTACGGTTGCGTCCTTGAAACTTATAATATTGTGGTTTACAACAAATTAATTGCTTTTCATGGCTTAGCCATAAAAACTATGCAGATGATCTCTGCAATTATTCTGATTTATAATAAATCCCGTATACAATGAGGACGAAAAATTCGTCTACAGGCGTGGAAAAAAAAAAACACGAGTTTTGCCAGCGAGGCTTTTAAAGGATATACATTCGCAAATTTACCAATAGGTCGCAAGAAACAGTGTTGCCAGAAGGTTAATTTAAAAAAATTAAGATTGCTTCATTCCCATCACTTTTTTAAAATGGTATAATTGGCCCTTATTCTCGCGTTATTTAATCTGCCAATAAATAAGGCGAATATTTCTACTTCAAAAAAATGGTGGCAATGAAGCAATTTGAATTTAAAAAGAGTGACGAATTGGTAACACTGACTAGAAAGAAAAAAACGCAAAAATCTCCAATCAATATCAATAGCAGTAGCAGGAATATATGGTTGTATGATATTAGCCATTTATACTGATCGTACTAGAAAGATTGAAAAGCCCTGCTTTCATTTCTATACACTTTAAGAAGAGGAAAATTGGGGGTATGTAGCAAACATTTAATTATTTGGTTTTCTCAATGCCAGTTCAACTGAAAAATATAATTTCCAATAAAGAAGGAATAATATAGTATTTACTTTCAGTTCCTCCAGCTAAATCCATTTTGCAATGGTTCACAGAAGCCCCTATTGCACGAAATTATTAATATGGAAAAGTAAGAACACAAAAAAAACAGCAGGAAAAACAAAAGAGAAATAAAGAAATGCTCTTTTGACATAAGAAATGTGACACCAGCAGAGTTCTTTGTTTTATAAGCTAGAGGCTAGATAGTGAGGAGCCTACATCTGTGACTGGCATTCATGGATCTCTCCATTCCCCCACTTCATCGCCGAATTTCCTCAAAACATTCACACACACGGAAAAAACGTGAAAAATTAATATTTATTGTCAAAATATGTAAGAAAATTTTGGCTTAAAGCGTCTGTCAATTGGGCGCCCCCGCCCCCATTTAATCATGTTGCGACTTCTTTCACATACGTAATCATGTAAGGTACAAAGTGTGTTGAGCCACTCCTAGAAACATTTACAAAAGCTTTTTCGTTCATTATTTGGATATAAAAAATATTTTAAAGAAAACATTCAGACTAATACCAAAAAAATGGTCCACAATTTTTATTTATTGTCAAAAATTGTGAAAATTTCCGTTAAAAACCCTCTCAATTTGGCGCCCCTTGACAGCGGCGGCCGGGGCGGGCGCTCCCCTTGCCCCCCCTTAGCTACGCTACTGCTTTACATTAGGTTTGCTAAAAGGAACAGGGAAAAGTATATATTTTACTGCATATATGTCTTAAAATATAAATGCGTTTGTGAAAAAGGGAGTGTATCATAAAAGGCCTGTTCTTAAAATAATTGACCTGTGTATAATCTATACTAATATTATAACGGAGTAAAGATTGTTTTTTTGTTTGTTTGTTTGTTTGTAAAGGGTAATCTCTGGAACTACCGAACAGATTTCAAAAGTGATGGTGGCAAATTGATGGTGACAACCCCTGCTCCAACATAGGCTGTATTTTATGTCGGTGCCACTAACCCAGGGGGGTGCAGGAACGAAAAACGTTCTAAAATAGCGATCTTTTCTATACTGAAGCAGCTAGAAATTTGAAATTTGGCGTTGTAGTTACTTATAATATGTAAATGCTCTCTAAGAACAAAATAAAAAAAAATCGAAATTTAAAAGGGTGAAATGAGCGAAAAGCGTTCTAAAAACATTCTAAATTAGAATTTCTATGGAATCTCTAGAACTACCGAACCGATTTCAAAAGTGATGGTGGCAAATTGATGGTGACAACCCCTGCTCCAACATAGGCTATATTTTATGTCGGTGTCACTAACCCCAGGGAGATGCAGGAGCGAAAAACGTTCTAAAATTGCGATCTTTTATACTGAAGGAGCTAGAAATTTGAAATTTGGCGTTGTAGATACTTATAACGTGTAAATGCTCTCTAAGAACAAAATAAAAAAAATTCGAAATTTAAAAGGGTGAAATGAGCGAAAAGCATTCTAAAAGCATGCTCAATTACAATTTCTATGGAATCTGTGGAACTACCGAACCGATTTCAAAAGTGATGGTGGAAAATTGATGGTGACAACCCCTGCTCCAACATAGAATATATTTTTTGTGGGTGCCACTATCCCAAGGGGGGTGCAGGAGCGATAAACGTTCTAAAATTGCGATTTTGTTTATACTGAAGGGGCTAGAAATTTGAAATTTAGCATTGTAGTTACTTATAAGATGTAAATGCTCTCTAAGAATAAAATTTTATAAAAAATCGAAATTTAAAAGGGTGAAATGAGCGAAAAGCGTTCTAAAAACATTCTAAATTACAATATCTATGGAAAACCTTTTGAACTACCAAACCAATTTCAAAAGTGATGGTGGCAAATTGCTGGTGATAACCCCTGCTCCAACATATAGGCTATATTTTATGTTGGTGTCACTAACCCCAGGGGGGTGCAGGAGCGAAAAACGTTCTAAAATTGCGACCTTTTATACTGAAGGAGCTAGAAATTTGAAATTTGGCGTTGTAGTTACTTATAACATGTAAATGCCCTCTAACAACAAAATAAAAAAAATTTGAAATTTAAAAGGGTGAAATGAGTGAAAAGCATTCTAAAAGCATTCTAAATTACAATTTCTATGGAATCTCTGGAACTACCGAACCGATTTCAAAAGTGATGGTGGCAAATTGATGGTGACAACTCCTGCTCCAACATAGGTTATATTTTATGTCGGTGTCACTAACTCCAGGGGGGTGCAGGAGCGAAAAACGTTCTAAAATTGCGATTTTTCTTATACTGAATGAGCTAGAAATTTGAAATTTGGCATTGTAGTTACTTATAAGATGTAAATGCTCTCTAAGAATTAAAAAAAAATCGAAATTTAAAAGGATGAAATCATCGAAAAGCATTCTAAAAACATGCTAAATTACAATTTCTATGGAATCTCTAGAACTACCGAACCTATTTCAAAAATGATGGTGGCAAATTGGTGGTGACAATCCCTGCTCCAACAGCCTCTTTAATAAAAAGAAAACTACCCAGTTAAACTGAGGGCATTGAGCTCACAGGCTATTCACACTAATTGCATATTATACTCTTATTTCAAAGAATTTGAAATATGCCCCTCGAAAAATAAAGAAATCAACAATATATTAATGGGGAGGGGGTCATCCCCCCGTTACCCCCCTCATAGTTAACTAATGAACCCCTTAAACTAATCAGGGAAGTCTCTAATTACAATGAATATATATACAAAAGTTGAAGAAAATCGGATAATTCTGCATGAAAAACCCATTTATCTAAATAAAGGGGGATTAGCCCCCCTTTCCCCCCTTATACTTAACAAATGAACCCCCAAAACTATTGACAGAAGCGCATTATCACAATGAACCTATATACAAAATTTGAAGAAAATGGGATAATTCTGCATGAAAAACCCATTTATCTGAATTAAGGGGGATTAGCCCCCCTTTCCCCCCTTATACTTAACAAATGAACCCCCAAAATTATTCAGAGAAGCGCATTATCACAATGAACCTATATACAAAATTTGAAGAAAATCTGATAATTCTGCATGAAAAACTCATTTATCTAAATTAGGGGGCGTTATCCCCTCTTTCCCCCTTTATACTTAACCAATGAACCAACAAAACTATTGACAGAAGCACATTATCAAAATGAACCTATATACAAAATTTGAAGAAAATTGGATAATTCTGCATGAAAAACCCATTTATCTAAATTATGGGGGGTTAGCCCCCCGTTTCCCCCCTTTATGCTTAACCAATGAACCCCCTTGAAGAAAATCGGATAATTCTGCATGAAAAACCCATTTATCTAAATTAAGGGGGATTAGCCCCCGTTTACCCCCCTTTATACTTAACTAATGAACTCCCAAAAATAATTATGGTAGTGCCTTATCACAATGAGCCTATATACAAAGTTTAAAGAAAATCGGATAATTCTGCATGAAAAACACATTTATCTAAATTAAGGGGGGGGGGGTAGCCCCCCGTTTCCCCCTTTGTACTTATCCAATGAATCCCCAAAACTAATCAGGGAAGTTCCTTATCACAATGAGCCTATATACAAAATTTGAAGAAAATCGGATAATTCTGCATGAAAATCACATTTATCTAAATTAAGGGGGGGTAGCCCCCCGTTTCCCCCCTTTATACTTAACCAATGAACCCCCAAAAATAATCAGGAAAGTGCCTTATCACAATGAGCCTATATACAAAATTTGAAGAAAATCGGATAATTCTGCATGAAAAACCCATTTATCTAAATTAAGGGGGTTAGCCCCCCGTTCCCCCCTTTATACTTAACTAATGAACTCCCAAAAATAATCAGGGAATCACCTTATCACAATGAACCTATATACGAAATTTGAAGAAAAACGGATACTTCTGCATGAAAAACCCATTTATCTAAATTAAGTGGGAGTTAGCCCCCTCTTTCCCCCCTTTATACTTAACCAATGAACTCCCAAAACAAATCAGGAAAGCGCCTTATTAGAATGAACCTGTAAACAAAATTTGAAGCAAAACGGATAATTCTATCACGATTTATCGCGTTACGTACATACATACATACATACATACATACAGAACGGGCGGGCACATTAGCTCTCAGGCTTTGATAGCCTGTGAGCTAAAAAACTATGCGTTTCTGACGACAGTGTTTTTCGCTAATTGTTGCCACAGATTAATCTCGGAAAATGAAACATTTGAAGTTACTGAAAAAAAATAGTAACTCGAAAAGTATTTGTCAGAAAACTGTTAGGCAAACTGCGTTTGAAAGGTAAAAAATTGTATTTTTCTTGATATAAATTTCAAATCTAATGATTATGCCATTTTTCAAATATTGAATTTGAAAAATTACTAAATTTCACAATGGAGTACCATAACAAAACCTTCATGCGTAAAAAGATAATGATAAGGGCGACGTGTCCTGGCGTGTATAATGGCTATAGCACGAGTCACAAATTATAGTAGCCTTATTATTCTGTTAAAATATAAAAGTGAATTATGAAATGTCAATATTTTGTTGGATTAAAAGTTCGTTATAAGAAATTGACCAGCGTAGCGGGCGTAGCTTGCTAGTATGTCATAAAACTTCACAACAATACTGGATGCCACGAACAAAATTATACATGCTTGACTATCTCCTGAAAAAATTGGATAGTTGACCACTTACATTGTATGGGAAAATGTCTTTTACGACGAGTGGGCAACAGAGCTGATAATTTAACAGCGTAAATGGACCACTTGTGCGAAAATTATAAAGATAGAGTTATAGAGACGCTGCCCCCTTTTTTTATTCCCAAACAACGCAGCTGTTCACGGTTGCCAAAAGGGGGCTGTATAAAACTTTTGAAATATATAACTTTAATAGCATAAAAGGGAAAGTTGTGTTTACATTTTTATTTTAGAAAAGGGAGTTTGTATTTCTGCATTAAAGTACAGGGTGATTATAAAAAACTATCCCGATAAATGAGCCCCTAACTGTCATATCGTTCACAGAAACTGAATGAAATTTTGGTTTCAAGTACTTTGATGTATGCGCTCAAGAATCATGTGAGAAACAACAGTTAAATTCTAACAGTTACGGTTACAGTGACAATATATCGAAAATTTCAAATGGCAACACCTATTTTTTTATTGAAATGTGACCTTCATTGTGAAAAACCATCAAAATCGTTGGAACGGTACCTGTAGCACGAAAATCACCGGCGCTAGACAGACTAAGAAGAAAAGTGAAAACAACCAATAAAAGACAGAGAAGCAACAGAAAGTAAAACATTTTATTGTTCAGTGCTATCCACCATCTGCCGCATGTAAAGTGTCGTCGTGTGTGAAATGGAAAATGTATGAAACACAATAAAATGTTTTGTTTTCTGTTGGTTCTCTGTCCTTATTGGTTGTTTTCACTATTCTTCTTAGTCTGTCTAGCGCCTGCAATTTTCGTGATACAGGTACCGTTCCAACGGTTTTTATGGTTTTTCACTATGAAGATCACATTCCAATAAAAAAAATAGGTGTTGCTATTTGAAATTTTCGAAATTTTGTCACTGTAACCGTAACTGTTAGAATTTAACTGTTGTTTTTCACATGATTCTTGAGCGCATACCTCAAAATACTTTAAACCAAAATTTCATTCAGTTTCTGTGAACGATATGACAGTTAGGGGCTTATATATCGAGATAGTTTTTTTATAATCACCCTGTAAAATGTTTTAAAGAAAAAAAAGGGGGGGGGGGCTTTATAACTTTTCAAAAAATGGAGTTAAAGAAATAGAACAACGCGGGGAGAGGGGGGGGCTACGAATGGTCCTAAATAAAGAAAATAATATGAAGAAAAATTTAAAATTAATTAAACCCATTCCTAACTACACAATTAGTGTGAATAGCCTGTGAGCACAATGCCATTAGTTTAACTGGCACTATTTTTTATATACTGGGCACTTTCTAACTTGATTAATTGATTTTCGTTATTTTGTTTATAGAAATTAATATGAAATATGCCAAATATATTTTCATCTAAATCATTAATTTTGTTATTTGCATGCATCAAAAAAGGTATCATCTTAACTTTTTGGTGCAATTAGTTATTTATAATTTGCTTCAAAAATGATATTTCAAATAATTATAGAGTATAGTATTAATAGCATCTAATACAATACAACAATATAAAACAAGAAACTTATTTCAGAAACTTTTTTCCAACGTGCGTTTTAGTAGAAAAATTATATTTTCAAATAGTAAACATTGGACTTATGAAAGTTTGAGCTACCTGAATTCAAATCTAAAAAAAAAAAAAATACAAACAAAAAAATCATATTCCCATTGCACTGTCGAATTTTGTTTCTTTATTGTCGATATTTGTTACTAGAACAAAGAAGCGTAATAAACAAATCTCCGACTTCATACATTAATCTCTTGCCAAAATAACTTCAATAGTTGTCACTGTTTACTTTTTAAAAATATTTAAAATGCTCAGCGTTTGTTTAGGACACTCTGTAGCTCCAAAACAATTAAAAGCACGTATAGTTGGCAAAAGAAAATAAAAAGAGAACACGTCTTAACTTTTAATCTCCAAACTGCAACAGAAAAAAAAGACGTCACCAGCCATTCGACTAGAAAGTATGTCGTTTCTCAATTTATATTTCAAAAATAGCTGTCTTTCTAATGAAATTGTACAAAATTCTAAAATCTATACTTATAAAGAGTAGCTTGATTTTCTCATAATCAACACCGAGCCTCAACCGTTTGTCCTAGAACAATGAAATTTGAAAGACATGTTCTTTACACAATGTAGGCACCCACTAAGTAAGGATTTTTGAAAATTCACACCCTAAGGGGGTGAAATGGGTTGGTCGAAAGTTTTCGATAATTTCGGCATATCTCAGCAGGAGTTTTAAGTAGGAGCATGGCATTTGGGATAACAATTCTACTAAAGAAGAGTTAAACATGTATTTCAGGCGATTTTAGATATTCAGCCACTAAGTGGGTTAAATAGGGGGTCGGAAACTTCACATTTTCACCATATTTCGTCAGCAGTTATAGGTAAGAGCGTGAAATTAAAGATAACAAATCTACTGAAAAAATTAATTTTGTTTAATTAAGTATAAATTTACTAATTTATCTTTGTTAAAGTCACACAATTAGATAATATTAATCTAAATCTTACATCTGCATTTTGAGCAAAATTTCAATAGTATAATACTGTGGCAAGTTAACGGTATACTTTTGTAAAAAAAATGTGAAACTATTGAAAAAAAAAACGAAAAAAATCATTCAGCAAGCATAGATTATGAAACACTTTCCAACATTAACAGAATACTTTAACAAACCATCGCTATTTAATAAGGTAAATAAGGTATCTAAGTAAACATTTCAGAAAAACACAAAACACACTTGAAAACTAGATTTCAGCAATTACCGTCCACAGCCGGAAAAGTACTCCAATTCTTCTCTGCAGGCCTGTATATAATTTATATATTTGTATATATTCTATAGTATGCTACAATTTAGTTTAGTAATAAATCACACAACACAGTTGGAAATTCATCTTCAGCAGTTTCTACCAATAGATGGAAACATACTTGAAATATTTTGTACAGCCCTGTATATTACCTTATGCTTTTTATACACACCACATATTAAGCTATAGTTTAATTCAGGCAAATACACGCTGAAATCACACTTCCAGAAACTATCATACATAGGCAGCCCTGTATTCAGTTCCTTGCGGTGTCCTGTATATGATTTTATTTATATTCTACAAACCTTTCTTGGTATACTGAATATATTTCACGTTCAAAATGCATAATTCGGTTAAAAACCCCTTTTAATCAATTTACGCTGATGCACGGAAATGCTTACGATTTTTTTTGTGTGTAGCCCTGTATATGATTTGCAGCATTTATACATACCTCATAGCATTCCAAAATTTAGTTAAACGCATACCTTACTAAAATCCCACTTCTAATTATGGCTTATAAACAATACTTCGTACATAGTACCGTACGACTTCAGGATGACTGGGTGGTAAAATGACATCACGTAGGCCAATCCCTCGCGCTTAGGTACGCTGTGCCGATGATGGTGACACGAGGGCAACGGCTAGCTAACGGTGGTAGAACAGCTTCCAAATTTATATAAAACGAGACGAAGGCGAGAACGGACTCTGTAGGACAAGGTTAGCTCGGGTTCCATTGTGACGCTTGTCAGTCGTGAGGCATCGTGCAGCATTCCTCGGTACTGTGCAGGTAGTGAAACGTACACGTGACGGAGGTTGTTTTACGTTCCTTCTCCCCGATTGTCCCTTGTGGCTGTAGGTGGAGTAGTTGTGAGTCGCCCTCAAATTTTGGTTGGAAAGAGAAGTTGCCCGTTTGACCAAGATCGGTTCGAGTCAGGGAGAGCCCTTCAGGTCCGAGGTCTGTGGCTCGTATCGCCTTTAATGGGAAGGGACCGCACCTCTTCTGGGATCAACGGATTACGAGGAACCGGGCAGGAGGTTCGACAGTAAAGTGATGACGTCCAGACATTAGTCGGACTTGGGTCTAAACCAGTCCAGAGACTTTATGCGTTTGCAGATTTTTCTGTGACTGGCGATTGGGACCAGCAGGAGTTTTTAAATAACTTTCACTTTACTTATCTTGATCGGGACCTCTTCTTAGCGTTCTTGAAGGAATTTTCCATGTCCTTCAATTTCCGATAGGGGTTCTAAAACTAATTTTTCCTTGATTTTAACATTTATTAAGATTTGTTTTGCGTTTTTGTTTTTTTTGTGTATGTCTTTTTTATGTGCATGATCCTCTCAATGGAGTCGATCGGGGACCACCTGCATTCTGACTGTAGGGCTCACCGGAAGAAAAGCCATTGGGGGGGGGGCAACCACAGACAAGACGTGTCTATACGTCAGGGACTGATTTTACTAGCAGTTCCGGGTTCGCGAGAGGTTTCTCCCGCTCGTCGCAACTGATGAACAAGTGGTTTCCTCCCTCCCTAGGACTCGATGATCGGAAATTGCGGTACAGCAATGGGTCGCTGGGGTGGTTGGGCTTTGACTTAGGACCCGGTTTCCTGTTTGGGGTTCCCTCTACGAAGCCTTCGAATCACTTCAACGTCCGCCCAAGTGTTGTGTGGTGGTGTCCTCTAAGTTTGGGGTCCACCGCATGTTGCATCGACCTTTGTCGTCAATTCGTTTGGGAAAGAGTCGAGAGGTGCAGGGGTCTCACGCCCCCGGCTGAAGAGCACTACCTGTGGAGGTGCACTGGGTAAACTGGCCCTCTCTGGTGGTGACCTTGTATGGATTCACGAGAATCAGGATTCGGTGGTGTAGTACGACTGCTTACGGCAGCCATAGCTGGTCATTTTTATACCGAACATGCTATAGTAAACCTCAATAATATATACCAATTGCATGACTATCCGGATATATTTAAGCGAGTTAGAGCATAGGCAGACAGACAGACGGCAAACAGACAGACAGACAGATAGACGGATGGCAAACAGACAGACAGACAAACCGAATTTATAAACATTTTTCAACTATGTTGGAAAGTGTTAAAAAGAGTCTGTCTAATGCTCTTAGGTGAAGCGATGATTAAAAGTAATGAAAAAGCAATAATTAGAATTTTTTTGTATAAGAACCAATAACGAAGTATAAATTGTTTGCATCGATATTAAATTAAAATTATTTTGCATCAGTATTCTTATTCAAAGTATTTTTTTTATAATATCAATATTCTAAATCAAATTGTTTATCGTCTGTGCTCTTATTTTCAAATTATTGTGGTATTAGTAGCCTTATCAAATAGTCGTGAACCGATACTATATTTTATATTGTCTTGTACTTGTGTCTTTACTGAAATTGTTTTTTGGGGTTATCAATGTTCAAGTGAAAGTATATTGTGATATAATAAGTATTAATTTCTTATTTTTATATATGTTAAAGAATAGTAGTGTTAAAGTAACTGTGTTAGAGTAAATGTTCAGTTAATAAAGGGTAGAGTAACATTAATTAACTAGCAAAAAATATGGCTTATTTATTAAATTTAAAAAGGGTGACTTTCAGACAGTAGCTCGGGAAATAGGGGTGGAAGTTTTAATAAAAAGAAAACTGCCCAGTTAAACTGAGGGCATTGAGCTCACAGGCTATTCACACTAATTGTATATTATACTCGTATTTCAAAGAATTTGAAATAAGCCCCCTTCCCCCTTTATACTTAACCAATGAACCCCCAAAACTATTCAGAGAAGCGCATTATCACAATGAACCTATATACAAAATTTGAAGAAAATAGGATAATTCTGCTTGAAAAACCCATTTACATAAATTAAGGGGGGATTAGCCCCCCGTTCCCCCCTTTATACTTAACCAATCAATCCCGAAAACTAATCAGGGAAGCGTTTTAACCCAATGAACCTATATACAAATTTTGAAGCAAATGGGATAATTCTGCATGAAAAACCCATTTATATAAATTAGAGGGGATTAGCCACCCCCCGTTCCCCTCTTTATACTTAACCAATCAATCCCGAAAACTAATCAGGGAAGCGCCTTCACACAGTGAACCTATAAACAAAATTAATAGGAAAACGGAATAATTCTGCCTGAAAAACCCATTTATATAAATTAAGGGGGGATTAGCCCCCCGTTCCCCTCCTTTATACTTAACCAATGAATCCCGAAAACTAATCAGGGAAGCGCCTTAATACAGTGAACCTATAAACAAAATTTGAAGGAAAACGGAATAAGTCTTCATGAAAAACCCATTTATATAAATTAAGGGGGGATTAGCCCCTCGTTCCCCCCCTTTATACTTAACCAATCAATCCCGAAAACTAATCAGGGAAGCGCCTTAACACAGTGAACCTATAAACAAAATTTGAAGGAAAACGGATATTTCTATGAAGAGTTATCGCGTTACGTACGTACATACATACGTACATACATACAGAACCGGCGGGCACATAAGCTCTCAGGCTTTGATAGCCTGTGAGCTAAAAAAGGGATAACAGGATAACCCTTAAGAACAAAATTATAGAAAGCCAAGGATATGAGAAAGAAAGCATTACGGAGTTAGCTAACACTATTTTGCCGGAAAGAGAAGTAGCAGAAATGATTGAGCAGGAAATGTTAGAAAAAGCAGAAAGGATTGAACAGGAAAAGATACAATAAAATAAAACTGCCCAGTTAAACTGACGGCATTGAGCTCACAGGCTATTCACACTAACTGTAAATTATATTCTTATTTCAAAGAATTTGAAATAAGCCCTCGAAAAATGAAGAAATCGACAATATATTAAGAGGGGGGAACCATCCCCCGTTTCTCCTTCTTATAATTAACCAATGAACCCATAAAACGAATCAGAGAAGCGCCTTACCACAATGAACCTACATACAAAATTTGAAAAAATCGGATAATTCTGCATGAAAAATCCATTTATCTAAATTAAGAGGGGGGTAGCCCCCCGTCCCCCCTTTATACTTAACCAAAGAACCCCCAAAACTAATCAGAGAATCGTCTTATCACAATGAACATATATATAAAATTTGAAGAAAATCGGATAATTCTGCTTAAAAAACCCATTTATCTATATTAAGGGAGGTTAGTCCCCCCCGTTCCCCCTTTTATACTTTACCAGTGAACCCCCGAAACTAATCAGGGAAGTGCCTTACCACAATGAGCCTATATACAAAATTTGGAGTAAATTGGATAATTCTGCATGAAAAACCCATTTATCAAAATTAAGGGGGGGGGTAGGCCCCGTTTCCCTCCTTTACACTTCACCAATGAACCCCCAAAACTAATCAGGGAAGCCCCTTACCACAATGAGCCCATATAGAAAGTTTGAAGAAAATCGGATAATTCTGCATGAAAAAAATCATTTATCTAAAATAAGGGGGGAGGATTAACCCCCCGTTACCCCCTTTATACTTAACCTATGAGCCCCCAAAACTAATCAGGAAAGAACCTTATCACAAAGAACCTATATACAAAATTTGAAGAAAATCGGATAACTCTGCATGAAAAAAATAATTTATCTAAATTAAGGGGGGAGGATTAACCCCCCCGTTACCCCCTTTATACTTAACCTATGAACCCCCAAAACTAATCAGGAAAGAACCTTATCACAATGAACCTATATACAAAATTTGAAGAAAATTGGACAATTCTGCATGAAAAAACCATTTATCTTAATTAAGGGGGGTTAGCCCCCCCGTTCCCCCCTTTATAGTTAAACAATCAATCCCCAAAACTAATCAGGGAAGCGCCTTATCACAAGGAACCTATAAACAAAATTGGAAGCAAAACGGTTATTTCTGTCAAGAGTTATCGCGTTACGTACGTACATACGTACATACATACATACATACATACATACATACAGAACGGGCGGGCACATAAGCTCTCAGGCTTTGATAGCCTGTGAGCTAAAAAGCAGAAAGAATTGAGAGGGAAAAGTTAGATAAAAAGAAAACTGCCCAGTTAAACTGAGGGCATTGAGCTCACAGGCTATTCACACTAATTGTATATTATACTCGTATTTCAAAGAATTTGAAATAAGCCCCTTGAAAAATAAAGAAATCGACAATATATTAAGGGGGGGTTATCCCCCCGTTACCCCCTCATAGTTAACTAATGAACCCCTTAAACTAATCAGGAGAGCCTCTTATTACAATGAATATATATACAAAATTTGAAGAAAATCGGATAATGCTGCATGAAAAACCCATTTATCTAAATTAAGGGGGATTAGCCCCCCCTTCCCCCTTTATACTTAACCAATAAACCCCAAAACTATTCAGAGAAGCGCATTATCACAATGAACCTATATACAAAATTTGAAGAAAATCGGATAATTCTGCTTGAAAAACCCATTTATATAAATTAAGGGGGGATTGGCCCCCGTCCCCCCCTTTATACTTAACCAATCAATCCCGAAAACGAATCAGGGAAGCGTCTTAACCCAATGAACCTATAAACAAATTTTGAAGCAAATGGGATAATTCTGCATGAAAAACCCATTTATATAAATTAAGGGGGGGTTTAGCACCCCCCGTCCCCCCCCCTTTATACTTAACCAATCAATCCCGAAAACTAATCAGGGAAGCGTCTTAACCCAATGAACATATAAACAAATTTTGAAGCAAATGGGATAATTCTGCATGAAAAACCCATTTATATAAATTAAGGGGGGATTGGCCCCCGTCCCCCCCTTTATACTTAACCAATCAATCCCGAAAACGAATCAGGGAAGCGTCTTAACCCAATGAACCTATAAACAAATTTTGAAGCAAATGGGATAATTCTGCATGAAAAACCCATTTATATAAATTAAGGGGGGATTAGCCCCCCGTTCCCCCCTTTTATACTTAATCAGTCAATCCCAAAAAGTAATCAGGGAAGCGTCTTAACCCAATGAACATATAAACAAATTTTGAAGCAAATGGGATAATTCTGCATGAAAAACCCATTTATATAAATTAAGGGGGGATTAGCCCCCCGTTCCCCCCTTTTATACTTAATCAGTCAATCCCAAAAAGTAATCAGGGAAGCGTCTTAACCCAATGAACCTATAAACAAATTTTGAAGTAAATGGGATAATTCTGCATGAAAAACCCATTTATATAAATTAAGGGGGGGATTAGCACCCCGTTCCCCCCCCCCTTTATACTCAACCAATCAATCCCGAAAACTAATCAAGGAAGCGCCTTAACACAGTGAACCTATAAACAAAATTTGAAGGAAAACGGATATTTCTATGAAGAGTTATCGCGTTACGTACGTACATACATACGTACATACATACAGAACCGGCGGGCACATAAGCTCTCAGGCTTTGATAGCCTGTGAGCTAAAAAAGGGATAACAGGATAACCCTTAAGAACAAAATTATAGAAAGCCAAGGATATGAGAAAGAAAGCATTACGGAGTTAGCTAACACTATTTTGCCGGAAAGAGAAGTAGCAGAAATGATTGAGCAGGAAATGTTAGAAAAAGCAGAAAGGATTGAACAGGAAAAGATACAATAAAATAAAACTGCCCAGTTAAACTGACGGCATTGAGCTCACAGGCTATTCACACTAACTGTAAATTATATTCTTATTTCAAAGAATTTGAAATAAGCCCTCGAAAAATGAAGAAATCGACAATATATTAAGAGGGGGGAACCATCCCCCGTTTCTCCTTCTTATAATTAACCAATGAACCCATAAAACGAATCAGAGAAGCGCCTTACCACAATGAACCTACATACAAAATTTGAAAAAATCGGATAATTCTGCATGAAAAATCCATTTATCTAAATTAAGAGGGGGGGGGGTAGCCCCCCGTCCCCCCTTTATACTTAACCAAAGAACCCCCAAAACTAATCAGAGAATCGTCTTATCACAATGAACATATATATAAAATTTGAAGAAAATCGGATAATTCTGCTTAAAAAACCCATTTATCTATATTAAGGGAGGTTAGTCCCCCCCGTTCCCCCCTTTATACTTTACCAGTGAACCCCCGAAACTAATCAGGGAAGTGCCTTACCACAATGAGCCTATATACAAAATTTGGAGTAAATTGGATAATTCTGCATGAAAAACCCATTTATCAAAATTAAGGGGGGGGGGTAGCCCCCGTTTCCCTCCTTTACACTTCACCAATGAACCCCCAAAACTAATCAGGGAAGCCCCTTACCACAATGAGCCCATATAGAAAGTTTGAAGAAAATCGGATAACTCTGCATGAAAAAAATAATTTATCTAAATTAAGGGGGGAGGATTAACCCCCCCGTTACCCCCTTTATACTTAACCTATGAACCCCCAAAACTAATCAGGAAAGAACCTTATCACAATGAACCTATATACAAAATTTGAAGAAAATTGGACAATTCTGCATGAAAAAACCATTTATCTTAATTAAGGGGGGTTAGCCCCCCCCGTTCCCCCCTTTATAGTTAAACAATCAATCCCCAAAACTAATCAGGGAAGCGCCTTATCACAAGGAACCTATAAACAAAATTGGAAGCAAAACGGTTATTTCTGTCAAGAGTTATCGCGTTACGTACGTACATACGTACATACATACATACATACATACATACATACAGAACGGGCGGGCACATAAGCTCTCAGGCTTTGATAGCCTGTGAGCTAAAAAGCAGAAAGAATTGAGAGGGAAAAGTTAGATAAAAAGAAAACTGCCCAGTTAAACTGAGGGCATTGAGCTCACAGGCTATTCACACTAATTGTATATTATACTCGTATTTCAAAGAATTTGAAATAAGCCCCTTGAAAAATAAAGAAATCGACAATATATTAAGGGGGGGTTATCCCCCCGTTACCCCCTCATAGTTAACTAATGAACCCCTTAAACTAATCAGGAGAGCCTCTTATTACAATGAATATATATATACAAAATTTGAAGAAAATCGGATAATGCTGCATGAAAAACCCATTTATCTAAATTAAGGGGGATTAGCCCTCCCTTCCCCCTTTATACTTAACCAATAAACCCCAAAACTATTCAGAGAAGCGCATTATCACAATGAACCTATATACAAAATTTGAAGAAAATCGGATAATTCTGCTTGAAAAACCCATTTATATAAATTAAGGGGGGATTGGCCCCCGTCCCCCCCTTTATACTTAACCAATCAATCCCGAAAACGAATCAGGGAAGCGTCTTAACCCAATGAACCTATAAACAAATTTTGAAGCAAATGGGATAATTCTGCATGAAAAACCCATTTATATAAATTAAGGGGGGGTTTAGCACCCCCCGTCCCCCCCCTTTATACTTAACCAATCAATCCCGAAAACTAATCAGGGAAGCGTCTTAACCCAATGAACATATAAACAAATTTTGAAGCAAATGGGATAATTCTGCATGAAAAACCCATTTATATAAATTAAGGGGGGATTAGCCCCCCGTTCCCCCCTTTTATACTTAATCAGTCAATCCCAAAAAGTAATCAGGGAAGCGTCTTAACCCAATGAACATATAAACAAATTTTGAAGCAAATGGGATAATTCTGCATGAAAAACCCATTTATATAAATTAAGGGGGGATTAGCCCCCCGTTCCCCCCTTTTATACTTAATCAGTCAATCCCAAAAAGTAATCAGGGAAGCGTCTTAACCCAATGAACCTATAAACAAATTTTGAAGTAAATGGGATAATTCTGCATGAAAAACCCATTTATATAAATTAAGGGGGGATTAGCACCCCGTTCCCCCCCCCCCCTTTATACTCAACCAATCAATCCCGAAAACTAATCAAGGAAGCGCCTTAACACAGTGAACCTATAAACAAAATTTGAAGGAAAAAGGAATAATTCTGCAGGGAAAACCCATTTATATAAATTAAGGGGGGACTAGCCCCCCCTGTCCCCCCTTTATACTTAACCAATCAATCCCAAAAACTAATCAGGGAAGCGCCTTAACGCAGTGAACCTATAAACAAAATTTGAAGGAAAACGGAATAATTCTGCATGAAAAACCCATTTATATAAATTAAGGGGGGGATTAGCCCCCCCCCCCATTCCCCCCTTTATACTTAACCAATCAATCCCGAAAACTAATCAGGGAAGCGACTTAACACAGTGAACCTATGAACAAAATTTGAAGGAAAATTGAATAATTCTGTATTAAAACCCCATTTATATAAATTAGGGGGGATTAGCCCCCCTGTTCCCCCCTTTATATTTAACCAATCAATCCCGAAAACTAATCAGGGAAGCGCCTTAACACAGTCAACCTATAAACAAAATTTGAAGGAAATCGGATATTTCTATGAAGAGTTATCGCGTTACGTACGTACATACGTACATACATACATACATACATACATACAGAACCGGCGGGCACAAGCTCTCAGGCTTTGATAGCCTGTGAGCTAAAAAAGCATAAAGGATTGAGTGGGAAAGGTTAAAAAAGAAGACAGGATTGAAAATTTGAAAATAGACCATGAGTTAGAGATGAAAATATTAAAAATTCAAGGGCCCGTCAAACCGGATAGGGAACATAATAATGAGCCAAGTATAGAGAAAATAATTAAAAGTGTTAAAACTCTGTCGCTCAAGGTACAAGAAGGTACTGGGGGATGGAACTTATTTTTTGTCAGTTTGGAACGAGCTTTCAAAAATAAAAATTTACGAGAAACCCAGCAGGGTGAAAGTCTATTAAATATGTTTGAAAGTAAGGGGATAATTTGCTAATGTACATAACTAGGGAACAAATGGAGAGTTATGCGGAGTTAAAAGAGTTAGCCCTTAGAGAACACGAACCAACACCAAAGTCTTATTTGGAAAATTTCAGGAAATCTAGGAGGAAACAAAATGAGACTCACATATTATTTGTATCGTTATTTCTAGCAACCTTGGAAAAATATTGTGAGATTCGGGGTGCTGACACGTATGAAAAGGAGAATCAAATAATCATTACAGATAAATTAGTGAATTCTTTAGATGATGAAACTTCTGCGGCTATCGAATTAACGCATCAAAGTAACTGGTTAGAAACTTCGAAAGTTGCTAAGAAATGTGATAATTTTTTGACGCTGAACACAAATCTTATGCGGTAACATATAAGAGTTATAAAGGTAAAGAATGTTATGTAAATAAAGAAGATTCTAGAGGAGAAAAAGATAATAGATTTAGTGGTAATTGGAGGCAAAGTGAGAATAATGAAGTCAGTTCATTTTCAGGTAGAAAACCAGAGTTTAAAAAATCTAACGAGGATACAAAGCTTAGTTGTTTTAAATGTGGCTGAAGGGGTCATTACCAACGCTTTTGTACGAAAGTAAATAATGAGGGGAACAGTCATGTTAATAAGGGGAGATAAGTAGTCTAGTAGACTAGTGTAAATAATGTCTCCGTGCGAGGAATTAAAGAATTTCCAAAGGGGGTGATTATGGAAAAATCGTAGCAAAAGGAGAACGGCGAACTAAGGTTATTGGCGAGAAATTAAATAAACTCGTGAAAATTGAGCTTAGTGTAAATGGGAAAAAAGCAAAAGGGTTAGTGGATTCAGGTTAAGAAATAAGTGTCTTTCATAAAGACTTAGTACCAGCAGAGAAACTAAAAGGGGCTGGCAGCATTTATTTACAAGGGATATTTGGTGAGGCAATTAAATCACAGTTAATTCAAGTACATTTAACTATTCCAAAAGTCTTGCAAACTAATGTAATTTATCAAGATGTACTTTGCGCGATAATTGATAATAGTAAGGAACAGGTAATTTTACATCCTGAAGTGGCTAATGAATTGGCAATGTTAAACCACGAAAAGTCATTAATAGAATCAGACGAAACCGAGGGTAAGTAATACAGTAGTGATAAAATGAATGAAAAGGAAAGGATAGAAGGTGATAAGGGTAACCTTTATTCCCTAGAAACGAAGTCGGTAAATTTACAATGACAGGATAACGAAAATAGAGAGGTACAGAAAAGTAATGTTGATCAGATTACGGAAAGTAATTCAAATACATTTCGGAAATCCTAAATGGATTGTAAAGATTTAGAGAAAGCTTGGGAATTATCTAAAAGGGATAAAGAGTTTTATTACATTGTAAATGGGTTATTGTATCATAAGGAGAAATTGGTAGGAGAAACGGTAGCTCAATTAGTAGTACCTGAAATCAGAAGGGAGGAAATTCTAAAATTTGCGCATACTTCCGTAAATGGCAGGTCTCACGTGGCTATGAAAACCTTACAAAAAATACATATTCATTTTATTGGGAAGGCATGAATAATGAAGTTGAAACATTTTGTGAGTCATGTTTAGAGTGTCAGTTAACGAGGGGGATGAATGTGACTGATGGAGAGAACGAGAAAACATTTCGACATTCATTTATATTCGAGTTAGCGGACGGCAGAAAGAAGCAAGTGTGCCAGAATGAAATTAGGAAATTTATCGCCGGAAATAGCGTAGTTGATATTGTGTTTGATAGTGATGGGGAATTTGAAAACTTTGGAAAAACTCTCGTGTTAGATAGGGAACAACCGGTAATTAAAGACATGAAAGGGTCTGAGATAAAAGTGTTGTAAAGTACTCAAGTTGGATATATAAAATCCATTTTTAGGAAAACCAAGGAAGTATTTAAGGGTCCTATACAACCTGTAGAAGTGGGGAAATATCGGATTGATCAGAAACAGAGGATGGTTGGGATAAAACCGAAACTATACAGTGTCCTTATCGCATACAAAGAGAACATGGCTAGGCTAGTTCCGGAATGGTTAGAGTCAAATTTAATTAAGGCAACAGAGGCAGAAATTAGTCATCCAATCGGGTGTGTTGTGAAAAGGGATGTGCCTATTAGGTTAACAAGGAATGGCTGGAAGTAGAAAAGAACATTGACTGCTAATGAAATAACATAATCCTAGACTAACTTTATTTTTTGTGTGTGTATATATATAGTATATATATATATATATATATATATATATTTGTGTGTATTGTGTATTATGTAAATGCATTAGCAAGCTGTAATTTTTTTAGTAATGATTTATCGTCATACGGTTCAATGAAAACGTCAGTAAAAATGTTCAGACACCGGAAATGAGTATACCGTAACAAGATATATTAAATCAAACAAAACTGTTTTATGAACTGGTTGGACTCAATAGAACCCATTGCTATCTGAAAAGTTATCATGTGTTTGGGAAAAATTAGTCCTTAAGAGAAATACTTTTCCCTAAGGTGTGCGGTGTCAGGTTTCAGACTTTAACAGAACCTATGATGTATATATCTAGTTAATTTCATTAATTATATTTGACCATTATTGTATATTACTATATTCAGATATATACTTTCTTTTCCTGTAAACTTCTGTATGTGATTGACAATGGAATTTCTCCTGATCCGCATAGCTCAGCGGTTCCCAACCTTTTTAGTTGTGCGGACCACCAATTTTGTAAAAATAACTTTGAGGACCACTAACTACTTAATATACAAGTTGACAATATAATGACAAATAGACACCTATATAGTATATACACATGACGAATATATATATATATATTATGTCAGTCACTAGTAAAAGATGCTGTACATGAAGAAAAAAGAATTTTTTATAAAGAAAATAACTTTATTTATTGTATTCACTTAGCTATCACAATTATATAAAAACTCAAAAAAAAAAAACAATGATAAAAAAAACCCTTAATGGGATTTTTGACACTGTTTGTCCTCGACGAGAGTGTCAATATCTGGATTGAAACTGGATAGTTTTAGTCTCAAATCACTCTCAACATTCAATTTATTCCTATATTTATTTTTCAAAAAAACTAAAGTTGAAAAGGTTCGTTCACATAGATAGGTTGTAGAAAAGACCATCAAGTGTCTCAGTGCAATTTTGGCAATAGCTGGATAGTCTTGCCGAACTTTTATCCAAAATGAGACCAGTGGTGTTGTCTTAAAAATCGATTTTAAAGTCTGGTCACATGATAGTTCAATTAACGAGTCTTCTTCATTTGAAGATAACTTTAAAATTTTTAAGTAATTTTCTTCAAAGGGGTTTCTGATCCACTGTATTTCATCTTCAATTTTAGGGAAGAAGTTCCTAAGAAATATGAAAAGGCTTAATTACTGCTTCAGTTAGTGTTAGTAGATTTCTCATTCATGTGTATGATTAATAAATGTATAAGACAAGTAACTAAAATTTATTAATAATTTTAAATGGTACTATTTGAAAAATTTTCTCATTTAAAAAAAGTTACTGTTTCAGGAAAATAAATGTTTTTAATTACGCTTATTAAAAAATAATAGAATAAAATTAAGAAAAATAAAAACTTTAAATTACCTGAAGTTAGAGGCCAAAGATTCGAGGTGTTCTTTTATAGTTGTAGCTGTTGTTTTATCAATTTTGACTTCGTTGGTTTCAAGAAAATCATGTAGGACTGGAAATGCGTCGAAGGAATCTTACTCCACTTTTTGAGCCCATCATTGAAGTTTCTTTATCATTGCTTCTATTTTGTCTTTCACAAAAAACTTATGAGCGTCCTTGTCCTGCAGAGTCAAGTTAAGAACATTGAGAGAACCAAAAATATCAGCCAAATATGCCAACCGTTTCAACCAGTTTTCATTGGTCACACAGTCAAAGTAGGAAATCGCAAGTTTTCCATCATAATCTCCCTCCCTCAGGAAAACCGTGATTTCATCACGGAGTTCGAATAATCTTGTCAACACTTTGCCTCTCGACATCCACCGAACTTCGCAGTGAAGTAGAAGCTGTTTGTGTTCACTGCCCATTTCATCACACAAAATACCAAACATCCTGGAGTTTTTAAGTCTTGCTTTGATAAAGTTAACTATTTTTACTGCATCGTGGAGAGTTTCTTTTAAACTCTCGTCCAAAACTTTAACTGCAAGAGCTTCTCTATGTATGCTACAATGTGTCCATTGAACCAAGGGAGCAACTGATTTAACTTTGGCGAATAAACCCATATGAATTCCAGACATAGCACGTGCCCCATCCGTTGTCAAACCTACACACTTAGTCCAATCTATTTCATTTTCTTTTATAAAATTGTCAACAGATTTGAAAATCTCTTCACCAGTTGTTTTTGTCGGCAAAGATTGACAAACAACATTTCTTCTTCAATATTGCCATTCAACTCAAAACGACTAAAAGCTAATAAATTAGCTTGGCCAGCAACGTCTGTACTCTCATCAAGTTGCAGCGAAAAATATTCACTTTGTTTCAAAAAAGTAATGACAGCTTTTTTCACATTTTCAGACATTTCATCAATTCTTCTTTTAACAGTTGTATTTGATAATGGAATTTCGTTTATTTTTTTGTACATTTTCCATCAAACAAAGCATTACTTATTATTTTTGCTGCGGGTATAATAAGTTCCTCTCCCACGGTGTGAGCTGAACCCTTCTTTGCGATTAACAAATAAAGCTCATAAGAAACTCTGGTGCTTAGTTTGTTTTGCTTTGAAGATTTTTCCATGGTAGATTTAGTCATACAAAAATTTCTTTTCTTGATTACAAAGAAATCCAAAGACTTTCCTACACATTCAGGATGTTTAGTTGATAGATGTCTTTCAAGTTTTGAGAGTTTCATAGATTCGTTGGATAGCATTTCGAAACAAATCACACACTGAGGCATAGGCTCTTCCTTAGAACCAGAAAACACAAACCCACATTTTAAAAAATCAGGGTTATATTTACGAAAATATGTTTTAGTTTTCCTTGCTATTTTTTTGCAACTTAGACTGGATTTCGCCTTCATTTCAAACTCACTACTCGTAGAACCAGATGTAGAAGTCCCTTCATCACTTGCCAACTTCGTCTTACGACAAGACCCCGTCCGAAACCAAGCATCTATATTGACGTGAAGTAATAGTAGCTCACAGCACACACAACGATATGATACATCAACAGAAAACCACAGCCACTGCCAAAGGACTCAATAATAAAAGTGCGGAATGCAGACGTGATGGGGAGAAGAGTGAAGAATGTCGGAGGGAGGAGAGCGTTGACCTTGCTGACTGCGAATGTAACCCCAGCGATCAACAGTCAGCGCTTCTGTAGTGAATCGTCCCGAAAAACCAGTATTAGACCCCAAGATTCCACGGCCCAGTGCCACGGTGCTTGCGGCCCATGGGTTGGGAACCACTGGCATAGCTATTTGTGGGGTGTTCACGGGGTGCAACTCAAACGTGAAAGGTTCCATTCTCCCATTGGTTGACAAAAAAACCGGAAGTCATTTGATTTTTATATTTTCGTACAACTTTTCTTAAAGCACATTCCGTCTGTGAACGATATAGCGCGGTGGTTAAAGCACCGAACTTGTAAACTGAAGGTTTTAAGTTTTGTCCTCTCTGATTTAAAAAAAAAAAAAAAAAAAAAACCTTTTTTAGAGTTTTGTTTTGATCTTTACGGAATTAATTAATAAAGATTATTTACTTGACTTAAAGATCAGTATATATATATTTTTAATTATTATGTAAATATATAATAAATCTTAATTAATATTATATTTAAATATATATAGTTAATGTTAGTAATTAGTATTATACTTAAATATATATAATTAATAATATTTAATAGTTTATTTAAATATGTGTGTGTGGGTATATACATATATAATTAATATTTATTATTATTACTTAAATATATAATTAATATTAATAAATATTATTATTTAAATGCATATAATTAATATTTTCTCTCAGTGGTTTGTAATACATTCTCTTCCATTTTCAGTAAATAATTAATAAGACATTTAAGAAAATAGGCCAATATATCTTAAAGAAAAACTTGGGATTTTTTAAAATGTAACTCAAACAATGAATTTTAGTTTTGGATGATACACTTTGTAGAAGCCCAAACATTACATGTACGTATGTTTAGGATTAAACTAAACTTTTTTTTATAAATATTATCTGTTATTAAAAATACATAATAGAAACGTATGCTTCTTGGTTCTTATTAGAATCCAGAAGTATTGACTTTTTTTTTTCATTTATTGTATATGCCTACATCAATAATATAATAAAATATCATTGTGATCTCAATAATTTTTTGAAAACTGGAGTAGCAAATAATATCTAAATCATATAAAATCTTCGACTATGTTAGAAACACAGACATACATATATAAAAATTATGCAGACATGTATGCATGTATATATTCATATAATTATATATTACATATATTTATATACATATATATAAATATATGTAAAAATAAATATAAATATACATACGTATATAAATATATATATTCATATAATTATATACAATACATATATATATTCATACATATATCATACATGCATATGTGTATTGTATATGTTTTCACTTTTACGAGAAAAAATTATTTCAGATTTATTGGATTGCAGTGTAAGAGTAAGAAAATGTTAAAACTACAGCAATAATACACCAATATTATACTGATTATAAAAAACATTAATTGATTAATCTTTGTATATTACTTTACTGTCATACTGGAAAGAAACAACAAAAGTTTGATCTAGGGGCCCTGTATAAAATCTATATTTTCTTTAAAAAATTTTAATTGATATTTAATAAGTAAAAATGTATTAAACAAAATATAATTTATTTTTAGGTGTCACTTTTTAAACTAATCGAATACAATAACATCTCTCTTTAATTTTCTTCTTTTTTAATTAATTTAATTATTATTATTATAATTTACCATGTCATGATTTCATGACCAAGAATAAAAATATCACTATGGGAAATATAATTTTTATAAATATTTAATTTAAATTATTTACAAAAATTATAATAATACTAAATTATAATATAAGAAATGCGAAGAAATCTGTATTAAATTTTACAAATTAACATTATACAATTTGTTAAAACAATTCTCGTACATAATTAATTAGTATTTCTAATAATCAAATATCAATTAATTAAAAAGATCCCCTTAAATACATTTTAATTTACATAAAATGTAATTAATGGAAATTAAATATATTTTATGTATACATTAAATGTACTTAGTTATTTGTATAATAAATTTATATTATCCCAAAATTTATTTTGTAAAATACAGTTTAATTTACAAGTTAATTTACACAGTTTATTTTTTTAGTACGAAGTATTAAGGCATAATTCTGTTTTATTATCCTGTCCACAGAGGGTAGCAGCACAAAACGATGTTATGTTAGCTACAATGCATGCTGGTTTTTGGTCAACCAATGGGAGAATGGAACCTTTCACGTTTGAGTCGCACCCGTGTTCACGGGGCATTATAAAAGGAGTTAATTCATTTCTGGAATGTGGACACAATGATCACTGAATTCCGAGCGAACTGAGTTCGGAAGATGATAGGAAAAAGGGGTAACGTTCAAGAGAAATTTATTTACAGGTGGGAAAAATAAGTGAATGAAGAAAGCCAGGTCCCGGAGATCTTAAGAAAGGGCTGAATTGAATGCATGAGGGCTGTTCCCAGTGTGCAGTGGAGGGAGTTGTACAGGCAGTACTAGCGGATAGTGACAGCTTAATGCAATAATGTTGAAACTTCGACTGTCTTTTGAGAATTCAATGCGCATGCGTGAACTAGACTGTAGCATAACGATATGGGGAAAAAATATAAAAAATCCCTAGCCGACTTCGGAACGTTGTTTTATTGATGTTCGTTTCCTTCGGGTTCTATTGTCTGTGGATTGGTTTATTGTGTGTTGCATAGTCTGATTTCTTGAATTACGTTTGTGTAATGTGTTTTGTGAAGTTTAATGGTGTGACGTTTTGTCGTATGTCATAGACGGATAATTCCTGGGAAATATTAATAAAAACGAACGATGAGAAATAAAGGTAAGTGCATTTTTGTTGATTTTATTTGATAAGACATATTTTATGCATTCTAGAGATTGCTGTAAACCGATTTTTGTGCGTACATTACTGACCGCAGCTTGAAGGGATTGCATGCATTCTAGAGACTGCTGCACAGCGAATTTCATCATGGAGATGGTTTCTTTCGGTTAATGTACGCAAAGCTTACATATATATATATATATATATATATATATATATATATATATATATATATATATATATATATAAGTTATTAACCGCTGCTTGAATGAATTTCATGCATTCTAGAGATTGTTTTCCAGGTTGTTTCATGCATCTAGGGTTTTGTTTTCGGTTAATCCTACATATATATAATTTATTAACCGCTTCTGGAATTAATTTCATGCATTTTAGAGAATGCTGCACAGCGAGTTTCATGCATTCAGGGTTTTTTTCGGTTAATGTAAGCGAAGCGTACATATATATGTTACTAAAACGCTGCTTGAATGAGTTTCATGCATTTGAACAATCAGAAATCTCGAGATTCTTCCCAATCATAATCTGTGTGCTTTCTGGCAGAGAACTCACTACTTACACAGTTCCTATGAGAATTTCTTTCACGAAGTATACATTGATTTTTTTTCTGTTTTGTGACAATTTACAAAAATATATTTTTGATATGTGGCGCTAGTACAAATGCAAAAGATTTTTCCCCCTTGCTTCAAACCAAGTTTAAAGAAATCCCTATGAGATTCCCTTCTCCCTTCCTCTATTTCGCTTGCACTTATTTAACATTGTTGCATTAAGCTGTCCCCAGCCGCTACTTACAGGCAGTGTCCTGGGATAGCAGCTGTGTAGACGGGCCAGGCCGCAGAGCACGTGCATCGGAGAGTTGGTCCGAGGTGGACGAAATACAGCGTAGACGGAACAGACCGGAGTAGACCCGTGGAGAGGTCGAGACGGTGCCGGAGGTAGCGAGGCGAGATACAGCCGGATATAGATAAAGTGAGTATGGGAATCATCTTTTGAGGTGGTTGCGATATAACTCCACCGGCACTGTGTGTTTTAGTATTGCGTAACGAAGTAGGGTAAAATGTGCGATCAGGGAGATTGTCATTTGTCAGTCGCATAGGGAAAGTGCTAATAATATAGATAGCCCAATAAGGACTATTAATGTATTTTTTATGCTAATTTAATCAATAAATTATTAGTTGATTATCTAAGTAAGGATGTTTTGTCACAACTTGTCCGGTATCAGTTCAATACCGGTGGTGGTAGCAAATATCATTCTACTCAACTCTAAAGGCAAGAAGACGAACTACGGTGACCACGAAGGGGTCAAAACCACAACACACTCTTCTTAAAAGGGGGAGAGTGTGATAGAAAATGAATTGATAAGACTTTTGCTTTACATTTAAATATTTTATTGGTTTTATTATTTGATTTATTGCCTTTTTCAAAATAATTAATTATCGTATGGGGTGTTGTATCATATCTGAGCTTGCAGGCTTTTAGTAATAATCTTTTTTCTCTAAATCTATATTCGTAAGTCTAAGGCAGTTTCAACAATTTTAAATCCACAAATTCAATTTACACAGTATAAGATGAGGTGAAATGATTCCAAGTAGTTTCCATTGTGCGCTCTTTTCTTTCTTTTTTAATTTCTTAATCTTTACCAAAAGAAAAGCTAAATTATAAAAAAAAAAAAAAAACAATGCTTAGTTTGGAAAAAATTTAATTACATAAGCCAATCTTTATTTTTATTAAAAAATATTTTCTATTTGAGATTATTTAATTTTTTTGTATTTATTTAACAGTGTTACAAAAGTAAAATATAAACAAAAAAGAAAATCCTGCGTCAAGCATAGATTATGAAACACTTTCCAACTCTTCCAGGATACATTAACAAAACTACGTTGTTGAATAAGGTAAATGAGATAGCTAAGTAAACATTTTAGAAAACGCAAAACCTACTTGAAAACCAGATTTCATCAGCTACCGTTCATAGCCAGAAAATTACTCCAATTCATTTGTGCAGCCCTGTATTTTATCTATAGATTTAAATATATTCTACATTGTGTGCTAAAATTTATTTTAGTAAGAAAACGCATAAATTGAGGGAAATTCCACCTTCTGCTATTTCCATCAATAGACGGGAAAATACTTGAATTCTTTTGCACAGCCTTGTATATTACCTACAAATTTTTATACACGCCACATATTAAGCCAAAATTTAATTCAGGCAAGAACACGATTAAAACTACTGAAAACACATTTTCAGAAATTATGGGTTATAGGCAGTCATGTATCTAGTTTTTTGCATAGTCGTGTATATGATTTTATTTGTATTGTACAAACATCTCTTACTATACTTGTGGAATATTTATTTTTTATTTTTAATGCAACCGTCTTTAGAGCCCCTCTCGCTTTGCGTCTGTTGACGTTTGATCATGTGATTAGCGCGCAGTGTTAAATTAGATTAGGATATTTTTATTTTAATGTGGATATAATCTGATCGCAGTCATGAAAAGTTGATTTTTCACCAAGGCTTCCTAATGGAAAAACGCAGTATATTGAAATATATAGAAAATGAATCGTGATTCTGTTAAACGAACAATGAAAAGTTAATACTTATGCAGATTTTAATTGCAAACAGTTTTTGTAAATATGTATATAATTTGAAAGAACATAATCAAGAAATTTTTAAATGGTGTGTTCACTTGAAATACAAGCACAAAAGAAGGAACAGCTACAAATTTTATTTATTTAAAGAAAAAATACCCAATATTTGATTTTGGGGACCCGGGGGCAGCTTCCCTGTTTGCCCTTGCGACAACAAGTCGCTGTTCGATATGGAGGTTTTACTATTAAGCGATATGTATATAATGTTCGCATTGTTTCTAGTACAAATAGCACGTGATTTACCTGAAATTTTAATTGGCTTAATGATTCGCCTTAAGACATCAAAGCTGTGTTATTCATAAATGTATGGGCTCTTTCCACCTTAATTCACGTGAGCTCTTTTTTTTTCGGAGAGCTTTTTACCGATGGTGTTTTTTTTCCGGGAGTGATTCTTACCGTGGTGATTTTTAACGGGATCATTTTTTTCCAGGATTCATTTTAACACTCTTAGGGGATGAATTTTCAAAAGTCCTTTCTTTGTGGGTACCTACATTGCGTAAGCAAAGTCTTCCAAATTTCATTGCCGTAGGAACAACGGTTGAGACTCGTCATTGATTATGAGTCAATCAGGGCATATTCTTTATATAATTTTAGATAATAATTAAGGAGCAGTGACAATTCTTTTTGGATGGGTAATTACTGGACAAGAATTGAGAAAAGAAAATAGTTGCTCACAAAACACCGCGATAGTTAAAAAATTCTATTGAAAAAGTAATTTAAGATTATTTTGGGAGATTGATTCGTTTGGTAATTCAAATGAGGGTGACTAATTATATCAAAAGGATAAATTGTTAATTGAAGATTTCAAAAGGAAATTGCAAGAATAATAGATACATGACTAGTCTTGTTTGGGATTCAAATACAGAGGAAATTTGTATTTCGCGTGGATGTCATATACCTGCAGCTAAAGTCAGTAGTATGAAAATTCCTTTCGGTGGGAGAAATGTACCGAGCCAGGGAAATGTGACTCACTCCTTCCAGTAAAGATAAAAATGGCAGGGTAACTGTGAGGCAGAATGCCAGTCTTCCGCCCCTCTGGTGATTTAGTTAATGCACCCTCCTCTTGACTCGGAGATTTCGTTATCAGTTCTGATGTCTCCCTAGATTATATAGGAAACATTGGAAAGATCGGGAGCGGGGGGGGAGGGGGGGGATACAACTATTGGAATATATGGACACTACTTTGTAATAGCAATCTTTGCCATATTTTATCACAGAATTCTGCGATTAAATAAGGTGAAAATTGAAATAGTCATATTACCCACCTCCCACTTTAAGTACGATGATATTAAGGGGTAACAGAATAATAACATGAGTTGAATATCGGTTTAAGTTTAACAGATGACGCCTATGGATATTCTGCTTATATCCATAGTTTATGTAACTGAAATGGAATTTGAATTTTCTAAATAAGCCCTTTTGCTTAACGCAATGGAATTTTTTTTTTTACAAATTTTCTGATAAGCTCTCTTGAAAACCCCAGAAATTTAGCTTATATTTTTAGAAAAGTCTAGCCAGAAAACATTTTATTATGGAAAAATATTCATAAGCTCACCATGTATTAAAGCTCAAATTCACAGAAAAGTAATTTACGATTATTATTTGTGATTGTTTTTATAGATATCCCGTACATACTCACGACTGTAGTAGATGCACGAGATAAATGGTATTAAACTGTATTAATGTTTACTAAATTTTATGATTTCATTTAAAATCTATGCAAAAAAACTGCATATATTATTCCTGAATTTCACAGAACAACATTTACTTACTCATTGTTACTGTGCCTACTACCCGTATAGCATGTATGTTCACAGGGACGTCACAGTGACGTCACTGGAAGTCACGTACGTCACGTCACATATGTGACCGAAATACCACCATTCAGTGAAGTCACACTGTGACTAAAATGTGAATTGCTTAGAAACCTTAAAAAAATTGAAAAAACACTACAAAATAAATATTTAATGTAAAAAACATGTTTCTGACATTTATTTTTTATTTTTGTGACGTCACTGTGACGTTACTGCAAGTCACAAATTTACGTCACCTCTGTGGTCAAAAGACCACTATGTTTTGAAGTCACAGTTTGGCCAAATTGGGAATTTGAAATATATATATGAAAAAGAGGAGAAATATACTATATAGTCAGGAATGCCTCAATGCACTTAAAAGGTCTGATTCTGAGTGATTTTTATGACCCCTAAAAAATAATTTATTTATTTATTTATTTATCGACCTACAGGAAAATACTTCGTAAATAGATAAATTTCAATCAATATGAAATTATAAATTATAATACAAACATAATTCTGCATGTACTCCATGAACAATTTTTTTTAAATTAAGACACATTTTCATTTGCTTTTCATATTATGTGAAAAACTAACAACGTTTTTAAAATTGGAACAACAATCTCTATTATAGAGCGAAATCATATATGAGTGTAACAATGACGGTATGTTGACGGTGGCAACAAGTGAACATTAAATAACGCTTTTACTGTTATTTTTTTTAACTTCGAAACATTGCACAATTTCGATATTTAATTGTCGGAGGAAAAAAAAAATGTTCTTTCAAATGCAATATGCTTGAAACTGTACTTCAATTTACTATTCTTTATGGTTTTAAAAATAATTTTCAAGCATGTTTTTTTTTTTTTTTTTTTTTAAATCTCTCTATTGAGGGCATTCCAATCAAAACATATTAAAACGTTTCCATTTAAATACAAAATGTTACAATAATAAATTTCCCATAATTCTGCGTTTATTTCCGACTAATATTCAACATCGAAATTAAAAACTTCATAAAAAATAGGAATTCATATTCTTTTAAAACACAATTTTAATAGACATAAAATTAAACTATTCGCTTAAACCACTATAACTATTAGAATAAACAAACAAACAAAAAAAAATTATATATATATATATATATATATATATATATATATATATACAGGTGGCGATATCTTCGACTGATTAAAACCTGACATGCGACTAATACGAAAGTATCACTAATGAATTTTAAAACTTTATTTAAATACATAATTGATATTTTTCATATGAAAATTATTTTTGGTGTTGTTAGTGGACAATCTAAAATAATGTATTAAATGTAAAAAAAAAAAAAAAAAAAAGTATTAAATGTAAAATTAGAATTTTCAATTTAAGAATATATATATCTATATATATGCTATATTCTATAACCCGAGGAACCCGGGTTGGATCCCCTATTTGTGTCAATTGTAAATTACGGCAGAAAATAATATACAGATGGGGTAATTAAAGATTTGTTTTTGTGAAGGTAGGTAAGTTGTGATAAACAATCATTTATTATAATAAAAACACTTGTATATTTTCAATAATAATTGTTTTTCTGTTAGTGTTTAAGTAGATTAAGTACCTCTGTCAATATATATTTTGGTACTTGTTTCATACTTCTTAAATAAATTTAATATTTTCCGAAGATAAAATGAAATATACGAAACGTATGCAAAACGCATGACATAAATAATTATTTATCTTTTCCCTTTTCATTTATCAAAAATTTATTTTTAAAAAATATTGCTATTTTACAAGCTGTTTTATTCTACAAGATATTAATAAATAAAAAAAGAAAGGTTGAAAAAGTAAAAAAATGCCTCCTCCCCTCTCCCGCGATAACCTTTTCTATTGTTTATGATCATATTTTGCATTTATTACGCGTGATACAAATGTTACTGTTTTTGTTAAATGATCTTGCATTATTGTCCATTAAAATATTTATTATATACTCCAAAATTTAAACAATGTTTTATTTGATATGCCATAAATATTATAATATCATTGTTTCAATTTACAAAAAAGGAACTTACAAATCATTTAAATTGAAATTATTGTGAAACTAATCGAAAAAAATAAGATCAAATGCATAAAAAAATACTTCTTCAAATAATAAATTTTAATTGGAGAGAGTCTCAAAAAAATATTCCGTATTTAACTTTCTGCTCTAACCTAAACTATATAACAAGAAAAAAAAATCATCTGCCCTTCTAAGCAGGCAGATGTTTTGAAAATATCGTCTGCAGATCTACGTCAGAGTACGAAATTCTTAATAAGTAAAAAATAACAGTGTAGGGATGGAAGTGGGATGTGAAGGAAGTACTTGGACAATAGACTTGTATAATGGATGTAGAATTAAAATTTAACAAAAACCTGCACAGAACTTCGCATATACATATTTGATAGAAAATTACGTTCGAGAAAGGTACAGTATTTATTGGCGTGGTGAAATTTGATTCCGGTCAATGATACTGTACCAGATTTGGACGAATTATTTTCGCCGAAAGAAGCTTTCGCTATGTGGATTACATCAAAACAGAATATTGAAGATGATGACAAAGGAAAATTGGTATGAAGAAATATTATTTTACTTGTTATATTTTTATTAAATTATAACGTTTTCATTTAATTCCATATGAGTTTTTTTACAAAAGCTATATATTTCATTAATTTATTTTTTTTTTATAAAAATAAAGTTTATTAAATTTCGAATGTTTATTTTTTTAAAATAAATAGCAGTATGTCAACGATTTTAATCAAATGATTAATGTTACTGTTTCATTTCCTGAATCATTTTATAGTTATAAATTTCAAAATATCTATGCACTATTATTCAACATTTATTATTAACAGGGGCATGTTATTTTTAACTATCATACTCTGTCATATTCTGTCTATTCAGATTCTGTCAAATCTACTTGTTCTATTGATGGTGATATCAGAATTACAGAAGGTTATTGTGGTTACTGTCCTGTCACCAAATATCAAACCAGATAGATTCTTTTTCGGCGTCATATGATACATATATGTATCACTATCGATGCATCTAAAATCTGCAGTAAAACGTTAAAAAATGACTCACATTAGACGCCAAACAGAGTAGGTGCGGTGATGTGTCATTATAAACAATTAATGATCTGTGTTTTAAAAAAATAATCCCAAGTAAGATCTATTACTTATATAAATATATAATTTCATAAATAAAATTATAAATTTGACAATCAATTAATAAAATTATATTTTTAATAACCAAAATATTGGATAGGAGTCGGGTAAAATTTGGTCACCCTATCCGATGCACATTCGTCACTTTTTTCACATTGAAGTCGCACGGTGACTTCACAAAGTAGTCCATTGTGAGGTCACAGAAAGCCTTGAAAACGGCCATAACGACTTCACATTTAGGTCACAGTGACTTCACATCGACGTCACTTGACGTCACGACGACGGTCACAAAGTCACAGTGTGAAATCACAGTGACGTCGCCGTGACGTCACCATGCCTTACGGGTAGGATTATGTTGCACGCACGAGGCATTAGATATTTTTTATTAAAATATTATTTTATTTCTGAAGCCATCTTATAATTTTCTTCTTACTGTCATCACTACATAGTATAAAACAAAGTCGGTTTTTCTGTCCCTATATCCCTATGTACGCTTAAATCTTTAAAACTACGCAACGGATTTTGATGCGGTTTTTTTTTTAATAGATAGAGTGATTCAAGAGGAAGGTTTATATGTATAATAACATCCATTAAATAGTGGAGAAATACTGTTATTTTTGAGGTTTTTAATGTGATGTCGTAAATAATTTCATTTTTTCCGCTTATACATTGCAAACGCAGGCTGAACCCTACAAGATTTATCAAAATAATGTACTAATTATTGTACACATTAAAAAGGTCTACAGAAAACACAAAGAGATGAAGGTTTTCAAGGTTAACCCGAAGCAAAGCGAGGGAGGGCCGCTAGTTTACTACAAAAGAAAAATTAAATCACAGGAATAATTTTATAATAATTAAAAACAATTTCTAAAATGTTCGAAATTTTACATGAGAATAAATGCTTACATATGCAGCTGTCAATTAACATTTTATTCTTATACACACATATTTAGTTCTAAAAAAATATATACCTTTTAAATTTAACCAAATTTTTGGGGACACTGTTATCTGTCCCCCGTATATTTGCCTCCAAATGTCTTTTTGACGTCACAGCAGAAAGGGACATATATCCAGTGCTAGAGCATTTCACTTTCATCGAGAGTTGGATATCCGACCCCTGTAAAATTGCAACCATAACAGAAGGGGACACATATCCGATACCAGAGCATGTTACTTCCGTCGAGAGCTGGATACCGTCTCCTGTATATGTTCCCCCACACGTCGTTTTGACGTCACAGCTGAAGGCGTCACATATCTAGAACTCCTATAATACAGGCTGAATCATACCGCCATTTAATGACCCAGCGGATCAAAAACCAAGCTAAAACCGGTTAGCTTACCGTACTAGTGGACGGCGAGTGACAGTAACGAGGACGGCGAACACCTGCTCAGGCGGTTTCCTAATGCTGAGCTAGGTCACAATATGGCGGTTATTTTGGGCAACTGAATGGATATGCGTCAGCTCCCTTTATAGGAGCCTTACACATATCCAGTGCTAGAGCATTTTACTTTCATCCAGAGTGGGATATCCGACCCTTGTGTATGTACCCCCATACGTCATTTTGACGTCAGAGCAAAGGGGATATATAAAAAGGGGGCACATATCCAATGCTAGGACATTTTACTTTTGACGAGAGCGTCGGATATCCGTCCCCTGTATTTGTGCCCCTATACGTTATTTTAATGTCACAGCAGAAGGGGTACATATCCAGTGCTAGAACACTTTTACGTTCGTCGAGAGTTAGATATACGAGACATCTGTATATGTATCCCCTTTTACGTACAGTTTTTATTGCCATGATTTTTCTAGAAAATTTTTCTAGAAATTTGTAGACAACATTTAGTGCGTAAGAATAAAAAATCTCGCTTATTTTGTATATACGGTTTTCGAATGCGCTACCTCCTCTTCCCATAAGTAAGATACAAAAAACTCCTGAGACAGAAATGCAAAAGATCAGAGAAAAATTTTGTTTTAGACAGGTTGTTTATATTTTAGGAGGTATAACTGCATGGTATTTATTTTAGCATGATCACGATTTTTTCGGTTTAAAGGAGGATTCCGTTATAGACAGGCTTTACTCTATTAGAAAATAAATTTGCTGGATAGTATTTTTTTTTATCTGTATATTTCCTTACAATTTTATTATTTTTTTAATAGTATTACCGCTTATAAAGCCTTTATAAAACTTTTTCGTCTAAAGATTTTAAATAGAAGGATAAAATATTGAGAATATTATCGTTTTAATTGGTTATATCAATTAATATTGAATGAAAAACTTGAAAATATGAAGGAAAATGCGAAACCTTAACATGTTACTTTACCCAACTTTTGAGCTGATACCTGTTCACGTGTTTAATTCATTCACGTCATTAAAACAGGTGTGCCATTTCATGACTTTCTTGGGGAAGGGGGGGGGGGTAAAAAGTTTGATCTTGTTGCGCACACTTGAGAAGCAATTGATACAGTTTTATTCTTACATTTGCTTTTTAAAATTAGCCAAAGTACGCATTAGTGATAAATGTTTCTCGCTTTGAGAACGTTGCAATAGACTTTAGTAAACATTATTGATATTTATTCATTTCTTTACTTAATTTGTTTATTTAATACCCCTAATGATCCTATTTTAATCGAATATGACAAATTATTTTAGCTTTCGTACATTTTCAGATTTTTTTAATCTTATCTCTGACAACTGATACATTCCAAAAAATCAAATTCCTTCTGGGCGCACCTACGAAGTTCATTAATTAAAAGCTGAAAGCAACGTTAACACGTAAAGTTTAGAAATCTCTATTAAAGTATAGTACCTGCGTGTGAAACGAGCATATCTCAGTGTTTTTTGCTACTTTCATATTGTATTGAAATAATGTTATTATTTGCTTATTTTCTAAGTGTATTTATTTCTACATGAAAATGTCATTTCTAGTTTCTAAATTTAATGAGAAATCCAAATAATTCGTTTTTTGAAAATTTGTTTTAAATCTCAGTTTAAAGCTGCTTCAAGACAATTTTTATTCGACTGTATAAAAATTGAAATTGTTTAGAAGTTATAAAATTTGTGATAAAAATTAATTGTTGGCTCGCTTAACTATTTCTACACGTAAAATAAACAAGTGGGTAAGTGTGATCGAAGTTCGCACAAAGGGGTTCATTTAATATTCCTTTCAAAACACTTTACCTTTTAAGTAATAAATCCAAATCATTAATTTATAGTTAACCTTATCATTTATGAATATACTTTATCAATAAGAACATAGATGGCAGAACCATTAAATTTAATAGTACAATATGATAACAAGAGGAAGCTATTTTTTAAAATAAATTTAAAAACATTCAAGAACTGCTTTTCAAACAATTGTAAAAATATATGTTTGTATATCTGAAAAGCATATTTAATTAAATTATTTAATTTTAGCGAAAAAGAGATACCCTTAAAATGGCAAAAAAATAAGAAAGTTCTTTTAATTAAATCCATCGGACAATGAAATGTAAAATGTAAAATTTAAAATTCCGTCTTTGAGAACAGAACGAGGAACCTTTGTGTTAGGAGGTAAACGCGATACCACTGAACCATCTAACCTGCGCAAAAGAGACTGAAATTAAAGTTCCTATTTTAAAATCTAAGAAAATCTCATAGATCCTCGTATGTCATTAAATTATTTCATTTAATTAAAATAATATTGTTATTATATTGTTTTTTTTCTTGGCTTAGAGTGTAAAATACTAGTGCAAATACGTGCGTTCATACACAGTCTAATATTCAAACCTATTCCAAGTGTTGAATACAGGAGGGCATTGTTTTTAACCTAGGAATGATGTTTTTATAATAGAAGTAGAATTCTACAAAGGTACCAAAACGGCAATGGAATAAAAAACTTGTTAGAAATGTGAGATATAAAGAAAGTATAAACAGAACAAACTGGCATTAATAAATGTTTTTTATTAATACATATTTTATACATATTAGTTTTATTAAACTAAATTAAAGTTCAATTTATTTGAATACGTACAGACAATATAATTTTTTTCGGTGCCATTTTCCTGGCGTCCTTCTTCTGGGTGCTTTTTTTCCAGTACCATTATCGGTATCTATTTTCCGGAATTCCCCAATTAGTATTGTATACGTACTATATACATGTGATATGCATAAAAATAATTTTTTAACAAAATAAATAAATAAATAAATAAATAGAAGCGTGTTGAATGGACTTTTTAACACTTTCCAACCTAGTTGAAAAGTGTTTATGACTTCGGTTTGTCTGGCCGTCTGGCTGTCTGTCCGTGCTCTAACTCCCGTAAATATGCTCGGATTGCTCTGAAATTTTTATATGTTATTGTCATTATCTATAGGATGTTCCCTATTTCAACGGAAGTGTGTAGCACTTATAGTTTTTTTACAGGGACACTCAAAAGAATTCCGTTACATTGCGGTCTATGGGGAAAAATCATTTGCGGTTTATTTAAATAATGTTTCACTATTTTAAACGCATTGAAATTTATATATATCGCTAAGGTACATTAGAAGAAGCTTAATATGGAATAGGGCGTGCATAGCACTTATAGTTACTTTACAGGGACAGTCAAAAGAATTCCGTTACATTACGTCTATGGGAGAAAAATATTATTATTATAGCGGTTTATTTAAATAATGTTTCACTATTTTAAACGTATTGAAATTTATATATATCACTAAGATGCATTGCAAGAGGCTTACAACAGAATATTGTGTGTATAGCAGTCATTGTTCATTTACAGGGACACACAAAAGAATTCTCTACTGTCTGTTAACAATAATTCCTCGAAGTGCGTTTTAAGTTACTGAACGCGATTTTAATTTTAACTCGCTTTTTGTCTATTACGTGGTGTGTATAAATTCTGTAGATCCTAAACAGGGAAGCACAAAAGTTCGCGGTCACATTTCCGTTTATTGACAGAAACTCCAGACGGAGAATTTTAAACTGTGCTACGCGTTTCCTAACTGAACTAAAATTTAGCATCCTATGTATTATATATACAAATCTATATATCCTATACAGGGTTGAATAAAAGTATTCGGATATTTTTCTGAATATTGTATATGTTGGAAATTCCTGAAATTATGTTTTTAAATATGTTATGCGTTTTCCAAATTGTTTATTTAGATGTTATCTTTTAGCTTATTAAACGGTATGATTTGTAAAATTATTTTGGCAGCGTTGGAAAGTGTTACATAATCTATGCTTGATGCATGATTTATCGTTCTTGTTTTTACTTTCGTGTTGTTCGTGGAAATCCTATATTGTTATCTTCATTAGAGTCCTGCACGGGTCGAGTTACACCAACCAGAACTCGAACATTTTATTTGAAGCCAACCCGAAACCCGACGCACTTCAATGCCATATTTTAATGCATTTATCCATATTAAAAATAAATTAGGATAAAATATCTTGGGATTATAATTTTAATATCAATTTTACCGTTTACGTTGAAAAATAAACAGATACTATATATTTATATACCTATTTATATTACGCGAAATCATATTCTATTTAAGAAATTCGAAAAATCGAAAAGAATCGACTGGTAAGTTTTTATTTTATAAAAAACCTCATTTTTTTTAAATGGAAAATGAAATTTATATAGATTTATTAATTAAAGGATAAAGTATTTTGAAAGTATTATTAAACGAAACCCTTTGTGCGATCTACGATCACACTTACCCACTTGTTTTTGGATGCCCTTTTTGTAAAAAATATATAGCTATACTCATTTGTGTAGCCCTGAAAAAAAAGTGGGAGGGCACTTATAAACGAGCACATAAGAGTCTTTGTTACCTGGGAATTTTGAAACTTTCCTTTAATTTGAACTGAAAAAGAAAGTAATTAAAAAATTAAAGTTAATTTATTTAAATTTGAAAATTAAAGTTAATTTAATTTAAATTTCTACTTAAATTAAACCTATAAATCGTATAGCTTGCAACAGAATTATACTTCTGGAATAAAAAGTACTTTTTACTCAGTAATTTAGACCAACTTCACAAATCACAACTGAAACAATTATTTTATACTGAGAAAAATGCAATCAAATTCTTTTGTGTATCCCTGTAAATAAACGGTAAAAGCTATATTATCTGTATTCAATGAAAAAAAAAATTGTAGAGCACCAGAATAATGCTTATCAATTTAATTATGTTTGAAGTGCTGTAACATCGCAAAAATAAACTGCAGACAATTTTTCGCCAAAGAACATAATGTAACGGAATATTTTTGTGTGTCCTTGTAAACGAGCTGTAAGTGATACATGCTTCTTTTCCATTAAGAAACTTCCTATAGCAAGCCATAATAATACATAGAAGTGGCGTGGCAATCCAAGTTTATTTACAGGCAGAGAGACAAAAGAACTAAAAATTGGAAAATGTTAAATTTTTGTATTTTAAATTTGTATTTTTTTAAATGTTAGTTCAATTTTATAGAGATTGCACACAGATTAAACACTATTGCCGTTATTCAGTAAAATTTGCATCTGAAAAAAAAATATATCTTAAACATCTTGAAAAGCTCATTTAAATTTGGTTTCATCCCAGGTGACCAGCACAAAATTGAAGGAAATGAAAGATTTTGGAACAGATAAGTGCTTGTAGTACACTGCCAAACACTAAAAAAAAAAAAAAGAAAAAAGATAATATAAACATATACTAAACTAAACTAGGAATGTTTTTCAAGAAACCCATGTAAGACAAATTTGAAACATACCATCATGAAAAAAGTTACTGAAATGTAACAAATAAGATATATATTAAAAATCTAAGATTAAACTTGTACTGGCTTTTGAAAAAAATGAAAAATTGAAATAGATTATTATTATTTTTTTTTTCTAAACCCCCGTTTGAGATACTTTTTAACACATAAACGTAAAACAGAGTTAAAAATAGTCTTTTACAGCGGACAGACACCCTCCCTGATGCTCTCCCAATACTTTGGTTCCTTTTTCTCTTAATGTTTATTTATTTTAAGGTAAGGTTCGACTGCTTTGGCCTAAAATTCACTTGATTTTTGCGTTTTTTTCTTTTTTTAGTTCAAAGAAAAGCGATATCACCTTCGAAATGTTCGCATTCTATTTATTGAAGTTTCCTTTACATACATAATTTTTTGTGATTTAAAAAATTGAATAATATGCCTTGTGCGTCAGGGAGTACCTGCAGGTGCATGCCGTAAACTTCCAAACGGGCGACCGTTTTTCTACGGTCACAAGCATCTGAAACAAATTTTATTGCCAAATTATGAAATGTCATTAAATTCTCTCCAGTTTATACTAACATTTATCAATAAAAGTTGATTTTTTTTTTTAAAAAATACTGCTCATTTAAACAAAAAAAAGTTCATTTTTACGGCTTAAAAAAATTAATTGATGCAAATTATAGTTTTTGGTAGTTAAGGCTCCATCAAAAATTATTAACTTTTTTATTAAAAAAAAGAAGGAAATCAGTCAAATAGTTCTTGAGAAAAATGGTCGCAGAGTTTGTAAAACAGAGTTTCGAGAAAACAAGTTTAAATTTTTACAATAGCTTTACGTTCGACGTGTGACGTTACGGTCAATTAGCAAAAAGATCCTAAGGAATTAAAATATCATGAAACAGCTGTAAAACACACTCTACCTTTAAAAATGTAAAAAAGAAAACAAACTACATTAACATTTTTGAACCAACAAAGCAGAAGTTCCTCTTAAGGGCCTACATCAGTCATGCACAAAAGCGCACAAGCTAATGTTAAGACTATGGGAAAGTTCTTGGCAGATTTCTCGCTCGCATTTTAATATTTTTAAATGATGTTTTTTGCATAGGATAGCTGAGGTCGTTATAGCTCTAACGTTGTTAGTTTTTACTTTTTCGATTTTGGCTCCAGTTTTTTTTTATATAAGGGTACTTTTGCCTTCAGAACCGGATCCAACCGGTTCCAAAATGGAAAATGACCGCTTATAAAAAAAGCTGTAACCAAAATCAAAAAAGTAAAAACTAACAACGTTAGAGATCGACCTCAGTTATCCTATGCAAAAAAAAAATCTTTTAAAAATATTAAAATGTGAGCGAGAAATCTGCCAAGAACATTCCGATACACTTGAGCGTTTCTTCGCCTGACTAGCGACTAGCGTAAGCTCTTAAATCATTTGAGACGGGTCAACTTTAATCATTATTCACGAGACAAAAAAGAAAAATTAATTACATTTTAAATTTCAGAGAGGGGAAATTGCTCTCTTCTGTTTTCGCTCCATTCCCCATTGCTCGTGCCCATGGTTCACCCCTTGCTCCAAAAGACATAGTTCTATATCAGAAGCATACTGATATTTGGAAACTATTCAATAAATATTAGCAAAAATTGATGACATAACATAGCATACAATTAATTAACAGCATATTATTAATCAAAACTTAATACTTAAGAAAATATTTAAAATTTATTTGGATTGGGCGTTTGATCTCCAATTTGTGTTAATAATTTTGTATCTATATGACTGCGTTTGGAAGAGATTATAAAACTTTCCAGGTTTAACTTGTATCTTTTCTTTTTGTTATTTTAGTGTTTTTAAATTAAAAAATCGGAATTCAGAAAATAATCCTGAATTCAAAAAAGAGGTACTCCAGAGTAAAATTTACTTGTTCAGATTCAAATTAATCCAATGCTTGTACTTTTTTCCTGTCTAAAAGATGTAATCCTCGGAATTAATCGGGAAATATCTACTTATCAATGTGATTGATAAACGAATATGTTAGGTAGTAGGGGTAAGGGGAGATAATGGCTTATGAGAATCTTTGCATAGCATAGGATGGTCGTCCTGGTTTGATGCCCACACTGCTTACCTTAAAATTGTTTAAAAACAAACCCTTTTTTATGACTAATGCCAACCTGCTGTTGGCATTAGTCATTAAAATTGTAGTTTAAGAAAATATGTCCAGGCTTTCAAAATAGAAAAACTTGCAATATCGGAAGAGTTTGTAAACTAAGCCTGTAGTGTATAGAGATCTTTTTAAGAGGGTTTGGGTTAGGATGTCTTTCAGTTGGAGGCAGATAATAGTTTTCGATCAGATAATTCCAAGTAAAAGTAATGGTAGTGCTGTATTTCACTACTGGTGATTAAGATGAAACAACAAGTAAACGCAGCTTTTCCTTTTATTCCTTTTCAATTCGTTTTTTAACATCTTTCAAGAAGCCTAAAATAACTTAAAAAATCAATACTTTCCTGCATAAAATGGAATTTATTAATGTGTTTGTTCATTTAAACATTTAATGAGTTAGGAAGGTATGCAAACCTTCGCGTTCCTCTTCAAATGAAAAAGTAAAAAGACGCTGAAAAAAAAAGGGTGAGGGGGCAGCAGCCCGCCCTCGACTTTACTACCGGATATATAAAGAAAGATACAAACGAATTTTACGATCTCCTTTGTTGGAAGTCGGTTAAAAGATATAGACGATACATTTACCGGGTGTCCCAAAAATGACTGAGGGATTTTAAAATTCAATAACTTGCAAAAGGTGACAGAGATAAAAAAAATTCTGGCAGGAGGGTTACGTATGATGTCAGGAGTTTTTTCTGTGTTTTCTTGATTTTAGCTCGAATTTCAAACAATAGATGGCGCTGACAGCGATTGGCACTCAGTCGAGGCCGAAACTGACGTCACTCAGCATTGATGCACCACCCCCTGAATACTAGGCCTGCCTGCCTGTTGATAAAAAAGGCGGCTGTTTTTTTTTTTATTTTCAGCGTTTGAAACGATCCCTCGAACTTCAACACAAATAATTCCTAAAAGTTTTCTTCGCCTAGTTTTTCTGCGATCAAATAAGTAAAAAAAAAACTTTTAGATATTATTGATGTTAAAGTTCGAAGGACCGTACAAACGCTGAAAAAAAACCCGCCTGCGACAGCCGCCATTTTTGTCAGCACGCAGCATCCATGCTAAGTGACGTCCGTTTCGACCTCGACTGAGCGCCAATCACTGTCAGCGCCATGTATTGTTTGAAATTCGAACTAAAATCAAGAATCACAGTAAAAAAACTCCTGACATCCTACATAACACCCCTGCAAGAATTTTTTAAATATCTGTCACTGTTTGCAAGTTATTGAATTTTAAAATCCATCAGTCATTTTTGGGACAGCAATAAGAGAATGATTTCGTTTTAGTGAAGAATTCGTAAATCTAATGTTTTTGAAGATATACATAATATTCAATAAGTGAAAGAAACGTCCAATAGCATTTAGGTGTACGAATAAATGACAAGTTTTAGAGATTTAAAATTATAATTTACAAATTAGGAACATCTAAACAAGCCATCAAGAAATTTCGACTCTATAAATATTCCATGATAAGGATTGCACTTCAAAAAATCTAACACTGGACCCATGTTGCCATTTTTCTATTCAAAAAATCTACCACTAATTTTAAATAGTAATATTTGTCTTAATTAATGACGATTTAACAAAGCCGAATATTACTATTCGGAAATAGTAATAAAAGAAATAAAACAATATTCAACTTTAGAGGTAAATTCATTCTTTTGAACACTTTCCAACCTAGTTGAAAAGTCTTTATCTGCCGTCTGCCGTGCATTAAATATTTAATGCACTCGGAAAATTGTGCATGATAGTGTCGTTTACTATAGCATGTTCGCTATTTCAACTGAAGTGTGTTTTTTTAGAGGGACTGTCAAAAATATTCCGTTACATTACAGTCAATGGGAAATAATAGTTTCAAGTGCATTTTGGCGATGCTACGTCATTTAAAACAGGATGAAATTCATATATAATGAGGAAGCGCATTAAAACATGATTTTTGTAGAATACGGGGTGCAAAGCATTTATTATTCATTTACAGGGTCAAACAAAAGGATTCTGTTATACATTGTGTATGGGGAAAAATCGTTTGCCGTGTAATTGAGTGATATTTCACTAGTTCAAACATAATGACAATTACATGCATTACTGAGATGCACTATAAATGACTCTCATGAAAATGTAGTGTGCATTGCGTTTATTTATAGGGACACAAAAGATATCGGTTACAGTACATGAAGTGCTTTTCAACTTTGGTTTGCGTTTTTAAGTTTAGCTAAAATTTTTCATACTACGTATGTGTTTCTAAACTCGGTTGATCCTATACAGGTCTCCACAAGAGAATCCGTAAGTATTAAAGACTATGGGAGTGAATTCTTTAAGTGTAGTTTTTAATTCCATTACACATTTTCCTGCTGAACTATATTTAGTTGACTAATAGAAGTTTGTGGAATATAAATAAATGCATATACAGGGCCACGCAAAGAAAAAGATACATTGTCGTTTACGGTTGGCAATTGCTGCGAGTGAAATTTAAGTTGCCTTTTAGCTTCATATGTGGTGTGTACAAAAATCTTCAGATAATATACAGGGCTGTACAAAAGATTATTTCGCGTTCATTTTCATCGATTGGCGAAAATTGCTAAAGGTGAATATTCTAACTGAACTGAATTTTATCATGCTATATATCCACATCAATTGATTATATACACGGCTGCACAAAATAATTCGACTACTTTTTTGACACTGGAAGGTAATTTTGAAAAATGTATTTTTTAATGTTTTATGTTTTCTAAACTGTTTACTTACATATCTTCTTTCACTTTATTTAACGGTGAAGTTTCGTTACAGTTTTCTGGCTGTGTTGGAAAGTGCTTCATAATCTATGCTTGATGCATGATTTTTCGTTCTTGTTTTTTTTCATCTGAATGGAGAATGCCTGCAAATTTGATGTATGTAGGAATGAAGATTATTTAGTTTTGTAATATCGTAAGAACGTTTTGTGCAGCTAAACAGGTGTAAATTAAAAATTCTCGAGATAACAATGGACGATGCTGGACAGCTGCCCGTGGCTTTCAAACTAAAGGGGAGAAAATATACAAAATTTAATAATATTTTCCAGAAACCACCAATAGTTAATTCAATGAAAAAGTCTTCCTCAGGACGACGTGTACGAAAGCCACCACTGCACTTAAGAGTAATTAAAATGAATATATGCTTCTTTTAATTGGCATTCCATCCTCTTTCTTCGTTTGAACTTGAGCAAAATGAATAAGTGGAAAAATACCGCAAAATTCTCAAAGGCAGAAAATGCAAGAACTATTTAATATTTGTTTTTATTATTTATATATTAGAAGTTATCATTCTTATTAAATGCTGTAAAAATATGATTCTGGGCCCCATGACTACGAAAGTCGCCTCTGCCAATATGACCATCTTGACCATTTTCTATGTTCATATATTTCTATGCTCTATATTCATTTAAAATTAAAATCTGCTTTTCTTAAACTAGTCTTCCATACTTTTTTCGTCATTTGTACTTGCAGAAAATGAAGAAACATAAAAATATATGGTTTTATACCAATTAACAGTGCATCAATGATTGATAATAGATAGCTGTTACAACTTATAAGCCTCCTGGTGGTAGGACACAATTTGTATCCTCCATTTGACTACGCTATTTCAATTTGCCTGATGCTTCATATTCCTAGCTAGTGTTTAGATTTTAAAAGCATTGTTAAAAAATTCATGGTTTACAATTCATAATAATTTGAACGATTAATTTCGGATATATAGATATTTTAAAAAAGGTTTTCGAAAAAGAAAATAATTGTAACTTATAAATTTTTCAACAGGAATAGATTTCTAGAAGCTTTAAATAAGCGAATCCAAAATTACAGATCATTCCAGAAAGCAGTTTTTGAGTTATGCTTTAAAAATTTCCCGCATTGCAATCTATTTTTCTAAGATTAAAAAGAAATTTGATTTTGGGAATTCAAAACTTTAAACCTTAATAATCCTTAATTAATTTCGTGTTTAGTATCTGTAGGTTAAATTGTACCGAAAAGTTTGAATATGCTGCCAAAATTGGTATTCTCCATATTAAAAAATTCTGAGTGTGGTATAATTTCAGTATGAATCTTATTTTTTTTTAAAACTTAAATTGAAAAAAGACAATTCCTAACTGAATAAATATTTTTGTTTTCTCTAAGACAATTTTGCGATTAATTTTTATGGGACGTATTATTTTTTTATTTCACTGACTGTGCATGCATACACTCACACAGATTGTATAAAGTGATCATGCATATATTCTGCAATATACACTGTCACTGTGAACTTTAACGACCAAAGAAGAAGTATGATAGTAAATGACAAAACAAATTTTGCTAATTAAATTATGGTTGCAATTGTAATTTTATTTTAATTATTATTTTTTTTTTTCAAATATAGAGAATATGCCATTCTAAACCCAGTTTTAGTTTTCATGTGAAATGTGATAACGTTATGATAAATACTGGAAGTACCCAGTAATTTAGTAAGTGACATTGGCAGACAAATTTCAAAGTACAGTGATGGTCAAAATTGTGAACACCTTTTGGGAAAATGCTTTTATGAAGTTTGATGGCTCATAACCCAAAATATTTCTTAGTAATACCATAAAAGCTATGTATAACTGGAAAGATGATTTAATCAGGAGTATCATGCAAAACATTTTGTTAAATTATAATTATTTTATCAAACGTTATAGCCAAATAATCAGAAAAGGGCATTAAAAGCTGCTTAGGTTGATATGAAGTACTTTTCTTTTTCTTGAATGTAGCCAATGCACATGCATGTTTGGAGTGACAGACAGATTCCATTTTATTTGATAATGTGTGAATCAAAGCTAGGGTAGGATTTTAAAAAAATGTGCCATATTTTGGTACCTATAGGGGGACCTTTATCACTATTTTGCATGATTACTACCAAGTTGCTAAATTTCTTTGCCACCTTTCAATTTTGGAGCTAGTAAAGCATAATAAAATTAAGAAAACATCATAAAGAGTTTACCCAGAAATCAATGTATAACAATATTGTTAAGTGTAGAAAGCTATGGTTATGAAGAACTTTGAAGAAAATTAAGAAAGGGATGTTTAAGTCAGGCAAAACAAGACTGGTTAAGGCAGGAAAAGGTGCAGGAGTGCAATTGGTGGTAGCAGAGTAAGTGTTTAGATGATGACAGAGAAAAATACCTGAGAGTGTACAAAATGAAATGGCGCACTGAAATGTTGAGTTGAATCAAAGTACAGTTTTATAGAGAGTGCAGTTTTTTGATCTAAATGCTAAAATTTCATGAAAAAAAACTTTTTAGCACTCCAAATATCATGGCCCTACTATTTCTCTGTTATAAACATGCCTCTTAGCTCAGTTTAATATTTTAAACCTTTATTTATTTTATCCTTTTTCAAATTTACAAGAAAAAAAAAAACAAAAAGAACGTCAGAAATTAATACTCTGTGTGTCCGCCACGCTGAGCGATGCGAGCCTGTACTCTAGGGTGGATCGAAAAATCGAAATGTGGATAATCGAATCGGCGCGCGGTACAAAAGATGCCTTTTATGTATATTAGTTTACATCTGTTTCTTTATTGAAATCCATTCATATCTTCCGGTGCCTCAAGTGCTCCAAAAATAGTTAAAAAATGAAATTTTTATGAACATTTATATATTTTATTATTTTTATTATTCTTTAAAATTACGTTTGGCGCGGGGTGCAAAAGTTGTATTTTATACATACTAGTTTGCATGTTTTTTTTATTGAAATCCATTCATATCTTCCGGTGCCCCAAGAGACCCCAAAATAGTTAAAAATTTAAAGTTTTATGAAAATTTATACATATATATATATTTTTAATTCTTTATTTATTTCTTTAATTACTTTTAGAGTGGGATGCGAAAGTTGCCTTTTAAGCATACTAGCATACATACAAAACATTTTAACTTCGATAAATATCTTCCGGGTGCTCCAAGACCCTTAAATATTTGCCGAAAATCGATTTTTATGCAAATTTTAAGCTTAAAATTATAAGTAAAAATAAGAGTTAAATAATCATTTGTATAGTGTAATTATTACATACAGTGGATGACAAATCGTTTACCGTTTATATTAAATGTATAAAATAATTTTTTAAATCTTATATTGTTACATACGAAATGCGGAATAGAGCAGCTGCTTCAATTAGCCAGTGCTGTTTTATGAGATATTGGAATTGTACACACACAAAAAAAAAAAAGACTTAATTTTAAAGACTTAAATTTAGTAGATCGCAGCAAAATTCACCGATAGCGTACAAAAGTTCGAAATTTAGTTGCAGAGACGAGCAATTTAGCCATGTCTCTGTCTATTTTAACCGGATTATTTTCCGATGGGAAAAAGACAATATAAAAGTGTTAGTGATGAAGAGCACAATGAACTACACAAAGATCACAAAGGAGGAACATTATACTTTTGTAAAGGAACCTGACTCTCTGCATATTGGACACGTTACATTTGCAACAGGAGAAGCTAAAGGCCTTTACAACATTTACTACATTCTTTAGATGTGCAACAATTGGCGTTTTGTGGGTCCAATTGGTACAGCAATCAAAACCTGCGGGGAGCTACCTGTAGCTTCCCTTTTCTTCAATAAGTGTGGAGAATATGCCAGATAACAAATATAGAATGGTTCTCAGCAATGATCAGTAATATTTATATGATATTTACGTAGACATATCACGTTGTGAAAGTGGTTTTGACTTAGCATTTAAAAACCCTGTGCCAGTTGTTTACTCAAGATGGCTAACGACTGCAGGTAGAACGTTAAGGTTGTAGGTGGCCACAAGAAATCCATCAGGGAATCTCATTATTCTTACAACATATGTTATGAAAGTATGGACCTATATGGTTTCAAATCAAAACAAAGCCCTCTATAACAGAAGGACAGCGGTATATTTGGAAACTTATAACATTTACTAGATATTTGGAACCCAATCTAAGAAAGTTTGTAGACGCTGTTGTTCAACTATATAGCTTCTTTTGTCATCCTGAAAATTTTTTATTATCAATGCTCTTGGATAACACAGAACCTATCAGACCTTTAGCAATACGAAAACTATTTTGTGCTAGAAATGAAAATAGAGGATCACCAGAAGTAAAAATTTTTCAAGTACCAAAAATACACTTCAAAGCAAAGTATTATTGTGAACTTATTGACTGGCAATGAGTTGGATGTTTTGAACCACCTCTTTTGAGGAATGTGCCTTACGAAGAAATTGAGGCCATGGTAAAAGTAGGAAAAACGGAGGAATTTGCAGAATATCCCTACCATACACAAGATGGTAAAAGACGCATTCGCATAGTGCCTGAGGCATCAGAAAGTGTATCTGGACAAGAAAAGAGACTCGGTTTCATATTGAATAGAATAAAATCAAGACGACGCATTCGCATAGTGCCTGAGGAATCAGAAAGTGTATCTGGACAAGAAAAGAGACTCGGTTTCATATTGAATAGAATAAAATCAAGACGACGCATTCGCATAGTGCCTGAGGCATCAGAAAGTGTATCTGGACAAGAAAAGAGACTCGGTTTCATATTGAATAGAATAAAATCAAGACGACGTATTCGCATAGTGCCTGAGGCATCAGAAAGTGTATCTGGACAAGAAAAGAGACTCGGTTTCATATTGAATAGAATAAAATCAAGACGACACATTCGCATAGTGCCTGAGGCATCAGAAAGTGTATCTGGACAAGAAAAGGGACTCGGTTTCATATTGAATAGAATAAAATCAAGACGACGCATTCGCATAGTGCCTGAGGCATCAGAAAGTGTATCTGGACAAGAAAAGAGACTCGGTTTCATATTGAATAGAATAAAATCAAGACGACGCATTCGCATAGTGCCTGAGGCATCAGAAAGTGTATCTGGACAAGAAAAGAGACTCGGTTTCATATTGAATAGAATAAAATCAAGACGACGCATTCGCATAGTGCCTGAGGCATCAGAAAGTGTATCTAGACAAGAAAAGAGACTCGGTTTCATATTGAATAGAATAAAATCAAGACGACGTATCAAACATTTTAATCCCAAGATGGATTACAAACTTTAGAATTATGTAAATCTACAAATTTAAAGAAATAAACAATTTGTTACATAAGTTCAATTTTTATAATTTTTATGATTTAGTGGTTATGATTTTTAAATTTGTACTTCATGTATTATTATAAAATTATTATTATTTATAAGTTTATACTTTATTAATTAAACACTTTGCCAAAATTGTAAACAATTTTCGTAAATTTAAAATTTTTAAACATTTTCTTAAAAAATTCAATTTTTAACTATACATGGGGTACCGGCAGATATGAATGGATTTTGATAAAAATAAAATATGCAAACTACAGAAATATGTAATACACCCTATACACAACTTTCTCACACAACGCCTAATGGAATTGAAAAAAATTGAAAACAAAAAAATTATAAATTTTCATAAAATCTTCAATTTTTAACTATTTTTGGGACACTTGCGGCACCTGAAGATATGAATGGATTTTGATTAAAAAAAACAAGCAAACTAATATAAATAAAAGACAACTTTCACACCCCGCGCCAAAAGTAATTTAAAACAAATAAAAAACAAAAAAAATTATAAGTTTTCATAAAAATTTCAATTTTTAACTTTTTGGGGGGCGCTTGGGGCACCGGAATATATGAATGGATTTCGATTAAAAGAACGTGTAAACTAATATACATAATAGGCAACTTTTGCACCCCGCGCCAAAAGTAATTTCGAAAAAAAAAATTTCGTATACTTTTCGAACCACCCTACTGTACACGTCTTGGCATTAAATCATACAGGTTATTAACCTGTAGCTTGCGGGAAACGAATACCTACGTACGGGAAAACTTGACCGTTCCACCCCCTTTTCTTAAAGAGATGCTCACAGCAAGTGGTGATAGGACATCTGGAATCATTAGGCATATCCGCTAATGACTTTCAATCGTGAGAAATCTCGGGATTTTCTTTTCCCCAAAGTAACGCTGTTTACCTGTCAAACATAATTGCTTATCTTTGTAAATAAGGTTTAAATGGCATACGGACATGAAAATTGAACTTTTTCTGTTAAGTAAATGCTATTAAATTCAGGTGATTAGGTTTTGAAATAATTGAGCGATGTGTTTTTTAAATAATCAGAAAAAATACTTTCATTGAAGGTTTAAATAATGGTTTCAAAAGCTTAACTTTCCGATACGTTAAAAAATTAAATAAGTAATACAAGAATACTTTCCCTAAATATATATATATATATACACACCCTTTTTTTTTTTTTTTTTTTTTTTTTTTTTTTTTTTTTTTTTTTTTAAATCACGATTCAGATTATAACTAAAAAGAAATTTCCTAAGAAGAAAAATGTTGAAATAAATTGAAATTGGTATCAATAGTGACGAAGAATATAGTTATACCTAATGGATTTCATGTTCCCAGTTCAGTATTTACTTTTTAAATTCAGACATAAACCACTATTTCCAAATTGCATTATAATTTATGCTGTACTTAAATTAAGCGAATATTACTACTCGGTATAAATCTAAATAAAATAAAGATATTAAGCAAATGTAAGCGAACGAGTAAAAAATTAAGCAAAGCAAAAAAATAATAAAATTGTATGCTAGTGCAAAACTACTTTATTTAAAAATAGCTTTAAACTTTCAAATGCATTTGACAATTAAATAAGTTTTAAAAAAACAATTTCCTTATTTATTTTTTTTTTTTAAAGTGCAAAATATGAAAGAAGATATTTAAAAAATACCTAGATGTTCTAAACCAAATATTAATAAAAATAATATACATAATTTTTTAGGAGAAATTCAAAAATAAATAAAACTGAACATGTTATTTTCTAACAACTCAATATTATTTTCCCTGTACGACGTGCAATTTAAAACCGCTGCGTTGAAATTTAATTATTCCTTGTTAATTTTCAAAATGTGCTTTTCTGATTTTGTGTTTCGCTAATTTTAACCCCCCTCCCACTCCACCCCACCTAGAATAATAACAATTTAAAGCGAGCAACAACGCTAGAGACATCATATAGAAAACAGCTGATATTGAAGTACTTTTTCTCGAGAATTTCTGACGCCATTTAAAGAAATTTCTTTTAATATTGTTAGCGTTTTTTAAACAATAAATTTATCATTCAACCATAAATTAAATTAAAAAGTGAAACACGTAAGCGATTTAGTAAACTAAACTTTATTTTTAATTAATTTTGTTGAAAAGGAATGAATTTTCAGAAACAATCCATATTTATATTAAAGTTTTATATAATGTATAATAAGAATAATACTAACTAAGTATAAGTAAAATACCTAATAATATAAATTAAAAATAAAATATCGTATTGAATTCGCTTCAGAAGTTTTCGAGAAAAAGTCCGGCAATAACAGTTGTTTTCCGATAAGATTTTCGAACAGCTATTTCCTCTTTAAACATAGGAGAAAAATGCTTAGGACTTTCATTCGCACGTCATTTATATTTTTAGGTAGATTTCGTAAGAATTACTACATATTCTCCCCTATGTTGAAATTTCTGGAAAATTTTTGCAGATCTACGGCGATCATGACTCTCAGAACCCAAAACCACCCCCACTTGAAAACTTTATCTATCTACCTATCACACATTTTATGGACACGAAAACTTCAATAATTCTGCACAAATCTCTTACAAACTGATACATAAAATCAAGAGCACGAAATCTCGGTCAAGTTCGTTAATGGGTAAAATCGAACCAAGAGGGGGGGGGGGGGAGGTGTGTGGAAATAGATAAAACCCCATAACTTCTTAATTATGATACGTATCGAATCCGTTTAAAGTTATTATTACTTCCAGAAAAAATTCCGAAAATTTATGTGTGACAGATGTTTGATATCACTAAATATGGCCTCAAGGGGTAGGGGGAGGGGATTGTGGTTTAAGAAAATAAAAATAGATGACTTTGCCAATTCGTCAGAAGAAAAATATTCATAACTTTGTCAATTCGAAATACATCAAATCCGCTTAAATTTATTCTAAATCCTCTTAATATTATCTGCAACTTTTATATTGACAAGTTTCTTATCAGACCAACCTTTAGAGAAAAAGAAATGTACGCCGGCTCCGCTTACAGGCACTGGTAGATTTAGAAATGGACGGTCCCAACTGCCGCATCATGGCAAAAAGGTCATTTCTTCTCAAATTCCCAAAAAAAGGCGCCCCAAGGTCTGCGTCTTCAAAATCTACCTGTGCCTGTAGGCCGAGCTGTCAGGGATTTTTTTTTCAATAATCATCTGTTTAAAAAAAATACAAGTTACAATTGATATAACTTGCATAAAAACTACTACATTTTTACAAATCCGTTGACTGCAAAGTAAATTACTTTTAAATATCGCTAGAATTGGATTAATTGTTAATATTCTGAAACAGATAAAATTAAATTGAAATCGCAGATGATAAAGCATGGTTATTAAGTTTTCTGTGAGTACAAAATTAACCGTTTCATAATCAGTCTTTTCTATTGTGCAAAAGTAATTAATTTTTGTTTGATTAAATTTATACTTATAAATCTTACAATATTAACTGTATTTTTATTAGAGATTAATATAAGTAATCATTTAATTTTTTTGCTGAATTAAATAAATAAAGTTACATATATTTTTAAGATATCTAGCGACCTATTGTCGATGAAAAAAAAAACCCCTGCAATACTCAAAATCAGCGATACTAAATTACTAAAATAATTTATTGAAAATAATCTATTCTCAAGAAAGAACAATCTTCCACTAATTTGGAGAAAGTGGGGTAGAAACAGCTTCAAATGGAGTGCGTAAACAAAATATACTTTCTTTACTGCATACGTTTTATCTGTATTTCCCTATGATAACTAATATCTTCCCTACAGAATTTCCCTTCTCTGATACGCAATGCGACCCCTGTTGAGCCAAACGCTATTAAGGATTTCCTGAACTCCGTCTTTGAGGGGTGAAAATTTTCGGGATGAAGGTAATCCCAACCCCGTTTTTTTCAGCGTTCCTTTTCGTGGGATTACGGTAATCCCCCCGTAAGCAAAAGGTTAATGTAATCCTGGGGAATGGCATTCCAGATGGCTTCGACTTGAAGCCAGAGTTCAGTCTTAGTGTGTGCCCCACCAGCTGTACGAGCGAGTTGCTGACCAATGCAATCCTAAACATGCTCGATGGGAGACATATCCGGGGAATAAGCAGGCCTTGGAAAAAGCGAAACCTGTTGTGCACTGAAGAAGGCTTGTGCAGTCTGAGAAACTTGTGCACGGGTATTATCCTGCTGAAATACTGCACCCGGAATGCGTCGAAGAAGAGGGAGGACCTCTGGTTCCACAATTTCCATTATGATACGATCACTGTTGAGGTTACTCACAATATGCACTAAACGGTATCGACAATTATACCCAATAGCTCCCTACACCTTGATGCTAGGCGTTTGTGCTGTATGACGCTGGATAACACACTGTGGGAGTAGACGTCCCCCTCTGTAACGTCTGACGTATACTCTTCCCTCACTGTACTCCAGTTTGTAGCGAGATTCATCGAAAAAGACAACTTCTTGCTACAGAACAAGCCACGCACTGTGTTGCTGCGCCCATTGAAGTCGAAGGCGTCTGTGATTCAGCGAGAGAAGAATCCTGCGTAGCGGATACCTTGCACGCAGTTAATGCTGCAGCAGACGGCGACGAACTGTGGAGCTAGACAACAAAAAACGTGTAGCTGTGCTCCAGCGTTGTGCTAACACACGAGAGGACGCTGTACCGTCCGTCACAGCCATGCGCATGAGATGTCTGTCGTCTCTAGCCGTTGTGCTATTGCGTGCCCCACTGCCAGATTTTCGCCTTGTTTGATTCTCCTCTGCTCATTTCTTCCAAACACGCATCATAGTTGTGGCCTTATACTGAGTGCAGGCTGCGATTTCTCGATACGAAAATCCCCCGTCTCACATACCAACGATGCGGCCTCGTACGAACTCCGTTAGTTGTTGGTATGACTTCCTCCGTTTTTGACAAGGCATATTGACCACCAATGAAACGTTTACCGCAGAGAGAGGAAGATAAACAGATTTCAACGCATCTTTACAGTCTTTTATATACCTGGAACAAGTGACTGAAATGGAGCCGGTTCTTGTGCCACGCACTCACAATGACTTTGTAATTCTAATCATTTGCATGTCTTACCTCACTTTACATTTCCAGGAAGTTTGGTTTAATTTGCATAAATCCTTCATGATGTTGCAATTTTCACAAACATGAGTGTATAATTTTTTCATTTGGATATAATTTCTAACCATCTAACTGTAACTCATTTTAAAACGGGGAATATAATTTAAAAATACTTTTAACATAATAAGTTTTTAATATATATATATATATATATATATATATATATATATATATATATTTGGAGTGTGTTATATTCTGAAAGTCGTCGACAGATCTCTAGATAAATAAGGACGTATACTAGTTCACGGCAACAATAAAAACTATACGTAAAAAGGGACATATATACAGGAATCGGATATCCAATACTCGACGAGCGTAAAAATGTTCTAGCGCTTGATATCCCTCTGCTGTGACGTCAAAATGACATATGGGTATATAATAGCATATCGTCAAAAGTAGAATGTCGTAGTATTGGGTATGTGCTCCCTTGATATGTACCTCTTTACTCTGACGTCAAAATGGTGTATGGGGGCACATATACAGGGTTCGAGTATTCAACACTCGGCGAAAGTAAAATGCTCTAGCACTGGATATGTGCCCCCTTCAGATGTGAAGTGAAAATGACATATGGGACACATATACAGGGGACAGATATTCAGTTCTCGAGGAAATTAACATGCACTGGTATAGGATGTGCGTCCCCTTTTGATATGGGGGCACATATACAGGGATCGAATATCCAACTTTCGACGAAAGTGAAATGCTCTGGTACTGGATATGTGTCCCCTGTTGCTGTGACGTCAAAATGACGTATGGAGGCAGAAATACAGGAGACAGATATCAGACGCTCAAATTTTTTAAGGAAAGTTTTCTCATCAGGCAGTGTACAATCATTCTGCTCACGCCGTTATCAAAGTTAAGCATTCTGAAATCATATATGTGAAACATTTTTCTGAATTTAATTCGAATCGAGAAAACAAAATAAATTTTTTGTGTTAGTTGTTAATTTTACGTTCTTTTTAAGAGCACCAAAGAAAATAAGCAAAAAATTCAAAAGAACTACAATTGACAATTTTTCAGAAAGTAAAAATATTTAGCAATAACACAGTATAAAAAAAATCTTTAAAATATATTTTAATTTTTCGGAAAGCAACATTTCCTTTATGCAATGGAAATTAAATTAACAATGAATAAAATTGTTAAATATTCGTTTAATATTTTTTAATTTACGAGACAATTTTTTACCACATCATAGCCATCATTGTAACATATTGAAAGATTTGTATAATTTTTTTTTACATTTTTTTTATTCAAAAATGTACAAAATATATAATTAACGTTCTAGATATTTTGATAAAGTTTGTAAACAATAAAAATTTCCGCCAACAAGGAAAATGATGCAGATAAAATACATGCAGGTACAAAAATCATATATTCCTTTACATATCCATGATAATGTCATATAATACAATAATCTTACATATAATATAAATCTTAAAAATCAGCTACATTTATATTTTGCCTTTAGATCATTTATATTTATATGTAAATGCAAAATGGAATCATGCGTTTACATTTCATTGCGATTGTGTTTTTTAATAAAATATATATTTTTGTTCCTTATATTATTCGGCAAGATATGTAAATAAAATATTAAATTTTAATTACAAAGAAATGCACAAAAATAGCTTCAAATTTTAAAGGAAATATTATTGACTAAAGTAGAACCTGTTGTTCTTCTTTCAATTATAATGACCAAGAACTGATAAAATCGCTTTTTAAAGGGCTTCACTTACCTTTTAATTCAGTAAATGTCAAAAAGGCGATGACATTTTAAAATTTGTTGGTAAATTATCATCCATCTATTATGCATGCCAAGAAAACAATAAACACTTACCTTACTAAGATCGTTAACGTTTCCTTACTAGTTACTTCTTAAAAATTCTGATAAATTTACCTGATAGATCAATAGTCAAGAAAATCTTGCAGTGGGATACAGACACAACTTTTTCAGTATTAAACTAATAATCTTTATTGGTAAAATTTCTTTCTTTTATATAAACAAAATTTAATATATAAGGCATATTTGTGCTTACTTATCAAAATGTGTTTACTGTATAGCCTTTTTGTCCTTTTTCCGTACGACAGATTCATTTCATGAAGTAATTAACCTTGATTATCTTAAAGCATGTCAAATTTAATTATGAATAATTAAAATTATAGTGATTAATGTTGCTTATTTAAAGCGTTTTATTATTATAAATATCTACTAGAACTGTCAAATAGTAGTCCTATTTTCATTTAAATATTTGGTAAATGAATAAAGCGAAGATTAATGTTCCAAAATTGTGGTATCTGATTTGAATAAAACCTCCTTCTAAATTGCCATCACATATAGTGATAGTTTCCAATAGAAATCTTTGTTCACGTTTCCCTGCTACGTTGTAAACAAGTCTATATTTTTATATTTTAAAATACAAAACTTTTATTTATGGATAAAGAAGTATGATAAGTGCATGTAAGAGAGTAATACATTTTCTACATGGTGGCAATTGTTTTTCTCAAAATTTAGGTTTCGTTTAAGTAAAAATATTTTCTAAATAGAAAATGTTTAGCAGCAACCCAAGGTAATACTGTGTTTAATATCCGGAATTTTTCTCTTTGTTTTAGTTTCTCACATTAATTTTTATAAAAGTATAAAATAGAAATTAACTCTTCATTTTCACTGTCTATCCTTGCAAATAAGATCATTCCATTTATTTTCCAGGAGAAAGGATAGGAATTAGGCTTATACAATAGGATTTAGATATTCATTGAGTGAGTTTTATGAACGAATAATTTCCAAACCAGCTGTTTTCTGGTCTTAAAATCTTTAAATAAATCAGGAATATTAGGATTTTTTTTTAATTTAAAGATAGAATTTATAAGGATATGAAAAAAATATATTAAAATAAAAGGGAAATTGGAGATTATCATTACATTAGAATAAACTAATTTAATTTTTAAATTAAATACTTCATTTTTAAAAATCAATCTGTTAATTATTCAATTTTTATGAATGATATAACATTCTGTCCCCGTCAATATGAAGAATATGAAATGTGTTAAATACAATATCATTCTAATGTGCGTATGAGTGCTTCACACTCATAAATCTCCCCCCCCCCCCAAAAAAAAAAAAAAAAAAAAAAAAAAAAAAAAAATCAGAGATTTTAACTAACTAGTTGTGTTGGAAACACTTCAACTCTGAAATTATTTATAGGCGCTTTCACTGTAATGCATGTATGAGTCTCGCGCCCATGAAAACGAAATAAACAAAAATCAGTGGAATTGGTTAACTCGTTGTATTGGAAAATCTTAACACATGAAAATTTCTATAGCCGCTGTCACTAAAACGCGCATGTAAGCGCTTCGTGCCTACTAAAACCAAAGAAAAATCATCACTGAATTCAGCTAATTAATATCTAAAAGTACGAATCGTTACAATCGCGATCACTATAACGCATGTTAATGAAAACACACTATATAAATTATTAATATTAATTTAAATTATTTAAAAATATAATCTTTCAATTTTTCAAATTTTCCACTGCTCCGAAAGCAGCCGTAGAGACCTAGAAATAAACGGCATACTACTGAACCACCACGCTCTCAAAACGAGATAGCTTAGTACAAAATTTTAAAGAAAAGCTATTGCATTCTTCATTTCCCCTCCTGCAAAATAAATGGAATAATCCACATAGTACGGGTAGTGAGTGGAGTTAAAGCGCTGGTTAAAACAGAAAAAATTTAAAGAATTCATTAAATTATTACTTTTTAATATTTCTAAAAAATGGGATTTGAAATTACACTTTATCCTCATGTATGATTATAATTAAAATATAGATTAAATAAGGAATCAAATAATCTAAAAGGGATGGATAATACAAAGGGGATCAAATAATCTAAAAGGAATAAATGAAATGTTACACCTACAGTGCACACAATACACGCGTAAAGCAAGCATGTTGTCAGGGGAACTATTGTGATTTTACTGAAAGTTACAAGTGCCAAAATAACATTTCGACGTTGCTCTGACGTCCCTGATATGTCACGGTAAATGTTAGCGTTACATAGTCGAGACATCGGAATTCTATACGGAAACAATTTTTTAATTTATTTCTATGAATTGAAATATATATTTCCATTAATAACTATTCTACGACAGGGCTCGCCAAACTTTTTGCCTGAAAACCATTAGTCACCAAGTTTTCGAAATAAAAATCTTCACCTTATTTAATAACAAAAATTTTCTGATTAAATAATGTGACTTATGCTTTTCGAAAATGCAGGTAGCTCTGCCGCCTGTGGACCGCAGGTCGGACAATTCTGATGTTTCAAAAGGAAATGAAGTATTGAAACACCGAATTGTTGGATTTTACTTTAACATATTGCAAGAGGAAATTTTAAATAAAAAAACTAAAGCAAAACGATAATCGATTTATATTATTGATATTAAATTTCATATTTTATAGAACGGAGAAATCTGTCAGACTGTCTCTATTCTACTTACCAAATTACATTTTTGAAATAAAAACATCATTGTGTCTATTTTTACTTACCTGGAAGTTAATGGTCCCATTTTTATCATGATCAAATGCCTTAAACACATAATGAGCGTACTGAGTGGCATCTGAAAGAAAATTGAAAGTTTTATTTTGTTATAAATTTAAAAATGATTACTAAAATACATGATTTAAAATTAGAATATAAAATTATGAAAATATATTTTTGTACACATTAGAAGTACTGCATATGTAAAATTAGACTTGTTTATTAGCAATTAAAAAATATCCACCATTTATATATATTACAAATTCAAAATTCCGCACTTTATTAAATTTATTCCATAAAAATTTTCCATTCTAAATTTGCTACAACCCTATTTTATTAAATTACTTCCCATATTAAACAATATTCCATTTATTCCCTTTATTTTAATCTATTTTTTATTTAAAATTTAATATGTTATTTCCCTTCAATATTCTAAAAAACCTCCCGTAAGTATTTTCCTTCAAAAACCTTTTTTATTTCCGCGTTCTTAAAAGATAGAATTCATTCTAAATTAATCTGTACCATTTCTTTTTTCCTATATTTTTTAATTCCAACTCATTCTCGCTCTTTTTCACCGGGACCTTTTCGCTCCAAAATTCTGCTGCCTTGTGTAAAGTTTTTGGACACAGCCAAGCGCTGTGATTGGGTAGTCGCATTAGCGTAGAAAAACCTACACTTTGGAATATAAAACATGAAAAGTGAATTCTGGAGTCTAGATTTCTGTGATTTTGGTTGCTAAAGAAAAAGGCTGTGCTGGGTTCGAGAAAATAGAATATTTTGATATGGTGATTCAAGTTTAAGGCTGCTCGTCAGTGAACTTCCCAATTCCCCTCGCTAATGTTAATCCTACGGGCATAGGATGCATTCGTATATTTAAAATATCTGCTCAGGAAATTAATATTTTAAACTTCTGTTTTCTTTGTACTGTTCTTAACGGATGTGCCTTTTTTTCTTAGCTATCAATTTTTTCTAAAATATATGCATAATTTTAAGCGAAGTGTTAAAATCTTAGTCAGTTTTGCTAAGATTTTAACACATAAAATTATAAATTAAACACATTTTTTAGAAATATTTTGACAACTAAGAAAAAAATACATCCTTTAAGAAGTGTACACCGAAAACAGAAGTTAAAAATATTAATTTCCTGAGAGATATTTTAAATATACGAATGCAACCTACGCTCATAGAATTAACGTTAGCGAGGGGAACCAGGAAGTTTACTGACGAGCAGTCTTTTTTATTTCTGAAATATTCCTCGATAGAACAAATAGTGGTGAATTTTCAATGTAATGTCATCTGATAAAGAATGTTAATAAAGTATGGTATGTTCTTTCAACGCATCATCATCTTATTGTGTGGGTAATCTCAGTGTGATTTATCTAAGTTCAGATAGAAACTTAATGACGACTGCATAAAATGTTAATAACCTAATAAAATCTGCGAGATGGAGTTTCTTTCTGCTTAGAATCTTGGTCGAGTTGTAAGTTGTTATAGAATGCTTCATTGCTGCACACAAATGGAAAAGTATGACGGGAACAATCCTGTTGTAATATATATATACTAGAAGATCCGCACGAGTTGACCGGTCCCGTCAAAAAATAACACGAAACGCGAAATCACTCTAAAATTCGCTGCAAGAAACCTTACCTCAGGTAACTCTTTGTCTTTCGGAAATTAAATAGAGAAGTGGACCCGAAGCGAAGTAAATTTAATACCACCTCCTCAAATATCTGGATCATTTGATTCAAAATGGGTCAGTTTTTGGTCAAAATTAAAAAATTTCATAAAATTTGCATTTTCGGAATCAGAAAAATAAACTGTGAGTTTCGATTCAAATAATCCAATACTTTTCTTAATACTCGAGGATGAGAGAAAATGAAACTTTTTCGTTATCTGGATTATCAAATCGGTAACTTTCTTTCGCGGTTTAAATATAAATAGTCATTGTTGGCGCACGCATGGGAAAATCTTTTAGTTCCACCGCCTGGGGATGAATTTTGTTCTAAACAAATTATCCGACATGTGTCTCCGCTGCCTACGACACCGTGTATAGCAGACGTGCTAAAGCACGCGCTGCAAAATTTTTTAGTTCCCTTTTCTACCACCAGGTGGAGCATTCTGTTCTAAATAAACCTATTTCCGAACGAAATTTCGGCACTCGTTCTCGCTGCTTACGGCACCGTGTTGAAGGCGTGCCGTGCACGCGCGAAAAATCTATTAATTCCATTTTCCACCGCCAGGGAGTACCAAATCTATGTCTTAAATAATTAGCTATATCTGAATTAGTTCATGTTAAGTTAAATGAACCGATTCCTGTTGAAATCGGACACATAGAACCCGAGAAAATAAATCACCCTCCTGGATATTAATATTCATAAATGGTGGTAACCAACTGCTGAAAAAATTATTCCGAAGTTTATTTAGTACCTGGGAGACCTCTGAAGAATGTAAGGAAACATTTCGTTTGAATCGGATCAAGATTAAATGCAAAATCTTTTAGTTATATTTTCCACAGCCAGGGGTTGCACTCTGTTCTAAACAAGCATCTTTCCGAAAGAAACTCCGCCACGTGTCCCCGCTGCTTATGAAAACGTATAGAAGGCGTTCTGTACAAGCGCTGAAAATCTTTTAGTTCCGCTTTCCACCACCCGGGGGCGCCAAATCTATGTCTTAATTAGTTATCTATATCTTAATTAGTTCATGTTAAGTTGAATGAAACAATTGTCGTTGAAATCGGGTCCTTTGTTTGAATCGGACAAATTTTAAATGCAAAATTGTTTAGTTTCACTTCCTACCGCTAGGGGCTGCACTCAGTTCTAAATAAAACTCTTTCCGATCGAAACTCCGGCACGTGTCCCTGCTATACCGTATAACAGGCGTGAAGCGCACGCACAGAAAAACCTTTTAGTTCCGCTTTTCACCGCCTAGGGACGCTAAATCTATGTCTTATTAGTTATCTCAATTGCCGAAACCTCGGTGAAGGCTCACTGTGGAAACGCGAAAAGTTTTTGGTTTTTGTCTGTTTGTCTGTTTGTCTCTCTGTTCTGCGATAACTGCCTTAAAAGAGTCCGAAGAAGTTGATTTTTGGTAGGTATGTTGGCTACACTGTAAAAAAAAACGGAAGAAAAAACTGCAAAAAATGCAGTTAATATTTCATCTCGAATTCAAACACAGCACTTTTGTTAATTTACAGTGATAACAGCAGTATACAAAGCGACATCTGTTGGCTATATCTCTCAAATGAGGGGGAAAAGAAAAACACAGGCAGAGAAGGACAGTGGGGCAGCGGGCAGGTGCAGGCAGTTGCAGTAGTGACGCTTTGACGCTAGGCTATGAGAGAAATGGCCGCCGTTACATGCGAGCGTATAAAGGCGTAATAATTATTAATTACACCACTTATTGGATTATTTCAAACATATTTTAAAGAATAAAAGTAAGTTTTATCTTTGTTTTCTTATATTATTGTTTTAATATCATATAATTTCTGTTATATAATTATCAGATACAAATTTTGTTGTTAAACCACGTGTATATCACGACAGTTAGCTTTCATGTCTAGAATAAATATTTTGTTTTAAATCGTAAGAATAGATGATTTTGCTTGGTTATGTGGTTTTTTATTTTTCTTCCGTATTTTCTCCCAGGACTTTGTTATTATTACGTATAATTTGCGTCTAAGTATCACACCCAATTTTTATGCAAGCAGATTTTTTTAAAAAGAAGATCCCTGTTTTTAGCTATGCCTTATTACGCTATTATATATTTTTCAAAACTCCAGTTCATACGTTGGCATTCGAATATACTTTCTAAATCCTATAAATATTTTACGAGCCAACAGTTTCCGGTTCACTTTCGACGGTAATTTAAATATTTTTATTTATTTAATATATTTAGCCGATATTTCGAACAGTGATTTATTTTTCATTTTCAAATAATTTATTATGAGTAATCTGGATGCACTATTTTATCAATTCCTAAAATATTCCTTGAGTTTGTTAACTGTCGCAGAATTATTTTGCAGTAACTCGTTTAATGTTTTTGTCCATTATCTATTTATTTTTACGCTTAATTTTAAAGTTTTTATGTGAGCAGATTTTTTTAATTATTATTTTATTCTACGTTTCTTGAACTCATAAGTGTTTTTTTTTTCTCCCCGTGTTCATTTTTCAATCGGACCTGATATTTATGGAATTAAATGTAGACTTATAAAATTATCTTAGCATACAATAATTTTTTTATCAATATAAAGTTTCCATATCGGCAAGTTCCATACAATAAGGTCTTGTTATTAATTATATATGTATGATAGTGTAAATATCAGAAAGTTTTGCATATCCGTGTGGAGGGGTGGGGAAATAATGACTACATTGAATAAACAAACATATTTAAATAGATACAAAAATAACCCTAAATTTGTTGGAGAAATATATATATATATATGATTTAAATTAGTAGGTATTTTCAAATACAAACAAACAGATAAACAAAGTCCTGTAAAGAAATACTGAATAATTAATTAAAAGCTAGATAAAATCTTCCTTTGTTATGATTTATTGAAAAAACATTTTATCTATAGGCAAATGACTAAAATTTTTGTGGGTGATATACTTGACAAAAAACCGAAATTTGTATCTTATATATGTATAACAGAATCTATTATATAATAATGATATTAAAACATGATATAAGTAAACAAAAAGGTAATACTTACTGCCCAAAGTCTTTGAAATATGTCTCAGGTTAAAATAAGAAAAAAAAAAACAATACACGGAGAGGAGGGGGGGGGGGGGGATAAAAATATGAATAACAAATGTTAAAAGTTTTACAGTTATGCTGTTAAAATTGCGTTAAAATTAACAGCAAAAACTGCTGTAAAACTAACAAATCAGCTGTAAAATAAAAAAACTGAACTGCTATAAAATTAACCGCAAAAAATGCTGTGAATTTACAAAAGTGCTGTTTATCTATGAAAAACAAAACTGCTGTAAATTCACAGCAAAATATGCTGGCACCCATATTGCCAGCATTTTTTGCTGTAAAAATACTGTGATTTTTTTTACAGTGTAGATAACCGGAATTAGCTGTATAGTTTTTGGTTAAATTTTGTTCATTCGCGTTCGAAAAATATAGAACATTTTCTTTTAAATCATAATGCTTTTCAATGGGAAGTAAGGCGATTTTTAAATTTTAACATTCATCGAATGGAAAATGATGCATTGGGTTGGGTTGATTATTGACGGCCAATTATCTACACTAGGGATATAGGCCCGGGGAGAGTGCCCTTCGTGTGGGTCTTTCTAAGGAAACCTAACCCGTATTTACGCATGGATAAATCCACGGCTCGAAGAAAACCACGAAAACTCCGAACGATTAGGCCGACGGGCGCGATTGGGATCGAACCCAGCACTTCCCGTCTACCAGCTTCGAGAGCAGAACCTCTCAGCCACATGATGCATTGGGATAATTGACACACTAAATTATGGATGCTGAATTTACGGAATGGAGATCTTAAATTAATACGATCGCTTTAAAATTTGCCAATAATTTCTCAGAATTTCGAAATTAATTGCATAAATTATTGGGAAATTTTACGCATCAATTGGAGAGATATAAAATGATTTTAATTTCTGATTTTTTACAAAAATGTCATGCATTTCTTATCTTCCCTTCTTTCATTAAATGGTTGCCTAGAAACGTATTTCAGTATTTCAAAGAATATGAAAAAAAAAAAGAAAATTCGAGTAAATCGCATTAGATTGATGCAAAATTTTAGTAACAAAATAGCTGATTTTCGGGAGATTTTAATTTTTAATATGCTTTCTCTAATGAAATAGATGAGGGTTTGTTTATTTTAACTACTAAAAAAAGATGACCAAATCGGTTTTCCAAACGAATATTATAAAAACTTTGAATGATAAATTGAATAAGTATCATAAGAGGAATTTACATTTGTATAAATATATTTAGTACTCGAAATTCTATCAATTTTAGCAACATATGATGATTCTTAGTGGTTTAAAAGTAAGTGTTCATTTAAGGATAGGACTCAATCTCCTGTGCAAGGAGATGGTTAATCTAATGCAATTACCACAGTAAATGCATTCAGACATATACTCAAATAATGAACTAGCACAATTACTGGAAATTGAGAACATAAAATTAAAGCGACAACGGAGGGTTCAGGGGAGCGGATCTCCCCTTAAGGAATGTATTCTTATTCTAAAAAAAAAACGATAATAAGTAGTTTATCATATCATTGCATAAATTTGTGTTTAAAGTGATACTTCTAAAATTTACAGAAGTTTTGATAAATCTTATATTCTTATAAATGTATAAGTAATAACTACGATAAATAACTTAACAAAATTGAATTTTACGATATCAAATAGTATGCAGATTATACTAAAAATTAGTGAGATGAATGAACAATGATATGTAGGTCTGACGTTGGAGCCTCTGATCTGTAGATTTACTAGTTAGTTCATGTTGAGTTGAGAGAATCAATTGTTGTTGAAGTCGAGCCCTTTGTTTGAATCCGACAAATTTTAAAAGCAAAATCGTTTAGTTTCACTTCCCACCGCTAAAGAGTGCACTCAGTTCTAAATAAAACTCTTTCCGATCGAAACTCCGGCACGTGTCTCTGTTGCCTGCGACACCGTATAGCAGGCGTGCTGCGCACGGGCTGCAAAATTTTTTAGTTCAATTTTCTACCGCCAGGTGGTGCGAAATCTGTATCTTAATTAGGTATCTATATATTAATTAGTTCGTGTTAAGTTGAATGAACTAATTCTCATTGAAATGGGGTCCATAGAACCCGAGAAAATACCCCTCCCTTGTCATTAATGTTCAGAAATAGTAACCAAGGGCGGAAAAATGATACCAAAGTTTATCTAGTATCTGGGGGCCCGGACACAAGGTTTTGTTTGAATCGGACTAATAATAAAAAAGTTCTGATTTTAGAGGCAGAGAGGAAGGAGGGAGTTTCTAACAGAGTATTAACGTTATATTTAAATTACAACCGAACACTCACCTCCCCCCCCCCCACAGAAATAAACCAACGGCGTTAAAATAGTAGGAATTATCATTAACTTTTGAAACAGAAACAAAATGGCTTTTTTTGCTTTTTTCTTTCTTTCTTTCTTTTTTTTTCTTTTTCTTTTTCTTTTCTTTTTTCTTTTTCTTTTTTTTTTTTTTTTTTTTTTTTTTTTTGACATACAAAAACAGTAAGTTATTGTTGTTAATTTCTGAAATGAAATATATAAATGACATCAAGTACATGAAAAACTCTAAAAATCGCATAAAACAAATCGCGAAAAGTTTACATCTCGCTGTTCGAATTGCAATCAGTTGACGACCTTTTCATGTGCTAGTCAAAATTGCCCAGTTGACTTCCTGCTGTGCCTACAATCCTGTCAGCTACACGAGCGACTAGGTATAGCTATTCCTCAGTTACACGGCGCATGCGTCACAGCTTGACGATAATCTCATCTCTGTGAAGTCGACTAGTTTGGCAATTTATCACTTGTTTTGGCGAATAGACTTTTACTTTCTAGTCAAAAAATGATTAAAAAAGTTCCAAAACAATATAATATATGATATAATTTAATTAGTTAAGTTATGAGATTGCTATCACAAGATGCATAAAGTTTTTAAATTGTTTTCACACATGTATATAATAAATGTTAAGTTTCTAGAAGTGTAACTAAAAATAAGTTTTTGAGGCTTTTATATGAAAATAGTTTTCTATATCATTTTAAGAGATACTATTATAGTATTTAGATGGATATTTTATTTTAATTATTTAACAATATCTCATAAATAGTACTAACTATTAAAATCTCATTAAAAATATTTGATTTTAAATAAAAATTACAAGGCAACTTATAACAAATTAATAAGTAAAGATAGAAAAAATCAAAACTCTTCATAATGATAATAATAGTCATAATAATCAAGGATAACTTTAAAAGATGAAAACTACAAATTTTATTCTGGAAATTTTATATTTTCTGTTATTAAACTTCTACCATAAAAATATTTATAACGTAAGCTTAGGAGATTTATTACTGCATTTTAATAAATGTTTATTTTAATTATCAAAAATAGCTTAAAAGAATTTTAAAATTTAATTACTGAAATCTTTTTAAAATTAAATTTTATTTAATTTAATACAATTTAAATTTAATAAAAAAAATTAAGCGTAATTATAATTCAAATGTAATGTAATTATCTAATTGACAATAAAAGTAATAAAGATCAACTGATCTTTATTAACTGACTTAATGACTTATTAACTGACTAAATCAAAACAAAACACTAAAAGCTTCCGCGAGTACAGAACCCGAAACCTTACGATTACAACTGTGATAAAGCCTTAAAGATCCCTTGCTTTAACCACTAAACCAGATCATCCACAAGCCAATTCTATCAACAAAGCCTGCTATACACAACACTTCCCCAAAATACTTGGCATTTCATCGCCAAGTCGGTGGCAGAAAGCAACCCAAGAATTAGTATCCGCATGCACTGTTTAAATGAGGAATCGCTATATCTAGTCGCTCCTGTCAGCTACCAATCACAACTGCCCTCCAACGGTTTAAAAGTTTATCTAGTACCTGGGGACCTGAGAAACGGTTTCGTTTGAATCGGACTAATAATTAAATAGTTCTGATTTTAGAGGCAGGGGGGAGGAGGGAGTTTCGATCAGAGCATTAGTGCGATATTTAAACTACAACCGAACACTTACCCCCCCCCCTCCCCCAACACAGAATTAAACCAACGATGTTAAAAAAATAGGAATTATCATTAACTTTTGAAACAGAAACAAAATGACTTTTTTTTGCATACAAAAATAGCAAGTTATCGTTGTTAATTTCTGAAATCTAATACATAAATGACATATACATGAAAAAACTCTAAAATTCGCATAAAACAAATCGCAATACTTCACATCTCGCTGTACAAATTGTAATCAGCTGACGACCTTTTCATCTGCCAATCACAATTGCCCTGTTGACTTCCATCTGTGACTACAATTCTATCAGCTACCAATCACAACTGCCCTCCAATGGCGTTTGATTTGTAGTGGGCGATTTGTTACGTCATTTGAAACAAAAAATGCTGCAAAGCATGAAAAAAAAAAATGAAAAAAAATCTAATAAAAAATTCGGGATAATAAATTATCAGTCCTTCCCTTTTAAGAATTTTATTTTTTTTATCTTTAAAGAATTATCAATTTTCTCCAAGCTAAAAAGAGTAAAAAAAATGACGATTCTGATCGTATCTGAGGCTGAAATGGCAGCAACCACCGAACCAATCAAGCATTCTGGGCAAAATTACTTAGTGGCGAAGGAAAAAATTCGCCAAAAAGCAAAAATCGCTGTACGAATTTTGCATAAACTTTATTGAAAAGAGGATAAAATTTACTAAATTGATCTAAAAGTTTGGAACCAGATTCCGGTTACTAATGTGGGTAAATCGCAGCAAAACGGCAAAAAAATTTAAAATCGCATGTTTAAAATCATTATTTTTTTATCTGTAAAGTAATATCAACTTTCTCCAAGCTATAAATAGGAAATAAAATGACGATTCTGAGGTATCTGAGGTTGAAAATTGCCGAACAATCAAGCATTCTGGCAAAATTTATTAGTGTCGAAGGAAAAAATTCGCCAAAAATTCAAAAATCGCTGTACTGATTTCACATAAACTTTATTGAAAAGAAGACAAACTTTACTATTTTAGACTAAAATATTGGAACCGGATTCCCATTACTACTGTGAAAAATTGCAGCTAAACGTGAAAAAACAGTAAAAATCGCATAAAAATTTTAATTAAAAAAAAGTCTATTCAAAAATTCTAAAATCTGGCTTCGAGGTGCAAAACTACATGCATAGAGGTACATCCTCACCAAATTTTGTACCTCTGTGTGCAGCAGTCTCTTCAGAACACAACCGAGACCCCCCCCCCCCACACACAAACACTTAAACTTTCTTATTTATTATAGTTGAAGATATATGTTATAATTTTATGATATAGGAAACACTAGCTAACAGAGTGCATAGAGGTGCTTAATTTTGGGTACCATTATTTCTGGATAGTAATAAATCGAGGAATTGTATTTCGAAATAGTGGCACTGAAAAGTAAGCAACGATATGCACTGGTGAAAGATTTGTTTGAACTCTTGATCATGTATCAGGCGTATAAGTTCTTTATTTACAATTTTCCCATCTAGGTCTTTAGACATATAACCTGTTATATGATCTATTTTTTAGTGATAATGCTTACAGTGGCGAAGCGTTAGGGGATGTTGCATAACTTAACTACCAGTATTAATATATACTAAATTTGGCCTTATATTTGAACATTATACAACTAATAAGGCAAAATCTAGTATATAAATAATAATGATTGCAAAATGATGCAACATCCTCTAAGGATCCGCCTTGAATGCTTGACTTATAAATATAAACATATTTTAACATTCAAATACATTCAAATACATTAAAAAACCCCAAAAGAATAAGTGTACATCAAGAGATTTCAGTTTTTTAAACAAAAGCTTTGAACAATTTTCTGAGAACGTTTATAATACAACAATAAGAATATGCCACCATATCTACTGATAAGTATTTCTTTAGGTAAAAAATGGAATATAAATGTTTCACAAGAATTTTAAAACACAATGAAATATTTTTCATACGAATACTTAACAAATGTTTTATCTTTAAATCACAATAAATGTCAAAATAACATCTTTTAGAGGAAAAAAAATACTCTAATATTTGATATAAAATCCGCGAACAAAAAAATACTTGTTTAGTTTCAGAAATTTTAATTAACAAAATATAACTTATTTTTAATTGGTACAGATTAGGCAACATTTTTAAAGGGAATTTCCGGTTCAAAAGAGATTTATTTGATCCGGGGTTTATACTCGCAAGTCTTATATAGGTATATTTGCTTTCGGTTCATCGGTGCATTGAAGAACTATCAGGTGTATAAAAATGGTTTTACTTACCCATCATACGCAGTATAGGATAAGTCTTGCAGTCGTTTTAAAAAGCGAAAAACACGTTTCAGGCACTGGAGAAAAACATATTTTTAGAAAAAAAAAATTGCCGTCCGTCTGTGTCCGTAAATACAATATCTCCCGAATACAGACTTGAAATTTGGTATGTACTTAGTATGAAAATAGAAGAAGGTTGTTGAATTTCAGCAACCTCGATTATCCGGAATATCTCGAAATATTCGTTCTGATAAAATGTATATAAAATTTTTCGAAATTGTTTATTTTAAAGAATGAATATAAAAGACAATAAAAAACATAAATTTTGCATAAAGAATGAAGTCGATCGGATAATTAGTTGCCGAGATATTTGTAATCATATTTTCCACACTCTTCGATTTTTCATGACCCTGTATATCATTCAAATTTCAGTTCAAAGATATATTTTAATTGGAAATGAGACGCTTAATCCGATGCAGTAAACCGTTAGTAAATATGATTATCAATTTTGGAGTTATAAGTAGGAGTGCAAAAATCTAGGCGCCAAAGGGCTGATTCCTACCACTAAATTTTATTAGTAATATTCGCAGTAAACCGTTAGTTTACATAATTATCATATTTGGAGTTGTAAGGATGTTTATTTTACGCAATTCAGCAATAGAACATTTCAAATTTATGGCGTCATCAAATTACGATTTTATTCGCAATGCATTTTATAAATAGTTTACACATGTTTTATTTTCATATTATATATCATGCTTATCCATAATGAGTAAGTATTATGATGGCCCTCAACAACTAGATTGATTTGTAGTAGTTTACATTAGCACGATGTGGGAAGACCCAGCTATGCTCGGTCAAAATTAGCTTTGAGTTCAAATATAATGACCCATGACCAAAATGACCCACTAATCAAATTTTCTCGAACGTGTGACCAAGCCGAATTGTCTTCCCGTACCCGAAACCAGTAAGATATAAAATTTAGTTAAAATAGTCTGAACCGTTTTTAACACTTTCCAACCTAGTTGAAAAGTGTTTATGACTTCGGTTTGTCTGGCCGTCTGGCCGTCTGACCGTCTGTCCGTGCTCTAACTCCCGTGAATATGCTCGGATTGCTCTGCAATTTTTATGTGTTATAGTCGTTATCTATAGCATGTTCCCTATTTCAACGGAAGTGCGTAATACTTATAGTTTTTTTACAGGGACACTCAAAAGAATTCCATTACATTGAGGTCTATGGGGAAAAATCATTTGCGGTTTATTTAAATATTGTTTCACTATTTTAAACGCATTGAAATTTATATATATCACTAAGGTGCATTAGAAGAAGCTTAATATGGAATATGGTGTGCATAGCACTTATAGTTACTTTACAGGGACAGTCAAAAGAATTCCGTTACATTACGTCTATGGAGAAAAATCGTCTGCGGTTTATTTAAATAATGTTTCCCTGTTTTAAACGCATTGAAATTTATATAAGGTACATTACAAGAGGCTTACTACAGATTATTGTGTGTATAGTAGTCATCGTTCATTTACAGGGACACACAAAAGAATTCTCTACTGTCTGTTAACAATAATTCCTGGAAGTGCGTTTTAAGTTACTGAACGCGTTTTTTATAAACTCGCTTTTTGTCTATTACGTGGTGTGTATAAATTCTGTAGATCCTATACAGGGAAGCACAAAAGTTCGCGAGCACATTTCCGTATTATTTAAATACAGATGGAGAATTTTAAACTCTGCTACGCGTTTCCTAACTGAACTAAAATTTAGCATCCTATGTAGTATATATACAAATCTATAGATCCTATACAGGGCTGAATAAAAGTATTCGGATTACTTAGATGTTATCTTTTAGCTTATTAAACGGTATGATTTGTAAAATTATTATGGAAGCGTTGGAAAGTGTTACATAATCTATGCTTGACGCATGATTTTTCGTTCTTGTTTAGATAAAATTAGCTTGACACACAGTAACCCAAAAGTAACCGACTAATCGGATTTTTTAGAGCAAGTGACCTAGCCCAGTAGTCTTCACGTTCCCTAAAACTGTAGGATACTAAATTTAGTTCAAATCCTCTGAGCCGTTTTTAAGATAAAAATAGCTTGACCCATAATGACACATGACCAAAATGACCCACTAATCGAAATTTTTCGAACATGTGATCCAGCCCAATAGCCTTCTCGTACACGAAAATGGTAGGATACAGTACAAACAGAAAAACTATTTTAAAAAAATGAAAAATCATTTTCGGTAATTTGACGATATTCTTTAAAAAAATTCCGGAAATCTTTTGCGTTCGTAACAGTATGTTGCTTTCCAAAAGCCACTTAATTCATTTTGAACGGTCCGGACGAGTGGAATAAACATTCACATGATTACGAAAACAGTCTGAATGTTTTTTCAAAAGACAAAATGATGGCAGATCTTTGACTCTGTGTGCAGGCTTTGGGTATAATCGAAAAACAACCTTAACGTTCCAATAGGCCGGATAAACGTTGCGTCATATCAAGAGATTTTGGAAGAGAACTTATTGCCCTTTGCTGAAAATCTGGAAGCGTTTTTTTTAAATATTTCCAAAAGATAATGCTTCAATACTTAGAGTAAATAGCACATGGGTTTAATATATGGGTCTTTATATTCATGAAATGGACTGACTGACATGATTTAAATGCTACACCATGAAGAACGTTTGAATTTTATTAGTTTGAGCAGTGTACACCAATGAAAGACAATACTCAACTTTTGTTAAATCACGGTCTTTTAGGATTTGTGAACAGGAAAAAATATAAATCAAACTGTGATCAAAATATTTGTTCACAATTGCCCGATCGTAGTTTTGCTGTTATTCAAAATTCTGGTGAGTACATAAAGTATTAAAAAATAGTTATATTATTATGAAACAGTAAATTTTGTATAAAACGTATAAATAGTCACTTATTACATTCTGAAATTTTTACATTTATTTGAAACAATAGGTATTTATATTTAATTATTTTAACACAATCATACTGATTGGTAAATAAATCATCGGAAGTGTAATTTTTCCAACTGAGTAGAAAAAAAGTCCAGATCTGACGTCGAACCCAGAACCTCTAGCTTAAATTGCTAATGCTTTTCCGATTGAGCTACCTCAAATAACAACCGAAGTAAACAGACCAATTTTAACAGGCGTTTCTGTGTTCAAAAAACGGCATGGACACTATTTCTCTCAATATGTAATTAATCCTTTTTTTAAATAATTTATATCAGATGGCATTTGTTGTGTTTCTATTCACAAAACACAGGGTGCTTACAACATTATGAAACACAGTGTATGTTATAATTTTAATGGCTTATACTTTTTGTCATAAGTATAATTTTCTTTTTTTACGTATAAAAATCAGTATTATTTATTAAAAAAACCAAATTTCCTATAAATACGTTTTTTAATTAAAAAATTTTTAAATGTTTCTGCTGAAAAAAAAATACATAAATGTTTTTATTTGATTGTCTCTTGACAAACAAATTGCGTGCTATTTTATTTTGCATATTACGATGTAAACTGTCCCTTAATTTTTTTCAGTGCTTCGCATTTGTAATTATTTTATTTATATTGTTAAAAAACACAGAAATCCACATTATATTAATTTGGAATGTATAGGTGCTAAAGATAATGTATTTTGTATACTACTATTTACGAATAGAAAACTTTGCCTTATTTAATCGCGAATATCTGTGAATAAATGAAACAAAAATTATTAGTCAGAAATAGTGGTATTCAAAATCCTTTTCCCTTTACACTTATGAGAATGTCATCAAGATGATATTCCAGACTTATTCTGATATTTTCGAATTTATGTGTATTTATGTATTACGTGTATTATGTGTATTTATGTATTATGTGTATTTATGTGAACGACTCGCGTACTCTTTATTTAGACTTTTATTTTTAAATAAATTTGAAGCAATAAAAATTAAATTTGGGTATGATTGCATCCAGTATCTTTAATAAGCTAGGGGGCTATGCCCCTGCGAGCTACGCTCGCCAATCCCTGTGCAGTCTCCGCTGCCTCTAAAAACATTTGAATGTGCTCTGTTTGAAAAAGATTACTCGGTTACGGAAAATTGAATGATTTTATCAAGAACGGCACCGATCTTCTGTAATCGGCTTGCCATGCTTTTCCGTTTGACTGAGGCATTTTTTGTTCCCATGGCCTCATCCACCGCAGTTGCGACAGTTAACGGCTGTTTTTTGGGATTAATAAGAAAGAGCACTTATACAATTGAAAATCAGCTTGTATAAAATAGTTAAGTAAATAATGTCGTTGCCTCTCGGATTCTCATAACGGTGCTACAGTCAATATTCTTCTTTTGGGTTCGATGCTACAAAAATCCGTCTGCTTCCAGAAACGCGGCGTTGAAAAGCAGTGTGTTTAGAAAATTTACGCTGGTATTTCATGTTTATATCGAGTTTTAGATATTTTCAGGAACAGGTATAGCTTCTGCATGAATTGTTTTTTCTATTTTAATCCACATTCATGCATATTTTTCAAGTTATTTTTAAAATGTATTTTTTTTAAATTAATAAGTATATACGAATTTCCTAATATGTATTTATCGAATAGTAATTAGTACAAAATAAATCTAAAGTATTTTATGAATGCATTTACATGTTCTGTGTTTTTGCTGCATCAAGTGATGAAATATATAAACAAACTTGATAGCCACGCTACATTTACGTCATGCAATTCCCACTGTGATGTTACCTGAATATTGTACAAAAAAAATCTTCTTAAAAGTATCGTTTTAATATATGACGTATATTTTCAATATTAAATGCCCTTATCCTGTAATAATTTAATTATTTTAAGATTTTCTTTCTTTTTTAATATTTACGTGTAAGTACGTTATTTATGACGTAATTTTCCTCATTTTCTGCTTTTAACATGTGGTAATTTAAATATTATTTTACAGTTTTCTTTCTGTTTTTAATAGTCACGTGTAAATTCATTTTTAAACTGAAAGAAAATATTATTCTTTGCGTTGTTTCACAATTTATCAATAATTTAAATTATGACATTTTCTGAATATGAAATAAATCTCTATTGAAATAATGAAAAGGTGAATAAAAGTTGAAAAAAAGAACGAAAAATCATGCGTCAAACATAGATTATGTAACACTTTCCAACGCTTCCAAAATAATTTTACAAATCGTACCGTTTAATAAGCTAAAAGATAACATCTAAGTAAACAATTTGGAAAACGCATAACATATTTAAAAACGTAATTTCAGGAATTTCCAGCATATACAATATTCAGAAAAATATCCGAATACTTTTATTCAGTCCTCTATAGGATCTATAGATTTGTATATATACTACACAGGATGCTAAATTTTAGTTCAGTTAGGAAACGCGTAGCACAGTTTAAAATTCTCCGTCTGGAGTTTCTGTCAATAAACGGAAATGTGTCCGCGAACTTTTGTGCTTCCCTGTATAGGATCTACAGAATTTATACACACCACGTAATAGACAAAAAGCGAGTTAAAATAAAATAAAAAACGCGTTCAGTAACTTAAAACGCACTTCCAGGAATTATTGTTAACAGATAGTATAGAATTCTTTTGTGTGTCCCTGTAAATGAACGATGACTACTATACACACAATATTCTGTTGTAAGCCTCTTGTAATGCACCTTAGTGATATATATGAATTTCAATGCGTTTAAAATAGTGAAACATTTTTTAAATAAACCGCAGACGATTTTTCTCCATAGACGTAATGTAACGGAATTCTTTTGACTGTCCCTGTAAAGTAACTATAAGTGCTATGCACACCCTATTCCATATTAAGCTTCTTCTAATGCACCTTAGTGATATATAGAAATTTCAATGCGTTTAAAATAGTGAAACATTATTTAAATAAACCGCAAATGATTTTTCCCCATATACCGCAATGTAACGGAATTCTTTTGAGTGTCCCTGTAAAAAAACTATAAGTGCTACACACTTCCGTTGAAATAGGGAACATGCTATAGATAACAACAATAACATATAAAAATTGCAGAGCAATCCGAGCATATTTACGGGAGTTAGAGCACGGACAGACGGCCATACGGCAGACGGCCAGACGGCAGACGGCCAGACGGCCATACGGCAGACGGCCATACGGCAGACGGCCATACGGCCATACGGCCAGATAAACCGAAGTCATAAACACTTTTCAACTAGGTTGGAAAGTGTTAAAAAGAACCATAAAAAATCAGTCAAAATAAGAAAAAAATTATTGCACACTGCACACCGTAAGTTTGTCAAGTATGTACCTGCAAAAGATGGTTAAATTACTATGCATAGATTTTGTTCCTATTAAACTTTTTTAATGGGACTATTTTGACTGACGTCACCGTTAAATATCTCTTAAAATAATTCATAGATTTAAAATATGTCTACTTCAGCTAGTTTATCGAACATGTAAAACTACCAATTTTCATATTATGCAATATTATATGCAATAGTTTTCCAATTATTAGCCCAGAAAGACTTGTGGTCACAAAAAATTCATTTACGGAGACAGCGTCAGTTGCGCTTTTTTTTAGAATAGAAAGACATTTATAATATTAAAACGCTAGTATAATTATTCTTTTTCAGTGTGAAAAATGCATTTCCCTTTCTTGCTTAAGAATATAATTAATAAGCGACTCCTAGCTGTTACACGATGCGTAGAGATAAAGACTACTGTTAAAGACTACTACATTTAAATACTACTGTTTTCAAATGGTAATTTCATCATATATAAACGTAAAATTCTGCGATTAAATAAGGCGAAGAATATCATTTGGAAATAGTTGTAGTCAACTGTAAACCTCTCTACGAACCTTGTGTTACATTCGACAACTGGTTTTGTATAGATACGTATTTTTTAGTTTCTCTATTTCGGAATGAACATTTCGCCTTATGTAATGGCAGAATTATGAGATAAATGAAGGCAAATATTACTATTTACTGCAAGACAATGTAATTTACTATTATTCGCAATACGGCAAAGATTACTATTAATACAATATTTTACTTTTTACTAACATGGGGATATTTTCAAATTGCAATGAAGCCCGAGATTATACTTAATACAGTTTTTATTACAAAGAATTGTTGTTTCGCTTTTAAGCGTATGAGTTTTAGTTTATCTGATCCAAAGATATTGAACAATTGTGGCAATTCGTGATTGTAAAGAAACATCATTTATAAATTGCCTTAACAAGGGAAGTCACTGCGATGATAATACAACTCTGTTTTTAAAGTAAGAAGCATAATTACATATTAAAAATTAGTATAAGAATTAAATTACAACATATAAATTTTATTTTATTGTAACTAGAGGGCGCCACAATAGACTTTGGTTATTTCTTTTTTTAGTTTGATACAGTTAACTGGTTCTTGTTTTCAATCTTTATCGCACAAGTGCGTATCATTCTATAACAGCTTATAATCGTATAAAAATTGAAGAAGCAAGCTATAGTTCACAAGAAGATCAATCTGAAGTGTCGGGATTCGATGAAAATCAGAAAAGTGATGTCACAAATGTGTTGAAGTACTGTAAAATTTTATTGCAAATCAATGGATTTTTAACAAATAATCCAGCATCTGAAATATCTTCGTTTTATATTGCGATGGGAGAAGAATTCTATAATTCATGAGTTATTATGGTGATTTTGTAACGATTTTTGAATTTTTACTAGTCAATAATGGATCCAATTTTTAAAATCTTTTTAAATAATGAGAAATGTTTAATAATGGTTTAAAAATTAAAAATACTAAATTAGAATTTAATTATGTTAACAAATTTTTTATTGAGATTATTAAATTATAATTACAAGTATATTTATAAAAAAATGAGAAAATTAAACGTAGCGCGTTCCGACCTCGAACCCCGGGCCTCGAATTAACGAGCAGACACCATATCCACTGAGCTACGACCAACGCAGATATTTTGTTACAAAGTAAGTATTTAAGTTGTGTTATAATATTAGACCCCCCTCCACATTTCGCGAGTATAAGAATTTGAATTCTGTTGTCATAATTATAGTTTAATTATTGTTGTTGTTTTGGCAACACAGTTTTTTCGTATATAAATTGGCAACACTGATCTCAATGTTGTCTTGTCTTGGATGTGTTTCTTGGCGTTTGTCGCCGTGCTATGCAATTGTATAATTAATTTTTGCTTCTCATTAAACATTTAATTAAGTAAATTTAATAGGTTATGGCCCCTGCACACGCTTCCAACTGCGTTTGTTTCTATTAAAGTGAGTGAATTCGTTTCGCTATTATTTTCTGCAACTTGTCGTTTGAAACCACGTTGTCGTAAGCCTAACGTGTCAGAATGGCTGGCGTCGATGTTTCCGCTATTAACAAATTTAATGGACAAAACTATTCTCAGTGGAAATTCCAAATCGTTTGTGCTCTAAAAGCAAAAGGAGTATTCTCTACTGCCAACGGCATTAAAATTAAGCCAGACAGTGACGATGCAAAATTTGAAAAATGGGAAAGAGAAGATGCAGTAGCGATGTTTACTATATGTTCTGCGATGGAATTATCTCAAGTAACGCTCATTGAAAGTTGCTCTTCGTCCAAAGAAATGTTAGATAAACTAGACTCTATCTTTAATCTTAAATCTGACTTTAACAAAATGCTATTACTTGACAAATTCCATCAGATAAAAATTGAAACCAATGAAACAGTAGTGCAGTACATAGCAAAAATTGAAAATCTTGCGCATCAAATCAAAGACTCTGGTGAAAGTATAAGCGATGCAACTATCATTACAAAAATTTTGGGAACACTGCCTCCAAAGTACAGAAACTTCAAACAAGCATGGTTATCCGTTGATGACAGTAAACAAAACTTATCGAATCTAACGGCAAGACTCATTGATGAAGAAACCTCATTATCTCAATCGGAGCAGAGTGAGTCTGCATTTTTTGCTTCTAATCGCCCAAAATTTGAGCAAAAAAGGCCTGGGAATGAAAATAAATTTAAAACTCACAACAGAAATGTGGACAAAACAAAAATAACCTGCTATTCATGTCGAAAAAAGGTCATTATGCAAGAGAGTGTCGTTCCAAGCCTCGTGAAAAAGGTCATGATGTTATAGAAAGAAATAGGGGCTCTTCAAATTACAGTGCATTTAGCAGTGAAATAGGAAAAAGTGTTGAAAGAAGTGAAGACCAATGGATTCTGGACAGTGGTGCATCTGCTCACATGAGCTATAACCTTAACTATTTAAACAGTTTCATTGAATCAAGTAATAATGAAGTTATTAGTCTTGGAAACAATCTGGAATTACCCATTAAAGGTAGGGGAAATGTAAAAATTCAAAAGTTCATCAATGGATAATGGCTAGAAGGAGAAATACACGGTGTTCTCTATGTTCCTGATCTAAAGAAAAATCTTCTCTCTGAAGGTGTGATAGCAAGCAAAGGCATGAAAATAACAAAAATGCAAGATCATGCTGATATCTACAACTGTGAAGATGAATTAGTTGGCACTGCAGTCCGTTCAGCAAACAACTTATACCACATGCTTTTTAAGACTGTAAGTTTACCTGAAGCTAATATCTCTCATAAGAACAATTTGAAAATGTGGCACGAAAGAACAGGTCATATAAATTTGAAATCTCCTTGTGCATTAAGTAAGAGAGGATTGATTAAAAAATTAGACATCTCAGAAAAAGATGAATTCTTCTGCGAGGGATGCCAATATGGTAAACAGCACAGATTTTCATTTAATTCTAAGGATTATAAGGCAACTAAATCAGCAGAACTGATATATAGTGACATCTGTGGTCCTATGTCTGTACAATCGGTAAGTGGAGCAAATTATTTCATTTTAATGAAAGATGATTTCAGTGGTTTTAGAACAGTTAATTTTCTCAAACATAAAAGTGATGCTCTAGAAGCTTTCCAGAACTTTGTTCAGCTGTGTGAAAAAAAATTTGGTCATCGAATAAAAGCACTCAGAGTTGACAATGGGCGCGAATACATCAATCTGCATTTTAGTGATTTTCTACAGAAAAAGGGCATTGAATTAGAAACGACTGCTCCCTATACGCCCGAACAGAAAGGAAGGTCTTAAAGAGATATGCGCACAATTGTGGAAAGTGCTCGTTCCATGATGTATTCCAGAGAACTGCCTTTGTACCTGTGGGCAGAAGCTGTAAATACAGCTGTTTATATTATGAACCGAACTCCTACAACTCAAGCTCCAGATTCCACCCCTCATGAATTGTGGACTGGAAAATCTTTGTCCCTTAATCATTTAAGAATATTCGGTTCAGAGGCTTACACGCATGTGCCTGATGCCCTTCGAAAGAAATTCGAACCCAAGAGCAAGAAAATGCTTTTCGTAGGGTATGACAAGGAATTTAACAACTATCGTCTCTTTGATCCAGTTACTAAAACCATCAAAATATCAAGAAATGTCATCTTTAATGAAGAAAATTCTAAGCTGAGTATCTCACCACCAACATCAACATTCCTGTTTACTATTGATGAAGATGATATGAATAAGGATTCTATAGATGAAGTTCCAAATAATTTGTGCAGTAATCCCCCGCCCAATGATGATCACTAATGCCTTTGTCCCAGAAACACTTTAAGAGTTCCTGCTCGTTATGAATTAAATGTAGTAGATATTGTAACACCACAAACATATGAAGAAGCAATGAATTCTCCTCAAGCAGATAATTGGACAGAAGCCATAAATGAAGAATTAAGTTCTCTTGAGAAGAATGAGACCTGGGAGCTTGTACCTCTTCCAGAGACAGGTAACATAATTGGATCCAAGTGGGTGTTCAAGATAAAATATCTTCCCGAAGGAAAAATTGACAGATATAAAGCCAGACTCTGTGCGAAAGGGTTTTCTCAAGTGGAGGGAGTAGACTTCAGTGAAACCTTTTCACCAACCTCAAGGTTTGATACCATAAGAGTTTTATTAGCCATAGCTGCACAGAGAAAATAGAAAATTCTACAAATAGATGTCAAAACTGCCTTTCTCTATGGTGAAGTTGAAGAAACAATCTTTATGCAACCCCCTCCAGGCTTAAGTTTTGATAAAGATTTAGTGTGTCGGCTCAAAAAGTATCTGTATGGATTAAAACAATCATCCAGATGCTGGAACAAGACTTTTTCAGAATTTTTAACTAGTTTTGGCTTTAATCAATGTACTGCTGACTCGTCTGTTTTCATTGGCATTTTTCGAGGTAAGAAAGTACTTTTAATTTTGTATGTTGATGATGCCTTATTATTTTGTGAAGAAAAGAAGATTCTAATCGAAATTGTAGATGACTTCAAAAAAAGGTTTGAAGCAACTATTTGCGAAACAGGCTGTTTTGTTGGAATGGAGATAGATTATAGAGCAGACAGTTCAATTTTACTGCATTCAGAAAGTTATATAAGAAGAATCTTGAAACGATTTAATTTAGATGATGCAAGTTCAAATACTGTACCTGCAGATCCTGGAACAATCCTGTCATCAGAATCGAATCCATTTCCAGATGGAAAAACTATCCCTTACAGAGAAGCTATTGGATCTTTAATATTTCTTGCAACAACCACACGTTTGGATATAGCCTTTTCTGTTAATGTGGTCAGCCGATTTCAAAACAATCCCGGCCAAGTGCATTGGAATGCTGTGAAACGTATTTTCAGATACCTGAAAGGTACATCAGACTATGGCATTGAGTACTCTCCAATAGCCAACAATCTTTGTCATCTTGTTGGATTCTCAGATTCTGACTTTGCTAGTGATGTCGACACGAGAAAATCGACTTCTGGCTACGTCTTCAAAATTAGCAATGGTCCTGTAACTTGGTCTAGCCAGAAGCAGTCAACTGTTTCAGCATCCACAACTGAGGCTGAATATATTACAGCTTCAACTGCAGTGAAGAAAATACTGTGGCTGCGCCAATTTCTGTAAGATGTGGGTGAAAGTGAAATATGTGAAGAGGGTATTACTCTTTTTGTTGATAACCAAAGTGCCATCAAACTTATCAAAAACCCAGTGTTTCACAAACGCACAAAACATATTGATGTGCGTTATCATTTTATTAGAGAAAAGTGCGATGATGAATCAGTCATTGTAAAATATATAAAATCTGAAGAGCAGTTAGCAGATATTTTTACAAAAGCTCTTCCAAAGGTAAGATTTGAAAAATTAAGGGAACTGCTCAGCATAAAACAAATAGACTGTGACTCTGATTGAACTTTCACAAACTTTTCATCACATATTTTTTAATATGATAATCTAGTGTTTGCTTCTAATGTTTTAATTTGCAATTTGTCTTTCATTTAATAATTAGTTTATTTTCTTATGTCTTCTAATGTTTTAATTTGCAATTTGACTTTCATTTAATAATTAGTTTATTTTCTTATGTCATTGATCATTTTGTAAATTCAAGTGACAACATAATTGGAGGGAATATTAGAATTTGAATTCTGTTGTCATAATTATAGTTGTTGCTTTGGCAATACAGTTTTTTCGTATATATGAATTGGCAACACTGATCTCAATGTTGTCTTGTCTTGGATGTGTTCCTTGGCGTTTGTCGCCGTGCTATGTAATTGTATAATTAATTTTTGCTTCTTATTAAACATTTAATTAAGTAAATTTAATATCGAGAACTAAGGAGCGTTGTATAAAATCCACTGAACCTGAGACTAAGGAGCTTCTACCCTATAAAATATATAAAAATAATCAAAATCTGTGATTACCAAGCGTGGCACTCTCTTTGTAAGGAAAAAAAAACAACCAGAGAAGCAGTAAATATCAATCCGAGAGTATATTCAAACAATGAAAATATCTTATAAAATAAGAATCAATTACCCTATGACGAGAGGGGTAGGGGGGGGATAAATATTATCTTATGTGTATGATTAGTCATTCTTTATTTAAATATTATTTTTCTATGTATGTGGATCTGTACATCAAATCTTGCTGGAATATTATTACGGTGCTTAATTATGGAACAACAGGATAAGTCATATTTAATTTTAACGTTTTATGCCTATAGATTATGTATCTTGTGAATATGAGCTATTTAATTCATATTATATGTTTATATGCCATATAAAAAAATACTGGTCTCGTGTTTACATTTATTTTTTTTTATAAAAAGTTCACGAAGCCTTTTCAAATTTATGTATGACTGTTATCTATCAAAATTTACCTTTTTAAGTTTATTTTTTATTTTTTCATAAAATAAAAAAAGTAGAAAAAAGAAAAAAAGAAGGAAATAAAAACAGAAAATTAATACAGAAGTAAACAGAATGACTGCATATGTCCAATTCTTCACTGTTTGAAAAACATTTTGAATATAACGTGAATTCGAAACTAATTAAAGCTTAATTTATCATTAAAAAATATTCAATCTTATATTATATAAGTAAGTATAAACTTATTTAAAATGAATGTTTTAAAATAACTCAATCTTGAAAATATAAAAAATAAACAAAATATCACAGAAAAATGCATACATACAATTAAAAAAATGCAGATACTAATTAACAAAACCTTACTGAAAGTAATAATTAGTATTCTTAACTTATACTATTAAACAACAACAGAAACTACAATATGTATGTGAAGAGTAGGGTGGGCCGAAATAAGCTAAAAAAATTTTTCGAAATTGATTTTGCCATAGTACGCAAAAGTTGTGTAATGGGACAGTTAGAAGTGACAAATTTTTTTCTTCAATATTGATCAATATTTAGCCGCGCCCCTCTGACATAGAAAAAAGAGAAAAATCGTGTTTTGTGAAAAAATATATTTAAAAAAAATATTCCAAAATTTTTACTGGCGTACATTGAAAATGTTACACAATGGGTGAGTTATAAACCACAACTATATTATCAATTTCTCTCAATATTTACCCGCGACTCTTTGACATAAATTATTGAAAAAAATATATATATATCTGATTTTTAAAAAAACTGTACTGGGAAAATTACTTTTCGAAATTAGTATTGACATTAATTGATTAATTAAATAGTACTATAAATAATAATAATTCTATAATTATTATGCAATTTAACTTTTTATTCTTTTTTTTTACGAAATTAATACTAGCATATATATATATTTAATTACACGCTGACAGAGAACAGATTAGAACAAAAATCTACAAATTTAAAATGTATTTAATAATACCTGATGCAAATTGAATATTAGGTGTTAGAATAATATTGTCCCGTGTTGTTGGAAGCTCTTTCCTTGCTTGAAGCTTGGCAGGAATATATCCATCTTTTGCAGCCTCACCACAAACTTTCATTGCAGCTTCAGATATTAGTTTAACACATCATTCAACAGACTGCGTGTGACATGGAAATTCCTCAAAAGTTATTACTGGAAACTGTTTTTCTTTGCACATTTCTTTCCAGTTTTTGTCTTATATACGCATTGTAAGAGGTGGCTCTGTTACAACAGTGTTTGACCATTCAATTAACTCAATATAATCCGCTGCTTCAAAATGGAGTTTGGGAAGCTTGAAAAAACGCAATCCACCCAAGTTCTTCGCCTTCTTATCTCGGGCGCTGAGAATACACCTAACTGCTAATTTCCGGATGTGTTGTCTAGAATCATGTAGCATTGCTAATAATATGTATTCAGGATGCGCAAAATATGCATTGTTTGAGAATACTTTGTAAAGAATTTGCTTAACATTATCTGGAAGCTGCCTTGGAAGGGAAATCATTTTCCATAAATGTTGGGCACCATACAGGCAATTCGATTTCATTTTTATCTCAAACCACATTGGAGCATACACCAGAATTACATACTTCATGAGAATATTACAAGCTTTTGTGATGGTTTTGGAGTGCTAATACATAACGGTAACAAACGTTTTGCAGTGGTCAACCTTCATGCATGACTGAGTTTATCTGTGTCAGTCACGTTAGAAGGGTAAGTACCATCTTTAATGGCAAGGCAAATGCGATACAAATATTGTTGGTCCGAATTTAGGTTTTGGATACCTTTCAGATCCATACACTGAAAAGTACAGTGAATTTGATCAAATTTGACCACTGGATATTTTTCGATTTTTTTTCAGTCTTTTAGAATTCAATAGGTTCAGAATATGAATACGGTCCTGTTGTGCAACCGTCCATTTTCAGAATAAGGTGCCTTAGTGGCAACTCATTAGTATGTAACATACATATATTCCATTGTAATTGTCTTCCAATGTATGTCTCAAGCAAACGTATTACTCCGTCTTTCCATACCGCATTTACAATTGTTTCGTAACATCCGATAACCGATATTTTCTGCAAACTCATATTATACGTTTTTGTAAATGTGATAATATCTTGGGCTATTTCTTTTTCACTTTCACCAGCAGTTAACTATATATGACCTAATATACTTGCTACCTGGTTCCTCTATTCACCCATTACTCGCTGTTGTTGCGCTGACGCAACGGTCACAATAAAAGTGTATGAAAAAAAAAACCTGCCAAGCTACCACTAATTTAATATGTAAAAAAATACTTTATTTAATGACAAAAACTTTGCTATAAAAGGTACCGAATATTATATTTCAGAATTTTTGGTGGTAAACGAATTTCAGAAAAAATATAGAAGACTCCATATAGTTTTGGCGGCTAATGGGTTAATGCTAAATGCGCTTCTGATGTTAATTTTCGATGACCATATATTTGTTGAAAAGTTATATCTGAGTGCGTGCGTACGATATTATTAAATGCACGTCAAATTTATGGATTTTGTTCTGATCTGTGTTCTGTCTGTGTGCAATTCAATAAAAATATGCTTAATTAAAATTAATATGAAAAATATTAATGTCAATACCAATTTTAAAAAATAATTTTCATAGCACAGTTTTTAGAAAATCTAATATATTTTTCATTTTTCTCCAATATTTGAAGTCAGAGGGGCGCGGTTAAATATTGGTAGAAATTGATAAAAAATTTTATAGGTTCTACCTAACCCATTATGTAACATTGGCACTGTTTGCTAATACAAATTTCGGAAACATTTTCAAAATATATTTTTTTTCTCAAAAAACGACTTTTCTCTTTTTTTCTGTTTTTTAATGTTAGAGGGGCGCGGTTAAATATTGAGCAATATTGATAAAAAAAATGTGAGTTCTAACTGACCCATAACACAACTTTTGCGTGAAATGCCAAAATCAATTTCTAAAAAAAAAAAAAAAAAAAAAGTCGGCCTACCATAGTGCAGAGGAATTAACTTCGCATATTCCACTTCTACTTAATTTTCTTCTCCCCCCCCCACCCCTAAAATAACTATTTTCAAAATTTCCACCCTAAATGCATTTTATTTTCTACACTATAAACGTATCTAGTACTTGCCTTTTTCCTTTTATTAAAACTCCTTTTCAATTCATTTCTATTTCTTTCTCTGTACGTTCCTCTAATAAATAAAAGAAAACTGCCCAGTTAAACTGATGGCATTGAGCTCACAGGCTATTCACACTAACTGTATATTATACTCTTATTTCAAAGAATTTGAAATAAGCCCTCGAAAAATGGAGAAATCGACAATATATTAAAGGGGAGGGGGACAATCTCCCGTTTATGCCCCTTATAATTAACCAATAAACCCCTAAAACTAATCAGAGAAGCGCCTTACCACAATGAACCTATATACAAAATTTGAAGAAAATCGGATAATTCTGCTTGAAAAACCCATTTATCTATATTAAGGAGGGTTAGTTCCCCCGTCCCCCCTTTAAATTTCTCAGTGGGTTAGATAACACGACAGCTGATGGGCTCAGTGGATTTTCAAGTCTTTGCGAAATTGTGAGAAAACTTGACCTTACGAAAGCAGAAGAAACACATCTTATAGAAAACTTAGATTTAGGAGAAAGGTACCCGAAAACAACATATCAATTACACTGTAAAACAAGCAGTGTCTGTGCCAGTCACTGCACTCAATTTTCTTTAAGTTCACCAGTTGACGAAAACTTAAAAGTAAAATGTGATCATGAACACCATGTCATATGTGCTCAATGTCACTCATTTTTGTCATCTCTGGATGAAATCGACTATGATTTCAACATTGCAAGTAAAAATGTTATGGAGTACATGAGACAGTTCATTCATTTATTCCCTTATAATATTGTGTATATGTTTCAGATGAGAAAAAAGACAGGGTCATGTAAGTTAAAATTTGTTGCGAAGTAGAATTGAAGTACATGATTTTTTTACAAATAGGTTAAGAATTAAACAAAATATTTTTTCCAAAATATTTATAAAAGTATAAAACATTGTAAAACTTTTGCTTTTAGTCAATAAATGTGAAAAATAATAGTAATTTTTTCAATAGTAATGGAAAAATCATATATTCATTTTACCTGAATAGGTCAAATAGAAGATATATTGTGATTTTTTTCAGGCTTTAAAACTAAATAACTGTCCTCAACAAACATAAATGTACCAATATATTAAAAATAACAATTTATATAACCAACTAAATGTTAAAAGTAATGTTTTTCCCGACTACAGGGATAGAGTATGTTTAAAAATAAAATTAATTTTTTTAAAGATACTTGCCTCAATGGAGTTTATTTTTTCGTAAAGGGCAATAACAGAATAAAACAATGGCAAAAGAATTATTTCAAAATGTCACTGCCGCAAGAAATTATGACAGTTTGAATATCGGTCAAATATGACATTTTTCAGATTTTGGCACTCTGTAACTAAAAGCGCATTCAACTTGCCTCAATTATATATACATTTTTTAAAAGTGCTAATACACGTCTTTCAAATGACACCTCTTTTGCCATGGCAACTGGAAGGCGCAAGCTGTTATTGGGCCTTAAAAATGGCATAAAACAGCGAAAATGCATATGTTTGTGACCTTCAATGACCTTGCGGCAACAACTTGCCACAGACTTCTCATCTATTATATGAAGTTTAACCCTTTTAGATCCCAAATATAAAAAGAATTTTGTGGCAAGTTGTTTGCGCAAAGAATTGTGGGTCATAGCAATTTCAATGTCCCAAAAAAATGCTCAATTTTTCGCACCACACGATGACTTTTGGGGGGCCATAAAAAACGAACAACTCAACTTTGGAAAAAAAAATTCTAGATTTTGTCTTTTAACAAGGTAAGTGACAAATGGTAATTTTTTGGAGAAAATCTGAGATGGCATGAATCACCCCATAATGCTAGGTGTGTCACTTTCTCAGATTGTTGCTCTTAAATAGCACAAGGAGTGACATTGATTTAGAAAATAGGTATTTTATACAATGTCTTCCCCTATTCATGTGCTAAGTGTGTTCATTGAATTTCGGTGAATTCTGTGCAATTAAACTGGTGATATAAACATATCATATTTCGAACAAACCATCGAATTTTGGTAACCCCTCTTAAATGACCGCAAACAAAATTGAATGACAATCTTTTCCTATCATGCTGATTCTTTTATGTTTCATTGAAAACTGAAGATATAATAATCACATAAATCGAACAAATCATCGACTGGCTGCATTCCTTTTTGTGGCTAAAAATTTAATTAGCATCAGTTTACATAGGGATAGACCTTCAGATGAAATTTCACCTTATTCTACGTTTGTTCGTGAGTTAAATCACCCAATTAATTTGTGTCACATGCAGACAGACATATAGAATCACGGACAGAAATTTCTGAAAACAGTCAAATCGTGTTCAAGACCATCTAAAACGTATAAATCCGTCAAAAAGCGGAAGTCGAAATTTTTCACGATCCTATACTTTTTTTTTTTAATAGATAGAAGCAAGTAAAATAAAGCTTTCTAAAATATAAGTCTAAGTATACGACATTAATTAATAAAAAAACATCTACTAACAAAAGCATCGATTAAACTTAATTAGTTTATGGTCATGCATGATTCACATCGTTATTAAAATAATTATGATCACCCTCGGTTCACTATATCATATGCGGCAGATCAGCTTTAAATCAATATACTTTAATCAATAGTAATTTGTCACGTTCGCCTATAAATAAGAGTAATTATATACCAGCGTTTTAAAAAATCAGCTTCAATATTTTATAAAAATATGGATGCCCATTATCCATAGCGATTAATTTTATTTAAACATAATCTACGTACTAAACGATCGCATACCCTTAAGTAAGGAAATAACAACTTAAAAATTTGTAGTTTAATTTATTAGGCTTGTAGCTTTGTGTTTCGCAGAAAATGGCATTAATGTTTAATTTTCGTCATAGACTAAACGATTAACAGAATTTATGATTTATAAATCAATACTTCAAAACTTAAAGAGGATTTCTTTAGCTTTCTTTCATCATATAGATGGATATAGCAAGAGATGCGGATATTGGAAACCGATAAAACTTAGACATCATTTATAGGTATTTTGGTACTTAACTAATACTTAGTGTTAGAGTTTCAAATAAAACGTTTTTTTTATTATATTCTACAACTTTCTTTGTTTTACTTAATTTTATGACAATTTTGGCTCCTGTATTTATTTCAAACAATTCTCAAGTTTAATTTGTATTACAGTTTTATTTTATGTTTTATACCAGTAGACCCGTGCGAGGCTTTCACACTGTAATCTGTCAGATTATTTGCCGATATATTTTTTCTCATAAATTTTCAATTAACTGTATTTTTTAACTATCTAATGACCATGGTAGCATGTATGCTAGAAATTTCGAATATTCGAAATTTCGTTTCATTTAATCACGGGATGTTTGTTATTAAATAAAGAAAAAAATACTATTCGGAATTTCTGGTCTGATTTCAGAATGTCTGACAAAACAATCATTAAACTGGCAACACTGATGGTAGCCTATCTGCTACCAAGGGCATTAGAAGGTTGATAAAATCAGTATTTAACAAAATGTGAATGTACTATGTCACTATATCAAAAGCCTTTCAAAACCTTTTAAATGATCGTTCATTCATCGGTGTGCGTATTGTACGTGCATAGAAAAGAGATGCTGACATTAGAAATAATACATACATGTTAACCTTCAATTATTCTTCCGTAAAATATGATTTAGTTTGAAAGCAAGTTTTGAACAAGAAAGTTTATTTGATGCATATTTATTTGTTGTATTTATTGCTTCTTCGTGGAACTTATGTGATTTTCAAGATTCGCACACTCCTTGGACTTGCACCACTATTAATAATAATAAAATTTCTATTTAATTTAAAAAAAAATTCCTAATCACCACATTTATTCACAGAATTTTCAATATTGTTCTGCAGTTTAACAAGGCGAAAAAACTGTTCAAAATTTGTTCTAACAGTCTGCGAACCCTGGATTTTATTTTTTAGAATATTCTCATTCCAAACGTATTTATCTTGATATTAATACACATTTTACAGAAGAAAACTGGGAGGTTAGCAGATATATCTATATCAATAAAAGAAAAATGTTTGTCTACCTGTGTGTTTGTGTACGATGACTAGGAAAATCTATCGAACGTAGAGGTCTGAAAATTTTTATGAGGATAGTCTAAGGCAGGTCCTACTGTAGCTGAGGCTCCGATTTTTCAGTTTTTGATAATTAGCTGAAATATTAATTTTTCGCAACCATTTTTCGAGAAATTCGTCGTTTTTGCGAGAATAAAATCATGAATTTTACGCTCTGTAATGGAGAACAATCGCTAAAATTTTCAGTGGGACCCGAGACAAAAATTTCATGAATTATCAGTTTTCCAATGAAATAAATGGTGATTTAAGAAAAGTCATACATTTTGTAATCTGCATTTGAAAATAGTAATTTGATCTAAGTAAAAGGGACAACCAAATCAAAATAGCAATTTTTATTTTATGGGCATACATGTTTCGTTCATTTGGTTATGAGTAAAACAAACGTACAATTCGCTCAACCGCCGATGAAACTGTAACATTAACTGACTTTATCTCAATGTTGTGTTTGTGCATTTTACAATACTGTTGAATATTTCTTTTAGTAAAATTTCCATCAGTGTATTTATATTTACTTTTGCATGCTGCATGCGATTCCTCTTACAAGTTATTATTCATTGATACCAAAAGCGCCTTGATTGGCTTTCATACTAGAGATGCAAAAGCAAAAACATGTGAGCTTTTAAATTATGCAAAAGATTCAGTGAATGCTGTTCCTGCATTTTCAGAAGAACATAATTTAGTTCAATGGCTAGCTTGTGAAGATGAGCCAACTATACCTCGCGTTATACATCTCCAAGGAACTACATTTTTTACCCAAATCTCTAGTTTGGGGATTTTTTTTTTATTCGTTAATTTTTATTGTACATTTTATTTTCTTAAATTTTAAAACACTTATCTCAGAAATCACTTTCAGAAGATGATGATGAAGTATCGATTAGTGATCGGCGATGTCGATATTTTGTATTGATTTAATCGATATTAATGCAAAATCCATTTTATCTATACTATCAAATTTTTTATCTAAGTCTATAGTCAATAAATTGTTATTCTTAAGACGATTTTGTGAAGAATTGCCATAAAATTATTAAGATCAGGGCTCCCAAATGGTCCGCCAACTGAATACCGGTGTTTTCTTGGAAAAATTTTATTGTTAGATTTCGCTTGAAAATTTTGCAGAAACCACCTTCGGAAGTGATTTCTGGCGAAAGTGTTGCAGAAATCTACCATGTTCTGTTAAAAATTTTTGGTGTTCAGTTGGCGGACCATTTAGGAGCTCTGTAAAATTAGATTTGCTGTTTGACTACTTTCGCTGTAATATGACAATCTTGCATTAAGTATTTCACATCATGAAACATAGATCTTGTTCAAGGTTTCAAGAAGAGCCGAGGGTAGCCAAAAAACATAAGGGAAGCTTCATTCACTGAAAACATGTCAAAAATGGAAGCTGGAAGACAATATAAAAGCCAATACAGGAAATTGCAGTACCGCCTGAAGGTGAGAATCAAAACTAAAATGGTGGTGATGGGCGTGGGGGAGACAAACAAGACGAATGATCCAAGTTGGAGGATAGAGTGCATGGAACATGAGATATCGAATAAAGAAGAAATGTACACTATGCAGCAGAAAATTACAGTGCCCCTAGCAGAGAGAACCAGAACGTAAATGGTGGTGATGATAGTAAAAAAAAACCAAGACTATTGGTCCAAGTTGTGTGAGGATGGAACCCATTAAACTTGATATGTTGAATTCTCTCAAAATGTCTCTTTCATCCTTATTACTCTTTCAAATCAGCAATGCCGTCGATTCGATACTTTGAAATTGGTAGGATTGCTCATTTTAAATTTTGTTCAAATCGTCACTGTAGTCGATACCTCGATACGGGTAGTATCGTATATTTTTATTTTCCTTAAAATCCTTATTGCGGATCAATCTCTTTCCATCAGAGGCTACTGGGGATAGATCGATATTTTCGTGCTATCTTAGCAATATATTTATTCTTTCAATTTTACTATTTCAGCAGCTGAGCTTCTGTCAAATTTCGCATAAGGACCTTTTTCTTTCTAGGTTAAGAAGCTACTTCACTCACACGAAACACACGCTAGCTAATGTTAATTCTGTGGGACAGTTATTTTTTAATATCTCGTTTGCATTTCAATATTTTCAAATTATTTTGTTTTCATTGAATAGCTGAGGTTGATCTATATGCAGTCCCTTTTTCAATGTTGGCATGTATTTTTAATAGCATACTTTCACTTTCAGAACCGGTTTCGAAAGTGAAAGTATCCTCATTAAAAAAATCTTCATGCAAAATCAAAACAGTAAAAACAGGCCTGCATAGTGATTGACCTCAGCTATCCAATGCAAAAAAAATCATTTAAAAATATAGAAATGCAGACGAGATATTATAAATAATTATCTCATAGAATTAACATTAGCGAACGGGTGTTTTCGCTTCCTCTTAAATTGTTATAATTTTAGTGTAGAGCCTAGTTATTTTGGCTACTAGTATATTAAGTTGTATTCTTCAAGTTCGTTCTCTCTTCCCCAAAACATAAATTTCATAATTATGGTCCGATTTGAACGGGCCCTTTTGTTGGCATTCTTCGCAAGTCATTTGGTTACTTACTATTAATACATTAATAGTTTAATATTAACCTATAATATTAAATTAATACAAATTATTATTAGTAATGAATATTACTATTAATAGATTAATATTAATTCTGAATCTCTTGGTGACCACTATTTATGAACAATAATCAAAATTTTCAGTGTTTTTACAGTTCAAATATACATCATTAGTTTAAAGCCACATAACTCAGGGTTCTTGTTAGTTAAGTTGTATATGTCAAGTTTGTCTCTCCCTCTCCCCCCCTCTCTTTATAGATAGTTCTGTACGGGTTAGGTTTAACCTGACTCGAATCTGAAAGTTCCATTTGAAGTCAACCTGCTACCCGAGCCAAACTTGACAAAATAACTTTCTACCTGCAGCTCGAAATAATTCAACCTAACCCGATCCAAAACTAAAAATAAAAGGAAGTAAATTCATGTTTTAATGCAATTATAAAAGTAATATTCCATTATATCTCTATTTTCTGTTACCAATTTTACCATAATTAAAAAAAATTAGATTTGGAGAGAAAGGATGGGGAGGCGACAAACTTGAGAGATGCAACTTAAGAATAACATAAACTTAACTTGAACTGTTAAAAAGCTGAAAATTTTGACTATTGTTCCTAAATAGTGGTCACTAAGAGTCGCAGAAATAATATCAATGTTTAGAAAGTAACCAAATGTCTTGGGAAAAATGTCAGAAAAGTTTCTGTTCACATTGGACATAATTAAGAAATTTATGATTTGAGGCAGGGGACAAACTTAAAAAAAACAACTTAATAAACTAGTAATCCAAAATAACTAGGTTCTAAACTAAAAATATAACAATTTAACCTGGAAAAAAAACAGTACTTATACGAAATTTGACTGCAGCTCTGCCACTAAAATAGTAAAATCGAAAGCATAAATGCTATGAAATTCACTCCAGAAACAACGATCTATCTCTATTATCATGATTTAAGCTTATCTGTGTGAGTATCGATTCTAGAACATCCGATACTAGAATTTGTTAATTGATTCTTATTGTGATCGATGCTGTTTTATAAGATACTAGCAAGCTACGCCCACTACGCTGGTCAATTTCTTTTAACGAACCTTTAATCAAACAAAATATTGACATTTCATAAATAACTTTTATATTTTAACAGAATAATGAGGCTACTATAATTTGTGACTCGTGCTATAGCCAATATACACGTCAGGACACGTCGCCCTTATCATTATCTTTTTACGCATGAAGGTTTCGCTATGGTACTCCATTGGAAAATTTGGTAATTTTTGAAATTCAATATTTGAAAAACGGCATAATCATTAGATTTGAAATTTATATCAAGAAAAATACAATTTTTTACCTCTCAAACGCAGTTTGTCTAACAATATTCTGACAAATACTTTTTGAGCTATCATTTTTTTCAGTAACTTCAAATGTTTCATTTTCCGAGATTAATCTGGTGCAACAATTAGCGAAAAACCCAGTCGTCAGGAACGCATAGTTTTTTATTAAAGAGGCTGTTGGATCAGGGATTGTCACCACCATCACTTTTGAAATCGGTTCCGTGGTTCCAGAGATTCCATAGAAATTCTAATTTAGAATGACTTCAGAACGCTTTTTGCTCATTTCACCCATTTAAATTTTGATTTTTTTTAAAATTTATTTTTAGAGAGCATTTACATCTTATAAGTAACTACAATGCTAAATTTCAAATTTCTTGCCCCTTCAGTATAAAAAAGTCGCAATTTTCGAACATTTTTCGATCCTGCACCCCATTGATGTTAGTGGCACCGGCATAAAATATAGCCTATGTTGGAGTAGGGATTGTCCCCATCAATTTGCCACCATTACTTTTGAAATCGGTTCTGTAGTTCCAGAGATTTCATAGAAATAGTAATTTAGACTGTTTTTAGAACGCCTTTCGCTCATTTCACCCTTTTAAATTTCAATTTCTTTTTTATTTTGTTCTTAGTGAGCATTTACATCTTATAAGTAACTACAATGACAAATTTCAAATTTCTAGCTCCTTCAGTATAAAAAATAAAAATAAAACTGCCCAGTTAAACTGAGGGCATTGAGTTCACAGGCTATTCACACTAATAGTATATTATACCCTTATTTCAAAGAATTTGAAATAAGCCCATCGAAAAATAAAGAAATAAACAATATATTAAGGGGGGGAGGCAATACCCCCCCCCATAGTTAACTAATGAACCCCTTAAACTAATCAGGTAAATCTCTAATTACAATGAATATATATACAAAATTTGAAGAAAATCGGATAATTCTGCATAAAAAACCCATTTATATAAATTAAAGCAGGATAAGCCCCCTCCGTTCCCCCCCTTTATACTTAACCATTCAATCCCAAAAACTAATCAGGGAAGCGTCTTAACCCAATGAACCTATAAACAAATTTTGAAGCAAATAGAATAATTCTGCATGAAAAACCCATTTATATAAATTAAGGGGGGATTATCCCCCAGTTTCCCCCCTTTATACTTAACCAATCAATCCCGAAAAACTAATCAGGGAAGCGCCTTAACACAGTGAACCTATAAACAAAATTTGAAGGAAAACGGAATAATTCTGCATGAAAAACCCATTTATATAAAATAAGGGGGTATTAGCCCTCCGTTCCCCCCTTTATATTTAACCAATCAATCCCGAAAACTAATCAGGGAAACGCCTTAACACAGTGAACCTATAAACAAAATTTGAAGGAATTGGGATAATTCTGCATGAAAAACCCATTTATATAAATTAAGGGGGGGATTATCCCCCCGTTCCCCCCTTTATACTTAACCAATCAATCCCGAAAACTAATCAGGGAAGCGCCTTAACACAGTGAACCTATAAACAAAATTTGAAGGAAAACGGAATAATTCTGCATGAAAAACCCATTTATATAATATAACGGGAGGATTATCTCCCGTTCCCCCCTTTATACTTAACCAATCAATCCCGAAAACTAATCACGGAAGCGCCTTCACACAGTGAACCTATAAACAAAATTTGAAGGAAAACGGAATAATTCTGCATGAAAAACCCATTTATATAAAATAAGGGGGTATTAGCCCTCCGTTCCCCCCTTTATATTTAACCAATCAATCCCGAAAACTAATCAGGGATGCGCCTTAACACAATGAACCTATAAACAAAATTTGAAGGAAAACGGAATAATTCTGCATGAAAAACCCATTTATATAAATTAAGGTGGGGATTAGCCCCCCCGTTCCCCCCTTTATACCTAACCAATCAATCCCGAAAACTAATCAGGGAAGCGCCTTAACACAGTGAACCTATAAACAAAATTTGCAGGAAAACGGAATAATTCTGCATGAAAAACCGATTTATATAAAATAAGGGGGATATGCCCCCCGTTCCCTCCTTTATACTTAACCAATCAATCCCGAAAACTAATTAGGGAAGCGTCTTAACACAGTGAACCTTTAACCAAAATTTGAAGGAAATGGGATAATTCTGCAGGAAAAACCCATTTATATAAATTAAGGTGGGGATTAGCCCCCCCCCGTCCCCCCTTTATACTTAACCAATCAATTCCGAAAACTAATCAGGGAAGCGCCTTAACACAGTGAACCTATAAACAAAATTTGAAGGAAAACGGAATAATTATGCATGAAAAACCCATTTATATAATATAAGGGAGGATATGCCCCCCCGTTCCCTCCTTTATACTTAACCAATCAATCCCAAAAACTGATCAGGGAAACGCCTTAACACAGTGAACCTATAAACAAAATTTGAAGGAAATGGGATAATTCTGCATGAAAAAACCATTTATATAAATTAAGGGAGGATTAACCCCCCGTCCCCCCCCTTTATACTTAACCAATCAATCCCGAAAACTAATCACGGAAGCGCCTTCACACAGTGAACCTATAAACAAAATTTGAAGGAAAACGGAATAATTCTTCATGAAAAACCCATTTATATAAATTAAGGTGGGGATTAGCCCCCCCCCGTTCCCCCCTTTATACTTAACCAATCAATCCCGAAAACTAATCAGGGAAGCGCCTTAACACAGTGAACCTATAAACAAAATTTGAAGGAAAACGGAATAATTCTGCATGAAAAACCCATTTATATAAAATAAGGGGGGATTATCCCCCCTTCCCCCCTTTATACTTAACCAATCAATCCCGAAAACTAATTAGGGAAGCGTCTTAACACAGTCAACCTTTAACCAAAATTAGAAGGAAATGGGATAATTGTGCATGAAAAACCAATTTATATAAATTAAGGGGAGGATTACCCCCCCCCGTTCCCCCCCTTTATACTTAACCAATCAATCCCGAAAAACTAATCAAGGAAGCGCCTTAACACAGTGAACCTATAAACAAAATTTGAAGGAAAACGGAATAATTCTGCTTGAAAAACACATTTATCCAAATTAAGGAGGGATTAGCCCCCCGTTCCCCCCTTTATACTTAACCAATCAATCCCGAAAACTAATCAGGGAAGCGTCTTAACCCAATGAACATATAAACAAAATTTGAAGGAAAACGGAATAATTCTGCATGAAAAACCCATTTATATAAAATAAAGGGGGATATGCCCCCCTTTCCCTCCTTTATACTTAACCAATCAATCCCGAAAACAAATCAGGGAAACGCCTTAACACAGTGAACCTATAAACAAAATTTGAAGGAAATGGGATAATTCTGCATGAAAAACCCATTTATATAAATTAAGGGGAGGATTAGCCCACCCCCGTTCCCCCCCTTTATACTTAACCAATCAATCCCGAAAAACTAATCAAGGAAGCGCCTTAACACAGTGAACCTATAAACAAAATTTGAAGGAAAACGGAATAATTCTGCTTGAAAAACCCATTTATACAAATTAAGGAGGTATTAGCCCCCCGTTCCCCCCTTTATACTTAACCAATCATTCCCGAAAACTAATCACGGAAGCGTCTTAACCCAATGAACCTATAAACAAAATTTGAAGGAAAACGGAATAATTCTGCATGAAAAACCCATTTATATAAAATAAGGGGGGATATGCCCCCCGTTCCCTCCTTTATACTTAACCAATCAATCCCGAAAACTAATCAGGGAAACGCCTTAACACAGTGAACCTATAAACAAAATTTGAAGGAAAACGGAATAATTCTGCATGACAAACCCATTTAAATATAATAACGGGGGATTATCCCCCCGTTCCCCCCTTTATACTTAACCAATCAATCCCGAAAACTAATTAGGGAAGCGTCTTAACACAGTGAACCTTTAACCAAAATTTGAAGGAAATGGGATAATTCTGCATGAAAAACCCATTTATATAAATTAAGGGGGGATTATCCCCGAGTTCCTCCCCTTTATACTTAAGCAATGAATCCCGAAAAACTAATCAAGGGAGCGCCTTAACACAGTGAACCTATAAACAAAATTTGAAGGAAAACGGAATAATTCTGCTTGAAAAACCCATTTATACAAATTAAGGAGGGATTAGCCCCCGTTCCCCCCTTTATACATAACCAATCAATCCCGAAAACTAATCAGGGAAGCGTCTTAACCCAATGAACCTATAAACAAAATTTGAAGGAAAACGGAATAATTCTGCATGAAAAACTCATTTATATAAAATAAGGGGGATATGCCCCCCGTTCCCTCCTTTATACTTAACCAATCAATCCCGAAAACTAATCAGGGAAACGCCTTAACACAGTGAACCTATAAACAAAATTTGAAGGAAATGGGATAATTCTGCATGAAAAACCCATTTATATAATTTAAAGGGGGATTATCCCCCCGTTCCCCCCTTTATACTTAACCAATCAATCCCGAAAACTAATCAGGGAAGCGCCTTAACACAGTGAACCTATAAACAAAATTTGAGGGAAAACGGAATAATTCTGCATGACAAACCCATTTAAATATAATAACGTGGGTTATCCCCCCGTTCCCCCCTTTATACTTAACCAATCAATCCCGAAAACTAATTAGCGAAGCGTCTTAACACAGTGAACCTTTAACCAAAATTTGAAGGAAATGGGATAATTCTGCATGAAAAACCCATTTACATAAATTAAGGTGGGGATTAGCCCCCCCCGTTCCCCCTTTATACTTAACCAATCAATCCCGAAAACTAATCAGGGAAACGCCTTAACACAGTGAACCTATAAACAAAATTTGAAGGAAATGGGATAATTCTGCATGAAAAACCCATTTATATAAATTAAGTGGGGTATTATCCCCCCGTTCCCCCCCCTTTATACTTAACCAATCAATCGAGAAGACTAATCAGGGAAGCGCCTTAACACAGTGAACCTATAAACAAAATTTGAAGGAAAACGGAATAATTCTGCATGAAAAACCCATTTATATAAAATAAGGGGGGGAATTAGCCCCCCGTACCCCCCCTTTATACTTAACCAATCAATCTCGAAAACTAATTAGGGAAGCGTCTTAACACAGTGAACCTTCAACCAGAATTTGAAGGAAATGGGATAATTCTGCATGAAAACCCATTTATATAAGTTAAGGGGGGGGGATTACCCCTCCCCGTTTCCCCCTTTATACTTAACCAATCAATCCCGAAAACTAATCAGGGAAACGCCTTAACACAGTGAACCTATAAAGAAAATTTGAAGGAAATGGGATAATTCTGCATGAAAAACCCATTTATATAAATTAAGTGGGGGATTATACCCCCGTTCCCCCCCTTTATACTTAACCAATCAATCCCGAAACCTAATCAGGGAAGCGCCTTAACACAGTGAACCTATAAACAAAATTTGAAGGAAAACGGAATAATTATGCATGAAAAACCCATTTATATAATATAAGGGGGAATAGGCCCCCCGTTCCCTCCTTTATACTTAACCAATCAATCCCAAAAACTAATCAGGGAAACGCCTTAACACAGTGAACCTATAAACAAAATTTGAAGGAAAACGGAATAATTCTGCATGAAAAACCCATTTATATAAAATAAGGGGGGATTATCCCCCCGTTCCCCCTTTATAATTAACCAATCAATCCCGAAAACTAATCAGGGAAGCGTCTTAACCCAATGAACCTATAAACAAATTTTGAAGCAAATAGAATAATTCTGCATGAAAAACCCATCTATATAAATTAAGGGGGGATTATCCCCGAGTTCCTCCCCTTTATACTTAAGCAATGAATCCCGAAAAACTAATCAAGGGAGCGCCTTAACACAGTGAACCTATAAACAAAATTTGAAGGAAAACGGAATAATTCTGCTTGAAAAACCCATTTATACAAATTAAGGAGGGATTAGCCCCCGTTCCCCCCTTTATACTTAACCAATCAATCCCGAAAATTAATCAGGGAAGCGTCTTAACCCAATGAACCTATAAACAAAATTTGAAGGAAAACGGAATAATTCTGCATGAAAAACCCATTTATATAAAATAAGGGGGATATGCCCCCCGTTCCCCCCTTTATACTTAACCAATCAATCCCGAAAACTAATCAGGGAAGCGCCTTAACACAGTGAACCTATAAACAAAATTTGAGGGAAAACGGAATAATTCTGCATGACAAACCCATTTAAATATAATAACGGGGGGTTATCCCCCCGTTCCCCCCTTTATACTTAACCAATCAATCCCGAAAACTAATTAGCGAAGCGTCTTAACACAGTGAATCTTTAACCAAAATTTGAAGGAAATGGGATAATTCTGCATGAGAAACCCATTTACATAAATTAAGGTGGGGATTAGCCCCCCCCCGTTCCCCCTTTATACTTAACCAATCAATCCCGAAAACTAATCAGGGAAACGCCTTAACACAGTGAACCTATAAACAAAATTTGAAGGAAATGGGATAATTCTGCATGAAAAACCCATTTATATAAATTAAGTGGGGTATTATCCCCCCGTTCCCCCCCCCTTTATACTTAACCAATCAATCCCGAAGACTAATCAGGGAAGCGCCTTAACACAGTGAACCTATAAACAAAATTTGAAGGAAAACGGAATAATTCTGCATGAAAAACCCATTTATATAAAATAAGGGGGGGAATTAGCCCCCCGTACCCCCCCTTTATACTTAACCAATCAATCTCGAAAACTAATTAGGGAAGCGTCTTAACACAGTGAACCTTCAACCAGAATTTGAAGGAAATGGGATAATTCTGCATGAAAACCCATTTATATAAGTTAAGGGGGGGGATTACCCCCCCCCCCCCGTTTCCCCCTTTATACTTAACCAATCAATCCCGAAAAACTAATCAAGGAAGCACCTTAACACAGTGAACCTATAAACAAAATTTGAAGGATAACGGAATAATTCTGCTTGAAAAACCCATTTATACGAATTAAGGAGGGATTAGCCCCCCGTTCCCCCCTTTATACTTAACCAATCAATCTCGAGAAGTAATCAGGGAAGCGTCTTAACCCAATGAACCTATAAACAAAATTTGAAGGAAAACGGAATAATTCTGCATGAAAAACCCATTTATATAAATTAAGGGGGTGGGGATTAGCCCCCCTATCCCCCCTTTATACTTAACTAATCAATCCCGAAAACTAATCAGGGAAGCGCCTTAACTCAGTGAACCTATAAACAAAATTTGATGGAAAACGGAATAATTCTGCATGAAAAACCCATTTTATAATTTAAGGGGGGGAATTAGCCCCCCGTACCCCCCCTTTATACTTAACCAATCAATCCCGAAAACTAATCAGGGAAGAGCCTTAACTCGGTGAACCTATAAACAAAATTTGAAGGAAAACGGATATTTCTATGAAGAGTTATCGCATTACGTACGTACATACACACATACAGAACCGGCTGGCAAGCTCTCAGTGCTTGATATAGCCAGTTTAATAGCTAAAAAATCGCAATTTTAGAAAGTTTTTTGCTCCTGCAACCTCTGGGGTTAGTGGCACCGACATAATATATAGCCTATGTTGGAGCAGGGGTTGTCACCATCAATTTGCCACCATCAATTTTGAAATCGGTTCGGTAGTTCCAGAGATTACCCCCTACAAACACACAAAGAAACAATCTTTACTCCTTTATAATATTAGTATAGATTGATGTTTATCGATACTCAATTTTTCCAAAATCACCTATTACTAATATCGCTACTATTCAAGTTCAGATTATTTACCATGGAGGCGTCCCCTAGGACTCGATGATCGGAAGCCGCGGTACAGCAAGAGTCGTTGTGGAAGTTCGGCATGTGGCCAAGAACCAGGTTCCCTGTTTAGGGTTCCGGCTATGAAGCCGTCGGAAGACACCAGTGTCTCCCCAATTGCTTTTGTGGTGATGTCCTTGAAGTTTGGGCTCCACCGCATATCGCAACGACCTTTATCTGCAAACTATTGGGTTAGAGGGAAGTATGCGCAGGTGGCGGTGCTCCCACATTCCGCAGCGCTTACAGGAGGACTCTCCCCTGATCGAGTGCGTTATAAGTCTCTCCGGACTTGTTTGCGACAGTTGAAGCGTCCAACGGGCACCCCTCAGGCGGCTGGCGGCCATTTGGAAAGATTTTTGTTTAAATATATAAAATCATTCAACATTGGTTTTAGGTATATTTCAGATTATCTTCACGGGCTCTAGCAATGTTGGCCTGGTCAGCTAGTAATACATCAGATTTTCTATAAAAAATTATTTCAATCCGAGAAAATTATAAAAAGCAATAATTTTAATTTAGAAAATAAAAGAGGAAAACCCTTCATGTAGTCAGTCACATTGTAAGAATTCCCTTGCAAACTTTGTGCATAGGTGCTTACTTTTCCATATCCCCATTTCCAAGTAGTTCTCAGTTTTCTATTTATTCGTAGAATTCTTCAATTATAAACGTGATGGAACTTTTTTTGCTCCGTTAGGGATCGCATTGTTCCTATTTTTATGTACCACTATTTTCGAATAGTAATCTTTGTCTTATTTAATGACAGATATTCTTCGATAAATTAAGGCGAAGATTATTATTCAGAAATACTGATACATGAAAGTAGGTACTTTGTGAGGCCTTACATTTCTGTCTCTAATTAGTTTATGATGGTTAAAGAAAGTGACACTTTCTGACTTAAATGGTTAAAATAAGTAAAAGTTACATAGCTGCCAACATTTACGATTTTGAAATCCCACTTTAAAGACCTGTCTGTGCGATGATTTATCAAAAGGTAGCGTGAAACAGACTAGGTCACTGTATTTCCATAGAATAAATTTTTATTCACTCTAGATTATAAAGCACATAAGATACAAAAAGGTTACAATGTTAATTGCATGAGTTCAGTCATTTTTACAATTATCCAGAGCCGTAAAGGTTCTTTAGCAATTAATTCCAAACTATAAATAGATAGTACAGTTCGTGTTTCTGATCATGACTTTCCTTCCTTTAGACAGTCAGAAATTGAATTAGAGAGAGACAGGTTGTATCTTTTGATTTTGTCCGCAATGGAAGCGGTCTAAAATTATAGGCACAGGGCGTTCATTAGATGCTCTTCTTGATCATCTCAGTTAAAGGAGCTCTCCCCTTTTGTTACCGGTCCGAGGTTTTTCCGAACATCTCCAACCTCGCTCTCAAATCCAGACTGTCCAAAAATTTTCTTCTCCGGCCCTTTTCAGAGAGGGGGGGGGGGCAGAATTGGACGTTTACTGGTTTGGGTAAGAGCTCCAATCGAGTTGTTCGACCCCTCTGATTGGAAAAATTAAGTTTTAAACTTGCTCCACTCGTTGCCAGTTCCAGTCTATAGAAGACCTGAGAAATCTTCCATTTCAAGGATTTCGAAAGGTGAAACTAGTTAATCACCTCCTCGTCGTAAGGAATTTTCCTGTCACGTATCGTTGACTGTACGCGACACTGAGTCTCCTTTATTGTCTCTGAGAGAGTAAAGATTCTCTAGGCGTGAGTAAAAAAATAGTTACGATGAAAATTCTCATCTGGTATCCACAATTCGAAAATTAATAGTCAATCTGTTAATTAAATTGAGACTTTACAGCACCCTCTCACACAGATAGGATTTTTCACACAGTTGAAAAATCTTAGTTGCGATCCAGTCAGACTCCTATTTTGTTCAAATCAGAGGTCTCAACCTGGCCGCACATATTTACATAAAAATACATTCACTTATACACATTCAAATTTTAAAATAATATTATACTAATTTATAATGCTAAGAATTTCGAAACTTATAAACAACTTCTTTCTTCCTTTTTAACACTTTCCAACCTAGTTGAAAAGTGTTTATGACTTCGGTTTGTCTGGCCGTCTGTCCGTGCTCTAACTCCCGTAAATATGCTCGGATTGCTCTGCAATTTTTATATGTTATTGTCGTTATCTATAGCATGTTCCCTATTTCAACGGAAGTGTGTAGCACTTATAGTTTTTTTACAGGGACATTCAAAAGAATTCCGTTACATTGCGGTCTGTGGGGAAAAATCATTTGCGGATTATTTAAATAATGTTTCACTATTTTAAACACATTGAAATTTATATATATCACTAAGGTGCATTAGAAGAAGCTTAATATGGAATAGGGTGTGGATAGCACTTATAGTTACTTTACAGAGACAGTCAAAAGAATTCCGTTACATTACGTCTATGGAGAAAAATCGTCTGCGGTTTATTTAAATTATGTTTCACCATTTTAAACGCATTGAAATTTATATATATCACTAAGGTTCATTACAAGAGGCTTACTACAGAATATTGTGTGTAGAGCAGTCATCGTTCATTTACAGGGACACACAAAATAATTATCTACTGTCTGTTAACAATAATTCCTGGAAGTGCGTTTTAAGCTACTGAACGCAATTTTAATTTTAACTCGTTTTTTTTCTATTACGTGGTGTGTATAAATTCTGTAGATCCTATACAGGGAAGCACAAAAGTTCGCGAACACATTTCCGTTTATTGACAGAAACTCCTGACGGAGAATTTTAAACTGCGCTACGCGTTTCCTAACTGAACAAAAATTTAGCATCCTATGTAGTATATATACAAATCTATAGATCATATACAGGGCTGAATAAAAGTATTTGGATATTTTTCCGAATATTGTATATGTTGGAAATTCCTAAAATTATGTTTTTAAATATTTTATGCGTTTTCCAAATTGTTTAATTAGATGTTATCTTTTAGCTTATTAAACGGTTTGACTTGTAAGATTATTTTGGAAAGTGTTACATAATCTATGCTTGACGCATGATTTTTCTTTCTTGTTTTTAGTTTACCTCAGTCAATTCTACTTAAACAATCAACGTGTGGTATTTGCGTCCCTCGCTTGTCCGGGGATTATTCCCAGCATTATTTTTGAGCCAACTGAAAGGATCGTGGTTAGTTTCGATCCAGAATTGTTGGCCGTCCAAATAATGTCTTAATTTTTTATAGCATATATTATCGCAGAACATTCCTTTTCGGTCGAAACAAAATTTCTCTCAGGGGGAGTAAATTTCCGACTTAAAAATATTACGGGGTGTTCTTCACTATTTATATTCTGGGCCATAACTACACCGATTCCCTTGGATTTAGATACAGGAAATTCCGTTATTGCTGGAATTTTATATTCTGCCGGTGTATGCCGCCTACTACATGACCCAGATATTTTACCGTACGCTGTGCAGATTTACACTTTTACTTTTGTTGACAATTTTACTTTTATTTTCGCTTCTCGGATGCGGTCTAATACCATACATATATGCCTCACATGATCATTCCTATCATCCGAGAAAATTGCCATATCATCCAAATATGGAAGACAAAAATCTTCTAGGACCCGGAGCAGAATACTCATAAATTTTAAAAACCTATAGCTATTAACCCAAAGAGCATTGTTTTTGGGAGAATCGAGCCCCAGCTGGTCACAAATACAGCTATTTTCTGTGCCCTTGGGGTCATCGGAATCTGCCAATAACCCTTCGTCAAATCTACGGCTGTAATGAAGTTATCCTTAGTTACACGTTCGACGAGTTCCTCTATATTCGGTAGGGTGACTACTTCGGGTCGGGTTATAGCGTTTAACTTCCGGTAATCTATGCAAGAGCGTGGGTCCCGTCCCGGAGTTCCTACCAGAATTGACGGTGAATTAAGTTCGGACTCGCCTTTGACTTGTACGCCTAAATGTAACATTCTTTTTATCTCGACTTTTAAAATTTCGGATTGCCTCGGTGAAGTTCTATAGGGGCGAAACCTTACTGGTAATTCACTTGTCAGCTCTATGTCATGGGTATTTAAAACAGTTTTCCCAGGATCGTCAACACCTCCTTCCTTTTCTCTAACACCTTCGCTAATTAATTTAACTGCTCTGTCGTACATCTCTGGTGCTATCCGCAATCATGTTCTCGAAATCGTACCTTCCCTGACTGCTGCTTAATTGTGGAATTTCTAAATCGTAATCATTTTAGTTCTGTTCATAATGCTCTTCTATCACTAAGTTCACAACTTGCTCCCTTCGCAAATGTGGTTTACGTAACTTCATGTCATAAATTTGAGAGGGCGTTCTGCGATGGGGTATGTTTGCGATGTAATTCGTATCAGAAATTTTCTTTTCAATCGTGCCGGGCCTTATCCAATTAACCGAAAATTTATTGGTTTTATTTAAAGCTAACTCTAAAACTTTCTCCCACTTTAAAATTTCTCTCTAAGGTGTCTCTGTCATACCACCTCGAGGCTAACGAAAAATAAAGGCTACCGCGGTGCTTTACGCGTATCTTTTTTTACAGATCGCCGGAGTCACGTGATGCTCGAATGCACCAATGCAGGTGTACGAAAAGAGCATCACGTCACTCTAGCAGTCTGTAAAAAAAGATAAGTGGAATGCACCGCGGTAGCCTGTCTTTTTCGTTAGCCTCGTACCACCTCTTTCTAATATTCCGGGTCTTAGTCGTTGTTTCAACTGCCAAATCCTGGCATCGCTTCATACGATTTATTAAATCGAACACGTATTCAGTCACTAAATTTTCCGAAGTCTCGTCTCTTTTTCATTTTTCATACAATATTCTTTCCGGAGTCCTAAGGTTCCGCCCATGCACAAGTTCCGCCGGAGAAAATCCGGTTGACCCATAAGTTACGGTACGCAAAGCTAAAAGCGCGTAGGGGAGATTTTTTCCCAGAAATTCACAGCTTCAATACATAAAACTTCCAATAGCCTTTTTACTGTTCTATGCTACCTTTCCACAGATTGGGATTGGGGTCTGTTTACTAACGAGTGTAAACAGACTTCTTTAATGCCAATTTCTTAATTGTAACTTCTTTAATGCCAAACCTACGTAAGAATTCACCAGTAAATTCGCTCACGAAACTCCGGCCAAGGTTAGTTTGTAATTCTAACGTATATCCTAACCTGCTAAACACTATAGTTAAAGCCTCAATAATAGTCACAGAAAGCAAGTTTTTTAAGGGTATCGATAGCTTCTGGGTATCGAGAGGATACACACAGAACAGTTAATAAATACTTATTTCCGTATACCAGAAAGAGGCAAGTGTCCCACAGTGTCAGCGCACAAACGCGTAAAAATACTCGTAACAATAGGAACACAAGTCAAAGTAACCTTCTTTTGGTCACCCTCCTTTCCTATACGTTGGCACGGGTCGCAAAATTTTACATATGTTTCAATTTCGTCCACGGCATTCAGCCAAAAATAATTTCTAAATAGTTTGTCTTTGGTCTTTTTCATGCGTAAATGACTTCCCACATTGTCGTGGCACAAGGATAAAATCCCCTTCCTGAAACTCAATGGAACAACGATATGTCCCTTTTCAAATCCGCGATGATATGTTATTATTCTGATCACTAACCCGTTTTTCACGTCAAAATGAGATTTCATATGGCCTGCTCTTTGCCTAATCCAGTCCAAAATGACATCTTCATTTTGAGCTGTTTGTAAGTTCTGCCTGCTGATTTGAGCTAAATTTAATCCCGAACTTTCATTCTCAATCAGGGATAGAATTTCATAATTATGGTCCTCGTATGGTGCGTTCTCGTATCCCTCATACCTTTCTTTTAGTGTGTGGGGCTCGGAATCAATAACTAATCCCTCTTCCTGCGTTTCCCTTTCTACGACCGACATTTGCTCGCTTGTCAAGAGATCACCTGTATTGTTTCCCGTCTCCTTTGCTTTTCCTAACTGGGTTCTTTTAGATACGTTTTCAAGACGAGCTTGCTGTCTTGTGAGTATTCTGTTAATCCAATGGGGGTTTAATTTCTGTCTCTCAATTAACTCTTGGTTTTTGTTCGGTAATTTGCTTAATATTAAACAGCCACTATTTTAGTGAAACAAAAAACATTTTTCGTAGCCTGTAGCAAAACTTACATTTAAACACATTAACATTATAATTTTCCTAACCAACCAAGTTATTTAAAACAAGACCTCTGAAATGAACTAAACAAAAGTTCTAACCTGGAATATCCTGAATGTCCCTTTCTTTTTGGTCATCCGTCAGGCACCTGCGTTCCGACTGGGGTTCCGTCTATTTCCAAGCACAGCTGGGGTCTGAAATCCGGCAATAAACCATCGTTGGTGTGACGAGGGTTCCAACGGCTGTCAATTCTTCTCAGCGTTCTGGGAGCTCAGTGATTTCCGGGAATTCTCTCGGTCAGTGCTATCCGTCACTGGATACCGTCACTGATGTCAGGGCTTCGACTGCTCTGTCTTTCAGATTCATCTTTCAATTCTTTTCCGCTCTTGCTTATAACTCAGTCTGGTTACGTCCCTTTAATTCTTATGACACATCACATGATCTGTCACCACTGTAAAGACCTTTCTGCGCGAGGATTTATCAAAGGGTTGCGGGAAACAGAGTAGGTCACTGTATTTCCATAGAATAATTTTTTATTCACTCTAGGTTATAAAGCATATAAGATATAAAAAGATTACACTGTTAATTGCATGATTTCTGTCATTTAATAATTATCGAGAGCCGTAAATGCTCTTTAGTATTTAAGTCCAAACTATAAATAGATAGTACAGTTCTTGTTTTTGATCAGGACTTCCCTTCCTTTAGAGAGTCAGAAATTGAATTAGAGAGAGACAGTATGTATCTTTTGATTTTGTCCGCAATGGAAGCGGTCTGCCAATATAGGCACAGGGCGTGCCGTACATCAGATGCTATTCTCTATCATCTCAGTAAAAGGGCTCTAAGTTTTTCCGAACCTCTTTAACTTCGCTCTCAAATCCAGACTGTCCAAAATTTCTCTTCTCCATACCTTCTCAGAGAGGGGAGGGGGATTTGCGTGTTTTCTGGTTTGGGTAAGTGTTCCAATCGAGTTTTCAACCGCTCTGATTGGAAAAATTAAGCTTTAAACTGGCGCCACTCGTTGCCAATTCTAGTCTATAGCACACCTGAGAAATCACCCATTTCAAGGATTTCGAAAGCTGAAACTAATTCATCCCGTCCTCACCGTATCGAATTTTCTTGTCACGTATCTTTGACTTTATGCGACACCGAGTCTGCTTTATTGTCTCTGAATGGAGTAAAGATTCTCTAGGCGTGAGAAAAAATAGTTACGATGAAAAGTCTCATTTGGTATCCACAATTAGAAAATTAATAGTTAATCTGTTAATTAAATACACCACTAATATTCAATCAAATTTTTGACTTGATTAATTTTGGCTTGATTAATTCGCAGATTTTGGTGATTCAGTAAGGCCAAATTTATTGTTCAATTTTAGTGGAAAGAAAAAAGCGTAAAAATTGGCAACAGTGCAATTATGTCGATAAGTAATTTTACATTTAGCGAGCTTTATTCATAAGCTTTATTCATTTAGCTTTAGTCCCAATGACTGCCGTATTTTTTTTAAACTTGTATTTTATTCTTATCAGTGTCATAACTTTATCAATTTAAATTGTTGTTTACCCAAAAGGTTTGCTGAGTTGAATTTGTATTTTATTTTGTTTAATTCTTTAGCGTATTTTAAACTGCGTCAATTTTATATATGTAGAATGAAATAAAACAGCAAATTTTATTATATATATTTTTTAATTACACTTTCAATCCATAACACTTTTTAGAAGCCACATAAAGATTATTAAAGTTTTCTATTTATATAAAATTTAAAATAAAGCCCAAAAACATTCATTCCAAAGTTATTGTAATAATCGTTTTCATTTTCGGTACATAAAAGATATATATATATATATATATATATAAACATATATATATATGTTTCTATTTTCCGATATAATGGTTGTTTCATGGTACAGAAAAACAGATATGCTAAATACCAAAATACATATTTAATAAATCACATTTAAATAATTTGTATTTTTGTCACCAAAGTAAATTTTCAAATACATATTTTTTCACCTATTTAAATTAACTTGCGAATCAAAAATGTTTGTTAAATATGTCTCGAAGATTTTTTATTTGGGTCATTCTAAGAAATTTCGGTAACCTCAAAGAAAATCATACACGTTGATACAGTATTTTCCAAATATATTTCGCTACTTCAAAGTATTCGAGAACCGAATCAACGTTTTCACAAGAAAGACTGTAAATACGATTAATTCGATCCCACCTCCCAAGTTACTCATTATCTTTATCTCTTTTTAAATTAAAACGCCAGGAAATTTTACTTCAGTTTTTTTAAATATCTGACGCCCGAATTTTTGTTTCAAACTATTTAACTTATTTATTTAACTTATTTCTTAGTGGTGACATTTAACTAATTTTATAAAGAAACTATATGATCCAACCGGCATTGTCCGGTCCCGTCAAAAAATAATACGAAATGCGAAATCACTCTGAAAGTCGCTTCACGAAACTGTTCCTCTCGAAATTCTTTGTCTTTCAAAAATTAACTACAGAGATGGACCCCGAAGCTGAAGTAAATTCAATACCACCACCTGAAATGTCTGGATCATTTCATACAAAGCAGGTCAATTTTTAGTGAAATTTTTCAAAAAAATTACTGTCCGATTTTTACAAAATTTGCATTTTTGGAATCAGAAAAATAAACTACGTACAGACTGTGAGTTTTGAATCAATACCTCCAATTCTTTACTTAATGCTCGAGGATAAGTGAAAATGAGAATATATTGTTGTCTGAGATTATGAAATCGAAGACTTTCTTTTGCGGTTTCAATAAAAGTAGCCATTTTCAGCGTACGCGCAGGAAACTATTTTAGTTCCACCGCCTGGGGGCGCATTCAAAATTCGCTAAAGGCGCTAAACAAATTTCTGACACGTGTCCCCACTGCTTACAGTGCCGTGTATAGCAGACGTTCTGCGCACACGCTTCAAAATCGTTTAGCTCCAGTTTCCACCACCAGGTGGACCATCCTGTTCTAAATAACACTCTTTCCGAACAAAACTCCGGCACTTGTTCCTGCTGCTTATGGCACCGAGTAGAAGGCGAGATGTGCACGCTCGGAAAATCTGTTACTTCCATTTTTCACCGCCAAGGATACCAAATCTATGTCTTAAATAGTTATCTATATCTTAATAAGCTCATGCTAAGTTGAATGTACCAATTCTCGTTAAAATCGGTCCCACAGAACCCGAGAAAATAAATCACCACCCTGGAGATTAATATTCATAAATGGTGGTAACAAAGGTCTGAAAAATGATACCGAAGTTTATATAATACCTGGGAAACCTCGGACCAATATTAAATGCAAATTTTTAAGTTCCAGTTTCCACAACCAGGGGGCTTACTCTGTTTTAAACAAACCTCTTTCCGAACGAAACTCCGGTAAGTGTCCCCGCTGCTTATGGCACCGTATAGAAGGCGCACTGTGCAAGAGCTGAAAATAATTTAGTTCCACTTTTCACCACTAGGGGGCAGAAATTCTATGTCTTAATTAGTTATCTATATCTTAATTAGTTCATGTTAAGTTGAATGAATTAATTCTCGGTAAAATCGGGCCCTTTGTTTGAATTGGACCAATTTTAAGTGCAAAATCTTTTAGTTCCATTTTCCACCGCTAGAGGACCCATTCTGTTCTAAATAAAACTCTTTCCTATTGAAACTCTGTCACGTGTCCCAGCTATATAGCAGGCGTTCTACGCATGTGCTGCAAATGTTTTAGTTCTCCTTTCTACCGCCAGGGGGCGCCAAATATGTATCTTAATTAGTTCGTCTTAAGTTGAATGAACTAATTCTCGTTGAAATTGGACCCATAGAACCCTAGGAAATACCCCCTACCCCTGGTGATTTATGTTGAGAAATAGTTGTAACCAAGGGTTGAAAAAATTATGCTGATGTTTATCTAGTACCTGTGGGACCTGAGAAGAATTTTAGAAAAGTTTTCGTTTGAATCGGACTAATAATGAAAAAGTGCTGATTTGGGAAGCAGGGGTAAGTAGGGAGTTTCGATCAGAGCATTAACTCGATATTTAAATGACAACCGAACACTCCCTCCTCCCTCAGAATTTAACCAATGACATTTACATTAGGAATTATCATTAACTTTTGAAACAGAAACAAAATTACGTTTTTCTTTGTTGTGATATACAAATGCATTGAGTTATCGTTGCCCATTTCTGAAATCATATAAATAAATGACGTCACATACATTTAAAACTCTAAAAATCGCATAAAACATTTAGCGAAAAATTCACAAATCGCTGTTCGAATTGCAATCATCTGATGATCTTTTTATCCGCCAATCAGAACTACCCGGTTGACTTCCAGCTGTGCCCACAATCCTGTCAGCCACCAATCATGACTCCCTACAGTGTTGTTTGACTTCCAATAGGTGATTTATGACTTCATATAAAAAAAAATAGCTGCAAAACATGAAAAAATATTAAAAAATTAAATTATAATCAAATCTATTAAAATAATCCAAAGTGGGATAATTAATAACCCGTCCTTCCTTTTTAAAATAATGATTTTTTTATCTGTAAAGAATTACCAACTATCTCCAAGCTAAAAAGAGAGGTTAAAATATGACGATTTTGAGCATAACTATAGTCGAGATGGAAGCAAACGACGAACCAACCAGGCATTCTGGGCAAAATTTCTTAGTTTTTCAAAGGAAAAAAATTCGCCAAGAATTGAAAAATTGCTGTACGAATTCTGAATAAATTTTATTGAAAAGAGGACAAAATTTACTATATTGGGCTAAAAGATTGGAACCGGATACCTGTTACTAATGTGAAAAAACGTAAAAAAACGCTAATAATCACATACAAAAATAAAAAAACTTAATCAAAAATTCCAAAATCGGGCTTCAAGGTGCAAAACAGCATACATAGAAATACATGCCCACCAAATTTTGTAGCTCTGCGTGCAGCGGTCTCTCCAGAACACAGCCAAAAACACAGACACACAAACTTCCTTCATTATTATATTTAGAGATTCCTGGTTAATCGATATTTAATAATCATTTGTTCGTAGTCGAATTGACTCCTGCTGGACGTTGTAGTGGTAATCAATACACTGACTGTGCTGTATATTACAAAAATTGTGAACATATTGGGTTTTCCGGAAAGTTCGTGCCGGTTGGGACAATCAATTCGTACCAAAAAATTCGGCCCGTTAATTGTTAGACATCAGATATCCGAATCAATGTCTAATAATTAAATGATAGAATTTTTCGGTCCGAATCGATTTTCCAAACCTGCACTAACTTTCCGGACAACCAATAGGCACCTTGCTGCACTATACATTACATGACAATTTCATAACATTTTAGTTAACTATAAAAAAAAAAAAAAAAAAAAAAAAAACTTTACTCATACCTGAATTGGTGAGATTTTTGGTGATTCAACCTGCGGCACGGGGACCACAAAGCAATCACTATTTTACTGCAGGAAAATTTTACACATTTAGTGACAGAGACTTTGCGATTAAATAAAGTGATATTACTTTTCCGAGTTTCTGTTGACAAACGACTTTCTGACAAAATGGCTGAATACCCCTAATTTAAATGATGTGAGATTGAAAATAATAAGAGAATTTATAAACCTAGATTTACACTGCCACAACTCATAATGCTGTCATCTTATGCATCTGTCTTTGTGTTACATAGCTACCAATCTTCCGTTTTTTTCGTTTCAAATATACATAATTTGGACCAGAAAAATATTTAATGAAATGTTTCTTTTTCGATAATGAAGCTATAAATAAAGAGGATTAGGCAGACAGTCTACCGGTTGCGATTGAAGTTACTGAGGATGTAGTCACAATATGGCGACTGTTGTTTGTTTACATCGGATCTGACCCTGATCAACGCCGGGTCAAACTTCCATCAGTAAAAACGAATCGAAGTTTCTGACAGAAATTCTGAATGAATAAGGCATTTACAGAAGACGAACATTTTATTTAAATTTAGTGGTGGAATTTTTCCTCAAAGTTAATAAAATTCACTGACATTGATAGCAGGATTATTTATGTGTCAGAATATGGCGAAAGTGCAGGGCCTGACTACCACCGGGGCAAGCTTCTACCGGCAAAAACGAATAGATACTTTTGACTTAATTCTGACAGAAATTTTGCATGGAAAAGCATTTAAATAAGGAAGAAAGTTTCATTCAAATCTACTGGCTGAAGTTTGTCACAGCGGTAATCAGGCCCTGCGGAAACGGTTACAGTTGAAGCTACACTATTTTGAGGATATGCCAATTCCTTTTTATTCATACTTCCATGTTGTGATCCACACTATGGTACCCGCTGAGTATCAAAGGTGCCAGTTTTTTTAGAATTCTAATCTTCGCCTTATTTAATTAAAGAATTTCTGCGATTAAATAGGGCGAATACTACTATTAGAAATTACAGGTGTCACCGAGTCTATGAGGCCCACAGTTGTAATACAGTGGTTTAAATCCAAGAGAAATGTGCAAATTATGACTCACTGAGGAGCAGATAGGAAAAGCGACAGAATGAGCAAAAGAACCAAAATTGGCCGAAATAGAAAGGACCGGATTATTTCTGTTTACCACAATTCCTACGTTTCAGTATACCAAAAGATTAATGTATAATTCCGGAACTTATTTTGATACTAAGTTTCATGCTTGCCGCGGCTTTTGAAATCGTATAAAAAGAAAGAAAAAAACCACTTGCTATTGCGCCGCGATCTTGAACCTCGGCCGATACTCTGCTGCGATTCGTCTTATGAACGTTTTAAAATAAAATTAATCATTAGATCTAACTAACTTGCTATTTATGAAACGCAAAGTATATTTTTTACCGTCGAGATGATTTTATCGCATGTATATGAAATACTCAAATATTTACTTTATTTAATTAATGAAATCTATTATTAATATTTTGTTATTAAATGAAGCAAATTTTTATTCGGAGTAGTGGTACTTATGTTTGCATGGTGGGAGCATTTTCTTTCCGATTTTGTACAGTTCTATGAATTTCCATTCCACTAATTTGTAATAGTTTTCTCTGCTTTATTTATTCGTAAAAAATAAGATGAATATTGCTGCAACAAAACAATGGTATGAAAATTTAAAGGACCGTATTAACGATGAAAACATCAGCCTAAGACACACGCCATTTTTGAGTACGAGCGTAGGTCTAGTATTCATTGGGTTAATTTATAAAAATAATCAAAAGTTTCGTTAATTTTTATAAATACATAGCTGACAAATATCCCTAGTTTTGGGTATCACTATATCAGAATAGTAATCTTCGCCTCATTTAATTGCAAATTTTTGTCATTATATTATGCGAATAATTTTATTTGGAAATACTTTAACTCAAAATTTGAAAGAATTGGCAGCTAGCACTGATACTTTATAAAAAAATTCTGAAAGCCAATAGCAAATTTTGCAACATGGAAGATTTTCAAAAATACTCGTACTATAGCAAATGTTTACAACACTGAAATATCGGTGTCTGCATTCTACAACTGTCATAGGTGTAACGTCATGGAGGACAAACCTTTTACCATTTTTTTTCGAATAGATTTTTTCTCGTTACTTATCTTATTAAAGACTAGCGTTGCCATACGTTTGCCATACGTTTGCAATATACTGTAAAAAAAATTCCGGAAGGTTCCGGAAAAAAATGGTGGCATTAAGATGCCACGGCTTTTTGCTGTTACGTTTCACAGCAAAGTAGTGAAACATTCCAATTTTTCCGAAACATTCCGTAATATATACTCCGAAACCTTTCATATCAAAATACTGAAATATTTCAGCGTCACGATAAGCTTTTTTCCGAAACCTTTCATGTCAAAATGCTGAAATATTCCAATTTTACGGGACGTCTTTTTTTCGGAACCTTTCATATCAAAATACTGAAATAGCGTCGGAACTTTTTTTTTATTTTGAAAATATCATTTTTTATTTATCAGATAACAAAATCGAAGCTGTACAACAAAAATATATTAATCGAAACTCATGACTAAACATATAAAAAATATTTGCTAAAACTGAATTCCGAGCTCGGTCTTGCGCGAGTAAATAAAGTGTCAAACTGTTAATTATATATTTTTTTAAATGCAAACATTATTTTTATTCCTTTATTAAAATCATAAGTTGTTAGAAAATATAAAATTTCCTTTTAATCAATTTGTTTCTGATTTGATAATTTACATCTTTGCTAGAACATTTGATAAGCAGTACTAAAGATGAGTATAAAACGTGGAAAAAATTCTTTTATGAGTTAATTTTTTCCCCAAATTTTACATAATAAAATGAGAGGAATAGTACATTACACTTATTTTACATATATCATATTTTATATATAGGAAAGGTGGGGCATTAAATATTCCAAAATTATTTCAACTGCTCCTAAGACACAAATTTATTAAAATCATTTTTTTTTACAATTAATTAAACGATTAAAAAAATACAGTATATGGTTCTATCAACGGATAAGATTTTTGAAAGCAATTTACATGTAACATAGGCTCAATGATGTATTTAAAGGAAATTTTAATTAATTTATAAATTAAAGAAAGTACAAAAACTGATTAATAAAATATATAAAATTTTGAAAGATATCAAAAGTTGAACAGGGACTTGATTGTATTATTCATTTATAAAATACATAAATAAATAAAAACACTTGTAGCACTAACATTTTCTCTGATTCCAAATGCATTAATCTTTTGAAGGGCACCGATATATGTCAAAAGTACGATATTTTACAACCAGTATTTTTCTATAATAATTTTTACGTGTAAAATCTCCAAAATATAAAAACAAAAATTTCTATTCGAAAATACTTGTGCCAAATTTGTGAATTTTGGCACTTGCGCCATGCAAACGGCACCCGTTAAAGGGTTAAACAAGAACGGACAACCATGCGTCAGGCATAGATTATGAAACACTTTCCATCACATCTAGAAAACTGTAACGAAACTTCACCGTTAAATGAGGTGAAAGAAGATATTAAATAGTTTAGGAAACATCTAACACATATAAAAATCCAGTTTTAACATATTACTTTCCATAGTCAAAAAGTAGTAAAATATATAGTGCAGCCCTGTATATGATCTACAGACTTGGATATAAACTACATAGCATGATAAAATTTAGTTCAGTTAGAAAATTCACGTTTAGCAATTTTCGCCAATCGAGGGAAATGCACTCGAAATTTTTTGTACAGACCTGTATATTATCTATAGACTTTTGTACACACCACATATTAAGCTAAAATTTAATTCAGGTAAAAAACACACAAGGCAACTTAAAACTCACTTCCAGCAGTTACCAACCATAAACGACAACGTATATTGTTCTTTGCGTAGCCCTGTATATGAATTTATTTATATTCCATAAACTTCTCTTAGTATACTAAATATAGTTGAGCAGGAATATGCGTAACACAATTAAAAATACTCTTAAGCAATTTACTCTCATAGTTAGTAATACTTATGAATTCCTTTGTGTAGCCCTGTATATGATCAACAGAATATATACACACCAGGTACTATGCAAACATTTAGTCAAACCTAAAAATCCAAACCAAAATTGAAAACGCATTTATAGACTGTAATTATCGAACAAAGACTGTAACCGAACTCTTTTGTGTGTGATTGTGTTTAGATGAATGATAAACGTAATGCACACCATGCTATTCAATGAGCAATTTATAATGCATCTCAGTAATACATATAAATTTCATTATGTTTTAAATATTGAAACATCATTAAATTACATGGCAAACGATTTTTTCCCGTAGAACCTTATGTGACAGAATTATTTTGTGTGACCCTGTAAATGAATAAAGAAATCCTTTGTACACCCTATTTTAGAAGAAGCATGTTTTAGTGTGCGACATAATTGTATATCAATTTCATTATGTTTCGAATGGCGTAACATCATCAAAATGCACTTGAAACGATTTTTTCCCATTGACCGTAATGTAACTGAATACTTTTGATTGCCCCTGTACATAAACTATAAATGCTACACACTTCACTTTCAATAGGGATCATGCTGTAATAAGTGCTAATCACATAAAAAAGTTTCAGGTCAATCTGAAGATATTTACGAGAGTTAGATCACGGACAGACGACCAGACGGCAGACGGCAGATAAACCAAAGTCATAAACGCTTTTCAACTAGGTTGGAAAGGGTTAAAAAGCTAAATGCAATTCTATGTAATTTTGAAAATAAATTATGATGTTTATATTAAAAAATAAATTTCATGATGTTTTAAACTTGTTAATGCATTATTCGTATTAAATAGTAGGAAGCATATTTGAAAAGATAATTGAAAAATTTTACTTATCTATACATTTTAATAAAGAGCATTTTCTCAATTGGCAGATACATTCAGTTTTTATTACAAAGAATAATTATTTCATAATTAGACATTATAGAAAATAATCAACATACTTTTTTTTATTCAGTGTCTTATTTCAGCAAATAAATTTTAGAGTTTCGTATTACAGATAAAATGAAAATTCAAATAATAAAGCATAAAAAGGTTTAAATTAGCTACTTACTTTATCGGTTGATATCCAAACAAAGAATGGCATTTGTTCAGATTGCATTTGTCTCTACTTACCAAGGCAGCTGTTTTTTATTCTTCTTTAGTTATCAAAATGGCTAATGGAACATAAAACATGAAGCACGCATACGCAGAATGTAGTTTAAGGAAAAGTTGAAACCTCTCAAAAATATTACACGAATTATTGCTGTAATTGACGTGGGACATAAAGAATTTCGAAATTCTGGTAAAATATGCGAAATGTTTCAGGATAATTTCCTGAAACGTTCCGAAAATTTCTTACAGTGAACGTGTGTTGTTTGCATAACAGTAATCCTAAAGAGCTTATTATTCTAATTCGCTTTCTTTGAGGACAGAAACTCCGCAATACAATAAGACAAAAATTGCTATTCTGAAAAATAGTTCCATTGTAAATGACTAAAGTCAGAAATTCTGAGCGTTTAAATAGAGCGATTATTACTTCCGAGAAAACGTGATTGGAAGTTTGACTCTATCTCTCTCCTCCCCCCCCTCCCCCCCCCTTCCCCGCACCTCCACACGCACACGCAGACGCTTATGCATATGACAAAAGTATAGGCATGTTTCTCATATTTCTGTAAACTAGTAAATCTACAGATCAGGAGCCTCAACGTCAGCTCTGAAAGTCAATGTGTTTTAAACTCACTTTTCATAATATTTAATATCTTACAATCCGCAAATTAAATTATTTAAATTACTACATATATATTTATATGCATATAAAATAATTCGAAGGTTTCAGAACTTAAACGTTAAATTAAAAACGGTTTATGCAATAATATTCTGACATTCTTATGAATTTCTTATTCTATTTTTTAGATTAAAAAAAAATACATTTCTTCAGGGGGTGGGGGGAGGGGGGGGGCTCAACCCCACTGAACCCTCCGTAATCTTATTAAATTTTTATTCGTGATTTCCTATTATTTGTGTGAATGATTCTAGTATATCTTCCATTTCGTTCTGCACAGTGGTTTTATTAGGATAAGCAAAAATTTTGAAAATAATTTCATGTTATCCTAATACCTAAATAGCAATATTTACCAATCACGAAACACTCGTATCTGATTGATACGTTGAATAATATCTCGTGTACAAAAGTAACTTATGGAAATGTAAACTGAATCTACTATATATTTCACTTATCTATTTCAGAAATCTAGTATTATTACAATTTTTGTTTCGGAAAAACAGTTTTGATGGTCATTGTACAATATTTATTTGACCTAAGTACATCCTGATCTAATTCGATGGCAATAGCATACTAAAATCTCCCCAAAATAGGCTTATTTGGAAACTTTTAAACCTATTGTGTAATCATTCATAATCGTGCCTACTGCCAATTCACTAAATAGCAACCTTGATTTGGCGCTATAATGTATTTTTTGGGATAGCATTTTATGATCTCAGTTTCCAGTAATTGTGCTATTTCAGGCTGTATGGATGCATTTTACTACGCTAATTTCTTTAGATTAACTATCTCGTTGTACGAGATATTACATTCTATTTTTAAAATAATACTAATTTTCAACCACGAAAAATCTACATCTCTTCCAGAAAATGAATAATATCTCATATAAAAATGTTTCGGCTATCATTCTATAGTAGTTAAAAGGTAACTTGTACAAAATAAATTCTCATTTATTTCAATAAAATATTAAAATCCTCCAATAATATTTTATTTTGCGAATAAAATATTGTAGCAAAATCGTCTGAGTTACTTGAATTTTATCATTTTGATATTCTTTGAAATATGGTTGCTAGGTTACTGTTAAATTGAAAAGGAAAATAAAAATGAATGCATTTTAATATTTGCAAAAAGTGATGAAATAAATGTATTATATTATTAGAACAGATGTATAAAATTGCACCAAAAATTATACACCTAATTTAAAAAATCTGACGAATGTATAAACAAAATTTCAAATTAATTTAAATAATTTAACACCTGACTTGATAAATTTTAGCCTTCATAACTTACCGTTTAAATACATTAATCAAATGCGACATTTTATTTTCAACGACTGAAAAATTTCAAAATCGTCTGAATTCCCATAGGAAAGCATTATGATCAAAAAAGAAATGTTCTATATTTTCCGAACGAATGAACCAAATGTAACTAAAAACTATACAGATAATTCCGGGTATCTCACCAACATACCTACCGAAAATCAAACTAATCGGATCATTTTTACGGCAGTTATCGCGGAACAGACAGACAGACAGACAGACAGACAGACAGACGGACAGACAGACAGACAGACAGACAAACAGACAGAAACCAAAAACTTTTCGGGTCTCCACAGTAAGCCTTCACTGACGTTTCGGCAATTAAAGTTGCTAAGTGATGAAAAAGGAACATTTTTTGCTTTATTATGTAAGAATTAAAAGTAATTTTGGAAGCTTAGAACAGGTATGTACAACCTATAGTTTTCGGGTTGCAGAGCTAACGCTATTTTGGTATAGAATAATTTGCTTTATTTTATAACAAAAGTTTTGCGATTTAATAAGGTGAAGGTATGAATTAGGAAATAGTAGTGGCAAACAGTTTTCAGGCAAAAAGTTTAAATAAAGTTTTAAAGTTAACAAAAGTTTCCCTGGGTTAGAATGATGCTAAAAAAATCACAGTATCGAAATTTAAATTAATTTCAAATGTATTATTATTTTTTTAATTTAATGAAAATTTTCAACGTTACTACATTGCTATGTAAACAAGAACGAAAAATCACGCGTCAAGCATGTATTATAAAACACTTTAGAACGCATCCAGAAAACTATAACGAAACTTCGCCGTTAAATACATGTAAGAAAGAACATATGTAAGTAAACAGTATAGGATACATATAACACATTTAAAAGTCCAGTTTTAGCAATTATTTTTCACAGTCAAAAATGTAGTTGATTTATTTTAAGCACCCTTATATAGGATCAATAGACTTGGATATCTAATACATAGGAGGATAAAATTTAGTTCATTTGGAAATTCATATTTAGCAATTTTTGCTAATCAATAGAAATATAGACTGTAATTATTGCACGTACACTGTAATCGGTATATTTTGTGTGTCCCTGTAAATTAATGAAAAACGCAATGCACATCATACTTTTTAGTTAGCAATTTATAGTGCACCGCAGTAATGCATATAAATTTCTTTATGTTTGAAATAGTGAAACATCATTAAATTACACTGCAAACGATTATTTTCCGTAAAACAATGTTCAATAGAATTCTTTTGTTTGTCCTTGTAAATGGATAACAAATGCTTTGCACCCCATATTGTACAAAAAGCATTATGGTATATCGTTATTGTATATAAATTTCATCATGTTTTAAATGGCGTAGCATCATTGAAATCGGAATACTGTTGATTGTCCCTAAAAAAAACTAGAAGTGCTACATACTTCATTGTCAATAGGGATAATGCTATGTTAAACGATAATAACATACAAAACTTTCAGGGCAATTCGAGTATATTTGCGCGAATTAGAGAATGGATAGCCGGCAGACGGACAGACGGAGAGACAAACCGAATTCATAAACACTTTTCAATCTAGATTGGAAAGTGTTAATAAAAAAGAGAGAAAATTTGGATTTTTGCTATTTCTCAATAAAATAAAAAATAAAAAAATATTTTCAATTTATATAGATATTGTTTATTTGTTATTGTGATATATAACTTTTATCAAGAATCGTAAAAACAAAAAGCCAATTCTTCACAGAACGGAAATGCATTTGAGAAATGATGTCATAGAAATCCTGCGTTTGCATTTCATCAAGCAAAAATTGAAATTTTTTCTATAATTGGACCAATATCACGTAATTTTCGAAATGTTATTTTTATAATTTTCAGTTGCCTCGTAGATTGGAAATATGTATCATAACATTACCTTCGTAAGTTTCATACCTCCTCCAAACATCAAGGACTTGAATTGGTCTTTTTACGTGGGATAAAAGTATAAAAAATGCAGTGCTTCCTATATTCTTTTGCCTGGATGTTAAATTAAACTAAATTTTGAATTGATATTTATAGAATTTCGAATGTTTAATTAATTTTTGTTGCTAATATGCGATTTTGAACTTGTGTGTCACACATAGCCAACATAAACTTTATGATCAAATTAGTTTTTTTTTTACAATTTTATTGTGTAAACAATACAATACAACCTATGAATTTGAAAAATATATATATATATACAGTTGGCTCTCTATTTAACGACTTTCAACCTCGAAAAATCGTCCTTAAGTAGAGATCGTCCTTAAAAAACTTTTAAAAACATTTCTCTTTACAGGCTTAGGACTGTCAATACATTTCTTAATATATTGGAGTGTTTAGAAATGTTTTATTTATTACTTTTATTTTTTTTAATATTTTTTTTATTGATACAGATATAGAGTACTACATATTTTTATTGCACAAATACAAATCTCATTCATTATCTATACTAATATTATAAAGGAGTAAAGATTGTTTGTTTGTTTGTAGGGGGTAATCTCTGGAACTACCGAACCGATTTCAAAAGTGATGATGACAACCCCTGCTCCAACATAGGCTATATTTTATGTCGATGCCACTACCCCAGGGGGATGCAGGAGCGAAAAACGTTCTAAAATTGCTATCTTTTCTATACTGAAGCAGCTAGAAATTTGAAATTTGGCGTTGTAGTTACTTATAAGATGTAAATGCTCTCTAAGATTAAAAAAAAAATCGAAATTTAAAAGGGTGAAATGAGCGAAAAGCGTTCTAAAAACATTTTAAATTACAATTTCTATGGAATCTCTAGAACTAATGAACCGATTTGAAATTTGGCGTTGTAGTTACATATAAGATGTAAATGATCTCTAAGAACGAAAAAAAAAAAAAAAAAAAAAAAAAAAAATCGAAATTTAAAATGGTGAAATGAGCGAAAAGCGTTCTAAAAACATTCTAAATTACAATTTCTATGGAATCTCTAGAACTACCGAACCGATTTGAAATTTGGCGTTGTAGTTACTTATAAGATGTAAATGCTCTCTAAGAACAAAATTAAAAAAAATCGAAATTTAAAAGGGTGAAATGAGCGAAAAGCGTTCTAAAAACATTCTAAATTACAATTTCTATGGAATCTCTAGAACTACTGAACCGATTTGAAATTTGACGTTGTAGTTACTTATAAGATGTAAATGCTCTCTAAGAACAAAATAAAAAAAAATTCGAAATTTAAAAGGGTGAAATGAGCGAAAAGTGTTCTAAAAACATTATAAATTACGATTTCTATGGAATCTCTAGATAACTACCGAACCGATTTGAAATTTGGCGTTGTAGTTGCTCATAAGATGTAAATGCTCTCTAAGAACAAAATAAAAAAAAAATCGAAATTTAAAAGGGTGAAATGAGCGAAAAGCGTTCTAAAAATATTCTAAATTACAATTTCTATGGAATCTCGAGAACTACCGAAACGATTTGAAATTTGGCGTTGTAGTTACTTATAAGTTGTAAATGCTCTCTAAGAACAAAATAAAAAAAAAATCGAAATTTAAAAGGATGAAATGAGCGAAAAGCGTTCTAAAAACATTCTAAATTACAATTTCTATGGAATCTCTAGAACTACCGAACCGATTTGAAATTTGGCGTTGTAGTTACTTATAAGATGTAAATGCTCTCTAAGAACAAATTTTAAAAAAATCGAAATTTGAAAGGGTGAAATGAGCGAAAAGCGTTCTAAAAACATTCTAAATTACAATTTCTATGGAATCTCTACAACTAATGAACCGATTTGAAATTTGGCGTTGTAGTTATATATAAGATGTAAATGATCTCTAAGAACAATAAAAAAAAAAAAAAAAATCGAAATTTAAAAGGGTGAAATGAGCGAAAAGCGTTCTAAAAACATTCTAAATTACAATTTCTATGGAATCTCTAGAACTACCGAACCGATTTGAAATTTGGCGTTGTAGTTACTTATAAGATGTAAATTCTCTCTAAGAACAAAATAAAAAAAAATTCGAAATTTAAAAGGGTGAAATGAGCGAAAAGCGTTCTAAAAACATTCTAAATTACAATTTCTATGGAATCTCTTGAACTACCGAACCGATTGGAAATTTGGCGTTGTAGTAACTTATCAGATGTAAATGCTCTCTAAGAACAAAACAAAGAAAAAATCGAAATTTAAAAGGGTGAAATGAACGAAAAGCGTTCTAAAAACATTCTAAATTACAATTTCTATGGAATCTCTAGAACTACCGAACCGATTTAAAATTTGGCGTTGTAGTTACTTATAAGTTGTAAATGCTCTCTAAGAACAAAATAAAAAAAAATTCGAATTTTAAAAGGGTGAAATGAGCGAAAAGTGTTCTAAAAACATTCTAAATTACAATTTCTATGGAATCTGTAGAACTACCAAACCGATTTCAAAAGTGATGGTGGCAAATTGATGGTGACAACCCCTGCTCCAACATAGGCTATATTTTATGTGGGTGTCATTAACACCAGGAGGGTGTAGGAGCGAAAAACGTTCTAAAATTGAGTCCTTTTTTTATACTGAAGGAGCTAGAAATTTGAAATTTGGCGTTGTAGTTACTTATAACATGTAAATGCTCTCTAAAAACAAAATTTAAAAAATTCGAAATTTAAAAGGGTGAAATGAGCGAAAAGCTTTCTAAAAACATTCTAAATTACAATTTCTATGGAATCTCTAGAACTACCAAACCGATTTCAAAAGTGATGGTGGCAAATTGTTGGTGACAACCCCTGCTCCAACATAGGCTATATTTTATGTCGGTGTCATTAACACCAGGGGGTGCAGGAGCGAAAAACGTTCTAAAATTGAGATCTTTTTTATACTGAAGGAGCTAGAAATTTGAAATTTGGCGTTGTAGTTACTTATAACATGTAAATGCTCTCTAAAAACAAAATAAATAAATTCGAAATTTAAAAGGGTGAAATGAGCGAAAAGCGTTCTCAAAACATTCTAAATTACAATTTCTATGGAATCTCTAGAACTTCCGAACCGATTTCAAAAAGTGATGGTGGCAAATTGGTGGTGACAATCCCTGCTCCAACAGCCTCTTTAATAAAAAACTATGCGTTTCTGACGACTGGGTTTTTCGCTAATTGTTGCCACAGATTAATCTCGGAAAATGAAACATTTGAAGTTACTGAAAAAAAATAGTAGCTCGAAAAGTATTTGTCTGAAAATTGTTAGGCAAACTGCGTTTGAAAGATAAAAAATTGTATTTTTCTTGATATAAATTTCAAATCTAATGATTATGTCATTTTTCAAATATTGAATTTGAAATATTACCAAATTTCACAATGGAGTACCATAGCGAAACCTTCATGCGTAAAAAGATAATAATAAGGGCGACGTGTTCTGGCGTGTATATTGGCTATAGAACGAGTCACAAATTATAGTAGCCTTATTATTCTGTTAAAATATAAAAGTGAATTATGAAATGTCAATATTTTGTTGGATTAAAAGTTCGTTATAAGAAATTGACCAGCGTAGCGGGCGTAGCTTGCTAGTACAGTATACAAGAACAACATTACAGCATACAATGTTACTTACAGTACAATAAACATAATTATAATACATTTAATTAAACAAATCAAGTTTTTAAAAAATCAAAAAGTGTAGATTGTTTCAAAGGCGGTCTTGTTTTTAGTACCCTTTCTTCAAGTTTCTCAAGAAGGTTGAATGAGTCATCTTCTATGTTTGACGAAACAATGTAAAAGTGAAGAATATCCAGAGTAGAATTCGCATCTGAGTAAGAAGGTGGTGGCGTCTCTCTGTCTGTATCATCAGCTTTGTCATCATCTTCCACATCTAAAGCTGCATTTTCATTTGTGATGTATTCATAAATTTGATCTAAATTTCTGAAGTCGGTTATTAAAACATCTTCGTCACAATCGAAAAACTCTTGTAATGAAAGATCTTCATCACCAACAAGACATTTCCATTCTTTGGTGGTGACATCTTCTGTGCCGAGTTGTACATCTGTTATATCCATTTGTTCTTGAATGCCAATTCCAGATGGCTGAAAGTAGTTTTCAATTGTGTAAGGAGAGGCTGATGTAATCATGTGAATGGCTTCCAAAATTATAATTTTTTTAATTTCCTTTTTGTCAGCAAAATTATTTAATAATTTCCTAATTAAGGGCTTTCGGTAATATGCTTTTACGCTGCGAATGATCCCGAGGTCTAATGGCTATACCTTACTTGTTCAATTAGCTGGTAAAAAATGAACAGACACATTTGTGAGTCCTGGAATATTTGAAGTTGTGCAGGGCAATGATCGATTAAAAGTTGAATTTTCTTTTTTCCTTTTGCATTTTCGCATCAAATTTTTTAACCCAATCAATAAAAATAGATGATGACATCCACGACTTTTTTGTTGTGTTTGTATTCGCGAGGTTTTCTTTTAATGTTCTTATAACCTATGTTGCATTAATTTGCCTATAACTAGTGTTTGGAAATTTCTCAGATCTATTAGTGCACAGAAAAACAGTCAATCGCTCCTGATTGTGTTTTACACCAAAACATTTTCGTTCTTATATGTCATAGTTTTTATTAAATGATATCATTAAATAATGTCAAAAAAGTATTATAAAATTCTCAAAATTAAGAAAAAAATAAAGGGTACAGATTTCCCCTAAGAGAAATAGTAATTATTATATGGAAAATAATATGGTTGTAAATTGTGTTTCTCCATATCCACAGGGATTTCAGTTTTCACTTCTCTTTGTGGAATATCGTCTTAAAACGCACGCGCGTGTTACCCCCAAAAATGTTTAGAGTACTCTGCGTTTAATTCAAGAAAATCACTATTTTAGTGATTTGCCTTTGTGTGATTTCAGCCCAATGTAGCGGCAGACTAATTTGTAATTGTTTACACCTAAACGATCATACATCCAGCAGCCGTATATACAATTCTCAAAAACTTTCCATTCTTAAAAACAAACAATGCTTACTGTGAACTTCAACATAGTAGTCTAAGAGCTAGCAACGTTTTCGTCACCTGATTTTAGCAAGGCTCATTTTTCTATATATTCTACCTTTTTAATGTGGAATACGAATGCGGCCGGTCTGGCTGGCGGGAGACGTTGCTGGCGGGAGACTGTGAGGGGAGGGGCAACGCAGGTAAAAAAGAGACAAAATTACGCCATTTTAGCATGAATTTTGTTTATAACACTTGATTCTGCTAACTATTCGTGATATTAAGCCATTATTGCCAGACTGTTTCAACGTTGCTAAGACCGTGCTAGACCCTGATTTATAGGTAAAATGACGTGTCAAATTCATGTCATTTTAGTAAAGCTGAAATTTTAGTATGTTATACTTTGGCTATCAGATAAGCCATAATTAATTTGCCAGACCTATGACAAAGACATTTGTCATATATCTTGCTTCCAGTTCAACTGCCCCCCCCCCCAAAATTTAACAAGCTAACATAAACTTTTCCATTCCTCTTCCAAACTCTAACAAGCTAGTTTTGATGTCATGCTTCCCCTCCCCCCCCCCAATATAGACATAAATAATAAATTCATAATTATTCGTTCAGCTTCCCCCCCCCCCCCAAAAAAAAAGTAAATTTAAGAATAAATAAATAAATATAGATAATAGGTTTTATATGTTCTGTCATCCCCCCCCTCCCTCAAAATTTAATATGCTAACTAAATCTATTTCTGATTCAATTTAGATAACGAATCTGATTTCTTTATTCTAAATGCAAGTCAATTATTCGCATGCATCAGAAAGTTTCCATGCTACACTTTGCGGTTATGTTAAAATATACTACAAGTGATCACACATTTATAACCCAATCGTTTTCTTTCCCATGAAATCAAAAATGCATCTGCCTTAAAACTTAGACAAAATATATGCAGCTGCGTCGCACGTGTTAAGATTAAAGTTAACGTATAAATGACAATTATTTTTTGCATGCCTTGGCACTCTTTTCATCCGCTCTCAAAAGAATTAATTAAAAAGATTACATTCTCGCATATGAATTGTAATATGCAAGCTCATATTTTTCACACCCAGTTATTGTATTGGAGCCACAAGTAACCGTTAAGTGCAGCTGCCTTTTTTGCAAAACAAGCGCCATTCCCAAAATTACTATAATTCTTTTCTTAATTATTTTTTGCATGCCTTGGCACTCTTTTCATCCGCTCTCAAAAGAATTAATTAAAAAGATTACATTCTCGCATATGAATTGTAATATGCAAGCTCATATTTTTCACACCCAGTTATTGTATTGGAGCCACAAGTAACCGTTAAGTGCAGCTGCCTTTTTTGCAAAACAAGCGCCATTCCCAAAATTACTATAATTCTTTTCTTTTTCCTTTTTTCGTCTCGATGTAAGAATCTCTACAACCACCCCCCCCCCCCCATCTCACACGAACGCATAATCATAGACAGAAACTACTCGTTATCGCTTTTTCCCATACACTCCTGCCATTTTCCTCTAAAATATCTCTCGCCAAGTACTGGTGATTTTATCGTGTTTACCGCGCCAACACCTGTAGATGTAATCTCTGGAACTTTATCACTTTCGCCTGTTACGCGCGACCAGACTAGCTGTGTCTGTGAGCTTCTGATTTTGTTGGGTACCTCCCCTTGCGTTCTCGTCTGTTTGTTTGCTGGATAATCCTATTTTTTTTCCATGGATACCTCTTCCGAAATAAATTTGCTTATCGTTATTACTCATGCATCTTCATTTATGCCTGTGTGTCATCTGCTTGCTTTCATGCAACAATAATAACTTTTTATACGAAATCATCTACAGTGTCTCACAAAAGTGATGGGACACTTGTGCTTTATAAAAAGAAACTGCAATAAAATAAATAAACAAACATGTGCAAAAATTTTTTGGGTGTGTTTCATATTTAAAGTTAGTAACAATTATTACATAACATACATTTTGTCAAAATATTAAAATATTAATTTAGTAAAAATACAATTGTTCAGAACGGAGCAAAAAATGGCTCACATAAGTGATGGGACACTTACTTTTCCATCAAATATTTATCCAAAAATTTTACTTTTTAAAAGGTTTTAATATTTTGTTGGATTTCCTTTTACTTTTAAAACATGATTTAATCTTTTTGGGATGGATTCGACTATTTTTTTGTGATTTCTGGAGTGATTTTACCCCATTCTTCTTGAAGCACCGATTTTAGTTGTTGTTTTGAAGAAATGGTGTGTTTGCGAATTCTTGATTCCAATTCTTGCCAAATATTCTCTATGGGATTTAAGTCTGGAGATTGTGGTGGTGTTTTTATTATTTCAGGACAGTTATATAGCAGCCAGAGTCTAACGTTCAGAGCAGTGTGCTTGGGGTCATTGTCCTGGTAGAATTTAAAATCGTTATGAAGGTTCAATTTTCGTGCTGAAGATTTCAAATTTTGCTTTAAAATATCAATATACTTGTACTGATCCATTATACTGTCAATAAAAACAAGATTACCAACTCCAGCGGACGACATACACCCCCATACCATAACTCCTCCTCCACCATGTTTTACTGTTGGTACCAAGTTCTGTTTGCGAAGTTCTTCCCTGGGTTTTCTCCACACCAAGATTCTACCGTCAGAACCAAATATATTAAATTTACTCTCATCAGCAAATATAACTTTATTCCAGTAATCAGAATTCTTATTTATGTTGGATTTTGCGAAAGCTAGTCTGAGTTTTCTATTCTTTTCACTTACGAAGAATTTTTTTATGGCTACTCTACCGTGATATCCAGCAGATCGAATTACCCTTCTAATAGTTTCAGGATTAACAATTATTCCATATAATGCTTGTAAATCAGCAGCAACTTTAGAAGCACTAATTCTTGGATTTTTTTTAATATTTCGAACGATAATTCGCTTTATTCCATTGGATAGCTTTGATGGTCAGCCAGGTCTTCTTTTATCCTGAATCATATGATTCTTTTTATATCGTTTAATGATATTGAAAACTGTTGAACGACTCAAGTTAACTGTTTCAGCAGTTTTTCTAATAGATTTTCCACGTTCAATATGCAAATTAATAACTAATTTTCGAATTTCAGGCGAAGTTTCTTTTCGTTTAGCATTCATGACTACACAGAGCTAAAAAACACAAAAATTCCAAAACAAACTGGAGAGAAATACTGCAGACGATTTTATAAATTATTGCCAATTGCTTTTAAGTAAAAATAAAACCCCAAAAAATATTTTTATTGCTTATTTCAGACGATTTTTGTTGCATATATAATGGTGTCCCATCACTTATGTGAGCTATTTTTTGCTCCGTTCTAAACATTTGTATTTTTATTAAATTAATATTTTAATATTTTGACAAAATGTATGTTATGTAATAATCTTTACTAAATTTAAGTATGAAACACACCCACAAAAAAAATGTGTACATGTTTTTTTAATTTATTTGATTAGTTTCCTTTTGTAAAGCACAAGTGTCCCATCACTTATGTGAGACACTGTATATTAGAGATTGTGGAATTTTTTACGTATAACAAAACAATTTCATCAGATGACACACAGGCATAAATGAAGATGCATGAGTAATAACGATAAGCTAATTTATTTCGGAAGAGGTATCCATGGAAAGAAAATGGGATTATCCAGCAAACAAACAGACGAGAACGCAAGGGGAGGTACCGAACAAAATCAGAAGCTCACAGACACAGCTAGTCTTGTCGCGCATAACAGTCGAAAGTGATAAAGTTTGAGAGATTACATCTACGGGTGTTGGCGCGGTAAACAAGGTGTATATCGCCAGAACTTGGCGTGAGATATTTTAGAGGAAAATGGCAGGAGTGCATAGGGAAAAGCGATAACGAGTAGTTTCTGTCTATGATTATGCGTTCGTGTGAGATTGGAAGGGGGGGGGGTTGTAGAGATTCTTACATCGAGACGAAACAAGAACGAAAAATCAAGCGTCAAGCATAGATTATATAGCACTTTCCAACGCTTCCAAAATAATTTTACAAATCATACCGTTTAATAAGCTAAAAGCTAACATCTAAGTAAACAATTCAGAAAACGCATAACATATTTAAAAACATAATTTCAGGAATTTCCAACATATACAATATTTGGAAAAATATCCGAATACTTTTATTCAGCCCTGTATAGGATCTATAGATTTGTATATATACTACATAGGATGATAATTTTAGTTCAGTTAGGAAACGCGTAGCACAGTTTAAAATTCTCCGTCTGGAGTTTGTCAATAAACAGAAATGTGTTCGCGAACTTTTGTGCTGACCTGTATAGGATCTACAGAATTTATACACACCACGTAATAGACAAAAAGCAAGTTAAAATTAAAATCGCGTTCAATAACTTAAAACGCACTTCCAGGAATTATTGTTAACAGACAGTAGATAATCCTTTTGCGTGTCCCTGTAAATGAACGATGACTGCTATACACACAATATTCCGTAGTAAGTCTCTTGTAATGCACCTTAGTGATCTATATACATTTCAATGCGTTTAAAATAGTGAAACATTATTTAAATAAACCGCAGACGATTTTTCTCCATAGACGTAATGTAACGGAATTATTTTTACTGTCCCTGTAAAGTAACTATAAGTGCTATGCACACCCTGTTCCATATTAAGCTTCTTCTAATGCACCTTAGTAATATATATAAATTACAATGCGTTTAAAATAGTGAAACGTTATTTAAATAAACCGCAAATGATTTTTCCCCATAGACCGCAATGTAACGGAATTCTTTTGAGTGTCCCTGTAAAAAAACTAAGTGCTAAACACTTCCGTTGAAATAGGGAACATGCTATAGATAACGACAATAACATATAAAAATTGCAGAGCAATCCGAGCATATTTACGGGAGTTACAGCACGGACAGACGGCAGACGGCCAGACAAACCGAAGTCATAAGCACTTTTCAACTAGGTTGGAAAGTGCTAAAAAGGAAAAACAAAAGGATTAGTAATTTTGGGAATGGTGCTTGTTTTGGTTACTTGTGGCTCCAATACAATAACTGGGTGCGAAAAATATGAGCTTGCATATTACAATTCATATGCGAGAATGTAATCTTTTTAATTAATTCTTTTGTGAGCGGATGAAAGGAGTGCCAAGGCATGCAGAAAAGAATTGTCATTTATACGTTAACTTTAATCTTAACACGTGCGACGCAGCTGCATATATTTTGTCTAAGTTTTAAGGCAGATGCATTTTTGATTTCATGGGAAAGAAAACGGTTGGGTTAGAAATGTGTGATCACTTGTAGTATATTTTAACATAACCGCAAAGTGTAGCATGGAAACTTTCTGATGCGTGGAAATAATTGACTTGCATTTAGAAGAAATCAGATTCGTTATCTAAAGTGAATTAGAAATAGATTTAGTTAGCATATTAAATTTTGGGGGAGGGGGGGATGACAGAACATTTAAAACCTATTATCTATATTTATTTATTTATTCTTAAATTTACTTACTTTATTTTTTTTGAGGGGGGGGGAAGCTGAACGAATAATTATGAATTTATTATTTATGTCTATATTGCGGGGGGGGGGGAAAGCATGAAATTAATACTAGCTTGTTAGATTTTGGAAGAGGAATGGAAAAGTTTATGTTAGCTTGTTAAATTTGGGGGGGGGGGGGAGTTGAACTGGAAGCAAGATATATGACAAATGTCTTTGTCATAAGACCGAAATTCCGTTGCTAAATGACGCCGATTTATATCTGGCATAGAAAGCGCCTATTATTACAAGAGTTGGCAGCTTTTGCAGTGCTTTGGCTACTTTCATTAGACAGCCAAGCCGTGATTGTTGCCAAAGCAAAGATCCTTGCTTTCTATAAAAGTATATATATATATATATATATATATATATATGATTTATCGAAATAAATGCTTAATTAAAAATATTTCTTACACTTACTTATTTAACGTGTCTTCAATGAAAATATTTTTTCTTCCTTGCTTATCGCTACAAAAATCACACGGTTTTCCATTACTAGACAACGCAATTAAATTTAATTTCGAAAACACAGAGAAAGTGCTACGAACGATATTATTCCAAAACACAAATGATCGTTTGACCTTGAAAAGTAGCAGTTGACATTGCCTATTTCTTGCTAGCCGCTATAAGTTTATTCAGAAAAGTAAGAAAAAAATACACTCATGTTTGTGAAAATTGCAACACCATGAAGGAATTCTCAGAAATTTATGAAATTTATTCCACATATTACTGATAGTGGTACAAATAAACGATCAAATTTACAAGACAAAAAAACAAAAAGAACGTCGGAAATTAGTACTTTGTGTGTCCGCCACACTGAGCAATGAGAGCTTGCGCACGTCGTGGCATTGAATCATACAGGTTCTGAATGTAATTCTGTTGAATGGCATTCCAGATGGCTTCGACCTGAAGCCAAAGTTCAGTCTTACTGTGTGCTCCACCAGCTGTACGAGCGAGTCGCCAACCAATGAAATTCCAGACATGCTCGCTGGGAGCCATATCCGGGGAATAAGCAGGCCATGGAAGAAGCGAAACCTGTTATGTACTGAAGAAGGCTTGTGCAGTCTGAGAAACATGTGCACGGGCATTATCCTGCTGAAATACGGCGCCCGGAATCCGTCAAAGAAAGGAGAGGGCATCTGGCTCAACAAATTTTCCTTATGTAGCGATCATTGTTGAAGTTGCCCGCAATGTGCACTAGATGGGATCGACAATTATACCCAATAGCTCCCCACATCGTGATGTCAGGCGTTTGGGCGGTATGACGCTGGATAACACACTGTGGGAGTAGACGTTCCCCTCTGTAACGTCTGACGCGTACTCTTCCATAATTGTACTCCAGATTGTAGTGATATTCATCGGGAAAAGCAACTTGTTGCCACTGCACACGCCACGTGCTCTGTTGCTGAACCCATCGAAGTCGGAGGCGTGTGTGGTTCAGCGAGAGGGGAATCCTGCGCAGAGGAACCCTTGCACGCAGTTCATGCTGCAGCAGACGGCAACGAACTGTAGAGCTAGACAACAAAACACCTGTAGCTGTGCTCTAACGTTGTGTGGACACACGAGAGGATGCTGTACGGTCCGTCACAGCCATGCGGATGATGTTTCTGTAAACCCGTGCCGTTGTGCTATTGCGTGCCCCACTTGCCTTGCACTTTTCGCCTTGTTTGATTCTTCTCTGTCCATTTCTTCCAAACACGCATCACTGTTGTGGCATTACACTGCGTGCGGGCTGTGATTTCTCGATACGAAAATCCACCTTCTCGCATACCGACGATGCGGCTTCGTATGAACTCCTTTAGTTGTTGGTATGGCTTCCTCCGCTTTTGACGAGGCATATTGACCACCAATGAAACGTTTACCGCAAACAGAGGAAGATCAACGAAATTCAAGGCATCTTTATAGTCCTTTATATACTTGGAACAAGCGACAGATAAGTAGCCGGTTCTCGTTCCACGCATGCGCGATCACTTTGTAATTCTAATCATTTGCATGTCTTACCTCACTTTACATTTCCTGTAAGTTTGGTTCAATTTGCATAATTCCTTCATGGTGTTGCAATTTTCACAAACATGAGTGTATTATATATTGTGATATTTAAAATTAAAAGCAAATATTAATAAAACTAACTATAATATTGCTTAAAAATTAAGAGAGAATTTAAATAAACATAACGGTTGACAAGTTACGCCATGGAGTTTCAGTTTTGGTCTGTTTTCGCTTCTTTGTCGATTTCATAAATCTCTATACTTATAAAAGAATATATCCTGATGACTCCGAATCAACGTCAAGCTTCCTAGGACTATGAAATTTGGAAGACACGTTCCTTACACAAAGTAGGCACTGACTAAGAAAGGATTTTTGAAAATTCCTCCCTAAGTGAGTTAAATAGGAAGTCGAAATTTTTAGGTCTTCCGCCTTTTCGTCATATCTCAGAAGAAGTTTTAGGTAGAAGCAAAAAATTCAGGATAACAAATCTACTAAAAAAGTAGTTAAATACGTATTTCAGCGATTTTAGAAGTTCAACCACTAAGAGGGTTAAATGGGGGTCGAAAGTGTTAGGTCTTTCGTCTTTTCGCCATATCTCAGCAGCAGTTTTTGGTAGGAGCATGAAATTCAGAATAATAAATCTACTAAAAAATAGTTAAACATATATGTCAGCGATTTTAGAAATTCAACCAATAAGGGGGTTTAATTTGGATGTCGAAAGTTTTATGTCATTTCGGCCTTTCGTCAAAGCAGCAGTTTTAAGGAGAAGCGGGACATTCAGGATAAAAATTCTACTAATAAAAGAAAACTGCCCAGTTAAACTGACGGCATTGAGCTCACAGGCTATTCACATTAACTGTAAATTATATTCTTATTTCAAAGAATTTGAAATAAGCCCTCGAAAAATGAAGAAATCGACAATATATTAAGAGGGGGGAACCATCCCCCGTTTCTCCTTCTTATAATTAACCAATGAATCCATAAAACTAATCAGAGAAGCGCCTTACCACAATGAACATATATACAAAATTTGAAAAAATCGGATAATTCTGCATGAAAAATCCATTTATCTAAATTAAGGGGGGGGGATTAGCCCCCCCGTCCCCCCTTTATACTTAACCAAAGTACCCCCAAAACTAATTAGAGAAGCGCCTTATCACAATGAACATATATATAAAATTTGAAGAAAATGGGATAATTCTGCTTAAAAAACCCATTTATCTATATCAAGGGGGGTTAGTCCCCCCCGTTCCCCCCTTTATACTTTACCAGTGAACCCCCAAAACTAATCAGGGAAGTGCCTGACCACAATGAGCCTATATACAAAATTTGGAGTAAATTGGATAATTCTGCATGAAAAACCCATTTATCAAAATTAAGGGGGGGGGTAGCCCCCGTTTCCCTCCTTTACACTTCACCAATGAACCCCCAAAACTAATCAGGGAAGCCCCTTACCACTATGAGCCCATATAGAAAGTTTGAAGAAAATCGGATAACTCTGCATGAAAAAAATCATTTATCTAAAATAAGGGGGGAGGATTGACCCCCCCTTTACCCCCTTTATACTTAACCTATGAACCCCCAAAACTAATCAGGAAAGAACCTTATCACAATGAACCTATATACAAAATTTGAAGAAAATTGGATAATTCTGCATGAAAAAACCATTTATCTTAATTAAGGGGGGTTAGCCCCCCGTTACCCCCTTTATAGTTAAACAATCAATCCCCAAAAACTAATCAGGGAAGCGCCTTATCACAAGGAACCTATAAACAAAATTGGAAGCAAAACGGTTATTTCTGTCAAGAGTTATCGCGTTACGTACACTGTTAAAAATAATCTGAAATTCACGGTTTTTTTTTTTCCTGAATTTCACAGAAAAAGTCCCTTTTCACGACAGAAGGGCATTTTCCGTTAAAAACAAAAAAATTCTTCATATTTCCTGAAAACAACGGAACAGAAGGAGAAGAAAGTGGCCAACGGAGATATTCCGTTATCTGCTGCATATTTATTTCGAATGTTTAAAAAACTGACATGTTGCAGCACAGAAAAACTAAAAATTCAATAAATTAAAAATTCGAGTTTATTTAAAAGAACAAAATAGTTCTTTCGAATTTAAAAAGCAACAACTAATTTTCCCATGCTTTTAAAATTATTAGCAATTTATTTTTTAAAGTTACAAAAAATATTCACACTAAAAAATATTCTAAACAAATAGCTTAGTATATATATATATATATATATATACTTAATAGTTAAATTAAGTGAAAAAAAAATCGATTTTACACAAAAAAGCAACAAACAAAAATAATGCTTCCGAATAAAAAAAAATAACAAATAACTTTCTCATTCCTTTGAAATTATTCGTAATTTGCTTTTTAAAGTTATAAAAGACACTCTCAATGAAAATATATTCTAACAGAACACATTTAAAAAATATATAATAGTTGAAAAAAAATCGATTTTCTCAAAAAAGCAAACATACTTTATCGAATTTAATTCAAAATATAATATTCATATTTTGCATCTAACAATCAAATTAGGAATTAATATAATTCATGTTTCAATCCTCTATTAATACTAAATTTTTCAGTTATAATCTTATAACAAAATATCCCCCCACTTAATTTCAAAGTTACTAGGTTTCTAAACCCCAGATTGTTTAAGTTCCAAGCAGCGATTTGAAGAAATCCCCTATGATCCTTTCAAACTCTTGTTCTAGCAAGGGCCCGCTGGTCTTGAGGTAAAACACTCAACTCATGTCGCTGTCATCCCTAGTTCGAACCCCAAGGGCAGCCAGGAAATCTGTACCAGGGAGAATTTAATCTTAAAATATTAAATTAAGTACTTCCGTTATAGTCAACAGATGGCAGCACAAACAGATCGGGATTTTTTTTTTTTTTAAACCGAGGTCATTCATAACAGAAAGTTACCGTTTCTTCAATCTTTCAAAACGGAAAATCTACTAACGGAACGGAAAAAGTCCGGCAACTTCGCTGCCAGTACTTTTCCCGTGAATTAACGGATTTATTTTTAACAGTGTACGTACATACGTACATACATACATACATACATACAGAACGGGCGGGCACATAAGCTCTCAGGCTTTGATAGCCTGTGAGCTAAAAAAAATAGCTAAACACGTATTTCAGCGATTTTAGAAATTCAGTCACTGAGGGGGGTTAAACGGAGGTCGAATATTTTAAGTCATTTTACCATATCTCAGTAGAAGTTATAGGTAGGAGCGTGAACTTAAGGATAACAAATGTAATAAAAATATTTAAATAGGTATTTAAGCGATTTTAGATATTCATCCACCAAGGGGGTTAAACGTTTCAGGTCATTTTGCTATTTCTCAGCAGTAGTTTTAACTACGAGCGTGAAATTCAGCGTTACAAATCTACTGAAAAATAATTAAACACGTAATTGAGCTATTTAAGCTGAAGCGAGTTTGTCACCAACATCGGCTATGAACCCAATCATGGAAGATTAGTCGAACAAGACAACTATAGCTCATTTTTTATTAGATATTTTGCGCGACATTTTTAATTTTATATTTTATAAACTGTTTTTGCTCATTTGTCTTCTAGCGATCAGATTTATTCTTTTATACAAAATAGAATGCATTTCCTCCTCGGTTCAAAATACCATTTTTTGATTTAAAGATTTGCTATTTAAATACTAATCGCCATATTTATGTGCTCGGGTATGCACAAGGCTGCGTTACAGTGATTGTCGTATAATCAGTTTACAGGCATGCACCCAAAGGGCTCCGTTAAAGTAATTTCACTTTACAATTTATGCTTGCATAATAACTGAACCCCTTTATAATGATCACTGTAATTAACGATATACGACTGAGAAACACACAAGTCCCCGTTATTTTGACCACGACATTAAAAATTTATGGGCGTGAAACCACTTTGCCGTGTATCTTAGGCAATCTCATTTTTCTTTATTTTATCTAAAAGTTCCCCCCTTCCCTTAGATAATCTCGGTTACGACCGAGCAGTACTTTGTCAGGAGGCTCATGAAAAAAAAAAAAATATTTATGTCACGAAATCTTTATTTACGTGCTTATTTGATATTCTTATTAGTTATTTTCACATAGTTCACATAGTTATTTGTATCACCGTATTAACAATTTATGGAAGTGAAATATTTACAACGATCGCCATGTATCTTATACTATCTCATTTTTGTATATTTTGTCTGAAAGCTCTTCCATTCCCATGGGCAGTGCTGAGCATGTTTTTGTCAGGGGACTGGTGGAAAAACATATTATTCATGTCGAGAAATATTTATTTACGTACTTTATTGATATACTTATTAGTTATTTTCGTATTGTTTAAAATAAAGTATTTTATTTATATTTTTCTTTTTGCATGTAAAATGCACTTTCTGGTTCTCAAGCGAAGTCCGGGCTATACACTGCAGAAGGTAACTTGGCTCCACACGGAAGTGACCGGCTAGTTAATAAATGTTTCTCTCTATATTAAAAAAAAGTAACCACCGCTGCCGCCGCTGTCAATTAAGATTTTGTGCCTTGAAGTCTTTCTGGACTAATATCTAGAAAACTATTGCATGTAAAATTTTAAAAATTGGTAGTTTTATAAAGAAATGTTCGATAAACACGCTGAAGCAAACAGTTTTTAAATCGAAGAATTATTTTAAGAGATATTTAAAATCAAAGTTCGTCAAAACAGTTTTTTGAAAAAAGTTTTATAGGAACGAAAACTATCCGCAGGAATTTAACCATAATTTGTAAGGATATAGTTGACAAGTTTGCGGAGTGCAGACTGCAATCACTTTTTTAATTTGAGTAATTTTTTCAGGTTATATTTCAATTTTTTATTCAAAATTTTCATTATTTTAACGAAGATTTATTTCATATTTCATAAATTCCATTATTTGAACCGTTGCCAATTTTTTATTCAAAATTTTCATTATTTTGACGAAGATTTATTTCATATTTCATAAATTCCATTATTTGAACCGTTGCCAATTTGTAAAATAGCGCACGTAATAAGATTCCCTTTCAATTAAGAAATGTATTTACACGAGACTATTAAAAACAGAAATAAAACTTTAAAATAATATTTAAATGATCACGTGTTAAAAGCAATAAATGTAGAAAATGACGTAATAAAAATATACTTGCGCGTGAATATTACAAAGAGAAATACGAGTAACTAGGGAAATTCACGTCACATTTAAAATGATAAAAAAAAAACAATATTTCCAAACAATTTCAATTAATTATTATATTTTCATGAGAGATCAATTTATTTCGACATATCTTTTACCCATTATTGCAAATTTTAAAACAGCGTAAATAATAATATTTCCTTTCCAATGTCAAAATTCTTCTATTTGTTTATTTGGTGTTACAGTTTAACGATAGTTTTTTTTTTTTTTTTTTTTTTTTTTTTTTTTTTAATGAAAATTGATTGACGGGGTAATGGAGAAGTATCAAAAGACAAATAAGCGTTGAATTAAAAATTCCCCGATGAAAAAACTAACTCGTGTAACGCATCTGATGTCAACTGAAAGTGACGCGACGCCACGATTATGCACGTTTGGCGCTAAATCATATATTTTGGTGACAGTTACAGTTGTAATCTGTTTCAACAGCAGTTGATTCGACCTTAAAATACCTCAGTCAAAGGAAAATGAATGGAAACCCTGTTACAGCAGATCGCCACTGGTTGTTTAATTATAATACAATCTTCCGTAATCGTTTTAGAGATGATCAAATCAGAGTGTTTTTAAATCATGCGGTGTCAGAACGGGGGTTGGCGGGCGCAGCTCGTAGGGGGCAGAGCCCCCTAGTCTTTTAAAAAATTTTGAAAAATTTGTGGATAAATATTTTATTTTCAAAATTTAACTAAGCAAAATATGAATTAGAAATAATTAATAATTAATTTCAGAATAAATAATACAATAATAAATAATTAATTACAGAAACTAAGCCTTATTTTGACAAATAATATATATATATATAATTCTATAGAAAGTAACAATAGTTGCTTTGGCAACAATCACGGCTTGGCAGTGGTTTGACAATAGCCAAAACACTACAAAAGCTGCCAACTCTTCTAATCGACGCTTTCTCTGCCAGATTTAAATAGGCGTCTGGCAGTAATTTAGCAACGGAAATTCGGTCTGGCAAATTAATTAGGGCTTATCTGATAGCCAAAGTATAATATACTAAAATTTCAGCTTTGCTAAAATGACGTGAATTTGACACCTCATTTTACCTACAAATCAGGGTCTGGCACGGTCTTAGCAACGTTGAAACGGTCTGGCAATAATGGATTAATATCACGAATAGTTAGCAGAATCAAGTGTTATAAACAAAATTCATGCTAAAATAACGTAATTTTGTCACTTTATTACCTGCATTGCCCCTCCCCTTACAGGTAAACGCAACGTCTCCCGCCAGCCAGACCTGCTGTATTCGTATTCCATATTAAAGAAGGAGAATATATATAAAAATGAGCCTTGCTAAAATCATGTGTTTTCTGACCCTGCTAGCTCTTAGACTATAGACATAGCATCAGGGAGGAGGACGGTCACAGGCAAACTTTCACGACATTTACCAAACCAAATTTTTCGCGTCATTTAAGATATACATACTGCGTTTATAAATATAAAGACCATTACTAGTGATGAGAATGCTCCCTGTATTCCAGGCCTATGAATTGAAATAGAAACACCTTTGTCAACAAATGTACGTAACAAATATCTGCAGGACCTTTAAGGCTGATCTAGTGGTAATTCCAGAATTTTACGATTAAATAAGACAATGATTACTTTTCTGAAATAGTGACACACGAAATTCGGGAGGGTGGGTTGTTCTGCCCATAATATGCTTCATCAAATATTTCATTGAAATGTATTTTGGATTCGTATTACGAGCCTATGCTACGAGACAACACTCGCAAGTTAATGTTAATATCAAGGCAGCGTTCTTTTCAAATTTCTGGTTTGTATTTCAATATTTTTAATAGATTTGTTTTTATATGAGGACGATGTCTAACCGAGTATCTTCGTAACGTTTCGATATTTTGTCTTTTAATGACTGATTAGGTTCTTAAAACTGATTGACTTCTATGTAGAATTAAATGACACGAATTACACAAATGTTAAATTAATATAAATTTAAGAGTATTATGCGAACATTTCAAAAGATCCTTTCTGTATAATATTTCCTTAGATCGTTATATCCTTTCTTTGATTTTGAGACAATGTCTTCGATATGAACCATGGAATCTAAACTTTTTAAAAATTTCTCCGATACGACAAAAAAAGAATCGATTTTTTTCGCATTTGATTTCTAAAGGAGTTTTTTAATAAAACGTTTTTGGCTGTAATTTTTTCTCTTCATAAAAAGAATATAATCTGACGATGAAGATTTATAATGATAACGTTTTAAATTTAGAGAGAATGTCTATTAAAAATGTTACTATACAAAATGCTTTGTTTTTAATGATATCAATCGCAAAGAAAAAACAAATTTAACTTTGGTTAGTCATTCGTTTTCTGCTAATTTTTTTTAAATGTCATAACTGCATTTATAGTCAGTTGATAAATCCTTACATCACGGGTGTCCAATGGACACCCATGATGTAAGGGGGGTCCAGTCTGCGGCAGCAATCCAATCTGTGGGCCGCAGAGCTACCACTATTTTCCTATAGAATAATAGCCTTGTGTAATGACAGAAAGTTTGCCATTTAATAAGGTGAAAATTTGTATCCAGAAATACTAGTTAGTTTTCAGACTATAAGGTTGGATACCCGTGCATTACATTGTTACAGGGTACATACGGCTGATTTCTTTTGAATAACACTATTTCAGAAGTTTTCTTTTACTTTATTTAATTTCTTAAATAATACAGAGATTTTTTTTATGAAACTAATGGAATCAAAGGCAAGCACTCATACGAAACCTGAATAATAATAATAATAATAATAATAATAAAAACAATTAAATTCAAGAGAATGCATTATGGCATAAAATAATTTCAAATTTTTGGATTTTTACTTAGATGTCTCTGAGGATTTTTTAAGGTTAATTTGAATTAAATATCCAAAAACAGGCATCAATAACTTTTAACCATTTAGAAAAATTCCTTATTCTGTTGACGGAAAAAGAGGAACGAAGAATCAAAAGATCTCTGTGGGGATAGCGTTTTCGCAGCTGTTACTAAGGATTTTCTATCATTCTACTTAGAATAAGTTTTCTATAAAAAATTGATTTTCTAAAAAAAAATTTGGAAAAATAATCCGAATTCAATAAAATCGATTATCTGAGCGAGCACATTACTGTCATAAGGGCTTTTGCTTGAAATTAAAAAGTGTGCCTGGAGGTAAAATTGATCTGATAACCTCAAGTCTCCATTCAAGGGCTTTCTTAGACTTAATATGAATATTTTATTTTCTCTATTGTATTTATTCCAGAATAAGAGAATTGAACCTTAGTCATTTCTCTTTTAGGGTGATTAGAGGGCATAACTGTTGTTTAATGTTTATAAGACAGTTGACGAAGATGTATTTTCACGAAGTGACGTAATCACAAGCTGTTTCTGTGAGAGTATCAGAAACATAAACTCTCAATTTAAACGAAAAAACAAAGTTGTGTTAAAAGTGCATTGCTCTACAGCTTTTCTTATACTTCTCTGGTTGATCTAAAGCAGCACATCATCCTTGCTTGTCGAAAAATTACACCTGCTATGATCCAACGTGTCCAGAACTCAGTACTGTCACGCATTCAATTGTGCATTGCCACCAACAGAGAACACTTTGAGCAGTATCTCTAGTAGATTCCGACGTTTGATGTATTCATTTTTATAGTAACCGTTTTCTGATACGATAATAAATTGATATTTATTTTTTTGTGTAATTTCAATATTTCATTCTTCACTTTGTATACGATCCCTAAAAGTCAGCTCAAATTTTTAGATGAAATAACCCTTTTTGTTCCCGATTTGGCGATACCGGCTAAAGATGGATTCGTCGTAAAAAGCACATTGCACCCTGATTTCATCTCGAATTACTTTAATTCATTTTTTAACTAATCCCTCAATGAAAGACAAAATCATGTACAAAAATTTAGTAATTGTGAAACTTAATAACTGAGTCAATTTTTGTAATACAGAAGTTAAACTTTTTGTGTTATATCCGTTATGATATGTGTAAACTTTTACTAAATATAACTATAGGGATTGGGGGACCGTATAAAAAAAAAGCTTTCGCAATTTTTATAAAATTGATTTTTTACCTTAAACAATGCCACTACATGAATATTTACCTCATTTGAAATGTTTTTTTGTAATTGAAACTATATGTGTACGACCAACGGTTGAGAAATTAAAGGTCGTTGATTGATAACATATTGCACACTGTATACAGTGATATAGAGAGCAGGGTAAAACTGCGTAGGCGAGTGTAACCAGGTACCCAGTTTTCTCGCTGATGGATCTGCTCTGTGAACAGCACCCGTCTTAACTACATCAGCGCTCTCTAGCAGTGTGCCATCGGCTTTTGAAGCGAGTTAATCTCTGTGAGCGTGCAGTGCTATAGGAAAGAAATTCACCTCAAAAGTTTTTTTTTGCCGTCTTTTCTGCTTTTCAAATAAATCCAGCCTGACGGATCAATTTAGGTAAATAAAGCACTATTTTATATAGCTTTCACACTGTATTTTGATGCCAAGTATAAATGTGTACATTAAGCTATCCAGCAGAATGACCATGTTGATATTTGGTCGGGTACCCAAGGTTTTGCATTGAATTTTGCATTGAATCGTTGCTTCACTCAAAATTTGGTGAATGATGGATACAATGGACAGTCTGCAAAGAGTGGGCACATGAAGAGGGAAGCGGTTACGAAAAGTAAAGCTGAAAAAAGCATTACATGACAACATTAAAAATTGATTGAAAACCTGAAAACAATGTTACTGACCTTAAAAAAAATATTTTTTTTTTATTATGTTTTAAAGATTGTTTCAAAATTTATTACAATAGAGCTTTTTGTCATTGGATGTGTAAACACTTAATTTCTGATTAGTACCAGGTTCTACCCTACCACTAAATTCGGAGAACTTTCAGATGGTCCTAGAAAACGCATTTTTCATAGTAGAGATAAATTTTCCTGTGGAAAGAGGTGTGGATTTTCAATAGAACAGATGTCCCAAAAAATTTGTGGAATGTGGGATTTTTCAACTCTTCTAAGCTTTTGTCAACAAAGGAAAATCGTTAAGTACCCAATTCATACATTTAATAAAAGTCATAGAAAAAGTGTAATGCGCTGAACACTTTTGTGTAGCCCTTTAAAACAGTAATTGTACACCCCATTTTTCCAATGGAGATAGTTCCACAAAAAGCCTCAGTATCTTATACCAATTTCGTAGAGTTTTAAATAATAAAATTACATAATATTATACAACATTTTATGCAATTACTTCCCGTAGAGGGTAGTGTAATCGAATTATGTGTGCGACCCTGTAAAATAACTATATGTGCCATACACACCGTCTTCAAGACAAAGCACGCTAAATGTGACTATAATAACACACTGAAAAGTATTCACTATATTGCCAAATGTTTTTGGTCACTTGCGATTTTAGACGTTTTGTTAACTATCTAGAAAAATACATGAGGAATTAACCTGAAACTGCAGGTGTGTAAACAGTATAGTATAGGTTATATATTTCCGCGAAGGTTATATATTTCACGAAACCTCATAGGGGACTGTCAACAAATTGAAAAAGAACGAATATCTTTTGGATAACCCTGTAAAAACTAATGTAGCAAAGGCGTTCAAACTCGAGATTATTAATAAATGGCTTATTGTAATATACTGTGTTAATTTTTATTAGGATAGCATGGAAACCCGTAGAAAAATTAGGTTTTTATAAAAACAGTCCCAAATTTCGAATAGTTTTTTGCTCATAATTTGCAGAGTTCTTAATATAAAAAAAAGTTCTTTTCTGAGAATATGACAAACAACATTGTACATAATACTCTGCAATCAGAATTAAAAAATAATAAAAAATGGATAAAAAATGAGCAGGTTTACTAAAAAATGTTTCACTACGCATGCGCGAATGCAATCAAAATATAATATGCATAATGTATTAGCTAAGTATATAGAGCAACTTTTGTGAAAGTCTCAAAATCCTAGCTTGAAAATTCTGAAAATTATCGTCGATAGAATAAGCTCGAAATCCGTTGTTCCCAAAAGGAAGCAAAAATATGAGGGGTTGTATCCAAATATAGTAGTACGTGAAATATTGTGTACGCTATCTTGGCACTAATCAACAGATATTTGATACAACCCCTCATCTTTTTGCTTCTTTTTGGGAACAACGGATTTCGAGCTTATTCTATCGACGATAATTTTCAGAATTTTCAAGCTATGATTTTGAGACTTGTACAAAAGTAGCTCTATATACTTAGCTAATACATTGTGCATATTATATTTTGATTGCATTCGCGCATGCGCAGTGAAACTTTTTTTATTAAACCTGCTCATTTTTCATCTAATTGTTATTATTTTTTAATTCTGAATGCAGAGTTATATGTACAATGTTATTTGTCATATTTTCTGAAAATAGCTTTTTTTTTATGTTAAGAACTCTGCAAATTATAAGCAAAAACTAGGCGAAATTTGGGACTGTTTTTATAAAAACCTTAATTTGTCTACGAGTATACATGCTATCCTCATACAAATGAACATAATATATTACAATAAGCCACTTATTAATAATCTCCAGTTTGAACGCCTTTGCTACATTAGTTTTTACAGGGTTATCCAAAAGATATTCGTTCTGTTTCAATTTGTTGACAGCCCCCTATGGGGTTTCGTGAAAAAATCTATGCGGAAATATATAACTTCTACTATACTGTTTACACATCTGCAGTTTCAGGTTAATTCATCATGTATTTTTCTAGATAGTTAACAAAACCTCTAAAATCGCAAGTGACCAATCACCTTTGGCAATATAGTGTATTACAATCAACATTTTACAACCTCAAATTTAAGCGTTTCACAAAAACGTTACATCAGGATTTTATAGATACTAGGGAATTGAACCCGGGCTTCCCGGGTTATAGAACAAAGGCGAAAACTAATTTTTTCTAATTTTAATAGATTTTTCATATTTAATATATATTTTTTAATCTGATTCATTAACATGCCAAAAAGAACTTTTATAAGAAAAATATCAATAATATATTCAAATAAAATTTTGAAATTTAATATAGCGATACTTTTGTTTTAGCTGCATGCCAAGCGTTTATGGCCAAAGAAATCGTCCAAGATTTCACTGCTTACTGCAGGTTTTTTTATTATGAAAATTTCAACTGTTTAAGCACGTAGATTGAGAACATGTCTGTTAAATTTGTATTTTATTTGTATTATATTATTATTTATATTTATATTTTGATAAAATTTTTATTTTGTTCTGTAATATTAGTCGGGAATAAATGAGGAACTATTTATATTGTTTTAAATGAAACAGATTAATCATTAGCAATCAGGTTGCACGTGATAGAGATAGATTTAAATATAAATCATGCTTTGAAATTATTTTAAAACCGATAAAAATTTGTAAATTCAAATACAGTTTTAAAAGAAATTTGTTTTCCTATTCGACTGTGTAAAAAATGAAATTGTGCGATGTTTAATATGCAGTCAAAACGAAATTTATTGGTCAATTCGTCGCTACCACCATCAAAATGACTTCAGCAATAATCAGACATGTGTTTGTTTTATAATATAGATTATTATTATCATTAAACGATATTCTTGACCTCATCATTTATGTGTCACATTATCACTTGACATGAACCCGATTATGTAAGATTAGCATCAAATTTAATACGATAATTTTATTCCATATGTTTGAATCAAATATATTAAATCAAAATAAGTGTTGATTTCACCATTTCTATCGTATTCATATTTAAGTCATTTTAATGCTTTCAGTAAATATAATGAAATATTTTCTTTTCAGGTTACATTTTTTTTCTTTACCTAGACTAATGTGTATATGTTTAGATTTCCCATTAACTGCATCAAACTCCATATAACATATTGATGCTTTATTTATTTCTGCATTTACTTCAACGCTTCATTGTACGCAACATTACGTTGATTCAAATCATTTGTTACACAAAAATTTTTATGTTTTCTTGAGATGCTACTCTGGATAGACACTGGTTTGGGCAAATAGATGCCAACATGTTCAAGTGTTTGCCCTAGAATTTTATTTATTGTCATTGCAGAAAATGCCTTTATGAGGAATTGTCTTCTGTTAAAATTTAAAGGGTATTCAGAATCTGAAGGCCTCAAAGTTATTCTTGGAATGTAAACTCAATTGCCTAAATGAGTTTCTGTTATTATTTCAGTTTCGATTGAGCGATTGTTTAGAACCAACCAATCTTGTTCCATTGCAGAGACCCAAAGAAGGACTGAGGTTTCCCAACAGAATAATTGGAACTCCGATTTTAAGTCGGAAAACATGTGGCGGAATACCACATGGTTTTAAATTGTTCAAATATTCAATTGTATATGATATTGCTTGATTTTCACTTACAGCGGCATAAGCGCTATAATAAATACTCTGTTTTCCCGGAAATTGTTCAGTTATCAAGTTGTTAATTCTTTCAACTTCTTTGTTCAAAGGGGTTAAAATACAACTTTTTGTAAAATTAATACTCTGTATGTCCATCATTGGATATACATATTCAATGAGACTTTTTAAGCTATTTGGTTGAATGATGAATTCAGTAAAGTCAGCATTTTGACCTTCACCAACTTGAATTAAATAAACAGAAAAGTTCATATTTTGAATTTGATTCTCTCACACGTTAATTACGAGATGCCTAATATTAACCTTTTTTGCAAATATTAGAAAATTTCGAAGTGTCCAAAAGAATGTCAGTTCTATTACTATGCTTTACGATAGGCAAAATTTGTCTAAAGTCGCCAGAAAATACAACTTCTATTCCACTAAATGGCAAATCATTGTTTTTATGTCTTTAAGCGTGCGGTTTAAACATTCAAATACTAATTTAATCGTCATGGGTGCTTCTTCCCAGACGATTGACTTCGTTTCTCTTATTAATTCAGCAAGGTCAGATTGCTTACTAATGACACACGTAGATGTTTCGTTCAAATTCAGCGGTATTTTGAGTCTTGAACCTACTGTTCTAACTTGATCTAATAACAATGCTGTAGCTAATGCAATCATATTATATGATCTCACCTTTTTTTAAACTGCATTAAGTAAAAATGTTTTGAAAGTGCCTTCTCAATAAAATAAACATTAGAATCTTCATTTAAAACAGCAAGTGAAACTTCATCATAAATTGATTTTTGATCGTGATTATCCTGACGCAAACGATAAATAGCCAAATATTGTTTGAGTCACAATTTTTATATTGAAATTTTTTTAAGTATCACAAACATTCCTTTCGTATTTAAATTAAATAATTTCGATTTATAAAAGTATCGCTCGTCAAAACGTTAATTATTATTAGTTATATTATTATTTTTTATTTTTATAAAAAATCAGTAACAGTTTCTTTTCTTTTTCTTTTCGAAGTGTCAGTATTATTTTCTAATTAATAACAGCCAGTTTAGTTCTTTAACCAACGATAATATGCAGTCGGCAAGAGGAAAAACAAATTACCAATGGCAACCATTAAGCCGAAAAAAGTGAAAAACATAAATTTTTTATTTTAAAAAGCCATAATAAATTAGTGAATTAAGATACAGTTTTCAACCATATTGCATTTTAAAATATATATTTTTTCTTATATAACGGTGAAAAAATTAAAAATGTGCTATGTTTAGAAATTAAAAACAATTGCAGTAGCAAAATCGCAATACCGAAATTTCATCATTAAGTGTTGCCATTCGCAAGCGTTACGCACGCACGCGTTTGTTCTTTATAATATAGATAGGGTATATATAGCATTAATTAAGCAAATTAATCTTGCCCTAAAAGAACAACTGTATTAAGATGGTCAAAAACGTCTGGAAGAATTAAAATTACTTAGTTTATCTTCCTTTTTAAGATTATAATAAATACCGGGTGGCCAGAATTAAAGCACCCCTACTGCGATCTCTCTGTATTTTGAACTACTGATTGTATAAGCTTCTAATTTTGTACACATACTATTCAAGACATGGGAAAATGGATTACGTGGAAAACAAATTAGTTTCAGAAATCGCCAATAGATGGCGCTGTACAACTTGACATATGCTGAAAAAACACAAAAACACATTGTAAACACATTTTATTTGAACGTACCAAAAATTCATGTGACAAAGACCTCACCAACGTAGGGAATGCTACTTAATATGGTTCCCTTCTTGAAGATGTAATATATGCTGTCTGTAGACAGCTTGTTTAAATGCACGTCGTAACTTATTGACTGAGATGCTTATCACATGCAGCGTGATACCTGCCTACCTGTAACCTTCCAATCTGCACTGTTTACCAGACGTCCTCGATAAACAATATGTCCTCAGAACGATATGGCTAGGTTGTCGAAAATGCACGACAGATTACTCCGTCATTAGTGAAACGTGGCCGAAGAAACTGCTTTACACGGAGTCCAATGTGTGGAGGCGCTCCATCTTGCACAAAGGTAATTGAATCAAGACATTGCCTCTTTTGCAAATGGGGTACAACAAAAGTTTTTGTGCCTGTTGGCCGCCACGGTGCATGTCACAGCGTCATTGCGAGTAACCTCTTCGAAAAAGAGAGATCCAAGATTGAATGTGGCTGTGAAACCACACATCCATTGTTTTTTTATTATTATTATATTTGTCTTTATTTCCCTTTTCTGTTGCACAGCGCTATCTATAGGTGTTTCAGAAACTACTTTTTTTCGCGTAATCCGTATCTTCATGTCGTGAATAATATGTGCACAAAGTTTCAAGCTTATAAACTGAGTAGTTCAATATATAGAGAGGTTGGAGTAGGATGTTTTAATCCTGACCACAATGTATATAGTAGGGGTATTCTGGCCACACTATAATAATTTTGTCTCTTAGTTCAATAACATATATTTAAATAAGATAGAAAAAATATTTGAAAATAATTTTCAGATATATGACATCTAATTGGTTTAACAATCCGTTATTATAATTTCCAATACACATTTAACCTAAAACGTAGCTGCCAAAATTTACGCTTTTTCTTACCACTAAAATTTAAAAGAAAATTTCTCTTTTTTAATTGACAAAATCTGCAATTAAATAAGGCAAAAAATTCTATTAGATTTTAGTGGTACTTGAAAAGCGTAAAAGTTGACAGTATGTTAATAGCATATTAGCTCTCTGTATATAATTAAAAAACAAACATTATATTTGGTTTATGAATGACTTATAACTAAATTCGTGTTATGTGAGCCCGGAACTTGCTTAAAGGTTGAAGGAAATAATAATGCAATTTTGTATTCGTCTATTAAGATATATTCTATTATTAAAAAAAAATAATAATACAAAGATTATAAATTGATTTCATTTCTACATCCTTTTTTTAAATCAAATTTAAACTTGAAAGATAGTATCGTAGAAAGTTTTTAAAAAATTGCGTTTTCTAGTAATGACGAATAACTAAAAATCATGAAAAATCATAAAACAATGAGACTAGCAGGGTGCGTACGGTCTTACAATTTCTGCCTTATTTAACCGCAGTAAAGTATTACAAAATCCGTGATTAATCACAGGAATATTTTTAAATTGATAGAAAAATATTAGGGAATACTTTTGATCTGGAACAGTGATGTCGTACTCCTTGGAAATACTATAGAATCGAGTCACATTGTGACTAGTTAAGAAAAATTGAAGATTTGTTTGTTTATAGTAGGGGATATTCAATCATTTTTCTAAACGTTGTTTTGCACCGCAAATTCCGAACATTAACCATCGCCTTATTTAATTGCAAAGTTTCTGTCATTAAACAAGGACAATTTTTTTCATTCCTAAATAGAACAGCTTTGTGGCCCGCAGGCTGCAAGTTGAACACCCCTAGTATATAGTTATAACGTAGGAAGTAGCGTCTAGGTAGGGGTGCTGAACCGCTTTAATGCCAGTAGTTTTGTATACTTTTATCCGCCTTATATAATCATATAATGTTCTCGGATTAAGTAAGGAGAAAGGTAGAATAGAAAAATACTTGTAGTAAACAGATACAGCACCCCCTGAGGAGCCGCTACTGGTAATAGGATGTCTTTTTTCACATTTTTTAAAGATACTCAGAAAATGTTCGCTCATAATATTGCGACTCTCGACGAAATAAATTCAAATTTTACGTTTATTTTGCATTGTTGTTTTTAGACTTTAAATAATGGCCTAGTTATTCATTAAAACATTACCATTATATTTTAAAAAGCGGTTATTGACAAGGTCTGGCAACCTTTTCACTCTTCCCACATGCACTGAACAATTGGAAGGACTCCCAGACACCATTTCAAGTTGGGCTACTTATAGGGTGTTTCACAAAGGACCCCTAACTTTAAAAATCAATAACCCGGAAATGGTGATAGATAGAAGCATGAAACCAGTGGTATGTTTATTAAAAAAATCGTAAGAATCTTATACATAATTCTCAAAATTTATTTAAAAATAGCACCGATAGATGGCGCTGAGAGCGTTAAGAATCCTTCTAAAGAGAGTTCAGAAGCATAGAAAGACTAGCCTACGAAGATTTCGCCATTGAAATCTGACCGCTATTAGCATATAGTAAAAATAATTCGCATGGGACAAGTTGCCTGTCTGTTGAACTTTTTTGAAAAGCTCATGAATTATTTTCCCATCTGGGCCTTTTGTGACTTGAAATCGCGTTTGAAAACTTCTTGATTTAATCGGTGGTACTCCAACACAATAAACACACGTTCCACCACAGTATACATCACTTTCGGAATTATTTTCACTATACGCTAATAGCGGTCAGATTTCAATAGCGAAATCTTCTACGGCTAGTCTTTCTATGCTTCTGAACTCTCTTTAAAAGGATTCTTAATGATCTCAGTGCCATCTATCGGTGCTATTTTTAACTAAATTTTGAGATTTATGTATAAGATTCTTATGATTTTTTTAAATAAACATACCACTGGTTTCATGTTTCTATCTATCACCGTTTCCGGGTTATTGATTTTTAAAGTTAGGGGTCCTTTGTGAAACACCCTGTATTTATTCAGATGGCTTGATTGCTACGACTTTTTTTTTTAATTTAATATTCACCTTATTTAATCTGTCAGCTTAATATGTTATTAAATAAGCAGAATTATTTTATTTAAAGAAGTGGTAGCAATCACACAATCTCAATTTAAAAACAAAATAGGTCAACACTGGTCCCAGTAGGCTGGTACAATGGCTTATGCAATTTTCCATTACGTCATATAGTTTTAATATAACGTTTGGAATAAATTTTTAGATAAACAATATTAATAGAATATAAATTCACTTCAATCGTATAAATAGCAATGGAATATTTTAGAAATTGGAACATATATTTAAGATAGTGTAAAAATAAAATCCCCTAATATCTATTGTATAGAGATTTTTATGGAGAATTTAAGAAAAAAGTCCATTTTTTGAAGCCGGAAAACTGCTATGCTCCATAAAAGATATCAACATCACAAAATTTCCCATGAAGGTTGAGATTTAACAAAATAAATAAGGAAATATGTCAAAAAAGTCACAGAAGTAATTATTCTTAAATATCTTTAGACGTTAAGAAGCAATATATTCTTTCTTGAGTTTTTTAAATCTTAGATTTATACTTAAGAAAAATCTCAATAAGATGTATTCAGTATTGCTAGAGTTTGTAAAATAAAGTCTTTCAGCAGCTCAGAAAATTAATGTGATATTAATCATTCATACTGTGTTAGAGGATTAGATTATTTCTCTAGGAATATGTTAAGAGTAAGATAAATCTTAAAATTCCATGAATTTTAAAATAAGAGGTTTATACATGTAAAATGCAAAAAAAAAATTAATTTGCGTTCAAGCAGAAGTTAGAATGTATTATGATATTTGGATAACGAGAAATGTCTAGACAAATCAGTTATTCAAAAGATCATTTGCATTTAAAATGATTATAATGAGACTACTAGATAGCTAAATTCTCTTTTCTTGTATTAAAGGCATTTATGTTTAAATTATTTGCGATATTAAATCTTATATGTAATAAAGACGAAGCTTTTAGAAAACATTATTTTCAAACATTAATCATTTATTTAACTGCATATGTTTCATGATATGAAGTGTTCAGAAACAAAAGGGATCAAGTCTTTTATTGTTTCGTTCAACCAAGTTTCAGATGAATTTGCGATCTATAGCAAGAAATTCAAACAATTCAACCGCACGCCGCAAAGCTACTATATTTTTTCTTAAAGTAATATTTGCCTTATTGAACTGCTGAAATTGATTAGAAATTCTGCGATTCAATAAGTTGAAGATTAGCATAAAAATTACTGTTGTTTCTGAGTACCGCGATTGGGTTGACGGGAAACCTTAATCAATATATACTAATAAAAGAACGTTTAGCTCTGCCTGTGGGCCATTCCATTGTGACGGGTGTGACATCCAGACAAAATTTTAAGCGTTTATATCTATATTTTGGGAAATAAATTAGCTAAGAAATCCATGAAAAGTATTTTAATTATGTTTTTCTATGCATATGCTTGGATAATTGAGCAAATATGTAACTTCAATAGCTTTCAATTAAAAAAAAAATAACTTGTGACGGGTGTGACTCTCTCGGGACAAGAGTTTTCACTAGCATACACATTTGTTAAAATTCCTGTGAATATTTAAATGTGTCATTATTAAAACATTTTTTTTCTAATGAAAGAGATTCGAATTAAACTTAATACGTAATTTTCATAATAAATTTTAATTATTTTAATGTATAAGAATTTTTTTCCTGCTGTGACGGGTGTGACAAAGAAGTGACGGGTGTGACATTGTGCAAAGTGTACAATTTGAAAGTTGCTTACCAAAAAAATCAGTGATCAGTATAGACAGTAAACTCAACAATAGTAAATATCTAAAAAAATTTAATAAAACTAACATATTTATGCAGTTAGTTTAAAATTTGTAGTGCCCCCTACTCGTTATAAGTAATGGGGGAGCTACTTTTTTTACAATAGCAGAAAAATTTTCAATTGAGATGTCATCTTCCTCTGGCCAAATGCAATGTGGCTCACTGGCTTGCATGTATTTTAAGCTAATTTCTTCCTTACGGAAGTTGATATTCAAGACATTATAGCATAATACAAGCTATTACGCTTTTTGCTACTGGCCAGGGAAACCAAAACATAATCACCACTATTTAAATCTGATATTTTCAAAATCTTTCTGGGGGGAGATTCACAATTAGCAGTGACTGCCACTTCCCTCAGTGCTGATTTGGCAGTCTTTCCCATCAAAAGGATAGTACTATCACTTTACTTTAAAGTGGTGATAAGACTTGATGCCTTCCCATCTTTCTGTCAGCATTTGTTTAGTTTCTAGTATTTTCACTGCTGAGACATACAATGCCTTTATTGCACCAATCTCCTGAGCACATTTGAAAAATCCAAAGCAGAATTAACTTAAAAGTAAGTAAGTTAAAAGTAAATTGCTACCAACTCATAATTTGCTAAAATAATTCAAACATATATTTCATGAATTATCTTCTCTTTTTTTGGCAAATTGGCCTTAATATGTTCAGAAACAAGAATGATTCAACCTTACACTTCATTAAAAAATATTTAAATATATTTCAAAGCAATTTAAAATGTTGTCATACCTGTCCCAAGAAGTTTGTCACACCCGTCACACTAAAATTTCACACAAAATAAAAAATTATTGAATTTTTAATGTTTTGTAGTTATTCAGACTTGCAATAGTTAGACTTTCCGAAAGTTTCATGTATTTTCATGGAAAAATGCATTTTGTATAATAACTTAAGCATCTTTTTTGTGATGGGTGTGACAGAGAGACAGTGTAAATATATTTGTATTAAAAATCGGGTCTTTTAAATTTTTTTCAAAAATTCAGTGTTTTAAAAGATACACAAAGGTCACAAATAGTAATATATGCACATACATTGAAAATGCTGCTGTTTTAAATATTGTGTCTGGCAGAATGAAAATACCCTATTTTACATGTCGAAACTTTTTCAAAATTTTCCAACTTTGATCCTAGATAAATTATAAAAAAAAAATATTTTTAGAGCTTAGTTCTCTGTAATTTCATATGCGTCATATTTTTACCTTTAATTTGATATATTATTTGTAGTAATAAAAGACATTTGAAATTTCAACCTCATGTCCACTTTTTCATGGAAATGCCCCTGTGTTTGTGTGTGAGTCTGTCTGTTTGTCTATCGGCGATGGCTAGGAAAATCTACGCTCGTGAGGATCTGAAAATTTGGATGAGGATAACCCAAGGCAAGTCCTATTGCACACGAAGCTCAGATGTTTTATATTTTGGAAATTAGCCGAGATATTAATTAAAAACTCATCAAAATGTATCTCTTTTTTTTTTCAAATCGGTGAAGGCGCACGCACATGCCAGTTTTCAGCTTTCCGACGCTCGTAAGAAGAGAAGAAGGAAAGTGCGAGATTGACTTTCTTTGGCCATATTCATTAACGCGCGTCAGCCGAACCGTCGAAATAAAGAAAAACTGAAGAAATATTTTTATTTTTTTTTACTTTTACGTTTGAAACGCCAAATTCGTTGGAAAATATTAATATTAACTTTAAAAAAAAAAAAAAATACTAAACCCCGAATTCGTGTTTTTCCAAACCTCGCATTCGCCGAACTAATCAAAATACAGAGAACAGACTCACCAAATTAAAGATCGTATAATTTTTCTTTGAAACTCCGCCTCTGGTTAAAAAAAAATATTAATATAAACTCTTTGAAATATATATATATATTCCGTACGCCGTTTCGAGGTTTTCTCGATTTCCCCAATCTTAAAAAATCTTCATTGGCGCTTCTGATCAAGATAAGTAAAAACTAAAAAAAACTTATCACATTTACGTACATTTTAATTTCAAAATCTGCAATCCGTTTCGAGAAAATCAAATATTAACTCTTGGAAAAAAATTCATTACTGAAAGTCACGTGCGCATTTTTTTTTTTTTTTTTTTTTTTTTTTTTTTTTTTGTGCGATATTTAAAATTGTGCATTTCATAACTCAAAATACGAAAAAAACCAAACACACTAAACAACATCTACTTTAATTTTCGTTAAAAACGGCGCCTTTGATTAAAAATAATAGTAGAGGAGAAGGCAGAAGTACCGGCTAGGGTCCAATTACCGGCTAGTAGGTGTTCTGAGAACTGAGCGCATCGCAGCCAAACGGCAATAGGCAGAGTTTGTACCTTTATTTAACATAAGAATGTCACGAGAAATACTTCACTGAAGTCGGTGTAACTTACAAATAATAAGAGTAAGAGTATCGACACGACGAAATCTGAGATATCAAAACTTTTTCAGTCATGTTTTTCTCATTTCTTTTCAAAAATACTGACGATATATTGGCCTGAATTGAAGATTAAATTGCTTTCTACATATATTTAGCTCCCAAATGCCGCAAGCACGTTATTGATATTTTACTTTTAGAATGAATACTATTTGCTTTATCTTAGACAGAGTAATGGTCCAAATACTGGGCACCTAGAGTTGTCTAGAGTGGTCTAAATACCGAATAGCCGGTATTTGGACCTTTCTAGGTTTTCTCCGTAAATAAATTAATTTATCAGATGATGGATACTGTATGGATTTGTTGCGTAATTTGACTGCTACAATGTGGCTAGTGTAACAATGTTGGCAAAATAATCCACAATAAATAGGAAGAGAAAGACAAAAATGACGGAGGAAAATCTAAAAAAATATAGGCAAAAGGGACAAAAATTGGATTTTAAAAAGGTTAAAATACGATATTTGACTGAGTAAGATGATGAAATTTGTGTCTTCTGGGAGGGTGCTTTCTGTGCAGACAAGAGGGAAGAACTCTCTGGGTTTAATCTTTAGAATGCAGAGCGTGTGCCCATAGTCACTGCACCGACGCAGATAGTTATTATTATGTTTGTGATTTTTGTAGATAAAGTAATCTACATATCAAGCAGCAAGCATTTTTTGTTTAACACGCTAAAAAACAAGGCTAGGAACAGAATGGGTAGAAGATTGTCAGAGATAGTCATTAAGATTTTAATAAATTTGACAAAATTATATATTTATTAAAAATTCCATGTTCTTTCTGTAAATATTAAATATTATTAATCAATAAAAATTAGTAAAATAATATTATTCTCTCTTAATTAGCGAAATTAGGCCTACTTTTATGATTCTTTTGGAAAAAAATAACCAAGCCGTTATTTAGACTCCATTTTCAAAACTGAAAATTTGCTGACTTTCGGAATATTTCTTTTTAAAAACAGAAAACGCTTTTTAATTGAATTTTCTTTTTCTAAGTGGATCTGAAACACATCAAGGTACCCTACCATGACTTTTTCCTCAACTCATTTTCAAAATTGTGGTATCTAGATTCAAAATAAAAGTGGTAGCCGGTATTTGGACCTTTTCCTTTATTAACTCTTCCATAAGTCAATTTTGCGATTTTCGCGATTTCAGCAATCTTTGATAATCGGAATCCGCGCTTGTGATCAAGATACGAAAACCCTATAAATACCAGACCACATATACATTCATTTTTATTTTAAAATCTGCAATCCGTTTGAGAAAAGTACGAATATTAACCGTTTGAAAAAAATAATCGTTTCCGAAAGTCACCTATGCGAATTTCGTTTTTTGTGTACTTTAATATTTTGCATCGCTTTCGTTAGTAAAAATACGAACAAACCAAAGACTCCAAACCAATCTGCGTTTAATGTTGTATAAAAAGATAACTTCTGCTTAAAAAATATTAGTATTAACCCTTTCAGAAACGTCCGTTTCCGTAAGTCACTTTCGCAAGTTCCGTTATTGTTATTATTATTATTATTACTATTACTATTAGGGTAACTTGGGGTGAGATGCCGTGTCACGTGGTTTTCTTATACGCAGGCGCTGTAGGGAAACGCCACTCAGTAGTATGTAAGAGGCTTCCCTACTGATAGTTCAATACCAGTTTGCGTTGTTTTATTTAAATTTTAAATAGTGATTTTCTATTGCTATTTCGTCTTAACACCTTTGTAAAGTGTCCAAAATATTTTACGCCGCTTCTTTATTTACCTGTATTAGTCATAGTTTAAACATCAGAGAAATAAATCTGATGTTTTTACAGAGTATTGGTGCCTGCCCTTTCTGTCAAACGTAAATGGTGGCCGGTTAACTCTTCTTCACTTTAGTAGGGAGACCGGCGTCTTCTCCAATACCTTGGGTTGAGTAGACGAAAATCTTTAGGGGGAAGATGCCGGTTTTTTTCCATTACCTGGTATTTTTTTATTATTTTAAATTACTTTTGGTATTCACTAAGGTGTAAACAATGTTAATCAGATGTTTTTAAACAGATCATTTAAATCCGTGATTAAATCGTTATTTAAATCAACGGATTTTTTTTAAATCATTGATTAAAATCATAAATTTTGTAAATGTTTAAAATTACATAAAAAGTATTAAGAAAGTGCTACCACACAAAATTGATTGTGTCTTTTGAAGCAACGGGAATAGTTCAATTTAATCAAACAGCTATTCCAAGTCGAGCTTTCGTTGGGTCCAACGATAACAGGAGTCATAGCCCCAGTTTTTCAAAGAGAAATCCACTTCAAAACGGTCGAACAAACTCTCAAGACCATCCGTTAAGCAGCTGATTCAAGATTTTCCCCCAACCATGCACATCACTAAAATCACACAAACAGTCGACTAGTCTAACAATCTATTTGCCATTAAGTGATAAACAAGATCTAGTGCCAATTGCCGAAAATATTACACAGACTTCTTCAACAAAATTTCTGCAAAAATTCACCTGTTCCTGTTTATGGAAAGAGAAAGCATAGTAAAAGAAGGCAAGAAGCTCGAGTACTTACATCATCAGGAGTTACTGTAGAAAATAAAGTAAAATTGCAAAAAAAAAAAAAAAAAAGAATCTTATGAAGGGGAGAAAGTTGAGAATGAAAACCAAAACTAGACATATAAATGCTAAAACCAAAACAGAGAGAAAATAGCAGCTGCGAATTGGCAGATATCTCAAGCCTTTCTAAAAAGGCAGTGTTTAAAAATAAGTCAAAAGCTAGAAAGCGAAATTCTGCAACTGACGATGACGAAATTCACCACCATGATTCAGAAAATGGAGATTTTTTCCTTAAGTGAATAAGAATGATCAGAGTGTCTAGAAGAGTGCAATAAAACCTCGGAAAAATGTGATTGGATCAAGTGCATTCAGTGCAATTGTTGGTTACATGAAAGTTGCACAAAGTTCCTAAACAAGTGTGCAGTTTTCAGCAGAACTGAGATATTGCTAAAAAAAGAGGAACGTATGGAAAACATTACTAAAAAGGCTGAACTCTAAAGCACTTTATCTCAGTGGCTTTGCCATATTTCAGCTTGTTATAAGGTTTTAAAAATTAACATATTTAAGTGCTATAATACTTTTAAATGTTAAGTAGAACATATTTTTTTTTCAAATATTAGTTTATTTTCTGTTAAATTGACAATGTTTGTAACATTCATATTTTTTTAATTGTTGAATACGAAGTAAGTAACAACTTTAGTATGTCTAAAATATTAGTTACTTATTTTCGTTACATTATGTGTTGCACTGCTCCCCAAAAATTATTGTTTACATTGAAAGTCCAGAAGGCATCTTATCAAACACCGGCTCTATTAAGAAAGCCCGGGGACACTCAGAATGACGTCACTAACCTCGGTCACGAGGCTAACGAAAAAGACAGGCTACCGCGGTGCATTCCACTTATCTTTTTTTACAGACCGCTAGAGTGACGTGAGGCTCTTACCGTACACCTGCATTGGTGGATTCGAGCATCACGTGACTCCCGCGGTCTGTAAAAAAAGATACGCGTAAAGCACCGCGGTAGCCTTTATTTTTCGTTAGCCTCGCCTCGGTCAAGGATGACGAACTCCGTTTATTTTCCATTCGTCATCATAACTTTCCGAGTTCGTTCCAAAACTTATTTCAGCCATAAGTTAGAGTGTACAGGGTATATAATCATGTAAATACGTTCATGTAACATTTCATATGTTATAAATATTATATTCGTTTGAGGAAAGACACTTTCATTTTAATCCTTTTAAAACTTTCATTATATTGTCTCTTTAAAGATAAAAAATCTTTTTTACCCCACTTCCACTACTTTTCATGTCTCTTTTTAAAAATAAAATATGAATAATTCATAAATATCAGAGTTTTTATAATTATTAACAACTGAATAAGAAAAATATGAATGTATTTCGCTATTTTTTCTCTCCTTTTAAGTTACATTTTATTTGCTTCATGTAACCATTTCATATGTTATATTCATTTCACGAAAGACACTTTCATTTTAAACCCTTTGGAAAGATTTCATTATATTGTCTTTTTAAAGAAAAAAAATTAACACCCCCCCCCCCTTCGTTTCTTTTTAGCACTTTCCAACCTAGTTGAAAAGTGCTTATGACTTCGGTTTGTCTGGCCGTATGGCCGTCTGCCGTCTGCCGTCTGGCCGTCTGTCCGTGCTCTAACTCCCGTAAATATGCTCGGATTGCTCTGCAATTTTTATATGTTATTGTCGTTATCTATAGCATGTTCCCTATTTCAACGGAAGTGTGTAGCACTTATAGTTTTATTACAGGGACACTCAAAAGAATTCCGTTACATTGCGGTCTATGGGGAAAAATCATTTGCGGTTTATTTAAATAACGTTTCAGTATTTTAAACGCATTGAAATTTATATATATCAGTAAGGTGCATTAGAAGAAGCTTAATATGGAATAGGGTGTGCATAGCACTTATAGTTACTTTACAGGGACAGTCAAAAGAATTCCGTTACATGACGTCTGTGGAGAAAAATCGTCTGCGGTTTATTTAAATAATGTTTCACTATTTTAAACGCATTGAAATTTATATATATATATCTAAGGTGCATTACAAGAGGCTTACTAGAGAATAGTGTGTGTATAGCAGTCATCGTTCATTTACAGGGACACACAAAAGAATTCTCTACTGTCTGTTAACACTAATTCCTGGAAGTGCGTTTTAAGTTACTAAACGCGATTTTAATTTTAACTCGATTTTGTCTATTACGTGGTGTGTATAAATTCTGTAGATCCTATACAGGGCAGCACAAAAGTTCGCGAACACATTTCCGTTTATTGACAGAAACTCCAGAAAGATAATTTTAAACTGTGCTACGCGTTTCCTAACTAAACTAAAATTTAGCATCCTAGCACATACAAATCTATAGATCATATACAGGGCTGAATAAAAGTATTCGGATATTTTTCCAAATATTGTATCTGTTGGAAATTCCTGAAATTATGTTTTTAAATATGTTGTGCGTTTTCCAAATTGTTTACTTAGATGTTATCTTTTAGCTTATTAAACGGTATGTTTTGTAAAATTATTTTGGAAGCGTTGGAAAGTGCTACATAATCTATGCTTGACGCATGATTTTTCGTTCTTGTTATGTCTTTTAATAGAAATAAAATATGTGTAATTCATAAAATATATATTTCATAATTCGTAAAATGTACAATAAAAATATTCATGTTCTACAAAATATAATATATAAACATAAAAAAAAAAAACTTTTCTTTTTTCGTGTATTTCTTTATATAAAATATGTATAATTCCTAAGTATAAGAGTCTTATTTTTTATTTTCTTTTTTTTTAAAGAATTTAATATTAAGAAAAATATTCATCTAATTCATTATTTTTTCTTTTCTATTAAGTATTATTTTATTTGCTTCATCTATACTAATATTATAAAGGAGTAAAGATTGTTTGTTTGTTTGTTTGTAGGGGGGTAATCTCAGGAACTACCGAACCGATTTCAAAAGTGATGGTGGCAAATTGATGGTGACAATGCCTGCTCCAACATAGGCTATATTTTATATCGTTGCCACTACCCCAGGGGCGGTGCAGGAGCGAAAAACGTTCTAAAATTGCGATCTTTTCTATACTGAAGCAGCTAGAAATTTGAAATTTGGCGTTGTAGTTACTTATAAGATGTAAATGCTCTCTAAGAACAAAATTTAAAAAAAAAATCGAAATTTAAAAAAAATCGAAATTTAAAAGGGTGAAATGAGCGGAAAGCGTTCTAAAAACATTCTAAATTACAATTTCTATGGAATCTTTAGAACTACCGAACCGATTTGAAATTTGTCGTTGTAGTTACTTATGAGATGTAAATGCTCTCTAAGAACAAAATAAAAAAAAATTCGAAATTTAAAAGGGTGAAATGAGCGAAAAGCGTTCTAAAAACATTCTAAATTACAATTTCTATGGAATCTCTAGAACTACCGAACCGATTTGAAATTTGGCGTTGTAGTTACTTATAAGATGTAAATGATCTCTAAGAACAAAATGAAAATTTTTTTCGAAATTTAAAAGGGTGAAATGAGCGAAAAGCGTTCTAAAAACATTCTAAATTACAATTTCTATGGATCTCTAGAACTACCGAACCGATTTCAAAAGTGATGGTTGCAAATTGATGGTGACAACCCCTGCTCCAACATAGGCTATATTTTATGTCGGTGTCACTTACTCCAGGGGGGTGCAGGAGCGAAAAACTTTCTAAAATTGAGATCATTCATTGTAATATTCATTGTAATTAGAGATTTACCTGATTAGTTTAAGGGTTTCATTAGTTAACTATGGGGGGGGGGGGTAACGGGGGGATGATCCCCTCCCTTAATATATTGTTTATTTCTTTATTTTTCGATGGGCGTATTTCAAATTCTTTGAAATAAGAGTATAATATACAATTAGTGTGAATAGCCTGTGAATTCAGTGCCCTCAGTTTAGCTGGGCAGTTTTATTTTTATTTTTTATACTGAAGGAGCTAGAAATTTGAAATTTGTCATTGTAGTTACTTATAAGATGTAAATGCTCTCTAAGAACCAAATAAAAAAGAAATTGAAATTTAAAAGGGTGAAATGAGCGAAAAGCGTTCTAAAAACATTCTAAATTACAATTTCTATGGAATCTCTAGAACTACCGAACCTATTTCAAAAGTGATGGTGGCAAATTGATGGTGACAACCCCGGCTTCAACATAGGCTATATTTTATGTCGGTGTCACTAACCACAGGGGGGGGGGTGCTGGTGCGAAAAAAGTTCTAAAATTGCGATTTTTTTATACTGAAGGAGCTAGAAATATGAAATTTGGCATTGTAGTTACTTATAAGATGTAAATCCTCTCTAAAAACAAAATTAAAAAAAATCGAAATTTAAAAGGGTGAAATGAGCGAAAAGCGTTCTGAAAACATTCTAAATTACAATTTCTATGGAATCTCTAGAACTACCGAACCGATTTCAAAAGTGATGGTGGCAAATTGGTGGTGACAATCCCTGCTCAACAGCCTCTTTAATAAAAAACTATGCGTTTCTGACGACTGGGTTTTTCGCTAATTGTTGCCACAGATTAATCTCGGAAAATGAAACATTTGAAGTTACTGAAAAAAAATAGTAGCTCGAAAAGTATTTGTCAGAAAATTGTTAGGCAAACTGCGTTTGAAAGGTAAAAAATTGTATTTTTCTTGATTTAAATTTTAAATCTAATGATTATGCCATTTTTCAAATATTGAATTTGAAAAATTTCCAAATTTCACAATGGAGTACGATAGCGAAACCTTCATGCGTAAAAAGATAATGATAAGGTGTCCTGGCGTGTATATTGGCTATAGCACGAGTCACAAATTATAGTAGCCTTATTATTCTGTTAAAATATAAAAGTGAATTATGAAATGTCAATATTTTGTTGGATTAAAAGTTCGTTATAAGAAATTGACCAGGGTAGCGGGCGTAGCTTGCTAGTGTGTTATAAATATACAGCATGTCCACGTGTATCCTGACCGACCTTTATTTTCGCAAGCGTTGGTCCTAGATGCATACTTCCAATTACAAAAATGATTTAAATAAGGTAAAGAATTACTTTTAACGTGATTTGGATCAAGAAAAACATTTATTAAAAAAATACGAAAGTTAAATTTTTATACGGTCCCCCGGTCCTATAAGTGATATTTAGTAAAAATTTACTGTGACACTAACAAGTACGACAAAGAAAGTCCCATTCATCTAATATTAAAATTGACCGAGTTATGAAACTTTGAAATGCATGACTTATACCACTTTTTTGCATTTAAAATTAGATGATTTCGGCCATGCTTTCAGGGGTCGTATATAAAGTACTTAAACTTATTTCAAGGTATCTGCGCTTTGAAATAAATCGTACAACTATTACGATTGAGTTAATTTTTATTAGTTAAGTTTCAGATTAAATAAAATAATTGTATTTTAACATATGTTTGATTTTGAAAGGATTTGAGGCTATGATTTCTTTTAACAAAAATTGTTATTTTCATATAAGGTTTTATTTAACTTGCAAATATCGTCTTTCCAGTTTAAAATTTGTGCTCGATGTTTAACTCATTTTTAAATGTCCGATCGAAGTTAAATTTTACATACTGACTTAAATCCGATGGAATGTAATATTATTATGATTTTCGACGCTTACTATCTTATACATACTTATATTAGAGGATAACACAAAAAAAAATTCGGATAGATTATCGTCAACAAGTTTAAGGAAGAGTTTTAGATTAGATAACACAAACCTGTGATGGTTGTGTTTTTTAAATTTTAAAATTACGTTTTATGTATTTTTTAACGCTGAATAAACAAAAAAAATACCTTCACTTTTAACCATCATATCAGGATTTTTCGCAAATCGTAAATTTCAAGGTTAAAAAACAGCGAAAAATCTGATATTATAAAGTAGATGTAAGACTTTTTTATTCAGTTAAATTTTATTTAATTCAATAGTTTATTCAAATTTTTGGCTTATACTGGGTTTCTTGCAGCTAAACAGCTCAGGGGTCCGATGAGGTTGGGAGGGGAAAAAGGTAAATTTTAACTTTGAGCTTTTTAACTTTGAAATTTGCGATTTGAGAAAAATCCTAACGTGATTGTTTAAAATGAAGGTCATTTTCGGATTCAGCACTAAAAAATCCATAAGAATCAATTTTCAACATGGCACAACCCAAAATTTGAAAGACAGTGTAATCTAACAGCATTTTAAAATCTGTATCATTTTGTAAAGAATTGAGGCTGTTGTTTTTCATCCTTTTATTTAACAAAAATTCTGTTATTTTTATCCTCTGATATGTACAGTACAAATTGTATATTTTGCTTTAATATGTCAGAATGATTATAGATTTCACAATTATATTAGATTGTAATATTAATTTTTCTCTCAACTATTTTTTTTTTTTTTTTGATATATCTGACGATTATTTATATTTCTACTACATTTGTGAATGACCCCTATTTCGCAGCAAAAAATATACTCCAACTTTAAACAGCTATTATTCGGTCAATTTTAATGTTAGATGAATGGGACTTTTTTTGTCGTACTTGTTAGTGTCACAGTAAATTTTTACTAAATATCACTTATAGGACCGGGGGACCGTATAAAATTTAACTTTCGTAATTTTTTAATAAATGTTTTTCTTGATCCACATCACGTTAAAAGTAATTCTTTACCTTATTCAAACCATTTTTGTAATTGGAAGTATGCATCTAGGACCAACGGTTGCGAAAATAAAGGTCGGTCAGGTTATACGTGGACACGCTGTATATTCATTTCGTGAAAGACACTTTTTATTTCTTTTGGTTAATGTGTAAATTAAAGTTCATATTTGAGTTCTAGCACATTTTCAAGAAAATTAATAATATTTTGATTAAGGACTGGATTGCTATCCATTAAAGTAAGTACTTATTTAGAGTATATACATGCATTTTTATTAGCAATGTTAATCATTATCTATTAAAATATGTTTACTTTGTTGTTGCTACAAGAGTAGACTAAAATATTTATATCCTTTTTTTATACATAGATTAAATTGTAAATGTGTTAACGTGAAAATATTAACTTAATTAAATGTTTCTTTTGTCACTGATTCATATGCAAAATTATATTAGTTAGTGAGAAGTGTGAGATAAGAACTTAATGTAATGCAGTGTCTGTCATTTGATAATTACATATTTGATTTATTTTTCCATATATGCTTTTCTTTTATAATCACCAATAAACAGAGGTATTTTACTATTATTATAAAATTTTAAATATATAGTTGTCCTGTTTTAAGATAAAATTTTTTTTGAAGGTTCCTGTTCTGAAATTAAAAGAAAAGGGGGTCCTTTAAAATACATTTTTAATATAACATTTATCATTATAACATATATTTTTTATTAATTATTTACTACACACTTTAAATGTGATATTTGATTTAAATAAAATTTTGTGAAAAGTAAAGGTTATTTTTGTATTTTTTTTTTTTTATTTTTGTGAAAAATAACATTTTGTAATGAAAGTTGAAATCCAGTTACTCAAATTCGAACCAAGATTAAAAAATACTTTTTAAATCCTTTTGCTGAAGTTTTCCTCTCTGGTGAACTTATTTGTTTACAAATTACACATTTTAAAATGTCACAAAATAATAAATAAATAATAAATAGTAAGTTTTTATGCATTAAATTGGAATTTTGTGAAGGAGCCTGTCTTATAAAGAATTTTGTGAAGGGAGCCATTTTATCAAATTCAGTTTTGTGGAGGGCCTATTTTATTAAATTGATTTTTGTGAAGGATCCTGTTTTATTAAATAGAATTTTGTGAAGTGGCCCTAAATATTCACCAAATTTCGCTTGGTATATTACCCTTGATACAATTATAATACCCTTGATATATTTAATATTTTCTAATAATAATTAAACCACCTCTGGTGAGTTTTATTGTAGATAATATAAGTATAAACTATGTAATATGGTAAAATAAATCGAATATGTAATTATCGTATGACAGACAGTTCATTATAGTACAGTTTTACTAACTGATATTATTGATAAAATTTTGCATGTGAATTAGTGACATCTTAAGAAGCATTTAATTAAGTTAATATTTTCATGTTCAAAAGTTTACAATGTACATTTACATCTGTATGTAAAAAAAAAAAAAAAAAAGAGAGAATATTTTAGCAATGGAAGATACTAAATATGAAAAATTAAATAAAAGGGAAAAAGAAAAGCATCAGAATGAAGCAATCGTGAATTTATCAAAACGTAAATTTCCTTTATCATAAAAAAAGGTATTCCGATTTAGAATTTTGATTTAAATTCATATTAATATTAAACATATTTACATAACTCGTACTAAATTTAAAAGCTATGATAAGCGAACAAATACGAAGTATGTGAAATTATTTATGCACAATTTTCTATTGATATGTATGAAAAGAAAGGTAGGTCTTAACTAAAAAGTATTAAATTTACAAATAAAGAAAATTCATATTGAATACTAAATAATGCATAAAAATTGTTGCGCGAGATTATTTACTAATAAATAAATAGTGCAAACGTAATAAAATATTTTCACAACACGAGCTTCGGACAATGCTGTGGAGTTAAGCCTACTCGCGCAGAAACGACAAGTTAAACATATTTTAATACATAATGATCAACATTGTTAATATTAATAAAAATACACATATATACTGTAAATAAGAACTTACCTTAATTAAAAGCAATCCGATCTTGAATTGAACTACTTTAAATTAACATCAGAATTCAAAAAACATTTTTTGATTCCCCAACACGTTGTCTCTGGAACGCACGGTACTATGTTACTTTCCTACGAACAAGTACGGGAGAATATTATGACCTGCTTTATGACCGAGGTTGATGACGTCAGCAAACCAGTATTTCCTCTGAAACCTGGCTTTGTAATAGAGCCAGTGTTGTCTTATCCCAATGTAGTTGGCCATCTTACCCCACGATTGGGTTAAGATGCCGAAATGCAAGCATTTACAAAGGCAAAGGTTTTGACGCTTTCCATGACACTTGTAAAATGAATCCCGTTTTAAATGATACATAAACGTATCAACTTTAACAAGAAATTAATGAATAATAAATAAAAACAACAGGCTATTCTACAAAAAATTAAATCAAAAACTACGGCATCTTCACCCAATCTACCCTATTATTATTATTATTATCATCATTTTATAATGTATAACGTTCTGCTCCCGCAAATTTTAATCGAAATACGAAAAAAAGAAACAAATCACACACGTTTAACAAACGTGTATTTAGCTTTAACAAGACGCTTTTCGTTTAAAAAAATACGAATATTACCCCTTTAAAAAAAATTCTATTCTAAAAGTCACTGTTGAATTTCGTTTTCCCCGCACATTTGCCCATAGGATTAATATTAGGTACATTTTGATTAAAAAAATACAATTCATTAAATACAATTTCTCTGAAATTTTAATACGATATACTAAGCTTTTAGAGCTAATGATTAAGTATAAATTTGGCTCAGAAATTTTGATATTTAGGAAAAGTAATCAGTTTAAAAAGAAATAATCCCATGAGCGCACTGTTATTTACACTTATAACGTAAACTGATTTTTGCGCTTTTTCTCAAGGTTTGAAACCTTACAATAACCTTTTAGCTGTTGTTAGAGTAAAATTCTGGTTTAGAAATAATGAGGTTTTGGTGTTAAATATTTAGTTTGAAAATAAAACATTTTTCCATAGGATTTCGATCCAAAAAAGGTGAGAAAAAAACATTGTTTTTTTACAACTTAATAACAACATTTTAGCACGAATTTATACAAAGGTTTCGGAAACATTATAACTAATAAAAGTTTGAAAGATTTCAGACGATAAGAACTATTCTGTTTTTAATATTAAACTAGCTGGCTTCGCCCGCCAGCGGGCCCCCAATTTACATCGGTGCCTCGAATTGTAGAAAATCTCGAATCTTGTAAAACCTCAAACCGGACGAACCGCCGACCCGTGTCCCCGCTGCCTTCGGCACCGTATACCGGTCGTGCTACGCACGCACCGGGTAATCCCTTAATTAGCACATTGAATTGTACAAACCTCTAACCGAACGAACCTCCGACCCTGGTCCCCGCTGCCTTCGGCACCGTATACCGGTCGTGCTGCGCACGCACCGGATAATCCCTTAAATTGCACATAGAATAGTATAAACCTCTAACTGAACGAACCTCCGGCTCGGGTCCCCGCTGCCTGCGGCACCGTATAGCAGTCGTTCCGACCCTGGTCCCCGCTGCCTTCGGCACCGTATACCGGTCGTGCTGCGCACGCACCGGATAATCCCTTAAATTGCACATGGAATAGTATAAACTTCTAACTGAACGAACCTGCGGCTCGGGTCCCCGCTGCCTGCGGCACCCTATAGCAGTCGTGCTGCGCACGCGCTGCAGTATACGTTAGTTCCACCTTCCGCCACCAGGTGGCGCAATATGTTTATATGATCATAACTGAAATCGTTAAGACTTTCGATGTCGAGTCGAATGAGCCATACCCCGTCGTTTTCATGCCCGTAGAACCGAAGATAGGAAAGCGCCCCCTAGTGGTGAAAAAACGAAATAAAATCGGTAAGCTCTATCGATGTCGAGTCGAATTGATTTAGACTACCTGAGTTCTAGTTCAAAGACAGGGACCTGTAGAAAAACTTAAAACTTAAAAAAAAAAAAAATCGATAACGGGCGAAGCCCGCTTTTCCCTATCATAATATCTGGATAGGGGGTCCTTATTACTTTAATTATGATGTTTGGAATCAGTTTGGTGGACATCCGTAACATATTTTCTTAGTTATAGAAACGGACCACAGTTAAAAGAAAAAAGCGGGGGGGGGGGGGGGTTGGCGATGACACTGCTTTTCCTCAAACAACTTATGTAGACTACCTGTGTTCTAGTTCAAAGACAGTGAGCTGTAGAAAAACTTAAAACTAAAAAAAAAAAAAAATATCGATAACGGGCGAAGCCCGCTTTTCCCTATCGTAATATCTGGTTGCCACTCTAAAACAAAAACTTAAAATACTAAAACTTAAAATAATAATGCAGTTTTTAGACGCGGCCTACTTCTTAAAATCCTAATATCTAGCCGGCACTGTCATAAAAAGCGGGGGGGAGGGGGGGGGTGTTGGCGATGACACTGCTTTTCCTCAAACAACTTATGTAGACTACCTGAGTTCTAGTTCAAAGAGAGTGAGCTGTAGAAAAACTTAAAACTAAAAAAAAAAAAAAAATATCGATAACGGGCGAAGCCCGCTTTTCCCTATCGTAATATCTGGTTGCCACTCTAAAACAAAAACTGAAAATACTGGTAATGCAGTTTTTAGACGCGGCCTACTTCTTAAAATCGTAATATCTAGCCGGCACTGTAATGGAAATCTTTCTTTTGCTTTAATTTAAAATAATAATGCAGTTTTTAGACGCGGCCTACTTCTTAAAATCCTAATATCTAGCCGGCACTGTCATAAAAAGCGGGGGGGAGGGGGGGGTGTTGGCGATGACACTGCTTTTCCTCAAACAACTTATGTAGACTACCTGAGTTCTAGTTCAAAGAGAGTGAGCTGTAGAAAAACTTAAAACTAAAAAAAAAAAAAAAAATATCGATAACGGGCGAAGCCCGCTTTTCCCTATCGTAATATCTGGTTGCCACTCTAAAACAAAAACTGAAAATACTCGTAATGCAGTTTTTAGACGCGGCCTACTTCTTAAAATCGTAATATCTAGCCAGCACTGTAATGGAAATCTTTCTTTTGCTTTAATTATACAAATAACGATGATTAATTATACAATAAAATAATATATCGGCTCGTAATGAAGATATGACAATAATTTTTAGATATTCTGAAAGCAGAATCCATTTAGCGTCGCCCTGTCAAAGTTTGGAATTTCTGCGCCTCTTAGAATCAGAGATGCCCCCCCCCCCTCTGTAAAACCCCAGTTGAACGTCATGTGACCTCACCTCCGTCAAAGAAAATGCCGATCCAGACAATCGTCTGGCCGTGCGTCTCCGATCTGGGAATCGCAGCTCGGAAAGAAAAGAAAAATAATTTTTTATCGATCGATTTTTAAAGGATTTTTACGGTTCTAATCGTCGCACGGAAACGATTTTTCGAATTTATGAGACCTGACGACGTCCCGGTTGCGTACGTGCGACTTACGAATTTCTGGCCCCCCCGACTTCCGGAGATAGGGGTCGGACCTGCGCTGCGGTTTGGGGCTTAAATCGCTCCCTGGGAACCCCCTGCGTTTTCCTTCCCGGACCGGACGTGTACCGGCAACCCTCGGCGGAGGCGAACTTTTCGCTGTTTTGACTTCTCTTCCGACTTCGGTTTCGGTCGGTAATTAAAACACTTTCGCTCATTAATAACTCCCCGGGTTCGGGTCGGAATCCCGACCCGATCGAAACTTGAGCGTCGCGCCTTTTTTGCGAATTTTTCGGTCCGCGTCCGCCGTCCGTGCGTCGATTAGTCCAGGAGCCTTTGCGGGTACAAAGGTGGAGTGCACAGACACACACACACACAGACGTTTACCGTGCTTAATATTAGTGATGGCCCGATGGGGAAAAAAAGTAACAAGAAAACACTTCTTACAAGCTCGTAGGTTCGTTTGGAAAGGTTTTCGTTTAAATATATAAATTCATTCAACATTGATTTTAGGTATATTTTCGGTTACACTCTTAAAACTGTGCCTCTGATATATAAGGCACCAGAGCATATGAGAGATACACAGACAAAGTGCCTCTGATTAGCTGATAAATATCAAAGGCACAAAGAAATGAAAGGCACAAATGAAGGTCTCAAAACCTATCAGAGGCACGGATGACAGAACGAAATCTATTAGAGGCACGGCGCTAAATGTGTGCCTTTAAAAAAAACGGCCATTTACTCAGCGGTACAGTGGGGAAGCGCGCATGCGTACAAATGTTTAACCCATGATGCATTGAGCGGAATATTTACTTTCAATGAGGGATAGGGGTCTGGAGGAAGAATGGACACTTGACCAGAAGAAATGGCGTCTTGTAGATTATTCGAATAGCGGCGCCTGACGACACAAACAGAGTTTACATATATATCCTTTTCGCAAGACGATTATTTTGAAACAACAGGTTCTGTGCTTTCGTTTTTTAATTACGGTCGTGTTATTATTGTCGTTCAGGATTACAACAATATTAATCGCGGATTATAGGAGTTATGTTTTCCCTACGATTTAAAACGACTTCGCAGAGGTAAATGTTCCTGTGGAAAATGCAATGAATTTATGTTAGGAAACATAAAATTAAGTACAATGGATGGTGTCATTATTGCAATCATCCACCAACGGATCATAATGAATATAGAGAGTTATAGAAAAGCCTGGAATAAGTAAGTATATTTAGTTTAGTACTTGATTATTTTCTTTGAATGTGTAGTATAAAAATTTACACTCTAAAATAAATGTTTTTTGAGAGAGAATGAGTGATTTTGAGAGCAATAATTTATTTCTCACGAATCCAGTTTGGGCAAGAGCGTGAGTATGCTGTATGGTCACCCTTACAGTTTGTACAGCGTTCAGGCTTTTCGCATGACTTACCATCATGGCCGACTTCTGCACAACGTACGCAGGTAACAGAACCACAGCAAGTAGCATAATTATGACCATAACGCTGACATTTAAAACAACGGAGCGGATTAGGAATATAAGGTCGGACAGGACAGCTCAGGTACGCAGCTTTAATTCTAGTTGGCAAAGTAGGGCTATTGAAAGTCAGAATGATGTGCTTTGTGGGAAGCACTTGCCCATTCCGACGGATAGTAATACGGCGAGCATCTATGACATTTTTCATCTTTTAAATTTTGTAGAAGTTCGTCTTTTGTAGAGAGTAAAAGATCTGGTTCTGATATTACACCACGACTTGTGTTGAGAGTTTGATGGGCTTGAACAGAAACAGAAAAAGAGCCTATTTCTTTGCAATTTGAGAGAAATCTTGAGTGTTTGTCTGAAGAGACCTCAACAAGTAAATCCCCAGACTGTAGCTTTTTAAGTGAATAACCATCTCCGAATACAGAATGAAACGTTTTTGCAATACGGAAAGGAGAAGTTTTTTTAAAAGAACTATCAGAGAGACTATCAGTGCGTTTAATTACAAAAAAATGTGTGAAGGTATTGTTCTGTACAGATTGTTGCTCTCCACATGGGAGAGAAAATGAATAAAGTGTACTAGTACGTCCACCCATATTAGAGAGAGATAAAAATTCAGACCCCGGCCGCACCACCCACTACTGAGCCCAACAAGGGGATGCACAATCGTACACCAGTTCTAACCAGGGCCCATACGCTCACAAGACACACCTATTTCAGTCTCCACCCTTAACGAGGTGAATAGTATATGCTCGCTCACTTGATCCCCAGCCAGTGATAAGTCAGCTGACCAGCCGATTGATGCATGCGGGACCAATAGGCACCTCCCGTCTACCTGAAGCAGAGGCCAAAGCAGTGTGTTGATTAAATCGATCGAAAAAGTGTGAGATTTTATTCTTTTTAATGGACAAAAGTGCAACCCCCCGCTCCCCCCCCCCCCCCGAAGCCACGAAAATCCACTATAAGAGGTACAGAATGTATTTTTAAATAAGAGGCACTTGAATATATAAATTCAGCGGCAAACTGTGCCTCTTAATTTCAAAGGCACTTCCGCTGTGCCTCTGAATCTCAAAGGCGCTATGTATCTCTTAATTTCACAGGCACCACGTGCCTCTTAATATTCAGAGGCACAAAAATTCAGAATGTACCTCTTAAATCAGAGGCACAGTTTTAAGAGTGTACTATCACGGGCTCAAGCCACGTGGGTATATTGTTTAAAAATATATAATCGAAACAGACCGGAGCATGTGCAGCTCACCCGGTGTACTCTGCCGAAAACAGCGTGACTACCATCTCTACGTCTATTAGGATAGATTTTTATTTAAAAATACACTATATGGCCAAAGAAGACCGGTCACTTGCGATTTTAGAGGTTTTATTAAATACTAGCTAATCCGCCCGGAGTTGCACGGGCCAAAAATATTAATAATCTGTTCTATACGAAACTTAAACCAAACCCCGTCGTAATCGGGTCCATAGTTCCACCTTCCACCGCCAGGGGGCGCAGACTGTTCTGGAAGAGGCCTTTTCAGAACACTCGACCCAACCAAATTTCCTAGTAGAATTGAAATTTAACCACGGGTAAACATTGCGAAAATAGCGGAAATCGCGAAAGTTGGTTACGTAATCGAACGGTTTCTAAAGGGTTAATAGTTAGTTTTAAGGGTTAGTTTTTAAAGCCCAATCATGCGTTTTGAAGAAAATGAAAGCGTCTATGATCTGGAGTCTACTGTTTGTCCGTACTCACAGTTCCTGAGTCGATGCTGATTTTTAAACCTGGACCGAAAAACGAAAATCGCGTGAGTGAGTTTTGGATAGGATTTTTTTTGGAGGGTTAAAATTAAAAATTTTCAAAATGGATACCAGATTTTAAAAAACAAAGGGATGTAGATTAGTTGAGGTATTTTTAGTTTTTCGTATCTTGTTTATAAACGCCAATTCGGATTTTTAAATATAGGGGAAATAGTTAAAAAAGCGAAATTGACTTACGGTAAAAAACGTTTTCGAAAGGGTTAACGTGATTTTATTTTTAAACTAAAGGTTTCTGCCTAAATCCGACAGAGCGTAGATGTCTTTAGGTGTGTTTGATTTTTGTTTGGTTATTTTAGAAAGCCGATGCCAGATTTTATATATCACTAGCAAGCTGCGCCCGCTACGCTGGTCAATTTCTTTTAACAAACCTTTAATCAAACAAAATATTGACATTTCATAAATAACTTTTATATTTTAACAGAATAATAAGGCTACTATAATTTGTGAATCGTGCTATAGCCAATATACACGTCAGGACACGTCGCCCTTATCATTATCTTTTTACACATGAAGGTTTCGCTATGGTACTCCATTGGAAAATTTGGTAATTTTTGAAATTCAATATTTGAAAAACGGCATAATCATTAGATTTGAAATTTATATCAAGAAAAATACAATTTTTTACCTTTCAAATGCAGTTTGTCTAACAATTTTCTGACAAATAATTTTTGAGCTATCATTTTTTTCAGTAACTTCAAATGTTTCATTTTCCGAGATTAATCTGGTGCAACAATTAGCGAAAAACCCAGTCGTCAGGAACGCATAGTTTTTTATTAAAGAGGCTGTTGGATCAGCGATTGTCACCACCAATTTGCCACCATCACTTTTGAAATCGGTTCCGTGGTTCCAGAGATTCCATAGAAATTGTAATTTAGAATGACTTCAGAACGCTTTTCGCTCATTTCACCCATTTAAATTTCGATTTTTTAAAAATTTATTTTTAGAGAGCATTTACATCTTATAAGTAACTACAATGCTAAATTTCAAATTTCTTGACCCTTCAGTATAAAAAAGTCGCAATTTTCGAATATTTTTCGATCCTGCACCCCATTGATGTTAGTGGCACCGACATAAAATATAGCCTATGTTGGAGTAGGGATTGTCCCCATCAATTTGCCACCATTACTTTTGAATTCGGTTCTGTAGTTCCAGAGATTTCATAGAAATTGTAATTTAGACTGTTTTTAGAACGCTTTTCGCTCATTTCACACTTTTAAATTTCAATTTCTTTTTTATTTGGTTCTTAGAGAGCATTTACATCTTATAAGTAACTACAATGACAAATTTCAAATTTCTAGCTCCTTCAGTATAAAAAATAAAAATAAAACTGCCCAGCTAAACTGAGGGCACTGAATTCACAGGCTATTCACACTAATTGTATATTATACTCTTATTTCAAAGAATTTGAAATACGCCCATCGAAAAATAAAGAAATAAACAATATATTAAGGGAGGGGATCATCCCCCCGTTACCCCCCCCCCCCATAGTTAACTAATGAAACCCTTAAACTAATCAGGTAAATCTCTAATTACAATGAATATATATAAAAAATTTGATAAAAATCGAATAATTCTGCATGAAAAACCCATTTATATAAATTAAGGCGGGATTAGCCCCCTCCGTTCCCCCCCTTTATACTTAACCAATCAATCCCGAAAACTAATCAGGGAAGCGTCTTAACCCATTGAACATATAAACAAATTTTGAAGCAAATAGAATAATTCTGCATGAAAAACCTATTTATATAAATTAAGGGGGGATTATCCCCCCGTTCCCCCCCCCCCTTTATACTTAACTAATCAATCCCGAAAAACTAATCAGGCAAGCACCTTAACACATTGAACCTATAAACAAAATTTGAAGGAAAACGGAATAATTCTGCATGAAAAACCCATTTATATAAAATAAGGGGGTATTAGCCCTCCGTTCCCCCATTTATACTTAACCAATCAATCCCGAAAACTAATCAGGGATGCGCCTTAACACAGTGAACCTATAAATAAAATTTGAAGGAAATGGGATAATTTTGCATGAAAAACCCATTTATATAAATTAAGGGGGGTATTAGCCCCCCGTCCCCCCCTTTATACTTAATCAATCAATCCCGAAAACTAATCAGGGAAGCGTCTTAACCCAATGAACCTATACACAAATTTTGAAGCAAATAGAATAATTCTGCATGAAAAACCCATTTATACAAATTAAGGGGGGGATTATCCCCCCGTTCCCACCTTTATACTTAACCACTCAATCCCGAAAACTAATCAGGGAAGCGCCTTAACACAGTGAACCTATAAACAAAATTTGAAGGAAAACGGAATAATTCTGCATTAAAAACCCATTTATATAAATTAAGGGGGATATGCCCCCCGTTCCCTCCTTTATACTTAACCAATCAATCCCGAAAACTAATCAGGTAAGCGTCTTAACACAGTGAAACTTCAACCAAAATTTGAAGGAAATGGGATAATTCTGCATGAAAAACCCATTTATATAAATTAAGGGGGGTATTAGCCCCCCGTTCCCCCCTTTATACTTAACCAATCAATCCCGAAAGCTAATCAGGAAAGCGCCTTAACACAGTGAACCTATAAACAAAATTTGAAGGAAAACGGAATAATTATGCATGAAAAATCCATTTATATAAATTAAGGGGGGATATGCCCCCCGTTCCCTCCTTTATACTTAACCAATCAATCCCGAAAACTAATCAGGGAAGCATCTTAACCCAGTGAACCTATAAACAAATTTTGAAGTAAATAGAATAATTCTGCATGAAAAACCCATTTATATAAATTAAGGGGGGGGATTATCACCCCGTTCCCCCCCTTTATACTTAATCAATCAATCCCGAAAACTAATCAGGGAAGCGCCTTAACACAGTGAAACTATAAACAAAATTTGAAGGAAAACGGAATAATTCTGCATGAAAAACCCATTTATATAAAATAATGCGGGGATTATCCCCCCGTTCCCCCCTTTATACTCAACCAATCAATCCCGAAAACTAATCAGGGAAGCGTCTTAACCCAATGAACATATAAACAAATTTTGAAGTAAATAGAATAATTCTGCATGAAAAACCCATTTATATAAATTAAGGGGGGATTATCACCCCATTCCCCCCCTTTATACTTAACCAATCAATCCCGAAAACTAATCAGGTAAGCGCCTTAACACAGTGAACTTATAAACAAAATTTGAAGGAAAACGGAATAATTCTGCATGAAAAACACATTTATATAAAATAAGGGGGGATATGCCCCCCGTTCCCTCCTTTATACTTAGCCAATCAATCCCGAAAACAAATCAGGGAAACGCCTTAACACAGTGAACTTATAAACAAAATTTGAAGGAAAACGGAATAATTCTGCATGAAAAACACATTTATATAAAATAAGGGGGGATATGCCCCCCGTTCCCCCCTTTATACTTAACCAATCAATCCCGAAAACTAATTAGGGAAGCGTCTCAACACAATGAACCTTTAACCAAAATTTGAAGGAAAACGGAGTAATTATGCATGAAAAACCCATTTATATAATATAAGGGGGGATATGCCCCCCGTTCCCTCCTTTATACTTAACCAATCAATCCCAAAAACTAATCAGGGAAACGCCTTAACACAGTGAACCTATAAACAAAATTTGAAGGAAATGGGATAATCCTGCATGAAAAACCCATTCATATAAATTAAGGGGGGATTATCCCCCCGTCCTCCCCCTTTATACTTAACCAATCAATCCCGAAAACTAATCAGGGAAGCGCCTTAACACAGTGAACCTATAAACAAAATTTGAAGGAAAACGGAATAATTCTGCATGAAAAACCCATTTATATAAAATAACGGGGGATTATCCCATCCGTTCCCCCCTTTATACTTAACCAATCAATCCCGAAAACTAAGTAGGGAAGCGTCTTAACACAGTGAACCTTTAACCAAAATTTGAAGGAAATGGTATAATTCTGCATGAAAACCGCATTTATATAAATTAAGGGGGGGGGATTAGCCCCCCCGTTTCCCCCTTTATACTTAACCAATCAATCCCGAAAAACTAATCAGGGAAGCGCCTTAACACAGTGAACCTATAAACAAAATTTGAAGGAAAACGGAATAATTCTGCTTGAAAAACCCATTTATACAAATTAAGGAGGGATTAGCCCCCTGTTCCCCCCTTTATACTTAACCAATCAATCCCGAAAACTAATCAGGGAAGCGTCTTAACCCAATGAACCTATAAACAAAATTTGTAGGAAAACGGAATAATTCTGCATGAAAAACTCATTTATATAATTTAAGGGGGGGATTAGCCCTCCGATCCCCCTCCCTTTATACTTAACGAATCAATTCCGAAAACTAATCAAGGTAGCGCCTTAACTCAGTGAACCTATAAACAAAATTTGATGAAAACGGAATAATTCTGCATGAAAAACCCATTTTATAATTTAAGGGGGGGAATTAGCCCCCCGTACCCCCCCTTTATACTTAACCAATCAATCCCGAAAACTAATCAGGGAAGCGCCTTAACACAGTGAACCTATAAACAAAATTTGTAGGAAAACGGATATTTCTATGAAGAGTTATCGCATTACGTACGTACATACATACATACAGAACCGGCTGGCAAGCTCTCAGGGCTTGATAGCCAGTTTGATAGCTAAAAAATCGAATTTTAGAAAGTTTTTTGCTCCTGCACCCCCTGGGGTAAGTGGCACCGACATAAAATATAGCCTATGTTGGAGCAGGGGTTGTCACCATCAATTTGCCACCATCACTTTTGAAATCGGTTCGGTAGTTCCAGAGATTACCTCCTACAAACAAACAAACAAACAATCTTTACTCCTTTATAATATTAGTATAGATAGAAAATCGGAATTCGCAAAAGAGAGTCCTGCGCACGAATTTTTTTTGAAGGGTTAATATTTGTATTTTTCAAAAACAAATACAGATGTCGAAAAAGGAATAAATGTAGATATTGTCTGGTATTTTTAGTTTTTCATACCTTTCTCTGAATCGCCAATGCGAATTTTTAAAAATTGCCAAAATCGCAAAAATCACAAAACGGCATACAGAAAATATACTTTTTAGAAGGGTTAATTTTTGTATTTTTTAAAACCAAAGGGGGTTTTGGAAAGGGCAAAGTCAGTTCTTTAATTTGGTGACCTTCGTTTTTCCGTATTTTTTGTATTTCGGTGGATGCAAGGCTCGGAAAACGGGAGAAAATAAAAAACATGAATTCGATGCTTTTTGATTATTTTTTTTGAAAGGGTTAAATGTAAATTTTTTTCAAACCAACCAGATCGTTTGAGACGTAAAAGTATTTTCTTTCAGAATATGTAGACGGTTTTTCCGTATTTCTAACCGTTTGCCCATGGCGAATTTAGAAAAACTTAAAACAAAAACGTGAAGTGTTGTGCTTTCTTTCTTCTATTCCGGAAGATACGGATATTGGTTTCTGCACATGCGCCAGCTAGATTTTGAATAATGATGTTTTTATTTGTGATCTTTGATCAGTTTTTAATTAATAACTACTTTAATTTTAAAAATATTAAAATTCTGACGTAATGGTGCACCAGGAGAGGGTTTGAATTACCTATATCTAAATTTGCAGCCTTCTAGGTGGGCTGGATTTCCTAGCCATCGCTACAGACACACAGACACACAGAAACACACACAGAGCGAAACTTTCTTTTATTAGTAAAGATCTGGAAAGATACATGAGGAATTATCCTGAAACTTCAGGAATGTAAACATGATAGACTTCATATGTTTCCGCGAAGATTTTTTCCCGAAACCCCATAAGGGGCCGTCAACAAATTGAAGAAAAATTAATATATTTTGGATAACCTTGTAAAAACTAATATCGCAAAAGCGTTGAAACGGTAGCACATACTTAGGAGACTTCCTTTAATAAACTATGTTTACTGTCAGAATTTTCAAGCTATGTTTTTGACACTTTCACAAAAGTTGCTCTATACATTTAACTGATATATTATGCACACTATATTTTGATTGTATTCGCGCATGCGCAGTAAATCAATATTTAGTGAACCTGCTCATTTTTCATCCAATATTTATTATTTTTGTATTCTGATTGCAGGATATTATATATAATTACTTAATATGAGAACACACATTTTATCAGACAGTTAAATACACTAAACCAACATGAGTGAAAAATTGACCTGGGCCAGGACTCGAACCTGGGACGTAGTGTTATCTAGATGTCCAGATCTAGTGTTATCTAGACGTTATCAGAATTAGTGTTTGTACTTTAAAATATATGTATAATTATTATATATAATGTTGTTTGACATCGTTCCTGAAAAGTAGATTTTTTTATATTAAGAACTCCGAAAATTATAAGCAAAACACTTGGTAAAAATTGGGATTGTTTTATAAAAACCCTAATTTTTCCACGTGTATACATGCTATCCTCATAAAAATGAACGTAGTTCATTAAAAAAAGCCTCTTAAGCATGTGCTACTGTTTCAACGCTTTTGCAATATTAGTTTTTACAGGTTTATCCAAAAGATATTTGTTTTTCTTCAATTTATTGACGGCCCCCTATGGGGTTTTGGGAAAAAATCTTCGCTGAAATATATGACGTCGACTATGCTGTTTACACACTTGAAGTTTCAGGATAATTCCTTATGTATTTTTCTAGATATTTAACAAAACGTCTAAAATCGTAAGTGACCGGTAATCATTGGCTATATAGTGCATAAAATCGTACAAATTGGAGGGTGTACGCTGCCGAAGGCAGTAAGGCTCCCAGAATTAGGATCATTCGTAAAGATTTTCATTTTAATATATAGAAACATTCCAAACTGATTTTACATATATTTCAGTTTATTATCACGGGACCAGGCAACACAGGAAGGGCGAAATAGTAGACAATAATTTCCTCGGTGCCATAAGAAACAAATTCCTAAGTTGAAACTTAGAGCAACAAATCGCGCAAGTGTACTACGATTTTGAATGCAATGCAGAAGAGCTCGTTAATTCTATCTCACAACAATTATTGCCAGTCAGCTACTTCTTACAATTCAGATTGTTTGAGAGCCTCTGATTTTTTGAAATAGTAATTTTGACACTTGACATTTCAAGGAGGTTGTGCTTTGTGACCTATAGCTACCAGGCTGTTGTCTCTAATGATCCATATATTTTTTTTTTCACAGAAACACATACAGTACTTCGACAAATTACATAAATCTTCTTGAAGATGAGGGGATATACAGAAGGAAGTAAACAGCACTGAAGAATACACCCGCGGATTCCACAAAGGTTGTGCAACGGAGTCAGCAGGAGTCGAACCCGTCGCCTCCTCCAACGCTCTCAAGTGATTAGCGGAGCGACCATTCAGCGACGGAAGGCCCTTGAAACAGTAATATTAGAATTATTTAATGACAGATTGGATAAGGCGAAAAGAAGACGAATTATAGAATCAGCCGCGTTAATCTGGTATAGGGGTAGTTTGATACTGGGGTAATTTGGTGCTGGAGTAAATTTGGTGCCTCATTTTCAATTATTATTATCATGACCTTATTGTATAATATGAATATTTGAAAAATTTTTCAAGTTCTTGCAGATATGTACTGTGCGTTAAATATACCTTGTTGTGTAAGTAGCACATTTTCAGGAAGAAAAAATATATTTTCTGGAATCTATAAAAAACTGTGAAATTGACAACCTTCCAAATTTTCAATATCTCTCTATCTATACTATAAAGGACAAACGTGTCCGTGCGTAACGCTGACGTCATTTTGCGAATAGCAACACTTGACATTGAAATTTCGGTTTTGCTATTTTTGCTACTGCAATTTTTTTAATTTCTCAACATTACATATTTTTAATTTTTACACCGATAAATAGGAAATAAGACCTTGTTTCAATTGCAGTTTGTTTGAAAACTGTTTCGATATTTACTCATTTATTAAATTTAATACGCATTTAAATTGAATTTCAAGCATGATTTTTTAAAGCTGTCTCTATCACTTGCAGACGATTACAAAATTTTAATCCGTTTGCACTTTAAACAATATAAAAAGTTCAGCATTTGTTTCCAGCTAATATTCAATAACGAAATTAAAACTTCATTAAGGTATAAATAAAACACAGATTTAACAGACATGTATCTGAAATAAGCGCTTAAAACCGCTGAAATTATCAGACTAGAAAAACTGCTGTAGATAACGAAATTTTTAGGATTTCTTCGGCTATTAACTTCTGGCACGAGCTGAAAGTAGTAGAGAAAGGGGGGTTCTACGGCCACAGGCGCAGCCGCAGCTGAGCAACCGAGCAACCGATAGTGCATTGTTCAGAATCAACCCTCTTTTTCTTGCAATAATCTTTTCATCTCATTTTGTTGGGACATCTGATATTTTATTAAAAAGGTTTGTGTGTAAGAGTATGTTTTAAAAAGCATATATGTCTTATACCCAACAAACACGAGATTTTTGGCCACCTGTTGTAAACGTTGTGGCCAAAAAAGTTTGCGGCAATTTGTATCCAGCCATTAATGTATTTTAACTGAAGCGCCCGCACACCGGATGTCTATCGCCAAATCGTTAACGGGCAAATGGCGGGGAAACTTAATGCAATTTCAGTGCCCAATAGCGAATGAAAGTACGTTTGCGGCCAAGATATACAAATCTATCATTGTTTAAAAGTCAGTGGCCCAGTATAATCTTCTCGACATTTTTATTATAAGAAATAAAAAGTATCTTTACTTCACATTTTATAAGATGATTTTCGTTATTTTAAACCTGGATTTATGTGAAACTATAAAATATGCTGCATTTAAATATTACATTTAATATTGCATTTAAATAAATGCAATAAAAAATACACAAAGTACCCTTCTTTAATTTAAAGAGTTTTTATGGAAAAAAAAATCATAAAAACTGTAAATGTTTTTGCTTTTAAAGTATGCATTAATATCTTTAAATGAATATTTTTTGTGAGCACCTAGAATGAAAATGAATATTGCAATCTTTAGACATACATATTATATAAACATATTAAAAAAATTAATGATAAATGGGAATTTATTTCAATTTCAATTTCAATGAAAAAATATTTGTTAAAAGAAATAAATGCCACTTTGCCAAAAAGCAGTTACTGTTAAACGAGAGAAAAAAAAAATAATAATAATAATCTTTTTTTTCTTGGTGGGGGGGTGATTTTATATTATCTGTATATTGTCTATAAATCAGTTCCAAAAAATAAGTTATTTTCATTTTTTGAAACACTCAAAATTTAGATTTAAAAGAAAAAAAAATCTTAACTATCTCAAATAAGCAATAATAGCAAATACCGATTCCCCCCCCCCCGTCCCACTCCTTTCACACGGCAAGCCGGGACCGGGAGGAATGCAGGGAAAGATAAACTAAGATTTCCCCTTTTCCGACACATTTTTTTTCCCAGTGGGGATTTTTGTAAATATATTTTTAAATGTTTTCCGCTTTGTAATAATCAGCATTGAAAAATTTCCACTTTTAAAATTATTTAATATTGTATGAGAAATTTTGAAGATAAAAAAAACCTTGAAAAAAATTTTTTTTATTGAAATATAGCTTTTTTTCTGCGGTCTCGTAGGGATTTTTATGTCTTTTTTGCAGCGTCATCGCAGCAATGTTTACATTTTCCTTGCCTGGCATCGCATCGTGTTCGTGGCGTCGTCTATGTCTAAGTCTCGTCATTCACTGGTTTTTGGATATTTAGATTTACAAATTAAGTAAGATTTTTTTTCTATATTATTCCAAGAGTTAGTTAAAAATTAGTTTTCATCATTCTCAGGGACAGATTTAAGTTCAAGATAAAGAAAGCTGAGAAAAAGCATCAGCAATTGTGTAAAATTAACTGCATTGCTTTGCTTATTATGCGACTTAATTCTACAGAAGTGAATTTAAAAAAAAGTTCTTTACTGATCTTACATCTGCCCTGAATATGCTATTAATAAGTTGATTGTAATTATATATATATATATCAGAGTAAAATGTGTCTGTAATGAACAATCTCGGAAGATTTTGGTTTATAAAAAAATTCAGCTTTTATTTTTTTTCATAATTCTCCGTTGCCTGTTTTATAATTTGCTTTATTGCTGACAATCTTAAGCCAGTCAGGAAGCAGAAAGTAATATTTTACAGCTCCAGTGTCTTTCAGTGAAATTTTACTTCATATGTTAAGATCTGGTTTTAATTAACTAATATATATATATTCTGTATTTTCTGATGATACTGGCATATTTTTGTTTTGATAGTAATAGAAAACTTCGTACTATCGTATGTACTAATTATATTATAGTATATTCGTATGTACTAATTAATGACCATTTGCAAAATTTCACTTATTTTTAAGATTTTAATAAAGTAGGTAATTTCTTTTTAATTCATTAATGTGATTTTTAATTAATCATGTCATGGCAATAGTGCCCAAAATGTTTTGGTTTAGCCGAAAAGCTAAGTAATCTGATTTAATTTTTAAATTCCACCTATCAGAGTGTAATAGGAACACAACTTGGTACTTTTCTGTTATACCAACACATGCCAAAATATACGCTAATCTGCCATTTATTTCTACCCTAACCGTGTAAAGAATTTTTTATTGCAAACTGTACCAAACATTCTGATTGGACTATTTATTGAACGTGAATCTTTTATTTTTATTATTATTTAATCGTAACCTCATAAAACATCTTAACTTGCTACTTTTCAAATAGAAAATGTTTATTAAATTATAACTTGCATTTATTATTGACACTGAAATGAATTTTACCATTAAGCTGTTACTTGATAATGTAGAAGCAGCAATAAAATTGTTTTAGGACTTTAGATACATAAAAAAAAAGTTTTTATCAAAAAAACTCATAAACATCTTCATTCAAAAAATGAAATGTTTACAGCAATCCTAAGAGACATTTACAATTTCAAGCCTGTATTTTAAATAGAGTTTTATTTTATTATAACAAACCAGATTAATTTTTAATGGGTTTTTTTTTTTTCCTAATGAAAGCACATAATTTGTTTGGGTACATTTTGGTTAGCCGGGCACCAGTGTTATATATACAAGTATTGTATATATACACATATCTATGTATATACACATATGTCTGCATATACATACATATATTTATGTACATATATGTATGTATATACATATATAGGTATATACATTATGTATTTATATATGTTGATATATATCATGGCACCCGGCTAACCGAAATGTACCTTTTTTTGTTTCAAAGTATTGCATCGTCCCTTACCCCTCCTGCAAAAACAAATTTGTCTTTAAGGACGTCTTCCTTTTTAAAACTTGTTTTAAGCCTTTGTAAGTATTTTTTTTTTAACCTCATCTCTCCCGTGTCTGAAATTTTCTTTCTGTGTTTGTGACAACATACTCTCAAAGCATGCAATTTCTTTCTTGGAATCCAAAATAGTTGCACACTGTTATACTATACTGTTACATTTTTTTTTTTTTTTTACACCCATCCACAATATTAAGAGGAGAGAGCCTGTCTGATATTACACTTTTAATTTTATGTTAAATAAAACATTGGGTACTTTTCGGTTAGCCAGGTGCCAATGATGTGTACAAGTACATACATGTATATATATCACTGGTGTCCGGCTAACCGAAAAGTACCAAACATTGTATCAATTATCTTCCTTAATTACTTTCCTGGAATTATAATTTATCTCCATCTTTTATATTATGTTCTGCAGTGTTTTTCTTTTTCAGTACCATAATTTCAGTAAAAAGCGCTATAGTGCATATGCGTGTAAAAATTTAAAACAGTCTAAGTGCACAGCACTTCTGCTGGTGTAGCTGATTCAGTAATTTATTTTTTTCTTTTCCTCCCCATAGCAATATTTAGATAAGATGCCATTTTATTTAATGCAAATTATGTGTGTGTGCATGTTGAAATAAGTTTTGATTTAAAAGAAGAAGAAAATGATTCACTGGCATCAGTTATATACATTAATCAGTTGTACTTTTTCTTTTTAATTTTCTAGTTGAATATGATAAATGCTTAATATTGCAACCTATTACAATTTATTTTCATATTTTTCAGGAGACTGTGGTGGCGCAGTTCAGAGATGGCAGCAGAGATAGATGGTGTAGAAAAGACGACTATGCAGCATAAACTCGTTTGGCATTCAAGCAAACGTAAGTTGTCAATTTACTCAGTTTGTAATGCAGGGCTTTTATCTTAGGGCCCATTTTGAAAAAAGTAAAAGTTATTTGTGTGAAATTTATTCTTTTTTTTTTTTTTTTTTTTTTTTTTTTTGTGAAAGATAACATTTTGTAATGAATATGAAATTTAGTTACTCCAATTTGAACCAAAAAATAAATTTGTCTTTAAAGACTTCTTCCTTTTTAAAACTCAATTTTTTTTAAGGTGCCTGTGTTATTTAAAAAAAAAAATAGGAAGAGATCCTGTTTATTAAAAGGTATATTGTGAAGGGACCTGCTTTACTTGGAAGAATTTTGGGATGGTCCCCTAAATAGGCTCCAAATTTTGTCTGTATTGATCAATTTACATTAGTAAATTTACATTTGCATTTACTGTATTTTCTGTTTCTACACACTGCTTCTTTATCCAAAATTATAGTCTTTTCCAACAGTTCTAAAAATGACTTTTTTTTTTTTTTTTTTTTTTAATATAAAACTAAACTTTAATTTTGCATGAGGTTTTTTTCTTTATCTGTTTCTATGTGTTATAGATAATTTTTTTATGTACCGAGTAAATAGTTTTTATGAAATATGGCATATATTATACATTTATATTCAAATAACTTTTTATAGATCACTTATTGTCTTTAAATATGCTTAAAAAATGAAATTCTTGCAACTACTCGGCTGAAATATGGCTGATTAACGAGTATATACCAAGTACTTGGTACAGCTCTAGTTTCTCATAAGCATGGCTCTTTTCTCAATTTTCATAGAAAATCAATATCAATGTTTAAAGATGAAAACTGTGTGTTTTAGAGATTTATACAAAAATGTGGAGAAATCATGATACAAATATAAAAAGCGAGAAGAGGACTAAAATAAAATGCATTTTTAATATATAATATGCCAATATATTCAAAGTAATTAAAACTTAAGTTTAATTGTTGACTCCAGTTGAACATTAAAATAATTATTCATTACATACATTGCCACTTTTTATCTGGTGTTCACAATTTTACCAAGTATTTTTTTTTTTTTTTTTTTAAATCTTGTACATGATCATGTACTGATACTATTAGTTCTGTTTTTCACTTGAGTGTGTGTGCAGTAATGTTTGCTTCAGTTTGCCTAATTTTGATATTATAGTGCAGAAATTTTAACATGTGCAGGGTAAGGTGTGTTTGAATTCAAAATTCATTATACATTACAAAAGAAAGAAAACTGACCGGGAAAAATAGTAAATAAAAGGTTTTTTTGTTTTACTTTAATAAAATTTTGTATTATGCACATCACATACTTAAATTTTTCTGGTGAGTTTCAACTTACATATGTAACATAATTTTAGAAAGCAAGTTTTTCAAAATGATTTATTAAAATGTTGTTTAAAAGGAATCCTCATTTCTATCTCTTGTGTGAGTTTTATAGAGTTTTTACTGTGTTTTATATATGGGAAAATATAATTAAGTCATTGTTAACTTTGATTTAAAACTTTTAAGACAAAAATATTCTTGTCACCTTGATTTAAAATTAATCACAAAGGAATATATAAAATGAGTACACAAATTACACGTTTCATAAAGAAGTTATTTAATTCATGTAATTTATAGAATTGAAGAATACTCAATACATCATTAAAACTATAATAAAAAAGCTGTTAAATGATATCTTTTAAGTGACCAAAAAATCATTTTTTAAATTTAAGGTATTTTGAAAATATTGTTATGTTTTGCCAAAAATGGTGGTGTCCTCTGAGTTTCGGCTCCTATAAGGGGAGCGGATGCATATCCATTCTGTTTCCCAAAATAACCGTCATATTGCAACCCAGCTCAGCATTAGGAAACCGCCTGAGCATGTGTTTGCCGTCCCTGTTACTGTCACTCGCCGTCCACTAGTATGGTAAGCTAACTGGTTTTAGCTTGGTTTTTGGTCTGTTGGGTTATTAAATGGCGATATGATTCAGCCTGTAGTATGAGAGCTCTAGGCTCCACCGTATCATCACAGCGACCTCTGTCGTCATTCATTTGGAAAATGGTGATGAAGCGCAAGAGGCTTAAGCCCCTGCTTCTCCCCTGGCCGAAGAGCACCACCTTAGAGGTGTCCGGGTAAACCGGCCCTTTTTGGTAGTGACCTCGTATAGGCTCACGAGAGCCTGGAATCGGCGGTGAAGTACGACTGCCTTCGGCAGCCATAGCTTATCATATCTACCAGTACAGTGTATACGAAGCATTCGTGTTTATTATTTATTTTTTTCCTTGAAAAAAAAACCCAATCATTTAATGTTGTTGAGTGAACAGCCGAAAACAATATTAAAATTGCTTTTTTCATGGGTCTGCAATAATAATCACTCAAAGTATGTTGTGCCCCAAAGCAGAATATTTTACAATGTTCTGCAACGAATCTTCAGCTGATCAAAAATGTTCTGTGGGAATTTGAAAAAAAAAAAAAAACAGGGAGATGTCTTTGTATATGTATATATAGGAGTGCAATTTCATCTTTTATAGAAATGCAAAAGACGTTTCATAAAGCACTGACACATACACACCAAAAACACGTTATTTTGGGTTAAGATTTATTTTTAAAACTGTCGCATTGACAAAGAATTTACAGTTCTGTCAATAACTATACAAAAGATATATTTTGAGATATCACCTTTATAGAGGAAAAGTCTGGAAATTTGGTCCATACAAGTCCAGCTTTTAGAACTTTTCTAACAGATTTATATCCAAGCGGAGGCCCATGGGATTTTCTTTTGTTACTGAATACATGTTATTAGTAATATTTTTTGTAGCAACTTCACTGTACATGAGATTTCAAATTTTTTATTAGTAATGAATATAGTGTTGACTCTAGAATTAAAGCATAGCCGGATGGAAATATTTTTAAAACGGTCACACTGTTCTCCAAAAGAGCACTCTTGCATCCTGTTCAAAAGATATATTTTGAACTGGTTTGTTTATTATCCCCACTTATCAATAGAATTTTGCGATATTTTCCCATGACCAATTGACTAATTTTGCGACCGACTGACAAATGGGATTTTTTTTCACGACCAAGTAACAAATTTCACAATATTTGAGATTTTTCACTCGATCGACTGGCGAATTTCACCATTTTTTCTCACAACCGATCAATATAGGTGAAAACTGGGAAATCGGATTAGTAGCCAGTGACCGGTAGACTCGGTTTCATTAATGGCCACTTTTTAAAGTACTGACTGATGTTTCAAATTTTCTAGATAAAGTTTAATCATATAGAAACATATTTTTGTATAAATCAGAGTTTTATACCAGCGAAGTGTTCATGATAAAAATAGGGAAGAAGTCAAAATTCAGGAAAATTTCCTTAAAATCAGAAAGTCTATCACATTAATTTTTTTAGAATATGTACATGGATTATTTGTCAGGAGTGATTGTGTTCCAGTTATATACTGGAATTGCAGTATTTTTTTCTTTTTCAATACCAGAATGCCTTTTTTTTTTCGTATAGATCGGTCATAGGGAAAAAATCTCGAAATTCGTCAGTCGGTCAGGAAAAAAAAAAAAAAAAAACCCGTAAATTTCTTGGGGGGGGGGGGGGGGGGGAAATCTTAAAATTCGTCAGTCACTCAAGGATTGCAATGGAATTTGTAACTGGGAAGTGACCGCATAGGGGTGGCAGGCAATCAATGACAATTTTTTAATCGCCACAGGGCAAATGGCAAAAGTTTCACGATTTTTTTTTTCTACGACTTATTGAAGAATTTTGTGATTTTTTCCCGTGACTGATTGAAGAATTCTATGATTTTCTTCTCGATGGACTGATGAATTTCACAATGTTTTTTAGATTTTACCCTTGATTGACAGGTGCATTTCATAATTTTTTCTTGCTACCAGTGAACGATTTTTGCAATTTATTTACCGCGACTGGTTGAAGAATTTCTCGATTTTTTCCGACAATCCACTGACGAATTTCATATTTTCTTTTCTCAAGCGCCTGAAGAATTTAAAGATTTTTTTTCACGATCGACTAACGAGTTTCGTGATTTTATTTCCTGTGACTGATTGTAGAATTTTGAGATTTTTTTTTTCCTCCGACAATCCATTGACTAATTTTAAGATTTTTTACCACGATTGGCTGATAAATTTGGCGATATCTTTTAAATGGCCAAACAATCATTTTGTAAACTTTTTCATATTAAAATTTAGTTAAATTGTAATATTTTAACAAAACTGTATTCAAAACGTTATCATAAAAAAATCTTCGTCTATTACCAATTGCATAGGAATTGTTCATTTTTATTAAAATTATTTTATTCAAAATTGTTATTTTACAGTTTGTTAAAACAGTTTAGCAGAGTTTCACGAAATGTAAACATCTTGTACAATGGGTCCTTCAAATTACTCAAAATTTTGATGCTACAGCTCATGTGCTTAGAAAATGTTTGCTTTAAATGTTTTAATATTTGTTTCAAGAGTGATGATTCAGTTTTGTGATTATTGTGACACTTCTGGAAGTATAGTGCATCTAATCTGGACTTACACTTAATAAAAATTAAATTAATTTAAATTTTTGAAATGTAAAATTTAATAGAAAAAGATTGAGTATTTTTTAAAGTTTTGCAGAAATGTGTCAAATAATTTTTGTTAACAGGTTTTTGACTTTCATGAACTTTGACAATACTTAAGATTACACAGATTTATGCTAAATAATTTTTTTAATTTATGCTATGTATGTAGAAGAGGAAGGGAGAAGGTGATAAAATTATTTAATCTTCTGACCCCTAAATTAAGGATTTTTTTTTTAATATGTTGTCATATAAATTAATTTGGATTTTGATTATATGTGTAATTTTTAACAAATTAAAAATAAAGCAGATTCTTTGGAGAAAGGGACCTTCTTTAATACTTTCTTTGACCCTTTTTTCTTAAGAAACTTTAAAAAATGATATTTAAATTCAAGGTATTTTTAAAACATTCTTATGTTTTGCCCAAAATATTTTGCAAATGTAAGATTCTGGAGAAGAGCTGAAGGCTCAAATCCATGTTTTTAAATTTTCCTTTAAATCAAATATCAAGTAATAAAAATGGTGATTTTTTTTTCATTGCTAACTAAGTGTAAAACTGACAGTGTGAAAAATGTTCGAGCCTGGAAGCTTGGTTACGCTTAGTTAGCAATGTAAAAATTCACATGTTTGTTATTCAATAATTTCGAGTTAATTTCACTGCTGAAAATTAATTAAAATTACTCAAATATCAAGTTTTTAGAATAAAATAACTGTGGCAATATTTGTATTGGAGTAATTAGTGTTTCCCCTAGACGTTTTCGAGAGGGCGCAGCACCCTGCCCATTTTTTTATAGTTGTAAATGCACCCTGCCCGTTTTTATATAGCTGGAAATGTGCCCTGATTATTGTGGATTCGCAAGAATTTGCTTTCACGAATTTCACCAAAATGTAGCGGGAAAATATCACAAAAATCATCTATCAGTCGTGAGAAAATATCGCAAGATTCGTCTATCGGTCACAGTAAAATATCACAAAATTTGTCACTTGGTCGCAAGAAAAATTACAAAATTCAAAAATCTCAAAATTCGGTAGTTTGTTGTAGGAAAAAAAAAATCAGGAAATTTGCTTATTTGTCGCAAAACCTCCCTCCCTGCACAATTCGGCAATTGGTAGCAGGAAAATATTCTGAAATTCATCAGTCAGCTGCGGGAAAATTCACGAAACTATTCAGTCAGTCATGGGAAAAAATAGCGAAATTCTTCCATTGATCGCATGAGAAAAATTGCGAAATTTGTCAATCGATTGCGGCCAAAAATAGAGAAATTTATATATCTGTCATGCGCATTGCATTCGGGGCACGGGCCCAGGGTCCCCGATTTTCAGGAGTCCCCAAATGCTACTAAAAATTTTTCAATTATTGGCCAAAACAGTTTTAACTGTTAAAAAAACAAAATTAAAATGGAAAAATCTGTTTGTCACAGATTGTCTATGATGTGTCAAAGCAGGGTTGGCAAGTTTCTTCCAAAGTGGAAAAAACCAGCTGGAAGAAATAGGTTTCTTCCAAGTGGAAAAAATGGAAGAAACTGTTTTTCTTTAAGAATTTACCATATAAGTTACAACTTTGTAAAATACAATAAAAATAAATGTATTTTCTAATAGATAACCTTACATAAATTTAATTAGACTTATAAAAATTTAATTATGTATGATAAATTGATAATTACACCAGTTTTTTAGCCAAGATCACACACCTGTCTAAAGCTTTCCAATCATTGTGTACCTGAATAAAATAAATGGGACTTTTCTAACACCATGCCAAAATGTATGCTAATGTGCTATTTATTTCAACCCTGAACGTGTAAATATTTTTATTGCAAACCGTGCCAAACATTGTGATTTGCTATTTATTGAACATGACACTTTTTAATTATTATTATTACTTAATTTACTCTGTAACCTCGCAAAACATCTTAATTTGCTATTTTTCAAATAGAAAATATTTAATATTAAGTAGTAACTTATATTTATTGTTGACACTAATGTGGATTTTACCATTTGGCAGTTACCAGATGATGAGGACGCTGCAATAAAATTGTTTCAGGACTTTGGATACATAAAAAAAGTTTTTATTCAAAAAAAAGTATGAACGTCTTCATTCAAAAAGTGAAATGCTTACTGCAATGCTAAGAGACATTTACAATGCTATGCCTGTAGTTTAAATTGAGTTAATTTTATTAATTTATCATATAATATTTATTTGTTCTTTTATTTTAAGTCTATATTCGTGTCGATTTAATAAAATAGTTCGTGAAAGTCTGTAATTTTCAAATGTTATATTTTTAAATGCTCAATTTTGTGCCAACATTTTTTTTTTCCAATTGAATCCTTTCACATGAATTTCATTTTGTGCCAATTATTGCACTTGGTGACGACAATGGTGTTGGTATAACGGAAATGTACCAAATAAATTTATCCAAAATACACAAATGTAATTCAATTCAAAAGAGGCACATTTTTTTATATATATATATAATTTAAACTTCTGTAACCAGTAGTAAATAGTATGTGGATCATTTACCTATTGTAGAATGAAACTCTTTTAAATAAAAGACAGTGCTTTGAATTTACGCCCATTTTATTAAGGAAACTAATATACAGTAATTACTGTATTGAAGGATTTCATTAAAATCTCCATTTTCCTTACTACAGTGCAACATTGTGTAACAAAACAGAAGTAATTTAGCTTTAAGATGCTGCAATCAATTTCTCAACTTAGAATGGATGAATGCAAAAGATGCAAAAAATTCTTATCCCTGTAGAGTTTATTTTTAGAACATTTATCTTTTAAATCAGCATGCTAGTATACATAATTACAAATTTGTTTGTTTTAAGTTTTGCACAATAGTTTTTAAAATATTCCATTTTTATATGATAAATAAAGAATTGGCAGGTTTTTTTTTTTTTTTTTTTTTTTTTTTTTTTTTTTTTTTACAGAAATTATATAAACAATAAAAAAATACCCCCCTACCTCTAAAGTTGTAAAAAACATAACCTGTAAATACCTGCTGAACCTGAAGTTTGTTATTAAAAAATAACTTATTTTTCCATAAATAATATTTTTAATATTAATTAAAATTTCCAATTTAAATTTCATATAATTAGGTTTTGAATTTAATTCTTTTATATAGTTAATATATTTTAATTTTGAGCATCTGTTTTGTTTTCTGTTGTTTTCTTCCAGTTTTTTCCATTTCTTCCGGTTTTTTTCAGTTTCTTCCGGAAGAAACCCAACCCTGTGTCAAAGTAACTTCATTTTTTCTTTATTGTCTTTTAACCCTTTGAGGCGTGGTGGGATATATTATATCCCACCTAATTTTAATACGATTCAAACCAGAAACTTTGAATTAAATTTGACTTTTTTAACTTTGACGGGGAAAAGTTGAAAAATTGCTTTTCCTTATTTTGAAATAAATTACGGTGAGAATTGAAATGCTATTGTTTTATGAGTGATAATATCAGATTTATAGCTTGGAGGTACACAATGTATTTTCCTACTTTACAAAGCCATTTTGAAGGAAATGTTATGTGAAAATATAAAGTGAAGAAAATAAAGAACTGCTGGTTTCTAGCAATACAAATTCTAGAAACATTGACAAAGTGAGCAATTAGACTTTTATGAAATGAAAGAAAGAGCACCCATACATCATATGTAAAGAATATGAATTTATATATTTGAAGTTATTAGAAAGAATTTATAGAAAGCCTGTTTTTATTTTGTTTTAGTGATTAACACAGAGATAAAGTATTTAATATATACAGCACCCCCCCCCCCCCTGCTCTTAACACATAAAAATAGAAATAATATTATTGTTAACATGGTTGCAAAAAGAAATGAGAGAATATGATATAACATAAAATTGCCACCATGAAATGCAGTTTCGCACCTAGAAAAAAAAAAAAAAAAAAAGGAATTAGGCGTCATTTAACAACGCTGCCCTTTCATGAGTTTTTGTTAAAAGCAAATATAGGTATACTGCAATAAAATAGTTTCATTGTGTACAAATAACTTGAACTACAAAGCTTTTTGTAAATAGTTTTTTTAATTATAATTTCTGTTCCGACTATATTTATAAATGGCTAATTAGTGGTGTTTTTAAAGTAAGGCATTTTAATTTTGTTTTGTAAAATTTATTTTTTGTTTTTCAGAACAAGAATAAAAATCTGGAAAGAAAAAAGTTCTCTGTGAAGATGACTGTAGATTTTCAGCTCTTGTTTATCAACTTAAATTAAGAAACATCAGAAATTTAATTGTAACAGGATTAAATTTTCTTGTAAAATATTTCTGATAAATTTTGAGCATCTTGTAAATACATAAATAAATGTTTTTTGGTTGGTTTGTTTTACATTTGTTGTGAAAAATAAAATTTATATGAAAAAAATGCATTCAGTTCTAGTGTTTTTAAATATATATATTTATTTATGCAAGTGATGTTGTTAAAAAGGATGTACTATATATTTTCCCCTTTCTCATTCTAAGAACATTCTTCTTTTTACAGGTTAAGATATAATTCAATAAAAGTGTTTTATGTAGGCTATATTTTAAAAACTGACAGCCTGATAAACTGTTTTTGTTGGTTGATTATAAATTAGCATTGCTTGGAGATCAGGTATTAAAAATAATTTGTTGTATAAAAACTTTCGAAAATTTTTATAAAAATTTCATCATAATCTCATTAAAAGTTGAGATTAAAATTTTAATGTACATAATATTGTATGAATCAGTTTGAAATTTTGTTAGTCAAAAAGTCACATACCTCCTGCTGGAAGGAAAAATATTTTAAAGATTTCTTTATTGGTAATATATTAAAAAAAAAGAAATTTAGTACTCATTACTTGCTAATCTTTAAAAAATAAAAACAATGATATATTATTATTTATGAGTAATGTTTAGTACATTTAAAAAAACAAACAAAAGATTTAGTGTATGAATGGTGAACCTGCTGTGTTCTAGAAGATCAACTGCCACTACTATTTTGAAAAAATATTAAACTTATTTAATAAGAGAAATTTTAAGATTACATAAGAAGGAAAATAGTGACAATTGGCTTTCTGTCAATTAGTAATATTTTGTAAATATATATACATTGAAATTTTGTTCTATGATGTGTATAAGGGGGGAAAAGTCCTTAACAGACTAAAACATTACTTTATAGGAATACTGCTACATTTTTCTGATATTATATGCCAAAGAGATGAAGATAGTGAAATGACATTTTTTGAACGGACCTAATTTACATATATGTATAGTTACATCATAAAAAAAAATTCTTAAATTTCAATGATCAGTAATGTCAACATTTTACCAATTTTATAAAATAGAGTTCCTGCGTTTTTGTTTTATTTTCAAGCTGGATAATTGGAAGAAACATATCCAGGTAAGAAATTGTATTATAAAAGCACCAGTGGACTCATGCGAAGATTTCACACTGCAGTCTAATACTTTTTAGCAATATCTAATACTCTTTAGATGCAGGTTTAAACTTGTAAAGGAAAATTAAGGACTGAAACTATCTTCAAACAACATTAGTCGAGCCAGAATATGAGCCAGAATATCATCTCGTTTATTCCATCACAGTTACAGTAAAAACTGATCGAGCATAGCAAAGACAAAAATATATATATATCTATAGTTAATTAACTGCTTTAGAGGATGACATCAGTTTCGGAAAAAACATGGGATAAAGAAAAATAAATTGAGCATTTCAATTTTGCTTTTTAGTCATAAATATAAAATAAACCCGTGCAGCAACTATGTCCCACTTTATCTTTTTTGTAGTATTTATTTTTTATAATCATTTTAAGCATTATATAATGTGGTATTTTATTTTTGTGGCCACACTAATTTGAGGAAAGCCTTTCATTTCTTTTATGAAAACAATGCAGATTTAATTTTTAATTTACAGTAATTTTTAATCAAAAAATATGTTTTACCGAGATGTGAGTGCAGTATGTCAGAAGCTGGTTCAAAATCCTTTCTTATGGCATCTCGTTCATTGTTTTGCATTTCATATTTTCTGAGAAAAGGGGATGTTGATAACAGAAATAATATATACTAGTGGGCCTGTGTGAAGATTTCACACTGCAGCCTATTTTTTACATGCATGTTTAAACTTCTAAAAAAAAAAATAAAGCCAGAATATAATCCAATTTATTCTTTCACATTTTACAGTAAAAACTGACTGAAAATATCAAGAGCGATATATATTGTATTTTAACTACATTAGAGGGTGACATAATGTTTTGAAAAAAAAAAAAATTGAGCGTTTGAATTTAAATTTTGCTTTTTTATCATAAATATAAAATAAACCCATGCAGCAACCACGTCCACTTTATCTTTATTGAACATTTTTTTTATAATCATTGTTGTGGAATTTAATTTTTGTGGCAACAGTAATTTGAGGAAAAACTTTCATTTCATTTCTGAAAACAATGCCTATTTAATTTATTACTTGCAATTTTAACCAAAATACATGTTTTAAAGAAATGTGAGTGTACTATGTCAGAAGTCGCTCGAAAATCCTTTCATATGGTATCTCATTTAACATTATGCATTTTTTATTTGCTTCGAAAAAGGGATGTTGAATATAATCATTAGATAACAATTTTCAATGGAAATTCTGGCTGGACAATCCACCTGGTGAATTAGCTTGAAGAAACATAAATTGAAACTACTTAAAAATTTACTCCTTTGAATAGAATGTTTAAACCTATAATTTAATTAAAAATTGAAGAAAATTAGTTTTTTTTTTCGTATTCTCACCATCATTGGTAATTTAACGCTCAATATATATTTTACACCTTGTGTTATCAACTTTTTTTTTATTAATTACAATTATGGCTTTTGCAACTTTTTCAGAATAACATTAAAAAATAAATCATAACCATATGGCCTTTTATTCCGATCTAATGAGATGAGTGGATACGGCCAATTTTTGCCTCCATTGGGACACTTTTTTTTTTTTTTTTTAATTATTGCTTCCAGATTGAAAGTATTCTATACAAGATCTGAAACACTTTCGATTTTATTGTATTTTGACCTTTTTAATATGGGGTGCTTATAACACCATTGCAGTTTTTAACTGAAAAAAATTATAATAAAGTGAAACATGTATGCATAAAAGTCAGGTTGTGTTATGAGCTCTTGTTAAGAAAAATATTCCAATAATTTTTTTTTTTTTTTTCAAATTTTGAATAAAATATTTAGAGTTTTCAGACAAAAATTATGGACCAGTAAATTTAGATTCTAAAGTTTAAAATAACTTAAAAAAAGAAAAAAAATTGTCCCTGCCAAAGGAGTAAAAATGGGCCTTTCTTGCTCAACTTTACTTTTTTGAGGACCATAAAAAGTATAATTCTGGCCAGCTTCCATTCATGATATCTAATAGTGGCATGAATATGGCTAGCTTTGGGCTATCATTCATTAATGATGCCCATTGATGGCGACAAAGTGGCTAGCTTTCGGCATGCATTCATTAATGATTACCATTGATGGCAACAAAGTGGCTAGATTTCGGCTTGCATTTATTAATGATGGCAACGAAGTGGCTAGCTTTCGGCTTGCATACATTAATGATGCCCATTCATGGCAACAAAGTGGCTAGCTTTCGGCATGCATTCATTAATGATTACCATTGATGGCAACAAAGTGGCTAGCTTTCGGCTTGCATTCATTAATGATGGCAACGAAGTGGCTAGCTTTCAGCTTGCATACATTAATGATGCCCATTCATGGCAACAAAGTGGCTAGCTTTCGGCATGCATTCATTAATGAATAGCATTGATGGTATGTGGATGGCTGGCTTAAGGCTAGTTTACATTTATGATGACCAATAAATTAACATTTATGGCCAGCTTTGGGGTAGCTTTTATTCTTAACAAACGCAGGTGGCATGGCTGTGGCGATCTTCTGGCTAGATTTTATTCACGATGATCGTTAATGGCCAAAGTGTGGCTAGTTTTCATTAATAATTGCCACTTAAAGTATAACTGTGGCCAGTTTTAGGCTATCCGTCAATTATGATTAACCACTTGTGGCACAATTATGGGCATCTTAATGTAGTTATGGCCAATTCTGTTGCGGCCACATTGTGGCCGGCGTGACAGTTTTTTAAGTTGCCGTTACGGCAAACGATTGCGGCCCCTCATCTACTAGTTTGGGCCAAGGCTAACGTAGCCATCAGTGGCCCGCAAGTTCTGTGTTAGTTGGGTAGTTATTATAAATAGTTCTCTTTGTGTGTGGATATGTGTGTGTGTATATATGTGGGTAACAAATAGTTCACTTTATGTGTGTATGTATGTGTCTGTGTGTGACAAATAGTTCTCTATGTGTGTATATATGTGTGTGTATGTGTGCGGGACAAATAGTTCTCTTTGTATGTGTGTGTGACTATCTGCTTGTTTATCAAAGTTTTAGAAATATTTTTCATGTTTTTATAACGAAAAAAAAATATGCGGTAGTTAAAAAGTTTCACAAATTAAAAAAAAATTCTTTTAGAAAAAGTTTCACGTTACTTAAAAAATTTTAAAAAAGTACTCAATAATAAAATCAACAATTTTTATTATAACAAAATAATTTACAGATCAAAATATACATCACGATTTTGCGTTAGCAATACAAATCAACATTTTCTTCTTTATTACAAACGGTATTAATGTCATAATGGCCATATGCTAAGCTGCTTATTCCATCATCCAATAAGTAACGCTTGTCGTCAAAGGGACTTAAGCTAATTTTATTTTGAGTTAATGTATATAGGCGATGGTCATCTTGGGCAATCCTTACCTGTTTCTCCATACTTGTTTTTTGTTGTTGGAAGCACTCCAAGTAGTCTTCATGTTTAATTTTCTGCCGAACAATCTGCGTGGATACACCTTTTGCACGCTTCTTTTCGTCTTTAACAGATTTTAGAGAATACATTTTTGATTTCAGTCCGACAAACTCAAGGGCTAATTCACCATTAAGTTCATCCTTAAACTTTCCGAGCGTCTTCTTATTATCCTCAGAGTATAGACGATGAGATTTCGGGTATTCAGAAAAGTCAAACAACTCACGATGTTGCTCCAGATCCTTATAAATATTATTGGTTTGAATATGATACGTTAGGGAATCTGTATCCGTAAAGAGTAAAACTGCACGATCTTTGTATGTTTTCTTTATAAAATTGTAATGGAAATCATACATACAAAGTTTAGATAGTTCAAGTATTGAAAACCCAACATAGATGGGTCGGTTCATAAGTATGCTAGTTTTTAGTCTCTCCACAGCAGTCAAGTCTTCATCATAAGTTTTGAACGATTTAACAGTACGCGAAGCTACTAATTTTTTGGCTCTTTTTTCACCATTACAAAGCACAATATTTCTTCTTTTTCGTAGATTTTCCATGGTTTTACCAAAAACAGAATTGTTCATTAATTTAAAAAAGTTTTTCTCAAAAGACGATTTTGCTTCTTTCCTCTTTTCGGTATTGAAATTAATATATTTCTGTAACCATGGACCCTGTTTAAATTTTAAAGCTTTGTGCACAGCTGTAATTTTTAAACCAAGTTCTAAATAAAATTTGAGATTACGATAATGGGTTATATAATTTCGTTTATTATTTAAATATTGTATAAGTTTAGGAGTTCCAACGAATTTTCTATTGTTGAGTAAGCTTCTTGCATGAGAAGATAGCATCTGATCCTCTACACTTACTCTCTCAGGGGCGACAGGGTATTCATTATGCAAAGGATGTAAATGTTTCGGGTATTCCAAGTCTACCTCGAAAAGATACCCAATTTCGGAACTATCAGATAAAGATAGAACCCACTCTTCTGTTATATGACTTGTTTCAAACCATTCAAAACCGCCGTAGGGTAAAAATTGACTCATAGCCCACCCGTATAAGTTATTGGCATCCCAATACATAATGTAGCTGGGTGCCTCATTTTTCTTATAATCGGGCGTACCAGGGATGTTTGCTCGGGCATATCTTTTACTTATCATGCTAATGCCGCCTCTTATTCCATTTTCAACCATAAGCAACATATCTATATCACTGAGTAACTCTAAAGGTGTATCAGACATCTTCAAACAAGCCTGCCATGCGAGAGAAGGTGCTGTAAACAGGTGTGCAGGGTCAATTTCATAATACTGCTGACATAATTTCCTAAAGTTTTGAAACACGTCAGCAAGTAGTAGAACATCTGTCTTCACATAAAGGTTGTGATAATCACCAAGAGTCTTGATATCAAATGTTTTCCATACATTCTGGGCGTGTTGGTACTCCTTTTCATCTATAGGCTCATTGGTTAAACTATTAAAAAAGGCAGAAGGCGGGGGATGCTGCTTCTCAGTAAATTTTTCAAAACAAGTAAAATAATCATAGGGGTAAACCCCTTTCCGTATAAGTAAAGATAAATTATTATTTTGTGGGAAATGTTCTGCAAGTATAGAGAATTGATCAGGTTGAAGGTTTTTAACAAGTTTTTCCAATGACGAAGGCAAAAATTGGAAAGAATCTATAAACACCATCTGAATAGGAGATGTAGGCTTTCTGATTTTAAAGGTGATGTAGTTTTCCATAGAAGTAGCAATAACATCGATTTCATGATCTTTGAATTTTCCAAGCTTTGTCATAATATGATGGCCATCGTAGTTTTTCAAGTTATGGAATATAACAGGAATTGTTTTACACTGCTTATAGTTCAAGTTGCATTCCACATGTGCAGCCCCTCTGTACGCACCTGACAGGTGATCATGGTCACGTGTGCGTTTCTCATCTAAAGTTTTCTTACAAATATGACAAAACTCTGCTTCTCGAAATGCCTTTTCTTCCTTGGGAGAAAGCATCATAGGTTTAATATTATGTAACTTTTCTCCTAAAATTTCCTTTTCTTGCATCATTCGGTTTAAAAAATGCTCAACACAGTTTCTACCCCGATATACCTGTGCGTTTTTCACACACGTTCCATCGGGTCCAATAACCACATAGGCATAACCACATGGTAAGTGATAGGTTGTTTTCTCGGTATAGGATGCTTTAGAAGAGGGAGGGGCTGATGAAATAGGTATAAGGAGACTCTCAAAATCCGCATAAATTGTATAGGCAACAGGATGTTGTAAATGAACACCTGTAAACTTTAATATATTATCATTTTCATTAGGCATCTTTATAGCTTGCGCAACATGTTGAGAACAATATTCATTATGCTTATCCAATAGATCTTGTCTTGAAAATCGATGCAAACATCGATAACAATAATACACAGCGGCTCTATGCTTGGTAAGATCACCTAAAAATCTTGAAAAACTTCTTATCAAACAATAGTGTTGCTTTTCACCATCACCAACCAATAACAAATTAATCACATCTTGATCTTTCTTTTCAGATATATACAGGTGGAAAACTTCATCCTCTTCTCTAACCAAACACATTAACCCGTAAATTGTTGAGTTGTTCAATAACAGGTATCTTCTGAAGGGGTACAGGGCATTCTACACTACCTAATTTAATATCATGTTCATAAGGTCGATAATGTGAAATACGTTCAGGTTTTTTTGTATAATCTAAGTTCAGTTTAAAAGCCAAAAGACACCATACTAAACATTTGTTATCTTCGTTTTTTATATTCAGCACTGCTTTTTTATCATCGAGTTTTTTAGACAAAGGAATATAGGAACTCGCAGCGAGGGGGTGATATTTAGCAATCTTTAGTTCTAAATGAAGAATTTTTCTAAGTTTCCAGCCAGAACCTCTTTGTACAAATTCTTCAAAGGATTTAATAATCTTCGAAAATCCTTCCTCAATATGTTGTGAGATAGTATCTTCTATAAGTTCGGTCATACAAGAACATCGAAAATAACATTGAATTTCTTCAAACTCATCATTATAAGTTAGACGTTCAAGTGATATTTTTTCTACCATATACCATTTAATTGCACCTTTTTCATGAATTTCACTTATTAAACGTTCTTGTATTTCAGTTTGTACATGTCTATGAAATACCTCTAAATCATTTTCCTCAAGTTCATCTGGATGCAAAATTACTGTTTTAAACACATTAAGTGCATCAGAATGCTTTATGTTTTTCGACTTTGCATTAGATAAGCTCATTTTACGTTTTACACTCACAAGAGGTGTGCGAGAGTGTTGAGTGCGTACATGTTGCCTCAGTTCAAATTTTCTTCCAAACATTTTATCGCAATCACGACAAGGAAATGTTGAATTCCGATGTGAGTTGAGATGATGTTTTAAATTATCCTTCCAGGTGAAAACTTGATCACATTCATCACACTTAAATGTAGACTGTCCGTAGGCATTATGGATTTTCAGGTGTCTAATCAAGTCCGATTTCCTTCTAAAACACTTTCCGCAAGTTTCACAGGAAAACGACTTTTCATTAAGATGAATCTTAGCATGTTGTTTTAAATTAAAGTATGTTGCAAAGACTTTTGTCACAGGTGGGGCAAACATGCTTCTTTTCCACATTTGTAGGGGTCACAGTCTTTAAAGAAACATCCTCTTCAACTTGCTGATTAAAATTGGAAGAACTTTGAGATATAGTATCTTTTTCTGGAAAAACTTCAGAGAATCCCTCATGCTGTATCAATCCAACGCTATCATGTGTTTTTAAATGTCTTCGTAAGTTTGATCTTCGTCCAAAAGGCTTCTGACAAATATTGCAAGTATATAATTTCTCCCCAGAATGAATTTTCATATGTTGGTTCAGATTAGAAGTGCTCGAAAAATCTTTACCGCAAGTAAAACAGCTAAACATCTTCTTAGCAGATACAGAATCTCCCAAAGACATGACTTCATCAATAGGCATATCAACATCCATAATATAAAATCAATAAAAAAAACTTTAACTGTTAAAAGCAAACAACAATCTTCTGAAACGATTCGCACGGATAAAAAGCGGGAGCAATTTAAAACACGTTTAACCACTAGCGATAGGAATCATCAAATAATGAAAATCATAATTTTCCCCCATCTATTTATACCGACCCGAGGGCAAAGTTGAGTTGTAGTATTGCTTGATATGATTGTTATCAAAACGCGTCATATGATTTCGGGACCTGGAAGTTTCTTTCCCCTCTTTATAATATAGCATAATTAAACAGATAAATCCGAATGTATACAAATTTAAATTCATAAATTATAATATATCACAAAATATAAAAAATCCTACAGAATAAAAATAGAATTTAGCACTTACCCCAAAAACACGTCCACTTTGGGTGTCAGTCTTCACTTAACTAATCTTTCTTCCTTATCTTTAGTAGGGGGCGCTGACATCGCCGCGAGAGGCACTGCCCGTCTTCCGGTTTGTGACGTAGTTTCCGGTTTGAGATAAGAATAAACCTTAAATACACACGCTTAGTCATTCTTCCCTCGGTCTTACTCGCTAGTAGTTGTCAGTTTCTTGTTTAGACGTGTTGGGTGACATCATTACGTGTTTGCGATAAGAACAAGATTATCCCCTTATCAACAGGTAAAAAGCTGCGCTTCAGTGACGTCATAACCCGCATAGCATGCACAGTCACAGTGACGTCATTGTGACGTCACTGTGAGTCACGTACATCACGTCACATCTGTGACCAAAATTACACCACTTTGTAACGTCACACTGTGATCAAAATGTGAACGTCTTGAAGATCTAAAGAAAACTTAAAATAAACTTTAGAACATCTTATGGCATGAAGAAAATTACTTTTTGACAGCTTTAAAAATTTTTGGGACGTTGCAATGACGTCACTGCAAGTCACATAAGTCACGTAAAACCTATGACTAAAATGCCAACATTCTGTGACTTCACGGTGTGATCGGAGAGAGAATTTGGAAAAAAACTCATAAAATATAGAATTGAATTATGTCATGTACCTAAATCATTAATAAAAACATTGTCACACATTATTTAAATATATTGTATTTCCAAAATAAAATAATAAATAAATATTTGTCTGCATATATGAGGCAGATATTTTTTTACAATTTTCATTGCCATTTTCATGAAATTTAACAAAATATACTATATAATACACAGGTAAAAATCCTTAAATAGAAATTTAGTAACGTAGGAACGTTTTGGCGGAAAGTAATTCAGAAATAGATCTCCCATTCTAATAAAACTGTTAGCGATTTAGAGATTTGTTAGCATTTTAAATACAAACATTTAATTTTTTTTCCTACCACCGCATAGAACTCATTTGCTAATTTTGTGATACTAAAAATATTTTAAAAATCTCCAATCTCTTATTATTTTAAGGGGCCACTCAACCCAATCATCAGCTTTCTGTTTAAAAAGTGAGGACACCATTTTTGCGAGTTCGACATCGGGGCTGCTCGGGGTGACCGTCGAACGCGTTCAAGATTTTTCTTGTACTGAATATTTAAGGTGGTTCTCAACTGACCTGCTCCACAACGCGAAGTTTTCTGACATAATTTCTGACTCATTTTTAAACGCAAAGGCATAAAATGGGCAGGACTGACTATGAAAGCAATTTGGAATCGAAATGAGTTTTCCATTTTTTGATAAATAAATTACTTATCGAGTTATAAGCAATTCGTGTCACGTGATTTTTCTCTTTTCTTTCCCTGTTACGTCGGGTATTTGGTTCAAAACGCTGACTTTGACATTCTTTTCTGAAAGATCTTCTGATTTTACTAAAAAATGGAAAACGTCTTTCAATTACAGAGTTTCTGAATAAAAACAAAAGCCAATTTCATGCGTTTCCGAACAAAAACGAATTAAAAATATGTCATAAAGTATATGTCATTCCTATAGCAATTTATTCCAAAACTGGTCAGTGCTTAATAAGATATCACCTCTGTTAAATATATTGCTCTTTTCAATAGAGTGTAAAAAATGAAAAAATCGTATTTAGGAAATCTGATTGCAGAATAGTATTTATATTTATGTCGTAATTATTTTATAAAGACTATTAAATCCATTTTTATTTAAAATTTATGTTTACTTTGGACGCCTAAAACAAATGCAACTGATTAAAAAATATATAAAAATTTAAATTTTCACAGCTTATTTCCAAGAATATTAAACTCTCTCATATAAAAGCAGAATATTATAGTTTTATTAGAAGTTATTTGTCAGCCATATAAACAATAAAAGGAAACTGCCCAGTTAAACTGACGGCATTGAGCTCACAGGCTATTCACACTAACTGTAAATTATATTCTTATTTCAAAGAATTTGAAATAAGCCCTCGAAAAATGAAGAAATCGACAATATATTAAGAGGGGGGAACCATCCCCCGTTTCTCCTTCTTATAATTAACCAATGAACCCATAAAACTAATCAGAGAAGCGTCTTACCACAATGAACCTATATACAAAATTTGAAAAAATCGGATAATTCTGCATGAAAAATCCATTTATCTAAATTAAGGGGGGTTTAGCCCCCCGCCACCCCTTTATACTTAACCAAAGAACCCCCAAAACTAATCAGAGAAGCGCCTTATCACAATGAACATATATATAAAATTTGAAGAAAATCGGATAATTCTGCTTAAAAAACCCATTTATCTATATCAAGGGGGGTTAGTCCCCCCCGTTCACCCCTTTATACTTTACCAGTTAACCCACAAAACTAATCAGGGAAGTGCCTTACCACAATGAGCCTATATACAAAATTTGGAGTAAATTGGATAATTCTGCATGAAAAACCCATTTATCAAAATTAAGGGGGGGGGGGTAGCCCTTCCCTGATTAGTTTTGGGGGTTCATTGGTGAAGTGTAAAGGAGGGAACCGTTTCCCTCCTTTACACTTCACCAATGAACCCCCAAAACTAATCAGGGAAGCCCCTTACCACAATGAGCCCATATAGAAAGTTCGAAGAAAATCGGATAACTCTGCATGAAAAAAAATCATTTATCTAAAATAAGGGGGAGGATTAACCCCCCCGTTACCCCCTTTATACTTAACCTATGAACCCCCAAAACTAATCAGGAAAGAACCTTATCACAATGAACCTATATACAAAATTTGAAGAAAATCGGATAACTCTGCATGAAACAAATAATTTATCTAAAATAAGGGGGGAGGATAAACCCTCCCGTTACCCCCTTTATACTTAACCTATGAACCCCCAAAACTAATCAGGAAAGAACCTTATCACAATGAACCTATATACAAAATTTGAAGAAAATTGGATAATTCTGCATGAAAAAACCATTTATCCAAATTAAGGGGGGTTAGCCCCCCGTTCCCCCCCTTTATAGTTAACCAATCAATCCCCAAAACTAATCAGGGAAGCGGCCTATCACAAGGAACCTATAAACAAAAGTGGAAGAAAATCGGATAACTCTGCATGAAAAATTCATTTATCTAAATTAAGGGGGAGGATTCCCCCCCCCCCCGTTAGCCCCTTTATACTTAACCTATGAACCCCCAAAACTAATCAGGAAAGAACCTTATCACAATGAACCTACATACAAAATTTGAAGAAAATTATACAATTCTGCATGAAAAAACCATTTATCTTAATTAAGGGGGGTTAGCCCCCCCGTTCCCCCCTTTATAGTTAAACAATCAATCCCCAAAACTAATCAGGGAAGTGCCTTATCACAAGGAACCTATAAACAAAATTGGAAGCAAAACGGTTATTTCTGTCAAGAGTTATCGCGTTACGTACGTACATACGTACATACATACATACATACATACATACAGAACGGGCGGGCACATAAGCTCTCTGGCTTTGATAGCCTGTGAGCTAATAAAGCATTTGAAATGTCTTTATTTAACTGTTTTCTTTCTATTCTTTTTCTGGAAACACCTGCTAGATGTTACTTTGTGGTAAACATTACTGCGCAGATCATGATCGCAGATGTTGAGGGCAGACGATTATTCTCATCGGCGGATTAGAGTGTGTGGTGCTTTTAAGTTTGTGGAAGTATTTTGTGAAATTTATACCGTGAAAGTAAATTAACGTTTTAAAGTGAATCATCCATTTTAACCTATCCTTATGTCTAGCTGGGTGCGTTATTAAGGTCTGCATGATATTTGATATCTCAGATCTATGAACACACCTAAGCTGGACACTTTGAAAATTAAAGCAGTGGATTTGAGTCTCATTTTTCAATGAAAAGGAAGCAGTCAACGACCATTAAAACTTAATCCCTAGAACTGGTGGTTTTACTTATAGATTAGCAGGTAACTTTTAATGTCTTCGCAGTTTTGTTAATAGTGCATATTTAGTAATGGTACATTAATAGTGCATATTTAGTAATGGTACATTAATAGTGCATATTTAGTAATGGTACATTAATAGTGCATTATTTAAATGTTAAGATGTTTAAATCTTTTTTTTTTTTTAATCACTTGTATAAAATTTTATCTTTAATGTTTTAAATCGTTTTAAATAGAGAGTTTGGAAAAAAGCTTAAAGTATTTACTAACAATATATATTCTAAATGTAAAGTGTTATTTATAACGAGGAATGTATTTATATTTTGCGTTTCTCAGTTCAATTTTCATAGTTATTCATTGTAATTAAAAACATTGCAATTTTTAAAACTATTAATATTTGATTTACAATTTAAAATTTCTTAGCTAGTGGTGGTTTTGAGAAATAATTTTCTGGTATATTTGAAATAATTGCGACAATTTAACTCATTACAAATTTAGTTGTCAAGATATGTCTATATTAGGTGCACAAAAATAATGAATATTGATGAAACAATAAAACAGCTATTCAGTTAAAGTAATTTTTCCAGTTATGTTATCGAATTTTTTCTATAGTAAAAATTGATATTTAAGCTCTGTATTTAGTATTCTATCAAAAACTATAAATAAAATAATTTGTACAGAAAAAAAAAATATTTTTTTTTCTTTGCGTTTATGATCCGAAGTTTTAAATTTCATTTGCTTCGAAAAATGTTTTATTGCTTGATACAATGTTTATTATTTAATAATATCGCACAATAGGTAGATCTATTATTTAAATGGATTCCTAATATAAATTTTTCACAATGCTTATTTAAAAATCTATACTTTTATTTTCATTAAATTTGTAATCAAATCCAAAATAACTAATTTCTGAATTCATTTTTATTCGGAAACACATGAAATTGGCAGGTGTTCTTATTCAGAATATATGTAATAGAATGGCATTTTCCATTTTTGACAAAAGATGTTTCAGAAAACACTATCAAAGTCGGTGTTTTGAACCGAATTTCCGACGCGCAGCGTCAGAAACAGAAAAAACGTGACCAAAATTGCTCTTAAGCATTTCATTTATCTAAAAATGGAAAACGCTATTCATTACAAACCGCTTTAATAATCAGGCATGCAAGTGCCAAGCGTTTAAAAATTTGTTCATAAATGTGTCAGAAAGTTTCTTGATACTGTACGAGGGGAAATATGACAAAGTATACACATTTAAAAACTTCAATACTTAAAAGCAAAATAGCATAGTTTTAATTTTTGTCAACATTTTTGGTGGTTACATAAAACAAATGGAAGTCGAAGTTATTTTTAAAAGTGGTTATTTGCACAATAGAATTTCATATTATTAAAATATTTAATTTTATTATAATTTTTAATGGATTCATCTATTATTTTTATATTAGTATGCGTTTTTTACATTTATAATTTTCTTGTTTAACGGCTACATTAGCCGGTTTCCCAATCAGATGCAAAGTTTTAATTTGAATACGAGTTGCATAAAAAAAATGATTGCCGATCCAATCCTTATCGTCGATCTTATCCGTATTTGGTGAAATCTTGTTATCCGAATCTATGCGAAATCATTTATCAGGTTCGGTCGGGTTGTGGGCCTACAGAATTTTTTTTTTTTGTTGTTGTTGTTGGGTTAGGTTAAGATTACGGGTTGAATGTAAATATAGTTTCAGTCAACCATCATTCATGTTCAATTAGACATTCAATCATGTTCAAGAAGTATATAACCGGATTCGTGCATGACTCTAGATCCGAGCCAACATCAGAAATTGTATCGTAACACAATTTCTGATAAAATCTGGTTACTTGGTCGTATGCAAGATTCTATTCTGAACAAGACTTACAGTAAAAACATTATACCCGACTCGGGTCAGATCGGGTTCACGAAAATCAGGTCACACGACAACTAATACAAATCTATTCTGTAGCCAAACAAATACAAAAAGATCGATCCGAAGTTTCTGTATTGTATTCGGGTAAAATCTGGTCACCCAACCCGGTGCAGTGTCGTCACAAACGTCACAAACTTGAACCATAAAAAAATTTTGATCCGAACAATCCGTATAGGATTCGGGTAAAATCTGGTCACCCTATCCGATGCAGATTCGTCACATTTTTCACATTGAAGTCGCACGGTGACTTCAGAAAGTAGTCACATTGTGAGGTCACAGAAAGCCTTGAAAACGGCCATAACGAAATCGCATTTACGTCACAGTGACTTCACATCGACGTCACGTGACGTCACGACGACTGTCACAAAGTCACAGTGTGACTTCACAGTGACGTCGCCATGATGTCACCATGCGTTACGGGAACTCATATGACATAGCTGATAACGGTACGATTAGCTGATAAGAATTTGTACTAATCATCTATTTCCCTTCAATTCATTGCATGAGACGGTTGAGCTCCAACAGCTGTATATAAGGTAAGAGTAATTTATATATTATAATAGGATTTTAAATTAATTTAGCAGATGTTACAATTTGATATTTAAAAATGTTCATGCTAAACGATGTGATTATATGTTGTTCATCATACTAAATCCACAAATTTTAATTCGAAATAAATATTATTAAAACTATAATCTAAAATAAATTAGCGAAAATGCATAACAAATCTCAACAAAAAGAATCTAATTATAAAAGGAAATGTATAAAGTTTATAAATTTACACATGTGTTAAACGAGTTTACAAACCTTATCATAGGCAAAAGTCTAATTCGACTAGCCTATTTGTTATAAGTTTAACTATAAGTCAACATGTAAGATATTTGTGAAAAGGAATCTTATGATTTTTAATTTTCCAAGTTCAGTTTCAATCATATTGTAAAAGGTTAATTCAAACTTTGAGATGATCTATAGTAAAATACTTAAATTAAAATATATTTTTGATAGTTTAAGAATTATAAACTACAACTTTGACTACTTTTTAAAATGTTGGCCTGATAGGAAACTATGATAACATGTCTATGTTTGAATTTTTCTGATAACATGCCAATGCCTGAATTTTTCTGACAACTTGTCTGTGTTTGAATTTTTCTGATAACATGTCTGGGCTTGAATTTTTCTTATAACATGTCTATGTTTAATTTTTCTCTTCTTTTGAAATGTATAAACTTTTACTATACGTGTCTTACGATTTCATTGAAGAAAAAAGTGATTGATCAACTTTATCAAACCATTTTAATGTTAATATTTCTAAACGAACGCGATAATCAGATAAAAATATATGTAGCTAATTCATATTATCCCACTAAACATTGAAACAAAAAAACTCTTACAAAAATTTCATACTTCAACCTTCAAAAATTGAAAATATTCACATCTTAATGCTAAAAAACAATCCTTATCTTGGAGTATTTCCTGTAACAAAATCTAAAAATTTCATATCAACAAGACACAAGTTATAAACTTTACCTATGAACTTAATACCAATCTTTAATCATAAAGTGATAAAACTGATATTTTTTAAAAAAAAGTTACTTCTAAATCATCTCATAGATGGCGCTGTTGAAAAAAAATTAATTCAAAACTTGTTAAAATACATTAAAAAAATAAATCTAACTGTAAACTATCATCAAACTCCCCAAAAATCACTTCCAATTAGAAATATTTTAAAATAATTAAAACTTCTAAAACCGCTCACAGAGGGCGTTGCTGAAAAAAATAAACTCAAAGTTGTTTAAAATATATTAAAAAATAAATCTAACTTTAAACTATCATCAAACTCCACAAAAATTACTTTCAATTAGAAATATTTTAAAATAATTAAAACTTCTAAAACCGTTCATAGGGGGCGCTGCTGTGAAAAAATCATTTCGAAACTTGTAAAAAATTAATCCAAAACTTATTTAAAACACTTTTACAAAAAAAATTGGCCAAAATAGCGATAAACATCAAGTAGATAATAAAAAGGGTGCATCGGTAGTGGAATGAAGGTTAGCGGAAGTGGCAGGTGTTGACATCGGATGTAGCAGATGCTGATAACAGGCATGTTGGAACAGGAAGTGGGGCATGTTTAGACAGGAAGCTACCCCGGAAATAAGACCGGAAACGCCACAGGAAGTCGAAGCTGGAAGTGATCCTGAAACCGGAACGGATTAGGAGATGCAGGATCACTACCGGCTTCCGCTTCCTGTCGCGTTTCCGGTCTTACTTCCGGGGTCACTTCCTGCCTAAACATGCCCCACTTCCTGTTCCAACATGCCTGTTATCAGCACCTGCTACATCCGGTGCCAACACCTGCCACTTCCGGCTCCGTGACCTTCCTTCGACCTTGAGGTCGACTGCGCGAACTGTGCTGATGCAGAACTCTCTTTTATTATCTACTTGATGTTTATCGGTATTATGGCCAATTTTTTTGTAAAAGTGTTTTAAATAAGTTTTGGATTAATTTTTTACAAGTTTCGAAATGATTTTTTCATAGAAGCGCCCCCTATGAACGGTTTTAGAAGTTTTAATTATTTTAAAATATTTCTAATTGAAAGTAACTTTTGTGGAGTTTGATGATAGTTTAAGTTAGAATTATTTTTAAATATATTTTAAACAACTTTGAGTTTATTTTTTTCAGCAACGCCCTCTGTGAGCGGTTTTAGAAGTTTTAATTATTTTAAAATATTTCTAATTGGAAGTGATTTTTGGGGAGTTTGATGATAGTTTACAGTTAGATTTATTTTTTTAATGTATTTTAAACATGTTTTGAATTAATTTTTTTTCAACAGCGCCATCTACGAGATGATTTAGAAGTAACTTTAAAAAAAAATATATCAGTTTTATCACTTTATGATTAAAGATTGGTATTAAGTTCATAGTTAAAGTTTCTAATTTGGGTCTTGTTGATATGAAATTTTTAGATTTTGTTACAGGAAATACTCCAAGATAAGGATTGTTTTTTAGTATTAAGATGTGAATATTTTCAATTTTCGAAGGTTGAAGTATGAAATTTCTGTAAGAGTTTTTTTGTTTTGCAATGTTTAGTGGGATAATATGAATTAGCTACATATATTTTTATCTGATTATCGCGTTCGTTTAAAAATATTAACATTAAAATGGTTTGATAAAGTTGATCGATCACTTTTTCCTTCAATGAAATCGTAAGACACGTATAGTAAAAGTTTATACATTTCAAAAGGAGAGAAAAATTAAACATAGACATGTTATAAGAAAAATTCAAGCACAGACATGTTAGCAGAAAAATTCAAACACAGACAAGTTGTCAGAAAAATTCAGGCATTGGCATGTTATCAGAAAAATTCAGGCATTGGCATGTTATCAGAAAAATTCAAACATAGACATGTTATCATAGTTTCCTATCAGGCAAACATTTTAAAAAGTAGTCAAAGTTGTAGTTTATAATTCTTAAACTATCAAAAATATATTTTAATTTAAGTATTTTACTATAGATCATCTCAAAGTTTGAATTAACCTTTTACAATATGATTGAAACTGGACTTGGAAAATTAAAAATCATAAGATTCCTTTTCACAAATATCTTACATGTTGACTTATAGTTAAACTTACAACAAATAGGCTAGTCGAATTAGACTTTTGCCTATGATAAGGTTTGTAAACTCGTTTAACACATGTGTAAATTTATAAACTTTATACATTTCCTTTTATAATTAGATTCTTTTTGTTGAGATTTGTTATGCATTTTTGCTAATTTTAGATTATAGTTTTAATAATATTTATTTCGAATTAAAATTTGTGGATTTAGTATGATGAACAAGATATAATCACATCGTTTAGCATGAACATTTTTAAATATCAAATTGTAACATCTGCTAAATTAATTTAAAATCCTATTATAATATATAAATTACTCTTACCTTATATACAGCTGTTGGAGCTCAACCGTCTCATGCAATGACTTGAAGGGAAATAGATGATTAGTACAAATTCTTATCAGCTAATCGTACCGTTATCAGCTATGTCATATGACTTATGACGTCACTGAAGCGCAGCTTTTTACCTGTTGATAAGGGGATAATCTTGTTCTTATCGCAAACACGTAATGATGTCACCCAACACGTCTAAACAAGAAACTGACAACTACTAGCGAGTAAGACCGAGGGAAGAATGACTAAGCGTGTGTATTTAAGGTTTATTCTTATCTCAAACCGGAAACTACGTCAGTTAAGTGAAGACTGACACCCAAAGTGGACGTGTTTTTGGGGTAAGTGCTAAATTCTATTTTTATTCTGTAGGATTTTTTATATTTTGTGATATATTATAATTTATGAATTTAAATTTGTATACATTCGGATTTATCTGTTTAATTATGCTATATTATAAAGAGGGGAAAGAAACGTACAGGTCCCGAAATCATATGACGCGTTTTGATAACAATCATATCAAGCAATACTACAACTCAACTTTGCCCTCGGGTCGGTATAAATAGATGGGGGAAAATTATGATTTTCATCATTTGATGATTCCTATCGCTAGTGGTTAAACGTGTTTTAAATTGCTCCCGCTTTTTATCCGTGCGAATCGTTTCAGAAGATAGTTGTTTGCTTTAACAGTTAAAGTTTTTTTTTATTGATTTTATATTATGGATGTTGATATGCCTATTGATGAAGTCATGTCTTTGGGAGATTCTGTATCTGCTAAGAAGATGTTTAGCTGTTTTACCTGTGGTAAAGATTTTTCGAGCACTTCTAATCTGAACCAACATATGAAAATTCATTCTGGGGAGAAATTATATACTTGCAATATTTGTCAGAAGCCTTTTGGACGAAGATCAAACTTACGAAGACATTTAAAAACACATGATAGCGTTGGATTGATACAGCATGAGGGATTCTCTGAAGTTTTTCCAGAAAAAGATACTATATCTCAAAGTTCTTCCAATTTTAATCAGCAAGTTGAAGAGGATGTTTCTTTAAAGACTGTGACCCCTACAAATGTGGAAAAGAAGCATGTTTGCCCCACCTGTGACAAAGTCTTTGCAACATACTTTAATTTAAAACAACATGCTAAGATTCATCTTAATGAAAAGTCGTTTTCCTGTGAAACTTGCGGAAAGTGTTTTAGAAGGAAATCGGACTTGATTAGACACCTGAAAATCCATAATGCCTACGGACAGTCTACATTTAAGTGTGATGAATGTGATCAAGTTTTCACCTGGAAGGATAATTTAAAACATCATCTCAACTCACATCGGAATTCAACATTTCCTTGTCGTGATTGCGATAAAATGTTTGGAAGAAAATTTGAACTGAGGCAACATGTACGCACTCAACACTCTCGCACACCTCTTGTGAGTGTAAAACGTAAAATGAGCTTATCTAATGCAAAGTCGAAAAACATAAAGCATTCTGATGCACTTAATGTGTTTAAAACAGTAATTTTGCATCCAGATGAACGTGAGGAAAATGATTTAGAGGTATTTCATAGACATGTACAAACTGAAATACAAGAACGTTTAATAAGTGAAATTCATGAAAAAGGTGCAATTAAATGGTATAAGGTAGAAAAAATATCACTTGAACGTCTAACTGATAATGAGGAGTTTGAAGAAATTCAATGTTATTTTCGATGTTCGTGTATGACCGAACTTATAGAAGATACTATCTCACAACATATTAAGGAAGGATTTTCGAAGATTATTAAATCCTTTGAAGAATTTGTACAAAGAGGTTCTGGCTGGAAACTTAGAAAAATTCTTCATTTAGAACTAAAGATTGCTAAATATCACCCCCTCGCTGCGAGTTCCTATATTCCTTTGTCTAAAAAACTCGATGATAAAAAAGCAGTGCTGAATATAAAAAACGAAGATAACAAATGTTTAGTATGGTGTCTTTTGGCTTTTAAACTGAACTTAGATTATACAAAAAAACCTGAACGTATTTCACATTATCGACCTTATGAACATGATATTAAATTAGGTAGTGTAGAATGCCCTGTACCCCTTCAGAAGATACCTGTTATTGAACAACTCAACAATTTACGGGTTAATGTGTTTGGTTAGAGAAGAGGATGAAGTTTTCCCCCTGTATATATCTGAAAAGAAAGATCAAGACGTGATTAATTTGTTATTGGTTGGTGATGGTGAAAAGCAACACTATTGTTTGATAAGAAGTTTTTCAAGACTTTTAGGTGATCTTACCAAGCATAGAGCCGCTGTGTATTATTGTTATCGATGTTTGCATCGATTTTCAAGACAAGATCTATTGGATAAGCATAATGAATATTGTTCTCAACATGTTGCGCAAGCTATAAAGATGCCTAATGAAAATGATAATATATTAAAGTTTACAGGTGTTCATTTACAACATCCTGTTGCCTATACAATTTATGCGGATTTTGAGAGTCTCCTTATACCTATTTCATCAGCCCCTCCCTCTTCTAAAGCATCCTATAGCGAGAAAACAACCTATCACTTACCATGTGGTTATGCTTATGTGGTTATTGAACCCGATGGAACGTGTGTGAAAAAAGCACAGGTATATCGGGGTAGAAACTGTGTTGAGCATTTTTTAAACCGAATGATGCAAGAAAAGGAAATTTTAGGAGAAAAGTTACATAATATTAAACCTATGATGCTTTCTCCCAAGGAAGAAAAGGCATTTCGAGAAGCAGAGTTTTGTCATATTTGTAAGAAAACTTTAGATGAGAAACGCACACGTGACCATGATCACCTGTCAGGTGCGTACAGAGGGGCTGCACATGTGGAATGCAACTTGAACTATAAGCAATGTAAAACAATTCCTGTTATATTCCATAACTTGAAAAACTACGATGGCCATCATATTATGACAAAGCTTGGAAAATTCAAAGATCATGAAATCGATGTTATTGCTACTTCTATGGGAAAACTATATCACCTTTAAAATCAGAAAGCCTACATCTCCTATTCAGATGGTGTTTATAGATTCTTTCCAATTTTTGCCTACGTCATTGGAAAAACTTGTTAAAAACCTTCAACCTGATCAATTCTCTATACTTGCAGAAAATTTCCCACAAAATAATAATTTATCTTTACTTATACGGAAAGGGGTTTACCCCTATGATTATTTTACTTGTTTTGAAAAATTTACTGAGAAGCAGCTTCCCCCGCCTTCTGCCTTTTTTAATAGTTTAACCAATGAGCCTATAGATGAAAAGGAGTACCAACACGCCCAGAATGTATGGAAAACATTTGATATCAAGACTCTTGGTGATTATCACAACCTTTATGTGAAGACAGATGTTCTACTACTTGCTAACGTGTTTCAAAACTTTAGGAAATTATGTCAGCAGTATTATGAAATTGACCCTGCACACCTGTTTACAGCGCCTTCTCTCGCATGGCAGGCTTGTTTGAAGATGTCTGATACACCTTTAGAGTTACTCAGTGATATAGATATGTTGCTTATGGTTGAAAATGGAATAAGAGGCGGCATTAGCATGATAAGTAAAAGATATGCCCGAGCAAACATCCCTGGTAGCCCGATTATAAGAAAAATGAGGCACCCAGCTACATTATGTATTGGGATGCCAATAACTTATACGGGTGGGCTATGAGCCAATTTTTACCCTACGGCGGTTTTGAATGGTGTGAAACAAGTCATATAACAGAAGAGTGGGTTCTATCTTTATCTGATAGTTCCGAAATTGGGTATCTTTTCGAGGTAGACTTGGAATACCCGAAACATTTACATCCTTTGCATAATGAATACCCTGTCGCCCCTGAGAGAGTAAGTGTAGAGGATCAGATGCTATCTTCTCATGCAAGAAGCTTACTCAACAATAGAAAATTCGTCGGAACTCCTAAACTTATACCAAATTTAAATAATAAACGAAATTATATAACCCATTATCGTAATCTCAAATTTTATTTAGAACTTGGTTTAAAAATTACAGCTGTGCACAAAGCTTTAAAATTTAAACAGGGTCCATGGTTACAGAAATATATTAATTTCAATACCGAAAAGAGGAAAGAAGCAAAATCGTCTTTTGAGAAAGACTTTTTTAAGTTAATGAACAATTCTGTTTTTGGTAAAACCATGGAAAATCTACGAAAAAGAAGAAATATTGTGCTTTGTAATGGTGAAAAAAGAGCCAAAAAATTAGTAGCTTCGCCTACTTTTAAATCGTTCAAAACTTATGATGAAGACTTGACTGCTGTGGAGAGACTAAAAACTAGCATACTTATGAACCGACCCATCTATGTTGGGTTTTCAATACTTGAACTATCTAAACTTTGTATGTATGATTTCCATTACAATTTTATAAAGAAAACATACAAAGATCGTGCAGTTTTACTCTTTACGGATACAGATTCCCTAACGTATCATATTCAAACCAATAATATTTATAAGGATCTGGAGCAACATCGTGAGTTGTTTGACTTTTCTGAATACCCGAAATCTCATCGTCTATACTCTGAGGATAATAAGAAGACGCTCGGAAAGTTTAAGGATGAACTTAATGGTGAATTAGCCCTTGAGTTTGTCGGACTGAAATCAAAAATGTATTCTCTAAAATCTGTTAAAGACGAAAAGAAGCGTGCAAAAGGTGTATCCACGCAGATTGTTCGGCAGAAAATTAAACATGAAGACTACTTGGAGTGCCTCCAACAACAAAAAACAAGTATGGAGAAACAGGTAAGGATTGCCCAAGATGACCATCGCCTATATACATTAACTCAAAATAAAATTAGCTTAAGTCCCTTTGACGACAAGCGTTACTTATTGGATGATGGAATAAGCAGCTTAGCATATGGCCATTATGACATTAATACCGTTTGTAATAAAGAAGAAAATGTTGATTTGTATTGCTAACGCAAAATCGTGATGTATATTTTGATCTGTAAATAACTTTCTGTAAATTATTTTGTTATAATAAAAATTGTTGATTTTATTATTGAGTACATTTTTAAAAATTTTTAAGTAACGTGAAACTTTTTCTAAAAGAATTTTTTTTTAATTTGTGAAACTTTTTAACTACCGCATATATTTTTTTCGTTATAAAAACATGAAAAATATTTCTAAAACTTTGATAAACAAGCAGATAGTCACACACACATACAAAGAGAACTATTTGTCCCGCACACATACACACACATATAAACACACATAAAGAGAACTATTTGTCACACACAGACACATACATACATACATACATACATAAAGTGAACTATTTGTTACCCACATACATACACACACACATATCCACACACAAAGAGAACTATTTATAATAACTATAAGACATATATGCTTTTTAAAACATACTCTTACACACAAACCTTTTTAATAAAATATCAGATGACCCAACAAAATGAGATGAAAAGATTATTGCAAGAAAAAGAGGGTTGATTCTGAACAATGACTATCGGTTGCTCGGTTGCTCAGCTGCGGCTGCGCCTGTGGCCGTAGAACCCCCCTTTCTCTACTACTGTTGAATACGAAATTACCGCTTTTAATACATTTCAAAATTTTATTTGAATATATAATTGACATATTTCATATAAAAATGCTCTTTGGTGTTGTTAGGGGGGAATCTAAATTAAATTATTAAATGTAAAAAATCTATTAGAGTTTTCAATTAAAAATTTAATAAATGATTTTCACATATATTCTCTATCCCGGGAAGCCCGGGTTGGATGCCCTAGTGTACATAAAGTCACAGGAAAAGCGAGATGATTTAGGAGAGATGGGGGATGAATGGGACAAGGGATGGATGAGACGTTTTCAATATTTCAGGCTATAAACATTTTTTTTTTAGTTGCTTCCTATCCCCATAGGTTTCACTACCATAGTGTGCTTCAGAACCAAAAGCAAGAGCACATGGCTGTTTTCAGTTTTCTTCAAATTTGCAGTTCCTGAAAACTCTGCTTAAAAGAAATTTTTTTTACATTTGAAGTTACTTAAATATCTTATGCAATATAATCAATTAAGATATGTTGTAGATTTTTATTTAAAGGCTCAATATTCGTAATTAAAATGAATGCATATTAACCATTGTGACAAAATAATTTCTGAGACAAGATAGCTGACAATTGGATATATGCATCATGGGAATGATTGGGACATTTCAAATGGGGATTAATGGGACTGCTTCATTCGTCCCTAGAGGATACTGAAATTTTTTTATTAACTAAATAATATTATATAGGTTGATAAATTAATACTTTATGATAATTATTCTCTTAACATTTCATTCTCTTTGTAGCCATCGTCTTCAGTCCACCGTTTATGGGCCTTTTAAGGTAAAGCTGAGATGAGTCCAAGATCATTGACTAACAAATAATCCTGGAGATCATATTACAATTTATAATCTCTCAGCTTTTGCCAAGGCGGCATTTTTGTTCAGCTTTTAGTCCTTAACATTGAATACGGGGAGGAAAATGTGTGTGTCCCATTCATCCCTGCTGTGGGGATGATTGGGACATAGAAGAACGTTTTTTTAAATTTAATTTATATATCTGTATAATAATAATCTTGAACAAATATTGTGCATAAGATGTAGTTAAATACTTAAAGTTTGACATGTGATATATAATATTGATAATAACTTATATAAAATATTTAAAATGAATATTTTTGTGAAAATGTCCCATTCATCCCCCATCTCCCCTACGTAAGAATAAAATATTGCACTGGCATGTTGAAAGGATACTCTAATAAATATTGCCTTGCTTCCTTCAGCATCTTTGAAAATGACGGAGAAAAAAGTTGATATTTGTGTAAGAACCAAATTGACCCGCATAAAATAAAAAGCGGGGTAATTTGGTGTCATTGTATTTTACTTATAAATCCATTTATTACATACCCACCATACGTAGTATAGGGTAAGTCTTGTAATTGTTTTCAAAATCGAAAAATTTTTTTTGACGGATTTACACGTTTCAGACACTGGAGATTCCGAAAAATATATTTTTATAGAAAAAAATTGCCGTCCGTCTATCTGTGTGTCTGTGTGTATGTAAACGCTCTATATCCCGAACAAATTGTGATAGAGACTTGAAATTTAGTGTGTACTTAGTATGTAATAATGGAAAGAAGCTTATTGAATTTCAGTAACCTCGATTATCCGGAACTATTATTTTCGCACTCTCAAAATATCCGTTCAGATATAAGGCATGTAAAAATTTTCGAAATTGTTTATTTTAAGGAGTGAATATAAAAGACAATAAAAAAACATAAATTTTGCATAAAGAATGAAGTTGATCAGTAATTAGCTGACGAGATATTTGTAATAATATTTTTCAAACTATTTGATTTTTCATGACCCTGTATTTCATTCAAATTTCAATTCAAATATATATTTTAATTGGAAATGATACGCTTAATCCGACGCAGTAAACCGTTAGTTAATATGATTATCAATTTTGGAGTTATAAGGATGTTTCTTTTACGCAATTCAGTAATACAGCATTTAAAGTTTATGACGTCATCAAAGCACGATTTTAGTACTTTCTCATCATACGTAGTATAGGGTAAATCTTGTAATCATTTTGAAAATCGAAAAAAAAATTTTGACGGATTTACACGTTTCAGACACTGGAGATTCCGAAAAACATATTTTAAAAAAAAATTGCCGTCCGTCTGTCTGTGTGTCTGTAAACGCTCTATCTCCCAATCAAACTGAGACAGAGACTTGAATTTTGGTATGTACTTAGTATGTAATACTCGGAAGAAGCTTATTGAATTTCAGTAACCTCGAATATCCGGAACTGGTTTTTTCGAACTCTCGAAATATTCGTTCTGATAAAAGGTATATAAAAAAATTTTAATTGTTTATTTTAAGGAATGAATATAAAAGACAATAAAAAAAATTTTTGCATAAAGAATGTAGTCGATCGGATAATTAGTTGCCGAGAAATTTGTAATCATATTTTCCACACTCTTCGATTTTTCATGATCCTGTATATCATTCAAATTTCAATTCAAAGATATAGTTTAATTGGAAATGAGACGTTTAATCTGACGCAGTAAACCGTTAGTAAATGTGATTATCAATTTTGGAGTTATAAGCAGGAGTGCAAAAATCTAGGCGCCAAAGGGCTGATTCCCACCACTAAATTTTATTAGTAATCTTCGTCAAATTTTATTAGTATACGTCGCCTAAATTTGATCAGTATTCTTATTAGGCGAAGAATACTAAAAATTTAGTGGTGGGAATCGGACCATTGGCGCCTAGATTTTTGCACCCCTGGTTATAAGGATGTTTCTTTTACGCAATTCAGTAATAGAGCATTTAAAGTTTATGACGTCATCAAGCCAAGATTTTATTCGAATTCCAATGCATTTTATAAATAGTTTACACATGTTTTATTTTCATATTTTATATTATGCATATCAATGATGGGTAAGTATTACGGTGGCCCCCAACGACTAGTTCGAATAGCAATGCATTTTATAAATAGTTTGCACATGTTTTATTACTCACCCATCATACGTAGTATAAGGTAATTCATGTAATTGTTTTGAAAATCGAAAAAAAAAAATTGGACGGATTTACACGTTTCAGACATTGGAGATTCCAAAAAACATATTTAAAAAAAAAAATTAGCCGTCTGTCTGTGTGTCTGTAAACAATCACCCGAACAAATCGAGGTAGAGACTTGAACTTTGGTGTGTACTTAGTATGTAATAACGGGAAGAAGCTTGTTAAATTTCAGTAACTTCCATTATTCGGAACTATTTTTTTCGGACTCTCAAAATATTCGTTCTGATAAAAGGTATATAAAATTTTCGAAATTGTTTATTTTAAGGAGGGAATATAAAAGACAATAAAAAAACATAAATTTTGCATAAAGAATGAAATCGATCGGATAATTAGTTGCCGAGATATTTGTAATCATATTTCCACACTCTTCGATTTTTCCTGACCCTGTATTTTATTCAAATTTCAATTCATAGACATATTTTAATTGGAAATGAGACGCTTAATCCGACGCAGTAAACCGTTAGTTAATATGATTATTAATTTTGGAGTAAAAGAGCTTTTAATGTTTGTGACGTCATCAAGCCACGATTTTATTCGAATTGCAATGCATTTTATAAATAGTTTACACATGTTTTATTTTCATATTTTATATTATGCATATCCATGATGGGTAAGTATTAAGGTGAACCTTAATGACTAGTTTTCATACTTTATATGATGCATATTCATGATGAGTGAGTATTACGGTGGCCCCCAACGACTAGTTTTTTCATGTTTTTGTTCAAAATTTCAAACGAGTACTCACCGTCTGCTAATCCACCAACTAACGTTCCCGTGTTCTGACGGAGAATGTAATATTTTCAAAAATTTTAGAATTTAATGTTTTTTTTTTCATGTTTCCTTCAAAATTTAAAACGAGTACACAACCCTTGCTAATCTCCCAACCACGTTCCGGTGTTCTGACGGACTTTGCCATCTTTTCACAAGTTTTTTACTTGTTAAGTTTAAGTTTTTTCATGTTTTTTTTCAAAATTTTAACTAAATGCACATTCTCTTGCAAATTTGTCAATCATGTTCCCGTGTTCTGACGAACTTTGTCATATTTTCACAGTTTTTATCGTTAACGTTTTTTTTTTTCATATTTTCTACAAAATTTCAAACAAGTACGCATCCCTTGCTAATCTACCAACCACGTTCCCGTGTTCTGACGGACATTGTCATATTAAAAAAAATTGACTGTAAAGGATTTTTTTTTTATGTTTTCTTCAAAATTTCAAACTAGTACGCACCCCTTGTTAATATGTCAACCACGTTCCCGTGTACTGACGGACTTTGTCATATTCTCACGAGTTTTTTACTTTAACGCTTTTACTTACCCATCATACGTAGTATATAGGGTAAATGTTGTAATCGTTTTGAAAATCGAAAAAAAAAAATTGACGAATTTACACGTTTCAGACACTGGAGATTGCGAAAAACATATTTTTAGAAAAAAAAAATTGCCGTCCGTCTGTCTGTGTGTCTGTAAACGCTCTATCTCCCGAACAAATTGTGATAGAGACTTGAAATTTGGTGTGTTCTCAGTATGTAATAATGGGAAGAAGTTTATTGAATTAAGTAACTACGATTATCCGGAACTATTATTTTCGGACTCTCAAAATATTCGTTCAGATAAAAAAAAAAGGTATATAAAAATTATCGAAATTGTTTATTTTAAGGACTGAATATAAAAGACAATAAAAACCAAATTTTGCATAAAGAATGAAGTCGATAGAATAATTAGTTGCCGAGATATTTGTAATCATATTTTCCACACTCATTTTTCATGACCCTGTATTTCATTCAAATTTCAACGCAAAGATATATTTTAATTGGAAATGAGACGCTTAATCCGACGCAGTAAACTGTTAGTTAATATGATTTTCAATTTGGGAGTTATAAGGATGTTTCCTTGACGAAATTTAGTAACAGAGCATTTAAAGTTTATGACGTCATCAAGCCACGATTTTATTCGAATTGCAATGCATTTTATGAATAGTTTGTACATGTTTTATCTTCATATTTTATATTATTCATATCCATGATGGATGAGTATTACGGTGGTGGCTAAATTTTATTGTAGTTACTAGCTGACCCGCCCGACGTTGCCCGAGCCCTTGTAATAAACTTAAATCTCTTAAAAAACGGAACTCTGGCCACGGTCTACGATGGCTTCGGAACCGTATACCCGGCATGTTCATACGCTCTAGAAAATCTTTTATTTCACCCTACCACCGCCAGGGGAGCATTCTGTTCTAAACAACCCTCTTTCCGAGCGAACTTCTGAGACAGGTTCCCGCTGTCTACGTTACTGTATAGTAGGCGCACTACAAAATTGAGCTGGTTTCGAGAAGATTGGAACATTATTAGCCTAGTTATTGCAATAAGGCACAGTTAGAGAAAATAACCTTGAGTGAGATGCCGAGGGGAGAGGATGTTCGAGTGTCCTTCAGAAAATGACTACTGAGGAGGCCCACTATGCATGCATAAAAATTCGTTCGTTTTGTTAAGCTAGGAATTTAATTACAAAGTTGGCTTAAACTCTTATTTGTAAATAGTGGTAACCGCTACTCATAAATTTAGTTTAATGTTATAAAGGGTGACTATTAAGTTAAATATAATGTTTGGAATCACTTGCGTTGAAATCGGAAAGATAGTTGCTGATATATAGAAACGGGGCATAGTTAGAGAAAAACCTTGAAGGAGGGGCCGGAGGGGGAGGGTTGTTCAAGTACCCTTCAGCAAATGACTAATTAAGAGTAGCACTATGCATCTTTCGAAATTCGTTCGTTTGCTTAAGCTAGGAACTTAATTACAAATTTGGCTTACCCAATTTTTCGGAAATAGTGGTAACCGCTACTCATAATTTTAGTTTAATGTTATAAAGAGTGACAATTAAGTTAATTATAATGCTTGGAATCACTTGTGTTGAAATCGGAAAGATAGTTGCTGAGATATGGAAACGGAGCAGAGTTAGAGAAAAATCCTTGCAAGAGGGGCCGTAGGGGGGGGGGGTGTTCAAGTGTCCTTCAGCAAATGACTAATTAGGAGGACCACTATGCATCTTTCAAAATTCGTTCGTTTGCTTAAGCTTTGAACTTAATTACAAATTTGACTTAAACTATTATTCGTAAATAGTGGTAACCGCTACTCATAATTTAAGTTTAATGTTATAAAGAGTGACAATTAAGTTAATTATAATGTTTGGAATCACTTGTGTTGAAATCGGAAAGATAGTTGCTGAGATATGGAAACGGAGCAGAGTTAGAGAAAAATCATCGAAGGACGGGCCGGGTGGGAGGGGTTGTTCAAGTGTCCTTCCGCAAATGACTAATTAGAAGGACCACTATGCATCTTTCAAAATTCGTTCGCTTGCTTAAGCTAGGAATGTAATTACAAATTTGGCTTAAACTATTATTTGGAAATAGTGGTAACCGCTACTCATAAATTTAGTTTAATGTTATAAAGAGTGAATATTAAGTTAATTATAATGTTTGGAACCACTTGCGTTGAAATCGGAAAAATAGTTGCTGATATATGGAAACGCAGCATATAGTTAGAAAAAAATCCTTGCAAGAGGGGCCGTAGGGGGGGGGGTGTCCAAGTGTCCTTCAGAAAATGACTAATTAGGAGGACCACTATGCATCTTTCAAAATTCGTTCGTTTCTCTAAGCTTTGAATTTAATTACAAATTTGACTTAAACTGTTATTCGTAAATAGTGGTAACCGCTACTCATAAATTTAGTTTAATGTTATAAAGAGGGACTATTAAATTAATTATAATGTTTGAAATCACTTGCGTTGAAATCGGAAAGATAGTTGCTGAGATATGGAATAAGAGCAGAGTTAGAGAAAAAACCTTGAAGGACGGGCCGGGAGGGGGGGGGGGGGTTGTTCAAGTGGCCTTCAGGAAATAACTAATTAGGAGGATCACAATACATCTTTAAAGATTGATTCATTTGGTTAAGCTAGGAACTTAATTTGAAATTTGGCTTACACTATTATTCGGAAATTCTGGTAACTGCTTTCTAGAAATACACCTTGAAGCTTAAATGTAATTAGACCCTTGCCCCTCTTCATTCCCGCAAATATAAAAAAGAATCTGTTAAATAAAGTTTTCTGTATTAACTATCTCCATCATAATAATAAATGTCATGTAAAAAAAAAAAAAAAAAAAAAAAAAAAAAAAAAAAAAAAAAACCTAAACTCGACTAATTGTCATGAAGAAAAATGTCCCTGGAAAATATTTCAACCAGTGGGACGTATGAGTAATTTGTCATGTACAGGTTGCACTACATTCGCATGGCTCCTCTACGCTGATAACTTCATTCCATATTGACACTATTTAGTTACAAATCCTTATTTATGCATCGCTACTCTGGTTTATTTAATTACTTCTGTGAAGAATCGTTGCAACCAACCAGTGAACCAACCAACCCAAGAGAATAAAAGCGTATTTTTGATGAGAGTTCTTTGTACATTTTAATTAATATTTCAAAAAGTAATTAAAATATTAAAATTCTCAAGTAATGTTGCACCAGGAGAGAGTTTGGACTACCTAAATCTAAATTTCCAGCCTTCTAGGTGGGTTAAATTGTCCTAGCCATCGCCAACAGACACACAGACACACAGACACAAACACAGAGCGAAACTTTCTTTTATTAGTATAGATACTAGCTGTTTAACCCGTTCTACGTACGGGAGTTCATGAATTTATTTCTAAAATGTGAATAAAATGAATTTAATTTCCCTGTTAAAGTGTTGAGCTGTTCAATAACTATACGATTTAGAAAAAAAAATACTACTGTGCATTTTTTTTAATGAAACTTACTTTGTTGCTATGGCAGCAGACGATAAAACGATATTTTTGGAATAAGGGAATAAATAGAATAAAAATGCTGTTGCCGTTTGTGATAAAATGTTTTTCTTTATTTTTAAAAAATGAAATAATAAAGTGCAATTAAATAATCTCTAATTATTTGCATGCGAGGTAAAAGAATTATCGTAATACCCGCTACAGCTTATTGGTATTGCAGCGTGGCGTCCGTAATATGCATATCTCACATTGCAGTAAAGGGGGTGCCGGGAGGAGGGGATGTTCAAGTGTCCTTCAGAAAATGACTAATTAGGAGGACTACTATGCATCTTTAAAAATTTGTTCGTTTGGTTAAGCTATGAATTTAATTACAAATTTGGCTTAAACTATTATTCGGAAATAGTAGTAACTACTACTCATAAAATTACTTTAATGTTATAGAGGGTGACTATTAAGTTAATTATAATGTTTGTAATCAGTTGCGTTGAAATCGGAAAGATAGTTGCTGAGTTATGGAAACGGGGCATAGTTGGAGAAAAAAAAAAACCTTGAAGGAGGTGCCGGGGAGGAGCGAATGTTTAAGTTCACTTCAGTAAATTACTAATTAGGAGGACCACTATGCATCTTTAAAAATTCGTTCGTTTGGTTAAGCTAGGAACTTAATTAGAAATTTGTCTTAGACCGTTATTCGGAAATAGGGGTACCCGCTCCTCACAAATTTATTTTAATGATATAGACGTTGATTATTAAGTTAAATATGATGTTTGGAATCAGTTGCACTGAAATCGGAAAATTAGTTGCTGAGATATGGAAACAGGGTACAATTAGACAAAAAGCCTTGAGGGAGGGGCCGGGGGGAGCGGATGTTCAAGTGCCTTTCAGCAAATGATAAATTAAAAGAGCCACTATATGCATCTTTAAAGACTGATTCACTTGGTTATGCTAGGAACTTAATTTGAAATTTGGCTTAGACTATTCAGAAATACTGGTAACTGTTTTCTAGAAGTACACCTTGAAGCTATGAATGCTGATTTTATGATAATTTAGCAAAATGGAACTGGTTTGGAGAAGTTCGGAACATAATTACCTGAGTTCTGGAAATAAAGCACAGTTAGAGAGAAAACCTTGAGGGAGGGGCCGCGAGGAGGCGCGCGGTCAAGTGCTCAACAACAAATCACTAACTTTGACTGTTGGTATGCATAACTGAATACTGGCTCTGTACTTTTATTATGAACATAAATTTAATTTTTACGAAAATTGTTATTCTAAAATAGCTGCATCATCTATATAAAACAGCGATTAAACGTTACGGGTGAATAAAAAAAAAAAAAATGTTAAATTTGTTAAATGTAATTAGTTCAGTTGAAATCAGAGCAGTAGATTTGGATTTATTAATAAGGAGGGTCAATTAATGAAAAAGCCGCCGCCAGGTGGCGCGCGGTCAAGTAAAATATATATGATATTTAATAAAAAGTCGTTTACCCCCACCCCTCCCCATCCCCTCAAATTTAACAAATAATCTGTTAAATAAAGTTTTCTGTATTAATAATCTCTATCATACTAATATATGTCATGTAAAAAAAACCTTAAACCCAGCTAATTATCATTCATTAAGTCGATAAAATCTTTTAAAATTAAGTTTTTAGCATTTGGCAACGGTCAATAATTAAGTTGATTGTCTACATCTCATATAATCTCTGATCCATCGATTTTAAACACTCGACTGGGAATTGCAATCATCCCTACCTTGATTTATTTAATTACTTCTGTGGAGATTTTATACAACCAACCAACCGAAAATAAAAAAGCGTATTTTTGATGAGATCTCTTTGTGGATAGATTTTAATTAATATTTAATCTATCAAAAATCTATTTAAAATTTTCGAATTTTTTGCCCCGATCGTTCATGGGCCCCCTACCAGCTACCCGTGTGCTTAAGACTTCTTTATTCTAGATTGATTCAGGTAGGAAATAGGCTACTGAAATGTGTAAGACCTGAGACTTAATTAGTGTTTAAAAATGTTTACTCTATGGCATAGCTTTTTATTAAGAAACTGATAGAAAAATTTATTTTTTTTATATAGGCCTTTTATTCAGAAGACTGTGTAAAGTCTAAAATATCATTATTTTCATTCTGAAATGTTTCCCTGTAGCCTGTATCATTGAGTGGGGTTCATTTTGTAGCCTTTGTGTAGTACAACAATGTTGATAGCTATTTCTTAAGAAATTGTTTGAAAAAGTTTTTTTATTATTATTTTTCAGAAGGCATCGTATCTAAAATATCATAATATCCATTCTAAAATGTTTCTCTCTGTGTTATTGAGCTGTATTAAAACCTTCTAATTTTCATTTATGCTTTCATTGTTGTATGAAAAACGCGTGTATTAAAGTTTTCGTTCAACTAACCACGTAGTGTTAATTTTTTAATGGTTATTTTAGTTTGAAAGGACATCTTTCAAACTGCATAAAATATTATGAATTTCAACTGAGCCTTTAAAATTCTCGATGTAATAATTTCTATTTCAAACTGTCTCTGAAAAAAAAAAAAAATAAAAAAAAATAAAAAAACATGCTCTCAAAGAAAAATTCACAGTGCTCTCAAATTTTATCTCATTAAAAAAATGATCAGTGTCCCGAATAGCACATTGTTAAAGGCACAAAATCGCATACACCTTATTGCCTCAAAATATATGATTGGTGGTAGTGGTTAAAAGTGTGACACCTAATTGAGAGGCAATTTGGTGTTTTTTTCTTTTTTAATTACTAAATATTAACTAAACTTGCTTCCTTCTTTTATGGATTTGTCCCTGAAAAATCTGTTTTGCCTTGTTCATTTCAATCTTTTTAAAGATCTATAATTTTTTTTTCGTTTAGTTAAAAAAAATTAAGCACCAAATTAGCCCGCATTACCCTATTATTTCAAAAAAGTGGTGGCAAGCATGCAGTCCGAATAAAAAAAAATAGTGGTCTAACAAAAGTGTTCCAAATATATGTGGATAATATTTTTTGGACACGATCCAATTTCACTCTAAACGCCTCATTTAATACAATAGCTGCCAAACGCGACAATTGTTTGGAACCAGTAATTCCAAACAGAAATCTTGTCATTATTTATTTGAAGAAATAAGCGATTAAATAATGCGAAGATAATTTTTAGAAAATAGTGGTGCCCAAAACTCGTAGCAAACTTGGCAGCTCATATTATTTACAGTTTTGTGGAAAATAACTTCTGAATGAACTTGCTTGCCTTAACTATTATTTTTTTCAATGATTATTATCTGTAGGAGTATAATAATAACCGCCTTCAAAATATTACGACGCATCTATCAAAGGAGAGTTTAAAATAACCTTATGAGAAATGCTTTTTCTGACGCATTTAAGTTAGGCATCATTCATTTTTAAAACTTACTAGAAAAGTATTGAGTCTTAGCTACTCTTTGTTTTTCGCACAAACATGGGGAGGTAGGTCCACGCTAACACTATTTATTTATAGAAATTTTAGCTTTATTTAATGACAGGATTTTGCGAATTAAATAAGACTAAAGTACCTCTAAAAATAGTGCTAACCTTGACCGATGCATTGTGTACGCCCCTCAACACAATACATCCTTTTCCAGTTTCAATTATCTCATAACGTGTATCTCGATCTATAAAATAATTTCAGATCGGTACATCACATGCCAAAATGGTTTGCGCAAAAGAATTTTAGCTACTCCCTGTTTTTCTCACTAGTCCAGTGGCAAACAAAAAGGGGACTGATTTACAGACTGATACTATTTCTTTTTAGAAATTTTAGCTTTATTTATTCGCAAAATTTTGCGATTTAAATAAGGCAAATATTTCTATAAAAAATATTGGGAGCCAGACCCATCCCTTTGCGTTCAGCACTAAACTGTACTTCTACTTATAACTTATGTTAAACTGTACTTCTCTCTCTCTCTCTACTTATTTTCCAGTTTCAATTATCTCATAGCATATATCTCGATCTGAAAATTAATTTGAAATCTGTATATGACATGCAAAAACGGTTTGCTATAAACAGCACATATATAGGAAATTATACCATCCGTAGATTATGCGACAGAATGTCGCTTAAAGCCCCTTTATATATACATTCACAACGATAACTACGTAATTTTCAGAAATGAATTAGACGAAAAAAATAGATAACATTTCAAAACTGAGGAAGAGTTGTACAATCATAAAATGGAAAGTAAATAATCTTAATAATAGAGAACAGCTGTTTAATTTTTAATATTTATTCATAATTATGGTTACTGTCATATTAATGCGAATTTATGACGTAAAGTGTTTTCGTTCTTTCACGCATTAAAATAATTCATTATTGATTTTTCCTATTTTCTGAAGGGTTTTAGTTTCTCTGAGTGATTTACTTTCAGAAATTTTAGCATTGTAGCATAATCAATGTTAAATCCAAGTAAGAATTGACAAATCATATATTAATGAAAATGATTACGTTCAGAAGCTCCTGACACCTGACATCCATTAAAATGAATGTTTTGGTTTATCCTTCTGTTGCGTTAAACTTCATTGTAGCAAGCTAAACCCAAACTGGAATTGTAATGGATGAATAGGAAATCAACTTTCAACTCTTGGAACTAAGTTTTGCTACTAAGTTTTCCTACTAAGTTTTGTTCTTTATATTATTTTAATTTGTTTCAACTATTCTTTTGCGATTTTAACAGCAGTTAGATCTATAATTTTACGATATAAATAATGAATAAAGGGAAATATGAAATAGTTGTTGACTTAGCTTGCTTTTATTGACATCCATTTAAATGGATGATGGATCTTAATTCATCTATTGTATCGTTATAGAATGAACAATTATAAAGTAAGCATTTTGATTGCTTTAACACCAATTATTTTTACAAATCATAAAGTTTTAATACACAAAAGTAATAAATAAATATGGTTGATATATATTCCATATAATTATTTAGAACTAGCTGATCCGCCCGGCGTTGCGCGGTCCCCTCAAAAAATAATACGAAACGCGAAATGACTCAACAAATCGCTGATCGAAACCGTTCCTCTGGTAACTTTTTGTCTTTCGGAAATTAAATAGAGAGATGAACCCCGAAGCGGAAGTAAATTTAATACCACTTCCTCAAACGTCTGAGTCATTTGATTCAAAGCGGGTCACTTTTTGGTCAAAAATTAAAAAAGGTTACCGCTTAAGATTTTCACAAAATTTGCATTTTCGTAATCAGAAAAATAAACTAAGTACAGACTGCAAGTTAGACTTCTAATACTTTTCCTAATACTCTAGGATGAGTGAAAATGATACTATTTTGTTGTCTAGGATTATCACATCTGTAACTTTATTTTGCGGTTTCAGAAAAAATAGCCATTATTGGAGCACGCTCAGGAAAATCTTTTAGTTCCACCGACAGGGATGCATTCTGTTCTAAACAAATTTTCCGACACGTGTCCTCGCTGCCTACGATATCATGTATACCAGGCGTGCTACGCACGTGCTGCAAAATCTTTTAGATCCAGTTTCCAGCACCAGATGGAGCATTCTGTTCTAAATAAACCTCTTTCCGAACGAAACTCCGGCACTCGTTCTAACTGATTACGGCACCATGTAGAAGGCGTACCGTGCACGCGCAAGGAATCTGTTAGTTCCATTTTCCACCGTCTTGTGGTACCAGATCTATGGCTTCATTAATTAGATATATCTCAAATTAGTCCAGTCATTTGGTAGAAAATAAAGGAAAGTTTTGGCGTAGTTTTGATATTTGGTCCTTTATGTTTTTTAGGTCGCTGAACACGAATCCGAAGTTTTCCAACAAATTTTTTTCTGGGAGATACGTTTTTTTTTAACAAAAAACGTGTAAACGGACATTTCTCACTTTTTTAAAATTAACTCCTAAACTACGAATTTCGCGTGAAAGTGAACTGTATATGAATTAAAGAGAATGAAATTTCCTACATTATATATATATACTGATTTTTTTTTTCTCTGATCAATGGTTTAGCCGTGAGAGTGCCGCAAAAATGGGTGTTAAAAACAAAAAACTGTAAAACCACGGGAATTACGGCACTGTACGTCTATCTAACATGAAACTAACCATTTTACGTAAACGTTAACCATTAATGATACTAACAATTATATGATTGACAATATTTTATGCATTTGAGGTAGAGGAAAAGTGCGAATCCGGCGCCAGAGGAAGGTGGGAGCAGTGGAGCAGTTCCACCTCCTCTCATGAGTCGAGGGTACTCTTCCTCCGTAGAGCTCGTACTCTAAGAGAAGGTCAAATTGGGGGGGGGGGGTAAAAGACAAAAACTGTAAAAACGGGAATTACGGCCCTGTACGTCTATGTAACATGAAAATTATCTATTTTAAGCAAACGCTGACTATTAATGATTCTAAATCTATGTGATTGACTATATTTTACAATGAAGTTGTCTGATAATAAAGACGACGACTCAATATGAATCAGTGTTTAGTAGACGACGAGTTGGTTCCTATCAATCCCACAACTATGTTCCAACGAATTTCACCCAGAAAAAGGAATTGATTAAAATAACAAAACATATTTTGTTGAGTACATTTTGGTTGTGTCAAGCAAAATTTTTAGTTGAAGTAAAAGTCAGTTCTGTTGCATTGACAAAAAATATTGTTAACACTCTTACAAAATTTTAACAAAATTTCATCAATTTTACTTGAGTTAACAAAATCTGTTTTTTTAATTTTACAATAATTTTGTAATTTAAATTTGTAATTCATACAAATTTGAATTGTTGTGTAGTAGCCATAACTCTCTCACGTAACTTGGTTTATTTGACTTATATAGCTATATAATTAAAGGATTATCATAATTTTTGGATAATTAAAACTTTTTTAATTGACACGGACCAAGGTAGTTTTAAAAATCCCCCTATCCCATTTATTACTTTCTTCTATCTTTACAAGAAGAAAGTATTGGAGTCATGAAATTTGTCGACTTCTAGTTTTCGACGGATTTTAGATGGTCCTGAACATAATTTGACTGTTTTTAGAAAATGACTGTCTATGACTCTGTCTGTCTGTATGTGACAAAAATTTTGTGGACGCTCTATTTCAAGAACTAATGCACGGAATTTAATAAAACTTTATATTCAGTTACTTCCTGATATAAATTGGTGCTGATTAGTTTTTGGCGTAAATAGCGCAACAGGTGGCTCTGCTATGCAATTTTCGCGATTTCTGCAATAGATTCGTGATTTCTCAAGAACTAATGCACTGATTTACATCAAACTACAGATTGAGTTAGACCTTGACATAAATATAAGCTGATTACGTTTTGGTGTAAGTAGCCCAACTGGTAGCGTGTATGACTAGTCTGTTTTGTTTTAATACTGATTCTGAAAACGGAATAAACTCAATTTTTCAATAGGGGTGCGTTTAAATTCAGGTATACGCAGGTGCACCACGCACGCATACACACAAATGTGTATACCCAGTGATTCAAACTGGATGTCTCTGGGATTATCTTTTAAATCGCTGATGATAAAAACTTACTCCCAGCTACAAAATATACAGAAATCAAGTGCAGCTTTTAAATATAACTCTTTTTTTCTTGCAAAGGGCTGTATACATATTAAACTACAAAATTTATTATTATTATTTTTTTTTTGCGACTTCCTTTTCCTGTAACTGTATTTAGAAAAATGGTGCTCTGCGACTAAAGAGGACACTAAAACATTATATTTCTTTTCCGAGATATGATACTTTTAAAGAGGCGAGATATTATATTCAGGAATCAGAGCATTCCTATTTTTTTTTCTTTTGTTACCACTATTTGGCTACGCCAATGACTGCATCTGCATCGATTCTCCAAATTGCATGACCAATCTATATTGTTTTAATTGTTTTTTTTTTTCAATACTGATTCTAAAAAAAGAATTTTTTTTTATATATAGGCACACGCCTGTGATAACTACTACTATTTCCAAACTAAAACCTTCGCGGTAGATTCCGTTAACATCTACACACAAAATTTGTCCCACATTTCATATTTTTTAAATACTAGTAGTAAAGGTCGAAAATTGTATGAACGCTATGAACCCTGGATACTCTTTTACTCTTCAATATATGGAAGAAATTATTCTCGAAAATTTTATTTTCGTGAATCTCAAGGTGTAAGCTACGCTGTTAAAAATTTCCAGCAAACTGTTTGACCGTTTTTGTAGAAAACGGTTACATAACTGTAATTTAACTATATTCTGACCATAAAATGAGCAATAATACGGTCAGAATATAATTAAATTACATTTATGTAGCCGTTTTCTACAAAAACGGTCAAATGACTGAACTCGGAGCCAGTTTGCTGCAAATTTTTAACAGTGTACCAGCCTTTGTTATATTCAATACATACCATGAAATATATCTAAATATCTGTATCTTAATATCTGTAAGATAAATCGAAACCATCGCTTTTATTGCACCATAAAAAGTTAAAAATAAATACAAAAATTACATTTATGAGAATCTGGATAAAATATACTCACTAAAAGCTTTTTACTATACTTTTAAAGATACTTTTAAAGTATTCCTCAGTAAGCCGTACTCATTATATTTTTGAGAAAAGTATTTTCACACCGGTATTCTCAAAAAGTAATATACCTTTTATTTAATGATAGATTTTCTGTGGTTAAATGAGGTAAGGATTTCATTTTTTTCTTTTGTATAGAAGTTCTGCGATTCCCTTAGTACTATTGGTTTAGCGCTTATGCAAAGATTTCATTCTCATTTAATTGACCTACTTTTTTTTAAGTTTTGGATTATGGAGCAAATATTTCACTATTTCATATAAAATCGTAAAACTAAAATAAAAATAAAACACATAAATTTACCTCCTTGCGGAAAAAATTGTGCATATACATCTTTAAACGTTGATTCGTTGACAATACCAGTAGGGCAAGCCTGAAAATGATAAGCATAACATAATCAACATTGTTTATTATTATAAATTCTTGTAATTCTAATTAATCATACATAAAATACTACAACAGAAAATATTTCAAAATGTAGGAAATATTTTTTTTTTATTTTTTATTGTGAGATTGGGATACTATAACTATAGCGCCTAAAATACATACTGTGGTAAACGGCTACAAAATAGTACTAAAAAATTGCATCCGATAAATGTAGAACGATTCTCAAAAGATAACGGGTCGATCGCAGCGACATCTTCTAGCAGTTGCGTAGACAGGGTGGAGGTCCAGATGGTTTGGATGCCACTAATTTTATAAAAATATTTTTGCCTTATTTAATCGGAGAATTTTCTGCGATATTGAAGGCGAAGAAAACATTATAATATTACTGGTTTCCAGAGCATTTGGATCCCCCTCTCTGGCTACGCCACTGTCTGCTATCTCTTTTCAACTTAAACATTGTATAAGAATCGAACTGACAAAACGTTTCAGCTGGTGTTAAATATATTAAATAATTAAATTATACCCTATTTCCTTTGACTTGGATAGTGATTTTCATAAGCTTTAAAAATATGAATGATATTGATCATGGCCAAAAAACGTGATACGCATTCTTTTGTGCCTGGTTGCAGTACTCGATATAAGACAACAAACTAGAAACTATCCCTATTTTGTATACCAAAGTATGAATATCTGCTAGAAGAGTGGAAAAGATTAAATCCCTGATATGATAAAAAACTAACTTTAAAATTAGTTACATCTGAAATATACACTTACAAGAAGATTTTATTAACAGAAATTATGTTCATGCTGTCAATAGTGAAACGGTTTCATTTGCTAGAGGTAAATCTATTTTTAAAGCACATGTCGCTACGATCGCTATATCATTGTACCGCATCGTTACACGTTTATCGGCTACAATTTTTTAGCACTTTTTAAAGCATTACCAGTTTGGCTTTTTTTTAATTTCGAAATTTCGCATTCATACCAGAAATTCCCTATAATGTTGTTTTCCTTACTTAATAGCAGATATTTCGCGACTTCTTAAAGTAAAAATTCTTATTTCAGAATTTCCGGTTTGAATTCGAAAATTTTGAATTGAAAAACGGCAAAACCGTTTTTCACACTATGTATTCTAGGCGCTGTACTATAAGTCTCAGCTACTATATCTTTATTCTATTCGTACCACTTTTTGAAAAATAATCTCTGCCATACATAGTAGAATATTTTCAAAAAATATCTATCACAAAGAAAACTTTTTGTAAATTGCCGCACGATTGCAATGTTGCTACTGGGCTACTTGTTTTTTAGATTGCTTTATTGGCACCACTTCTTTGGAATGGTATAATTCTTCTTATTTTCGCCTCACTTAATATGTCATTAAATAAGCTGAATTTTACTTTCTCAAAAAAATTGGTGCTTATCAAGAAAACTGAATTAAAAAAAGTCCTTCTGGCCTGCACCGGGAGGAAAAGGTAGCTTTCCTAAATCTTCGTTTTAAAATTTTAGCTAATGTTACACAAAAACAACAAGTCGCTAAATCTTCGTTTTAAAATTTTAGCTAATGTTACACAAAAACAGCAAGTTAAAATGCAAAGAAACGTTTACAAAAGATTCGTTAATACTGAATTTGAATAAGAAATTCGCCAAATTATTGAGCAATAGCCAAATTGGCTTCATTTATGAAGACTTATTTTGGTCGCCAAATTTGGCGATATTTCGCCAAATGTCGCCAATTTTGCCAATTTTGGCGCTAACGGATATGAATATATAGTTTTATGCGTATGATTGGGAAAATTATTACAGCAATGAAAGAAAATAATTTGCGAGTAATCGCGTTAATGTGTTGTTTTGTTTCAAAATGTCAGCCACCCTAGAATTTTCATGCCACCCGAACACAGGGGGGCCCCAACAGTGGCTGAGAGGATCTGCTCTCAAGGCTGGTAGACGGGAGGTGCTGGGTTCAAACACCTGTCGCACTCGTCGACCTAACTGTTCGGAGTTTTCCGTGGTTTTCTTCTAACCTTACCGTAAATACGGGTTAGGATCCATTAAAAAGACCCCCACGGAATTCACTTCCCCGTAGGGCCTACATCCCAAAAGTAGATCATCGGCCGTCATAAATCAACCCACCAACTAACCGAACTCAGTTTGAAAACATAGGAGGACACCGGAAATGTTAACATATGAGTGTTTTTTCAACTTTCCGAGGGTAAATGCTTACCCGTCTCAACCCATGTATTTCCTATGGGAGATTTTCCAGACACTACCCTAGTTTATATAGTAAAAATAAATTGTAGAGAAATTAACTTCCCAGAGATAAAAGAAAAAGTTTCGACGAAAATTTTTTTTTCAGTTTTCCAAATAAATGTGTTTTTAATTTCAAAATCGCGTGGAACCGGTTGCACTGGTTCCACGGGTTCCACACGGTTGATCCTCACGGTGGTTCCAACTGGTTCCAACCGGTTGGAACCGGTTTCAACCAGTTCTAAAATGAAAAGGTGCGCTTCTAAAAAAATTGGGACCAATTACAATTTATTGAATGTCTGGACGACGAGCAACCGGCGATCGTGTCCTATGCTCGAAAAGTCTGAAACCGGTTGCAACCGGTTCCAAAATGGAAAAGTCTGCTTCTAAAGAAACTTTGGTTCAAGGCAGGCAGTCGGCGTGAATTCCTTGGCATTTCCTAGCACAAAAATCTAAATAATGCCTAACACAAAATTCTATATATATGTGGAATTATGATGAGTAATAAGTACTTTAGCCCCGACAAAGATTCTTCAAATATAATATAAACAAAACAGATTTAATAACACAACAACAAATACAGCTGAGATTCACGAACAACTATCTATATACTTGGGTTAATATTTCTGAATGATACAAACATTCGTATCTCAATATAAATAATAGTTAGCAATCATTGCCAAGCATTGCATACTAATTCCACCAACAACCATATCCGACAAAACTATAGAACAACTGCTCGTGCTGGCGTGCTTTCCTTGGTCTTGCGTGAACTCATCGGCTTGAGCTGCTCGTGAAAATAATACATTGAGCTCGTATTATTGTTGTTGTTACTTCTAATAATTCCCACATTTTCGGTCATCCTGACGTTCTGGCGACCTCGACAGATCAATACTTCTTATCTTATAATTTTAATATTACACTATGAACTTATACAATACTATAAAACAAATAAAACAAAAAAAACTAAATTAAAACTCAGATACTTTTTCATACACACTTTACCTTTTGAATGACACGGACAATAACAATTTTCATAACATTTTCTTCTTTGCGTATATTCGTAATCATAGAAAATAATAGGAGGTACATAGTTACATTTGGTATCACTCTCAATACATTCATCATTTCTTCCATGAGATGTAGTTTCATATCTTTTGTAATGAAATTTATCTGTAAAATAGGGTTCTCACTTCCTATCACTCCAAAAATAATGACTTCTTTGACGCCTGTCTTGGTTACGGTATTCATGTATATTATGCTTTTTTCTGGCTTCATTCTGCCTATACTGTTTGCGGTATCTGTGATTTATGTCAACAAACTTTTCTTTTGCATAAAATGATTTCACTTCATTTCCGTATTTGCAATCACGTTTCCAGAAACTTTCATGAAATATTTCTTTATTTTTCATTTTTTCTTTTTATATTACTTCCGTCTATTTCTTTTCTCGTGCTCGTTGAATTATAATATTTTCCGTTTTTTGCTATTTCATTTTCATCTTTTGGTTTGATATCGTAAGTTGAGTGACTTTTATCTGTTTTCACCGCGCGTGCTAAATTTATCTTGAAATTATTTTCTGAATTATTTTTATTCATAATACTAATTATTCGTTTTCTGCACGTGAACTGTTTTCTTTGGATACCTTTGCTTCATTGTATGACTTGGCAATATAATTTAATTTTTTTATCGGAATTCTTTACGACTTTAAGGCAACCTACTTGAAAAGTATTGCGCTCGCCAACAATTTTAATTCCCTCTTCATCTGTCGCCAACTTTAGTTCGCTGATCACGTCTTGCCCTATTACAATATCGTATGCCAGAGATTTTGAAACATAAAATTTCGTTGATATAAGATACCCATCAACACGTATTTCATACACAAAATATCCAATTAGATTTACAGCTTCTCCGCCAATGTAAGTTAATAAGATATCAACAGAAGACAAATTTGGTGACCCAATATTGACATAAGATTCGTAACTGAATAAAGAAATATCGCTGTCTGTATCAAACAATAGGTTTGCTTCTTTGCTTTTGATATTAATTATTTTGCCCATCCCATTAGGTTTAGACTTATTTCTGATTCGAACTGTAGCAATGTTAGCTTTTTCCTGTACATCGGAATTCGAATTGTGATTTTGGCGCTTATAATTTCAATAGTTTTCGGTAGAGTCTTGACTGAACTCATTAGTTTGACCGTTATTGCTATTATTACACTGATATGCTACGTGGCCATAAGAGTTACACTTAAAACACCTCATTTGAGTTTTATTTCTTTTGTTTTGATACTGAGTATGAAAGAAAAATTGTGAATTTTCATTTTTACTTACTTCGGGTTTTCTATCTTCAAAGTGGTGGTAAATTCTATTTATGGTTTTAACATTACGTCTCGCCGCATCATGGTCGTCTAATTTACTTACTAATATATCTACATTTTATATTTTTGGAAGATCTGTGACGGTAGAAAAACTTGTACGATAAGAGGAATGCATATTATTGTAGAGGTTGAATAGATTGAAATTTTAAACTTTGTTTTTATACTTGCGTTGTGATTATATCTGAAAAAGTAACTGGGCCACGTGCTCTATTACAACTTATGAAGATTACTTAATCGTGGCATATTTATTTTTATTAAATTAAACGATACTTGAAATATTTTACCGCAGGTTCTGTTTCGCTGCGTTCTCAATTCAAAACTATTGTCGTACCCAGCTAAAAATGAACTGCAGTTTTTCTACAGAAGTGAAGTATTTTTAAAGTTTTTCTACAGGCAACTGTAGATTTTCTGTAGTACAATCTTGACTGTAAAAATACTTCAGTTATTTTGCAGTTAATGTGAAGTAATTTTGCAGTAATTTATTTCAAAAATACTGTGAGCTGTTATCTGCAAAAATACTGCAGTTTACGTGAATTTATGTTATAATCATAAATTAAAAAAATAATGATACTTTACATCTGTAGTAAAACTGTAGTAAATTTGAAGTATTTTTGCAGTCATTATTTCAGTATTATATTTTCTGATGTATCTGCAGTATAACTGCAGTTACTTTAAGGTAATTTTACAGAACTTAATTTTAGTAAGTTTGTGAGATATTTTCTTCAATTTATCTGCAGTTTTAAAAGCTAAGCAATATTAAAGTCTTTCAGTTTTTGACAATATTGCGTATTTACTTTGTTATTAATAATTAACACTGTTTTCAAGACTTTTAGTTTAATGGGACTAAATTGAACAAAATTCAAAATCCTCTGGTGGGGGTGGGGGGCGAACAGTGCTTTGAACCACCCATTTTGAGATAAATTTTTAACACATAAATATATATAAAAAAAAACTTTCATGGGGAAATTAAGGGGGAAAGTCCGCCCTTCCCCCCAACTGGAAATTTGTACTTTCTCTTAGTGTTTAATTACTTTAAATTACTCGAAAAAAGAATAAATTTACTGTTTTACAAAATCGGTCAAAATAAAAAATTAAATAAAATTTCAAAATCCAGGGAGGGTTAATGACGCACCCCCCCCCCCTTCAACGGAAAATTCTTAGTTCCTCTTTTAAGTTAAGCGAGGAACAGCGAGTTAAGCAGCGGACACTGCTTTGAACCACCCCTTTTGAGATTAATTTTTAACACATAAATATAAAAATAATAAATAAATAACTTTCAAGGGGAATTTAAGGGGGAAAAGTCCGCCCTTCCCCCCAACGGAAAATTTGTACTTTCTCTTAGTGTTTAATTACTTTAAATTACTCGAAAAAAGAATAAATTTACTGTTTTACAAAATCGGTCAAAATAAAAAATTAAATAAAATTTCAAAATCCAGGGAGGGTTAATGACGCCCCCCCCCCTCCAACGGAAAATTCTTAGTTCCTCTTTATGTTACTCGAAAAGAACCAACTTTATTATGCTGTTCAAAATCGGAGAAAACGTAATTTTAGTTACTTAAACTTTAAAATTCAGGAAGAAAGTAGTAATTGAACACCCCCCCCCCCCCACACACCCTACACACAACGAAAATTTCTCAGTTCTTTTATTTTAAGTTTTTTTTTATATTATTATTATTATTTATTTTAGTTATTTTAATTATTTAGTTATGTAAATTTCAAAATCGAGGGAGGAGGAAATTGCCTTTCCACTTTATTAAATACAGGCATGATGACTTCCAGTTTTTAAGAAAATTTTACTTCAAAAAACAAGTGAAAAATGTAAATCTCCTTTTGAACATTTGATTTTTTTTTTTCGTAACTGACTATGTGAAGAAACGCTACATCTCAACTCAACTCCGATTCTGATCGTTCTGTTTACATTTTGACGGCGACGGCACGGCGGTAAGCGGTAAGTGCAAGCGTTTGTATATTATTTTCTGTAATTCGCTAGCTTTGTTAATATAATAATTAATGCCGCAATTTTTTAAATGTTTATATATAGCCATAAAATGGCTAAAAATATGTACCGACAGACACCTCTACAAATCTAGATCGATTAAAAAATTAGATACATTCAACGTATTTATAAAGTACCACGTTGTCTTGCCAAAAAAAATTATTTCGGAGGAGATTTGTATTGTCAATGTGTCGTCCATATTATGTTATTTTAGACTTTTTTTTTTAATACTGTAATAGCGATGGAGTTAATTTAAAGTTTGTTGCCCCTACAATTTACGATTATGCCAAGGTTGCAGCTATGATTTTATCAAAATCATCGCCAAGCTTACATATGCATCGTATATATGAATATATATATATATTACACACCAAACACTCATATTAATGCTATATACGTCATTTTATATATACTATTTGCATCATATGACTATAACTTTCGGCCACATAAATCGCGAAATGTTGAACACATATAGTATTATTATAATGTCATATATGCTTTATAATTTGATAAATTTTGGTCACTAGATGTTTTTTCTTATATTAATTTTACATTATTTTGTAATAAAAAATGCAAAAAATGAATCCTGAAATGTGTTTTATGGTGTTCAATGGATAAATAAGTTAAAAAAAATATTATTTTCTTTAAATCCAAAGTTTTTATTATTACAAACAAGTAACAGCATCCAAAATTTTAAAATAAGCTATCAAGCTGGGGTGTAAAAATCTAGGAGTCAATGGGCCAATTCTCACCACTAAATTTTATTAGTATTCTTCGGCTAAATTTTATTATTATACTTCACCTAAATTTTATCAGTATTCTTATTAGTCGAAGAATATTAAAAATTTAGTGGTAGTAATCTACCCATTGGCGACTGGATTTTTACACCCCTGCTGTCAAGTATAAAAATATAGCAACAAATATTTTGTTATTAATTGAAAAATGTTAACTGACACCTGTAACATACCAATTTGGCAAACTATCTTGGAAAAAGAGGAAAAAGCTTTTAATCACATTTCATGTAACATATCATCATTCAAGAGGATAATATTTAAAATAGCATTACTTTAAATTATAATTTTTATAAAGTTATTTTCCTCCTGGTATATTATTTGTAAACTTTGATTAAAAGCAATTGAAAATATATGTAAAAACCTTGAGAAACCATTAATTGGATTGACACTAATATTGACACACAGGCTAAGTACAGTCAAGATCAACCCAAACAATATTATAAATTTCATTGTAATGATAAACGGCTCAAATATTTAATTTAATTTTGTAATAAATATGAGTTATTTGAATTCACAATAACAAACTCTAAATTAACTCCATCACTATTAAAGAAAAGTTTAAAATAAGATAATATGAACAAAACTTTCAAAATACAAATATCCTATGAAATATTTTTTCTAGTAAGGCTTTTATAAATACGTTGAATCTATCTAATTTTTTTAAGAGAAACCAGTTTTGAAGAAGTGTCTGTCGGTACATATTTTTATCTATCTTATGGCTATGTATAAACATTTAAAAAATGAATTAAGGTGTTGATTATTATATTAACAAAGTTAGCGAATTACGGAAAATAATGGACGAACGCTGTCACTTATTGCTCAATGCCGAGAGTCGCATGTAAAACGTAAACAGATTTAGAGTTTAGCTATAGGTGAAAATTAGCAGTGGCTATATTCACCACTTAGCGATTAAAGTTGTAAAATGGCAATTAAAACATTGTCATTGTTTACCACCTCTGCTTTCAGGTAAAACATTCCATGGCAATCCTTGAGCGACTAATTTTGCGATCCCCCCCCCCCCCACAAACGGGTGAAGAATTTCATGATCCCCCCCCCCCCCCTCTAAAGGTGAAAATAAGCAGAATCGCCAGTTGTTGATTAAACTTTAAAAACTGGCGATTAAAAATGTGGAAAGCACAAGCCAAATGCAGGATTTCCCAATTACCATTTTCTCCTAAATTTCAAGATTTTTCAGCGTCCATTCGACAAAATTCATAATTTTTATGCACACGATCGACGAAATTCAAGATTTTTACACTCTCGAATGACAAAATTTGATTTTTACGTAGCCAATCGACGAAATACATGATTTTTACACGCTGATGGATAAAATTCATAATTTTTATGCGGTCGATCGACGAAATTCATGATTTTTACGAATTCGATTGACAAAATTCAATTTTTTTACGCTATCGATCATCGAAATTCAACATTTTTACACTCTCGAATGACGAAATTTCATTTTTACGTAGCCAATCGACAAAATACATGATTTTTACACACCGATCGATAAAATTCATGATTTTTATGCACTGGGTCGCTAAAAATCGTGATTTTTACACGCCCGATGGACGAGATTCGTGATTTTTATGCATTTGATCGATGAAATTCAGGATTTTTACACTCCCGAATGGCGAAGTTTTTTTACGTAGCCGATCGACAAAATTCATTACTTTTTATGAGCACGATCGACAAACTTCATTATTTTTACGCACACGATTGAGAAAATTCATGATTTTACACGCACTATCTATGAAATTCAGGATTTTTGCACTCTTGAATGGTGAAATTTGCAATTTTTCTTCCGAAATTCAATTTGTGGGTTTTTTTTTTTTTTCGGTTAATGTGCGTGAAGTGTACATATGTATATACGTTACTAACCGCTGTTTGAAGGAATTTCATGCATTCTAGAGATTGCTGCATTGTGAGTTTCGTGGATCCAGGAGTGTTTTTTTTTTTTGGGGGGGGGGGGGAGTTATTGTTGACGAAGCCTACATATATATATATATATGTTACTAACTGCTGTTTGAATGAATTTCATGCATTCTCAAGATTGCTGCATGGTGAGTTTCATGCATCCACGTTTTTTTTTTTCAGTTAATGTATGCGAAGCATACATATATATGTTACTAACTGCTGTTTGAATGAATTTTATGCATTCTAGAGATTGCTGCATGGTGAGTTTCATGCATCCAGGATTTTTTTTTCAGTTAATGTATGCAGAGTTAATGTACCTGCTTAATCCGGTAACGGATAATTGCATACCCCGCTTATATAAGTGTTTTCGCAGTCTCCTCTGATAATGGGATCCAGGATAATGGATATTCAGGGCCATGTTGCCTGCAAGTTTGTTGTAAATGTATCACTTGTACGTGCCACTATTCGAAAGAAGCTAAATTCTGCAACAAAGGCTGTGAAATGTGAGAAGAATTTGTAAATACATTTGGTATTTAAATACGATGTAAATTATGAAGCATAAACATCAAATGTTAATAAAATGTTTTTTTTTTAAATTTAAACCTTATTTGCACCATAATTGTATACAAGATAAAATTGGAAGGACAAATCAGGACGCAGGTAAGAGTAATTTTTGTAAATTTTAGCATTTTTTTTAGAAAAACAGAGAAGCATATATTTGTTTTGCTTTTAATATGAATTTTATGCAGTTATTTTTTATTAGCTGTAACATATGTAATACATTTTATTTCATAGTAAATGGTATATAATTTAGAAATTTACATATATATATATATATATATATATGTATCCTTTCATATTTATTTTATATATTCAAAATTATATAAATATTCAATGCACCTATAGATACTTTCTTTAAGAGATGCAAAAATATTCAAATTTGAAATTCACATTGTGGAAAAATTAGTTGCAATTAAAATTAATTTTTGCATTTAAATTTCGCGTAGGGGAGACCGGTACACAGCGGACCTATGGGCACAGTGGACCACCCCCTAATATTTTATTTATTTAAACTTTTTAAAAGCTTCTCTTATATCCTAATAAATAGACAACAGCACTGCACTGATTATTTATAGCCTTCAGAAAATATGTTTAGCTCAGATTGAACTATTTTATCCTGATTGGTTGTTTTGAGCTTCTAAAAGTAAAATTTTTCATCATATTTCAATTTTTTTAGTAATTAAAGGTTGTAGATAAATATGATAAAACAGCTTTTTTGTAAAGCTAAGTTACTTGTTTTTATTTAACTTTAAAGTTAATATGTTTAAAAGGAAGCTATAAACGATATTAATACGATTATTTATTGAACTTCAACATGGGTCACAGTGGACCACCCACTCCTGGGGCAGAGTGGTCCACAATCCAATCTGCTCCTGTAATGCAGAATGTTCAAAATGTTTAATAATTGCTTATTTACTATAAAGAAATATTGTTTAAAAGTAGTTATTTAACTGTAAAATAAAGTAAACAAAGAAAAATGACAATTTATTTAATATAGTAAGAAATATTTTGTTTTGTATTTACTGCCTTTGATAAATGCAACTGTAGTCTAAATTGGTGATTATTCTATTCAAGTAAGATTCATGAGATGCAAATTGAATGGAAATCAGTTTATTTTTCCCGAAACTGTAGATGAATCTATTGTTGATGTCAATGATTTCATAATATTGCTCCCAGACCCAAAAGTATTTCAGGACAGTTCCAGGCTCAATCATACTCATAAGTATTTTGGAATTTCATTTGCAAATTTTAATATGTGCTGATTGTTTTGTACTTAAGTAATAACTTCAACTAAATTGCAATTGTTCCTGTATTAATCTGTTATTATTTTCAAAATCTAATTCATTTTGTTTTTGTTCCAAAATGTTACTCGTAAATTTATATTACTATGTTATTTTGTGGGTAAAGGAAAAATAAAAAAGACTGATAAATGAAAAATAGACTTATATTGTATATTTCAGATAATACCTAATAGCGGTCCACTATAGTCCACTTTACGGATGCATATAAAAAAATTTTGAAAAATATATTGAAAACTATGTTATGATAAATGTATAAAGGTTTAAGGAATATTCAAAAATATTTTTATGCAGATCGGTTTGTCCATTAAAGAGAAAAAAATTTTTAACTGAAAAAGTGGTCCACTGTGTACCAGTCTCCCCTACATTTAATATTTAAAATTATCATCTAAATCTGCCACAATAGACTTCATTATGAATTGCTTATGAGATTAAAAATTTGTAATCCCTTTCGCACAATATATATATTCTCACAAGCTTTGTAATATATATTCTCACAAGCTACAAAGAAAATCTTTTTTTTTTTTGGGGGGGGGGGGAGGCAGTAAGTACATATTGAATAATCAAACAGTTACAGCAATTAAAAAAACAAGGATATTTTATAAAAATGTTTAAATGCTTGGGTAACAAAATTACAATGGACAAAGAAAAAGTTATGTCCACTCTGATTTAAATTCTTGTGCATCTATTTGCTTTATCAATTTGAAATTTCTGTAGAGGATTGAAAAGATATGCCATTATATAAAGAATTATAATTTATTTTTTTAAAATTCATATACAATTATTTTTAATTGCAATTTTTATTGTTGCAATGGAATTACTAAATACACATTATCAATTTTCTTCTTCACATTGAATTTATTTATAAAATTGCACTTTTTATTACAAAATTTTAAAAGTAAGATTTTAATTTTTGCCAATAACCATGTGTCCTTGATTTCAAAGAAATTGCCCAGTAAAGAAACTATTGAAAAAATAAAAACAATTCAATACCATAAAAAAGTCATTGCTTGAAGATTGAAGTACTATGATTATTATGAATACTTCACTCATCTTTCAATATTATTACTTGAGTAAAGTCGTTCATACAATTTCTTGAATTCTTTCATTTTTCAAAATGTAACCATAATAATTGAATAAGTCAGCCATGATCAAAAAAATATTTTTCAGTGATGATTAATCGTTGTATGCATGATATATTTTATGCACAGATTGCATATAAATTGAGATATGAAAAAAAATATTTAATTAGATTTTAGTGCTGATTTTTTCATACAGAAAAATTAATATTTTATATATATACATATTTTGTAATAAATTTCTAAAAGGCTGCAGTGAAACTGCAAAAAAAATGCAGTTGAAAGACCGCAGTGATTTGTCACAAATCATTGCAGTTTTTTTTAAGTCGACATAACTACACATTTACTGCAGTAAATACTTTTTTACATTAAAAACTTACTTATTATTATTGCTTACTTTTTTACATTAAAAAAATTTTCAATTTCATATGTTCAAATGATTTATTGTAGTACTTATTCCGGCTAGAATTACTGGAAAAATAAAAAGGGGCGAGCGAGCTTGGACCGTGTAGTTGTCTCAATGTGAATTGCTCTGCAATTCACAGGGGGTTGGCAAGCGTTAGCAAGTAGGGGGGCTGAGCCCCTAGTAAACATTTATTACACCAAGGGTGTCTGTAAAAACAGTAGAATTATTCAGGTCACCAAAAAGAAACAAGAGGTTCTCTATTTTAATGAACTATGGAAAGTTTGCAAAAAAAAAAAAAAAAAAAAAAAAAATGCAGTTGGGGAAACTACAGAGAATCTGCAGAAAAAATGCTGTTGGGAAACTACAGAAAATCTGTAGAAAAAATGCAGTTGGGAAACTGCGGTGATTTGGCCGATTCCACTACAGAATTTTTGAGGTTGATACAACTACAAAATTACTGCAGAATTTTTGAGGTTGATACAACTACAAAATTACTGCAGAATTTTTGAGGTTGATAAAACTACAAAATTACTGCAGAATTTTTTAAGTCTATTCAACTGCAAAATTACTGCAGTAATTTAGCAGTTGTATAGACTTAAAAATAAACTGTAGTCGAATCGGCCAAATCACCGCAGTCTCTCAACTGCATGTTTTTTGCAGTTCATTTTTAGCTGGGTACACATAAAAAATAATATGGAAAGGGCTTACCAATTATGCATGGAGACACGTGCATCAGTGAATTAGGAATTGCTCATCTTGGATTTTAGAAGTCATGGCATGGTATGTAGACGACATGTATAGTTGAGGAAAAATGATCACAAAAACAATATTTCATCTTGATAAGCGTTTTTTTATTTACTTCAATGTAAAATGAGGAGTCCCTGGTGAGACCCACGGGGAATTGGGAAAACCTCTCAAACCTACCCGCTGCGCTGCGCTAACGTAACAGATGATGGTCGGCTGATTTATTTATCGCGAGTTCCGCGCGCTTGGCACCGAAAACCTCAAAAACCGCCAAACTGCAGCGCGCGCCGAATGCCAAAGGGCGATAAACTTATCGCGGTGGAATACGGTGACAAACATCGGGTAACTGCTCCGATGGAAGACGATTGCTCCCGCGGCGGCCGAATCAAAGAGCCGATGTGCAGAGAAACCAAACGAGCGATCGTCGTGACAACGTCAAAATACGAACTACGCGTTTGAAACAGTTGAAATATGCGTTAAATAAAAGTGAAGAATAAATGCCGAAAAAGGGAAATAAAACATTAATTAATTAAAAACACCAAATAAATTAAATAAAGACAGACATGGGTTACACTTAAAATAAAATTTATAAGAAATATACTTAAAAACAATTAAAAATACAAAAAAGTAAACGTTTCGCCAAGCGACACGCAAGGCATCATCAGTACAAAAACAATCTATTGCATAACAAACCACTGAACAAATCAAGGACAGTTAAAGTTATTTTAAAAACAGATAATATTCATTAGGGACAGAACGAGCTTCATTCAACGTCTGCGATCGCAATTGAGTGAACCAACCCTCAAGGAGTAATCGACCATGATAGCTGTTACAACCTGATTTTAAAATACTGGCGTTCGCAATTAGCGGGATGTGATTCGTTTGAAGTGAATGCTGGACAATTTTTGAATTCAAATTATTATTTTTTAAAGCAGTAGTATGTTCTTTTAGGCGAATTTCAAATGGTCTACCTGTTTCACCAATGTAGACACTATTGCAATCTTTACAGGGAATAATATATACAACATCGGGTAATTTAGACTTATCATATTGAAATTTATGCTTAGTGAAAAAGGAACTCACTTTATTAATTGGTTTAAAAGAAACCCCAATATTGAATGATTTTAGAATGCCAGAAATTTTTTCAGAAATATTCTTATAATAAGGGATGCAGATAAAAGAGTTTGGTTTACTACGTTGAAAAGTCGGGGGGGAGTAGAATTCATAAAATTTAAAGTATTTTTAAAGATTTTTTTAACAAGACCTATAGGATAGCTATTATTAACCAAATCGCGATAAATTTTACACTTCTCAATTTCAAAATCATTACTGGAACTGCAATATCTAATGGCCCTCTAGGCTAAAGTCTTAATAACGGCTATTTTATGGCTGAAAGGGCAAATTGAATTGAAATTAGTATATTGACCTGTAGATGTAGGTTTTCTGTAAACAGTAGTGGTGATAGATTGAGAGATATCAGCAGTGTGTCTGCCGATTAGAATGTCGAGAAATGGTAATTCAGCATTATTTTCAATTTCAACAGTAAACTTAATAGGGTCGCCAATAGAGTTAGAAATCGTGAGAATATTATTTAAATCTGCTTCTTTCACTATCAAAAAAAGGTCGTCGACATAACGTCTCCAAAAAAGAATACGTGAACCAAGTTCAGAATTAATCTTATTTTCAATATTCTGAATTACAAGTTCAGCAATTACAACAGAGAGGGGGGACCCCATAGCGGTACCAGAAATTTGACTATAAAAGCAATTATTAAATATAAAACAGTTTGAGGTCAAACAAAAACTAACTAATTCAATAATCTCTTTGACATTAAAATCAGTAGGTTGTGTCGGAGTGCGCCAGATATCTTTAATTACTTTACAAACCAGATCGAAAGGGATTGAAGTAAACAGCGAAACAACATCAAGAGAAGCCATGATATAACCGGTAGGGAAAATAAAACTCTGTAAATCATCAAGAAATTTGTAAGGTGAATTAAGACTGTAACTGGAGTTAAGCGTAATAGGTTTAAGAAGCGCGGATAAGTAACTAGAAAGATTATATAAAGGGGATTTAGAAAAATCAATAATGGGGCGGAGTGGGATAGATGGTTTATGAATCTTTGGTAACCCATAAAAGCGAGGGACTAGACCGGTGTAACATCTGAATTTAGAAGCAGAGTTTGGGGGGGATTTTCTTAAGTTTTTCAAATTTGGAAATAATTATGTTCATCTTACGTTGAATGGAAGGAGTTTTATCTTTCTTAAGTACAGAATATGTATTTACATCATCAAATAGTTCATGAGCCTTTGAATCATAAGCATCCCTATCCATCAGAACAATAGTTCTACCTTTATCGGCTCTCGTAATTACAATCGAATTGTCCGATCTCAGTCTCTTGATAATACGCAAAGAATCTTCAGTACCAGCAGGAGTGGAGTAATTAGAGTTTAAGATCGATGCAGAAATAGCACGTCTAATATCATGCCTTACCAATGGGCAAAAACCCATAATAGCGGATTCAGCAGAAGCAAGTAAATCGGGAGTATCTAATTTCGTAGAACCCAGTGGTTAATTCAAGCCTTTATTAAGCAAAGCAGATTCCGACACTGATAAAATTTTAGACGAAATATTTAAGACCCAGTTATCGCTATTTGATGCAACTGTAGAAGATTCAGGAGTAACCTTCACAAGGTGGTTAGTAAATTTATTTGCATATTTCTTAACCAAGTTCAACTTCAGAAGATAATTGCTGTACTTTAAAAAATCCAGGATACGAAGACAATCATACGGAGCAACTAAACTAAAAAGTTTCATGAGGCGATAATGTAGAAAACGACTATAAGAACGTAATAAGCCGTAGTTAAGAGCGATGGCCGCAGAGAGAAACTGGATACTTGCTGAATTAGAGACAGAAAAACCACGCTTTGACTTCACTAAAGGTTTAACACGGAAGGAAAGAGGAATAATCTTGGATCTTTTGCAACGGAGTAAAAAGTCAATCTTTTCCTAAGTACGCACAATTTTTGAAGAAAGTCCTTGACATGTTCTGAGTCCATCAACAATGGATTTACCATATCTTAATTTGAAATATGTATACATTTAACGTCTGAATGTAAAAACTATTAAAAGCACCAAATAAATTAAATTAAGATAGACATGAGTACACTTAAAATAAAATTTATAAAAAATATACTTAAAAAGAATTAAAAATACAAAAAAGTAAACGTTTCGCCAAGCGACACGCAAGGCATCATCAGTACAAAAATTTTTTTGCCCATTGGTAAGGCATGATATTAGACGTGCTATTTCTGCATCGATCTTAAACTCTAATTACTCCACTCCTGCTGTTACTGAAGATTCTTTGCGTATTATCAAGAGACTGAGATCGGACAATTTGATTGTAATTACGAGAGCCGATAAAGGTAGAACTACTGTTGTGATGGATAGGGATGCTTATGATTCAAAGGCTCATGAACTACTTGATGATGTAAATACATATTCTGTACTTAAGAAAGATAAAACTCCTTCCATTCAACGTAAGATGAACATTATTATTTCCAAATTTGAAAAACTTAAGAAAATCCCCCATAACTCTGCTTCGAAATTAAGATATTACACAGGTCTAGTCCCTCGCTTTTATGGGTTACCAAAGATTCATAAACCATCTATCCCACTCCGCCCCATTATTGATTTTTCTAAGTCCCCTTTATATAATCTTTCTAGTTACTTATCCGCGCTTCTTAAACCTGTTACGCTTAACTCCAGTTACAGTCTTAATTCACCTTACAAATTTCTTGATGATTTACAGAGTTTTGTTTTCCCTACCGGTTATATCATGGCTTCTCTTGATGTTGTTTCGCTGTTTACTTCAATCCCTTTCGATCTGGTTTGTAAAGTAATTAAAGATATCTGGCCCACTCCGACACAACCTACTGATTTTAATGTCGAAGAGATTGTTGAATTAGTTAGTTTTTGTTTGACCTCAAACTGTTTAATATTTAATAATTGCTTTTGTAGTCAAATTTCTGGTACCGCTATGCGGTTCCCCCTCTCTGTTGTAATTGCTGAACTTGTAATGCAGAATATTGAAAATAAGATTAATTCTGAACTTGGTTCACGTATTCTTTTTTGGAGACTTTATGTCGACGACATTTTTTTGATAGTGAAAGAAGCAGATTTAAATAATATCTCACGATTTCTAACTGTATGGATGACCCTATTAAGTTTACTGTTGAAATTGAAAATAATGCTGAATTACCATTTCTCGACATTCTAATCCGAAGACACACTGCTGATATCTCTCAATCTATCACCACTACTGTTTACAGAAAACCTACATCTACAGGTCAATATACTAATTTCAATTCAATTTGTCCTTTCAGCCATAAAATAGCCGTTATTAAGACTTTAGCCTTCAGGGCCATTAGATATTGCAGTTCCAGTAATGGTTTTGAAATTGAGAAGTGTAAAATTTATCGCGATTTGGTTAATAATAGCTATCCTATAGGTCTTGTTAAAAAATCTTTAAAAATACTTTAAATTTTGTGAATTCTACTCCCCCCCGACTTTTCAACGTAGTAAACCAAACTCTTTTATCTGTATACCTTATTATAAGAATATTTCTGAAAAAAATTCTGGCATTCTAAAATCATTCAATATTGGGGTTTCTTTTAAACCAATTTAAAAAGTGAGTTCCTTTTTCACTAAGCATAAATTTCAGTATGATAAGTCTAAATAACCCGGTGTTGTTTATATTATTCCCTGTAAAGATTGCAATAGTGTCTACATTGGTGAAACAGGTAGATCATTGGAAATTCGCATAAAAGAACATACTACTGCTTTAAAAAATAGTAATTTGAATTGAAAAATTGTCCAGCATTCACTTCAAACGAATCACATCCCGCTAATTGCGAACGCCAGTATTTTGAAATCAGGTTTTAACAGCTATTATGGTCGATTACTCCTTGAGGGTTTGTTCACTGAATTGCGATCGCAGACGTTGAATGAAGCTCGTTTTGTCCCTAATGAATATTATCTGTTTTTAAAATAACTTTAACTGTCCTTGATTTGTTCAGTGGTTTGTTATGCAATAGATTGTTTTTGTACTGATTATGCCTTGCGTGTCGCTTGGCGAAACGGTTACTTTTTTGTATTTTTACTTGTTTTTTAGAATATTTTTTATAAATTTTATTTTAATGTACTCATGTCTGTCTTAATTTAATTTATTTGGTGTTTTTAATAGTTTTTACATTCAGACGTTAAATGTATACATATTGCAAACATTAATTAAATTTTGAGGGAAAATATTAGAATTAATAATAAAAATAATGGAGTAATACTCTAATTAAATGACGAGATCGCGATGCGATGAGAATGTCATGAAACTTATCATGACATACACCCGAAGGACCAGAAAATTTTGAAAAATTTTCGAAAGGAAAATTTCGAATGGATGAAAATTTTACAAAATTTAGACAAAAAAAACAATGGAATCAACACCAGGTAATACATGGGGTTACAAAACCGACTTACACAAGTCGTGCAAACCAAACAATTTACATAATATCAAAAGTAAGTTATATATACGAAAATGATAATTTGAACAGCACATAGGTAAAATATTCATGCAAAAACTTTTTTTTCTATTTACACAAACTGTGATACGCACTATGATAAGTACATAAAGTGGTATATAAAATTATACTCCACCATTGGAAAAAAAATTATGTTGTTATTATTGAGAGTTTAAATATTTTATAATGGTTAAAAAAGTTATACTATCACATTGAAATATAGCAATATCACTGGTAAATATTCTGTCACACATACATGAAATACAAATGAGCAATTGTAACCTGAAACATTACTGATATATGCAATATTGCAAAAATATAAATGTTGTCTTGTTACAAGAAAAAAAAAACGTTAAAAATTCATTAATAAAATGCTCTTTCATTTCTATAGGTAACCTCCGCTTAATTTGATCTACTACGATTAATTATTTTAAGGATTCAAAATCAGATACATTAAGACCGCTAATCCATTCTTCCAAATAATTTCTTAATTCAAATGCTAAATCGCGCCAAATGGCTGAAGATTCTTTTTTATGTGACATTAATTTCTGCCTAAATTCTACTGGCGTCATTTCGAAGCGTTTAAGAAGTAAATGTTTTACGTAATCGTAATTGATCGCGAATGTTTCTGGCTCTCTAGCTATAATATTGGCGATTTCTAACGGAATTAAACTTAACAAATGTGTGACCCAATTTTCTTTTATTATATTCATTCGAGAAATTTGTCTTTCAAATAATGTTAAATAGAGACTAATATCACTTTTGCCGTCAAAGTGAGATATTAATTTAAGCAAATCTGGTTGCTTACTTGAACCAGCTATTGCAGAATCGTCGCTCGCACTTTTCAAATTGCCTTGAAGCTCCATTTTTCTTAATTCGTATTCCATTTCAACTTTCTTTTCCTCTAATTTTCTGTCTGCTTCTTTCTCCTGTCTTCTTTCTTCCTTTTCTGTTTCTAATCTTCTTTCTTCCTTTTCAGCTTCTAGTCTTCTTTGTTCAGTTTCTTGTCTCTCAGCGGCAATGACTTCGCGTCTATTTTTAATGAAATTTTCTTCATAATCTTCTGATTCGGTTATCAATTTTATTACATCAATAACTCTTGCACTCTGTGGTACAACTAGACCTAGTTCATCACATAATGCTAACAAGTCTGCTTTTCTGGCTTTATTACGAGCTGACATTATTCAACTTCTTTAAACTTCAACTGAAGAAAGTATTATAGTATCGTAGATATGATTACGGAACTTTTATTCATATAGTACTTCGGAAAAACAGTACAATTTTTTCATATTATCCCGGACCAAACAGCTTGATATCCATATCCCGGCAACGAGACCCCAAAAATTGTTGTGAAATTATGATGAATAATAAGTACTTTAGCCACAACAAAGATTCTTCAAATATAATACAAACAAAACAGATTTAACAACAGAACAACAAATACAGCTGAGATTCACGCACAACTATCTATATACTTGGGTTAATATTTCTGAATGATACAAACATTCGTATCTCAATATAAATAATATTTAGCAATCTTTGCCAAGCATTGCATACTAATTCCACCAACAACCATATCCGTCAAAACTATAGAACAACTACTCGTGCTCGCGTGCTTTCCTTGGTCTTGCGTGAACTCATCGCCTTGAGCTGCTCGTGAAAAGTAATAAGTCATTGAGTTCGTATTATTGTTGTTGTTACTTCTAATAATTCCCACACACACACATATATATATATATATATATATATATTATTTAATATTATTATAATATAAATTATATTATTTATTTATAATATATTTATATATATATAAATAAACCATTATTGTTTTTTTTTTATTTTAAATAAATAAATAAATGTATAAATATATATATTATACTTGAATATATGTACATATAAATTATTATTGTTATTATTTTATTTTATTTTATTATTTTATTATTTCCAGCGAAACGTTAACACGTGCTGCCGTTAATGGAATATCAGGGGGGGGGGGGATCTTAACCCCGAACACTCTGTTTCATATTCGTTATTAATGTAGGTTTTCATGTTGTGTAAGGTTTTTAACTGAACTAATCTGTGTAACTGATTTGTCTCCCCCCAAGCCATATGCATATAGATAATTATGTACATAAACCCATGTATAGATAAACCCGTCCTATTGATTGCGGCTGCGATTAAATATTAATTAATGCGATGATTCCGTAGTAGGATGATTGTCACTCTTTATCTGATTGGATGGATTGGTCATATAACAACCCAGGTGGTAGGCGGTGAGTTTTTATTTGCTTCGGATTCTGATTTTAATTTCAATATGCATTTAAATATGTTTAAATGTCTTAAAATATACATAATAGTTACATGTTATATAATTGGGGTTGAGGAAAATATGCATAACATTTAATAAAATGGGAAAAATTGACAAAAAGTTAGATTTTCAAGTGAAATGTGGGAGGAGAAATAAAAATAGCCAAATGTGGTACCGCCATTTAAAAGCTTGTTATAGTAAAACGTTATATTTTCATCATCCAATCAATTATCGCTTTCGGATTCAGTCATCCCAGGATTGAGGCTGAACAAGCGGTTCAAATCTGGGAGGATCGAATCCGCAGGCTGAATGTGATTGGATAGAAACATGACGTTATACCCTAATGACATTTCCATGGCGGTTTCACATTTAACAATTATATTCTGCGTTTGGCGATCTCCAAAAGTCCTTTACTGCATTTTTTTACGGTGAAAGACAAACATACTTAAGTAATAGCATGAATTTATTATTTAACACTTTGTGATTATTTATTAAATTATAGTGCATATGAGACTGAAGCAGAAAAACTATTTATTAAAAACGTTTTTTTGACATCACATAAAATCTTGTATCAAAATCATTTTGTTATAAAATACTTAAATATTTATCACGTTATTGAGTTATCAATTTCATTGAACTAATTGAGTTGTATGCATGGATATAAACAAATGGGATTTATGGGAGGAGGTTGGAGTGCAGTGGAGTCAAGTCACCCTGCTAAATCTTTTAAAATAGTAAGATTTAACTTGAAATACTAAAGAATGTATCAACGAGGTACCATTGAGGTATACCACCAGCTTCCCGTTTACGAAAATGCCGTGTAAACTGATGATTGTATTGAAATCGTGAAAACATTATACAATGAATTGATATTTAGAAGCATAATTTTAATACTATATCGTTTTTTTCATAATGTAAATAAGCTAATAATGGACAATCCAAAGTTTTTCGTTTATAAAATAAAATAAAAATAATATTTTATTATTTTTTATTATGTAACATTCCCTTACATGTTTTAAAATCTGTTTTATTATTGACAACAATCTTACAGTTGCCAGCAAATTCTTCCATTTAACAGTTGCTTATCAATTTGTTTTAGAACCAAATTGACGATCAGAGGGCAGCTTCTCCTGATAACAGTTTTGGGATAAGGGTAAATAGTATGTAGTTTTCATACTGTAGTTTGAAAGTCAGATTTATTTTGTCTACACAGGAACGCGCAAAATACGTATCTTGCGTTCTCCCTGTGAACGAAACATTCCTAGACGTGGTTTAAAAGTGTTTAGAAATTCAGTTTGTATGAGGCTAATTTCTATAAATTGCTTTTTGTATACAGACGCAACGCTAGAGATCGAAAACAAATTCCGTTTGAAATGTTTTTCATATTGTGGAACATCACACCATTTGTAATTATAAGTTTACCACGAGAATTATTCCCATTTCAGCCGTCAGGTCGAAAAAGGTATTAAGTATCAGGGTTGTTGGTAGGCCTGGTTGATGTTTGAATTCTGAACTCGGCCATCCATGTGGGCCAACAGGCGAGCGAGGGATTGACAAGTTGACTTGTAGTCCATTGTGTCCAAGGATGTTTTTTCCTTGACACCCAAGACATCGAAGGAAGGGGAGGATCGAACTGGAGGCAGGACGTGCAGTGGTGGGCGTACGGTGTGGATGACAAATGAATGCCGCCGTAGGTAAAATGTTGGTAAACTAATCATGTAGAGAATACTGTAAATGTTTTCATACACCTTTTTCATGCATAAATTTTTGCTTTTATTGACAATAATCTATATATAAACGGTAATATGATATCCAAAATCCACGTTGCAAACATTACACCTATCGCTTGAAATGCGTAATATAACCATGATAATGTTTCCATTTGAACGAGTCCGTCTAAAACTTGTTTTGATTTTATGTTCATTCTAAAGAACACGTATTTTTTTTAACTATACGGGGATTAAAGTTACATTCGCGTCGCTTGTTTTCCAAATTATACTTGATTCGGGGTCTACTGAAGTGGTACCACAGGCTATGTGTTTGGTGTAACATGGTATGCTACAAATGCCTATTTTAACGTGAAAATTCACCCGCAATAACTATGGTAGATATTTGTAATAGTTTAAGAAGATTATACAGATTCAAAATGTTCAAGAGCAGCTAATCAGAGTGTCTAAATCTCGGTTTACGTGTCTATCATTTTTTCTAATGAAACGTGTCATTTCTAACATTTTTTCTAATATCCAGGTTGTTAAGAAGTTAGTAACACTGACATTACAAAACACGAGTGAAATAAAACGTTTCATTAGAAAAAAAAAAATATGTGAATATTGACAATTTTCGTTCCGTATAATTCCTTTTTGGTTTTGAATTTTAGAAAAATATTTTCAACTATATAAACAAAATTGAGTAAGCAAAAAACAGAAATATGCATAAGCAGTTGAACATCGCAGAAAACGATGGGTTATTCAAAAACAGAAATAGGGATGAGCAGTTGAGCGTCGTAAAAAAAAGTGGGTTATTCAAAAACTGAAAAATGGATAAGCGGCTGAGCGTCGTAAAAGAATGTGGATTATTAATAAACTGAAAAATGGATAAGCAGTTGAGCGTCGTCAAAAAATGCGGGTTATTCAAAAAATGAAAAAAAGATAGGCAGTAGGGTCTTGCGAATAAAAATGTGGGTTATTCAAAAACCGAAACAAAGGATAATCAGTTGAGTCTCACAAAATAAAGTGATTTACGAAAAAACTGAAAGAGATAAAAATGTATCGACAGCTGAGCATATGTAGCAAAATAATAATAATAAAAAGAAGAATTTAGGAAAATGAGCTATTTTAATTGTAAAATACAAAGAAAACCACTTAACTACCGCTCTAAGAATTCCAAGCATTGCCACATTCGTGGCTTTCGTCTTCAAATTAATCAGGTCATTAACCAATATTTTAGCGATCATATGAAGAGATAGGTTTCCGATGACATTTTCTTGGCCTCGTGGCGCTGAAACACTGTCGTCCACACCGTAAGCCCACCACTGCACGTCCTGCCTGCAATTCAATTATCCTCTTCCTTCAATGTCTTGGGTGTCAGAGAAAGCACATCCTTGGACACAATGGACTACAGGTCAACTTGTCAATCCCTCGCTCACCTGTTGGCCCACATGCATGGCCGAGTTCAGAATTCACACATCAAACAGGCCTACAGTCGGAAGCAAAATGAGTTGAACACCGGTACCTCCGTCAGAAATTTTCAAACACCTTTCTTTTCAAATTTTGTTTTCCATTCTTAGATCCAACCTATCATCAAGAAATATATTCAACGATGACAATGTTAAAACCATTATTTTTGAACACCTTTTCTTCAAAATACTGTTGAAGAACGTTTTCTTTTTTTAACATAAAACTTGTAAACGCGAGCAAAAGAGACGTGGAGAGAGGGGAAGTGTGAACAACTCATTTGTCGACCGACAGTATGGCAAACGATTTTGGCTGACACACTGCCGTGTGTCTAGATCCCATAAATTTTTACATAGAAACATCATAGAAATTAAATATATCTTAAATGAAAATAATAAATTTTAAGTATCTAAAAATATAAAAAAAAAAACTATTAAAAAAATAAGATTTACAAAGTTAAAAAATAAGTTTTTACAAATTTAAAAGAAAGTTGCACAAAGTTTTGAAAAACTTAACAAAAAAGAATGACAAAAACTTTTCTAAAATTAATTATTATTTTTTTAAATACAAAACCTTTTAAAATTAAAATTTTTTAAAGATATTTTTATTAAAAATTACATGTTTAACTGCTACCATTACCGCTATTACATCTGAAATATAATAATCTACAATTTACAAGAAAATATTTCATCAATTAGATAAAATTTTCAACTATTGAACGAAAAAATATACTTAAGTAAGCATGCGCGCTTTGTCACGTACTCAGTGCAATCGATGATAATATAAATTTTCGATAAATAGTGCTGCGTTTCTCATTTCCACTGTTAGATTCTCGAGAGAGGGTGACTATGTGTTGAGCTCTGTTAATTTTTCAGATTTTAATTCAAGTGCTGAATCGATTTCTTCGTAAAGGAATAAAGTAAGTTTCAATATATCATTGTAAAATCAATAAAAATTAATTCTCCATTAAATATTTTCTAAGCATATAATTACTTTGTTGTGTAGCTATTACAACAGAACAACTCAAAACTCGAGAAATGGAGATTCCAGATGATTCGTCGTTGACACATAGCCTCCTGAGACCCCGCGTCCATCCTATTGGACATTTTTATTTTTCGTATAAAATATTTAATTTCAGTTGGAACTTGTAAAATCTTACTGTCCATTATTATGGATAGTCTAGTGCTGCTATCTGTATACCAAAAGAGTAAAAAAATCGCAGCAAAATGTGTATTTTAATAATTTCAAAATGGCGGCGAACAGGTGAAAGACTGTTGAAGGTAAGTACACAGTTTTAACTCATATTTCATATATTTTTTTTTAAGTATTTTGATATTAAAGCAGATATCTAATTTTAAATGTTGTATTAATGTAATTAAACCGTAGATTAAGTAATTGAATGGATATTTTGGAGAATAAACACTTGTTTTTATCGATGTCCATTGTATTGTTGGGTATATGGTTTGAAAACGGTATGACATAGAGAGAGTTTTCTTGTGTAAAATCGGGTATTCGGGTCACCCTTCAAAAGTCCTCTCTGAGAGCATTTCTTTTATAAGTGTTTCTGTTTCTTAATATGGTAATGTTTGCAAAAAACATACGTATGTCACCCATCTGTCGTTAAAAATATTTATTTGTCGAGGGGTAATTTCTGAATGTGTTAAGGATTTATGTAAAGTTGATCTTTAGGCACATCTACTTCAAAGCACAGTTTTGTATGTTAGAATATCTCTGTAAAATTGTGTTGAAAATATATAATTGATTGAAAGCCCTTCTCAACCACGCAAGGCTTCAATATATCTACACGAGTTCACAGTCCAGAATCCTTCCTTAGCTCTATACCGAGCCAATGCGTCATTCTAGAATTTCTCCGGAAAAATAAATCACCTCCTCAGTGATCTGTTACCCTTTTTCAGCTTTTCTCTGTCTGAAACCTTTTCGATCCTTAATGTATTTCTTGGGATTAAATATAGGAGATACTAAACCCGGCCTATCTGAAGGTGAGAAAATGATGTCATTCGCAAACTCTATCAACATTGGTTGAAGAAGGGGGGGGGGTTAAACTCCGTTATTTGTGAGAGTTCCACCTTCTCGAACGTCCGAAACCAGGCTTCTAGCACAACCGAGGCCCACGATATTGAATGACGTGACCTCGATATTCAGGCTGCTTCTCCCATTTACGAGATAACGCTTAATTTAAAGCAGGGCTGCCCGTTTTGCCTCCTTTTCTATTCAAATTTATTCTATTCATACCGGAATTTCCGAAAGAAGAATGCTTAATTTATGTAATCACGAAATTTCTGTTTTTACAACTAAATAAAAATTACTATTTGAAATTTCAGGTCGAATTCGAAATATATGAATACAAAAGAAGGTAAATTGGCATGGCACCACTGCTTTACAAGCGGATTTGCTTGGTGAAATCAATCTTCATTTATTAAATATTTCTCCATGCCTCATTAATATTTAATCAGAAAACTATACTAACGCTAATTTTAATTTAAAGTCTTCCTAAATAATCATTTTGGTCCTACATAAATTTCCTGTGCGATAAATACCTAAGAAGAAAATTATAAAATTAAATTATACATACGTCTTTAAAACTTTGGTTGCCGCATGTCACGCTGGCAGTCACAATTTATTTTATTCCCATAACTTAGATGTACCGCCAGCGATAATTTCAAATATTTCCTTCCTTGTCGACTGATTGCCAGTTATCATTTTCGTTGTTCAGTTTATGAAGCTCTCGAATAATTCCAAACATAAGGTATTCGGCCTGTCACTGAAAAGTAGTGTAGTGCAAAATAAAAATGCACCATTCTATGCTATTTTATCACCGAATTGCTGCAGAGAGGTACGAGAAGTACTATTTCACTGAGAAATATGACTTCTTTAAGAATATGAATTCAGTTTTTGAAATAGGGCTCGATCCTACACATTAAAATTTGTACCGTCTTTAATTTTCCAAATGGGTAAACCCCAGTTTTAGACCATATTTATTTTTCTCGTATAAAATCAGCCCAGAAAATTATACCTCGAGAAATATTGATAAAAGTGAACTGTAAAATCACATAGCCTTATTTTGGATGACACTCATTCTTTTTATGTAAACATTACAGTACATAATTTATTTATTTTTTAATATGAATTTATTAATAATTTTCATAATTAAAAATATACTTTCGAATCGAAAACATGCCTGGAATATGTTTGGGCTCATCAGACAACTCGACACAATTCCGAATTCTACGATGTCTCAAATTTCTCAAGGCTTATTTTTCTTTCTTTGAAGACAATTCATTGTTTTATTGACAAATCACAAGCATATAAAAACCGGGTTAGCAATTTGCTTTCAAATTGAAACGCGCCTACTGTCCTTGTGTTTGAGTACCGCTACTTCCAACAAGTAATCTTCACTTCATTTAAAGCTTTCAAGGGCAAAGTAATTCTGTCCTTTTTTCGAGTAAATTATAAAAGCAAAAAACTATTCAAAAATCATGCTAAGAACATTGGCAGTTGAGGATTGCAAATAACCAAAAAAAAAAGAATAAAACTATACCAAGGATTAATCAGAAATTTTCGCGATACTTTGCGGAATTCTATGCCTAATGAAGGCAAAATTTACTATTCGGACCGTATGCAAGCTGTAATTTTGGTGTTAATATTTTTTTAATTCATATAATATAATTAAAGTATTGGGATCCAAATAGTGTTTACTTACATAAATTTTCGACCGATTTAAAAGCAGAAATTCTGCAATTAAATAACGCAAATATATTTGTAAAAAATACTTCTTCCAAGCGGACCGCAGTTGAACCAAACTGTTTTAAAGTTTTCTTATAAGAATTTATTTTCCTGAAAAGTCTTTTCAATTCATTTTTAAAAGATGTTGTTTTAGAAAAAAACGTGTCCAATCTTACTGCATGAAAGCTGTTTGTCACAAATTTTTACAAATGAAAATCTTATTTAATCGCAAATTTTCTGTCATTAAATAAAACGAAATATTCTATATGAAAATATTAGTAACTATGTGGACTGTTCAAGAATATTAGGAATGTTTTTACCTGTTTAAATCCTTGATAGATAAGCTTCAATTCATTTTTAGTAAATTTAGTTATCCTACAAAGAGCTTCAATCCTTTGAGGCTTCGATCTGACAAATGTCATCTCAATGTCATCAGATGTATCATCTAGATAAAAAAAAATCGTAATAAGTGTGGTGTCATCAATTTATGCTGAATTATGCATTTTCTTACCAGTTAAATCAATGTCTAAACAATTTTTGCAATTACAAAGATTATATTAGAAAAAATATATTTCAAGCACATTTAAATGTAAGTAAAAAATATACATTTACCAGAAACAAATTTATAAAAGGGAATGTATAAAAAATATATAAAAAGCACAGCAATGCTTTTTCGAACAATTTTTAACATTACATGGTTCTCTCGGATCCTCGAACTTTAATACCATTTTAAAAATCTTCACCTTATCTAATCGTACAATATCTGTCAGTTTATAACATCATTTACAATTCATTACAGGTTGTACTAGAATTCAGGGACCCGTGGAAACCCTGCATTAACCTCTTCAGAACGGGCGTCATTTAAAGACATTTTAATATTTAGTACCAGTAATTACATATAGTATTTCCCCCCTTATTTAATCCAAAAATTTTAAGATTAGAGAAGGGAAATATTCTGAAAATTAAAACCATTCGCACCCTAAAAAGAACATGGCACCCGTCTTCAAGGGATTCACGCACAAAATGTGAATAAGAAGTATATTTAAATATGCACTCATCACACTTTATGTTCTATGAAACGAAAATGCATTTAATAGATACAACAATGAGAAATAATCCACCAATTACCAACCATAAACGACAATGTACCTTCTACTTTATGGCGTAGCCCTGTATATAATTTTCTTTTATTTTCCACAAAATTCCATAAGTCTACTAACTACAGTTCAGCAGGAAAATTCGTAACACAATTAAAAACGACCCTAAACAATTCACTCCCATAGTCTGTAATACTTACGAATTCCCTTGTGTATCCCTGTATATGATAAACCTTTTTTATACACAATACGTACTATGCAAAAATTTAGTTTAATTTAAATACGCAAATCAATGTTGAAAATGCACTTATCACACTCAGACTGCAATTATTGCACGTATACTGTAAGCGATATATTTTGTGTGTCCCTGTAAATTAACTACAAACGTAATACGCACCATTTCTTTAAGTGATTAATTTATACTGCACCTCAGTAATTCATATAAATTTCATTATGTTTGAAATAGTGAACCATCATTAAATTACGCTACAAACGATTTTTTCTAGTAGATGAACGTGCAACAGAATTTTCTATTTGACAATGTAAATTTATAATAAATGCTTTGCACCAGATTTTATAAAAAAAAATTTGTTTGACTGTCCCTGTAAAAAAACTGTAAGTGCTACACCCTTCATTTTTAATAGGGATCAGGGTATAGTAAACGACAGTAACCTGCAAAAATTTCAGAGCAACCCGATTATATTTACGCGAGTTAGAGCATGGACAGACGGTAGACAAAACGAAGTTATAAACACTTTTCAACTAGGTTGGAAAGTGTTGAAAAGAGCATTGAAAATTTGTGTTTTTAGGTGATTCTATCTTGTTCATGTACTAAATGGATTAAAGAGAGTATGCAATATTGTCTGATAAAATTTAACTCTATGCTCTTTTATTGGCTTTGAAATAGTTTTACTATATTTTTTTCTGTTCACTATTTTTGAATAGAATTATTTGCCTTATTTATTCGCAGATTTCTGCGATTAAGTAAATTGAAGATTTCTTTTTTTTTAAAAAGCTGTATTCATACCCCTACCGCTTTCTTTGTGCGCCAATTCATTAAGCAAATCTTAAGACGTCTTTTTATAGGAGTATAGGTGTCACGGGTTACGGATTTTGAATACTACTATTTTTAAACAAATTCGTACACTTTATTTAATCGTCGATTTCTGCGTAAATTCTGCAAATTACAAAAATTGAAGATTTTTTTTCCTTAATAGTGTTGTTCAAAATGCGTAACTATTGGCTCCTATGTACAAGTACACCGCTTGACCTTGTCAATTTAAAATAAATGCTTTGCACCAGATATTCTACAAAAAGTATCTTTTGATGTGGTTCATCATTGTATATCAATTTCGTCATATTTCAAATGGCGTAGCATCAACAAAATGCACTTGAAATGATTTTTTTCCACTGTCTGTAATGGAACGGAATATTTTTGACTGTCAGTTTAAAAAAACTGTGAGTTCTATCCCCTTTATTTTCAATAGGGATCATGCTGTAGTAAACGACAATAACATACATAAGTGTTAGGGTAATCCGATTATATTTACGAGAGTTAGAGCTCGGACAGACGGCCAGATGCCAGATGGCAGATGGCAGATGGCAGACTGCCAGACAAACCTTAGTCATAAACACGTTCCAACTACGTTGGAAAGTGTTAAAAAGTGGAACTCTGTGACCAGCGGGTCAATCTAGCACGCCGATTTTTTCTATTACATCTGTACAGATATCATGTTTTATTTAGTGCAGAGTTTATAACACGCAACGTGTCAAATGCCCATCCAGTCACACAATTTCAGAAGGGTGCTATTCTAAAAAGTCCTTCTGACGGGTACCGGGAGGAAAAGGTAGCTTTCATAGTCCATGTTTTTTAAAAATTCAACTCATTTTACTCAAACACCCGAAGCTAAAATGCTTGGAACCCGATTATAGAAGATTCAATTTCGGTTTTGTCTAATACTGACTTTGAATGTGAATTTCAGCATCAGAGTTACAGTATAACAAAAATCAGATTGTTTCAAAATGTCAGCCGCCCTAGAAATTCAAACTGCCATGACTCAGCCATTTTTTAAGATATAGCCAAAACAAAAAATGTTCCAGAATCCTTGCATCATGTTCAAACACTTAACTGAAACAAAGTTTTCAATTTATAATTTTTTGTATATTTTTTTGATTTTTTAAGAATTTAAAATTTTTTAACTGTCTGCCATTTTGAAACAAGAAGGCGGATGAAGCTGGCCAACGAACTCGTTCGAGACTTTGGTATTCCCTATACACATACTCAGTCACATCCAAATTGGTTCATAAATAAGAGAGTTACAGCATGACATATGTCATATATATATAAATCAACATTTGAACGGAGGGTGGTTTGGGGGTCTGAGGGTCATGATGCGAAAATATAGCAAAATTTTTTGGAATTGTTTTCCTCCGAACAGCTGCAATAGGTAGCTTTTTGTAATCAAAGCTACCTAAAAAAACTGGTAAGAAGCGGCCCTAATTTTGACATCCATGTTCTAGCGCAATGCGGTTTTCAAAAAAATGCAAAGAAGCTCATATAGAGAAGTATTAAAAAAGATAGAAACAATATCATAAGTAAAAATTTCATTACCACATTAGTTACGCTTAACAGCGACAGTCAATGGTGTAGCGATCCCAGATGTACTGCGAGTTACAATTTAATCTCTCTCGTGTAACAGAAATTACAGCAGAAACCTTCTTCAACCTTCTGTTGTGCAGAGCGTATAAAGTCTGATGGCCTTACTCTTTTGTTACACATACAACAATGAATACTTGTAATCCTACTTGCGTTGTAAACTGTGACGCTCCAGTGTACAAATTACTCATTCAACTGAATAGTCAGTAGTTGGTAGCAAATACATCTACACTACAGAAAAGTTCTCATAAAAAAAAACCTATGCCTTTATGTTCATATGTGAAAACCGTATCTCTACAGTCAGTACTTTGAGGATGATTGACTTTAAAGAACGTAATAAAAATATTCCTATGAAAGTTTTTTTAATATAATAGCTTATTATTATTTCACAAACGCAAATTCGGCTTTTTTGTGAATTTTGCGATGTTGTTACGTAGTAAATGAAGTTAAAGTAAATATTATTTTGTTGAAAACGACATTAGATAAATATGTATTTAATGACTACCTGGATTTTAATTTTATCATTCACGAAAAATAAAATAAGTCATTTTTTAACAACGGAAATGTGAAAAAAGGGGTATTTTTCATTGTAATATGTACACATTTCCAAGTATAAATTTTAATAAACGTATCTATCTATCTATGTATAAAAACCGTTCTTGGTACGTATGTCTGTATGTGCCTTGTACAAATCTACAGTTTTTATCCGATTTGAACGAAACGTGATGTACATACGTTTTAGAGCACGAGTAAAATTACAGACAACTTTAAAAATTTCTCAGATTGCACTTTATCATTTTTTCAAACATCTTCCCTGGTTTGTCATTACAGAAATCTATTTTTGTTTCAATTTGTAATGCAAGTACTTTCCCGTTGCCGTACGAACTGCGCGTGGACAATATTTTTTAAAACCAATAAAAATTCAAATTCTCTCACTATAATTTCAAATCCAAAACTGACCATTTAAACGGCATAGTACATTTATTTAAATGTGTTTGGAGATAAAAATAAATAACTTAACTCCTAATTTTACAAAAGTAAATTGTTTCCACTGGTTTGTTAATATTAAAAAAAATTCCAAGGAATAAAAACATATTTTTGCGTATTCAATCTTCATGATTCAATTTATTCTACATAATCAAAAACCGTCTGTCAAATATTGACATCGTAATTTTTTCAGCTTGAGCTTCAACCAAGTAGGCATATTTAAGCTCCTTTAATTTAGGTGGTCAATATTTGACTACTAAATAAATATTCGATATAAAGAAAACAATACAGTATTTTCCATTAATTATTCTTTAAAGATGGGTGTTAAAACAAGCGGGATTAAAAGTAAAATGGTTTATCCGAAAAAAATGACGTAATAGTTTTAATGTAAAACACTTATTTTAATTTTAAAAGCTAATATATTTTTTATAAGTTCAACAAAGTGGCAAAATTTTCATTTCACCAGCTTTAAAATGATAAAGCAATTCTTAAAAGAACAATATATTTTTGAGAAATAGTGTTTTGCATCAAAAATCCCATAATTTCAAAACGTATTTTTACCAAATTTAGTTTAAGTTACATTGTAAATAAAATTTCTGAGTTAAATTTATTATTTAATAATATTAATGTTTAAATATTTTCTATGAGTACAGTAGTATTGGATTTCTTTAAACGTTTTCATGTTTTAAATAGATAATATGCATGTGACGTCAGGCACTCAAGTAAAGGCGGTTTTTTCAATTAACTGTAGGAAAAAAGTAACAATTATTGCATTCTTAGTAATTCATAATGTACTATTTCCTACACATAATATAATGTATTCTAACTACTTGAAAATTACGAGAAACTTTGCGAAAATTCAAGCAATTTTGCTCAGCGTTTTGCCTAAAGTTAAGTTGACAAACATGCACATTAATTATAAATATAAATGCATATTTGTACATGATTCATGAAATGGAAGAATTTTTTTTAACTATACAAGTATCGGTTAACCCCTTGAGGACGAGCGACACGTATACGTGACGCATAAGATGCTCAGAATCCTCGATTATTACCACCAGTTATTTTTTATTGTAAGATTTGCCTTATTAAATCTTAGCATTTCTGAGATTCAATTAGGCGAAAATTTCTGTTTTGAAAAACTGGTGGCAAAAGATTAAAAATTCTGTAAAGGAAGCTCGTCGCGAAGGGGTTAATAAGAAAATGTATCCCCGGTGAAAGTGTCGTCATATATTAAATCATGTGCTAGTTTTCATTCAGAAAATATTAGTATTTTATAGCAATTACACAAAGTAGCGTAATTTCCACAGAATGAGTTGGTCGCCAAAGCATAAGTTTAACATCCTTTTATAGTACAATCTTCCAGAATATTAAATTTCTTTAAAATTTAATAAATATATTGAAGTCGATGTAAATGTTTTTAGCATATGCAATTTTCATTGGAGAATGTAATTTGCATTTGATATCGTTCACGTGAAATTTAAAGAAGAGTCGACGCCACTAATTATACAAGAAAATCCTCCCTCTTATTTTGTAAGGTAACATGATTACGGAAAAGAGCAAGCAAAAAGCCAATTCAAAATTCAGATATTATTAGTTAACTTTCTCTGATACTTATATAATTCCTTACAATTTTAAACTGTCTAAATCTATAGTTAAAAAAATCTCTGCAGGGTAATTTTTGCCCTTTATTTCAATACATTCCTGTCAAATTTCGAAACTCCCATAATCATAAACTACAACACAACAATAAATATAGCAATGACTCATAATTGGGGTGCTTTTTCCGATTGTTTTCGCCATTCAAATAAATAAGCAACTCTATTTTTTAACAAATAAGCATTTAGGCTTTGAAAGTTTTTGGAACGTGATGAACATTGTGATTTTATTGGTAGATCTACAGCTGTTAGTGGCTCTGTGAAATAAAGATACCATAAATATATGAGGGTTAAAGGTATTTTTCTACTTATTTTATTTATTTAATAACATATAACTTTAAATATCATATAATAATATCATATCATAAACTGTTTTGGAAAAGAAACATAATTTATGGTGATTTTTAGATTATTCTAATCAAATAAAAATCACATCTAAAGTGACATGTTAATTAACAAATTTCCTGAAAACTATTTACTAACATAATCACTTTGTAAAACATTCTTTGTCACGAAAACTTAAATTAATTCAATTGCTATGAATGGAAGAAATGTAAAATAGAATAAATAGAATTGTGAAAATGGAATAACAAAGGAAAAAAAATGTGTTCCTCACTTAATCTTAGTGAAAGTGTATAAAATTTCAAGCTTATGAAAGAAATTTAAATGATTATATACATAAAAACAAAGATACGCAAATTGTTATTATCAGAAGTATTATCTACTAAAAAATATGATAAAGAGTTTATTAATTGTATATGTTGCTTAACTAGTGCATTAATTTTCTTTAAATGTTAAGTGAACAAAGTCACGGGTAACAGCTAGTATTTTATAAAATAATTAATGGATAAAATTCAAAAATACGATCCTCATAAACAATGGCATGTACTTCTACCAGAATTTTGTAATAGAGTTTCATCTTATTGATTAGCATAAAAATATTAAAAATTTTGCGATTAATTACAGAAAAACTTTTAATGTGAGGGATTTTTTTATCTGAAATAATGATGCCATACCCTTTGGAAATTCCAACGAGTATGCACACCTTGCTTATCATGAGAGACGGTAGTATCTCGAGTGACGCAGCAAAAATCTGAAACCGAAAGCGACTGAAAGCCCAAAACCGAAGATTCCGTCACTCTTATATATACAGTTAGAAGGACATCAAAAGAAAAGCTAAACGCCGACATTTAATATCTCAACAAATATGAGGCATATCGTTCTGATTTTTTCACATTAGTCTTCAATATCTCCGGTCTAACTCTATTCTGAAACTTATACATTTCTACATGCAGTAGATTTTAACAACTAAATTGGTGTCTTTGTAAAGGTGTCATACTTGTTTTCTCCAAAACGGCTCGGACGATTTTTTTCAATTAATATATTATATTAATCGGTTTTAGATGAAGCGAATATGATTTTGCGTGAACTTGGGAAACTCTTGTTTTCTATATAATCCACTTTTAAAATTGGACTATATTCCTACGCTGTTTCCCATAAGAAAACATGGGACCGCTTTACTACTTTTTCCTACACAAGAATTGGCTCTCGCGATTAGAGTTAAAGCTATCTGCAGCGACTAGCCGCCTCTGAATAACTATTAGCCACACACAGGGTGGCTTATTCTTTCAATCTCTATCATTTTTCATGTTTATGAAAAGTCACAGCAATCCATCGTTGCCACAGATTAATCTCGGAAAATGTAACATTTGAAGTTACTTAAAAAATTTATAACTCGAAAAGTATTTGTCACAAAATTGTTTTACAAACTGCGTTAGAATGGTAAAAAATTGTATTTTTCTTGATATAAATTTCAAATCTAATGATTATGTCGTTTTTCAAATATTAGATTTCAAAAATTACAAAACTTCACAATGGAGTACCGTAGCGAAACTTTTACGCGTAAAAAGATAATGATAAAGGCATTGTGGCTCGACGTGTATCGTGTATACTGGCCATAGCATGAGTAACGAATTATAGTAAACTTATTATTCTGTTAAAATATAAAAGTGAATTATGTAGATACATTTTTAAAAAATAAAGAAAAACATTTTATCACAAACATCAACAAAATTTTTTCTTCTATTTATTCCCTTATTCCAAAGATATCGTTTTATCGTCTGCTGCCATAGCAACATGAATTAAATTTCATTAAAAAAAATTGCTCAGTGGTAGAAAAATATTTTTCTAAATCGAATGGTTATTGAACAACTCAACACTTTAACAGGGGAATTTTTATTTGTTATTTAGATATTTAAAAATTGTTTGTTGTCATTGCGTTTTTATTCTGAGTTACAGCTAGCTTATTTATTTTTTAAATAAAAGCCGTGTGTGGCAATCTATATTCGGCCTTATAGCAGAATTTTCCCCTCTTGTTTAGATTATTTTTTTAATACTAAATCAGTTTTTAATGCAATTTTTAATATGTAATACATACGTATTAAATTAAATTATTGTTCATATATATATATATATATATATTTTTGTTACAATAAAGAATTACGCATTTCAAAATCTTCATTAAGTCGAAAAATATTTAGATTCCTTGTTTAAAATATTGAAATATTTTAGAATTATATATATGCAGTTTAATTGTTATTTATAATTCATTTGCCATTTTTTAAAGGAAAAAAAAATCAGATTTGTTTTTATCACTTATAATGTGCGCAGCGTAAATTAATCAATCAACCCATCAGCTTGATTTTCAATTTTTCGCTATGAAGATTTCGTGACGTGTTGAAAATCATCAGGGGTCAGAGTTGTCCTAAATTTCCTATATTTATAAAGTAACCTTCAAAAATGTCCTCTATTGTCCTATATTTCCTATATTTCTCTACTTTCTTATATATTTGGTATTATCATCGTCACTTGCTAGCGTTTATGGTTGTTCCTGCTATTTTATTTTTGCCTTATTTCCATAGTTACGCATGTATGTTTAGAAAGTATTATTTGTAATGTTAGAATTTTGAGGTTTTAGCACCAAAGACATTGCCAAATTAGAAAAATATGTAATATCTCATGAACTATTGGACTTAGAAGGGAAACCACTTTTGATACAGCTCGCACCTAGCATCAAGACCTTGTGCATTTTGTAGTCCTATACATAAAAGTTAGAGAACCAATGAAATTTCTCTGTTAACCCTTTCCTGCGCGGAGTAAGTCTGTTTGTAAAATGATGAAATAATGCACTGACACCAGAATTTGTAAACGAATGCATTAGACAATAAAAACTTGCTTATTTTTCCGTTCCTTATAAAAGGAAAATTTTAATTTATTCTTGGTGCCATTTGCCAGTTTTGGAATTAAAATTAGGTGTCTTTTTTTGTGGACACCGCCCGCTAAAGGGTTAAAATCATATTTTATACATTTTTTATACTTATAATTTTTTATTATTTGATTTTTAATTGTTAATTTTATTCCTACACGATTTGCTATGAATCCAAACTACTACTCACACACGGCAGACGATTATGACATTTGTCCAGGGTTGGCAAGAAAAATTGTACGATAACAAATAAAGCCAATTTTGCGCCGCCAAAAATACAATTATATTGTTGTAATTTTTCAAAATCCAATTCGTAGGTTTTTAAGGAATTTTTAAACTTTTTTTCAATATTTTATACTTATTATTGACTAATTTGCTTGTTTTAAAAAAAACTTCTATGTTACTACTCCGATAAATGGTCTCGAAAATTGCATTTTCAGAAAGTTCAAATCAAAAAATAATGTTTCTAACAGAAACATTTTATCGATTCTCAAACTTCGTAATAGAGTGCTTTCAAATGCTCCAGGTCTCAATGCTAGGTGGTTCCCCTGTTAGAAGAATGTGTTTCATCGATTCAGCATACAAAAATACATTAAAATATGTTATTTACACGTAACTATAATATCAGATTTTTTAAGCGTCTAGTTTTGGAAAATCCTTTCTTAGCATTTTACCTGCAATTTTCTTGTTTCTAGGTTGAGTTGATGATTTCCTCAGTCAGGACTTTCTTATACATATACATATATATCTTGATTTAATATCATTAATTAGTGAAATTTTTTAATAGTCCAAGTGCTACACGACAAAAATAAGGTGAAAACTGCACATCGTGATACAGTTATACCGATTGGTCAGCATCTACTCTACATTAATACAAAGCATATAAGAAGGGGAAGCATTGCGTAAAGTCGGGGGAATTCAAGATGGCGACTGTTATTCAAAATGGCGTCATTTTCGGGAGCAATTTCATTTCTATTCATCGTATAAAAGCATGTTTGATGAAAATTTTGATGTTTTTAGATAAAAAATATTATTATTTGTAACATTTTGCAGCACAGTCGAAAAGTATTTATGAATTCAGTTTGCCTGTTTGTCTGTCTGTCTGGTCGTCTGTCTAGTCGCGCACTAACTCGAAAAAAAAATAACCGGATATCCAGATAATTAAAATATGGTATTGTAGTATACCGTAAAACGTTCGGTATTCATTTTCAAGTGTGCATCATTCATAGTTCATTTACAGGGGCAATCAAAAGTATTCTGTTACGTTATGGTCTGTAGACGAAAATAGCTTGCAATGTGTTTTAATGATGTTATACTCTTTGTAACATATTCCAATTAGGTTGAATCCTCAATCAAGGGCGACACTTGGCGGCGTCGAAGTTGGCGAAGCGATAAATGAGATTTTCTTGCTACTAGTTCGTTTGTTATGTTTCTTCCACGCCTACTGTGGTAGATTGGTTGGTTTATTGTTGTTTGTTCTGGAGATTGGATTGTATTTTGAGCGCAATGCAAAGATGTAAGAATTTTGATTGAATTATTGTGTGTCGGATTTCTGGAATTACGTTTGTGGAATGTATTTTGTGAAGTTTAATGATTTGACGTTTTGTGGTATGTTATAGAAGGATAATTCCTGTGAAATAATTAAGAAAAAAACGAAAGATTAGAAATGTTTGTGTTATATATATATTATTGTAGTGGCAACACTATTTTTCTATAGACGTTTTGGCAACAAGATAGTTAATTTTTGTATTCGATACATGCCGCTACGTTTGCTTGTATATGTTTATTAATGCTAATTAAAAGATGGATTAAATACAAACAAAAGTAAGTGAATTTTTGTTGATTTTATTGAAGTATGAGTTTTGTATATTCTAGAACCACTCTGCACGTTGAGGTTCGTGCATCCAGAGGGTTTCTTTCGGAAAATGTACGCGAAGCGTTCATATATAAGTTACTAATCGCTGCTTGTATGAGTTTTGTATATTCTAGAGACCGCTGCACGTTGAGTTCCATATATCCAGAGGGTTTTTTTTTTCGGAAAATGTATGCATAGCGTACATATGTAAGTTAATAACCGCATGTTTGTAAAAATTGAAATATCCAGAGGAAATATTGCTAAAAGTTTGTAAAAATAGAAAAATACGGAGGAAAATATTGCTAAAAGTTTGTAAAAATAGAAAAATACGGAGGAAAATATTGCTAAAATGTAAAAATACAAAAATACAGAGGGAAATATTGCTAAATGCTTGTAAAAATCGAAATATCTGGAAGAAATATTGCTAAAAGTTTGTAAAAATATAAAAATACGCAGATAAATATTGCTAAAAGTTTGTAAAAATCGAAAAATCGTGAAGAAAATATTACTAAAACTTTGTAAATAGTCGAAAAAATGAATAAAATCGATGTTTACTTTGTGAAGAAGCTTGCCGTAGGAAGCATGCGTTCTGATTGGGTTAAATTTGGAGGTTGCCGAGTTTTGGGTTGGCGCGCGTCAGTGCTTGGCGTGCGTCAAAAAAATCGCCAAATCGGGGGTCGCCGTTGTTTGAGGATTTTGCCTCAAATTAATATTCATAAGTGCGGTGCAGTACAAGATACTTACTGTAGAATATGCAGTGCATAGCAGTTTTCGTTCATTTACAGGGGCTCTCAAAATAATACGGTTACCGTTACATTAATGTCTCTGAGCACAGTGCCTTTATAACTTGTGCATAAATTCTATAGATCATCAGCCAAATCGATTGTTATTAAGGGAGGTGTTAGGTATTAAATAACAGCAATTTGAAATAATAATATCCCTATTGGTCAGTATCTTCTTTATATTAAAACAATGCATATAAGAGAGGCATAATGAAATGTCTTAGGAATTTAAGATTTAGGCTTGTTATTCATTTTTTTCTGTTTTCGTCATATAAAAGTGTCTTTGATGTCATTTTCGATTTTTTAAAATCAAATATTTTCTTTTTAATATCAGAAATATGCTTGAAAATAGTTCAATTATTAAAGTATTTTTTATTGCATAATGAGTAAAATGAATGGAATAAATAAATAATAAAAATATTTTCCTTTCAATTGTCAGATTGATCGTCTGCGCACCAAAAAGTCTGAGAGTAGAGTAAGAAATCTCAACATTAAAATGAAATATGTGATGGAATTTTAGATCAAAACCCCATATTGAATACATCTCATTTTGGGTGGTGCCTCGTCATCAGAATTACATTGTAATAAATATATAAATACACGCTACATTGTATAGTTATATAAAAGAAAATGTTCTTATGACAATTTGCAATTCTTTCATATATAGCAAAGTTAAAAAACACATTATATAATTAAAAACCCGCTTAGACAGCATTGTGCTTATTGAAAGTCCTGTGACCGTATTATTTTGTGAGCCCCTGTAAATGAACGAAAACTGCTATGCACTGCAAATTCTACAGTAAGTATCTTGTACTGCACCGCACTGATGTATATTAATTTGAATATGTTACAAAGGACATAACATCATTAAAACACATTGCATGCGATTTTCGTCTACAGACCATAACTTAACGGAATACTTTTGATTGCCCCTGTAAATGAACTATGAATGATGCACACTTGAACAGGAATACCGAACTTGTTACGGTGTACTACAATACCATATTTTAATTATCTGGATATCCGGTTATTTTTTTCGAGTTAGTGCACGACTAAACAGACGACAGACAGACAGGCAAACTGAATTCATAAATACTTTTCGACTGTGCTGTAAAGTGTTACAAATAAAAATTTTTATGTAAAAACATCGAAATTTTCATCAAACATGCTTTCATACAATGAATAGAAACGAAATTGCACTAATTTCCGAAACTGACGCCATTTAGAATAACAGCCGCCATCTTGAATTCCCCGACTTTACACGATGCTTCCCCTTCTCATATGCTTTGTATTAATATAGAGTAGATACTGACAAAACGGTATAACTGTATAACGATTTGCAGTTTTTTCACTCTTAGCACCTGGACTATAAGTAATATAGATTATGTGTTTAAATTTTTATTGCTAAGTATTTCCTATAACGCTATTTTCAAAATGTCCTATATATGTCCTATATTTTTCGCAAAAAATGTCCTATATTTTATGAATTGGTCACTCTAACCCCTGCTAAATCAAAAGAAAAATAAGTTCTTAATGAACACCCAAAAAGTCAAAATGAGTAAATAAAGTTTACAAAATACCTACCTTATAAAACACTTCAGGGATTGGGAATTTAATATAGCGTAAAATTAGAACTAGCCACCGGCCACAGAGCCACTAAATGAAAAAAAATGGCTATAAAAAAATTGGGTACTTTTTGGTCAGCCGGGTGCCAGTCATACATATATACATGTATATATATGCACATACACATATCTACACATACATACATATAGATACATATATATATATATATATTTATATACATATATATTTATATACATATGAATTTATATATGTACATATATCACTAGCGCCCGGCTAACCGAAAAGTGCCAAAAATTGTCTGTCAGCGGCCACTTTCCTATACGGAAAGAGAAAAAAAATTTAGGCATTTCATCAAGGATATAACTATAAAAAGTTACCAAAAAGTTTCTTATATTTTTTATTCAATGACCATATTTCGTGTTTTTCCCAATTTCTCTAATGTAAACATGACACTAAGTTTTAACCAGTAATAGAAATTGGGAAATAAAAGGTATGTGTCGAATTATGCCTACTGTAAATGTTTTAGGCGTCAAATTAAAATGTTTAGTTGCAAAAAATTGCGATACAGCTGTCGCAGATGCACCAGAGTATATTTTGGTACCAAAATAATGATTTTATGCCTGAGCAACCCTTCGAAGTTGGTGAGATTTTGCTTTGTATGGCAAAACGCTGGAGTAGTTTCCGTGTGTTTCATATTAAATTAAATATTGTGTATTTTATAATAAATTAATCAATGTGTGTGTTTTATAATAAAAATGTGTTTTTTATAATAAAATAAATTGTTTCATAATAAAATAAAACTAATATGCTGTTAAGCAAGTTAGGCATAACAGATACCCAAAAACGGGGTTTTCTCGCCAAAATGGTGGAAAACAAAGATCACGCCAACCCTCTGGTGCATCTGCGACAGCTGTTCCAAAATTGCAACTCTTTAGATTAATAAATATGATACTTTTTTAATGAAATAATTACAATACAAATTTTTGAAATTGTAAAATATAATGTAGGGGTGCACAATAGGGTGGGTCGAAAAAAACCGAAGTTTATATAATCGAAACGTAATAGTGCACGAAAGTTGCCATTGGTAATAAGGAATAAATTCACAAAATATTACACCAAATGGTTAATATCTTTTACCGCCGCAAAGAGGCCAAAGTTTCGAAAAATCGCAAAAAAATGGTGTTTTTCAACAAAAAAAATTAAATTACCCAACTATAGCATTACAAATTCTAATAGAATGCAACCGCTACATCAATATGTTAGTAATGTTCTAATAAAATTTCATTATGGTGAAATAATTTCTATTACCGCCGCAGGGGCGGACAAAATTGGAAAAAAAAATGGCAAAAATTTCAATTTTCCGTTTTTTTCAAATTTTACCATTTTTATTATATGTCTAGAATTAAATAAATTTATATCTTGTAATAACTTATAAATGTCTAGTAATTTTGATCATGGGAGTAGCCAACCAAGGGCGAGAGCCCCCCCCCCTCCTAAATTTGAGAGAAAGAACCTTTTTGAAAGTAATTTGGGGATTTTTTGGAAATTTATTGGGATTTTTTTGTAGGGGGGCCCGAAAAGTAGAAAAAGATGACGAATTTATGTATGGAGCCCCCTACAAAAAACCCACCAAAATTTCCCGGAAAATCCCCAAAATTCCATCAAAAAGCCCCTTTTCTCAAATTAAGGGGGGGCGCAGGCCCCTCTCGCCCTTGATTGGCAATGTCATGACCAAAATTACTAGACATTTATAAGATTTTACTAGATATAATGTAAATTTATTTAATTCTAGACATATAATAAAAATGGTGTAGAATGAAAAAAACGGAAAATTGAAATTTTTGCCTTTTTTTCAAAATTTTGTCCGCCCTTGCGGTGGTAATAGAAATGATTTCACCATAATGAAATTTTATTGTAACATTACTAACATCTTGATGTAGCTGTTGCATTCTATTAGAAATTGTATTACTATGGTTGGATAATTTTTTTTTTTTTTTTTTTTTTTGTGAAAAACCACTTTTTTGCGATTTTTTGAAATTTTGACTCCTTTGCGGCGGTAAAAGATATTAACCATTTGGTGTAATATTTTGCGAATCTATTCCTTATTACCAATGGCAAATTTCCCGCTCTATTACGTTTCGATTATATAAATTTCGATTTTTTCGACCCACCCTAGTGCACAACCTTTTTAAGCAAAGGGCCTCTTAGAAAATAACTGGGTTGTCTCTGGCCACCATCAGTAGCACAGACAGAATTTTGTTTCGAGGAGATGTGGGTGAAGGGGGGGGATATAAGCCTATAATCAGATTTTTACATCCATTTCGGAAGGGTAGATTTAGCCCCTTAGGTTCCCTCCTTCCCAGTCAAAATATACAATTTTGTTGGCAAGGGTTTATCAAGAGTAGAGGTGCACAACCGTTATAAGAAGAGGACTAGTCACAAGAATGACTGGATTGTCGAGGGCTAACATCTGTAGCGCAGACAAAATTTTGTTTCGTGGAAGGAAGGGGATTGAAAAAAATCTGCGATTTTTTTCCTTGAGTGATTGTCGAAATTTGTGATTTTTTTTCCATGAGCTAATGAGAAAAATCGCAATTTTTTTTCCACGACCAATTAACAAAATTCATTATTTTCAACTGATATACATTGATGAAATTCGCATTTCTGCAGCTGATAGACAAATTTTGCAATTTTTTAACATGAGTGATTGACGAAATGTGCATTTTTTTCTGTGAGTGGTTAACGAAATTCGTGATTGTTTTCGCAACAAATTGACGAAATTCGTAATTTTTTTAAAAGAGTGATTGATAAAATTCGCAATTTTTTCTGTGAGTGTTTGACGAAATTCGGGATTTTTTTCGCAGCGAACTGATGAAATTCGGAACTCTAGAATTTCCAGTTTTGGCATCCATGGTCGATTAATGAAATTCATTTTCTTTCTCTTGACAATGGTGAAATTTGCGTTTTTTTCTGCGACCGTTTGTCAAAATTTACTATTTTTCCACGCACATTCGATGGAATTCTTGATTTTACTGCGCCCAATTGACGAAATGCGCGATTTTCCATGCTTATCGACAAAATTCACAATTTTACAAACCCGATCGACAAAATTCATGATGTTTTCCTATGATCTGTGGACGATTTTCAAATTTCTTGCGTAACCGCTCGTCGAAATTCACAATCTTTCCACGCCCATTCGATGAAATTCGCTGCTTGATCCATGGAAATCACGATTTTACGTGCCTTATCAACGAAATTCGCGGGGTTTTTCCAATGGTTTACAAAATTCAAGATTTTTTTTCTTGAGTGATTAACGAAATTCACAACTCCAGAATTTCCGATTTTGGCATCTCTGGTTTCTGTCGACCGATTATTGAAATTTGCGATTATTCGTGATATTTACACGCCCGTTCTACAAAATTCGTGATTTTTACGCGCCCGATTGATGGAATTAATGATTTTTACGTGCTAATCCCTGAAGTTTGTTTTTTCTGCACCCGATGTACGAAATTAATGATTTTTATGCACCCGTTTGATGAAATTCGTGATTTTTATGCACCCTTTCTACAAAATTTGTGATTTTTACGCACCTCATCACTAAATTCATGATTTTTACGTGGCTGATCGACAAAATTAAAGATTTTTAACGTTCCCGATCAACGAATGTCTTGATTTTTATGCGTCCGTCTGATGAATTTTCTGATTTTTATGCGCCCGTTTGACGAAATTTATAATCCCCTCTCCCCCGATCGATTTTTTTGTCTGTGCCCGATTAATGAAATTCATGATTTTTACGCACCCGATCAATGAAATTCATGATTTTTACACACCGGTCAACGAAATTCATGATTTTTACAATGCCCAATGACGAAATTTGCAAATTTTAGACTAATTGGCAAAATACACAATTCCTGAATTGCTAGAGATGTTGGCCACATTTGATCCGCGGGCCACAGGATCTACATGTGTAACGTATATCACGTTGTAGCTTGAAATTTAGTGTATAAACATACCTATTTTATTATTGTCATATCTTAATTCTAGACAATTTTTTTTTAAAAACAAGAACGAAAAATCATGCTTCAAGCATAGATTATGTAACACTTTCCAACGCTTTGAAAATAATTTTACGAATCGTACTCTTTAATAAGCTGAAAGATAACATCTAAGTAAACAATTTGGAAAACGCATAACATATTTCAAAACATAATTTCAGGAATTTCCAACATTTACAATATTCGGAAAAATATTCGAATACTTTTATTCAACCCTGTATATGATCTATAAATTTGTATATATATTACATAGGATGCTAAATTTTAGTTCAGTTAGAAAACGCGTAGCACAGTTTAAAATTCTCCGTCTGGAGTTTGTCAATAAACGGAAATGTGTTCGCGAACTTTTGTGCTTCCCTGCATAGGATCTACAGAATTTATACACATCACGTAATAGACAAAAAGCGAGTTAAAATTAAAATCGCGTTCAGTAACTTAAAACGCACTTCCAGGAATTATTGTTAACAGACCGTAGAGAATTATTTTGTGTGTCCCTGTAATGAACGATGACTGCTATACACACAATATTCTGTAGTAAGCCTTTTGTAATGCACCTTAGTGATATATATCAATTTCAATGCGTTTAAAATAGTGAAACATTATTTAAATAAACCGCAGGCGATTTTTCTCCATAGACGTAATGTAACGGAATTCTTTTGACTGTCCCTGTAAAGTAACTATAAGTGCTATGCACTTGCACACCCTTTTCCATATTAAGCTTCTTCGAATGCACCTTAGTGATATATATAAATTTCAATGCGTTTAAAATAGTGAAACATCATTAAAATAAACCGCAAATGATTTTTCCCCATAGACCGCAATGTAACGGAATTCTTTTGAGTGTCCCTGTAAAAAAACTATAAGTGCTACACACTTCCGGTGAAATAGGGAACATGCTATAGTAACGACAATAACATATAAAAATTGCAGAGCAATTCGAGCATATTTACGGGAGTTAGAGCACAGACAGACGGCCAGACGGCAGACGGCAAACGGCAGACAAACTAAAGTCATAAACACTTTTCAACTAGGTTGGAAAGTGTTAAAAAATGGCTGAGATATGGCGGTTTCAATTTCTAGGGTAGCTGAGATTTTGAAACAATCTGAACTTAGTTATGCCGTAACTCACGTATTTATGAACCGATATGAATGTTACAAATCATGTGTACAGAACGTACCAAGGTCTCGACCGAGTTCGTTGACCAGCTTCATGCGCCATCTTCTTTCAAAATGGCGGCGAGTTAATTTTTAATTTTTTTTTTTTAAATTGAAGAAAATTTATAAAAAAAAATATATATATTGAAAAAGTTGCTTCTGTTAAGTGTTAGATCGTCATAAAAGGATTCCGGAACATTTTTTGTTTTGGCTTTATCTTAAAAAATGGCTGAGATAGGGCAGTTTGAAATTCTAGGGTGGCTGACATTTTGAAAAAACCTAATTTTTCTTATGCTGTAACTCTCATGCTGAAATTCGAATTCAAATTCAGTATTAATGAAAATCGGAATTGAATCATTTAATCCCGGTATAGGCCGGAAGGACTTTTTTTACAATTCTTTTATAATTAATAAGGTTACTAAAACTAATATTCTTCGAAAAAATTTCAGGACTTGAGATATTATTGAAGTAACTTCTATCAGTCGTCGGAAGTACACCTGCAATGCTTCAATGTACAGAATGGCACAAGGAAACTGTAAATTTTGAATTGCACCCTGGCACCCCTGAAACCCCTGCGCCAAAGGGCACAGGGGTTTTTCGTCCTGGGGTGCATTGGGTCCCGTGTGGGTTTAGTGAAACTGGTCTGGTGTCCTAGGCAGGCTCTCGCTCCATCCATTCTCCTGGGCATGGATCCACTTCTCTTCCAGCATCCGGTGGCCCTTTTGGACCGCTGTTTGCTTTTTCCAATCCTCCATCTTTAAATTTAAATTTCTCAGCTTTTAAGCTTTCACCTCATTTTGAAGTATATTTTCGACGGGGCATCTTTTCTGCGGCCTATTTTGGCCTAAAATAATTAGGACCCAAAAAGGCTCAAAGCGAGAGGCCGTCCCCCATACCCCTTGCCGAACTTCGTTTGAAAGTTTTTTACACCCTCTTAACTTTGGATCAGGCCCTATCTTTTTTCAGGCTCCAGCGGCCGTCTTGGGCCCCTTTTTACATTTTTTAAATCTCCAATCTGCAATTTTTTTCAACAACCATTCAGCCGTATTTGAGCATTCACCGCAAATCAAGATTCCAACGAAGTAGTCTTTCGTATGGGCATCTTGTTCTACGTCCCATCTTGGCCAAAAATAATTAAAGCCCAAGGGATTCCCATGGGGGGTTGTCCCCAATACCCCCAAGTCGTACTTTGTTGGATAGCTCTCATCATTTCCTCACCATAGCTCTAGTTCCCCATTCCTTCCTTACCACCAGTGGCCCGTTTGGGACCTCTTTTGTACTTTATAATTTTCTTTCTTTAGAATCATTCTTCTCAGCATCTAATCATCGATTTTTGAGCTTTCACCCCATTTTAAGGTTTCAACAAAGTACAAAATGGCCATAATTAAACTGACGGTACTCAAAGTGTTCTGTAGCGCGATCTAATTGCGAGAATGGCGCCAAATTTTGTAGGAAGATTAAACAAGACGGGGAACGAAGGATTCCGCGAAAAAAAAGTAGTTCCAAAAGTCACCGCCAGGGGAATATGTGACAAAGGTTCGAAAAAGTGAGTTTCAAAAACTGAAGAATCAATTCTGAAATAAAATAACCGTTTATTTAACGAATTTAGCAATTTAATCCAAGCTCAAAATGGTAACAGTTTATAAAAAGCTAAAAATTTACATAAACACTGCTAAAGTTTCTTTATCTGCAATTTCACTTACAGAGCCCCAAAGAAAGCAACAGCAGAAGAAGAAGTTCTTTATTCAAATTTCAAGTTAGATCTTTTGGCCCAGCGCTAGCTTGTTCGGCTTTAAAAGGTAATGTGCTACTGTTAGAAGCAATTTCATTGAAAGTTATCTTTCATAATGTCTCCTTCTTTAGTCGAGCGAGCTCTACTAGTCAAATTCTTTTACCTCAACCAGTGCAATGCGCCAGCCGCTCTTCGTGCTTTTATAAACCACAAAAATGCGTAAAGGTAACGGTCTTTTGTCAGTTAATGGTTTAAAAGCAATGGTTGAGAAGTTTGAGAAAACAGGTTCTCTAAATGTGCAGTCAAGCAGAGGACGAAAACCCGTATCACAGGATACAATCGAAATAGTGGCAACGGCGATTGTCGACAGAGCACCAGACAATATTGCTACCACTTCCAGCGCTCTTGGGATAGCTCGGAATCTGGAAATGCCTTATTGTACGGTATGGAAAATCCTACGAAAGATTATCCACTTCTATCCGTACAAGATCAGCCGTGTACAAGAATTATGTCACACCGACCATGACAAGCGATTAACTTTTGCTCTCACTTTTCTTGCCAGAATGGAGTTGGATGATACTTGGCCCTGGAAAATCTTATGGGAGACGAGGCCCACTTTTACCTGCATGGAACTGGAAATACCCAGAACTGCCGAATTTGGGATAACAAGTCACCAAGAGCGTTCAAGGAAATTCCTTTGCATTCACCAAAGATAACTGTTTGGTGTGGTTTCACAGCAGATATGATCATAGGTCCATTCTTCTATGAGAACATTACTCCGACAGGACCTGTAACTTGTTCTGTTACCGGAGACAAATATCGCCAAATGCTAAACAACTTTGTTATTCCGGCACTTCAGCAAAGACAGTGCCTGGAGAAAATCATTTTCATGCAAGATGGAGCCCCTCCACATATTGCTTTGCGGATACAGCAGCTGCTACGACAGAAATTCACAACAGAAAGTGTTTTCCAACTGCATGGCCACCTCGGTCACCTTATCTTACACCCTGTGACTTTTGGCTATGGGGTTACCTAAAGTCCAAGGTTTATGACGGAGGTGTCCAGGACCTGGCTACGTTGAAGGATAACATATCGAGAACTGTTCAGGAGATTCCTGCAGACATGTTATTCTGTGCTGTTGTAAATGCTGCACGCAGAATGCAATATGTGGTCCACAAAAACGGCGGCCACATCGAATTTGAGTTGGATGTGCTAAATAAACGGTAATTTTATTTCAGTATTGATTCTCCTTTTTTGAAACTCTCTCGAATACACAGCGCCACATATTCCTCTGAACTTTTGGAACTTTATTTTTTCGCGGAATCCTTCGTCCCCCGTCTTGTTTAATCTTCCTACAAAATTTGGCGCCATTCTCGCAATTAGATTGCGCTACAGAACACTCTGAGTACCGTCAGTTTAATTATTGCTACCTTATATATCTTCGACGGAGCATAGTTTTCTGTGGCCCATTTTTGCCTAAATTGATAAGGGCCCAAAGGGACCCAGAGAGGCTGTCCGTCTACCCCCATGTAGTACTTCGTTGGAAAGTTCGTTTCATTATCTATCTCTTCGTCCAACTCCCATTCCTTGTTTAGCCTCCAGTTTCCCTTTAGGACCCCATTTGGATCCATTTATCACTTCAAAATTAAACTTTCAATTCCTCGGCGCCTTTTTATCGAATTTGAACTTTCACCCCATTCTTAAGGTTCCCACAAGGTACTTTCTTCATCCTTTATCTTTTCTTGTGGCCCATTTTGGCCGAAAATTATTAGGGCCCAAAAAGGCCCAATCCCTCCATGTCGTACTTCGTTGGAAAGGTCTTCTCATTCGCATTCCATTGGTTCGTTCCATCACTCTCCATCGGTCCGCAGTGGCCGTCTAGGTTCATTTTTCAACTCCTTCATCACTTCCCTTCAAAACTGCAATCCAATTGGCCCTTTTTTCCTTCATCTCGCATCTCCCCACACATATCTAGCTTACAGACTTCGCTTGGTGCTCCTTCCCCTTCCCCATCTCATCCCCCATTAGCAGCATTACTAGCAGCAGAACAGGCTCGAAGGCCCGGCAATTTATTTGTTATTTTCAGGCTGTCGAGCGCTGCACGGACCTCTTACTGTAGATATCGAGCAGGTAAACAAGTGGTGTGTCCCAGAACCAGAAAGGCAGAGAATCTCAACACATGGTTACAAACCGTTTCAAACAACAATTCATATCCTGTTCAAGTCTAACCTATAAGAAATATTTCTCCAAGTTCAATCTAGATTCAATTACTTACGTTGTATATATCTCATTATATTTTTATCTTGTATATAGCACCATTTCTGACAACATCATTCAGTACATGCCAATGCAATTTATATGCAATCTTATTTTTATTATTATATTACTATACCATCGCATTGTCTATATTATCATTTCAGTTTTTCAACTCAACAATCCCTTGAGCACGGGAGATGTATCCAAAATTCCTCATCCTCTATTTTGAAAATTAGACTTCTTCCTCTTTTATCGAACAACATCCCCCCCTTACTTTTGCAATCACCCAATTAGTTAAGAGCTACTAATTCTCATTAAAGTCTTACTTTCTAATCCATCCTTTTTCTGGATCAGATAGGACACCCGTGATGCCTGTTTTGTTTAGAAGAATTATCACATTTTATTCTACTTAAATGATTGGAAAAGTTTTACCAAATAAATTGGACAAGAAGTCAACACACAGATCCTTAAAATAAGGTTTCAAGTTTTTTCAAAATGAAAAGACAAATACGATGGAAAAGCTAAATCAGTGCAAAGTACTATGGGAATTAAACAGCGTACAGGATTTAAATCTCAGTTTAAGCCTATTATGAGACCAAATGTTCAGACACAATGTGCAACATGCAATAGGCAGTCATGTGGAAGGTTAAAACTTTCAGTCTGAACTTATATCCAGATTAAAACAAATAGACAACGACATAGATAGACTTAAAAATCCGCAACCAACTGAAGACGTACATTCAGAGTACGCGGAGGCAACAGCCACGGATGATGGAAATGATCACATAACAGAAGAAAAAATCCGATTTATAAACTTATATCTAAAACAGCCATGTGACTAAAACACAAACATCTTGAAAAAGACGAAGCCGACGAAAATAATGTACTATTATTGGAACAAATGAGGGGGATGGAAATGGAATTAGAATACCTACAAATAACTGAAATACTACGCCAACAAACACAAATTTAGAAAGTAACACCGTCCTTGCTGACGGAAACAGATAAAGAGGAGAATGACAATTATAACACCTCCTTAATAGAACAACATAATTTCAGGACAGGCATACAACAAGCTACATGAGTTCAATCCCATTGTCCTCCCCACAGTCAAATGATTCCAAAAAAAAAAAAAGGAATTCATACACTAGATAGAGATCTGTAAACAAAAGAAGACGAACTGAATACCTTAAACTCGAAAAGATAGAAATAGAAGGCAAGTCGGCAACCATACAAGAACTTCGAGCAAAAATGAACTTGCTAAAAAAGAAATGTGCAAAACTAAAGGAAACATGCATAAGACATACGAATGAACATCAAGAACAAATAGAACAATTTTCTTCAAAGAGTGTTAATACAGATTCAGAAGAAGAATCTTAAGTTGAAAATGAAGCAACATACCCAAAACAATCAGAACCATTAGAATACCCGAAGGTGAAGGAGATGTTAAATATTCTCGCCAAACAAGAGATTCAAAAGGAACGTGATGAAGAAACAATCCGAAACATCAGACAGGAACACAAACAACCAGAAAAAGAGCTTACTAAATTACGGTCGGAAACCCCAGAACATGAATATGGTAAACCGTTTCCCTAGAACATATCAAACACCATATAAACCCTGTTAACCAATAGAGCTATCTCGCATACAAAAACTCCCAATAAATTAGCTAACGAGGTAATAATCATATTACAGATTACCCAATAAAAAATCTAAAAAGTGGAAGAAGATTTGAACTAACATAATAGAAATATAAAGGAGGAACTCGACGCACTGAAAAATTCAAAATCGAAATATATTCTACTATAACTCCAGGTAAGAGGAAAAATACTACCAGATAATACATACAGAAAATAGACGAATGAAGATGTTAATACTAACAAGGGGACCACCAAACATGATTCGCAGAGGTTTTGATGATTTTGAGGTATGTTGTAGAGGTCATACCCCTAACTATTCAGGTCAAAGGTTTCCTTCAAATGGCCCTTAGTTTTTGAGAAATTCGGTGTTAAAGTTCAGGATACGTTTGAAATACCCATTAGATTGGCATTTTGAACGCGATCTCCGTGGCTCGGAGCTAGCGCTCGAGATTCAAGTCTGGAAGGCGAGGGACCTGCCACATCCTATGCCTTTTATCTTTTTTAAATTATTTTATATTTTTGGCGCGTTGTATTGTAATGAATTAACGAACTCCAGTGATCCAAGGGACGCTCTACATCCAGCACTTTTATTGGGCATCGTTGATACACAAGTTAAAATAAGATGAACAATTTAAAAACATTACACTCTGCCATCAAAACCTCAGCGTACACAACCATCTTATACTATTCACGCGCACACACCATTTTTCGCCCAACATCGTCTGTTCAACTCTCTCTGCATCTCCCTCAGTTCAGCTCGATTCACTTCTTTTGACCTGCCAACTAAAATCTCTTGCAGTCTCTTTGCATATCGAAAACTGTCCTTTCGATTCGATTACATGGCTTACACGGCAGTCAATCTCCGAAGCTAGGCGACAAAACCATGGACAAAACTGGACAACTCTAGGCCAGCAACTCACGAGTCAGGCTAGGCCATAGATTTCTTCGGTCGTTACAGACTCCTCCCCCCTCCAAATTTTGGACATGTCCAAACGGGGTCCTTGACGAAAATTTACATTTGTGACAAGTTCCATTGAACACCAAATGTTTTTCTTTTAAATCACAATGTTTAGGATTAACATGTTACCTTGTCACATACCTGCCATCTCTTCCCCCCTCCTAATCCATCACAGCAATGTGACACCTTTACTAAAATTCCTTAAATTTTAAACTCTTACTAACAAAATTTTGAAGTACGCGAAAACACAGGAATTCACACCATGCCAGTAATACATATACATGAATCACATTATATAAAATTTACACTAATTTACTATGATTTTAAACACACACAACATTTCCTCAACTTCTAGACAAAATTATAACCAATGTAATTTTACACAAATACCAATACAATTAACAGATTTTTTTTTCACTTTTTATCTACGTTTAACGTAATACAAAACAAATAAATATCTGACACTTTCTCTCTACCAAATGAAACAACTTTTCATATGAATTTCAAAAATATTTATAAATTTGCAACAAAAAAATTCTAAATCATAATTTAACATTTCAAAGTTATTTCCATATTTTTTCTCTTATTCTAATGCAGACAATAAATAACTATAAAAATATACATTTTTCACACAATTAATACCATTTTAATATATAAAATTTATAAACTTAATAAATATTACTCAGTGTATGGGTGCTGGCTCAGAGTGTCTGCATTACAGTGGTCTTTTCCTCTTTTATACTCAATTCTATAATTGAACTGTTGTAATGCCAGGGCCCATCGTGAAAGTCTCTGATTAGAACCTGCATGAGTTTTAAGCCACACCAAAGGGTTGTGATCAGTTTGTATTATAAATGGCAAATGGCCATCCAAATAACACCTCAATTTCTTTACTGCATACACTATAGCGGCACATTCCTTTTCAGTGGTACAATATTTCTGCTCTGATTGCTTGAGCTTCTTACTAATGTATAAAATAGGATACTCCTCCCCTTGATCGCTAATATGTGCCAAAACTATACCCAGACCAATGTCCGATGCATCAGTTTTCAGTAGAAATTCTTTCTGGTACTCCTTAACTGCATGCACCTTTAACTCCGCATGTGATCTCTTCCTTCTTGTCTTATGATTCTTCATCATTTTATTTTTCCTTAATTTTACCACTACTTTTCCCTCCATCTTCTTGTCACACACTCTGTAACATTCTTTAACATCAGCATAGCTCCCTTTTCTACCCGTATCTTTCTTGACCACTCCACAGATGATTTCTTTTTCTGTTTTACGAAGATTTTCATCTTTTGATGCGCATTGATTATATGCGTTTCCTATGTCAGGTTAATTTCCCCTAGTATTTCTTGTCGCTGACACATTTTCCTCACATCTTTCAACTAACAAATCAGGTTCAAGATTTTCATCTTTCTGTTCATTAGAATAACTCTCCTCTTTTTGAACCTCATCATCTATTTCTGAATTGTCCTTATTTTTCAAACTACAAAGGTAACCATCTCCACAGAATTCATTATCATCAGTTTGAGAAAGTCCAACATTGAATTCAAAATTAGTCTCGTTACCAACTTCATCTAAATTTACAAAATTCCTAACTTGTGATAAATTGAGTAGTTCTCTATATTCTTCAATGATTGACTCATCCGTTCCACTAATCTCCTTTAAGCTTAACATTTCCTGATCTTGAGATTTAGATAATTCAAGCTCCTCTTTCCCTTTTGCAACATTATCAGTTTCAACCTTAGTAGATTCACAAAGTTTCTCAGCCAACGACTGATTTTCAACTAAAGTAAACTCCAAAACTCTGAAATCGTTATTAAGTGTCTCTTCACTCGCACTCTCTTTTTCATTTACCTTAGCAATATTTTCCATGCCACATATTTTTTCGCCATTCACAGGAACACTTTTAAACAAATAAGCAATGTCTAGTAAAATTTTATCCTTATGATCAGGAGTCACAAGCAATTCCACATCCATTCCCATCATCTCAACTTTTCTCTTAACCAATAAATCTTCTTTAACTATTCCAAATTCTTTGGATTCTGCTTCAATCTTTTCGGCCAATGTAAACAATGAAGCCAACTCTTTACCCCTCTGTTGCTCTTCAGCAAATTTATTCGAATTCACTTTCTCCAAATCCAAAATGGTTTCAGTCTCTACAATCTCCGGCAAAAGTTTACAATCTGCACCGGAATTCTTATCTCTCTCCTCCCTCAACTTTTCAGTCAATTCAAATTTCTCTTCCTGACCATTCACCAACTTTTCATTAAGCTGTGTCCGCCTCTGCGCTTGGTTCAATGCAGCACTCAAAATTTCTTTTTTCCTCTCACAATCATTTTCAATCTCTTTTAATAGTGCGGCTGTTTTATTTCCAAGGATATATGTCCCCTGATTCAATTCGTTTCGGAGAGCCGCTGCTTTAGTGGTAACATGGCCCAATTCACAATCAATCTCAATTTCGGCCATAGGCAAACATGACCTCCGCTGGTTCAACAAATGCTGCACCCACATATATTCTCCTGTCATACTTTCAGGTGAAACATATTTTTGACACACCACATCAACCGTTGCTCCAGTGTCTCGTAGAATAGGAATACTAGTCCCATTAATCGTTCCCGAAATCGTATATGGTGCCAATAAGTCCTCATCAACTTCATTTTTTACATGATACACAACTCCCAAACCATTTCTAGTTTTAAGCCTGGGGCAATCAGGTCTGAAATGCGTTGAATCCCCACATTCGTAACAACGGAACTGTTTTATTCTCTCAAAATTGGATTCGGGATTCCTTCTATCAAAATTAGGATCAGATTTCCTTCTATCGAAATTAGGATCAGGTTTCCGTCTATCAAAATAATTTTCCCTTCTCTTTACATCCTGTGTAGTTTCATTTCTCTGGCCACTTCCACTCCAAAATCTCGGTTGCCATGATTTCTTCTCATTTCGATCCTTATAACTCATCGCACCTTTATTACGAACACACCCTCTTACATCTTCAAACTCTTCAATCTTAGTCACAAAATTAACTGGCGAAATTATAGTTGTCCATTGATCCAAAAAACTCTCCTTAAATTCAGACGGTACCCTCTTTTTTATCTGATCCACAATCATCAAATCTTTTAATTGATCATACCTCTCTACCTTCAAACCATTCAACCAACCCTCTAGATAATTCCTTATTTTATAGTAAAAATCATACCAAGTACCATCGGGTGATTTTTGAGTTTTACAAAGTTCTGACGAAACTTTTCTGAATTCAATTTAAAACGTTTCAGCAACAATGTCTTAACATACTTATAATCGCTAGCGCTTTCTACAGGTTCACGAGCTATCAATTGAGAAATTTCAGATGGCAAAACACCAATTAATTGAGTAACCCACTCTTCGGGGGAAATCTTAAGAACCCTTGCTTGTCGTTCAAACAGTTCCAAAAACAAACTGATATCATCCTCTTTCGTATCAAATTTCGGCATCAATTTCTGAATCTCCCCTCCTGATTCAAAACCTGTACTAGATTTAACAGAATCGTCAGGGCTCTTACTCTCCCTTAATTGCAACTCCAATCTCATTTTCTCCAATTGAAAATTTCTTTACTCCGACCTCTCTTTCTCTTTCTCTCTCTCCTCTCGCTCTATTCTCTCATTTACAACTGACATAAACATTTCCTTTACAAACTCTTCCTCATAATTAGCACTTTTCATAATTAAGTTAAGCAAATCAATTATTCTCATGCTATCGTCAACCACCTCTCTCAATTCCACTGCAAGAACTCGCATGTCCTCCTTTCGGCCTCTTCCAAAATACGCCATCTCAAAGTTTAATTTAAGTACTCTAGTGCGTAGTTCAAACACTTCCTCAGAGCCACATACACCCAACCAACTAACTAAATTTAATTTGATACTTTCAAACTATTTATTCAATGGAATGAATTTTACTAACTCAGTAACCAAATATATTTTTCACAATATCTTTCTATTAAACTTTCAAAACAGTTCAACACATCTATAAATTATTTTTATACACTTACAAGTATATATCATGACATAACTGGACAACACCAGTTTCAACCAGAAATATTCTTTTACCTTTCTCTAAAATTTACACCATCAGTTCAAAATTTGATAATTTCTACAACAAAATTTCCAGTTTCTGAGAATCACCTTTAAATTCAATTTCAAATATTAAACAGAAAACTTCAACTGTCAATTTACAATATCACATTTAACTATTCAAACCACCACACACATGTTTACCAATACAAATGCAAAGTTTCTAGACAATAATTTCCCCCTTTTCTCTTCCTCTTTCCTCAACCTCTGTTCTTAGTTTAAGAATTACCAGTTCAACTTTGATACCATACACATTCCATAATTCAATTCACCAGTTTGGTGTAGCAATATATTGTCTTATACTCAGTTTAAGAACTTCAACCAGTTTGGTTTACACTATATACATACAATAATTCAATTCACCAGTTTGGTGTAGCAATATACTATCTTATATTCAGTTTAAGAACTTTAACCAGTTTGGTTTACACTATATACATACAATAATTCAATTCACCAGTTTGGTGTAGTAATATACTATCTTATACTCAGTTTAAGAACTTTAACCAGTTTGGTTTACACTATATACATACAATAGTTCAATTCACCAGTTTGGTATAGCAATATACTATCTTATACTCAGTTTAAGAACTTTAACCAGTTTAACACAAAACCCAAATATAAACTACTTAAATATAATCAAATAAAACCACTAAAACCAAAGGCATGCTGCGATGGATAAAAGGGAGAAATGATATATCTCTCATAAAACCCCTTCTGGTTTCACCTGCACAAAAACCAATCTCCGGTGGAGCCTCCGTTTAAACTACTTAGACTGTAATGAATTAACGAACTCCAGTGATCCAAGGGACGCTCTACATCCAGCACTTTTATTGGGCATCGTTGATACACAAGTTAAAATAAGATGAACAATTTAAAAACATTACACTCTGCCATCAAAACCTCAGCGTACACAACCATCTTATACTATTCACGCGCACACACCATTTTTCGCCCAACATCGTCTGTTCAACTCTCTCTGCATCTCCCTCAGTTCAGCTCGATTCACTTCTTTTGACCTGCCAACTAAAATCTCGTACAGTCTGTTTGCATATCGGAAACTGTCTTTTCGATTCGATTACACGGCAGTCAACCTCCGAAGCTAGGAGACAAAACCATGGACAAAACTGGACAACTCTAGACCAGCAACTCACGAGTCAGGCTAGGCCATAGATTTCTTCGGTCGTTACAGTATGTTTTAAGCAGAATTATGAATTCTGCATCTTTGAACTTTTTTATATTTTCCTAATAAATTATATTTACCTTTTCGATTTTTTCATAAAAACTTATAGTTTTTCTGCAATTATTAAACAAATATTTCTGTCGACAAAATTCCAAGATAATTTATGTCTATAAGTCCCGTCTTTTTTTAAAACTTACTATTATTGTTTGCATTTAAGTTTATTTATTTATTTATTTATTTATCATAGTTATAAAATAATGCATACAACTGGTCCAAATTGATTAACGCAGGCGATTGCAGAAGATTGGTTAATTTTGAAAAAATAAACATAATCTTCGAGCATTCAGAGTAGTGCACCATATTTGAGTTATGCGCTGTTATCCGCGCTGCAACCATAACACTACACAACACTGCCAGTCTGCCCAAGATGTGAAAAATGCTCAGGCTCCCATCCAACGTCGTTCTACTCAATAAAGAAACCCACTTGTACAAACTGCAAAAGAGAAAATAGAGAGAGGATTTTCCACGAGGCCCTGTCATCCACCTGCCCAGTATATCAAGTTAAGAAGAAACAAAGACTATCTGACGACTATCAAAACTAACCAAACAAGCACGGACAATGGAATAAAATGGGCTAAAACCACACACCTGGTATCAGAAAAGACCGTCTCGCAGATTCTCCCAGTCATTTCAAATCTATTTTTCCTTTGATTTATTTATGACAGTTTTGCAAGGAGGAATGACAGCTTTGTTGACATTTTGTTTATAGTGCTACATAAAATAGTGCATGAGATGCAATTAATTTTATAATCTCTGAAATGCACTCCTTCCAATGTTTCCAATTGAGCTCAAATCATGCTAAATTTAGCCCCTTGTAACTTTTTAAGCCCCCTAAAATTTTACTTGGCCTTAGCGTGTTTTATTAGCTTACCGGCGTTGTCCGCGCCCCTGATAATAAAACTAAATAAACCTAAAGTTTGTATGATTTTATATCTTTAACCCGATTTTGTATGAAATTATTAATTTAAAAGTGCTGCGAACGAGACAGAAAATCCTTTATTTCCACCTTCCGCCGACAGGGTGTGCATTATGATCTAAACGATAGTATCACCTTCCGCCACTAGGAGGCGCACTCTGTTCCAAACAAACCACCTTCCGAAAGAAGCTCCAACACGTGTATCCGCTGCCTTCGGCACCGTACAGCAAGCGTGCTATGCACGCGCTGCAAAATCCTGTAGTTCCACTTTCCACCGCCAGGGGAGCAATTTCTTCTATACGAACATCTGACACGGGTACCTGTTGTATCAAGGAAATTGAATGAAAGAATTCCCGTTGAAATCGGACCCTTAGAATGCGAGAAAATAATGCGCCTCATGGCGGTGGAAGGTGGAACTAAAATTTGCAACGCGATCGAAAACCAAGTGGAATCATCTAAACCCAGTTGTGAAAGGGCCCATAGAAACTGAGATAAGAATGCACAGTTAGAGAAAAAAACTTGCAGGATTGCCTGCCAGTGGGTGCTGAGTCAAGTGCTCAACGACAAATCATTCTTTAATTGTTGGTATGCATCAAGTACAAACGGGTTGTGTACATTTATTAGGAGCATAAATTTAATTTTACGAAAATTGTCATTTGAAATTTCCGGTATTCTGTATATCATGTGTATCATTTATCAAACGCTACGGGAGAAGCTAAAAATGTTAAATTTCTTAAATGGAATTTGTTTTGTGTTAATCAGAGCAAGGCGTTAACCCCCCCCCCCTCACCTCCCCATACCCTCAAATATAACGAATAATTTGTTCAAGAAAACTCCCTACCCCTACATTAACCCTAATTTTTTTCTGATAATTAGAAAATAACGAAGACGGTACGCTAAAATAGCCGCCAGATAGCTGCCCTTCCAATCCAGAAGTTCGGTTTTTAGTGAAAGCTCATCCCTGTCTGAAACTTTCTCGAATTTTTTTAACTGGCGCCGCCCGATTTTTGCAGTTTTTTGCAAAAATTGAGAAAAATTACCGGCCGAACTTTACAAAAAGCCGATTGTCGGATGCAAAAAAAAATTTCTACATATGCTCAGAAAATTTCAAACCGATATCTTAATTAGTTTTCTTAAAATTCGCTAATTAGTAAATAAATATCAAATTCGTTCATTTCTGCTTGCAAACCGAGATCAGGTGTTTTTTTCTTTAGCCATTTCGATAAAAAAGATGGCGTTTTCGATGCGATGTTTTATGAGATTCTAATTAATATCTTGGGTATTTATCGAAATATCAAAATTCTGAGTCCCAGGTGCATCAGATCAGGCCTTGGACTACCTAAATCTAATTTTTCGGAATTCTAGGTTAGCTAGATTTCGCTGTTCATCGCAGACAGACAGACACACACACACACACACACACACACACACACAGACACACAGAGTGAAACATTCTTTTACTAGTATAGATTATTGGAAAACCGGCCACGGCCCTGTATGTCCATGCTTTAATCAAACTCTGCTTCTAGAACAAACCAAATCCTGTTTCATGGTCAAACATTTCCCATTTTCCATTTGCCGTAAGCAGCAGGAACGAGTGCCGGAGTTTCGTTCGGAAATAGGTTTAATTATAACATAACGCTCCACCTGGTGGTAGAAACTGGAAGTAAAAGATTTTGCAGCGCGTGTCTAGCACGTCTGCTATAGGTTGGAAATCTGGACAAAATCTTGTCCCCCTAAATTTGTCAAGTGGTTTGTTTGAGAGTAAAATCGTTCCGAACCGGTTTTTCTTTTTGCATTTCGGTCGTAAAGGCACTCTCTTTTAATTGTAACTGTATGCATATTTTATTCTAGTTTGATGTACGGAGTAAGTATATCTAGGGTGAAACTACTCTATGGGAGGTGTGGTGATGTGATGGAAGGACAGTTAACCCCCCTTTCTGCATGTTTATGCCTGCATGTTCTGCATGTGATAACCAAACTCCCACCAAAGGCTGGAGGTATATGTATATATCTTTATTTAAGTTTAACATTCAAGATGAATGAATAAATATAATTCTGATTTCAACATAAACTGTTTCTTCAATGTGCTATATACTTAGTCACACCACAGACCTTAACCACTGTGTTTTATAACTTTGCTCAATCTCTATCATGGTTATGGGCCATGTTATGCTATTTAAAGGTCAAATAAATGCAGTATGGTGTGTTTTAGATGAAATATATATAGTTTAAAAAGTATAATGGCACAGGTTCCTGAGTTAACTTATTCTCCCCGAAACTGTCGGATTATAACTATTCTTCTTGGAAGCTCGACGTCAAATGTGTATTGATCGATCGGAATTGCTGGGAGTTTATTAGGAAGCCCGATATTGCATGTAAAGTGGATGCTTCTGATCGAGAGAAAAGTGATTTTGAATGGCGTAAACGCAGAACTTATACGACGATTTATCAATACATCGAAAGGAAATTCCAGATATTAATCGCTCAGACCGAAAGCGAAAAGTTGCCTGCGATATCCTAAAGTTAAACTTCGAACCAACGTCACGGGCACGTTTAGCTGGATTAGTGGATGAATTCTTTGACATTAAGTTAAACTCGCAAGAAGAAACCATCGGTTTATTTTGCAAGTAAATTGAAGAAAAAAGTTTCAAATCAAGGATGCAGGATTTGATATGCCAGAATTGTTAGTATGTTTCCAGTTAATCCGTCGTTTACCCGAAGAATATGATAATCTCGTTCAAACGTTATACAGATTAGATGACACAGAATTTAAATTGGAAAATGTTTCTAAACAGTTAATTAGTGAATATGGAAGAATTTGTTTAAAACGGACGGATGAAAGTAGAGAGGTTATCAGTGTAAGTGATGCTTATACAACCAAGTTTAAGAATCCTACCGATAAACCAACCATTCCAAAGAAGAATTTCGTAACCAGTAAAAAGCCATGGTTTTCAAATAGTGGAAGCGACCTGGAACCCTCTCGATGCTCTAGTACTTCACCAGCTACTCGTATGGAGCCATATGCAGTTACTGCAAACGACCTGGTCACAAAGTTACAAGGTGTTTCAAAAAGAGAAACTATAGAGGGAAGAAGCAAGTTTTCTACAGTGAAACTACAAGGCAATCTGAATTCGCCCTAATGTCTTCAAATGAGAAAATAGTGGAATTTCTTCTGGACTCAGCAGCTACTTCTCACTTTACGACTGACAGGAGTCTATTCTTAACCTACCAGGATCTCCCCCCTCAACATGTGCTGATTGGAGACAAGGAGTGTTCGTCGGAAGTATCGGGTATAGGTGATATTGACTTTACCATACTAAATGTAAAAGGTAATGTAGAAATAACTTTATAAAATGTTTTATATGCTCCTAATATGAGAAGAAATTTAATTGGTGGGTCCAACATAGACATTGCAAGAAACCAAATTCAATGGGGCAATAATAAAATGATTGTGTATGATAAATTTAATCGATATTGTTTTACTGTACCTAGAGTAGATAAATTGTGTATTGTTAAATGTTATACTTCAAAATGTGAAAATTTTGCTTTTTCGACTAGTTTAAGTGCAGAGATTGTACATCGTAGATTTTGTCATACAAATTTGCCTTTACTTGAAAAAAAATGAGTAAAAATAATTGTGTTAAAGGTATTTAAAATATTAACTGTAAAAACAAAAATAAGATGTGTGAATCTTGTGTAATTGCAAAATCTAATAGACATTCGTTTAAAAGAAATTATGTGTATAAACGCATTTCTAGTCAAATTCGTGATAGAGTGTATATGGATTTGTGGGGTCCTAGCCCAGTTAACTCGTTAGGAGGGGGGGAAATACTTTTTGTCAATAATTGACGATTATTCTAGAAGGCCTGAAGTGTATATAATTAAAGATAAAACTGAAGTTTTTGAAAGGTTTTTAGCGAAAGAGTGAGAGAGTGAGAGACAAACTGGTAAAAAATTAAAGAGTGTACGAACTGATAATGGGTTAGAATTCATTCATAAATTATTTGAGAAATTATTAATTGATTTGGGTATACAGATAGAAAGATCCCCCATTTATACTCCAGAACAGGTGGGTGTTGCTGAAAATTTCAATAAAGAAGCAATGAATGCAGTTCGAGCAATGTTACACGATAGCGGATTAAAACCATCATTCTGGGGGAAAGATCTTTTAGCGTTTGTTCATACAAAAAATAGAACCGAACACAGTTTAACCCAAGGTCTTACACCCCAAGAATTATGGACGGGATTCAAACCTTCGGTAGGACATTTAAGAATTTTTAAGTCTTCAGCATTTGTTAATGTTCCTAAAGTTAAACGAAATAAACTATAACCTAAAGCTTTACCAGGTATTTTAGTTGGTTATGCCATGAAAACAAAAGGATATAGGATTTATATGCCAAAAGAAAGGCGAATTGTAGAAACTATTCATGTGCGTATAGATGAATCCAAAAAGGGGGTAGAAACATTGTTTGTAGTAAATAAATATAAGGATATTGTATTGAATTTTAATGAATCTCAAATTGAATCAAATGGTTTAAGTAACGCGACTCTAAATCTTAATCATAAACTACCAGGAGAAAGCTTAAACGAAGATGAAAAGGAAAGGGGGAGTAAAGTAACTGTAACTTCTATAAATATTTCAGAATGGAAAAGAATTGAAAAACCTAGAATTAAAAGTAACAGAATTGACGTGTATTATTATACCCCGATAACAAATAAGAGACTGAGATCTTTAAATGATGTTAAAAAATATTGTCAAGAAAATAAAATCTCTTATGAACCAGATAAATTTGACTTTAAACCTAAAACTACTCTTCTTAATCTTGAAACTTTAAATGAACCTTCAACTAGTGATTCGGATGATTCATATTTAAGTGAAAAAGTCCTTCCGGCCTGTACCGGGAGGAAAAGGTAGCTTTCCTATATCTTCGTTTTAAAATTTTAGCTAATGTTACACGAAAACAGCAAGTTAAAATGCAAAGAAACGTTTACAAAAGATTCGTTAATACTGAATTTGAATAAGAATTTCGCCAAATTATTCAGCAATAGCCAAATTGGCTTCATTTATAAAGACTTATTTTGGTCGCCAAATTTGGCGATATTTCGCCAAATGTCACTAATTTTGCTAATTTTGTCGCCAATTTTGCCAATTTTGTCGCCAATGTCGCCAATTTTGGCGCTAACGTATATGAATATATAGTTTTATGCGTATGATTGGGAAAATTATTACAACAATGAAAGAAAATAATTTGCGAGTAATCGCGTTAATGTGCTGTTTTGTTTCAAAATGTCAGCCACCCTAGAATTTCAAACTGCTCTATCTCAGCCATTTTTTAAGATAGAGGTAAACTAAAAAATGCTCTGGAATCCTTATATCAAGGCCTAACACGTAATTAAAAAATAAATTTGAATTTTTAATTTTTTGTATATTTATTTTAGTTTTAAATTTTTAAATGGCCGCCATCTTGAAACAAAATGGCGGACCAAGCTGGCCAACGAACTCGGTCGAGACATTGGTGACCTTAATACACACAATTAGTTTCATCAAAATCGATTTATAAATACGAGCGTTATCGTATGACATAGGTCATATATATATATATATATATATATATATATATAGATATATATATGGATATATATATATATATATATATATATATATATATATATATATATATATATATATAAATCAACATTTGAACGGAGGGTGGTTTTGGGGTCTGGGGGTCATGATCGGTGAAAATATATCGAAATTTTCCGGAACTGCTTTCCTCCGAACGGCTGCAATAGGTAACTTTATACATTTTTGTATTGAAAGCTACCTAATATTCCAACATGAAACTTACAATACTAAAACCCCTAAATCGTTTGAGGATGCACAAGTTAACCCAGAAAGGGGGAAATGGAACGCCGCGATGAGGGAAGAACTTGAAATCATGAGTAAAAGAAAGGTTTGGCGGTTGGTTGATCCAGCAGAAACGCCACAATAGTGGGAAGCAAATGGATTTATAATATTAAAAACACATAAAAAATGGGAAAAAGTACAAGGCACGTCTCGTAACTCAAGGTTTTAAACAGAAACCAGGTATTGATTTTAATGATATATTTTCACCTGTTGTAAATTTTTCAATTATAAAACTAATGATTATTTTATTAGTTTCGATGTTAAATTGGTATCATATTCAGTTAGACGTAAAATCAGCTTACTTATATGGGTCTTTAAATGAAACGGTATTTATGAAACAACCACCAGGACTTGTTATGAAAGGTGCCGAAAATAAAGTTTGTTTGTTAAATAAATCTATTTATGGTTTACGGCAAAGTGGCCGAGAATGGAATTCTGAATTGAACAATATCCTACATAATTTAGGATTTTGTAAGTTAAAATGGTGTAACTGTGTATATAAACTGAAAAGTAATGCAATTTTAGTTGTCTATATAGATGATTTAGTTTTGTTTGCTGAAAATAAAAATATATTGCAATCTGTAACTAATATGTTAAAAAATAGCTCGGAAATTACTGAAATAGGATTAACGAAATATTTGTTAGGTGTTAACTTTGAACTTATTGCTGATTCATTATTTATTCATCAAAAAACTTACATTGAAAGATTAGAATTAAAATATAAAGGTTTACCTAAAAGTTATGTTAAATTACCCTTTAAAATTGGCTGTATTTTACCAGATAAAGTTAATGAAATTTTGGAAAATTAATTAATGAAAAAATATCCATACCGATCGTTAATCGGGTGTTTGTCATTTTTATCAAATAAATCAAGACCTGATATTAGTTTTTCTGTAAATATAATGTCACAATTTTGTAATGGTTATATAAACATTGGTTGATAGTGGTAGATATAATGAATTACGTTTTTGCTACTAAAAGTTATAAAATAAACCTGTCTAATGTAAAATCCTCAAGTTTATGTGCATATTCGGATGCTAACTGGGGATGTAACCTTACTAAACGACATTCAAGTAGTGGTTATTTAATTTACTTTGGTAACGTTCCGTTTGCTTGGAAATCATCGAAGCAGAAATTTATTGCACTCAGTTCTATGGAGTCGGAGTTTATCTCATTAACTGAAAGTGTAAAGGAATTAACTTGGTATTCGAGAATCTTAAATGAACTTAATTTATGTGAAAAAATAAAACCAGTTCAGTACTGTGATAATGAATATTCCATTTATTTTTCTAAAAATAGTCAAGAAAACTTTAAAACCAAACACATTGACATAAAATGTCAATTTATTCGTCAATTAATAAATGAAAATGTTTTTGAGTTAAAACATGTAAGTTCTACAGTCAATAAGGCTGATTTTCTAACAAAACCTCTACTGTATATAAGATTTCAGAGAGCCATTTGTAATATTTTTGATTTGGACTATGAAAAGAAAGAGGAAGTTTTTACGACCGATGTCGTAAAAACTTGTGGAATCATGTTGGAAATCTGGACAAAATCTTGTCCCCCTAAAGTTGTCAAGTGGTTTTTTTGGGAGTAAAATCGTTCCGAACCGATTTTTCTTTTTGCATTTCGGTCGTAAAGGCACTCTCTTTTAACTGTAACTGTATGCTTATTTTATTCTAGTTTGATGTACGGAGTAAGTATATCTAGGGTGAAACTACTCTATGGTAGATGTGATGGAAGGACAGTTATCCCCCCTTTCTGTATGTTTATTGCTATAATGTGATAACCAAGTTCCCAGCAAAGGCTGGAGGTATATGTATATATCTTTATTTAAGTTTAACATTCAAGATGAATGAATAAATATAATTCTGATTTCAACATAAACTGTTTCTTCAATGTGCTATATACTTAGTCACACCACAGACCTTAACTACTGTGTTTTATAACTCTGCTCAATCTCTATCACTATACACGGTATCATAGGCAGCGAGGATAGGTGTCGGATAATTTTTTTAGAACAAAATGCATCCCCTGGTGGTGGAACTAAAAGATTTTTCTGCGCGTGCGCCAAAAATTGCTATTTTTATTGAAACCACAAAGGAAAGTTACCGATTTGATAGTCCCAGAAATCGAAAATTTTTCATTTTAACTCATCTTCGAGTATTAGGAAAAGTATTGGATTATTTGAATCGAAACTCACAGCTTATGTTTCTGATTCCGAAAATGCTAATTTTGTGAAAATCCGACGGTAATTTGTTTTTAAATTTTGACCAAAAACTAACCCATTTTGAGTCAAATGATCCTGACATTTGAGGGGGTGGTATTAAATTTACTTCCGCTTCGAGTCCATCTCTCTATTTAATTTCCGAAAGACAAAGCGTTACCCGAGGAAGGGTTTCGTGCAGCGAGTTTTAGAGTGATTTCGCGTTTCGTATTATTTTTGACGGGACCGGTCAACGCCGAGGGGATCTGCTAGTAAGGTAAATAAGATACTCAAGTAAACATTTTAGAAAACGCAAAAGACATTTGAAAACCAGATTTCCGCAATTAAATTTTGTGCAACCCTGTACATAATCTATAGATTTGTATACACGGTATATAGTATGCCACAATTTAGTTAAGTAAGAAAACACACAACACAGTTGAAAATTCACCTTCAGCAGTTTCTAGCAATAGACGAAAATATATTTGAATTATTTTGAACATATATGTATATTACCTGTATATTATTAGGTTTTTATTCACGCAAGATTTTAAGCTAAAGTTTAATTCAGACAAAAACATGCTGCTAACTAAACTACTAAAATCATACTTCCAGAAATTAACATACATAAGCGGCCCTGTATCCAGTTCTTTGAGTGGCACTGTATATGATTCTATATTATATTCCACAAACATCTTTTAGTATACTAAATATATTTCACGTTCAAAATGCATAACTCGATTAAAAAACACATTTAAGCAATTTACACTGATACACAGTAATGCTTACGAATTATTTTGTGTAGCCCTGTTTATGATCTACATGGCCTTTATGTACCACATAGTATACAAAAATTTAGTTAAACGTATACCTAATTGAAAGCGCACTTCTAGAAATTATCGATAAAACACGGCACTTCGGACACAGTAAAAAAAGCACTTCAGTGATGTATATCAAATTCAATATATTTGAAATAATATAACATCATTAAAATACACTGTAAAGATTTTTCCTCATAGACCGTAATGTAACGCCATTCTTTTGAGTGTCTCTGTGTAAATGTAGTATAAATGCTATATACTTCATTTTCAATATACCGAACATGTTATTGCATCTATCAACGACATATATGAATTGCATAGCAATCCGAGTATATTAACGTGAGTTAGAGCACGGACAGACGGTCATACAACCGAATTCCTAAACACTTTTAAACTATGTTGGAAGGTGTGCAAAATTATGTCCATTTTAAACAAGAACGAAAAATGATGCGTCAAGCATATATTATGTAACATTTTCCAACACTTCCAAATTAATTTTACAATCCTTTAACGTTTAATAAGGTGAAGCAATTTGGAAAACGCGTAACATATTTAAAAATCCAATTTCCGGAGTTATCAACAATATTCGGAAACATGTAAAAACTACATAGAATGCTAAATTTTTGTTCAGTTAGAAAACGCGTAGCACAGTTTAAAATTCATCTTCTGGAATTTCCGTCAATAAATTGATATGTACTAGAGACCTTTTATGCTGCCCTGTATAGGATCTATAGGATTTATGCACACAGAGTACTAGACAAAAGTTGAGTTCAATTTAAAAGCGCTTTCAGCATTTATTGTTAACAGACAGTAGCGAAGTCTTTTGTGTGTCCCTGTAAATGAATGATGGATGCTATACACACAGTGTTCTATAGTAAGCCTCTTGTAATGCACCTTAGTGATATATATCGATTTCAATATGTTTGAAAGAGTGAAATATTATTATAATAAACCACAAACGTTTTTTCTCCACAGACCGTAATGTAACGGAATACTTTGAGTGTCCCTGTAAAGGAACAATAAGTGCTGTGCATATTATAAAGTAAGACTCTTGTAGTGCACTTCAGTGATATATATCAATTAATATATTTTTGAAATTGTGTAACATCACTAAAATAAACCGCAAACTATTTAACCCCATAGACTGTAATGTAACGAAATTATTTTGAGTGTCCCTGTAAAAAAACTGTAAGTGCTACACACTTCATTTTCAATACCGAACATGCCATAGAAACATCAATAACATGTACCAATTGCATGACAATCCGAAAATATTTACGCGAGTTAGAGCACGGGCAGACAGACACACACAGACAATCCGAATTCATAAATACTTTTCAACTAGGTTGGAAGGTGTTAAAAATATGTTTATACTGATATTGTACCAAACACTGAAATATCCAATACGAAACAACTAATTTTGACATCATATTTTGGCTTTGTTGGTAAATTTTACCTTAGGATACCAAACTGGAATTAATGTCAATTAGTTAAGGAATTATGAAGATTTAAAATTTGGAATTCCTATTTTTAGATTCATTTTTATTTGTTGCAAAACAGATTGCATTGTGTGTAGATTTTTAAACTTAACTTAAAAACTACTTAGGGGAATGAGCTGTAATTTTATAATTCACATATTTAAAGTTTCTAGAAGTCGATTTTTGTTTAAAAGAAGAAAGAAAAATCATGCATCAAGCATAGATTATGAAACACTTTCCAACACTAACAGAATACCTCAACAAACATTCACTATTTAATAAGGTAAATAAAATACATAAGTAAACATTTTAGAAAACGCAAAAGCTATTTGAAAACCAGATTTAAGTAATTACAGGACATAGCCAGAAATGTACTCCCATTCTTTTGTGCACCTTTGTATATAATCTATAGATTTGCATATCCTAATTCTAATCCTAAAAATATTTTAAATCCGACTGTGTGTGTAAATGTTTGGTTCAAGCCAGCGTGAAAATGGAGGATTTAAGGACCCTGTATCTTTGCATATAGGTTTAGTATAACCCGGAAAGGAACATAGGCTGGCTTTTGTTTGTTTTATTCTAATAGTTTTCTTAATAATTCAAAATTTCATTATTTTCATAGAGATTAAATGGACATTTTTTCGTATAAAATTTTAAAATGGTTAATTTTACTTTATCGTTGTTAATACTTTATCGTTGCCAATACTAAATCAAAACCCGGAATAATAACTTTTACTCAACAATTTAGTTTCAATTGAAAAAATTTTACGTGAAAAATGAAAATGAAAAAAAAAATAAGAAATAAAAAGAAGATTAAATAACATTATTATAAATAAAACGTACTTTTTATAGTTTTTGATAATAATACAAGGTTCCAATATGCGTAACTATGGGAAATAGGCGAATATGACGTCATACATCGAAAATAAAGCGGATATACTTTGATGTTGAAATAAAATGATCTTGGGTTTTTTCTTTACTTTTCTCCTTTTTTACTTTCTTCTATCTTTACAAGAAGAAAGTATTGGATTCATGAAAATTTTCGACTTGTGTTTTCGATGAATTTATACGTGTTAGAAGGTCCTGAACACGATTTGACTGTTTTTAGAAAATCTCTGTCTGTGACTCTGTCTGTCTGTATGTGACAAAAAATTGTGGGGCTCATCTCAAGAACTAATGCTAGAAATTTAATAAAACTTTATATTCTGTTAGTCCCTAATATAATTTGGTGCTGATTAGTTTTTGGTGAAAAACGCCCGACAGCTGGCTCTGCTATGCTGCATTTTTTTTAGATTTCCGCTATAGCTCTATCCCAAGAACTAATGCAGTTATGTTCATCAACTTTCAGATTCAGTTAGACCTTGACATAAATAGACGCTTATTACATTTCCGTGTGGATATCCCAAAAGGTGGCGCTGGCATACCTTTCTATTCATTATTTTTACGATAGCTATATCTCAGGAACTAATTCACGGAATTTCATAAAACTTTAGATTCTGTTAGACCTTCACATAAATAGATACTGATTATGTTTTGGTGTAAATAGCCCAACAGGTGGCGCTGCTATGTTACTTTTTTCATTATTATCACGATAACTATATCTCAAGAACTAATGCACGGTTTTTATCAAACTTCATATTCAGTTAGACGTTGTCATAAGTTAATGTTGATTAGGTTTTGCTCTAAATCTCCCAACAGGTGGCGCTGATATCCTGAATTTTGCAGGAATTATACGATTTTAGCAATAGTTCTATGTCAAGTACTAATGCATGGAATTTAATAAAACTTTAGATTCAGTTAGACCTTGATATAAATTGGCTGCTGATTCTTTTTAATGTATGTGAAACCTGTGTGAGATAGAAGAAAGTTTTGGGATTGGCACATCCGACTAGTTTTTCTTTTGTATGGTAACAATACTTGGTGTTTTATCGTCTGCGCACGGCTAATGTAACTGTACCGTATTTTTAATTTAAATTTTTAAAAAACTAAAAAAAAGTTTGAAAAGCAAATGGATAACAAATGTCAATAATATGCTCCGCAAAATTATCCATGGCGAAAATGACGTCATGGATAGCGGGAAATAGTTATTTTCATTCTTAAAACTAAAATAAATATCTCGATTACCTGACAAAAATGACGAATGTTAATAGTTCCATTTTTGTTGATAAAACCTAAAGATTTAATATTATTTCGTTAAAGTAACATAATTTCCCCTACTCCAGTATTAAATTAAGGCTCCAGAGCGTGAAGTATATTGTTACAATCAAGACGCAATGTAAATCGTGGTTTGGCAATACGATTTTATTTTCGCATTTCTTTTAGTTTAAAAAAAAAAGTAAAAATTTGTTGTCATTTTAACCCATTCGGGACCATGGGTGCATATATGCACCCTCAAAAAGAGCATACAGAATTTGTTTTAGGCACCAGTAAAAAATAAAAGTAATGTTTGCTTTCTCTAATGAGAGCATTTTTGTCATAGTTTAAGTAAAGGTAGCTTTTTTTTTTTTAAAGTGGTACCAACCGAATAAAATTTGTGTAAAAGCCGCCGGTCCCGAAGGGGTTAAAAGATAACTCTTTTGAATGTTCATCCTAATCCTAATAATATTACATCCGATTGTGTGTGTAAATGTTTGGCTGAAGTAAACATCAAAACGGAGGATATAATGACCCTGTATCTCTGCATTTATAACCCAAAAATGAACAAAGGCTTGATTTTATTTTTATTTTTCAAATATTTTTCTTAATAATTTAAATTTCTTTATTTTCATAGAGAATCGATGAATATTTTTCCTGTAAAATTTAATTAACCGTTTTACGTTGCTAAGCATTATCGTTGCCAAGAAATACAAAAACTGGAATAATAATTTTTCCTCAATAATTATTTTTCAATTTAACGATTTCCACGTAAAAAATGAAAATGAAAGAAAATTCAAAAGAAGATGAATTTCCATGATATTTGAAACGAAAATATAGAGTATTTGTTATTATACATGAAGTATGAATATCGGTTACGTTGAGAAGACATTTTCTGTCAAAGACTGCATTACAATTAGAAGGAGAAATGAACAATAATTATTTTATTAAGAAAAGATTTCGCTTGGACCATAGAACTATGAAAAGGATCTTCCTTGGCTTGGACAAATATGACGTCATAAATAAAACATATATTTTCAAATATTCGTAATAATACAAGGAGCATGACTATCAGTATATAATGAAAGTAGATAGATAATGGACGTCATATTTAAGATAAAAAACTGAAATACTTTTTATCGATACTGATTAATAATAAACTTTTAAATCAATTACATACAGATGCGAGTTTTCTGCTAAAAATTACGTCATGATTGCCTGAAAAAGAAAATTAACAAGAATTATGTCATTAAAAAGTGATTCTTCTGGGAAAAAGAGGCGTCATATTTGAAATAAAACGGGGATTTTCCAATATGTTTAAAAAGCATTGTTAATCAATTCCGTACATTAATAATACAAGGATCATTAAGTATAGAAAGTAGATGATTTTCTCGTAATATTTAAAACGAAAAAAATTAAAGTTTTTTTTTTTATCTATACTGATTATTAAGCATGAGTATCCATTATATACAGATGAGAGTTTTCTGCTAAAAATCACATCATAATTTTAAGAAAAGGAAAATGAACACGAATCTATTATATAACAAATTATAATATTATTATCCAAATATTATTATCCAATTAATATATTATCTAAACAAATGGAAATGTATGCAAGTGGATAATATGACGCAAAATAAGCATTTACATAAATTTTACTTATGATTTTGGATAGCGTGGCACAAAATATAAATCAGTTTATTGAAATAAATACATTTCAATACATAATATAGGTTCAGTGAAAGTAATATATTTAACAGTGTATTGAAAAATTAAAAGTATTGCTTGTATGTGTAAATATACTTTAGAAGAAAAACGAAAAATAATTTAAATTGAATTTTAAAACAATCCTATTAAATTCACGTCCAGGTGTCACTCGAAGTTGGATATCATTTCTTTTAAAACCCATATTTTGAATTCATGAGAGATGTGAATGAAAAAGCATCAGAGATTAAATTTTATATATTTTTTCATATTAAGATAATAATTGCACCTGTGAATATAAATAAAACTAAAAAGAAAATGATGATTTAAAAAAAATATTAACATAGCGTCACTCAAATTTGATAGCATTACTTTTAAGACCCATATTTAAAATTTTTAGAACCAAAAGAAAGTGCTGTTGCACAACTTTTGACCCGTTAAGGGAATTGATATTGTATCTGATTGTATTGATTTTGTATTGATATCATTACTTTTGTGCGGTTATTGATAAAAATTTCATTTAGTCGAAATTAAGCATAGGGTATAAATTTATTAGAATAAAACTTGCTGGCTTCACCCGCTAGAGGACCTTTAATTTACATCGAGGCCTCGAATCTAATTGAATTCTCCATTTGTATGATAATCCCTTAATTTGCAAATGGAATAGTATAAACCTCTAACCGAGACTCCAGTCGGACGAAACATAAGAGAATGTTGTGTTTTAGGTGTGCTCTTAATGATGCAAGGATAATGCCCCTTCAGTGGTCAGTGGGGCCGGGCGCCCTTGATGGGAATGGTTGCACGAATGTCTCAGCTGTAAAAAAAGGGTAAGAGACATGTTTCTACGATAAAAATTAATTGTCTTATGAGGAAATTAGTAATTTGCTCTAGCCCTTTTTTGCTGTTTGATTATCAGTGACTGCTTAAAAGTTAATTATTCAGCCTAAAACTAATTTTAATATTGTTTAATTTCTAATTCAAAGAAGTATAAAGCTGCCCACTAACTCAAGATAGCTTTCTGTAAAAGTAAAATCTTAAATTTTAATCCGGCTATTTAAATTAAATTACTGCTATTATCCAGGCCACATGGTAAAGCATGACTTGTGTTATATCAGGCCTTCAGGGATATATATTAAGATAAATATTCTTGGAGGACGCGCGTCTAACATCTGTGAGGCTAGCAAACTTACTAAAACAGGCATCGCTTCCATGAGGCTTAATAATGGGTCCTGGGGCAAATCTCTTCATTGGGAACGATGGCTGAGCCTACTTGCGGGCTGCGGTGCGGCCTCTTAAGACGGACATCCCCCTAATTATCTTTCTAATTAATTAGGAATAACGAGGGCAGTTAGAGAAATTCTTGGCTTTTTTACTACAATTTACGAGACTTAATATTAAAATTGATGTTTTTTTTGTCCCATTTAAAGCTTTTACACGCATTTTATTATTTTTTCAGACCTATTAAAAAGTGTTAGTTTTATTTTTCAAACTTTACTTATAATTTTAAGACTAACTTTTTTCAGCTACGCTTGCAAAACAACATTTATTTTTTCTTAAAGTTATATTTACTTTCTGAACTTACACTTTCAACGAATATTTTTATCATTTTTAACAACTTAATTGCAACACTTAGTCACTTTCAGCATTCTTTATCATCCAACTAGCCGGTCGCTTCTGAATAGGGCCCAAATACATTCTGCAGCGTGCTATCTTGACTTCCCTTGGGGACCAGAAATTGCATTTTACATGCAAACAGAGAAATTTAAGTAAAATTTTTTATTTTAAATTGTACGAAAATATTTAAATAATATATATATATATATATATATATATATAAGCACGTAAATAAGTATTTCGTGGCATTAATAATATTTTTTCCATAATCCCTCTGACAGAATACTACTGGCCCTCTGCGTATTTATTTAAGATGAGCGGAGAGCTTTCAGATGAAATAAATAAAAGTGGTATAGCCTAAGAAAAATAGCGATCATTGTAAATGGGTACTGTAAAGCCCATAAATTAGTCATGAGGTGATCAAAATAACGGGGCCCTGTGTATTTCTCAGTCGTACACCGTTAATTCAGCGATCACTATAACGTGGTTCAGTTATTCTGCTTGTATAATTCATTAAAATGAAATAATTTTAACAGGACCCATTCGGTTGCACGCTTGTAATCTGACTATACGGTAATCACCATAAAGCATGTTTGTGCATACCCTAGCCCTTAAATATGGCAATCAGTATTTAAATCGCAATTTTTTACTTTAAAAAAATGCATTTTGAAGAAAGGTGGAAGTGTAATACTTTGTTTAAAATTTTAAATCAGATAGCTAAAAGACGAAAATCGAAAAAAAAAATTATAAAATGGGAAATTAAAAAATATATTCCTAGGAAAAAATGTCACACAAAATATATAAAAAAAATCAGCAATAGTTCTCTTTTTCGTCTAAACTTCCGCAATCGGGTTCACAGCCGATGTTGCCCACAAATTCGCTAGCTCTAAAATCTCTGAAATACATGATTAACTACTTTTTTTTGTAGATTTGTAAAGCGGAGTTTCACATTCTTATTTAAAACTGCTACTGAGATATGGCAAAATTACCTAGAACTTTCGACACACAGTGTGACCCCCTTGATGGATTATTATCTAAAATTGCTGAAATACATAAATAACTATTTTTTAGTACATTTGTTATCCTAAATTTCACGCTCCTACCTATTACTGAGATATGGCAAAATGACATAAAAATTCGACCCCCATTTAACCCTCTTTAGTGGCTGAATTTCTAAAATCAAGGAAATACATATTTAACTGTTTTTTAGTAGATGTGTTATCCTGAATCTGTGATTTCAAGCTCCTAATTAAAAATGCTGCTGAGACATGGCGAACATTCAAAATGACTTAAAATTTTCGACCCCCATTCAGCCCCTTAATGGGAGAATTTCTAAAATCGCTAAAATATATGTTTAATTATTTCTATAGCAGATTTGTCATCCTGAATCTCACGCTTTTTTCTAAAACTGTTGATATGGTGAAAAGGTGAAATCACCGAAAACTTTCGACCATACATTTAACCCCCTTTGTAGTTGAATTTCTAAAATCGCCTGAAATGCGCGTTTAACTATTCTTTAGTACCCGTGTTATCACGAATTTCACGTTCCTAACTATAACTTCTACTGAGATATGGCAAAATTGCGTAAAACATTCGACCCCCATTTAACCCCCCTTAGTGTCTGAATTTCTAAAATCGCTGAAATACGTTTTAACCAATTTTTAGTAGATATTTTATCCTGAGTTTCATGATTCTACCTATAATTTCTACTGAGATATGGCAAAATGACCTAAAGTATTTCACCTTATATTTAACCCCCCTTAGTTGCTAAATTTCTAAAATTGCTGAAATACATGTTTATCTATATTTTTTGTAGATTTGTTATCCCGAATTCCGAGCTCCTAACTAAAAATGCTGCTGAGATATGGCGAACAGGCAAAATGACCTAAAACTTTCGACCTCTCCCATTTAACCCCCTTAATGGATGAATTTCTAAAATCGCTGAAATATCTGTTTAATTACTTTTATAGTAGATTTGTTATCCTGAATTTCATGTTCTACCTAAAACTGTTGCTGAGATATGGCAAAAACGCGAAATGACTAAAAACTTTCGACCTCCCATTTAACCCCTTTAGTGGTTGAATTTTTCAAATCGCTGAAATATGTGTTTAACTAACTTTTAGTACATTTGTTATCCTGAATTTCGCGCTTCTAACTAAAACTGTTGTTGAGATTTGGCGAAAAGGCAAAATTACCTAAAACTTTAGACCCCCATTTAATCCCTTTTGTGGTTGAAATTCTAAAATCGCTGAAATACGTGATTAATTACTTTTTTAATAGATTTGCCATCTTGAATTTCACGCTCTTACATAAAACTGTTGATAAGATATGGTAAAAATGTGAAATCACCAAAAATTTCCGACCCCTCATTTAACCTACTTAGTGGTTGAATTTCTAAAATCGCCTGAAATACATGTTTAACTATTCTTCAGTGGAATTCTTAGCCTGAATTTCATGCTCCTACTTAAAACTCCTGCTGAAATATGCCGAAAAGACGAAATTATCTAAAACTTTCGACCCCCCCCCATTTAACCCCCTTAGTGTGTGAATTTTCAAAAATCCTTTCTTACTGGGTGCCTACATTGTGTAAAGAACATGACTATTTAATCGGATCAGGGGATTCGCTTTAGAGACAACAGATTAATATCAATTACTAATTTTTAAAAAATCGTCCGAGCGGATTTCGAAAAAACAAATTTACGACATGACACAATTACAGCATTAAAACTTCCCATTTTACTTAAAAATGGGTTTCCAGATCTACAAATCTACTGCATGTAGAAATGTAGAAATTTCTGGATAGAGTTAGACCAGAGATATAAGACAGGTGTGAAAAAATCAAAACCATATATGCCTCATATTTGCTGAGATATTAAATGTCGGCGTTTCGCTTTTCGTTTGAACTCAAAATATTTGTATATATAGAGTGACGGAAATCTTCGGTTTTGGGCATTCGGTTTTCGGTTTTTGCTGCGTCACTCTAGAAACTACCATCTCTCATGATAGTATGCTGAAATTTAGTTTAGTATAAGAAAACACATAACACAGTTGAAAATTCATCTTCAGCCGGAAACATATTTGAATTATTTTGTACAGCGCTGTATATCTAACGTAAAATTTTTGTACATGCCATATATTAAGCTAATGTTTTAATTCAGGCAAAAACACGCTGAAAACTATTGTAATCACATTTACCAGACATTATCATACAGAGGCGGTCCTGTATCCAGTTCCAAGCAGTGAAATAAAAATGTTGATTCAGTTATGGAGTGGTGAAAGAGATGAATTGTTCCAAAATTTTAAAATGATGTCTACAACTGAAAAAGTGGAAATAATCTTCGATTTGTGAATCGTCTAAATGTGTTTGTGAGTTTACGCTGATATTCGACGTTAAAAATGTGCATACAGCTAATTACAAGAATCTCTTCAGTGCTAAAAATAGGTATTTTTATTTTCAATCAATAATATTTATCAGTGGATGCAGAGGGATTGAAATAGTTATAAATTGAAAGTAATATGGAGCATTCACATTCAAAAAATATAATATTATATGATCATAATTTAATTTGAATGCATTCTTTTTTAAATTAATATTAAATTGTGTAATAATTAACCTGTCTCATATTTAAATAAATAATCGAGATCAATCTCTAATGTATTTATTATTTTTCTTTTAACTGGCATGAAGTGTTTATGTTCTATGTACTTTTATTTTTAAGCTAATTTAGGTTTTAATACTCAGGTAGCTAAAGGTGGGTTGTTATTTGCGGCCAACATATTAATGTACTAATTACTATTTGGTCAGGGTAGAGTTTTTAATATGTGTTCCCTTTTAAATATTTAATCGTGTCACCCCTTCAGTTTCTTTTCATTTGCACCATGAAGTCCTTTTTTCTATCAGCCTTTTTTATCATTTGGTGCAAAAGCAAAATTTTATAGGTTGAGAATCTGGTTTCCACAAGAGCTTCCTGAGTATATTTTTACAAAAATATACACACCATTTGCTATATTTTTTATCTGTGAATTTTTTAAATGCATGATCTATATATTTCAAGCTATTTATGATTTTATATATGTATTTTAATATTGATATTGTGTAATTGCATGTTAAGAATGTTTAAATTTTAAGTTCCCCCACCCCTCCTCCTTAAAAGTCTGTATTTTGATATTTATTTCTGTTATTTACTATGGCTCGTAAAGGAATCATAGATTTAAGTTTAGCTTCATCCATTCCCACTTTTAGCAGAACTTCTGATTAAAACGTTGAATATTTTGTCGGACAGGTTAGAGATGTAGCAGTGTTAGAAAATTGGCCCGTAAATAAAAGAATTTTAATTCAAAAATTAAATTGTAGAGTTGCTGCCCAAAAATTTTTGATTGACTCCCCGCAGGTAGCTAATGTTCAAAATTTTGATGAATTGGCTGAATTATTAATTGAAAAATTCAAAAGATGTCAACCATTTGACCAGATACAGTCAAAATTTAATAACATCAGGCAAAAACGAAATCAGTCAATTCAGAACTTAATTGATGAAATTAACTCATATGCAGTAAAATATTTATCCAAGATAGATGTACAAACTAGGGATTCTAATGAATTCATTGATTCCATTAAATTAAACAAAATTTTGGATGCTGTTAGGCCTGAAATTAAGGTCGAAATTCTTAAGTTAGGACCAAAAAATTACTCAGAGGCATGTAAACATGCACGTAATGTAGAAAAGGCTCTTGAGGCTCAAGAAGTCATAATTAATAACAATTTGTGCCAAAACTTCGAACTTAATTCAATCAGGTAAAGCCAGCTAGAGGGTAACAAAAAAATTCAAGAGTTGAAGGAAGAATTGGAGAGAGTTAAATCTGAAAATAGTGCTAGCAAATCTTTTCGACAAAGTCGCAATGAAAGAGTCCAATGTCATATATGTGGAAAAAGTCATGTGACAATAAAATGTTGGTATTTTCCACAGGGTAGAAATTCCCGCAACAATAATTTCATTCAGAACCCCAACCATATTCCAATTTCTAGAGGTAACAGCGGTGGAAGGAATTTTGGAAATTATAGAAATAACCGCAGAAATCACCCATATAGGCGTAGAAATTATTTAAACTTATAGATGGTTCTTGTAGTACAAATAAATCCCATTTCACAAGGACCAATAATTATAAAATTGTTAGGGATGAAAATCTATTGGAATCTGTAAATAATTCAGAATCAATTGAAAATTCAAAATCAAATAACAATTCAGATTCAAATTTTATTGAGGAAAATTTAGAAGTAAATGATAATTTAAAATCTGTAAAAGAAAATTCAAATTTAAATGAAAACTTAAATTCTGTAAATGAAATTCAAAATTTTGATATTGAAACAATTCAGAATAATTATTGTGAAAGTCTTGAAAATCTCCATGTAATGTCGTGTAATTTTGATAATAATACTAATCACCTTCCTATTATTAAGCTTAATTTTGGTAATTTAGCCCGCTCTCCTCGATACCGGTGCAAATCTCTCACTGGTGCAACCAGGCATCTTAGCAGAAATTAAGCAACAAGCGACAGTTGAGCATATTTCTAGAGCAGTCAAAATTAAGACCCTTAATAATACCACTATCCCATATTTGTCAGCAGTCAATATAAAGTTCAAAATGAAAACTCGTTGGTTTCATAACATATTTTTTGTCACTCAGAGTAACTGCAATTGTAACTACCAGATAATTTTAGGATATGACTTCATTCAGAGAAACAAAATTCTAATTGATACATTCAATAAACGACTTTCCATCAACAAAACCCACTTTGAATTTGAAGAAACTTCTCCACAGATTAAAGAAAATACTGTAATTAATGATAATGATAATAATGAAAAACCTCAAATTAATGTAATTGCTAAAGCTATAAATAACATTAAAATTAAACCTAATTCATTTGAGATAATTAAATTAGAATTTCCACAGGGTATTCATCATTCTAAAAGAGTCATGTTAACCCCATTAAAATTCTCGCAGAAGTGCTATATTGAAAATTCTTTGCATACTGTTGAGGACAACAAATATATTTTGACAATTGTTGAGAATAAAACTAATGTTGCATCATATATACGTAAAGGTCAAAAACTAGGAAATGTAGACATGTTTGAAGATGAAGAGGAAATTCAACCTACTGAGGACCAAATTTTTCAAATCAATAGTTTAAATTTAGAAGAAATTAGTAATTTGAGACAGGCAGAACTTTCAGAATCTGATTTTAATCTTAGGCATTTAGATGAAAAAGAGAGAAAGGAGATTTTGGAACTATTAATGAACAACTTTAAAGTATTTTCTAAAAGTTATAAAACTCTTGGTTCAACTGATGCGGTTAAACCCGAATTTAAATTAATGCACAATTTCCCAATTCAAACAAAACCATACCCTATTCCAAAAATTGCCAAACAGTTTGCACAAGAAGAGATTAAAAAATTGTTAGATGCTGGTTTAATTGAACATTCTTCATCCAGTTATAATTTTCCTGTTATATTTGTCAAAAAGAAACCAATTCCAGGCACCTCTCCTGAAGAAATCAAATTTCGCATGGTAGTGGATTATAGACTGTTAAATAGCATCACTGAATCTTACACTATATGTTTGCCAAAAATTTCAGAAATTTTGCACAGTATTGCTGGCAAAAGGTATTATTGTGTGCTTGATTTGAAATCGGCATTTTTTCAGATAAGATTGCAGGAAAAGGATAAGGAAAAATTAGCATTTTTCTGCGAGATTGGCAACTACCAGCCAAAAGTCTTACCTTTTGGAAGTCGCAATTCAACTTCATATTTTCATACACTAATTTCTAAATGTTTATCTAGCTTAAAAGGTCCAAATTTATAATTCTTTCTCGATGACATTATTGTCGCTGCAGACAGCATATCTGAAATTAAAGCCTGGTTACAGGAGGTATTTGATAAGCTTATCCAATTCAATTTAACTTTAGACCCTGCAAAGTTTCCGATTTGTCAGAAAGAAATAACTTATTTAGGATTTAATGTCAGTGCTGATGGTTTTCTCCTTCAGAGGATAATGTAAACAAAGTTTCTAAATTTCTCATACCCAAAAATGTAAAGCAAGTTCAACAGTATATTGGTTGTTTAAATTATTTTAGGCACATGGTTTATAAATATGCTGAAATTTTTAAGCCAATTATTAATTTAACCCGTAAAAATGTTCCATTTGTCTGGACTTCAGAGTGTCAGGAAGCTTTTGATATTTTACAAGATCAAATTCTAAATAAACCCCTTCTTAAAAACATTAATTCTGATCTTCCATTGTATTTAGTAACAGATGCTTCTAAAGTTGCATTTTGTGGAATTTTAATGCAAAAATACAATGAGAAATTTTATCCTGTTGAATTTTTTTCAAAACAATTCAATCCAGCTCAGTCTAGATATCCTTCCATCCAAAGAGAATTGTACGCAATATCTGTTAAGCATTTTCGTGAAGAATTATATGGAAAAAAATTACCATATATACCGATGCAAAATCATTAACCTATCACTTGGAACTGGACAATCAGAGTGAGATTGTAGCTAGGTGGCTTCTGTATCTGGATCAATTTCATTATGAGATAGATCACATTCCTGGTGTCATTAACCCTGCTGTTTATTTGTCTAGAGCATATAAAGATGAAACCTTAAATGTAAATAATATAAATATTTTTCAAAGTAATTCTAATTTAGATCATAATAATATTGTAAATAATCAACAAAATGATGAATTTATTAAGGAAATTATTCAAAAATTAAATGATAATGATGAGGAAACTGCAAATAACTATTATATTGATTCAGAAACTAAAATTGTAGTGATAAAATTTTTTCCCAAGAAACCGTTAAAGAAAAAAAAGTATCTTAGTAGAATTTTAATTCCAAAATCTTTAATTAATGATTGTTTGGAAGTTGCTCATGCTCCTCATTTTGGCACTCAAAAAACCTGCAATTTTGTTCGTAAAATCTATTCTTGGAAAGGAATGTTTAAGGACACTAAGAATTTTTGTAGCAATTGTGAAAGATGTTTAAAAGTTAAACGTAAACCTAAAAATACTGTTACTAAAATGATTCCAAAAGCTGATTTAGCTCCAGGTGAGATAATAGCTCTAGATATTGTAGGAAAACTTCCTAGATCTCATGACAACAAATTTTTTATTTTAACAATAGTTGATCATTATTCCAGGTACCTTGAGGCTATCCCATTAAGCAATACCACTTCTAAAACCATAATTAATCAACTTAATATATATTTATCCAAATTCGGGATCGCTAGGACTGTTTTGACTAATAATGGACCATATTTTCGTTCAGATGAATTTGAAGATTATCTTAAGACTATGAATATAGAAAGAGTTCAATCTATTATCCGCAGAGTAATGGTTTAATCGAGAAAATTCATCTCTCTATGAAAAAGAGCATAGCAGCACTTTCTGATCAAGTATTCGAGTGGTCAGATAGACTATTATTTTTTAAACTTCATTATAACTCCTCTAAGCATGCTGTAACTCAATTTTCTCCGGCTGAACTATTCTTAGGTAGAGAACTCAATATACCTCTAAATATTTTCGAAAAACCAAAAGTTGCTGAAGAATATAGTAAATATCTAACAAAATTACAAAGTCATTTTCAGGAAACTAGAAAATTAGTTAAGGAAAATGAAACTAGTTATTTTAATGATCATCAACAATATGTGAAGGTCAGAAGTAAACTTTCTTTAAATACTGGTGATGAAGTTTTTCTTGTAGATTTTAAACATCATACTGCATTAGAACCTAGATATAATGGACCACATGTAATTGACAAGAAATTGAGAAATGATAATTATTTGATAAAAATTAATGATGATGGTCATGAATATGTAAAAAAAGTTCATGTCAGTAAAATTTCCCCAAAAGTACCTTTAAATGATAATATTTGTAACAAAACTGAGGAAAATAAGAATTGAGTAGTGATTCTAATATTTTTGTGAATTATGTGTATGTTCGGAAACTTCAAAATATATATATACTATGCTCAAGTCAAAATTCTATTTTTGATATATTACTTTTAAATGCTAAAGGTGTAAAATTAACAACTGTAATATAAATTAAAATAACTTTTATTAGTTGTTTTAGATATTTCGACTCTTTCCGAGTCATTTTCAAAAACAAAATGAGAATATTAATGAGAATATATAATATATAAATGAGAATAAGTTTTTGAAAATGACTCGGAAAGAGTCGAAATATGTAAAACAACTAATAAAAGTTATTTTAATTTATATTACAGTTGTTAATTTTACACCTTTAGCATTTAAAAGTAATATACTATTACAAGGTGTTATAATTTATTATATTGTCTATTTTTGATGTTTTTTCTATTTCTTCTCTCTCAATGTTTGTTTTCAATATACTGGTAAAACTGATCACTTTGCTAGTGAATAACATTTATTGAAATATTTTTTTTTAACTTTACCTTTTTAATTTTGTATTTCAGTCCAAAAGAAAAATATGTGAATGATTTCCTCATATGTATTTTCATAATTGTTTAGAATGTCTATGAAATCTTTTTAAAGTTACAAAGTAAATTTTAATATTCATTTAACTCAATTCACGAAATTGAATAGCATCTGGTACAATAAAATATAATTTGAAAATGAAAAATATTTAATGTGACAACAACTCAAAATATATTGCAGAAAGTTAAAACAATTTAGGTATTTATGTAGTTGGTAATTATTGGTGTGTGTATATTTTTGTAAATATTTTCATATTCATGCTGGTAAATATAATTATTGATTTTTTTATCATATAATGTGTGGTGTATACAGTTGAAATGATGACAGTAGCATTGTGTATAAAAAATTTTCACGAACATTTCTTCATCAAGTCTGTGTGCATCTGTGAAACTTTCAGTGACCTTTTCGCATACTCCAGTGCAAACGTTAGATGTATGGACTTTTCACATCAATTTTTCTGCTAATCTTCAGAACTGTGTTCGCTTCCTTTTTTTGCTGTTGGTTGGGGGAGATGTTAAAAAACTCCTTTCACAGCTCAGCCAAGTCATCAAAAAACTTTTACAGTACAGCGCAATATGAGAAAAGAACTGTTTTTCCGTTTCAACGCAGGCAGATGCCTTTATAAGTCAGCGAACGCACCAACAAACATCTCGCAAGTATTCTACAATATTCGTAGCAGCAAGCGAACGCTTGAATATGAAGATTTTCTCTCGTTGTATCTTCTTCAGCCGGTGCGCGAGGTAGCGGTAATCCCGGATTTTTTTCGACCAAGGTTTCTTCGCTTGGGGTGGCAGCGTAGCTGAATGACTTGTGTTTTTCAATGACCGCGTGTGTGTATGGTATAATGATTCTAGAGAGAGAAGGGTGGTTTTTCCGATTCATTCGAGATTTTTTTTCTCGTGTGAGGAGGCCACCCTAGCTAGTTAGATATAGTCTTGTGATTCCTAAGATTGTCAATCAGTGAAATAAAAATGTTGATTCAGTTATGGAGTGGTGAAAGAGGTGAATTGTTCCAAAATTTTAAAATGATGTCTACAACTGAAAAAGTGGAAATAATCTTCGATTTGTGAATCGTCTAAGTGTGTTTGTGAGTTTACGCTGATATTCGACGTTAAAAATGTGCATACAGCTAATTACAAGAATCTCTTCAGTGCTAAAAATAGATATTTTTATTTTCAATCAATGATATTTATCAGTGGATGCAGATGGATTGAAATAGTTATAAATTGAAAGTAATATGGAGCATCCACATGCACAAAATGTAATATTATATGATCATAATTTAATTTGAAAGCATTCTTTGTAAAATTAATATTAAATTGTGTAATAATTAACCTGTCTCATATTTAAATAAATAATCGAGATCAATCTCTAATGTATTTATTATTTTTCTTTTAACTGGCATGAATTGTTTATGTTCTATGTACTTTTATTTTTAAGCTAATTTAGGTTTTAATACTCAGGTAGCTAAAGGTGGGTTGTTATTTGCGGCCAACATATTAATGTACTAATTACTATTCGGTCACGGTTGAGTTTTTAATATGTGTTCCATTTTAAATATTTAATCGTGTCACCCCTTCAGTTTCTTTTTATTTGCACCATGAAGTCCTTTTTTCTATCAGCCTTTTTTATCAAACATGCATAACTCGATTTAAAAAAACCTTTAAGCAATTTACGATGATACACAGTAATGCTTACGAATTATTTTGCATAGCCCTCTATATGATGTATATAGCATTTATACCCGTATAGCATGTACGTTCACAGGGACGTCACAGTGACGTCACTGTGAGTCACGTACGTCACGTCACATATGTGACCGAAATACCACCATTCAGTGAAGTCACACTGTGACTAAAATGTGAATTGCTTAGAAACCTTAAAAAAAATTGCAAGAACACTACAAAACATGTTATTCAATGTAAAAAACATGTTTCTGACATTTTTTTTAAATTTTTGTGACGTTACTGCAAGTCAAAAACGGTACGTCACCTGTGTGGTCAAAAGACCACTATGTTGTGAAGTCACAGTTTGATCAAAATGGGAATTTGAAATATATATATGAAAAAGAGGAGAAATATATATTAATCAGGAATGCCTCAATGCACTTAAAAGGTCTGATTCTGAGTGATTTTTATGACCCCTTAAAAACTAGTCGTTGGGGGCCACCGTAATACTTACCCATCATGGATATGCATAATATAAAATATTAAAACAAAAATGTGTAAACTACTTATAAAATGCATAGCAATTCAAATAAAATCGTGGCTTGATGACGTCATAACGTTATAGGCTCGATTACTGAATTGCTTGAAAGAGGTTTTTCCTTATAACTCCAAAAATAATAATCCTATTAACTAGCGGTTTATTGCATCTGATTAAGCGTCAAATTTCCAATTGAAATATATCTTTGAAGTGAAATTTGGATGAAATACAGGGTCATGAAAAATCGAAGAGTGTGGAAAATAGGATTACAAATATCTCAGCAACTCATTATCCGATCGACTTCATGCTTTATGCAAAATTTATGTTTTTTTACTGTTTTTTATATTCATTTCTTAAAATAAACAATTTCGAAAATTTTTATATACCTTTTATCAGAACGAATATTTCGAGAGTCCGAAAAAAATTGTTCCGGTTAATCGAGGTTATTGAAATGAAATAGGCTTCTTCCCATTATTACATACTAAGTACATACCAAATTGCAAGTCTCTATCTCAATTTTTTCGGGAGATAGAGCGTTTACAGACACACAGACACACAGACGGACGGCAAAATTTTTTTTCTAAAAATATGTTTTTCGGAATCTCCAGTGTCTGAAACGTGTAAATCCGTCAAAAAAATTTTTTCGCTTTTCAAAACGATTACAAGACTTACCCTATACTACGTATGATGGGTAAGTAATAATTAATTAATTTATTTATTTATTTATCGACCAACAGGAAAATACTTCGTAAAGAGATAAATTTCAATCAATATGAAATTATAAATTATAATACAAACATAATTCTGCATGTACTCCATGCACAATTTTTTAAAATTAAGACAAAGACACCTTTTCATTTGCTTTTCATATTATGTGAAAAACTAACAACTTTTTAAAAATAATAACAGCAATCTATATTTAGAGCGAAATCATATATGAGAGTAACAATTACGGTATGTTGACGGTGGCAACAGGTGAACATTAAATAACGCTTTTATTGTGATTTTTTTTAACTTCTGAACATTGCACAATTTCAATTTTTAATCGTCAAAAAAAGAAAAAAATGTTCTTTCAAATGCAATATGCTTGAAACTGTACTTCAATTTACTATTCTTTATGGTTTTAAAAATAATTTTTAAGCATGTTTTTATTTTTAAATCTCTCTATTGAGGGCATTCCAATCAAAACAGATTAAAACATTTCCATTTAAATACAAAATGTTACAATAATAAATTTCCCTATTTCAGCGTTTATTTCCGACTAATATTCAACATCGAAATTAAAAACTTCATAAAAAATAGGAATTCATATTTTTTAAAAACACAAATTTAATAGACATAAAATCAAACTATTCGCTTAAACCACTAGAACTATTAAAATAAACAATATATATATAGGTGGCGATATCTTCGACTAATTAAAACCTGACTTGCGACTAATACGAAAGCATCACTAATGAATTTTAAAACTTTATTTAAATACATAATTCATATTTTTCATATGAAAATTATTTTTGGTGTTGTTAGTGGACAATCTAAAATAATGTATTAAATGTAAAAGTAGAATTTTCAATTTAAGAATATATATATCTATATATATGCTATATTCTATAACACGAGGCACCCGGGTTGGATCCCCTATTTGTGTCAATTGTAAATTACGGCAGAAAATAATATACAGATGGGGTAATTAAAGATTTCTTTCTGTGAAGGGAGGTAGGTTGTGATAAACAAACATTTATTATAGTAAAAACACTTGTGTATTTCCAATAATAATTGTTTTTCTGTTAGTGTTTAAGTATATTAAGTACCTCTGCTATTATATATTTTGGTACTTGTTTCATACTTCTTAAATAAATTTAACATTTTCCGAAGATAAAATGAAATATACGAAACGTATGCAAAACGCATGACATAAATTATTATTTATCTTTTCCCTTTTCATTTATCAGAAATTTATTTTAAAAAAATATTGCTATTTTACAAGCGATTTTATTCTATAGGATATTATAATAAATAAAAAAAGAAAGGTTGCAAAAGAGAAAAATCCTCCCCCCCCCTCTCCCAAGATAACCTTTTCTATTTTTTATTATCATATTTTGCATTTATTACGCGTGATACAAATGTTACAGTTTTTTTAAACGATCTTTCATTACTGTCCATTAAAATATTTATTATATACTCTAAAATTTAAACAATGTTTTTTTTTATATACCATAAATATTATAATATTATTGTTTCAGTTTACAAAAAAGGAACTTTACAAATAATTTAAATTGAAATTATTGTGAAACTAATAATAAATCAAAATAAGATCAAATGCCTAAAAAATACTTCTTCAAATAATAAATTTTAACTGGAGAGAGTCTCAAAAAATATTCTGTATTTAACTTTCTATTCTAACCTAAGCTATATAATAAGAAAAAAAATCATCTGCCCTTCTATTAAAAAGCAGGCATCTGTTTTAGCGAGTTGCAAAAATATCGTCTGCCGATCGACGTCAGAATACGAAAATGCTAATAAGTAAAAAATAAGAGTGTAGGGATGGAAGTGGGATGTGAAGTGAAGTACAATAGACGTGTATAATTGATGTGGAATTAAAATTTAACAAAAACCTGCACAGAATTTCGCATATACATATTTTATAGAAAATTACGTTCGAGAAAGGTACAGTTTTTATTGGCGCGGTGAAATTTGAGTCCGGTCAATGATACTGTACCAGATTTGGACGAATTTTTTTCGCCGAAAGAAGCTTTCGTTATTTGGATTACATCAAAACAGAATATTGAAGATGATGACAAAGGAAAATTGGTATGAAGAAATATTATTTTACTTATATTTATTATATATAGTTATATTTTTATTAAATTATAACGTTTTCAGTTAATTTCATATGAGTATTTTAAAAAGCTATATATTTCATTAATTTAATTTTTATAAAAATAAAGTTTATTAAATTTAGAATGTTTTTTTTTTTTTTAATAAATAGCAGTATGTCAACGATTTTAATCAGATGATTAATGTTACTGTTTCATTTCCTGAATCATTTTATAGTTATATTCTGTCAAATCTACTTGTTCTATTGATGGTGATATCAGAATTACAGAAGGTTATTGCAGTTATTGCCCCGTCACCAAATATCAAACCAGATAGATCCTTCATCGGCGTCATATGATACATATATGTATCACTATCGATGCATCTAAAATCTGCAGTAAAACGTTAAAAAATGACTCACATTAGACGCCAAACAGAGTAGGTGCGGTGCTGTGTTATTATAAACAATTCATGATCTGTGTTTTCAAAAAATAATCCCTAGTAAGATCTATTACTTATATAAATATATAATTTCATAAATAAAATTATAAGTTTGACAATCAATTAATAAAATTATATTTTTAATAACCTAAATATTGTTTTTAAGTATATACATTTTACTGCATTCAAACCCTGTTGCAAAATGAATTAACCCTTTGTATCACCGTGTTGCATATCTGTAAACATACCCAAAAGTCAAAGTTTTTTACAGTGAGCTTAAAAAGACGATTTTATTTATTACTGTTATCTTTCAACACAGTAGTTAATATAAATTGTTCACAGAATTCTCAACATACGACAATGTTGAATTAATTTTTCATATAAAAGTCTAACTAAATTTTGTTGCATTTAAAAGTCCAGAGACGTTCAAAAATAGAATTTTTTACAAAGGTAAGTTCGTACACTTTAGAATTTTGTATTAAAAAATGACAATATTTATGAGAAGTAGCTATGTAATTTTTTGTTTATTACAAATATGAAAATTTTAGCCAATAATTTTTATTTTTATGATTTAATTTTTTTTTAATTTTTTTTACTTGCTTAAAATGATGCACAATTGCCAAGTCTCCGGCTTTTTGCACACCAGTATTTTTTTAGAGAAAATGTTGTTCTTTTAAATCGCAGAATGTTCTAATTAAACAAAACAACATTTTCTGTACTAAAATACTGGTATCCAAAAATCCGGAGACTTGGCGGCTCTGATGATGTATTCTAACATGTGAGTAAATATTTTTCAAATCGATGTTGTTGAGCCACAAAGGGTTAAAATATAATTATAAATAATAGTCTATTTTGATCTGTAGGTTAAATTTTTGTTTTTCTCTTTCAAAAATGGTAACTTTAATCAAATATTTTTCCAAAATCTTCCTTAATAAATTAAACGTATCGTTATTTTTTAAAAATATCATCTAAAACCTGGACCCCAGAATATGAATAATATGGGAGAATGCATTGTGTTGATAATTTTATTAATTAAATATATAAGATTAGAGATGGGAATGCTCGAAAAAAAAGGAAACTTTGAAAAAAAACTGGTTTTTTCCGTTTTTTTCCGAAGGGGTTTTTTTCAATTTTTCCAAATTGGAAAAATTAAAATTTAATTTATACAATAATATATTCAAAATGTTATTATGGCTGCAATCTGATATTTTTTTCTTTATATATTTTCATGTTCAGTGTCTCCCATTAAAATGTTAACATAGAAAATATGATCTGTAAGCAGTTCAAGAAGAACTTGGGTCCTTTAAAAAACCCTTTATAATTTTTTCACCTTAAAACATAGGACCCTTCAAAAAATTCATAGTTTTTTTCAATCTCCATTCTGAATCCTCCAGAAATGTGATAATTTTAGAATAACAAAATATGTCACATAACAGCTGAAATAGTCAAAGAATCTCTTATCTAGCTGTATATACAGTAGTGGCCAAAATTGTGGAAACCTTTTGGGAAAAATGTTTTTTTTTAAAGTTTGATGGCTCATAGCACCCAATATTTCTTAGTTATACCATAAAAGCTTTATACCGCTGGAAAGATAATTTAATCAAAACTTTCAGGCAATACAGTTTGTTCAATTCTAATTAATTTATCAAACATTATAGCCAAATAATCAGAAAAAAGCAGTAAAATTTGGTTAGGTTGATGATAATGATTTTTCTTTTTCTTGAATATAGTCAATGCATATGAATGTTTGGAGTGTCAGACAGATTCCATTTTATTTGGTAATGTGTCGATCAAAGCTAGGGTAGGATTAAATATATATATATATATATATATATATATATATATATATATATATATATATATATATATATATATATATATATATATATATATATATATGTATATGTATATATATGCCATATTTTGGTACCTATAGGAGAACTAAAAATGGAGTAACGTCTAAAAAATGGAAAACGCCAAAAATCACTTTAATAATCAGGCATGCAAGTGCCATGCGTTTATAAATTTGTTCATAAATGTGCCAGAAAGTTTCGTGATACTGAGAGAGGGGAAATATGGCAAAGTATACACATTTAAAGACTTCAATACTTACAGCAAAATAGCATAGTTTTAATTATTGTCAATGTTTTTCGTGGTTACATAAAACAAATGGAAGTAGAAGTTAATTTAAAAAGTTGTTATTTGCACAATAGAATTTCATATTATTGCAATATTTACTTTTATTATAATTTTTAATGGATTCATCTATTATTTTTATATTAGCATGCGTGTTTTACATTTATAATTGTCTTGCTTAACGGCTACATTGCATCAATAAAAATTATTGCCGATCCAATCCTTATCGTCGATCTTATCCGGATTTGGTAAAATCTTGTTATCCGAATCTATACGAAATCATTTATCAGGTTCGGTCGGGTTGTGGGCCTACAGATTTTTTTGTTTTTGTTGGGTTAGGTAAGAATATGTGTTGAATCGAAATATAATTTCAGTCAACCATCATTCATGTTCAAGTAGACATTTAACCATGTTCAAGAAGTATATAACCGGATTCATGCATGACTCTAGATCCGAGCCGACATCAGAAATTGTGTCGGAACACAATTTCTGATAAAATCTGGTTACTCTGTCGTATGCAAGATTCTATTCCGAACAAGACTTACAGTAAAACCATTATACCCGACTCGGGTCAGTTCGGGTTGACGAAAATCAGGTCACCCGACCAGTAATCCAAATCTATTCCGTAGCCAAACAAATCCAAAAAGATCGATCTGAACTTTCTGGATTGGATTCGGGTAAAATCTTGTCACCCGACCCGGTGCAGTGTCGTCACAAACGTCACAAACTTGTAGCATAAAAAAATGTCGATCCGAACAATCCGGATAGGATTCGGGTAATTCTGGTCACCCTATCCGATGCAGATTCGTCACATTTTTCTCATTGAAGTCGCACGGTGACTTCACAAAGTAGTCAAATTGTGAGGTCACAGAAAGCCTTGAAAACGGTCATAACGACTTCACATTTAGGTCACAGTGACTTCACATCGACGTCACGACGACGGTCACAAAGTCACAGTGTAACTTCACAGTGACGTCGCCGTGACGTCACCATGCCTTACGCGTATATTCCACATAGTAAGCCAAAAATTAGTTAAAGGTATACATAACTGAAACCGCACTTCTCTCAATTATCGCTTATAGATAATACTTTGGATACAGTACTGTATCCGAAGTATTTTGCGTGTAACTGTAAATGAACGTTAAATGCTATGCACGTCATATTATACAACAAGTATCTTGTAGTCAACTTCAGTAATGTATATCAATTTCATTATATTTCAAATAGTTTAACGTAATTAAAATACGCTGCCAACAGTTTTTCCCTGTAAATCATTATGTAACCAGGTGACCGTGTAAATGAATGATAAAGGATTTACGCTCCACATTTTACCGAAAGCATGTTTTAGTGCACCTTAGAAAATGACATCAGTTTCAATTGTGTTTGTAATAGTGTAACATGATTAAAACGCACCGCAAACTATTTTTCGCCGTAGACCATAATATAATGGAATTGTTTTGACTTATCTTGTAAACAAATTATAAGTGTTACACGTGCTCTATTCAATAGTAAGCATCTTGTAATGCACTTCAGCAATGTATACCAATTTCAATATAACTAGTAAATCTGCAGATTAGGAGCCTCAACGTCAGTTCTAAAAGGCATTGTTTTTAAATCTCACTTTTCATATTATTTAGCATCTTAAAATCCGAAATTTAATTTTGTTATATTACATACATATTTATAGGCATATAACAAACTTCAGAGGTTTCAGAAATTAGAAGCATTAAATTAAACATGGCTTACGCAATGATATTTTGAAATTCTTATGAACTTCTTATACATGTAAATGTTTAGATGAAAAAATAAACTTGTATCAAAATAAATTCTCATTTATGTCAATAAAATAATAAAATCTCCCGAAATATTTATTTTGCTAATAAAATATTGCATCATGTGAGAGTTACTCGAATTTTATTATTTTGATATACTTTGAAATATAACAATAACTAAGCAACTAATAAATTAAAGAACAAAGTAGCAAAAAAAAAATCATTTTAAAATATCTAAAAAATATGAAAATAAATTGTTTTATATTTACCGAAAAAATGCAAAAATATGTTCCAATAATTTAAACAATTAATTTCTAAATTCGAATAAATATATCGGCAAATTTTTAAAGCTATTGAATATATTTAAAACTTCCGTATAAAAAATTAGTAGCAGTAATTTTACGTTTAAATCCATTATTCAAATATATGATTTTCATTTCAGTTAAAAATGAAATTTGAAAATCGTCTGCATTCCCATAGGGAAGCATTATGACCTAAAGCAAAATGTTCTATATTTTTCGAACGAATGAACCAAATGTAACTAAAAACTATACAGGTAATTCCGGGTACCTCACCAACATACTCACCAAAAATCAACCTAATCGGGGGCTTTTTACGGCAGTTATCGCGGAACAGACAAACAGACCGAAACCAAAAACTTTTCGCGTCTCCACCGTGAGCCTCAACTGACGTTTCGGCAATTAAAATAGTGTAACATCATTAAAGTATACCGCAAAGGATTTTTCCCCATAGACCACAATGTAGCGTTATTCTTTTGAGTGCCCCTGTACACGAAGTATAAGTGCTACATACTTCATTTTCAATACCGAACATGCCATAGTAAACCTCAATAACATATATTAATTGCACGGCATTTCGAGCATATTTAGGCCAGTTAGAGCCCGGAAAGACGACAGACAGACAGTCAAACCGAATTCAGAAACACTTTTCAGCTATTTTTTAAAGTGTTAAAAACATAGGTTACAGTTCATAAATTTTTCAAAAAAAAAAATCAATTTTCTCAAAAAATATACATTTAACATGATTTTTTAAAACTAAAATTGAGTTCTAGAAGCTTCACTTATGCTAATATAAAATTAAAATTCATTCCAGTCAAAATTCATTAAAGTTATTTTTAAAAAACTATGGCATTGCAACATGTTTTTCAATGATTGTAAATAAATATAGTAAGAGTTCCAAATTTTAAACATTCGTAATTCCTAAACTACTTTATCGAATGACTTCCCGTTATGATGCTAAAGTAAAATTTACAGAAAATTACTAAATAGGGTGAAACTCCCAGTTATTGACACCTAATCACTTGAGCAGAAATCTAGCTGAAATAGGCATTTTCTTTTATAATTCTGCAAAGTAATGTCATCTAGTGGTAACTTATTTGTCTTAACTGGTATCACTTATTTTTCAGCTACACTGTAAAAAATTGCTGCACTAAAATTACTGCAGAAGAGATTCCAGGCAATGCCCATAAGAAAACGGGTTTAGTCCCTAGATAAACGAGCTTTGTTCTTACTTAAGCGGTTTTTGCCCGTAAAAACATGAAATTTACGGAAATTGACCGTTTACTTTGAAAAAGGGGCATTTCCCGTAAAATTACGGCAGCAATTCACAGAGAATGCCCGTGAATTTACATTTTTTTTTTTACAGTGATAGTGTCACTTGCTGTAGATATTGACAATATTTATGACAAAAATAAATTTTTAGTAATAAAAAGTTTATTTTTTCTAAATTTTGTCAACAATAATTTTTTAATGTATCTTTACTATGCTTCGAAAAGCAAAGATAAGTATAAAATATGTTTAAAACTTTGTAATAGTGATGAAGAAATCCTTAAAATGTCAGTTACGGGGGTTTCACCGTGTGATGTCAAAATTAAGTGTTCATATTTAAAATTACAGAGCTTTGTAAATTTCAGTATGAAGACGCTTATTTTATTAACATAAATTGAAAAAGATATAATTTAAAGTCGAATGATTCTTTTCATTTTTTTCTGTGACAATTTGGAAATTGAAATGCAGGGTTGTTTTTGCCGATTGTACCTGCTTGCATCACTAGATTTAAATTATCTATTGCAAGATGGAGAGGTCTAGTACCATTTTGTTTGTTTAATATTTCTGAATAATTTTAAATTTTTATTTTTTTACTATAAAGATACAGGAAGCAGTTCTGACAATATATTAAGTTGTTCAAATTTTTATTCTACATGAATCTGATGTTTGTTTCATTGAAGGGATTCAATTAATTCTATAAATGGTTTAAAAATGGAGACAATTTTTTCGATACGAATCCAAAACACATCACTTAGAAATTTTCTTTTTACCTGATAAGACTACTGGGCTTCTCCACTAACTGCCATAATTTGTAATGTATGCTTTTAACATTTTATTATTCATTAGGATAATATTGTCTCACCATAGGTTAATTTTCTCATTATTGCTTTCTAAAAGGTTAACACGTTTCATTGTTATTCTGTGCATGTCAATGTATTTTAGCATTTTTGCTCATTTCTCCATACGACTGCGACTGGATATCGTTATAGCTTAGTTTTTGCATTCACTGTTGAAGCATGAACAGCAAAAATTTTCTGTTTTTGGAGTAAATCGTTATTTCACCTTACAAAATACTAAAATTGATGTGATATACATACCTCGTATTTGTTTTATGTACCACTACTACGAGAACGAAAATAAATCTTTATTCTGCTCTCGTACTTGTTCGTAGGGCAGCCTTTTGGCGACTGATGAAGAAAGATATTCAAAATGTGTTGAATTATCTTCTTATTATTGTGTATTTAGAAAGTGATTTTCCCGTGTATTATGAGACAAAGTTTTAGAATTTCTTTAATGTTCAAACAATATTTCGAAGAAAATTTCGTTTGAAGACGAACTTTAAAATTGCTTGAGCGTTAAATATTTAAAACAATGCAAATAACTTCCCCATTTAGTTTTTCCTGGTAAATTCGAGGAATTAGTTTATATATCTTATTCGCCTTGAATTCGATTGAACATTGAATGTTGTTGTTGTTGTTGTGGCTTATCCTCCAACTGTCTGACGAAGTCAGACAAGATCCAATAGACCATTAATCTTCAGAAAAACAAGAGCCAGAAGGGGGGCTAAGCATATAAGTCTGCCCTGGAAACACACAAGCAGTCCAGGATGTGTTCTGCAGAGCCCTGTTGAGCTTGACATTTAGAGCAGACTTCAAAGATCTTTCTGCCCTCAAAGAATGAGAGACTTTTCGTGTGTCCACTTGCCAATCTTGAAATTACAGTTCAAGAGGCTCTGTCACAGTTGATAGCAAAAGAAGAGCCTGGCTCCTTGCCCGCGTACCAGTGGTGGCTGGGTGGGACCTTCCACTCCTTTGAAATTTCAGATTTAACTCTTGATTTATGCAGTAGGAAAGGTCTGAAGAGGAGGATATACATTCACAACAACCCTCCTTGGCCAAGCGAACAGCTTGCTCATTGCCATAAATGTCTACGTGGGATAGAATCCACTGAAAATAAACATCATGGAGCTTTGAAATAATTTTAAGTTTAAGAAGGATGGAAAAACTTGTTTTATCTTCCACTGTAATCCATCTCTGAAGGTGTTGAAAGGAGCTGCGACAGTCTGAAAGAATCCAGAGATCTCCGAATTCCCGCTCCCTGAGAAGTTCAGTTGCAATAAGCTCGCTTTTAAAGACGGAATAGAAATAAGTGTTACGGAGACTGATGGACAGATTTAGCCCTGGTTTCTTCATTGTAGATCAAACTACCAGTGTGGTTGTCCAGTTTACTGCCATACGTATATAATTTAATGGCGTTATCAGGGATCTCATGTATAACTTCTAATGCCAACTGCCTGAGATGAGCCTGCCTGAGACGTTCGTTAATCCTCGTTATGACATTGAATGTAAACGATTGTTTTGTTTGATGGTCTTTACTATATTAATAAAAAAAATTTTAAATGCTTAATTGACTTGCATCTTAAAATGTCAGAGCATAGTAAATGTAAAGATGACCGATGACTCTCAATCGTACAACATGCGAGTATTTTTCTTCATCTGAAGTTATAGCTGCTGGCATATTTTCAGCATTGTTACTTATGATTTGAAAAAAAGCAAATAAAGTTGTTTTTTTACAGTGAAAGATGAAAATACCCATTTTTTGGGTATTTACCCCAGGCTTGAAAAAGTACCTGCGTATATACCCAAAAACTAAATACCTACCCGCTGAGCATTTACCCTTCCCACATCATTGTACAAAAGTAGATTCACATTATACAAAATTATATTTATGTAAAACTAACATGAACAAACGTCCACCACATTCGGTAACGCATTTCTATTTCAGACGGTCATCCCCATGTATTTTATTTAGAGAACTTATTGACTTTTTTAAAAAAGTATATAAATTTATTAAATTTAAGAATAAGCTTAAAAAGTTATAATTTTTAAAGTTTTAAAGTTTTTAAATTTTATCACCTTATATAAAACTTGACTGCGTATTGCAGATATATATCATAACTTTCAAAGAAAAATTTTCCTTTTTCGCGTTTATTAGGCAGAACAAGTTTTATGGATATCACACGTACAGAAGTAGAATATATAGGCATGGTGCACACGGTTCCTACTTTTGAGTACCACAATTTTTGACCAGTATTCTTCTTCTTGCCTAATAACTGAAATTATGCGATTAAAATAACTATTAATTAAGGTTACTATTCGAAAAATTGATACTTAAAATAATAAACCGTGCGATCCTTGTGCAAATTTTGCACCACTTCATGTACAATTAGAAAGAAGCAAATTTTATATATTTCATCTTTATTCTTTGTTATTATAAATTACACAACCGATTTTTAAGTCAGTATTACGGCAATAAAGAATAGAAACATATTTTTACAAGTTATAGGTTATTTTTTTATCCGCCAATTCCCCTTTGCCGGGCCAAAAATGTCTTGCTTAACATCTTCACACCGTAGATCCACATATGTGTACCTCCGTTCCCTTTTAGGTAGCTTTCATTACAAAAAGCTACCTATTGAAGCCCCGTTCAGACGAAAGCAATTCCAAAAAATTTTGGAATATTTTTACCGATCATAACACTCAGACCCCCAAACCACACTCCATTCAAATGTTGAAATATATATAGTTATATCATCATCATCATCACCAATCCACTGCTAGATGTAGGTCTCCCCCAGATTTTTCCATTGTTGCCGGTCTAGTGCTTTATTCATCCAGTTAATACCGGCCACTTTTCTGATTTCATCTCTCCATCTTACTTGAGTTCATCTTCTTGGTCGTTTTACATCTCTGGGATACCACTGTAGGGTGTTTGTGCTCCATATATTGTCTTGTCTTCTTGAAATGTGCCCAGCCCATTTCTATTGTAGACGTTTAATTCTCTCAATGATGTCAAAAACATTTGTCTGACTTCTTATCCAAGTTCCTCTCTTTCTGTTATATATATATATATATATATATATATATATATATATATATATATATATAGATATATCTTACAATATATCTGATATATGTCATGCTGTAACTCACCTATTTGTGAACGGATTTGGATGTGACTGCGTATGTTCATAGGACATACCAAGGTCTCGACCGAGTTCGTTGGCCAGCTTCTACCGCCATCATGTTTCAAAATGGCGGCCAGTTAAACAATTTATTTATTTTTTAAATTTATAAAGATGTACAAAAAAATTATAATTTGAAAATTTTCTTTCTGTTAAGTGTTAGAACGTGATACAAGGATTCTGCAACATTTTTTGTTTTGGCTATATCTTAAAAAATGGCTGAAATATGGCAGTTTGAAATTCTAGGGGGGGGGCTCAGATTTTGAAACAATGTGATATTTGTTATGCTGTAACTCTCGTATTTATGAAACAATATGAATGTGACTGATCATGTGTACAGAACATATCAAGATCTCGACAGAGTTTGTAGGACAGCTTCATGCGCCATCCTGTTTCAACATGGCGGCAAGTTAATATTTTATTCAAAAAGTTGTATAAAATATTATAAATTGAAAAAGTTGTTTCCGTTAAGAGTTATATCGTGATACAAGGATTCCGGATCATTTTTTGTTTTGCCTTTAATTTAAAAAATGGCTAATATATGGTAGCCAAATAATTCTATGGTGGCTGACATTTTGATACGATATGATTTTTGTTATTCTGTAACTCTCATGCTGAAATTCGCATTCAAATTCAGTATCAATGCTAACCGTGATTGAGTCATCTATAATGTGTTTCCAAGCATTTTAGCTTCGGGTGTTTGAGTAAAATGAGTTGAATTTTTAAAAACATGGACTATGTAAGCTATATTTTCCTCCTGGTATAGGCCGGAAGAAATGTTTATTAATGATACTCTAAGATAATTACAATTCTGATCTCAAAATGATATCCTTTGATGTCTAAGATTCGAAAGAATGTAAATGGATTAAAACTTTTGCTGAGAAGTCTAATTGTAGAAACAATAATTCAGTAATACTCGAGAATATTACATTCATACTCAGTAGCGAAGAAGTTAATATACAGCCATTCTTTTGTTGCTCGAAAGGCATACTAAATAATGGACATTTCTATTTTTTTCCTTAATAAAAACATATATATTGATTAAACTTACAAGTCTATTTTATAACTGCTCAATATTGCGTCACTCTTGATAGTTCAAATTTATCTTATCCCTTTTCGGGGCAAAGTATTTGTGTTGCTAAAATGTTGAAACGACTAAATGACATCAAGATTTACGAAGAAATTTATTTGAAAATGAATAAAAACTTTTCTTCATGTGCATTATAAAAGCAAAATTTATTCCAAAATACTGGTGCCATTTTGTCATTTGAGGATTAAATTTAAGTGAGATATGTAATATCCCACAACGCTTCAAGGGGTTTGTAACGGCCCGGTAAAGAAAGTGCTTTCTCGGAGAGTGGTAAAATGTATTATTTCTTTCTGAACAGCAAATTCAGATGCAGTAGCCAAATATTTCTACACCTAAATAGAAATTTTTGACGTCCGTTCAATTAAAATATGTTTATATGACAGAAAAGCATGCGAATAGGACAGACAGCAAAAAAATATGACAAAATGTCTTTTCATTCAAAAATCAAACTTTTAAAATAAATATTGCTGTTACCACTTTACTTTAAATATTGAAACGTACTACATAAGTAAATTTAATCACACTGTACCGTTATTGCGTTTTCTTAAAAATGGGATGGTTGTTTTGAAGATATAATTACATTCAAAATGAAAATAGAATTCCAGAAAAGACTTCATTTTCTAATCAAAAACGCTATTAGGCTGGTCTGAAAACAGAAAAAAATCTTCCTTGAGAACATGGATATCCCTTAGAAAGACGAAAAAAATCCACTGTTGTCTTATGAACCCTTAAGGTACGGATCTGAAACTTTTTGCATGAAACTCGTTTTCCACCACAAATTCACATGTTAATCTTCACCATGTTTAAGGGAACTAGAAAGGTTTGAAATAATGAAAAGGGTATTTATTATTATTATTATGTTTATAATGTTTGAACCATTCTAATTTCGTACAGTTGGTCCCTTAGGAAAATGCCTCAATTTACGGTCGTTTGAGCTGGAAGCGTTGAGCCGCGCAGGCCGGCGATATATGCAAAGGCAAAACTTCCAACTGAATTATCTCGAAAAGCTGATTTTCAGTGGTTTTTCGACGGTAACTTTGAAGAAGTTAACGAATTTACACGTTTGTTTTTTGTAATAAATAAATGAATTTCTCTACACACTATACATGAAAAATAATTAGTTTTTTTCAAGTTGCAACAAAAAAAAATATCCATTTTTATGGATTTTGAATTTTTTACTATACTTTCTCATTTTTTTTGTTTTAGGTATAATGGAGAAACAACGTAATAAGCAGTATAAAGAGGAAATTACAACTTAAAACAAGTTGGAAATTGTACGTCAAACGTGACAAATGAGGTGCGTTCGTACTATAGCTAGTTATAGAAATATTCAGATCTTGATGATTTTTAATTCTGTGAAATGAATTATATCGTCTGCAGATTAATTTCTGTCATAAAAGAAGTATCTCGGTCGCTTGACGATTAAACCTCGGAAGCTCCTCTAACAAGAAAGCACCGATTTAAAAAAAAAATCAAATTTCTTAGTAAATACTTTTATTAATATCTCCTAAACTTTTGATTCGATTTTAAAAAAAATTGAAATGTCTCGACAAAATTCTGCAAAGATAATGTATCTTAAATTCCAAACCATTCGGTTTGGTAGTTTTTGCGTTGTTATATGCGGACGGACGGACAGACAGACGGACAGATGGACAGACAGACGGACGGACCAAGCGACGACAATAGGTGCTACGTATTTATATAATTACGAACGCACCTAAAAATGGAGGCTGGATTTCAAAATCGGGCAAAACTACTTCTGCAAGATTATTTTTTCGGACAATATTAAAACTTTTGTTATTATTTATTTTTACAATTTAACAGATAGTGCTTCATTTTTATAAACAATAAATATATAAATAGGTAAAGAAGAAATAGCCTTATTTGATTACAAAGGTTCCTAATTCATGATAAAACTTCAGTCAATTGTCGTCATTTGAAATACTTGGTGCATTTAATCGCAAAGTTTCTCTCATTAAATAGAATTAATAGGGGTTTTCTTTCGGTTAATTTACGCGAAACGTATATAAATATAAGTTACTAACCGCTGTTTGAGTGAATATCGTGCATTTTAGAGTGTGCTAAACAGCGAGTTTTGTGCATCCAAATTTTTTGTTGTTGTTAATGTACATGAAGCGTACACATATATATAAGTTACTAACCACTGTTTGAATGAATTTCATGCATTCTAGAGATTGCTGCACAGGGAGTTTTATACATCCATGGGGTATTTCTCGGTTAATGTACGTGAAGCGTACACATATATGTTACTAACCGGTGCTTGAATGAGTTTCGTGCATTCGAAAAATCAGAAATCTCGAGATTTTTCCCTATCATAACCTGTGTTCTTTGTGACAGAGAACTCACTACTTACACAGTTTTTATGAAAATTTTTGACGAAGTAAACATTGATATAGCTACAAATTTGTAAAAATAGAACAATCCGGAGGAATAAATTGCTAAATGTTTGTAAAAATCGAAATATCCGGAGGAAATATTGCTAGAAGTTTGTAAAAATAGAAAAATACGGAGGAAAATTTTGCTAAAAGTTTTTAAAAATTGAAAAATCTTTAAGAAAAACTTGCTAAAACTTTGTAATTAGTCGTAAAACGAAATAAAATCGATGTTTACTTTGTGAAAAAGCTTGCCATAAGCAGTGTGTAAGTATTTGCTTGCCTGCCAAAAGCATGCGTTCTGATTGGGTATAATTTGGAGGTTACCGTACGTAAAAAAAAGCTAAATAGGGTGTCTGGCTTGTTCTAGGATTTTGCTCAACATATTTTATTAATAAATTCATTGATTGATACTTTGTCTTAATTAGGTTTGACTTAATTTAGTAATTTGAATATTATCATGATGGCGTTTTGCATATTTTGATTTTGCGTGTCCCTGTATAACAACTCATCAATGAAATTTGCAAGATCAATACACTGTCGCAATTAGATTCAAATTGGTTCAGTATTTCAACCATTGTCAGGATTAAAAAAAATTCATATTTTTTGCTTTCGTGTGTACCTTTAAAACAAACTGTAAGAGCTGCATGATTGATTAACTAACTGATTGATGATACGGCTAAGCTTTAGGATTCGCCCGCGGTCAGCCATCTAGTTTTTAAATCAAAACATTTTTAACTTTTATTATTAAACATAAATAAATTAGTCAGTAAAATTAAATAACATGTTTATAATAAGTAAATATGGATGAAAATTATTTTGGAAATGAGAAACGAAACAAATATGTTTTGAAGTATAGATAAATTGCTTATGTGATTAATCTGTAATCACTTAAACATTTTATCTATATTTTAATTATAATTAGTGATCTTCTGTTATTGTGTAATATTTAATCGATGCTGGATTGAATCACTTAAGCATGTTATCTATATTTTAATTATAATTATTGATCTTATGTAAATATGTTTTGATTTAAAAAACAAACGACCGCGAGCGATTGCCAAAGCTGTTTCGAAAATACTTTCAGATAGATCAGTGCACTGCCCTAATTAGATTCGAATTGGTTCAGTAATTCTGACGTTATATATAGAGAAGTTAAATGTTTTTTTTGCTTTTGTGTGTTCCTGTAAAAGAACTATATGAGGTACATACTACATTAAAGAATTCATCCGAAAATCTTACAAGATCAATGCACTATCCCAATTAGGTTAAAATTGATTCAGTATTTCAGACGCCCAGTAGCAGAAAATTCTCTAAGTGTCTGCGACGAATATTTCAGGGGCAGAAAATAATCGTCTGGTCAACTATGTTACAATTCAAGTTATGTTTATCAATAATTAATATTTAGTAAAGTATTAATGTTATGTGCATTTTTTTAACTCTGTAAAATTTTTATTTAAAAATTTGTTGGATGAAATAGTTCTCACATGAGCTGTACATTTTTAGTGCAAATATTTCTAGATTTTACCTGCGACCTATAGACAAATTTGGCGATTTCCTTCCCTGCCTGATTGCAGAATTTCTATTTTTTTTTCTGCGACCGACTGAAGAGTTTTGTGATTTTGTTTCATGCAACTGACTAATGAATTTCGCGATTGTTTTTCTGCGATCGATTGACGAAATTTGTCCTATTTTCCTGCAACTGATTAGCGATTTTTGCGGGAGTTTTTTGTTGTGTCTGAATGACAAATATTTCAAGATTCTTTTTTCATGACTGACTGACACATTTTACATTTTTTTCCTGCAACACAAAGACGAAATTTGCGATATTCTTGTGCGCCTGATGACAGAAGTTTGGGATTTTCTTCTGCGAATGAAGACTCTCAAAATTTTTTTCCTGTAACCGACTAACGAATTTCGCATTGTTTTCTTCCGATCGATTGACGAAATTTGAAATATATTCCTGCTACTGATTAGTGATTTTTGTGTTTTCTTTCTTGCCAATGTTGCCAGTTTGCTACTTTTTTATAATTCAAATTGTTTGATTACCACCAATTCTTTGAAGTAGAAATATTCGTCTTATTTAATGACAGATTAAATAACGCGAGAATAAGGCCAATTAAACCATTTTAAAAAAGTGGTGGGAATGAAACAATCTTGTTATCTAATCAGCCGGTTTTTACTTGTCACTTATGGCTAAACTGCTAAACTGGGTTTAAAACTTATTTTGGTTTAATAGCTCTCGTTCTAATTTCGATGTTTAAAATCTGCCGTGTAATTTAAAAGCATATTATAAATGGCGTTGGTTGTTCCGTAATCGACTGCTGCGGAACATACCCTTTTGCTAAAATGGAATCTCCTCTTTTCGTATTTCGGTGAGTATAAATGCTTTCAACGTTTTGAGTCGGAAGCTTCGCTTCGCTTCGTTTTTGATAGCGTGTTTCTTTTAGTTTTGAATTGAATTAGTTATGTTTGTAAATGGATTAACTTGAGTTTATAGTAGTTTGATTTAATTTTAAAATGTTTTTAAGTACGTTTTAGTTATAATTTAACAGAAAGTTTAAGTTGTTATTATGAGTTAGTTTTATTTCAATACTGTTTCAAAACTCCGTTTTAAACTGTCAAGTTATGCTTAACTTGTAAGGTATTGACTACTCCGTGAGTAGGCAATGTGTGAATGAGATCGTTTTGTCCATTAACCGACTATGTGCGTACAAGTTATAAAGGCTCTCTATCTTTCTTTAACTTTCGATGGACAGCTGAATCCCTGAAATTGTGAGTTGCCGTGTAATTTCAATTATGCAAATTTTCTGGAGCTGGTCGATCGACACTGAAGTATATAAGCAGCGAATTTTGACTTGAGTTCAGAGCTCAAGGGAGCTAGAGTAGACTCGGCCTGGGAAGTTTAATATTGCGACTTAGAGTGAGATTTCGATTTAGCCTTGAGAACTCGCATCGAGTCTCAGGATTAAGAATTTGCCTTAGTATTTTTATACGGGAGTTTTATGCTGTTGTAGATTGATTTTCAAGACTGTATCAGCGTTCAGTAAAAGATGGAGGATAAGAGTATTGGATCGTGATTATATATTTAAAAGGTTAAGGTTTAATTGTATTGTTTCAGTTTTGTTAAAGCTACAAGTTGTTAGCAGGAACTCTTTAGTTAATTTAAACTTTTAGGAAAATTTCGTGGAGCTCGCTCAAACCCCCTGCTAATTGTGTTAATAAACCAGTTTTTGGTTTTAAAACAGTTGTACTTATTTCCTCGTGCTCTACCACACCAGCGGACATTTTAATATGGCCGCTACAAACTAAGATATTTTTTTAACGATGAAGCTCTGTTTTATCCACACGTTTGCTCTGAATAAATCTGAAAGTGTTTTTAACAGTTTTAAATGATCAAGTTTACTTTGAATAAAGAACTGTAGTCACCAAGCAAATGATTCTTTATTTGTTCTGACCTCAACACTTAGCTTTCCTTCAGATGTCTTCCAGGGCACTATTTGTACAGCTCTGCTACATGCATTATCAAATATATTAGACCTGTACTAATACAGGGTATTAGATATCAAAAGGTTACAGGCGATGCCATATCTGAAGAATAAAGCTTATTGAAGTTCGACAATAAAAATCATAATTTTTAGCCCCATTTCAGAGACTGTTAAGTTTAATAAGAGGGGGGGGGGGGCTAATAATTCTTTTTGAAAATGGCGACTACACAAGTACAGATAGATAAACTTGGAGCTTTAAATTATTCAAACTGGCGAGTTGATATGAAGTATCTGTTGTTGGAAAGAAACGCATGGGATATAGTAACCGAAGCTGCGAAAGAACCAGAAATTGACACGGAAAAGGGGGTGACAGCAAGGGATGTGAAAGATTTTTATGCTAGAAAGAGACTCGCTTTATCGTCCATATATTTAAATATGGAAAAGGACTTTCGTAAAATTATAGAAAATAAGGATAACCCCAAAGATGTATGGGAAACGCTGAAGAAACATTTTGAGCCTGACAACAGATCTCGGCATATGTTCCTGTTTTCTGAATTTATGTCCTGTAAAGTAAAATCTAATGAAAAATTTGACCTGTTTGCAGCCAGACTTAACCGAATTACGGATCAGCTGAGCGACCTTGGTCATCCAGTTAAAGAAGTTTATAAGTCGTTCCAACTCTTGCGCCACTTACCAAGTCAGTTTGATAATGTAGTTCAAGTTATATTACGTTGGGAAGAAAAGAAATTTCTCTTTGACTACATTTTGATGGAGTTAATTGCAGAAGAATCAAGATTAGCCGTGAGAGACCTGGATAAACGTAAAGAACTTTTCGTCAAAACTCAACATACATCAACATACGAGACTAAAAATACCAGATTGAGGTGTTTTCGGTGTGGAAGCATGAATCATTTACAGAGAAATTGTCGTCAACGTGGGAGGTACTCCAGAGGCTACAACTATCGAGCCCCATCTATGTCTAGTTTATCTGATGTTTCTGAATCTAGTTCTGAACGTATCCCAAGTCAAGTGAGAAAGAACAGAAACTGCAAAGGCCGAGGAAAAGCTAAAGAATCACCATCACACTATAATAATGTTAGCCAAAAAGGTAAAAACAATCCTTTTTTGTTTTATATACACGAAAATTTGAGTGGTAGTGAAAACGAAAATAGCTGGTTGTTTGATACAGCAGCTTCACACCATTTTTGCCGTGATAAGAGTTTGTTTTATAAATTTAAACACTTAAAAGATGAAAAAATGTTTGTAGCTATAGATGGTGTTACCTTCCCGGTAGAGGGAAAAGGAAATATTAAGTTGAAGTTTGGCCAAAGGCTATTTTATTTTTCTGATGTAATGTACTCTCCCAAGTTAAGAGGAAATCTTATTTCAGGTCCAAAATTAGATGTAAAAGGGGTAAAATTTATTGGAGAAAGTGGTAAGGTGGAGGTGTTTAAAGACGGCCAATATTTATTTTCTGCTTTCATTAAAAATGGTACTTATCATCTGTATCCTAAAATCCCAGGTTCAGTTCCTAAAAAGGTTACGTTTGAAACTTCTCATGTATCTAAAGACAACTTTAGAGTTTGGCATCGTAGGTTTGCCCATTTAAGTCCTGATCTGATTGTGAATACATCTAAAAATGAAAGTGTTAAAGGTCTTCCCCGGTTTAAATCGGGACATTTTTTTGTGAAATTTGTAAACTTAGTAAACACAGACGTATATCATTTAGATCAATTAATAAAATTAGATCTAAACGTCCCATTGAGTTATTGTAGTCCCATTGAGTTATGGATGCCTGGGGCCCTGTACAACAGAAGGGTAGAAATGGGGAGAGATATTTTCTCTCGATAATCGACGATTATTCCCGAAAGGCCAGTGTTTTCCCAATGAAGGAAAAATCCGAGGCGTTTAGCATTTTCCGTAATTATGTCTCCCGAGCTGAGAGATTTCTCGAATGTAAGGTTAAATATATTAGAAGTGATAATGGGAAAGAGTTTAAGAATGATAACTTTAAGATTTACTGTGAGGGGAAAGGCATTAAACACGAATTCTCAAACGTGTATACCGCAGAACAAAATGGCACAATTGAAAGGTACAATCAAACGATTGCTAATGGGATTAGGTCAGTTTTAAGTGAAAGTGGTTTAGATTAAAATTTTTGGCCAGATGCACAGTTATATTTTACATATACTTGGAACCGTATTTGTCATAAGTCACAGTTGAAGACCCCTTTTGAACTTTATAGTGGGTCTAAACCATCCGTTAAACATTTAAAACCCTTTGGTTCTACTGCATACGTAGGTGTTTCCAAGCAACTTAGGTCGAAACTTGATGCAAGAGCCAAAAAGGGGGTAATGATTGGTTACGCCTTTAGTACAAAAGGTTACCGAATTTGGCTACCCGAAGATGACAAAATCATTGAAACTATTAACGTTTCTTTTAATGAGGAAATCCCCAACAGTGTTAGAGGCAGTGGATTCGTGATGGGCTCAAAAGGCCCTGGATCCTCTAATTTTTGTAAAGAATCTGAAGTAAGTTCTGAAGGTGAGATTGAGGATAATTACCCCCCAAATTAAAATTTTTTTCCTTCATATAAACCTCCAGATTATCCTCATCAGAGGAAGACGAAAAACCAGTAGAGGAAATAAAATCAAGTAAAGATGTTTTGAAAGGGGTTCCACTGTCAGATACTGTTTGGTTAAGAAAAGTTGTCCCAAGTGCAAACGGTAGTCGTAATTATATTTATTATTACGAACAGGGGAAAACTGAAAGGCTAAGATCCTTAAATGATGTAGAAAAATATTGTAAAAGACATCATCTTAAGTTTGAACCTCACATATTTTGCTTTAAAGGGTCAAATAAATTTAAAGGTATAGTTTCAGGTCAAGAGGGTAGTTCTTGTTCAAATATGGAGGCTTCTGATAACAATGATATATGACTAGACAATCTCAAAATACCAAATACCTATAAACAAGTTTTAAAATCCCCACAAAGAAAGTTTTGGGAACAGGCCATGAGAGAAGAATTAAATACTATGAACGAAAGGGGAGTTTGGAAATTAATTAAGTTACCAAACGGCATTAAACCTTTAGGTTGTAGGTGGGTTTTTACATTAAAAAGGGTTGACAAGGGTAAAATTGCAAGGTATAAAGCTCGACTAGTGGCGCAGGGCTTTAAAAAAGTTAAGGGGGAAACCTACGACGAAACCTTTAGCCCAGTCAATTTCGCTATTATTAGATTTTTCTTTTCCCTTTTAGTCTCCTGTAAAAAATGGACACACCTGTAATGTGATGTGAAGTGTGCTTATTTATATGCACCTCTGGCCGAAAAAATATATATGTCCCAACCCCCAGGATTTGTGAAAAATGAAAATTTAGTATGTAAACTGGAAAAAGCTTTATATGGTTTACATCAGTCAGGTAGGATGTGGTATTTTGAGATAAATAAAATTTTGCATGATATAGGTTTTATTAAGTTTGAATGGTGCAATTGTGTGTATAGTTTCGAAGACAACATCATCCTGCTTCTTTATGTGGATGATATAGTGATTTTTGGTAAAAATGATAGAGTGGTGGAGAAAGTGGTAAAACTTTTGAGTGGATACTTTGATCTTAAGATATTAGGTAAAACCAGAAAGCTATTGGGGGTGGAATTTGAGGAGGGGGAGAACTATCTAGCAATATATCAAATTCCATATATTGATGAGGTTTGTCAAAAATTTAAAAGGTTTAATTTTCATATTACTTCTCTCCCAATAAGCAAAGGTGTAGTTTATTCAAAGACCCAATCTCCTCAATCTGATAACGAAATATTTGAAATGTCTAAGTTCCCATATAGAAGTGTGTTGGGATGCTTGTCATTCCTAGCTAACAGAACCAGGCCCGACATTAGCTATTCAGTAAATATATTCAGTCAATTCCAGAATAATTCAGGATTAGTACACTGGAATGGATTAATAAAGCTGTTGGGGTATGTTCATTTGACTAAATCTTTGAAATTAAATTTAAATTCTAAAAATGCACATGTAATTGCATATTCAGACGCCGATTTTGCTACTAATAGGGATGATAAAATTTCAATGGGAAGTCAGTTGTTGTTGTTAGATAAATCACCAATAATGTGGCGGTCCTTAAGGAAAAATGTATAAGTTTATCAACCATGGAATCCGAATTCATTGCTATGACGGAAACTGCTAGAGAACTTTTGTGGTTTGATAGAATAATGGACGAATGCATTGGTCGAAAAATAATTTCTAATGAAAAAGAAAAATCTTTATTGTTGGTTGATAATCAGGCCACCATTAGTTTTGTCAAATCTCCTATTGAAAATCATAGGTCTAAACACATAGATGTAAAGTTATTTTTTATCAGAGATTTAGTATATAAAAATGTTTTTGAAGTAAAGTATGTTAAAAGTAAAGAAAACTTAGCGGACATCTTCACCAAGCCACTTACCAAATTTGATTTAACGGAGTTTAAATTGAAAATGTTTTTGAATAGTTAATTTTGTTCTTAGATTTATTATTAAAAAAAAGAAAATTAAAGGAGAAAAAAACCCTCATTGCATTGAAATATATGTGTAAAATCCTGTGATATTAGATAGTTCAAGTGTTTTTGTATCAGGTAATTATTCTTACAATTTTAAATATAGGATTACGTATAAGGTCAATTTTTATGTAAATGGTTGGTTTAACCTTGTGAATCATCAGCAAGTCCGTTTTGATTCTTTTAATATTGGAAATACCAGTTTATTGAACCGGTTCACTTGGTAAAGGTTAAAATTAATGTTTCATTATGTAAGGAGTCGACTTCATCGCGTTAACTTTGATATAAGGTAATTGAAATTTCCGTTTTATCAGTGCAATAGTTTGAAGCTAATGAAAGTTCAATTTTGTTTTGAATGAAATTTGAATATAAAAACTTGCAGAAATTATTGAATTGAAATATGTTTAATATGAATTTGCATAAATTGTTTGGTTATTTGTAACGTATATTGTGTGTTATGAAAGAGAATGAAATCTTGGGCCCAAGTATGATGATGGATGAAAGATGATGGATGAATGCAACATTTGTACAAATTTTAACGTGTATTAAAATATTAGAAGTTTCTTTTGAAATTGTATCGTTACATAATTATGAAATTTTGTATTGAAACTATTTGCTTTTCAGGAAATTTTGAATTTATATAGTAATGTATTAACATATTGAATTTGAACTATTGGGAAAGCCAGAGTTACGTATTATGTACTTTGGAAATATTGCATTTTTCGATGCATGAGGGTAAATTTTTCTTGTTAATGTTAAAATGTTTTCTTGTTAAATTTTGTTATAAATTCTTGTTAATGTTTTATAATGTTTAGACGTTATAGTTTAAATGGTGACAGGTTTTTTTGATGAAGTATTATTGGAATTTCTAAGAAGATTGAAGCTGTGATGGTAATTTAATATGGAATCTACTTAAACCTTGTAAATTCAGAGTGAACTTTTGGATATTTTAGGGATTTTGTACATGTTTAATATCATCTTCGGATATCTAAATTTGTCCTTCCCATGAGTGACAAGTGGGGGGGCTTTGTTATCTAAACAGCCGGTTTTTACTTGTCACTTATGGCTAAACTGCTAAACTGGGTTTAAAACTTATTTTGGTTTAATAGCTCTCGTTCTAATTTCGATGTTTAAAATCTGCCGTGTAATTTAAAAGCATATTATAGATGGCGTTGGTTGTTCCGTAATCGACTGCTGCGGAACATACCCTTTTGCTAAAATGGAATCTCCTCTTTTCATATTTCGGTGAGTATAAATGCTTTCAACGTTTTGAGTCGGAAGCTTCACTTCGCTTCGTTTTTGGTAGCGTGTTTCTTTCAGTTTTGAATTGAATTAGTTATGTTTGTAAATGAATTAACTTGAGTTTATAGTAGTTTGATTTAATTTTAAAATGTTTTTAAGTACGTTTTAGTTATAATTTAACAGAAAGTTTAAGTTGTTATTATGAGTTAGTTTTATTTCAACACTGTTTCAAAACTCCGTTTTAAACTGTCAAGTTATGCTTAACTAAGATAAAGATGAAGCTCTGTTTTATCCACACGTTTGCTCTGAATAAATCTGAAAGTGTTTTTAACAGTTTTAAATTATCAAGTTTACTTTGAATAAAGAACTGTAGTCACCAAGCAAATGATTCTTTATTTGTTCTGACCTCAACACTTAGCTTTCGTTCAGATGTCTTCCAGGCCACTATTTGTACAGCTCTGCTACATGCATTATCAAATATATTAGACCTGTACTAATACAGGGTATTAGATATCAAATCTTAATAATTTTAAAAAAGAAGTCTACTGGCTATATTGTTTCTTGCGACCGATTGGCGAATTTTAGTATGGATTTTTCTCTGCGCCGTGCTGGCGAAACTCACAGGTATTTCTTTACGCAATCATTGACAAATTTTGCGATTTGTTCCCTCGTGATCGACTTAGGAATTTCGGTATTTTTTCCCACAGCTGACTGATAAATTTTGCTACTTTTTTTCACACGAGCAATTGACGAATTTCGAAATATTTTCCCATTGCCTACTGGTGAAATTCGTGGACTGAAACATGTCGACGGCAAATTTTCCGAAGCCAAAATGGGCAGGGCGCATTTACATCTATAAAAAAACAGAGAGGGTCTGCTTTTCGCAGATTTTTTCTAATACTTTACGTGGTTTTTCTTTTGAACTTCCCAGCAAGATGCGCGCACAGTATATGAGGAAAAAAATGAGTGCCAACATGAATCGACTCGAATCCGGTTATAGGTAAAAATTAACTTTTTTACTCACTGGCCACTGGCCAATACATGAATTTTTTTACTCGGCAATTTTTTTTAAGCACTGGCCAATAACAAATTTACAAATACTTGATAAAAAAAATCACGAAATTTGTCAAACCATTGTGGAATAAATAGCGAAAAGAAATTGCGACATTCTTCAAATGGTCTAGGGGGGAAAATCAGGAAATTCGGCAAATTTTCTCAGTTAATAAATCACGAAATTTGTCACTCAATTGCGGAAAAATCACGAAATTCGTCAACTGACCGTAAAAAAGAAAGCTAATTTTGTCAAGGGGTTGCGGAAATAAATAGATTTTGTCAATCGATCGCGAAAAATATAGTGAATTTCGCACAATTATTGCAGGAAAAATAATCATCAAACTGTCGTGAAAATATTCGATAAATTCGTCAAATTATTTCGGGAGAAAAATTGTGAAATTCGTCTAACAATCGTGGAACAGAATTGCGCAATTCGTGGAACGTCAGCGGAAAAGTGCGGGATTTGTTGAACGTTCATAGAAAAAATCGTGAAATTCGTTCATCGATAGTCAATAAATCGCGAAATTTGTCACTCGATAGTGGAAAAATTGCAAAAATCATCAGTCGATACCGGAAAAATCGCAAAATTCATCAAATGGTCTCGTGAAAAAAATTGTGAATATTGTCAAATGGTCTCAGGTAAAATAATTGCGACTATTGTCAAATGGCTTCGAGAAAAAAAATCACAACTCGTCATATGATTTCGGGGGAAAAATCACGAAATTCGCCAAATGGTTTCGAAATTTGTCGAGCGACAGCAGGAAAAAATCTGTTTCCATTCAACCATCACAATTGGCGAGTGTGACTATTAAGTTTTGCCAATGTTGGAAATAAAGTCAATCGCCAAATTTTCAGTATTACTCGCCGATTGGCGAGTGCTAATTTTTTGTTAATGGAAGGTGGTACTAACGGATTTTGCAGCTAAATCGAGTTCTATGGGTCCCATCACAACGCGGTTGGATTCACTCGACTTGACATCGGCAGGATATATTTATTTTAGTTCCAAGCTTCACCACCAGGGGACGCTTTCTATCTCGGGTTCTATGGGCTCGATCATGACGATGTAGGGCTCATTCGACTTGAAATCGACAGTCTCAAAGATTTCTGCTATGTTCGTATGGAACAGAGTGCGTGCCCTGGCGGTGGAAGGTAGAAGTAATGGATTTTACAGCTAAATCGAGTTCTATGGGTTCCATCACAACGCGGTTTCGCTCATTCGACTCGATATCCATAGAACTTACTGATTTTCGTTCCGAGTTTCACCACCAGGGGGCGCTTTCTTATCTATGGTTCTACTGGTCCGATCACTACGAGGAATGGCTCATTCGACTCGAAATCGACAGCCTCAAACATTTCAGCTATGTTCGTATAGGACAGAGTGCCCTCCTGGTGGTGGAAGGTGGAACTAACGGATTTTGGAGGTAACTCGAGTTCTATGGGTTCCATCACAACACGGTTTGATTCATTCGACTCGACATTGACAGGATATATCGATTTTAAGTTCAAAGACTCACCAACTGGGGGTGCTTTCCTATCTTGGGTTCTATGGGCCCGATCACGACGAGGTATGGCTCATTCGACTTGAAATCGACAGCTTCAAAGATTTCAGCTGTGTTCGTGTAGAACAGAGTGCGCCCCCTGTCTGTGGAAGGTGGAAGTAACGGATTTTGCAGCTAAGTTGAATTCTATGGGTTCCATCACAACGCGGTTTGATTCATTCGACTTGACATCGACAGGATATATCGATTTTAGTTCAAAGTTTCAACACCAGGGGCGCTTTCCTATCTCGGGTTCTATGGTCTCGGGAAAGAAATCGCGACGTTCGTCAAATGGTCTCGGGGGGGGGGGAAATCAGGAAACTCGACAAATTGTCTGAGTTAATAAATTGCAAAATTTGTCAATCAATTGCGGAAAAATCACGAAATCCGTCAAATGAACGCAGAAAAAGAAAAATAATTTTGTCAAGGAATAGCGGAAATAAATAGATTTTGTCAATCAATCGCAAAAATATAGTGAATTTTTCAAAATTATTGCTGGAAAAAGAAATTCATCAAACTGTCGTGAAAAAATTCGAGAAAATGCCTCATACCGAAAGCTGATGAGAGAGCATTTATCAGTATTTCTTTTGGGATGCACTAGAGATAAATAATATTTCGAATGTAGTGTTGCATTTACTTCTTAAAAATAATTATTTTCAATTTATAATAGTTTTACTTAACATTATTAAAAGGTAATTTTTAAACTGACTTGAATGATGACATTTATTTCAACACGAATGAATAATTTGATCCTTATTAGGATTGTTAAATATTAATATTGATTTAAATCAGATTTTTTTAAAATCATTTGATTTAAATCAAGTTGATTTAAATCAAACAACCCTGTATATATGCATTATAGTTACTATTAACTGTAATAAAGATTTCTTAGTTCATTACATACATATCAAGAATTCCAAACTCTGGAAAAACTCAAAATCCAGAAAATATCAACCATTTTCATGTAAATTATGCAGCTGTAAAGAAGAAAAGGAGTAGAATGTTTTACTGATTTTATTTTTTTGTTCATTGTTATCATTGAATATTGTAAGAATTTTTGTTTAGATCTTTTAAAAAAAGTGCAAAAGGTGACTTTTTATTCCTAATCCTACATGGGATTGTTTCGATTTTTTTTATTTTATGTTTTTGACAAATTACCTTTAGAATCCTAGGTTATGGGATAGGGGATTCTAAAGTTCAAGAGGGCACGAATTCCAGAAAATTACGAAATCCAAAAAGCCTTTGATCTGAAGGTGTCAAGATAATATGTCCTGTCCTATTTTATGCCTGAACGAAGTAGGCAACGAGGAGTCGTTGCTGGTTTCATACTCATCAGAGGATTATCAGATTCAGAGGAAAATCAGGGAGAAAAATTTGGTGATGACAATCAGGGGATAATTCAGAAAATTCTTCAAACCTGGGAAATCGTGACAAAACGTTCGGCTACCTGGGAAATAAGGGAAGTCGCTGCTATTTGCATGTGATGTCAGAATTACATCAAACTAAGACACGCTTTCTGACATCATGATATATTGGAAACTTTTACAATTCTGTCCATATTGTATATATGTGATTAATAAAATTTATTTTTGACATTAGTACCTTGTTTTTACATTATCTTATTTTATTTTTAGGAGGGAGGGGGTTCTGGTTTAAAAATTGTCGTAATTGTTGAAATGGGAAAATTATTCACCCCATAATAATTTGATAATAAGAGATATTGATGATAATTTGATTAAAAATTTGATAATAATTAAATAATCAGGATATTTTTCTTTGGAAAATGAGTATGATGACGGTGATACCCTCCACCTCGATTTGTGGATAATAGGGAGCAACTTTTTTAAATATAATAAATATCTAACCTTTAAATATATATATATATATATATATATATATATATTTGCTCCCAGGGACGCACACTACCAGTTCAGTATTTATGAATTTTTAGCAACTAACTTTAAATTTACACTGTTTTACAGTAATTATTTAAACAATATTAAAATAAATCTGTAAAACAGTTTTAACAATTTTCTGTCATTATCAAATGATAATTCTGTTTTTTAAAAATAATACTTTTTCAATATCAAATATTCAGGTTCATTATGTAATAAAAATAACTTAAAATCTTGCTATTGTCATTTAACAAACAGACTGGGAAAATATTTTATTTTTTAAATATTTAAAGTATAACTTTTGGATTATAATTCAGGACATGTTGCAGATTTTTATTGCTTACATTCCATAGTGATCTGCCCATTAGATTTATTTCTAAAGCATTATACAGCTGCACATAAGAGATTTCACTGTATTTACTTTTAATTATTTTTTGTTTAGTTTAATATTATTTTTATAGTATGATTTTTTTTTTAAATGTGACAACATTTTTTGAAAATTTATAATTATTTTTCATTTTTTTTATTTACATGTTATGTACTTTTGTTTTACTTTTTATAAGTGTGCATCAATAATATATATATATACGAGGGACAGTCGGAAAATAAGTTCCCCCTGGCGACTGTGGACAGAGGTGTGTATGAAAGACAAAAACTGTAATGAGACATTAAAGACAAAACATAACTTTATTTTTCCACATAAGTACCAAGTACATTGAGACATTTGTCATACCGCTTTATAAGCTTCAAAAAGCCCTACAGGAAAAAAATCAGGGCTTTGCATATGGACGAAGCATTGAACGGCTATGGGCGAAAGACAACACAGCAGGTGAACGCGAACGTGCAAGACACCGATACCATTGGGTTGAGGTCGACAGCGATCAAGCAGATGGCGCTGTTCCAGTGCCTGGGCAGATGGCGCTGTTGACTGCAACTGCGCTGTCACTGCAACAGCGCCATCTGCTTGATCGCTGTAAACCTCTACCCGATGTTATCGGCGTCTTGCACGTTCGCGTTCACCTGTTGTGTTGTCTTTCACCCATAGCCATTCAACGCTTCGTCCATATGCAAATTTCTGATTTTTTAATGGAGGGCTTTTTGAAACTTATAAAGCGGTATGACAAATGTCTCAATGTACTTGGTACTTATGTGGAAAAATAAAGTTATGTTTTGTCTTTAATGTCTCATTACATTTTTTGTCTTTCATACACACCTCTTGTCCACAGTCGCCAGGAGAAACTTATTTTCCGACTGCCCATCGTATATATATATATAATAGCAGACTTTTATTTTCAGTACAGCATTTTTTTTAAAGGTTGTGTGCTTCAGTTCTTTAAAATGTATTCTGTTTTTCATTTTCATTTTTGAACTTACGTTTGTTATTTTGTTTCAAGTAAAATTTAATACAATGTGACCTATGAAAGTACACTTTTTTAATAGTAATATTCCTAGTTTCTTTTTGTGTAATTGAAATTTTTAAATTCTGTTAGTTTTCATATATAGCACTTTTTTTAAAATTATGTTTAACATGGCTCAAGTTTTATTTTAATTTTTAATGAAATTTTTGATATTTTATTTAAATTTATAAATGTGTTCTTAGTAATATTTCTTGTTATTAACAGGGAACAAATAAAATAAGAGTTTATTTTTCAAAACAAATCCAAATAACAAAGGTACGTTAAAATTGAAGTATACGATTTTTTTTTAATTCTATTTTTTTGGAGGAGGGGGGGGGGGGGGGATTGAACGTGAGTGAAAATTATGACTGTAAACTCATTACACTGGTCTTTAAATATTAATTTATTCATCTTTTGATCCTTAACCTCAAAAAAGTAACGGGTTAAAAGTTTGTGAAGCAGCGCTTTATCTTTTGTCTGTAAGAAATTTAAACAAGGGTCTTAAAATTAATGATATCAAATTTTAACGACGGTATGCTACAAATTAAAAAATATATATAATTTTTTCTCTTTTTTTTCTATTGTTATATTGATATTTAGTGGTGCAGATATTTTTTTCTACATGAAAAAATATATATAAGTTTTTTGCTCATGCTTTTTCATTCACATCTCTGATAAATTCAAAATATTGGTTTTAAAAGTAATGATATCAAAATTCAAGTGACGCCTTGATGTGACTTTAATGGGTTTGTTTTAAAATTCAATTTAAATTATTTTTGGTTTGTCTCCTAATGTATGTACACATGCTAACAATACTTTTAATTTTCCAATACATCATTAAATATATCACTTGCAATAAGCCTGTATTATGCATTGAAATATATTTATTTTAATAAATTAACTGATCTTTTGTGCCACGCTGTCTAAAATTGAAAGAAAAATTTATGTAAAGGTTTATTTTGTGTCATAGTATCCAAATTAAGCGAACTATATGCAATTGGATAGTATGATGCAAAGAAACCTTTACATAATTTTTTTTTTATTTTCGACAGCGTGGCACAAAAGATAAATCAATTTAACCTAACAGTATAGAAAATTACGTTTAAAATTGTATTTCATTAAGTATAATAATATATATTTTAAACAAAAATAAACTTTGACTTTATATCTTTAATAGAAAATAATAGATCATCTCATTCAAATAAGTTTAGGCATAGTTTCTGAGAATAATTTAAAGAAATATAGAGAAAAGCAGCAGCAGTTACTTACTAGTTTTACAGATTTATTTAATCCAATTTATTGCATAAATATCTGGTTTGTTAGGCATGTATTGAGTAAAACTACACCTAGTTTTTGTAGGCAATATCTGCTCATCTCTGCTTATGTTACGTCATGGTGTATAATTGGTCTTGCAGTTTTTAATGAAACGATTCCAGGTATTAGAAATCAGCGCAAATTTGTCTGTTTCTAGACAACTTGATCGGGTTGATTTTATATCGAAGAGTGGGAATCTCATTATTTCACGAAATTTGTCTCTTGGCATTGTATTCCGGAAAAATGGCGGTCCATAATTCATTGACAAAAGGCTATCCAATTCAAGCCCTTTTGCAAAATATACAGGGTGTCCGGAAAAGGTTGGACAGATTTGAAAGAATCATGACTCAAAAGTAACTGAGTAAACACAATTATTTTCTTTCCAAAGTACTTGGCAATTATCCAACATTTGTTAGATGTAGCTATTTTAAAGTCGTGACATTCAGACGATGCGCAGAATCGATCTGAAAATGAAAATCGCACCACACATTCACAATTTTCTTTGATGATTTCGCAGTGGAAAACTATTGGAGGTATGGGGGAAATGTCAGTTAGAAAGTTCTGCAGCATCTTCGATTTAATAGGAAAGGATCCACTATGTACACGAATAAGCTCAGCAAAAAGTTAAAATTGAAAATATGTGGTTCGAGTTGCATTTTCCAGTCATCGATTCGGCACATCGTCTGAATGTCACGACTTTAAAACACCTACATATATCAAATCTTGGATATTTGCCGAGTACTTTGAAAAGAAATAACTGCGTTTACTCAATTACTGTTAGAGGTATGATTCTTTCAAATCTGCCCAACCTTTTTCGGACACCCTGTATATCCCATGCATATAATTTTGATATTAAAGCATCAATTTCTTCCAAAGTAATAATAAATCCTTCATATTCCTGAATCTTTCCATGAGCTTCTTCTTCGGTACATTTCCTTATATGCTTCAATATCCATTCCTCTATGAGAAATTTCAGGGCACTTGACGGACAGTTATCCATAATATTGCGTTTGGCATATGGTGTTTTGTCACCAACTTCCTTCAAAACACTGTGATTTTTGTCCTTTATTTCTAGTACCAATTTGTACAACGTTCCAAACTGTATTATCTTTGTCTATTTCTTTATTTCCAAGTTTCATTGCGCACGTCACTGTTGATTTCTTTTTGAGATATCCTAGAGTATAAAAGCCTTTATTTCGAACTCTTGATTCTTTGCATTTATCTGATAAATAAGACTAATTTTCGTTTAACATTGATAAGTTATCATCATCATTGCGATGGGAAGGTTCAGCGATTTTTATGGCACTGGCAGAGTCGGCGTCAGTTTCATTTTCTTCATCAAAATTAAAGTTTTCTTCATTTGCAGGCGGATATTCATCCTCGCTACACAAAATATCTATATATTTAAAACCAAAGGCATTTTTCGTCAACTCCCATAAAAACGGACTCAATACGCATGCGTCAAAAAAGTACTCCGGATTGACCGCTTTTAATAAAGTGCATTAATGCTAGAGCTCAGGGCCGACACATTTCGCTCTTTACAATTCAGCCAATCAGCAAAGGAGGATAAAGGAGCGTCCTTTCCACAAACATCAGAAACGAAACAATGATTCTTTAAGATGAGATACGTGCGTTCGATAACGTTGTTGAAAGTTTATGTATTTCTATTATTAAGGTATTTTTTCATTTTACCGTATTAATTTTCTTTTTATGTCGTATGTAATTTGCTACTTTGAATTTTTTTAAACTAACCATTTTTTTGAGAGAGAGAGAGATTTAGTAATTTGGTAGCACGAAATTCCGCAAATCATTTCCGATGTAAACAATAAATCTTACAATTAAGATGCAAGTGCAAAATTTCAGTTTTTTAAAATTTTCATGTCATTCTGTACACATTTTAATATGTAATTATGTTTGATATGATTAAATTCAGGTTTTCTCAGTGACGATCACAGTATTTTTACCAAATAATATTTGTATTAATCAAGCTTTTTTGGTTATAAAGCATGGCTAAACATAAAAGAAAACTTTGTTAATCAAACTTTTTTTGTTATTAAGCATGGCTAAACATGAAAGAACTTCGTTATTTTAAGATTTTGATGTGAATTATTAGCGTACATTTATAAGGTGAGTTTCCCTGAATAATTCAAGAAAAAAATATCTCATCATTATACATTTTTAGCTATGCATTATTAATTATTTACTTGACCTTACTTTTAATATTTTAAATATTTCAAACTTACACCTGAATGTAACTATTAAAACATTTGAAATACTGTATTCGAAAAATGAAATTTCAGCTTAAAAACTCGACAATTACTTTTAGGTTAAAAAAATTTAAAGTAACAAAATACATATAACCTAAAAAGAAAAAAAACACCAGAATGTATCTTTATTACGAAAAGATATCCAAATAACTCAATCATGAATCTAGAAATAGATATCGGTTTCTATGTTCATGTGCACTTAATAAAAACCGAACGAATGAAATTCATCTTCTACTTTCACCTACAGGGAGAAATCCAGAAACTTGCTGCGTCGCCAATTGTGTTTATATTTTATATGCAGGGTGTTTATTTTTTAAACTGACGCTATTCAGAGTCGCCGGTAGCTCGTTCTAATAACCGGATTGACACAAAATTTTACAAATGGACTAAGAAAACCATGGGAAAAAAGATTCCAACAAAAAAAAATTAGTTCCTATCACCGCCGATAAGGGGAAATTTGGCGCTATACATTGAAAGAAAACAGCAGAAACAGATAAAATTAATAATTTGGATAAAATACCATGTTTTATTCATCGTATACACTTTACCGAAGAGGAATTCGACCACATTCAATGTGACCACCGTTCTCTTGCACCACACCTTGCATTCTTTGTACAACATTTTCGACGGCGAGCTTAACATGTCACATGGAATAGCCTTTACTGTATGTATTATGTTGTCTTTTAAGATACTCAGATTTGTTACTTCCCCAAGATAGACTTTCGATTTCAAATAACCCCAGATCCAATAATCGCATGGGGTTAAATACGGAGACCGGGGTGGCCAGACATATTGAAAACAACGACTGATAACTCTTTGGTCAGTGAAGTGATGGCGCAACAGCTGCTGTACTTTTACACCAATATGTGGTGGTGCAGCATCCTGCATAAAAATTATCTGATTCAGACATTGTCTCTGTTGAAGTTGTGGAACGACAAAACTAGTCAGCATATTACGATATCTTTCTGCGTTAACGGTACACGCCACTGGTCCTGTCGCAGTAATGTTCTCAAAAAAGAATGGTCCAAGGATGAATTCAGCTGTAAATCCACACCAAACAGTGAGCTTTGGTGAATGTAACGGAGTTTCTAGAACTGTATGAGGTTGTTCAGTGGCCCAAATTCTACAGTTATGAGTATTAACAGACCCATTCAGATGAAAATGGGTCTCATCTCCCCATAAAATTCACAACGGGAAAGCATCATCGACTTCCATTCTTGCAAGAAATGCACAGAGCAAATGTCAGTCGTTTATCGTAATCATTGGGTTGAAGTTGTTGCAAGCAGCTGATCTTGTTAGGATAGTAGTGGAGAATTCGCCGCAAGACTTTCTATACTGTCGAAACATTTAAATTCAGTTCTCGCGCAACAACCCGTGCGCTGCTACTACAAACAGCAGAGGTACCATGTGACCTGTAATTGATCGCACTTGCAACATCTATTATCGCTTTTCCTGACACCGGTTTACGTCCCCTGCCTGGCCGAACTGCTAGCGAGCCTGTTTTTTCGAATTTTAGAATCATTGCTTTCAATGCGTTAGCGGATAAAGGTGCTTTGCACAGTTTATGATATGTTCTAAATAAACGAAGAGCGGCTGGTGCATTGCACTAGTTACAATAATAGAACTTCAAAAGTAACGCGTGCTGCGGTAACGTGAGATTCATTTTCAACCTGTGCTGAAATTGTTTCTCGGAGTTTTTCGCATGCATTTATAGCTTAAACTACTGGCGCTACTGTCGCTTGCGTAAGCACAAATTTTCATTTTCATTTATTGCCTTGCCCGTATTTTATGCTAATTCTCAGTTGCATAAATTACCAGAGCGCCACATTTCCCCCTATCGGCGGTGAGTGGAACTAATTGTTTTTTGTTGGATTCTTTTTTCTCATGGTTTTCTTAGTCCATTTATAAAATTTTGTGTCAATCCAGTTATTAGAACGAGCTACCGGCGGCTCTGAATAGCGTCAGTTTAAAAAAAACACCCGGTACATAAAAAAACTAAACAAAATTCAGGCAGTTTTCCGTTATACGGACACCATTGTCGCCAAGCATACATTTACATACATTTAATACATACATACATACATTTACATACAAAATGTATGCATTAGCATACATTTTGGCATAGTGTCCATATAACAGAAAAGTACCAAAGTTCATAGTTTAAAATCACAATAAAATATCATGAAATTTATTAATTGGTTGTGGGAAAATATCGTGAAATAATGTGTTTTTCATGAAATCTTTTTTATTGTTGACAATTTGTTTAGAGAACTTTTGTATGACAATCTATTTGTGTTTCATTGTAAGCATTCATTATAATTTTGACTGCTTTATTAAATTCAAATTATTGTTTAAAATATGTAAACAAAACAGTGACCAGAAATCCTCAAAATTCTAAAATCTGGAAAAACTCCGGTTTTAAGCTATGCAGTAGGGTGGATCGAAAAGTATACGAAATTTTTTTTTTAAATTACTTTTGGCGCGGGATGCAAAAGTTGCCTTTTAGGTATATTAGTTTACACGCTTTTTTTTATTGACATCCATTCATATCTTCCGGTGCCCCAAGCGCCCCAAAAATAGTAAAAAAACGAAATTTTTATGAAAACTTATAATTTTTTTTAATTACTTTTGGCGCGGGGTCTGAAAGTTGTCTTTTATTTATATTAGTTTGCATGTTTTTTTAAATCGAAATCCATTCTAATCTTCTGGTGCCCCAAGCGTCCCAAAAACAGTTAAAAATTGAAGGTTTTATGAAAATTTATAATTTTTTTTAAAATTCCATTTGGTGTCGTGTGCGAAAGTTTTATTGGGTGTTGTGTATTACATAATTCTGTAGTTTATATATATTTTTTATCAAAATCCGTTCATATCTGCCAGTGCCCCAAATATAGTTAAATATTGAAATTTTTAAGAAAATGTATTAAAAATTTTTAATTTACGAAAATCGTTTACAAATTTGGCAAAGTGTTTAATTAATAAAGTATAAACTTATAAATAATAATAATTTTATAATAATACATGAAGTATAAATTTTAAAAATCAAAGCACTAAATCATAAAAAATTATAAAAATTGAACTTACTTAGTAAATAGTTTACTTCTTTTAATTTGGACATTTACATATTTCTAAAGTTTGTAATCCTTTTGGGATTAAAATGTTTGATATGGCAACTTGATTTTATTCTATTCAATATGAAACCGAATCTCTTTTCTTGTCCAGATACACTTTCTGATGCCTCAGGCACTAGACAGATGCATCTTTTATCATCTTGTGTATGGCATTGATATTTTGACCATTCCTCCGTTTTTCCTACATTTACCATAGCCTCATTTTTTTCGAAAAGCACATTCATCAAAAGAGGTGGTTCAATACGACCAACTCATTGCCAGTCAGTAAGTTCACAATAATACTTTGCTTTGAAGCGTATTTTTGGTACTTGAAAAATTCTTGCTTCTGGTAATCCTCTATTTTCATTTATAGCACAAAATAGTTTTCCCATTGATAAAGACCTGATAGGCTCTCTTTTATCTCAGAGTATAGATAATAAAAAAATTTCAGGATGACAAAAGAAGCTATCTAGTTAAACAACAGCGTCTACAAACTTTCTAAGATTGGGGTCCAAATATCTAGAAAATTTGATGTTTCCAAATATACCGCTGTCCTTCTATTATGGAGGGTTTTGTTTTGATATGGAACCATATAGGTCTATACTTTCATAATATATGTTGTAATAATAATGAGATTCTCAGATTGATTTTCTGTGGCCACCTACAACCTTAACGTTCTACCTGCAGTCGTTAGCCATCTTAAGTAAACAACTGGAACAGAGTTTTTAAATGACAGGTCAGAACCACTTTCACCACGTGATATTTCTACGTAAATATCATATAAATAATGCTGATCATTGCTGAGAACCATCCTACCTATGTTATCTGGCATATTCTCCACACTTATTGAAGAAAAGGAAGCTACAGCTAGCTCCTCGCAGGTTTTGATTGCTATACCAAGTGGCCCACAAAGGGCTTTAGTACCAATTGTTGCACATCTAAAGAATGTGGTAAATGTCGTAAAGGCCTTTAGCTTCTCCTGTTGCAAATGTAACATGTCCAAAATGCAGAGAGTCAGGCTCCTTTACAAGAGTATGTTCCTCCTTTGTGATCTTTGTGTAGCACATTGTGCTCTTCATCACTAGCATTTTTGTATTGTCTTTTTCCCATCGGAAAATAATCCGGTTGAAATAGAAAGAGACACGGCTAAATTGCTCATCTCTGCATCTAAATTTCGAGCCTTTGTACGCTATCGACGAATTTTTTTGCGATCTACTAAATTCGAAGTCCTTTTTTTGTGTACAATTCCAATATCTTGTAAAACAGCACTGGCAAATTGAAACAACTGCTCTATTCAAAATTTCGTATATAACAATATAGTATAATTTTTTTTATATACATTTAATATAAACGATAAACGATTTGTCATCCTCTGGATCTAATAATTACGCTATACACATGATTATTTAAATCTTATTTTTACTTATAATTTTAAGTTCAAGATTTAAATAAAAATCAATTTTCGGCAAATATTTAAGTGTCTTGGGACACCAGCAGGACATTTATCGAAGTTAAAAATGTTTTGCATGTGTGCTAGTATGCTTAAAAGACAAATTTCGTACCCCGCGCTAAAAGTAATTAAAGAAATAAATAAAGGATAAAAAAACAAAAAAAATTTTAATTTTCTTAAAACTTTCAATTTTTAACAATTTTTGGGGCGCCTGGTGCACCGGACGATATGAATGGATTTCAATTTAAAAAAACATGTAAACTAATATGCATAAAAGACAACTTTTGCACTCCGCGCCAAAAGTACTTTTAAAAAAATAATAAAAATAATAAAATATATAAATTTTCATAAAAATTTCATTTTTTAACTATTTTTGGGGCGTTTGGGGCACCGGAAGATATGAATGAATTTCAATAAAAAAATAGATGTAAACTAATGTACATAAAAGGCAACTTTTGTACCCCGCGCCAATTCGATTATCTACATTTCGATTTTTCGATCCACCCTACTATGCAGATTTAAGGGCGTCTACTGTATATATATATATATATATATATATATATATATATATATTACGTTGAGTAAAAAGTTTTCCTCCAAAGGGAGATACCTTCGCGCAAACAGCTGTCATTCATGCGGTTGTTAACTTTCCAGTCAACCATTTTTTGCATTCAAAAGCAGAGCACAGGGCCTATAAGACTGTGTAATTTGTTTGTTAAAAATTTATTATCTTGTGTTTCCAAAAAGTGTTTAAAATGGAGCCATCAAATCAGCAGATCAGAACGATTATTTACTATGAGTTCCGTAAAAAACTCAGTGCGACTGAATGCCACAGAGAAATGTGTGAAGGTTTAGGAATCAATACTGTTTCTTATGATACAGTCAAAGTTTGGTTTTTGAAGTTTAAAGCTGGAAATTTCGGCAGCGAAGATGCGCCATGTTCCGGCCGGCCTATTGAAGTTGATTGTGAGCAGTAAAAGCAAATCATTGATCAAGACAGAAATGTTTCAACACAAACTATTGCGTTAGAGCTTAACGTTTGCTTAAAAACAATAGTTCACGCTCTAAGACGCATAAACCTAACGTTTAAGTTCAAATGCTGGGTGACTCACGAATTGACTGCTAAAGACTAAGCGCAGGAGAAAAAACTGTTGTTTGGCTCTGCTCAGAGATCAAAGGAAAGAGAACATTCTCAACAGAATTGTGACCTGTGATGAAACATGGGTGTACTACAACAATACAAGTCATAAAGGAAGGTGGTCAGAACTTGGGGAATCAGCTGGCTCGGTTGCAATGCGTGCCTTAACTAACAAGAAGGTGCTCCTCTGCATCTAGTGGGATAGTCGTGGAATTCTGTACAAATAGTACCTGAAAAGCGGACAAACTATCAACAGTGCAATGTACCGCAGCATGCTAATCAAAGTTTGCGATACTATTCGCGAAAAACGAAGAAATGAGTTCAGAGGGAAGGTGGTTCTCCTTCATCAAGATAACGACGGGCCACACATTAGTTCGATAACCGGCTGGACGCTCTACAAGCTGGAGTGGGATTTGATACAACATTCACCATACAGCCCCGACATGACCCCTTCAGAGTTCTATCTCTTTTAACATCTGCAGCTGCATCTTGATGGCACAATCTTCCATTCAAATGAGAAGGTCATAAATGAGGTCGATCACTTTTTGGACTCGCGCACGCCACAATTTTTCGCAGAAGGGATTGAAATGTTGCCAAAACGTCGGTAAACGATTGTAGATTTAAACGGAGATTACTATCCTCATTAGCTTTGATGATTTCGTATGTATTTATCATTTTACAATAAAACCTTTTTTTGGAGGAAAACTTTTTACTCAACCTGATATATAGATGCATGCATGTAGTACTGTTTTCCTGTTGTATATGCGAGTGTTTGGTGACATGATATATAGTATATATCCAATATTTATTTTCAAAAGGTGATTTATATTATCATGAAATCAAATACCTGCATTTTGTTATTTATATATATATATATATATATAATATAAACACAATTGGCGACACAGCAAGTTTCTGGATTTCTCCCTGTAGGTGAAAGTCGAAGATGAATTTCATTCGTTCGATGACATTTTCAAAAATTTCAAGTTTGGATTGAGTGCACATGAACATAGAAACCGATATCTATTTCTATGTTCATGATTGAGCTATTTGGATATCTTTTCGTAATAGAGATTCATTCTGGTGTATTTTTATTCCTTCTTTTTATGTCATACGTATTTTGCTACTTTAAATTTTTTTAACCTAAAAGTAATTGTCGAGTTTTTAAGCTGAAATTTCATTTTTCGAATACAGTATTTCAAATGTTTTAATATTTACATTCAGCTGTAAGTTTGAAATATTTAAAATATTAAAAGTAAAGGTCAAGTAAATAATTAATAATGCATAGCTAAATATGTATAGTGATGAGATATTTTTTTCTTGAATTATTCAGTGAAACTCGCCTTACAAATGTACGCTAATAATTCACATCAAAATCTTTGACAAAGTTTTCTTTCATGTTTAGCCATGCTTAATAACGAAAAAAGCTTGATTAATACAAAAATTATTTGGTAAAAATATTGTGATCGTAAGTGAGAAAACCTGAATTTAATCATATCAAACAGAATTACATATTAAAATGTGTACAGACAGAGACAAACAGAATCGTACAAACAGAATGTGTACAAACACAGTTTGTGTACAAAGAGAATGGCATGAAAATTTTAAAAAACTGAAATTTTGCACTTGCATCTTAATTGTAAGTTTCATTGTTTACATCGGAAGCGACTTGCGGATTTTAAGAATTTACGGAATTTCGTGCCACCAAATTACTAAATCTCTCTCTCTCAAAAAAACTAAGGGTTAGTTTTAAAATATTCAAAGTACACTGGTGAGAAAAATTAAAGGAACAACCCTAAAAAGGTGATTTATGTGAATTCTATTGCGGGAACTTCAACGAAAGGGGATTGGTTGGTAACTCAATGTTAAAGTTATAACGTAGTCCAATGGGATTGGCCTTTGCTACAGAAAAATATGCATATTTTTGATCCCGTTGTTTCTGCACGTTTGAAAAGGAGTACATGTGGGTGATTTGAAGTCTAATTTCAAGGACTTTACGTATAGATGCATAAAATTTTCGCTTTTAGTAGGTGGAATATGTCATCCAGAAGACATTTGACCGATTGTGATAAATGGCGTGCGGAAGGGAGAATGGAAGCAGGACAGACACTGACAAGGATCTGTAAATACTTAAAACTTGCCAAAAGCGCCATGTCAAAAATCTGGAAACGGTTTAAAGATACTGGTAATGTACAGAAACAACCAAGTCAAGGTCGAAAACGCGCCACAACAGACTGTCAGGACCGATATTTGGCAACGATTGCGAAAAGAAACAGGCAACTGACGTCAGTTCAGATTGCAATGGAGTTCGCTGCAGCAACAGGAAATGGACTATCCAGATTTACTGTGAGTTACAGGCTGCATAAAAGAGGGCTGTATACAAGGAAACCCATGATTTGTATTCCACTAACTCCGGCAGCGATATTCGCCCGGTTAAAGTGGTGCAGAGATCCTTGTCATTGGAGTACCACGGACTGGAGCCCAGTTCTCTGTACCGATGAATCCCGATTTTGTTTGGAGGGTGATTTCAGACGTGTTACCATATGGAGAGAGAAAAACACACGCAATAAGGCTCCAAACATCCGTGAAAGGCATCGATACGAACGTCCTGGAATCATGGTATGGGCGGGCATCATTTTGAATGGCCGCACTGATCTACACATTTTTACTAGTGCAACTGTGAATGCTTAAATCTACAGAAATGAGGTTCTTGATTATCATGTTAAGTTGTTTAGGGGTGCCATCGGTAATAACTTCCTTTTAATGCATGACAATGCGCGACCTCATCGTGCTGGACTAGTGACTGATTATCTTGAGGGCGAAGGAATCCAGCTAATGGAGATTTAAGTCAGATTTAAATCTGATAGAACAGGTGTGGACGCACCAGTACGCCGACTTGCATCTCAGCAACCCCCAACTAGCACTCTCCAGGAGCTTCGGAGTACTATTCCTCTTGAATACACATTGTTACCGCAAGCACTTCTGGTTAATCAAATCCACAGTATGGAAAATCGCTGTAAAACTTGCATTTCGGTCAGGCGTGACCACATACCTTATTGAATTTTCCAGTGTTTCTCTAAAATATAGTCTTATCCCCTCTTATATCACACCGTCCTATGTTTTTATGTAAATTTATTTTTTGCAGAAATAGGCAGTTCTGCATTTTTAATATGTGTAAGGCATGACAAAATAAAGATCTTGTGCAAGTTTCATGTTCTTATCTGCAAAATTATTCAAGTTCGATGAGTTTTTATGGTTGTTCCTTTAATTTTTCTCGCCAGTGTAGCAAAATACATACAACATAAAAAAAAATATATGGTAAAATGAAAAAATACCTTTATAATAGAAATACATAAACTTTCAACAACGACATCGAACGAACGTATCTCATCTAAATGAATAATCGTTTCGTTTTTTATGTTTGTGGGAAGGAACGCTTCTTTAGTCTCCTCCGCTCACTGGCTGAATTGTAAAGGGCGAAATGTGTCGGCCCTGAGTTCTAGCATGAATCATTCACTTTATTAAAAGCGGTCAACCCGGAGTACTTTTTTGACGCATTGGGCCCTTTTTCATGTTAATTGACAGAATATGCTTTTAGTTTTAAATATATAGATAATCTTTTCTGTTCTGGTTATGACATCAGCATTTCTGAGTAAAAAGAAATCTGAAATTCAGAGCAAATTTTCTGAAAGTTTCAGCACAGGGAGAGAGGGTAAATGCCCTCTCGGCAATAATTATTTTTGTTGCAAGTTGGGTTAACTGTGTTTTCGGTTCGAGTCGATTTCAGACTGAGTGTAGATTCATGTAAGTTGGATTTGAGTTAACCTAATTTTTCAAAAGTTAGGTCAGTATATTATTTCAGATTAAAACTATAACTATAATAATATGTTTGTGTGTATTGAGGTTTGTATAGAAGTTTGTGTGTGTGCTGTTTTTACTAAAGACAGTTTCATTTTTCACACGAACCTTTCACAAAATTCACATTTTTTGCGCAATCCTGTAACAAAATTCGCAGTTTTTTTGTGAACCTTTAACGGAATTCACATTTTTCTGTATCTTTTTGACGAGATTCACATTTTTTCAGCTATCCTATGACATAATTCGTGTTTTTTCAGCGATCATTAGACGAAATTTGCGTTTTTCCTGCAATCTTTTGACGAAATTCGCGTTTTCCCTTGATCCTTTGATCAAATTCGTATTTTTTCCGTTATCATTTGACGAAATCTGTGATTTTTTCCCGCAAAGATTGATTATATGTTTTTAGTCTGCAGGTGCCCTAAAAAGTTTGTGACGCCCGTCGCTGCATTGCAAACATTCTGCCACGGAGTATCGAACAAACGAAACTCATCCTAAAGAATTATTGTTTCGTTTCTGGAAAGGAACAACCGTCAACTCATTAGCTGAATTGTAAAGGGCGAAATGTGTAGGTATCATCTATACTATTAATGTCGGTAAACGTCTGTCTCTGTGTGTGTGTGTCTGACGTCTGTAAGCGCAAAACTCTGCATGCCAACGACGGACCTAAGCGCTTTTGGTATAAAAAAATTCAGAAGGGGAGTTTTTAAATTCACAACATTTTGCGAGAGGGGAGGGGTGCGAACAAAATTTAAAAATGAGGCCACGTCAAAAATAATGGCGGGGGGAGCATGTTTTGCCCACACGGGGTGGGGACTTTTCTAAATTTTGCTGACACCACTCATATGATATATAGTTCGAAAGGCCAGTGACTGATTTTTCATGTTATGCATTTCTGTAGTCCATCCCCCCAATCCCCCCCCCCCAAGTGGGGCACTTTTCTAAATTTTGTGCACACCCCTCTTGTGATACATCGTTGGAAAGGTCTTTGACTGCTTTATGCATCTCCGGGGTTCATCCCTCCACTCCCCCCCTCCAAGAGGGGTACTTTTCGAAATTTTGCATACACCCGTTATGTGATATATTTCGTGGAAAGGTCTGTGACTGCTTAATCATATTATTCATCTCCTGTGTCCATCCCCCCAATTTGCCCCCACAAAGTGGGTACTTTTCTAAATTTTGCACACACCACTCATGTGATATGTCGTTGAAAAGGTCTTTGACCGTTTATTCATGTTATGCGTCTCTGGGGTCCATCCCGCCCCTCCCTCCTGAGGGGGCACTTTTCTAAATTTTATTGATACCCCCCATGCCATATGTCGTTGGAAAGGTCTGTGACCGCTTAATCATATTATGCATCTGAGGTGGCAATCCCCGCACTTTCCCCCCAGTGGGGGCACTTTTCTTAATTTTGCCGATAACCCTCATGTGATATATCGTTCAAAAGGTCTCTAACTGCTTAATCATTTGCATCTCCGATGTCCATCCCCCGTCTTTGCCCCCCAAGGAGTATTTTTCTAAATTTTGAACAAACCCCTCATGTTATATATCGATGGAAATGTCTGTGACCGTTTAATCATTTTATGCAACTCCCATGTCCATTCCCCTACTTTGCCCCCTCAAGGGGGGTACTTCTCTAAATTTTGCACACCGCTCTCATATTATATATCGTTGAAAAGGTCTGTGACTGCATAATCATATTATGCATATCCGGTGTCCATCCCCTCACTTTGAATGGAAAAAAAATCTCATTTTCCATTCAATCGTCACAATTGGCGAGTGTGACTGTTAAGTTTGGCAATAAAGTCAATCGCCAAATTTTCAGTATTACTCACCGAGTGGCGAATGCTAATTTTTTACCATATCACAAACTGTATTTAGATGCACTGTAATGACAAAATGGTTATCAGATCAGTAGATGGAAAAGTGTGTAGTGTATATAAATGCATTTTGCCTTAACTGACATCGTATAATGATAATTGTGTATGATTTATAGCTGTTGTGCCGTGGTTTTCCATTTACTGGCAGAACAGCGCTAAATGTATCAGATGAAAGAAATTCTCTGAGTACATGTGCCAATGGAACTTAGCCAATTGCCGGTCCCCAACCTTTCTTTAATTCGAGGTGGGTTTTTTATTTATATGAATCATTCTGCAAAAATTTCAAACATTTTAAAGCGGCTATGAATTTTATTTTTATGGTACTATCAAGTTGTTTGCTGTCAAATTTTGACGGGTTCCATCTAGTTCATTATTATTATCACTTCCTGATTTCTGAATCATTTTCAGATAATTGTTGCAAATATTCCAAAGCTTCTTTAACGGTAAGATTACGACGTTGTGACATCTTATTTATAATTGCAATAAATACAGAAAAAAACAACCTCAAGAATTCTTCTAAATATCTGTTGTAATTTTCCGCTGCATATTACACCTCTCTTAAAACCGTGCATACATGAACTTGGTTGAAAACCTTCACTTTTCCTCCTTCCGGTTCTGACCATTAGAGGAATTCAGGTTGATACGGATGTACATTCGCGTTACTTCCGAGAAAATTCATCTCTTTTTCGCCATGTATTCGTAAAAATATATTACGGGTTAAACTAACCTTCTTCGTGGTTCGAGGTATAAATGGTTATAACTGGAAATTTATTTTTGCTATGCGTTTTCAAATTCGATAAGTTATTTTTTACCTTAAAATATTGAAATCGGGAGAGAAAATATTTTTTCAATTAATATTTTTCGCGTGGTGACAAATTAAACATCGATTTGATCAAATTGACCATATCGATTGATCAAATTGAAATCAGTTGATCAAATTGACCATATCGATTGATCAAATTGAAATCAGTTGATCAAATTGACCATATCGATTGATCAAATTGAAATCAGTTGATCAAATTGACCATATCGATTGATCATTTTGAAATCAGTTGATCAAATTGACCATATCGATTGATCAAATTGAAATCAGTTGATAAAATTGACCGGCTCCCCGGTTCTAGTGTTAACATTGGCCTGTGATATGTGACGTAAGAGACATACGGGGCATAATATTAACATTTATGTTTCTTGTGAATGTACAATCGTTCGGGATGGTATTGCATCGTGTTGTTAGTTCTGTAGTCACGTAAAGCAGGCTGAACTTTTTTGAAGTGTTCTTCTGCTGCACGCCAATGGACCACCTGCATGACATCGATTCAACTAATATTGATAACCATCAGCTCGGAAACGCCTTTCACAGATATATGGGCGTCATTTCACTCTCTATATCTATCAGTTCGGGTACAACAGCGGTAGAGATGCTCGCACTGTTGTACACCGAGCGGGTCGTGTCAACTTTGCGAGGTTCCCAAAACAGTCTACCTCTCTCAGCGCTGGACATTGGAGTACCTCTGTTAGGCCCATAACATCTTCTTTCTAACTATAAGAATGATCTAAATTTTCGGTTGGCTCTTACTATGGTGGATATATTGGCTTGGGAGAACAATGGAGAGCTGCAATTCAGGAGATGTGCAATGAAAACAAAATTAAAATAAGCTGGAACTGAAAAGTAATTAGTTATAAGATTTTGCATGATAGAAGGACTCATTCCAAAGTAAGTATCGAAAGCACTATTTATTTTCAGCAGTTGATTCGGATTCGAAATACAGGCAATTTCACTGAAGAGGAGATACGCAGATTAAGATTTTATTACAATGAATTCAGAGAATAGACTCAAGTATCAATTCTTCAAACACATTTTACAATATTTTGTTTTGGCCTGAGGTTATCTTCATTTTACCGCCAATGCACTGTGAATTTGGCGAGAGCCATACAAAGAAAAAAGTATTTTGGTGAATAAATTGAGTTATCTGAAAAGTGGCAGACCCGTCATTCGTTTTGTGGGAAGCGAGGATTTGTGCGAAATTGTGGTTAAAAGAGGTGCAGTTATGAGCCTGAGAATGAAACATAGATTTACTTGGAGAAATGAATTGAATTGCATTTTAATGAAAGTACGTTAGAATAAAGACAATAATACGTGCTAAATGTAGATATCGTTACATATATGATGAAAGTTCGTTAGCTAAAATGCAGGAGAGCTATTACTTTTTATTTATTTATTTTTTTCAAATACCGGCTAGTGTGCAAAAAAAAAGCAAGAGCAATTCGCAGACTACAGGTGTGATTATATTCTTCTTTTATTTTTGCAGGCTGAGAAATGAAACTGACATGTTAAAATAAATGCGGAGGATAAATTCAGTGAAACCGCACTGAATAAAACGGACATTAAAAATCTAATAAACAAAATGAAGAAGTTTAGAATAAAGTTAAATTTTAACGATATATAAAATAGGAAAAGTTAAATAAATTAAATAAATTTTGAAAATTGGAGGGGGGGGGGGAAATTACTTTTAAATACAAAGAGACTAGGTAATGTGGAACATCATTACATATCTGTGAGATATGTAATGATATTCCTCATTATATATTCTCTTTTTATTTAAAATTATCCCCCCACTTCTAATTTTCAAAATTTACTTAATAAATTTATTTTTTTTCTATTTTATAAACCGTTAAAATTTAACTTTAATCTAACCTTCATTTTGTCTATAGATTTTAATGTCCGCCTTATTCAATGCAGTTTCACTCAATTTATAAATTTGAAAGTATGTATACTTAAAGTTTAAAAATATTAGGTAGTCTTTCGGGATAATGAAGCGTAGAGCATCTAGAACGATAAAATTTGTATTCATTGAATGATATTATCCTACTAAGGGATTTGCTTAATTTCAGCGGGCTTTTGGATCAAAGAAAACGAATGATTGGATGAGTAAAAATGATTTGTTTTTTCTGTAGCACAAATACGCCTGACGATGTGAAGTCCGGGATTCTTCTTTACAAAAGAATTAACTTTAAGCTATTTGTGATCAAAAAACCGTTCTGAAACTAAATTTACATTCCTATGTATGGATTATTTCAGTTTAACTATTTTTGTTAGAGTGTGATTTTTATATTGCAAGGTTTTTTTAAAAATATTACTAACTTATTTTGAATTAAAACGTTAATAATTTTTTTAACTGAGTATTACTTCATCTTTCACAGTGAACGAAAAAGGATTTTTCATTTTAACATTATTAAAATTTTAACAATTCTTACAGTGTTTATTAAATATCAAGTTTAAAAATCTTATATTCTCTCTTGAGATAGTACTGAAAACATGAAAAGGTTATCTGAGTATCAAGAACGATAAACTTTGCATTCATTTTACGACTTCCTAACACAATTTTCTACTGGCATTTAGAAATGTATCTAAGGGACTGGCTTCATTTCTGCGGGATCTTTGGTTTCCAAGGAAACCGAACAATTGGATGAGGAAAAATGATTTTTTTCCTTCTTTAGCACAAATACGGCTGACGAAGTGATGTCCGGTTTTCCTCTTTATCTCAAAGCTATTTGGGATCAAAAAGCCGTTCTAAAAGTAAATTTACATTGCTTTGCATGGTTTGTTTGAGATTAACTATTTTCGTAAGGTAGAGAATGTTACACTGGAATTCAAATTTATTTTAAAATATGTCTTTTTTTCTCTTTAGCAACACCGGTTATCGGTTATTATAAGTAATTCATTCTGAATAATCATTAGTATCTTTTTTAATTTATAAATGTTTTTCATTTTCTGTTTTAAACTCTTCGATGAATATAGTTAACAAAATATTTAAAAAAAAAATAAACATAATATATATCTTTAACAATTTATTGTGATTTTTTTTTGGTAAATATTAAAAATAGTTAACACTTCAGCAATCCTTTTATTTTTCATGAATTTTACCAAAATCTATGCATCAAGTTTAAAAAGCTTCTTTAGAACAAAATGACGAATTGATGTTCAGCATTCTTTTTTACAAAAGAATTATCTTCATGCTATATGTTATCTAAAAAACAATCTAAAAGTAAATTTAATATACTGCGCATGAATAATTTGCGATTAATTAATTTTGCAACGTAATGTGCTTTTTTAAATTACAATTCATTGAATAAAATATATTGTTATATTGTTTTTTAAAAATAAAATCAAGTTATTGTAGGTAATTTATTCTGCGATAAAAATATATTAGTATTATAACTAAATATTACATGCATCTTTAAACATGAACGTAAATTTACTTTCAATTTGAAACATTATTAAAACTATCTCGATTCTCCCATCCTATATATTAAAATGAAAAGGGATTTCACAAAAATTTAACCTATTTGCAGATGCCTCAAATTAAATCTAGAAAGTATCCAAAGTTGTGGCACGCCAGAACGAAATAAGAGTGGCCGAATGGTCTAAGGATTGGGTTTTTGCTGAGGTTCTCTGTTTCGATCGTTGCGTCGGTTCGATACCCACTCAGGAGAGAATGATTTTTGTTACTTTATTTGCGATAATTAATTTTAATAGTGTCGTATTTTAGTTCAGAGAAGAAGTTATATAATTTATATATGTTTTATTCGTATGATTTATAATTAAGTAAATTTTATCAACCAAGACTATTTTTTTAATTACTAATTTTATATTAAAAGCATTTAAATTGTGCATGTAATGAATGATTAAATAAATTGAACTGATCTACAATATTTGCTACATTTGGTATGACCTTTATCAAAATGTCATTTATATACTAAGATAAGTATGTGATTTCTTTCGTAAAAAATGAAAAATATAAGGAAAGAAAACAGAAAGAAGAAAAAATATTAATACAGGAAGTCTAAAAGAAATTATTTTGGTATCCACGATTTAATAATTAAGCAATGTATGAAAATGTACAATAAAATTCAAGTGATTAAAAAATATATATTATAAATTGTTAGCTGCAAACAGCAAACTTTAATTTCAGGGTTTTACAGTTAGGCTGATACAAATAAAATGAATTAAAAAATTTGAAAGTCGCGTATTTTTTTTTATTAGAAAATACTAAATATTGGTATTTTTTTTTAATGAGACTGTAGTAGGTGAAAATAAATCATTCAATTAATATTTTTATTTAAAATTCTTACTAAAAACCAAGCATAATAGGATGTAAATTACAAGCTTAAAATTCTTTCACTTCAATAGTTGAGTAGGCTGGACTGACAACATCATCTATCTTCTTATATCTATAGAAATCGCTTACACAATATAACAAATATTAAAGTTTTCATCTCTTAATTAATTTAAAAGAAACTAATTAAATATTAAAACATATTTGTAAAGGAGCTTTTAAGTTAAAATCTTGAGGACTACTATCTAATTATCTATAAATTAAAAAGCATTTGCACATCAAGTTTAGAAATCTTCGATAATCTTTGAAGATAATGCTGGAATCATGAAGTATACGAGCGACAATCTTTATATTAATTTAATAACTTGGTTCAACATAATCCTATTTACACTTTAAAATGTATCTAAGGAAAATGCTTAATCTCTGCGTGCTTTTGCTTTCCGAACAATGGCAGAAGGAAGTCTTTAGCTCAAAAATGGCTGATGAAATGATGTCCGTCATTCTCCTTTACAAAATAAATATTCTAAAGCTATTAATGATCAAAAAGCTGGTCTAAAAGTAAATTTATATTATTATGCAAGGATTATTCGCGATAGTGATCCTATTGGCAAATCGAAATGTATCTATAATAATTTCTTAATTTCAGCGGACATTTGGTTTCCAAGGAAACCCAACAGTTGTATGAAGAATAACGATTTCAGTTCTTCTTTAGCAGAAATGCGGTTGCCGAAGTGATGTCCGGCATTTTCATTTTCAAAAGAATTGTAGGGATCTTCAACGTTTTGGCATGGAAGACGTTTGCCGCTATAAACTCCCAAAGGTAACCTGTGTTTCATTTCATCGCAAAGTTTCTGTCATTAAATATGGCAAATGTTCTATTATAGACAAGAGGCAGTTTGGTTTCCAGCGGGCCACAGGTTAAAGGTACATTTCTTAAAGGTATTTGTGATTAAAAAAGACGTTCTAAAACTAAATTTACATTTCTAGGCATAGATAATTAGTAGTAGGAAAACGACAGTTCAAGGACAGTCGCAGCACGCATTCTCCAGCTCCCCTACCACCCAACACTTATTCGAACATCCCTCTGGCGGAAAAAAATTAAAGTTTTTCAAGTAAAAAGAGGGCTTTGTACTGTAAAAAGAGGTATAAGATGAGATTATCATAAAATAAGATAGATGCAAAATTTACATATTAATTTTGAGTGATGAGCACCTTAATGAGTATTAATAATTAAACTAAACAAATGAAAAAAAAAACAATTTTTAAAGGAAAAAGTCAATTTCGTAAGAATTTTTTAACTATAATACAGATTGGCCAACCATAAGATGGAGATTGAACATATATATTAATTTTGAACGACGAACAACTTAATGAATATGAAAAATTAAACAAAACAAAGGAAAATATCGATTTTTAAGTTAAAAAACTGATTTCTTAAGAATGTTTCAACTATAAGATGAAGATATCAAGCTATAAGATGAAATTTAAACTTTTTTTTTTTTTTTTTTTTTTTTTTTTTTTAACGAACATTTTATGAATATTAATAATATTAGGTATTCATGTTAGAAGAAGAAAATAAAACTTATATTTTAGTTTTTAAAGAATAATACGTAGAATATACTCAAAATTTGAATGATTTTTAACGCATTAATTAATTTTTCCATGCAATAATAGGAGTTTAGTAACCAATTACCTAATTTTATTATGTAATATTTCATTTAATTGTGTTTCGACTGCACGTAACATAATTTTTTATATTATATCCGCCCGATTTTATCGCTCATATTAAAAGTAAAACCATATGTTTTTCATTCTCAACACACAACATCTAAGAGGGGAGGCAATATTTGACCACCATTCGAAACGGGCGAGCAACAATAGCATATATGCGGTCGCTCGTTTTTCATCAAGATTGCGCATATAAAGTGTTAGAAAAGAAATTTGTCAAATAAAGTCGATTTTTACATGTATTTGAATGAGCGTGTATATAAACAATAATTAAATTTCTCTTTCTCTCTATATATTTTTCTCATATACAAGTTGTTATGTATTAATTTTTGAACAAACAAGAACGTCATAAATATTAATAATTAGAGAAAACAAATCAAAATATCTATTTTTAACGAAAAAGATGAAATTTTAATAAATTTTACTCGAGTTTTCGATATCATTCAACTGTAAGTCGTATGATTTTATCTCTTAGACGACTATAATACTGAGAAATATTGAAAACATTCACATTTAGATTACTTTTACGTGAACATTTCATACACTGCAAATAAAGGAGTCTTAAAATAAGACAAAAAAAAAACCCACGTAAATGTCTTCATATAGAGCTTAGACATAATAGATACCTTAATTTAAGACACTTGTGTGTCTTAATCGACTGGTGGTAGAAATGAACCAATAGGGTTTCTGTGGCCAGTGTCTTAATATGGTAAAATGTTTTAAATTAAGACATTGCTTTTGTTGATCACATCTGAAATGAGAAGGGAGGGAGGTCAGGGCAGGCAGGTGTAGTGAAGAGTATCAGAGATAGGGACGCCGGCATTACATGACGACGTAATGCATTCACAAATATAATAAATACAAGAGCTTCTTGGATTATAAAAGAAAACATTTTAAAGAATAAAAGTAAGTTTTATCTTTAGGTTTTCTTATATCTTTGTTTTAATAACGTCACATAATTTCTATTATATATTTGTCAGATACGAATTTAGCTTTTATTACGTTTATATTTATATAATAGCTTTCAAGTCACTTGCCTAGAATAAGTATTTTATCTTAAATCATTAAAAAATGCTTGGGTTATGTGGTTGTATTGTAGTCTACTTTAACTATTACGTGTATTTTATCACAGGACATTTTTATTATTTACGTATGATATGTGTCTAAGTATAGAAGGTAAATTTTATCCATGCAGATATTTTTTTAATAAGATTCTTGTTCTTTATTTCGATATTATTATGCATTTTTCAAAATTCCATTTTATGCGTTGGTATTCAAATATATTTTCTAAATCATGAAAATTTTGGGCTCGCTAACAGTTTTCGGTTGCCTTTCGGCGTAGTTTAAATATTTATTTATTTAATATACTATTATAATTCACTAAATTTTCAAGTCTTATTACCACTAAGTTGAGTTTCGACCAGTGATTTATTTTCGATATTTTTCGATTCGGCAGCGTATTACTGCTTATTTTACTGTTTATTACTGTTAATTTTACGTTATAATACTGGCAGCTGGGGTGCCAGTATTATACTGTAAAACCAACACTTTTCTTTTGCATTGTACACTCTCAGAAATAAAACACTCAATTTTGACTATTCGGCAATCCTTCAGCCCTATTTCGTTATTTTTGACAATCATTTCGTCACAGAGTCACGTGGTTTTTGACGAAACGTGAATCCTCAAATATCTGACGAAACTGTTTTCTCACTGTCAAAAATAACACGCTCACTTTTGACTATTCCCCAATTCTTGAGCTATATTTCAACATTTTTGAGAATTATTTCGTCTCGAAATTAAGTGATTTCTAATGAAATGGAAAATCTCAAATATTTGACGAAAATGTTTCCCTATTCACGGTCAGATTATTTTTGTTGTTACAAAATCGTTCAAAAAAAATTACACGAAAGTACTAAATTTACAATATATTAATGAAAACAGAAATAAAAATATTTCATCCGTGGGGGCCGCTATAACACGAAATTACTAAACTTCTACTTTATTTTTCATATCTGTTATTTTACGGATATCCTTTTTGTAACTTTAACATTTTTGTAACGATTTTATGCATTTCTATTGCCTATTCAAACATAAATTTTGCTAAAGTTATAGAATTTCGTTAAAAACGCTTAAAAAATTCTTCTAAAGTTACAGAATTTCGGTTAAAATAGTAAAATGCGAACATCATTTGGTCCATTTTCAACCGAAAGCAACAACCATTTTCCCAAAAGTAAAAAATAAAAAAATAAAAAAATTAGGAGCTTTTTTTTAATTTAAGAAATATATTCATATAAAAATCAAATTTAAAATATGCCCTTTAAAATTGATCCCTTTCCCCTCTATAAACAGTAACGTGTTAAAATCTTTCCTCCAATATGCAATTCAAAATTTATTATTTCTGATAAACAAATTAACTAGAGCATATTCTAATCATTTATTGAACAAAGGCAATTTCTCTAATAAATTATATTAATCAAGCCATATTCTAATTACTTATTAACCATAGAAAAACCATAATAATAATCTAGCTTTATTAATTAAAACATGCTGATATTATAACAGCAGAGATAAAAATACAATCTGCTTTCTAAAAATATAATCACACATCAACATCCGCTAGATACAATTAAAATCAAAATCACACACGGTCTCACTGGTAAAGCAGTCAGCACGTTCGCCTCCCAAGCCAAACGTCGCGCGTTCGAATCCCGTTCAAGACTTGAGAAATGCGATGTAAAATTCCCCTCCTCCTGCCAGTTCGAGATGCTTCTAAAATTGTCAATAGATGGTGCCATCAGTCTTCTTTTTCGGACAAACAATTTGACGAAACGGCGGCTTTTTCAGACATTTCAAGTGTATTAAAAATGGTGGCGTTTTAAGACGTTTCCAATGTCTTAACTTCAGATGCAAAAAGGCGTCTTAAAAAGTAAGACACTTTTTTTTCCACTTAAAATGTGACCATCCATTTAAGATGCTTTTTTAACTGAATTTCAGACGTTTGTGTTTACAGTGTAGTAATTATATGAACCCCTTTCAAAATTTCACTTAACTCATATTCTAATTATTGATATTCACTTTCAGTTTTATTTTTCTTGAACATTTACTTGGAATAATATGAACTTATAGAACAATTACCATGTTTACACATATCGAGTTTAGTAGACCTCATTCTTTTCTACAAGAATACGAATACTATCTTTTAAATTTTCCAGTTTTAACAGAGTATGCACGAATATAAACTTTAATTTTAACTAAACATATTTTATTTCAAATAGCTTAGTTTATGAAAACGATACGTAGTAGCAAATATTAGAAATTTTTTTAAAATGAACTTAGATACTGCTAACATATATGTTTCAATATAACTTACATCATGAAATAGCACTGCACCCATTTCTTTCAGAAAGATACATTAAAAAATATGGATTTACCGAGTAAATAACCAATTTCAACTTACACTTAGTAATGTTTTACAACATTTCACTGATTTGAGTCTATTTTTATATCACAGAAATTAAAATATTTGAATACAGACGTTGGTAATAATATTTGAATTGAGATTTCTATTCCAAGATTACAATCTCAAGTAAAATTTATGTTCTAACACTTATCAAGTATATATCCCACATACGTTTTACTATAGAAACAGCCTAGAAATTAAATAGTCATTAAATGAAAATAATAAATTGTAACTTTCAAAAAATATCAAACACAAAAACAGTTTGAAAAAAATTACAAAAGTAAAAAAAAAAAAAATTAACAAATAAAAAATTAACAACTGTTTCTACAAATTTAAAAAAAATACCTAAAGTTTTTTAGAAAAGTTTAAAAAATAATTTTAACAAAAATTTCAAACAAAAAATTTAACAAAAGAGTTTATACAAAAGTTTATAAATAAAATTTCAAAATTACAAAAAAGCTTTTACGAAGTAAAAAAAAATTACAAGAAAGTTTTTACAAAAGTTAAAAAAAATTAACAAAGAATTACAAATAGTTTTTAAAATTACATGTTTAACTGCTACCATTGTCCCTATCACATCCCAAATATAATAATGTACAATTTACTATAAAAAATTTCATCTATTCGATAAAATTTTCAACTATTATACGAAGAAAGTATACTTAAGTACACATGTGCGGTTTGTAACGTGATGAACGCAATAGAGGATAACATAAATTTTCGATAAGTAGCGCTGCGTTTCTCATTTCTACTATTAGACTCTCGAGGGAGGGTGACTGTGTGTGAAGCTCTGATAATTTTTCAGATTTTAATTCAAGTGAGGAATCGATTTCTTCGTAAAAGAATAAAGCAAGTTTTAATATATCATTGTAAAATCAATAAAAATATTATCCATTAAATATTTTCTAAGCATATAATTATTTTGTTGTGTAGATATTACAACAGAACAACTCAAAACTGCAGAAATGGACATTCCGAATGATTCGTCATTGACACATATAGAGTTAAAGAATAATAAACATGTGAGCACTTATATGTGAAATATTAGAATGCATACATTAAGCATTTGCGTTGGTTCCAATAATGGTTGGACAACCATTATACAATTCTTATATATAACATGCTTTTAGCGACAAAGTCGAAAAAATGTGATGCTGGACATAGGTCTAGTCCTGCTGTTCAATATCGATTTCATGATCAGCTTGGATATCTGAAACAATTGAATGAGTTTCATATTTCTTACCATTAAGGTAACTGTTTTATTGGTTGTTTAATTCGAAATCACATGATATGAATTCTCAAATCAATTCCGACTCAACATACAATTAACCTGTATGCATATCTATACGAAATGAACTGTATTCATCACCTGAAATGGTAACATAAACTAAAATTTTTCTATATCCCATGCTTTTATAGAGTCCACTTCTGAACTAACGGGCATTCATTTATCCACATCAGCAATATGATTTCCATCAGTCGCTGATACATTAATGATTTTCTCACTTATATTTAATTTGCATAAATCACAAATGATTCTTAGTATACTAGATATTGTTTCCAATTTGAAACAAGGATAATCAGTTGAAGGTACCATTTTGTATTTCACCATGCTACCACGACACTTTTAACAACTGAAGTCGAAAAAATGCTATGTTATACATATGTCTAGTCATGAAATTTTTTTTCTAAATTTTTGTTAATTTGTAAATTTTTTTCGAAAACCTTAAACCTTTTTTGTTAATTTGTAAATATTTTTTTTAAATATTTTATAAAATTTTAATTTTTTCTATTAACTAGTATGTTTTTTTACTGACTTAATCTATTGCATAGTATTATCAAATATTGATTTTAATATGTATGTGCAGTGTAGTATATGTATGTGAGTAGTTTGGGCCAACGTTCTAAAAGCATTACTTGAATAATTGAATAATTTAATTCGGTGATTAAAGAACATATCTTTTTTCATCATGTTGAATCAATTTCTAGCTAAGAGGTTATACTTTGAAATATTGAATTCGATACATTCAATTTCTCAATGCACCCAATCTGATTCTTGACTGTTAAATCTTCAAACGACTGGTTAATTTAAAAAGTAAATACACTTTATAATGATTAAAAACATAATTACAAGTTTTTCAAAACATAATTTCATTTTACACGAAAAATCAGTATTACTTCAGAGATAGTATCCTTAAAAATGAGTCTGATTTTAGACTGTGCAGGAGAGAATCAATAGAAAAATTAAACTATTCAGCCCTAGTTAAACATATATTATATATATTAAATTACACCTATATTTAAACATACATTATTGAATATAGATAGATTCTTTTCCTAATAATAAAAAACTTTTTTCCTAGGAATCGCTATTTACTTTCGGACCATTGATATGGGCATTCAAAAATAAAGCGCGTTCTTCTGTATAAAATAAATATCGAATTTCAATGTATAACATGTACTCTAATAATTTTTAAATATATTTCTGACATTCATCAATTCAAAAAAGTATTCCAGGACAAAATTTAAATAAGCTATCATAGATTTGCAAACTGAGATATTTTTGATGATCTGAATAAACATGCATCTATTTAAAAAAAAGTATTACATTTCACATTACACTATTTAGCCCTAGTTAAACATGTATTATATACAATAAGTTACGCCTATATTTTAACTTACATTATTAAACAGAGATAATCTTCCTAATTATAAAAAACTTTTTTCTTAGGAATCACTATTTACTTTCGGACCACTGATATGGGCATTCAAAAATAAAGCGCGTTCTTCTGTATAAATTAGATATCGAATTTCAATGTATAACATGTACTCTAATAATTTTTAAATATATTTCTGACATTCATCAATTCAAAAAAGTATTCCAGGGCAAAATTTAAATAAGCTATCATAGATTTGCAAACTGAGCGATATAATAGTTTTTTATGATCTGAATGTACAAGTACATGCATATACACTGCTCAAAACAATTAAAGGATATTTGAAGTTTTATATAAAATAAAGATATAAACGAAATTTTTTTTGCCGAAAATAGAAGAAGAGAATCACAAATGCAAATTTTTCTGGTTTTCAAACTGTGGAGTATGTAAATTTTGAGTTCGACGTCAAAAACGTCGCTTCAGCGACAGCGAATGAAATTTGACTTTCAACTGGATAAAAGAGAATGAAGACAAGGATGATCGGCATTCAGTGATTGCTTTGTTTCGATGAGTACGATGTCTCAGCGAAGTCATTTGACAGATTCAGAAGCTTGGAGAATTGTTGGTAGGTTAGAAGGGGGCCAAACTCAAGCCGAAGTAGCGCAAGCCATTGGAGTGTCACAAAGTGTCATTTCCAGGATCTGGAACCATTTTTTGGAGAGTGGATGTGCAAGCCGAAGACCAGGGGAAGGTCGTAGACGGGCAACAACGCCCAATGAAGATCGGTATTTAGCGTTAACAGCTCGGAGACACCGAAACATGAACGCTACTCTTCTCCAACAACACCTTCGTTCGGCTACAGGCACCACGATTTCAACCCAGACTGTCCGAAACCGGCTCCATGCTGTAGGTCTGTATGCTCGCCGACCGATGGTATGTGTTAGATCAACATCAAGGCATCGTCGCGACCGCAGGGAGTGGGCAACCGAGCATGTCAACTGGAGGAGAAATGAATGGAGCAATATTCTGTTTTCTGACGAGTCCCGTTTTTCTGTGCATCCGGATAATAGGCGTATTTTCATCTGGAGGGACCGTGGCAGTAGGAATAATCCTGCGTTCGTGCACGAAAGTGTCAGATTTGGCGGTGGAGGTGTGTTGGTGTATGGTGGCATCTCCATTGACGGGCGCACTGACCTCTACATCATTCGAGATGGAGCTCTGACTGGTCGCCGATATAGGGATGAGATCCTCAGACCTATTGTAGTCCCTTACGCTGCAGCAATCGGAGATAACTTCATTTTAATGGACGATAACTGCAGGCCACATCGTGCAAACCTGGTGGAGGATTTCCTTTTCGAGGAAGGAATCGTTCGAATGGAATGGCCAGCGTGTTCTCCAGACATGAATCCAATCGAGCACGTTTGGGACGCTCTAGGAAGACGAGTTTCTGGCCGCCAACAACCCCCACAAACTCTCCAAGAACTGGAAATAGCTCTTCTGGAAGAGTGGGGCAGAATACCCCAACTCGTCATTAATAGCCTCATTGAGTCCATGCCTCAAAGGTGTTCAACGTTGCTGGCCGCCCGTGGAAACCATACCCCCTACTGAAAATGATTTTCTTTGAAGAAAACACCTTTTCTTATTCTTTTTTTCTCATATGCACAAATTGTGTTTTTTTCCTTTTGTACACAAATGCGCAATAAAATGCATTTTTTTCTGTCAAACATGTGTAATTTATTCTCATATAACCTACTATGTCTGTCGACCATGTATCAGTCAGCTAAAAAGTTTCCCAGATACAAAATCCACCTAAAACTGCAATATCCTTTAATTGTTTTGAGCAGTGTATTTAAAAGAAAGTATTACATTTCACATTACACTATTTAACTTTAGTGAAACATATATTATATACAATAAGTTAGGCCAATATTTAAACATACATCGGTTACAGTGCATCTGCGATATTTACAGTCTATGTGTGATAAGGGCGTTTTCAACTTTAATTTTTTTTAAGTTTCACTAAATTTTTTCATAGTAAGCGTGTGTTTATAAACTCTGTTGTTCATATACAGGGCTACATAAGGGGATCCGTAAGTATTACAGACTATGGGAGTGAATTGCTTAAGGGTAGTTTTTAATTGTGTTACGCATTTTCTTGCTGAACTATAATATATTTAATATACTAATATAAGTTTGTGGAATATAAATAAATTCATATCCAGGGCTACGCCAAAAAACAGATACATTGTCGTTTAAGGTTGGTAATTGCTGCGAGTGCGTTTTAAGTTGCTTTTAGCTTAATATGTGGTGTGTACAAAAGTCTTCAGTTAATATACAGAACTGTACAAAGGATTTTGAGTGCATTTCCATCGATCGGAGAAAATTGCTAAATGTGAATGTTGTAACTGAACTAAATTTTATCATGCTATGTATCCACATCTATTGATCATATACAGGACTGCACAAAATAATTCGACTACTTTTTTGACACTGTACGGTAATTTCGAAAACTGTATTTTAAAATGTGTTATATGTTTTCTAAACTGTTTACTTACATATTTTCTTTCACCTTATTTAACGGTGAAGTTTCGTTACAGTTTTCTGGCTGTGTTGGAAAGTGTTTTATAATCTATGCTTGACACAGAATTTTTCGTTTTTGTTTGAAATTGGTATTGGTTTAAAAATTATCCGCCTTTTGGTGTTGCAGTGAACAGATTTTTAGCGTATTGTGTACAACCCGCAGGTAAAAACAAAAGAATTGAGAAAGAGGAAGTCCAGGAGGCTTCATTATATTCGCCTGGTATAGATCATTTTATGGAAGCTGAAAATTGTTACTGTTATTTATGTTTGTTTAAAAACGCTGTGAAACTTTAAACCTGTTTTTCTCGAAGCTTTGTTTTACAAATCGGAACCAGATAGAACTCGAGATTGGATCGACCAATTAATTTGAAATTTTTATACTTTTCTAGTCTATACTATATTTTAGTTCCTCACCGACGCGTTTTTCAATATTCGAATTGTAAATATTGTTTTGCGCGATTTAAATCCAAACATTTTTGTAACTGAAATTTGAACAGCCGCCATTTTCTTCAGGATCGAAAAATTGATAAACCCATCGGAAAAGGATTACAAAATGTCGTAAATTTTAAGGTTTTTATTTATTTATTTTTTATTTATTTTTATTTTTTTATTTTTTTTGTTACAGATAAAAAGATTCTGGGATTCATCTGGTACCGTGGAACACTCCACTTTTGCACACTCCTGTATCAAAGGCCGCCAGAGCACCATTTTGTTCAACCAATTTCCAAATAAAAAATTGATTTTAAAACTTTAAAATATGTTTTTTCATTTGCAAAAAAAAAAAAAAAAAAAAAAAAAAACATTATTATTACTGTATAATTGCGGTAAAAAAAATAGCGAAAACGTGGAAAATATTCGATAATTCAAATATATATATATATAACATGCCTTAAATAAGATGAAAATTACTCTACAAAATTAGTGGTATTAAAAAAGAAAAAGTCGTTAAATAAAGTTTTGGAAACTCGCGACTCCTTTTGTTTATATTATACATAAATATCTCTACAATTTTACTGGTATGATTTTACAGCAATTTCTTTCTACAATTTTACTTACCAGAAAATGTTTCCTATGATAGCTTAATTTAATTTTTCTAAATTTGTGGATATACCCTAAAATACTTTATTTTATATCTCCATGAAGATGTAACACTAAACATACCGGAAATTCTACTCAAGTTTTATAAAAATATTTCATACCAGAATTTCTATTCAAAACTATTTAATTTTTCCATTTTATTTATTTGATGAAGAAATTGCTTATTTCTAATTAAAATTTTCGTATGGAAAAAAAGTCTTGTTGCTTATTTGAGCGATTAATAAATCCAATTTGCTATAAGAAAATATTGCTGTATGCCTGTTTTTTTGACTGTGCTTTTCCCTGATCTGTAGCCACCCTGTATAAAAAAAAAATAAGAAAAATACAGTTTAAAGTTTATACCAGAATATTGTATATTACTCATCAGCCTATGCCTCATCTATTTATAATGAATTTGTTTTTAATATAACTTTTATTTTTCACTGAATCACAGAGGGAAATTACTCACTAATTGGAGAATCTCCATATACTTTTACTATATTTTCTTTTATAGCTCTATGAAAATTTAATAAAAAATATATAAACTATACTTTGCGGCGTTGATCCACAAAACTCAAATATGGTGTCAAAAGTGGGTGCTTCGATTTCTAAAAACAATGTTAGTGCAATTTTTAGCATTTAGAAGACTCTTATTTCAAAAAATACATTTCTATTTTGAAAGAAGACAATATATTCTGAGTCTAATGACACCTTTTGTGTGATTTCTTTCGTAAATGGTCTGCGAATAAAGACAGCTGTATCTTTTTTTTTATATTGAATATAGAAACAAAACACAGATGAACAACAAAATCAACTAAAACGCTTCCTGTAGATGAAAAATGTAACTAAACTTCCAATATCTGATTACCTTAGAAAAACATCCATTGATTTTCTCAGCAATCCTGTGTAAATTGCATCGTGCTGCTGCCTATTCTTTTTTAATTATTAATTGTTTATTTATTTTGTCACTTTTGGATCATCCAGTAGATATTTTCTACAAAGAATTACTAAAATGGTATACCAGTACTATTGTAGAGTAATATTGGCCTTATTTAATCACAGAAAGTTAACTGAAATGCTTTCATTAAATAAGATTAAGATTTCTTTACAAAATTACTGATAAATATGCGGCCCATAGTTGAGTTACAGCGTCTTGAATACATACTGCGGATAACGGCTACAAAATAGTACTAAAAAATTTAATCCAATAAATGTAAAACGATGCTGAAAGATAACGGGTAGATCGCAGAGACATCTTCTAGCAGTAGCTTAGACAGGGTGGAGGTCCAGATGGTTTGTGTACCACTAATTTTATAAAAATATTTTTGTCTGATCTAATCGAAGAATTTTCTGCGATATTGAAGGCGAAGAAAACTTTATAATATTACTAGTTTCCAGAGCATTTGGACCCCTCCTCTCTGGCTACGCCACTGTCAGCTAGCTCTTATCAACGCAAACATTGTATAAGAATTGAACTGAGAAAACGTTTTAGCTGGTGGTAAACATTTTAAATAATTAAATTATACCCTATTTCGTTTGACTTGGATAGTGATTTTCATAAGCTTTGAAAATATGAATGATATTTATCATGGCCAAAAAGCGTGATACGCATTATTTTGTGCCTGGTTGCAGTACTCGATACAAGACAGCAAACTAGAAGCTATCCCTATTTAGCATACCAAAGGATGAATTTCTGCTAGAAGAGTGGAAAAGATTAATTCCCTAATATGATAAAAAACTAACTTCAAAATCAGTTACATCTGAAATATACACTTACAAGAAGATTTTATTAACATAAATTATGTTCATGTTGTCAATAGTGAAACGGTTACTTTTGCTAGAGGAAAATCTATTTTAAAATAGATGTCGCTGCGATCGCCCTATTATTGTACCTCATCGTTGCACGTTAAGCTGCAGATTTTTAGCACTTCTTAAAGCATTACCAGTTTGGCTTTTTTTTTACTTCCGAAATTTAGCATTCATTCCAGAAATTCCCTATAATGTTCTTTTCTTTACTTAATGCCAGATATTTCGTGACTTCTTAAAATATAAATTCTTGTTTCAGAATTTTCGGTTTGAATTCGAAAATTTTGAATTAAAAAACGGTAAAACCGTTTTCCACACTATGTATTCTTGGCGCTGTAGTTAAGTTGTTGGAAACAGTTGATTTATACGATATATTGAATATTTTAAAATCTAAAACAGTACAATGCGCATGAAAATATTTTATTAAAATTTCGTGTCCATTAGCCTATTTTTACGAAAAATTGAACTCGTAAATTCAGAAAACAAAGAGCAAGGTGCGTATGCCTTTTAGAATGTCTAAGGGATATGGTACCATTATTTAAAATCAGAAATCTTAGTCTTTTTTCTTCAGATTTACCCCTTAAATGTATCTTTTTTATTCAAACAATAAACAAAAATAGGGACATAACACAACTTTTTTTTTCGTACTAAAATGTTTGCCTTATATAATCGGAAAATGTGTGCCATTTAATAAAGCGATGTTTACAGTTAAAATTTAGTGGTAGTAAAAACCTTTTAGTAACAAAGCAATCAAACTCTTTTTTTTTACCATTAATATATTTTTTTAAATATTTAACTTATTTAATCGCATATTTCGGCGGTTAAATAAGTCAAATTTACTAATAAATTTTAGTGGTACGAAAAAAGCGTAAAAGTTGGCAGCCATGCATAAAGAAAGAAGTATATTATTGAATAGAACAGTATCCTTTCGCTGGAGCAATTTTGTCAATTGTTTGAATGCTACCACTTTTTAAAATCAAAAGTTTTCCCTTATTTAGGGACAAATTGATTAAGGCAATAATAATAATTTCAAAAACGTAGTTGCAATCAAGCGATCTGAATAAAAAAATTACCCCCATCTGACAACACCTCTCTGCAGTCGTTGAGAAATGCCTTTCTTTTTTTTTCTAATTACAGGGATCGGGCAGACTCCTGGCATTTTCAGGAAGTTACCAGTATTTTCTTATCGAATAAATCGCCTTATATAATCGTGCGATTACGTAAGGCGAGTTTTTCTATGAGAAAATACTAGTTCTTTCCCTGAAAATTCCAGGCTGTAATTCTACTACCGGTCGTAGTTGTTATTTTCTTCACTACATTTAACCTTATTTTAAAAATAAGAAACTGTTTATCACTAACAGCGTAATGCATACAAATGCGCTTAAAAACGGTTACCTTCGTTCCACACATTGATTTGAGATGTGAACATTTTAGCAAATATGTTTCAGTATACGATGCACCTTCATGATCATCACTTCATCTTTTACTGATTGTGAAAATGTTAATAATTAGAATAATATCTGATTTATAAAATGCAAAAGAAACTGAACTACGTTCTTTTAGTATAACAGTTCAATTAAAAGAAATATTTTCAAATTAAATTACAATTCTGTGATTTTATTTAAATAAAAGTAAATCTCATAAAAAAGTAATAAAAACAAAATAAAATATGTTTATTACTATTATGAGAGACTGTGTTTTGAAAATTTTTAAAAATAAGATAAAAGAAGTTAATAACTTAAATATATATATTTAGTGTGGTAATTTAACATACTTTACAAAGGAAATATCGGGTGGTTATAATATACAGGGTGTTTCACAAAGGACCCCTAACTTTAAAAATCAATAACCCGGAAATGGTGATAGATAGAAGCATGAAACCAGTGGTATGTTTATTAAAAAAATCGTAAGAATCTTATACATAATTCTCAAAATTTAGTTAAAAATAGCACCGATAGATGGTGCTGAGAGCTTTAAGAATCCTTCTAAAGAGAGTTCAGAAGCATAGAAAGACTAGCCTACGAAGATTTCGCCATTGAAATCTGACCGCTATTAGCATATAGTAAAAATAATTCGCATGGGACACGTTTCCTGTCTGTTGAACTTTTTTGAAAAGCTCATGAATTATTTTCCCATCTGGGCCTTTTGTGACTTGAAATCGCGTTTGAAAACTTCTTGATTTAATCGGTGGTACTCCAACACAATAAACATACGTTCCACTACAGTATACATCACTTTCGGAATTATTTTCACTATACGCTAATAGCGGTCAGATTTCAATAGCGAAATCTTCTACGGCTAGTCTTTCTATGCTTCTGAACTCTCTTTAAAAGGATTCTTAACGATCTCAGCGCCATCTATCGGTGCTATTTTTAACTAAATTTTGAGATTTATGTATAAGATTCTTATTATTTTTTAAATAAACATACCACTGGTTTCATGTTTCTATCTATCACCATTTCCGGGTTATTGATTTTTAAAGTTAGGGGTCCTTTGTGAAACACCCTGTAAGTATCTCTATTTGGAGCTGTCTGTAGCTTGAAGGAATAACCCGAATGAAACGAAAATCGGTACACTTACTATTCTAGAAGGGGGAAAAAGAATGGGTCCATAAAAATAATTGCCATAATCGCTGAAAGATGACGCTTTTGAGTATGAAATGTAATGTGTAATATTGTGTACAGTGGAGGTGTCGCAAACCTCAATGACTTTACTGCATATCATAACATGTGCCAAACATTACTCCTGATGCGTTACATTTCGCAGTTGAGCACGTCGTGCACTGCCTGAATTGTATCCTCCAGCATAATGACGATGTGGAACCTGAACATGATGAGCACCGCCATGCAAAAGCGTAACCACGTTCACTGTGACATTTACCAATAAATTCCGGTTTGACGCCTTCATTTTTTGTTCATGTATTACACATTACATTTCACACTCAGGAGCACCATCTGTCACTGTGTCATTATATCAGTTGAGGCTCACTGTGGAGACGCGAAAAGTTTTTACTTTCCGTCTGTTCCGCGATGACTGCCGTAAAAATCGACCTATTAGGTTGATCGATTTTTGGTGGGTACCCGGAATTAGCTGTATAGTTTTTACTTACATTCTGTTCATTCGTTCGAAAAAAATAGAACATTTCTTTTTAGGTCATAATGCTTTCTTATGGGAATGCAGACGATTTTCAAATTTCATTTTTACCTAAAATTAAAATCGCATACTTGAACAATGGATTTAAACGTAAAATTACTGACGCTAAATTTTCGATATGGAGTTTTTAAATGTATCCAATAGTTTTGAAAATTTGCTGATACATTCATCAGAATTTAGAAATTAATTGTTTAAATGATTGGAAAAATTTTAGCATCTGTTCGGGAATTATAAAACATTTTATTTTCATATTTTTTACAAATTTTAAAATGCATTTCTTTTTACATTGCTCTTTAATTTATTACTTGCTTAGCAACCCTATTTCAAAGAATAAAATTATCAAAATAATAAAAATTCAAGCAACTTGCGCTATTTTGCTGCAATATTTTATTATCAAAATAAATTATTTTTGTATTCTATTGACATAAATAAAGCATTTATTTTTATGCAAGTTTTTTTTTTTTTTTTTTTTTTTTTTTGTAATTTAAGAAGTTACATGAATAAGAAGTTCATAAGAATTTAAGAATATCATTGCAGAAACCGTGTTTAATTGAACGCTTCTAATTTCTGAAACCTCCGAAGTATTTTATATGCCTATAAATATGTATGTAATAATAATCAACATTAAATTGCTGATTGTAAGATGCTAAATAATATGAAAAGTGAGATTAAAGAACAATGACTTTTAGAGCTATTTCAAAGAATAAAATTATCAAAATAATAAAATTCAAGCAACTCGCGCTATTTTGCTGCAATATTTTATTATCAAAATAAATTATTTTTGTATTCTATTGACATAAATAAAGAATTTATTTTTATGCAAGTTTTTTTTTGTTTTGTTTTTTTTGTAATTAAAAAGTTACATGAATAAGAAGTTCATAAGAATTTAAGAATATCATTGCAGAAACCGTGTTTAATTGAACGCTTCTAATTTCTGAAACCTCCGAAGTATTTTATATGCCTATAAATATGTATGTAATAATAATCAACATTAAATTGCTGATTGTAAGATGCTAAATAATATGAAAAGTGAGATTAAAGAACAATGACTTTTAGAGCTATTTCAAAGAATAAAATTATCAAAATAATAAAATTCAAGCAACTCGCGCTATTTTGCTGCAATATTTTATTATCAAAATAAATTATTTTTGTATTCTATTGACATAAATAAAGCATTTATTTTTATGCAAGTTTTTTTTTTTTTTTTTTTTTTTTTTGTAATTTAAAAAGTTACATGAATAAGAAGTTCATAAGAATTTAAGAATATCATTGCAGAAACCGTGTTTAATTGAACGCTTCTAATTTCTGAAACCTCCGAAGTATTTTATATGCCTATAAATATGTATGTAATAATAAACAACATTAAATTGCTGATTGTAAGATGTTAATAATATGAAAAGTGAGATTAAAGAACAATGACTTTTAGAGCTGACGTTGAGGCTCCTGATCTGTAGATTTACTAGTTATATTTAATGTTCCATTCTTCTTCCCCCTTCTCGAATAGTAAGTGTACCGATTTTGGTTTCATTCGGAACACAGCTCGAAACAGAGATACTTATATTATAAGCACCCTGTACAATTCAAAAAAACTAAGATGCATGGTTATATTTGGATTACAAGTATTTTTTGTCTTCAAGAAGAGGAATTCATCATGAAATTCAATATGAAAATAGATATACACCTAAATTAAAATGTTTATCCAGCAAATTTAGTATGAACAGTAAACGAACGACTAAAATATAAATGTATGAATTATTCACACAGCATTGAAAATGCAAGAATTAAAAAACAATAACACAAAAATTAAAATTTCTCGAGATATCGTAAAATACGCAATAAAAGTAGCTTGCTATCTCTATTTTAAGACTGAATTCAAATGAGGTAAAATAAAAGAAAATTAAAAATATATTTGTAAGAAATTAAAATTGATCATTTCTCCTGAAATATCTGTGTTTTTAAACAGAAAAAGGAAATCAATTACTATTCATTCTATTTGAAAAAACAAACATTGATGCAAAAGTTCAGATATCTTTTCAGCAAAATATTTCTATTTTGTTAAAGAAAAAAAAAATAACCTGCATCATTTTAAATCAAGATGCAAAAGTGTTCGTGTTTTCTCAAATAACGGTAGGTTCATTTTATTATTTAAATCCGTTAGTTATTAACTGTGTGCTTAAGGAGTCATTTCTACTGGAAAAGAAATAAAATTTGAAAAGAAAGTGAATTTTTATTTTGTATTAATGAGGAATTTGGAGAACATGCTTAAAGTGTATTGAAATCGAGGGCTTTTTAAGCATATAATACGCGCTTCAAGAAGCTGCTAAGATCTTCAAATCATACCAGAGGTGCTACTTGACGTCACGTTACCATAGTAACCATCCCTTGTTTCCTTACCAGGTTAAGAAAGCTATTTACTCCAAACTGATCGTCATAACTCTTATGACTTTCGCTTGATTGTCTAGCTCTTAAACAAGATATGTTCGTAATCAAAAATAGGTAGGACTGATTTATAAGTTGGAAATATTAACATGGTGAAAGCGTTTCGTTATGTCGATCATACAAATTTCATAACTTCGTAGTTACTGACATTATTTACATGCAAGGAATTTTAAGTATCTAGTTTTTACTACAATTTCGATTTTTTAGATGATGTTGTCTGTTTTATGTTTCTTTTTGAATAATAAGAACAGTTAATAAATGTTTTTCTCATGAGCATGAAAATACTTCGCTATAGTAGTACGCAAATATTCCAAAATTCTCTAATGTGATTAAAGTTGGCGATTATTTTCTGCGTCTGTACTACCGATATAGAAAGCTAAAACGCGCGTGTGTAGAAATATATATTAATACATTTTTAAAAACAGTAATTCGAAAAATTTTGGAAGGAAACCTGCTTAAAAAAGACTGCTTTTTCTTGAAATATGCATAGATTTTACTTATCAAATATGAAAATGTATTTTTTTAAGTCATGGTTACTTTCAGAAAGTCTTATTAAAAATATATAGCTTACGTTAACAAAGTTACGAAATATCACGGATTTTAAATAGTAATATTTCCGAGTAAAAATATTCGCCTTTTTCAATCACACAATTCTGCGATTAAATAAGGCGTAGATTACTGTTCGTAAATTGTGATATTCAAAAATTTTTATCATTGTCACCTCTGGTTTTATCGGTATATCTGTCCTTTCATCGCTTTGCCTACACCTTAACTTTCGTAAAAATATTACTATGAACTCGAAATTTGAATTATGCTTCTGAGGTGGAACATGTAAATTACTGAAAAAAAACGCTGCTGCTAGTTCTGCTTCAAATAATCGTATAAAACAACTAGAAGTATTAACCGGCTGGGAATAATGTCTAAGGGAATTAAATGCTACTTAGAAATCATACTTCGGAGCTCATGATGGTGGTATTCAAAATCTTTTATCATTGTCACCTCTGGTTTTATCTGTATATCAGTCCTTTCATTGCTCTGCCTACGCCTTAACTTTCGTAAAAATACTACTGTGAACTCGAAATTTAATTATGTACATGTAAATTGCTGGACAAAACGTGTACTACTTCTGCTACAAATAATCGTATAAAACAACTAGGAGTATTAACCGAAAGGGAGTAATTATAAATTATACTTCGGAGCTCATCTGTATACTAAAAATTCTACCAACTTATATTTTTTATATGGCAACACCCACTTTTCTCTGGTTATTTTTGTTCTTTGGAATAGCAAAGCAAAGTTTACTCTTAGAAATTAGTGGTGGCAACCGAAATTCAGGCAAAAGTTTGAAGACCCTTTAATTTATTATATCTTATTTAAAAGAAACATTCTTTAGGATGATTTTTTAGGAAGATCTAAATTGAAATTTGTCACGTACATTTAAAATTAGCATCCTCAATTTTTTACTCCTTGTAAGAAGATTTAAGAAAAAAAATGAATTAACGACACATTGTGTCGACTTTTTCGATGTACATTTTCTTTTACGAACCCCGAAACATATTTTATGCATATAACTAATTAGTAGACATTATTTCCAATTGGTGCTAATATTTTTTATACGATTTTTAGCAGAATTAGTAGGGGTGATCACACTTTTTGTTCAGCACGAATTCAATTACGTGGTCAGCCCAGTATTACCAGATTGGAGTTTTTTTTTTCAAAATATCTGCCACTTTTTCAGAAAAGTAATATATTTCTTATTTAATCGCAGGAATTCGCGATTAAATAAAGTAGTGTTTACTAGTTGGAAAAAGTGGTAGCAATTTGGAATAAAATATTTCCTAAATCTAGCATCACTGGATGCACCCTAAACAGAATTGCATTACGCTCACCGTGTACTCAATATACTTAACCCATTGGCATCATTAGTGCATATATGCGTGCATTTGAGAAATTTCTTTTTTATTCAATAATTCTAAATAGCAATTTTTATTCTATTTAATGAAAGACGTTTTGTGATTACTTAAAGTAAAAGTTCTTCTTTAGAAAATCCGGAATTTCAGAATAAAAAAGAAATTTCGGAAATGAACGCACACGCGCTATTGAACTTCTTTTCAACGCGATATTTGTAGCATATGTGGTTATTTTACAAAGCAACATGGTAAAAATTATAGTCTATTGGAATTAACAGAGGTTTGTTATCTGGGTTGTATTTTGATATTTAAGTATTTTCAAACTCAGCAAAATTTTAACATGCTCCGAAAAAGCAGTTTGTCAGTATGTCTCTCGGTCCAGACTTTTAATTTCGCAGAAATATTTTTACAAACTCAAATTTGATGTGTTTTTTAAATACAATACTACATATTCTTATTCAAAGTGTCTTAGTAATATTTATAGTTCTCTTGAAAAATCGCCTAATATAATTATCATCTATGAATATTGTTTCCCCAATGCCATACACTTTCAACTTAATTGAAGTAGTAAGGGGAATTTTCAAAGCTGTTTAATCTTTTAAAATCTCGAAAATGATTTGCACTATGTGTTTATTTATTTATTCTTCGAGATTAAAATACTGCAATTAATGTTACTGTTTAAAAAAAAGCGTTATTTTAATTCCCTTGTTTGTTTCTGGAATTAAATAAGCCGAACATTATACATGGTTCGCACACTCCTTGGAGTCTGTTAATGTTAAGAAACTTTCGATTTCATAACCATCTCGCTTACTCACAAAATTTGCAGTACTTTTCTACAGTTAAATAAGGCGAAGAAAAATCCTGATTATAATAAAGAATTATTGATAACAAAAAAGTAGAAATTATGAAACAATGCGTTAACATATATAAATATCAAAGATTTTATGGTCGCTGTCATTTTCAGTATTTTGGCGACAAAAGTCCTTTTTCTCCATGTTTGTGTAAATTAACCCATTTGCATCATTCAAAAATTTTTCTTTTATTCAGGCTGAATCCATATCGGAAATTCCGAAAAAACAATTTCTACTTTATCTAATAACGAACCGTTTGTCAAAAATCGCTATTCAGAATTTCCGAATTAAAAAAAAAATCCTGAAATGGAGTCATACATGTGCTAATTATGCAAATGGAACTCGTTTATTTTTTTCAGCATACATTGAAAGGCTATTTTCTCTTCATGGCCTAACCATTGTCTAGTATGGATAACGGTTGCTTTACTTAATCAAGAATTCATTTAATGATTTTATCTGTATCTGCAGTTCACAGTAATTATACTGAAGCTATGCTAGGAAAGCAACTCTGAGGTATATACAGACAGAGAAAGGACATAAGTTCAGAAGGGGTTATTCACAGTGCATTCTATTATGACAGTTAGATTATTAAATATTTCAAATTTGCTTAGATTAGATAAGCTTTACCATCTTAACTGATGAACATGGTACTTGTGCTATATTATTTTTTAAGGGGCCGTATAAAATAATTAGAACACATTATTAATTATTGGCATTTTTGTTTAAATTTATTTTTTTAATTTCAAGGAAATTTTAATAGGATTTTTATACATGGTAATGATCTTTGCTTTTAAGTCTGTGTTTCAACCTGATAAGAGATTATTTTTTCAAAATTTATCTTCTTAAACATGCGTGAGACACAACATAGTTTGTCTGTTATTTTCTAAAATCACAAAGTACATTTCACAATACAATAATAGTAGTATTTTTTTTTACAGTACTGGAAAAAAGTCATCAACCCCAACTACTCCTGCTAAAAATAATCACATGAAAAGATGCATAGGCACCAATGGAATGGCAATAATTTCTACTATATAGGTGCATGCATAAATTATACATCGGGGCCATCTACATTTTAACATTTGCCCCAACTTTTATTTTGCAAGTAGTAAGCCCCGCTTTTGGCGCCCCATTTGACTTTTTTGGATTTAATAAAACATGTAGTACATATAGTTTATGATTTTCTCTTAAACTTTCATAGAATTAGAAGGGTTAAAATTTTGAGGATGATAATCCTTTAAAAATGTTTTATCTAATATTTTCTAAAAACTACCCGACTGAATTTTTTTATAAAGAGATACAATTACTAAACCCAAACTTAATTCAGCAATTTTTTGATTAAAATACAAATTTTTAATTACGAAAATTTTTACAAAATTCATATTCAAAATATTTATGAATTATAAACTACATTATGGTTTACATAAGAAGAATCAGCGTCATCGAAATCATGGCTAAGTGCATATACAGCTTATTCCTATCATTAGTTATTGAGTTATAAAAACGTGTTACTTTTTGACACTCTGTCTAAGGTAGTGGCTTTCAACCTATATCCCACCAAGTTACAACTATTTTATAATAGAAAAAATTGCGTTATTTAATTACAGAAACTTTCCAATTAAGAAAAGCGAAGGTTATCTTTTGGAATGGTCAGTGCCGTCGCTAAGTTGGGGGACAAAAAAAAAAAACACAGGATACCACTATTTTAAACAAATATTTTTCATCTTATCTAATCGCAGACATCTCAGCAAGTAAACAAGGCAAAAACAATGGACCATTTGGACTCTCAACTTGGCTACTCCACTGTTTGTGGTGGCAGAAGTCTTTTCCGTAAAAAGGTTGATCCCTAGCCTAATGTACAGCGCCTAGAATACATAGTGTGGAAAAAGGTTACAAAACAGTGCTAAAAAAATTAATCCGATAAACGTAGAACGATGCTGAAAAGATAACGGGTCGATGGCAGCGACATCTGCTAGCAGTGGCGTAGACAGGATGGCGGTCTAGATGGTTTGGATACCACTAATTCTATAAAAATATTTTTGCCTTATCTAATCGCAGAATATTCTGTGATATTGAAGGCGAAGAAAACTTTAATAATATTACTGGTTGATGGAGCATTTGGACCACCCTCTATGGCTACGCAACTGTCTGCTAGCTCTTTTCAACGCAAACATTGTATAAGAGTCGAACTGAGAAAACGTTTCAGCTGGTGGTACATATTTTAAATAATTAAATTATACCCAATTTCCTTTGACTTAGATAGTAATTTTTATAATCTTTGCAAATATAAATGGTATTGATCATGGCTAAAAAACGTGATACGCATTCTTTTGTGCCTGGTTGCAGTACTCGATACAAGACAGCAAACTAGAAACTATCCCTATTTAGAATACCAAAGGAAGAATCTCTGCTAGAAGAGTGGAAAAGTTTAATTCCCTGATATCATAAAAAACTAACTTCAAAATCAGTTACATCTGAAATATACGCTTACAAGAAGATTTTATTAACAGAAATTATGCTCATGTTGTCAATAGTGAAACGGTTACTTTTGATAGAGGTAAATCTATTTTTAAAGCAGATGTCACTGCGATCGCGCTGTTATTGTACCGCATCGTTGCACGTTTATCGGCTACAATTTTTTAGCACTTTTTAAAGCATTACCAGTTTGGCTTTTTTTTAAATTCCGAAATTTCGCATTTATACCAGAAATTCCCTACAATGTTCTTTTTGTTAATTACTGGCAGATATTTCGTGATTTCTTAAAGTAAAAATTCTTGTTTCAGTATCTCCGGTTTGTATTCGGAAAGTTTGAATGTAAAAATGGTAAAACCGTTTTCCACATTATGTATTCTTGGCGCTGTACCTAAGGTGACCGCCTCCGGTGATATTGGGCTGTCCAGAAAATTCGCGCCTTTTGGAAAAATTAATTCGTACCGGAGAATTCTATCATTTAATTATTAGACGTTAATTCCGATAGCTGAAGTCTAATAATTAACCGGCAGAGTTTTCTAGCACGATTTAATTTTTCCAAACGGCACGAGTTTTCCGGACAATCCAATATTTTGTTTTACAGAAAAAAAGTTGTGAATTTACAGGAAATCTTCTACAAATTCGTTTTTATAGTATTACAGTTTTTTTTATATTTAGAATATAATATATATATTTAGAATATATATATATATATATATATATATATTATTGCTAGGTGAATATTCTTGGTACTTTTCCTTGAAAGATCTTAATTTTTTTTCCTAAATTCGTGGATAAAGCCTTTTTAATAACTTTATGAAGTGTATAAACTGTGCACTTTCCCAGACTGCTTTCTTCTAAGAAACTCAAAAAAAGTGTAAAAAATGGGTGTTACCGTTTTAGAAATGTAAGTTAATGCAATTTTTAATATGTATGAGGCCACAGAATCATACGCTTTATGCATAGCAATAAAACGTAAAGTCGACCATTAATAAAATGAACACCCCATACATTTTAATCTTCATATTGGGACAGAAAGTAACGGGAATATCCATTCAATTGGAACTTGTGTATTATTTCCCTTTATGTTAAACAGAATAGGCTTAAGTGATAGTCTCTGAAACTTTCAAAATGAACATCTAATTTTGACACCATATTTTGCTTTTTCAGTAAATTTTACTTTAGGATAGCAAACGAAAATTCATTCAATTAAGTAGTTTAGGATTTATGAAAGCTCAATATTTGGAACTTCTAATGTTAAACTTCGTTGTAATCATTGCAAAACAGATTGCACTGCGCGTACTTTCGAAAACCTAGCTCAAAACTGTTCAACGGAAAGAGCTGTAAATTTCAAATCGCATACGTGAAGCTCATTGAAATAGATTTCTGTTAAAAAATTATTAGATAACAATTCATATTGTTCACGGAAATTAATTTCGAAAATATGTTTCAAAAATATAAATTAAAAAAATATATATGATTAGTGACTTATAAATTTGTTTAACGGAAATCAATTTATAGAAGATTCAAATTTGAAAATCTAAAATTTCATTTCATTCTGTCAATTACTTCTGCGTTATGCTTAAAAAACTATCCACGTTGCAATCTTTTTTGGAACGATTACAAATGAAATTAGCATTAGCAAACCTGCCAACCAGTAGTGGCTCTTCAGGGGATGCTGTATCAGTTTACTAGCAGTATTTTCGTGTAATACATTTCACCTTATTTAATCCTATAAAATTTAATGATTAAATAAGACGTCTACGAAAATACCCGTAGTAAAATGATGCAGGAGCCCTAAAGGATTTCCCTGAGGAGCCGCTACTGTTGCCAACCTCCAACAGACTTCCGTAAAATGTAGGTTAATTTGACCTAGGTTAACAAGACAATTTTTAAAGAAATGAAATCAAACAAGTTCCACAAAGAAACATGACATTAAACAAATAAAGAATCGCTAAATATATTTTCTGGTTCAAAACCTAGTTAACCTGGGTCAAATTAATCCAAGGAAGAACAGGTGAAAGTTGGCAAGCGTGCCTTAGGAGCACTCTCAAAACTACTTCCTTCAATTCACGGAACTACTCCTGGCAGCACTGCTGCCGGTATATTTCCGTTATTTGAAGAAAGTCAGTTTATTATTTTCTCTGTTACAGGAGGTAATCTGTTATTTGATGAACGTAGGTTTTAAAAAATTATATCTCTTTGTGCTGCCATTTATCGACTATTTCATATATTTCAAGAACATTTTCTGGCTGACCTTGGGGTCGATCTAGAGAACTCAGTGTCTTGAGTCAAGTGTTTTGCAGATATTACCAGCAGGCGCTTGCAGGAATGAGAGTTTAAAACGATGATACGAGTTTTCTTCAAATGGCGGCTTGGAACTTAAATAACTTGGGGTTTAGAAACCTGGCAATCTTGAAGTTAGTTGCGGGGGGATTTCGTCGTTATGAGATGATGGTTGGTGTTTTAACACTTTAGTATTAAGAGAGAATAAAATCTTGAATTATATGATGCTTGTTAGATGTAAAATATGAATGTTATATTTTTAATTAAAATTGGGAAAAGGTTTCCTTCTTTTGAGTAAAATCGATTTTTTTCCACTATTATATATTTTTTAAATGTGTTCGCTTAGAATATATTTTCATTTTATAATATATATGTTTTATAATATGTTTATATATTTGTTTTATAATATATTTTATAATACAGTTGTTTTTTATAACTTTAAAAAATAAATTGCGAATACTTTTAAATGAATGAGAAAATTATTATTATTTTTGAGTCAAATCGATTTTAACTATTAAATATATGTTTTTGAATCTGTTTGATTTTAAGTGTCGGCTCGTGACTGGCTTTGTTTGGGGCACAAAATACATGGCTGAAAATGTTATTCTGTTTTTATTATTATTACTTCTTTAATGGCGGAATTTTCTGCCATATATAGAAGGGAAAGATTTATTTTTCAAAAATAGTGGTAGGAAAATAAAGCTACTGAGTGGGAATATTTTTCTATAACTTTAAAAAATAAATTGCAAATAATTTTAAATGAATGGGAAAATTAATTCTTACATTTTTTAATTCGAAAGCACTATTCTTTTACTGTTTTTAAATAAATTTGAAATTTTAATTTATTCTAGTTTTTCATTTTTAAAATAAATTCGAACATTAGTATTAATAGAGCCAATACGCATGCGTGCAAGGAATAAACGAATTTTTTCCCTCTTCTTCAGACTTTCGGGTGGAATTCACGGAAAAAACAAGCTTTCTTGGAGTTCAGGAATTACTTGTTGAAAAATGAGGAATAATTTTGTGTATAAAAACGAGTTTTTTGACAGTGAGTTCCAAATTTAAACCTTCATAATTCCTTAACTACTTGACCGAATGATTTCTTGTTTGGTATTCTAAGGTAAACTTTGCCGAAAAATCCAAATAACATTTTCCTATTGAACATTTCAGAACTTGGTACAGTTTCAGTATGAAGATGACCCTCTATGTTTATTTTTGAAAACATAAATTTAATGAAGACATAAACTCCCGTCAAATGTCTATTTCCGTATTTTTCTCGGACAATTTGGTGATAAAAATGTACGTTTTTTGTCTAACGTTTCTTGTCCGACTGAACATATATTATTCCCAGTCGATTCGTTATCTTTTTCATACACTTATTTACAGCTGAATTAGTAGGGATTGAACCCTTATTTTTCCAGGGCTATTTTTCCAATTCTGGTTTTAAACATTGTTGTACAATATGGGAGATTTTTTTATTCAGAAATTCTGAATTCGCACCAGAAAGTTTGAATATTTATTTTATATACAATGATAGGCATTCTGTGAAAAACATAAAATAGAATTACTATTCAAACTTTCCTGCTTTGAATTCGGAAATTCCGAATAAAAACTCCGCCAGATTTGGCAACAACGGTTATAAATATTCTGTTATATTATACATTATTGTCTTTTATAATTAAAATTTCCGTTTAGTTTTGTTGAATTTCCTTCTGTTTTGATACATTCGACCATAGCCGCCGAATTGATTTGCGCGTAAAAGGAAATCAGTCATACTTCCACGAGAAAATTTTAAAGGTTTTTTGCTTTAGTTAATCACTGTGATTAACTGACAAAAATTACATTTTAAATTTAGTGGTAGACGAATGCCTGATTACCCTCGTTGATCCTGCTAAGTCGGCGGCCATGCGTTACTTTATTTAAATTTCTGTAAGTACCAATGAAAATGAAATGATACTTTGTAAGTTTTTGTTTGCTTAAACACGAATTATTTATTTAATAATTTAATAAAAGAATTTTTTTTCAAACGAATTTAATATATTTTTCAAATGTACGTTCGAGATCATTCCCGATGTCTATTACCAGTGTGTTAGTTCTTTAAAAAAATTTCAGATTGGTATAATTCGCCTTGTTTCCGCCTTATTTAATCCGTCATTAAGTACGGTGAATTTTACTATTTCAAAAAAGGTGTTGCAATCAACAAATCTCAACAAAATAAAATTAGCTAACTGACAACACCACCCGCACTAAAGAGTGATCCAAACGAAATATGGTTATTCTAGTAAATATACTTGTATCTTTCATTGTTAATAACATAAATCATAGGGTATGTTGTTGTTTGAATTTTTTAATGAAATTAAACTTTATATCTACCAGTTCTAGTATTATGTTTAATGCCTAAGTACGTAAACTTTTCTATTGGAAACATTTAACCCATTCGGGACCATGGGTGCATATATGCAACCTCAAAAAGAGCCCACAGAATTTGTTTTAGGCACCAGTAAAAAATAAAAGTAATATTTGCTATCTCTAATTAGAGCATTTTTTGTGACAGTTTAAGTAAAGGTAGCTTTTTTAAAAAATTGGTGTTAACCGAATAAAATTTGTGTAAAAGCTGCCGGTCTCGAAGGGGTTAATGTTTGTGTTGTTTGAGAATAAAATCCGGACCATATTTTAAAATGTTAACGAAAAAAAACACTTGCTAACGTTTTGAAAAGCGATTCGCTTAACTGAAAAACCGACAGATATTTTTAACAGATTTATTCTAATTTTGTGAAGATCAATTGACAAAACAACTTTCAGCTTGTATTCAGAGGACCATTAATTTATATCTTAGTCTGTTTACGCAAAGGGATTTCCTAATACTAGAAGTTTGCGCAGAAAACGCTTTCTAGCAAATATGCTGAGAGCTTTGTTTATCAGTCATTAATGGAGAAAAAATTACTATAATTGAATTGATTATTCTAATTAAGTACGAAGTATTAAAACCAGTAAAGATTGAACGCTTTGTAACTATCTTTTATTTATTTTTATTTTTGAATGTGTTTAGTTCTTATAAACCAGTTGCATTTTGCTAAATAAATTAAATTTCACTTTTCTGGCATAAATGTTTAATTTTCGTGTTTTTCCAGCATATAACGCTCCCGACATATAACACGTGGATAAACAAAACATATTTAGAACCAGAAATTTTATTTTATAAGATGTAACTTATTGATGTTTAGTAATTATTTCACTTTATTTATTAAATAAAATTTCTGGTTATAAATAGGGTTGTTTAATCCACACGTATTATACGTCGGAATAGGCGGTATATGCTTACACGCATATGTATACAAATAATTAGGAATTGTACAGAAAAATAAGAGGAATAGTGTAATATTCTCTTTTGTTCTTCGGAATTCTAAAAAAAAACTCTATTCTAAAAAAAAAGCAACCACCGTTGTCGCATCAGTAAATTAACTTTTTGTGACAGAAGGTCTTTCTCGGCTAACATTAAAAAAATTATTGCATATAACAATATGAAAATTGGCAGTTTTATAGAGAAATCTTCAATAAATACGCTGAAGAAGAATTATTTTAAGCGCTATTTACCGTTGAAGTCTAACAAAATAGTTCCGTTAGAAAGATTTTATGGATAAAAAATATGAATAGCAATTGAACCATCTTTCGTAGAGACATACTTGACGAGCTAATGGTTTGCAGTGTGAAGTCGTTTGACAGTCCAGCGAAAAAGGCTATTTGGGAATACACAATTCCCATATTGAATTGTAGCACAGCTGAAACAGTAGTAACCCAAAGATTCCGGCAGGTAAAAAAACTCCAAAAGTTGAAGTAAAAGTACATTTTCTTTATTTTGATAAACGTTTGCAAAATATAGTTTATGTGCTCTGAGGGTACCCATGCTACAGAGCCTAGAATACATAGTATGGAGCACGGTTTTACCGTTTTTTAATTCAATATTCCCGAACTCAAACCAGAAATTCGGAAACAAGAGTTTTTACTTTAAGAAGTCACGAAATATCTGGTATGAATGCGAAATTTCGGAATTTAAAAAAAGCCAAACTGATAATGCTTTAAAAAATGCTAAAAAATTGTAGCCCATAAATGTGCAATAATGCGGAACAAGAATAGGGTGATCTGCTTTAACCCCTTCAGGGGCAAAGTTCCCTTATAGCTAAAATATTGAAATGATGGACTGACACCAGGATTCACGAACGAATTTATTTTAAAATAAGTAAAAGCTTTTCCTCATGTATCTTATAAATTCAAAATTTGATTATAAAATTCTGGTGTCATTGTGGCATTTTGGGATTAAAATTAAGTGGTATATATAATATACTGGAGCCCTTCAAGGGGTTAAAAATAGATTTACCTCTAGCAAAAGTAACCGTTTCACTATTGACAGCATGAGCAGGATTTCTGTTAATAAAATCTTCTTGTAAGTGTATATTTCAGATGTAACTGATTTTGAAGTAAGTTTTTTATCATATTAGGGAATTAATCCTTTCCACTCTTCTAGCAGAGATTCATCCTTTGGTATGCTAAATAGGGATAGTTTCTAGTTTGCTGTCTTGTATCGAGTACTGCAACCAGGCACAAAATAATGCGTATCACGCTTTTTGGCCATGATAAATATCATTCATATTTTCGAAGCTTATGAAAATCACTATCCAAGTCAAAGGAAATAGAGTATAATTTAATTATTTAAAATATTTACCACCATCTGAAACGTTTTCTCAGTTCGATTCGTATACAATGTTTGCGTTGAAAAGAGCTAGCAGACAGTAGCGTAGCCAGAGAGGGGGGGGGGGTGTCCAAATGCTCTAGAAACCAGTAATATCATAAAGTTTTCTTCGCCTTCAATATTGCAGAAAATTCTCCGATTAGATAAGGCAAATATATTTTTATAATATTAGAAGTATCCAAACCATCCTGACCTCCACCCTGACTACGCCACTGCTAGAAGATGTCTCTGCGATCGACCCGTAATCTTTTCAGCATCGTTCTACATTTATCGGATTCAATTTTTTAGTACTATTTTGTAGCCGTTTTCCACACTATGTATTCTAGGCGCTGTACCCATGCTACAAACATTAGCGCAAGAGCGGCGAACAACCTTTCTGGCGAAAAGAGAGGATCGTTAGTGAGTGGTTTTTACTTTACATGTATGGTTCTTGGCGAGAAAAATCGCTAAGTCGCCTGAATTCTGCGATAATGTAACTGGACACAAAAAGATTGGCGTGATAAAGAATAACTGTGAAAATTCTGGCTGTGGTTTCTGTGTTGAAGGAATGTGATGTAAGAGTGTTGGGTGCGAAAAATTAAAAGTATAGACGCAACTTACATGATACTTCGTTAAGAATGAGCAGATTTTACCTTTGTTAATTTATATTTTTAACGACAACTTGTGGTTTGATACAGGCCAAAAGGGTGACAAAACAATTAAGACTGCAGATTACAATGTAGTGCATGTGTGTGAGGGAATGAAATCTTTCTTTCTTTGTTTTTTATTTGATGCAGAGCAGATAAAATTTATCTGGATATGCATTGGCCGTTATCTACTGCCACAGTTTGACAGGTAAAAAAAGAAGTGTAAATGCATTACATTATCTAATTTTGGAATAAATGTAGACATTGACTTAATAAAGAATGTATTATCTCTTTGCAACATAATTTAAAAGAGGGAAAAAAATAACGTAGAAAATTTTTGACTCATGAAATAGAATATTTGTATATTAGAATAAGGATAATAAATCTATTAAAGTAGTTAGGTAACAAATAATTTTAACTAGCTTGTTAAATTTTGAGGAGGGAGGGATTATACTTAAACATATATAACATATATAACAAAGTTTTTTTGTTATATACGTATATTACAAAAATCAAAATTCCATACTTTATTAAATTTATTCCATAAACATACTCCCTTCTAAATTCATCCTCCAACACTAGTTTATTAAATCATTTACTATCGTGAACAATATTATATTTATTTCATTTATTCAAATCCCTTTCTATTTAAAATGCTTATTTAATATTTTTCCCTTTTCAAAATATTCTAAAATAACTTCCCGTAATTATTTTCCTTCAAATATATTTTTTATTTCCTAACATTTTATTTCCCAAGTCAAATTCGTTCTATTTAATATTATCATCTCTACCATTTTCTTTTTTCCTATTTTTTTTTTATTCCAAAGCTCAAATTCGCGCCGTTTCTCTCCAGTGCCTTTTCACTACAAAATTATGTTGCCTTCAGTAAAGTGTTCAGACAGCACCTAGCTCTCTCATTGGTTGGTTAGTAATATTGCAGTGCCATAGTTAGCTTTGTGAACTCGAGTGTAAAATGTGATGCATGAGTGTAGGAGCTTAAAATTTCTGTGATCTTGTGTTTCCTAATAATCTATAGCTGTTTGTAGAGAGATTATGACAAATCGAATATGCTTTGTTTAATATCCAATTTACGTGATAAATTTGAAAGATATCTACTAGATTTAGAGAATGTTTTAACAGATTATATTTAATATGAAATAATAAAATATCTTCAAATAAATAACAGCGGTTTTTTTTCTTTTTCTTTTTTTTTTTTTGAAAGAATTTCAACATTAATGGGTCAGAACTAGTAAATAAAGGACTGCGACCGCTTTACGTGTGATTTAATATGCTGATCTTGATATTGGCTGTGGTAAGTATTTAAAATATTCAGAAAGATATTTTTAATTCGACAGGAGAGTTCGTGCCATCACATATTTTCCAATTCCACGGAATGATTAATATGTGTGAGTTTATACTTAAAAAAAAAGATGTGTTCATATGGTGGAGACAGAACATCGATAAGACATGCTTGAAGAAAAGAGATGTGTTGACATTGATATGGTGGAACTAGAACATCGACAAAGTGCGTGTAATTCTATGAAATACAATTTCGATATGATATGGAAGTTGAAAGGCTGTTGCATTTTTGTTAAAAAGCTGTTACATTTTATTATCATCGAAGACATTCATCTGTTATTATTATTTATTCATTAAATTATTATTAATATTTTTATTATTTATTGATTACATTATTATTATTATTATTTATTGAATATTTATTTACTATTGTTAATATTTTATTACTATTGAATTTATAAGCATGCTAAACTATTTGAAATTTAAGATTATTAGAAAGGAAGTTATAAAATATTATAAAATATATTATTGTTGATCAGGTACGTCAAACTCGTTTACCACCGCGGACCAAATTATGCATTTTATACAAAGCCGCGGGCCACATAAAATAAGTCGATATAGTACTAATAAGTAGATAAACTAGTGCACACAATACAATTTGTAAGTACAAAACACAGCCATGTGAAAGAACTATTTACGCAAACTTCCAAAGTTATTACATGTAGTTTATTTTATCTTATTTTCTGAAAAAGTACTAAAAATTACGTTTCATCAATCAAATTTATAAAATTTAATTGATTTTTTTCGAATTTGTATTTATTTTAAAAAATGAATGTACACGCTTCTAGCAAAGGTTTTAGACTTCTTTAGAAAACCGTCAATCTTACATGTTGTCTTCAAGTTAAAAATACAAAAAATCTATTTTGAATCAGGAAATTTATTTAATAAAAAGTGTCGTATCTATCCGCTATTTATTTAATTTCATTTATTAAACACATTTTCTGGTTCAAATTATATTTATTTGACTTGAAAAATAACAAAATATTGGCAACTGCGCAAAGATGTGATATAAAAGTATGCACGCAGCACAGCTAAAATATGTCTAATTGCATACTATTCTTTAAAAAATCGGTCGATTGATGAACAATTACAGAAATCTGTAAAGCTCTATATCCATTTTCTCTCAAATTTAGAATCGCACTTGAAATTTGATTAGCTTCAGTAATAAATTCTGAATAATTATTTCAACATCAATCATTAGAAGTGAAATAAATATATTACACAGATTTTCATATTTCTTGAAATTCAAGTACTTGCTTTTTAATATATTTTTAAATATATTTTTGTATATTCTAAGATTTTCCGCTGCGATATTTTTTGTAATAATGCCTGGCAACATTTAAAATGAAATACGTTTTCTTTTTTAAAATTGTGTTATCGAATTAATAAATTCCATTTGAATACGTTAATACTATTAATTAACAAGGTAGCATTATAAAATTTTCCTTGAAGTTGAAGTCTACCCATGTGCTTTGTAATTTAAAATTAAAACGCCAAATACTTTGTCTATTGGTGGTCTTTGAATAATCGACATTCATAATTTATACATTTTAAATGAAAATTGTAACCTTGTTTAGCAGTTTAAAATTCACGGTTAAATCTTTATGATGGAAAGCCGTCAAATATCTGTATAAGATGATAGATCTGTTTATCTTCACTACTCGTATTTCCAAGATATTTTCTAGAATGGCGATGATTAAGTATGTGTGTACAAATTATAATATAAGTTCATAAGCACTATAAGTTTTAAAGCACATAAAGGGCTTTTATAAATGTATCCGCTATATAGAAATCTTTCTAGCTCTGGTACTTATGCTTATAGTATATTCAAATTTCTTTATTGTTCTAGACATCATTTCTTCAATTTCGTAGTGAACGATTTCGACTTGCGGAATATTTAATGTAATAGACAAGAATTAGTTTTTTAAAGCAAATGCATTCTCCAATAGTCTTGGTATGGCACTCCGATTATCTATTAAGTGGTATCAGTTTCAATTCTGACAGTTTATCTTTCCGATATTTAGCCAGATTTTTGTGAGTTTTTTTATACTTTGAGTAGTAGCACCTCTTAATATTACATTCTTCCCAAACTTCAACAATATCTACATATCAAACATAAAATTTCAGTTTTCCTTTGAATACAATTGTATTATAAATCAACTTTAAACAATCTGCGATGTTCATCTTCAATTTATCAATGCATTCATAATGACAAAGAGCTTTAACGTATGTTTTACATATATAAATCCCGGAATGTATGAGAGTATGTAAGTAAAATATGTGTATGTCAATGAAAAATGAAGATCGCACAGGTTTCCAGAAATATCACACACAATAACTAACCTAAGAAATGAAAATAATTAATGAGCTTAAATCCAAAATCATCATGTTCGACTATAGCCCAAGTGAAGATTTCACATAATTCTTCAAGATGACATATTCAGGGTTTCTGTGTCAAGCACAAAAGTGATAATTTGTATCACTTTCAAAGCCACTCATTAAAAGCTATTTAATTTTAAATTTTGATTTTCTTAAACTTTAACTGTTCTTAATTAACTCCGAATATTATTAATTTTACATTTCTTAGTATTGAATAAATATATCATATTGTTTTGTAAAGTGGTGTAAAATCCAAGAGAGATAAGTAATAGTTTCGACATAAAACAAATAAAATTAAAAGTGAAATAATTTAAAATTTTTACGAATCTTTAAATTTTCAGACTCAAGATCTCACGCTTTTCGAGTGGTTACCTGTGCATCCACAATTTTTGTGTGCTAAAATGTAAAATTGAGATATATCTGTCTATGTGTCTATACATCACTGTTGCCAGGTGAACAATTTTTTTTTTTTTTTTTTAATGCAGAATGCTACAACTTTCTGAAGAGAAATATTTACTTTATTTAATGAAAGAAAAAAAATATGACAAAAATTACTATTAAAAAATAATGGTAGCATTCTGAATTAAATAAAATCCCGCCAAACTGGTAACAATGATATACATATCTTTCTTATTTTTGCCATCTCTAAGGTTAGTGCAAGCATGTTCGTGCAAAATTTATTTTCAGTAAGCGTTTTCTAACAACTAAATTTAATACAAGTAAAATGCCAAAGGCTTCGGGGGCCCCAGATATGTTGTCGTCGGGCCACGTGTTCGACATGCCTATTGTTGATGATCAACATAAAACAACTACAGTACAATACTGGCCAAAATTATTGCGAGATTGAAAATTCTAGCATTTTTTTTAAGAAGCCCCAAAATAAAACACATTTTTTAAATGAAACTGATTTTCTTTTAATGTCAATATGTTGTAGAATATTTAAAATATTCACAAACAGCAAATAATTCTACGCCGAACCTCTGCCAAATGTCCTAAGCCGAGTACTAATCGTCCTGGTGATATCACACTCCGGGGTCAGCGGAAAGATAGCTTGTCCGCTCCCCAAACCGCCTGTCGAGCATCGCACCCCGACAACTGTAGAATCAATTTTAAAGCCTTTTCCTATTAGTTTTCGATCATTTGGTCACTTGGTAATCTTTTACCGAGTGCAGTGCGATATCATATGATCTTTTGCCAATTACTTAATATGAATAATAAGAAACTTTAAAGAAGAGGATTTTCAAAGCTAGAAGCAATGGTAAGTGAGTATATTTCTCATTGTAAATTGTAAAAATTGTATAATTAAAATGTTTGAAAGCTCTTTTTTGTTGTTTTAATTCAAAAAATAAATATTGCTAATCAGAAAATTTTTCCACTATAATATGCAAAAATATTTACGTATCGATTATATAAATAATTTAAACGTAAAAAAAAAAAAAAATAAATAAAAAAATAAAACAAAATATGCGTTTTAATTTAAGTTTGAAATATTGCTGGTTATGAGCGTGCAATAAAAATTATAACTAATTACAATTAAAATTTAAATTACAATTAATTCTCCCTTGTAAGATGCAAATAACATTACATTTTAAGTTATAAATTATGTTCTTACTTATAAGGTATTTTTAGTATTGATATCTAAATATTTTTGCATGTATATAGAATAATTAAATGATAAATTTATAGAATAATTAAATGCAATTTAAAATTTTAATTGTAATTAACTGTAATTTTCATTGAACAATCATTTAACAGCAATGTATTAAAACAAAATAAAATTTCTTACGTTTTAATTAGTTACTGCCTCGATATATTAACATTTTTGTATCTTATAGTGGAAAATATTTCCATTTAATAATATTCAATATTTGATTTAACCCTTTATGTACTGAATTATGAATTCATGAAAATTTTATCTTCTAATGCATTTTTCGTGAATTTTTGAAACTACATTAGAAGATTTCCATTATCATTTAATAAATTTTAGATTGATTTTAGAAGGATTGAAGGATATAGAAGGATTAAATAAATTTGAATTTATAGAGATTTTTGCAATATTTATAACCCCACTCAAATATTTTATTTTAAATATTTTTTTTAGTATTTTGTAGAGTTAGGAAATGTACAAATATAATGTCCTTACAACAGAAATATAGAAATACTTCTGAATTGAACCCCCCCCCCCTCCCAACGGCAAGAAAGCTGAAAAGATGCAAAGGCAAAACGAATCATCCTTTTAAAAATATTTTTGTTTTGTGTAACCAATACCGCTTTTGGAAAAAAAATAAATTAATGCATCTATAACTCATTCTAAACTGTATTAATACTTATCGATGTATTAAATGAATTTTATAACAAGTTATTTTACTGGTACTTATAAGTACCGTCAGTAGATAAAGGGTTAAAACGAACTTTCAAACATTTTAATTATACAATTTTTACAACTTACAATGAAAAATATAGTCACTTACCATTGCTCCTACCTTTGAAAATCCTCTTCTTAAAAGCTTCTTATTATACTGCGGTTATGTATGAAAAATAGCGTTTATTATTTCTTTTAATATCTAAATAATTTTAATGAATGTGTTGTTCGGTCATTTGTTTTAAACTTTTAATAAAATTAAATTATTCTCTATCTGAAGAATAAAGATGATATACTTCTTTATAAGACAATTTATATTATAACAAATAAAAAAAAGTTCGTAAAAACTTTTCTTTAAAATGTCATCTTTCATTTATTTACGGTTCTAGCGTTCTGTTTTCTTAATTACCAACATTTTACCGAAATAACTTCTATAAAATTTAATTTTTAACTGAACAGTTTCCAATTAGTTTGTTTCTGTAATAGTCTAATTTACAAATATTATCTCATCTATTTCAATTTAGTTACCTAAATCAGCAAAGTCTAACAACTTACTAACAACTAACTTCATTTACATAAGTACAATTTATTAGGTTTCATTTATCGAAGTATATTTTAATTGGGAATGTCTATAAGTAATTATTGAAAAAAATAAGAAAAATAACTGCTTTTAACTGTTCGATTTTTTTAACAAATATTATCATACTATATGTAAATTTTTAAGACACTAACGTTTACTGAAGCCTTTTTTATTCTCACCAAAAGAACATTTCTTAGAAAGTATTTTTTCCCTGTACTGTAACGAACTAAATGTCAACTCCAGTCAGATCCGAGGTGACGCTTTACATCTAACAACTTTATTCAACTTCATTGATACAACTTAAAAACAATATAAAACTTTAAAAACACATTACACTTTTCCGTAAAACCCCAGTGAACAAAACTACTCCATATTGTACGCACACCCAATTCACATTTTTCTCAGTCATCATCTGCACAACCTTCTCTCCATCTCCATCAGCTTAGCTCGGGTCACTTCCCTTGACCTGCCAACTAACATCTCTTGCAGTCTCCTCGTATATCGAAAACTGTCCCTTCGATTCGATTGCACGGCTACACGGCGATCAACCTCCGAAGCTAGGCGACAAAACCGTGGACAAACTCTGGACAACTCTAGCCCAGCAACTCACGAGTCAGGATAGGCCATGGGTTTCTTCAGTCGTTACAGATTCCTCCCCCCTCCAAATTTTGGACATGTCCAAACGGAGTCCTTGACGAGAATATACAGTTGTGACAAGTTCCATTGAACACCAAATGTTTTTCTTTTAAGTCACAATGTTCAGGAACAACTTGTTACTTTGTCACATACATGTTATCTCCCCCCTTTTTCCTGATCCATCAAAGCCATGTGCCACCCTAATTAAAATTCCTTAAATTTTAAATTTACTAGCAAAATTTAAAGTACGCGAAAAATACAGCTATTCACACCATGCCAGTAATACAGATACATAAATTATATTATATAAAATATGCACTAATTTTCCACAATTTAAACATACACAAAATTCTGTAACTCCTAGACAAAATTATAACCAATGTAATATTACACAAATACCAAAACAATTAACAGTTTTTTTTCTCTTTTTATATAAATTTAACATTACAAAACCAAATGAATATTTGACACTGTTTTCTCTATCAAATGAAACAACTTTTCATATGAGTTAACACAATTTCAAAAAATCTATAAATTTGTCACCAATAAATTCTAGATCATAAATTAACATTTCAAACTTATTTTTGTATTTTTTCTCTTATTCTAATACAGACAATAACTAAATATAAAAATATACACTTTTTTTCACACAAATAATTTTAATATTTAGAATTTATAAACTTAATAGATATTACTCAGTGTATGGGTGCCGGCTCAGAGTGTCTGCATTACAGTGATATTTTCCTCTTTTATGCTCAATCCTATAATTGAACTGTTGTAATGCCAGGGCCTATCGCAAAAGTCTCTGATTAGATCCCGCATGAGTTTTAAGCCACACCAAAGTGTTGTGATAAGTTTTTAATATAAATGGCAAATGGCCATCCAAATAACACCTTAACTTTTTTACTGCATACACTATAGCGGCACACTCCTTTTCAGTGGTGCAATATTTCTGTTCTGATTGCTTGAGTTTCCTACTAATGTATAAAATAGGATGCTCCTTCCCTTGATCGCTAATCTGCGTCAAAACTATACCCAGACCAGTGTCCGATGCATCAGTTTTCAGCAAAATTTCTCTCTGGAACTCCTCAACTGCATGCACCTGCAATTCCGCAGGCGATCTCTTCCTTTTTTTCTTATGATTCTTCATCATTTTATTTTTCCTTGATTTTACCACTGCTTTTTTCTCGATCTTCTTGTCACACATTCTGTAACATTCCCCAACATCAGCATAGCTCCCATTTCTACCAGTACCTGTTTTGACCACACCGCAGGTGATTACGTTTTCTGTTTTACGAAGATTTTCATCTTTTGATGCGCATTGATTATATGCATTTCCTATGTTAGGTAAATTTCCCTTAGCATTTCTTTTCGCTGCCACATTTTCCTCACATCTTTCAACAAACAAATCAGGTTCAAGATTTCCATCATTCTGTTCATTAGAATAATTCTTTTTATCAATCTTTCCACCAATTTCATCTTTTGCCTCATTTTCTAAATCAACGCTAGTAGATTTACAGAATTTCTCTGGCAATGACTGCTTTTCAACTAAAATAAAGTCCAAACCTCGCAACTCGTTATTGAAAGTTTCTTCACTCGAACTCTCGCTCTCCTTTATCTCAGCAATATCATCCATACCACACATTGTTTCACCATTCATAGGAAAACTTTTAAACAAATGAGCAATATCTAGTAATATTTGATCAGTATGATCAGGATCCACAAGCAATTCCAACATCTATTCCCATATTCTCAACTTTCCTCTTAACCAATAAATTTTCTTTAACTATTCCAAATTGTTTGGAATCTGCTTCAATCTTTTTGGCCAATGTAAACAATGGAGCAAATTCTTCACTCTTCTGTTGCTCCTTAGCAAATTTATTCGAATTCACTTTCACCAAATCCAAAATGGTTTCAGTTTTTACAACCTTCGGCAAAAGTTTACTCTCATCTTCCTCGTCTTTCAACTTTTCAGTCAATTCCAATTTCTCTTCTTTTCCTATCTTATTGACTTCTTTTTTACCCAATAGTTTTTCCTTAGCAAATTCTAACTCCATTCTCAGTTTTCTCAATTGAAAACTTCTTTCCTCTGACCTCTCTTCCCTCTCTCTTTCTTTCGCCTCTTCCCGCTTTATTCTTTCATTTACAACTGACAAAAGCATTTCTTTCACAAACTCTTCCTCATAATTAACACTTTTCCTTATCAAATCCCGTAAATCAATTATTCTCATGCTATCGTCAACCTCCTCTCCCAATTCCACTGCAACAACTCTCAGGTCCTCCTTTCGGCCTTTTCCAAAATACGCCATCTCAAAGTTCAATTTCAGCACTCTAGTGCGTAGTTCAAACACTTCCTCAGAGCCACAGACACCCAACCAACTAACTAAAATTAATTCGATACTTTCAAACTATTTACTCAATGAATGTTAGAATGAATGTTACTAACTCAGTAAACAAATATATATTTCACAATATCTAAATATTAAAATTTCAAAACAGTTTTCAACACATCTATAAATACTATTTTTATACACTACACAAGTATATATCATGACATAACTGGAAAACGCCAGTTTCAAACAGTAATATTACATTACTTCTAAAAAAAATTACACCATCAGTTTAAAATCTATTAAATTTCTAAAACTCAATTTCTGAAAATTAATTTTAAATTCAATTTCAAGGTTGAAACCAAACGCATTAAATATGAATTTACAATATCCCTTTACTTTCAAAATACTGTATAATGTTTAAATCACCAACTCTTTTTTATTTCAACCTCTTTTCTTAGTTTAAGAATTTGAACCAGTTTGGCCTTAACATTCTATCCATCTCATAATACTTAATAAAATCAGTTTGATTTTTTTTCAATATACATGAATCTTTATTCAGTTCATTCCTATCTGCCAGTTTGACGTAAAACAATTTACTCACAATCAGTTTCATTTTCCACATATGAATCGTTATTTATTTTTCTCAGCCAGTTTGGGTTCACCTTTATAATTATCTTAAGTTTTAAGATTTGAAATCACCAATTTTTTCCAAATAAAATACACATTTTTTTTTCTTTTTCAATACAAATACAACTCAAAACTAGTTTCTAAATAAAATACACCCTTCTGGCAATTGTGAACCGCTGCATTTAATACAAAACAAAAAAACCAGTTTGGCACAAAACCCCCAAATGTAAACTTCCTTAAATATAAACATATAAAACTACAAACACCAAAGGCACACTGTAATGGACAAAAGGGAAAATGACATACCTCTCATAAAATTTTCGCTGGTTTCCCATGTAAACAACATTACCTTGGCGGATCCTCCATTTTAATTTCATAAGACTGTAACGAACTAAATGTCAACTCCAGTCAGATCCGAGGTGACGCTTTACGTCCAACAACTTTATTCAACTGCATTCATACAACTTAAAAACAATATAAAAATTTAAAAACACATTACACTTTTCCGTAAAATCCCAGCGAACAAAACTACTCCATATTGTACACACACCCAGTTCACATTTTTCTCAGCCATCATCTGACAACCTTCTCTCCATCTCCATCAGATTAGCTCGGGTCACTTCCCTTGACCTGCCAACTAACATCGCTTGCAGTCTCCTCGCATATCGAAAACTGTCCCTTTGATTCGATTGCACGGCTACACGGCGATCAATCTCCTAAGCTAGGCGCGACCTACGTTATACACGGCCGGTGCATGACGTTTAAAACGTCACATGAAGTGGATCATTTTTAAAAGACGATTGGTGCAAAACGGTGGGCGCACCGATTTGCACCAATCACCGTGTAAAAATGATCCAGTCCATGTGACGTTTTAAACGTCACATGGAGTGGATCATTTTTACACGGTGAATGGTGCAAAGCGACGCGCCCCCAGTTTTGCACCAATCGCCGTGTAAAAATTATCCAATACATGTGACGTTTTAAACGTCATGCACCGGCCATTTATAACGCAGGTCGCGGTATAACGTAGGTCACGAGCTAGGCGACAAAACCATGGACTAACTCTGGACAACTCTAGCCCAGCAACTCACGAGTCAGGATAGGCCATGGGTTTCTTCGGTCGTTACATTACCTCATTCTACTGTCCGTTTAAAAGTGATATGTCTTTGGAAGTGAAAAAGCAGCATTTCGAGAGGGTTTGTGAGATAACATCTTTCTCAGCTTGTTAGGGGGTTTCAGTTATGTGACACGCTGCTCAAGTCATCCTTGCAAGTGGGAGGGTTACCGAGGAGATAAACAGTATGCTTCCTGTAAAGGGATTCAACTTTAGTCCATTCAGGATTAACGGCCGATGTCATACTTTGACAAATTAGCCGATTAATTGATTTCCTATGTTAATCTCATTTCCTGCCGACGTATGTCTTAGATATTAACTAGAGAAATTACTAGTTTTTGTCGACGATAAAATTTGTTCAGACGTTATCGTGTGAATCTCACCAAGTGATTACTGTTCATTTACCGACAATTTTTATAAATGGCCGAAATCTTACCGCTATCCTTTGCTGTTGGGTTTGCGTCATACTTTTTCATGCAATCTTTAGCAACAATTGCGCCATACCGGATGTTTATTATAAATACGAGTTAACAGCGCGGAATTTCAGTTGGTTTGTTGCGCTGCTGTAGTGTGTAACGCTGCAAATTGTTTTTAAAATTAAACTAAGCATTTCTTTTAAAATGTGTGAAATAACTCGTCGGAAGCACGAGGCTACTATTTAAATGCATCAAGAGAGCATTTTAAGTGTTAGGATAACTAAGCGCCAAGCGATGTGGCTGCAGTGAGTCGACTGTTTCACGCCTCATAACGATATTAAAAACAGGAGGAACCGTGGATAAGAAGCCTAGGTTATCTTCGAAACGTAATGATGCTTCATTGATACGATTATGCCGAAAAAATAGGTTTGCCAGTTCTACTACACTTGCAAGAGAATGGAGTGCGTCGAATTTTGTCATTGCCAGTTCCAGACCAGTTCACCGGATGCCCGTGAAGCTGGTTTCAAGGCACGTGTGCCTAGGAAAAAACCAGTTTTGACGAAAACAATGCAGAAAAAACGATTGGAGTGGGCCAAGGTTCATACAAATTGGAGTATTGGAGTTTCGTTCAGCGACGAAAGTCGTTTTTTTATTGTCTGACAGACGTGCCCACGTTTGGCGTAAAACTAAAAACAATATGAGCCCAGACAGCCTGATTCGTTCAACAAAACACACGGAAAGTTAAATGGTGTGGGGTTGCGTGTCATTAGAAATCAACTCGACGACTCCATTTTGTACAGGAAAAAAAATAAAAAAAGGATTTTCAATCTTGCAGTCAGTAGTGAATATTGAGTTGAGATTTAGAAACAAAATATGATAATGATATACAATTGAATGTATATTGTATAGTCAAAGAGGATGAATTTACAGAAGGTGTAATGAATTATTATATAAAAAAATGTGTTTCAGTAAAAATGATACGAAGTATTACATAGTTTTGAGATATTCGCAAAAATTACTATGGTAAAATAAAGTGAGATAAAATAAAATAAAAGTGTCAATGTGCCACTTAGTGACAATAAAATTGATTCTTTAAGAATATAATGACTTTTAATAGTTCATATTTTATTTTTTACATCAATGAGAACTTTTAGGTTTGAACTTTGTTTTAAGAATCTACCAAGTATACTAAGATAGTGCAAAATTTTGAAAATTTTATTATAAAATAAAAACGGAATTTTGATCATATTCCGTTCTCTATAATTACCATATTTGGTAATGTTTGATATTGATGTTTATTATTTATTATTTCTTATTATTTATACTGTTATTTTTGTTTTTATTATATACTTACAAACTGTAAGTATTTTGTGTAGTATTGTACATTTTTTTTAGAACTTTCTCCACAATTTCGCATTTATGAGGCAGTTACATTTTTTTTGGCATTGTTAGACTGTTCATAAAATTACTTGGAATTATCTTCCAGACAGCAACTCTATAATCCAGACTCTTGTTTTTCTTTCCTTTTATGAACTTGTAGATCATAGGATCTGCCAGATTCATTCATCTTTTTGGGAGGGGGGATATATAACAAAATCAAATGTCCGTACTTTAAAAAAATTATTCCGTAAACATTTTTCCTTCTAAATTCATCGTACAACCCTATTTTATTAAAATATTTACTATCTTAAACATTCCATTTATTTATTTTATTTAAATCCCTTTCTATTTAAAATGCTTATTTGATATCCCCCTTCAAAATTTTCTAAAATCTCTTCCCGTAATTATTATTCTTCAAAAACTTTTTTATTTCTCAAGTCAAATTCGTTCGATTTAAAATTATCGTCTCTACCGTTTTATTTCTTCGCATTTTTATTATTCCAAAGCTCAAATTCGCGCTTATCTCCTGTGTCTTTTCACTTCAAAATTCTGTTGCCTTCAGTAAAGAGTTCAGACATCACCTAGCTCTCTCATTGGTTAGTTATTAATACTTCAATGCCGTAATTAGCTTTGCGCACTCGAGAATAAAATGTGAAGCATGGGTCTAGGAGCTTAGAATTCCTGTGATCTTGTGTTTCCTAATAATCTATAGCTGTTAGTCGCGAGATTATGACAAATCGAATATGCCTTATTTAATATCCAGTTTACATGATAAATTTTAATGATACCTACTAGATTTAGAGAATGCTCTAACAGCTTATATTTATTATGAAATAATAAATCATCTTCAAATAAGTACCAGCGTTTTTTCTTGAAAGAATTTTGACATTTATAGGCCAGAACCAACAAATAATGGACTGCGAGTGCTTTGACGTTTGATTTAATCTGCTTATCCCGATATTGGCTGCGGGATGCAGTTAAAATATCGAGAAAGATATTTTTAATTCTACTGGCGTGTTCTGGTGATCACATTTAATCACCCCCACTGACTAGAAAAGTGAAAACAACCAATAAAAGGCAGAGAAGCAACAGAAAGTAAAAATTTTATTGTTCAGTGCTATCCAACATCTGCCGCATGTAAAGTCTCGTCGTGTGTGAAATGGAAAATGTATGAAACACAATAAAATGTTTTGTTTTCTGTTGCTTCTCTGTCCTTATTGGTTGTTTTCACTATTCTTCTTAGTCTGTGTAGATTTTCGTACTACAGGTACCGTTCCAACGCTTTTTATGGTTTTTCACTATGAAGATCACATTCCAATAAAAAAAACAGGTGTTGCCATTTGAAATTTTCGAAATTTTGTCACTGTAACAGTAATTGTTAGAATTTAACTTTTGTCTTTCATATGATTCTTGAGCACATACCTCAAAATACTTTAAACCAAAATTTCATTCAGTTTCTGTGAACGGTATGATAGTTAGGGGCTCATATATCGGGATAGTTTTTGTATAATCACCCTGTATAATACAAATAAACACAGATGCACACAATTAGCATAATAAACACAATCAACACTTAAATGAGTATATAATAATGTATTACTAAAAAAATGCATTACTAAAATGGTGAAATAGAATGCAATGAAGTTGAATTCGCTGATTTAAATCAAATGAAAACTGAATGGGTTGATTTAAATCGAATGAAATTGTTAAAAATTTGTGCAAGCACAGGACGGTAAAAAAGGGGATGCAAATAGCAAACCAGTAAAAAGTGACCGCCCTTATTCTTGTCATGGTGACAAGCGTTATTGCTCAAGCTTAGTACTTTACACCCTAGGGGAAATAGGGTAGTGATAAGAGCCCACATTTTGGCTGTTCCTGGGCACATAATGAACTCCCTGCTCCCCCAGAAGCCCACAACTGGTCTCCAACAAAGAGCACGAGTCAATAACTTGTACAATTTTTTTTGGAATAGGGTAAATATGAATTGAGGCACAAATTCAGGGTTGTCTTTCAGCACAAGGAAGTGTGGGACCTTAGGGTAAAAGTTTTGAACGGGCCACAGCTTCGAGGGGCAAGAATTAGTAAAAATAAAAAACCCGGATATATCTACATCCTATTTATCAAAAAGTAGACCTTTTTCGAGTGATGAGAGACGAAATGACGCAATTGAGTATATAAATTGAAGTCATGCAAGTATATAAATTGAAGTCATGCAAGTATTTTATTTTAAGTTAAGATAATTATGATTTGATGTACATATTAAACATATAAGGAAAATTCTTAGAAAAATGCAGGTAACATTTTATTTTTAAACAAACCTGCCTGTGTAATAAAGTGTAATAAAGTGTAATAAAGTAAAGATGTATCTAACAAAAACATAACTATGAAAAAAGAAGCCAAATTCTGTAAAAAAAAGAAAGAAAACAAGAAAAGAAGTGATATGTATGTGGGTGCCACGTTCAAATAAAATTCACTCACCCTTACATACTGAAGTATTATAGCATTGTTTAAATTGTTTAAAAATAAAAAATATTGATAGCATATTAATAATAAATCTAGAACTTGGCAAGTTTTTACAAAAGAGTCATTTATCTTTATTAATGACATTATTAAATCAAAACTTGTTACTTCAAGTTTGGAGGCTTTAATTTGAGTGTATTGAGGCTCTTGAAAGCGATGGAGTCTCTAGAGTGATGAACAAGGACAAGCTAATATATAATATATAGTATATCTGTCTCTTTGTCAGGCCTTAGTCTGGATTGAGGCTTCCGGGAGTGGAGGGTCGCAAAGACGAGCGAAAGTGTATCTGTGTGTGTATCTGTTTATCAAATCTTTAACTCGAGTTATTTGTTTATAATAATAACAATATTAAAAATTATTATAATGACAGTGTTATTAATATTATCATCATTATTTTATTAAGACATGAAAATTATAGGCATAATATTTATCAAAAACTTGCCAAGTTCTAGATTTATTATTCATATGTTATCAGTAATTTTTATTTTTAAACAATTTATCAATGTTTTTAACAATTTTTTAAACAATTTAAACAATGCTATAGTACTTCATTAGGTAAGTTTGAGTGAATTTTATTTGAACTTGGCACCCACTTACATATAACTTTTTTTTTTTTACAGAACTTGGCTCCCTTTTTTCACAGTTATGTTTTTGTTATATATCATTACCTTTTTGTACAGTTACAATATACTTAAACACTTTACTTAATGGTTTTTAATGTGTTTACAAGTTGACTATTTTATTCACCAGGCAACATTCAATTTAATTTAAATTTCCTACAACAAAATATTTGGCTGTCAATATGCAGCAGAAGTCTGTATTTTAATACTGCTGTATTTAATGTTTGTTTTGAAACAAAATGTATCGATTTGAAATTTTCATTATTTCTGAAATAACAATAATCATATTGACATAATTTGATGTTTTATCATTACAGACTCATTAACATATAAATCAACGGTCCGATACATATTTACAAATAAAATGACGAGGCTATCCAAATAATATCAAACAAATAGTATAAAATTTCAACAAGCACTAACAAGAAAACCCGGCTGACTTTTAGCCCTTACTAATGTAGATTTTTAGTCTGGTTAAAGAAAGTATTGGCTCAAACCATAATAAAAACAAAATGCTGATGCTTCTTTTGCTTTATTTTAACATTTATTTCTTCCAGAGCATACAAACTTGAAAGTAAACAGACAGTAATTATTAAAATTTGAATTCGTCCACCAAAACTATAGCATATTAAGAATTTGCATCTTCAAAACTCTCCGTATCCAACAGTTTGAAAGTTCGTGTCGCTATGATACTTCATAGTCCTCTGCAAGCATTATTTTTATACTCAGCGGCAATCGGTAGAGTACCTTTATCCGCAGCTGAAATCGATGGAGTACCCGTAGCACTGGCTTTGAGAGTTCGAGACACCGCAAGGTTGTCCACAGCTACACTGCCTAGAACAATGGTAGCAACACATCCGTGATCAATATTTATTTGAATCATAGACATGACTCTCTCTTGTTTTCATTTTTAATTCTGGGATTAGACGAATTTCAACTGCGGATGTCTTGAAATGTATGTGTATTTCGATATATGTATTCTCTCAAGATATTTTTGTTTTTTCCACAATGTGTCCAAAAAGGTAAATTTTATGCACCATTACTCAAAAAATTAATTCTCTGAAATTAGCCAAAAATGGCTGTTAATCAGGTGATTTTGCTGCAAAGTCAACCCGTATTCAACACTTGGCGCTTTTTTTTGGCAAATTAAAATTTCGCCTAATAGTCGTAACGTTAAAGTAAAAATGGACACCCCCAAGTGGGTAAATAATCGATTTTTAGATTTTTTTTCGATTCTTTATAGTGTAAACGAACTTTGTACCAAATTTGAAGTCTGTAGCTGCAGTAGATATATGAGATCTTTTTGATGAGTGAGTGAGTCATTGATAAAATACCTGACATTTTCAACTATCATTATCTCGGAAACTAACTATGCGTTACATCTAAAATTACAAGTACGTAGGTCAAATAGATTTTCAGTAGTAGAGTGTCGAAATTTGGCAAAAACAGCTCGAAATGGTTCGTGTAATATAACACACTAGTATGTCAGACGAACTTGGCTGACACACTGCTGTGTGTCTAGATTATGATTATAAAAAATGTGCTTAGGAAGGGAGAATGTAAAGATTACATAATATTTTCCACAAGTGATCTTTGGACCAAACAAACATGGACAAACCATGGCGTTGACAAAGATCAGGTGTCCGCAACGTACGGACAATCTTGGCCACCTATTGAACGCTTAGATTTATCCTACATACAAATTATGAAAGGAGAAAGTTGGAAATAAATTTCCTTTTTCTTAAATTATAACGAGGAGTGTGGAACATATTCCACTTATTAGTATTATTAATATGACTTGAAGGATCACATAAATGTCCCTATCGAGTTCGTGCTAGAATAATTGTATCAATATGCAACGAAATGCTGCATCATCATTAGCATATAACCTTTTGATTGAAAATGTAACAGGAGAATGTTTATAGTCTAAGAGCTAGCAACGTCAGAAAACACGTGATTTTAGCAAGGCTCATTTTTCTATATATTCTCCGTCTTTATTGTGTAGCACGAATGCGGCCGGTCTGGCTGGTGGAAGTGGTTGCGTTTACCTGTGGGGGAGGGGCAATGCAGGTAAAAAAGTGACAAAATAACGTCATTTTAGCATGAATTTTGATTATAAAACTTGTTTCTGCTCACTATTTGTGATATTAAGTTATTAGTCTGGCACTGTTTTAACGTTGCCAACACCGTGCCAGACCCTCATTTATAGGCAAAATAAGGTGTCAAATTCACGTCATTTTAGCAAAGCTGAAATTTTAGTATGTTGTACTTTGGCTATCAAATAAGCTATAATTAATTTGCCAGACCGAAATTCTGTTGCTAAATTAGTGCCAGACGCCGATTTAAATCTGGCAGAGAAAGCCCCAATTAGAAGAGTTGACAGCTTTTGTAGTGCTTTGGCTATTGTCTGTACACTGCCAAGCCGTGATTTTTGCCAAAGCAATGATTGTTACTTTCTATAGAAGTATATATATATATGATTTGTCAAAAAAAGGCTTAATTTATGTAATTAATGTATCAATTAATTGTAATTCTGATTTGGTTTGGTTAAATTTTGATAATAAAATATTTATCCTCAATTTTTTCTAATTTTTTTAAAAGAAACATTTATTAACAAGCCGGTCTTTGCCCGTCTAGCCAGTCACTTCCGTGTGGGGCCAAGTTTCCTTCTGCAGCGTTTAGCACGGACTTCGCTGTGGAACCAGAAAGTGCATTTTACATGCAAACAAAAAACTATAAATAAAATACCTTATTTTAAACTATACGAAAATAACTAATAAGTATATCAATAAAGTACATAAATAAAGCTTTCGCGACATAAATAATACGTTTTTCTCCATTAGCCCCTGACAAAGACACGCTCGGCACTGCCCATGGGAATGGAAGAGCTTTCAGATAAAATATACAAAAATGAGATAGCATAAGATACATGGCGATCGTTGCAAATGGGCACTGTGATATTACTCCCATAAATTGTTAATATGGTGTTCAAAATAACGGAGTCTTGTGTGCTTCTCAGAGTTTGATATAATGGAAGGTATGGCTTTTCCAATTTCCACAGTTAAGAGGTATTATAAAGTTAAGGCACTGTCAGACTGGCAAGAGAGATGGAATAGTTCAACAGTTGGAAGGGATACCTATAATGTGTTTAATGAAGTAACGACGGATAGAATTATAGGTAGTAGAGTGGTTCATTATTATTGTACGGGTCATGGAAGTTTTCCAAAGTATTTGAAGAAAATTGGTAAGCGAAGTAATGATTTGTGTGACTGTGGACAAAGAGGTGATATTTTGCACTATCTGTTCGGTAGATGCAGACTTATGCCACATCATTTTGCATTTGATAACTTTTTGACAGTGAGAAAAAATATACAAAAAACATTGCTGAGTTTTGGAAATTACAATAAGTTAAGGGAAAATTACAATAAATTGAATGAGTTATACTCGTTCATTAGATATAAATTCTGATTTTGGAATTACTCAGTGTATCATGGAAAATTATTTTAATCTCAGTGCATTTTGATGCGGACAGTAAATGTTTAGTGAACTTTTGCTTTATTGGACAATAAGTCACAATCGGGCTGGCATTTGCAGCAATGATGAGTCATTGTGTTATTGAAGTGCATAGTTTGAGTTATTTCTTGAGCAAGTGTGTTAGTAATGTTTTAATGATGAATTCTGAACATTGGTTTTAATCATTGTATTAGTTGCATCATCATGAACGTTTGCTTTTAACAAATACCCGAATGAATTAATATTTTAATCGTTGTCTATAGAATATTTACATGGTAGTTGGTATTGACATTGGATACATAATTGAAGTATTTTGAAATAGTTAAGTATTTATATAATTATGGTCAAGATTTTAAGACTGGCTTGCTGAGTTCATGGAGTGTATGCATCAATACAGATTTATTTACAGTGAGTTACCTTTGGTGTAGCGTGGCGATGTAAAACTGCAATTGGAATAAATTAATTAATTTAAAAATGGTTACTTCTAATATGAATTGTGTAGCATCATGAACAATGACTTTTAAATTATGATATTGGTTGTGGCATCACGAACACTTATTTTACTGTTTTTTGAAAGTTGCTGATCATCTGGATGGTAACCTAAATACTTAAAAGTGGATAAGCAAGAACTTGTTCAATCTCATCTGTGCATTGTAGTAAGAATCTATTTGGTCTAGTAAAGTCTGGACATTTGGTCTTCAATCAAGTGAATGGAGACATTTACAATTATCTATGACGAAGTGAGATAATAGTGATGGAAATGGCATTGTCCTAATAAAGCTCTTAACGTTTTACAGTTGAAGATTGTCTGATTGTAAAGTTATATTATATTTCAATTAGATTGTATCTTATTTTAGTTTAGTTTAGTCGGACACTTGTAACTTCAATTGTCCTTACAGTTGTTATTATTTTAGGTTACTTTAATATTAGTTGACAATTGTAACTGAAATTGTCATTAAACTTTGTATAATTCAGTAGGTTAGTTTTTCATTTTTAGTTTGTATTTTAATATATAGTCAGGGCTAAGTTTTGTTTGGCCTTCTTGTGACTCCATTTCGGAGCTCTTGTTGTATAGTTTTATATTTGCTCATTGTTCTGAGTCTGTCTTGTTGGGGTGATTTGCTGGCTAGCTCTGGGTATTTTTCCGCCGGGACATTGTATCCTATACCTTTTACGGTTGGTGTCCCGGTTGGGTGTTTCAAGCCATATATCGTTAGCTAGACGGTCGCTTCCGAGTGGGGCCCAGATACCTTTTGCAGCGTACAGCGTTGCCTTTGTGTGGGGCCTAGAAAGTGCATTTTATCGCAAAAAGAGGATGCAAAAAGAAAAATGTAAAGAAAATACTTTATTTTAAACTATATGAAAATAACTAATAAGAATATATAAAAAAAATCACGCAAGTAAAAATTTCGTGACAAAAATAATATGTTTTTTCCATGAGCCCCCTAAGAAAGTACTGCTCGGCCCTGCCCGTGATTATCTAAGGGGAAGGGAGAGCTTTCAGATAAAAATAAATGAGATTGGCTAAGATACATGGCAGTGTGGTTTCACGCCCATAAATTGTTAATGTCGTGGTAAAAAATACAATGACCTGTGTTTTTCTCACCCATATATTGTTAATACAGCGATCATTATAAAGAGGTTCAGTCATTATGCGTGCATAAATCCATAAAATTAAATTATTTTAACAAAGCCCTTTGGGTTGCACGCCTGTCAACTGATTATACGACAATCACTGTAACGCAGCCTTGTGCATACCGGAGCACATAAATATGGAGACTAGTACTTAAATCGCAAATCTTTAAATCCAAAAATGTAATCTGAACAGAGGAGGAAATGTATTCTATTCTGTATAAAAATTTTAATCTTATTTTTAATTAAATTTTAATTTTACGAAAAAAAGCGTAAAAACAATTAATAAAATATGAAAATTAAAAAAAACTTTTCCTTGGAAAAATTCACGCAAAATATCTAATAAAAAATCAGCTACAGTTGTCTTATTCGTCTAATCTTCCATGATCGGGTGCATAGCTGATGTTGGCGACAAACTAGCTTCAGCTTAAATAGCTGAATTACGTGTTTAACTATTTTTTAGTAGATTTGTAAGGCTAGAATTTCACGCTCGTACATAAAACTGCAGTTGAGAATGTCGAAATGATCTAAAACGTTCGACCCCCGTTTAACCCCCTTGGTTGATGAATATTTAAAATCGCTGAAATATCTATTTAAATATTTTTAGTACATTTGTTATCCTTAATTTCACGCTCCTACCTATAACTTCTACTGAGTAATGGCAAAATGACTTAAAACATTCGACTCTCATTTAACTAATTTTAGTGGTTGAATTTCTGAAATCGCTAAAATAAGTGTTTAACTATTTTTTTAGTAAATATTTTATCCAGAATTTCAAGCTCCTACCTAAAACTGCTGCTGCGATATGGTGAAAAGACCAAAGGACCTAAAACGTTCGCCCCCCCCCATTTAACCCCCTTAGTGGTTGAACTTCTAAAATATAGCTGAAATACGTGTTTAACTATTTTTTTAGTAGATTGGGTAACCTGAATTTCACGCCTCTACCTAAAACTCCTGCTGAGATATGGCGTAATCACCTAAAACATTCGAACATTCATTTAACCTCCTTAGTACTTGAATTATTAAAATTTCTGAAATACATGTTTAATTATTTTTTTAGTAGATTTGTTATCCTGAATTTCTTGCTTCTACTTAAAACTTCTGCTAAGATATGGCGAAAAGACAAAATGACCAAAAAATTTCGACCCCCTATTTAACTTTCTTAGGGGTGAATTTTCAAAAATCCTTTATTAGTGAGTGCCTATATTGTGTAAGGGAACATATCTTCCAAATTTCATAATTCTAGGAGCAGCGGTTGAAGCTCGGCATTGATTCTGAGTCATCAGGACATGTTCTTTTATAAGTATAGAGATTTATGAAATCGCCAAAGAAGCGAAAAAAGAGCAAAACAAGAACTTCATGGCACAAATTGTCAACCGTTATGTTTATTTAATTTCCCCCTTAATTTTTAAGTAATATTATAATTAGGGTTTATTAATATTCGCTTTTAATTTTAAATAATACAATATATAATATTTTCCTTTAATTTTCTGAATAAACTTATAGTGGCTAGCAAGAAATAGGCAATGTCAACTGCTACTTTTCAAGGTCAATAGGTCATTTGTGGTTTGAAATAATACGTTAATAGCATGTTCTCTGTGTTATTGAAAGAAAATTTAATGCGTAGGCTAGTAATGGAAAAACGTGTGTTTTTTGAAGCGATAATCAAGGAAAAAACATTTTTCAGTGAAGACACGTTAAATAAGTGTAACAAATATTTTTATTTAAGCAATTATTTCGACAAATCATATATATATATATATATACTTTTATAGAAAAAAAGAATCGTTGCTTTGGCAACAATCATGGCTTGGATGTGTATTGAAAGAAGCCAAAGCACTACAAAAGTTGCCAACCAATCTAATAGGCGCTTTCTCTGCCAGATTTAAATCGGCGTCTGGCAGTAATTTAGCAACGGAATTTCGGTCTGGCAAATTAATTATAGCTTTTCTGATAGCCAAAGTATAACATACTAAAATTTCAGCTTTGCTAAAATGACGTGAATTCGACACCTTATTTTGCCGATAAATGAGGGTCTGGCACGGTGTTGGCAACGTTAAAACGGTGCCAGACTAATAACTTAATATCACAAATAGTGAGCAGAAACAAGTTTTATAATCAAAATTCATGCTAAAATGACGTAATTTTGTCACTTTTTTACCTGCATTGCCCCTCCCCCACAGGCAAACGCAACCACTTCAACCAGCCAGATCGGCCGCATTCGTACTACACAATAGAGAGGGAGACTATGTAGAAAAATGAACCTTGCTAAAATCAGGTGACGAAAACGGTGCTAGCTCTTAGACTATTATATGTTACTATGTATGGACCAGTGTATTTAGGTTTAAATTTATCAACAGACTTTAAATATACAATATCTTTTTAACAAATATTACGTTGAGTAAAAAGTTTTCCGCCAAGGGGAGATACCTTCGTCCAAACAGCTGTTATTCGAGCGGTTGTTAACTTTTCAGCCAACCAATTTTTGCATTCGAAAGCAGAGCACAGGGTCTATATGACTGTGCAATTTGTTTGTTAAAAATTTATTATCTTGTGCTTCAAAAAAGTGTTTAAAATGGAGCTACCAAGTCAGAAGATCAGAACGATTATTTACTATGAGTTCCGTAAAAAACTCAGTGTGACTGAATGCCACAGAAAGATGTGTGACAGTTTAGGAATCAATATTGTTTCTTATGATACAGTCAAAGTTTGGTTTCGGTAGTTTAAAGCTGGAAATTTCGGCAGTGAAGATGAACCAAGTTCCGACCGCCCTATTGAAGTTGATTGTGAGCAGTTAAATCAAATTATTGATCAAGACAGAAATGTTTCAACACAAACTATTGCGTTAGAGCTTAACATTTGCCAAAAAACAATAGTTCACGCTCTAAAACGCATAACCTAACGTTTTAGTTAAACCGCTGGGTGCCTCACGAATTGGCTGCTGAAGACCAAGCGCAGGAGAAAAAACTGTTGCTTGGCTCTGCTCAGAGATCAAAGGAAAGAGAACATTCTGGACAGAATTGTGACCTGTGATGAAAAATGGGTGTACTACAACAATACAAGCCATAATGGAAGGTGGTTAGAACCTAGGAAATCAGCTGGCTCGGTTGCAAGACGTGCTTTAACTAACAAGAAGGTGCTCTTCTCTGCATCTAGTGGGATTGTCGTGGAATTCTGTACAAAGAGTACCCAAAAAGCGGACAAACTATCAACAGTACAATATACCGCAACATGCTAATCAAAGTTCGCGATACCATTCGCGAAAAACGAAGAAACGGGTTCAGAGGGAAGGTGCTTCTCTTTCATCAAGATAACGCCCGGCCACACGTTAGTACGATTACCGGCTGGACGCTCTACAAGCTGGAGGGGGATTTGATGCAACATCCACCATACAGTCTCGAGATGGCTCCTTCAGAGTTCTATCTCTATAACATTTGCAGCTGCATCTTGATGGCACAATATTCCATTCAAATGAGGAGGTCCTAAATGAGGTCGATCTCTTTCTGGACTCGCGCATGCCACAATTTTTCGCAGAAGGGATTGAAATGTTACCAAAGTGTCGATAAACGATTGTACATTTAAACGGATATTACTATCCTCATTAGCTTTGATAATTTCGTATGTATTTATCATTTTACAATAAAACATTTTTTGGCGGAAAACGTTTTACTCCACCTGATATTTCTTAGTTTAACTTTGCGACCATATAGTCCATAACGTTTATCTGGGGCTGTTTGTATGTTAGAGTATGCCTATGTTTTGTTTAAGTCATCTAATAATTTATATAAATCAATATCTCTATCACGAAAAGGTTTGTCTGCACTGATCATATGTATCAAAGATCAATGAAAGCTCACGACCAAAGTGGAGTAAATTGTATGAAAATAAAGTATAAGAGTGTCTCGAACCATTATAAAGTGACTTTTGAATGAATAGAACATTTTCAAAGGAGTGATCTTGTAGAAGGTTGGTAACAGAATATATGATACAGGCATTTATACGTTCATATATGCTATTAATTTGAGGATGTGAGACAGAGCTGGGATGTATTTTTATCCCAAAAGAATCAGTAAAAATATTGTAAATATGAGAAGTATATCGGGGGCCTAAGTCTGACATTATAACTTCAGGTCTACCAAATATAACTATATAGGGATTTCATAACTTTAATTTTAGAAGTATCGGTGAATGGATAAAATTCAATGTATCTTGAAAAGTGATCAGTGACAGTTAAATAGTGTTTTCCATTTGGAAAAGGACCGACTAAATCCGTACTTATTCTATGACCAGGATATCTAGGAGTGTATGTAGGTTGAAAGGGGGGAGCAGGGGTACTACGATGTTTAGCTGGAAGACATTTAATACATGAAGCAGCAAAAGTAAGGGTATCAACATACGTGCCTTTCCAGAAATACCTAGCTCAAAGGAAATCATAAGTCTTGGCTAGACCAAAATGAGAAAGATGTGAAATAGTTAAAACTTTACTTTTAAGGGAATAAGGGACAACAATGTGATAAGAGAATGAATTGTTTATGAGATCTTTTTTTTAACATTATCACTTTAAAATCAGGATGTATGAAATATTTTGGAAAGCTTGGAGAAGTTCCATTTTGTAATATATGATCATGAATAGTGGCTAAGTGAGGGTTATTTTGTTGTTCATTGCGAAAAGTTTCGTTTGATATCCCTAACAATGGGTAGCGTTTGGTGTTTTTTCCTGAAATAAGACAGTTTATGTTTGGACAATATTTTCCGACAGTGTTTTCCGACACATGTTCGATAGAGCATTTTCGATAGATAGAACGATACTTCGATAAGAGATTATGTGCTTCTGCATACTTGTGCATCGAGCCAGACTTCGCAAGTAATCTTGGGTTTACTTGCATCCAAGAACATTTCGCAGTTTGAATGGTTGGTTTATTCTTTCTTTTTGTTAACTGTTAAAGTGATTGTTTATGTAAGCTTCAGTTCAGAGCACAGAGCTCGTGTGTGTTGGATGGCGTTGTGCTGTCAACGTGTAACCAAGAGGGTTGTGTTTTAAATTAAAAAGTTTTATAGTTCAATTTTTACATTGTTTGTTTTAATCAGTGTTGTTCTCATTAAGTTTAACGTGAACCAGCCGAGCTATCATTAATGGTCCGTCGTTCGAGATTTCTTTTAATGGGGAAAATAGCTGATTAAGCTAAGTTGGAAACTGATTTGGGCATTGAAAGGTGGATGTTTGATGTTCAGTGTTAGAGTTCAAGCGCATGGTTAGTTGGATGCCCATGCCCCTGCATTGTTGATCAAGACGTTTTAAAGATTTGGTGAGTTCGTTCCTGTATTTAAATTTTTATTTATTATGGAAGAGTTAAGGGATGTTTTAGTTAAGAAGAGGGAATTAAAGTCTGATATTAGAAAATTGGAAAATAAGATAATCGGGTGCATTAATGAAGCGGATTCAAGTGAATTAACTTTGTTTGAGATAAGATTTGTTTGAGTTTGAGAGGAAAGTTAACTGATGAATTGAGTGAAACATTTAATAGGATTTCGGCTAAATGTGATAAAAATGAGGTTGATGCATACATTGAAGAGCAGCAGACTGTACAGGATCGAGTTGACAGTATGTGGCTTAGTGTTAACCGAAAAAAATCTGGAATTACTTTAAACGAAAGTAATCAGAGTGCGTGGTTTTTGAAATCTCAAACCTCTGAGGTTAAACTGCCGAAACTCACACTTCCCCCGTTCAGTGGTAATCTGGAGGAGTGGCTGCACTTTTATGATTTATTTAGGGCTAGTGTGGATTGTAATGAAGGTTTATCAGACTGTCAAAAATTACAATATTTAAAATCGGCATGCAAAGGCAATGCACTTAAAATAATTCAATGCCTTCCAATCTCTGATTCGAATTATAAGACAGCGTTAGAGCTGTTGAAAGAGCGATATTCAAATAAACGAGAATTAATTAACGCATTGATTAAGAAATTTATTGGTATGCCTTGTATTTCGGATACTGCACAGTCTCTTTTAGAAAGTGTAGACGTTATAAATGAATGTGTCCGTTCATTGCGTGTACTTAAACAAGAGGTGAACGGCTTTTCAGAAGTATGAATAGTTTATTTAATTACAGAGAAATTAGATAGAAATACAAGATATTGGTGGGAAAGAACACTCAAAATAGAGTAATTGGGTACACTTGAAAATTTATTATCTTTTTTAAAGGATCATGCGAGAACCCTTCAAAATAGTAAATCATCAGTTAAAGAAATTCGAAAACCTAAATTCACTACATTATTGTCTGCTAATAATATTTCTATTTTTTGCAAAGAATCTCATCCACTTTACAGATGCCCGTGATATTTGAAATTAAATGTGCAGAAAAGAATAGAAATAGCTAGAACAGATAGTTTGTGTTTTAACTGTCTTTTAGAGAAACACTATGCGAAAAAGTGTATGAGTGTGGGTAGATGTAGAGTGTGCCACAAGCCTCATCATAGTGTCTTGCATATTTCACGGGATACTGGCCCTCATGTAAAGAGTGCGACATAAACTCCGGTGGTTCCTCTTTCCCCGAACGCTACGGAATTTCGACCGAGACAAAATGAGTTAAGTCAAACTTCTTGCACTGGCACCTTTGAGTTTCGAAACAATTCTGGGTCGGGAATACAGTTGATGAATATGGGACAGACTCTACTTTGTACAGCCATGATTAGGGTTCTTGATTCAGTGGGTAATCTTGTAAATTGCCGCGCGTTGCTGGACAGTGGAAGTGAGGCCTGTTTTATAAGTAAAAATTGTATGCGAAAGTTGTGTTTGCCAAGGCGAAGAACTAGAGTACAGGTTACATGTTTAGGTTCTTATAGTGCTGAAACAAATGGAGAGATAAATTTGAATTTTACTCCTCATTTTAATCCTGAAATAAAATTTGCTACTAAAGCATTTGTGATAAAAATAATAACATCAAATGTGCCATGTAGTTCTATTCCTTCAGGTGTTGTGAATAAGTTTAATGATTTAGTTCTTGCAGACCCACTATTTTTTTAGTCAAGACCAATAGATATTCTACTTGGAGTTAACGTATTTTTTACATTGTTAAATGGGAAAATTGAGAAAAGAGGGGAATCTCTGCCCTTTTCTGTAAGTTCTAAACTAGGATGGATAATTACGGGACTACCTCATTCGATACAGGTCTACGTACATTTGCCGTTAATAATATTCAATTAAAATTAGATGGCTTGGTGCAACAATTTTGCTCCTTGGATTCTGTTCCGGAATTAATTCAGATTTCTATGGAGGAGAGGGAATGTGAGGATCATTTTAAACGCACTTATTTTCGATATATGTCTGGAAGATTTGTCGTGAAACTTCCATTTAAAGATTCCCCATCTCGATTAGGTGATACCAGAGAAATGGCTATCCAGAGATTTCGTTCGTTAGAACGCATACTTTCAAAACAGCCGTCTATTTATGAAGACTATCGAAAGTTTATGATGGAATATTTTGAATTGGGTCGCATGGAACGTGTATCCAAGTGGGAGAGTGTTCCTTCAAGTGTTTGTTATTTACCACATCATGCAGTAATTCGGGAATCAAGCACAACGACAAAACTGAGAGTTGTTTTTGACGCTTCCGCTAAGTCTACTTCGGGTGTATCTTTGAACGACATTCTTATGGTCGGTCCACGTATACAGCAGGAGCTTTTTCCAATACTGTTGAGATTTAGAACTTTACCTATAGTTGTATGTGCAGATATAGAAAAAATGTTTAGACAGGTTTTGATTAACCCTGAAGATAGAGACTTTATGAAGATTCTATGGAGAGAAAATTCCCAAGATACTATAGAGGATTACCGTTTACAACAGTTACTTACGGTACCGCATCTGCCCCGTTTTAGTCTACTAGATCTCTTCCTCAGCTTGCCTTAGATGAGAAGAGTGAATTTCCGTTGGCATCTGCAGCAGTGTTAAGGGATTTTTATGTAGATGATTTATTGTCAGGGGGTTGGAATGAAGAGGAAGTTGTGGAATTAATCGATCAATTGACATTGTTAATGAAGCAAGGTGGTTTTAAATTGCGAAAATGGATTTCTAATGTGCCTGGGGTGTTGAAAAACATTTCGGAAGAATGTAGAGAAAGTGCAGATTCATTGTTCTTAAAGAATGGTAGTGGTATAAAAATTTTGGGAATCCAGTGGAATTTGATGGGTGATTTCTTTCGTTTCACTGTTTTAGACCATGACAAAAAGAATAGATATTCGAAGGGAGATATCTTGTCAGAGGTCGCAAAGGTGTTTGATACGTTGGGGTTGCTATCTCCTTGTGTCGTTTTCATGAAGATATTGTTGCAGGATTTATGGAAATTTTCACTTACCTGGGACGAGCCAATTAGTGAAGACTTTAGTAAACTGTGACATCGTTTAGAAATGACTTAAGTGTAATTTCTCAATTGAAGATTCCTCGATTTGTCTTGGCTGTAGATAAAATGGGACTTCAAATTCATGCCTTTTGTGATGTGTCCGAAAAGGCGTATTGTGCGATAATATATATGTGTTCAATTTCTCAAGATGAAAAAATGACGGTAAATCTTTTGACATCTAAGACTAAGGTAGCACTAATTAAGACAGTCCATTCCACGACTTGAATTGTGTTCGGCTCTTCTTTTGGCAAATTTGCTAAAAATGGTTTTACAGCATTTAAATTTTATAGAGACTGAAGTATTTGCCTGGACTGATTCTAGTGTTGCGTTGGCATGGCTTTCTTCAGAGCCTCATCGTTGGCAAACATTCGTAGCTAACCGTGTTTCAAAAATCCAAGAGGCAATTCCTAATGTTCCGTGGAATCATGTTTCTGGAATTGCAAAGCCTGCTGACTGCGGAACAAGGGGTATGTTGCCGTCGGAATTAGTAAATTGTGAATTATAGTTTCGTGGTCCTCGATGGTTAAGAGAGCCATTGAACAACAATCAACATAATGATCCATTTAACGGTAAAGATATACAGGAGTTTGTTTTAAGGGAAGAAAAGCGAAACTGTGTTGTAAATGTGTTTGAGCTTAATGATGATCATGTGATTTTTAGATATTCCACTTGGAATAGACTCGTACGAATCGTCGCGTGGTGCTTGAGATTTGTGAACAATGCAAAAAAGGTATCTCAGTGAATAAACGGTTTACTCTTAACATCAGAGCTTTTGAGAGCCGCAACGATGATAGTGGAATTAGTACAACACCAGTGTTTTTCTGATGAGATCCTTGCTTTAGGAAATCATAAATTGTTAAGACGTTCAAGCAAACTTTTAACATTAAATCCATTTCTGGATTCAAACTGTATTTTGCGGGTTGGTGGAAGGTTGAGACATGCTAATGTTTCTGAAGATCAGAAATACCCAATAGTGTTGCCTAAGTCTCATCATATTACTGCATTGCTTATTAGACATTATCATATAACTTACTTGCATGCTGGTCCCCAGCTTCTTTTAGCTGTCCTTAGAACAAAATTTTGGATTTTAAGTGGTCGAGATGCAGTAAGAAAAATTGTGAAGACTTACATAAAATGTTTTCGTGCATCCCCAGCTATTGGTACACAATTAATGGGTAACTTGCCCGCTATGCGTGTTTTACCCAGCCGCCCATTTTCGAAGACTGGATGTGATTATGCCGATCCTTTTATGTGTAAAGAGAGAAATCGTAGAGGTATCAAGGCATTTAACAGTTACATAGCGATTTTTATTTGTTTTTCGACTCGTGCTATTCATCTTGAATTGGTGTCAGATTTGTCCACTCCAACGTTTTTGGCTGCTCTGAAAAGATTTGTTTCTCGTAGAGGCAAGCAGCCGAATTAGTAAGTGACTGTGCTACAAATTTTAAGGGTGCAAGTAAGGAATTGACGGAATTATATGAATTTATATCCTCCACTATTAAAGATCAATCCGTACAGAATTATGTTGCTAATGAGGGCATCGTTTGGAAATTTAACCCTCCATCGGCTCCACATTTTGGTGGGCTATGGGAGGCTAACATAAAGTCTGTGAAATATCATTTGCGTAGAACAATGGGAAATTCGCTATTTACAATTGAAGAGTTCTCAACATTATTGTCACAAATTGAAGCTTGTTTGAACTCGAGACCTTTGTGTCCGTTGTCAAGTGATCCAAATGCTCTAGAAGTTTTGACACCGGGTCCTTTTTGACGGGTGCTTCTTTAACAGCTATTCCAGAGCTTGATGTTTCTGAGGTTTCGCCTTCACGACTTCGTCGTTGGCAACTGACACAGAGAGTATTCCAGCACTTTTGGAAGCGATGGAGCGCAGAGTATTTGTCTCAGTTGCACCAACGCCCCAAGTGGTTACGTCCAATAGCAAATTTAAAGATTGGTGACTTAGTGCTTATTAAAAATGAACTTGTGCCAGCGCTTCAATTGAAACTGGGAAGAATCATTGAAATCTTTTCAAGTAGTGATGGTAATGTGGCCATAGTGAGAATGTGGTAATGTGGCCATAGTGGCCATAGTGAGAGCTGCTACGGGAGAGCTCAAGCGTCCTATTCACAAACTTTGTCCTTTACCTTTTGAATGAGAATAGTTAATTATAGCCCTTGAAGGTTTCAAGGCCGGGGGTGTATGTTCGGACAATATTTTCCGACAGTGTTTTCCCACACACGTTCGATAGAGCATTTTCGATAGAGAGAACGATACCTCGATAAGAGATTATGTGCTTCCGCATACTTGTGCATCGAGCCAGACTTCGCAAGTAATCTTGGGTTTACTTGCATCCAAGAACATTTCGCAGTTTGAATGGTTGGTTTATTCTTTCTTTTTGTTAACTGTTAAAATGATTGTTTATGTAAGTTTCAGTTCAGAGCACAGAGCTCGTGTGTGTTGGATGGCGTTTTACTGTCAACGTGTAACCAAGAGGGTTGTGTTTTAAATTAAAAAGTTTTATAGTTCAATTTTTACATTGTTTGTTTTAGTCAGTGTTTTTCTCATTATGTTTAAAGTGAACCAGCCGAGCTATCAGTTTACATGATGAGTATTGGAACTAGGAGACAAGTTGTTACTGATAGGTGTTTCACAATCAACAAATGGGAGTGGTTGAGTTTCATGAATTAGATTAAGATTGGTTAAAAAGGTTTCCTGGTTATTGTTAAAGTTACAACGGGATGGATAAATAATCTGCTAGTACATTTGATGAGCCTGGTATGTGTTCGAAAGTAAAGGAGTATTCTGAAAGGTCAATTAGCCAACGTGTGGTTATGTCTGCTGGATTTGTGGTCGTTTTAAAACTTTCCAACCTAGTTGAAAAGTGTTTATGACTTCGGTTTGTCTGGCCGTATGGCCGTCTGCCGTCTGCCGTCTGGCGTCTGCCGTCTGTCCGTGCTCTAACTCCCAGAAATATGCTCGGATTGCTTTGCAATTTTATATGTTATTGTTGTTATCTATAGCACGTTCTCTATTTCAACTGGAGTGTGTAACACTTATAGTTTTTTTACAGGGACACTCAAAGAAATTCCGTTACATTGCGGTCAATGGGGAAAAATCATTTGCGGTTTATTTTAATGATGTTACACAATTGCAAACGCATTGTAATTGATATATATCACTAAGGTGTATTACAAGAAGCTTAATATGGAATAGGGTGTGCATAGCACTTATAGTTAATTTACAGGGACAGTCAAAAGAATTCCGTTGCATTACGTCTATGGAGAAAAATCGTCTGAGGTTTATTTAAATAATGTTTCACAATTTTAAGTGCATTGAAATTTATATATATCACTAAGGTGCACTACAAGAGGCTTACTACAGAATATTGTGTGCATAGTAGTCATCGTTCATTTACAGGGACACACAAAAGAATTCTCTACTGTCTGTTAACGATAATTCCTGGAAGTGCGTTTTAAGTTACTGAACGCGATTTTACATTTAACTCACTTTTTGTTTATTACGTGGTGTGTATAAATTCTGTAGATCATATACAAGGAAGCACAAAATTTCGCGAACACATTTCCGTTTATTGACAGAAACTCCAGAAGGAGAATTTTAAACTGTGCTACGCGTTTCTTAACTGAACTAAAATTTAGCATCCTATGTAGTATATATACAAATCTGTAGATCATATACAGGGCTGAATAAAAGTATTCGGATATTTTTCTGAATATTGTATACGTTGGAAATTCTTGAAATTATGTTTTTAAATATGTTATGCGTTTTCCAAATTGTTTACTTAGATGTTATCTTTCAGCTTATTAAACGGTATGATTTGTAAAATTATTTTGGAAGCGTTGGAAAGTGTTACATAATCTATGCTTGACGCATGATTTTTCGTTCTTGTTATACTTGTTCAAGGGTTTCCTATCAGAGCGAATTACAAAATCCCTGTTGTATATATAATACTTGAAAGCAGTTACAGATTTATGTATTGTCATGTTTGCACTTTAATGCAGGATATTTGTTTTTCAGAAGCCTTTAAAGATTTGGAGAAGTATACCACTGGCAAAAATTTTCTGTTATGGTCTTGAAGTAAAGCACCAGAAATGGCAATATTAGGCGCATCAGTGTTTAAGTAGAATTTTTTGTTCCAATTCGGTAACCTAACCATGTGTGAACTGAATATTTTCTGTATGGTGTTAAGTATGTCTTGATGTTCATTAGTCCAGATAAATTTAGCCTTAGAGATTGTTAAGCTTATGAGAGTTTCATCTAACTTGGAAAAGAATGGAATTAAAGATTTGTAAAATGTTATCAAGAGTATAAGTCTTTTTAACCGACGTTTTGTTGTTGCACAGGAAAAGAAATTATTTTAGTAATATTAGATTGAATGGATGAAACACAGTTATTTTCGATATGGAATCCTAAGTAGTTAAATTAAGTTTGGTGAAAAGTGCATGTATTAAGGGAGAGTGTTGAATTGTACTTAGATAAGATATTAAGGGTTTATTAAAGTTTTGTACACATCTCCTCAAAAGAATTCGCACCGTAGATGCAGTCATCTTCGTATGTGTATACACCTTCTAACTGTAGTTCATCAACTAATGTCCATTAATCCTTGAAAAATCGAAGTGCGAAATTTTAAACCAAAATCGAGCCTCCGGTAACGGAAGGAGCCAAACATAGTGGTGAAAGTTAGTTGGTTTTAAAATTTCTCGGATAAGTCAATCTGTTGGTAAGCCTGATGAAAATCGAGGGTAGTGAAATGTTTGTATGATGAAAGATTGGAGATGATGGCTTGAATTTTGGGTAAGGAATAAGATGAACCTCGGATAACAGTGCAATACCATTCTATGCTCTAACTCCAGTCAAAATTTCTGCTCTCCACTACCTTCGGGTTTCTTTTTAACAAGTAACAAATGGGCATTCAGAACAATGCTTTTCTATAATTCCAGCTTGTAAAAGTTGATTAATTTGTTCTAGAGCATCTTTCTGTGATGCTTGAGAGATGGGGAATGGTAGGGTTTTAAAAGGATAGTCATTACCCGCAAAGCATGCACAGTCACAGTGACGTCATTGTGACGTCACTGTGTGTTACGTACGTCACGTCACATCTGTGACCAAAATGACACCACTTTGTAACGTCACACTGTGACCAAAATGTGAACGTCTTGAAGATCTAAAGAAAACTTAAAATAAACTTTAGAACATCTTATGGCATGAAGAAAATTACTTTTTGACAGCTTAAAAAAATTTTGTGACGTTGCAATGACGTCACTGCAAGTCACATAAGTCACGTAAAACCTATGACCAAAATGCCAACACTCTGTGACTTCACGGTGTGATCAGAGAGTGAATTTGGAAAAAAAACTCATAAAATATAGAATTGAATTATGTCATGTACCTAAATCATTAATAAAAACATTGTCAAACATTATTTAAATATATTGTATTTCCAAAATAAAATAATAAATAAATATCTGTCTACATATATTAGACAGATAATTTTTTACAATTTTCATTACCATTTTCATGAAATTTAACAAAATATACTATATAATACACAGGTAAAAATCCTTAAATAGAAATTTAGTAACGTAGGAAAGTTTTGGCGAAAAGTAATTCAGAAATAGATCTCCCATTCTAATAAAACTGTTAGCAATTTAGAGATATGTTAGCATTTTAAATACAAACATTTAATTTTTTTCCTACTACCGCATGGAACTCATTTTCTAATTTTGTGATACTAAAAATATTTCTTTAAAAATCTCCAATCTTTAATTATTTTGAGGGGCCACTCAACCCAATCACTAGCTTTCTGTTTAAAAAGTGAGGACACCATTTTTGCGAGTTCGACACCAACACGGTCTGCTCCGGATGATCGTCGAACGCGTTCAAGATTTTCCTTGTACTGAAAAATTAAAGTGGTTCTCAACTGATCTGCTCAACAACGCGAAGCTTTCTGACATAATTTTTGACTCATTTTTAAACGCAAAGGCATAAAATGGGCAGGACAGACTATGGAAGCAATTTGGAATCGAAATGAGTTTTTCATTTTTTGATAAATAAATTACTTATCGAGTTATAAGCAATTCGTGTCACGTGACGACTGGTTTTTCTCTTTTCTTTCACTGTTACGTCGGGTATTTGGTTCAAAACGCTGACTTTGACATTCTTTTTTGAAAGATCTTCTGCTTTTACTAAAAAATGGAAAACGTCTTTCAATTACATAGTTTCTGAATAAAAACACCAGCCAATTTCATGCGTTTCCGAATAAAAACGAATTTAAAATATGTCTTAAAGTATATGATATTCCTATAGCAATTTGACCCAAAACTGGTCAGTGCTTAATAAGATATCACCTCTGTTAAATATATTGCTCTTTTCAATAGAGTGTAAAAAATGAAAAAATCGTATTTAGGAAATCTGATTGCAGAATAGTATTTATATTTATGTCGTAATTATTTTATAAAGACTATTAAAACCATTTTTATTTAAAATTTATGTTTACTATGGACGCCTAAAGCAAATGCAACTGATTAAAAAATATATAAAAATTTAAACTTTCACAGCTTATTTCCAAGAATACTAAACTCTCTCATATAAAAACAGAATATTACAGTTTTATTAGAAGTTAATTGTCAGCCATATAAACTATAAAGCATTTGAAATGTCTTTATTTAACTGTTTTCTTTCTATTCTTTTTCTGGAAACACCTGCTAGATGTTACTTTGTGGTAAACATTACTGCGCAGATCATTATCGCAGATGTTGAGGGCAGACGATTATTTTCATCGGCGGATTAGAGTGTGTGGTGTTCTTTTAAGTTTGTGGAAGTATATTGTGGAATTTATACCGTGAAAGTAAATTAACGTTTTAAAGTGAATCATCCATTTTAACCTATCCTTATGTCTAGCTGGGTGTGTTATTAAGGTCTGCGTGATATTTGATATCTCAGATCTATGAACACACTTATGCTGGACCACTTGGAAAATTAAAGCAGTGGATTTGAGTCTCATTTTTCAATGAAAAGGAAGCAGTCAACGACCATTAAAACTTAATCCCTAGAACTGGTGGTTTTACTTATAGATTAGCAGTTAACTTTTAATGTCTTCGTAGTTTTGTTAATAGTGCATATTTAGTAATGGTACATTAATAGTGCATTATTTAAATGTTAAGATGTTTAAATCTTTTTTTTTTTAATCACTTGTATAAAATTTTATCTTTAATGTTTTAAATCGTTTTAAATAGAGAGTTTGGAAAAAAGCTTAAAGTATTTACTAACAATATATATTCTAAATGTAAAGTGTTATTTATAACGAGGAATGTATTTATATTTTGCGTTTCTCAATTCAATTTTCATAGTTATTCATTGTAATTAAAAACATTGCAATTTTTAAAACTATTAATATTTGATTTACAATTTGAAAATTTCTTAGCTAGTGGAGGTTTTGAGAAATAATTTTCTGGTATATTTGAAATAATTGCGACAATTTAACTCATTACAAATTTAGTTGTCAAGATATGTCAATATTAGGTGCACAAAAATAATGAATATTGATGAAACAATAAAACAGCTATTCAGTTAAGGTAATTTTTCCAGTTATGTTATCGAATTTTTTCTATAGTAAAAATTGATATTTAAGCTCTGCATTTAGTATTCTATCAAAAACTATAAATGAAATAATTTGTAAAGAAAAAAAAAATATTTTTTTTTCTTTGCGTTTATGATCCTAAGTTTTAAATTTCATTTGCTTCGAAAAATGTTTTATTGCTTGATACAATGTTTATTATTTAATAATATCGCACAATAGGTAGATCTATTATTTAAATGGATTCCTAATATAAATTTTTCACAATGCTTATTTAAAAGTCTATACTTTTATTTTCATTAAATTTGTAATCAAATCCAAAATAACTAATTTCTGAATTCATTTTTATTCGGAAACACATGAAATTGGCAGGTGTTCTTATTCAGAATATATGTAATAGAATGACATTTTCCATTTTTGACAAAAGATGTTTCAGAAAACACTATCAAAGTCGGTGTTTTGAACCGAATTTCCGACGCCCAGCGTCAGAAACGGAAAAAACGTGACCAAAATTTCTCTTAAGCATTTATCTAAAAATGGAAAACGCTATTCATTCCAAATCGCTTTAATAATCAGGCATGCAAGTGCCAAGCGTTTAAAAATTTGTTCATAAATGTGTCAGAAAGTTTCGTGATACTGAACGAGGGGAAATATGGCAAAGTATACACATTTAAAAACTTCAATACTTAAAAGCAAAATAGCATAATTTTAATTATTGTCAAGTTTTTTGGTGGTTACATAAAACAAATGGAAGTCGAAGTTATTTTAAAAGTGGTTATTTGCACAATAGAATTTCATATTATTAAAATATTTAATTTTATTATAATTTTTAATGGATTCATCTATTATTTTTATATTAGTATGCGTTTTTTACAATTATAATTTTCTTGTTTAACGGCTACATTAGCCGGTTTCCACTCAGATGCAAAGTTTTAATTTGAATACGAGTTGCATAAAAAAAATGATTGCCGATCCAATCCTTATCGTCGATATTATCCGTATTTGGTGAAATCTTGTTATCCGAATCTATGCGAAATCATTTATCAGGTTCGGTCGGGTTGTGGGCCTACAGAATTTTTGTTGTTGTTGTTGTTGGGTTAGGATAAGATTACGGGTTGAATGTAAATATAGTTTCAGTCAACCATCATTCATGTTGAAGTAGACATTCAATCATGTTCAAGAAGTATATAACCGGATTCGTGCATGACTCTAGATCCAAGCCGACATCAGAAATTGTATCATAACACAATTTCTGATAAAATCTGGTTACTTGGTCGTATGCAAGATTCTATTCTGAACAAGACTTACAGTAAAAACATTATACCCGACTCGGGTCAGATCGGGTTCACGAAAATCAGGTCACACGACAACTAATCCAAACCTATTCTGTAGCCAAACAAATCCAAAAAGATCGATCCGAAATTTCTGGATTGTATTCGGGTAATATCTGGTCACCCGACCCGGTGCAGTGTCGTCACAAACGTCACAAACTTGAACCATAAAAAAATTTTGATCCGAACAATCCGTATAGGATTCGGGTAAAATCTGGTCACCCTATCCGATGCAGATTCGTCACATTTTTCACTTTGAAGTCGCACGGTGACTTCACAAAGTAGTCACATTGTGAGGTCACAGAAATCCTTGAAAACGGCCATAACGACCTCGCATTTACGTCACAGTGACTTCACATCGACGTCACTTGACGTCACGACGACTGTCACAAAGTCACAGTGTGACTTCACAGTGACGTCGCCGTGATGTCACCATGCCTTACGGGTAATGAATTTCAAATCTGGAATAATTTTATCTGTGTGCCCGAGAGTGTTTAAAGATTTTGAAAAGATAGAGTAATTTTTAGTAACATGTTATTTAATATTTCTGTTTCATTGGGCGGCAAGTGTTGAAGATCAAAATCTGCTTAGGATAAGTCATCTTTTCTCTTTTGTAGAATTTCTTTAGATGATCGAATAAGATTTTTAAGTGTTGATCTGAATTATCTTTGTTTCTTTTTGAGGGGGAATACTCAAGAATTTCCTCAACTTCAGATAGATGTTCTATTTTGGCTTGTTTTTGAAGATGTATGGGGCTATGAGAGTTATTTTTAACCGAAATGAAAAAGAAAGGGCTTCTTGTGAAAAAATATTTACGTTTTCGGCTTTTACTTTTTTGGACAATAACGTCATATCCAATTAAAACTTTTAAGGTTGAATTCAAATAAGTAATGTTTGTCCTAATTTATATCATTCGTGTACACAGAAATCCATTTTTGTTCTTGTGGCTCTAATCTAATTTTGCGGGTTAAACAAACTTTCTTATTTGCGACGAAATAGCAGTGAGCATTAGATTGTTTTATGTCACTACACTGTAAAAAATGACCAATGTTTCTTATATTATGAAAATAGGCTATAACCACGAACGAAAATATAATATAATCTTCTGAGTTATCCGAAATTTTAAATAGCATGTTACATTGTCTTTTGAATCCCCAGAAACGAATACATTTTCAAAATTTATAGAATAATTCATAAAAACAAATTATTTTTAGCTGCCCGAATTTTTCAGAAAAGTCTCCGAAGGGTTTTTATAGTGTATTAATTAGTGTCCTCAGGCTAGAATACCTGTTTTTCGAATGTTATCCATTCTCAAGTACACGTTTTCAGCCGCAGAAGTTAATTTATACATGAAAGAGTAAAGAAATAATCTTAATTTTAATGTTATTGTTAACGCTGTTAATTTTGCATGTTTGTCTCTTAAACATTTTTTTTGAGCATGAAAATGTTTACTTCAGAATTGATAGCATTCGAAAAATAGGTATTCCAGGCTGAGGAAACTAATTAATACACTATAAAAACCCGTCGGAAACGTTTCTGAAAAATTCGGGCAGCTAAAAATAATTTGTTTTTATAAATAATTCTTTAAATTTTGAAATTGTATTCATTTCTGGGGATTCAAAAGACAATGTAACATGCTATTTGAAATGTCGGATAACTCAGAAGATTATATTATATTTTCGTTCGTGGTTATAGCATATTTTCTTAAAATAAGAAACATTGGTCATTTTTTACAGTGTAGAAGAATTAGAATTATATGTGGTTTCTAAGGGTCTAGATAAAGTGTTGTTTATGCGAAGAAGTTTTTTGAATGTGTCAATTATAATATTAAACTTGTGAATAAAGTCGAATCCTAAAATATCTTGAAAGTTTGAGGAGTCTTTGATATCTATAATATAGAAATAAAGGGAGAAAGATTTATGTTTCAATTTAATTGAGGCTCTAATGCATGCTGAAACGTCCACGTCTAAATTAACTGTTTTAATAATTACGCCTGTAGAGAATCTTTTATACTCTAAATGTGGTTTTAGATCATTAGAGAGGGTCTGTGACAATAAAGATATAGTACTGCCAGTGTCCATGAGAAAGGTAATTTTATTTTTTGCAATGGAGTGCTTTGGATAAGAGGAAGTGATAAGGTATTTTTATTAACATTAAGTATGAGTTGTATATTTTTGTTCTTTTCACTTTCTGTGTTTGTTTGAGTCTTTACATGTTTTCAAATTGTAATAGCATCACATGATAGTAAACCTACTGACTTCCCTAATCTGTGTTATGAAATTTTGGTAATGTCGGGTCGATACAAAACTGGGCTGATGTGGAGTCATTGAGATGAAATGCAATGCCATCAGCAAAATTGCATCTCTTAATTAGTTTTCCGTGTGACGCTGTTCATTGCTACGTAAATATCTATTGGATTGCCTTCGTCTCTGAGTACTCAAGCGTTTCCACTTGAAACACGCCTGTTTTTCGTGGCCTTTTCTGAAGCATAATTAGCACGCTTTTGCATAATTTTTGTAGGATTTGTGTGTGTGTGGGGGGGGGGAAGCGTTTGCTAAAGTTTCGCGTGAGAAAGCCTCTTTTATTACGCATATCTGAAAATGTAGGTGAAAGTGTTCCTTTAACTGCTCAGCAAATGCTGATTCAGATGTTGAGTCGGTGGTATAAGCATGAAAATCTTTTCGCTATGCAGAATTTCTTGCAACGTTTGAGCTGTTTAAACTGCGGCCTGATACTCTGTGATTCCTTCTTCCTGCATTTAATTCTCAGATTAGAAGGAATTGCCACCAAAAATTTCATGAAATTAATAGTATCGCTCGCTTTGTTATCCGTAATGTCGGAATAAACAGTAGCAGCCAAGGCATTAAGCCTCTAGGCAAAATTTTTAATTGATTCTGCTCGTAAAAGAGACGTGACAATTCAGCAGGAGCGGCTGACTTACTAGGAGAAGAAAATAAAGTCGCAAATTCCCTTTCAATACTATTTAATTCAATATTCAATTCCAATTCAATAGTCAATATTCATTTATTTAATTCAATATTCAATTCTAATATTCAATTTCATTACTATTTAACTAAATCTGGGTTTTGCGTTAGGAATTTTAAACCGGGACCAGTTAATTTGCTTTTAAAAACAGCAATTTTGAGCAACTGTTCTAACCTGATCAAAGACGAATTTTAATGACTTGTGTCACCGTCAAAATTTATTATATTAATGGGAACTTGATACTGTGCCATGACTGCAAAATCTTAGTATCCTGTTTAAACGCGAAATGATAGTTGCTGAAATTCTGCATACACAATATTAAATCAACTAAATAAAAATCAGAATACATATAAATAATAAATAACACACATATAATTATAAAAAAAAGATGTTATAATTTAAACTTTTTAAAAAGATAAAACTAGTGGAAATATACTAAAATAATCACTGTTCCCTTTCTGAAATTTTGAAAATTTTTTAACTCGTTTAAACATTTTTAAAAGGAAATAGTGACCATGTAATAATATATATTTATCAAGAATCATATACAAGCATGAAAGAATAAAGAAAATAAAAAAATCTTCTTTTATACTTTTAAATAAAAGTTTAAAATAAATTGTTCATTTTTTAAAATCTCTTTCCCCTTTTTTCCCTTTAAATAACATGAAGTCTTTTTTAGAAACAAACATTCTTTGTCTTTTTAATATTGAGAGGAAACAGCACACGAAAATAAATACATTTTTTGAAAATTCACCTTTTGTTAAGAAATGCTGTAAATAAATATAAAGAAAAAGTCGAAAAGGCAAATGAAAATTTTCGGTCATACTATGTGACCAAAATGTCTAGTTGTTTAGAGGAAAAAATTACATAAATATATATTTTACGGCAATAATCAATTTTTAAAAATACCTATCACAACACAAAATATATTCCAAAGCAAAGATGTAAATAATATGTGATAATTAGAAAGCATGGAGGTGTGACCTGAAGAAAGTCAATATAATAACTCTAAATGCATAACTTTATTGTCAAATGCATAACTTTATTGAAATTTATTTTAAAAGAATTCCAAATAATGTTAAGTTTCACCCGGCATACTTTTAGTGAAGAACTTTTAATTCACAAGCTGATGTTGAGCTTTTTTTGTCCCATATACTGTGATCTTTTACTGTGATTACATATATTTTTTTATTGTTGAAGAACCCTTTTTTTATCACTATAAATTTTCAGGTATGCCTAATGTAGCTTTTATCTTGTATTGGCGATGTTTGAAAATTGAGGAATGACGATGCTTTATAAACACAAAAGTTCACTGAAAAATATATTAAGTTGATGCTTTGCATCGATGAAAAAAGAATTTGAGCCATTATTATTTTTTTTCTTACGTGGCTCTATACTTTTTTTGCACAAATAACTCGAAAGCTGGAAAACTTGGATGAACGTGAACACAGAACGGTGACTTGGTTGTAGCTTGCTGTGTATTATGTCGTAAAGGTTTCATTTAAAATTTTCGCGTAGCACGGATGTAGCTGAAGTATTTTCACAAAGAAGAATTTTTGCACTTCACATGGATTTATATTTGATTGCGGAAATTTTCATCTTGTAAGGACACGTGTGGAAAGGATTGCAGTTATACACTTCACAAAGTAAGAACATACAGGAACACAAACAGTGGGCAAGAAGAGAAAGGCGTCGATATTAAAAAAAACTAGTCGTTGGGGGCCACCGTAATACTTACCCATCATGGATATGCATAATGTAAAATATTAAAATAAAAATGTGTAAACTATTTATAAAATGCATTGCAATTCAAATAAAATCGTGGCTTGATGACGTCATAAACTTTAAAGGCTCGATTACTGCATTGCTTGAAAGAAACATCCTTATAACTCCAAAACTAATAATCCTATTAACTAGCGGTTTATTGCATCTGATTAAGCGTCAAATTTCCAATTAAAATATATCTTTGAAGTGAAATTTGGATGAAATACAGGGTCATGAAAAATCGAAGAGTGTGGAACATAGGAATACAAATATCTCGGCAACTAATTATCCGATCGACTTCATGCTTTATGCAAAATTTATGTTTTTTTATTGTCTTTTATATTCATTTCTTAAAATAAACAATTTAGAAAATTTTTATATACCTTTTATTATAACGAATATTTCGAGATTCCGAAAAAAATAGTTCCGTTTGATCGAGGTTATTGAAATTAAATAGGCTTCTTCCCATTATTACATACTAAGTACATACCAAATTGCAAGTCTCTATCTCAAATTTTTCGGGAGATAGAGCGTTTACAGACACACAGACACACACACAGACGGACGGCAATTTTTTTTTTCTAAAAATATGTTTTTCGGAATCTCCAGTGTCTGAAACATGTAAATCCTTCAAAAAAATTTTCGATTTTCAAAACGATTACAAGACTTACCCTATACTACGTATGATGGGTAAGTAATAACGTGAATCTAAAGAAGCCGGCAAAATTTCCCTAGTTGAGGACGATGACACACAGCACAAAAAGAAAGTATCGAAGGCAAAGAGTCACACTGATACACTGGAACGGAGGGGGGGGGGGGATATAGCCGCAAGCAGGCAGTGTCATGGGTGGAAAAATGTTGCCGGGAGGAGGACGTTTCTACCGGTCACACGAGAGAGACGGTCGTGAAATCTCACGTAGAGAAATGCAGTAACAAAATTTTTCACAGGTGCTGGAGGCAGGAGTCTCCATGGCAGTAGTGAAGCAGAAAGATTTTCCGTGTAGAATATGGAACCGGCTGCATTGTTTGAGATAAGTTATTTTTATTTTATTTTTTTGAAGGAGTTAGCTGTATAGAGTGAAGACATACGTGGATCTTTTTAAATAGAAAAGAATCAGCAGTAGTTTTTTGCAGAGTCGTCTTTAATTATTATTATTTTAGAAAAAGAACGCACGGAAAAGCAAAGCAAAGCACGGTACCTCTCCTATGTAATACATGCATTCGGTATTTTATTTATACTTAGGAGAAACCCGGCGTCACGTTCCAATTGCAACGAAATATGATAGTCCAGCGGAAAAGGCTATTTGGGAATACACAATTCCCATATTGGAGTGTAGCACAGCTGCAACAGTAGTAACCCACAGGTTCCAGAATGCAAAAAACTCCAAACGTAAAGTTTCTTTATTTTGATAAAAGTTTGCAAAAGATAGAGTTAATGTGCTCTGAGGAGAGGCACCCATGCTACAAACAATAGCGCAAAGGTCGGAGAACAACCTTGCTGGCCAAAAGAGAGGAGCGAGAGCGAGTGTTTTTTAATTTACATGTACGGTTCTTGGCGAGAGAAATCGTTTCGTCGCCTGAATGTGTGGATAATGTAACTGGACACTAAAGGATAACTGTGTAAATTCTGTCTGTGGTTTTCCTACGGAATCTGACCTGGGTTGTAGGAATTCTTATGTAAGAGCGTTGGGTGAGAAAATTTGAAAAAAGAAAAGTATAGATGTAACTTACATGAAAATGCGTTAGGATTGGGCAGATGTAACCTTTGTTAATTTAGATTTTAAACGACAACTTGTGGTTTGATACAGGCAAAGAGGATAAGAAAATCATTAAGACTGCAGATTACAATGCAGTGCAAGTGTGTGAGAGAATGAAATCTTTTATTCTTTTTTAACACTTTCCAGCATAGTTGAAAAGTGTTTATGAATTCGGTTTGTCTGTCTGTCTGTCTACCGTTTATATACCATCTGGCTGTCTGTCCGTGCTCTAATTCACGTAAATATATTTGGATTGTCATGCAATTTATATATGTTACTGAGGTTTACAGTGGCATATTCGGAATTGAAAATAAAGTGTGTAGCATTTATATTTTTTTTTACAGGGATACTCAAAAGAATTCCGTTACATTACGGTTTATGGGGAAAAATAGTTTGCAATGTATTTAAATAATGTTACACAACTTCAAACATATTGAAATTGATATATCACTGAGGCGCACTTCAAGAGGCTTACAACGGAATATATTATAGTTCCTCTACAGGGACACTCATAAGAATTCCGTTACATTACGGTCTATGGAAAAAAATCGTTTGCGGTTTTTTTAACAATGTTTCACTATTTCAAACATATTTAAATTTATATATATCACTAAGGTGCATTACAAGAGGATTACTATAGAATATTATACGTATAGATTCATCGTTCATTTACAGGGACACACAAAATAATTCGGTACTGTCTGTTAACAATAATTTCCTGAAGTGCGTTTTCAGTTGCTGAACGCATTTTTAAATTTTACTCATTTTTTTTTTTGTCCATTACTTCTACAAATTCTGTAAATCATATACAGGGCAGCTCAAAAGTTCTCGAGTACATTTCTATTTATTGACAGAAATTGCAGAAGGAAAATTTTTAACTGTGCTACGCGCTTTGTAACTGAATTAAAATTTAGCATTCTTATACAGGGCTACACAAAATAATTCGTATATTTTTCCGCCTTATTGTTGGTAATTCCGAAATTGGGTTTTTAAATATGTTATGCAATGGTAAAGAATTTTAAAATTATTTTGAAAGTATTGGAAAGTGTTACATAATCTATGCTTGACGCATGACTTTTTGTGCAGAAGAGATGAAAACTGTCTGGATATGCATTGGCCGTTACAAACTGCCACAGACTGATAGGGAACAAAAGAAGTGTAAATGCATTACGGTATCTAATTTTGAAATAAGTGTAGACGTTGACTTGATAAAGAATTATTACCTCTTCGTAACATATTTTAAAATAGAGAAAAATTAACGTGGGAAGTTTTTGACTCATGCAATAGAATGTTTCGATTTTAGAATAAGGTTAATAAATACGTTTAAGTAGTAAGGTAACTTATTAAATTTTGAGGGGAAGGGGAAGGATTATACTTAAAACAACATATATAACAAAGTTTTTTTTTTGTTATATGCAGCGTGTATTCACTTTTTAAATTTGACTATATTGTTTTCCTTTTTTTTAAAATTTTTATTGAAAATTGCATTCTCTAAATAGAGATACATTTCATATTTCGAAAAAGTCATTTCTGTACCTATTGACAAACTTTACAAGAGCGCAAATATTTTTTCTATTAAAAAAAGTATTTACACGTGAATATTTGTACTGTAGTATCCAAACGAAGGGAAATGTATGGAAGTTGGTAATATGACGCAAAATATTCATTTAAATAAATTTTACTTATGATTTTGGATAGCGTGGCACAAAAGATAAATCAATTTATTGAAATAAATACAATTCAATACATAATATAGGCTCAGTGAAAGTATTATATATAACAGTGTATTGAAAAATTAAAAGTATTGTTTGTATGTGTAAATATACTTTAGAAGACAAACCAAAAATAATTTAATTTTAATTTTAAAATAGCCCTATTAAATTCACGTCAAGGTGTCATTCAAATTTTGATATGATTTCTTTTAAAACCCATATTATGAATTCATGAGAGATGTAAATGAAAAAGCCTCAGCGAATAAATTTTATATTTTTTTCATGTTAAGGGGGCTCAGTGCTTGATAGATACCGAAAAACATGTAAACAGAGCTCTCGCTTTGAGTCCATATAAAAACAAAAGTATTCAATGTAACTAATTAAAACTTTCTGATATTTTTAAGGTGTGTTTGTAGTCTTTTAAATTATAAAATGAAGTACTTCATCGTAATAAAATTAAAAATATAGCAAAATTTATGTAACACGATTTTAAAAAAAATTAGGTGTCATATCACCATCCGTAAGATGTCTTAACGTTGAATTGACCTGACAACCTAATTTTTGCTTTAAAATGATCAAGAACCTTTACTCTATAAAATGAATTAATATATTTTAGATAGTTTAATATTTTGAGTATTTTTTATGAAAAAAAATTGTATTTTTTTAAAGTTTTTAAAATTTTAAAATTTGAGAGTTTTTTTAATAATGTTTCCTTTGAGTAGTAGTTATATACTTAATTCATTCTATAGAGTAAAGTTTCTTGATCATTTTAAAGCAAAAATTAGGTTGTTAGGTCAATACAGCCCTAAGATATCTTACGGATAGTGATATGACACCTAATTTTTTTTTCGAAAATTGTGTTATATAAATTTTGCTATATTTTTAATTTTATTACATTGAAGTACTTCATTTTATAATTTTATAAGACTACAAACATACCTTAAAAATATCAGAAAGTTTAAATTAGTTACACTGAATACTTTTGTTTTTATATGGACTCGAAGCGAGACCTCTGTTTACATGTTTTTCGGTATCTATGAAGCCCTGAGCCCCCTTAAGATAATAATTGCACTTGTGAATATAAATAAAACTAAAAAGAAAATGATGATTTTTAAAAAAAAACTATTAACATTGCGTCACTCAAATTTGATAGCATTGCCCAGATAGCATGCAAGGTTCCGAAAACAGTCATTTTTCATTTTCTTTTCATTGTTCTGCAAAGGCGAGTTATCTTCACCATATAGCATGGATGCAGGAATGTTTTCAATACTAGGTTTTGGAGATAAGCTTCAGGCAATCAATAATCTCAAACCAACCTTCATGCATTTGATTTTCGCACATGCGCAACCAACTTTCGTAGCGTTGCTTGTTCCTGTTGCTTTCAAAATCAAAATGTTGCCGTAATTCTGATCAGCTTGTCAAATGCAAAAGCAATGTTCAATATTTACAGAAAATACGGTAAGTTTGTTACTAGTGTATTGTTATTAGTTAAATCTTTTAATCTATGATAACTAAATAATCTATTTCTTTTAACAAGATTAAACCTTATTCATGAAATAATAAAATTTATTATAGGCTTTAGTGTAAATTGCATATAGGGAAAATTATGATTTGAAGCTTTTTTTAAGATTATTATTACATTAACTTATGTAAACATGATTTACTTATGACCTTTTATAGTATAACGTTTCGTAATCATCACAAATTTTTAAAACGTGGTTTCAATTTCAGTAAATGCATAACAGGAGTGCTTCATATATGAACGAACTCCCATTATATACTTTACTACGCATAAATATTAAAGTACATGGGCGACCGGTAAAACACGAAATCTAGAGGCAAAAATTTATAGGGATAGTGTTTAACATGTTTTATTGTCAATTAATAATAAACCATTTAATTATGATCGAATTAAAAACACTCTAACCTTAATCCTGAGTTTGCTTTTAGTGATTAATTAACATATGTCGGTAAATATATATATATATTTGTTTCAAAATCGCCACCACCCCTGGCCGGCGTTTATGACCGATTTATAAATGAAAACATACTTTGAACTTCAACAAATTACATTCAAACAAACTCTCTTTTTAAAATCTATTAGCATTATTAAAACTCATTAAAGGTAGCTATATTCAAAATTTGTTTCCGTAATATATTCCTAGAAAAATGTACTTTAATTTAAAAAAATTCTTTCACTCCCCCCCCCCCCTCCTTCCTTCTCTTTCCTCAAAAACATATATGTTTTGCCACATATATTAAGCAAGATAATGCTGTGATTATAATGTTTCATTAGTTAAACATTATAAACATTAGTTGTAACATTAGTTAAATATATTTGAGAATATCTCATCCATATCAACATTTGCCTATATTACATGAACTCTCCCCTCCCCTTTCCTACAGTAATATAAAATACAAAACTGTCTGAAAACACAAATAATTGCCCTAAAGTTATTCTGCAAATAATTGCTGAATCACATGCATGTATTACATCTCAAAACATGAATAAATTTGTTTTATATATGTACTAGCTGTTACCCGTGACTTCGTTCACGTATCATTAAAAGAAGAATAAATGCATTAATTAAGCAAAATATTTCCTTCCCGATAATTAGAAACGTAAATAATTAACTAACTCTTTATCACATTCCATAGGAGACAGTACAGTATTTCTATGTTATAGAGGCCTTGACATAACTAAGTTTTAAAAAAGTGAAATTTTGTGACAAATAATCACGAAAAGGAAACTGCAACCAATGAAAAAAGGCGGGCCAAATAAAATCGCGGAAATCGGCGAATTATATGAAAACATATGTCAAGTTTACCTGGTAAACCATTTTACTTTTAACGCGTTTGTGAAACGTTTTAATAGCAATCCTTCAAAGATAATGGAAATAGTATATTCTTTTTCATTAAATTCAATTCTTGTGAATAGGGAGCAATTATTGTAGACCTAAATGCAAGGAGCTTAAATTTACCTCCTTGATTTAATCTATAACTGAAAAAAAAATCTTTATTTCTAGATGAAAATATGTTGACAGACGATTTTTGTTCTCCAGAATAAATTGATTCAAGAAGTTTGAATATATGAAAATACGTTTTTATTTTTCAAAAATTTTACTGTAATCAAGATTTTTTTTTTCTTTCACCATCTATTCAAATTGAAAATAAATTCTTTTATTTTTCAGTTTTAATGAGAAAAAAATATATTAATCCGTTTTATTTCTTCTTTTTTATCCACAAAAATGGAATAATTCAGTTGCCATTTTTAGAGAAACTTCGTTAAAATTTACAAAATAATAATAATAATAATAATAATAATAATAATAATAATATCTCGGAATTTAAATCATTTTTTTTAATTCTGAAAATTTATGACTTCCTCGGATGAATGATAACCGGTGTTAAGTAAATCGCGTTGCGCTCGACAATCTGAAAAGAGTAGTTGCGAAATACAAACAGGCGGTCAGATTTTAATATAATAGATTCGTATTTATTTTTCTTTTCCTAATAATCATGGTGTGGTTTTTGGCAAAAAACTCTCACCTGTATGTAACTGATATTCCTGCTTAGTAATCGGTATAGATTAAAAAAACATTTCAATTTTTCGTTTTAAATATGTCGTGAAACTAATCTACTTTCTATACTTACTGAACCTTGTATTATTAATGTACGGAATTAATTCCCGCTCCTTGTAAAACACATTTAAAAATTCCTGTTTTATTTCATTTTCCTCAGAGAAATCTCTTTTTAATGCCATAATTCTTGTTAATTTTCTGTTTCTGGCAATCAGGACGTAAATTTTAGCGGAAAACTCACATTTGTATGTAACTGGTACTCAAGCTAATTATTAATCAGTATCGATAAATAATATTTCAGTTTTTCATCGTAAATATTACGTCCATTATCTATCTACTTTCATTATACATTGATATTCATGCTCCTTGTATTATTACGACTATTTGAAAATATATGTTTTATTTATGACGTCATATTTGTCCAAGCCGAGGAGGATCCTTTTCATAGTTCCATGGTCCAAGCGAAATCTATTTTTAAGAATATAATTATTGTTCATTTCTCCTTCTAATTATAACGCAGTGTTTTGACAGAAAAAGATCTTTTTAATGTAACCGATATTCATACTTCATGTATAATAACAAATACTCCATATTTTTGTTTTAAATATCACGGAAATTCATCTTCTTTTGAATTATTTTTTATTTTCATTTTTCAAGTGAAAATCGTTCAATTGAAAATTAATTGTTGAGGAAAAATTATTTTCCGTGTTTTTATTTATTGGCAACGATCAAAGCCCTAGCAACGATAAAGTAAAATGGTTAAATAGTTTGAAATTTAAATAAAAAATACGGTATAGTTATATTAACTGTGAACAGACGGTAAAACGCCAAGTATTTTAACATACAAAAGAAAAAAAAAGTGAAGAAAAAACACAAGATCATTTTATTTCACCAATCAAAACCTATCCGCTTTATTTGCGATGCATGACGTCATATTTGCCTGTTTCCTATGGTTACGCATATTGAAACCTTGTATTATTATCAAAAACTAAAAAAAGTACGTTTTATATCTAATAATATTATTTAATCTTCTTTTTAATTCTTTAATTTTTTTTTAATTTCATTTTCATTTTTCCCGTGAAAATTTTTCAATTGAAACTAAATTGTTGAGTAAAAATTATTATTCCAGATTTAAATTAGTTTTGGCAACGATAAAGTATTAGCAACGGTAAAGTAAATTTAACCATTTTAAACTATTATACGAAAAAAATGTCCATTTATTCTCTATGAAAATAGCGAAATTTTGAATTATTAAGAAAAATATTTGAATAAAATTAACAAAAACCAGCCTATATTCATTCGAGGGTTATAATCAACGTATATGCAAAGATACAGGATCATTAAATGCTCCATTTTTTCGCTAGATTCAGCCTAACATTTGCACACAATGAGATTTATAATATTATTAGGATTAGGATTAATGGATTAACAAATTACTTATTAAAAATATAAAACAAATACATTCATAGCAGAAATTAATTTTGATCTGTCAGCTTGCCAGTTGATTGATAATTGGCAGAATCCTTAATATTATGATCGTGAGTCTTAAATGTTTATCAATTAACTTATTAATTATGATTACCTACCAATACTTTTAGTTAGTACTAGTAAATGGAAAAAAAATAAAACAAAATAAAAATTATTTTAAATTAAATGTTTCTTAAAATTCACACAAAATAAAATTTTTTGACTTTTTTTTATTAAGTTAGTAAATATGAAATGATCTTGTCCCCCCCCCCTCCCTTCAGAATTCTCTGTATTAGCATTACAAAATAGCCTTATAATAATCTGGCCATCAACCTGAAGATTTAACATTTACCTGTATAAATTAAATCTGCCCCTTGAATAATTTTTTATATTATATGGGATAATGCAACTTTTTTGTGAATAAATCAAAAATTATGTTTGTTTTTATTTTAAATTAAATTGGGGTTTGTGGGACCCACAACAACAAACAAAAAAAAATGTTTTAAATTAGTCTTGGGTCCTACTGTATTGAAAGAATTTACATGATTTACAGAGTATTGTATAATTATATCAATACTCAACAAAATGAAACCAGGACTGATTTGAAATGTTTTGTTGTTGTTGTTGCCGGGAATTCAAATAACTAGAGTTTATCGTACAGCAATGTTTTTTCTTTCTTTCATCTCAAAATGTTCTTTAAATTTGAGATGTGTGCAACATGAGTTTTTTGATTTTGACTGTTCTCTGAATATATGACCACTTGTCACTGCTTAAAATCATTAGATGCCATTTTATGTTTAAATTTACAAAACCATGAAAACATTATAAAACATTGTGAACAATGTAAAATTTGGCTATGATGTCTTACACTCACGCACCGTTTAATTTTTTTTTTTTTTATCAGTTATAAAAAGGAAAAAAGTCGCCAAATTTTGGAGATTTTTTCCTTTAATGGTAACCTGGCTATTGTATTAAGTTATTGGTTTGGAGTCGGCTTGTAAATATCGCCAATCGAAAAGTCGCCAAATATCGGTGCATGAGTGTAACACATCTGTTCCAAAACTACGGAGCACATAATGACAAACATGACATTTGGAAAATAATATTTTTTGCTTTTATGCTAAATGTTAAAATAGTATAAATTATTGTATCGAAATGAACATAAAAAAATAAAGCCAAAGAAAATGATTAAAAAAAATAATATATTTAAATAAATTAAGTGATAGGTCATGTACTTCATAACCATTTGCATTCCTTTGTTGACCGTGACTGGACGTTTGTCACTACTACAGAATTAAATTCTTGCTACCATTAATTAGAAAAGATTATCTTCGTAGTATGTTTCTGCAACATTTGTAATTTTAATCTACCACAAAGATTTTAGTATAACAATAACAATTGTGGTACCAAAATGGTTATCACTGTTTCAAAAACAATAATTTTCAAAGAGTGGAAAGGTTAATCTGAGTTGGCTGTTTTCTGCTTTTTGGAAAGGCAAGAGTGAAATCTATTTTAGAATTTGTTTCAATTATTTGAATCTTTTGATGCTTATTGGTTGACATATTGATTCAATATATTTCTTTATTTATACTCAAGCGGTTAGTCTTAAGTTATAATTAATATAGCATGGAATATGCATAATGCATAGACTTTTATTGTAATGTTAAAACCATTTATGACGGGAGATATGTGTGATATAAGATGTGTACACAGTACTTGATTTTAACTATTATTACTATATCCGAATGGTAATTTTTACCTTATTTAATAAAACAGCATTAAATAAGGTCAATATTATTTGGAAATTATGGTGCAGGGAAGCTTGTCATGAAGGGTTTAAAGTTTATTTCTTGGTTGTCGTTATTTTATTTTGCCTTTTGTAGTTACAAATTCTAATGACATCATCTTATGAAGATAGCAAAGCCATGGTTGCCCGCATTTGACGAAAATAGGTCATAAAAATTTTGAAGAAAAGTTTTCTCGAACAGAAAAGCTGCTAAAAGAAAGAACTACAACAGAGTTCCTCGAAAAGATATCTGTTTACAAACTGATACAGGTTGTTGATTATTTTTTAAAGTAAGAAAAATTATTTTAACACATATATATATAATAACATATTTAATGTTATTAAAAGTTATTTCTTAATAATTTCAGTTGACTATTTATTTATTTCATTATTTTTTATTTTAAAATTGAATTTTTATAAATTTATTCAAATTGAAAGATAATTTCAGATAACTTAATATATGTAAGTTTAGAAACAAAGTGTGCATAAATCAGGCATGAGATTCTTCTGCAAGTCTGCAATGTTATGCTTTCGGCAGTTTCTGATCATTATCTTTTAAGCTAATTTTTATCAAACAACTCAGAAAGTCAAGAAAACATCAAATGTTAAATACACAACCACTTACTGTTATACCCCAACCATAATATATATCATAAACATTAGCATTTGTATTAAGTTTATTTTATTAATATATAAAACCTAAAAGAAAAAAGAAACTGTATTGTGCATTCTATTTCTTGCATACATATCGAATTTTTATTTTAAAGATATCTTTGCTTTTTCCTTGTGATAAATTGATATGGTTATAACCGTTTCTGAACTCATTTAATTTTTCTTTATAAATTATATATTTACATAATAAGTTAAAATATATATGTTTTTCTGGGTGTATTTTTTTTTTCGGGAGGGATTTCTGTGGCTCTGGGGAGTACATTGTAAAGTTCGAGGGGGGGGGGGCTGGGCATTTCAATACTCTCCCCTCCTCGTGCCACCCCCTGAATTCAACAATGGTGGCGGTGAGTCTGGAGTATGCCTCTGAGTTTGTTACTTTCATCAGCTTTCGGAAGAAAATGTTAAATATTTATATTGTTGCTCTCTCCGAAATATTGACTTGCTTTCATTATAGAGATATTTATTATGGTTTTATTATTGTTATTATTTAGAGTGTGTGTGTGGGTGTGTGGGTGGGTAATGTTTTGGTATTATTATATGATTGGTCTACAGATGTCACAGGCGCACTGGGGTATATTTTTGGTGCCAAAAAGGCAATTTAATGCCTGGGCAACCCACCAATTTGGCCGAGATTTTTCTTCCTATGGCAGCCCGGTAGAGCAGATTGTGTGTTTTATATTAAATTAAACATTGTCTGTTTTATAATACATTTATTTTTGTGTGTTTATAATAAAAATTGTATGTTTTTTACAATTAAATTGTATGTTTTTTAAGTACTTCCTCCACTATCCCGTCGACCACTTTTCATAAGAAAAAAAACTATCGTCAAATTATAGGATTTAAGGCCAAAGATGCATTATTGTGGCGACACATTCACTTGACTCAGAAGCGTTGCATGTGTTTGCTATGTTATCAAGTGGCTATAATTTCACATTTACCTGTATCTTTCATTATGTTTTACTGATTTATTAGTTATTTCGTTAATCAAAATAACAATTGTGTCCTTAAACAGCAGTGCCATGATATTAAAAGAGAAAAAGCATTGAAAAAAATGTTGCGATGCATAGTTACGTACAATAGATCAGTTTCAACTGATGTCAAAAGCATTTATTCGCCGGCCGAGAGGGATAATTAGGAATAATAATGTAAATGAATAAATATCCAAGTTTTTTTCTGTTTTCATTAATATAGTGCAAATTTTATTGCACAAGTTTACTAAGTTGGCGTATTGAAGAGTGGGGGTTTTCAGAATTTCTTCGCATTTATTTATTTCGAGATTCCAATGGCAGCATTCTTTCATTTGTTTATTTGGCGTTACAATTTAGCGATAGTTTTCTGTTATGAACAGTGGTCGACAGGATAATGGAGAAGTACCATTTTTATAACAAATAAAAAAATTAGCAAGCTAAGCCGAACAGATACACACATGCCTTTCAAAATGAATCATTATAATTATACTTTTAGACCATTTATATATAAGCTTTTTTTGTCTAAGTGCTTATACATTGCATTAAATAATACATTTGGCACATTTTTGTTGTTGTCATATCCAACTTTAAAAAAATCTGTAACTGCAAAATCCCCACATCAAACACAATATAAAATAATGAAATTTTCCGTTAAGACTGAGTGACAAAAACAAGATTGCTATATTTGATTAGTGGATTCGAAATTTCCTAGTTTGATAATATTTAAAAATATAAACAAAGAGTCTACATCAGAAATCTATAAAGCACTTTGCCTCAAGCTGTGCAAATTTTTAAGAGGCTACTTCACTCAGGCGAAAACACCCACTCGCTAATGTTAATCCTATGGGGGAAATAATTTACGATATCTCGTTCACATTTCAATATTTTTAAATGCTTTTTTTTGCAGTGGATAGCTGAGGTCAATCTCTATGCATGCTCCTTTGTACTTTTTCAATTTTGATTACAAGTTTTTTTTAATTTTTTATTAAGATACTTTCAATTTCAGAAACGGTTTAAAAGTGAAAGTATCCTCAATAAAAAAACTGCAACAAAAATCGAAAAAGTAAAAAAGGGCCTGCATACACTCTAAATAAGAAAGAGTGACTATTCACTCCGGAGGAGGGGATATTCACTCTATCGCAGAGTCAAAATTTGCCCAACCTCTTTAGAGTGACTATTCACTCTAGGAAAAAGTGAAATTCTTGACTCCCTGAAAGAGTGAATTCTCACTCCTGAGAAGTGAATATTCACTCTGAACAGGAGTGGATACTCACTCTTTCAGAAGAGTGACTATACACTCTTGCAAAAGGAGTGAGTTTTTTCACCCCTGATAGGAGGAGTGAATAGTCACTCTTTCAGGAGTGACTAATATTATTGAATAAAAAAGAGAAACTCACTTTTACACACGCTTGTTCGTAGGCGGTCACCCTCCCAAGTGCGAACCGATCTCGTTGCTGCTTGACTTCTGCGCTCGGACGAGAACTGGTACCTACAGCATGCTACAGCCGCTAACAATTAAAAAAGCTCTTATTACATTATTTTAACTTTGTTTCTTTTGTGATATTCGAGCACACTTATTAAATTTGTGTAGAAATCATAAATATTTACGGTGTTTCTCAACTGTGTAAATAAGAAAACTGAAACCTTCTTTTTGCATCATATAATACAGAGACTGTTCGCACATTTTTTAGACAAATTTGATAAATTATTTTTAAAAAATGGAGTTATTTTAGAGGAAACAATTCTGACAACAACTTATTATGTGTAATTTATATTATCGTCTGATACTTTCAAATTTATTCTTATTTCAAGATTGCGCATGCAAAAAAGCTGTGAATGGGAAGATGCGTTTTTTTTTCTTCCGAACAGAAGTATGCTAATTCCACAGTCTAAAATGATTGCAAAGCGCAAAATATAAAAACTTTTTAGTGCGAAATAAACATAACAATTGATTGGAAAGTGCTATTCCAAAAATCAGTACATATACATAGTAAAAAGCTACCAGATGGAAAAAAACAGGGAAAAAAAGAGCCCATTTCAAGGCGGAAAACGAAGTTTCAGGTAAGGATTTATGACTATCGCAAATTTATCTTACAATGGGAAAATAAAAATAAGAATATTGGACAAAAATGTTACAATCAATTCATTATATTATTAAGAGAATGTGTTACATCCGATATTTATAGAAAAAATGCAATTTTCTTTATTACAATGACTTTTAAAGGGTGAAACTGCATCAAAGCAAAGATACTGCTCATACTTCAAAAACTACCGCTGTATTCGTTGAAAACATTAAAAACTCACACAGGTATTGTATTTATACCTTTCGACATATTCCTCCAGTCACCTGACGTTTCTCTTATGGTTTATTGTGCATTTGGTCTGCTGAAAAGAGCTCTTTCAAAGGGCAAAACCACCACGATTGATCGAATCTGGAAAGTTTTTAAAGACGCATGAGAAGCAATAACCCTGTAAATTTTACAAAAAAACCTTCTACCATCGAAAGCATTACGCAGAATTAGAATCAAGAAACAAGATTATCATACAGATTATTTCAGAAAGCAATATTCATATTTTAAACGTTAAAAACAACAACGCCGAAATCGTCTAAAAAATGCGCGAACACCCGTCTGTACATTTCCGCTATGACAAAAATTCCGTTACAACAAAGCAGTTATTTATTTATTCATTCATTTTTTTCTTGCTAATAATGTTTCCATAATTAAAGCCCGATTAAGATTGTCCGAGGCCCAGGGCCTGTTTACCAAATAGGCCCGTGAAGTCGAAGCTTACCCACTGAAATACAAAGGGGGCCCCAAATTTACTTTGCAAAACTAATTTTTAGGGGGGAAATTTCAGTCAGGGTAAAAAACGCATTTTTTTCCCTTAAATTATAGCTGTTAAATTTTTCCTAAGACTATTACCGATACATTTACACTCTATTTTTTTTTTTTTTGCTATAATAAATGGTATAAAATCAGTGATTAAATGCAACGTTTTTAATTTCTCTTATGTTTTACATTTTAATTTCAAAGGTGCTAAAAATAACAGAAAATTTAATCTGTATAGTTATATTTTGTTTATCTTCATAAAGAGGTTAGAAATGATATAAAATATGTAGAATAGGTTATCTATATTATAAAGGCCAAACGTGTCCGTGCGTAACGCATACGTCATTTTGCGAATGGCAACAGCTGACGATGAAATTTCGGTTTTGTGATTTTTGCTATTGCAATTTTTTTAATTTCTAAACATAGCACATTTTCAATTTTTACACCGTTATAGAGAAAAAAAAAATTACTTTCAAATGCAATTTGTTTGAAAACTATATCTTAATTGCCTGATATATTATGGCTTATAAAATAATTTTTAAGCATGAATTTCGAAACGCCCAATAAACAAATGGAAGAATGCTGCCATTATAAATTTTTAAATAGTTACAGGTAGTAAAATTAATGAATTTTGAAATAAAAACGTCACAAGAATAGGGTGCCTTTATATGAGAGTGGCGTTATACCGGATACAAAATTTGATTAGTTCAGACGATATTGGAGAAAAGGAAGCTTTGTAATAATTTAAAAATTTAAAAGAAAATTATTTGTTTACACCATAAACAAACATCGGGTATTTTAACAGATAATATAAACAGAAGATATTGTTTTAAATATTGAATTTTTATGAATAAAATATAAAAAAATATTTCTCAAATTTAATAAAAATGCATATAAAAAGTTAATATGAGCAGTAAGAAACAACGTTTTAATTCATATTTCACAAGTATTACAAATAATGTTAACGGTCATTGCGAAGCTGGAAAAAACGAATATACATGCAATTTGTTAATATCGCGATCACTATATCGCATGCATAAGATGATGAATAATAAATTAACAAAGAAGCATCACTGGATGCAGCGAACTCCCTGTATTAATAATACAAAAAAAATGAAAAATAAACAAAACCCTTGAAATTCGTTATTGTCGCTATCACTATATCGCATGTATGAACGCTTAGTACAAAAAAAAAAAAAAAAAAAAAAAAAAAAAAACTGGATAGATACCGCATGTATGAGCGTTTCACGCACAAGAAAAGCAAAGAAACCAGTAAAAATAAAATCACTAAGTGCAGCAACTTTGACAAATAAAATATGAAAAATCTATTAGATTTAGGGGAAAAAATGGTTTTCGCCTGCGTTCTGTAACCCGGGAAGCCCGGGTTCGATTCCCCAGTTTAAATAAAGAGGAAAATAATTAGCATTCAGAGATATTAAATTTCTGTTTATAAAATAGAAGCAAAATTGGGTTGCAGCTAAGCATAAATTTACTTCAAATATTTGTTTTCCCTGCACTGTTCTTAGCACTGGCAAATCCTGCAATTTGTAAAGCATAAAATATATTTCCTGTCCATAATTCTATCGATTCATTTATTATTTTATGCCTTTTTCAGTTTTTTTAAAATCGTGCTACTATATATAAAGGATTTCATTTTAGGCGTTTCGTTTCGATAACGGGGTATCCGAGAGCTGGCTCCATCTTGTGGTTTTATTGGAAAAAACTGTTTTTCTTCACTCTCAACGGAGTGAACTATTCACTCTTGTCAACGGAGTGAGACAGTCACTCTCGACAACGGAGTGAGATATTTCACTCCTTTCTAGAGAGTGGAAAATTCCACTCTTTAAAGAGTGCATATTTATAAAATTCACTCCTAAAAGAGTGAAAATGAACTCACTCTTCCAAAGAGTCAACTTCTCACTCCTTCCAATTTTAGAGTGTAGAGATTGACCTCAGCTATCCAATGCAAAAAAAATTAATTAAATATATTGAAATGCAAACAAGATATCGTAAAATATTTTCCTCATAGGATAAACATTAGCGAACGTATGTTTATGCCTGAGTAAGTAGCCTCTTAAAAGTGTCCTATATAAAGTGCATGTCATACCGTATTTTGACTATTGAAATCTGTACACCTATTGCACTAGCGTAGCAATGGAGGCAATTTTGGGGTTAAAACCCCTTCCAGAGTATTTCAAAAACTGATAAGATGTATAGAATATCACTTGTCTTAAGGTAAAGTAATGTTGTGTAAAAATCAAAGTGAAGAAAAGTATAAGCAGCATAAAATGTCATTCTCAACTGTTTCAATGCTTTGTAATAGGGTCCTCTATTTAAACACAAAATCAATGAAAGAATAGGTTAGGAGTAATAGCAGTAAAATAGTCATATGTTACAGCTATTGCTCTTTCTTTTTTCTCTGAAGTCTAAAGAAAATGCTCTTTTATGAAACCTTTAAGCACACAAATGTTAAGTTTATTACAGCTATTTGTGCTTTTCATTACTTTTTTGTCACACTTTTTTTTTTAATGAGTAACAATCCCAGATGGGGATCCTGACTGCGCCACTGCTTATTGTTTACTTTATTTCCTCTTATTATATATATTTGATGTGTGTGTCTATATTTATTTATTTATCTTTTTATTTGCCAGAGAGAAAAGAAAGAATCAAGAAGAAAATAGAGACTTTACTCGAGCTGTTGATAATTATATTATTTTTTGTATGTAAATAAATGGAATTATTTAAACTGAATAATGTTTCATTTGTTTTAGAAAATAATGCCTGGAAATTGAGAAATACTTTTGTTTGCTTCAGAGTAAGTTATTAAAAATTATTAGAAAGGAAAAACAGTAATTTAAAGGAGTTAAATTAGAAAATAAAAGTAACAACATTAGTTTGTGTTTGCTCTGTCGCATATAGGAAAGTATTTCTATTGTAGACAAAAAAGAAAAAAGAAAAAAAAAACAAGGCCACATAGAAATGGAGATTTTTTTTAAATTAAAGTATTCTTAGCTTTTAACTAGAAAGGAATTGGGGAATATTAGATGAGGAAATGCAAAGATTACAACATTAAAAGATATTATTAGTTAAAGTAATTCTTTGGGTGTAGATTAAAAATTATATTTTTAATATCGCATTTGTCACATTGTAATATTTAAAACTTATTTAATTAAGCTAATGGGCAAGAAACTGCTATTACTTTAGCATAAAAATGTTTTGAAAAGATTGTCAGTGAATATATATAAAGTTTCTTTTTGCATCATTAAGGAATTCATTTTCAGAGAAAGTTATTAAAAATTATTATAAAGGAAAAACAGCAATTTATATGAGTTAAATTAGAAAATAAAAGTAACAACATTAGATTGTGTTTGCTCTGTCACATATAGGAAAGTATTTCTCTTGTAGACGAAATGAAAAAAAAAAAAGCATAGCTACATAGAAATGGAGATTTTTTTTTTTTAATTAAAGTATTCTTAGCCTTCAACTAGAACACATATTGCAACAGTGTATAATGTACTGTATTTTGGAATTCTACATATTTGGTGTGTTATTGGTGTTAGCATTGTTAGTAAACACAGGGTTTTTTTTCCCTCATACAATGTATAATTAGCTGATCCTGTACCAGTGAACTGTATTCAAAAGGTAAGTAACTGAAAATATAATCAAATTTACTATGTATAAGCATAGGCATAGAGTTGTATATGCTCGAATCCAACCAATAATTTACAAATAGACTCTCCCTCTCCTCTAATATAATTTATTTATTTTTTTTAGAATTTTCTCTTTTTTTTTACAAGGATAAACGACATTAGAAAAAAAAATTTCATCTTCCACTAATACCTAATTTTATTTATTTTTCATTTGAAATTTTATAGCCAAAAAACCATATAAAAAGTAAAAATAGGAAAAGAATTCATATTCTGAAAAAATATTATTCAAAGTCAATTTTCATTGTAATTTTATTATAAAAGATTCGTGAATGACAGCGAGTATATCATTTTATTAACTGGTTTGTACATTTGAATTTTTACATTGTTTTAACGTGATTTGTTTATAAACATACAATTCTGTTTAATTTCTTTAAAAGGTAGTTAAAAAAGCAACATTGAATCTGTAAGCAACGTCTTTTACACACACATGTGTGTGAAAAGGTATGTTCAAGTTCACCACCAATAATTTTCATATCTCCACACGTATGTGCATAAGAATGATTTTAATACAAATAAAAGAAATTTTCCTAAAGAAAACTTCTTAACATAATTTAGGAACATTTTAATATGAAAATATGATCTAGTAATGTAGTGGATTGATTACAAAAACAATATACATATATTATACACACATACATAGTAAGATATATATTTGGACAGAATCGGTACAAATATGGTGCTATCTCCAAGGAATTTGATGTTTCAGAATATGTCAGTCATCACAGATCAGAATACTAATTCTATTTTTAGAATCAGAAATTACATAAACTCTGAAATAACTTATCTGATTTGAATAAAATAGAAACATTTGCATTAAATAAACAATTTAAGCGCACAAATTAATTATTCGTCCTATTGCAATATTCTCAAAATGAGAAGCATCATCAATGAGTACTTTGGTTAACATTTAAAATATGAAGAAAAACTTATCGATTATTTCTCGGCTGTCCACAACAAGATTAAAAAAATTAAAAATCCCCCCCCCCCACCCTCGAAGAAAGTTCTGACATGGCACCCCTGAGTACAATGTTCAACACTCAATAAACTTTAAAAATAATGTTCAAATTTTAGCAATTACTTTAAAGGAAAAAAACAACATATTAATTAAAATATAAAAAATAAAATACATTCAAATTTTAGCAATTACTTTAAAAGAAAAAAAACCGATATATTAATTAAAATATGTAACTTGCTAAATATAATATTAATTCTTAAACGTAATATAGGCTAATAAAAATAATTATTCTATTTTTCTTCAGTATATAAATATTAGACTAAAATTTAATTTCCCACAGAAAAAAAAGAAAAGCTCGCTTAGTAAAATTTAAAAAATATATTCAAATTTTAGCAACTACGTTAAAGGAAAAAATTATATATTAATTAAAATATGTAACTTGTTAAATGTAATATGACTTCTTAAATATAATATGGGCTAATAAAAATCAGTTTTTATTTTTTTTCAGCATATAAATATTAAGCTAAATTTAGTTTCCCACATAAACAAAAGAAACACCCAGTGAAACTAAAAAAAGAAGTTACCGTAATTTCCGGCGTATAATCCGCGGATCAAACAATCCTGTTTCGACCCAGAAATTTTATTTTATAAAATGTAACTTACTAGATCGCTGTAAATATTTGACTTCAATTATTGAATAAAATTTCTGGGTTGAAACAGAATTGTTTGATCCGCGGATTATACGCCGGAAATTACGGTGTATTCAAATTTTAGCAATTACTTTAAAAGGAAAAAAAAACAATATATTAATTAAAATATGTAACTTTCTAAATGTAATATGACTACTTAAATATAATGTAGACTAATAAATAGCACTGTTTCCTTTTTTTTCTTCCATTATATAAATATTAAGCTACAATTTAGTTTCCCACAGAAACAAAGGAAAAATTCAATCAGTAAAACTTAAAAAATAAAATATATTCAAATTTTAGCAATTACTTTAAAGAAAAAAAAGCTATGTATTAATTTAAATTTTTTTTTTAAATTTTAGCAAATACTTTAAAGGAAAAAAAACAATATATTAATTAAAATATGTAACTTGCTATATAATATGACTTCTTAAATATAATAAGGTCTATTAAAAAGCATTATTTTTTTTCCAGTATATAAATATTAGGCTAAAATTTAATTTCCCACAGAAACAAAAGAAAAATTCTAAGTCAAGTTATTTTGATGAAAATCTCATGCCTCTGTCAATTAAGATTTATAACTAACAGATTAATCAAAACATTTTTCATTTCCTTTATAGATGCTTATGATAAAAGCTATCTACCTTTGATTATAATTCTTGTTACAATGCTTAATGTAAAATTCTGTAACTAGCCTTAAGTTTCTACCTTTTCGTATGCTTGTCCTAAAACACTTACAAAGTACCTCAGATTGTGTCAACTAGCAACATTTTGTAATCCTTTTTACAATGTTTGCAAACCTTTCAGACAAAGCCTTTAAAAAGCATCTAGTCATTTACATGTTGAAGTTAGAAAAATGTTTTAAAAATCAAAAATTGTTATCAGGGTTGCTTTTAAGACTCATATTTAAAATTCTTAGAGCCAAAAGAAAGTCCTGCGTCACAACTTTTAACCCATAAAGGGTTTTTGTACTGATATCATTACTTTTTTGCGGTTATTGGTGAAAATGTCAATCAGTCGTAATTAAGTATAGGGTATAAATTATTTATTATATTAAAACAGCGGATATTTGGGGCTCATCGTCATCAATTAAGCTTGCTTCCTATAATCGATTATACTTACTTTTTAAATATTGTTGTGTCGCCATCTATTGTCAAATAATATAAAGAAAACTTCTCTTCAAATTGCATTATTTTAAGGGCATTTGTAAAAACGAAAAAAAGCCATATAACTTTAAAATTTTATTCAGTGTAAATAAAATGAAAATTATTATTCTTTTTTCATAAAATTTGAATTTAATGTTATAATTTTTTTTAACTTACCTTATATCCACTTAAATTTTGCTTGCATTATAAGTAAAATGATTTTTTTTTCAAATGCTATTAAAATATTAAATTTTGTAATGTGTAAAATAATTTTCAGCCATACTAATGTAATAGTTGTAATTAATAATTTACTTAAGGAATAAAAAAAAAATATTTTTATGATAAAAATTTAATATAGCTTTCTTTAGGCTAGGCATATTTTTAAAAAAGTTTAAATTATATCTATATAAAATGAAATAGAATGAAAATTATTATTAATTTTGTAAATATATTCATTAACTATGAAAATTTCAAATTGTGATAATTATTTCTTTTTTAACTTTCACCTTTTAATCCATTTAATTTTTACATTATATTTCCATTATAAATAAAATAAGTATTTTTTAAATATAATTAAAAAATAAAAGGTACATATAGACTCTTTATTTTCTTTATATTTTTTAATTACACTTAAAAAATATTTATAACGGAAACATAATCAAGAAATTAAATGGATTAAAAGGTGAAAGTTGAAAAAAAAATAATTATCACAATTTGAATTTTTCATAGCTAGTGAATATATTTACAAAATATATTCATTAACTATTAAAAATTCAAATTATAATAATTCTTTTTTTTCAAGTTTCGCCTTTTAATCCATTTAATTTTTTCATTATGTTTCCATTATAAAAAAAAAATATAAGGAATATATAAAAACATTTTCTAGTATATGAATGCAGATAAATTTTAATTTTAATATAATATTTGAATCTAACTTTGTAGTGGAAAAACATTTGTAATTTAATAAAATAATGTGAAAAAGGTAATTTTCAGCCATAATAAAGCAATTAATATTTGCAATTTACTTTCATGTAGTTTTCGTTAGAAATTTTTTTTAAATAAGAGAAATTCAGTATTAAACTCAGGAAAAACTTTTTAAACTTTAAGTTATACAAGTTTATATAAAATTAAATAGATCAAAAAATATTATTATTATTTGTGTTAATATATTTATTAAATATGAAATTTATTAATTGTAATAATTTCCCTTTTGAATTTTTAAAGGCTTAACTTTTACCCATTTTGTTTGCATTATAAATGAAATGATTATTTTTTTAAATATATATATATATATATATATATATATATATACTAATAAAAGAAAGTTTCGCTCTGTGTGTGTGTCTGTGTGTCTGTGTGCCTGTTGGCGATGGCTAGGAAAATTTAGCCCGCCTAGAAGGCTGGAAATTTAGATTTAGGTAGTCCAAACCCTCTCCTGGTGCAACATTACTTCAGAATTTTAATATTTTAATTACTTTTTGAAATATTAATTAAAATGCACAAAGAACTCTCATCAAAAATACGCTTTTATTCTCTTGGGTTGGTTGGTTCACTGGTTGGTTGCATGGATTCTTCACAGAAGTAATTAAATAAACCAGAGTAGCGACGCATAAATAAGGATTTCTAACTAAATAGTTTCAATATGGATTGAAGTTATCAGCGTAGAGGAGCCATGCGAATGTCGCGCCACCTGTACATGACATATTACACAATCCAACAACAATAACGTCCCACTGATGAAATATTTTCCAGGGACATTTTTCTTCATGACAATTAGTCAAGTTTAGGTTTTTTTTTTTTTTTTTTTTTTTTTTACATGACATTTATTATTGTGATGGAGATTGTTAATACAGAAAACGTTATTTAACAGATTCTTTTTTATATTTGGGGGAATGAAGAGGGGCAAGGGTCTAGTTACATTTAAGCTTCAAGGTGTATTTCTAGAAAGCAGTTACCAGAATTTCCGAATAATAGTGTAAGCCAAATTTCCAATTAAATTCCTAGCTTAACCAAATGAGTCAATCTTTAAAGATGTATTGTGATCCTCCTAATTAGTCATTTTCTGAAGGACACTTGAACACCCCCCCCCCCCTACGCTCTTGCAAGGATTTTTCTCTAACTATGGTCCGTTTCCATATCTCAGCAACTATTTTTCCGATTTCAACGCAAGTGGTTCCAAACATTATAATTAACTTAATAGTCACTCTTTATAACATTAAACTAAATTTATGAGTAGCGGTTACCACTATTTTCAAATAATAGTTTAAGCCAAATTTGTAATTACATTCCTAGCTTAAGCAAACGAACGAATTTTCAAAGATGCATAGTGGTCCTTCTAATTAGTCATTTGCCGAAGGACACTTGAACAACCCATCCCAACCGGTCCGTCCTTCGAGGTTTTTTCTCTAACTCTGCTCCGTTTGCATATCTCAGCAACTATCTTTCCGATTTCAACACAAGTGATTCCAAACATTATAATTAACTTAATTGTCACTCTTTATAACATTAAACTAAAATTATGAGTAGCGGTTACCACTATTTACGAATAATAGTTTAAGCCAAATTTGTAATTAAGTTCAAAGCTTCAGCAAACGAACGAATTTTGAAAGATGCATAGTGGTCCTCCTAATTAGTCATTTGCTGAAGCACACTTGAACACCCCCCCCCCTACGGCCCCTCTTGCAAGGATTTTTCTCTAACTCTGCTCCGTTTCCATATCTCAGCAACTATCTTACCGATTTCAACAAAAGTGATTCCAAACATTATAATTAACTTAATAGTCACTCTTTATAACATTAAACTAAATTTATGAGTAGCGGTTACCACTATTTCCGAATAATTGGGTAAGCCAAATTTGTAATTAAGTTCCTAGCTTAAGCAAACGAACGAATTTCGAAAGATGCATAGTGCTACTCTTAATTAGTCATTTGCTGAAGGGTACTTGAACAACCTCCCCCCCCCCGGCCCCTCCTTCAAGGTTTTTCTCTAACTATGCCCCGTCTCTATATATCAGCAACTATCTTTCCGATTTCAACGCAAGTGATTCCAAACATTATATTTAACTTAATAGTCACCCTTTATAACATTAAATGAAATATATGAGTAGCGGTTACCACTATTTACAAATAAGAGTTGAAGCCAACTTTGTAATTAAGTTCCTAGCTTAACAAAACGAACGAATTTTTATGCATGCATAGTGGGCCTCTTCAGTAGTCATTTTCTGAAGGACACTCGAACATCCTCTCCCCTCGGCATCTCACTCAAGGTTATTTTCTCTAACTGTGCCTTATTGCAATAACTGGGCTAATAATGTTCCAATCTTCTCGAAACCAGCTCAATTTTGTAGTGCGCCTACTATACAGTAACGTAGGCAGCGGGGACCTGTCTCAGAAGTTCGTTCGGAAAGAGGTTTGTTTAGAACAGAATGCTCCCCTGGCGGTGGTCGGGGGAAATAAAAGATTTTCTAGAGCGTACGAGCATGCCGGGTATACGGTTCCGAAGCCATCGTAGACCGTGGCCAGAGTTCCGTTTTTTAAGAGATTTAAGTTTATTACAAGGGCTCGGGCAACGCCGGGTGGGTCAGCTAGTATATATATAAAATACAATTTTTGCTCATATATTAATCATTAATGCAGATAAAATTATGACTTTCAACATAATATTTGAACTTAACTTTGAGATGAAATAAATTTTTACTTAATAGTAGAAATGTGAAAAATTATTTTTCAAATGCAGTAGTTTGCATTTGCTAGCATTTACTGCATACCCCATTTCACTAATAATTTAAGTAAAGCACGGCGTAAGGCACGACAACTAATTTTAAAACCTGTGAAAAATGTAAAATATAAAAGTTATATATATATATATATATATATATATATATATATATATATATATATATATATATATATATATATATATATATATATATATAATAAGAGAATGAATCTATAATAATTAATAATAACAAATAACATTAAAACAGAATATGTTTAAATAATTTGCCAGTTGATGGCGACAAAACAACAAACGTAATCGATGGTACGAAGGAAACATAAAGCCAATTCTCGCGTAGGAAAAAGTAGTAAAGCGGTTCCATGTTTTCTTATGGGAAAAAGCATTGGAATATAGTCCAATTTTAAAAGTGGATTATATAGAAAACAAGAGTTTTCTATGTTAATGCAAAACGATATTAGCTTCATCTAAAACCGATTAATATAATATATTAATTTTAAAAATTCGTCCAAGCCGTTTTGGAGATGACAGGTATGACGCCCTGTGACCTCTCACTTATACGACTTTCAGGGGACCGTAGAAAAAAGTCGTATAACTGAGAGAGTCGTATAAGTGAGAGACCTTCTTATTGTACCAGTTTCAAACTTTATATGCAATAATTATTTTACGTATATTAAAACGATAAGTTTTGAGTACTAAGAACCTATTTTAACAAAATTTATAAATAATAAAAAAAAAATTAAAAAAAATATATTTTAAAAAGTTTACAAAATAGTTCACTCACTACTATTTTTATTTTGAAGATTAACAGACCAGATTTTCTCAAAAAATGAACTGATATTAGTTTGTCTCCGTCGTCGACATAAAGAGAAAATGTCTTTTTGTAAGTCTAATAAAGCTTTTCAGCTATTTTAGAAATAATCATTTTGGTGGACATAATTCTGTAATATATTTAAAGCTGCACTTGCTTCTGAAAAATTTACAACAGCAGGAACATTGTTCTCATCTTCGTCACCCTCCTCGCTCTCGTCTTCATTATTAATATCCTCAAAGATGTCTCATTAAAGGATTCCAATACCCTCTTAAAATCGGGTTCATTTGTTGACCTAGCAGTTTCGCCTTGTGAAAAACTACATTTCCTAAAACAATTCTTAACTGTCTGTGATGTCACATTTTTTCATGCAGATGTGTAAGATGCATAGCATCTAAAATGGAAATTGCTTTAGCTTCCTTTTTGTTTTCCTGATCAAAAATAAAACAACAAATCAAACTCTTTCTGTAGTTTACTTTAAATTCTTTATAATCCCTAAATCTAATAGCTTTAATCTGCTTGTAGATTTTGAGGCAAAAATCGAACTTTAATTTGTTGCAGAAATGGTAGACCTTTTATATATGGGTGGATGGATATTGATCCAGGAAAGTGCATTTAGCAATAACCCTGATTTCTCACTCAGTACTATACAGAGACGTGATCTGCAGGCGGTCATTTGACTTTTTAAAATCAGTTTTGTTAAATGACAGGCACAAGAAAATTCCATACAACCACTTTCCTGCCATAGATTTCATCGTTAATAACACACCAAGGTAGATAAGAAATGTTATTCATTATTGATAAACACTTTAACAATAGTCAAAATGATAAAGGTAAGAAACGTTAATGATTTGTACTTTAATAATTATAAAAATGAATTCTTGAGTGAGAAATGTAAAATCGCCTGAACCGTTTAAAGCATCGTATAAGTGAGAGAAGCAGACGTATAACTGAGAGAAGTTTAGCATTATTTCCCATAAAGCGTGGACGGGACCAAGAGAATTCGGCGTATAATCGAGAGAGTCGTATAACTGAGAGTCGTATAAGTGAGAGAGCACTGTATATATATATATATATATATATAATAAGAGAATGAATCTATAATAATTAATAATAACAAATAACATTAAAACAGAATATGTTTAAATAATTTGCCAGTTGATGGCGACAAACAACAAACGTAATCGATGGTACGAAAGAAACATAAAGACAATTCTCGCGTAGGAAAAAGTAGTAAAGCGGTTCCATGTTTTCTTATGGGAAAAAGCATTGGAATATAGTCCAATTTTAAAAGTGGATTATATAGAAAACAAGAGTTTTTCTATGTTAATGCAAAACGATATTAGCTTCATCTAAAACCGATTACTATAATATATTAATTTTAAAAAAATCGTCCAAGCCGTTTTGGAGATGACAGGTATGACGCCCTTAAATTTACAGAAATTTAGTAAAAATGGACTTCCAGGTCTTAAAATCCACTGCATGTAGAAATGTATAAATTTCAAAATAGAGTTAGACCATAGATATAAGACTACTGTGAAATAATCATAACGGTATGCCTCATATTTGCTGAGATATTAAATGTCGGTGTTTAAATTTTCCTTTGATGTCCTTCTAGCTGTATATATAAGAGTGACGGAATCTTCGGTTTTCGGGTTTTTGCTGCGTCACTGGAGAAGCTACCGTCTCTCATGATATGATATGCATGAGAGATTTATTCCATATTTTGAAGGAGTATCTTTTTGTATTGTCAAATTTAAAACAGCGAAAATAATCTAACCGTTTTTCAATTAAAAATCTTGTTTTCATGTGAATATTAAAAAGATTTAAAAAACTTTGTTGAAAATTACGTCATATTTAAAACGATAAATATTAAACGTCTTATTTAAAACAGTTTTCTTATAACATCGTTATAAAATTCCGGGAGTCAGCAATATTGTTTACTTAGTCATTTTATACAAGCAAATTTCCAAGTGCTTACTTGATCTCATTTAATTGATCACGAAAACAGTCGTTATCTGACGCGACAGCAGTTGATTTGGCCTTAAGAACAGGCAAATTCCTCAATCAAAGGGAAATGAATCGCAATACGATTAGAGGAAATTGCCACTGGTCAATTTGTTAAAATTCCATTTTCCGTAATCTTTTTAAAATAGAGAAAATTAGCTTAGATTTAGAGCCTGTGGTGTCTGAAGGGGATTGGCGAGTGTAGCTCGTAGGGGTAGAGCCTCCTAGTAAGTAAAATAATCTGAGATATCTTTCTCGATTTTAAGTACGTATAAGAATTCTTTACAGAGCTAGATATTAACGCTTGTCGTTATCCAAAATGAAGATTTTAAAAGTATTTTAATGATGTATATATGATACTTTGAAATGTTATTGAAGCAACATTATATACGAAATGCTTACAGACACTATTACTTATCTATACAACAAATGAATATTTTGTGTGATCGATGAGCAATACTTGAATTTCGTTAATATATATTTTTTAATATCTTAATATCTTTTGATATTCTTTCTGAAATAATTTTTATACAAATGTCCTGAATCATATATGGTAAGTAATGTGCAATGCAACAATTTCCATCATATATCTTACAGATTTAGAGATTAAAAAAAACTATAATCTGTAACATGCATGCCTATAAAATAAAAATCTTCCGTTTACCACTCTAAACATTTTCATGTTTTGTAGGAGTTTCTCATTAATATTTACATGATAAAGTGACCAAGTGTTATTTTTACCATGCAATTGGATGTTTAGCAGGGAAAGTGTCATCGGTTTTCTGTCATCAAGATTTTTTAAAAATGGGATTGGAGGGAAAGTAGAGAGATTTGTGTTATACATGCATACAATTACTTTAAGTAATAAAACATAAAATCCGTTACGAAGTATAAAAGTTCAATAATGCAAAAAAAGAAAAAAATCGAAAATACTTTTATCTCATGGAAAATAGAGTTTGGTTAAATGTTTAAAATAGCAGCTACAAATCATATTTAAAGTTTACATTCAAACCAAATTAAATATTTAAGCCAAAGGTTTCCCACCAGTGGGACTCTTGTTGTCATTACTTCTGAATAGTAATTTTTTCTTTATTATTTTGCGATTAATATAAGCGAAAATTACTATCCGAGGGCAGTGGTATACCACAAGTATGCAAATGAATGATAGAACTCGGGAACAAATAATCCTGAAATAAAAACATCATCAAAAGCATATATTATATTTATTAAAAAGTGGGAGGTAAATATATCTCATAGCATTCTAGATTTAAAAATATATAATGTAATAAAATAGATTAAGACATTCTAAATAAAATAAAAGTATAATTTTAAAATTGAAAGTGTCTTGCATGCGTAATTCATGGTAACTCCACAAATTGCATGCGTATTGTATTGGTATAGAGAATTCAGCTTGTAGAGGAAAACAAAAAAGCAAAGTAAAGTAGCATTCATTTATGAACTAAGAAGTTTAAAATTTCCTGCTCAAAATAATATCGTTCTAATTATTATTCACAGTAAAAAAGTAAATTTAAGATAAAAATTGGCAACAGTTGCAGAAAAATTTAAAAGGTGGTGCAAATTACACTCTGTAAAGAACAAAACTTCTTAAAAACACGATAAAAGCTAAATAAATCTATGAGCTTTTACGAAATAAATCCTTTGTCTTCAAACGAAAGCTAATAAATCTAGTCTGAACAAAATTTGTAACTGGACATTTTTAAAGAGAAATTGATAAAATGAAAATTCATGGCAGTTAATTTTTCTTTATTCCACAGATTTATCACCTTCTTAAAATGATATAAGCGTTTTAAGTCAAACACTGTGTGAACTAATTCGCAAATATGAGGACATCATCGATTTTGTAGGTCATTTGGTCACTTTAAAAATACCACTTGAAAATCCTGTAATAGAACAGCTAGCCGATGTGGCGTCTTTATGGCGTCAAAATGGTCACAAAATGTCATTGCCGAAATGGCAACAAAAAATTTATATTTTTAATTCGACTCAGAAGTGATTGTCACTGCGAGACTCACAGTCACAGGTCTTATGGTCACAGTCAGAAAGCTGTATAGTAGGGAGTTAAAAAAACTGGCAAAATTTCTTTCCATACAAACATCATTTAAAAAAATAAATATTGCAGTTGCCACTATACTTTTAGAATTGAAACCTACTACATAAGCAGCTTACAGTAATTTTATTTTCGTATTGATAAGATTTTTCTTATAAGAATATAATTATATTTAAATTATTTTCGAAATAGGAAAAGATTCCATTTCTAAGTACACGTAGTATTAGGCTTCTCGGAGAACAAGAAAAAAGAGTCTCGTGTGGGACAACAGAGGTACGCCTAGTATATGTAAGTGAGTTATGAAATGTTTTATAGCATTTAGATAAAGGCCAAATCACGGCAATAAAGCATGTCATACGATAATGATGTACGGCGTCTTGAAAAATTTGCAGCTTTACACCCAAAATAAAGCGTGACATGCATTGAAAAATTGGCCAAATGTAAAGGTTTAGTCTTCGCGGGTCCATTGGCAGAATTTTAAAAAATGCTAGTTATTTTAAACGGGTCCTCCTAAAAGTACCAAATAGTAAAATTTCTTGGGGATCATGGGATTCAACAATTTAATAACCCCCAGCTTTCCAAAGTAAATTCCTAATAGACTTTATCGATTTATCAGTAATAAAACTCTTTTTAAAAGACTTCTATTAGTATCATGGAATGGAAACAGTTGTTGATTTATGGGGCAAATATCCTTTTATTAGGAGTCTTTTTTTTTTCTTGCCGTGAAAAGAAAATTACAATACTGTATTTCTCAAAATAGTAAAAAATACGTAAATGGTTATATATTTTGTAAATTAGAGTTTTCTGAACAAAATAATGTAAGCCTTTTTACAATAAATACTTTCCTAACGAATTTATATTTATGTTTATGCTTTCCATTTTTCTCCTTACTATACTTCGTCAAACCCACTCAGCCCAGTGATCCCCACAAAATAAGAATCTTAGATCGATGTTTGCATCTTCCAATACAGCGCCGTTTCACGGGTTGACTGTGCAAGGTTTTCGGGGTTTCCTTGTACGAGACGATAATTTGGTTCACTTGTCCTTCAAAAGTTTTCCATGAAGGCATACCTCTTATAGAAGTATGGCAAAAACTGGCCAATTTGTTGCCTTTTAATTCATCGGATTATGACTGTTATGTTCTCACACTTTGTGACTCATCTGTGAGGTCAGCTTGAATAATGTTTTAGTCTTTTTCAAATCATCACAGAGTGGAACATCGATTATAACTTACCTTGGATACGTCACGTGAAAACAATGACGAAAATAAGAGATGCTATTTCGTCATGGTGCAGTCAGGTTTTTGTGCTATATTAGTCACAATGCTATAAGTTCATAACCAGATTAAATGCTTTTTTTAAGTTGTAGATTGTTATTCGCTTTTGCTTTAAGAAAAGGAATTTCCTTTCTTCAAAATGTCTGGCTTATTTTTACTTTTACGGTGTTTTTAAGAAGCAGTTTTGTACTTTTAAAAGTGTTGAAAGATAGTTTATAACTATGCAGAATGCATTTATTCATGACAAAAATATATAAATTGATCATACAGGAATGCATTGTGGTGCAAAATTATGCAAAAGATTATGCAAGATATTTTATGCAAAAATGCATATAAAATTATAACTACTTACGCTTAAATCCGGAGCAAGCTCGGTCAATAAATGTCAGAATTCTGTTACAAATATTCACAATTGAATAACCCGCCCCCATGAGGTCGCCTTGGCAGTTACTTGATATAATTGTTAACGAATAATTTATAATTACGCAAATTAAATTAAGTCAGGACTGTAAAAAAAATGATAATAATAAAAAATAATATCAGGAATATGTCCTAGTACAAAATCAAACATTTTAAAAGAAGAAAAAATACATAAAATTGTATTTACTTACGCGTCCGTCCGGACCAAGCTCTTCGAATAAACCTCAATACTCGCTGATAAATACTGTAAATTGATACACCAGCACCCATGAGGTCGTCTTCGAAGTAACTTGATATATTTGTCAAGTCATCAGATCCGATCGAAATCTGATCTTCATATAAGTAATTTTCTTCCAGCATTTAGATTTTGAGATCTAACTTCTAAGATAATACTTAAAGTCTATAAAGGTGGTTTGTTTTGTTACTGTAAAGGACTTTGATTGGTAAATGTGCAAAAGCACCAAAAATATGGATCTTGTTTTGAAAGGCTTTCACATACAAGAACTTCAATTCAAACTATCAAAACAGAGCATCATCCAAACTAAAGATATATTTCTCATTACGATCCTTCGGAAGAACAGCATAGTTATTCTTAATATTAAGCTCGATCTGTGGCAAAAATATTTTTCAGCATGATAATACGCTTAGTTATTGACTACTTTTTGGATATTTAAATTCTACTCATACTCTTTCTACTATTAATAGGCACTCAAATTCGTTGAATAGTTTACATCATCCAAATTTATGACGTTTTGTGATCTATCACAGTCTCAAATATATCGAAGACAGTATTATGAAATTTCATGGATTTGTATGGCATTAATCTTTTCAGATTCATTCAAAAGGTTTTGCTGTTATCTGTGTTAGAGATAACTACTTGCAGTCAAGTGACTTTCTAAACCTTCACTTCTTTCTTCCAAATGTTTTATTACAATGTATTCCTGCAAATAAAAAATAAAAAGGATTATAATTTAAAAATAACATATCTTTATAAATGCAAAAGTTTTACAGAATATTATATACAATAAGAAATATTTTTTAAAATTAACGAAAGCAAAGTACTGCTAACTATAGCGAAGGGTTAGAAAATAATTTGAAGCATCAATTTTTCATCATATCTTGCATAATTCACATATTATATCCTTAAGGTAAATATATAGTAGATTGCCCTTTTCGATACGTATTTATTATTTTCCAAATTGCCACGTGTCTCTGAAATCGAACTTAAATATTTCAGTAAAAATCGCATAATAAATGTTCAACTGACTGATAGGCATTTATTAATAATAAATTTTTACAATTCTTGTAAAATCTGTAGATTATACAAATTATTTGTACAATTATACAAATAATTTCAGTTATTTCCATAGCACATTACAAATTTTCAAAAATCTTCATTCGAATCTTGTTTCGTATTTTTAAATATAATTCTGGTTGTGCCAAATAATGGTGTTTTACAACTAAAGTATGCAGGGTGCAAAATGTTATCTATCGCCGACTTTTAATCTCCCAACCGTTGGTTGTAGACATATAATTCCAATTACAAAAGCATTTAAAATGAGGTAAATATTCATGGTGTGGCGTTAATTAAAGTAAAAAATCAATTTTATAAAAATTACGAAATCTAACTTTTTATACGCTCCCCCGGTCCGCAAAGTTATATTTAGTAAATGTTTGCACATATCATAACAAATACCACACAAAAAGTTTGACTTCTGTACGACAAAAATGGACACAGTTATTAAATTTCAAAGTTTGAGATTTTTTTCACATGGTTTTGTCTTTCACTCATGGATCAGTTTAGAGTAATTCGAGATCGAAATCAGGGTGCAATGTCCTTTTTACGGCAAAACTACCTTTAGCCGGTATCGCTAAATCGGGATATCAGCAAAGAGGGTTATTTCATATAAAAATTTGAGCTGACTTTGAGGGGTCGTATACAAAGCGAACAATGAAATATTGAAATTAAACAGAAAAATAATTATCAATTTATTATCATATTAGAAAACTGTCTACTATAAAAAATGAATACATCAAATACCGGAATCTACTAGAGATACTGCTCAAAGTGTTCTTCATTGGTGGCAATGCACAATTGAATGCGTGACAGTACTGAGACCTGGACACGTTAGAGCATAGCAGGCGAAATCACCTCTAACCGGCATCGCTAAAACCGGGTATCACCAATAAGGTTTTTTCATCTAAAAATTTAAGCTAACTTTTGAGGGTCAAACAATATTCAAAAGTCAAATTAGGCAGTGTTGAATTAAGGGGGTAGCCTGGGAGGGACATTTCCCCCCTTCCCCCCCGGAGCAATGAAATGTCCCTCCCGGAAAATGTGAGATTTTGTGTTTTCAATGGTCGAAAATTGCAATTTAAAAGGGCAAACTCTACAATGTCCCCCCGCCGCAGAAAAGAGTCTGAATTCAACACTGACAGTAGGTATTGTTTGTTATCGGAAAATAAAACCTTCCGCTCTTTTGCGAATGTGTCCAGTCTGTTTTGATTTTATCAAAATAGGGTTGAGTCGAGTTTGTTTAGCTGCGTTTGGCTGAGTGCCAATCTTAGTAACCGCCTACAAGAAAACGTAAACTAGAACTTCGGAAAATACTCATATCAGCGTAACACCCCTTTCGATTGTAGAATCGTTCCAGAGTGCTAAGCGCGGTTTTCAAAACCGAACAATAGAATCGATATCAGTAAAATAAAATATACTAATTAAAAACTTGATAAATGGCAGCGAAATGCAAACGACCAACCGAAATATAACGAGCATGAAAATCAAGATTATGCAAATTATAATAGTACCGCAGCACAACGCGTTCGGGATAAAACACGAGCCACTAGCAGTGGACATGCTAGTCAGCACAGAGATTGTGATGGCAAGCTATGCATAAACGCAATATACCGAAATGATACTTATTTATGGTGAATGTCAAAGGAATGCCAGAGCGGCTGCGAGGATTTATTCAAAGCGTTTTCCTAGAGATCAGCATCCAACGCATAAAACAATAACTGATGCGTTGCACCGTCTTAGAGAGACCGGCTCTGTTGCACCACGACCCAGAACAGGAAGACGCGCAAGGTGTAATATTCGAGTGACACTGGAGGAAGTGCTGGCATTCGCCCTTTTAAATCCACAAATAAGCACGGCGGAAATAAGCGAGGCATGTAGATGCACGCGTCAGCGTGTCTGGCAGTTATTACATGCACATGGTGCGCATCCATACCATCCAACACAGGGGCAAGCATTGATGCTGGGTGACCACAAAAGACGGTTTGATTACTGTAATTTCATGCTTAACACTATAGAGAAAAATTCATCGTTCCTTTGTGACATTCTGTAGACAGATGAGGCAACGTTTGCACGGAGTGGCATTGTGAACTTGCAAAATGGGCAATACTGGTCTCTGGAAAATCCTCTCATCGCCCGCACTGTACGACACCAGGTACGCTGGTCCACGAACGTGTTGTGCGGTATATGGGGAACTCAGATTGTTGGACCCATCTTCTACGATGGAACCCTAACGGGCGAACTTTACATGCACCTATTACAAAACACGTTACGTGACTGGTATGAAGAGCTGCCTCTCCGAAATGCATGCCGGGTGTGGTTTCAACATGATGGAGCCTTTCCGCATACAATGTACATGTCTACAACCAACGGTTTAGAAATTAAAGGTCGGCGATAGATAACATTTTGCACCCTGTATATTGAAGTGAAATTACAAACACGTCTTATAAATGTGGTTACTATTTTTTGGAACGAGTAAACCATGTCGAACGGGTTTATGTTAAATGATTTGTAAATCCTAAATGATTTACAATAATTAAACAAATGATAGTTCTAAAATAATTAAAATCGAGGCAATAATTCCCAATATTCGATAAAGGTTTGGTAGAAATGTGGCTTGGAGAGTATAAAGATATACATATGTTGATAGTAGAACAGTTGGAATCAAACAGTAATGTCATTCAATTATTTTTTATAATCACAAAACATGTTACAAGTACATAGTAGAATAATATTGGTAATTCTCCATAACATAAATGTCAAACTTAAGGAAACTGTATAGGTTTAATCACTGAAAATTCCAATTTTAATTTATTACGACAAGACAGCAAAGTTTTCGAAATATTGAAACAACATACATTATGTTTAAATAAAACACCAATATTGGTAAAACCTTAAAGAAAGAGGTCCCAGAATTTCCTTCTTTCAAATAATATACGTATTAGCTTATCAAATGCAATTTTGACTGAAATGTTCTTCATTTAACTAAACAGAAGCATCTATTGCTCATCTTTACTATCGCATGTTAATAAATTAAATTTGTGTTCGTGTGGGATTATCTGTTCTTGAAAATCCAAGTGGGAAATAATGGCTTTCGATATAGAATTTATACTCCCCGGGGTCGTGGGGTCCTATATTTTCTTATATTTTTTCTACCACTTTTTCTAAAAATATAATCTTTGTGGTAAATTTCTATTTCACATGTTAACATCATGAATATTATTTTTTTTTGCAAAAGTGGTAGCAATAGTAAAAAAAATATAGCACGCTGCGACCGCTGTATACCACGGATTAGCCTCTACAGCAGAGATGCGGCGATGCCCAACCTGGCGCTCGTGGAAAACCAGTAGTTTTGTACAGTAATCTCCGCTTTACTTAATCTCCGAATTTCGGGAATAAAATCATATGAAACTTATTTTACGAAAATACTGGTATTCCGCGGGCATCAGGTTGGATTGTATTGTTCTACAGAACCCATTACTTCCACCATCATTCCTAAACAAACACTTTAGGCTGTAAAAATACTTATTTTGACCTTTCCTTCTCTATTAGCCTAAAAAAAGTTCTTCAATACTTCCATTACCTGTGGGCAACTTGATATTAAGGAATATGGCAAAGTGGAAAAACTTCAAACATAACTTTATTGGCAATGTAAAAATCGTAATTGAAGGAGAAAGTAGCAGTGTTCCATTGATAACTGATGGAACGATAAAGTCTTAAATTACATATGACACCACAGAATTTGAAGTTAACAACATAATTTTAAATTTTAGTTGCAACATCAAATAACATTAAAGGAGCAGTAGTTCACCGCAGTCATTTTTGCTTCACGTATTTAAATTATCTTCTTTACGCTCCAATAATTGAAAGACAGGCATTATAGAGAGTGGTGACATACACAGACGGTGCTTGCTCAGATTGGACGTTTTATTCTAACTATGGCTTCCACAATACAGGACTTGCTGACACGCGCCTGGCGCTTTTTTAACACTTTCCAATTCAGTTTGTCTGTCTATCTGCCGTCTGTCTGTCTGTCTGTCCGTGCTCCAACTCGCGTAAGTATATCCGGATAGTCCTGTAATTGATAGATGTTATTGTGGTTTACTGTAGCATGTTCGGTATTGACAATGAAGTGTTTAGCACTTATACTTTTTTTACAGGGGCACACAAAAGAATGCTGTTACATTATGGTCTACGGGGGGAAATCCTTTACAGTGCATTTTAATGATGTGACACTGTTTTAAATATATTGAAATTGGTATACATCACTGAAATACACTAAAAGGTGCTTACTATCAAAAATGGTACATCTAGCACTTATAATTAGTTTACAGGGAAACTGAAAAGAATTCCATTACATAATGGTTTAACGAGGAAAATCGTTTGCGGCCCATTTTAATTATGTTACACTATTACAAACATAATTGAATTGATATCTATTTCTGAGATGCACTAAAACATGCTTTCTGAAGAATATGGAGTGTAAAGCTTTTTCCTTGCCACACACTTTTACATAATGGTCTACGGGGAAAAACTGTTTGCGGCATATTTTAATTGTGTTACGCCATTTAAAATACAATGACATTGATATGCATTGTTGAGGTTTATTAAAAGATACTTGTTATGTGTATAGCATTTACCGTTCATTTACAGAGACACACAAAATAATTCGGGTACAGTACTGTGTCCGAAGTATTGTTTATAAGCCATAATTGGAAGTGGGATTTTAGTAAGGTATGCGTTTAACTAAATTTTTGAATGCTATTAGGTATGTATAAATGCTACAGATCATATACAGGGCTACACAAAAACATTCGTAAGCAATACGGTGCATCAGAGTATATTGATTAAAATGGGTTTTTTATAGAGTTATGCATTTTGAATGTGAAATATACTTAGTATACGAAGAAAGGTTTGTAGAACATAAATAAAATTATATACAGGGCCACGCAAAGAACTGAATACATGGCTGCCTATGTATAATAATTTCTGGAAGTGTGATTTCAGCGTGTATTTTTCTGAATTAAAGTACAGCTTAATATGTGGCGTGTATAAAAAGCTTAAGGTAATATGCAGGGCTGTACAAAATAATTCAAGTATGTTTCCGGATATTTGTGGAAACTGCTGAAGATGAATTTCCAACTGTGTTATGTGTTTTATTACTAAACTAAATTGTAGCATACTATAGAGTATATACAAATAGTATATAAATATATACAAGGCTGCAGAAAAGAATTAGAGTACTTTTCTGGCCGTGGACGGTAATTGCTGAAATCTGGTTTTGAAATGTATTTTGTGTTTTTCTGAAATGTTTACTTAGACACCTTATTTACCTTATTAAACAGCGATGGTTTGTTAAAATATTCTGTTAGTGTTTGAACGAGTTTCATAATCTATGCTTGGTGCATGATTTTTCTTACTTGTTATTTATTGATACGTATATATTCCAATTCTTTCCTGCTTAATCCTTCAGATTTTGATTATGAACCGCCTTCAAATTGGATAAATACCACAGGACAGAATTTATAGCGCAAAGAACGGGAAAATGCAACACAGCAAGCCATGGAAATCTAACCTCACATCCCACAATCAAGCATAGCGTTGGTCGATGACTTTACCTAGAGCAATAGTTCCCAACGTGGAACATATGCCCCAAACGAGGCAATTCGAGATTTATTATTAACCCATTCTTGGTCGTTTTTGTTTGAGGGGAGGGGGTAATGCTGTTGTATAAATATAAAAGTTACACTTGCAAATTGGAAAAATAAAATTAAGCAATAATTGCTTTATTAAATTATCAAAACGTTGCCATTGAAAAGTTCAAAATACTGATAAAACCGAAATAATTCCATGAAACGGTTCTAAAGATATTCAAACATTATACTTTTTTTTACATGTGTAAAAGTACTTAACAATTTTCCTTATTACTATTGTATTTAAGAGTTTTATACAATTTTATTGATTCTGCATTGAACGATCCTTGCATGTATATTCGCCATTCCATACGTCACGTAAAGGAACTCTTATGTATGGGACTGTGTAAGGGTGCATCACAAACTTACTCTTGTAAATAAAAGAACGAATTAGAGATTTGATAATAGCTTCGGCCAAAGACTAGGCAAATATGCTGGATAAATCAAAATTCCTTAGAGAAACTTTAAGGGGTGATAGAGACAAAACTTCAACAAACTATTTTTGCATAAGAAACAAGGATCGAAATGCATTTATTCAGTCAGAAATACAGGTTGTCTCACCCCAGTCCTAACTCAGAATTTTGTTCATAATTTTAACAATAATGTTAGATAAGGTGTTATAAGTGTTAAGGTGTTATAAGATAAGTTGTTAGATAATGTTAGATAACAAGATAGTTAAACTAAATTTACCTCCTTTGTGTGAAAGTAACGATATCACGAGAAGTCGTAGAAGTGGGCAACATTTACTTCTAAAAGGCGCCTGATATTTACGAATGTAATTTATCATGAGAGACGATAGTTTCTCCAGTGACGCAGCGAAAAACCGAAAACCGAAAGCCCAAAACCGAAGATTCCGTCACTCTCATATATACAGCTAGCAGGACATCAAAGGAAAATTGAAACGCCGACATTTAATATCTCAGCAAATATGAGACATACCGTTTCGATTTTTTCACATTAGTCTTATATCTATGGTCTAACTCTATCCTAAAATTTATACATTTCTACATGCAGTAGATTTTGAGATCTGGAAACTAATTTTTAAGTGAAAATGGGAGATGTAATGGACACATACTTGTTTTCTCGAAAACGGCTCGAAGGATTTTTTAAAAATTAATATTTAATATTAATCGGTTTTAGATGAAGCGAATAAGACTTTTCGTGTATTTAGGAAAACTCTTGTTTTCTGTATAATCCAGTTTTAAAATCGGACTCTTTTCTTAAGCCTATTGCTGTACAAATGCATAGCAGTGTTTACTCCTTTCTTCCGCGGCGCGATACGGTTCGCCGTTAAAGCTTCTGACATCAATAAAGCTTCTGACCGGGCTAATTATTTAATTTTTTTAAATGCAAAAACAATTAATTATATATTCTAAACATGTAAAACATATGTATTAAATTCAATCGTTGTTTATATGTCTTCTCTTTTTGTTACAAATAAATAATTTCAGATTTTAGACATGCATATGGTAGAAAAAATATTTCGATTCCTTTTTCAAAATGAGGAAATATTTTTTAATTACATGTCTTCAATTTTACTGTTATTTATGAAAAGTTTTCGATTTTTTAAGGATAAAATATTTTGAATTATATGCGCAGTTGAAGTCTGCAACCAATATATCAATCTCCGAATCTGTTGTGGTGTGATTATGTTTATGTATTCGTGCGCGGAGAAAGCTTGTTGATCGCTTTATTACATTGTAACTCACCACATATTAATTGAATGAGTATTGTCTTTGCTATATGGTTTGATAGTATTTCATGTCGTATCATTGATAATACTCGCTCAATTATACACATAATTCTATTTTCAATACATCTTAATTCGATATAAGATGTGGAAATGAAGGATTTGGAATAGTGAAGAATGGAATCAACATTCTACTTCAGCATTAATCCAAGGTATAATTTTGTTTAATATTATTGTTGATTAAATAATATCCGTTATTTCAAGTTTCATAATCCTCTTCTTTAACCCTTTATATCCTGAATTTATTTTCCAGCTACTTTTTAATTGTATTTTTGCATCATTGGATAAGTTTTGGTGCAGAATAAACATAGGAAAGAGGAAAATAATTTTTATAGTGTTTTAGTGGTTAATTATGCATTTGTAACCAACATAATTTTTTTACCCTATGATATAAAATAAAATAGTAAATTTCAAATAGTAAACTTCAAATATAATATAGGTCAAATTCATAATGGTAATCTGATGCTATATAAGTTTAACTATTAATATTATTGTTTACAGTTAAATTTCTATTTAAAAGTTTTAAAAAAATACAAAAAATTCTATGATATTTTAACAAATTACTTTTCAGGGTATTTTTAAATAAATAATACAATGCAATAACTTGCAGATTATCTAATATATAATTGGATATAGTTTCCTATTTTGATTTTTAAATACTCTAATAATTATTTAAACATAAAATTACACAACCATATTATAACAAACATTTTATCTGTAACATTACTCATTTTTCTAATACAAATTTATTTATTTTCTAATTAAAACTATCCACAGTATTTTATTTGTTATTTATCCAGAATAAAATGTACTTAAGGAATATAATATTACTAAAATTGTCTCAGATTATGTCATGAAATGTGTATATATGCCAGTTAAAACCCAACCCTGTGTATCAATGAATTATTTTTGCAGTTGTTTAAATTCTGTTATAACAACAATGATACAAAAAAATAAGTCACAAACAAACATAAAAAATAATGCAAAGTATATAAATTGCATAGATGAAACTCAAGCAATAGCCACTAATTTTAATAAATGTTTGATACTAAAAATGCAGCTTTCAGATGATATGTAGGCAACTACTTTTTATTTTGCAAATGAAACAATCATTATAAGAGAATTTTATTATTATTTTTTTTAATCGGGACATTTAATACATCTTTCAGTTACACACCTGAGATTTATAGCTTTATTCGAACTAAAGTCGACCACTTTTCATAACAAAAAACTATCGCAAAAACAGTAAGATTAAACACCAAAAATGCTGTCCCATATACTTGAGATCAGAAGCATTACACGTGTTTATGTCATCAAGTGGTTTTTAATTCGACATTTGCCTGTATTTTTCATTATGTTTTACTGATTTATTAGTTATTTCGTTAATTAAAATAACAGTTGCGTCTTTAAATGGCGGTGCCATGATATTAAAAGAGAAAAAGCATTTAAAAAATGCTGCGATGCATAGTTACGAGTAATAAATCAGTTTCAACTGACATCACAAACATTTATTCACCAGCTGAGATGTAAATAAATAAATATCAAAGATTATATTTTTTTCTGTTTTCATTAATATATTGTAATTTTTTGTTTGTTTTGTTTAAACTTTTTCTGAATTTCTTATATTTTATTTATTTTGATATTCTAATGGCAACGTTCTTCCATTTGTTTATTTGGCGTTACAGTTTGGTGATAGTTTTCTTATGAAAAGTGGTCGATAGGATAATGGAGAAGTACCGAAACATTTTGTAGTTGTCAAATGCAATGATGAAGATGCATTTGACGGGTAACGACTAAAAATTTTGAACAGTACAAATGGTATAACAATGAATCGACCATATATGTGTTAGTAATCGCGGCTTTAATGAATTTCATTTATTTTATATATCGCTATATGAAAAAGTTGCTGTATCCAGTTATGTTTTTTGTTGTTGTTTTCAAGAGGATGAAATGTGCATACATATGTTAATGACAGCTCATAGCTGCTGTAACAAGTTTCATATATTTTTGAGGTTGCTGTATTCTGTGATTTTTTTTTTTAATTATGGGCGAGAAACATTTGTACGTGTATCAGTGACTGAGGCTTTAATGAATTAAGCACTCGGCGATAAAACTGGCGATTAAAAATGTGGATAAAACCAGCCTAATGCAGGATTTTCAGATTTTCTTTTTCCCTTCGCATTTTTTCCGTGTACGTTTGACAAAATTCTTGATTTTCTCTCACCCAATCGCTGAAATTAATGATTTTTCCGCACCTGATCTATGAAATTAATGATTTTTCTCCATCCGATGGATGAAATTTATGATTTTTATGTGCCCGGTTGAAGAAATTTGTTTTTTTTCTGTGCACTGATCGATGAAATTAATAATTTTTTTGTTAAATTATGTTACCCATTTAACGAAATTAGTGATGTTTACGCGTCCACTTGACGAATATGTGATTTTTACTTACCCATTCTACAAAATTCATGATTTTTACGCACCCTGAAAATTCATATTTTTTATGTGCCGGATTGGCGAAATTTTTTTTATCACCCAATCGACGAAATTCTTGATTTTTTTGCACACGTTTGACGAAATTTGTGATTTTTATATGCAAACTTGACGAAATTAATGATTTTTTCATACCCGATCAACGAATTTTTTGATTTTTAAGTGATCGTTTGATGAAATTTGCGATTTTCATGTGCTGATAAATGAAATTCATGATTTTTACCCGCTTGTTCGACGAAATTTATGATATTTTCTCCCCCTATCGACAAAATTCATGTTTTTCTGTGCCGATCGATGAAATTCATGATTTTTACTCATTGATCAACGAAATTCCTGATTTTTACGCTGCCAAATGACGCAATTTGCAATTTTTTCCGAGACTAATTGGTATCTAATGCAGTTTAATTCATTCGACTCGACATCGATAGGATATATCGATTTTAGTTCCAAAATTCACCACCAGGGGCCGCTTTCCCATCTCGGGTTCTATGTGCCCGATCACGACGCGGTGTAGCTCATTCGACTTGAAATCGACAGCCTTAAAGATTTCAGCTATGTCTGCATAGAACAGAGTGCGCCCCCTGGTGGTGGAAGATGGAACTAACAGATTTTGCAGCTAACTCGAGTTCTATGGGTCCCATCACAATGCAGTTTGATTCGACTCGACACCGACAGGATATATCGATTTTAGTTCCAAGTTTCGCCACCAGTAGGCGCTTTCCTATCTCGAGTTCTATTTGCCCGATCACAACGCGGTCAGGCTCATTCGACTTGAAATCGACAGCCTCAAAGATTTCATTTATGTCTGTATAGAACAGAGTGCGCCCCCGGGTGGTGGAAGATAGAACTAACGGATTTTGCAGCTAACTCGAATTCTATGGGTTCGATCACAATGCAGTTTAACTCATTCGATTAGACATCGACAGGATATATTGATTTTAGTTCCAAAAGTCACCACCAGGGGGCGCTTTCCTATCTTGAGTTCTATGGGCCCAATTACGTTGAGGTATGGCTCATTCGACTCAAAATCGACAGCCTCAAAGATTTCAGCTATGTTTGTATAGAACAGAGTGCGCCCCCTGGCGGTGGAAGATGGAACTAACGGATTTTGCAGCTAACTCGAGTTCTATGGGTCCCTTCAAAATGCAGTTTAATTCATTCGACTCGGCATCGACAGGATATATCGATTTTAGTTCCAAGTTTCGCCACCAGTAGGCGCTTTCCTATCTCGAGTTCTATTTGTCCGATCACAACGCGGTCAGGCTCATTCGACTTGAAATCGACAGCCTCAAAGATTTCATTTATGTCTGTATAGAACAGAGTGCGCCCCCTGGCGGTGGAAGATGGAACTAACGGATTTTGCAGCTAACTCGAGTTCTATGGGTTCCACACAATGCAGTTTGATTCATTCGACTCGACATCGACAGCACATATATATTTTAATTCCAAGTATCACCCCCAGGGGGCGTTTTCCTATCTCGGGTTCTATGGGACCAATCACGACGAGGTATGGCTCATTTGACTCGGAATCGACAGCCTGAAAATTTTCAGCTATGTTTGTATAGAAAAGATTGCGGAGGAAGATGGAACAAACGGGTTTTGCCATGCATTTTCATCCTTTTAATTGTGTCACTCTCTCGTATATAACTTTAAAGTTGAGCCTTGAACTCCTCTCCTCGGGTTACTGCCCTCATATTTTTATTGCGGTCCTAGGGGTCTTTTTTAGCATTTCTTTAAAATTTTATTCTAATGATTAATTTATACCTTATGCTTAATTTCGACTAATTGACATTTTCATCAATAACCGCAAAAAAGTAATGATATCAGTACAAAAACCCTTAACGGGTTAAAAGTTGTGACGCAGCACTTTCTTTTGGCTCTAAGAATTTTTAATATGGGTCTTAAAAGCAATGATATCAAATTTGAGTGACGCAATGTTAATAATATTTTTAAAAATCATCATTTTCTTTTTAGTTTTATTTATATTCACAGGTGCAATTATTATCTTAACATGGAAAAATATATAATTTATTCGCTGATGCTTTTTCATTCAGATCTGTCAGGAATTTAAAATATGGGTTTTAAAAGAAATGATATCAAAATTTGAGTGACACCTTGACGTGAATTTAGTAGGATTGTTTTAAAATTCAATTAAATTTTTTTTTCGTTTGTCTTCTAAAGTATATTTACACATACAAACAACACTTTTAATTTTTCAATACACTGTTAAATATATTACTTTCACTGAGCCTATATTATGTATTGAAATGTATTTATTTCAATAAACTGATTTGTGTTTTATGCCACTCTATCCAAAATCATAAGTAAAATTTATGTAAATGATTATTTTGCGTCATAGTATCCAAACAAAGGGAAATGTATGCAAGTGGATACAAGTTTGCATTGAATAGTTAAACGGGAGTAACTTGGCGAAACTTGCAGACTTGCCAGTCCCTAGAAAGAAGCAGACCAGCCAAGTTTTTGAACAAAATCCTTTAGCTCAATCAAGTTTTATTCAACAAAAGAAAAATAAAGCAAAAACAAATAAATAAATAAAACATTATTTCATTATAAAGAATTATAATTATATCTTGTGCTATAATACGAAGTGAAAATATTTCTACCTTACTATATAAGGACACATTATCCCCCATTATTCTTTCTTCATTGATATGCAGTAAAAGTCTGAATAAAAATGGGAATTTACGTGCTCCTTTTGTAATTTTCAGCTATTTTGATCTGTCGTCGATGTGAGATCAAGTATGCATTAATTCCATTATGAATACAGCTATCATTGTCTCCAAGAATAATTTTCAAAATTTACATGAAAATCAACTAGACGATTTGTATCTGTGACGAAGTAAACTGATAATCACTAGGATTCGTTAACTATGCATATATTTGACTTATTAGTTTTTTGCAGATTTTTGCACGAGTATTTCTTTTATAGAGCAAAATCTAAAAGTGAGCCGTAAAATACAGATAAATAAAATAATCTTTGATCGGGACGTATGTTGTTTCAGGTAACATGAGTGAATGTATTAGGAATTTCATTTACTTTTTTGTTTAAGAGAAAGACCTTTTATGGCCAAGGAAAACATTACCGTACCCAGAGGGAAGGAGCGGTATAGGGTAAAACTATGCTGTGGCGCCCGTCAGGCGCGTCCATGTTCTGAGAGACATATAACGCGCACGACCCAGAGAAGCCTCCCGTATGCTCTGCGACCGGTCGGGGCACCGCCACCAGCGTATCATCCCGAATTGAACCCAAAAAGGTGACGACAAAGGGCGTTACGATACGCGGAGGTTCCCATAATCAGAGGAGACCTCCCCGAAGACACCTGATGAATCGCCAGAAGACAACCGAAGGCTTTCGTCGCTGGAACCCCATGATGGGACCGGGTCCTAGGCCATAGTGCCGAGTTCCCCCGACGACTCTTGCTTTCGCGCAGCGGCCAATTTTCGAATTCTGAAAATACAATTTACCTATCTATTTAGCAGTACTAAATACTACTATGTGATACCGAGCAATAATACTACCATGTAATAATACTGTAAGATGCTGAAGTAAATAATAATAATGGATACACGTAAGTACTAAATGAACAGTAATGAATTAATAATAATACTAGATTAAACAATGATAAATATTGCTAAAAATAGTAAATAACACTGTATGAGGCCATTAAGAATAACTAAATTATTAAGGTTAGGTTTTATGTAGTGTGTAAAGGTCCTTATGCATATTAGAAGTCCAGTTCCTCCTCAACCCTCAACCTCAACTAAGTCCAATGGAGGCAGCATGATTAATTATTGAGTGGGTTCTAGCAGAAACATACAATCTGTTATTTTTTGAAGCAGTTTTGGCTTTTTCAGCATGCAAGCAAACCAGGCTGACAGATTCATTTGTGATGGCTTTCTAATGTGATGGTGGACAGTCAGGGTACAATCTAGGATATAATGTAAGGAGGTACCTCTTTCCCACAGGTTCATCTAGGTGACTATGCCTTGCCGAATTTATTGAGATATTGAGAAAACGGGCCATGTTTTGTAGCAAAGATGTAGTGGTACCTATTTTGAAGTTGAAGATCTGTTGATACTGTCGGGATTAAGGCGTGAGTAAAGCGACCCGTTGTTCTCAGATTCCAATCCATTTGCCATGATCTTATAAATTCTGATGTTGTTATCTACTTTAAATGTGATGGTGGAAATGGGTAGAATTTTTCTAAGATGTCCTGTGACGATTTTCTTGTATCGCGAGCGAGTTTATCTGCATGTTCGTTTCCAGCTATGCCAGAATGACCACGCACCCATTTAACCCCTTGAGGGGCACCGGTATATAATATATACCACATTTTAATATATAACTTTGCCACCAGTATTATTAAATAAAAATATTTATTATTCTTTTTTGCAGATTGAAAAGGTAAAAATTCATTATTTAAATTTACTGGTGTCAAAACATCGCAAAATGTAGCATTTTTATACAACGTGCTTGCCCTCCAAGGGGTTAAAGAAAATGGGTTTCGATGTTTATTGCAAGGCTGTGATTATGTCGCATACGAGTAAGTTGGACGTGAATGTATCTGTTAATGCCTGCAGGTTAGACAGACTATCGGAATTGATTGTGTAGCTTTGAAAATTATTAGAATTAGCCCAGTCTATTGCATCGTGTATTGCTGGTAGCTCTGCTTGGTAGACACTATTTTCTTGGTGTAAGCGAATCTGTCTTGTTCACTGTAAAACTGAACCTTTATATGCACAAAACGCGTATGCAGTGAAATCTGATGTTTTTGATCCGCCGGTGAATATATCAATATCGATTATCCTCTAACTTTCTGTTTGACACTTACAATATTCAATGTATGGAGGTATTATGTTTTTAGTTGATTTCGGTTGGTAATTCATCGGGTTATGTTCATTTACCGGGACTGTAAGACGAAGTAACCTTCCGAGAGTGGATATTTTCTTCAGTTGCAATGCAAGAGAGGGAATTCCCGACAGTACGCAAAGAGCTGCAGTTGGAGATTTTTTATAGGCACCCGTGACTAGGAGTAGGCATTGAGCCTGAATTGAGGATATAAGCCTTAGACCATGTGACTTTTGAATTCAAGCAAACGATATCGACACAGCATATGTGATTTTTTTCTCCAGAATATTATTATACTATACTTTGAGAAAATCTCTAGAAATCCCACCTGATGATGATGATGAAAATTTTAAAAGGTTGTGTGTTACTTGTGTTATTTCTAATCTTTGGTTGTGGAGATGGGGAAGAAAGGAGAATGTTGCATCTAGGGTGATACCCAAATATGGCAAAGCATTGCTTTTTGATAGAAAATAATTATCCAATTTATAAATAGGTGCACGTTTTAAATATCTTGGTCTTCGAAGGTTTAGAACTTTACACTTGCCATATGAGGTAATTAATTTGTTTTCCTTTGCCCAGTCACTGATGAGATCCAAGGCCAACTTGCCCATAATTTCCAGAAGTTTACTTGTGAGACCATGTATAATGAGTAATAGGTCATCCGCATATGCAATTGATATTATACCGAGTCTTCGGAGAATCTTCATAAAACCATTCATAAATATTCTCCATAAGAATGGGCCGCGGCACGAAACCTGTGGACATCCGCGAGAAAACTAGTGTATTTTTTCGAATTGCCAGTTGGGGTAAGCACCACGACTCGTTAAAAATGAAAGGATGATATTTTGGTATTATCATTATTTATCCCGAATCAAGTGAAACATTGACTATAGAAAAAGGCAGACGACATACAAAGTAGAGGTCTGCACAGGCAAGAATTTCCAGTCTCGTGCCCGGCCCGGTAAACACTAAAATTTCAGCCCGGGTCCGGCCCGTTGAAAACTCAGTACAAACAGGCCTGGCCTGGCCCGTGAAAAAAACAATGAAATCAGGCCCGACCGGACTCAATTTCTAAAAAAATTCTGATTTTTTTAACATACAATAAACATTCTTTTAATAAATACTGCATACATATTTATAGAAAAATTTTAATGTATATTTTAGATTGCTATATGTTCGCAAGCCATAGAATGCAGAATAGCAACATTAATGATAACTTAGACTCTTAGTGGACTATTACATTGAAATAAACACATTAAAAAAATTAATATAGTTTAGAATTAGAGTTGCAAAAAATTGATTTATTCCCAGGTTTATTTCCAATACACCCGGTTTATTCCCAAAAGACCTGATTTATTCCGAAAAACCTTGTTTATTTCTAAAAAAACCCGGTTTATTCGCAGGTTTAAACAGGGTTTTTTCTAAACTTTGCAACTTTATTTAGAATTAAAAAAAAACATGGTTATAAATAATAACTTTTGTTGCTGTGTAATAAAAAAGTACATTTTTAAATATGTTTCTCTATTATTTATTAAAGTATATTTCCAAAGAGTCCGAAGTTCATTATCGCAATTAAAACTTTTACAAAACAAATTACTTCCTCGACACTTCCTGGGAACAGTTAAGTCCAGTTCCAACCGGCCCGAGTTTGTATAATAAAGTGTAAGCGTGAACCCGGCCTGCCCGAGTCTATAGAAAAAAAATTAATCCTGGACTCAGGCACAATATCACTGTCCGACGTCGATTTCTACGCTAGACATGTTATAGTTCCGTATTGATATTGTCAAGCTAGCATCGCAAGCACAACACTTTAGTAGTATATTATTAATCTTACGAGAACACTTTATAAATTTTCAAAAATATAAAAATATTATCATTTTAACATAATTTCTTATACCAAAAACAATCTTTTATATATCCAAAATGAACTTTTATAGTGAAAAAACGGCATTCATTTTAGAGTGTCTTTTTATAATCAACATTTTAATGAATATTGAAGTCATATTAAGGGCATTTTCTTATTATTTTAAAGACCTTTTATTTTTAGGTAATCTAAAATAAACGAGCGCATTTTCAAAAATAATATTAAAAATAAACTTGTTTCAAAGATGAAAAAGTGTGACATAAAATATCAATAACTTTATCTGGTAATTTTTCCCAATCAGCAAATTCTTTTAAGAATTTTATATAGTTATTATATTTTACACAAGGGATTAAGTTAGTTAAATATTTTCTGTAGAAACGATTCCAATCAACGTTATCTTGAAATTCTCTTTAAAAAAATTTTTGCCAATCAGCTTTATCTTGAAATTCTCTTATAAAATCTTCTAATATTGTTTGATATTTAGATATTTTTTTCCAATCAACTTCATCTTGAAATTCTATTATAAAATCTTCAGTTAATCTCTGATTTCGAGATATACGATTCCAATCTACTTCATCTTGAAATTCTCTCATAAAATCTTCAGATAATCTTTGACATTCAGATATAAAAGTCCAATCAACTTTATCTTGAAATTATCTTATCAAATCTTCAGATAACTCTTGATATTGATGTATATGTTCCCAATAATCTTCATATAACCAATCAAATTCATCATGAAATTCTTCAAGTTCTCTAATAAATTCAGTTAAATGTTCATAGCGAGATATATAATCAATTTTTTCTTTAAATTCTTTTAATAATTTAGACAACAACATTAACTTTAACTTTAATACTACATGCATTTATAGATATTTATTTTTTACACAACAACAAGAACATTTTTTAAATATTTTCGGTATAAACAATTCCAATCAACTTTATCTCTAAATTCTCTTATAAAATCTACAGATAATTCTTGATATGCAGATATCCAAAACCAATCAACTTTATCTCTTATTTCTCTTTAATTATACTAATAATCTCTCTAAATTCTCTAAAATCTTTTGATAATGTTTGATATTGTGATATACGATTCCAATCAACTTCATCTCGAAATTATCTTATAAAATCTTATGATAATTCTTGATCTGAAGATATACAAACCCAATCAACTTTATCTTTAAATTCGGGGGTGACGCGAGGGCAAACGTTAACTAAATCAGATCGGGCGGCTGCAAACCTTGTCTATGAGGAGACGAAGGCTCAGACAGGACTTGATGGACACGACTTGCTCGGTTCCCAGTAAAGAACTTTGCGACCGTAGCGGGTTGGGACCCCGTAGGCCGCCTTGCGAGTCCTCTGTGGCTGGGTCAGTTGGGAGTCGCCTTCGAAGCCTGGTTCGAGATTGCCCAACCAGAACAAGCAACGACACAGGAGCACGGCACTCAACATGCGATAAGTGTCTTGCAGAGTTTCTGGGAGGGGGGACCTTTCTCGAGATAGGGCCACGGAGTGCGGACCGGTGGCTCGTCGGTAAAACGACGGTGTCTGAGCTCGAAATCAAATCATGGACCGAAACCTAGTCCAGCACGTCTCTCGTGCAGCCAGAAGTTACCACGTCTGGCAGGCGGATGAGTGGCTCGTCTTCAGAGTTTCAACCAACCACTAACCTCGATCGGGCCCGCCTCTACGGTGCGCTTAGAGGAGCTTTCCGCGCCCTCTAGAGTCCGATAGCAGCTCCTTTATTCCTTCCTTGTTGTGTTTTTAGATGTTTAATTTGTTATTTGTTTTTATTTGTGATATGTGTCTGTGATATCTATGGCGCCATACTCGACGTAACGGGGATCCTTGACTTGTCATTGACCCAGTCGCTGGTTTACCGGCTAGTTCTGCCTAGTCGGGTTCAAACTCGCGCCGTTCGTCGAGGGCAACCTAGCCGAGTCTCGTCTATGAGACAAGACCGAGTTTCCTCGTGGTCTTGGGTCGGTCAGAGGTTCCTTCCGGCGCACGTAGCGTCGCCCGCGGAAGATGAGACTAGTGACTTGCCCTTCCATACATGTTCACGATCGGATTCTGCGGGAAAGCAAGGGCCGTAGGGATGCCGGACATATGGTGAAATCCTCGACTCCCTCATGGGGTTTCGGCGAGGAAGCCGTCCGTCAGTCCCTACGGTTCATCGAGTGTCACGTGGGGAAGTCTCCTCTAAGAGTTGGAACTTCCGCCGAATCGCACGACCTATGTCATCATGCGAGCAATCATTCGGGTAATAGATTGGGAGGCGTCGATGGATGGCGACCCTCCGAATCGATCGTACTTACCACGGTGAGACAAAGCCGATGGCGCATTAAAAGTTCATCAGAACTTGGGCACGATGAGACGGAGTGTTCGCGGGACGCCCCCGGGGGCGTCTGCGACGCTGCTTGGTTTTATCTTTAAATTCTCTTATAAAATCTGCAGATAATGTTTGATATTGAGATATACGATTCCAATCAACTTCATCTTGAAATTCTCTTATAAAATCTTCTGATGCTCTATTTATCTCAGAGCTAGACATTTATTAGTAAAATATTTTTTAATTGTCATCTTAGAACAAATTAATGATAGATAATATAATACTAATCTACAATAAACAGTATTTATTACACCATCAGATAAAGTCATAATGAATGCAGTATTACAACCTAGTAATTTCTGAATATATTTTTGTATAAATTTTTCAGATAATGTTTCATTCCAATCAACTACATCTGATAATTCTTCAATGATATCTTCTGATAATTTTTTATATCTACAGATTATCTTCATGTTTAATTTCGGAAAATGATCTTCTATAAAATTATCACTCAGTATTTGATATTCAGATATCTTATTCCAGTCTAATTTATCTGCAAATTCTGACGTGGATTCTCTGAAATTGTTTGATCTAGATTTTGTTTTATCTAGATATAATACCCCATATTACTAGATCTGCATTTTCTCTAGAAGTTTCTCAGAAAGTTTTTGAAAAGCTGAAATATTTTCCCCATTTACTCTATATTTGAATTCACTAATAAAAGGTTCAGATAATCTTTGATATCTTGAAATTAAATTCCGTTCAACTTCATCTTGAAATCCTCTTATTAAAACTTCACTTAATTTATCTTCCTTTGACACAACTAACCAATGAACGGTCATTTAATGATGAATTTATTTTTTAAAAGGAATTCATCTGAGATCCTCGATATTCATGTAAATTTTATCTGCAAGTTTTTGATCTCTCGACTTTACTAAATCTGCATTTTCTTTTTTAAATTTCTTAGAAAGTTGTTGATAACCTGAAACATTATCTTTTTACTCTATCTTTGAATTCACTAATAAAAGATTCAGATCATTTTTGATATTTTAAAATGAATCCCAATTTAATCTGTCTTTGAATTCACTAATAAAAGGTCTAGATAATCTTTGATATTTTGAAATTAAATCCCAATTTAATCCATCTTTAAATTCACTAATAAAAGGTCTAGATAATGATTTTGAAATTAAATCCCAATTTACTCTATCTGCATTTTTTCTTATAAATTTCTCAGAAAGTTTTTGATAAGCTGAAATATTATCCCAATTTACTCTATCTTCGAATTCAATAATAAAAGGTTCAGATAATCTTTGATATTTTCCCAATCGACAGAATTTTGAAATCTTCTTATAAACCATTCTGTTAATGCGTGCCATGCTTTAGATATAGAATTCCAATTAACGTCCATTTATTGGTGAATAATTTTTATAATAAAACATTTATCTTTTCAAAATGCATATATGGTTTTAATTTGCGAAAATTATCATCAGGTGATAATGATAATTTTAATATATCATTACATTTTCCATGTGCAAAACAGGTTACTAATTCTTTAGGTTGTATAAAACCAATAAAAATAGGAGAATCGTTGATTTTCAGTTCTATGAATGTTTCAATATTAGTATAACTACCAATTATTAAAATATATATGGTAATTTTCATATGCATATCTGTAGTTAATCTTAAGTTTTGATCTAGTAATCTGGAACTCATCAAGTCAAAATTTACTTCGTTACCCCCCCCCCCCCTTTGTATGAAAATCTTCTTTTATAGTAAACCAGATATCTCTATTATCTAAATAAACTTTATTGACTGTATCAGTATCATGTTCAGGTTCTGAAACATTCATAATTATTTCATTTTTGTATCAAATTTATCTTTCTGTAACATTAATGAGTTTTTCTCAAAATATCGTTTATTTACAATATTTTTATTATCTTTTGGAACTGCTAAATTTCCAATTCTTTTATTTTTTGCATAAGTAGGTTTCCCTTCAATAAGATGTAAAATTTTTTGATCCAGTTCTTTTATTCGATTGCCTGTTTCTTCAGTAAATAATGAAAACTCATTATCAATTTAGGATTTATTTCTTTCTATATTTTCTCTTAATTCAAAATGATTATTCTCTATTTTATTCAAAACGAAACTTTTAGTACTTATATCTGAATCATTAACAGGATCTGAAGCATTTTTTAATATTTTGTTTTCCATATCATAATTTCCATCATTTGTTAATCTAAAACCAATTCCAGGAGGACCAGCATGTCACCCTTTTGTTGTATCATCAAAAGGTGGATAATTAGCAATAATTTATTTACAAATAATTAATTATATTAATTTTTTGGCTTTTCATGTTTAACACTGTATGTTTTCTTACTTCTGTAATAATATAAAATATATAATTTTCTATTAGTCGCATTTTTTAATGTATAGTTAAAAGTTATTCTTAAATTACTTAAAGATGTATAATCGTCAGGATGTGATAGATCAAAGCAAAAAATAGGATACAACGCACCAAATTTTAAGTAATCTATCAATGGTGCTGTTTCTGTGTTTTGAACATTTCTTGGTATTTCAATAAAGGCTTCAAAGGCTCTATTCCACACTTTATCAGTAAAATCCATTTTATATTTTTCAGTAGGTTTTGGCATTCCCTTAACAGTATATCCACATTAAATCACATCTAAATTATCAAATATCATAATATTTTTCTTATAATTATCAGTTCTTTCCAAGTATAGAGGGATAACAAAAAACTTCATCAGATGAAGAAAGCATAAAGCATGTACCACTTTTATCTTTTTCAATTTGATTTGTTCTATGAATTTCATAATGGTTCCAGTATATATCTATATTTTTATCAGATAAAAGTAATTGATTATATAATGTATCTGCAGCATTATTTAATTTATAGTGTAAAAATAGAGATAAATCTACAAATTCCACTTTATAACCAGGATTTGCAACATCTGTATACAGCATGTTTTCATTGTTATTTCTTTCAAATTCCATTTTTATTTCAAAACCTGTAATTAATTTCGGATATGCTTTAATAAAATCAAAAATTTGTTTTGAAGGTATCCACATTATGACTGTTTTACTATCTTCTGTTAACTGATATCGTTTATCAAATCCCTCATTATAATTTTCATTTTCGATTACTCCTAATTTATCAGCTATCTCTGTTATAGTCGTTGCAGTTGTTATTGTACTTTGAATTGTATATATTTTTTCTATCAGCAGTATCCTTTGAGTCATTGAAACAAAACATATCAGTTGGTTGTGATGTAACATATTCTGGAGTATAATTTCCAAGTCTTACAACATGCTGTATAATGTTGAAATAACCATCAACATGTTCAATTATTGCTTTACCTATTGTAAGTATATGTGATAATATATGTGATAAAAATATGTTAAATGAATTAGATAATATTAAAAATCGTACCATTCGAGAGGCGATTTTCGAAATTGTATTCGATTCAGCACCTTGGCGAAAAGGTTTGGTGAAAAACCTTGGCGAGTGTCCTGCGCATAGGGTTACACAAGATTTTCAGATCAGCAGCAGCATCTGGACGACTACATGTGCTTACCGCATGGTGATTGAGATTGTGATTTTTGCTAGAATCCGTTAGCTTTATTTTTTCGTAATAGCTGAGTTCACAGTATCATTATTAGAGAGTCCAAATTATAATTTTACACTTGACGAAAAATCCACAACTAAAGAATTTGCTGTTATTAGAACGTCCTTTCAAAATTCTGATGAAGTGTGCTCTTTTGTGCAAGAAATACAGAAAGCTACAAATACGAACTTTCGAATAAAACTTGCAAAACCGAACATGAAAAGGTAATTTTTTAATTGCATGTATAAATTATGTCGTTTTGTTGCAGACTTGCTTTGTTTTTCTGAAATTTAATATAAAATGAATTGTACTTCTTAATTCTTATAATTGCTTGTCAGCATATCTTAAATACCAAGACTGATTTGAAAAGTTCTTATTTAATTTTGGAATAAGCATTCACATCACATGTAATGTAAAAATTATACATTTATTTTTATCAAATGCAGTTCCTTATTATTATTATCTATTGCGTGCAGAATTAGCATGTTTTTAATGCAGTGATATTTTACTCTGCTTTAACCATGTTTTTTGCTGTGATATCAAAACACTGAATAGTACTTTATTTCTACGTATACATTTCATGCAACATTTAAAATGGAAATATCAATTATTTATTCTAATGTTCTTGTCTTTATGTCATCTGGTAAAACAACTGCTATAGGATAGTTTCAACAAATACTATGGTACTGTAAAAATAAATTCTTACATCCAATATAAAATATTGAATCTTATTAATAAATTAATTTAAAACCTGTGATATTCAAATCGATATTCTTGCTCATTCAACTTAAATTTCTAATTTTAATAATAGGCATAAAAATGATGTATGTATTAATTTTTTTCATTATATTATTAATCAATTATTTATTAAATTATATATAAATTTAAAATAAAATAAATTAAAAATTATTAAATTCATTATATTATTAATCAATTATTTATTAAATTATGTATAAAATTTAAACTAAATTAAAAATTATTAAATTCATTATATTATTAATACATTTCATTAATTAGGATGCAGTGTGTACTATATGTGTACTCTTATATGACAACATGAAAATAAGAAATATTGTTTTCCTGATATTCCCCACTACCATGATTGCTTATCTTAATCTAATATATATATATTTTTTAACTTCTATATTCTCTGTCAAATAATTGACTGATCATGGCAATCTCTGTACATGATTTGCATTGTTATTCATCATTTTAGATGTGTTAATTTTTTCAATGAATCAATCCTAATATATCTAAAATATTGCAGAGATTTTAGATTGTATTTAGTTTCTTAGCCATCCCCCCCACCCCCACCCCTACGAAAAAAACCACTCAGGATAACTACACAAATATAAAATTTAACTTTTTTTAAGGTGAACTAACATGTTTTTAAGTTAACAGTTTTTACATTTAGTTGTTATTACTAATTATTAAACCATTCCTTATTCTTTTAAAAATTTTATTAGTTGTTTATTTTATTAAATTTTCTTTAATAATTAATCAATAGTACATTACATGAATTATTTTTGCCCCCCCCCTCTCCTTCCCTTTCTCAACAAGGAATGGTTTAAGTTGGAAAACTTCATAATTTTTTTTCAGAAAATGTTTGAAAACTTTCAAAATCCCTGAATGGTGGTGCAAGAGAGATTGTCTGGTAAATCTACTGGCCCCAGAATATGTTGCTCTCAGGAGATCACTCATGCGTAGTTTTACTGTTTAGTAATTGGCTATCATTTGTGATCTTCTGCAAGAAATTTGAATTTGGGCCTTGGACGTGTGCTATTTTTGCTTCCAAATTTGTCAAGCAGGAACTGTGGTAAATATAATGTCAATCAATAAAGTATATTGACTGTAAGTATGTAGTTCTTCAATGTATATTTAGTTTGTTGCATAATAAAGAGGGATTTTAAAATACATTCTACATTGTTTATGTTTGGTACTTTCATATTTCTCTTCTTTATTAATTAAATTGTTAAATTACTATCTCCCTAAATCCATGAAAAAATAAGTTTATAAATTATGTAAAGCAATTAAACATTTAATTTGTTGTTTTGCTTGTAATACAGGCAGCTGAAAATTAATTCTTAAAAATAGAATTTAACTATTACTCTTCATAATTTATTTTACTAAAATTACTTTATTATTTACTCCAAGTGATTAACAAAAATGCAATTTTTGAAAACTGAAATTTAAACATTGTCAGGTGTGCGTTGCTATTGACCATCCCAAAACTACAGCAGTGAATGTTTCGAAATAATAAATGCAAATGTGTTGTATGTTTTCCGATATAAATTTTAAAAAAATCATTGAATATCAAGGGAAAGAGAGAACAGTGTTGAATTCAAGGGGTGGTCCTTGAATATCCCCCCTCCTCCCCCAGACGTTTTGAGATTTTATGCTTTTAATGGTCAAAAAGTACAATTTCCCCTCCAGAACTTTATAATGTCCCTCCTGGAGCCACAGAAATCCCTTCCGGAGAAAAATTTTTTAATTCAACACTGGGGATAAATTTTCTAATTTTTTATTTATTTACTGCATTATGTGTCATATTAGCCATAGTATTCCTGAAAATATTACATGATCGATAAAAAAAAACATTAAAAACATACTAGAATAACAATTATAGTTGTCTTTTTTATTTAACATTGGATTTCCTTTAAACATGTCATTTTATAGACATATGGAACCTTGAAAGTAGCATTTTCGCATTTTATCTGTAAAAAATAAAGATAATACTGTAGTAGCTTCCTATTAAATTGCTCATTCAGATATAGCCTTATTTTTTCATCCCCCCCCCCCAACTTGGAGAAAAAATAAAGATTGTGTAGTAACACCACCATTACTTGATTACAAGAAATGTGTTTTTTTTTTTTTTTTTTTTTTTTTAAGTTTATGCATATACAAATATCTTTTTTTTTTTACGTACATTTCCTTATAATTCTACTTTTTTTGTTTCTTTAATGATTGGCAAATGCGATAAAAAATATAATGTTATGAAATTTATAATCAGTTTGAAGTTAAAAGTTGCTTTAATACATCCTCCTCCCAATGCCCACTTAATCAATAATTTCATGCACTTTTTAAAATATTTAGTGAGTTTTTTTTCTGAAAACAATCCTATCATGCCAATTTTCTTTCCATCGATAAGTTTCTTTAATTAATGAGTGGCTGTAACACATACCGCACTATAAATAAAATATAGTAATATTTTTTTCTTTTTATTGGAACTGGAGTTAAAACCACTTGTATTTCTGATATCTTCAAATCCACGGATATTCTTAGCAGTTTGAATGAGACATTTCTTTTCATCTCGCTGATTAATTTATGTATTTTAATAATAGACTGAAATTTCTGTTTTTCTTTCTTTTTTTAAGCATGCCAGTGCTTGGCTTTGATGTTATTATTTATCATTTTTTAATTATAATAATTGAAAATTATTAATAACTTGTTTCTCCCATTAGATTAAAATACATACCTGTTTTAGCATACTAATAGAATAAAGTTTTCTGCTGAGTATCGTGCCATCATCATTAGCATGCCAGACTGTTATGTATTTTATTTCTGATATGTAGCATATCATTATATTCAGTAATAAATTTGTTATGTGGTAATATTTATAATATAAAACAATAATTTGTTGTTTTATTTCTGTAACTGGAATTTTCAAATAAAAGAAGTTTATTAAAAATTTTCTGTTATTATCATTTGACTATAATTTTATTATAAATGATCATTTCATATATCTACTTGTGTTGTTTAAAAAGCAGAATGTATATTAGATATTAAGAAAATACTCAAAGCATTTTTTAATTTAAAAAAAGGGTTAAAAAGAAAGTTTATTTAAATTTTACTATTAAAGTTTTTATTTTAATACTAGCAAATCCACCCGGCGTTGCCCGGTCCCATCAACAAATAATACGGAATGTGAAATCACTCTAAAAATCGCTGTACGAAACCCTTCTTCTGGTAACTCTTTGTCTTTCGGAAATTAAATAGAAAGATTTACAGGAAAATTTAATACCACCTCCTCAAATGTCTGGATCATTTGATTCGAAACTGGTCAGTTTTTAGTCAAAAATTAAAAAAGGTTATTTTTAGGTAAAAAAGGTCTGATTTTCACAAAATTTGCACAAAATCAGAAGAAAACTGAGTTGCGATTCAAATAATCCAATACTTTTCTTAATACTCGAGGATGAGTGAAAATGAAACTTTTTCGTTTTCTGAGATTATCAAGTTGGTAACTTTCTTTTGCAGTTTCAATAAAAATACTTTGTACAGGATGAAAACCGAGTTTTTAAATCCACATCGTTCATAATGTTTTTTGTTTATATTTTGAAAGTCCATTTTCATGTTCAGACATGTTTATATTATGGATATAAACAAAAATTTTTCTAGAAATATTGCAATTTTCTTTAGAAAATATTTATTTCCTCTTCAAGTTTAGTTTCCATTCTGTCAGCACTAGAATTATTACCGTCACGACACCAGAGAAAAGGGAAAAAACTGTCTTCCTGTGACGACAATCGTTTATAACTCAAGATATAATTCATTTATTGGTAAATGCATCCGAATTTGGAAATATTCTTTTGAAATACTAAGAAATCAAATAGCGTTTCAGGTTTTCTGATAAATAAAAACGACCTCTCCGATAATGGTGATAAAAATAGCATATTGTGTCAATTTCCAGGGCACTGCAGTCATGTAAATGTTGTCATTGTTTTGTAATTCAAGGAATATCAAATTTATATGAAAATAAAAAATGTAGGGCCATTCTTTGACATATGAATAGTAATATCTGGAAATTTCATGCATGTCTGTATAAAAGTGATTTTGTGAATATTTCAAAAATATTTGCGTGGTTGAGAGTGAAAAAATAAATAAATAGAGCAGCTTAAATGCAATATTTAGTGTAATTATACAAGTTTGTATTTTGTACAATTTGATCCACATAGGCAAGATCGGTTCTAATACTGATTATGTGTATGGAGACAATCTAAATACATTTTAGAGTGCTTAACCTGTTCAGGACCGGAGGCTTTTACACAAATTTTATTCGGTTGGCACCACTTTTTTTAAAAAAGCTACTTTTACTTAAACTATCAAAAAAATGCTCTAATTAGAGAAAGCAGATATTACTTTTATTTTTTACAGGTGCCTAAACAAATTTTGTATGCTCTTTTGGAAGGTGCGTATATGCATCCATGGTCCCGAATGGGTTAAAAAAAGTAAAAAATAATAGTTTTTAATGTAATATTTAATGAAGTAATTATTTATATTTTGTATTTTTTTGGCACAAATATATAGATTATTCATAAACCTGGGCATCGAATCCACCAAAGCGAAAAGGTTCATTGACGTTGACAGATGTTAAATTAATACGATTTGGTAGAATGACGATAATCCATTATCCCCCCCCCCCACACACACACACAGCATGGGTGTAAGACCTTCAGTCTTGGAGAGATTTTTGACAGATAGTAAATTCTACTTATTATATAATAGCAATTTTACTATCAAAAACTTTTAATTACTTTCTGGTATTGTAAGAGAGTGATTTTTAACCATAATGCAAAGCATAGAAATCTTCTGACCCATTTCCATTTATTTATTACTAATACTCGCAAAAGTTTTCAGTCTTGGCTTGGATGGTCTTCTTGCACCCATGACACACACATTCCTAAGCGAAGGGATATTAGAAAAATGTTATTGCATGAAGGTACGATTAGTTTTATTCTCTCTGAAAAAGTATTCTGACATTATATAATTTCAGCGGTGAAATGCAATGATTTCATTTCATTCACTATACTTCTACAAAATGCTTAATTAGAAAATCAAAAAATAAATATTTGTTATATTCTAAATAACCAATTTAATTTAAATATTAAAAGTGTTATGACTGTTACTTCACTATTTTCCCTTAGTGAAACTTTTGACATAATAGGGACAAAAACAGAAAATTATCAACTGTTTACAACATATTTGTCTTAAAAAAAAGAAGAAAATTTGTTTTGTTAACCTGTTTCATGTCTAAAGAACACACATTAAAATATTAATAATAAAAATAGCCAAAGTGCCAGTACGCGCCAAGTGTGGAAAATCAGGTTTGCTACAATTTGGATGAGATTTTTCGTCCATCTGCCGTTTTTCATCCACAGAGCATGTACATTTGACCTCATGACGCTTCTCTCTTTCAGGTTCTCTAGTTAGATTTCATTTGTGCTATTTTTTTATTGTAGGCTACTAAAGAAACTATTTTTTTGTCAGTCAGTGGCAGAAATTGTACTGCATATGGCAGAAATTAAAACGTGTTATGAATTCGTAATATGGTGTACTTAAAAGAAAATTTGTTGGGAGTCAAAAGTAATTAGTGTTGGAATCATACATTGTGATTTTAATTGACATTTCTTAATTATATTTTTCTTTAACATTTCATTCTGCATATTTACATGCATTATGATAATTATATTGACACATACTTCAGCTTTTATAGTAAATTTTTATGCTTGACTATCAAATATCTTGTCCTAATCATGTAAGAAAATAAAACTTCTGTATTGTAAAAGGTATGCATGACAAAAATTATTACATGCTGCTGAAAGATTGGTAGTAATTGCATTAATAATTTTCTTAATTTTTTGAAATTTATTTATAATTTTTCACATTGTTTTGATATATTTTTTCTTATAGTAACTTGTATTGTAAAATGTTATTTGCTCTAGTTTATTATGCTAAAATGGACCCAAAATTCTTTAATAAATACCTTCTGTTTTTTAAGTATTTAAATATGTAGTTGTAATGTGTGAAATTTTCTTTTAATAAATAATTTTGTTTTATTCAGTTTGCACTTCATTCTTATGTTCCCATGTTTGTTGCAGTACATCGTACATTCTATTTTGGAATTTTACAAGCATGTTTGTGCCAAGTGGCATAACTTTGCTAATAGTTGAAGCATGAATAATTACTAGTAATAAAATAATTGAATAAACTAAAATAATCTCTTCCTGCTGTGATTTAAACTTGAAAGTAAAACTTCCCAGTAAAATAAAAGAAAAAATTACCCTATTGCTCAGTGTTATAAACTATCATGACTACAAATATAGAAAATATTTAAAAAATAATAATAAATTAAAGAATCTTATATTGTGTATATGTGGGAGAGGGAAAGAGTGAGAAGTGGATAGGTATACATCAAATAATTTAAATGTTACAACAGAAGTACCAATTTGAAAAAATTAAAGAATTTTAATGACATGAAGTTGAATTATGAGTTCTTAAAATACTATTTTTATGACAATGCTCACTTAATAGTTTTTTTTTCATTTATTGTGTCAGGTGTTTTCGAGAAAAAACAATTATTACATACTCAAAAAACATTTCATTAAGTGTAAAAAGCACAGGCAGTAAGTTGCCAAAACACTTTTCTGTTATTTGAAGGAATTTGATTTTTGGCTGGAGAATTTAAGGAAATTTTGTCACCAAACTTTCCATGCTTTGAAGGAAAAGAGACATACAGGGTGTTCATAATTAAACAACCTTACTTTAAAGTTGTCTATAGATGAATGTATAGTTCAGAATGTTGCGAAATTTTCTTTCAATATTAATGTTCACATTTAACTATCTTACATAGAAAAAAAAGTACTTTGGATAGTCACTAATCTTAAATATTCCTTCATGACAAAGTTTTGTGATTTTTATGTCCCTGAAACTTTATAAAACAGTTTAGTTATAACCAACCACTGACGGAAATCTCTAAAAAAAATTTTTGTTTTAAAATTTTTAGAGATTTATTATTGTTTTAAAATAGTGTACAACTATGTCAGAAAGACATGAGTTCTAATTCCAATAATTTTGAAAAAATACTTCAAACTGAAAGTGAAGATAGACAAGAGATATCCCACGTGCTCTTTGTTACAAACACTTGAAAAGACTCCAGAATCGGATAGAATATTTCTACTTCTATCCCATCAATAACAATTCAATTCCCTTTTAAACGTTTAAAAAAATAACTTAGAACATTCTTGGTTCTCTCAAATAAGTTATTTTTTCAATTCAATTTGTGAATAAAATTTTTACTTTTAGCCCGAGGATGGTATAGAAATAGAGCTAGAATCTGTTTTGGACCTGAGCTTGGCCCTTCTCATTTGTAGTGCATAGTAGAGATGACAGTTCTTTTTTTCGAAGCCAGTAAAAACTATTGATAACATTTAAAAATTGTTTCAAGATTAATTTTCTCATTTAAAAATCTCTTCTTAGATAGAAATAAGTACAGATTCTAAATACTCTCTCATGAAAATGTTTTGTGATTTTCATGTCCCTGAAAATCTGTTTACAAAAACAAATTATTGTTATTTATACTGAACCACTGCAGAAATCTACAAAAGTCATAATTCTTATTTTTTTAAATTATGACCTGTAAAACTACGATGGTAATATAATTTATTTTTTCTAGCAATTCTGGATAAAGACTTAGACAAGAGATACCCCGCAGTTTCTTTACTTTACTAATTCTTCCCTTTCAAACATATTTTTAAAGGCTTGTAAAACATCTAGACGACATTCTGATTTTCAAATAACAAAGGTTTTTTTTTTTGCTTTTTAGCACTTTCCAACCTAGTTGAAAAGTGCTTATGACTTCGGTTTGTCTGGCCGTATGGCCGTCTGGCCGTCTGGCCGTATGGCCGTCTGGCCGTCTGTCCGTGCTCTAACTCCCGTAAATATGCTCGGATTGCTCTGCAATTTTTATATGTTATTGTCGTTATCTATGGCACGTTCCCTATTTCAACTGAAGTGTGTAGCACTTATAGTTTTCTTACAGGGACACTCAAAAGAATTCCGTTACATTGCGGTCTATGGGGAAAAATCATTTGCGGTTTATTTTAAAAATGTTTCACTATCGTAAACGCATTGAAATTTATATAGATCACTAAGATGCATTAGAAGAAGCTTAATATGGAATAGTAGGTGTATAGCACTTAGAGTTACTTTACAGGGACAGTCAAAATAATTCCGTTAAATTACGTCTATGGAGAAAAATCGTCTGCGGCTTATTTAAATAATGTTCCACTATTTTAAACGCATTGAAGTTTATATATATTACTAAGGTGCATTACAAGAGGCTTACTACAGAATAGTGTGTGTATAGCAGTCATCGTTCATTTACAGGCACACACAAAAGAATTCTCTACTGTCTGTTAACAATAATTCCTGGAAGTGCGTTTTAAGTTACTGAACGCGATTTTAATCTTAACTAGCTTTTAGTCTATTACGTGGTGTGTATAAATTCTGTAGATCCTATACAGGGCAGCACAAAAGTTCGCGAACACATTTCCGTTTATTGACAGAAACTCCAGAAGGAGAATTTAAACTGTGCTAGGCGTTTCCTAACTAAACTAAAATTTAGCATCCTATGTATATATACAAATCTATAGATCATATACAGGGCTACATAAAAGTATTCAGATATTTTTCCGAATATTGTATATATTGAAAATTCCTGAAATTACGTTTTTAAATATGTTATGCGTTTTCCAAATTGTTTACTTAGATGTCATCTTTCAGCTTATTAAACGGTAATGATTTGTAAAATTATTTTAGAATCGTTGGAAAGTGCTACATAATCTATGCTTGACGCATGATTTTTCGTTCTTGTTTAGGTAGATTTCGAAAGAAATACTACCTATTACATTCTCCCCTAAGTTGGTATTTTTAAAAATTTTTTTGCAGTTCTACGCCGATCATGACTCCCAAAACCACCCCCAGTTCAAAACTTTGTATATCTATCTATCTAACTTTTTTATGGACACGATAACTCCCATAATTCTGCACAAATCTCTTCCAAAGTGATACATAAAATCAAGGGGCATAAAAGCTGTTCGTTAATGAGAAAAATCAAACCTGTGTGTGTATGGGGGGGGGGTGAATGTGGGGGCTTTTTGTAAAAACAGAAAAAACACCATAATTTTTTAATTATGATACTATTGAATCCGTTTAAAGTTATTATTACTTGTAGGAAAAGGACCGAAAAATTCTGTATGAGAGATTTTTGATATCATTAAAAATGGCCGAAAGGGGGGGGGGGGTTTAGAAGAAAAAAATTCATAACTTCGTCAATTCACAAGATATCAAATCCGCTTAAATATATTATAAATGCTCTTAATATTATCTAAAACTTTTATACTGACAAGTTTTTTATAGGAGCAACCCTTATAGCAAAAAATAAATAAATAACCAAAAAAAATCCCTGCCTGCAAACAAGTTAGGTTTCGAAGTTGACGGTTTCAACTGCTGCATCATGGTAAAAAGCTCATTTCTTCCCCAATTCCCAACAAACAGGCATCCCACAGTCTGCGCCTTCAAAATCTACCTGTGCCTGTATTCCGAGCCGTTAGGGATTTTTTATATTTCTGAATAGATAAAATTTTCACTTTGAGCCCGACTCTGAAGGATTGTTATGAAAACAGAACCTGAGCCCATCTCATCTCTATTTCATACCAACTGTAGCATAATTAGCACAGTCAGCAAAAGAGACAAGCTCACTCCACCATTCCAACTATTTTTCAGTCTATTTTGATAACATATCAGTTCAACAATGTATGGAAACCAGCTTAACTTAGTCATGTGGGATAGAAGTATTGTAGTTTGCCTCTTTTGTTGGCTGTGGATATTACGTACGGACATGCTCATAGAGTTCAAGATTACTTTGTATAAATGTAGAAGCAACTATTTTGGTGAGAATATTAACAAATCAAACAGATAAATAGCACACTTTTAGTCACATTTTCTGACAAAAAAGGATTGAGCCAGCTTTCGTAGACATGCACAAAAACATGCATATTTTGATATAGCTCTTTGTTCTTTAAAGGTTAATCTTATACAGTTTTATTGAAAATTTTTAAAAAAAAATGGCTGATTTTAACGAAAGATTATCATGATCCGGATGAGTTCACTCCGGAAGTGTTATAAATTTAGCACTATTATATATATATATACTCATATACAAATACGTAGGGGTGACACGACCCCGCCAGTAGTTGATCAAATTTTTGATATATTGTGACATTTCAGACAGAGATCAGTTTTATATGTAGCACTAGACATAATATTTTTGTTTGAATGTTAGTGCACCTGTTATTACATTGTTGTCAACCGTCTGCTGTAAGAAAAGCCATTTTATGAAATTTGTTTTATTAAAAAGTGTAAATATTTAGTTTTTGATTAGTTGGAGACAATTACAATAAGTTAAATTAATCCACTTCCATCTTGCTTATTTCAACTAATATTTTTATAAGAATTATTGTTAATCACAGACCAATGATATTTTAAAGATTAATTTTTAGATTTTCGATTGATTTCTTTCGTTTGATCAACCACTGGGAAAATGGCAATTAAAAAACTATATTTATAGTTTTGTTGGTATTTAATTTCAGCGGATTTCATTTTTGTCCATTATAAGACATTCATGGGTTGTAGCCCTGTTTAATGAAAAATTATAAATTTTGCCGTTTGTCCAAAGTTGTATATGTAGGTAGGTATAAAGGAAAAAAAGCTGGCTCACAGTGAAACTTATGCAGAAATAAAAAGCAGTATTGTCACATCTGAAAAGAAGATAATGATTGACAAGGTTTCCTTAAAGCGCATACTTAAATTAGTTTGAAAAAAAAAATTCCAATGAAACTATTTATGTAAAAAAATACTTTTAAATATTTTATGCTAAAAAGATGCGATTTGACAAGAAACACATTTTTTCTTTGCCAAATGCAAGTGATTTTAAGGCATTTGGAAATTGTTAAATAAATAAGTGTTTACATTCTTAATGGACTTAAACAATCAAATACTTTATTATTTCTATTATGCTTATTGCTTATCTACCCTATATATATAAAATCCTAATGAAACAAATTTGTGAAACGATTTTATGAAACGATTTTATGAAACGACTGATTAAACGACTGATTATGTTTCAGGGCTATTTTTCATAAAATATTAAACGCTTGATTGTGAAATTAATACCAAATGTCCATAAAAATCCGTGGATGTCAAAACTGGTAATAGAATTTTGAAATTAGTTTTCGAGATATTAATTTTTTTCTAATTTTAATGACATTTCTGTAATGTTGGCAACTAATTACTCAGTTTTTTTGTGACAAAAAAGGGGAAAAATTGAAAAGGATCCCGATAGGGATTATTGATTTATTTTTATTCGTCATTTTCAAATTGAAATTGAATTTATCTTTTATTTCAATCAATAATGAAGACAAGATTGTGATTAAATTATGTTTTTCAGGAAAATTTGAAAAAAAAACATCACATTTCTACGTCAGGATTCAATCGTCTGTCAGCATTTAATTTAATTTATAAACTGAAAATATTTTGAATAAATTCGTCCAAATGACGTCATTTATGTAAACGCAAAAGAAAGGAGCAAAAAAAATATTTATACAATTTGTTTAGCGTAAAATGTCATTTATCCTATTTTATATATAATCAGAAGTAATCTGTATAGAAAAAAGAATAATAATATACGTATAATTAAAATACGCATATAAAAAAAAAAAATCGTCGAATTTGTTTCTAGGACTGTTTATGTCATTTGGCACCAAATCTCACTTTCTGATGCCCGAATTGCGCCAATCTTTTTAAAAAAGCGTCAAGACCCTTATAATAGAAAAGCACCAAAAGCTCATTGGGTTTGTTTTCATAACTTTTGGCAACAAATCTATGTATATTAACGAATCTATCCCTTTTCGAAGCTCGAATTACGCCAAACCTAAAAGCAAAGGATCCTATACTAGAAAAGTACCCGATTTCCTTATGGACAATATTCAAGTGACATAACAAGGTGTAAAATTATCGCGAATAGCAAATTTGTTTAAATATGTCATTAATTGATGCCGAATAAATGCAGGCATGCATGCACAAAATATTTAATTAATTTTGTATGATAAATAATTATTAGAAAATTCGTAAATACATATTAATTAAAATAAATAATTTACATATTTAAAATAACATGAAAATATGCATGATGGTGCACTAAAATAGAGAGAAAAATAAAACCTGTTACTGAAAATGTCTATAACCAGTACTTTTCAATACCGTGGTTCTTAATGTTATTCACAAGCAGATGGAATTTTTCTCATCCTTAAACGCAAAGGAAGAATAGAATACAGATCGTTGTTATAAAAGTTCGAGAGGTAGCCACAATTTAAACCTAACCATTTTATACAAGCTGGTTTTCAAGTTGTAATTGATTTTACTTATCAATCCCGAAAACAGTCGTCAGTTGTCGCAACAGCTGTGTATGAGGCCATGGTAATCAAAAAATGCCCCATTAAAACGTTAAAAGCATGACAACCCAATTACAGATTTATCAATATTTTTAAAACAAAGCACGCTGTCATGTTCTTAGAGGCTTCGAAGTCTGAGCGGGGGTTGGCCCCCTAGTATACTATAACTTCTTAATCCAAAATTATCATGATAACAGAAATACTAAGTACCCAGTAGATAGTCTCGCTCGGTAGTTTTTTCAACACATTTTTTTGCTAGTTTTCAGTCTTGGCTTGGATGGTCTTCTTGCACCCATGACACACACATTCCTAAGCGAAGGGATATTAGAAAAATGTTATTGCATGAAGGTACGATTAGTTTTATTCTCTCTGAAAAAGTATTCTGACATTATATAATTTCAGCGGTGAAATGCAATGATTTCATTTCATTCACTATACTTCTACAAAATGCTTAATTAGAAAATCAAAAAATAAATATTTGTTATATTCTAAATAACCAATTTAATTTAAATATTAAAAGTGTTATGACTGTTACTTCACTATTTTCCCTTAGTGAAACTTTTGACATAATAGGGACAAAAACAGAAAATTATCAACTGTTTACAACATATTTGTCTTAAAAAAAAGAAGAAAATTTGTTTTGTTAACCTGTTTTATGTCTAAAGAACACACATTAAAATATTAATAATAAAAATAGCCAAAGTGCCAGTATGCGCCAAGTGTGGAAAATCAGGTTTGCTACAATTTGGATGAGATTTTTCGTCCATCTGCCGTTTTTCATCCACAGAGCATGTACATTTGACCTCATGACGCTTCTCTCTTTCAGGTTCTCTAGTTAGATTTCATTTGTGCTATTTTTTTATTGTAGGCTACTAAAGAAACTATTTTTTTGTCAGTCAGTGGCAGAAATTGTATTGCATATGGCAGAAATTAAAACGTGTTATGAATTCGTAATATGGTGTACTTAAAAGAACATTTGTTGGGAGTCAAAAGTAATTAGTGTTGGAATCATACATTGTGATTTTAATTGACATTTCTTAATTATATTTTTCTTTAACATTTCATTCTGCATATTTACATGCATTATGATAATTATATTGACACATACTTCAGCTTTTATAGTAAATTTTTATGCTTGACTATCAAATATCTTGTCCTAATCATGTAAGAAAATAAAACTTCTGTATTGTAAAAGGTATGCATGACAAAAATTATTACATGCTGCTGAAAGATTGGTAGTAATTGCATTAATAATTTTCTTAATTTTTTGAAATTTATTTATAATTTTTCACATTGTTTTGATATATTTTTTCTTATAGTAACTTGTATTGTAAAATGTTATTTGCTCTAGTTTATTATGCTAAAATGGACCCAAAATTCTTTAATAAATACCTTCTGCTTTTTAAGTATTTAAATATGTAGTTGTAATGTGTGAAATTTTCTTTTAATAAATAATTTTGTTTTATTCAGTTTGCACTTCATTCTTATGTTCCCATGTTTGTTGCAGTACATCGTACATTCTATTTTGGAATTTTACAAGCATGTTTGTGCCAAGTGGCATAACTTTGCTAATAGTTGAAGCATGAATAATTACTAGTAATAAAATAATTGAATAAACTAAAATAATCTCTTCCTGCTGTGATTTAAACTTGAAAGTAAAACTTCCCAGTAAAATAAAAGAAAAAATTACCCTATTGCTCAGTGTTATAAACTATCATGACTACAAATATAGAAAATATTTAAAAAAAAATAATAAATTAAAGAATCTTATATTGTGTATATGTGGGAGAGGGAAAGAGTGAGAAGTGGATAGGTATACATCAAATAATTTAAATGTTACAACAGAAGTACCAATTTGAAAAAATTAAAGAATTTTAATGACATGAAGTTGAATTATGAGTTCTTAAAATACTATTTTTATGACAATGCTCACTTAATAGTTTTTTTTTCATTTATTGTGTCAGGTGTTTTCGAGAAAAAACAATTATTACATACTCAAAAAACATTTCATTAAGTGTAAAAAGCACAGGCAGTAAGTTGCCAAAACACTTTTCTGTTATTTGAAGGAATTTGATTTTTGGCTGGAGAATTTAAGGAAATTTTGTCACCAAACTTTCCATGCTTTGAAGGAAAAGAGACATACAGGGTGTTCATAATTAAACAACCTTACTTTAAAGTTGTCTATAGATGAATGTATAGTTCAGAATGTTGCGAAATTTTCTTTCAATATTAATGTTCACATTTAACTATCTTACATAGAAAAAAAAGTACTTTGGATAGTCACTAATCTTAAATATTCCTTCATGACAAAGTTTTGTGATTTTTATGTCCCTGAAACTTTATAAAACAGTTTAGTTATAACCAACCACTGACGGAAATCTCTAAAAAAAATTTTTGTTTTAAAATTTTTAGAGATTTATTATTGTTTTAAAATAGTGTACAACTATGTCAGAAAGACATGAGTTCTAATTCCAATAATTTTGAAAAAATACTTCAAACTGAAAGTGAAGATAGACAAGAGATATCCCACGTGCTCTTTGTTACAAACACTTGAAAAGACTCCAGAATCGGATAGAATATTTCTACTTCTATCCCATCAATAACAATTCAATTCCCTTTTAAACGTTTAAAAAAATAACTTAGAACATTCTTGGTTCTCTCAAATAAGTTATTTTTTCAATTCAATTTGTGAATAAAATTTTTACTTTTAGCCCGAGGATGGTATAGAAATAGAGCTAGAATCTGTTTTGGACCTGAGCTTGGCCCTTCTCATTTGTAGTGCATAGTAGAGATGAAAGTTCTTTTTTTCGAAGCCAGTAAAAACTATTGATAACATTTAAAAATTGTTTCAAGATTAATTTTCTCATTTAAAAATCTCTTCTTAGATAGAAATAAGTACAGATTCTAAATACTCTCTCATGAAAATGTTTTGTGATTTTCATGTCCCTGAAAATCTGTTTACAAAAACAAATTATTGTTATTTATACTGAACCAATGCAGAAATCTACAAAAGTCATAATTCTTATTTTTTTAAATTATGACCTGTAAAACTACGATGGTAATATAATTTATTTTTTCTAGCAATTCTGGATAAAGACTTAGACAAGAGATACCCCGCAGTTTCTTTACTTTACTAATTCTTCCCTTTCAAACATATTTTTAAAGGCTTGTAAAACATCTAGACTACATTCTGATTTTCAAATAAAAAAGGTTTTTTTTTTTGCTTTTTAGCACTTTCCAACCTAGTTGAAAAGTGCTTATGACTTCGGTTTGTCTGGCCGGATGGCCGTATGGCCGTCTGGCCGTCTGGCCGTCTGTCCGTGCTCTAACTCCCGTAAATATGCTCGGATTGCTCTGCAATTTTTATATGTTATTGTCGTTATCTATGGCACGTTCCCTATTTCAACTGAAGTGTGTAGCACTTATAGTTTTCTTACAGGGACACTCAAAAGAATTCCGTTACATTGCGGTCTATGGGGAAAAATCATTTGCGGTTTATTTTAAAAATGTTTCACTATCGTAAACGCATTGAAATTTATATAGATCACTAAGATGCATTAGAAGAAGCTTAATATGGAATAGTAGGTGTATAGCACTTAGAGTTACTTTACAGGGACAGTCAAAATAATTCCGTTAAATTACGTCTATGGAGAAAAATCGTCTGCGGCTTATTTAAATAATGTTCCACTATTTTAAACGCATTGAAGTTTATATATATTACTAAGGTGCATTACAAGAGGCTTACTACAGAATAGTGTGTGTATAGCAGTCATCGTTCATTTACAGGGACACACAAAAGAATTCTCTACTGTCTGTTAACAATAATTCCTGGAAGTGCGTTTTAAGTTACTGAACGCGATTTTAATCTTAACTAGCTTTTAGTCTATTACGTGGTGTGTATAAATTCTGTAGATCCTATACAGGGCAGCACAAAAGTTCGCGAACACATTTCCGTTTATTGACAGAAACTCCAGAAGGAGAATTTAAACTGTGCTACGCGTTTCCTAACTAAACTAAAATTTAGCATCCTATGTATATATACAAATCTATAGATCATATACAGGGCTACATAAAAGTATTCTGATATTTTTCCGAATATTGTATATATTGAAAATTCCTGAAATTACGTTTTTAAATATGTTATGCGTTTTCCAAATTGTTTACTTAGATGTCATCTTTCAGCTTATTAAACGGTAATGATTTGTAAAATTATTTTAGAATCGTTGGAAAGTGCTACATAATCTATGCTTGACGCATGATTTTTCGTTCTTGTTTAGGTAGATTTCGAAAGAAATACTACCTATTACATTCTCCCCTAAGTTGGTATTTTTAAAAATTTTTTTGCAGTTCTACGCCGATCATGACTCCCAAAACCACCCCCAGTTCAAAACTTTGTATATCTATCTATCTAACTTTTTTATGGACACGATAACTCCCATAATTCTGCACAAATCTCTTCCAAAGTGATACATAAAATCAAGGGGCATAAAAGCTGTTCGTTAATGAGAAAAATCAAACCTGTGTGTGTATGGGGGGGGGTGAATGTGGGGGCTTTTTGTAAAAACAGAAAAAACACCATGATTTTTTAATTATGATACTATTGAATCCGTTTAAAGTTATTATTACTTGTAGGAAAAGGACCGAAAAATTCTGTATGAGAGATTTTTGATATCATTAAAAATCGCCGAAAGGGGGGTGGGGGGTTTAGAAGAAAAAAATTCATAACTTCGTCAATTCACAAGATATCAAATCCGCTTAAATATATTATAAATGCTCTTAATATTATCTAAAACTTTTATACTGACAAGTTTTTTATAGGAGCAACCCTTATAGCAAAAAATAAATAAATAACCAAAAAAAATCCCTGCCTGCAAACAAGTTAGGTTTCGAAGTTGACGGTTTCAACTGCTGCATCATGGTAAAAAGCTCATTTCTTCCCCAATTCCCAACAAACAGGCATCCCACAGTCTGCGCCTTCAAAATCTACCTGTGCCTGTATTCCGAGCCGTTAGGGATTTTTTATATTTCTGAATAGATAAAATTTTCACTTTGAGCCCGACTCTGAAGGATTGTTATGAAAACAGAACCTGAGCCCATCTCATCTCTATTTCATACCAACTGTAGCATAATTAGCACAGTCAGCAAAAGAGACAAGCTCACTCCACCATTCCAACTATTTTTCAGTCTATTTTGATAACATATCAGTTCAACAATGTATGGAAACCAGCTTAACTTAGTCATGTGGGATAGAAGTATTGTAGTTTGCCTCTTTTGTTGGCTGTGGATATTACGTACGGACATGCTCATAGAGTTCAAGATTACTTTGTATAAATGTAGAAGCAACTATTTTGGTGAGAATATTAACAAATCAAACAGATAAATAGCACACTTTTAGTCACATTTTCTGACAAAAAAGGATTGAGCCAGCTTTCGTAGACATGCACAAAAACATGCATATTTTGATATAGCTCTTTGTTCTTTAAAGGTTAATCTTATACAGTTTTATTGAAAATTTTTAAAAAAAAATGGCTGATTTTAACGAAAGATTATCATGATCCGGATGAGTTCACTCCGGAAGTGTTATAAATTTAGCACTATTATATATATATATACTCATATACAAATACGTAGGGGTGACACGACCCCGCCAGTAGTTGATCAAATTTTTGATATATTGTGACATTTCAGACAGAGATCAGTTTTATATGTAGCACTAGACATAATATTTTTGTTTGAATGTTAGTGCACCTGTTATTACATTGTTGTCAACCGTCTGCTGTAAGAAAAGCCATTTTATGAAATTTGTTTTATTAAAAAGTGTAAATATTTAGTTTTTGATTAGTTGGAGACAATTACAATAAGTTAAATTAATCCACTTCCATCTTGCTTATTTCAACTAATATTTTTATAAGAATTATTGTTAATCACAGACCAATGATATTTTAAAGATTAATTTTTAGATTTTCGATTGATTTCTTTCGTTTGATCAACCACTGGGAAAATGGCAATTAAAAAACTATATTTATAGTTTTGTTGGTATTTAATTTCAGCGGATTTCATTTTTGTCCATTATAAGACATTCATGGGTTGTAGCCCTGTTTAATGAAAAATTATAAATTTTGCCGTTTGTCCAAAGTTGTATATGTAGGTAGGTATAAAGGAAAAAAAGCTGGCTCACAGTGAAACTTATGCAGAAATAAAAAGCAGTATTGTCACATCTGAAAAGAAGATAATGATTGACAAGGTTTCCTTAAAGCGCATACTTAAATTAGTTTGAAAAAAAAAATTCCAATGAAACTATTTATGTAAAAAAATACTTTTAAATATTTTATGCTAAAAAGATGCGATTTGACAAGAAACACATTTTTTCTTTGCCAAATGCAAGTGATTTTAAGGCATTTGGAAATTGTTAAATAAATAAGTGTTTACATTCTTAATGGACTTAAACAATCAAATACTTTATTATTTCTATTATGCTTATTGCTTATCTACCCTATATATATAAAATCCTAATGAAACAAATTTGTGAAACGATTTTATGAAACGATTTTATGAAACGACTGATTAAACGACTGATTATGTTTCAGGGCTATTTTTCATAAAATATTAAACGCTTGATTGTGAAATTAATACCAAATGTCCATAAAAATCCGTGGATGTCAAAACTGGTAATAGAATTTTGAAATTAGTTTTCGAGATATTAATTTTTTTCTAATTTTAATGACATTTCTGTAATGTTGGCAACTAATTACTCAGTTTTTTTGTGACAAAAAAGGGGAAAAATTGAAAAGGATCCCGATAGGGATTATTGATTTATTTTTATTCGTCATTTTCAAATTGAAATTGAATTTATCTTTTATTTCAATCAATAATGAAGACAAGATTGTGATTAAATTATGTTTTTCAGGAAAATTTGAAAAAAAAACATCACATTTCTACGTCAGGATTCAATCGTCTGTCAGCATTTAATTTAATTTATAAACTGAAAATATTTTGAATAAATTCGTCCAAATGACGTCATTTATGTAAACGCAAAAGAAAGGAGCAAAAAAAATATTTATACAATTTGTTTAGCGTAAAATGTCATTTATCCTATTTTATATATAATCAGAAGTAATCTGTATAGAAAAAAGAATAATAATATACGTATAATTAAAATACGCATATAAAAAAAAAAATCGTCGAATTTGTTTCTAGGACTGTTTATGTCATTTGGCACCAAATCTCACTTTCTGATGCCCGAATTGCGCCAATCTTTTTAAAAAAGCGTCAAGACCCTTATAATAGAAAAGCACCAAAAGCTCATTGGGTTTGTTTTCATAACTTTTGGCAACAAATCTATGTATATTAACGAATCTATCCCTTTTCGAAGCTCGAATTACGCCAAACCTAAAAGCAAAGGATCCTATACTAGAAAAGTACCCGATTTTCTTATGGACAATATTCAAGTGACATAACAAGGTGTAAAATTATCGCGAATAGCAAATTTGTTTCAATATGTCATTAATTGATGCCGAATAAATGCAGGCATGCATGCACAAAATATTTAATTAATTTTGTATGATAAATAATTATTAGAAAATTCGTAAATACATATTAATTAAAATAAATAATTTACATATTTAAAATAACATGAAAATATGCATGATGGTGCACTAAAATAGAGAGAAAAATAAAACCTGTTACTGAAAATGTCTATAACCAGTACTTTTCAATACCGTGGTTCTTAATGTTATTCACAAGCAGATGGAATTTTTCTCATCCTTAAACGCAAAGGAAGAATAGAATACAGATCGTTGTTATAAAAGTTCGAGAGGTAGCCACAATTTAAACCTAACCATTTTATACAAGCTGGTTTTCAAGTTGTAATTGATTTTACTTATCAATCCCGAAAACAGTCGTCAGTTGTCGCAACAGCTGTGTATGAGGCCATGGTAATCAAAAAATGCCCCATTAAAACGTTAAAAGCATGACAACCCTATTACAGATTTATCAATATTTTTAAAACAAAGCACGCTGTCATGTTTTTAGAGGCTTCGAAGTCTGAGCGGGGGTTGGCCCCCTAGTATACTATAACTTCTTAATCCAAAATCATCATGATAACAGAAATACTAAGTACCCAGTAGATAGTCTCGCTCGGTAGTTTTTTCAACACATTTTTTTGCTAGTTTATTTGATTTAATATTTTTTTTATGCATGGAATTTTGCGATAGATTTCGAACCCACTTCTTGAGAGGCTAGAATTATATAAATTATGTACAAAGGTGTGTTTCCAATGACAATACATTTTAATATTTTTACAACTTAATTATAAATTGATACATTAATATTAAGACATTTTTCAATTAGCGACCACGGGGAATAAATCACAAAATATACTCTGTAACTCGTGCAATTGTGTGGGAGTTGAAAAAAAAACAATGGATTTAATTATGTGACAAATGCTCACCAAAATACGCCAAAAGCGCTATTTTAAAGAGTTAAAAGTAGAAAATAAATTATAAATAAAGAAGAGTGTAATGGGCGATTCCATCATTTTGTGTGTGGCTTTTAGAGAGGTTTTCTTTTTTGCAAATTGCGACAAATTTGGAAGTGAAATTATTTAGATAAGCTTTATCTATACTAATATTATAAAGAAGTAATTCTTGTTTGTTTGTTTGTAGGGGGTAATCTCTGGAACTACCGAACCGATTTCAAAAGTGATGGTGGCAAATTGATGGTGACAACCCCTGCTCCAACATAGGCTATATTTTATGTCGGTGCCACTAACCCCAGGGGGTGCAGGAGCAAAAAACGTTCTAAAATTGCGATTTTTCAGTTATCACACTGGCTGTCAAGCCCTGAGAGCTTGGCAGCCGGTTCTGTATGTATGTATGTACGTACGTAATGCGATAACTCTTCATAGAAATATCCGTTTTCCTTCAAATTTTGTTTATAGGTTCACTGTGTTAAGGCGTTTCCCTGATTAGTTTTCGGGATTGATTGGTTAAGTATAAAAGGGGGGGGGGAACAAGGGGCTAATTCCCCCCCCTTAATTTATATAAATGGGTTTTTCATGCAGAATTATTCCGTTTCCCTTCAAATTTTGTTTATAGGTTCACTGAGTTAAGGCGCTTCCCTGATTAGTTTACGGGTTTGATTAGTTAAGTATAAAGGGGGGGGGGGATCGGGGGGGCTAATCCCCCCCTTAATTTATATAAATGGGTTTTTCATGCAGAATTATTCCGTTTTCCTTCAAATTTTGTTTATAGGTTCATTGGGTTAAGACGCTTCCCTGATTACTTTTCGGGATTGATTGGTTAAGTATAAAGGGGGGAACAAGGGGCTAATTCCCCCTTATCTATACTAATATATAAAGTAGTAAAGATTGTCTGTTTGTTTGTTTGTAGAGGGTAATCTCTGGAACCACTGAAGCGATTTTAAAAGTGATGGTGGCAAATTAATGGTGACAATCCCTGCTCCAACATAGGCTATATTTTATGTCGGTGCCACCACCCCCAGGGGGGTGCAGGAGCGAAAAACATTCTAAAAGTTCGATTTTTTGTATACTGAAGGAGATAGAAGCATCAAATTTGGTATGGTAGTTACTTATAACATGTAAATGCTCTCTAAGAACAAATTATAAAAACATTCGAAATTTAAAAGGGTGAGATGAGGAAGAAGCGTTCTAAAAACATTCTAAATTACAATTTCTATAGAATCTCTGAAACTACAGAACCGATTTCAAAAGTGATGGTGGCAAATGGATGGTGACAGTCCCTGCTCCAACATATGCTAAATTTTATGTCAGTGCTACTACCCGCAGAGGGTGCAGGAGCGAAAAACGTTCCAAAATTATGATAGTTTCAATACTGAAGGAGTTAGGAACTTGACATTTTGTATGGTCGTTACTTACAAGATTTAAATGCTCTATAAGAACAAAGTCTAAAAAAATTCGAAATTTAAAAGGCTGAAATAAGCAAAAAATTTTCTAAAAACATTCTAAATTACAATTTCTATGGAATCTCTGGAACTACTAAAGCGATTTCAAAAGTGATGGTGGCAAATGGATGGTGACAATCCCTGCTCCAACATAGGGTATATTTTATGTCGGTGCCACTACCCCTAGGGGGGTGCAGAAGCGAAAAACGTTCTAAAATTGCGATTTTTGCGATGCTGAAGGAGCTAGAAACTTGAAGTTCGGCGTGATTGTTATTTATAAGATCTAAATGCGCTCTAAGAACAAATTCTAAAGAAAAATGATCTAATGATTCTGCGATTTTTCAACTATTGAATTTCTAAAATTACCAAATTTCACCATAGAGTACCATAGCGAAACCTTCACGCATAAAAAGATAATGATAAGGGCGACGTGTTCTGACGTGTATATTAACTATAGCACGAGTCACAAATTATAGTATCCTTATTATTCTGTTAAAATATAAAAGTGAATTATGAAATGTCAATATTTTGTTTGATTAAAGGTTCGTTAAGAGAAATTGACCAGCGTAGCGGCCGTAGCTTGCTAGTTTTTTATATTGCTATTACAGGACACATACAGAATCATTTTTGAAGTCTAAAGTAATAACAATGTACTAATGTGAATTTTATGTACTAATGGCTATTTACAAAATTTCATTTATTTTTCAGATTTTAAGACCATGGTCCATTACTGGAATGCTTAATTAGTCAATTTCCAGTAATGGACACCCTATGTGGACGTTACTAAAAAAGCAATTTCAGTAATGTTCATAGTGCATAAAAAATTTTATTTAACTGAAAAGCTAAATAATTATATTTAATTTTTTAAGTTTCACTTACTAGAATGTAATATATATTTTTTAACCGTGCCTTGCATACTTTAGAATATGGAAATCAACATCCAATTAGGAAGCAGAGAATAATGCTTAAGGGCACAGGAAAATGAGGAGCTCATGGGGCTCAAGCTCTCCCCATTTAAATAAAGACAATTTTTTAAGTCACATAAGTTATTAAAAATCTATTTTCTATCTTAAATGTTTGATTATTCATCTCTGACAAAACAACTAGAGCATACATTAAGAATAAAATAAAATTATAGTAGCAATGAAACTAGTAATTTAAAACTAATAAAAAGATCAGGGGGCTCAAATCTCAATTCTGCAATTTTATTTTGAAATAATTTTATTTAGTATTTAAAAAACATTCAATCCATACTTTCATTTGTTTGATATTTTTTATATAAATTACTAAAAATAATATATCAAGCAGTTTTAGGAAGTTTAAACTATTAAAAATAATAGGAAATAAAATTCCATGCAGCAGTAATCAGATTTTTTTTTAGATTTTCTTTTAACTAACCCTTCTAACCCCCCCCCCCCCCAATGTCTCAATAATTTGATAAATGTAATTCTTTGAAATTTAGTATTTTAAACCTTCTATCTGAAATAATTAAAATATTGATTTTGTGATAGTGACAATTAATATAAACAGTGAATTATTCTCATAAATATTTTATTAATTATTGATATCCTAATTGTTAAATTTATTTGAAAATTACTATTTATTTCATTAATATGCTTTCTTTAAATTCTAGTTTTAAATACGACCATAATATCGTATTATCTATTACTTTTTGTGGGGTGTCCATTACTTGACCAGAGAGTGTCCCATTACTGGAACAGAGGGTGTCCATTATTGGAATTTAGGGTGTTTTGATATATCTCTGTTATTTACAATTAAATTTCGATTCACATTGAGAAATGTGACTATGAGCATGATTAAATATTGTTGGTAGATTAATATAACATTAAAAAACGTGGAATATAATAATTATAACTATTAATTAAAAAATACTTTTTAAAGAAATTCCTTAAGGGTGTCCATTACTGGCACATCTACCCTATAGTTAAATAGCAGGATATCAAACTACATTTAAAATCTTAACTACATACTACAAGCTTGACCTGGTTTAAATCAGTTGATTTAAATAAGTTAAATTTTCAATCAACAGTTTTTTTAATAAAGAGATGTATTTTCATTTATAAATGGTAATCTCAGGCACTCCCAATTCAGATGAAGGAACTTTCTTTTTAAAGTTACAAATGCTGTTCCAAAGGATGTCACTTTTTTATTTGCAATATTTGATAATTCATCTGTGAAAAAACAGGTCTATACATAAAAAAGCAGTACAAATATTGATTATAACCTGCAATTCTGCAGATCAGGGGCCCCAACACCCACTATTCAAATCACATCTTCATTTAATTTTATATTTGAAACTTTCAATCCACAGTTTCATTTCTTCATATTATTAATACTATAAGTACGACTTCAGAGATTCACTTATGAATTGTAATGCAAAATCGACTATATGCACCCACTAACACAGAAAAAAAGGATGGGGGAGAGGTTATGGTTAAAACCCCTTCCAGACCGTTTAAAAACTATTAAGATAACCTTAAAAAACCTGCATCGACACCTGTATTTACAGAAAATGAAAAACGTTATTCGATACTTTGGCACTTAACTAGTATTTTCTTTCATTTTCATGCATTTACAGCGAAAAATGAGTTCGTAAATTTATCAAAGTTTCGTCCCTTCCCTTTTTTTAGCACATTTTAATAATTTTTACTCTGTTCATTAAACCATTATAATGATTCGTTCAGTTTAAAAATTTCCTGTTACATCATCAGTTACAAATCTGGAAAGTCATAATCAGTTAACAATGAGCGATACTTCTTTCATTTTCTTATATTTTTTTAGTGCAGATATACATATATCATGGATATAGATTCAATATTGTGAAATTTAGAAAATAAATTCTATTAAATTCAGTATTCTCGTATATATGTCTATTTGCTATTATTATTATTGATTCTTTTTTAAGAAAAAAAAGGGGGGATATTGTGTTGTTATTATTATCAAATTATATTGGAAAAGTGTTGACATTTTAAATTTCAGAGACGGAGCTCAAATTTCAGAGCTCAAAATGTTTATACATATCATATAGCAAAGTCAAAATTAAATTTAGGAAGTGATATGTTACTTGAATTATTTGATTATATCTAAACATATTTAAATCATATTAGCAATATTAGGCAATAAATACTTTAAGACCACTTATTTATATTCCGTACTGAATGCTAGCGAAAATATAATTGAAAATACACTTGTATTTATTATGCTTCATCAGAAGCAAAATGTTTAAGAACCAATGAGTGGTACAATTCTGTGATGTCTTCTATTAAAATAATGTATAACTAGATGTGTCCCTATTTTGCATTTTAAGATAAAGGGAAACTCTCTACAATTCAAGACCTCTACAAGAAGAAATTTTATTAAAATTCACTTTTGTATTTTCTCTGCTGGAATGTAATTTGAGTTTTAACTATTTTATATAGTTAAATTTTTTATTAACTAATTTAACTATTATTATATAGTTATTTCTTTAAATAATTACAAAAGTAATAAAAATTTAAAACAAAGAAATGTGAAATGAATAATGTACTTCTAAGAAATCACTCTACAACAGAAAAATAAATTGAAACATGTGCCAACAAATATATAGACTTCTACACAGAGCAATTGCAGACGTTATTAAAGATTATTTATGCAAATTACCTAACACATTGAAAAAGTTTTAAAAACTGATTTTTGTCTACCCAAATTATCATTTTTCCTTGTGTGTGACGGGGAAGGAGGGGGGAAGAATTCTGGGGCTTTTGTGTTGGTGAAACCAGCCATTAGTGCAAATCCAGAGAGAAAGGAAAATTCATTTCACACTAATGAAAGTTTATAAAATCCTGAATTTTGCCAAAAGCCTATGATAATACATTCAATCATTCATTTATTTATACATTTCATGCAGCATGCAACAATTTTCATTGCAAGAATTTAATTTTAAATTTGGTTTCCAAATTATATATTTTTAATATGATAGTTTGAAGGATCAGGATGTATTTTAGATCACTGCGTATCGTTAATCTTTTGTGCATTTGATTATTTACATCATAAAATAACTGAGCATGAAATTACCAATATTAAAACATTTACAACAACAGCCAACAACCATTTTAGTTTATAAATAATTTTAGATACTTAATAAATTAATAAACCATTATTTTCAAGCAATTATTGTGACTTAACTATTAGGACAAAGTAATTCATATGAGTGAAAAATGCACCAAAATTCTTTTATTTTATTTTATCACAGGAGCTAGGAATCTTAGGTACATCTATTAGATGAAAAGATACGATGAGAGAAAAACAATTTTGCTATTTCTAAGAAATATTAGTTTCCATGGATGTAAAACTGATTTTTGCCCATATGCAGCTTATCATTTGCAATTTAATATCATTATGATATGCAGTTTTATAGATTTGACATTATTAAAAATATATAATTGCAACATAGTTCACCATAGTACAACAATTTCCTTTTTTGCAATGCAATTTTGCAATAGATTTCTCAGTTTAGAATGAATTAATACAAAAGAAGAAACAACCCATTTGAGTATGCAGATTTAAAAGGACAGATTAAAAGCATTTTAACATATCCATACCATTCACCTGGTATGTTATTGACTTACAAACACCCTTCCACCATGTAATTTTTCCTGTTTAAAGTATGAAAGAAATAAAATTCGAAACCTTTTTTTTTTCTCATGTCAACACCAGAATTAGCCAAAAAAATTATTTCAAGGAATAATTTCGCTTCTTTTAAAAGTTTTTTCAATTGCATTTTATTTCTAATTTTACCTTTAATATTAAGAAACATATAAGTTATATTGAAAGGTGGAATTTAAGTACAAAATCAATTTTTATCATTAACAAATGTTTATATTTAATAAACAATTCTTTAACTTGCATCCTTGAAAGGTTTTTATGAAATGTTCTGGATCCAGTTTTGTGACAAGATATTTAAAAATTTTCCAGAAATATTTATCCTCAATTTTACTCTTAAAGATTTTATTTTACAATTGACAACAAAGCACACCATCAGTTGAAAGACGTACTTATTAAATGTGTCAAAATATCTTTTGCAGTGAAAATCTACAGAATAAAACGACAAAAAATAAAATATAAACATATTATTACTCTATCCTGATACAATAACAATAATACAGCTAATTCAGAAAAAAATGATATGCTCGTTCAGCATAAACACACAAGAAACAAACAAAAAAAAAAAAAAAAAAAAAAAAAAGAGGAGTAGCGATCCTTTATTTATTGTTATTAGTAGAACAAACGTGTAACGCTAATAAAATTAAAAAACAGACGCAAAAATAAGTTGACATCATAATCGTAATAGAAAATCAGTAAACACAACAGTTTTGCCGAATCCACGACAGACGACAGCGAAAGGAACGCCAGCGGCCAGACACGAGCTATCGGAGTTCCATATTTGAATTTCTCACAAACTCTGCTCTCGCCAAGGCTTTTCGCTAAGGTGCTGAATCGAACACAATTTCCAAAATCGCATTCGAGAGAGAATTGAAAGAGCTATCGTGAAACCTATTATAAAAAAAAAAAGGTATTTGGTATCGGAGATTTTTCTACCTGTATAAATAAGATGCAGATTTATTGTTTAAAGTGTAAGAAGAAAACAGAATCTAGATATGCTTTTGAAACAATTTCTATGAATGGCAAACCTATGGCTAAAGGAATTTATATTCCTTTATAATTTAATTCCACAAAAAATAAAGAAATAAAATCGGCTATTGCAGAGAGATTTAATCGAATTGTAAAGAAAAAATAACAAAATATATGCATGCAAACAATACTAAACGGTATATAGACGTGTTACCTAAATTGGTTGCTAATTACAAAAATTCATATAATAGTTCAATAAAAATGACACCTATTGAAGCCAGTCTTGAAGAAAATGAATCTCAAGTTTATAAAAATTTATATTAAAACAAGACGTTGTCTAAAAAACCTAAATTTAAGATAGGTGATAGGGTTCGAATAATTAAGATTAAAACAACATTTATGAGAGAATACGATCCCACATTTACAGAAGAGATTTTTATAGTTTCTGAAATATTGAAATCTGATCCAATTACATATAAATTTAAAGATTTAAATGGTAATGACGTTGAAGGAACTTTTTATGAAAAAGAAATGGTAAAATATATTTAAAAAGACGAAATATATAAAATTGAAAAAATAATAACAAAAAAAGCTAATAAATATTTTGTTAAAGAGTGGGTTATCCTGAAGAATTTAATTCTTGGATAGATAGTAAAGATCATGCGACATCATAAAACTTAATATATTATTAGTATAATTTTTATAAAATCAATTACACTCATATAAATAACTATATTTTGAAGAAATTCTAATTTATTGACGCGTCGCAACTTTAGCAACGCGTCAGACATAGACCCCGTGGTTCACGGGGGCATAAATGATACCAATTTATTTCATCTTCAAGGTTAGACTAAATCATACTTTATTTCATTGTTTTTAAGAGATCATATAAAGTTTTCTTTCAATCCAGGGCTCGTCATAAATCTTACTTCTTTTGATTTTTTATTATTTCATCTATAAATCTGCTTCTTTCAAATACGGGGCAATCTTTGTCACGTGATTTTTTATCTATAATTTTTCTAATTAATTTAATAATTTAAACTGTTTACAGCGAAAGTAATAATTTTGAAACTGGTTAAACTGGTAAAACTGCGTTTTTACACTCATTTTTCTATTTCATAATCATAATATGCATCTTTGATTTTACCTTTATAATGGAATATATAATTACCTTCATTAATTTTCTTGATAGCATTATCTGAAAGTTTTGCAAGATAAAAATCTTTTTTTTTATCATTAATTTCTAATCTTGCTATGGTTGCTTTTCCATATTTAGTTTCAATTTCTCTCTACGATATCAATCTATATTTTCCTGATTCTAAATCTTTTAATTTATAGGTGTCAGGGAATAATAATCTAAGGCTGTTGAACTCTTCCATTTATATATAAAGTAAGGCCAGGAGAGATTGCGCGCATAGAGGTTCGGAGGGGGGGGAGGAGTAGAGTGAGAGCGCAGCGACTCTAGGTAGTTGTACAACAACAGTAGTGGAGCGTCTACTTGAAAGTGCACGTTGATTGCTTTGAGCGTCTAAGATAAAGCATTGCTATTTTGTTTTGTTTTCCCAAAGTAAGTGCTTGAACTTTCATAGCTATTCATCAGAATTTCTATACAGTGTCAATAGTACAAAATATTTTAAACTTAAACGATTTCTCATAAGCTACTAATCTAGACTAACAATGTGAACATCAACGGTTCGTTTTAGTAGCGGCCATGTTTAAATAAAAGGCCGCGCAATCTCTCCTTCCGAAATTGGAGAGTTTGCGCATCTGCTACTTAGGAGAGATGGCACATTATTCCCATTAGTTTAAATGCTAGTAGAGATTACGCAGCTTACTGGTAAATTTGCATAAAAAATGAAAAACGAAAATGGATTAATTTTAAGTTAAACGTGTTATTAAGTTACATAATTTTATTTTGTAATCTTATCTGGACTTGCTTTTTCAGATTCTTTAATTTTTTTCCTTTAATTAAAATTTTTTAATCGTTTTTAAAATTATTTCCTTTTTCTGATTCTTTAAGCATTAGGTTGAAATATTCACTCCCAATACAATAAAATTTGTTCCCAAAAACCTTACAGCAATGTCATTTAAGTATAATTATTATTGTTCACAATTTAATTGTAGTTATTATTAGTAACAATCTCTCCTACCCATGTGCGCAATCACACCAACCCTGTAAGGACAGATTGCGCAAAATAACTTTCTTTGTTTTATTACAACTGTTCTATTAAATTGCAACATAACAACAAAATAGCAATGGAAATGCATAAAATACAAATGAAGTAAATATTATTCATGGATAGTTTAGCAAAAAAATAATATTTAGATTTTTGATTGCTATTCTTTTGAATTGTGCGCAGACTCTCCTAGCTTTACCTTAATTATATTTATTAAGATAATGTCCTAATGATCTTGTAGTTATTATGTCTTCTAATATAAATATTTTATCATCTTTTGCTGATAAAGCAATCTTATTCACTTGAACAGAATATATTTCATGTTTAACACTTCTAATTAAATTCATTGTTCGATACTGATTCATTTAATAAGCAGTCTTTGTAATCATCAAATGAAATTTTATTTTCAACGTTACTTTTTTTAAAACCTTTTGATTTCTTTGAAATAATTATTTTATTTTTATTATACTCCTCAACACTCTTTTCATTAAGTTTATTTGAATACATTTTAGACCTTAAACCGACAAATTCTTCCATAATCACACCACTGTTTTCATCTTTCATTTCCCCCAATATTTTTTTATTAACTTTTGGTATATTATAGCTGTCTGGATAATTTAAAGTATCAAAATAATCAATCATTACTTTTACGTAAAAATCCTCAGTCCTTGTATGATATATAAACCTGTTTGTGTCCATATATAAAAACTTAATTTTATCATTATATTTCAGTTTCATAACATTATAATGGAAATCATACATTAAATTTTTAGATAAATCTAATATACACATTCCTACATAGATGGTTTTATTAAAAAGTATTTTTTTTATTCATATGAATGGCTATTAAATTTTCGGTGAAAATAGTTCTATGTTTAAAATTAGGTTTAGCAATTTTTTTTATCTCGTTCATTATTACAACATATTTTTATCTTTTCTTCTCATTATAGATTTCATAGTTTTTCCAAAAACAGAATTATTCACCAGTTTATAAAAATCTTCATAATAAATAATTCGTTACTAGCTTTCGTTCTCATTTCAGTGTTTAAATTTATGTATTTCTTTAGCCATTCTGATAGTTTAAATTTCAATACTCTATGAACTTTTGTCAATTTCATTCTCATTTTCAAACACTTTTAAATTTCTATAATGGATGACATAACGTTCTTTATCATATAAAGTTGTTAATAATTTACTTTGTTTAGAGCCATCTGGAATTCTATTTTCAGAACATAATGGCAAATCAGAGTGATAATCGTGTAATTATTTTGGATATCTCAAATCAACTTGAAATATATATCCATCAGGTGAATTATCAGGTATATTTTGAATTAAATCTACCTGTCCATTACCTGTCATCTATCCATTTAAATCCACCATATGGCAAATATTGACTCATAGCCCATCCATATAAATTATTTCCGTCAATATACATTAAATAACTAGATTCTTTACTTTTATCATACTTTTTCATATAAGGTAAAGCTAGGATAGTCTGCGCACAATTCAAAAGAATAACAATAAAAATCTAAATATTAATTTTTTGCTAAACTATCCATGAATAATTTTCACTTCTTTGTTTTTTATGCATTTCCATTGTTATTTTGTTGTTATGTTGCAATTTAATAGAACAGTTGTAATAAAACCAAGAAAGTTATTTTGCACAATCTGTCCTTACAGGGTTGGTGTGATTGCGCACATGGGTAGGAGAGATTGTTACTAATAATAACTACAATTAAATTGTTAACAGTAATAATTACACTTAAATGACATTGTTGTAAGGTTTTTGTGAACAAATATTATTGTATTAGGAGTGAATATTTCAACCTAATGATTAAAGAATCAGAAAAAGGAAATAATTTTAAAAACGATTAAAAAATTTGAATTAAAGGAGAAAAAATTAAAGAATCAGAAAAAGCAAGTCCAGATAACATTACAAAATAACATTAAGTTACTTGAAAACTCGTTTAACTTAAAATTAGTCCATTTTCATTTTTCATTTTTTATGCAAATTTACCAATAACCTGCGTAATCTCTCCTAGCATAGAAACTAATGGGAACGACGCACTATCTCTCCTAAGTAGCAGATGCGCAAATCTCCAATTTCGGTAGGAGAGATTGCGCGGCCTTTTATTTAAACATGGCCGCTACTAAAACGAACCGTTGATGTTCAAATTGTTAGTCTAGATTAGTAGCTTATGAGAAATCATTTAAGTTTAAAATATTTTATACTATTGACATTGTATAGAAATTCTGACGAATAGCTATGAAAATTCAAGCACTTACTTTGGGAAAACAAAAGAAAATAGCAATGCTGTTGTATCTTAGACGCTCAAAACAATCAACGTGCACTTTCAAGTAGACACTCCACTACTGCTGTTGTACAACTACCTGGAGTCGCTGCTCCCTCACTCTACTCCTTCCCACCAAACTTCTATGTGCGCAATCTCTCAGACCGCGCCATCTCTCCTGGCTTTACCTTATTTGTTATTTCCTTTTCCATATCTATTACAACACTGAGAAGCAACTCCTCTCAAACCTTTTTCTAACAAGAGAATCATATCATAATCATTTAAGCATCTTTTTACGCATGGCGTCCCAGAGTACTCCCGGAGCAGTAAAATGCCAATCCGGGTCTAAACCATATGTTTTTAAGCAAACATCTCTAAAATTTTCAAAAATATCTGTTAAAATTAATACATCTGTTTTAACATATAATGCTGCATATTCACCGAAATTCTTGATATTAAATGCTTTCCATACACGTTGTGCATGGTTATATTCCTCATCACTTAACCCACATTCATTCAATTTATTTTAAAACTTATCCTTTGGAGGTAATTGTGTTTCTTTGTATTTATTTTAAATGTCTATATAATCATAAGGATATATGCCATTTCTTGTAATGAGATCTAATTTATCATCAGGAAACTGTAATGATGCCTCTCTAAACTTTGATTTTAAGTAATTTATGTATTTCATTTTTCGTATTTTGGGAGAACATTTTACTATTTTTTTTCTAGATCATCTGGTAATTTGCTCAAGTTTTTGGATAATTTATCTAAACTGTCAGACATAAATTTAAATGAATCTCTAAATCTCAATTTCATACCTCCTTATATTTTTAGTAAATGTTATACATTTTTCTGCATTGTCAGCTACAGCGTCAATTTTACCAGAATCAAATCCAAGTTCTTTTATATACAAATGATAATCATAACCTGTTAATTTATGGATTTTTACTGGAATGAATTTTGGAATTTTATATTTTAAATTACAACTAACATGAGCGGGACCCCTGTATTTTCCCGTTAAATGTGAATGATCTTTTACTTTTCCTGTAAGAGGTTTTTCATATATATGACAAATATTAGTTCATAGTTATTAGGCGTTATAAGTGTGCATATAGGGTATCCTTTATAGGCCCATAACTATTTATACCCTATGTAGACTACTTTGACTACTTTTACCCTGTTCAGGCTAATTATGCCTAAATTATGCTAATTAGGCCTAAATTATGCTAATTAGGCGTAATTAGGCCTATTTAGGCTATTTATACCCTATATGCACACTTATACCCTATATCCACTATTTATACCCAATGTGGAAACGTTGACTGCTTTAGGCTAATTATATCCCCCTATTATATCCCAACTTTAATGACTTTCATCAAAATCTATCATACATTTAATACTTTCATATTTGCTAGTTTTTTCTTTAATAAATCTTTAATTTTAATAGTACCTTCCTTCAACATAGATACAAACTTTTGAACTGCATCTGATCCTCTATAAACAACAGGAGGCTTATAATATTCATTTTCATATTTGATAAAATAACAAAATATATCAGGTACATGCTTTTGATATTTCATAGTATATGACTTTTTATTTTGATCTGTATCTATTTTAGACTTTCTATTATCTATTTTAGACTTGTTATTTCGATCTGTATCTATTTTTGACAAGATACATTCAAAATCTGCATATATAGTAAATGGAACAATCTATTTCTTTTCATAATTTTTAAATTGAATAACTTCATCTTTTTTTGGCATAATAGACCTAACAGCTTCTCTTGTTTTACAAAAATCCTCATGTATCTTTAATTTTTCTTCAGAATAAAAGAAATTTAAGTATCTATCACATAAGAATATCTGATTGGTAGTCATTTGTGATCTGATCAAACTATTTATGTTTTTTATCCAACTATAATGATCATTTTTGTCTTCTTTCATATAAATTAAGTTTACATGTTTTTCCAATTTATTTTTAGTTATTCTAAGCAGTTAAATTAATCCTTTATAACCATGCACATTTGCTGATATATTATTAAGTTTTTCAAATTTCTTAATATTATCTAGTGAAACTGACGGAGAAACCTTTTACTCATGACTAATCTCCACGGGTTGTGAACGATAAGGAAAACCGCATACAATATTACTCAGTGACTAACAAGTATCTTTATAAATATTGTAGCGAAAAAACACTAACTGTTAAAATGAGAGTCCAATTAACTTTTGCGTCTCGAATGAAAACTACCGATGTGATCTAAATTGAATGTATCCAGATGGATTTATGTTGAAACTAAGAACTCAGCAAAATACGCAGATTGCTCCTTCAACCTTGAACTGTTTATGCGCGTGTGTGTGCTTCCTATAAACTTTCTTCAGCATGTAAAATGTATCGCTTTCGTTAAGTTGTGTGTGTGAATGTAGAAAAATGTATCTGAATTTTAATGTAAAAGTAGAGCACCTTTACGCAGCCTATACGCTTATTGTAATCAAGAAAAATACACTGTGTTAAAACAAGGATGGATTTCCGTTTATTATCTGTGATAATCTAAATTTCTACTAATATTATTTTATCTCCAAATACACTGACCCGCCGATCAGTGAAATGGATACATATGATATCTGATACTGTGGATAATTCATCGCGCGATAACAAATTGCAGGTAAGCTGCATGAACTTTTTATTATTATCAAAGCTGAAAGTTAAAGTATCAAAAGTGATCTAATAATTTATAATTAAAGAAAAATTATCGTGCTACCGAAGGTTGTAACAGAGATTATGAGACTGAGTAAAGAACATCCCAGTGTCAAAAACGATAATGTAACCATTTTATAAAAATATCATAATAAATAAAAGAACACTAAAAAGTAATAATGAATCCGCAAAAAGAAAACACTCAATTTATTTGAAAACTCAATTCCACAAATTACAGTACGTGGAAGTTTAAAATGCAAATGTTCTTGATTAAAGAGGATCTTGATGATATTATAGCACAAGATCCACCGGAACCAGCCGACGCTGCATAGCTCAAAAACGATCGCAAGACTATTGCTCGAATAAACTTAAGCATTGATGATTCTCAAATCGTAAATGTAAAAAAATTAAACACAGCCAAATTAACGTGGGAGGTTTTAAAAAATATACATGAGAGAAGCAATCTCTCTAGTAAGCTTTACCTGTTACGGAAATTATACAGTACTAAATTAGCGGAGGTGGAAATATGATCACACACATAACTAATATCTTGCAAATTATAGACAATACCATTGGAGAAAACATTAGCGATTCACATATTTCCGCACTATTTCTGTGTTCTCTCCCCCCCAGTTACAATACTTTGATAACTGCGTTGGAGGCGAGACCGGAAATCGAACTCAACCCTGATTTTATCAGAAACAAATTAACGGACGAATATAATCGTAGACATGAAATGTCAGCACAGTCACATAGCGGATATAACAACAATGAGAGAGCATTTAAAACAAATAGGAAATATACACACACTGACAATAAAAAAGAACAAAAATATTGCAATAACTGTAAAATGAAAAATCATTCCACTTACGAATGCTGGCACTACAAGAGCAAACGCAGTACAATCCGGAAATCCTCGTAACAATCAATTCAAAAATAAAAAGAATTTCTCATCTTCATTATGCTATGAAAAGACCGCAACTCATAGGGAAAATAAAATTCCAAATGAAAGAAAATATACAAATGATCAGACGCAAGATAGAGCATTAATAACCGAAAAAGTAGGCAAAAATAACTGGATCCTCGACTCAGGATCTACTTCGCACATTTGTAACGATAAAAGCCTATTTAGTAAATTTAGTGATTATAATAAAACTTCAGTAACGATCGCGAATGGTAATAAACTGACAGCGTTGGGTTCAGGAGAAGTTTTTATAAAAACCTTAACCCCCGAAAGAAAACAAAAACTAACGAAATTACACGAAGTACTTTATGTCCCAGACTTTGAGTCGAACCTAATTTCGGTTAGTAAAGCCGCTAAAAAGGGGTGTAAACTAATCTTCGAAGATAATAAATGTGATTTGATCTTTGATGAAGAAATATGTATTAGGCCGGCAAATGAGAAAAATTTATACATTATTGAGGAAATGGACGATGTGGAAGAACAACAGAATTATGTAAACATAACGTATAACTGTGAAGAAAACAATGCATAGATCTCTGGTATCGCAGACTCGGTCACAGAGACTATGACGTGATTAAATCAATAATAACAAATCAACTTGCGGACGGAATAAAGATAGGAAATTGTAAACATCAAAATAAAACACGCGTAACTTGTGTCGAAACTAAATTAACTAACATGCCGTATCCTAAATCAGCAACAAACCGAGCTACTAATATTGTGGATCGTATCCACAGTGACGTATGTGTTCCTCTAGATACGCCGACTTTAGGTGGAAAAATTTATTTTATGATTCTTATAGATGATTATTCCCGATATACTACGATATACTAATTATCTAAAAAGAGTGAAGTTGCTGAAAAAATAAAAGAGTATATAACGATGATAAACGATCAGTTCGGTAAAAAATCTAAGGAAATTAGATCGGATAAAGGTCGTGAATATGTAAATCAAGAGATCGGCGAATACATAAAACAGAACGGACTTTTACACCAATTGACTATTTCGCATAATCCGAGCCAAAATGGAGTTGCGGAGAGAAAAAATAAAAGTTTATTAGATATAACTAGAAGTATCCTATAACAAGCAAAATTGAGCAAACATTTTTGGGGTGAAGCCATAAACACCGCAACGTACTTACAAAACCGACTTCCAACTAAAGCAAATAACAACAGAACACCTTACGAATTATGGAAAAGAGTTAAACCGAATTTAAAACACTTAGGAACATCCGGGTGTAAAGCGCTATTTTACGTCGATAAAGTAAATAGAGGAAATCTTGATAATAGGGCTCAGATCGGGACGTTCGTAGGTTATGACACACGATCAACTGGCTATAGAATTCACACACAAGGAAAACAAATTATAATAGCCAGGACGGTGAAATTCCTTGAAAGTGAAAATGTACACTCAGGTAACATAGAAGAAATACAAAACACCACAAAAACATCCGATGACAATACAAAATTACCGGATAGACATGAAAATCATTTTGAAATAAAACTCGACAGTGAGGAGCCACCATCCGAGACCGAACAGCAACCAATTGAGCCAAGAAGATCTAATAGACCAAACAGAGGCGTTCCTCTAGACAGATATGTCTGTCTCAGAAATAGTTCATCAGAAAACATTCCCGAAAATTGGGAATATAGCGTAAAAATGGAAAATATTAATGATAAACGAAACTGGAGAAAAGCGACACGAAATGAAATCCAATGCCTAAGAAAAAATAACCCTTGGACTTTAACAGATCCACCACCCGGAACAAAAATTATCCGTTCCAAATGGACTGTTAAAATAAAAAAGGACAATTTAGGAAATATTCAAAGCTATAAAGCGCGTTTAGTAGCACAGGGGTATAGTCAAAGATTCAGCATTGACTATGACCAGACATTCGCACCTGTAGTCTCGCACGCTATAATACGTGCATTTCTCATCTCCACATCGCACAAAAACTTGAACGTGAACCATGTTGACATCACCACAGCATTCTTGCACGGTGAATTAACTGAAACAGTTTATATGCGACAACCAGACGGGTATATTAAACCCGGCGATGAAAGAAAAGTTTGTAAACTTCAAAAAGCCATCTGTGGCCTCAAGCAGGCCGCAAAGGCCTGGTACACCAAAATATCGGAAACACTCACAACCATTAATTTTATACAGAGCAAAAAGGATCCATGACCGTACTTTAAATCCAATCACGAAAATCCTTTATGTAGATGACATTCTGATTGCAGGAAAGGGCAGTGATATCGAAGAAACAATAAACCAACTTAAAAAACAGTATGAACTAAAAAAATTAGGGGAAGTGAATAAATACTTAGGGATAAACATTAATAAAATCAACAAAACATATTACTTAAACCAAAACAATAAAATACACGAACTAGTTAAAAAACTGAACTTGAACGACATGAAACCTCATTACACACCCATGATTGCCGGATTCAACAGACTTGAGGACGATGATAATCTTCTACCTAATAATACGAAATATCGTCAAGCCACGGTCACGTTATTGTAAATTTCAGCAATCACGCGTCCTGACATATCTGCCGCTGTCAACATATTATGTCGTAGAAACGAAACGCCAAGTAAAAATAACTAGTCAGCAATGAAAAGAGTCATTTCATACCTTAAAACTACATATAATCTGAATTTGACTCTTAAAACAAATAGAGAGCCCATTTTAACTGAATATGCCGATGCAGACTGGGCCGGTGACTTGAAAACACGTAAATCAAAGTCAGGAAATTTATTCATGTTAGGGAAATCGCCGATTTACTGGATCACGAAAAGGCAGCATTGCATTGCTCTTTCGTCAGTTGAAGCTGAATACGTTTCATTTAGCAATGCTGCACAAGAATTAAGTTGGATAACAAACTTGCTTGGCGACCTCAATATTCCACAAAAACTACCCATCACGATATTTGAGGATAATATATCCTGTATTAAAATGAGTGAAAATGATAAACATACTAAGAGGTCCAAGCATATAGATATACGCTTCCCTAACATCAAACTAATGAAAGAAGAAGGAAAAATTTATTTACAATACTGCCCAACTGAAGAAATGATAGCCGATACCCTCACCAAACCCAATCCCAAACTTGTGCATGAAAAACACAGTAAGCAACTGAATCTTCCACCATTCCGCACACAGGAGATTACGGGGGAGTGACGAAGAAACCTTTTACTCATGACTAATCTCCACGTGTCGTGAACGATAAGGAAAACCGCATCGAATATTACTCAGTGACTAACAAGTATCTTTATAAACATTGCAGCGAAAAAACACTAACTGTTAAAATCAGAGTCCTATTAACTTTTGCATCTCGAATGAAAACTACAGATGTGATCTAAATTAAATGTATCCAGATGGATTTAGGTTGAAACTAAAAACTCAGCATAAAACGCAGATTGCTCCTTCAACCTTGAACTGTTTATGCGTGTGTGTGTGTACTTCCTATAAATTTTCTTCAGTATGTAAAATGTATCGCTTTTGTTAAGTTGCGTGTGTGAAAGTAGAAAAATGTATCTTAATTTTAATGTAAAAGTAGAGCACCTTTATGCAGCCTCTACGCTTATTGTAATCAAGAAAAATACACTGTGTTAAAACAAGGATGGATTTCCGTTTATTATCTGTGTAATAATCTAAATTTCTACTAATATTATTTTATCTCCAAATACAGTGACCCGCCGATCAGTGCAATGGATACATATGATATCTGATATTGTGGATAATTCATCACGAGATGACAAATTGCAGGTAAGCTGCATGAACTTTTTATTATTATCAAACTGAAAGTTAAAGTATCAAGAGTGATCTAATAATTTATAATTAAAGAAAAATTATCGTGCTACCGAAGGTTGTAACAGAAACTGGAAATTTAATTCCTTTAAAATTTAATTAATTTTATATTTTTCATAATTTGACACTCTATGAGGATTTGTTGTTACAGCATGAATGGCCGATAAAATAGACCACATAAAACATTTATTATCTTTATTTTTCACATTTATTACATTTATTATAGCTTGCTTCTTTTTAATATTTTCAGGTAAATCAATATAGGTTGCTCCTGCTAATGGTTCATATTTGTGTATTCTCAATTTCAAAAATCTTATTTCCTCCAGACTCCATCCAGATCCTTTTGCTACAAAATCATCTCCTTCATTTATTAGTTTTTCAATAACAAAATCATAAAAAGTATTCAAATCATTAGATACTAATATAATTTGTTTTTCAGTTTTGAAGGAAAATTCTTGAAATTCAATGTCATTTCGTCTATAGAAACAACAAATTTTAAAATTTACTTTTAACGCATTATATTCTTCTAAACTTTCTCTTATTTTTCTTATCACAATATTTCTTTTTTCTTCTAAAAATTCTAATGGGATTTTGGTATTATTGTAATTATTAATTCTATATGATTTTAATCTTGATCTAAAGGCTGTTTCATATTCATTAATTTCCTCATTATTTAGTTGCGCTTTTTTATGTGTACAGCTATTTATATGATTTTCTAAATGTTTAAAATATTCACCACAAATAACACATATTTTTCTTTTTTTTAGAATTTTAAATAATTTTGTCTTGTTCTATATGAGCATTTTCATCTTGAATTTTATAATTCTTAGCACATATTTTGCATTGAATATCTTCGGCCTTTTCAGACAGCGTTTCTATTAGTGCAATTAGATCAATTTTCTCATGTTTTGAATATTTTTTTAGATTCATTTCTCTACAATATTGTTTTAATTCAGAAATAGTAAATTTGATTTTAAAGGTGGAACTAAATCCTTAAAGTTAAACAATTTTCTAAAATTTCGTCTTTCAATTACAACTTTGATATAATTTATCAGCTCATTTTTTCTTGGATTAGAACATTTTTTTTATATTTTTTTTCTTCACAATATTGTTTTAATTCCTTAACAGTCACATCCGGCTTTAATACAAGCTCCATTGCGATTTTTTTTTAATTTTGTTTTTAGAGAGCATTTACATCTTATAAGTAACTACAATGCCAAATTTCAAATTTCTAGCTCATTCAGTATTAAAAAAAATCACAATTTTAGAACGTTTTTCGCTCCTGCACCCCCTTGGAGTTAGTGACACCGACATAAAATATAGCCTATGTTGGAGCAGGGGTTGTCACCATCACTTTTGAAATCGGTACGGTAGTTCCAGAGATTCCATAGAAATTGTAATTTAGAATGTTTTTAGAATGCTTTTCGCTCATTTCACCCTTTTAAATTTCAAATTTTTTTTTATTCTTAGAGAGCATTTACATCTTATAAGTAACTACAATGCCAAATTTGAAATTTCTAGCTCCTTCAGTATAAACAAAATCGCAATTTTAGAACGTTTTTCGTTCCTGCACCCCCCTGGAGATAGAGGCACCCACAAAAAATATGTCCTATGTTGGAGCAGGGGTTGTCACCATCCATTTGCCACCATCACTTTTGAAATCGGTTCGGTAGTTCCAAAGATTCCATAGAAATGTTTTTAGAACGCTTTTCGCTCATTTCACCCTTTTAAATTTCGAATTTTTTTTATTTTGTTCTTAGAGAGCATTTACATCTTATAAGTAACTACAACGCCAAATTTCAAATCGGTTCGGTAGTTCTAGAGATTCCATAGAAATTGTAATTTAGAATGTTTTTAGAACGCTTTTTGCTCATTTCACCCTTTTAAATTTCGAATTTTTTTTATTTTGTTCTTAGAGAGCATTTACATCTTATAAGTAACTACAACGCCAAATTTAATATTTCTAGCTGCTTCAGTATAGAAAAGATCGCAATTTTAGAACGTTTTTCGCTCCTGCACCCCCTGGGGTAGTGGCACTGACATAAAATATAGCCTATGTTGGGGCAGGGGTTGTCACCATCAATTTGCCACCATCACTTTTGAAATCGGTTCGGTAGTTCCAGAGATTACCCCCTACAAACAAACAAACAAACAAACAAACAATCTTTACTCCTTTATAATATTAGTATAGATATATATATGTGTGTATACTGTATACTAGGAAATTCTTTTTAATCATTTTTGAAAATGCGCTCATTAAAATAATGATGACAGTTTATTTTTTAAAATGCGCTCCTTCATTTTAGATTACCTCAAAAATAAAAGGTATTTAAAATAATGATAAAATGACCTTAATGACTGCAATATTCATTAAAATGTTGATTATAAAAACACACTCTAAAATGAATGCCGTTTTTTCACTATAAAAGTTCATTTTTGATATATAAAAGATTGTTTTTGATATAATAAATTATATTAAAATGATAATATTTATATATTTTTGAAAATTTATAAAGTGTTCTCGTAAGATTAATAATATACTATACTCACATTTATACTTATTCTGATCCCAGCCGCGTACATTAAAAATTGTTCATATTTCATCAGTTTCGATTGATACTTTTAAAGTTTTTTATCAGGCCGGTCGGCCCCCGCTTTATTTTTTTATTAGTGTGGCTGACTCATTTATTTTTTTTTTATCGGCCCTCTCAGGCCCGTTAGTAGATATCAAAAAGATTCATTGACGCAAAATAAACTTTTATGCGCTTAAGAAAAATTAATTTAAAGATTTAATTTTTTTTTGTCCCACTTTAAAAAAAAACAATAAACGGGAGAAGATATAATAAAAGAAAACTGCCCAGTTAAACTGACGGCATTGAGCTCACAGGCTATTCACACAAACTGTAAATTATATTCTTATTTCAAAAATTTGAAATAAGCCCTCGAAAAATGAAGAAATCGACAATATATTAAGAGGGGGGAACCATCCCCCGTTTCTCCTTCTTATAATTAACCAATGAACCCATAAAACTAATCAGAGAAGCGCCTTACCACAATGAACCTATATACAAAATTTGAAAAAATCGGATAATTCTGCATGAAAAATCCATTTATCTAAATTAAGGGGGGGGGTTAGCCCCCCGTCCCCCCTTTATACTTAACCAAAGAACCCCCAAAACTAATCAGTGAAGCGCCTTATCACAATGAACATATATATAAATTTTGAAGAAAATCGGATAATTCTGCTTAAAAAACCCATTTATCTATATCAAGGGGGGTTAGTCCCCCCCGTTCCCCCCTTTATACTTTACCAGTGAATCCCCAAAACTAATCAAGGAAGTGCCTTACCACAATGAGCCTATATACAAAATTTGGAGTAAATTGGATAATTCTGCATGAAAAACCCATTTATTAAAATTAAGGGGGGGGGGGTAGCCCCCGTTTCCCTTTACACTTCACCAATGAACCCCCAAAACTAACCGGACTAATCGGAACCCCGTCCCCCCCTTTATAGTTAACCAATAAATCCCCAAAACTAATCAGGGAAGCGCCTTATCACACGGAACCTATAAACAAAAGTGGAAGAAAATCGGATAACTCTGCATGAAAAATTAATTTATCTAAATTAAGGGGGAGGATTCCCCCCCCGTTAGCCCCTTTATACTTAACCTATGAGCCCCCAAAACTAATCAGGAAAGAACCTTATCACAATGAACCTATATACAAAATTTGAAGCAAATTGGACAATTCTGCATGAAAAAACCATTTATCTTAAGTAAGGGGGGTTAGCCCCCCGGTTCCCCCCTTTATAGTTAAACAATCAATCCCCAAAACAAATCAAGGAAGCACCTTATCACAAGGAACCTATAAACAAAATTGGAAGCAAAACGGTTATTTCTGTCAAGAGTTATCGCGTTACGTACGTACATACGTACATACATACATACAGAACGAGCGGGCACATAAGCTCTCAGGCTTTGATAGCCTGTGAGCTAAAAATGGGGTTCTACGCCAACGGCACCGCGGCACCAACCTCAAGGTCAAAGGAAGGTCACGGTACGTCGCGGCGGAAATACGTGACAGAGATAGCAAAGTTTGGAGATAAGCGAGTGGAGAGATAAGGGAATGGGGAGATAACGAACTCTAAGAGGGGGATTATTTTAATTAATGGAATTCGTTTAATTAATGAATCGTGGAATGCTCTTTAGAAACATTTTTTGAGGGAAGAATTTTTTCCCCTAAAATTATCATGTTATAGTAGGATGAGGTATTTTTCTATTTTGTTAGAGGATAGATTTTTAAATAATGAAACGGATTTTCTAAAAATAAAAAAAAATTCCAAAATTATTTTTTAGAGTTTTTTTTTTAAATTGTGGACCCACCATAACCAACCGCTGTGAAAACAATTCATAACAGCACAATTTTTTTCATGTCCGGTATGATTTTTTTAATAACCGGTATAACTTTTTTCATCAGTTTTACCCATCCTCTTCAGCTGCAAGGAACCTGAAACGAAATTAAAAAGAAGAAAAAGAAATATTATGTTACTTTGACACTCTATTTTCATGAAATGAGAAAAAATAAATAAATATAGTTACCACACCTTTGGGTGTTCTGTTTGGACCCGCTTGGTGTTCTCAGCAGAAGCATTCTGTTTGGACCCGGCTGGTGTTCTGTTCTGAGCGTTTGGTTCTAAGACTTCTGTTTGGATCCGCATGGTGTTCTCAGCAGAAACCTTCTGTTTAGACATGTCTGGTACACTGTTTGGACCAGCATGGTGTTCTGAGCTTGATTCCAGTAAGTCATTCGCAGCAAATTTTAAGAGTAGCAAAACTTTTTACATTTAAGGCACTGTGAAGCATAAATTCAGTTCTTTCAAATGGTAGTTCTTGGATAGGCACCATAAATTTAGATCTTTAACATTACAGTTCTTGGATATGCACCATGAAAATTGAAGAAAATGATAGTTCTTGATTATGCACCATAAATTTAGTTCTTTAGCTTTACAGTTTTTGGATAGTCACCATGAAAATAATAGTTCTTTGATTTACACCACGAAAATCACAGTTCTTGAGTAAGCATAACTTTAGTTCTTGAATAGGTGTCAGGAGAAAATAAAATACAGTTCTTGGGTAGAGCATAACTTTAGTTCTCTAAAGGACACCATTAGAAAAAAACATATTTCACATCCATGGAAGATCAGTTCTTGAAGAAAAACTTTGATTTTATCTTGAAGAAAAATATTTGAAGAAAGAAAAATATATTTTTATGAATTGTACCCATCCGTCCACCCGCCATGTTTAATCATGACACTACAATTCATTTGGGGAGTAAAATTTTAAACCACCCGATACATTTTATACACGGCCACTTTTCGAAGATATTTGACGACCACAGTTTTTCAAAAACTTGCTTTTTTTTTTTAAGACTTGGGAAGACATGATTTTTGAAGAATTGATATTTAAAGAAGAGAAGATTTTTATTATTGATTGCCCCTTACATTCTCGCCCACTGCTGCTAGCACTTTTAAATTAACTTTGAAAAATATATCTTAAATAATGGACCCCGTACATGAAAAATGTTCTTGAAACAAGAAGAAAACTTTTGAAGCTTGAACTTGATTTTTATCTTGAATTAAATCTTGCTTGAAAGAAAAAAACCTTGAAGAAAAAAATGTATGGTTTTTCATAAAAAAATGATTATTTAGGAATTTTATAGTAGCCGTGCGCGAGCGTGTGGACACCATCTTCTAAAATATAATGCTTATCATCAAAAGCTGACAAAGCGATTTTGTTAACTTGTGTTTTGTGAAGATGATGTCGCTCGCTTTGAATTCGATATTGGATCTCTCTCGTAGATTGGAGACTCTCTAAGCAGGTCTTATAATGATTATGTTTGATTTTATTTTTAACGACGTTTTCAGCCACCCCCTTTGCAGTTTTTTTCTCCCCATCGGCCGACATGATGGAATAGATCTTGACTCGTAGACCGATAAATTCATGAATCGGTCTACTGTTGAGAACGTCTTTAAATTTTCCAATCACTTTCTTATTTTTCTTATCAATTATTTGATAAGAAAAATAAGAAAGTGATTGGATAATTTAATTAGGGGTGATCTTTTGGATAATCAGACGTATCCAACATGTCGGAAAATGCCTGCATATCCGTGTATATATTTCGAGTACGGATTTAATACGTTAGACAGTCCGTGTCCGTGAACAGCAGCGTCGATTTATTTTTATAGGTCGTTTTATAACATTATAATGAAAGTTATACATGAGAATCTTGCTCAGCTCCAATATAACAAACCCTACATAAATGGGTTTATTTAATGTGAGGGTTTGCTTTAAACTTTCAACTGCTACTAAATTAAGATCAAAAGGAAGAAACCTTTTGAAAGTAGGAGCTGAGACAAGTTCTTTCACTTTCTGGTCACAGTTCACTAGCTGTACATCTTTATGCTTCCGGATGTTCTCCACGACTTGCCATATACCGCATTATTCATTAATTTAAAAAAAATCTTTGGCGAAGGAGGACTTTGCTTTTTTTCGCTGCTCGGTGTTAAAATCGATATAATTTTTCAGCCACGACTTTTGTTGGAATTTCAATACTTTATGTACAGCTAGTAACTGGAGGTCTTGCTGTAAATAAAATTTCAAATTTTTATAATATGTAATATAATTTTTTTATCTTTTAAATTGGGGACTAATTTCGTAACTGGGCAGTATTTATTTCCATGTATAGTGTCAATAGAAGAAGGAAAGAGATCTTCATATTTGATTTCCATTTTTTCGGGCGCCAATGGATAACAGTTGTGGTCGTCGTGAAGCTGCTGGGGATATGCAAGATCGACTTCAAAAATATAACCCACTGGACTATTTTCGGGAAGTTTAAGTTTCTCTTTCACAGAGATGCTCTCTTCAGAGACCCACTCAAACTCCCCGCATGGCAGAGATTGGCTCATGGCCCACCCATACAAATTATTGGCATCTAAGTACACGCTATAGTTATCGTTTTCACCCCCTTCGCCATTGCCAATGACTTCATTTTTTGCTTGGGACCAACGCTTTGTTATGACTGAAATAACACCTCGAATGCCTTGCTCAATAAACAAATGCATGTTTATGTCTGTGAGCAATACGAGGGGTTGATTCGTCATTTTTAAACAACTCTGCCATGCTAGCCCAAGGGCTGTTAACAGGTGCACACAGTCGATATTGTAAAATTCGAAGCATATTTTTCTAAAGTTTTCGAAGACATCTGATAACTGGAGAACATCCATTTGAACGTAGAGATTATGATACTCGCCCATGTTTTTAATCTTGTAGGATTTCCAAACATTTTGTGCATGTTGAAAATCTTGATTAGAAATTTTTTCACCAGTTAAAGTACTGGTGAAGGCATCGGGTGGTGGCAGCTCGCTTTCCACAAATTTTGGAAAACTATCCATATACTCGTAAAGATAGATTCCCTTTCTGAGTAATAGATCAGTATTGTGAGGAAAGTGCTGTTTTAAAGCATGAAATTTGTCATGTTCTAAATTATTGACTAATTTTTCTGAGGAGGTGGCCATAAATGCAAAGCTATCAATGAATGTGAGAGACACTCTGCACTTGTTAATTTTCTTTGACAAAGAAAAGGATATACATTTTTCCATTGTAGATGGAATGACGGAAAATTCGTGATCGTCAATACTACCCAGTTGCTGCATAAGTAAATGCCCGTCGTATTGTTTCAGATTATGAAACACGACGGGAATCTCTTTTTGAAGTCTGAATTTCAAATTGCAGCTATTATGCAAGGCCCCCCGATAGAGATCATTTAGATGATCATGGTCGCGAATTTTGTCCTCATTGAAAGCTTTTTTCCAAAGATAACATTGCGTGGCAGACTGAAAATTTTCTTAATTTTGCGGCGTCATCTTGATAGGTACAATAGTCGTTAATGGAATGGCAAGTTCTTTTTCTTCTTCTAATAAGGCATTTTATAAGTGGCTAACAGCGTTGGGCCCGCGATAGACAGTAATCATTTTAGTGGGTTGACCATTAGGACCTATAATGATATAAGCATATCCACATGCTTCATGTTGAGCCACTTTTTTAGTTTTACTTTGATTTGTGTTCACCTGATCCATGCCGATAATCAGCGATTCAAAGTCAGCATAGATTATATAGAGGACCAGATTACAGTAATGATAATTATTGAATTGAAGAATATGCTCCCCTTGTTCCGGCATTTGAATTTTTTGTGGAGCATGCTTCTTGCACAAAGGCGTATGCATTTTTAATAAGTCATCTGTCATAAATCGATGCAAACAGTGGTAGCAATAGAAATGAGCAGCTTTATGATTTGTAAGATCCCCCAGCAGCCTTGAGAAGCTTCGAATGAGACAGTAGTGATGTTTATCTTCGTTATTGATGAGTAATAAATTGATGCAGTCTCCGTCTTCTCTGAAAGAAACATACAATGGAAAAACTTCATCTTCGTATCCAAAGACATTGATACGAATATCATTAAGTTCTTCGATTTTGGCTATTTTGCATAACGGAATAGGGCACTCAATATTTCCTAATTTGACTTCGTTTCGTGTTCATGGGGTTCATAATTTGACACTCTATTAGCATGTTCATTGTATGGAATTGGATATTTGTGGGTGAGAATAGACCAAACAAAGCACTTGTTATCTTTTTCGTTCTTAATATTGAGTACGGCCCTTTTCTTATATATTTTCGGAGGAAGTTCGATATAAGTGCTAGCAGCGAGGGGGTGGTACTTTGCCATACAAAGTTCCAATTTGATTATAAGATCCATGGTCCAACCAGAACCCATTTGAACAAATGCTTCAAAGGATTTTTGAATCTTAGCAAAAGCTGCTGCATATTACTTGTAATAGAAAAATCGGCCAGCTCGATCATGACATTGGATCGAAAGTGTGCTTTGATGGTCTCGAAATCCCCCTCTTGTGTTATTTTGGATAGAATAACATGGACCACAAGATACCATTTTAGGGCACGTTTTTCATTTAACTGGAAATGGATTTCATCCTCCAACAGAGGTGCCGTTTGCGTAAAAAAGGCATTGAAGTCATACTCATTGTCTTCGTTGGACTCAAACGTAACAATGGAGAATACATTTAAGGCGTCAAACTTTTTATGTAAGCGAGATCTTTTACTACGGGGTGCATTATTTTCAAAACTTTTACGTTTTGATGTCGTTTGGCGCATGTTGCGCTGGTGCAACGTAAGATCTCTTTTAAGATAAAACTCCTCATTGCATTCGATACATGTAATTTTTTGGTGCAGTTTCAAATGTCTGTTGAAATCACTCTTTCTAGTGTATGATTTGCTACAGATATCACATGAGAAAGGTTTCTCACCGCTATGGGTTTTCAAGTGCCGATTGAGTTCAGAATTGCCTACGTAGGACTTATTACATTGGGGACAAGTCTGTAAAGATTTAAAAAAGCCCTAGTTTAAAATTTAATTTACTAAACAACAAAACTTTTAAAAAAAGGATATCTTAACAAAACCCTTCAAACTATTTCTACTCCTTTACAGACATGCTTTTAATATTTAAAAATAGATTTAACAATTTTATAACCTTTTTAAAAATAATGTTAGTTAAAACCTTATTTTATAGAAAAATTATTAAACAATTTTAAAAATAACTCCTCCAAAATAATATAGGAACCTAACTCAAACATTAAATCATATACTACATTTTTTTTCCTAACAAACACAATTTTTCAAAATTACTAATACAGAAAATAATCCCTCTAAAATAATATAGAAACACTTTGAATATAAATATGAAAAAGGTTTATTATTAAAACATATGACTTTAGAAATATGGAATCATCGTGTATCATTTTATTCCAATTTATAAAAGTGAAATTATCTTAAATGATAGAAATCATTAAGAAATCAATCAGTGAAAAAAGGGTACAAACATTATTTTATATTACCAAATACTAAATCTTTTTCAAAGCAAATAAGAAAATATAGTTTTTAAATAAATTAAAAATAAATTCTTACCGGGGATGACTTCAATAAACCTCCCGAGTTATTAAGTGTCCTTTTTGAAGCCAAAAGTCCCACGACTTCCCCTGTTGTGGATGGTGCATCACTTGGAACCAAATCACTTGAGGGCTTTGTCGCTACGAGCAGTTGCCAAGTAGCGATCGAGCACTATTAGGCTATAAAAAATGGGTTAAAATCTAATAATTTTTAAAACATTTTACACACACGCACGCACCCCTACATAGCCCTACACACAGATACACTAAAATGAATCTTTAAAATATTTCTTTTAAATTTAAAATTAATTTATTTTTAAATATTAAGTTTCTACATTCAATGTGCTAAAAGAAAAAATCTTTTAAAAGCACACAAAGTATTTACTTTAACGATAAGTGAAAAATTTAGAATAATACCATTCATCTCAAAACATAATCCTTCACAAAATGTTTCATCTGAAAACGGACCCTTCACAAAACTTTTCACCTTAAAAATAGTCCTCTTCACAAATAAAAGACCTTTCACAAAACTTTTTATCTCAAAACAGTCTCCCTTCGCACATACGAATATTAATAACCCTTCAAAAAATTCATTTTTATTAAAACAGGGTACTTTCACAATAAGGAGAATTATTTCAAATGAGATGAAATTAATATAAGAGGGAAAGCATTTTTAATGAGATATTGGAACAGATTCATTTACTTTGAATAGATTGATTTTACTGAGATTTATATTATATTCATATTATAGACTCAACATAGAATATTATATTCATATTATAGAAGAAAAAAAGAGTTCGATAAAGAATATTATCACAAAAGAAATATGTATAGCATGCAAGAAAAATAATAAAAGTAATATTATTTTAAATAAATGGTTTGTTTATATTAGCCAGTATTGGAAATATGTAAAAATTTTAAGTTATCATAGAAAGACACTTTATGAAATGTATCCAGAAATGTATTTAAAAATAATTTGAAAGCGTTCAGTCATATACATTCATTTATTTTAAAAAAAGCGATTCTAAATATCATTTAATTATAATAGGAACCGTTTAGTTTATTTTTAAAAAGCGGTAAACAGCATTATTTAATAACGATAAATTGAAAGAACTTAAAAATAAATATTTAAAAAAGCGTTCAATATTATAAAACAAGTTCGGAATGCTTAAATTCATCTATGTCGAATTAAAATAAAAGTGTACACAAAAACATGTGATTCACATTACCTAAAAGATGATTAAAACTTTAATTAGATTTTTAATTTTAATACATTACAATCGAGCACTTTCGGCTGTGAACCCAGCCTCAATCAGGATTTATAAAAACAGATGTTAAAGCACAAACGTCTAGATCACATTTATATAACAGTATGTTTGTGTACTGCGAACCTGCAGAAGAGTTCAAATCATTCACATTCGGCAACGGTCGGTTGATACCATTGCATAGCAAAACAGGTGAGGAAAGAAGGAGGATGGGGAAAAAGCAGATTTTACTGTTCCTTGATTAAATTAAGCCAAATTCTCGGAATATTGTAAGACAGTACATCATTGCACACTTTTCCTTGCTTATTTATAATTTCTACAGATTCCCGAATTATTAAATCATAGTAATTTCTCATAGGACATATTACTTTAGCATTATTAAAATCTATTTTAACGTTTTGGGTTTGGTGAAGTCTCGATAGAGCAGTGGATGACTTGTTAAATTTTAGATCACTTTTATGTTCTTTTATACGGTCTTTCAATTTTCTTGTTGTCATTCCTATATATTCTAGTTGTTCATCATCATCGGTGTTAAATGGAATGACATATACTCCGGACATTTCATCTGGTGGGATAGGTTCAATCTTCGCGACCAGTAAATTCTTCATTTTAATTGGGGGTTTAGCAATCAAATTTATCCCATAACCAAAAAGAGCATGCCGAAGTTTCTAAAAAAATCCCGGTATATAATTTATTTTACAATATTTATTTTGCGATAAGTTATTCTTGGTTGAATGCTTGTTACTTTGAAACGAACAAATTAATCTATTAATAATATATAAGGGGAATCCATTTTCAAGAGCAATGTTTCTGATAGCGCTAAGTTCCATTTGTAAACGATTATTGGAACAAACCATAAAGGCTCTTCTTACATAAAAATTATACGCTGAGATTTTATAATTAAATGGTGAACTGCTGTCATATGAGATAGTATTGTTCGACTTATGAATTTTCCTATATATTGTGCGTTCTAAATTCAGGCTTGACACATTTTTGATTAACTTTACATCCAAAAAATTTAATTCGTTATTTTCTTCAACCTCTAAGGTAAACTTAATATTTGAATCCATATCGTTAATTCTATCAAGAAAATTATGAAGCTCTTGTATTCCATAATCCCATACAATGAAAATATCATCGACATAACGACACCAAACAGAGGGGATAAAACCAGTACTTTTCAAAATTAATTCTTCAAAAGGTCGCAGTTTAAATTCTGCAAAAATCCCGGAAATCGGTGAACCCATTGGCGCGCCATTTTGTTGGTTATAAACTGTATTGTTAAATAAAAATACATTGTTTCTTGTTATCAAATTTATTGCAGAAATAAGTGTAGTTTTCATCTTTTGACTTAACATTTGTTCCTTATCTATAAGTTCTTGAATTGACCCCATAACTTCAACCATGTCAATAGATGGAAAGAGGGATACTATATCTAAACTTGCCAAAATGCTTACTTTACTGATCTTTAGACTATCAATTCTCTTGACGGAAATCCCGGAAATCGGTGAACCCATTGGCGCAATTTAAGAGAATACATGGTTAAAACTAATTGCAAGAAGTATAAGGTTAATAAAATAGTTAAACAGATTAAAAATGATCCCAGTATTATTGTTTTAGAAACTGATAAAACAAATAAGTTAGCAGTAATGAACCGCCAAAAGTATATTGTAAAAATGGAAGCTTGTTTAAAAGAAATGGGATGTATACAGCTTAAGAAGGACATTAATAATCAGATTCAAAGAAATACAAATACTTTAGTAAAGCACGGGTCTTGGCCATCCCTAATGAAAAGCAAATTGAAGATCAATAATAATCCTGTTACTCCACATTTATTTGGACGTCTGAAAGATCACAAGAAAGATTTTCCGCTTCGACCTATCGTTTCAAAATTTTCAAGTCCAACGTACTTTTTAGAAAAAGCGTTTGTAAGTTTCCTAAGTTCCCTCCTTCCACCATCTAAATACAGTTTAAATTCAACAAATGATTTCGTCAAGAGAATTGATAGTCTAAAGATCAGTAAAGTAAGCATTTTGGCAAGTTTAGATATAGTATCCCTCTTTCCATCTATTGACATGGTTGAAGGTATGGAGTCATTTCAAGAACTTATAGATAAGGAACAAATGTTAAGTCAAAAGATGAAAACTACAGTTATTTCTGCATTAAATTTGATAACAAGAAACAATATATTTTTATTTAACAATACAGTTTATAACCAACCAAATGGCGCGCCAATGGGTTCACCGATTTCCGGGATTTTAGCAGAATTTAAACTGCGACCTTTTGAAGAATTAATTTTGAAAAGTACTGGTTTTATCCCCTCTTTTTGGTGTCGTTATGTCGATGATATTTTCATTGTATGGGATTATGGAATACAAGAGCTTCATAATTTTCTTGATAGAATTAACGATATGGATTCAAATATTAAGTTTACCTTAGAGGTTGAAGAAAATAACGAATTAAATTTTTTGGATGTAAAGTTAATCAAAAATTTGTCAAGCCTGAATTTAGAACGCACAATATATAGGAAAATTCATAAGTCGAACAATACTATCTCATATGACAGCAGTTCACCATTTAATTATAAAATCTCAGCGTATAATTTTTATGTAAGAAGAGCCTTTATGGTTTGTTCCAATAATCGTTTACAAATGGAACTTAGCGCTATCAGAAACATTGCTCTTGAAAATGGATTCCCCTTATATATTATTAATAGATTAATTTGTTCGTTTCAAAGTAACAAGCATTCAACCAAGAATAACTTAACGCAAAATAAATATTGTAAAATAAATTATATACCGGGATTTTTTGAGAAACTTCGGCATGCTCTTTTTGGTTATGGGATAAATTTGATTGCTAAACCCCCAATTAAAATGAAGAATTTACTGGTCGCGAAGATTGAACCTATCCCACCAGATGAAATGTCCGGAGTATATGTCATTCCATTTAACACCGATGATGATGAACAACTAGAATATATAGGAATGACAACAAGAAAATTGAAAGACCGTATAAAAGAACATAAAAGTGATCTAAAATTTAACAAGTCATCCACTGCTCTATCGAGACTTCACCAAACCCAAAACGTTAAAATAGATTTTAATAATGCTAAAGTAATATGTCCTATGAGAAATTACTATGATTTAATAATTCGGGAATCTGTAGAAATTATAAATAAGCAAGGAAAAGTGTGCAATGATGTACTGTCTTACAATATTCCGAGAATTTGGCTTAATTTAATCAAGGAACAGTAAAATCTGGTTTTTCCCCATCCTCCTTCTTTCCTCACCTGTTTTGCTATGCAATGGTATCGACCGACCGTTGGCGAATGTGAATGATTTGACCTCTTAAGCAGGTTTGCAGTACACAAACATACTGTTATATAAATGTGATGTAGACGTTTGTGCTTTAACATCTGTTTTTATAAATCCTGATGAAGGTTGGGTTCACAGCCGAAAGTGCTCGATTTTAATGTATTAAAATTAAAAATCTAATTAAAGTTTTAATCATCTTTTTGGTAATGTGAACCACATTTTTTTGCGTTCAATATTCTTAAATATAATTTTAAGTAAACGTTACAATATTATTATAGTAAATATACAATAAATGAATTACTTACTTGACTTTGTAATGTGGGTGTTAAATCCATTTGAACCTCGTTATCTAGATAAGAACGGTTAAGTCTTTCGTTAGATTTCATCGAGTGCAGACCTATCATTTTAAGCTCCAAGATATACGCTTCCAATATTTGGAAAGATGGATTTATATTTTTTTTTTCTATTGTGCAATTGGAGAGTGAATTTTGTGTTTAAGTGACAATGGCAGAAAGAAATAAAGTTTAAATGGATTTAACCTAAGTCAAGTAAGTAATTCATTTATTGTATATTTACTATCATATTATTGTAACATTTACTTAAAATTATATTTAAGAATAATGAACGCTTTTTTAAATATTTATTTTTAAGTTCTTTCAATGTTTCGTTATTAAATAATGCTGTTTACCGCTTTTTTAAAATAAACTAAATGGTTCCTATTATATTTAAATGATATTTAGAATCGCTTTTTTTACATAAATGAATGTATATGACTGAACGCTTCCAAATTATTTTTAAATACATTTTTGGATATATTTCATAAAGTGTCTTTCTATTATAACTTAAAATTTTTACATATTTCCAATACTGGCTAATATAAACAAACCATTTATTTAAAATAATATTACTTTTATTATTTTTCTTGCATGCTATGCATATGTCTTTTGTGATAATATTCTTCATCGGACTCTTTTTTTTTTTCTATAATATGAATATAATATTCTATGTTGAGTCTTTTTTCTATAATATGAATATAATATAAATCTGAGTAAAATCAATCTATTCAAAGTAAATGAATTTGTTCCAAAATCTCATTAAAAGTACTTTCCATTTTATATTAATTTCATCTCATTTGAAATAATTCTCCTTATTGTGAAAGTACCCTGTTTTAATGAAAATGAATTTTTTGAAAGGACCCTGCTGTTATTAATATTCGTATGTGTGAAGGGAGACTGTTTTGAGATAAAAAGTTTTGTGAAAAGTCTTTTATTTTATTTGTGAAGAGGACTATCTTTAAGGTGAAAAGTTTTGTGAAGGATTCCGTTTTCAGATGAAACATTTTGTGAAGGATTCTGTTTTGAGATGAATGGTATTATTCTAAATTTTTCACTTATCGTTAAAGTAAATACTTTGTGTGCTTTTAAAAGATTTTTTCTTTTAGCACATTGAATGTAGAAACTTAATATTTAAAAATAAATTAATTTTAAATTTAAAAGAAATATTTTAAAGATTCATTTTAGTGTATCTGTGTGTAGGGCTATGTAGGGGTGCGTGCGTGTGTGTAAAATGTTTTAAAAATTATTAGATTTTAACCCATTTTTTATAGCCTAATAGTGCTCGATCGCTACTTGATCAACTGCTCGTAGCGACAAAGCCCTCAAGTGATTTGGTTCCAAGTGATGCACCATCCACAACAGGGGAAGTCGTGGGACTTTTGGCTTCAAAAAGGACACTTAATAACTCGGGAGGGTTATTGAAGTCATCCCCGGTAAGAATTTATTTTTAATTTATTTAAAAACTATATTTTCTTATTTGCTTTTAAAAAGGTTTAGTATTTGGTAATATAAAATAATGTTTGTACCCTTTTTCTATCATTTAAGATAGTTTCACTTTTATAAATTGTAATAAAATGATACACGATGATTCCATTTTTCTAAAGTCATATGTTTTAATATTAAACTTTTTTCATATTTATATTCAAAGTGTTTCTATATTATTTTGGAGGGATTATTTTCTGTATTAGTAATTTTGAAAAATTGTTTTTTGTTAGGGGAAAAATGTAGTATATTTAATGTTTGAGTTAGGTTCCTATATTATTTTGGAGGAGTTATTTTTAAAATTGTTTAATAATATTTCTAAAAAATATGGTTTTAACTAACATTTATTTTTAAAAAGGTTATAAAATTGTTAAATCTATTTTTAAATATTAAAAGCATGTCTTTAAAAGAGTAGAAATAGTTTGAAGGGTTTTGTTAAGATATACTTTTTTCAAAAGTTTTGTTGTTTAGTAAACTAAATTTTAAACTGGGGCTTTTTTAAATCTTTACAGACTTGCCCCCAATGTAATAAGTCATTCGTACACAATTCTGAACTCAATCGGCACTTGAAAACCCATAGCGGTGAGAAACCTTTCACATGTGATATCTGTAGCAAATCATACACTAGAAAGAGTGATTTAAATAGACATTTGAAACTGCACCAAAAAATTACATGTATCCAATGCAATGAGGAGTTTGATCTTAAAAAAAGATCTTACGTTGCACCAGCGCACCATGCAACAAACGACGTCAAAACGTAAAAGTTTTGAAAATAATGCACCCGTAGTAAAAGGTCTCGCTTACATAAAATGTTTGACGCCTTAAATGTATTCTCCATTGTTACGTTTGAGTCCAACGAAGACAATGAGCATGACTTCAATGCATTTTTTACGCAAACCGCACCTCTGTTGGAGGAGGAAATCCAATTCCAGTTAAGTGAAAATCGTGCCCTAAAATGGTATCTTGTGGTCCATGTTATTCTATCAAAATAACACCAGAGGGGATTTCGAGACCATCAAAGCACACTTTCGATCCAATGTCTTGATCGAGCTGGCCGATTTTTCTATTACAAGTAATATGCAGCAAGCTTTTGCTAAGATTCAAAAATCCTTTGAAGCATTTGTTCAAATGGGTTCTGGTTGGTCCATGGAACTTATAATCAAATTAGAACTGTGTATGGCAAAATGCCAACCCCTCGCTGCTAGCACTTATATCGAACTTCCTCCGAAAATAACACAAGAGGGGATTTCGAGACCATCAAAGCACACTTTCGATCCAATGTCATGATCGAGCTGGCCGATTTTTCTATTACAAGTAATATGCAGCAAGCTTTTGCTAAGATTCAAAAATACTTTGAAGCATTTGTTCAAAGGGGTTCTGGTTGGACCATGGAACTTATAATCAAATTGGAACTGTGTATGGCAAAGTACCACCTCCTCGCTGCTAGCACTTATATCGAACTTCCTCCGAAAATATATAAGAAAAGGGCCGTACTCAATATTAAGAACAAAAAAGATAACAAGTGCTTTGTTTGGTCTATTCTCACCCACAAATATCCAATTCCATACAATGAACATGCTAATAGAGTGTCAAATTATGAACCCCATGAACACGAAACGAAGTCAAATTAGGAAATATTGAGTGCCCTATTCCGTTATGCAAAATAGCCAAAATCGAAGAACTTAATGATATTCGTATCAATGTCTTTGGATATGAAGATGAAGTTTTTCCATTGTATGTTTCTTTCAGAGAAGACGGAGACTGCATCAATTTATTACTCATCAATAACGAAGATAAACATCACTACTGTCTCATTCGAAGCTTCTCAAGGCTGCTGGGGGATCTTACAAATCATAAAGCTGCTCATTTCTATTGCTACCACTGTTTGCATCGATTTATGACAGATGACTTATTAAAACAGCATACGCCTTTGTGCAAGAAGCATGCTCCACAAAAAATTCGAATACCGGAACAGGGGGACCATATTCTTCAATTCAATAATTATCATTAGTGTCATCAGGTCCCCTATATAATCTATGCTGACTTTTACTTTGATTTGTGTGCACCTGATCCATGCCGACAATCAAAGATTCAAACTAAAAAAGTGGCTCAACATGAAGCATGTGGATATGCTTATATCATTATCGGTCCTAATGGTCAACCCACTAAAATGATTACTGTCTATCGCGAGCCCAACGCTGTTAGCCACTTTTTAAATTCCTTATTAGAAGAAGAAAAAGAACTTGTCATTCCATTAACGACTATTGTACCTATCAAGATGACGCCGCAAGATGAAGAAAATTTCCAGTCAGCCACGCAATGTTATCTTTGCAAAAAAGCTTTCAATGGGGACAAAATTCGCGACCATGATCATCTAAATGATCTCTATCGGGGGGCCTTGCATAATAGCTGCAATTTGAAATTCAGACTTCAAAAAGAGATTCCCGTCGTGTTTCATAATCTGAAACACTACGACGGGCATTTACTTATGCAGCAACTGGGTAGTATTGACGATCACGAATTTTCCGTCATTCCATCTACGATAGAAAAGTATATCAAGCAGGGCGGTCGCTCTGCCAAGCCAAGCTATAAAAAAAATACGCCAAACAAACAACGCCAAGAACTGGAATACAAACCGCTACTGCTTACTTACAGGAAGAAACTTCGCAATGTTAAATCGACCAAGCATGCCAGATTAAAATATCAGATATCAAATGAACCAAGCGTCACAGAAAAAAACGAAAACTAAAAGAATGTAATGAAGAAATTCTTCAATTTGAGACCAAAATCATCTTCATAAGTGATTTATAAACAGAGATATAGATTTTTTTAGAAACGTCGAGTTACTTAAAATGATCACTTTTTTTCTTCGTCAAACTTTTTTTTCAAACAACCTACAGACAAAAATATAGGGCAGAAATGAAAAAGGATTGCACTTTTGAACAAGTAATAACCTAATCTACGTGCTTTTATAAAATCCAGTGAAAAAATAAATAAATTTCTATCCTTAATTAGCAAAAAACTGTTAATTAACTTGGCAACTAAAAAATTATGCCAAAACAGAGATAAAACTCTGCCAACAACCGTGTACCATCTGTATTATAATAGCACAAATCAGTTACGGGTTAATCATATCAAATTTCATCTGCAAGTCAGCCATTTTTTCTGAAGATATATTTTTTAAATAAAACTTCATAATTATAAGAACACACATTTTATCAGACAATTAAATGTGATTGCAAATTGTGGCCGATGACTGTTTCCAACAGGAATAAGAATGAGAAATTTCCAGTTTAGGATATCGATCTGGGTGGCTTATTGGCAAAGCGTTAGCACGGTACGCTGAAGTTCCCGGGTTCGAGACCTGGCGCAGGTCAATTTTTCACTCATGTTGGTTTGGTGCATTTAACTGTCTGATAAAATGTGTGTTCTTATAATATTGTAAAACTAGCAGACTACGCTCGCTGCGCTGGTCGGTTTCTCCAAAAGAACCTTGAATCAAACGAAATATATCGGTAATTTAACTTTGTAGTTTAAAATAATCTGTTCCTTTACCTGGAATATCCTAAAATAACATAAAAACGGATACTTATTTCACTAAGTTATGTTTTTTTAAAATACGGTTTATTATTACGTTTACAATTTATTACATACCGTTTTCCATTGATTTATATGTTTTATAGCTACATTTTTTAATAACGTGAATTAACCTATATTATTCACAACTAAAAAGGAATGGCACATCTAGTATTTGTCGAGAATTAAATAAAAATCATGCACTCGTGACATCATAATTCACTTTTATATTTAACAGAATAATACGGTTACTATAATTTGTGACTCGTGCTGACACATTGCTGTTATTATTATTTTTTACGCGTGAAGTTTTCGCTATGTTAATCCATTGTGAAATTTGGTAATTTTTGAAATTCAATATTTGAAAAAAGGGATAATCAGTGGATTTGAAATTTATATCAAGAAAAATACAATTTTTTACCTTTCTAACGCAGTTTGTCTAACAATTTTCCGACAAATACTTTTGGAGCAATTAATTTTTTCAGCAACTTCAAATGTTTCATTTTCCGAGATTAATCTGTGGCAACGATTAGCGAAAATCCCAGTCGTCAGCAACGCATACCTTTTTATTAAAGAGCATAAAGTAATCAGACGTAGTGTTCATGCTTTAATATATATATAACTTCATAAAATTTACATTTTTAGAAAGATCTTTAAAAATAAAATAATTTTTGAGAGATGAGGTTTCACTTCTAAAATGTATACATTAAGAGTTATCGGCATTTAAAATTTCTTTCCAAACGTAAACAAACTTTTCGAAAAGGAATTAAATGTGATTAATTTATTTCTCTAAAACCATGGTAAAGGACAAGCATTTCGTTCGCAGGCTGAGAATTCTTTGACATCATTTTTCTATAAATTAATGGAATTCAGTTGTTAAATTGTTTTGTTTTAGAAGTGAAGTTTCCATTTAAATTTATTGTAAGAGTACAGTGTTTAATTGAATAAAATAATGTAAATTTAAGAAATTGCGAAGATATTTTGTTGCTTTTCACCATTAATTTCATTTTATAAAGATTCGCAAATCAATGTGATTTAACGCTAATAATAAAAGAGCATTATATCACGTTTGATTTCAAAAGCAGAGTTGACGCGCTATGTACATATTCCATTTTTACTCATCTCATGGATTAGGCAGTGATATTTTTTAACGAAGGATAACAAGTATTATAACAAGCCACATTTAATATGTTGTTTTTAAGGGTTTAATTAGTTTAATTGAAAAATCTACTGGTATTTCTAGTTAACCCTTTAAACAATAACTGAAAGTAAAATGTAATTTTACATAACATTTTCATGTTAATTTCATGGAGTAGATTATTTAAATTATGTATAATCTATTTAAAAAAAAAAGAAATGATATCTACAAAAAATAACTTTTCAAAAGTAAAAAACGAAAGTTGTGGCTAAAAAATGGTGTGATATCAAATTTCCAAGCTTTTATTATAGTACTTATTTAACTTTTTTCCTTTAAAGAAGTTATCATATATATAAGTCGAGTGCTACGTATATGTTAATAGAAATCGTTTTCTCCTGTACTAAATACATCCTAACGTGTTTTTGAAAATTCAATTTTTTTCAAATTATGCATGATGGGCTTGGCGGCCATCTTTCCATATTTGTAAGCCCTCAAATTTCTAAAGTAAAAGCGTAATATGTTTGCAATGTAATATGTTTATAACAATGTCGAACTTTGGATTTTAACTACGAACAGATAAATTGAGGAAGACTAATATTTTGATATCCGAAAATGAAAACGAAATGATTAAAATATTTGCTTAAGTTACAATTTTGAACTTCGGATTTTAACTACGGATATGGGTGCTTGGAATTTTGTGTATAATATGGAAAGATGGCCGCCAAGCCCATCATGCATAATTTGAAAAAAAATTGAATTTTCAAAAACACGTTAGGATGTATTTAGTACAGGAGAAAACGATTTCTATTAACATATACGTAGCACTCGACTTATATATATCATAACTTCTTTAATGGAAAAAAGTTAAATAAGTACTATAATAAAAGCTTGGAAATTTGATATCACACCAATCATTTAGCCACAACTTTCATATTTTTTTTTTTTAAGCTTGGCTGTTTTTTTAAGCTTGGCTGTTTTTTTACTTTTGAAAAGTTATTTTTTGTAGATATACTTTTCTTTGTCAAAGAAAATTAACAAGTGCAGAGTGTCTCTCACATTCATTGATAGCTTTGCATTTATGGCCACCTCCTCAGAAAAATTAGTCAATAATTTAGAACATGACAAATTTCATGCTTTAAAAGAGCACTTTCCGCACAATATTGATCTATTACTCAGAAAGGGAATCTATCCTTACATCCGAAAGATTTACATCAGAACTTTTAGAACATCCGAAAGCATAAAGATGTACAGCTAGTGAACTGTGAACAGAAAGCGAAAAAACTTGTCTCAGATCATACTTTCGAAAGGTTTCTTCCTTTTGATCATAATTTAGTAGCAGTTGAGAGGTTAAAGCAAACCCTCACATTAAATAAACCCATTTATGCAGGGTTTGTTATATTGGAGCTGAGCAAGATTCTCATGTATAACTTTCATTATAATGTTATAAAAAAACCTATCAAAATAAATCGACGCTGCTGTTCACGGACACGGACTCTCTAACGTATGAAATCCGTACTCGACATATATATACACGGATATGCAGGCATTTTCCGACATGTTGGATACGTATGATTATCCAAAAGATCACCCCTTAATTGATAAGAAAAATAAGAAAGTGATTGGAAAATTTAAAGACGAGCTCAACAGTAGACCGATTCATGAATTTATCAGTCTACGAGCCAAGATCTATTCCATCATTTCGGCCGATGGGGAGAAAAAAACTGCAAAGGGGGTGGCCAAAAACGTCGTTAAAAATAAAATCAAACATAATCATTATAAGACCTGCTTAGAGAGTCTCCAATCTACGAGAGAGATCCAATATCGAATTCAAAGCGAGCGACATCATCTTCACACAACACAAGTTAACAAAATCGCTTTGTCAGCTTTTGATGATAAGCGTTATATTTTAGAAGATGGTGTCTACACGCTCGCGCACGGCCACTATAAAATTCCTATATAATCATTTTTTTATGAAAAACCATACAATTTTTTCTTCAAGATTTTTTCTTCCAAGCAAGATTTAATTCAAGATAAAAATCAAGTTCAAGCTTCAAAAGTTTTCTTCTTGTTTCAAGAACATTTTTCATGTACGGGGTCCATTATTTAAGATATACTTTTCAAAGTTAATTTAAAGGTACTAGCAGCAGTGGGCGAGAATGTAAGGAGCACTCAATAATAAAAATCTTCTCTTCTTTAAATATCAAGTCTTCAAAAATCATATCTTCTCAAGTCTTCAAAAAAAGCAAGTCTTTGAAAAACTGTGGTTGTCAAATATCTTCGAAAAGTGGCCGTGTATAAAAGGTATCGGGTGGTTTAAAATTTTTCTCCCCAAATGAATTGTAGCGTCATGATTAAACGTGGCGGGTGGACGGATGGGTACAATTCATAAAAATATATTTTTCTTTCTTCAAATATTTTTCTTCAAGATAAAATCAAAGTTTTTCTTCAAGAACTGATCTTCCATGGATGTGAAATATGTTTTTTTTCTCATGGTGTCCTTTAAAGAACTAAAGTTATGCTTTACCCAAGAAGTGTGTTTTATTTTTCCCTTACACCTATTCAAGAACTAAAGTTATGCTTACTCAAGAACTGTGATTTTCGTGGTGTAAATCAAAGAACTATTATTTTCATGGTGACTATCCAAAAACTGTAAAGCTAAAGAACTAAATTTATGGTGCGTAATCAAGAACTATCATTTTCTTCAATTTTCATGGTGCATATCCAAGAACTGTAATGTTAAAGATCTAAATTTATGGTGCCTATCCAAGAACTACCATTTGAAAGAACTGAATTTATGCTTCACAGTGCCTTAAATGTAAAAAGTTTTGCTACTCTTAAAATTTGCTGCGAATGACTTACTGGAATCAAGCTCAGAACACCATGCTGGTCCAAACAGTCTACCAGACAGGTCTAAACAGAAGGTTTCTGCTGAGAACACCATCCGGATCCAAACAGAAAGCTTAGATCCAAAGGCTCAGAACAGAACACCAGCCGGGTATAAACAGAAGGCTTCTGCTGAGAACACCAAGCAGGTCCAAACAGAACACCTAAAGATGTGGTAACTATATTTATATATTTTTTCTCATTTCATGAAAAAAGTGTGGCAAAGTAACATAATATTTCTTTATCTTCTTTTTTATTTCGTTTCAGGTTCCTTGCAGCTAAAGAGTATGCGTAAAACTGATGAAAAATGTTATACCGGTTATTAAAAAAAATTGCGCTGTTATGAATTGTTTTCATAGCGGGTGGTTATGGTGGGTCCACAATTAAAAAAAAAATCTCTAAAAAATAATTTTGGATTTTTTTTTTTTCGGAAAATCCGTTTCATTATTTAAAAATCTATTCTCTAACAAATTAGAAAAATACCTCATCCTACTATAACATGATAATTCTAGGGGAAAAAATTCTTCCCTCAAAAAATGTTTCTAAAGAGCATTCCACGATTCATTAATTAAACTAATTCCATTAATTAAAATACCCCCTCTTAGAGTTCGTTATCTCCCCCATTCCCTTATCTCTCCACTCGCTTATCTCCGTTACGTATTTCCGCCGCGACGTACCGTGACCTTCCTTTGAACTTGCGGTTGGTGCCGCGGTGCTGTTGGCTTAGAACCTCATTTTTATATCTTCTCCCGTTTATTGTTTTTTTTTAAAGTGGGACAAAAAAAAATTAAATCTTTAAATTAATTTTTCTTAAACGCATAAAAGTTTATTTTGCGTCAATGAATCTTTTTGATGCAATATCTTATTTAAACTTTTTATTGCATTTATGCTGTTGCTATATACAGCTTATGTTCATATTACTTTCTAATTGCAATGCGAAAGAAGATAGAGATGTTACTGGTGCTGTACAAGCGGATTTTTCGGATGAATCATTGACTGCGGATGCAACAGAATTTTTTGAACTTTGGAACAAGTTGCATAGCTCTACTTCCTTGAATGCAAGTTCCACAATTGAAAAAACATAAAAACTAAAGTATCATGATTCTTATTTGGATATTGGGCACTGAGACTACCGATAATAAACCTCCGTCCGTAATTTGTGGTAAAGTCTTGCATAACAGTTCAATGTTTCCAGCGAAAATGCGTCTTCATTTTAAGGCGTCCTTCCAAAATGCAAGAATAAACCAACTGATTTTTTCAGAAGGAAGTTTAAAGAACTCAGGAAAGTCCAGAAATGTATATCGTATCATTCAAAAACTGTCAACTAAAAGGTTTTGATGGCATCTTAATTAGTCGGTTACCGAATTTCTCACTGGATAATCCCATACTGTTGCTGAAAACCTTATCAAACCTTCTGGAAAAGAGATTATTGAATGCATGATTGACGAAAAAGTTGAAAAAGTGATACACATAATTCCTTTGTCAATTGACACAATTTAGCGACAAATCGGGGAATTAAGCAGATAATGTGAAAGCTCCTTTAATTTCTGGTATAAATTTCACTAAAATTTCGCTTCAAATGGATGAATCAACCGATGTTGTTGGTTTGGCAATATTAATAGTATTTGTGTCGGTTTCTATATTTGAGCACTTTCCAATAGGATTTACTTCTCTGCAGGTCATTACCGCCCGTATAGCACGTATGTTCACAGGGACGTTACAGTGACGTCACTGTGAGTCACGTACGTCACGTCACATATGTGACCGAAATACCACCATTCAGTGAAGTCACACTGTGACTAAAATGTGAATTGCTTAGAAACCTTAAAAAAATTACAAGAACACTACAAAATATGTTATTCAATGTAAAAAACATGTTTCTGACATTTTTTTTACATTTTGTGACGTCACTGTGACGTTACTGAAAGTCACAAACGTTACGTCACCTGTGTGCTCAAAAGATCACTATGTTGTGAAGTCACAGTTTGACCAAAATGGGAATTTGAAATATATATATGAAAAAGAGGAGAAATATATTAATCAGGAATGCCTGAATGCACTTAAAAGGTCTAATTCTGAGTGATTTTTATGACCCCTAAAAAAATAATTTATTTATTTATTTATTTATTTATCGACTTACCGGAAAATACTTCGTAAATAGATAAATTTCAATCAATATGAAATTATAAATTATAATACAAACATAATTCTGCATGTACTCCATGAAAAATTTCTTAAAATTAAGACACCTTTTTATTTGCTTTTCATATTATGTGAAAAAATAACAACTTTTTAAAAATAAGAACAGCAATCTATATGAGAGTAACAATGACGGTATGTTGACGGTGACAACAAGTGAACATTAAATAATGCTTTTACTGTGATTTTTAACACTTTCCAACCGAGTTGAAAAGTGTTTATGACTTCGGTTTGTCTGGCCGTCAGCCGTCTGGCCGTCTGCCGTCTCTCCGTGTTCTAACTCCCGTAAATATGCTGGGATTGCCTTGCAATTTTTATATGTTATTCTCGTTATCTATAGCACATTCCCTATTTCAACGTAAGTGTGTAGTACTTATAGTTTTTTTACAGGGACACTCAAAAAATTTAGTTACATTACGGTCTATGGTGAAGAATCATTTGCGGTTTATTTTAATGATGTTACACAATTGCAAACAAATTGTAATTGATATATATAACTAAGGTGTATTACAAGAAGCTTAATATAGAATAGGGCGTGGATAGCACTTATAGTTAATTTACAGGGACAGTCAAAGGAATTCCGTTACATTACGTCTATGGAGAAAAATCGTCTGCGGTTTATTTAAATAACGTTTCACTATTTTAAACGCATTGAAATTTATATATATCACTAAGGTGCATTACAAGAGGCTTACTACAGAATATCGTGTCTATAGCAGTCATCGTTCATTTACAGGGACACACAAAAGGATTCTCTACTGTCTGTTAACAATAATTCCTGGAAGTGCGTTTTAAGTTACTGAACGCGATTTTAAATTTAACTCGTTTTTTGTCGATTACGTGGTGTGTATAAATTCTGTAGATCATATACAGGGAAGCACAAAAGTTCGCAAACGCCTTTCCGTTCATTGACAGAAACTCCACAAGGAGAATTTTAAACTGTGCTACGCGTTTCTTAACTGAACTAAAATTTAGCATCCTATGTAGTATATATACAAAACTATAGATCATATACAGGGCTGAATAAAAGTATTCGGATATTTTTCCGAATGTTGTATACGTTGGAAATTCCTGAAATTATGTTTTTAAATATGTTAAGCGTTTTTCAAATTGTTTACTTAGATGTTATCTCTCAGCTTATTAAACGGTATGATTTGTAAAATTATTTTGGAAGCGTTGGAAAGTGTTACATAATCTATGCTTGACGCATGATTTTTCGTTCTTGTTTTAACTTCGAAACATTGCACAATTTCGATTTTTAATCGTCGAAAAACAAAAAAAAATTCTTTCAAATGCAATATGCTTGAAACTGTATTTCAATTTACTATTCTTTATGGTTTTAAAAATAATTTTCAAGCATATGTTTATTTTTTAATCTCTCTATTGAGGGCATTCCAATCAAAACAGATTAAAACGTTCCCATTTAAATACAAAATGTTACAATAATAAATTTCCCTATTTCAGCGTTTATTTCCGACTAATATTCAACATCGAAATTAAAAACTTCATAAAAAATAGGAATTCACATTTTTTAAAAACACAAATTTAATAGACATAAAATCAAACTATTCGCTTAAACCACTAAAACTATTTGAATAAACAATATATATATATAGGTGGCGATATCTTCGACTAATTAAAACCTTACATGTGACTAATACGAAAGTATTACTAATGAATTTTAAAACTTTATTTAAATACATAATTGATATTTTTCATATGAAAATTATTTTTGGTGTTGGTAGTGGACAATCTAAAATAATGTATTAAATGTAAAAATAAATAAATAAATAAATAAAATGTATTAAATGTAAAATTAGAATTTTCAATTTAAGAATATATATATCTATATATATGCTATATTCTATAACCCGAGGAACCTGGGTTGGATACCCTATTGGTGTCAGTTGTAAATTACGGCAGAAAGTAATATACATATGGGTAATTAAAGATTTGTTTTTGTGAAGGGTGGTAGGTTGTGATAAACAAACATTTATTATAATAATAACACTTGTATATTTCCAATAATAATTGTTTTTCTGTTAGTGTTTAAGTAGATTAAGTACCTCTGCCAATATATATCTTGGTACTTGTTTCATACTTCTTAAATAAATTTAACATTTTCCGAAGATAAAATGAAATATACGAAACGTATGCAAAACGCATGACATAAATAATTATTTATCTTTTCCCTTTTCATTTATCAGAAATTTATTTAAAAAAATATTGCTATTTTACAAGGTGTTTTATTCTATAGAATATTAATAAATAAAAAAAGAAAGGTTGAAAAAGAAAAAAATGCCTCCCCCCCTTTCCCGAGATAACCTTTTCTATTTTTATGATCATATTTTGCATTTATTACGCGTGCTACAAATGTTACTGATTTTTTAAACGATCTTGCATTATTGCCCATTAAAATATTTATTATATACTCTAAAATTTAAACAATGTTTTATTTGATATGCCATAAATATTATAATATTATTGTTTCAGTTTACAAAAAAGGAACTTTACAAATCAATTAAATTGAAATCTTTGTGAAACTAATCGAAAAAAATAAGATCAAATGCATAAAAAATACTTCTTCAAATAATAAATTTTAATTGGAGAGAGTCTCAAAAAATATTCCGTATTTAACTTTCTATTCTAACCTAAACTATATAATAAGAAAAAAAATCATCTGCCCTTCTATTAAAAAGCAGGCAGCTGTTTTAGCGAGTTGCAAAAATATCGTCTGCCGATCGACGTCAGAATACGAAAATGTTAATAAGTAAAAAATAACAGTGTAGGGATGGAAGTGGGATGTGAAGTGAAGTACTTGGACAAAAGACGTGTATAATTGATGTTGAATTAAAATTTGACAAAAACTTGCACAGAATTTCGCATATACATATTTTATAAAAAATTACGTTCGAGAAAGGTACAGTTTTTATTGGCGCGGTGAAATTTGAGTCCGGTCAATGATACTGTACCAGATTTGGACGAATTTTTTTCGCCGAAAGAAGCTTTCGTTATTTGGATTACATCAAAACAGAATATTGAAGATGATGACAAAGGAAAATTGGTATGAAGAAATATTATTTTACTTGTTATATTTGTGTTAAATTATAGCGTTTTCAGTTAATTCCATACGAGTATTTTACAAAAGCTATATATTTCATTAATTTAATTTTTATAAAAATAAAGTTTATTAAATTTAGAATGTTTATTTCTTAAAATAAATAGCAGTATGTCAACGATTTTAATCAGATGATTAATGTTACTGTTTCATTTCCTGAATTATTTTATAGTTATAAATTTAAAAATATCTATGCACTATTATTAAACATTTATTATTAACAGGGGCATGTTATCTTTAATTATCATCTAATCTTGTAAAAAATTATTAATAATACTAATGAACCAATGTGCGGTTCCATTTTGTGTTGTGGCATGAATTTTTATATTTTATTCACATTAAAAACTGGTAAAATATTTGGTACTATGTTCATTTTTTAAAAATGTTTATTGGGTCATGTAACTACGATTACCTGTATTTCAAATAGACTTTATACCTAAAATTTATCCCATACTTTATCCTAAAATTTGTACGGTAGATTCTGTCAAATCCACTTGTTCTATTGATGGTGATATCAGAATTACAGAAGGTTATTGTGGTTATTGCCCCGTCACCAAATATCAAACCAGATAGATCCTTCATCGGCGTCATATGATACATATATGTATCACTATCGATGTATCTAAAATCTGCAGTTAAACGTTAAAAAATGACTCTCATTAGACGCCAAACAGAGTAGGTGCGGTGCTGTGTCATTATAAACAATTACTGATCTGTGTTTTCAAAAAATAATCCCTATAAGATCTATTACTTATATAAATATATAATTTCATAAATAAAATTATAAGTTTGACAATCAATTAATAAAATTATATTTTTAATAACCAAAATATTGTTTTTAAGTATATACATTTTACTGCATTCAAACCCTGTTGTAAAATGTATTAACCCTTTGTATTACCGTGTTGCATATCTGTAAACATACCCAAAAGTCAAAGTTTTTTAGTGAGCTTAAAAAGGCGTTTTTATTTATTACTGTTATCTTTCAACACAGTAGTTAATATAAATTGTTCACAGAATTCCCAACATACGACGATGCTGAATTAACTTTTCATATAAAAGTCTTATTTATCATTTGAACAGTTTCACCTCGTTATTGTAAACTAAATTTTGTTGCATTTAAAAGTCCAGAGACGTTCAAAAATAGATTTTTTACAAAGGTAAGTTCGTACACTTTAGAATTTTGTATTAAAAAAATGACAATATTTATGAGAAGTAGCTATGTAATTTTCTGTTTATTACAAATATGAAAAAGACTCTTTTAGCCAATAATTTTTATTTTTATGATTTAATTTTTTTTATTATTTTTTACTTGCTTAAAATGATGTATTCTAACATGTGAGTAAATATTTTTCAAATCGATGTTGTTGAGCCAGAAAGGGTTAAAATATAATTATAAATAATAGTATATTTTGATCTGTAGGTTAAATTTTTGTTTTTCTCTTTCAAAAATGGCAACTTTAATCAAATATTTTTCCAAAATCTTCCTTAATAAATTAAACGTATCGTTATTTTTTAAAAATATCTAAATCCTGGACCCCAGAATATGAATAATATGGGAGAATACATTGTGTTGATATTTTTATTAATTAAATATATGAGATTAGAGATGGGAATGCTCGGAAAAAAACCGGAAACTTTGGGAAAAAACTGGTTTTTTTCTGAAGGGAGATTTTTTAATTTTTCCAAACTGGAAAAATTTAAAATTAATTTATAAAATAATATATTCAAAATGTTATTATGGCTGCATTCTGATATTTTTTTCTTTATATATTTTCATGTTCAGTATCTCCCATTAAAATGTTAACATAGAAAATATGATCTGTAAGCAGTTCAAGAAGAACTTGCGTCCTTCAAAATCCTTTCTAATTTTTTCACCTTAAAACATAGGACCCTTCAAAAAATTCATTGCTTTTTTTCAATATCCATTCTGAATCCTCCAGAAATATGATGAATTTAGAATAACAAAACATGTCACATAACAGTTGCAATCGCTAATGAATCTCTTATCTAGCTGTATATACAGTAGTGGCCAAAATTGTGGAAACCTTTTGGGAAAAATGTTTTTTTGAAGTTTGATGGCTCATAACACCCAATATTTGTTAGTTATACCATAAAAGCTTTATACCGCTGTAAAGATAATTTAATCAAAAATATCAGGTAATACAGTTTGTTCAATTCTAATTAATTTATCAAACATTATAGCCAAATAATCAGAAAAAGCAGTAAAATTTTATTAGGTTGTTGATAATGATTTTTTTTTTCTTGAATGTAGTCAATGCATATGAATGTTTGGAGTGTCAGACAGATTCCATTTTATTTGGTAATGTGTCAGTCAAAGCTAGGGTATGATTAAATATATATATGCCATATTTTGGTACTAAAAATGTAATAACGTCTAAAAAAATGGAAAACGCTATTCATTCCAAATCACTTTAATAATCAAGCATGCAAGTGCCATGCGTTTAAAAATTTGTTCATAAATGTGTCAGAAAGTTTCGTCATACTGAGAGAGGGCAAATATGGCAAAGTATATACATTTAAAGACTTCAATACTTAACAGCAAAATAGCATAGTTTTAATTATTGTCAATATTTTTCGTGGTTACAGAAAATAAATGGAAGTAGAAGTTAATTTAAAAAGTTGTTATTTGCACAATAGAATTTCATATTATTGAAATATTTACTTTTATTATAATTTTTAATGGATTCATCTATTATTTTTTTTAATTGGTATGCGTTTTTTACATTTATAATTGTCTTGCTTAACGGCTACATTAGCCGGTTTCCCAATCAGATGCAAAGTTTTAATTTGAATACGAGTTGCATCAATAAAAAATATTGCCGATCCAATCCTTATCGTCGATCTTATCCGGATTTGTTAAAATCGTGTTATCCGAATCTATACGAAATTATTTATCAGGTTCGGTCGGGTTGTGGGCCTACAGATTTTTTTTCTTTTTGGGTTAGGGTAAGAATATGGGTTGAATCGAAATATAATTTCAGTCAACCATCATTCATGTTCAATTAGACAATCAACCATGTTCAAGAAGTATATAACCGGATTCGTGCATGACTCTAGATCCGAGCCGACATCGGAAATTGTGTCGTAACACAATTTCTGATAAAATCTGGTTACTCGGTCGTATGCAAGATTCTATTCCGAACAAGACTTACAGTAAAAACATTATACCCGACTCGGGTCAGTTCGGGTTCACGAAAGTCAGGTCCCCCGACCACTAATCCAAATCTATTCTGTAGCCAAACAAATACAAAAAGATCGATCCGAACTTTCTGGATTGAATTCGGGTAAAATCTGGTCACCCGACCCGGTGCAGTGTCGTCACAAACGTCACAAGCTTGTAGCATAAAAAAATGTCGATCCGAACAATCCAGATAGGATTCGGGTAATATCTGGTCACCCTCTCCGATGCAGATTCGTCACATTTTTCACATTGAAGTCGCACGGTGACTTCACAAAGTAGTCACCGAGGCTAACGGAAAAGACAGGCTACCGCGGTGCATTCCACTTATCTTTTTTTACAGACCGCTAGAATGACGTGATGCTCTTTTCGTACACCTTCATTGGTGCATTCGAGCATCACGTGACTCCGGCGGTCTGTAAAAAATGATACGCGTAAAGCACCGCGGTAGCCTTTCTTTTTCGTTAGCCTCGGTAGTCACATTGTGAGGTCACAGAAAGCCTTGGAAACGGCCATAACGACTTCACATTTAGGTCACAATGACTTCCCGTCGACGTCACTTGACGTCACGACGGCGATCAGAAAGTCAGTGTGACTTCACAGTGACGTCGCCGTGACGTCACCATGCCGTACGGGCGACTACTGCAAGTGGCACTGAAATGTTTAAATTATTAGATGAATTTTTCGCAGAGAATAGCATTCTATGGAATAACTTTGTTGATGTTTCCACAGATGAAGCGAACAGTATGACTGGTAAGATGTCTGGTACAATCGCAAAAATGAAAGAAAAAAGCCAATGGTTGCAGCAGTAGACACTGCGTACTTCACCGACATGCTCTTGCAATGACGAAAATGCCATCTTTTATAAAAGAAGTGCTGTATGAAACTGTTAAAATGATATTTTTTGTTAAATCACGACCTAAGAATATGAGGTTGTTTAAAATTTTATGTAATGACGTGGGGAGTCTGCATACCTCGTTACTTCTTCACACAGAAATAAGGGGACTCTCCCCGTGGTAAAAATTTAATGCGACTCTTATATTTAAGGTAAAATTTAAGTTAAAATTTTTGGTGTACGCTAAAAAATGCATTTGAAATCCTATCATATAAAGCGAAACTTGTTCTCCTGTCCTTCGCAATCAAAAATTCAGTTGCAACTATCCAAAATTTAGCTAGATATAATCCAGGAATCAGAATTGTCCGACGTTTTTCATACCAGTATAATCTTAGAGAAAATGTTGATCTGTTAAATCGTAGAATGATCCGATTAAACAAGAAAACATTTTCTCTAAGATTATACTGGTCTGCGAAAAGTCGGAGAAATCTCATCCCTGATAATCTCATTTTGCAAATCAAAACAGCCTCAAACTTCTCATTAAATTTCTGTTTCACGAAACAAAGTAAAAATTTTTAACAAGTGTAATTGCCAATGTAAAATGCCAAATTAATAAAATAACAAATTGCGTATCTGCAATATTTGCCCTGAATTTATTTTTAACTGTTTTTTTTTATTTTTCATTTGTGCGTTTTCTGTTTGCAATGGGAAATTAGTGCAGAAAAAAATTAAACGGTAAAATCTAATGTCCTGCAGGCTAATTGATGAAACTACCTTGTATCCTAAATGCTATTTTGTCGTTGTATTTACTAAATACAATATATAGCTGTGAGATAAAATTTGGTGCTCCGCTTTGAATTTCCAATTTCAAAGCTGCTCCACGACTGAAACAGTTTGAGAACCTCTGCTATAGTGATATCCACACCCCCTCCTTTGGGTAAGCCACTGAAAGAAAATTTAATGCATAAAACACTGCACGTGTTTATAAACACATATAAGAAATTATACAGGTTGGTTATAATATAAGTATCTCTATTTGGAGCCATCTGTAGCTCGAAGGAATAACCAGAATGAAACCACATTCGGTACACTTACTATTCAAGAAGGGGGAAGAAGAATGCAACAATAAACAATTACAATAATCATTTTATTTCGTAACATTTCTCTTACATAAAGTTAAATTTGTCCATATATAAACATTTACTTTGATAATATACTCTGTATTAAACGAAACTGTTGTCAGTAAAAATGAAAATTCATATGCTAAATTGTATCATTCATACAAAGTAACTCTAAATTGCAAGGAAAGAACTTAATTGTGCAATATCATATAAAAATTTGATTTTTTTTCATATTGCTATATGAGCATTTTCGTATTCATATACATCAGATGTTAATCACAAGAGATATTTAGCTATCATTAAAAATAAATAAATAGTCGTTTTTAATAACACCCAGTAAAAATTAATTCTAGTTTTAAAATTTCTTTTGCTTTTAATATACAGCTTACAATGTCTAATTGTCGCTTTTGTATTTTTCATGCATTTAAACAAACTTATAAAATAATTACAGCAATTTGAAGTGCAAAATATAGATATATTAGTAAATATATAAAATTTTAGTTTTTTTCTAATTTCTATTTTAAATTTCCGAACCTTTTATTACCAATAATAATGAAAAAATCAATATTAATTTCCATTTTCTCAAGTTTTGCATAACCTAGACCCAAAAATTGTAAATAGCGAAAAAATAAATAAATAATGATTTATGTATTAATTTGTTCTAAAAGAAATCAAATTATAGCTGTAAAAGTATAATTAGGTTTAATGGCTATTTAAATGAAGAATGCATTTATTAAAATGATTATTTCAATATATGCATTATATTGCATATTCTGCCATTAGTGGTTTTTTCGCAAAAATTTAATATGATATGTTAATTAATTTGGAAGTGAATACATAAGAAAAAAAGCAATAATATGATTAAAGTATTAATCAAATTATATATTAACAATTTATTTATAAAATGAAGGTCTAAAAAAATATTAAGAAAATTCATTAATGTTGAAAATGATATGTATTTATTAAAAATCAACAGAAGTAAGCACACAAATCTTTTAACACAAAAAATATTTATTTGGTAATAAAAAGATGCAAATATGAAAAATGCAAATTATTCTAATAAAAATAATTTAAACAATAAATAAATAAATAATATTACATGTGCAAGAACTTCCAATAGTTTCCCCCAAAAATTTTGTTTGTAACTGTTAATTATCGTCCTTCACAAGTGGAAAAACTTACCTTTAAAGAAGTATCCAAAATAAATGTAACAGCTAATCAAATTTGTTTGAAAAAATGTATTCACAATATAACGATTAAACGCCTTAAAGAAAAGAAAATGTATGCGCAATTTTTAGACACACACTATTCCTTTAAATATTCTGATGAATAATGCACAAACAATATTGAAGAAACTATATCCACACTATAAATGCAATTCACAATCGGATATTCGACAATTTACGAGCACGTTACGAACTCACAAACCCCTACTATAAGCTCTGTTTCTAAATTGCAAAATTCATTACGTGTAGTATCTTTAAAATGAAAAAGTTTGTTCACAATATTTATAATACTAAAATGATCAGTTTTTTAAAATAATAATACACCAATGGACATACATGAGCTTTGATGCATCATGCATGTCTCTTCACAAAAAGAAATATGTTACGTCAGCATTTCCTTCCCGTGCCATTAATGAAGTAATCATTTTCTGATTTACCCTCAATTTACAACTGAGGCGCTTTCAAATCATTAAATGTTCTTTATCAGCTGGAATTGAAATGTTTTAGAAAGAAAACAGATTTTTTTATGCTTTGCGGAAAATATGACAAGATTTTGTCGTCACTCTTTCAAACAATTTATCAAATTAGATATATTTCAAAGCAATTTTTACACCAAATTTTGGCTTTAAATCTAGTTAAAATTTATTTCACTAGGATAATTTAATTCAAACAGTTCCCTTCACCATGGCTTTAAAATAGGTCGATGCCTGCCAAAATTGAAATAGACAAACCAAAAATGCGAAAATGTTGTCGTCATGTTCTCATTGGCTCACACATAATAATACCGGGTGGTTATAATATATGTATCTCTATTTGGAGCTGTCTGTAGCTTGAAGGAATAACCCGAATGAAACCAAAATCGGTTAATAATCTTACTACTTAACACTTAATATTCTAGAAGAGGGAAGAAGAGTAGAACAATAAAAATAATTGCAATAATCGCCGACAGATGGCGCGTTTGAAATATAATGTGTAATATTTTGTACAGTAGAGGTGTCGCAAACCTCAATGACTTTACTGCATATCACGACATGTGCGAAACATCACTCCTGATGCATTACATTCCGCAGTTGAGCACGTCGTGCACTGCCTGGATTGTGTCCTCCAGCACAAAGACGATGTGGAATCTGAACATGACTGGCACCGCCATGCAAAAGCGTAACCACGTTCTCTGTGACATTTTCTAATAAATTAGGTGTGCCATCCGGTTTGACGCCTTAATCTTTTGATCGTGTATTACGCATTACATTTCACACTCAGGAGTGCCATATGCCAGTGATTATTGTAATTATTATATTTAATGTTCCATTGTTCTTCCCCCTTCTCGAATAGTAAGTGTACCGATTTTGGTTTCATTCGGGTTACTCCTTCAAGCTACAGACAGCTCCAAATAGAGATACTTTTATTATAACCACCCGGTATTATTATGTGTGAGCCAATGTGAATATGACGACAACAGTTTCGCATTTTTGGTTTGATTACTTCACTTTGGTTTGTTACTTAAGCTAGAATATTTTTGCTTAAAAATTATAACATTAAATTATATAATAACTAAGGAAGAGGCACAATATTCGGATTTGCCTCGGATGCACAAAACCCACTCTACGCTACTATTAGGGGGAGGGGATGCCTAGTTGATACCTTCTTTTCACATAATCTCCGGTAGGGAGTGGGGCAGTGAAGACAATAACCCCTTCGTAGATTTTGAAATTTAATTAATCAAATTTTCTTTATGTCTGAATATATATACATAGGTGCCAACCTCTCATTAGTATTCAGTAATATGCGGGTTAATTTGACCCAGTTTAACAATGCTTCAAACCAGAAAAATTATTGAATGAATCTTTATTTATTCAATTTCAGGTTTCTACGTGGAATTTATTTAATTTCATTTCTTAAAAAAATTTCTGGTGCGAAACGTGTTAAACCTGGGTCGAATTAACCCGCATATTACGGAATATTAATAAGAGGTTGGCACCTATGTATACATATATATATATAAATTTCAAGTGATTATAGAATAATTACTCGCTAACAGAAAAAAGATCTAAGACCGTTCCGTCAGGGGAGAAAACGCTCGTAGAAAATATTTTTAATTATGTTTCCATTTAAACGTTTCAAATTTATCTTAAACGAGAGGTTCAAGAGAGCAAAGTCCCCTGACAATTAAAAAACGTTTAATTTCTTTATGTTTTAAATTGTTTTTAGAAACCAATTTTTGAATATTTAATAATCTTAATTAAATTTTTGAATTGCATTTTAGGTTGTATGTTTAAATGTTGTCTTGAACGATGCGTTCTGACAAAAAACTCTCAGTTAGCCTTTCTCATTTTCATAATCTGCATTTTAACTGTGGACTAGGCTGTGGACAACAGGAACACCTGTTTGAAAATTGGGGCCTCTGTCACGGCCCCTCCCCTATATTTCTTTTTGCCGACGCTCAGGTAATGAGACACAGTTCTTTAATTCCTTTAATACACATTTTTTTTCAACACTTGGCAAGCAGACTTGTACAATTTTGACACTGATCGGAACAGATGTGCAATCCCTGGTCACGGATTCTTGGCGACTTTTTTTTGGCACGGTTTCCTGGACCATGCCAGACTGTTGCTTTCTACTACGCCAACATCTTGGAATCATGGGTAATACAATATTTATCGATAACGATGCATGGAACGCGTATTTTTATGTGTCAATCAAAATCAAGTCGTTTACGAAAGAATAATATTGAATAGAAAACTGATAATTGACATCATATCTATCTTTTAAAGTTCACTTCTATATCAGAGTGAACATTTGACAATTTAAATTCTGATTTCTCAATAACTTTCACGTAAACGTATCGCATCAGCTGAATATTTGAAGTGCCCTGCTACATCAAAGATACCTTTTCTCATTTAAAAATACGCATAAATCCACTATTTACGAATTATAGAGAATATAAAAAGAATCCCAATTACAGGGAATATTTTCTTTTCTAATTGTCAGAAATATCAGAAACATAAGAAATAGAATGTTTTAGATAACGACTTGTTGTAAAATACACAAAATCTTATTTTTCAGCATCAATAAAAATAAAACTAGATTAAGTTCTTTCGAACATAAATTTAATTGGCAGGATTTATAATCTGCTGAACATTAAGCGATAAGAAATAATAATAATAATAATAAACATTACAACAAAATATACATAAACATTTTAACGTACCGTTTCGGGAATGAAAACAAATAATGTGGGGAAAAAACACAGACGCGAACTGTCAGAAGCAATTTAAAAAAGTAAACAACATCAAGCTAAAATACGGCAACCTGAAAAGGGATTTCTTTTCACTGCCAGATAACATTTACTGCGGCAGACGATTTATTAATTAGTCAATTCTAACACTAATATCATAATAAAGTAAACATTCGTTGTTTAAAATTCCAAAATGCCAGCAATTTACTGATAAAATCATTCCATCGTCTCCATATTTTAGAGTGCGCAGCTACATTAAAGTTTTTTTTTTCTAATTAAAAAAACACTCTGAAAAAAAATATTAATTCCTAAATATTTTGAAAAAAAAATGAATTTAAAAATAACAGCGCATACGTTTATACAAATGTACAATGAGTTGAAGTTTTTTTTATTATAGATATTTCACAAATAGCTTTTATTTGTGTATACAATTTACGTATTTCTTCAAATATTTTTTTCACTGTATATGAATAAAAACGTACAAATTATAAAAAATATAATCTATTTTTTATAACTTAGGAAAAAATATTTTTTCCTCAAATCTCAATTTTCCTCAATTTTTTCCTGTCTTCAAATGCAGTCTTTGTACTTTTTAGTAATACATACATGTATGATCAAATTCAATATATTCCATACAACACACAGCAATTCTACTAAATTACTCAACGTTTAAAAATCTCGAATAACAGAAAATCATTAAAGACGTGAACATAAAAACAGATGTATAACAACTTTTCACAGAATAAAAAAAATGAAAAACTACTCAATTCAACTAATTCGCTAATAAAGAAACTGTAAAATGATAAAATTCGTTAGTGTCGACGACACAAAAGGTATGTATGTGCGCTACGCGTCCATGAAAGAAAATCACTGCATGCAGGAAACTCGCTGTCCAGCAATCTCTAAAATGCACGAAACTATAGCAGCGGTCACAAACCCATGTACGAGCGCTGCGCGCACATGAAAACTAAAGAAAACCATCACTGGATGACGCAAACTCGCTGTGCAGGAACCACTAAAATGCACGAAACTCGTTTCTTCCGCGGTCACAGACAGACGTATGAGTGCTGCGCACACATGAAAGCGAAAATAAAAACATCACTGGATGCAGCAAACTCGCTGCGCAGGAATCACTAAAATGCACGAAACTCGTTTCTTCCGCGGTCACAGACAGACGTATGAGTGCTGCGAACACATGAAAACGAAAAAAACATCACTGGATGCAGCAAACTCGCTGTGCAGGAATCACTAAAATGCACGAAACTCGTTTCTGCCGCAGTCACAGACAGACGTATGAGCGCTGCGCACACATGAAAACTAAAAAAAAAATCACTGGATGCAGCAAACTCGCAAACTCGCTGTGCAGGAATCACTAAAATGCACGAAACTCGTTTCTTCCGCGGTCACAGACAGACGTATGAACGCTGCGCGCACATGAAAACTAAAAAAAAAATCACTGGATGCAGCAAACTCGCTGTGCAGGAATCACTAAAATGCACGAAACTCGTTTCTGCCGCGGTCACAGACAGACATGAGCGTTGCGCACACATGAAAACTAAAAAAAAACATCACTGGATGCAGCAAACTCGTTGTGCAGGAATAACTAAAATGCACGAAACTCGTATCTTCCGCGGTCACAGACAGACGTATGAGCGCTGCGCGCACATGAAAACTAAAAAAAACATCACTGGATGCAGCAAACTCGTTGTGCAAGAATCACTAAAATGCACGAAACTCGTTTCTGCCGCGGTCACAGACAGACGTATGAGCGCTGCGCGCACAAGAAAACTAAAAAAAACATCACTGGATGCAGCAAACTCGCTGTGCAAGAATCTCTAAAATGCACGAAACTCGTTTCTGCCGCGGTCACACACACACGTATGAGCGCTGCGCGCACATGAAAACTAAAAAAAACATCCCTGGATGCAGCAAACTCGCTGTGCAAGAATCACTAAAATGCACGAAACTCGTTTCTGCCGCGGTCACAGACAGACGTATGAGCGCAGCGCGCAAAATAAAACTAAAAAAAACATCACTGGATGCAGCAAACTCGCTGTGCAGGAATCTCTAAAATGCACGAAACTCGTTTCTGCCGCGGTCACACACACACGTATGAGCGCTGCGCGCACATGAAAACTAAAAAAAACATCCCTGGATGCAGCAAACTCGCTGTGCAGGAATCTCTAAAATGCACGAAACTCGTTTCTGCCGCGGTCACACACACACGTATGAGGGCTGCGCGCACATGGAAACTAAAAAAAAATCACTGGATGCAGCAAACTCGCTGTTCAGGAATCACTAAAATGCACGAAACTCGTTTCTTCTGCGGTCACAGAGAGACGTATGAGCGCTGCGCACACATGAAAACTAAAAAAAACATCACTGGATGCAGCAAACTCGCTGTGCAGGAATCACTAAAATGCACGAAACTCGTTTCTTCCGCGGTCACAGACAGACGTATGAGCGCTGCGCGCACATGAAAACTAAAAAAAAACATCACTGGATGCAGCAAACTCGCTGTGCAGGAATCTCTAAAATGCACGAAACTCTCTTAAGCCGCGGTGACAGATACATGTATATAAACTAAAAAAACATCGTTAGATTCATTTATTTAGCTGAATAGCACTTCCAAACAAAAATTCCTTCATACCGACATTTATTCGTACTTAAAAGATCCTATAGAGGGCACTTATCCGACTGAAATTGTCCATAAAATACCTGCTTCAATTCATATGTGTAGATATAAAATTCCGTCAAAAGCATTACTTTCTAAGAAAAAAAAGAAAGACAAACATCGTTAGATTAATTTATTTCACGAAATATCACTTTCAAACAACAATTCCTTTATACTGACATCTAATGATACTTAAAAGATCCTATAGAGGTCACTTTTCCGACTGAAACTGTCCATAAAATACCTGCTTCAATTCATACGTATATTTATAAAATTTCGTCAAAAAACATTACTTTCCAAGAAGAAAAGGACAAAAAAACACCGTTAATTCATTTATATCGCTAAATAGCACTTTCAAACAAAATACCTTCATACCGACATCTATTGCTACTTAAAACATCCTATAGAGGGAACTTATCCAACTGAAATTGTCCATAAAATAACTGCTTCAAATCATAGGTATATTTATAAAATTCCGTCAAAAACATTACTTTCCAAGACAAAAAGAAAAAAAAAACATCGTTAGATTAATTTAGTTTGTTAAATAGCAATCTCAAACAAAAATTCCTTCATACCGACATCTTTAGTGCGTAATTGATCCCGCAGAGGGCACTTATCAGAGAAAAATTGTCCAAAAAAGTAATCGCTATGGTATAGCGCCTAGAATAAAGCACTATTCTAGGCGCTGTATTTTAGGCGCTGTAGCTATGGACAAATTAAAAATACGTAAAACTTATATATTTTTCTCCACCAAATGTCGTATTCAAGAGCATCATCTGCCTAGCCCAGGTGAATCTGCCTAGCCCAGGTTAATTTTGAATCTAGATAAATGCCAAGATATTTATAACTGGCGACCCAGGGTATGAATTCACCATTTAGAGAGAGTTTAACAATTGGGGTGATAGCTTTGTTTGAAAAGATCATGGCGGCACTTTTTGAAGCATTGACTTTGATGCGCCAATGTCTTAGCCAAATTTGAAGGGCCAAAATATAAGCTTGAAGTTTAGTTAGCACAGTGTCGAGTAACATGTTGCTTGTCATGATGGCAGTATCGTCAGCATAAACTGCTAATTTGACGTCGGGAATACAACGAGGAATATCATTTATGTAGAGGTTGAACAGCCAAGGACTTAGGTACTCCCCTTGAGGTACGCCTGCCTCAATAAATCGAGAGGTGGAGATTGTATTGTTAACTTTAACAGAGAAAGATCTATCTTTAAGGTATTTAAGGAATATTAGGATTAGTTGAGGCGGAGCCTTGAGCAGAATTAACTTATAAATAAGTCCATAATGCCAGACCCGATCGAAGGCTTTAGCAATGTCTATGAATACAACGCCGGTTTTATGGCTGTGGTATAAACCCTCATGAATGAGTTCAGTTACTCTCCAAAGCTGGTGTTGAGTCGAGTGTTTGGGCCCGAAACCCAAACTGCTCCGGTATCATAATCGAATTGGAGGAAATGAACTCTTTCAGACGGTTTGCAAGGATGTATTCATAGACCTTAGAAAGACAAGATAAAAGAGAGATAGGTCGGAAGCTAGAAGGAGCATGCCTGTCCTGTCCCGCTTTTGGGATCGGGACAACCAACGCCTTCTTCCATGCGTCCGGGAACATACGAAGATTAAGCATGCAATTAATTAGGATAGTAATAAAGAAGATGAAGTTAAGAGGAAGATGGAGGAGCATATTGGTAGAGATATTATCAAGGCCAGGCGTTTTGTTCTTTTTGAGGTTCCCGAGATAGATAATTACCTCAGAGGGTAGAGCAGGTTTGAGTGTATTTGTGTGAGGTGAGTTAATGAAACGTTCAACCTTTGTGTTGACGATGTCGACCGTTTGACGGTTAACGACATCGCTATTGAGTGTAAATTGGCTTCTAAGTCTGTCTGCAATGAGCTCAGCCTTGTCTGTGTTAGAGTAGGCCATACCATTTGGGCCATTTAAGGCCGGAACGTGTGTTCGTGTCCTACGAATGCGGGCCGTTGCCGACCAAATTGTGTTGTCAGCTGTCGATAAAGACTCTATGTATGTGTTCCAACGTGAAGTACTAAACTCCTTGATTGCAGCAGAAACCTGGTGGTTTTTTCTGTTAAGAGCAGTTTTTAAGAGGGGGTCCCTAGACGTCTGCCAGTCCCGTCTTAAACGATTTCTCTCTCTTTTCAAATCCCTGATGTGCTCAGGTAATCGAAACGCATCAACCACCCTCTGCCTAGGTTTCGCGACTTCTTGGAAAGCATTATGGAGTGAGTATCCAAATGCTTGAATAGAAGAAGTTACGTCTTCGGCAGAGTGAATCTCAGTGGGCGGGGTGTCCATGTTTTCTAGGACATGACTGAAGTCTTCCCAATTGACCGAGAGGGCCTGGGGGATGTCGAGTCTGAAATTGCCCACTTCGAATCTAAGCACAACCGGTAGATGGTCCGACGAGAGATCATTCACCGTTTGAATGGTGTGCGGGAAGGGAAAATTGCGGGTGATGGCGAAATAAATGATGGAGTGATGATTATGGCGGGTGGACTCAAGGGGCGCTAAAATTTGCGCATGATTTTGATCTGTCCACCTGTGCAATTTATAGCCAGTGTTGTTGGAGCTATGAGAACCCCAGGAAAAATGATGAGCATTAAAATCACCCGCAATAATGGAATTTGGAAAAGTACGGGTTAATATAGAGAGTTCTTGTGCAAGCAGACGCATATCCCTCGAAGGGGGATTGTAGATGGCTGCAATCAGAAGGTGGGAGATGGTAGGGAATTCTAAAACAATAGGAGTGGCCTCAATGCAATGAAATTGAGGGACTTTAGCGAGGGTTGCATTAAGACCATTTTTAACATACACAGCAGTGCCACCACTAGGACGGGCGCCAACTGTAGGTGGTCTGTCTACATTGAAAAGCACATAGTTGGCGACCCGGACGGCATTACCCTGGAATTTGGTTTCAGAGACCAACATGGTATCTAAATTATAACTAACGATAAAATCCTTAAACTCGGAGGCCTGGCGTTTAAGCCCGTTGGCGTTCCATATGCCAACAGAGAGAAAGTTCAAATTGTTGAGGCTGGGAATTTTCCAAATGGGGGGGTAGATCGGAAAACGGACAATTTAGAGAGAAGAAAAATTAACGAGAAACTTCAGGTAAATTTTTATAGAAAATAAATATTCGGTCAACTTCCGTGGGTGCCTCACGGAGTTGCAGTAAGCATTTTTCGTAAGTTTGTATAATAATTTTTTTTCCAAATTCTTTTTCATATTTAAAGAGTTCCTTGACAAAATCGGCGTCCGAGATAGCACCAATTTTGTGAGCCGATGAAATTTTGGATGGACCAGGTGTAGTGGTCGTGGGGGTTTCTGCGACAATGCCTGTAGTAGCTTTCGCGAACGAAAGCGTATCGCTAACTTTCCTTGCAGGAGGGCCTTGACGGGGATTTTGCCTGATGACAAGGGACTTGACGGTTTTTTGGTTTTGGACCCTTGGAAATTTGGGACATAATCGATAGCTTGCGGGGTGCTCGCCAAAACAGTTAGCACATTTGCAGGGGTCATCGAATGTTTTAGGGCAGTCAGGGGCGAGGTGTTCCCCGGAGCACTTCACGCACTGCATTTTAAGGTGGCATGCTGCTGCCGAGTGAAAAAACCCCTGGAAACGGTGGCACTGTTGGGGTCCCTTGCGACCCCGGTACTTTTCGAATTGTACCCTCATCCCAAGGATTTCCGTAACCTGAAAAATTTTTGCAGGATCCGCTAGCCTAGGCAATTGAACCATGAAAAGGGGCAACGGAATCTTGTTCCTAGCGTTGTCCCTGAACAGTTGTTGAACTGAAAGAATTTGAAGCTCATCAAGGTCTAACCAGTCCTTAATTTGTTGAGTAGTGGTGTTTGAGGGGAGTCCTCTGATAACAAATTTTTGATGTTTCTCTTTTTCGAGCAGAAAGCTCCTGTAGTAAATGCCCTCCTGCTGAAGTTTTTGCTGTAACGTTCTGTATTCGATCTCACTATCAACATTAATTTTAATAAATTTGTTTTTCATCTCGGCTCAAATGGTCGGTATAGAGCACCTGAGAGTCACGAGCAAAGAAGCCCAATTTTCGATAGCTTCAATAAAGAATGGGGGTATTTTTTCATTTTTTTTAATGGGGGCTGCGCTGGTCCCGGCAACCGCATCGGTGCTGTTTTCAGCCGGAGTTGAGTTTTCCTGAATTTTTTTGGATTTATTATTTTTATATCTAACTAGATGGTATCCTTCTTCATCTACGTCTCTACCACGTTTTAGGTTTTGATCAGAAATCTTATCAACTAGCATTTCCTCACTATTAGAATTTTCCACTGAAGGGGGTGGGGGGGGGGAGGGACACAGTCTTGGGTTTGAAAACAGAGAAATTGGGATTTCTTACCCTAAGCTCATCCATTTCCGCTTGTAGATTCTGGATACGAGATGCAGCACTCGTGACTTTCGCTTCGGCATTTAAAATCATCTCAGGTGGGGCAGCTAATTTGGCACGCCTTGCTCTGTCTAGATCCACGCCGGCCTTATATAACGCCGCGTTGTACAGCTCAGACAGGTCGATGAGTTTTCTCTCGTCAAGGCTGTCGACATCTACTTCTTTTCTGATAAGACGGTCTCTTAAGTCAAGAGAAGGCTTAAATTTTGGGTCCAATGGATAGTCCAAGAGCACTTTGGTCATTGTGACCGAAAAAGTTCACAAACTGTTCACAAAATCTGTCTCAATCAGACAGACACACCACAAAACAAAAAAAAAAAAAAAAAAAAAAAAAAAAAAAAAAAAAAAACGGTATACCGGCAGATCACTTGAGAGCAGCCAACGCGATGAAAATAAACAAAAACACGGGAGGACGGGTGATCACATCCTGCTCCTTCCGTGACCTTGGCACTTCCTTCCTTCCGCTGGGCGGGCGTTGCAATATCGTTAATACAGAAGCACGTGGCTCCCGTGATACACTAATAAGTCAATAGCTAATCACTGCAATGTTAAACAGTGATTAAAATTGTTTCATCTTGCAGGACTCCCTAAGGCGAATCCGTCTCTATAACTTTCAGCCTCGTAGGCAAGGTTTCCGCAAGAAAAAAGGGTGACAAACGGAGCTACGAAAAGTACGTCCAACCACCTCAGTCACGATAGAAAACAACTACATCCAGCAATTTAAAAACTGGCCGGGTTACCATATCAGAAATCACAGTCTCCAAAATTTGGCGTTTTTTTTCCTTTTTTTAACCGATTAAAAAATAAAAAATCCGTGACCAGGGATTCCGCATCTTAGCAAACTGATCTTATGGTCTAATCAAATTATTTCTTCTATAAAGTAATATCATTTTGTGAATGGAAAAGTATTTTAAACACCTTTCATCTATTAGAAAACATTTTCTGACTGTGCTGTAATATATACAGATACAATTGTATCACAGTCACTGCATATAGTATGGAATTGTATCAAATTCAGACACTTAAGTGTTTTATTTCAGACATATCACCAATATTCAGACATTTTTCTCAGTTCATTTATACCATGATCATAGTAAGCCACTTATGTGTCTTAAATTCAGACATCTATGATGTTTGAAAATCCAAATTTAGACACTTAAGTATCTGAATTACCTTTTCAGACACACAAGTGTCTGAATTTAAGACGCCTCTATTTGCAGTGCAAGTACTTTGACTGTTGGTGGTCCTTTACACATTCATAATGTGTCGATTTACAATGAAAATTTTACCTTGTTTAACAGGTCTAGTTTTCCCAAATGGTCCACTTTTTGAATACCGATATTTTCTTAGAAAATTTTTATTTTTAAATTTTTCTTGTAAATTTTGCAGAAACCACCTTCGGGGGTACATTTTTGCGGCAATGTTGTAGAAACCTACAAAAGATATTCTGTTATAAATATTGGTATTCAGTTGGCGAACCATTTGGGAGCCCGGCAGTTCGAAGTAAACAGTTAAAATTTTATGATGGAAAGCCGTCAAGTATCTTTATAAGAAGGTAGATGTGTTTTTCTTTAATATCCATATTTCTAAGATATTTTCTAGATTGACGATGATTAAGCATGTGTGCACGAATATAAGTTTATAAGCATTATAAGTTTTTATGCACTTATTGGGCTTTTATAAATATATCAGGTCATATATAAATCTTTCTAGTAATGGTACTCATATTTATAGTATTTTCAAATTTCTTTAACTTCTCTAGGCATTATTTCTTCAATTTCGTAGTGAATGATTTCGACTCGCGTGATATTTAATGTAATAAAGACAATACTTAGTTTTTCAAAGTACATGAATTTTCTTCATTAGGCTTGATGAAAGAACTTTGATTGTCTTTTAAGAAGTATCAGTTTCGATTCTGACAGTTTATCTTTACGATGTTTAGCCAGAATTTTGAATGTTTATTCATCATACTTTGTGCTGCAGCCCTCTTAATATTAATTCTTTCGAAACTCCGTCAGTGTCTACTTGTCAAAGATAAAATTTCAGTTTTCCTTTGATTATAAATGTGTTATAAATCCCTTTTAAAAAAAATCTGCGATGTTCGTCTTCAATTTATATTTATTTTTAATAATAAAGAGATTTAAATTTTTTTATGTATATATAAATCCTGGGATTTATGAGAACATGTCAATGAAATATGTGTATATCAATAAAAAAAAGGAAAGAAAGATCACACCAAAATCATTCAATGATACTTAATAACCAAAGTAATGAAAATTAAAGAGCTTAAATCCAAAATCCCTATGTCAGACAAAAGTCCAAGTGATGAACCTGGGTGGCATATTCGAGGATTTTGTGTCAAGCACAAAAGAGATAATTTGTGTTACTTTCAAAGCGATTCATTGAAAGCTATTTAATTTTATATATTTATTTTTTTAAATTTAAACGGCTCTTAATTAGCGTCAAATTATATTAGGTTGTAACGAAAGTTTCCCGCCACAGCTAATATCGTCTGCACAAACAGTTCGCGTTGACGTGTTTGCTCATATTTTGTCAAACGATATTTGGCATTTGAAAGAAAGAGACTTATTTTAGAACACTATGTTGTGAAATTTGTAAAAAAATATCGTTATCATTAAGTACAAGCAGAGGTTCCAAGCTCTCATTAATATTCCGTAATATGTGGGTTAATTTGACCCAGGTTTAACACGTTTCGCACCAGAAATTTTTTAAAGAAATTAAATAAAATAAATTCCACGTAGAAACCGGAAATTAAATAAATAGAGATTTATCCAATAATTTTTCTGGTTTAAAGCGTCGTTAAACTGGGTCAGATTAAACCTCATATTACGTAAGATTAGTGAGAACTTGGCACCTCTGAGTACAAGGTGTCTGAAATGGAACTATCATACCACCAGATTAGAACCACTATTTACTTCCACTTCTGTAGCAAAAAGTCAGCTACAGAATGTCACCGAATCATGTGTAATCATCGCGAATGAATCATCGCGGTCTGGCCAGCTTACTGATGTTGATGAGGCTCGCCTGTGAGAACTTGTGGAAGAAGATCAGTATGCAACCACTCGAGAGCTAGCTAAGGAGTTAGATACAAAATGTAGTCAAAATCGTTTGAGCCTTTATAAAGATATAATTATCTTGACCTTGACCCATAGAGACCCAAAATGACCCATTAATCGAATTTTCTCGAACATGTGACCTAGTTCAATGGTCTTCTCGTGAACGAAAACGATAGGATACAAAATTTCGTTAAAATCATGAGAGCCGTTTCTAAGATAAAATTTGCATACACACACAGACGGACACACGAGATTTTCTCATATAAAATCTGATAACGTTAGTAAAACTTCTTTCTATTTTTCGTTCCGACCTCTGGTCATGCTGCGGCTCTGCTGTGTACATTGAAATAATTACTTTCATTCTTAAGTATATGTAATAGGCACGTATTGTTATTCTGATAGAAAGTAATCGAGCAGCGTTTCCTCGTTTCTTATAAAAGCCACAGGATCTGATTATCATAATAAATACACGGGGCATGTGCCCCAGGTCCACATTTTTAAAAGGAGCCAAAATGCATTTTGTCCACTCAGATACAAATTAATACAAATTTCCATTTATAGTTCATAGAAAAAATGAATTTTTCCCATTCATATAAACTAAACTATCTCAGTGTTCTTTCCGAAAAAAACGGATATTACATCAAACATATTTGAGTTTTACTCTCTCTAAATAGCGTATATTGGAGAATATTTTACAATATTTTAATGTATTTTTATATGTATACGTAATATATATTATTTTTTCATAAGACTATGGTTTAATTTTTAAAATTACACATAGCACCCCGGATCCCACATAGAGTTGATAAGATCCTATTGAATCATAGAAGGAATCATAACTTTCAGATAATGGCGTCGAATTTATAATTAAATCTGATTTTTAGGGACACGAGAATCAGGAAAAATTGTTTTGTAGGAGGAATCACTTATAATTTAAGATACACGTTTTTATGGGAAATAGAACAATGTTGTTCTATTATTCGACAATAGTAATATACAATTAAACTTCCATAACGGCGCACTAGAATAGTGGACACCTCTATTATCTATATTTATCTTATTTGTATACTTTTACTTCCGAATACTTGACATCTCGCCATCTTACACACACGTAACATGTGTGCGTGTTCATAAAATATCATAAATATGATACATGTGTTTTTTGTTTATCGTAAACGAAATATTGGTAATATCTTTCATATTCCGATAAAAGAAACTAGAAAGAAAAATATGCACCAAGCATAGATTATGAAACACTTTCCAACATTAATGGTATACTTTAAAAAACCATCGCTGTTTAATAAGGTAAATAAGTTATCTAAGTAAACATTTCAGAAAAACACAAACACATTTGAAAACCAGATTTCAGAAATTACCGTCCACAGCCAGAAAAGTACTTCAATTCTTTTCTGCAGCCCGAAACATAATTTATATTTTTGTGTATCTATACTTGCAAAAGAGTAGCTTGAATTTCTCATAATCAACGCCGAACCCCACATGTTTGATCTAGAACAATGAAATTTGAAAGACATGTTCTTTATACAATGTAGGTACCCACTAAGAAAGGATTTTTGAAAATTCACATCCTAAGAGGGTTAAATTGGGAGTGGAATGTTTTAGATAATTTCGGCTTTTCGGCATATCTCAACAGGAGTTTTAAGCATGAGCGTAAAATTCGGGATAGCAATTCTACTAAAAAATAGTTAAACATGTATTTCAGGCGATTTTAGAAATTCTACCACTAAGTGGGTTAAATAGGGGGTCGAAAATGTTCGGTGATTTCACATTTTCATCATATCCCATCAGCAGTTTTAGGTAAGAGCGTGAAATTCAAGATAACAAATCTACAAAAAAAAATAATTAAATACGTATTTCAAAGATTTTAGAAATTCAACAACGAAGGGGGTTAAATGTGGTGTCTAACGTTTTAGGTCATTTTGCCTTTTCGCCATATTTCAACAACAGTTTTAGTTAAAAGCGCGAAATTCAGGATAACATATATACTAAATGTTAGTTAAACACACATTTCAGCGATTTTAAAAATTCAACCACTAAGAGGGTCAAATGGGGGGTCGAAAGTTTTTAGTCATTTCGCGTTTTTGCCATATTTTAGCAGCAGTTTTAGGTAGGCTCCTGAAAATCAAGATATATAATCTACTAAAAAAATAATTAAACACATATTTCAGCGATCATATAAATTCATCCATTAAGGGGATTAAATGGGGGGTTGAAAGTTTTAGGTCAATTTGCCTATTCGCCATATCTCATCAGCATTTTTAGTTAGGAGCTCGGAATTCGGGATAAAAAATCTACAAAAAAATTAGACAAACATGTATTTCAGCAATTTTAGAAATTCAGCAACAAAGGTGGGTTAAATAAGAGGTCAGACATTTTAAGTCATTTTGCCATATCTCAGTAGAAATTATAGGTCGAATCACGAAACTCAGGATAACAAATCTACTAAAAAATAGTTAAACATTTATTTCAGCGATTTCAGAAATTCAGACGCTATGGGGGGTGGGTTAAATAGGGGTCGAATGTTTTACGCCATTTTGCCATATCTCAGTAGAAGTTATAGTTATGAGCGTGAAATTCGGGATAATAAATCTACTAAAGAATAGTTAAACATGCATTTCAGGCGATTTCAGAAATTCAACTACAAAGGGGGTTAAAAGAAGGGTCGAAAATTTTCGGTGATTTCACCCTTTCACCATATTTCAACAGCAGTTTTAGAAAAAATCATGAAATTCGGGATTTTCGGTATAACAAATCTATTAAAGAATAGTTAAACATGTATTTTAGGCGATTTTAGAAATTCAACAACTAGTGGGATAAATGGGGGGTCGGTAATTTTCGATGATTTCACCTTTTTACCATATCTCATCAGTTGTTTTTGACAAGAGCGTGAAATTCAGGATAACCAATTTGCTATAAAAATAATTAAACACATATTTCAGCGATTTTAGAAATTCACCCATTAAGGGGGCTAAATGGGGTTCGAAAATTTTAGATCATTTCGAATGTTCGCCATATTTCAGCAGCATTTTTAGTTAGGAGCTTGAAATCACAGATTCAGGATAACACATCTACTAAAAATAGTTAAACATGTATTTCTGCGATTTTAGAAATTCAGCCACTGGGGGGGTTAAACGGGGGTCAAATTTTTTATGTCATTTCCATATCTCAGTAATAGGTAGAGGCGTGAAATTTAGGAGTAGAAAGGTACTAAAAATAGTTAAATATGTATTTCAGCAATTTTAGATAATAATCCATCAAGGGGGGTCACCCTGAATGTCGAAAGTTTTTGGTAATTGTGCCATATCTCAGCAGCAGTTTTAACTAAGAATGTAAAACTCCTCTTTACAAATCTACAAAATAATTTAGTTAATCAAGTACTTCAGCGATTTTAGAGCTAGCGAGTTTGTGGGCAACATCAGCTTTGAACCCGATTGCGAAAGATTAGACGAAAAAGAGAACTATTGTTAATTTTTTATTATATATTTTGTGTGACATTTTTTCAAAGGAAAATATTTTTTAATTTCTCATTATATATATATTTTTTCGATTTTCGTCTTTTAGTGATCGGATTTAAAATTTTACACAAAATATTATACTTCCACATTTTTTACAAAATACATTTGTTGAGAGTAAAAAATTGCGATTTAAATACTGATTGCCATATTTATGAGCTAGGGTATGCACAAGGATGCCTTATGGTGATTACCGTATAGTCAGATTACAAGTGTGCAACCGAATGGGTCCTGTTAAAATTATTTCACTTATGCACGCAAATTAACTGAACCACGTTATAGTGAACGCTGCATTAACGATGTATGGCTGAGAAATACACAGGGCCCCGTTATTTCGATTACCTCATTAATAATTTATGGGTGTGACCGTACCCATTTACAATGATCGCCATTTATCTTAGGCAATTCCATTTTTATTTATTTCATCTGAAAGCTCTCCCCTCATCTTAGATAAATACGCACAGGGCAAGTAGTATTCTGTCAGAGGGATTATGGAAAAAAAATATTATTAATGCCACGAAATACTTATTTACGTGCTTTTATATACATACATTATTTAGTTATTTCGTGTAGTTTAAAATGAAGTATCTTATTTAAATTTCTCTGTTTGCATGTAAAATACAATTTCTGAGCCCAAAGGGAACTCAAGACAGTAACACTGCAGAATGTATTTGGGCCCCACTCAGAAGCGACCGGCTAGACGGGCGTTGACCAGCTAATACTGTATAGTGTGCTACAATTTAGTTTAGCAATAAAACACAATTGCAAATTCATCTTCAGAAGTTTCTACCAATAGACGAATACATACGTGAATTATTTTATACAGCCCTGTATATTACTTAAGCTTTTTATACACACCACATATTAAGCTATACTTTAATTCAGGCAAATACACGCGGAAATCACACTTCCAAGAATTATCATACACAGGCAACCATATATTCATTTCTTTGTGTGGCCTTGTATATGATTTCATTTATATTATACAAACCTTTCTTGTTATACTACATATATTTTACGTTCAAAATGCATAACTCGATTAAAAACCCATTTTAATCAATTTACGCTGATGCGCCGCAATGCTTACGAATTTTTTTTTGTAGCCCCGTATATAATCTGTAGCATTTTATACGTATCGGATAGCATTAAAAAATTCAGTTAAACGCATACCTAACTAAAATCCCACTTCCAATTAGGGCTTATAAGCAATACTTCGGACACTGTACTGTACCCGAAATATTTTGTGTGTCCCTGTAAATGAACGATAAATGCTATGCGCATAACAAGTGTCTTGTAGTAAACCTCAAAAATGTATATCCATTTCATAATTTTGAAATGGCGTAACATAATTAAAATATGCTGCAAACAGTTTTTGCCCCGTAGATCATTATGTAAAAGAATACTTTTGTGTGGCATTGAAAATGAAAGAAAAAAGCTTTACACTCCATATTCTACAGAAAGCATGTCTTAGTGCATCTCAGAAATTGATATCAATTTCATTATGTCTATAATAGTGTAGCATGATTAAAATGCTCCGCAAACGATTTTCCACATTAAACCATAATGTATTGGAATTATTTTCAGTTTCTCTGTCAGCTATTTATAAGTGCTAGACGTACCATGTTCGATAGTAAGCATCTTGTAGCATATTTCAGTGATATATACCAATTTCAATATATTTGAAATAGCATATATCAATTGCATGAGTAACCTGACAGGCAGACAAACCGAATTCGTAAACACTTTTCAAATATGTTGGAAAGTGTTAAAAAGGGTTCCTAACTCTACTAAAAAGAAAGAATAATATATTATCTCACTTCTTATATACATTTTATTTTCCATGTAGAAAATTGAATAAATATGTATTCTCATTCACATTCGAATATACATTTATTTGCATCTCATAATACATATTTCTGCTAAAACGTTTTGGGAAAAACCCTACAACTCGACCTGGAAAAACGTAAATCTGACTAGTCATTGAGACACCCCCCCCCCCTGACCCACATGCAACTCTCTAGAGTGAACTCGACCGCAGAAAGATAATTAGTCACAGAGACACCCCCTCCCTCACCAAAAAAAAAGTGGACTATTTGGCCCTATGCAGGAAAATATTCAACGATTCCAAAGTGTCAGCTATTCATAGGTTTTACAGTATTTGAATATTGAAAAAATACAGATGTTTTCATTAAATAAATGATAAAATTTGTATTTTTGATACGTTTGAAGACTCACTTTTCATATTAAAACATTAATTGATTTTCTTTCATTTCCGGTTCGAGTCGAAATACGTCAGGTTCGCGTCCGTTCGAGTGTCAACAAAAATTTACTTTGTCCGGTTGTGGGTCGATGAATTTGTTTTGTCCGAGTCGGTTTGCGGATTGACTTCAAATAATATTTTTGGGTCGACCGCAAGAATGAGAACCCAATCCGAAACCGAAATAATGCAAGTCAACCCGACCCACAAAAAAAGTAGAAATCAACACCACCCGACTCGATCCGCAGCAAAAAAGTAGAAATTAACCCGATCCGCAATGAAATAAATATCCCCAAGCCGACCAGAATCGCGGGTCGGATTGGAACCTAACAACGCTCCGCCCCCCCCCCCCGTAGTCTTCTTAGGTCCGCTCTGGGGCTATTATTCAATTGTTACGAAAGTTAAAATTTATAAAGTAGAAAAAAAGGCATGTAAATATTCAGACAGATAAACTTATTGCTTAAATTCTGCTGGAAAGATGTACCTTTCCATAAAAAAATGTTGCGTGGATATACATACAGAAAAAAAATATATACAAACAAAATGTAGAGTTTCCTTCGTTAAGTCGATTAAAATTCGTCGATTAAAAAACGGAAGTAGCATTAAAATTAAGCTCATAGAAAAAAAATCGAAATTTAGGAATTTTAACAAAAGTATTTTACTGAAATTTGAAAATAACCGAAGAAAAAATAAATCTTTTTGCTAAATATTCAACCAGTCTTACGAAAGTTTCTATTTGCTACTCCGAATTTTGAAAAATCGGTAATATCCATCAGGCTATCAAGAGACGTGTCCCAGTGGAGACGGAGTTTATTAGCTGTTTTAGATGTTTTTGCTAAATTTTGCTCAAAGTTCTATTGTGATTATACTCGCTGTAATTGCAGTACACTTTAAAAAAGCATATTATTGGAAAGCTTAAACTATGGTTGTTAGTTTTTATTTTTTTTCTGATTTTTTTTGGTATCGATTTTACAAGAGTTTAAAGGACACAACACCTCGATTTTTACCGGATCCAAAATTGAGAGGGTCCTCAGAAATAAACTACAACAGAAATCGAAAAATTAAAAACTAACAACCTTAGAGAACTATCTCATCTATTCTATGCAAAAAAATCATTAAAAAAATATTAAAATGCGAGCGATAAATCGCGCTAGACATAACATTAGCTTGAGCGTTTCTTCCCGTGACTAGTGTAGGTACTTAATTTTTTTCCGTAGCAAGATGGCTGCCTGTGATTTAAAGGCGGGCGAGGGATTGTCTAACTTCGAATGATAGAAAGGAAATTCCTCCAATTAGCAAATGAATAAAGTGAACGGTAATTTATTCCCCCAGTCTCGAAAGCATCGGTGCAATCAATCTTGGGTAATTGCCAAAATTTTAAAATTAGAAAGGATTTTAACAGGTTCATTATTCCAAAAATTAAGACTTTTGATTTTGGGAATATATTTTTATGTAGATTTTTTTCCCGTTCATTTTACACATTTTACAACAAAATATTGAGATTAGTATAATATAAGAACTACTTTATTATATGTAACGCAATTACAAAAACCGCAGTATTGAAAGACTAAAAAATATCAGATACAAATGAGTTAGAATAACAATATCTTGGTGGATTCTGTTTAGAATTCGCATTATCCTAAGAGAATTAAATAAGCTCAATAATTTTGAAAATTCAAATAGTATCTTCATGAAATTATAAGAAAAAAAATTAAACATATTTATTTTAAACATTGTATATTCTGTATCAGGAAGGGGAGGCAAACGGCAGGTATAAATTCCAGAGAGAAGGTTGGGTGGGTATAGATCTAATACCTCCGCAGTCATTTGTAGTAATAATAAAAAAAAATTATAACAATCAGTAAAAAAGACAGAAAAAAGTGGTGCAAAAATCAAAAAAATTGTGTGCTGTTAACGGAAAGGAGGGGCAAAATGTTTAGCGAAAAATTGAGGTGGAAGGAAATTTAGATTATTGATTCAATTAAAAAACAGAAAAGAGTTTGAGTGTGTGAAAAGTACATTAATTTCTCAGAGGTTAATTTATACTGTTTATTTATTTATTGATTATTTAATTTAAAAGTATTAATGATATTAAACTTTATTTTTTTGTAACATAGCAAAGGAGAAACAAAAATTTCGGCGAGGGAAGTGGATATAGTCGATCGCTTGTATGTCATTACCACAAGGAGGTTCATATAAAATCAAACCAGATAGCTTTGTATCACATAAAAACGAAAGAACAACACAACAGGGTACTCCGGGTGGTAAAAGTGATCTGAAGTATCAAAATAAAAGTGGCCGGACCCAGGCAAGTTAGCTAGAAATTTTTATTGGCGTTTGGGGTCAGACTCGATGTTTGACGTCCTATTTCGTTACTTTCAGCTGCTCCCCGATTTTTTCGAACATATTTTAGAAGAAAGAAGGGGGCGATACCTGATATTTGGCGGTCTTTTCCATTATTTTCAAATATTCTCTGATTTTTCCACACCATTAAAGAAGGGGATACTTCTGCTCTTATTTATTTTTAGAAGAGTTAACATGAGGCATCTATTTACACCTCAAGTTAGTGATACTGATAGGAATGATTTCCTTTTTTATGCATCCATGGATTTAAACCTGATAGAATTACTCACCTCCTCCTCTTAGATACTTTTTTGTAAAGGACTAAAAAGGCAATCTAGAATGCCAATAAGGAAGGACGATGTAATTAAATTTATATCTAACATAAAGAAAACAGAAGTTTGTGTTTGTATCTGTGTGTCTTTTCGCTGTGTTCTGAACTGACCGCTGCACGCAGAGCTACAAAATTTGGAAGCAAGGTACCTCTGTATGCAGTTTTGAACCCCCAAGCCCGATTATGGAACTTTTGATTAGTTTATTTAATTTAATTTTTTATTAGATTTTTAGTGTTCTTTTCACGTTTTGCAGTGATTTTTTCACATTAGTAATAAGAATCCGGTACCAATCCTTTAGCTCAATATAATAAATTTCGTACTATTTTCAATAAAATTTATTTGTACAACTATTTTGAAATTTTTGGCGATTTTTTTCCTTTGCCACTAAGAAATTTTCTCCAGAATAATTGATTGATTCCATTTCGACCTCAGTTATGTTTAAAATCATGATTTTTTTCCCCATTTTTAGCTTGGAGAGTGTTGACAATTCTTTAAAGATAACAAATCAAGATTTTAAATGGAAAGGTGAGTGATTAAGTATTCCAATTTGGATTTTTTGATTAGATTTTTTATATTTTTTATGCGTTTTTTCACGTTTGGCGGCGATTTCTGTACATTATTGAAATGAATCAAATTTTAATCTTTTAGCCCAATATAGTAATTTTTTCATCTTTTTAGTAAAAGTTATTCCATAACGTAACCGAACATCAATTCTTGAATTTTCCGTTTTTGGTGTAAATAGCCAAACATACTGCATGGCGTTGCTACGCAGTATTTTTCTCCATTTCCGCAATAGCTCTATCTGAAGAACTAACGCCGGGATTTTCAACAAATTTCAGATTCAGTTAGACTTTGACATAGGTTTTTGCTGATTAGTTTTTGGTGTATACTGCCCAAAATTTAGTGCTGCTATGCGTCATTACTCATGGTATTCAAGATAGATATATCTGAAGAACTAATGCACGGATTTTCATTAAATTACAGATTCAGTTAGATGTTTACATAAGTTACTGCTTAATTGATTTTGGTGTAAATCTCCTAACATGTGGCGCTGCATGTTGCGTTATTCACGATTTTCAAGACAGCTCTATCAAAAGAAATAATGCACGGAATGTGATAAATCTTTGTATTCAGTTATGATCTTCATATAAATTCGTGCTGATTAGAGTTTGGTATAAATCGCTCAACAAGTTGCGCTGTTAAGCTACATTTTTCACGATTTTCAAGATTGCTATATTTTAAGAACTAATGCACAGAATTTCATCAAATTTCAGATTCTGTTTGACCCTGCAATAATTGACGATGCCGACGCTTTGGTGTAAATAGCCCAAAAATGGCGCTGCTATGCTACTTTTTTATGATTTTCACGATAGCTACATCTAAAAAACTAATGCACACAATTTCATCAAAATTCAGATTCAGTTAGACAAGGACATAAGATGTTGCTGATTAGGTATTGGTGTATACCGCCCAATCGGTGGCGCTGCTATGCTGCGCTATTCACGATTTTCAAGATAAATATATCTCAAGGACTAATGCACGGATTTTCAGTACATTGCCGATTCAGTTAGACGTTGACATAAGTTGTTGCTTATTAGGTTTTGTTGTAAATCGCCCAACAGAACACTGAAATGTTGCATTTTTCAGGATTTCCTCAATCGCTCTATCTCAAGAACTAATGCGCAGATTTTGATCAAACTTTAGATTCATTTAGACTTTGAAATAAGTTGTTGCTTAATAGATTTTAATGTAAATCTCCCAAGAGGTGACGCTGCTATGCTGCAATTTTCAGGATTTTCACGATTTTACCGATAGTTTTATCTCAAGAACTAATTCGGGGAATTTAATAAAACTTCATATTCAGTTAGACTTTGATTAATATAAAATGCTAATAATTTGATTGACTAAAATGCTAATAATTTGTTTGACTAAAATGCTAATAATTTGTTTGACTAAAATGCTAATAATGTGCTGATCCGTTTTTGGTGTAAATTGCCCAACATGTTGCTTTGCTATGCCGCATTTTTCTAGGTTTCCGCAGTAGCTCTTTCTCAAGAACTAATCATGGATTTTCAACAAATTTCGAATTCAGTTATATATTGACATGTAGGTTGTTGCTGAATAGGTTTTGGTGAATACCGCCTAAAAGGTGATGCTGCTGTGCTACATTATTCACTATTTTCAAGATAGCATTATATGAAGGTCTAATGCACGGATTTTCTCAATAACTGTATCTCAAAAACTAATGCACAGATTTTCATCAAATTTCAGATTCAGTTAGACATGGACATAAGTTGTTACTGATTATGTATTGCTGTATAATGCCCAACATGTGGCGCTATATGCTGGTTTTTCATGATTTTCAAGATAGCTATATCTCAAGAACTAATGCACGGAATTTAATAAAATTTTATATTCAGCTACACCTTCATATAAATTGGTGTTGATTAATTTTGTGCGTAAATCGCTCAAATGGTAGCGCTGCTAAGCTACATTTTTCGCGATTTTCACGACAGCTATATCTCAAAATCTAGTGCGCAGAATTTCATCAAACTTCAGATTCAGTTAAGATTTTGACTTAGGTTGTTGCTTATTAGGTTTTAATCCTACAGTGCATGCATTTTCTTTTAGAATTGTGTTTTTTTATACTTATATTAAGAATTCGACACCAGAAATTTTAAGATAGATTTTTAACTCTTATTTAATAGCATATTTATGTTCTTTTATAAGATTAATATTTCTATATAAATATAGTGGTTGCAAAGAACTTGATTTATTTATTAAAAGTTAAAAATAAAGTGTTGCCAATTGCCTACACTATGCACTGTAGAGTTAATGTAAATCTCCCAACACGTGGAGCTTCTATGCTGCATTTTTCAGGATTTACACGATTTTTGCGATAGTCGTATCACAAGAACTAATGCATGGAATTTAATAAAACTTTAGATTTAGTTCGACCTTGTTGATATGTTGCTGCTGATTTGTGTTCGGTGTATTTGAAACATGTATGATATAGCAGAAAGTTTTGGGAGTGGCACATCCGACTAGTTTTCTTCTATCGATACAAGAAGAAAGTATTGGATTTGTGAAAAATTTCGACGTCCTGTTTTTAAAAGATTTATACGTTTTTGAAAATCCTGAACACGATTTTATTGTTTTTAGAAAATGTCTGTCCGCGAGTTTGTTTGTCTGTATGTGAGACAAATTTTTGGGTGATATATCAGAGGAAATAAAGCATGGAGTGTAATCAATTTTCATATTCAGTTATACCTTCACATAAATTGGCGCTGATTAGGTTTTGGTGTAAGTCGCTTAACAGGGGCGCTTGTATGCTGCATTTTTCACAATTTCCGCGAGAGCTATATTCCTAAAACTACTGCATGAAATTTCCTGAAACTTGATATTGTGTTGGACCTCGACATAAAAACATGCTTATTAGGTTTAGGTGTAAATTGTCCAACTAGTATTGCTTTATTCTGTGTTTATTCAGATTTCCGCGTTAGCTTAAGAACTGTGCACCATATTTCACTAAACATCATATTCTGTACTGCACACTACAGTACGATAGACTTACTGTACATGCTATCACTTCTGACTAGAGGACAAATTCCCGAAGTGTTCATTACTCAAAGATTTTTCTATATAAAATATAAATAAGTATTCCCTAAATAGAGCTTTTCGCTATTTGGGAGTGTCCGTTATAAAAATTTTCTTGTATATAGATTTTATCGGAAAATATTTTAGCCATTCTTTTGAAAAATCAGGTCAACGAGAACACGACTCGCAAGAGTAGAAATTCAACTCGAGACCGAGCCAAACCCGAAATAACGTAAGTCAACTCGACCCGTAGCAAACAGAAGAAGTCAACCCGATTCAAACCAAGCCGTAGCATAAAAGTAGAAGTTAACCCGATAAAAAACCGACCCACAGAAAAAGAGTAGAAATCAACCCGACCCGAACCCGGCCTGCAATTAAAAAAATTAGACTCGGGTTGGATTGGAACCTCCAAACTTCTAATATCTCCTCCCTTTTTGAAGACACCCTTGCTTTTTCTCGGGAACTAGTGAAGTGATTTCAATAAATATATATTATAAGAATTATAATTAGCTATATTCGGATAGTTTTGTTTCCTGGAAAAACAGTTCCTTTTTGTTATCATTCGTTTAAAAAAAACTAGAATCGAAATTGACTGTGATCTATTTATAGACCCCCCCCCCCCCCTTGAGCTATTAAAGGTTCTGCAAACAGACATAAAGCGGTCTGCGTAAAATACCCGGTCGTAATACCCCGAACAGATCGAATATTTAAAATAGCTTAAACCGCCGAACATAGTGAGGGAGTTCCACAAACTCACTCAGTGAGTTCGAACTTTCTATTGCTAGTTACTGCCACTATCACTCACTTTGATTGGCTCTGAAGACCTGCTTTAACTGATTGGCTGTTGAGGCTCGCTTTAACTTATGAGAATGGCCACATTATAAGTTTATTCAGATCTCAGACACGGTGATGTTCAGTGAGTTATCTTAGATGAGTTTTGCGGTGTGAACAGGTATTCAATTCTGGGAGGGTACCACCTCAAAAATAGAAATTTAATGTTTGCTTTCTGCAACGGGTTTGGCTCGAACCCGGTCCGGCTTCCATTCCATACCGGACCTGGTCTTCGCTCTTTCAGGGTTGAGCCACGCCCGGGCCTTACTTTTTCTGTCCTACTTTTGCAGGCTGATTTGGGCCAGTCTTCTTTTTTTACCGGATCGACCCTGGATACCTGATTAAGGCAACTCTTCTATGTAATTTTAATGCCTCCTCTGGCATGTTTTTAGAAATTAAGTCGTGCCAGCCCGTGCCAATTAAGCTTTTATACGGGCTGAGACTACCTCAGGCAGAACTTTTAGCGTTTATATCGTACCAGGCCAATATATATATATATTTATTTGTACGGGCCGGGTCGATGTCGGACCGAACTTTTAGCTTTTATATCTGTTGGGCCATTACATTTTTTGTACAGGGCGGTGAAAGTACGGGCCATGAAATGTACGGGCCATGAACCCATGTAGACAGCTAACCGACATATCTAAGCTTGTTTTATTGGGTTTTTATGCTTATTTCAGCCAACGTCCCATAGGTACTGAATGTATGTTCCTTTAATATGTTTAAAAAATTGTTTACTAAATTACAACTAATCTTAGTTATAAAATGAGGCACGTCAACCGCCACACCTATGTCCTGAGGGACTTTTAATGCACTAGACCAGGAGGGTCCTCCTGTAAATGCTGCGGCTGGTTGGAGCGCCACCACCTGCTGACCACTTCTTTTAACACAAGATATTGACGACAAAGGTCGCTGCAATATGCGGTGGAGTCCTCACTTCGAGGATACTACCACAAAACACTTGGGGGACGCTGGAGTCCTGAGACAGCTTCGTAGCCGGAACACAAAAGAGGGAACCGGGTCCTAGGCCTTATGCCGGACTACACCAAGGACTCTTACTGTAGGACAGTTTGCGATCATCGAGTCCTAGGTGAGTAGGAAACGACTGGTCTCATCGGCTGCGGCAAGGAGAAGGAGCCTCTCGCTAGGCCGGGACCTCGAGGAATAGGGTCTCTGAAATCATGCATACGTCCTGGATTCATTAGTCACCCCAAGAGATTTCCCTCCGGCTAAGCCTGCAACGAAATGCAGGTAGTCGCCAGTCAAATCAACTTGGGTGTCATCCACATATAAAGCAAAAATACAACATCAACAACGGAAAAAGGGAGGCACCACTATCGGTAATCTGAAGGTCATGGAAAACTCCTTTACAAGCGCCAAAGAGGCGGTCTCGATCAAGATTAGTTGTATTGCTAAGATTCCTGCTAATCCAACCATCGGTCGCAGAAAGCTCCGATTGCGCATAGACGCTCTGGAATCGTTTTTGATCCGAGATTCGAGTTTTGGCTTGATCGCCGCTGCGATTGTCGGTGAGCCACCGGTCCAGTTCCTCGTAATCGAACAGTCCAGGAAAAGGACCTACACCCTCCCAAGGAGTTGATACGATCACACGGTGACCTGAATGGCCCCGAGGACTTCCTATCACTCTTCGTACGAACGGACAATCCCCTTTCTTTCTGAACAGTGAGGTCGACACACAACTACTCCAGCTATAGAAGATGACGTGGTGGTTGCGGACCATGCGTGTACGCCCACATGTCGGTAACTACGATCTGCCGCCTGCTAGTACCAAGAGTTGCTTCATACCGCCTCACGCACTAACCAAGCGTCACTGCAGAGCCACCGCGCACCGTGCTCTTCGGAGTTCGATCTCGCCTCCATCAACGCCCAGATAAAGATTTGGAAACGGTCTGACTGCTGTTAGCTAGTCGTTGCCCAGCGTCACTGACTTCGAAGCAGGTCGAGGGTCCCACTCGCGCAACTGAGATAGGCCAACGAGGCGTCCTGCTACCTCTTCTAAATAACGGACACTTCGAGGCCATCGATATTTTCTCATATTCAGAGGTGTGTGCTAGAGATGAGACGAGCTCGGGCTCGATTTTTATGTGAGTCGTCAGGCTCCGGAGATCACGGGCTCAGTCTTTCTGAAACTGACGATTTTATTTATTCTCGTACAAAAAAATAACTTATTTTCCTTTATAAAAATTACTTATTTCTTTTCAAGTCATTTTAATGATTTTATGATCAGAATGAAGGGAAACAGAAATCGTGTTTATTTTTTCTGTTATTAGAAGGCTTCTTTAAAAGAAAAAGTTGTGATATTTATTTTGATATTAAGGGGACAGTACACCTTTAAATGCCACAAAACATGAAAAATTTGACACGATTTTGACATTTTTTTTAAAAAAAAGGGTAAAGACTCTAGAAGCACAAAACTTTCAGAGTATATTTAGATAATATTGAACAATGTTTAAAAAAATTTAATTTTGATATAATATCATTAAAAAAAATTCATGGTGGGTTTCAAAGTGATAATTAAAATTTTTAATTTTGATAACACTTCACTGCGCGCACGATAACTCATGCAAATTTTATGGAATTTGCATAAACGATATCTTAAATTAAACATAATACTTTGGACTATAATTTGAACTAAAACTTTTGTGAACGGTTAATTAGATAAAAAGTAATTAACCTTTAATTAGAAAAATTAGAAAAATCATTAATTTTTACACATATTCAACCTCAAAATTTTTTCATACTAAACACAGCTTCCTCATTCTAGTTCATTTTCATTATTATAACAATATTTAGGTAGGGTAAAAATTTTGAAGCTATACTTCAAACGGTTTTGGAGGTATCATGCGCGCAAAAGTAAAAAAAAGTCGTATTAAGAAAAGCCGTTTAAAGTTTTATTTGTATTTAAAAAATATAAAATTCATAATAAAATAAACAAAACCACTAATTTTATAACTTATTCAGTATTAAAAATAAAATATGATGCTAGTTTAAATTGATAAATATAAAATAGTTTGTAAAATGCTGCTGAATATAGGAACTTGCGTCAAAAATAAATAAATTGAAATGAAAAAATGTAAGGCTTATTATTGCAAAAAAATTAATTTTAAACGTACAAGTTAAAAAATTTTTTCGCATTGATTGCTAAGTGAATTAAAGATGTGCGTTTTATAAAATGAAATTATTTAATGCAAAATATAGGCCAATTTTTAGGGATTCGGATATTTAAATGTCTGATTCACATACCTGCAGCACAACAATTCGGATAGTTTACTAAAAAATAATATTAATATCAAATAGTCCGTATCCAAAACAATCAATTGAAACAAAATCACTGTCAAATTTGTTACTTTTTAGTTTTTTATAAGATAAATTAGCACTTTAGGACATATTTTTATAATAGCATTTTTTATAGCGATTACCAATAAACTGGCGATTTTTTTCGCGCTATTATTCATTATAAAATGGGTAATAAATACTAAGAACTGAAATAATATGGCAAAATTATGAACATATCATTCTGAAAACAACAGTTTTGTTTCAAATGAAACAGTTAATAGCGAATAAAAGTAAACATCTAAGCAAAAGTGTAATCATGTTCCAGAGTAAAAGTAATTAATCCAAAATAAACAAATGTGGCGAAAGTGGAAGTTAAAGTTTTAAAGCTTTATTATTATGTATGGTATTCAACTAAAAACAATTAACACATTTAAGCATATTTCCAATGTTTCGATAATGTGAAAGCGTGATAGCAAAATGTTATCAAGCTGCCTTGACAGTTTTCGCAGAGCATTTAGATCGAAAATGAAGGAGTGGTGTGTACATTTTCCCTAATATCTCAGTAAATAAGTATCGCACAATTAAAAAATTAGTATCCAGTTATTCAGAATAAAATTATCTTTCTAAAAATGTAAAAAGCTAAAACTCGATTTTTGGACCATTCTAAAGGTGTACTGTCCCCTTAACATTTGAAGAGTTTATAGATTTATCTCAGGCTTTCGTCGACGACCTGTTGATATAGCGCCAATCGGAGGAGGTGCGAATAATTTGTTGTTCGATTTTCGTTTCTGACACTAAGATAATTTTTTAATTAAAACGATTTTATGTTATTTTTGTTGAGAGATCTAACACGAAATTGAATATTTTCCTTTGTTTTTAGTCAACCAGCATTAAATTAAGATTCGCTAATTTTGTATTCCATTGTGTGCAAGTCATAATCGCTCTTCATATGAAAACCAGCGGAGAAGATCGAGCTATTTTCTGTTAAAATTAACATTGTGTTCAACTCAATATAACAATAAATTCTCTGTACAACATATAATAATCAGTTCTATGTATCCTGGCTGGCTGAATTCTGATTTCGAGAACGTTATATAGACGCTTATTGGTTGAATCATGTATCTCGACACCTATTGAGGAATTTCTCGAAACTTCCTTCAGAATCTAAAAGCCAATTTTTTGGCCAAATATCACCAAAATTTGGCGAAAATGCGCAAATTGGGCACATTTTTTCATTTGGCGCCAAGCATGCGTTTTTGCATTTTCCTGCCAAGTCTTGCCATTGTCGCCGACGTTTTTCATCAAATTTGACGATATTTGGTGAAATGTTGCCAACATTACAACATCGTTTAATGCCAACTGTTGAGCAACTTAATAACTGTTTTAACCTTCATGCATTCACATTGAAATGCATCAATCAGTAGTGAACCCACAATGACCCACTAATTGAATTTTTTTGACTATGTGACCTAGCCCAAATGTCTTCTCGTAATCCAAAATGGTAGCAAATGAAAAGTCAAATATATATAGTCAAAATTGTTCAGAAGTTTTTTAGGTAAAATTAGCTTGATCCTGACTCGTAGTAACCCAAAATGACCCTCAATCGAATTTTCTCGAATAGGTGACTTAGTCCAATGGTCCTCTTGTGCTCGAAAACGGTAGAGTAAAAAAATTAGTCAAAATAGTTTCATCTGTTTCTTAACACTTTCCAACCTAGTTGAAAAGTGTTAATGACTTCGGCTTGTCTGCCGTATGGTCGTCTGCCGTATGGCCGTCTGCCGTATGGCCGTCTGTCCGTGCTCTAACTCTCGTAAATATGCTCGGATTGGTCTGCAATTTTTATATGTTATTGTCGTTATCTGTAGTATGTTCCCTATTTCAACTGAAGTGTGTAGCACTTATAGTTTTTTTACAGGGGCACTCAAAAGAATTCCGTTACATTCCGGTCTATGGAGAAAAATCATTTTCGGTTTATTTAAATAATTTTTCACTATTTTAAATGCATTGAAATTTATATATATCCCTAAGGTGCATTAAAAGAAGCTTAATATGGAATAGGGCGTGCATAGCACTTATAATTACTTTACAGGGACAGTCAAATGAATTCCGTTACATTACGTCTATAGAGAAAAATCGTCTGCGGTTTATTTAAATAATGTTTCACTATTTTAAACGCATTGAAATTTATATGTATCACTAAGGTGCATTACGAGAGGCTTACTACAGAATATTGTGTGTATAGCAGTCATCGTTCATTTACAGGGACACACAAAAGGATTCTCTACTGTCTGTTAACAATAATTCCTGGAAGTGCGTTTTAAGTTACTGAACGCGATTTTAAATTTAACTCGTTTTTTGTCGATTACGTGGTGTGTATAAATTCTGTAGATCATATACAGGGAAGCACAAAAGTTCGCAAACGCCTTTCCGTTCATTGACAGAAACTCCAGAAGGAGAATTTTAAACTGTGCTACGCGTTTCCTAACTGAACTAAAATTTAGCGTCCTATGTAGTATATGTAGTATATATTCAAATCTATAAGTCATGTACAGAGCTGAATAAAAGTATTCGGATATTTTTACCTGGTACCTTTTTCCGAATATTGTATGTTTCAAATTCCTGAAATTATGTTTTTAAATATGTTATGCGTTTTACAAATTGTTAACTTATATGTTTTTCAGCTTATTAAACGGTATGATTTGTAAAATTATTTTGGAAGCGTTGGAAAGTGTTACATAATTTATGTTTGACGCATGATTTTTCGTTCTTGTTTTTATAAAATTAGCTGGACTCTGACGAGTAGTGACTCAAAATGATCCACTAATCGAATTTTCTCGATCAAGTATGTAGCCCAGTTGTCCTGTCGTGCCTGAAAATGGTAGGATACAAAATGTAGTCAAAATCGTTAGAGTCGATTTTTAGATAAAATTAGCTTGACCCGTGGTAACCCCAAAATGACCCACTAAACCAATTTTCTCAAACATGTGACCCAGCTGAAAGGTCTTCTCGTAATCCAGAACGGTAGAATACAAAATTTAGTCAAAATCCTTAGAGCCGTGTTCTAGATAAAATTAGATTACCCGGCAGTGACCCAAAAATGACCCACTAATAAAATATTCTCGAACATGTGACCTAGCGCAATGGCCTTCTTGTGCCCAAAAACGGTAGGATACAAAATTTAGTCAAAATCGTTTGAGCCTTTTTATAGATATAATCATCTTGTCCTTGACCCATAGTGACCCAAAATGACCCATTAATCGAATTTTCTCGAACATGTGACCTAGTTCAATGGTCTTCTCATGCTGCCCGAAAACGATAGGTTACAAAATTTCGTTAAAATCATTAGAGCCGTTTTTAAGACAAACTTTGCATACACACACAGACAGGCACACGAGATTTTCTCCTATTATAAAATATGATAATTTTAGTGATTCTTACATCTATTTTTCGTTCTGACCTCTGGTCATGGTGTGGCTCTGCTGTGTACATTCAAAAAATTATTTTCATTCTTAAATATATATAATTGGCACGTATTTTTTATTCCGATAGAAAGCAATCGAGTAGTGTTTACTCTTTTCTTATAAAACCCACAGGGTCTGATTATCATAAGGAACACACGGAGTATGTGCCCATGGCACACATTTTTGAAAGGAGCCAAAATGCATTTTGTCCCCTCAGATGCAAATTAATACAAATTTCCATTTATAGTTCATAAAAATGAATTTTTCCCATTCATATAAACTAAACTATTTCAGTGTTCTTCAATAACGACAGTGAAATGTAACGTAAAACTTCAAAATTCCAAAAAAAACGGATATTACATATAACATATTTCAGTTAAACCCTTAGGTTTAGAGTTATACTCTCTCTAAATAGCGCATAGTGCAGAATATTTTACAATGTTTTAATGCATTTTATATGCATACATAATGTATATTGATTTTTCATAAGGCTATGGTTTACATTTTAAAATTACACATAGCACCCCGGATTCCACATAGAGTTTATCAGATCCTGTAGAATCATAGAAAGAATCATAACTTTCAGACAACGGCGTTGAATTTTTAATTTAAGCTAATTTTCAGGGACACGAGAATCAAGAAATTTGTTTTGTAGAAGGAATAGCTTATAATTTAATATATAAGCTTTTATGAAAAATAGAACAATGTTGTTCTGTTCTTCGACATATATAATAATATACAATTAAAATTCCATGACGGCGCATTATAATAGTGGACACATCTATTATCTATATTTATCTTATTTGTATAATTTTACTTCCGGATATTTGACGTTTCGCCATCTACACACACGTAACATGTGTGTGTTCATGAAATATCATAAATATGACACATGTGTTTTTTTTGTTTATCATAAGCGAAATATTGGTACTATCTCACATATTTCGATAAAAGAAACAAGAAAAAAAATCATTCACCCAGCATAGATTATGAAACAATTTCCTACACTAACAGAATACTTTAACAAATCATCGCTGTTTAATAAGGTAAATAAGTCATCTATGTAAACATTTCAGAAAAACTCAAAACACATTTGAAAACCAGATTTGAGCAATTACCGTCCACAGCCGGTAAAGTACTCCAATTCTTTTCTGCAGCCCTGTATATAATTTATATATATGTAGATACTCTATTGTATGCTACAATTTAGTTTAGCAATAACACAAATAACACAGTTGGAAGTTTATCTTCAGAAGTTTCTACTAATAGACAGCAACATATGTGGCGGCGCTAATTCGCCTTATATGAAAATGGAAGAGGAAGCAAAATTCATTTAAGTTTCTCCAGCGGAGCAAAAGGAGCGTTCTCCCATTTGGCGAAAGTTTGGCGCTTGGAAAATTTTGCCAAGTATAGACTGACGGTGGATTCGGCGGAAATCTTTGACACTTGCTCTTCGGCGGTCTCGAGTGATGCTGCGTTTTTTTTGGGAACGGCTGCAGGACGGCTGTTATTATACTTATTTATTAATTATGTTTATTTGAATATGTTGAATTAATTATATATTTCGTTAAAGTAATAAAGTTTTGTATAGTTAATTATGCCGCCGTATATTTAACCATAGCGCAACGTTACATATACATACCTACAAGTGGTGACCCTTGTACAAGCTTTTGGAGCTGTGGTTAAAAAGAGTAAAAGAAAGATTAATTCATAACGAGTTCTCGTCGAGTCTATTAGGATGTCTCTCAAAGTTTAAGGTATGAGAAGATTCCGTACTGTTTATTCCCTTTTGCATGTATCCTCTGAGGACTTTTAAGATAATTTAAACTTGTATCGGGTTCCAATGGTTGGTTGGTTTCGATGTTGATATTGCTCTTTTAAGTGTTAAAATGTTTTAATCTTCGTTCAGTTTGGAGTAAATTGTTGTTTAGTTCGGCTTTTTGAGATTTCTGTTTGTTTTTTGATAGTATACGGGATGCCGGACGACAATCCTAGTGAAACTGTGAAAGGGGGGAGTACAGGATGCAATAGAGTGTCCGTGAAATTTCCCAATTTTTGGCCTAGTAATGCAAAGTTATTTTTCGTACAGCTAGAGGCTAGTTTTAGGTTAGCGGGAATCTCGGTCGAACAAACTAAATTTGATCATTTGGTGGCGTCTTTGGATGCTGAAACTTTATCTTTTGCTTCCGATATTGTGTGTAAACCCCCAGAAGAACCGTACAGTGCTCTTAAAGTGAGGTTATTATCGAAATTTGAAGTTTCTCAGAATCGGAAGGTTAAGACTTTGTTGGAAGATTTAGAGCTGGGTGATAGGTCCTCCTCAATGTTATTGCGTAAGATGAGAGAGTTAAGTGAGGGCCATGTTGACGATAACTTTTTGAAAAATATATGGCTTCGGAGGTTACCGGTATCGGTGCAAACAATTTTGTCTGTCAGCTCTGAGGGTTCAAATAAATTAGCGGAGATGGCGGATAAGATTTGTGAATGTACGCAGGTTGGTGTTAACTCTCAGGAATCGAGAGGGGCTGAACAAACTCAGTTTAGTCAGCAAAATAAACAGTTGGAGCAGCTACAATTTCAGGTTCAGGAACTTTCAAAGCTGGTTAAAGCGGGTTCTTGTCCCAAGTCGCCTAGGAAATCTTACCGGCGGAACTCATTTAACTCAGGGGATAGGTCACACAGAGAGGGGTGGCTATGTTGGTATCATTTTCGATTTAAGGAAAAGGCTCGAAAATGCGTACCTCCGTGCGCTTACAAACCAAAAAACGACCTTCGCTTGCAGGAGTAGCGACGGCTACTGCACGTATGGGCTTGAGTCGCAGGCTTTATGTTACAGATAAGGTTACTCAATCCAGCTATTTGATAGATACAGGCAGTGATGTCTCATGTTTTCCGAAGTCATTTTTAGTTAAAAGTACTAGAAAGAGGGATTTCACATTGTATGTCGCTAATGGTACAAAAATCTGCACTTACGGTACTAAACTATTGACACTGGATTTGGGACTGAAACGTAAATTACAATGGCCATTTATCATAGCTGAAGTAACTAAACCAATTATAGGCGCTGACTTTCTACAACATTTTGGTTTATGGGTTGATTTAAAAAAGCGGCGTTTATTGGACCCTGTAACTAACTTTTCTGCTCGTGGTCGCGCCAGTCTGTGTGATGTCCCGGTGGTTAAAACTATCATCGGAAACTCTGCACATATAAAACTGCTAAAAAAGTATAAAGAGATTACACAGTTAAATAATACGAATAAACAAACTGTAAAACATGATACAATCCATTTTATCCCTACTGTTGGCCCACCTGTAACAGCTAGAGCTCGGCGGTTACATCCAGCGCAGCCCCGGATAGCTAAACAGGAATTTGATTACATGCTTGAGAAAGGTATCTGTAGGCCATCTAAAAGTAATTGGGCCAGTCCATTACATATGGTCCCTAAAGGCGTTTCGGATTGGAGACCAACTGGTGATTACAGAGCACTTAACCGAATTACTGTACAAGACAGATACCCCATTCCTCACATTCAAGATTTTACTTATATGTTAAAAGGTAAAAAAATATTTTCTAAAGTGGATTTAGTCCGTGCTTATCATCAAATTCCGGTTCATCCTCCCGATATCCCTAAAACTGCTATTATAACTCCTTTTGGTTTGTTTGCATTTCCATTTTTAAACTTTGGGTTATGCTCTGCAGCGCAAACGTTTCAACGCTTTATAAATGAGGTATTACGAGGTTTGGACTATTGCTTTCCGTATCTCGATGACATCTTAATAGCGAGTGAAACTCACGCTCGGCATATGCAGCATTTAGAGGAAGTTTTTAAGTGGTTTAGAGATTACGGAATTATAAATAATGAATCAAAATGTGAGTTTGGCAAAGAAACTATAGATTTTCTGGGTCATACTATAGATAGCCAGGGCTGTGTTCCACACAAAGATAAGGTGAAAGCTATACTTGAATTTCCAAAACCAAAAACTGTTAGCGATCTCAGGAGATTTTTGGGTATGGTGAACTACTATCATCGTTTTGTACCCCATATTGCAGCAATATTAAGACCACTAAATGTGTTCTTAAATGGAGCAAGAAAGAGGGATAAAAGAGAAATTCAGTGGGATGCGGATGCAGGAAGCAGTTTTGAGCAAGTTAAGCAAGCTATAGCTAATGCGACTTTGCTTTATCACCCTTCTCAAGATGCGAAGCTTGCACTTATAACTGACTGCAGTGATTTTGCTATGGGTGGGGTGTTACAAGAAGTTACGCCCGATGGTCCAAAACCACTTGGATTTTTCTCTCGTAAGTTGTCCCCTACACAGTGCCAATATTCAACATATGACCGGGAATTGTTGGCGGCATATTCTGCGATCCAATATTTTAGGCATATGTTGGAGGCTCGGGTATTTATATTGTACGTAGATCACAATCCCCTAATTTTTGCATTTCAGCAGAAACAAGAGAAATGTTCCCCTAGAAGGCTTCGGCAGTTAGACTTTATATCACAGTTTACGACGGATATACGTTATTTGCCAGGCAAGGAAAATTTTGTTGCTGACAGTTTATCAAGAGTTTGTGAGATTCAATTTGCGTCACTTGCAGATTTTGAGTTGTGGGAAAAGTTGCAAACAGAGGATGAGGAGCTAAAAGCTATTTTGGACGGAAAGGCTGAGTTTAGTGGAAAGTTAGCTAAAGTACAAATGCCGGATGCTAAGACATTATTGTATTGTGAAACTTCTGGTGAGGTGAACAGGTTTTATGTCCCCCAGACCTTGAGATATAAGGTGTTTGAGTCAATGCATGGGCTGTCGCATCCAGGAATACGGGCTTCTAGGCAGCTAATCTGTTCGAAATATGTTTGGCCAGGGCTAAATAAAGATGTTGCTGTGTGGTGTAGAGCGTGTATACTCTGTCAAAGGACTAAGGTACACCTGCATACTAAGTCTCCTTTGGTGAAATTTTTGGTTCCAGACGAGAGATTTGCGCATATACACATAGATATCATTGGTTCCTTACCTCTAGTACGTGGATTCAGATATTGCCTAACCATGATTGATAGGTTTACCCGGTGGCCAGAGGCTGTACCTATTGTGGATATGACTGCTGAACCTGTTGCTCAGGCTTTTGTTCAGACGTGGGTTTCCCGTTTTAGTACGCCTCAGAGGATAACATGCGATAGGGGTAAACAATTTGAGTCCATACTTTTTGAAAGTCTGGCAAGAATGCTAGGCTCTGTTATAGCTAGAACTGTTTCGTATAGGCCCCAGACGAATGGTTTGGTGGAGAGACTTCATTGACCTTTAAAGCAGGCCTTAATGTGCTATAAGGTGGATTGGTTGGAAGCTCTCCCCCTGGTTTTGCTGGGTCTACGGACTTATATTTCAAAACTACAAAAAATTATGTGTGCTTTGAGACCTTGTCAACCTTTAAGGCATGGACAGCAAAAGATCTATGTTCCGAAAGAACTAAAGAACTGCACCCATGTATTTGTACGGAGACGTCCTTTTAAGAGATCTTTACAACCGACTTACGAGGGTCCATTCAAAGTCGTAAAACGACTACAAAAAGATTTTGTGGTTTCTATCGGGAACCAAGAAAAGATCATAAATATTGATCGTTTAAAACCTGCGTTTCTGTTGAATGAGGATGGTGAGCCTGATCCTACAACTTACATAACGAAATCGGGAAGGAAAGTTCGTTTTCGTCTCCCACGGGTTGTGTGAGACTGGCGGGGGAGTTGTGTGGCGGCGCTAATTCGCCTTATATGAAAATGGAAGAGGAAGCATACTTCATTTAAGTTTCTCCAGTGGAGCAAAAGGAGTGTTCTCCCATTTGGCGAAAGTTTGGCGCTTGGAAAGTTTTGCCAAGTATAGACTCACGGTGGATTCGGCGGGAATCTTTGACACTTGCTCTTCGGCGGTCTCGAGTGATGCTGCGTTTTTTGGGAACGGCTTCAGGACGGCTGTTATTATACTTATTTATTAATTATGTTTATTTGAATATGTTGAATTAATTATATATTTCGTTAAAGTAATAAAGTTTTGTATAGCTAATTATGCCGCCGTATATGTAACCATAGCGCAACCTTACATATCTACACATACTCGAATTATTTTGTACAGCCCTGTATATTACTTAAGCTTTTTATACACGCCACATATTAAGCTATTGTTTAATGCAGGCAAATACACGCTGAAATCACACTTCCAGGAATTATCATGCATAGGCGGCCATGTATTTAGTTCTTTGCGTAGCCTTGTATATGATTTTATTTATATTCTACAAACCTTTCTGGGTATACTAAATATATTTCACGTTCAAAATGGCGCATGACTCGATTAAAAACCCATTTTAATCAATTTACGTTGATGCGCCGCAATGCTTACAATTTTTTTTTGTAGCCCTGTACATGATCGGTAGCATTTATACATACCTCATAGCATTCAAAAATTTAGTTAAACGCATGCTGACCTAAAATCCCACTTCCAATTATGACTTATAAACAATTTTTTGGACACAATACTGTACCCGATATATTTTTGTGTCCCTGTACATAAACGATAAATGCTATGCGCACAACAAGTGTCTTATAGTAAACCTCAATATTTTATATCCATTTCATTATATTTGAAATGGCGTAACATAGTTAAGATACGCTGCAAAAAGTTTTTCCCCCGTAGATCATTACGTAAAAGAATACTTTTGAGTGGCTCTGTAAATGAAAGAATAAAAAGAAAACTGCCCAGTTAAACTGAGGGCATTGAGCTCACAGGCTATTCACACTAATTGTATATTATACTCTTATTTCAAAGAATTTGAAATAAGAACCTCGAAAAATAAAGAAATCAACAATATATTAAGGGGGTCATCCCCCCGTTACCCCCTCATAGTTAACTAATGAACCCCTTAAACTAATCAGGGAAGTCTCTAATTACAATGAATATATATACAAAATTTGAAGAAAATCGGATAATTCTGCATGAAAAACCCATTTATCTAAATTAAGGAGGAATAGCCCCCCTTTTCCCTCTTTATACTTTACCAATGAACCCCCAAAACTCTTCAGAGAAGCGCATTAACACAATGGACCTACATACAAAATTTGAAGAAAATGGAATAATTCTGCATGAAAGATTCATTTATCTAAATTAGGGGGGGTATCCCCCCTTTCCCCCTTTATACTTAACCAATGAACCCCCAAAACTATTGACAGAAGAGCATTATCAAAATGAACCTATATACAAAATTTGAAGAAAATGGGATAATTCTGCATGAAAAACCTATTTATTTAAATTATGGGGGGTTAGCCCCCCCCCCCATTTCCCCCCTTTATGCTTAACCAATGAACCTCCAAAACTAATCAGGGAAGCGCCTTATCACAAGGAACCTATAAACAAAATTTAAAGTAAGACGGTTAGTTCTATCAAGAGTTATCGCGTTACGTACATACATACATACAGAACCGGCGGGTACATAAGCTATCAGGCTTTGATAGCCTGTGAGCTAAAAAACCGTTACACGCCATATTCTACAGAAAGCCTTTCTCAGTGCATCTCATAAATTGATATAAATTTCATTATCTATATTATAAAGGACAAACGTGTCCGTGCGTAACGCTGACGTCATTTTGCGAATGGCAACGGTTGACGATGAAATTTCGGTTTTGCGATTTTTGCTACTGCATTTTTTTAAATTTCTAAACATAGCATATTTTTAATTTTTACACCGTTTTGTAAGGAAAAAAAATCTACTTTCAAATTCAATTTATTTGAAAACTGTATTTTAATTGACTGATTTATTATGGCTTTTAAAATAATTTTCAAGCATATTTCTTTAGATTGGCAACACCTGGCGATTAAATTTCGGTTTTGCAATTTCCGCTATTGCAATTTTTTTAAACTTCAAAACATGGCACATTTTTAATTTTTATAGCGCAATATAGGTAAAAAAATGTACTTTTAAATGCAATTTGTTTGAAAATTGTATCGCAATTTACTCATTTATTATGACTTATAAAATAATTTTCAAGCATGATTTTTTTAAATATGTCCCTATCACGTTCAGGTTTCATTTAGTGCTCCCTATTAAACGTTTATACGAGTATACGTATAGTACGTATTATACGGGGTGCAGATTTTGGATACGTATGATACGACCAAGACGGTTATACGTATTGTACGAAACAGCATATACGGTACATCGTATATACGGATCTTACACCAGCGATTAAACTTGTCAACGTCTAAACGGTTTTCGTTCATTGCTTAAAAAATTATGCCTTTCTCCTGCTGGTCTGTGGATCAGAGACTTTGAAAACACCCGCTGTGTCCTGTGCAGTCGGTACTTGAAAAAAAAATCGGAATATTTTTTCCTCAGTTTAGATTATGTTTTTTTCACCCTCAAATTTAAACTATTAATTATGAAATGATTTACCTTTCGCATATCTGTAACACACGCACATAGCTTATTTTGATTTATGGCGTGGACATTTCGCCCAAAACATTAGTATTGCAGAACATAAACTTACATTGACTTCATATTTTATACTGACAATGATCAATCCAACTCCTGGTAAGTTTAATAATCTTATTTTTATTTTAAAGACCCCCACAGAGGGCACTCTTCACCGGCATATATCCCTAGTGACGATAATCGGCCGTAACAAATAACTAGCTAAACATACTTTTATTTTATTTAAGAATACTTTTTTCTATATTAAAAATATTTTAAAAATACGTTTCACTGCAAAAAAGAAAAGAGAAGGCAAGTCATTTAAAGCTTGTGTGATTGCGTTCTGAAATCTGCAGTGTCGATTATTTGTCAGGCTAAAAGTAATCGAAATTTACAGGTACTAACACAAAAATGAAATTTGTCAAGATTAACAACAGTTCTTAAAGCGTAATATCTTGTAATGCACGTACACTTTGTATAAAAAATACCACGAGTGTCATGGTTAAAAAAATGAAATTGCGTTATATATTAACGCAGAGTAGAAAACATTAGCACCGTTGAAAGAACAACATTTGACCCCCCCCCCCGGGCGCAATTTGAGTATACGCACACAAAAAAAATACATTTTTTTTTATTAAAAAAGAAATAATATACTTAATAAGGATTAACAATAAATCTGAAACGTGTATATTCTCCTTATTTGCTCAAAAAGTCTTTTTACTTTCGTTATATATTTACAACTAGCAGAACCATCCGGCTTTGCCCGGGTTAACATGAATTAAAGTACAATAATACTACAATAACAATGACGACAGTTTGATTTGTGCCGAGGCTAACGAAAAAGACAGGCTACCGCGGTTCATTTCACTTATCTTTTTTTACAGACCGCCAGAGTGACGTGATGCTCTTTTCGTACACCTGCATTGGTGGATTCGACCACCACGTGACTCCCGCGGTCTGTAAAAAAAGATACGCGTAAAGCACCGCGGTAGCCTGTATTTTTCGTTAGCCTCGGATTTGTGCATACTCAACCATAATCGATAAAAAAGACAATTAGAAAAAAAAGCGTTACTTTAACTCAACCATAGTAATATTTTTCGGCTTTATAAATGAGAATTCGCGTTTTCTTTGCGCATACAATATAAAAATATACGATTTTCTTGAAAATGAAAAAGAAATTATCAAATGTCGTAACATTTTGCGATATTCGCTTTCATATGGCATCTATCTATATTATAAAACAAAAACGTATTTGTGAGTAGTGTCGACATCAGATTGACGGTAGCAACGACCTAGCTATTAAATTTTGCTTGTACTGCATATTTGTAACTACTAAATATCGCAAAAATTAATTTTTTAAACTATCAATTAGAAAAAAAAATACACTTTCAAATGTAGTTTCAAAGTTTATCTCAATTTACTGATTTTTTATGGATTTTAAAGTAATTTTAAAGCATGTATATTTTTAAATCTGTGTCGAATCCAATTACGAAAGATTAACTTATTTGATCTTTATAAAGGAAAGACATTTATTCCTAAACATAGCACATTAAATTTTTATGAGGTCGAATAAAATAAATGTACTCTCAGTGTTATTCGTTTGAAAAGCGTACCTCAATTTACTGATGTTTTATGGATTTTAAAGTAATTTCAAAGTAATTTAATATTCTTGAAAAATGTACAGAAATAGGATGTTAAACTTATACTTTGGCGACCAATATATTCTGTGCAAATTACGCTACTTTGTGTAATTGCTATAAAATACTAATATTTTGTGAATGAAAACAGGTACACGATTTAAAATATGACAAAACTTTCACCGGGGTAGATTTTCCCCCGAACCGATACGTGTCTAGTTAAAACAAATTCTTTCACTTCATGAATCATGTACAGCTATGCATTTGTATTTATAGATAATGTGTATGTTAGTCAACTTAACGTAAGCAAAACGTTGAGCTATGTTGCTTGAAGTTTTGCCAAGTTTCTCGAAATTTTCAAATGGTTAAAATACATTATATTATGTGTAGGAAATATTACATTATGAATTACTAACTCCGCAAAAATTGTTACTTTTCGCCAACAGTTAATCGAGAAAAACGACTTTACTTGAGTGCGTGACGTCACATGCACATTTGTATTTAAAACATGAAAGCGATTAAAGAAATCCAATACTACTGTACTCATAGAAAAAATTTAAACAATATTATTAAATACTAGATTTAACTCCGAAATTATATTTACAATGTAATTTAAACAGAATTTGCTAAAATTGCGTTTTGAAATTATCTGATTTTTGATGCAAAATATTATTTTTCAAATATATAGTGTTCTTTTAAGAATTGAATAACAATTTCGAAGCTGGTGAAATGAAAATGTCGCCACGTTGTCGAACTTATAAAAAATATATTAATTTTTAAAATTAAAATAAATGTTTTATATTTAAAAAAGTGCATTTAAATTTGCAAAAAAATGCATTTAAAATACAAAAAAAAAGCATTTTTCCCGATAAACCATTTTACTTTTAATCCCATTTGTTTTAACACCCATTTTTGAAGAAAAAATAATGAAAAATACTGTATTGTTTTCTTTAAATCCAGTTTTTATTAATAGGGCATGTACTGTCCACCTGCATCCGAGGAATTTAAATGTGCCTCTTTGGTTGAGGCTCAAGCTGAAAAAAGTTACGCTGTAATGATTGCAAAATGTTAATATTTGACAGACGATTTTTGATTATGTAGAATAAATTGAATCATGACGTTTGAATGATCAAAAATATGTTTTTATTTCTTAGAAAATTTACTTTAATATTAACAAACCAGTGGAAACAATTTGCCTTTGTAAAATTCGGAGCTAAGTTATTTATTTTTCTCCAAACACATTTAAATATATGTACTATGTCGTTTAAAGCACTTATAGTAATCTTTGTAACATACGAAAAAAATCACATCTGCCAAAATTGACGTCAGTTTCGGATTTCAAATTATAGCGAGTTAATCTGAAATTGATTTATAAAAATATTGTCCATACGCAGTTCCTTTGAATGGCAACGGGAAAGAAATTGCATTAGAAATTGAGAAAAAAAAAGATTTCTGTAATGATAAACTATGGGAGATGTTTGAAAAAAGTGGTAATGATTCGTCTGAGAAATTTTTAAAGTTGGTAGTGATTTTACTCGTGTTCTAAAACGTATGTACACGAAGTTTCGTTCAAATCGGACAAAAACTGTAGATTTGTATAAGGAACATACATACCAAGAACGGCTTTTATATATATAGATAATCGTTTATAGGGAAAAATAACAAGCTTCTATGTATGAAACATATTATACATATTGCTAAAGTAACGCCACTGATTTCCAACTGGTTCTCCGTTCAGTGACGTGACACTGATGAGATCCATTAGCATTAAAAGTAAAGACGATACTTGAAATATACGTATACTTGATTTAAACGTATACTTGAATTATACGTTTAACCGATATACGCTTATACGTATCTGGATACGTTTAAACGTATAGTTTAAGGTATACGTATTTCTTAAATACGTATTATACGTATATACGTATATCGGTTAAACGTATAACTGAAATAGTTATCGCATCGGGAGCACAAGTTTCATTACGGGAGAACAATAACCCATTTGCACTTAAAATAATATAAATAGTTCAGAATTGGCCACCGGCTAATTTTCCACAACGAAATTTAAATTTCATCAATAAATAAATAAATAAAATAAAATAAAACAGAAGATTAACATATGTAATTGAACATTTTCATTTTTTACACCGCCGAATAGGGAAGAAAATGTACTTTCAAACATAATTTGCTTGAAAACTACATCTTAGTTTACTGATTGTTTATGGTTTTTAAAATAATTTTCAAGCGTTAATTACTTTTAAAACTTTTTTCTATCGTGTGCAGCCCGATTACAAAAGATTGATCCGTTTCCACTTAAAACAGTATAAATAGTTCAGCATTTGTTTCTGGCTAATATTCCAAAATTAAAATAAAACTTGATTTATAAATTAATAAACAAAAACTAATATAATATAAATGAAACACAAATTTAACAGACATGTAATCGAACTATGAGCTTAAACAGTTGAAAATATTAAAATCAAAAACTTTGCAGTAAGTAGTGAAACTTTTGGAGATTTCTTCGGCTATCAACTCCTGGCATGCGGCTAATACGAGAGTATCACTTTTAATATATTAAATAGAAAAAAACCTATAGTAGAGTTAAAGAAAAATTGTTTTCAGCTATACTCTGAAATACGGGATGACCGGGTTCGATTCCCTAGTGTTTGTAATAGTGTAACATGATTAAAATGCGCCGCAAACGATTTTCCACATTAAACCAAAATGGAATGGAATTCTTTTCACTTTCCCTGCAAAATAATTAGACGTATCATGTTCGATAGTGTATCAATTTCAATATATTTCACATCATTATTGTATCACAATAGTGTCATCAAATGCACTGCAAAGGATTTATCCCCGTACACCAGAATGTAAAAAAAGTATAAATGCTACACGCTTCATTTTCAATACCGAACATGCTATTGAAAACGTCAATAACATATATCAATTGCATGACTATCAGGATATAGTTACGTCAGTTAGAGCACGCAGAAGCAGAAAGACAGACACACAAACCGAATTCATAACTCCTTTTCAACTATGTTGGAACATGGTCCTAACACTAGTCCTAACTATTTTATAAAGAAAGAATAATATATTATCTGGTTTCTTATATACATCCTTACAACTCGACCTGGAAAAACGTAAATCTGACGCACAAGCAACCTTCTAGAGTGAATTCAACCGCAGAAAGAAAATTAGTCACTGAGACCCTCACCCTACCCCCCCCCACACACACAAAAAGACAATTTGGCCCTATGCAGGACTCTATTGAATGATTCCAAAGTGTCAGCTATTCATAGGTTTTACAGTATCCTCTTGAGACCCCGCGTCTATTCTATTGGACAGTTTATTTTCTATATAAAATACTTAATTTCAGTTCAAACTTGTAAATACTTGCTGCCCATTGTACTAGATAGTCTAGTGCTGCTATCTGTGCACCGAAATCCTAAACAAATTGCAGCTAAATATGTATTTTAATCATTTGAAAGTGGCAGAGAACAAGAAAAAGGCTTTTGAAGGTAAGCAGACAGTTTTAACTCTAACTTTATATATTTTTTAAAAGTATTTTTATATTAATTGTACACAAATCTAATGTTAAATGTTGTATCAATGAAATGACATCACGGTTTTAGTAATTTAATGTATATTTTAGAGAATAAACCAAAAAAAAATTGATGTCCATTCTATTGGACGTTGGGTCTTCATTAGTTGTTTTTATTCATATTAGACTCTTGTTGTATACTGAAGAAAGGCATTAGTTTTTACTTAAAAATCAAGGCAGTATTGAAATATATAATAGATACAGAAGCAGATAATATGTTTCCTTAAATAAATAAAAACAAGAATGAAAAATCATGCGTCAAGTATAGATTATGCAGCACTTTCCAACGCTTCCAAAATAATTTTACAAATCACTACCGTTTTTTTAAGCTGAAAGATAACTTCTAACTAAACAATTTGGAAAACGCATAACAGATTTAAAAACGTAATTTCAGGAATTTCCAACATATATTTCCAACATATACAATATTCGGAAAAATATCCAATACTTTTATTCAGCATGTATATGATTTATAGATTTGTATATATATTACATAGGATGCTAAATTTTAGTTTAGTCAGGAAACGCGTAGCACATTGTTTAATTCTCCTTCTGGAGTTTCTGTCAATAAACGGAAACGTGTTCGCGAACTTTTGTGCTGCCTTTTCTACGATATACAGAATTTATACACACAACGTAACAAACAAAAAGTGAGTTAAATTTAAAATCGCGTTCAGCAACTTAAAACGCACTTCCAGGAATTATTGTTAACAGACAGTAGAGAATTCTTTCGTGTGTCCCTGTCAATGAACGATGACTGCTATGCACACAATATTCTGTAGTAAGCCTCTTGTAATGCACCTTAGTGATATATCTAAATTTCAATGCGTTTAAAATGTGAAACATTATTTAATTAAACCGCAAACGATTTCAACACTTTTCAACTAGGTTGGAAAGTGTTAAAAATATATTTAGGGAAATATTGTTTTGCAGCATTTGGTAAATGCCTATACTTAGAATTAAGCTTTTATTATGTGTTAGTCTTATTCATTGTAACTATTTTTGGTATTATTTTTCTGTTACTATGCTATTCATAATTGAATCAATAAATTTATAAAATAACAACAAAATTTTACAGATAATATATTTAAAGATAACAGTATAAGATTATAAATAAGCTCATTTTGATTTCTTTTACATTTCTTCTTGGCATTCACATGGCAATTGTGGTAGCTGTGCCACTCTTTATCATTTTCCTAACAAACAAATGACTGGAGTTGAGAAGAATTAAAAAACAAAATAAAATATTATTAAAAACTAGTACTTGTCATTATCATGTTGTCATCAGTAATATTATGTAAATTATTATTATTATAATTATTATTTTGAAAATTAGTACATTGATCAACAAGTTTCGTATTTAAAGTACACTTTTTAACACTTTCCAACCTAGTTGAAAAGTGTTTATGACTTCGGTTTGTCTGGCCGTCAGCAGTCTGCCGTCTGGCCGTCTGCCGTCTGGCCGTCTGTCCGTGCTCTAACTCCCTTAAATATGCTCGGATTGCCTTGCAATTTTTATATGTTATTATCGTTATCTATAGCACGTTCCCTATTTCAACTGAAGTGTGTAGCACTTATAGTTTTTTTACAGGGACACTCAAAAGAATTCCGTTACATTACGGTCTACGGGGAAAATCATTTGCGGTTTATTTTAATGTTGTTACACAATTGCAAACACATTGTACTTGATATATATTACTAACGTGTATTTCAAAAAGCTTAACATGAAATAGGGTGTGCATAGCACTTATAGTTAATTTACAGGGACACTCAAAAGAATTCCGTTACATTACGGTCTATGGGGAAAAATCATTTGCGGTTTATTTTAATGTTGTTACACAATTGCAAACACATTGTACTTGATATATATTACTAAGGTGTATTTCAAGAAGCTTAATATGAAATAGGGTGTGCATAGCACTTATAGTTAATTTACAGGGACAGTCAAAAGAATTCCATTACATAACGTCTATGGAGAAAAATCGTCTGCGGTTTATTTAAATAATGTTTCACTATTTAAAACGCATTGAAATTTATATATATCACTAAGGTGCATTACAAGAGGCTTACTACAGAATATTGCATGTATAGCAGTCATCCTTCATTTACGGGGACACACAAAAGAATTCTCTACTGTCAGTTAACAATAATTCCTGGAGGTGCGTTTTAAGTTACTGAACGCGATTTTAAATTTTACTCACTTTTTGTTTATTACGTGGTGTGTATAAATTCTGTAGATCATATACAGGGAAGCACAAAAGTTCGCGAACACATTTCCGTTCATTGACAGAAATTCCAAAAGGAGAATTTTAAACTGTGCTACGCGTTTCTTAACTGAACTAAATGTTAACATCCTATGTAGTCTATATACAAATCTATAGATCCTATACAGGGCTGAATAAAAGTATTCGAATATTTTTCCGAATATTGTATACGTTGTAAATTCCTGAAATTATGTTTTTAAATAAGTTATGCGTTTTCCAAATTGTTTACTTAGATGTTATCTTTCAGCTTATTAAACGGTATGATTTGTAAAATTATTTTGGAAGCGTTGGAAAGTGTTTCATAATCTATGCTTGACTCATGGTTTTTCGTTCTTGTTTGTCTATTACTTGGTGTGTATAAATTCTATAGATCATATACTGGGCAGCTCAAAATTTGTCGAGTACAATTCTGTTTATGGACGGAAATTCCAGAAGGGGAATTTTAAAAATTGCTACCCGTTTCCTAACTGAACTAAAATTTTGCTATGTAGTATATATATAAATCTATAGATCATATACAGGGCAGTACATATGAATAGATCTGAACTCTATTCACAACAGAATAGAGTTCGGATATTTTTCCGAATATTGTTGGTAATTCCTGAAATTGGGTTTTTAAATATGTCTTGCGTTTTCCAAATTTCACCTTATTAAACGGAAAAGATTTGTAAAATTATTTTGGAAGTGTTGGAAAGTGTTATATAATCTATGCTTGACGCATGATTTTTCGTTCTTGTTCTGTTTAATGATTCAAAAATTGAATTTATGCGATATTTAGAAGTGACGTATAAACGATAAAAAACACACTTCTGATGATAGAAGAGTTTCTAGAAATAAGAACTGGATGCGGTTTTTTGAGTATTTTGTTTAATAAAAAAGAAAACTGCCCAGTTAAACTGAGGGCATTGAGCTCACAGGCTATTCACACTAATTGTATATTAAACACTTATTTCAAAGAATTTGACATAAGCCCCTCGAAAAATAAAGAAATCGACAATATGTTAAGGGGGGATAATCCCCCCGTTCCCCCACCCCCTTATAGTTAACAATTGAACCCCCAAACCTAATCAGGGAAACCCTTTATTACAATGAACATATATACTAAATTCGAAGCCAATCAGATAATTCTGCATGAAAAACCCATTTATCTAAATTAAGGGGGTTACCCCCCCCGTATCCCCCTTTATACATAACCAATGAACCCCAAGACTAACCAGGGAAGCTCCTTACCACAATGAGCTTATATACAAAATTTGAAGAAAATCGGATAATTCTCCATGAAAAACACATTCATCTAAATTAAGGGGGGAGGATAAGCCCCCCCCCCTTTACCCTCTTTATACTTAACCAAAGAAACTCCTAAACTAATCAGGTAAGCGCCTTATCAGAATGAAACTATATACAAAATTTTAAGAAAATCGCATAATTCTGCATGAAAATCGCAGTTATCTAAATTAAGGGGGGGGCAGCCCTCCGTTACCCCCTTTATACTTAAACAATGAATCCCCAAAACCAATCAGGAAAACGCTTTATCACCATTAACCTGTATACAAAATTTGAAGAAAATCGGATAATTCTGCATGAAAAACCCATTTATCTAAATTAAGGGGAGATTATCCCCCCCTTTTCCTCTTTATACTTAACCAATGAACCCCGAAAACTCTTCAGAGAAGCGAATTATCACAATGAACCTATATACAAAATTTGAAGAAAATCGAATATTTCTGCATAAAAACTCATTTTTCTAAATTAGGGGGGGGGGTATCCCCCCTTTCCCCCTTTATACTTAACCAATGAACCCCCAAAACTATTGACAGAAGTGCATTATCAAAATGAACCTATATACAAAATTTGAAGAAAATGGGATAATTCTGCATGAAAAACCTATTTATCTAAATTATGGGGGGTTAGCCCCCCATTTCCCCCCTTTAGGCTTAACCAATGAACCTCCAAAACTAATCAGGGAAGCGCCTTATCACAAGGAACCTATAAACAAAATTTAAAGTAAAACGGTTATTTCTATGAAGAGTTATCGCGTTACGTACATACAGAACCGGCGGGCACATAAGCTCTCAGGATAGCCTGTGAGCTAAAAATGTGTTTTTGAAGCCTATGTAGCGATCCTATCTTACATGATAAGTATTATAATATAAAATAACGTTGTGCGTATGAAATGCAAGTTGTATTCGTATATTCGTTTAACTATAATTAATAATTGACTTGCAGAAGCACATTTATAAATTACTGAAATTCAGGTTAATCTATTTATTTTTTACGGGTAATGAACTTTTTAAAACTCTTATTGTTATTTTTTGGTGCCTAATTAAATTTTACATCATTATTTTATGTAGAATTCAACTTTGTGTCATTATTTTTTCCCAAATATTAAGAATTTTACATTTGGATTAATCTAATGCAATAGCAAGTTTTTTACAGGACTAAGACCCAATGTCCATTCTATTGGACATGCTAAAAAACAAAGTATTTTTAATTTTTTTAAATAAATGAAAATATGTGTTGCTTTCTAGACTCAAAAGAAACATAAATCTCAAAAATTGTAAAATTTGCTCGAAAAATGTGAGCTTGGGTCTCAAGAGGATATTTGAATATTAAAAAAATACAGATGTGTTCATTATATAAATGATAAAATTTGTATTATTGATACAATTGAAGACTTACTACTTTTCATATTAAAACAGGAATTGATTTTCTTTCATTTCCAGTTCGAGTCGAAATATTTCAGGTTCGCGTCCGTTCGAGTGTCAACAAAAATTTACTTTGTCCGGTTGTGGGTCGATGAATTTGTTTTGTCCGAGTCTGTTTGCGGATTGACTTCAAATAATATTTTTGGGTCGACCGCAAGAATGAAAACCCAATCCGAAACCGAAATAATGCAAGTCATGCCGACCCGCAACAAAAAAAGTAGAAATCAACACCACCCGACTCGATCCGCAGCAAAAAAGTAGAAATTAACCCGATCCGCAATGAAAAAGATATCCCCAAGCCGACCAGAACCGCGGATCGGTTTAGAACCTAACATCGTTCCTCTCCCTCCCCCCTCCCCTGGAGTCTCCCCAGGTCCGCTCTGGGGCTATTAGTCAATTGTTACGATAGTTAAAATTTATAAAGTAGAAAGAAAGGCATGTAAATATTCAGACAGATAAACCTATTATTGCTTACATTCTGCTGAAAAAATATAAATTTCCATTAAAAAAATAATAAACAAATAAGTATTAAATTTGGAGTATTCGTTTAAACGTTTTGAGTGGATATACATACAGGAAAAAATATATACAGGGTGTCCATAAATAAACGACCCTACTTTAAAGTTGTCTACAGACGAAATTATTGGTCAGAAAGTTGTGAAATTTTGTGAAGGAAATAATGAAGGAATGGGAATTTGTTTAAGCGAAAAAAAAAAAATTAGTTCAAAATTTTGCCGCCAGAGGGCGTTTTTTAATGAATTAATTAGACATATATATTCGGGAAGTACATAGGGTCCTTCGGTAAATCGAACTTGCCGTGCCCACCCTCCCCCTTCTGTTTGGTGTCTTTAATTTATGCATTTTTACTTTGAAATTTGTCCGGTATCAATCAATTTTTGTAGTTTTTTTTTCTATTTAGAGCAGTGGTTCCCAACCTTTTTCTGGCCGCGCCCCAGCAAAGCAACTCAAAAGTCCTGATCCCCCCCCCTCTCTCACCCCATCGCCGTTTTTATGTAACAAATAATTCTTATTTAAGAAAATGAAATTTTATTATTCACATGGACGAAGATTGAAAGAACATTAACAATGACAAGTCATTTCAAAATTTGTTATCTTACCGAATAGGTAAAATATTTTCTCGAATATGTTTTGAACGTAATTCTATAAATGCAATGAAGTCATACATCTTTACACATGTCCAAAAGAGTTCTGTTGTTGTTTTCCAATTTAGCTCAGTGTGAAAACAGAGTGTTTTATGGTCTCCTTTTTTATTTTCACAATATTTCTTGAAGAAACTCTCACAGTTTTGCATTAAACTTGAAAGTATTCGTACATTTTATAATTGACTTAAATAATTCATTAGGAACAGATGGTGAATTTTTGGACAATGAGATCTCTCTATGAATAACACAATATGCAAGAAGCCTTTCTGGATTCTCATATTTATCAATTTTAAGTAGACGTGTAAAAATTTCTTCATATGACACTGACATATCGCAGAGTGAATAAAAATATAGGTCTTATCCAATAAATGCTAGTTGAAACTTTTTTGTAAAAAATCTAAAATACAACAACAACCGGAAAATGTTTAAAATTTTTTATATATAAAAAAAGTAATAATTACATTAAAAATGTCTACATCATATAACTATTTCGGGTAAATATTCTTGGAAAACCTTTGAAAACTGAATAAAAATCTTTTTTTTTTTACTTTATTTAAAAAATCTGCTGATATTACATTCGTTTTTAGCCTACAATATTAGTTATCCTAAAAAAGACAAAAATAAAGTGACAAGGAATGGTTTAGTAATAAATTTCAATTGCCCCCCAAAAATTCCAAATTGCCCCCTTGTGGGGCGTACGCCCCCCGTTGGGAAACACTGATTTAGAGTCTGAGGCATACGGCTCGCACGCAGGGATGTTTGACGGGGCTCTTGGCCACTTATCAGTGGCAGCATTTCGTGCAAGAGATTGTAATATTCGGGTTGTAGGTAGTGTTGTTTGGTGGAGCTCTTGGCCGCTTGGCAGCGGCTGAGCTTCGCGCAAGAGAGTATAGTGTACAGGACGTAGCAGCGGTCAATTTGGCCGCTCACCGCGGCGGCATTTAGCAGACATTTACGATAGGTTACAAATTTTATTACAACAAAAGATGTTGAACAAAACTTTTTTTGCGACATGATTTTAGCATTTCCCAGAACACACTGCGATCAACTGTGGAACATGCTATCTTACGATTCCAAATGGTAGCTGAAAATGATGGCCGTCATGTGTAACATGTTTTGTTGCAATAAAGTATGTAAACTATCGTAAATGTGTAATTCATTAAAAAACACCCTCTGGCGGCAAAATTTTGAACTAATTTTTTTTCGCTTAAACTAATTCCCATTCCTTCATTATGTCCTTCACAAAATTTAAAAACTTTCTGACCAATAGTTTCGTCTGTAGACAACTTTAAAGTAGGGTCGTTTAATTATGGACACCCTGTATATACAAACAAAATGTAGAGTTTCCTTCGTTGAGTCGATTAAAATTTATAAGTAGCATTAAAATTAAGCTCATAGAAATAAAAATCAAAATTTAGTCATTTTTAACAAGAGTATTTTACTGAAATTTAAAAATAACCGAAGTAAAAATAAAGTTCTTACTAAATATCCATTCAGTCTAACGAGAGTTTATATTTGCTACTCCGAAATTTGAAAAATCGGTAATAGCCAATCAGACTATCAAGAGGCGTGTTCTAGTGGAGGCGGGCTTTATTAGCTGTTTTAGATGTTTTTGCTAAATTTTGCTCAAAGTTCCATTGTGATTATACTCGCTGTAATTGCAGTACACTTTAAAAAAGCATATTATTGGAAAGCTTAAACTATGGTTGTTAGTTTTTATTTTTTTTCTGATTTTTTTTGGTATCGATTTTACAAGAGTTTAAAGGACACAACACCTCGATTTTTAAATCAGGAAAAAAATCTATTCCATCAATGTTTCGCAGAAAAATAGCGAACTTTGGAAAATGATCACAGAAAAAATAAAAATAAGAAAAAACAGATAATTTTATGAAACAATCACGGAAAAATATCGTGAAATTTAATAGGTCACGAGGTAATCAGCACACGAACACCATCAAGTATGTTGCAAATGTTGTAATCTATAGGGATAAGAAAAACTTCATTAATGATTTTCTGTCAGTAAAAATGTTCTGCCTTCCTCTTCAGACTATGATCAAATTCCATACATTCAGAAATCTGCAAAACCCTTGGTCTCAAGTTACTTGCTCCTGCAATGGGTCGGTTAAAACGACCCAATCTGTAGTACGGATCGAGCCGGGTTGACGCGGTTTATTTTCATAGCGAGTCAGGTTGACTTTGAACATTTGGCCTACGGTACGGACATATATGTCCCAGTGCCAGTGAACTATTTTTTTATTCTATTAGCACGACTTTTTGAAATGTAATATCTGTCATACACTTATATTAGGGCATTTTCAAGAGAAATCTACTACAAGGAATTTTTTTGGAAAATGTAGAACGATTGAATGCAAAATTAGTCGTCAATCCTTGTCCGTAATCGTTTAGGGTTAATTGTTTCGGGTTCACGTTGGGTTTTCTCTATTTTAAGTCGGGTTCGTGTTGCTCGATTTTTCAAAAAAAATCCTAACTATTTTCAGATGAAAAAAATTCATTTTCTACATAAAAGATAAAATTGTTATTAGAGATATAATTGTAGACTACTTTTCCATAATCATATCGTAATATCAGTTAATTTTCTTTTATTTCGGGTCTGGTTGTGGTCAATGAAAATTTTTTGGCGTGTTTTCGGGTTTACTGGGAATTAGTCCTGTATCGGTTACCCGAAACGCATTATGTTTGGGTTTGGTTGATTCAAATGTTTTTCGTTGCGGGTAGAGTAAAATTTATGCATTTCCGTTTGTGCTTAGCCTCTTTGGGGTCGGGTTCGAGATGAACCGATTTTTCAAAAGGAGGTTCTGAATAATTTTCAAATGAAAAATATATATGTATTTGGATATTAATGAGTATATATGTGATATTTTTTGTACATAAGCGATAAACTTGTTGACTACTTGTATATTTTTGTATGTTTATTTTAATAAATGTATTAAAATATGCATTCATTTTCTTTCACTTCGGGTTCAGGATTCAGGTATGAATATTTCGGGTATGGAAATCTGTCGGGTTAAAGTCTGGATTTGGGTCGGCTACAATTCAATCTGCGCAGAACTCTAATGTCAGGCTGTGGAGATTTTTAAGAGCATACTGAATGTAATTTAATAAAGCAAATGATTTAATAGCATTATAACGATGGAAGTAAATATAATGTGACCCTAATAAAACAAAGTTAACAAGTCAAATAATTAGGAAGTTTAATACACCTCCCCCACCCCTCCCTGAAAGAGAAAAAAATTCAACTTAAATTTTAGGCTAAAGAGACAAATGTATCTCTAAAATTTTAAGCCTTGAGGGTGCCAATTTTTTTTTTTTCATGCTGTACACAGCTCAGAAGCAATTCATAGTTTTTTCTCACATATATTTCTAAAACTAGCCAAAATACTCATTAATGATAAATGTCTCGCTTATAGATTTTTTTCAAGAGCAAGGCTTTAGAAAACATTTTTGCTAATTATCAGTTTCAATGTTTAAAATGTTTATTAAATGTTTATTACTTTCTTCTGTCTTTACAAGGAAAGAAGTATTGGATTTAGGAAAATTTTCGATGGATTTATACGTTTTAGAAAGTCGGGAACAAGATCTGACTGTTTTTAAATAATGTCTGTCTGTGAGTCTGTTTGTCTGTCTGTATGTGACAAAAATTTTGTGAGAACGAACGAAAGTTAATAAACCTTTATATTTTATTAGACCTTGATACAAATTGGTACTGATTATTTTTTTGTTTAAATAACCCAACAGGTGGCTCCGCTATGCTACATTTTTCATGATTTTTACGATAGCTATATCTCAAGATCTAATGCACAGAATGTCACCAAATTACAGATTCCGTTAGAACTTGGCATAAGTAGACGTTGATTACGTTTTGCTATAAATCGCCCAACAGGTGGCGCTGGTATGCTACATTTTGCACGATTTTCACGACAGCTATATCTCAGGAACTAACGCACAGAATTTAATAAAACTTTAGATTCAGTTAGATCTTGACATACGTATTAGGATAGGATACGATTAGGGTTAGGATTAGGAATAAAAATTGAACGACGATGGCATGACCGATTCAGGTTTAAAGTATGAACCATGAAGTCTATTTACATCATGAAGCAATAAGAAAATTAGAAAATTATCAGCTAATATTTTTTAATATGTTTCACAGTCATAGTTGGCATCAAAGGTGAGCGGGGAAATGATCATCTAAAATACCATTAAGTGTTTACCACGCAAAAAAAACAAATCTGGTTACAACAATGTATTTAATTTTGCGCCAAATTTCACTTGATAAAAAAAAAGAAAATTGACCATGGACCTAATAACAGACCCCTAACCGTCCTATTCTCGGAAATGTTCTACCTATATGAAAAAAAAAAAAAAAAATCTACTGTATAGAACGCGCTTTCACGTTTATAATGTTATGAATTGGCACGTTCGGCTTGTTCAAGCTTACACAATTCGGCTGGAAGAAAAGATTCATTACTTTTTTATCTCTTCTTTGCTTTTGCATTACGCGAATTTGTTGGTAAAATCGATTTTCTTTTCGATAACGTTGTTGTTTTTTAAGTTTAAAAAATATTGTAATTTTACTTAAACATTGCTTTAAAATCTATGCAATTTTTCTTATTCTACAAGACTTTACAAAAATCTATTATGAGACAACTTTAAAAAAAGCTATATTTAAAAAAGACAACAAAGTTTTTCCTATTTTAAAACTAAAAGAAATGTAAAATTAAATTCCGGTTCGAAACGACGATTTACAAATATGTTTTCGATTGTGGGAAAATGATAGAGGAAAAATGTTGTTACTTCGACACAATCATTTAATTTTTAGCTTTTATGAGAAAAGCAACTTTCTTTTAAAAAATATAATTATTTTTATTAAGATTTTCTGATTTTCGATACGGATAATTTTGCGATGCATATCATTGACATTTGCCATCCAATATATATATTTTTTAAATTATTTTTTATATTTTTTTACTTTTTAAAATTTAAATTAAAAATATGGTATCTATATGTTAGCCGTGTGCAGACGTTAAATCGCCAACCTATCCCATCATTCGTATTGAATTCATTAAAAATATAAATCTTTCACTCCTTTCATTTAAAACACAGAACTTTAATTTACAACACATATATTTAAAATACATATATTACGTACATTTAAAATAATTCCTTTCATGTGAAAAAGAAAAAGAAAAAAAAAAAAGAGAAATTAATCACAAATAATTTGATAACCCAAGATCATTTTATTTCAACATCAAAGCAAATTTGTTTTATTTTTCTATATATGATTAATATGATAAATATTCGCTTATTTCCATACTTACTCGTATTTATGCACTTTGTATTATTATCAAATATTTGAAAAAGGCACGTTTTACTTCTAATATGACATCATTTCATATTCTGTTTAATTCTTAAATAATTCATTTCATTTTCATTTTTCACGTGGAAAATTTTCACTTGAAAATAAATTGTTGATTAAAAATTATTACTCAGGGGTTTTATTTTATATTGGCAACGATAAAGTATTAGCAACGGTAAAATAAATTTAACCATTTTAAAAAAAGCTGTAAAACCGGGCCTATTGGGCCAAACCAACTAAACCAACCAACCCTTTTAAAATATACGAAAAAATGTCCATTTATTCTGTATGAAAATAATGCAATTTTTACTTTTTAAGAAAAATATTAAAATAAATTAAACAAAAACCAGCCTATATTCATTTGAGGGTTATAATCAACTTATATGCAAAGATACAGGATAATTAAATGCTTCATTTTGACGCTGGCTTCAGCCTAACATTTGCACACAATCATATTTATAATATTATTAGGATTAGGATTAGGATACTCTATAGTATGCTACAATTTAGTTTACCAATAAAAATTATAACATAGTTGGAAATTCATCTTCAGCAGTTTATTCCAATAGACGGAAACATACTTGAATTATTTTGTACAGCCCTGTATATTACTTAAGATTTTTATACACGCCACATATTAAGCTATAGTTTAATTCAGGAAAATACACGCTGAAATAACACTTCCAGGAATTATCATACATAGTCAACCATGTATTCAGTTCTTTGCGTAGCCTTGTATATAATTTTATTTATATTCTACAAATGTTTCTTGGTATACTAAATATATTTCATGTTCAAAAAGCATAACTCGATTAAAAACCCATTTTAATCAATTTACGCTGATGCGGCGCAATGCTTACAAATTTTTTTGTGTAGCCCTGTACATGATATGTAGCATTTATACATACTTCATAGCATTGAAAAATCTAGTTAAACGCATATAATAACTAAAATCCTAACTAAAATCCCACTTCCAATTATAGCTTTTAAACAATACTTCGGACACAGTACTGTACCCGAAATATTTTGTGTGTCTCTGTAAATGATGCGCATAACAAGTGTCTTGTAGTAAACCTCCAAAATGTATATCCATTTCATAATTTTGAAATGGCGTAACATAATTAAAATACGCTGCGAACAGTTTTAGCCCCGTAGATCATTATCTAAAAGAATACTTTTTTGTGGCACTGTAAATGAAAGTAAAAAGCTTTACACTCCATATTCTACAGAAAGCATTTCTTAGTGCATCTCTGAAATTGATATCAATTTCATTATGTCTGTAACAGTGTAGCATGATTAAAATGCGCCGCAAACGATTTTCCACATTAAACCATAATTTAATGGAATTCCTTTCAGTTTCCCTGTAAACTAATTATAAGTGCTAGACGTACCATGTTCGATAGTAAGCATCTTGTAGCATATTTCAGTGATGTATACCAATTTCAATATATTTGAAATAGTAACACATCATTACAATGTACTGCAAACGATTTTTCCCCGTAGGCCATAATGTAACGGCATTCTTTTGAGTGTCCTTGTAAAAAAAAGTATAAGTACTGCACACTTCATTTTCAATACCGAACATGCTATAGTAAACTTGAATAACATATATCAATTGCAAGACTATCCGAATATATTTACGCGAGATAGAGCATGGAGAGACAGACAGACAGACAAACCGAATTCGTAAACATTTTCAAATTTGTTGGAAAGTGTTAAAAGGGTTCCTAACTCTACTATAAAGAAATAATAATATATTATCTAATTTCTTATATATTTTTTATTTCCCATGTAGAAAATTGAATAAATTTGTATTCTCATTCACATTCGAATATACATTTACTTGCATCTTATAATACATATTTCTGCTAAAACTTTTTTGGAAATCCCTACAACCCGACCTAGAAAAACGTAAATTTCACTAGTCATTGAGACACCCCCCCTTCCCCCACCAAAAAACAGGACTATTGGGCCCTATGCAGGACTCTATTCAACAATTCCAAAGTGTCAGCTATTCATAGGTTTTACAGTATTTGAATATTAAAGAAATACAGATGTGTTCATTATATAAAGGATAAAATTTGTATTATTGATACAATTGAAGACTTACTTTTCATATTAAAACATGAATTGATTTTCTTTCATTTCCGGTTCTAGTCGAAATACGCCAGGCTCGCGTCCGTTCGCGTGTCAACGAAAATTTACTTTGTCCGGTTGTGGGTCGATGAATTTGTTTAAACCGAGTCGGGTTTCGGATTGACTTCAAATAATATTTTTGGGTCGACCGCAAGAATGAAAACCCAATCCGAAACCGAAATAATGCAAGTCAACCCGACCGCAACAAAAAAAGAAGAAATCAACACCTACCAACTCAACCCATAGCAAAAAATCCAGTTTTTGATATAAGGGTAGTTTCAGTTTCAGAACCGGTTCCAACCGGTTCCCAAACTGAAAATGTCCGCTTATAAAAAAACTTTAACCAAAATCAAAAAAGTAAAAATTAACAACGTTAGAGATCGACATCAGCTCTCCTATGCAAAAAACATCATTTAAAAATATTAAAATGCTAGCGGGAAATCTGCCAAGAACTTAAGAACCTACGTTAATATTGGGAAGATCACTCACCAGCCAATGATAAACCAATGAATGACAACGTTTTTTTTTTCAAATTTCTCATTAACATTTCAATATTTCTAAGTTTCTTTCTTTTATTTTTTATTTTTTTTTGCATAGTATATCTTAGGTGTAATCGTGTATCTTCATGCATTATTTTTTCTGGTGATACTTTTACGCTTTCAGTTTCGGAACCGATTACAAAATCGAAAATTTACCCAGAAAAAAAAAATATTGAAATGCAAACGTGTAATAAAGAACACCGCTATTGGTTTAACAAGTTCCTCCACGCAACTAGCTTAGGTTCTTAATATCTTGAATTATAGTCAAAAATGGGTAATGTATAGTAATGAATGCGTTTTCAAAAGATGTTGCAATTCAAAAATGCTGAACTTTTCTTAAAAATTAAATAATTTAAAACACTCATGACGATTCTGCACACTCAGAAAAAGAAACTGATTAAAACTACAAAACATATTTTTGGAGTACATTTTGTTGTTTTAGCAAAATTGGAGTAAAATTGAACCATTTTACTTCAATTAACAAAACATTTTTGCTGACGATACAAAATTTTTTTTGGAATTGCAAAAAAAAAAAAAATTGTTGATTCAAACAAAATTTTTATTGACCCATATTTAAACAAAAATTTTGTTTAAATATAGGTCAATGGAAATTTTGTTTGAATCAACAAAAAATTTTTTTTGTTGAAAACCACTTTTTTTTTGCAATTCCAAAAAAAAAAAAAAATTGTATCGTCAGCAAAAATGTTTTGTTAATTGAAGTAAAATGGTTCAATTTTACTCCAATTTTGCTAAAACAAGCAAAATGTACTCAACAAAAATGTTTTGTAGTTTTAATCAATTTTTTTTTCTGAGTGCATCGGATTAGGTGACTAGATTTTAACCGAACCCCACCCAAAGTTATTAGTTGTTTTTTATTCTTGCTACAGGCTGGATTTTGATTGAAATTTTACGTAGAGTTGAGTAATCAGATTTTATTAAACTGGACCCGTGTAGAACCTGGATATCCAACCCGATGCAAGGTTCTAATCCGAATTCTAACTAGAGCCAAAAAGAAAAGAAAACAAGAACGAAAAATCATGCGTCTAGCATAGATTATGTAACAATTTCCAACACTTTCAAAATAACTTTGAAAATCTTTACCGTAAGGTGTAAGATGATATCTAACTAAACAATTTTGAAAAACGCATAACATATTTAAAAATCCAATTTCAGGAATTACCAACAATATTCGGAAAAATATGCCGTGACGTCACAATGATTTGCGGGTACGAACCTTGCGGTTTTCTTCAAATCAAACAAACACATTTGAGCCAAAAAATTAATTTAATAAACGGTATCTCGTTTCTATTTGTTACTTATTTGAATTAATTTTTAAGTAATATTTCTGGTTAAAATATGTGTATTTGACTTGAAAAAATTGGAAGGTGGGCAGCTATGGTATCTGAAAAAAAATCCTTTAAGACAGGGGTGTCAGACTCTTGCCCCCAGGATACCGCTATGTTTCAAGTATAATCTTCGTGTTATTTAATCTCAGATTTTCAAGTTTGACATAGGAATATTTTAACCTTTTCAGGGGCAAAGTACTTGTATTCGTAAAATGTTGAAATGATTAATTCACACAAGAATTCACAAGCAAAATTATTGAAAAATAAGTAAAAGCTTTTCTTTATGTCCTTAATAAATGGGAAATTTACATTTAAAAATTCTGGTGCCAATGTGGCATTTAGGGATTAAAATTGAGTTGTCCAAAATTGAACCACAGTTCTTCAATGGATTAAATACAAGGGGGTCATAAATTATTTCCCTGATCACAAAAATATATTACGAAATAACCATCGACTGTAATACTGTAAAAATATTATGATGCTAAAGTCATGTTCTTAAGTTTTTGTCAGTCCAGTCTCTACCGTCGTTACTGAATTCCTTGATGACAAATTTCCTGGAAGATGGATCGGACGTGATGGACCAACATCCTTACATTTTTTTCTTTTGGGGGTACATAAAGGACAGAGTGTTCAGTAAAATATATTGAAACACTCAAGGTCAGAATCACAGATGCTGTGTCTAGTCACTAGTGTGACAGCCCAAATGTTGGGCAATACGTGGCGAGAAATAGAATACCGCCTTGACATTCTTCGAGCTACCATGGATGCTCACATCAAAATTTACTGACGTAAGTACTTGTATTAAACACTTCACAAATGCCTTTACAATATATTAAAACAAGCATATGCCTAATTATATTAGATTTTTTCCAGTAAATTATTGTAATCAGGGAAAGACTTTATGACCACCTTGTATATATTATAGAAAATATAAACCGTATAAAAATAAAAATTTCGTAGCTTGTTTAGGTATAAATGTCTTTTATATTACGAGGAACAGAGTTTCAAATATTTTTGCAATTGGAACTACATTGCTAAAGCTATTAGTTTAGAAGTTAGAAATTGGGCAACGGTGGAAGAAACACTCTGTATATTATGTAATGAGAAATGAATGCAAATGTACACCTCTTCACCATTTTTATTTAAAAGTATAATTTCACTCAGAATATAGATTTTATCATTCAAAGGGAATCATTAATATATTTATAAAATACACTTTTTAAAATTGTATCACCAATGATAGACCATTCTTTTAACCATAATATCATTCCAGGAAACATTTTATTTAATAACCAGTGACAGCTTGCTTTCTTAATGTTTTAAATGATTTTAAAAAAATAAAGATTTAGATATGAAATAAAAATTCCCCTGATATTATTATGTAAATATATTTCCAAAGTGAAATTTGTTATGGCTTGAGATTGCTGAATTTTTATTCATGAAAATGTTTCAAGCGCTTAAATAACGACAGGAAATGAAATACTCTTTCGATTTCAAAAGAACTTTTAAGAATTACTTTTGATATTTTTGAATACACGTTCTCAGTTAACTACTATTAAAAGCTATAATATATTGAAACTTTTAATGTAAAAACGTATGTAATTTAATATTTATTCTTCATATTACCAATTTTATACTCAGACATTACCTAAAAAAACATAATAAAAAGTTCCATTAAACAGTCCATTATTAAAAATGTTAAAAAGTTTCCCATAAAACTGTCACCATTTCATTCCGGCTAGAGCATCATGAGTCGGTTCCAACTGATTCTAAGGTATACAGATTTAATAGAAAAGGAAAAAAAAAACATGATTTAAATGAATTTTCTGTAAGGTAGAAGTCACGTCCTTATTCAATGATGTGTTTTGAATGAAAGCGAGATTTCTAGTAATATGTTAATATTAATCTTATAAAACATTCATTTCTTCTCCTACCAATTTAGACATGTATGGCGTGCAAAATCAACGCGGAAAGTTTTGCTATTATTGAAGGGTTACGCAGACGTAAATGATTTATGTATATTTTGTGAAATACCTAAAAAAGATATGATTAGTATATTTTTTCGTATCATTTGTAGATCGCTGAATCCCATTGACTGCAAAAACAGCATAAATCCAAAGGTTTTTTAAAGGTTCTTTACTATTTTAATTGCTTTAAAATATTTAACTAATAACGGATATCATATTTAAAACCTTTAGAAATATAGTAATAAAAATAAAGTTCTTCAAATATCTAGTATTTAGGTGTAGAATTTTTTTTATTGATTTTTGAAATTTTAAATCTTGGACTTATATAGCTTTGAAATCACTGATTCATATATACTCCACGTCGTTTATTTCGAAGATATCCAGTATCTTGATTTCATAGGCAAAGGGTTTTCGTTAGTTGTAGAATTCTGGAATTATATTTTCGTTGGGTTTTGTTCCTTGTTATGTGCAATGTTGCCAACTTAGCCTCTTTTTACTTCAAAAAATACCATTCTACCAGAATTTCTGTATACATTATTTTTTTCTTAAATGGCTCACATTCAGTGATTAAAGGAAATGAAAATTACTGTACATAAATTCTGGTAGGACAGTGGTTTTTGTTTTCATTCGACAATCCATTTTCTATTTCTCGCGTACGTTGTATGTTGAAATATAGAAAAGAAGTTCAAATCCATTTGCCAAAATTTTCTAGCTTCAAAATATTTTGATTTACAAAACTGAAAGGCTTAGAAAATACAGATAAAGCTCTTAAAGATCACATACTTTTCTAATAGATCATGTAATTGTCGTGGGTTTATCTGTATTTTTAAAACTATTTAGTACTTTAAAATATACTGAAGTATTAGTCAAGATGCTACTTTAAAATATATATATCTCTCTTGAAATGAAAGAGATAAAAAAAGCAGACTGTTATCTCTTTTCCCTCTTGAATTATAACAGTTTAAATGGTGAAAATTTTCAAAAAACTGCATTGTCAACAGCTTTTAACTTAAAAGAGGATGTGGTATTCAGATACGAAAATGTCATTTCTCTACTGCGTAAAATAATCCATTTGTATTTATCTATGAGATACAAAGTATTGAAATTGGAGAAATGCCAGCAAACCACGAATAAAAAGGACATTTTGAAACAAAAAAAGATTTTATTGAAGAAATTTTCTGGGTTTAGTATTTCTGGAATTCAGTATACGTTTAACTAACTGAACCCCGATAATTTATTCAATAAATTATCTCTTGTTTCTAAATGTCCCTTTTCATTCGCAGTTGGATGTAATTTCTCCAATTTCAAGACTATTTCATTGACCAGTTCGAAAAATAAAAAACGACTTACATATTTCGAACAGTATATGAAAAGGTCTTCCCTTGCAAAATCAAATTACCACTTCCCCCTTTTGAGTTACAAGCTGTCGAAAATGCCGATATTTGAAAATTTTTAATATGTAAATTGTTATAATTTATGGGAAAGAGAGATAACACCCTGCTTTTTTTTAATATTTCAGTGATAACACATACAAAAAATGTATAATATTATCTCTTTCCCTTCAGGAGATATAAATTTTCAAAAATTGGCATTTTGACTAACATTTTAGTATATTTTAAAGTACTCATTAAAAAAATATATATACCCGATATTTACTTGATATACGGGAACAAAGTGTTCAAAAATCAGATTTTTAAAAAAATTTTGTTTATTTTCATTATTTAAAAAATATGTAAGACTTTAAAAAACTTTACATTTTGTAAAATAGCAGTTTTCCACCCCCTAATTAAAACGATTTTTAAGACAGAAATTTTTTGTAAATGAATTTTAACTTTATTTCTATATTGGCTTCTACAGACAAAGTATAGGGAAATAAAAAATAGTGCAGCAACCAAAAAATAACTGTCGAAAATCCATGGATGCAATGAACCTTGTATGCTAAATTTAAAAAAAAAAAGTTGCCTACATAGGTGTTGACTTCACGGGGAAGGAAAAGGCAGTCAAACATTTGAAACTTTTTTTTTGTCCTAATTAATCAGTTGGATTTATAAGACAAAATTAACATTCGAAAATTAGTGGTGGAAGTTTTCGTGAACGCAGTTCCGAGCGGAAAAGGACTTTTGTCAGAAATTATGCAAATTTTGATGAAACTGTTAGTGTAATACGAATACACTGCTATCCGGGTATACTGAAAAAATAACAAAACTATATTCTATACAAGTTTTTTTGTTTTCAAAAAATATTTTCATATTCCTTTATTACTTAACGTAGCTGTCGACTGCTGTGAGTTTTTGTTACTAGTGTTTTAAAAAAAATATTTTTTCCTTTATTTAATCACAGATTTCTGTGATAAAAACAGTAGAAAATTATTGCTTATGACAAAAAATTGTCGCAATTGGCAGCTATGCCTCTAAGTCAGCTGTACTCACTATTATTTGAGAAAAGTATTCTCACACCCGTACTTACCAAAATTGAGATTCTCCTTTTTTAATAACAAACATGAACGAAAAATCATGCGTTAAGCATAGATTATGAGACACTTTCCAACAGAGCCAGAAAACTGTAACGAAACTTCACTGTTAAATCAGGTGAAAGAAGATGTGTAACTAAACAGTTTAGAAAACATATAACACCTTGAAAAATGCAGTTTTCGAAATTACCTTCCAGTTTGTGAAGCACTGTATATGATCAATAGATGTATATATATATAGCATGATAAAATTTAGTTCAATTAGAATATTCACATTTAGCAATTTTCTCCGATTGACGGAAATGAACTCGAAATCCTTTTTACAGCCTGGTATGTTATCTGAAGACTTTTATACACACCACATATTAAGATAAAAGGCAACTTAAAACTCATTCTCAGCAATTGCCAACCGTAAATGACAATGTATCTTTTTCTTTGTGTAGCCCTGTATATGAATTTATTTATATTCCACAAACGTCTATTAGTCTATTAAATATAGTTCAGCAGGAAAATGCGTAACACAATTGAAAACTACCCTCAAGCAATTCACTCCCATTGTCTGTAATACTTGCGATTCCCTTGTACAGCCCTGTACATGAACAACCGAATTTACAAACACTATGAAAAAAATTAGTTAAATTTAAAAAACGCAAACCAAAGTTGAAAACGTACTTATCACACATAGACTGTAAATATCGCTGATGTACTGTAACCGATATCTTTTGTGTGTCCCTGTAAATAAACGCAATACACAGCACACTTTCAAGAGAGCCATTTATCGTGAATCTTATTGATGCATATAATTTTCATTATGTTTGAATAAGTGAAATATCACTAAATTACACTGAAAACGATTTTTCCCCATAGAACAATGTGTAACAGAATTATTTTGTTTGACTCTGTAAATGAATAATTAATGCTTTGCACCCCATATTCTACAAAAAATATGTTTTAATGCGCTTCATAATTATATGTCAATTTCATCATGTTTTAAATGACGTAGCATCATCAAAATGCACTGGAAACGATTATTTCCCATTGACTGTAATGTAACGGAATACTTTTGACTGTCCCTGTAAAGAAACTATGAGTGCTACACATTTCAGTTGAAATAGGGAACATGCTATAGTAAACGACAATAAATTTCAGGGCGATCCGAGTATATTTACGCGAGTTAGAGCGCGGGCAGACGGACAGACAAAGCGAAGTCATGAACATTTTTCAACTAGGTTGGAAAGTGTTAAAAATCTGCTATTATGTAAGGTGAAAATTTGTTTTCGCAAAGAGTGTGATCTGCTCTGAAGCCTGCAGTCCACGTAGTGTGTACCACTGTCAAAATAGATATGCATAGTAATACAAGTGTATTTATTTCATTCCATAAAACATTTTGCTTTACCTACAATTTCAGAAACATCTAAAATTTCATCTATTTCCTATGGAAAGCCATTTTTTCCCAAGCAAACAAATAAATATTTTATAAAGTACTAGCAAGCTACGCCCACTACGCTGGTCAATTCCTTATAACGAACTTTTAATCCAACAAAATATTGACATTTCATAATTCACTTTTATATTTTAACAGAATAATAAGGCTACTATAATTTGTGACTCGTACGCCAGGACACGTCGCCCTTATCATTATCTTTTTACGCATGAAGGTTTCGCTATGGTACTCCATTGTGAAATTTGGTAAGTTTTCAAATTCAATATTTGAAAAATGGCATAATCATTAGATTTGAAATTTATATCAAGAAAAATACAATTTTTTACCTTTCAAACGCAGTTTGCCTAACAATTTTCTGACAAATACTTTTCGAGCTACTATTTCGACCTGGAGTTAGTGACACCGACATAAAATATAGCCTATGTTGGAGCAGGGGTTGTCACCATCAATTTACCACCATCATTTTTGAAATCGGTTCGGTATTTTCAGAGATTCCATAGAAATTGTAATTTAGAATGTTTTTAGAACGCTTTTCACTCATTTCACCCTTTTAATTTTTTTTATTTTGTTCTTAGAGAGCATTTACATCTTATAAGTAACTACAACGCCAAATTTCAAATCGGTTCGGTAGTTCCAGAGATTCCATAGAAATTGTAATTTAGAATGTTTTTAGAACGCTTTTCGCTCATTTCACCCTTTTAAATTTCGAATATTTTTTAATTTGTTCTTAGAGAGCATTTACATCTGATAAGTAACTACAACGCCAAATTTCAAATCGGTTCGGTAGTTCTAGAGATTCCATAGAAATTATAATTTAGAATGTTCTTAGAACGCTTTTCGCTCATTTCACCCTTTTAAATTTCGATTTTTTTTTTGTTCTTAGAGAGCATTTACATCTTATAAGTAACTACAACGCAAAATTTCAAATCGGTTCGGTAGTTCTAGAGATTCCATAGAAATTATAATTTAGAATGTTCTTAGAACGCTTTTCGCTCATTTCACCCTTTTAAATTTCGATTTTTTTTTTGTTCTTAGAGAGCATTTACATCTTATAAGTAACTACAACGCCAAATTTCAAATTGCTAGCTGCTTCAGTATAGAAAAGATCGCAATTTTAGAACGTTTTTCGCTCCTGCACCCCCTGGGGTAGTGGCATCGACATAAAATATAGCCTATGTTGGAGCAGGGGTTGTCACCATCAATTTGCCACCATCACTTTTGAAATCGGTTCAGTAGTTCCAGAGATTACCCCCTACAAACAAACAATCTTTAATCCTTTATAATATTAGTATAGATTCTTCATAATGTAATAGTCCATAAATGCCAAATCTGATGTTTTATGTCTTTATCAATAGCAAAACTGTATTTATTTGAATCGCCAAGATTTAATAATTAAAAATGTAGTTGAATTTTTTTCTATTACATATAGTAAAAGTGTGTTTAAGTACATAACTAGACATTTTAAAGAAGTATTTTTCATTTAATTAAACAGCTATAAATAAGTCATCAATGAAACACTCTAATCACATAATAAAATTTACTTTTTATAAAAAGGGGCGATTTTTATATCAATGACAGGAATCAAATGTTCATTCTTTCCATTGAATACATGCTACAGTGTGGATTTATTAGCAATAAAGTAGTTCCTGCTAATATAATGGCTTAATGTCATGGTGTAAAAATTGAAGGTAAAGAGGAATTTTTGAAAGGATTGCTGCAATCAAGACTCCGTGACTTCGTGTACTTTTCTGAGAAAAACTATCAGTCTTAATTCTTTAAGACATGCACGATTCTTGAAAAAACAAACCCTGTTAGTTCTCATTTCCAAGATATAGAAATCGTATTTATTTTAACTAATCTAAAGTGGTTGATGCCACATACAAACATTTATTTATTTAACGACTGTAAACTATTGATTATTTTTATCAAATATTTTACAGGAAAAAGTAAACACCAAAAGTCAAAGGTAAAAGAAATGTCATCCATCTAAAGAAGGCATCTCAAACCATAATCTGTAATGTAAAATGCAATAAACAATACGTCGGTTCATTATAAGGATATTTTATTTTCTTGCACCTGTTATTCAATGTTAAAGATTAAAAGTTATATCGCCATATATTTATCACATTGCTACCAAACCTACCAATTTTTTAGTACCACAATTTCGGATTGGTCTTTCCTTTATTTAATCGCAATTTTCTGTCATTAAATAAAAAATATTTCTGGTTGAAAAAAAAATGGTATTTATAATTTGGAAGATTTTTTTCTGCTATGATTAAGGTTGAATGTTTGTCGTGAAACAAATATAATCTTTAAATGTCTAATTTTTAACAGAAGTATTTTTTGTGGTACATTTCAATGAAAAATATTGTAGCAATCTACAAAGAATATTGTTGTTTGGAAATAGTAGTGTTGTAAAAAGTGACCACTTAAAAAAAGAGCCAATTATCTGCGACAAACGTTCCACCCTAACTATCATAACAAGAATCTAAAACAGGGTTGGTACGCTTTTACCACAATTTTTAATAGTATTTTTTGCTTTATTTAAATGCAGAAAAGTATTACAAATCCGGCAATTAAACATGTTGGCTGCAATGCCTGCCATTTAAATATTAAATAGAAAAATGATATTCAAAAATGTGGTATAAGTGTACGAACCCTGTAAAAAACAATTTTAAAAACTAATTCATAAAAGTTATATAGAAACTACTCACATATGTAAGACAGCCAAACACAAACAGGCAAATACCCGTGTGGTCACGATGTTATCCTATATAAAACATATAGATATAGTTAAATAAAGAATTTATAAATAAAAAATATTTTTCAGTGCACTTTGAATATTGTCTTTTATACAGTATGCGATAATAAGAAACTTAAAAAAATATGTAAATTAATTATAAATGTGTTTGGTTTTTTAAATTTCCATTAATAATATATTTAAATATAAAAATATTTAAAGAATTACCGATGGATATTTTAAGCAAAATTTAATTAGGTACCAATATTTTATAAGTAAAGGTCACTTTTTAACACTCTGTACACTTGCTTCGAAACTGTCAAGTATTATGTTTCAATATGTTTTCATCCCTTAATATCTGTTTAAATAGAAAAAAAATAACGATCCTCGTTCTGTACAGCTAAACAAAGCAAATACTAATAAAGCATGTTACGTTTTATTTGGAACTAACCCAGGCTAGCACATGACGTTATTATAGCGTTGAAAATTGGTTACGTTGGTTTATGTTCGTAGAAAAATATACTTTATTTCGCAATATTTTAGACTAAGCAATTTGAAAATTTAATCAGTCATTGAAAAGATTTCTAAAAGACTTTATTATTGCTCATAATATTGCGTTTTATGTCTGAATGATTTTCAACGACTGAAAGGTCTCAAAACAACTTCTATTTTAGTCAACATTCGCCATTTTGATAAAAAATAGACAGTATTAATGATAAAAAAAAATCAAGTTCACCGACGAAACATTTATTGAAATAATATACAACTAGGTTCCTCAAAACCTTTAAATTTAACTGGGTCTATGACCGCCATAAATTCAAAAAAATTCAATGGCACTTTGAATAATGTATTTTATACAGTATGCTGTAAAGAAGATGCCCAGTTTGAATAGGATTTGCCACTGATTTTTGAGGTTGTAAATGCTTTTACGTGAACATCCCTGCTTGCACCCTTTCTTGTTTCTCGTGCTGTATATTCTGCAGTGGCGTAGCGCCAGGAGATGCTAAATTCGGATTTATTTAATCTTCTATTAAAGATAAAGCATGTTATCTTTAATAAAAGCTACTTATACATTTTAGCAATAAAACGTTTTATTTGGAACTAACCCAGGCTAGCACATGACGTTATTATAACGTTGAAAATAAAACTGAACTGTTGAAAGTTGGTTATTCTTTGCTAAATAGATTACTTATCGAGTTATAAGCTATTAGTGTCAGGTGGAAACATGTTTTTCTCCTTTCTCGTGCTGCGTCGCCGAAATTTCGGTTCAAAACACACCAACTTTGGCAGTATTTTTTAAAGATCTTTTGCCTTTACCAAAAAAGAGAAAACGTAATTCGATTGTATAGTTTCTTAAGTAAGTACATCTGCCAATTTCATGCGTTTGCAGAATAAATGGAATTAAAACGTCCTTCCGGCCTGTTCCGGGAGGAAAATGTAGCTTTCATAGTCCATGTTTCTAAAAAATCAACTCATTTTTCTGAAATACCCGAAGCTAAAATGCTTGGAACCCAATTATAGAGGATTGAATCCCGGTTTTCGTTAATATTGAAATTGAATGCGAATTTCAGCATGAGAGTTACAGCATAACGAAAATCAAATTGTTTCAAAATGTTAGCCACCCTAGAATTTCAAACTACCATAACTCAGCATTTTTTAAGATAAAGCCAAAACAAAAAATGTTCCGGAATACTTGTATCACGATCTAACCCTTAATGGAGACAACCTTTTCAATTTATAGTTTTTTATACAACGTTTTGAATTTAAAAAATTAAAAAATTAAAAATTAACTTGCCACCATTTTGAAACAAGATGGCGCATGAAGCTGGGCAACAAACTCGGTCGAGACCTTGGTATGTCTGAACACATGATCAGTCACATTCATATCGGTTCACAAATACGAAAGTTACAGCATAACAAATATCAGATCGTTTCAAAATCTCAGACACCCTAGAATTTCATATTGCCATATCTCAGCCATTTTTTAAGATATATAGCCAAAACAAAAATGTTACAGAATCCTTGTAGCACGTTCTAACACTTAACAGAAACAATTGTTTCAATTTATTATTTTTTTGTAAATCTTTTTGAATTTTTATAAATTTGAAAATATTTTACTAACCGCCATTTTGAAACAAGATGGCAGATGAAGCTGGCCAACGAACTCGGTTGAGACCTTGGTATGTCCTATACACATACTCAGTCACATCCAAATCGATTCATAAATAAGAGAGTTACAGCATGACATACGTCAGATATATATATATATATAAATCAACATTTGAACAGAGGGTGGTTTGAGGGTATTGACATCATGATCGGTGAATCGGAATTGCTTTTCTTCGAACGGCTGCAATAGGTAGCTTTTTGAAATGAAAGCTACCTAAAATGTGTCAGAAAGTAGGCAGTTTGGAATTCAGAACAGCCTAAAAAAATAGTCGGTTCGTTTTAACAAAGTGTCTTGTCGCACCATTGATTCCCCCCCCCCCCATTCTTTATATGTGGAAACCTATATACACTATATTTCCAATGATGATCGGTCACTTGCGATTTTAGACGTTTTGTTAAATATCTGGAAATATACATGAGGAATTATCCTGAAACTTCAGGAGTGTAAACAACATGATAGACGTCATATATTTCCGCGAAGATTTTTTCCCGAAACCCCATAAGGGGCCGTCAACAATATATTTTGGATAACCCTGTACAAACTAATTTAGCAAAAGCATTCAAACTGTAGATTATGATTAAGTGGATTATTGTAATAATTTGGGTTCATTTTTATGAAGATAGCATGTATACTCTAAGAGAAATTCAGGTTTTTATAAAAACAATCCCAAATTTTACCACGTTTTTTGCTTATAATTTGCAGAGTTTTTAATAGAAAAACAAGTTTTTTTCAGAAAATATGACAAACAAAATTATACACAATACCCTGTAATCAGAATTAAAAATTAAAAAAAATTGTATGAAAAATGAGCAGGTTTACTAAATATTGTTTCACTGCGCATGCGCGAATTCAATCAAAATATACTGTGCATAATATATTAGCTAAATGTATAGACCAACTTTTATGAAAGTCTCAAAAACATAACTTGAAAATTCTGATAGTAATCGTCGATAGAATAAGCTCGAAATTCGCTGTTCCCAAAAGGAAGCAAAAAGATGAGGGGTTGTATCAAATATAGAATGAGAGACACTTCATTATTATTATGTCAACTTTGATAAGCTAGTATATTTGACGAAATATATGACGTCCATCATGTTGTTTACACTCGTGAAGTTTCAGGATAATTCCTCATGTATCTTTCCAGATATTTAACAAAACGTCTAAAATCGCAAGTGACCGATCATCATTGGAAATATAGTGTATATGTAGGGTGCAAAATGTCATCTATCGCCGACCTTTTCTCAAACGTTGGTTGTAGACGTAATGTTCCAATTACAAAAGCGTTTAAAATGAGGCAAATATTCATGTTGTGTCGTTAATTAAAGTAAAATTCAATTTTATAAAAAATACGAAATCTAACTTTTTATACGGTCCCCCGGTCCCTAAAGTTATGCTAAGTAAATGTTTGCACATATCATAACAAATACAACGCAAAAAGTTTGACTTTTGTATGACAAAAATTGACACAGTTATAATATTTCAAATTTTGAGATTTTTTTCACGTGATTTTGTCTTTTATTCAGGGATTAGTTAAAAAATCAATTAGAGTAATTCGAGATCGAAATCAGGGTGCAATGTCCTTTTTAAGGCAAAACTACCTTTAGCCGGTATTGCTAATTCGGTGTATCACCTTAGAGGGTTATTTCTTCTAAAAATTTGAGCTGACTTTGAGGGGTCGTATACAAAGCGAAGAATGAAATATTGAAATTAAACAGAAAAATAAATTTCAATTTATTATCATATTAGAAAACGGACTACTATAAAAAATGAATACATCAAATAACGGAATCTACTGGAGATACTGTTCAAAGTGCTCTCTATTGGTGGCAATGCACAATTGAATGCGTGACAGTACTGAGTCCTGGGCACGTTGGAGAACAGCAGGTGTAACTGTGCGACAAACAAGGATGATGCGCTGCTTCAGATTAACCAGAGAAATAGGCTAAGGCACATACACCTGTGCATAGATGTATCCCCAGAGGTAGAAGTTCATGGGAGTCAAGTCTGGTGAACGCGGTGGCCACTCTACCGGACCACCATATCCAATGATCTCTTGACCGAATTCTTTGGCCAGATACGCACGGACGTTTGATGCTTTATGCGGAGGGGCCCCATCATGTTGAAACCACACCCGGCATGCATTTCGGAGAGGCAGCTCTTAATACCAGTCACGTACCGTGTTTTGTAGTAGGTACAGGTAAATTTCGCTCGTTAGGGTTCCATCGTAGAAGATGGGTGTAACAATCGGAGTTCCCCATACACCGCACCACACGTTCGTTGACCAGCGTACCTGGTACATTTTGCACGTTCACAATGCCACTCCGTGTAAACATTGTCTTATCTGTCCACAGAATGTCACAAAGGAACGATGAATCTTTCTCTATGGTGTTAAGCATGAAATTACAGTAATCAAACAATCTTTCGTGGTCACCCAACATCAATGCTTGCACCAGTGTTGGATGGTATGGATGCGCACCATGTGCATGTAATAACTGCCAGACACGCTGACGCGTGTAATCACATGCCTCGCTTATTTCCGTCGTGCTCATTTGCGGATTTAAAAGGGCGAATGCCAGCACTTCCTCCGGTGTCACTCGAACAATACACCTTGTACGTCTACTTGTTCTGGGCCCTGGTATAACAGAGCCGGTGTCTCTAAGACAGTGCAATGCATCAGTTATTGTTTTATGCGTTGGATGTCGATCTCTAGGAAAACGCTCTGAATAAACCCTCGCGACCGCTCTGGCATTACTTTGACATTCACTATAAATAAGTATTATTTCGGTATATTGCGTTTATGTACAGCCTGCCATCACAATCTCTGCGTTGACTAGCATGTCCACTAGTAGTGGCTCGTTTTCTATCCCAAAAGCTTTGTGCTGCGGAACTATTATAATTTGCATAATCTTGATTTTCATGCTCGTTATATTTCGGTTGGTCGTTTGCATTTCGCTGCCATTTATCAAGTTTTTAATGAGTAAATTTTATTTTACGGATGTCGATTCTATTGTTCGTTTTTGAAAACCGCGATTAGCACTCTGGGACGATTCTACAATCGAAAGGGGTGTTACGCTGATATTGTCGAAACCCAGCTTTCTACCATATATTTCAAAGTTATATTTATAACTAAATCTATTTACTTTCTTTCAACTAAATACAAGCCAGGTTTCTCTTCCGTACTGCGGAATATGATTGAATTCAATTAACTCCTATCTACAAAAAATATACTCATAAACTAAATAAATACCAGTTAAACTCAAACTTTAATACTATCTATTTCAAATTACGTACAGAAAACAGCATTATAATAGTTCTACATCACAAACTCAAAACCTCATAATAAAATGCAGTTTAAAACACCGGAGACAACTCCGTACAAATTCAACATAACAAGTAAAAACAATCTAAAAAGTTTACCAGTTCATTTCAGTTCTAAGGAAAAAACAAACAGCTTCAGTTCTGATTCAGGGTACCAAAACCCCGAAACATACGGAAATTTCAGTTCAATTCAGGAGGCTACGAAGTGTTTTAGATGGAGCCGGTCATCAACTTACTGGTATCGAAAAACTCGGGATTTACAAAACTCTCAATCCAATTCAGAGGTAACTGCGAAGAGTGACTAATGGAGCTTGCCGCAACAGATATGAGTATTTTCCGACGTTCTAGTTTGCGTTCTCTTGTAGGCGGTCTCTAAGATTGGCACTCAGCCAAACGCAGCTAAACAAACTCGACTCAACTCTATTTTGATAAAATCAAAACAGACTGGACGCATTCGCAAAATAGCGGAAGGTTTTATTTTCCGATAACAAACAATATCTACTTTCAGTGTTGAATTCAGACATTTTTCTCCGGCGGAGGGACATTATAGAGTTCCGGTGAGAAATTGCACTTTTTGACCATTGAAAACACAAAATCTCCCATTTTCCGGGAGGGACATTTCATTGCTCCGGGGGAAGGGGGGTGGGGGGTAATGTCCCTCACGGGTCACCCACTGAATTCAACACTGCCTAATTTGACTTTTGAATGTTGTTTGACCCCTAAAAGTTAGCTTAAATTTTTAGATGAAAAAAACCTCTTTGGTGATACCCGGTTTTAGCGATACCGGCTAAAGGTGGTTTCGCCTGCTATGCTCCAATGTGTCCAGGACTCAGTACTGTCACACATTCAATTCGAATTGCCACCAATGGAGAACACTTTGAGCAGTATCTCTAGTAGATTCCGGTATTTGATGTATTCATTTTTTATAATAGACCGTTTTCTAATATGATATTTATTTTTCTGTTTAATTTCAATATTTCATTCTTCGCTTTGTATACGACCCCTCAAAGTCAGCTCAAATTTTTAGATGAAATAACCCTCTTTGTGGATATACCGATTTAGCAATACCGGATAAAGGTAGTTTTGCCGTAAAAAGGACATTGCACTTTGATTTCGATCTCGAATTACCCTAATTCATTTTTAACTAATCCTTGAATGAAAGACAAAATCATGTGAAAAAATCTTAAACTTTGAAATTTAATAACTGTGTCAATTTTTGTCGTACTTTTTTTGTTGTATTTGTTATGATATGTGCAAACATTTACTAAATATAACTATAGGGACCGGGAGACCGTATAAAAAGTTAGATTTCGTATTTTTTATAAAATTGATTTTTTACTTTAATTAACGCCACAACATGAATATTTACCTCATTTTAAACGCTTTTGTAACTGGAACTATATGTCTACAACCAACTGTTGAGAAATTAAAGGTCGGCGAGAGATAACATTTTGCAACCTGTATAAAATATATCTATGAAATCCAGTTGCAAAACATTTCAATTAAAAAAAATGTTTTAAAATTTCAATTTTGAACTTTTTTACAAAATTTATGGGATTGTAAAATATGCATTTTGTAAATAAAGATAAACAAAAATTTCAAAAATTCAGAATTTCAAATTCAGGAAGGAAAGGAAATCTTGTTATCTCTTTTAATTAAAAAAACATTCAAGATTTTATAAAACTTTCAATTTTGTAAAAGCATGCAAAATTGCAGTTTTTGACCTCCTATAATTATGAGACTATAATTTTTTGCAAATGGATTTCAATTTCTATATAGCTTTCTGTGTAAAATTATGGGAGGTGGGGATTGAATAGTTCAGCAAAATAAAAGAATATATATATATATATATATATATATATATATATATATATATATATATATATATATATATGTGTGTATAAATTCAAAGAATATTTTTAATAGTGTTAAAATATAATGTGAATTGGATAAATGACTTCTGCATGAAGTATAAAATAACAGTTTCGAAAACATTTTAATTCTTCTGTTTACATAAAGCCAATTTTCCTTAATCCTAGTTTATGCTTACTGAAAAAGTGACCATGTACAGCATATGTTCAAGAAGTAGTTATGTGTGACATTTCTGATACTATAATATCTCGAATTATTTAGCAGAATAAGACATGAATATACTTTTTTTTTACATTTGATCCTGTATATACATAGCAACATGTGTAAACACAAAACAGTGCAATGCAATCCTAAATAAATATATGGCCACCAGTGTAAAATGACATGCATTGATCTAGCTTAACTGCTGAATTGAAAAAAACCTCTTGTTTTTAAATACAATTTCTGGATTCCAAGAACAGTCTATAGCTGTTTTTTCAATCTTATTCAGAGATTTATCAGCAGAACTCCTTTAAAATGGAGCTAGTATTACATCTTAATTTCACCTAAATGTGAATGGTTTTAAAAATGTACTATCAAGATGATATGAAAAACTGTCATTTTAACTTAATTATTTAATAAAAAACAGGTACTTCTGGATGCAGTTAGAAAAAAATGTCAATCTTATAAAAAAAATGTTAGTTTTCAGTTTATCTCACGAAACCCTATTCGTCCCGCTACGTTGTCTATCCGTCACAAAGCCGGTTCTCAGAAACTGTATAACTTACAGACTTGAAATTTTGTGTATTTATAGCTGAATATTTACTATGCAGCTAGAAATCATAAAATTTGAAAAAAAAAACGTAGTATTTTAATATAGAGAGATGAAAAAAACAAAAATCTAACAATCTTTTCGTATTAAATTTAAACATTTTTCGTTCTAGCAGTTGCCAACAGTTAAAAATCCACAATAAAATTCTTTCTACAATAATTAATTTTCTATTGAAAGATTTCCACGTGAAAAATGAAAATGAAATAAAAAATTTCACCAATTCAAAAAAAATATTAATATAACGTCATATTGGTAATAAAACAGAAATTTTTAAACATTCCTCAATATTACAAGGAGTATGAGTATGTGTAAATACGGAAAGCAGCTTAATATGACGCCATTAGAGAATTAAAAAGAAAATTAATCTGACGTCATATTGGAAATTTAATGGACTTTTTCAAATGTTTGAGAATAATACAGAGAGTATCAATATGAGTAATAGTGAAAGCAAGTAGATTTGATCTCAGCCAGTGATTATAACGTCATATGAATTTGAGGAACGTATTTAATCATCATAAAAACCCGATTATGGAAATATTGGCATATTTTAGCATTTTGAAGATCTCTATACAACATGTTTAATTTTGAAATTATTTTTTTTAATATCGCATTTATTCCACACGACCGATATTATTATGACAGGGTATAATCGCGGGCTTTTCCCGCTATCCGTCAGGTTCAGATATTCGAAAAAACGAGAAAAATAGGCCAGTAAATTTTTACTTTATAAAATACATCGCTTTTTTTTTTTTGAAAATGAAATCTATTAGGATTTATTAAAGAAAGGATAAAGTAATTAATAAGAACTTTACGTTGCACGTTTGATGAGTAAAGGATAAAGTGTTTTGAAAGGAATATTAAACGAAACCCTTTGTGCGATCTTCGATCACACTTTCCCACTTGATTTTTTCGTTTTTTTCTCACTGTTTTTGAATAAAATTTTGAAAAATCACCAATAGACTTTGTTTTCCCATTCTAGAAATTGTACTTTAAAACAAAAGATGACACTCATCTAGGTTATTAAATACGAAAAAGACATACTTCTTGATGCAATTACAAAACATTATCACTTGTTATATTAAAACTTTTGGATTCTTTAAAGTACATTTCAATGTATTTCTGTAGTTTAAAAAAGTAGTAATTTCCTTCTCAAATTTTTCTTTAATGTCAGGGAACGAAGCATGAAGGATTTTTCCCCCCACTATTATACCCCCAAGCAAAAATCTTCGTTGTAAATATCTTTACCATATGCAATTGAAATATATCATGAAGATTATTGTTTCAAAATGGTGGTAGTAACAACAAACACTTTTTCTTTTCTCTTTGACCCCTGTATGGTATTTGATGAATGTTTTTTCTTTTTTATTTTATTCTATATAATAAAAAAAAAATATTGGAATTGTGAAAATGTTCGACTTCCGTCCTTTAATGGATGTAATTATTTTGAGATGCCCTGTACATAATTTGACTATTTTAAAAAAATGTCTTTGTGTGACACAAATTTGTAGCCACTCTATCTCAGAACTAATGCAAAGGTTTTAATCAAACTTAGATTCAGCTGAATATTGACATAAATTGGTGATGATTCAGTTTGGATATATATCACCCAACATGTGGCACTCTATGTTGCATTTTTCATGATTTCAGTAATAGCTGTCTGTATCTTAACAATAAACACATAGGATTTCAACAGATGTCATATTCCGTTAGACCTTAACATACATAAATGTTGATTAGGTCTCTGTCCTTTTTGGAACCATAAACAAGATCTCAAATGTTTCAAGAGGTGATGCAAAACTGGTCTATTTTTTATTTTTTTTATTTTTTTTAAGACATTTCTTGATAAAATCAGCTAAGAATGGCAACTCACTGGATATATCGATAAAAAAAATATATGCTATTGATAAAATAAATTGAGTGGTCCACACTATCAATAAACATAATGTTATTGCCGATAATTATTATTAACTCCATTCTTGTAACTTCTATATACTTATAATTATATTGTTGCCAGAATTGCTCATTTTTATGTTAACTTTTGAACTTATGTTAACTACGAAATATTAGCCCTATGTTTTTGAAATGAACACCAAGCTATATTAGTGTTGGGCAATAACGACATGTTTCTATCGATTGTATGCACATCTGAAATTTTTTTAATTGTGTCAAGTACACTGACTCCTTTCAATCAATTGCTATTTTTATTAGATATCCGATTTCAAAGTCACTGCAATAGGATGTTTAGTACTTATAAATAACAAATATTTATAAAGTATAAAAATCAGAGAAATTATTTAACTCTATTTATCTTTTTATGTTTAATGACTTTGAATAAAAAGGGGGAAAATGAAATTAATATGTGAATACTAAGAATAGGCAAAAGACAAAACCTGATTAAATTGCAATGCTTAATTACTGCAAGGCATTTGTTTGAAGTAACATTAACTTAATAAATGAATTTGAATCTATTAAAATGATATAAAATGATAATAATTTAAGGTTTTCCGTCTTTAAGCAAGCATAAAATAGAAATATTACTATTGAAATCAAAAAACAAGAAAGTATTCGGCCCGATACCGAATATTCGGTAAAATTTTGTATCGGATATTCGGTATCCGTCAAAAATTCATATCCGGTGTATCCCTAAAAAGCACGCAGTTTATTCACCTCCATGGAGATATGAAGACTAGAGCCGCAATTATTTCCCAAAAATTACAGTTGCATGCACCGCTCGAATCAGTTATCAATCAATGCGTTCCAGACCAACGGCATTCAAAATGAGCCAAGATCGGCAAAACTTCTATGTATCATATTGCACATATATTCCAAACACTCATATATGTCTGTCATTATATTGACCGTAGATCAGGAAATAGTGGTTTGTACCCCCTTCCTCGTCTATTTCGAAGAAGGCAGAATGGGTTGCTTCATGATAAAAAAAATCGCCAACTACCTCTCCCAATATTTCTATGTGGGCTCGTCTCATATTATTTCTCTCTTTATCATTATTATTCTTAAATTGTTGTTTTCACAACAAACTGTTACTTTTATATAGTAAACTAATGTTATTTACATAAGAATCTGAAATGACTCCGAAAGAAAAAAATAATTCGTTCGAAGGAAAAGTTGATTGTAAATAAAGCCATAAAGTTTTTTGAAAAAGAAATCAACGCCCAGAAAATTAATTTTTATTAGCCCGAAACCTAAAATGAAAGAAAAATATTGCCAATTTTAAATCTGTTCTGACAATTAACTATTAGTCTACAATATGCATAACTACAATCTAGAATCTACCTTTACATCTGAAAAAATATTCTAACCTTTAATTTTAAAAGAAATGGATACACCAAATCCAAAACCCAACCTAAAATCTTTCACTTTTCTGCACAGGTTAGATTATCTGAATATTCCATTTGAAGTCAATCGAAACCCACAAAAAATTTCATTGACCCAACCCAAAATCTAAATTAAAAGAACATTATTCCCCTTTTTTAACCTAACTATAGAATAATAGTCAACAATTATATTTCTAATATCAGTTTTATCATTTATTTAAAAACAATTAACAAATAAATTTTCATTTATATTCAAATACTACATAGTTTTGAATTAAAAAAAATATATATATTCTGAATTGCCTTTTAAAATATCGAGTTAAATCGAACACGAAATGTACATTACATTTATTTTCAACCCGATCCACTACGAAAAAATATTAGTCCTGAACCAAAGAAACTTAATGAAGCTCATAATTTAAAAACATGAATCTAGATAATACTTCATATTTCTCTTACATGTCATAATTTGCTTACATTGTTATTCTTAAAAAAAAAAATCTTGATATCTCAAATGTCTTATATATTTCCCCCACTCTTTTATTGAAATTCGAGATATAAAAATTCATAATACTACAGGGTCTGTTAGACAAAGAACGTGCAAACTTTTTTCATTAATATTCCGAAGCTTTTTTTATTATTTTTTTAACTATGAAGTTAATTTACAAAAAAATGTTATTTTAACAAAACTGAAATAAACAAACTAAATCTTAGGAACGAAAGAATACATAAAGATTAGAACCACATAATACAATTAGAGAAAAGAAAGCGACAGAGCTTTAAATATGGCAAACTACATTTCCCGCGATAACAGTTTGACCGTTCGAGAGCTATTGGACTCGTCCGCTACTACGTCATGAATGATTGACAGACGTCATCTCCTGAACGACGAATATTATTTACATCTTATTTCACATATACATCTTATATACATGTCACAACATATATATATATATGTTGTACATATATATTTGTTTATATATATAGTTTTATATATATATATATTTGTTGTATATATATATTTGTTTGTATATATATATTTGTATATATATATTTGTTGGTGTCCCAAAAAGGACTGATGGATTTTACAATTCAATAACTTGCAAACGATGACAGATAATTAAAAAATTCTTGCAGGAGGGTTATGTATGATGTCAGGAGTTTTCTTACTGTGATTCTTGATTTTAGTTCGAGTTTCAAACAACAGATGTCACTGACAGCGATTGGCGCTCCGCCGAGGCCGAAACTGACGCCCCTCAGTATTGATGTACCGCCGCCTAAATACTAGACGTGAGCGCTGACAAAAAAAGGCTGCTGTCGTAGGCGGATTTTTTTTCAGCGCTTGAACAGTCCCTCGAACTTCAACACCAATAATTTATAAAAGTTTTCTTCTCCTAGTTTTTCTGAGATCAACAAAGTCAAAGAAAACTTTTAGATATTATTGGTGTTGAAGTTCGAGGGACTGTACAAACACACACACACAAAAAAAAAAAATCCGCCTGAGACAGCCGCCATTTATGTCAGCGCGCAGGCCTACAGCCATGGAAATAATTATAAGGACAAGCGAAAAGTCGCCAAATGTAGAAACCACTTGGCTAGAAAATTATGCAAATATTTGTATGATAAAAAGGCTTGAAACGGAACATTTCCAAACAAACTTTAAGTTGGAAATTTAGAAAATCATTAAAAGGCAAGAATTTAAAAAGTTTTAATAGCTTGCTGCTCGGAAAAAATTATAAGGACACGCATTTTTTTTTTTTTAAATCGCAAAGAAAGTTTTGCATATTTGGTAATATCATAGGATTGTTTAAAGTAACCTAAAACCGTTCCGCAGTAAGATTGTTCAGTTTCTCGCGTTCTTCATCTTGCCAAAGAGCACACAACTATCTGCATTTGAAAACGGAAAAATCATTGCTTACAGAAAATGTGGAATGAGTGGGCGTGAAATTGCAAGGAATATAAACAGATCTAAAACAGTAATTTATAATGTCTTGAAAAATATAAAAGATTATGGCAGGAAGAAGCATACAGGTAGGCCTGTTTCTCTGATTATGCGCCAGAAACGTGAGGTTGCGCGTCGAGCTTGTTTAAAGTTCTACTCAAATTAAAACAGAAATGAATCTACCATGCACTAGCCGAACAGTGCATAATGTTCTGGAAAAGAATCCCAATGTTAGATATGCTAAACTACGGTCACATCCACCACTTACACAACTACATAAGAAGATTAGATTAGAATTTGCTAAGAAACACGATTTTTGTTATCTCGCTGGAAAGATGTGGTATTTTCAGACGAAAAAAAATTAATTTGAACGGACCAGATGTTTTCGTCATTATTGGTATGACTTGCGAAAATATAAACCTGTTTTTTCCAAACACCAATTCGGAGGAGGTTCTGTGATGGTGTGGGCAGGTTTTGCTGCCAATGGAACAACACCAATCGTGTCCATTCGAGGACGCATGAATTCAGAATCATATGTGGATATGCTAGCTGAAAAATTATTGCCTGAAGCACCCTTTATCACTGGTGGTGATTATTCGATTTAGCAAGACAATGCAAGTTGCCATGTGTCTCGTGCTTCACGTTCGTGGTTCGAGGCCAATTCTGTCCAACTATTGGATCGGCTGCCAAGAAGCCCTGATTTAAACTAGACAGAGAATCTGTGGGGCATTTTAGCTAGAGAAGTATATACGCATGGCACACAATATGCAAATACAGATGATTTGACATCATCCATAGCATTAGCGTGGAAAAACACTTCTAAACAAACTTTAACTGGGCTTTCTGAGTCAATGATCGGACATTTGAAAGTGAGTTAAACTTCGAGTACAAATTTTAAACTGGAAAGACGATCGTTGCAACTTAAATAAAACCTTATGAAAATAACATAATTTTTGTTAAAAGAAATCATAGCCTCAAATCCTTTCAAAATAAAACATATGTTAAAATACAATTATTTTAATTAATCTGAAACTTAACTAATAAAAAATAACTCAATCGTAATAGTTGTACGATTTCTTTCAAAGCGCAGATACCTTGAAATATGTTTAAGTACTTTATACACGACCCCTGAAAGCATGGCCGAAATTATCTCCTTTTAGATGCAAAAAAGTGGTATAAGTCATGCATTTCAAAGTTTCATAACTCGGTCAATTTTAATGTTAGATGAATGGGACTTTCTTTGTCGTACTTGTTAGTGTCACAGTAAATTTTTACTAAATATCACTTATAGGACCGGGAGACCGTATAAAAATTTAACTTTGGTATTTTTTTAATAAATATTTTTCTTGACCCAAATCGCTTTAAAAATAAATCTTTACCTTATTTAAACCATTTTTGTACGATTAATAAGGAACGATTAATAAGGGTCATTGAAACAAAAGGTGATTTTATAGAATATTAATTTATGTCCAGACAGATTTCATTATGTCCTTATAATTTTTCCATTTTTAACGTCATATATTCCTATTAATATATTATTTATAAATTTTATTGTAATTTAATTTCGTATTAATAGGTTCCTAATGTTTCCTAATTATGAGTAGTAAATTATGTTTGATTTTTTTTTCAGTTGATGATTACTTAATCCATATTACTCATTTTTCAACGTGTCCTTATAATTTTTTTCCATGGCTGTAGTATTCAGGGGGCGATGTATCAATGCTGAGGGCGTTAGTTTCGGCCTAGACGGAGTGCCAATCGCTGTCAGCGCCATTTATTGTTTGAAATTCGAACTAAAATCAAGAATCACAGTAAAAAACTCCTGACATCATACATAACCCTCGAACAAGAATTTTTTTAATATCTGTCATCGTTTGCAAGTTATTGAATTTTAAAATCCATCATTCATTTTTGGGACATTACCGGTATACAGGGTGTCCACGTATAACCTGACCGACCTTTATTTTCGCAACCGTTGCACAGTGGGGTGTTTTGAGGATCTAGGTGGATAAAATTATTGTGTTGAAGTTTAATTAGGTTTTGCTGGGTTTTCCAATGTATCAGTAATAAAATAACCAAACAGTGATACATATTTGACTTATTTAATTATTTATATTATTATTATTATTACTATTATTATTATTATTATTATATTATTACTTATATTATTATTATTTTTTAAATTATAATATTGTATTGTCATTGAAACTACACATGTATTCAAAGTTTCAGCTCAATCGGATAATTAAAAGTGGTGAAAATTGACTTGCAAGATTTGAATTAAACACTCAGACGCACACTTCAAGGTAATATAACTTAATGATTCGCAAACTTTCGCAGGAGCTGTCTTAAGTTTTCAATACTTTAGGAATGGCACTTTGATTTTAAAAAATGCTTGTTGCTTAATAATGCTTAATACTGTATTAAAAGTCAAGATGAAATTTGAAAACAAGATGGCGCTTATTTTCAAACAACAATAGGTTAAATCCCGAGACAAACATGTGACATATGTCCAGTAAACTCCTACTTTGAAATAAAACAGAAAAGTCACGACTTGCTTTCGAACTTACAGAAAAATAATGCAACTGTTGAAAGTCTCTCAAATCAACTGCCTTCTTTACGGTCGTAGTTAATCGAAACATCGGGTTTTTTCGACAAAACTCATACGGATCTCGGCAAAAGAGACATTCAGATACCAGTATACGCGGTCTTGTTAAATTCCGAGATAATCGGAAAAATGAATTTTGTCCACCTAGATCATCAAAACGCCCCACTGTGCGTTGGTCCTAGATGCTTACTTCCAATTACAAAAATGGTTTAAATAAGGTAAAGATTTATTTTTAAAGCGATTTGGGTCAAGAAAAATATTTATTAAAAAAATACGAAAGTTAAATTTTTATACGGTCTCCCGGTCCTATAAGTGATATTTAGTAAAAATTTACTGTGACACTAACAAGTACGACAAAGAAAGTCCCATTCATCTAACATTAAAATTGACCGAGTTATGAAACTTTGAAATGCATGACTTTATACCACTTTTTTGCATCTAAAAGGAGATAATTTCGGCCATGCTTTCAGGGGTCGTGTATAAAGTACTTAAACTTATTTCAAGGTATCTGCGCTTTGAAAGAAATCGTACAACTATTACGATTGAGTTATTTTTTATTAGTTAAGTTTCAGATTAATTAAAATAATTGTATTTTAACATATGTTTTATTTTGAAAGGATTTGAGGCTATGATTTCTTTTAACAAAAATTATGTTATTTTCATAAGGTTTTATTTAAGTTGCAACGATCGTCTTTCCAGTTTAAAATTTGTACTCGAAGTTTAACTCACTTTCAAATGTCCGATCGAAGTTAAATTTTACATACTGACTTAAATCCGATGACAATGTAATATTATTATGATTTTTGACGCTTACTATCTCATACATACTTATATTAGAGGATAACACAAAAAAAATTCGGATTGATTATCGTCAACAAGTTTAAGAAACAGTTTTAGATTAGATAACATAAACCTGCGATGGGTGTGTTTTTTTAACTTTTATAATTACGTTTTATGTATTTTTTAACGCTGAATAATAAAAAAAAATACCTTCACTTTTAACCATCATATCAGGATTTTTCGCAAATCGTAAATTTCAAGGTTAAAAAATAGCGAAAAATCGGATATTATAAAATAGATGTAAGACTTTTTTTATTCAGTTTAATTTTATTTAATTCAAAGTTTATTCAAATTTTTGGCTTATACTGGGTTTCTTTCAGCTAAACAGCTCAGGGGTCCGATGAGGTTGGGAAGGGAGGGGGGGAATCAATTTTAACTTTGAGCTTTTTAACTTTGAAATTTGCGATTTGAGAAAAATCCTAACGTGATGGTTTAAAATGAAGGTCATTTTTGGATTCAGCACTAAAAAACCCATAAGAATCAATTTTCAAAACATAAAAAACATGGCACAACCCAAAATTTGAAAGACAGTGTAATCTAACAGCATTTTAAAATCTGTATCATTTTGTAAAGAATTGAGGCTGTTGTTTTTCATCCTTTTATTTAACAAAAATTCTGTTATTTTTATCTGCTTATATGTACAGTACAAATTGTATATTTTGCATAATATGTCAGAATGATTATAGATTTCACAATTATATTAGATTGCAATGTTAATTTTTCTCTCAACTGTTTTTTTGATATATCTGACGATTATTTATATTTCTACTACATTTGTGAATGACCCCTATTTCGCAGCAAAAAATATACTCCAACTTTAAACAGCTATTATTCGGTCAATTTTAATGTTAGATGAATGGGACTTTTTTGTCGTACTTGTTAGTGTCACAGTAAATTTTTACTAAATATCACTTATAGGACCGGGGCACCGTATAAAAATTTAACTTTAGTAATTTTTTAATAAATGTTTTTCTTGACCCAAATCACTTTAAAAATAATTCTTTACCTTATTTAAACCATTTTTGTAATTGGAATTATGCATCTAGGACCAACGGTTGCGAAAATAAAGGTTGGTCAGGGTATACGTGGATATATATATACAACATATACGCATTACATGAGTATAATTTGGCCATATATGTCACGAAATGTTATATTCATCATATAGTATTATGTCACATATGCTTTATAATTTGGCAATAAATCTTGTTCGCTTGGTGATCCATTTTTGAGGGACGCCATAAGACAAAAGTAACAAAAAGTCTTATTACTAAATAATTCATATATTTTGATACAAAAATATATCATTTAAAAAAATTCGGCTAAACCGTACCACTATCAACAAAAGCAACAATATGAAAAAATGTTATGGTCACAACTTTCTATTATATGGGTAAAGTGCAATTCTTCCATTTAATAAAATCTTCAAATTCAAATCCAATTCAACTCCACATTTCCAGATATACACTTTAAAAGTCCCCATACTAATATAAACTGACAAGTTGAAGCTATTAAATGAATATTTAACTTTCAATAAAAACACACACACAAAAAAAAAAAAAAAAAAAAAAAAAAAAAAAAAAAAAAAAAAAAAAAAAACTATTGCATCTGAAAATCCAGCTCCTAATACTCCCACATTAGGATGGCCAATCATCCAACAACAAAACAAAAGATGACTGCCGGCAGTGGGTAGTAGTGTTAGATTATTAGTAGGTGCATGTTAAAGGTAAATTACTATAATTTATGATAGAATTTTTAAGCCTAAATTTATATTTTAAATGGTTTTACATCCACTTAAAAATAAAGGGGGGAGGGAGGCTGTTAGTAATATATATATATATATATAAACAGCGGTTAAACTTTACTGTATTTATTTTTTCAGGATAGGGAGAAAAAAAGTGATTATGCTGTTGATAAGACTATTATACATATTTATGCATAATGATACATTGTATACATTTATTTATATTTACAGTTACAGAAGTTAATTGCATTGAAACATTAGGTTACTCTTTATGCATGTTACTATTTACCAATAGTTTTGTTTACCTAACTTTCTTATGTGAATGAACAACCATTAACATAATTCAATACTCATACATTCTTGCATACAAATTCTCATTTAACCACAATGTGAAATAATTTCAGTGTTGGTGTTGTATTATTATTGTTATCTGTATAAACATTTTTTTCATGATAAGACACATTTATTAATACACTAATTAATTTTTCAGCAGAGCTGAAATTACGCTGTAAATTACTGAAATACAAAGGATGTGAATCATCACTTTACTAAATAGCGTACAACCGTTAGCGTGAAAAAATATCCAGACCGGGGTTCGATCCCGGATCCCTTGGTATAGCGCACCAAGTGCTTTATTAAAGTGATGATTCACATACTTTGTATTTCATTTATTAATGCCAAAATGTCTTAATAATTCTTAAAATGCAGCATCATTAAACTATTATTGGGTGATTTTTAAGAAAAACTCTATGAGCTGACGCGAAAAAACCGAATCGATAAGAATCCTGATTAAATTATTATAAGCTACAGATGTATCATAATTCGATAAAAGGGAAATAGTTATTTGTTTAACACTCGATTGCTGTCCTCAAAAAACTTTTGTTATTGTTGTCATTGTGTTTGTCAGATCACATGACGTAGTTTCCATATTATTAATTTTAAATAAAATTTTTAACCTAAAATAGAACCGACTTCAAAAACTACTACAAAGTAAAAAAAAAAATTAGATAATAGTTAATAAGAAATTAAATTAAGAGCATTGTATTTACCATGCATATTATTATATTTATGTACATTAATTTGATTTTTTGGAGTCGATGCCAGCCAAGCCAAGTTAAAGTCGTGTTACCACTTTTAAACATTTCATCTGATGTTATAAAAGTGTATTTTCAAATGAGATTAGCAACTATATGTCGACAAACATAGCTTTGGAAACTAGTTAATCATTTAAATCATTGTATTTTCTACCATTTTATGAGTTACTATATGTATTTTTTTGTTACTGTCTCGCATTTATGTAGATATAATTTATACGCGTGTTACGATTTATATTGGATATTTTGTTTTGAATTTTGTACTTGGCTTGACTGGCACCGACTCCAAAAAATCAAATTAATGTACATAAATATAATAATATGGATGGTAAATACAATGCGCTTAATTTAATTTCTTAGTAACTATTATCTAAAATAAATTATTTTTCGCTTTTTAGTAGTTTTTGAAATCGGTTCTATTTTTGCTTAAAAAGTTTATTTTTCGCTTTTTAGTAGTTTTTGAAGTTGGTTCTTTTTTTGGTTAAAAAGTTTATTTATTTATTTATTACTTTAGTGATATCAATATTTACATTAAACCATATTGTTGCTAATTTTTTTTTTCACGCTAACCTTGGCAGTAGACTCGATTACGGAAGATTAGAAAATTTATCATTATTCTCATCTAATGTCTTTAAAGCATTTAATGATATCTATATTTACATTAAACCATATTGTTGCAAATATATTTTTTATTTCACGCTAACCTTGGCAGTAGACTCGATTACGGAAGATTAGAAATTTTATCATTATTCTCACCTAATCGTCTATGTCATAATAGGGCTGTATACTACAGTTTTGATAACTGCGTAACTCTCTGATTTAGGTGCTTATGCTTAATGTGTACTGATTTTTACGATCCGTACAAGGTAAATACACTGCGCCAACAATGTCGCCTATACTTTCTTTCTTTCTTTCTATATTGTCACTCTATAGTTAATATTATGTAGTAGAAATATTAAAAGACAATTGCAGAAGCATTTATATACAACTGTATTGTATAATATAATATAGATAATTGGATATTTTAAAGGCAGTTTCCAACTAGTGCGCCACAGGTGATAAATCGCCAAATATTTTCTGTAACTCGTACATTTGTATGGAAGGTGAAACAACAATGTATTTAATTATGCGCCAAACGCTCGTCAAAATATGCCAAAGCACTGTGAAACTGCAACAATGGAACTTTTAAAAGATTCAAAAGTAGATTTGTTGTGGCATAATTTATAGCTTTTATCAGTACGTTGTATTATATTTATCCAATTCACAATTTTATGTAATTTTGCTTTTCAAATTTGGCAACACTCAAAAGTTTTAGTTTTTGTTTTGATCTTAAAAAGTTTGTTCTATGAAAATAAATCCGGTAATTGAAAGTTCATTTAAATATCTCAATCTTTTTATTATTTGTGACCTGGAAGTCGTCTGCCCAACAACTGGTGACCCGGGTGTAATAACTCTTGATAACATCCGATTTGCTTAAAATTTTGTATATATATTCATTGTGATAAGGGGCTTCCATGATTAGTTCTGGGGATTCATTTGTTAAGTATAAAGGGGGAGAACAGTGGCTAATCCCCCCCCCTTTAATTTATTAATGCAGAATTATAATCCGATAAGTTAAAGATGATTTAAATATGTCTTTTTATTTGCAAATTCACGTAATAGAATAATTCAGGATATTAAATGAAAGTCGTCTGCCCAACAAATTAACTATTTTTAAAATGTTTATCTTTTTTCGTTTTTGTTGAATTTCTGAAAAAGTACTGAAACAATTTTCATAAAATTTAAATGGGACCAATTCGAGAGTATTCTCTTTCGAATAAAAAAAAAATCACATAAATAGGACGCATAGTTCCGGAGTAATCGGTGAACATACATTAAAAAAAATTACATACACGTTGAATTGATAACCTCCTCCTTTTTTGAGTTGGTTAATAAAAAAGGGATATTTTAGGGGAAGGTAGTACTTATCAAGTAATTTAATCTTTTGCCTTTCATCATAAAAACTAAAAAAATTATATAGATACGAGATTGGCATCTCCAAAGACGCTTTTGCAACCAAAAATAAAAGAAACTGTATCTTACAGATAGTGTTTATTTGTGCGACGTCGTTTAACTTTCACAAGATTAATAAAGTCTCAACTATCAACATCGAAATTCTAATGTCTTATCTTGAAAATTTGTTAATTTCTAAAATACATTAAGTTAATATACAAAACACTGAAATTATTTCATATACCTGTGTTTTCACTGAGTATGTGCTTGATGTATGTGTAGATGATATTTCTATGTATTTATAAAACTTGCTAGGCCGTAAATGGCACTATTTACACTGTAAAAAATGACCAATGTTTCTTATTTTATGAAAATATGCTATAACCACGAACGAAAGTATAATATAATCTTCTGAGTTATATGAAATTTTAAATAGCATGTTACATTGTCTTTTGAATCCCCAGAAACGAATAGATCTTCAAAATTTAAAGAATAATTTATAAAAACAAATTATTTTTAGCTGCCTGAATTTTTCAGAAACGTTTCCGAAGGGTTTTTATAGTGTATTAATTAGTGTTCTCAGGCTGGAATACCTGTTTTTCGAATGCTATCCATTCTCAAGTACACGTTTTCAGCCGCATAAGTTAATTTATACATGAAAGAGTAAATAAACAATCTTAATTTTAATGTTATTGTTAACGCTGTTAATTTTGCATGTTTGTCTGTTAAACATTTTTTTGAGCATGGAAATGTTTACTTCAGAATGGATAGCATTCGAAAAACAGGTATTCCAGGCTAAGGACACTAATTAATACACTATAAAAACCCTTCGGAAACGTTTCTGAAAATTTCGGGCAGCTAAAAATAATTTGTTTTTATAAATTATTCTTTAAATTTTGAAGATGTTTTCGTTTCTGGGGATTCAAAAGACAATGTAACATGCTATTTGAAATTTCGGATAACGCAGAAGATTATATTATATTTTCGTTCGTGGTTATAGCATATTTTCATAAAATAAGAAACATCGGTCATTTTTTACAGTGTAGTATTTTAAAATACAATTATTTTTATCTCTCGTTTCTTGTAGCAAATAGCTATAACGTCAGCCATTGTTTTGCGTAAGCATTGAGCTCCTTTGACATGGAGCATGGAGCTGCAAATAATGCAGTTGCGCATGTGTTGCATAGCGTTTTTCTCACCAAATCATTTGGCATTCTTTGATTTTCGCCAATGCATTGTACACTTGTGGGTTCGGATATTAGCGACCGGGCAGTGCCGGGCGGATAAGCTAGTCTATAATAATCATAAAAATATTCTTAAATGTGATTACGCTAATCCCCCATTGTCATATTCAGATTGTTGGAAATATACAAACACCTTCTTATCTTATTTTGTACTAGTACCAAGCAAACACACACCTATTGGCAGACGGTCGGGCCACAGTCGGCTATGTCTGTTTAGTATCGGCATATGTATACTGGAATCCGTGAGATGTCGGTATCATGCCGGCAGCAGATACTAAAGAAAGCCCACTTTTTATTGCCTGTTGCTGGTATCGGACTGCTTTCAGCTAAAAATTGGCAAGCTATTAATTTCGGTGGATGACAATGGACCGATATCTGTTTTCAGTTATTCGCCTGAGTAGATCCGCCAACATTGGTCCGAATGAGGAGCTTTATTCTTAGCCAACATTTTCTTTTTAATTCAAGTTCGAATTCATTTGAGAATGTAAATATATTTTTATAATTAATGGATATTATATATTTTCCAACTTTTCTTCAAGGAATCATTATAACAATATAAAATAAAACTGTTATTTTATTCTTATATTATATATATGTGTGTGTGTGAGCGTGTGCGATAAAAAAAAGATGTTATGGGAGAAATAAAATGATTTTAAAAATAGATATTTAATATATTTTATATAAAATTCTAACTGTGATTAAAACAGAAAACAGAAAAAGAATAGACTATATTAATTTATTTAAAAAAATGTTTTTGAATTCATTTTAAAAAGAATTTACAATTGTTTTAATCATCAAGAGAATTTGTGAAAGAGTACATTAAAATTATTATTAATTTATAAACTTAATTGCAGAAAGAAAAAAAGGGTTAATAATTATTCAACTCTTTTTCTAATTATATATTCATTTTAGAAGCAACAGCTAAATTTCTAATTCTATTTAAATTTATTAAAATTACTTTACAAGCCGGCAACCTGATATCGTACCGTTACCGCAAGAAACGTCAAGCAGCAGTCACTCGATTGCTTCCCGATAGCTCTGTATTTGTTGGGTATTTTCCACGTTACCAGTTTTTTATGTATACAAGTCTCTATTGGCTGCTCCGTGTAATTTCCTGCAATTCTATTTGCCAATAAATCGTTCTTTGCACAGATTTAGGTATGCTGAATAGTACCGTAACTAGTCTGCAATCAGTTAAGCTTACAACGTTGTTTTATCTGGTGATGTTGTACTGCGCCAAGTACCATCTTAATTTGTAAAAATGTTATTTCATAGGCATTTATTCAGAATAAATAAGACTTTTTCACTGAAAATTCTGATTTTCACAATTATTTCATGGAATCATTTTTGAATTATCCAAACTTTGATTTTATTGCCCAGAACGAGTTCAGAACAGCCTGGTTTTAAACCAAAATGGACATATATAAATTAGAATTACGATTGTTTACATAGGACCAATTAGAAAAATTAAGCATGAAAAAAGAAGTCGTACGTCAAAAATTTAAAATATTGCTTGCACCCAAAATGACTGAAATATTATACACAGAAGTGATTGTTATAGTATTTCTATTTTAATGCTCTTAGTAACATTTGGGTTTTATTTGACTACATTATTTTCTTTCCATAATGTTTTTATGTTTCGATTCAGAAAAAAATAATAATTTAAACTTAATAAATAAAATCATTTCACAGACAATTCGTAGAAAGAATCTAGATTTAATATAATTACATTTCTGTCTCAAATTGTGCAAAATTAAGAACGCTCATCAAAATTTAAAGCCTGGTTAAGTGAGCTATCAATGTTAAGTGAGTGCGAGTAACAAGGTACGTACATTCCTTGGATTTACCAAGAAGTCTGGCCTTACTATTTTAGATTAGAAAATATTTAAATGGCAGAACTCGTAATCACCCCGTTGAATTACAGAAATTTTAATCATTTACTGAGATCAAATATAGATTACCCTGGCATACAGAAATAATATAGCATACAGCTAATATTACTGGAATAAACTAAATGATATTTATATTTTAAAAGTAAAAACTTTAAAAACATTTTTGAGACACTTTATTATAAGTAATTTTGGTAAGCGATGAAGTCGATTACTCGAAAGAGGTTACATATATACCAGTTGTAATTTTCCAAATGAGTTAAAAAATGATTTCAACCAGGGATCTGGGGTTAAGCAGAGAAAGCTCTACCAACTGAGCTATACTGGACAAATCCGGAGAACAAAATTCACCGAAACAACATTTTAATAACGGTATCTGATCTGTTATCTGAAACAGCTCAACAGAATAAGTGGAACTTTAAGTAAATGTTAGATATGTAAGTAGAGGAAGAATGAGAATTCAACGGCAGCAGGAGTCAAAAGCGAGGTCGAGGTACTAGGATGTCACTCCTGCTGAGCGTAAGTGATTTTTTTCTACTATAGAAGGAGGGTGTAGTTTCCGGTCGGAAGTATGCTGTAGGAAGACGGTATAACTTTTTAAGGGGGCTTATTTTTGAGGGGACATAATTTATTTTTTTAACTCTTTGTATCGACTTAGAGTAGGAAGGGAATTATGAGAGTGCGAACACTTTTAAAATTTAATGAAAGTTTTTTTCGTGCCGCCCTCTATCGGTGGGAAATGAAATGATTGATATTTGTGGGTGGAATGTGACTCCTAGTTTTTCTACTATAGAAGGAGGATGTGGCTTCTGGTGTAAAGTTTCCTGTAGAAGGAAGGTATAAATTTGAGGGAGCCTATTTTTGAGAGGGGGGCTTCAATGTAAATAGTTCTTCTTTGGAACACCTTCTTTTTTAGGTTTTCTTTGAAAGATTTCACATAGAATCTATCCCACGACAAGATGATCTCATAGTTTCATAATTTAGGGTAGGTTTAACAGACAGAGTAAAGAGATCATGGTGGTGAGACGAGATTTAAGATATTTGGAAAAGGAATCACGTGATTTTTAATTTTGCCTGTCCATTTTCAATCATATTGTTAATTAAGGGTTTATTTCTGAAAGATAATTTTAACTTTTTGAGATTATCTTGTGATAGATTGCTTGCATTACAATGAATTTTCAATAGTTTTAGAAATATACACTACAACTTTGACTACTTTTTGAAATATTTATCTGTATGGAAAAAAAGCATAGGAAAAAATAATAAGAACAACTGTTTAAAATAATAAAAACACTTAAAAAATAATAACAACTGTTCAAAAAAAAAATTAAAAAATAACAACTTTTCAAAATTAATAACAACTGTTCAAAAATAATAACAACTGTTCAAAAATTACAACTGTTTAAAAAATAATATCAACTGTTAAAAAATAATAAACAATTGAGTTTATACAAACAACATTTAAAAAAAAAGAATAGAATCTAGTTTCTTCTAATATGACTTATTCACCCTTTTTTCTGTTCTAATTAGATGTGTAACTCACAAGTGATTCGACCACTAAAATATTATTTATAAAAGCATTAGATACAATAATAATAATTATTTTCACTTACAAATGTACGAACTTCTTATATGTACGACTTTCTTAATTATTATGCAAGAATTAAGTGACTATGGAACTTGTAATAGAGTATGATGAAATAATCACGGGACATTTTAAACGAAAAAAATGTTAGTATTTTTAAACGAGCGCCTTCTATCATTTCAAGAATTTCCACGAAACAAGTTAATATCATTAAACTGTACCCTGTCATCGCTGTGAAATGTTGTGTTCTTCTTTTAAGTTAGTTTACATGTAACTGATTATGGATCGAACCAGGTATTCTGCTTTGTTAATTATATGCATAACTCGAAGAGTTAACCCTCATCACAAGGATTAAATAATCAAGACATACAATTTCCAGTGTGACCCAAAGAAGGAATCCGTTTTGAATTATGAAGTGAAACACGCCTCATCAGAACTGGAGTAACAGAAGTTACACTTTGTGTGTTCTACTTGCAACAAAGCTTTTCCCGGAAAGGTTAACTTAATTAGACACATAAAATGTCATCTGGAGAAAACACCTTTTGTGTGTGTTATCTATGAAAAAACATTTCTCAAAAAGAGTGATTTATTAAACCATATAAAGGTTCATTCAACGACCCTTGTGATTTATAATTGTAATCTGTGTAGTGACGTCTTTTCATAAAACAGTGATTTATTAAAACATAGGAAAATTCGTAACACCATAACCATGCCAAAACAAAGGTAAATTAAACAGTTACCCAGACACTGTAAATGTGACGATTGTCCTGAAACATTTAAACACATCTGATCGACTTTCATTGGGAAACTGATCGAAATATGAAATTTCAGACATCAGTCAGTTTAGTAAAATATTTACGTTTTTCGATGTTTTTACTCCTGCTCATTGGAATTTAGGTGAGGAAATAATTGTTGAAGTACAAATGAATAAGAACTATGAGCTTTATGTTCACATACAGAAATATAAAGAATCTGAAAAGAACGGTCCTGAACTTACCCCTACAAATGGAGGCATTACATTATCATGTGCAACATTCGACAAATATGAATCGAGATTGGATAAATTTAATTTTGTTTCTGAAAAATATACATTCGTCTGTAATAATGACTTACTAATTGCTTATGTAAATAAGGAATCATGCATACTGCAAAATTATTCAAATCGAAAAAGTTTGGGTTTTGTTTGAAGTCTGATTTTTTACTGCTTACAAAAGATCAATATTTGAAACTTGTGAAAAATCGCTTTAAAATTACTGAATGTCTCATTGAGACGCTTTTAACTAAGCTTATTCCTGTTTCGGTTTTAAAAAACTTAAACAAATGTAAATGTACCCACCTCACAATCGAAGAGTTGGGTTGGGTTGGGTTGATTATTGACGGCCAATTATCTACACTAGGGATATAGGCCCGGGGGGAGTGCCCTTCGTGGGGGTCTTTCTAAGGGAACCTAACCCGTATTTACGCATGGATAAATCCACGGCTCGAAGAAAACCACGAAAACTTCGAACGATTAGGCCGACGGGCGCGATTGGGATCGAACCCAGCACCTCCCGTCTACCATCTTCGAGAGCACAACCTCTCAGCCACTGGTGGGGCCACAATCGAAGAGACTTTGAACTATTTCTTAACATGTTTCGATGAGTTAAAGTCATCTGTTTCTAGCATGTTTGATTGCTATCTATGTTCAATCGGAGAACCAGTTGATATGAAACACGAGTGTGATAGTTTTAATTTTCTTAAACAATGTCATTGGTGTAGTGACAATGCATTGATAAATTTCAACGTGACGGAATTTGTAAAAAACCTGTTCAAGCAATGCTCATGTAATTATACTCATTTATTTTTTTGAATCAATGAATATGGACTTTTATAATAACCATTTAGACAATGTGTTTATAAATTAACATAGAAATATTTTTATTTAATAAATATTTGTTTTTATATCAAGTGTCTGTTTTTTACTTGTACATGAAATCAATCTTTGAAGTTTTATTTTCTAGAAAAAAATTTAACATATACTATGGGTGAGAAAATTTTATTTGGAGTTTTTTCTTAAAAGTTCTAGTTGATGATAAACTGATAAATACACACTTCGTATGTGACTTCCACCCGAAATCCCGTTTTATAACACACCCGCTCTTTTTAAAAATCTTTTTGTTTGCTAACTTTTAATTTTTTAAAACTTTTTTGTAAACTTTTATTTTGAAACTTTTTCGGTAACTTTTATTTTAAATCATTATTTTTGTTAACGGTTATTTTATTATTTTTATATTTTTTTGTTAACTTTTAATTTTGATAAATTTAACTTTGTTAACTTTAATTTTTTTAAACTTTTTTGTTAATTTTATTCTGAGATTTTTTCGTCAACTTCTATTTTAAAGTATTATTTTTGTTAACTTTTATTTTATTATTTATATATTTCTATTTTTTTAACTTTTAATTTTGATAAATTTTATTTTTTAAACTTTTAATTTTTTTAAACTTTTTTGTTAATTTATATTTTATTTAAACTTTTTGTTATCTTTTAAAACTTTATTTTTGTATAACTTATAAAACTTTTTTTGGTTAACATTTATTTTTATTAACTTATAATTTTGTCAAAACTTTTTTCTAACATGAATATTTTCATTCAATAGTTTAATCTTTTTTCAATATTTGCAAATTTTTAATTGGGTTATATATACAGGGTGATTATAAAAAACTATCCCGGTATATGAGCCCCTAACTATCATACCGTTCACAAAAACTGAATGAAATGTTGGTTTAAAGTATTTTGAGGTATGCGCTCAAGAATCATATGAAAGACAAAAGTTAAATTCTAACAATTACGGTTACAGTGACAAAATTTCGAAAATTTCAAATGGCAACACCTATTTTTTTTATTGTAATGTGATCTTCATAGTGAAAAACCATAAAAAGCGTTGGAACGGTACCTGTAGTACGAAAATCTAGACAGACTAAGAAGAATAGTGAAAACAACCAATAAGGACAGAGAAGCAACAGAAAACAAAAATTTTTATTGTGTTTCATACATTTTCCATTTCACACACGACGACACTTTACATGCGGCAGATGGTGGATAGCACTGAACAATAAAATGTTTTACTGTCTGCCAATAAAAAAAAGTAGGTGTTGCCATTTGAAATTTTCGAAATTCTGTCACTGTAACCGTAACTGTTAGAATTTAACTGTTTTTTTTCCACATGATTCTTGAGCGCATACCTCAAAATACTTTAGGCCAGAATTTCATTCAGTTTCTGTGAACGGTATGACAGTTAGGGGCTGATATATCGGGATAGTTTTTTTATAATCACCATGTATAAAAGCCAAATTATATCTCTTCACTTAAAAGTAGATCGAAAAAATATGTAGATAATAAAAACTAATAAATTCACGCACTGACACTTTGTAGAAATAAACACACATATGTTAAACACAACAAAATATTTTATTTTCATGTCTTAAACAATTCATTACAAATAGTTTGTTCGGGAATCTTGCATAAAAAGTGCTCACAAACATTATAAACTCCGTTTAAGAACGTTGAAATTATATAATCGAAATCGATGAGCATTGATGAAGCTTCACCTTATTTATTAAAATTTTCCATATTATTAAATACGAAACAGGAGTGAAAGCTTTGGTTTGCATGTCGTAAAGTACATCCAGTATACTCATACAATCGGTTAAATATTGTTAGCATGTTATTCTCGATACACGTGATAAGTTTAGTCTCTAAAACCCGTTCCTTTTCAGCAGATATATTACTCACAATACATTTGTGTTTAATGAGAAATGGTAAATGATTTGTATACATATGTTGTAAAAGTGCATTATTTTAGTGAGAAATACTTTTTTTAATTTTTCCAGTTGACGGTAGTTTATGACAATAATTCTTTAAATTTTTAATTCCATCATAGAATTTTGATTTAACACTAAAGTCATGTTATTAGAAACAAAGGACGCCCTTTTGTATCTTAAATTAAATGCAATGATTTTATTTTTAAACTCATACCAGCTAGGAATTTTTATAATAATCCCGTGATTGGTCGGAATTTCTTCATTAGTACATACCTTGCGTTTAATTTCTCGTATATGTATACAATATTTTTTATTTTTTAACTTCAAAGTTAAATAGAAACAGTCACTTAGTTCTTTGTCAAACACATATGAATCGCATAATTTGACACTTTTAATGACATTTGTTCGGTGGTGGTGTTTTGTAATTCATCGCTTGTTTGCGAAAGGCTGCTTGCTTGTAGCTCGTTCACCTCACGTCACGTTTAACCTCTAGTGTGTAAGATATTATTCGCCTGTTCTTGAAAGGGTTCATCCTTTGGTGAGGTTACGGTTGTAGAACAATCTAAATTTTCAAAATTACTGTGTTCGAAAAATATATTCAAATAGTCCTTGGCAGAATTTTACTCTCGACCGGGATATCATCGACCGGGGTTGTATCATCACCGAAGGTGAAGGTGGAAAAATTCATAGCGATCACTTGTTACACATCTGGGAAGTCCTCAGTTGAGGATATATCACGTGACCCAGTTACACAGACATTGCCTATTTTAGAAAGATTTAATCTTGGGTCTTTTACCTTCTTCTCACAGGTATCTGAATTTTCCATTGGTTTCTCTAAACGTGGACGTTTTGAAGATGAAAACACTTCTTCGCGAGACCTTTTCCGCATATTTATGTCATAACATATGTTTTAATCAGCATTCATAACTGATGCTATCTCGATAAAAGTCAACAGAAAACTGAATATGCTTCATATAAACATTTATTATCTAGGTTAAAAAATAGTCACTGTTATAGTTAATCATTTAAATTATATGTAGGTTAAAGATAAACATTTAATTATCTAGAGTTAACATAGTGACCGTTTAAGTTAAACATCTTCTTAATTATGTTAAAAACAATGGGTATAGAGTCCTCTATACCCATCCGTCGACACCCAACAAGTCACTATAAGAATAAATAAATGTATTGACAACCTAAGGAACATTATTGATGATATGAAAACAACATTCAAGAGTGCTCTTAATCTTATAGTTAATAATAACTATTTTACATTTGACAATAAAATATATAAGGAAAATAATGGGGCCCCGATGTGTTTCCTATATCTGGACTTTTAGCTGAATTTATATTAAGACCTTTAGAAACCGATATTTATAATAAATTAGATTATATCCCTCATACATGGCTCAGATACGTAGACGATATTTTCCTAATTTGCCAACACATGGATACATCACTAAATAGCTTTCTTGATGAAATCAATAGCCTTGATTCTAGGATTAAATTCACTTTGGAAATTGAATGAAATAACACACTCCCTTATTTGGATGTGCTGTTAATGAAAACCCACCATGGCATGGAACGTACGATATATAGAAAACCAATAACTAATCAATCCACTATTCCTAATAACGCTCAAGCACCTTTTTCCTATAAAGTTTCTGCCTTTAGACATTTTATTAGAAGTGCCTTTACTGTCTGTACCCTTAATCAATTAAATAATGAAATAAAATGCGTGACATCGCAAGAAATAACGGATACAAAGACAGACTATCAATAAATTAATTACGAGCATGGGCAATAAAAAGGAGAAATTTTTTAATGAAAGAAACTCAAAAGTATCAACTTTACAATATGTTCCTGGATTCTTTGAAAGATTAAAATATAAACTTAGAGAATTTAATATCTGCCTTACAGCAAAACCTTCCACAAATTTAAAAAAAAACATAGTATGTAGAAAAACAGATTCAATAGAATCTGATCAACTTTCCCGTGTTTATGAAATCCCATTCACCAAGGCAGATGGAACAGTACAATACTATACAGGAATGTCAAACAGAAAATTTAAAACAAGAATTAAAGAACACCAAATATGATAATCAAATATGAGATATCAAATATGACAGAAGAACTACTGAATTAGCCAGACAATATAGAAAGAAATCGCTGCAGATTGATTTCAAGAATAGTAAAATAATTTTTCAATCAAGAGCTTATTTCCCATCCATTATCCGTGAATCAATAGAAATATATTTGCGAAAAGATAACATTTGCAACGAAGCCGCTTCTTTTGAATCAGCTAAAATTTGTCACGCAATGATCTACAGATTGAAAAAGCAATAAAAATAAAAATAAATAATAATTTTCACGTTTCCCAGTTTGACCAATTTTAGCACCTGCTTGCCTTGGACATGCGATCTCGTGGTTTATGTTTACCATTTTCAAAAATATGCGAGAATATTGTATTTATTATTTAGGTCTGAAGATGTCGCCGATAGAGCGAACGAAACATATGTCATCTACACTAAAAAGGTATTTTTAATAATTTCGTGTTATGTTTTTATCACTTTAAGCATTATTATACTTCAATTTAAATAGTTTTCTGGTCGAATCACTTATGTGTGTTATCTAACTAGAAAAGAATAAAAAGGGTGAATAAGTCACGTTAGAAAAAAACTAGATTCCATCCACTTTAAAAAAAATTTGGTTGTATAAATGCAATTGTTTATTATTTTTTTAACAGTTGATATTGTTTTTTTAACAGTTATTATTTTTGAACAGTTGTTATTATTTTTTGAACAGGTATTATTATTTTTGAACAATTGTGATTATTATTTATTATCTTTTGAACGGTTGTTATTATTTTAAACAGTTGTTATCATTTTGAAACAGAAGTAATTATTTTTAAACAGTTGCAATTATTATTTTATTTCGATGCTTTTTTCCATACAGGTGAAAATTTTAAAAAGTAGTCAAAATTGTAGTTTATATTCCTAAAACTATCGAAAATCCATTTTAAGAAAAGTAGTCTATCACAAGATAATCTCAAAATGCTAAAATTATCTTTCATATATAAACCCGCAATTCACAGTATGATTGAAACTGAACAGGCAAAATTAAAAATCACATGATTCCTTTTCCAAATATTTTAAATATCGTCTAACAACTATGATGTCTTGGCTTGATCAGTTAAAACTACCCTAAATTATCAATCCATGAGATCATTTTGTCGTGGGATCGATTCCAAGTGTGTGTGAATTCTTTTAAACAAAACCTATTTTAAACATTAATCATTCCATTTCTCACTGCTAGATGGCGTTCATAAAACAACTTTCATTAAATTTGAAAAGTTTCACACTCAAATTCTATTTCTGATCTAAGTCCATTCAAAAAATTAGACCTCTTTAAATTGAACCCCCCTCAAAAATAAGCAGCCTAAAAAAATAAGCCCTGAAATTTATACTCTCCTTCTACAATACACTTCCCACCGGAAACCACACCCTCCTTCTATTGTAGAAAAATATAACGGCTGCTGTTGAAATTGCCCGCAATTCGAACAATAGGTTAGCGAGATGTATATCCAATGGCACCTCATACCGTCACCCCAGGTGATATGACAGTATTAAGATGTCGAATGCAAGCTGGCAATGTGCGTTTTCCACGATGCCGCCAAACATACATGCTGGCATCACGATGCTGTATATGACGCAGGAATAATGTCTCACGTCGTCTTTTCTGATGAATCCAGGCTTTGTACACAGCATCATGAAGGTCGCATCCGTGTTTGGTGGAACCCTTTAGAATGCACAATGCCAACTTGCATTCGACATCATCACACAGGCCCATAACCTGCAGGGACGGTTTGGGGTGCCATTGTATATACGTCTCGCTAAGCTCTGGTTCGAATTGCCGGCAATTTCAACAGCAGCCGTCATATTTCTGTTGTGTTATGGCCCGTGGTTCTGCCCTATCTTCGATGCCTCCGCAACTCTACGTTTTAGCAGGACAATGCACGACTGCATGTTGGCCGTACTATCCTGACCTTCCAGAACATGTCCGACTGTTGCCCAGGCTGGCTAGTTCTCCTGATTTCTCACTAGTTGAAAATGTCTGGTCAATGGCTGCTGATCGACTGGCCCGCCACCACTCGCCCATCGCTACGGTTGATGAACTGTGGCATAGTGTTGAAGCTGCATGGACTGCTGTATCCGTACATGAGATCCAATTTCTGTTCGACTCCATGGCTAGGGAGATAAATGCTGTTACTGCGGCCAGGGGTGGCTGCTCTGGGTAGTGTTTTCTCAGGATCTATACCTCCAAAGTTTCTGAAAATGTAATCACTTGTCCTTCCCATTATAATGTTTTTGTCCAATAAATATCATTCTGTTATTTGCATTCCTTCCTGGGTGTTGCAATTTTAATAGCCAACAGTGTATATATCCCACTTAATTTTAAATATCAAATGCCACAATGGCGCCAGAATTTTGAAATACAATTTTTCTTTTATATTGTACGTGAAAAAATGCTTTTACTTATTTTCAAATAAATTCATAAATCCTGGTGTCATTCAATCATTTCAATATTTTCGCAACGTAAACTCAGCCCCTGAAAGGGTTAATCTGTGATTTAATAAAAAGACCATTTTTATTTTTAAAAAAAGTTGCAATCAAGCAAGCTTAATTAAAAAAATAGCCTAACTGGCAACATTGGCTTCGCCCTGCGAAGAGATCTTCCCCGTTTCGCAGGCCAAAAAAAGGAAAAATCCGAACGGCGAGTACAACTTCAGTTATAATTTAAGTAAGAAAAAGGAAAGGTCGAAAAGACTTTATAATTGTAAGTGGTTTATTTTTTCATAAGGGGTCAACTGCACAATAAAATTGAGCCAAACGTTTAAAAATACAATAGCAACGCCATACTTTTATCACATATTTAAGTTCCGCAGGACAAAACACATGGAAATACATATTTTCTTCATATTTGAATGATTAGATATAAAGATATAAATTACTGAAAAATGAACCAATCAATTTAAAAGAGAGAAACCATTATAGCTCGAAAATTAATTGATGCATTTCAGCACTTCCTCTCTAACTATAATAAAGAAGGAAGTTTGTGTATTTGTGTGTCTGTGAGTGTATGTGTGTGTGTTTGTCGACTGTGTTCTGAAGAGACCGCTGCACGCAGAGCTACGAAATTTGGTATGAAGGTACTTCTATGTATGTAGTTTTGCACCTCCAAGCCCGATTTAGAAATTTTTGAATAAATTTTTTTTAATTTAATTTTTTATTAATTTTTTATGTGATTTTTAGAGTTTTTTCACATTTTACTGCGATTTTTCCAAATAATTACAGGAATCTGGTTCCAATCTTTTATCCCAATATAGTAAATTTTGACCTCTTTTCAAAAAAGTTTATTCGAAAATCGTAGAGCGAGTTTTGAATTTTTGGCGATATCTTGCCTTTAAAGGAAAGATATTTTCCTCAGAATGCTTGATTGATTCGTTGGTTGCTTCCATTCCGGTGTCAGTTATCCTCAATATCGTCAATTTCTTTTTACATTTTTAGCTTGTAGAGAGTTGATAATTCTTTATAGATAAAAAATCATGCTTTTAAAAGAGATGGGTGGATTATCCAGTTTTGGATTTTGTTATTACACTTTTTTATACATCATATTTTATGCGTTTTTTAATGTTCTTCCTGTTTTGTAGCATTTTTTGTTTCAATTGACGTCACAAATCGCCTATTAGAAGTGAAAAAACTTTGGAGGGCAGTTGCGATTGGTAGCTGAGACGATTGAAGGCACAGCTGGAAGTCAACCGGGAAATTGTGATTGGCGGATGAAAAGGCCCTCAGCTGATTGCAATTCGAACAGCGATTTGTTTTATGCGATCTTTAGCGTTTTTTTTTCATGTACGTGACGTCATTTATGTATTTCATTTGAGAAATTGGCAACGATAACTTATTGTATTTGTATGTCAAAACAAAAAATAAAGCGTCATTTAGTTTCTGTTTGAAAAGTTAACGATAATTCCTAATGTTACTTCGGTTTAATTTTGAAAGGGAAGGGGAGTGTCCGGTAGTAATTTAAATATCCTGTAATGTTCTGATCAAAACTCCCTCCTTCCGCCCTGCCTCCCAAATCAGAGCTTTTGTATTATTAGTCCGATCTTTTCTAACATTCTTCTCAGGTACCCCAAGTACTACATAAACTTAGGTATCATTTTATAGGCTCTTGGTTACCACTATTTCTGAACATTATTCACCGGGGGAGGGGGTATTTTCTCGGTTTCTATGAGCCAATTTCAGAGAGAATTAGTTCATTAAACTTAACACGAACTAACTAAGAAATATATAAACAATTCAGATACTGACCCTGGAGGGAGAAAGTGGAACTAAACGATTTTGCAACGCAGCACGCCTGCTATACCGTTTCAAATGCAGCGGGGACACGTGCCGGAGTTTTGATGGTAAATAGTCTTATTTAGAACTGAGTGTGCCCTCTAGTGGTGAGACGTGGAACTAAACAATTTTGCATTTAAAACTGGTCCGATTCAAACAAAATCTTTTCTAACATTCTTCCCAGGTCTCCCAAGTAATAAATAAACTTCGGTATCATTTTTTCAGTCCTTGGTTACCACCATTTATTAAAATTAATTTTCATGGTTGGAAATTTGTTTTCTCGGGTTCCATGGGTCATATTTCGACGAGAATTAGTTCATTCAACTTAACACGGACTAATTCATTTATAGATAATTACTCAAGATACATGTTTGACGCCGCAGCTCCCCTGCTATACGGTATCGTAGGCAGCGGGGATGCCTGCCGGAGTTTCGATCCGAAAGATTTTCATTTAGATCAGAGTGCGCCCTCTACCGGTGGAAAGTGTAACAAAAAGATTTTGCATTTAAAATTGGTCCGGTTCAAACAAAATCTTTTCTAACACTATTCGCATATCTCTCAGGTACTAAATAAACTGGAAACTGGAACTAAAAGATTTTGCAGCGCGTGCGCAATACGTTTACTATACTGTACCATATGCAGCAGGGACACGTGTCGGAAATTTGTTTAGAACAGAATGCTCCCCCTGGTGGTGGAACTAAAATATTATCCTGCGCGTGTGCCGAAAATGGCTATTTTTACTGAAACCGCAAAAGAAAGTTACGATTTGATAATCCGAGACTACGAAATAGTTTCATTTTCACTCATCCTCGAGTATTAAGAAAAGTATTAGAGTTATTGAATCAAAACTCGCAGTCTGTACATAGTTTATATTTCTGATTCCGAAAATGCAATTTTTGTAAAAATCAGACGGACACTTTTTTAAATTTTGACCAAAAACTGATCCACTTTGAATCAAATGATCCAGACATTTGAGGGGGTGGTATTGAATTTATTTTAGCTTCGGTGTCCATCGCTCAATTTAATTTCCGAAAGACGTAAGAATTACCAGAGAAACGGTTTCGTGAAGCGACTTTTAGAGTGATTTTGCATTTCGTATTATTTTAAGATGGGACCGGACAACGCCGGAAGCTAGGGCTAAATCATTCAAGTGAATGACATTTTTATGGATTTCCTAAACAGTATTTATTTTGTGAAATACCTCGTGTCAATCCAATTTAATATCCATGGATATTTTGGATCAAAGTATTTCTGAAATATTATATATTAATTAAACGTATGATTTTTAAAAATTTCTAAAGAGAAACATTTATTTTTCGTCTTCAGTAGAAACCGATTTCAGGGCTGCAGCGTTCGTAAACTTTCAACCCTTGCTGCCAATATTTCAAAAGAATATTCTTCATGGAAGAGTCCTTTAAGCTTTAACCTTCCTACCCTGTTGAAATTTTACTCAACCTTGATAAAAACATTTCACAACAGATTTTGTATTTTAATTTAATTTAATATATTTATTTAATTTAGTTTCCTTGGTTTCTATTTAACTTACTTTCTAAAGAAGTTTCTGGTTCGTATCGAATGAAATAAATTATAGAAACAGATCAAATAGACAAATTCAGGGCAGAAACGTTAACAGCTGTAATAGAAATCTACAACACAGACTATTGATTTTATATACTGTTAGCAAAGTTAAAAATTTTTAGAAACGAACCGGGCTCTGCATATTTGCCATATTCGCCAATTTCCAATATTTTTCAAAGTCAAGTAAATATATTCCAACAAGAAATTTTAATTTAAAATAAGAACCATATAGAAATAAGATACATTTTATTGAATACGTTTTCTGTTTTGCAACAGTTTTATTTCACGTGGAAAGAAGACGTAAGTTGGAAGTCATGAGCTATTTGTGGGGAAACAGGAAAAAGCAATAATCACACGGAGGATCACAATATTTTGAGCCAATTCAGGGCAAGATACTTCTGTTGTTAAAATATTAAAATGATTGACTGACACCAGGATTTACAAACAATCTTATTTGAAAATATAAGTAACAGCTTTTCTTCATGTAATATATAAAAGCAAAATTTTCTTCCAAAATTCTGGTGCAAAATGTAGCATTTGAGAATAAAAATTTGTTCGGTCTGTATACAGGGACCGGTCTAAAATAGAATTAAATTAATTAGCAGAGTACGTGGAAGCCCAATGGCTGATATTAGCAAGGTAGTGACAAAAGTGTTTGATGTAGATATAACACATAAATAAAGCAGTTTTAGGTTTTAAATTAAACTGACGTTTATTAACATATCACAAAATAAATTAAAGATGAATAAATATAACAGACAATTTAATTAAATAAAAATATAATTAATGACATATGGCATGGCAACAAAAAAAGCACAGGTGGCAAAAATATGAGTATGAGCATAAGATAAATGAAGCTTTGAAGATATTACACACTTGTAAAAAAAAGTTTACTTTAAACTCACATGATGATCAACTGAATGTAACGAAACACCAAAAAATTGAAGCAAGCCTTTTTATCAGTCACTATTGAGTTGATGTGAAGAAAACAAGATGAAAAGAAGTCCACATATTATTATCTTTGAATTGAACAGACATCACCATGGACGGAAGAAAACTAGAATTTCAGCAGACGGAAAAAACACTTTAAAAACGTTTAAATCCAATATTGCACTCAAAAACTTTGTAACGCCGCTAACATTGTTTTATTTGGCAGCTACACATATCGTTTAATTATTGCTGCTTCTCTCTCGCCCTCCAAACGGCCTTTACATTCCCCTTTAAAAAGCATCAACATACCGCTTTCCGAAAACGCCCCCTTCCTAATGTGTTAAGTTGAGAAGTTCTGAAACTGCTTATTGGCAAAGTAATTTAGAGTGCCTTTCAAAACCGCGGCACGGCGCCAGTGCATGCTCCTCTATGGCGTTATGAATGAAATCACGTCGTAATTAGCGATCGCAACTGAATCCGAAAAAAGGGCTGAGAAAACGATAGTCGATGTGAGAAAACGATATCGAGAATGAAGTTTGGAAAATAAACATAATCGGCAATTTGAAAAACGAAAAGAAAGATATGAACGATACCAGAAATGGAAACGATAGAGACTGAAATTACTTACTGAAGAAAACGAACACAGGATTGAATGGAAAATTAGGCAAGTACCAAAAGGTGACATTACGTATAAGTTTCAAGGTCCAAAAATATATATAGGGCTAACAAAATCAAATGTCCCACCGCCCACCGAGGGATTAACATAGGTGTCTTTAACATAGTATGTTGTAGCCATCACAAAATATTCTTCTATATAAATCAAATATATTAAATAATTTAAATAGCACTAGAAATTACATCGATTTATCAAATAAGTTTTTTACACGCTATATTCCCATATTCAGAAACCTAAGCGTGACGTTCAGTTGAATTCTAATGCATTTAAACTGGTGATATAAGCATCGCATATTTCGAAAAAAAAGATCGAATTTGTCACTCCTTCTTAGATGACCCCAACCAAAAGTGAATGATAATGTATTCCTATCATGAGGATTCTAAATTTGATGTTTCGTTGAATTATCTACATATAAACTGGAGATATAAGCATCACATCAATCGAACAAATCATCGAAAACAACCAACACTATTTCACATAAGGTTAGAACTCCATATGAAATTTCATCCTATTGTAGTTCGTAAGTTAGAGTGCCCACAAAATTTGTGCCACATACAGATCAGATAGACAGATACACAGGCTCACGGATGGACATTTTCTGAAAACAGTTCAAGTCCTTCTAAAATGAATATATCCATCGAAGTATAAATTTTTCATCTTCTTGTTTTGATAGAAGAAAGTAAAAAGACCAATTAAATTAGAAATAATATAACACGTACGATTTGTAGTAACCAGAGCTTAATTTCTAACAAAAAATGTACTGGAGCCCAAATATTCTGCAGTACTAATAACCATAGCGTGCCCCTCCATCGTCACTCCAATCTCCATATTTATATTTCATACATTATATGTATTAGCAAAATTTAAAGCAATTTTTTTCTTTAGCAAAATAAAAAATTTAAACATATCTATCTGCATTTACTTAGCTGTCAATTATGCCACTTTTTAGTTATCACTCCGGCCGGATAGAAATCTTCGCTTAATTTTAATGTTGATTAATCGCAGAATTCTACGATTAAATAAAGCAAGGATTGTGATTCGGAAATAGCGTTAACACAAAAAAAGAATGGTTGGAAACTATGCATTTTTTGAAAAAATGAATGACATTTTCAAAACTTAGTATTTATATGCTGAAGAATCCAGCAAAGTTTTTCAATTTCTTATAAAAGGTGCATATCTTAAACTATAATCGATTCCTTCCGTATGACAGTCTTTCGTAATGAGTCCTTGAAAATCCGATAAAATTAAACATTTGGCACCGTGAAGGGAAAGATTCGATGCTTTTATAGACAAGTGGGTAAGTGTGATCGAAGATCGCACAAAGGGTTTCGTTTAATATTCCTTTCAAAACACTTTATCCTTTCTTTAATAAATCAAAATAAATTTCCTTTAGCAACAACAAAAAAAAAAGGTCATGTTTTTTATAAAGTAAAAATTTACCGGCCTATTTTTTCGTTTTTCGAATATCTAAACCAGCCCGATAGCGGGCGAAGCCCGCTATTATACTCTATCATATTAATATCTGACATGTGGACTGAATCCGATATTTACGAAAAATAATTTCAAAATTAAACATGTTGTATACCTTCAAAATGTTAAAATATGCGAATATTTCCATAATCGGTTTTTTATCATGATTCAATACGTTCCTCAAATTCATATGTTTACTATTCTCTATCACTCATATTGATACTCGCTTTGTATTATTCTCAAACATTTGAGAAATCCGTTAAACTTCCGATATGAAGTCAGATTAATTTTCTTTTTAATTCTCTAATGACGTGATATTAATCTGCTTTCTGTTCATACACATACTCATACTCCTTGTATTACTGAGAAATATTTGAAAATTTCCTACCAATATGCGTCAATCATTTTTATTTCATATTAATCTTTTTTTCAATTGATGAAACTTTTTATTTCATTTTCATTTTTCACGTGGAAATCTTTCAATAGAAAATTAATTATTGTAGAAAGAATTTTATTGTGGTTTTTTAATTGTTGTCAAGTGCTATAGCAAAAAATATTAATTTAATAGGAAAAGGCTACTAGAATTTTGGTTTTTTATCTCTATTTATGAAAATAATACGATTTTTTCAAATTTTAATATTTTAAGCTTCATAGCAGGTATTCAGTTATATACACACAAAGTTTCAACTCTGTAAGTTACATAGGTTCTGAGAACGGCTTTGTGACGGACAGACAATGGAGCGGGAGTAATAGGGTTTCGTGAGATGAACGAAACCCTAAAAAAGGAGAACTGCTCAATTGCTTACTGTAAGAATAACATTACGTGGCACGCGGCAATTATATCTACTTACAAATGAAAATGACTTCGTAAATGTGCAGATGAAAGCCTTAGGATGGATAATGTTCTGATGAAAAATAAATAGAAAATTTACTAATGTTATTTTGTACTCGTCTGCAACAGAAGATTAAAACCTAAAAAAAAAAAAAAAAAAAACTCAAGCTGAAGCTCGTTGACTATAAACAGAAAATATTCTTTTCGGTTAGATATCTAAATTTAAAAAAAAATGATCCAATTAAAAAATATCCTAGTATCACAAAAGAAAATCAAACTGAAAGTAAATTATTTTTTCGCTCTCTGGAATGGTTCTATATATATGTCGCCGTCATCAATGCCAGACATAAATCTGTAAATATCACTAGAATAATAATAAAAAAAAAACACGATTTCTGTTTCCCCTTCATTCTGATCAAAATAGCATTAAAAAAGAAAAATTGATCTTTATATTATAAATACTAGGAGGCTCTGCCCCCTGCTCGCTACGCTCACCAACTCCCGTTCTGATTTCGCAGCCTCTTAAAACCTGGTAATGTATCCTGTTTTAAAAAGATGATGATGATATCACGAACGGCGACTATCTTCTGTAATCAGGTTATAATGCTTTTTAATTTCAATGGGGTATTTTTCGGTTGTCATGGCCTTACCCACCGCTGTCGCGACAGCTTACGGTTGTTGTGGGGATTGATAAGTACACTGTAAAAAATGGGTACTCAAAATTGAGTAAAAAGTACTCAATTTTGAATACGTCACATACTCAAAATAGCTCCGATCCAAATGTACTCAAAATTGAGAAACACATGTACTCATTTTTGATCCCATGGATGTATTCAAATATGAACTGCTATGTACTCATTTTTGATCCCATGGATGTATTCAAATTTAAAAATTTTTATGTCGTTAAAATAAAATTTATAGGATAAAAAAAAAAGTTACTTCGCGAGGACAACCTTATAAGGGATATATACATTTCTGCTCATTTTTTTCATTCCTGCGTGAGTTTATAGTAATTAACCAACCCTTGCCCATGCGAGGAATCAAACCCGCGATGTCCTGTTTACTAACCTGACGACTTAGACCAACGCACTATGAGTGGTCACGCCTCTTTCTCAAATGTTGGTAGTTACTTTGAAACTAACCCCTCTATCCCTTTCTAACAGAATCTGTCGCCATCTGTTAGGAAGTGATAGAGGGTTATGTGTTTTTAAATATGTTTTTAAAGATGTACGTACAGTGCCTGTCTATATGTGTTAAAGATTAAAATAATGTCTGAAGTAACAGGCAGTTCGAAGAATTATTAATAAAAAAATGACATTAGAAAAGATCATAGATTGAAATACTAAAATTATAAACTTTGTAAAATTATAATTTATAAAATAATAAATTTTAGCGTAATTCATAAATTTGTAAGCCAAATCAGTTTAGTTTAATACCAATTTGCATAGCTATAATTTGCAAAGATATTATGTTATGAAACTTTTAAATAACACAATATTGCCTCACGTTAAAAAAGTTAAAATAAATTTTAAAAAAATAAGTGGGAAAAAAAATCATAATTTTGAAGTACTATCAAGAAAAAAAAGTAAATATGTAAAATGTGAGGAAAAAAAAAGAGTAAATGTATTGTAGTGGATCCACTTTGATGAAAATCCAGAACAACCAGATCCACTTTTCATTTCTCTTATTCTTCGTTTTTCCTTCAAATAATAGCTTTTTAGGCTCCGAAATTTCGTCATTACACATTCTGAAATATACAAGTATGTTGGGTTTGATCATATGTTCATTTTTGATCCAAAAGTACTCATTTCGATATGAGTGCATGAACTTACTCATTTTTGAGAATGCACATGTTCATTTTTGATCCAAAAATACTCATTTCGAAATGAGTACATGGACTTACTCATTTTTGAGTACTTCATTTTTTACAGTGTAAGATCAATTACTAATTTGGAAATCAGCTTGTATAAAATGATTTGGTTAAAAATGTCGCTGCCTCTCAGACTTTTATAAGGACTCTATGGACAGTATCCTTCCTTTAGGTTCCAGGTTTAACTTATACGTCTGCTTGGGAATAACATTCAGAATCATAGTATTGAAAAGCAATGTGTTTTCAAATTTTACTCTTATATTTTATGTTTTCATCACGTTTTAGATAATTTCAGGAACAGACATATTTTATGCCCGGAATATCTACGCAGATTTTCATCGGTCCATTTCCAAATCGTTAGTTTATATAGTATATATATATATAGAGAGAGAGATGAATAAATAAATTTTTTCATTTACAGACAGATTGAGTTCAAGCACGCCACAAGTCCGAACAGTGATATAAAAATTGAGCCCATTTCATCTCCATTTCCTACGCGTGCAATACATTATGTAAAATATAGTGTTTTGATAGAAAAAAATTCAAAAGCTTCGATATTGGAGGAAAAAGAAAGGGTAATTTAGGCTTCGGTTTTTCGGAAGCGCTTGCACACTGTTAAAAATTTGCAGCAAACTGTCCAGTCATTCGACCGTTTTTATAGAAAAGGGTTACATAACAGTAATTTAACTCTATTCTGAACATAAAATGAGCAACAATATGGTCAGAATACAGTTGAATTACGGTTATGTAACCGTTCTGTACAAAAATGGTCAAATGACTGGACAGTTTGCTGCAAATTTTTAACAGTGCACTGGGGACCGGAGCCCAATATTTGTGGGCTCTGGTGAATTCCGACCAATATTTAAATATTTACTAAAAGCAGAGAAGTACCGGAGCCGGGCTCCGGTGGGCTCTGGAGCAATTTAAGTTCTGGTAGTAACATAAAGACACGGGCGGCGTATTCGCCTTTTACTGCATGTATGTCTTATTTTATGCTAAAGAAAAACAGAGTCTAATGTCCACTAATAGCATAAAAGTAATAGTTATCACAATCATAAAAAATAATGAAGAATCAAAACAATAAGTTACACAAATACACGGGGACGTGTTCCGTACGCCAATGGAGACTTAACAATAATAATACTAAAAGAGAGCAGAAAAATTGCGAACTTTAAACATTCGTTGAACATTGTAGGGTTTATAGAAAAGGATAAAAGAAGCGTTGTTATAAATCACGTAATTATTTTGGAAATCGCAACCATTTTTTAGACCGGCGACCAGGTCCCTACCTGCAAGGTTTCCCTAGCTTAAACGGGTTTAGTGCCTGGCACCGGGGCACCACTGAAGGGATTCCGCTTAGCGTCTGGCCGTTGCTGGCAGGGCGACTATGTGGAGGTCTTTGTTTTGTTTCTATTTTTCTATCCTATCTAATATTTTCCTATTTTGTTCCATCCCTATGCAATGGCATGGCGCCAAGCCCAGGTCCATACAAAAAGAATAACATCAACTAGCAGCTAAACAAAAGAGGAACAAAACAAAGACCTCCACATAGCCGTCCTGCAAGCAATGGCCATCCCTTCATCCTGGTGCCAGGCACTAAACAACCTGGCAGGTAGGGGCATGGTAAAAAGAGGGTTACGATTTATTCGATGAGAGGCGCACTCTGTAAGTTATTATATATATATTTTTTTTATTTAAAAATATTTACCAATATTAATATAAACAGCATCGATTATCTAAAATCTAAAGCGTAATTTTAATAGAAAAAAATAGTTTCTTCAAAATGCGGATGTGACATGTATGCCACACACGTAACGCATTAAAATTACTTTTTTAAAATAATGAAACTGTGTTTTAGAAAATCAGTGCTGCTATACAAGGATAAATAAGCGTTGGTTAAATAAAAAAATATTTCAAAAGTTTTGGCTTAAAAAACTTTAAGTACAAAGTTATAGACCGGGAGGCGGCAGCACAGACAATCACATCATCGAGTTCCCGCTTGAAATTCCAGAATTAGTTAAAACTCGATTCGCATATTAAAATGCAATCGGTCTGCCAAGTCATATCTTGGTGGAAAACACCCGAAAACCCAATTTTAGCACTTGAATCGTAGGTTTACCATTGTGTTTTCCTGCACCCAAAGGTATGAAAACATGAGAGGACTGGGAGCAGGAACACACAATGGTAAACCTACGAGCCAACCGCTAAAATCTCGTTTTCAGGTGTTTTCCACCAAGATATGACTTGGCAGACCGATTGCGTTTAAATATGCGAATCAAGTTTTAACTAATTCTGGAATTTCAGCCGTGAACTCGATGAGGTGATTGTCTGTGCTGCTGCCTCCCGGTCTATTAGTTTAGGTGTAAAAGTTTCAGACATGCTGCCATAGATTTGACGTTATACGGTATGACTATCGTTTTATTTTTATTTTTGTCTGCTGCTCATCAAAGTATCTCTGCAATACACATATCCTTTACATCGTATGAAAAACACCATATATGATCTATCCCAAATAAGATTTTTTTTATTATTATTTGTTTTTGTATGAGAGAAGAATACTAAATACCATTACAGAATACTTACCTGAAAAATTTCTTTCGTTTTCCCTTATTCGCTTACCAGAAATGGAAAGAACAAGAACGAAAAATCATGCGTCAATCATAGATTATGTAGCACTTTCCAAAGCTTCCAAAATATTTTTACAAATCATTACCGTTTAATAAGCTGAAAGATAACACCTAAGTAAACAATTTGGAAAACGCATAACATATTTAAAAACGTAATTTCAGGAATTTCCAACATATATTTCAAACATATGCAATATTCGGAAAAAATATCCGAATACTTTTATTCAGCCCTGTATATGATCTATAGATTTGTATATATGCTACATAGGATGCTAAATTTTAGTTTAGTTAGGAAACGCATAGCACAGTTTAAAATTCCCCTTCTGAAGTTTCTGTCAATAAACGGAAATGTGTTCGCGAACTTTTGTGCTGCCCTGTATATGATCTACAGAATTTATACACACCAAGTAATGGACAAAAAGCGAGTTAAATTTAAAATCGCGTTCAGCAACTTAAAACCCACTTCCAGGAATTATTGTTAACAGACAGTAAAGAATTCTTTTGTGTGTCCCTGTAAATGAACGATGACTGCTACACACACAGTATTCTGTAGTAACTCTCTTGTAATGCACTTTAGTAATATATATAAATTTCAATGCGTTTAAAATAGTGAAACATTATTTAAATAAACCGCAAACGATTTTTCTCCATAGACGTAATGTAACGGAATTCTTTTGACTGTCCCTGTAAAGTAACTATAAGTGCTATGCACACCCTATTCCATATTAAGCTTCTTGTAATGCACCTTCGTGATATATATCAATTACAATGTGTTTGAAATTGTGTAACATCATTAAAATGAACCGCAAATGATTTTCCCCATAGACCGTAATGTAGCGGAATTCTTTTGAGTGTCCCTGTAAAAAAACTATAAGTTCTCCACACTTCAGTTGAAATAGGGAACATGCTATAGATAACAACAATAACATATAAAAATTGGAAGGCAATCCGAGCATATTTACGGGAGTTAGAGCACGGCCAGACGGCCAGACGGCAGACGGCAGACGGCAGACAAACCGAAGTCATAAACACTTTTCAACTAGGTTGGAAAGTGTTAAAAATGCAGTCTTAGTTATCCATTAATCGTAGTTGTATGTATGAAAGTGGCTCAATCTTCTGCCTGATTTTCTTTGTGGGTCATATATTACGGTTCGCATAAACAGTAATATATGTACATGAATCATATCACTCACTGAGGCAAAAATGATAAGTGAAAGGTGACAGAGAAACTCTGCGAAATATTACTTTTATTTATTGCAAAATATTATCTTTTTAATCAAACTAGTTATGTTTGTATTTAAGTTAGAGGTTAGGACGGTCCAAAATTTCAGCCCCGGGTCCGGTCCAGCACGTTTATTTTTACGCATTTCACGGCCATTTAAAAAAAAAAAAAACAATAAAATCAATCCCGGTCCGACAAGGCCCGTCCGGACTAAATTTTCTTATAAAATTCCTATTTTTCTTAACATATAATTAAGATTCTTTTAAAAAATTAATACATATTTATGCGAAACTTTTACAGTATATCTCAGAATATATGTCCGCAAGCCATATAATACAGAATAGCAACATAATCACATAGACTGTCTGACTATTACATTCAAATAATGACTCATTAGAAAAGTTTTGTAGTTTAGAGTAAATATATATATATATATATATATATATATATATATATATATGTATGTATGTATGTATGTATGTATATAACCATTAAATAACAACAGTGAAACATCATACAAGATTTCGGGGAAAAATGTATATATTAAATATTAAAAATAAGCACGTACCTGTTTGAACAATATCTATAAATATTTAGAGAAAAATAAACGAATAGAATTTCAAACAAAGATAATATAATAATAATTGGAGGGAAAAATGAAAATAAAATTAAAAACCTGAAAGATGAAACTCAAATCTGGAATAAAATGTATCCAAAAATAACAAATAAAGAAAAAAGTGAAATTTGGAAATAGCTGAAAAATAATTGAAATCATTATGGAACCATGGCAGAATTGTCAAACCCAAATTATCATAAATTTCAGAAAAAAATGTACGATTTCACATTTGTACGAACTATTAAGTTAAAATTGTACAAAATTTGTGCTATTATACATTAAAAAAAAACAGAAATAAGATATTAGAAATGAAAAATATAAAATATATATGTGAGGATAATTTCCCCATACTTAAACTGGAAGAAACATGGTTAAACAAAAAACCCTGTGTAGATGTATGCGGTTAAAATCATCCAAACTTTTGAAGATGTGCAACTAAAAATAATAGATTTTTGAAAATATTACTTTCTAACTTATTAAAGTATATTTCCAAAATTCTATTAAAAAAGTTCATTATGACTATTATTTTTACAAAAGAAACTGCTTGCCAACACGTGCCGGGAACAATTAACGTAAGGTCAGACGCGGCCCGAGTATGCAGAAAAAAAATCAACGTGAGTACTGCCTGTCCCAAGTCTGCTGAAAAAATTATGGCAGACTCGATGTAACTTTGCGATGCAGATATCTATGCTGAAGATGTAAAATTTCTTTTTTGATGTTATCAAACTAGCATCATGTAGTGCAGTACATTTATATTAATTATCGACCCCGTCAGGTATATTCAAAATTGTTCATATTTTATCGGCTTAGTCCGACCTTGTTAAATGTTTTATATCCGGTCGGTAACCCGCTTAATTTTTTCATCAGCCCAGCTCGTTTAATTGTTTTATTGGCACAGCCCGGATAGTTTATTTTTTTAATTGATCCGGCACGTTAAAAATATTGTCTTTATTCTGCCGGGCCCATGAAGATATCTAATTAAAGGTAATATAGTTAAAGCCCATAAGAATGTTAATTGGTTAATTTTTGTGCATACATGTGCACTCCTGTAATATCGTGACGAAAATGTTTCTTTACAGATAATAATCTATACATGTATTCATTCAAAAACTCGGTTTTAATGACAAAACGCAGAAATTCATAAAATGACAATCATCATAAGTTCATATGTTTTGGTTTTACCAGCATGGAAATTTATTGCTTTACATCTAGAGGTCTAGCAGCGGTCTCTTTTTTGCCCACCTTTAATTTTTAAGAATTACTTTGGCGGCATATTTCTACAATAATTGCAAGAAGAAACCTATTTCTACGACATATGCAAACCGAAAATTTTTATAAGGAAAAAGTGGTAGCGAAATTTTTAATTTAGTCTCTTTTAATAGCGATCGCTCCGAGGACTGATTTTAGAGTTTCGAAGAATCGTACCCAGAAACTCTAGACAGATTCAACATATTCTAGATCAGATAAAATATTTTTAAGCGCAGATAGAAATCGATAGATAGATCTCGCAAGAAACTTCTTTAACGTCAAATTACGTTCCGCGGGATACGAGTAATTTTTAATAGAAATCTTTATCTTATTTAATATAAGAATTTCTGCGTTTAAAAAAGGCGAAGCAATGGGGCGAATACACTTTTTTAAAACAGATATTGTACTGTATTTCATTACTACAGGGGTGTCAATCTGTGGCTTACGGGATACCACTAGTTTTTAATAGGATGCAATGAGTGAGCTCGAAGCCGCCGCGATCGTCCGATGCATTAAACTTAACGAAAATCACTTTTAACATTTTCCAGTGGGATTTTCCGTGACCGGGGCTGTTTCTTTAACAACAGTTTCTTTCCCAACAGTCAGGGGCCTGTTCCCCGTTTAGCTGCGACCAAAGCCCAGCCGACGGCACTCGCGAAAATGTGGTCCTCTTTAGGACTGCTCGGAACGATAATAGATGGAAAATCCCACCGGAAAAATTTAAAAGTGATTGAAAACTATACAGTGTCTGTTTGAGGAAATTTCAGATACAAATATTTCAGAAAATCTGACCGTGCTCCTGTGGTGCCAGCTGGATTCCCCCCCCCCCCAGATTGTTTAGTTTACGCATCTCTTTGGAAAAAGTATAAATCGCATACTTTAATCTGTCATTAAACCCTTCCCAGTTTCGTTTTTTGACACAATAAACTAAAGATAAGGACGAAACACCACTTTTACTTTACTGAAATATTTGCCTTATATAACTGAAATATGTTTTCTAATTAATAAACCAAAGATTACAGTAAAAATTAGTGGCATCCAAAAGCTTTTAGTAACGAACTTCTTGCTAGTCAAACTCTTCTTGCTAGAGCTCTTCTTGCAAAATTGTTAAGTGGTTAAATATGGTGAATAATACTTTTTGAAAAAAGTGGTGGCAATAAAGAAACCTGCATAAAAAATATATCGGTCTAGACTGGCAACACTGCCTCGCTCAAAGTTCACCGGTCGACGGCGAGCTTTATCCCGACATCTTTACTTAACTACCTTAATTAACTGACGGAATATTTGTAACACGTTTTCGATAAAAATAATTTTATGACACGATTTCCCCCTTTTCATCGCCTTTAATCTGTACAGTCTCCAACAATGAATCAACGTATCTAACATTTATTTTTTATACTGAATATAGCAGTGAATGTCGTTTAAATTTTTATTTACTTTTGCTAATTTCACAGGGTTTTTTCTAGCATATTTGTTAGAAAAAAGAAAATGGTAAAACAAACAAAATGGTACAATTCACATGAATTTCGTGAAAATATTAAAAGAGTTTGCTTTAAGTACTTTTTTTAGAAAGGATAAATATAAAAGAAAATGTATTTTAATAACTTCAGAAATGAATCTGTATTAAAAAACAAACACTTGCTCTTATTTATTTATGATAGTTTAAAAAATTACAGCTCAATATCTTTAATCAATTATTATTGACCATTTCTTTTAAAAAGTTTATGAAATATTTAATCAAAATACATACTTGAACTATCCAATTTATAAAAAGCCATGTGTTATATTTAAATCTGTAAAGTCATTAACAGTTTTTTTCTGCAGAAAAATATTGTAAATTCTGTGAATAAATCATGTTGGTTATATCCTCTTTCTCTCAGTGTTTAATTATTTTATGTTATTCGAAAAGAATAAATTTCAAAAAGAAGATTATTTAAAAATTTAATTAATTGTTCAAAATTCGAGGGGTGCCTTACCCCCTCCCTGAAATCAGCACTGCCCTGAAATACCCAATTTTAAAATAATTTTTAGCACATAAAAGTTAAAAGAAAACCTGGACAAAAATTAACTGCGATGAGTGATTAAGGGGAGCACCCCTCTCCCCCCCACACACACTACGAGATGAATATTCATAATTTATCTTTCTCTTAATGTTTAATTATTTTAAGTTACTCAAAAAAATAAATTTTACTGTCTTTAAAAATTGGAGAAAAAGAAAATTATATCAATTAAATTACAAAACCTGGGGGGAGGGGTGCCCCCGCTCTTTTCTGACTTCATCACTTCCCTGAATCTCCGTTTAAGGTACTTTTTAAACACATACTCGAAAAGAATAAATTTTACTATCTCTTTCAAAATCAACGAAAAATAAAATTACGTTAATTAAATTTGAAAATCCGGGGGGGGGAGGTGTCCCCTGCCCATTTGGCATTGAATTCAACACACCCCTGACCCTCCGCTTAAGATAAAATTTAAAGACAAACATATAAACGAAAACAGAGCTAAAAATAGACTTTCATGGGGATTTACACGGGGGTGACCCACCCCCCCTCTTAGATAAAAATTTTTAGTTCCTCTTTCTTTTAGTTTTTAATTACTTTAAGTTACTCAAAAAGAATAAATTATACAATGTCTTTCAAAGAAAAAGAAAATTATGTTTATTAAATTTCAAAATCCTGGGAGGGGGGGGGGGAGAATCCCGCGGGCCACCCCTGCCCTAATTCAACACTGCTTTGAACCACCCCTTTTGAGATAAATTTTTAACACATAAATATAAAAAATAATAAATAACTAACTTTTATGGGGAATTTAAGGGGGAAAGCCCCCCTTCCCCTTTCTTTCTACTTTCTCTTAGTGTTTAATTACTTTAAATTACTCGAAAAAATAATAAATTTACTGTTTTACAAAATCGGTCAAAATAAAAAAATAAATAAAATTTCAAAATCCAGGGAGGGGCAATGACGCACCCCTCCTCCAACGGAAAATTCTTAGTTTTTTTAAGTTACTCGAAAGATCCGATTTTATTATGCTGTTCAAAATCGGAGAAAACGTAATTTTAGTTAATTAAAAAATTCAAGAAGGAAGAAGTAATTGATCCCCCCCCCCCCCACCATACACACAACGAAAAATTCTTAGTTCTTTCATTTTGTTACTTTTTATTTTTATTTTAAGTTACTTTTTATTTTTATTTTATTATTCATTTTAGTTATTTTATTTATTTAGTTATTTAAATTTCAAAATCGAGGTAAGGGAAATGACCTTTCCACTTTTTGGAGTCCCCCCACCTTTCATGATTAGAGCTGGTGGGGTAGACTACAGACATAACTTCCAGTTTTTATGGAAATTACTTCCAAAAACAAATGAAAAATGTATTATTCTTATTAGTTTATTTAAAATCTCCTTTTGAACATTGATTTTTTTTTGCAACTGACACGGCATTTCTGACTCCATAATGATGTGAAAAAACACTACTTCTCAACTCAATTCTGACTTCGAGCTGTTGTGTTTACGTTTTGACTCATGGCGGTAAGCCATAAGTGATAGCGTTCGTATATTATTTTCCGTAATTCGCTAGCTTTGTTAATATAATAATTAATGCCGTAATTTTTTAAATGTTTATATGATGGCTAAAAATATGTACCGACAGACACTTCTACAAAACTAGATGGTTTAAAAAATTAGATAGATTCAACGTCAGGTCTTACCTTCTAAGTATTCTTCTAAGTCGAAGAATACTAAACCCATTGGCGACTGAATTTTTACACCCCTACTACCAAGTATAAAAATATAGCAACAAATATTTTGTTATTAATTGAAAAATGATAACTGACACTTGCAACATACCAATTTGGCTAACTATCTTGGAAAAAGAAGAAAAATCTTTTAATCACATTTCATGTAACATATCATCATTCAAGAGGACAATACTTAAAATAGCATTACTTTAAATCATAATTTTTATAAAGTTATTTTCCCCCTGGTATATTATTTATAAACTTTGATTAAAAGCAATTGAAAATATATGTAAAAACCTTGAGAAATCATTAAATGGGTTGACACTAATATTGACACACATGCTAAGTACAGTCAAAATCAACCCAAACAATATTATAAATCAATATCAATATACCAATTGTATATATCAATATACAATATATAATTCCATTGCAACAATACAAGGCTCAAATGTTTAATTTAATTTTGTAATAAATATGAGTTATTTGAATTCACAATAACAAACTCTAAATTAACTCCATCACTCTTAAAGAAAAGTTTAAAGTAAGATAATATGAACGCAACTTTGAAAATACAAATATCCTCTGAAATATTTTTTCTAGTAAGGCTTTTTTTATAAATACGTTGAATCTATCTAATTTTTTAAAAGAGAGACCAGTTTTGAAGAAGTGTCTGTCGGTACATATTTTTAGCCATCTTATGGCTATGTATAAACATTTAAAAAATTAATTAAGGTGTTAATTATTATATTGACAAAGTTAGCAAATTACGGAAAATAATCGACGAACGCTATCGCTTATCGCTCAATGCCGAGAGTCGCATGTAAAACGTAAACAAGTTCAGAGTTTAGCTATAGGTGAAAATGAGCAATGGTCATTCGCCACATGGCTATTAAAGTTGCAAGGATCGCATTCGCCCTGTAATTCCTACAATTCCTAAAATTTTCTTTTAGCCCTAAAATTCTACTAAAATTTTTCTTGTTTCCCTAAAATTTGCTTCTGATCACTATTTCCGTTTACAAATGACTGATAAACAAAGTTAGTTTTGCTTTGTATTGTGATCGCCAAAGCTGATTCTTGTTACACATTTTCATTGGTTGTTCAAAAGTAAGTAGAAACAACAACAAAGAAATAAAAGTATTGTAACTGATAAGTTTAATTAAAACTGCACTTGTTTTACATCATGGTAATGCTGATCCTAAGAGGGGGTTTTCTATAAACAGTTGTATGCTATAAGGTGGTTTCAATGAACATACGATAAAAAATTTGAGATTTGGAAAAGATGCTGTTAAAAATTAGAGATGTGAGTAAAACACCTATTTCAACTTCCTTGTTAAATGATATTTAGAATTCACATAGAGCTTATCAGCAATATACATGGTAAAACAAAGTCAAAAGAAAAAAAGCTCAGAGATTGAAATGGAGAAAGCCCAGATTTTAAAGAAGAAAATTAAATGTGAAAGTAAATGAAATCGAAATTTGATACAATACAGCATTTTATTTATTTATTTTTAAACAGCTGAATATCCTCTGTGTTTCATTTAACTGCCTTTGAGATGCTAAAAATGTAGCGAGAAATACATTTAGCCTCAGCCAAATTTAAATAATTTTCTTTTCCATTAAAATATACAAAATTCAAGTAAAAAAAGTTTTTTGTGAAAATACTGAACAAGATTGCAAGAAATCATATAAGATTTATTAAAGAAACATGTTATAAAGATGTTATATATAGAAAAATTAAGGTAACACCATTTCTTTACATTATTGTTCTTGTTATTATTTGCTCTCTATTTAAGACATTTTTAGAACATTTGAATGGTTATTTTAAAATTTTAAACATGACAAAAAATTTTAATCAAGAATGTTTTAAGAATTTATTTTCTGTGTTTCTTAAATTAAATTACTTGTGTTATAATGCAAGTGCATTGAAAAATCATCAGGGATACTGGACGTAAATTAGCCCTAAAGTATCCCTACAATTTCATTGTCTAATACCTAAAATTCCTCCCTAAAATTTTTTGAATATTTACTGCACTCCCTGAAGTTGTAAAAGCGGCAATTAAAAAATTGTCATTGTTTACCACCTCTGCTTTCCAGTTACACATGCCATTGAAATCCTTGAACGACTAATTTTGCAATTTTTTTCCCCGCAAACGTGTGAACAATTTCACGATTCCTCCCCCCCCCCCCTTGTCGATCGACGAATAGCATGATTTTTTCTGCCCCCGACTGGCAAATTTTACGATAATTTCATGTGACTAACACGCATATTTTTTACAGTTTTTTACCACGATTGATCGATGAGTTTCATCTTGTGAATGACGAGAAAATATTTGGATTTTTTTTCTTACAATCGACTTACAAATTTCGCGAAGTGTACATATATATATAAGTTACTAACCGCTGTTTGAATGATTTTTCATGCATTCTAGATATTGCTGGACTGTGAGTTTCGTGCATCCAGGGGTGTTTTTTCGGTTAATGCACCCGCTTAATCCGGTAACGGATAATTGCATACCCCGCTTATATAAGTGTTTTTGCAGTGGTCTCCTCTGATAATGGGATTCACCGTGTATCGCAATGACCTATGTCATCAATACATGGATTCATTCGGGGTGATGCACAGTGGCGGTGGCCCGACCGGTCGCAGCGCATACGGAAGGCAGATCCTCGTCGTGCACGTTATATGTCCCTCAGTACATGTGTGCGAGGGTTGAGACGCTGACGGACGCCCCAGCTCAGTTTTATACCCGCTTATATGCATAGGATACTGTGGAATTTAAACAGTTACCAGAGGGTTCATGTTAAATGTACTCGTTTAATCGCATAAAATACAACTCGCATCAAATGCTCATTGATATTTTGTAGTACATGGTGGAGTTTATATATTAGAGAACGGAGTGAAGAAATGCTGTCACCGAAGTCTGAAAAAACAAACTTCTAAGAAGAATTTTGTTTTTTATAAGAAACAAAGTATATTTTGCAATGAAAAGTAAAAGGATTTTGCGTAGAAATAAATTTATTTCAAATTTATTTTAATTTTACTTAAATTACATAGTTTTACTGAAAAATCAAACCCCGTTAATGAAAATAGTGATTGTAAGAATATACACTATATGCTGTAGTACATACTTAACTTATGTATATAAGAGTGTGTATACCAAAATAAAATTATTAATTGAAACCATTACTACAATAATTAATTTTCAAACTATTTTGTAAATATTTATTGTTCATTAATATTTACTATGCCTGTGTTATGATTCAAATGACAACGTATGTAGTAACTGAACATTAATGGTGTCTTCGCTTAAATGCATACCCCACTTAATTGCCCCTATATAATGTCATATATGCTTTATAATTTAGCAACGAATCTTGATCATTTGGCGATTCATGCTTGGGGGCGGCTATTAATAACACGAAAATATACATTTTTGTTAATGTCTCATTTGCATTTCAATATTATCAGAGTCCCCCAGACAGTTTCAGTAGGGTGCTGCACCCTGCCTGCCTTTTGGTCTACAAAATTGCACCCTTCTTTCCTCTCATAAAAAGAATTAGCACCCTTCATGCCCCCTCAGTAAAATAATTAGCACCCTTCTTGCCACTCAGTAAAAAAGTGCACTTTCTCCTTATTGCATTACAAAATTTGCTTTCATAGTAAAAATTGACTCAATGTTGCCCTGACTTTTAAATAACAAAAGTGGCTTTAAAAAACAAAAAAATACCTTTAACAATTAAAAAAAGTCCCCTGTAGAAGCTGAAAAGTGTCCTCAAGAATTCAAAAGTGCCCTTTAGAATAAAAAACTGCCCTTTTCTCACCAGTAGCACCCTGCCTTATTTTAAACCTGGGGGAAACTCTGATATTATTATTATTATTATTGCATATCTGCGAGATCAATCTATAATTGGTTACATTCCCTGCTGTCCTTTACAAACCCCCCCAAAAAAGCTTCCATTAACTATAGGACAAAATTAGCACTCGCCAATCGGAGAGTAATAGTGAAAATTTAGCCATTGACTTTATTGCCACCACTTGTCAAACTTAATAGTCACACTCGCCAATTGCGATGGTTGAATGGAAAAAAGATTTTCTCCCCCGCTGTCACTCGACAAATTTTGCAACCATTTGGCGAATTTCACGATTTATTCCCCGAAATCATTTGAAGGATTGTGATTTTTTTTTCTCGAAGCCATTCGACGATATTCAAAAAATTTTCCCCCAAAACCAGTTGATGAATTTTAAGACTTTTCCACTATCGGTTAATGAATTTTGCGATTTTTCTGCTATCGATTGACAAATTTTGCGATTTATTGACTATCGATTAACGAATTTCACGATTTTTTCCATGAATGAACAAATTGCGCCTTTCTTTCCGCTGATGCCCGCATAGCATGCACAGTCATAGTGACGTCACTGTGAGTCACGTACGTCAGGTCACATCTGTGACCAAAATGACACCACTTTGTAACGTCACACTGTGATCAAAATGTGAACGTCTTGAAGATCTAAAGAAAACTTAAAATAAACTTTAGAACATCTTATGGCATGAAGAAAATTACTTTTTGACAGCTTTAAAATTTTTTGTGACGTTGCAATGACGTCACTGCAAGTCACATAAGTCACGTAAAACCTATGACCAAAATGCCAACACTCTGTGACTTCACGGTGTGATCGGAGAGAGAATTTGGAAATAACTCATAAAATATAGAATTGAATTATGTCATGTACCTAAATCATTAATAAAAACATTGTCACACATTATTTAAATATATTGTATTTCCAAAATAAAATAATAAATAAATATTTGTCTACATATATGAGGCAGATATTTTTTTACAATTTTCATTGCCATTTTCATGAAATTTAACAAAATATACTATATAATACACAGGTAAAAATCCTTAAATAGAAATTTAGTAACGTAGGAAAGTTTTGGCGGAAAGTAATTCAGAAATAGATCTCCCATTCTAATAAAACTGTTAGCGATTTAGAGATTTGCTAGCATTTTAAATACAAACATTTAATTTTTTTTCTTACCACCGCATAGAACACATTTGCTAATTTTGTGATACTAAAAATATTTTAAAAATCTCCAATCTCTTATTATTTTGAGGGGCCACTCAACCCAATCATCAGCTTTCTGTTTAAAAAGTGAGGACACCATTTTTGCGAGTTCGACATCGGGGGTGCTCGGGGTGACCGTTGAACGCGTTCAAGATTTTTCTTGTACTGAATATTTAAGGTGGTTCTCAACTGACCTGCTCCACAACGCGAAGTTTTCTGACATAATTTCTGACTCATTTTTAAACGCAAAGCCATAAAATGGGCAGGACTGACTATGGAAGCAATTTGGAATCGAAATGAGTTTTCCATTTTTTGATAAATAAATTACTTATCGAGTTATAAGCAATTCGTGTCACGTGACGACTGGTTTTTCTCTTTTCTTTCCCTGTTACGTCGGGTATTTGGTTCAAAACGCTGACTTTGACATTCTTTTCTGAAAGATCTTCTGATTTTACTAAAAAATGGAAAACGTCTTTCAATTACAGAGTTTCTGAATAAAAACAAAAGCCAATTTCATGCGTTTCCGAACAAAAACGAATTAAAAATATGTCGTAAAGTATATGCCATTCCTATAGCAATTTATTACAAAACTGGTCAGTGCTTAATAAGATATCACCTCTGTTAAATATATTGCTCTTTTCAATAGATTGTAAAAAATGAAAAAATCGTATTTAGGAAATCTGATTGCAGAATAGTATTTATATTTATGTCGTAATTATTTTATAAAGACTATTAAATCCATTTTTATTTAAAATTTATGTTTACTTTGGACGCCTAAAACAAATGCAACTGATTAAAAAATATATAAAAATTTAAATTTTCACAGCTTATTTCCAAGAATATTAAACTCTCTCATATAAAAACAGAATATTATAGTTTTATTAGAAGTTATTTGTCAGCCATATAAACTATAAAGCATTTGAAATGTCTTTATTTAACTGTTTTCTTTCTATTCTTTTTCTGGAAACACCTGCTAGATATTACTTTGTGGTAAACATTACTGCGCAGATCATTATCGCAGATGTTGGGGGCAGACGATTATTTTCATCGGCGGATTAGAGTGTGTGGTGTTCTTTTAAGCTTGTGGAAGTATATTGTGGAATTTATACCGTGAAAGTAAATTAACGTTTTAAAGTGAATCATCCATTTTAACCTATCCTTATGTCCAGCTGGGTGCGTTATTAAGGTCTGCGTGATATTTGATATCTCAGATCTATGAACACACCTAAGCTGGACACTTTGAAAATTAAAGCAGTGGATTTGAGTCTCATTTTTCAATGAAAAGGAAGCAGTCAACGACCATTAAAACTTAATCCCTAGAACTGGTGGTTTTACTTATAGATTAGCAGGTAACTTTTAATGTCTTCGCAGTTTTGTTAATAGTGCATATTTAGTAATGGTACATTAATAGTGCATTATTTAAATGTTAAGATGTTTAAATCTTTTTTTTTAATCACTTGTATAAAATTTTATCTTTAATGTTTTAAATCGTTTTAAATAGAGAGTTTCGAAAAAAGCTTAAAGTATTTACTAACAATATATATTCTAAATGTAAAGTGTTATTTATAACGAGGAATGTATTTATATTTTGCGTTTCTCAGTTCAATTTTCATAGTTATTCATTGTAATTAAAAACATTGCAATTTTTAAAACTATTAATATTTGATTTACAATTTGAAAATTTCTTAGCTAGTGGAGGTTTTGAGAAATAATTTTCTGGTATATTTGAAATAATTGCGACAATTTAACTCATTACAAATTTAGTTGTCAAGATATGTCAATATTAGGTGCACAAAAATAATGAATATTGATGAAACAATAAAACAGCTATTCAGTTAAGGTAATTTTTCCAGTTATGTTATCGAATTTTTTCTATAGTAAAAATTGATATTTAAGCTCTGCATTTAGTATTCTATCAAAAACTATAAATAAAATAATTTGTAAAGAAAAAAAAAATATTTTTTTTTCTTTGCGTTTATGATCCGAAGTTTTAAATTTCATTTGCTTCGAAAAAGGTTTTATTGCTTGATACAATGTTTATTATTTAATAATATCGCACAATAGGAAGATCTATTATTTAAATGGATTCCTAATATAAATTTTTCATAATGCTTATTTAAAAATCTATACTTTTATTTTCATTAAATTTGTAATCAAATCCAAAATAACTAATTTCTGAATTCATTTTTATTCGGAAACACATGAAATTGGCAGGTGTTCTTATTCAGAATATATGTAATAGAATGGCATTTTCCATTTTTGACAAAAGATGTTTCAGAAAACACTATCAAAGTCGGTGTTTTGAACCGAATTTCCGACGCGCAGCGTCAGAAACGGAAAAACGTGACCAAAATTGCTCTTAAGCATTTCATTTATCTAAAAATGGAAAACGCTATTCATTCCAAATCGCTTTAATAATCAGGCATGCAAGTGCCAAGCGTTTAAAAATTTGTTCATAAATGTGTCAGAAAGTTTCGTGATACTGAACGAGGGGAAATATGGCAAAGTATACACATTTAAAAGCTTCAATACTTAAAAGCAAAATAGCATAGTTTTAATTATTGTCAACATTTTTGGTGGTTACATAAAACAAATGGAAGTCGAAGTTATTTTTAAAAGTGGTTATTTGCACAATAGAATTTCATATTATTAAAATATTTAATTTTATTATAATTTTTAATGGATTCATCTATTATTTTTATATTAGTATGCGTTTTTTACATTTATAATTTTCTTGTTTAACGGCTACATTAGCCGGATTCCCAATCAGATGCAAAGTTTTAATTTGAATACGAGTTGCATAAAAAAAATGATTGCCGATCCAATCCTTATCGTCGATCTTATCCGTATTTGGTGAAATCTTGTTATCCGAATCAATGCGAAATCATTTATCAGGTTCGGTCGGGTTGTGGGCCTACAGAATTTTTGTTGTTGTTGTTGTTGGGTTAGGGTAAGATTACGGGTTGAATGTAAATATAGTTTCAGTCAACCATCATTCATGTTCAAGTAGACATTCAATCATGTTCAAGAAGTATATAACCGGATTCGTGCATGACTCTAGATCCGAGCCGACATCAGAAATTGTATCGTAACACAATTTCTGATAAAATCTCGTTACTTGGTCGTATGCAAGATTCTATTCTGAACAAGACTTACAGTAAAAACATTATACCCGACTCGGGTCAGATCGGGTTCACGAAAATCAGGTCACACAACAACTAATCCAAATCTATTATGTAGCCAAACAAGTCCAAAAAGATTGATCCGAAGTTTCTGGATTGTATTCGGGTAAAATCTGGTCACCCGACCTGGTGCAGTGTCGTCATAAACATCACAAACTTGAACCATAAAAATATTTTGATCCGAACAATCCGTATAGGATTCGGGTAAAATCTGGTCACCCTGTCCGATGCAGATTCGTCACATTTTTCACATTGAAGTCGCATGGTGACTTCACAAAGTAGTCACATTGTGAGGTCACAGAAAGCCTTGAAAACGGCCATAACGACCTCGCATTTACGTCACAGTGACTTCACATCGACAAAATTCTCTAATTTTAGACGGTTTTACAAAATTAGAGAATTTGATTAAAGAAATTAAAGCTATATATGAAACTATAATAGAGGTCCTGGTGAATGACGATCAATGCGATGAAGAAGCAATTAATAGGGAAGTAGTAGAAAATGAAAGTTACTGTGATGAATTTATTACTATTAAGCGTAAAGTTAGTGAGGTATCGAGCATAAATAAACATAATCAAGATGATAATGGAAGGAAGAATGATTACGGTAATGGTAAACGTAAGACATATAAATTGTCTAAGCTTAATATCAAACCGTTCGATTCGCAGTTAATAAAATATCTGTCGTTTTGGTCTCAGTTTGAAAAAATTCATGAAGACATAGATTTGGATAATAGTGATAAGTTTCAGTATCATATATAATCGGTAGAACCTGGAATGAGTGTCAGGCGTCTGTTAGAAAGTTATCCAATGACTTCTGTAAATCACTCGAAAGCTGTAGAGGCATTTCAAGAGCGTTTTTGGAATAAAGATTAATTGATAGAAGTATATGTCAGAGAAATTTTAAAATTGGTTGTCGCTAATGTACAGGCACCCGGGAAAGATAAACTTCCGTTATCGGATCTATTCACAAAATTCGAGGCATATTTATGATCTTTAGAATTCATGGGTTTACTTTTAGAAAGCAATTTCGCATGGCTATATCCTATGAAAGAATCTAGCTTGTCAGAAGATGTAATGAAAGCATGGCAACGGCATAATACAGGGTGATTATAAAAAACTATCCCGACATTTGGGCCTCTAACTATCATACCATTCACAGAAACTGAATGAAATTTTGGCAAAAGGTATTTTGAGGTATGCGCTCAAGAATGATATGGAATACAACAGTGTCACTCAAACAGTTACAGTTACAGTGAGAAAATTTCGAAAAAATTAAAATGGCAACACCCAATTTTTTGTATTGGAATGTGATCTCCATAGTGAAAAACCCTAAATAGCGTTGGAACGGCAACTGTAGCATGAACATGACCGGAACTAGGCAAGAGAAAAGTAGAAAGGGCTTTGCCATGCACCAGAGCATTAATTTTCGTTTCATTTACGTCACACGTCACACCGTTTCTTTGGCTGATATCCCAGCCTGATTAGTTCTCCAGAAAACGAGAAGAAGAAACCAAGAAACGCAAATTTCGGGTTCTACGTAAGACACAGTTATGACTGACGTCGTCACGCTAGGTGAAAGCAAAGACACTGTGAAATGCGAGCCGCGTATGTTCCTTTCTGCCATTCCGAACAAGATGCCGCTTTCAGGGAAAGAACGTGGGGAAATCGTAAAGATTTATTACCTGAATGGACAAAATGCCGCAGAGACATTGCGTGTTTACCGCAGAAACCATGGATTACCCGAGGCCCGTGCACTGTCAAAGTTGTACGGGACTTGATTCATAAATTTGAAAAAACTGGTTGCACATGCGATAGATCTCGGTCTGGACGACCTTCCGTTCCTGTGGAAGCTGTTGCAGAAGTCCATCAGACGATAAGCACAGTTCGTCTCGCAACTGCACGCGGTGTTTCACGTGTTCTGGATCTGCCGAATTCAACTGTACGCAAGATTCTGCGCTCTGTTCCAAACATGTTTCCATATCGATTCCAGATGCGCATACCAGATGTTGGAAACGGGAGACTATCAATTATGGCTGGATTTTGCAAATCAATTTCTTATTGAGTACGATGAAGATAGCAGCTGGCCTTTACGCATTCTGTGGACAGATGAGGCGCATTTCTCGTTAATTGGTAACGTGAATTTAAAAAAGTGTGTGCACTGGGCTGAGAATAATCCACATGATGTGCATGCACGTCCATTACACGAAGAAAAAGTGACTGTGTGGTGTGGTATAACTAGTACGTTCATCCTCGGCGCTTACTTTTTTGAAGAGGTTACTGCCGGTGATCTACAAATGTGTACAGTAACGAGTGCTTGCTATCTGGACATGTTAACGCATTACGCGATTCCCGCATTGCAACGGCAAAATGCTCTATCTGAAGTTGTGTGGATGAAAGATGGCGCTCCTCCATATGTCGGGTCTTCAGTCAAACGTGTCTTAATTCAACAGTTTGGTGACAGAGTTATCTCCCGTCATTTCCCGTTTCCGTGACCACCAAGATCTCCTGATCTGACACCAATGGATTTCTGGCTGTGGGGATATCTGAAATCCAAAGTGTATCAGTTTCGTTCTCAAACTGCATCTGATTTGAAAGATGCCATCAGAACTGCGATTCAAGGGATACCTATTGCCATGATACGTGCTGTAGTGCTATCCACCATCAGCCGCATGCAAAGTGTCATCGTGTGTGAAGGAGGTCATGTGGAAAATTTGTGAAACACAATAAAATGCTTTTTTTTATGCTGCTTCTCTGTCCTTATTGGTTGTCCTCACTTTTAGCGTATCTACCGCCGGTGATTTTCATGCTACAGTTGCCGTTCCAACGCTATTTAGGGTTTTTCACAATGGAGATCACATTCCAATACAAAAAACTGGGTGTTGGCATTTGATTTTTTCGAAATTTTCTCACTGTAACCGTAACTGTTTGAGTGACACTGTTGTTTTCCATATCATTCTTGAGCGCATACCTCAAAATACCTTTTGCCAAAATTTCATTCAGTTTCTGTGAATGGTATGATAGTTAGGGGCCCAAATGTCGGAATAGTTTTTTTTATAATCACCCTGTATTTCGAACAGATCAAGCGTTGATAGTGCTAGTAATTCATTGTCAACAAAATCAAATGTACTAACATTGATGCAATTCCTGAAACAAGAAGTGTCAGGAGAGGAAAGTTTTAAATTAGCTAAATCGGGTTTTGCGGAGTTAGTCTCTAAAGCAACCTAAAGAAAAGTTCGCAATTTAAAAGTTCGCAATTAAGAATTTTTCGCAAAGGAACGCCTATGTTTATTTTGTGATAAATTACATGAAAGCAAGGACTGTATTAGGGCTAGATCTCTTTCCTTTGAACGGAAAGCTAAAATTAGGGATAAAAATGCTCTCTAAAGTGTCTTCGTTTTTGTCAACAAGCTTAAGTTTGCAAAGTTTTTATTTGTTTTCATGTATGATCTAAACCACATACTTAATTATTATGTCCTGAAATTTTAATGCGTAAAGAACAAGAAAATATAGCTAAGGCGACAGAAGTAATCCAAAGCACCATAGCTAATAATAAGTGCTTTGGTGAAGTATCTCTTATGACTTTAGAAATAGTTATTAAAGGTCGAATAACAAAGGAAGTAAGAGAACTATTAGATTGTGGGTCACAAAAGAGCTATACTTTAAAAAGTACAGCCAAATAACTAGGTTTACATCCCATTTCTTCTGAAGCGATTGTACACACATTATTTGATGGTACACAAACAGAAGCCAAATCTCACAATAAATTCCGAGTTGAGTTAAGTGCTCCCGGTAGTCGGAACCAAACTGAAGAAGTCTTAGAATTTTTGGATCAATATATAATTTGCAGTAATATTCCTCGCGTACCGAAAGAGTCCCTACTTAAAGAGCTTAAAGAAAACTAGGGCATCCAACCCGGGTTTCCCGGGACAGAGAATATATGTGAAAACTATTTATTTTTTTATTGAAAATTCTAGTAGATTTTTTACATTTAATAATTTTTTATAGATTTCCGCCTAATAACGCCAAAGATCATTTTTATATGAATATTCAAATAAAATTTTGAAATTTATTAAAACCAGTAATTTCGTATTAGCCTCGTGCCAGAAGTTAATAGACAAAAAAATTGCTAAAAATATCGTTATCCACAGCAGTTTTTTAAAATTCTAATATTTTCAACGGTTTTAAGCGCTAATTTCAATTACATGTCTGTTAAATTTGTGTTTTATTTATTGCTTAAGGAAGTTTTCATTTTGTTCTTGAATATTAGCTGGAAACAAATGCTGTACTTTTTTATATTGTTTAAAGTGCAAACCGATTAATATTTTCTGATCGTCTGCGAGCGATAGAGATAGATTAAATAATCTTGCTTGAAATTTAATTTAAATGCTATTATAAATCAATTGCGATATAGTTTTCAAACAAACTGCATTTGAAAGTAGACTTTTTTTCCTATATAACGGTGTAAAAATTGAAAATGTGCGTTGTTTAAAAATTAATGAAATTGCGGTGGCAAAAATCGCAAAACTGAAATTTCATCGTCAAGTGTTGCCATTCGCAAAATGACGTCAGCGTTACGCACGGACACGTTTGTCCTTTATAATATAGATAAGCTATGGATTACAGATATAGGAACAGGGAGTCTAAAAATTGAAATTTTCATAGGAAGCGATTGCTATGGACAACTTCTTACAAGTTAAGTGAAACAGCTGAAGAGTGGTCTTACAGCAATACAGGCGAAGCTGGGATAGACACTTTGCGGTCGTTAAGAAAGTACATCATAGTCTTTAAAATATTGAAATATGCTGATTACGAACCTAGCGTTGAAAGAGATGAAGATTCCAGATTTATGGAAATTAGAGACAATCGACGTAACAGATCCCGTCAGACTTTGTCTAAAGCAGAAGAAGCAGAATTTGCTCATGATAATTTCATAAAAGAAGTTGATAGAAATAGAGAAGATCGCTATATTGTAGGTCTTCCTTGTATAAACGGCAAACATGAGATTCCTTCAAATAGACATATAGTTGAACGAAGATTGATGAGTTGTACGAAGAAATTAAAAATCTATGAAAAAATTTAAAGAATATGCTAAGGTTTTCTGTGCAAGGGAAGAAGAAGGTGTCATCATTAAAATTTCAGAAGAAACACTAAGGTTCCATTACATTTTTTACCTCATCATCCCGTCATCAAACCAGATAGTCCTACTATCAGTGTTAGACCCGTTTTTGATGCATCGTGTAAAGTAGGGTGGTCACCTTCTTTAAATGATTGTCTCTTTAAAGGACCAAACCTCATTGAAAAAATTCCTGCAGTGTTAATAAGATTTTGTGAGAAAGCTATCAGGGTAGTAGCCGATATAAGAAGAGATTTTCTTCAAATTGAAATCAAAGAATCAGATCGTCATTTCTTGTGATTTTTGTGGTGGAAGAATCCTGAGAGTTTCAGGTTTATTAACACAATAGAGTAGTTTTTGGAGCCACTTGTAGTCCATTTTTACCTGGTGCAGTTATAAAATATCATTTCAGTAATGTTGATGAAGAAAATAAACAGATAGCAGAGAAACTTATGAAATCATACTATGTAGATAACTGCGTGACTTCAGTCAACAGTGTGCCTCAACTAGAAAATTTTATTTCAAAATCTACAGAAATCATGGCTGACGCGAAAATGCAACTAAGAATGTGGGAATTTGGGCCAGTTAAAATAGAAGACAGCAGTTTCATAGCAAGAAAGAATTGCTCAACAAAAATGTAACTACGACAGTTCTGGTTTTAGGATTGAAGTAGGATATAATGGAGGATAGTTTGAAGGTTTCTCATAAATTTAGTGATGAAATAGAAAATCTGTCTAAAAGAAAGGTATTAGCTCATTAGGATCTTCGATCCAATTGGTTTTTTTAGCCCCGGCATTGTTACCAGCCAAACTGATAATTCAAGAGTCCTGGTCAACGAAATTAGATTGGGATGCTCCACTTCCAGAAGAAATCCGAAATAATTTTCAAAAATAGTACAGTAAGCTCAAATATTTAAATAACGTGAAGATAGATAGACGTGTAGGCTATGATTGTAAAGAAGACTGGTCTATTCATACATTTTGTGATGCGAGTAACAGAGCTTATGCAACAGCAGTTTTCCTGCATTGTGAAGATAAAGACACAGTTTTTGTACAACTTTAGGAGCTAAGTCACGTCTCGCACAAAAGAAAAGTATAACCATCCCACGTTTAGATATCCTTGCTTGTGTTTTAGTAGCGAGATTGACTAACATTGTTTTGAAAGCCTTTAATGGTATTTCCATACCAGTATAGTACTGGACCGACTCTTCTACTCTTCTCGCTTGGATTCGAAGAAATTATCAATGGAAAACATTTGTGGGCAACAGAGTTCGAGAAATTTGTAAACTTTCTGATTCTCAACTTTGGAATTTTGTACCTAGTAATGTGAACCCTACTGATATACCTTCTCGAGGATGTAATCCTAAACAGATGCTGAAGATGTGATGGTGGAAGGGACCAGAATGGTTGAAGCTTTCGGAAGAAAATTGGCCACAATAAGAAATAAACCCCAACGAAGAATTAGTAAAAACTAAAACTGCAGTATCTACTCTTTTATGTTCTAATTCATATAAATTTATGATATATAGTAGAATTTCATAATTCGGTAGATTTTTAAATATCGTATGTTGTGTGAAGATATTTATATTGAAGTGCGGAAATAGAAATAGATCTTTTCCATCAGAATTGTCCACCGAAGAGAAAGAAGATGCGGAAAAGTTACCCTGATCTAGAATACAATCTGAAAGTATTGAAGATACCACTGATGCAATAAATATAGTGAAGGTTATGAAAGACCAAGAAGGATTGTTAAGTACGAAAACAAAGATATTAGATTTTATTTACATTCAGATATCCAATTTTATTACCATCAAAACATTATGTAGTCAATTATCTGATTCAAGAATGTCATTTAAAGAGCTGTCATCCTGGACTTCAAACAGTTGGATCCATTTCTGAATTTCATTACGGTGGAGAATACTATTAAAATTTAGTGGTAAAAATCGGACATTCGGGTCGGAGCGCTCTTATCCCTGGAATTTATTTTCCGACTAAAAAGCAAATTGTCTGCGTTTTTCTACATTGTTTTCTTGGGCTACTTAATACTACTTTTATTCTAATTGTATTTGCCAATATTATTCACATTTCTGCCAATAAATTTGAAAAAGAGCAAGTTAAAGTATTCAAAATCTGAGAAAAAACATTGGTTCGATGGTTGCTTCCATTTCGACCTAAGTTACGCTCAGAATCGTCATTTTTTCCCTCTTTTTAACTTAGTGAGTGTTGATAATACTTTACAGATAAAAAATCATGATTTTAAAAGGAAAAGGTGGTTTATTAATTATCCCGATTTGAATTTTTAGATTACATTTTTTATTTCATTATTTATGAGTTTTTTAACCCCTTTTTCATATCTTGCAGCGTTTTTTGTTTCAAATGACGTCACAAATCACTCACTAGAAGTCTAACACCGTTGGAAGGCAGTTGTGATTAGTAGCTCATAGGATTGTAGGCATAGCTTGAAGTCAACCGGGCAAGTGTGATTGGAAGATGAAAAGGTCGACAGCTGATTGCAATTCGTACAGCGAGTTGTGAATTTTTCGTGATTTCTTTTATGCGATTTCCAGAGTTTTCTCATGTCTACGTAACGTCATTTATGTATTTGAGTTCAGAAATTGGCAACGATAACTTACTGTTTTTATATGTCAAAAAAAAAAAAAAAAAAAAAAAGAAGAAGAAAACAAAGTTAGAAAAAAGTCATTTTGTCATCAAACGAAAGCTTTTCTCAGGTCCCCCATGTACTAGATAAACTTCGGTATCATTTTCTCAGCCCTTGGTTACCAATATTTCTGAACATTAATGACCAAGGAGGGTTATTTTCTCTGGTTTTATCGGCCTAATTTCAACGTGAATTAGTTTATTTAATTTAATACGAACTAATTAAGATATATATAACTAATTCAGATACAGATTTGGCGCCACCTGGAGGTAGAAAATGGAACTAAAAGATTTTGCAGCGCATGCGTAGCACGCCTGCTATACAGTATCGTAGGCAGCAGGAACACGTGCCGGAGTTTCGATTGGAAAGAATTTTATTTAGAACACAGTGCACCTCTAGCAGAGGCAAGTGGGACTAAAATATTTTGCATTTAAAATTTGTCCGATTCAAACAAAGGGCCTGATTTCAATGAGAAATGATTCATTCAACTTAACATGGATTAAGATATGGATAACAAATTAAGAAATAGATTTGGTACACCCTAGCGGTGAAAATGGAACTGAAAGATATTACTTTTAAATGATAAAGGTGTAAAATTAACAACTATAATATAAATTAAAATAACTTTTATTAGTTGTTTTACATGTTTCGACTCTTTCTGAGTCATTTTCAAAAACAAAATGAGAATATTCTAAAGCACGGACTTTGAGGTTATTATTTTTATGTACTTTTTTTTTAGAATTACGCACGTTATCTATTATTTTTTTACTTGATTGTTTATTTTCATATCTTTGACCATGGAGTAATTCTAGCCACAGTTTCGGTAAATTAAAAGAGGCCGCATCGTTACATATTGTATTTTTGAGCGTGAGTATCTCTATGGTTTCTCTTATTATGGATGGATAGTATAGACTGGAGGGAAATATTATTTTACTTTCATTGAAATTTATTTGGATGGTTTCTTCTTGATATAATCTTGCCAGGGCTGTAGTTTTTCTATTGTATTTAATATCAGCTATATGCTTTAGAATATTCTTATTTTGTTTTTGAAAATGACTCAGAAAGAGTCGAAACATGTAAAACAACTAATAAAAGTTATTTTAATTTATATTATAGTTGTTAATTTTACACGTTTAGCATTTAAAAATAATATACTATTACAAGGTGTTATAATTTATTATATTGTTATATAAATATCGGAACTGAAAGATTTTTAACGCGCGCATATCACGCATTCTATACGGTGCCATAAGCAACGGGGACACATGTCGGAGTTTCGTTCAGAAAGAGAATTGTTTAGAACAGAGTGCGCCCCTGGCGCGGCAGTGGAAAATGTAACTAAAATATTTTGCATTTAATCTTGGTCCGATTCAAACGAAATATTTTCTAACATTCTTCCGATGTCTCCCAGGTACTAAAAGTTCGATATCATTTTTTCAGCCCTTGGTTACCACCATTTGTGAATATTAATATCCAGGGGGATAATTTAATTTCTCGGGTTCTATTGGCCCGATTTCAACGGAAATCGGTTCATTTAACTTAATATGAAGTAATTTATATATAGCTAATTAATTAAGATATATAGATATTTGGTACTCCCTAAGGTGGAAAGTAGAACTAACAGATTTTCATTTACAGCTAACAGATTTATATCTAAACGTGCCGTAAACAGCGGGAATGAGTGCCGGAGTGTTGTTCGGAAAGAGGATTATTTAGAATAGAATGCTCCCCCTGGTGGTGGAAACTGGATCTAAAAGATTTTGCTGCGCGTGCGCAGTACGTCTGCTATACACGAAATCGTAGGCAGCGGGGACATGTGTCTGAAATATGTTTAGAACAGAATGGTGCTTTGGAGGTTGAAATAAATGATTTTGTTGCGCGTGCGCCGAAAATAGTTATTTTTATTGAAACCGCAAAAGAAAGTTACCAATTTGATAATCCCAGACAGCAGTTTCATTTTCACACATTCTCGAAAACATCTACATAGAAAAGTATGGGAGATATTGAATCGAAACTCACTGTCTGTACGTAGTTTATTTTTCGGATTCCGAAAATGCAAATTGTGAATATCCGTCGGAAATCGTTTTTTAATTTTGACCATAAACTGACCCGCTTTGGATCAAATGATCCAGACATTTGAGGAGGTGGTATTGAATTTACTTCCGCTTCGGGGTCCATCTATTTAATTTCCAAAAGACAAAGAGTTAAAAGAGGAACGGTTTCCTGCAGCGATTTTTAAAGTGATTTCGCGTTTCGTATTATTTTTTGACGTATCAGGCAATGCCGGGTGGATCAGTGAGTAAACGAAATACAGGTAATTTTTTTCCACTGGTTTGTTAATATTAATATAAATTTTTAATCAATAAAAAATACTTTTGCGTATTCAAAGTTAATGATTCAAGTTTTTCTATATTATCAAAAATCGTCTGGCAAATAATGACATTTAGAAATCATTACATTGTAACTCTTTTCAGCTAGAGACATATTTAAGCGCCTTCGATTTAGGTGGACAACAATTGCTCACCTTTAATAAAAATTGGATTTAATAAAAAAACCGTATTTTCCATTAATAAGTCAGTAAAGATGGGTGTTAAAACAAACGGTATTAAAAGTAAAATAGTTTATCTGAAAAAATGACGTATTTGTTTTAGTGTAAAACATTCATTTGAAATTTAAAAAAAAATCCCTGACGGCTCGGCCTACAGGCACAGGTAGATTTCGAAGACGCAGACCGTGGGGCGCCTGTTTGTCGGGAATTGTGGAAGAAATGACCTTTTTGCGATAATGCTGCAGTTGGAACCGCCTACTTCGAAACCAAACTTGTTTGCAGGCGGAGCCAGCAAGGATTTTTTTTTTTTTTTTTGCTATAAGAGTTGGTCCTATAAAAAACATGTCACTATAAAAGTTTTAGACAATATTAAGAGGATTTATAATAAATTTAAGCGGATTTGAAATCTTGGGAATTGACGAAGTTATGAATTTTTTTCTTCTGAAACACCCCTCCCCCCCCCTTAAGGCAATTTTTAATTATATCAAAAATCTGTCATACATAAATTTTCGGCCCTTCTCCTAGAAGTAATAATAACTTCAAACGGATTCGATACGTATCATAATTAAGAAATTATGGGGGGGTTTCTGTTTTCACAAAAAGTCCCGCCATCCCCCCCCCCCCCTTGGTTCGATTTTGCCCATTAACGAACTTGACCGAGATTTTATGCCCCTTGATTTTATGTATCAGTTTCGAAAAGAAGCGGGAGTTGGAACCACCTACTTCGAAAAATAACTTGTTTGCAGGCGGAGCCGGCAGGGTTTTTTTGTTTTTAATTTTTTTTTTTTTTTGCTATAACGGTTGGTCCTATAAAAAACTTGTCAATATAAAAGTTTTAGATAATATTAAGAGGATTTATAATAAATTTAAGCGGATTTGAAATCTTGGGAATTGACGAAGTTCTGAATTTTTTTCTTCTAAAACCCCCCTTTCCTCCCCCCCCTAAGGCAATTTTTAATTATATCAAAAATATGTCATACATAAGTTTTTGGACCTGTTCCTAGAAGTAATAATAACTTTAAACGGATTCGATACATATCATAATTAAGAAATTATGTGTTTTTTTCTGTTTTCAAAAAAAGCCCCCCCCCATCCCCCCCCCTTGGTTCGATTTTGCCCATTAACAAACTTGACCGAGATTTTATGCCCCTTGATTTTATGTATCAGTATCGAAAAGATGCGGGAGTTGGAATCGCCTACTTCGAAAAATAACTTGTTTGCAGGCGGAGCCGGCAGGGATTTTTTTTGTTTTTAATTATTTTTTGCTATAACGGTTGGTCCTATAAAAAACTTGTCAATATAAAAGTTTTAGATAATACTAAGAGGATTAATAATAAATTTACGCGGATTTGATATCTTGTGAATTGACGAAGCTATGATTTTTTTTCTTCTAAAACCCCCCTTTTTCCCCCCTTTGGGGCCATTTTTAATTATATCAAAAATCTGTCATACATAAATTTTCGGCCCTTTTCCTAGAAGTAATAATAACTTTAAACTGATTCGATACGTATAAAAATAAAGAAATTATGAGGGTTTTTCTGTTTTCACAAAAAGCCCCCCCCCCCCATTTCCCCCCTCCTTGCTTCGATTTTGCCCATTAACGAACTTGACCGAGATTTTATGACCCTTGATTTTATGTATCAGTTTGGAAGAGATTTATGCAGAATTTTTCCAGTTATCGTGGTCAGAAAAAAGTGACATAGATAGATAGATAGATAGATAGATAGATAGATAAAGTTTTGAACTGGGGGTGGTTTTGTGTTCAGGGAGTCATGATCGGCGTAGATCTGCAAAAATTTTTCAAAATTTCCAACTTAGGTGAGAATGTAATAGGTAGTATTTCTTACGAAATCTACCTAAAAAACTAATATTTTCGACAAGGTGGCGACATTTTCATTTCACCAGCTTCGAAATTATTATCTAATTCTTAAAAGAACAATATATTTTTGAGAAATAATGTTTTGCATCAAAAATCAAATAATTTCAAAACGCAATTTTAGCAAATATTGTTTAAATTACATTGTAAATATAATTTCTGGGTTAAATTTAGTATTTAATAACATTAATGTATAAAATGTTTCTATGAATTATTGAGTAGTATTGGATTTCTATAAACGCTTCCTTGTTTTAAATAGATAATGTGCAAGTGACGTCACGCACAGGCGATTTTTTCAACTAATTGAAGGCGAAAACTAACAATTATTGCAGAGTTAGTAATTCATAATGTATTATTTCCTACACATAATATAATGTGATATAACTTCTTTAAAATTACGAAAAACTTATCGAAACTTAAAGCAATTTATCTCAACGTTTTGAATACGTTAAGTTGAAAAACATGCACATTATCTATAAATATAAATGCTTATTTGTACATGATTCATGAAGTGAAAGAATTTTTTTTAACTAGACAAGTGTCCGTTCATAGGAAAATCTATCCCCGGTGAAAGTGTCGTCATATTTTAAATCAGTGCTGGTTTTAATTCAGACAACATTAGTATTTTATAGCAATTACACGAAGCAGCTGAATTTCCACAGAATGTATTGGTCACCAAAGCATACGTTTAACATCCTGTTACCATACAATCTTCCAGAATATTAAATTTCAATAAAATTTAATAAATATATTAAAGTCGATGTAAAAGTTTTTAGCATATGCAATTTTCATTGGAGAGGGGAATTTGCATTTGACATCGTTCACGTGAAAGGATGAGGGTCCATAAGCCATGTTTTTGGCCCATGAAATAAGACTAAAATTGAATTTTGTTATACTGACTTAATTATTTCACTTTTTATTATTAGAAGGTTTGTCCTGTACGATTTCAACAATATTTTTTGCATTTTGTTCGTTTTTATATAACTTACACAAGCTCAAAGTTCGTATTATTCGTAGTTTTTGATGAAAAATACCCAATTTTTCCTAATTTTACCTCAATTTTTAATATATTTTTTAATATTTTACTGTGAGCACAGCTTTGCAACACTTTTATTTTTACATATATTGTACATTTTGATGTATTTTATAATATATGTAAAGAAGAAAGTGTTGCACGAATGCGCTCATATAAATAATCGAGGTAAAATAAGGAGAAATTGCGTATTTTTCATCAAAAACTACGAATAATACGAACTTTGAGCTTGTGTAAGTCATATAAATCCGAACAAAATACAAAAACTATTGTTGAAATCGTACAGGATAAACCTTATAATATTAAAAAGTGAAATAATTAAGTCAGTATAACAAAATCAAATTTTAGCCTATTTCATGGGCCAAAAACACGGCTTATGGACCCTGATCCTTTAAAGAAGAGTCGATGCCACTAATTAAACAAGAAAATCTTCCCGCCTATTTTTTAAAGGCACCATGATTGGAAAAGAGCAAGCGAAAAGCCAATTAAAAATCCATGTATTATTAGTTATCTTTCTATGATACTTATATAATTCCTTATAATTTTAAAATATCTAAATCTATAGTTAAAAATATATCCGCAGGGAAATTTTTGCCCCTCATTGCAATACATTTCTGTCAAATTTCGAAACTTCCATAATTCAAAATTACAACACAATAATCAATATGACAATGTTCTATAATTGGGGTGTTTTTTTCAGATTGTTTGCACCATTTAAATAAATAAGCAACTCTATTGTGTTATACTTTACTAGCAAGCTACGCCCGCTACGCTGGTCAATTTCTTTTAACGAACCTTTAATCAAACAAAATATTGACATTTCATAAATAACTTTTATATTTTAACAGAATAATAAGGCTACTATAATTTGTGACTCGTGCTATAGCCAATATACACGTCAGGACAGGTCGCCCTTATCATTATCTTTTTACGCATGAAGGTTTCGCTATGGTACTCCATTGGAAAATTTGGTAATTTTTGAAATTCAATATTTGAAAAACGGCATAATCATTAGATTTGAAATTTATATCAAGAAAAATACAATTTTTTACCTTTCAAACGCAGTTTGTCTAACAATTTTCTGACAAATACTTTTGAGCTATCATTTTTTTCAGTAACTTCAAATGTTTCATTTTCCGAGATAAATCTGGTGTAACAATTAGCGAAAACCCTCCGTTCCCCCTCTTTATACTTAACCAATTAATCCCATAAACAAATCAGGGAAGCGTCTTAACCCAATGAACCTATAAACAAATTTTGAAGCAAATGGGATAATTCTGCAAGAAAAACCCATTTATATAAATTAAGGTTGAGGGATTATCCCCCCGTTCCCCCCCTTTATACTTAACCAATCAATCCCGAAAAACTAATCAGGGAAGCGCCTTAACACAGTGAACCTATAAACAAAATTTGAAGGAAAATGGAATAATTCTGCATGAAAAACCCATTTATATAAAATAAGGGGGTATTAGCCCTCCGTTCCCCCCTTTATACTTAACCAATCAATCCCGAAAACTAATCAGGGAAGCGTCTTAACCCAATGAGCCTATAAACAAAATTTGAAGGAAAACGGAATAATTCTGCATGAAAAACCCATTTATATAAAATAAGGGGGGAGGATTATCCCCCCGTTCGCCCCTTCATACTTAACCAATCAATCCCGAAAACTAATTAGGGAAGCGTCTTAACACAGTGAACCTTTAACCAAAATTTGAAGGAAATGGGATAATTCAGCATGAAAAACCCATTTATATAAATTAAGGGGGGGGATTAGCCCCCACGTTCCCCCCCTTATACTTAACCAATCAATCCCGAAAAACTAATCAGGGAAGCGCCTTAACACAGTGAACCTATAAACAAAATTTGAAGGAAAACGGAATAATTCTGCTTGAAAAACCCATTTATATAAATTAAGGAGGGATTAGCCCCCCGTTCCCCCCTTTATACTTAACCAATCAATCCCGAAAAGTAATCAGGGAAGCGTCTTATCCCAATGAACCTATAAACAAAATTTGAAGGAAAACGGATTAATTCTGCATGAAAAACCCATTTATATAAATTAAGATGTTGGATTAGCCCCTAGATCCCCCCTTTATACTTAACTAATCAATCCCGAAAACTAATCAGGGAAGCGCCTCAACTCAGTGAACCTATAAACAAAATTTGAAGGAAAACGGAATAATTCTGCATGAAAAACCCATTTAATTAAAATAAGGGGGGATTAGCCCTCCGTTCCCCCCTTTATACTTAACCAATCAATTCCGAAAACTAATCAGGGATGCGCCTTAACACAGTGAACCTATAAATAAAATTTGAAGGAAATGGGATAATTCTGCATGAAAAACCCATTTATATAAATTAAGGGGGTATTAGCCCCCCGTTCCCCCCCCTTTATACTTAATCAATCAATCCCGAAAACTAATCAGGGAAGCATCTTAACCCAAGGAACCTATAAACAAATTTTGAAGCAAATAGAATAATTCTGCATGAAAAACCCATTTATATAAATTAAGGGGGATTATCCCCCCGTTCCCCCCCCCCCTTTATACTTAACCAATCTATCCCGAAAACTAATTAGGGAAGCGTCTTAACACAGTGAACCTTTAACCAAAATTTGAAGGAAATGGGATAATTCTGCATGAAAAACCCATTTATATAAATTACGGGGGGGATTAGCCCCCCCCCGTTCCGCCCTTTATACTTAACCAATCAATCCCGAAAAGTAATCAGGGAAGCGTCTTAACCCAATGAACCTATAAACAAAATTTGAAGGAAGACGGAATAATTCTGCATGAAAAACCCATTTATATAAATTAAGGGGGGGATTAGCCCCCAGATCCCCCCCCCTTTATACGTAACCAATCAATCCCGAAAACTAATCAGGGAAGCGCCTTAACACAGTGAACCTATAAACAAAATTTGAAGGAAAACGGATATTTCTATGAAGAGTTATCGCATTACGTACGTACATACATACATACAGAACCGGCTGAGAAGCTCTCAGGGCTTGATAGCCAGTTTGATAGCTGAAAAATCGCAATTTTAGAACGTTTTTTGCTCCTGCACCCCCTGGGGTTAGTGGCACCGACATAAAATATAGTATGTGTTGGAGCAGGGGTTGTCACCATCAATTTGCCACCATCACTTTTGAAATCGGTTCGGTAGTTCTTGAAATTACCCCCTACAAACAAACAAACAAACAATCTTTACTCCTCAAAAATATTTACTAATATAATCACTTTGAAAAATATTCTGTCACATGCAAACTTAAATTAAACCAATTTCTATGACCGAAATAAATGTAAAATATAATAACAAGAAAAATGTGTTCCACTCTTAATCTTAGTGAAAGAGTATGAAATTTCAATCTCATGAAAGAAATTTAAATGTTAATATTTTAACAACGACATAACGCACCATGTCATCAAACACTTGCTGTTCAGGATTGTCCACACTGCTGGACAATTACTGAGGAAAGGATAACACTATCACCCATAGCAATCACAAAATGAAAGGAAGCAAAACGTGGAAAGTAAGAATAAGTGCGGGATATAGTAAGAAGAGGTGTGCGTATGCAAATTTTCTTGTCCACGTCTGTTCATCATGTGATAGCGCTTATAAGAGCTTTAAAGGATTTGACGCGTGTGGACCAAGTCAAAGTTTTACAGGAAAGACTTAATTCACGAACTTGAAATTTTCGGCATGTCTTCCCGATAACACTTAGATGATTTTATGCGTAGCTGAATTATTGGAAAGATGGAAGAATGTCGAAATATAACAGATGTTGCCAGGGAGTTCGACATCGCCCACAGCGTTGTTTCACGGCTGTGGAAATCATTTAAAACTACTGGAATGTGTAGCAGGCGTCACGGGAGAGGTCGTGTTAGAAGTACGACGCCTGCAGGATATAGATATATTGTCCTATCGGCAAAAAGGACAATTGAAAGGACCAACGCACCACAGTTCAGAAGGTGGCAAATCAGTTTCTTGCTGCCATAGGACAGCAGATCTCCCGAAAAACTGCAGCCAGACGTTTGAGAGACGGAGGATTATACGCCCGCAGACCTGTTGTGTGTGTCCCATTGACCAGACAGCAGCGTACTGCTCGTTTGCAATGGTGTCGTGAGTATCGCAACTGGACTGAACAGGACTGGGCATGCGCACTGTTCTCAGAAGAGAGTAGGTTCAGTCTGTCATCGGATCGTAGACGCAACTGATCTGGCGTGAGAGTGGTACAGCTTATCGTCCAGAAAATATCCAGGAAAGGGACCTATATCCGACATGCAGTGCCATGGTATGGGCCGGAATCATGATGAATGGCCGCACGCGCCTACATGTTGTTGTGACTGGGACTATGACGGGCCAACGATACATTGATGAAGTTCTACTTCCTCATGTTCGCCTTTTCCGTGGTGCTGTCGGTGATAAATTTGTTTTCATGGACAACATAACGCACCATGTCATCGAACACTTGCTGTTCAGGATTGTCTAGATAGAGAGGGTATTCAACGCCTCGAATGGCCAGCGCGTTCTCCAGATCTAAGCCCCATTGAAAATGTTTCGGATGCTTTGGGGAGGCAACTTTCTAGTCGAATCTATCTTCCAACAAACAAGAACACCCTCATCCGTGTACTGACAGAAGAATGGGATAATTTGTCTCAACAGATGCTCGATAATGTTGTCCGAAGTAGGATACGACGTGTAGAATGTTGCATCACACTCCACGGTGGACATGTCCCGCACTGACACATTACTCCAAAGTGCCTGCTGACTTTCATATGCATTGTTCCATTTCTCCGTATGCAGCATCAAAAACTTTGCTGTCGTTTTTAAATATAGCTTTTTTTAAAGTTGTTTCAAAATAGATTTTTGTAAAGTGTTGTAGGATAAGAAAAATTGCATAGATTTTAAAGCAATGTTTAAGTAAAATTACAATATTTTTTAAACTTAAAAAACAACAATGTTATCGAAAAGAAAATCGATTTTACCAACAAATTCGCGTAATGCAAAAGCAAAGAAGAAATCAAAAAGTAATGAATCTTTTCTTCCAGCCGAATTTTGTACACTTGAACAAGCCGACCGTGCCAATTCATAACATTATAAACGTGAAAGCGCGTTCTATATAGTAGAATTTTTTTGTTTACATATAGGTAGAAAATTTCCGAGAATAGGAAGGTTAGGGGTCTAAAATTAGGTCCATAGTCAATTTGCCTTTTTTTTTTTTTTTTTTTTTTTTTTTTATCAAGTGAAATTTGGCGCAAAATTAAATACATTGTTGTAACCAGATTTTGTTTTTTGCGTGGTAAACACTTAATCGTATTTTAGATTATCATTTCCCCGCTCACCTTTGATGTCAACTATGACTGTAAAACATATTAAAAAATATTACCCGATAATTTTCTAATTTTCTTATTGCTTCATGATGTAAATAGACATCCTGTTTCATACTTTAAACCTGAATCGGTCATGCCATTGTCGTTCAATTTTTATTCCTAATCCTAACCCTAATCGTACCCTATCCTAATCCTGATAATAACTTTAAAGAATATTCTTTGACACGAATATGTAAATTAAATCAATATCCATAAATGGAATGAATGTAAAATAGAATAAATAGAAATGTCAAAATAAAATAACACGAAAGTACATTTATTCGACACCTAACCCTAGAGAAAGCGTAAAAAATTTCAAGCGCATGAAATAAATTAAAATAACCTTATATATACTAACAAAAATATGTAAATTTAGATCATCAGATTTGTGTCGTCGGTATTTATTTGCTTATAGTGTTCTAGACGCGATAGAGAAAATATCGAGGTTAAATTGGGCAGAATTTAAAGTACTTTCCATCAACCTTTATTTACATTTTAGAATCGCATCAGATTGTTATATCTTTGTGAAATAGCTATCAATGTATAAAATGCACAAGCAGTTTGTTCACTATTTACACCACTTAGCGTGAAGCACTTAATTTATTATATACATAAACAAGATAATGTAGTAAGAAATATATAACATATGTCTATGTGCAAATAAACAATATAATAATGCCCATTTAGCAATGCACACATTCACAAATTGTACACCAAATACCATCTAAAATGCACTGTTGTATAGAAGAATTCTGCCAGTGTTGTTTTTCGTTTTACGAAGAGGAATTCCTCGATTTTCACGATTTTACTTGGTCCTCCTTTTTTCATTAGTTGCAGTTTCATTTTCGCGATTGTATATATTATTTGGCATGAAATTTCACTTTTTTAAGACTGGGTTATGTCAAGATCCCTATAGCAAAGAAATACCGTATGGTCTCCTATAAAATGTGATAAAGCTTTGGTTAATTATATATGTTGTTAATTATCAAGTGAAATGTTTTGCTGAATTAATGCATTTATTCTTTTTTTAATGTTACGTGAACGAAGTCACGGGTAACAGCTAGTAATATTATAAATGCGATTGTGTGTGTGAATGTTTGGCTGAAGTAAACATGAAAACGGATGATTTAATGACCCTGTATCTTTGCATATAGATGGATTATAACCCAGAAATGAACATAGGGTAGTTGTTGTTCATTATTTTCAAATATTTTTCTTAATAATTCAAAATGTCATTATTTTCATACAGAATCAATGAATATTTTTCATGTTAAATTTAATTAACCATTTTACGTTGCTAAGCATTATCGTTGACAATAGCTACATAGTCTGGAACAACATTTTATCCAATAATTAATATTCAATTTAACGACTTCCACGTGAAAAATGAAAATTAAAAAGAATTAAAAAGAAGATAAATTACCCGTACTATTTGAAAAACATGGAGTGTTTGTTATTATACTTTGAAATATGAATGTCGGTTACGTTGAGAAGAGGTTTTCTAGCAAAAATTGCGTTATAATTACAAAAAAATTTAATAATAATAATATTATTAAAAAAATTTCTGGACCATGGAACTATGAAAAGGATCCTCCTTGGCTTGAACAAATATTACGTCATATTGGAAATAAAACATGCATTTTAAAATATTCGTAATAATACAATGAGCATGAAAATCAGTATATAATGAAAGTAGATGGATAATGACATCATATTTAAAATGAAAAAAACTGAAATATTTTTATCGCTACTAATTAATATGCTTGTATGTTAGTTAGATACAGATTAGAGTTTTCTGCCAAAATCCACGCTATGATTGCCAGGAAAAAAAATTAACAAGAATTATATAATTAAAAAGAGATTTCTCTAGGAACAAAGTGATGTCATATTTGAAATTAAACGGGAATTTTCAAATATGTTTTTTAAGGTGCGTGAATTAATTTTATACACTAATAATACTAGGATCAGTAAGTATAGTAAGTGGATGAGTTTCACGCCATATTAAAAACGAAAAATTTAAATATTTGTGAACTATACTGATTATTAAGCATGATAATAGCAGTTACATACAGATGAGAGTTTTCAGCCAAAATTTACATCATGATTATTAGAAAAAGAAAAATGAACACGAATCTATTATATTAAAATCTAACCGTCTGTTTTTATTTCGCAACTACTCCTCTTAGGTTATCGAACGCAACGCGATGTAGTTAACACCGGTTATTATTGATCCGAGGATGTCATATAAACTCTCCGAATTTAAAATTCTAAATTAGGTTCCGATATTTTACTTTTATTTATTCATTTATTCATTTATTTTTGTAAATGTTAACTAAGTTTTTCTAAAAATGAAACTTCATTTTTGTTGATAAAAAAGGAGAAATAAAACGGATAAATATATTTTTAGCGCCATTTTCTCCTTAAAACTGAAAAAGTAATTTATTTTCTATTTGAATAGATGGTGAAAACAAAATCTTGATTTCAGTAAAATTTTCGAAAAATAAAAACATATTTCCACGTATTCAAACTTTATGAATCAAGTTATTCTGCAGAACAAAAATCGTCTGTCAATATGACAACATATTGTCATTTAGAAATCAAGATTTGTTTCAGCTATCGATTAAACCAAGTAAGCAAATTTAATCTCCTTTCATTTAGGCGTACAAATTATTGCTCCTTATTCACAAGAACGGAATGTAAAGAAAATATAGAAAATATACTACTTCCAATTAATTATTTTTGAAGGATGGCTTTTAAAACGTTTCACAAAGGTGTTAAATATAAAATAGTTTATCAGATAAAAGTGACATTTAATTTTACCCAATTCGTCGATTTCCACGATTTTATTTCGCCATCCTTTTTTCCATTGGTTGCGGTTTCACTTTCGAGATTATTTGGCGCAAAATTTAACTTTTTGAAAACTGTGTTATAAGAAGTCCTCTATAACAGAAAATTACCGTATTGTCTCCTATGAAATGTGATAAAGGGTTAGTTAATTAATTACGTTTTTATTTATCGGGAGTAAAATATTTTGCTTAATTCCTACATTTACTCTTCTTTCAATGTTACGTGAACGAAGTCACGAGTAACAGCTAGTTATTTATATAAAGTATTTTTTAAGAGAATAATAGTTATCATACTTTATTTACAATCAGATAAAATCCCTTGTTATTTTATCAGAAAGGTATAACATTCCTTTTATATTACTGATAAGATATAAATCCATAACAACAGAACCCCGCTTTTACACTTTTCGAAGAAGATAACGGAAAAAGTGCGGAAAATTACAGCTGTTAATTGCGGAAAAATACATCTGAACCCCGCTTTTACACCGTAGGGGCAAACTTCCACCAGTATTTTATAAGAGAAATTTTAGCCTTTCTAAAAATAAAAGAAAATATATCTGTATTTCAAGGAGGTGAAAATTTCTATACTAAAATACTGGTGGAAGTTTTCTCCCTGTGGTAAACAGGCCCTGTTTACATATTTCAAGGAAAGTAAAGAAAAGCATAAATTGCGGGAAAACGTGATTTCAGGGAACGTAAAAGTTGGGTTATACTGACTGTATTAATACATTACCGTCCGGAGACATAAAAATCTGCTTTTGTTGACTGCTCATGAAATGGCTGAAAGTTATAAGTAGCGTTTTGCACACTGTGCATTAAACTCCGGCGACCTATACATATGTGTTGCAACATATAAATGTAATTAGATATAAAAGAAAGTACAGACTTTAAATCGTAACTAATAACATCGAAAATTCCTAGTAAACAGTACATAATAAAATAGTAACAAATGAACACATTGGCGACCGGAAACGAGAATTCTCATGTTTATTTAACCAAACATTTCTGAATAAATTTTTGTTCAGAAACGCATGAAATTGGCATATGTGTTGCCACGTGACACGAATCGCTTATAACTCGATAAGTAATTTATTTATCAAAATATGGAAAACTTATTTCAATTTCAAAATGCTTAAATAGTCACGTCTGCCAATTTTATGCCTTTACATTAAAAAATGAATCAGAAAACGTGTCAGAAACTTTCACATTGTTAAGCAAGTAATTTCAGAACCACCTTAATGTACAATTTTGACATTCGCGATCTATAGTCTAATCAAAATTTAGTGGGGGCCAGGGCTTCATCAAATCTATTTAGGACGCAGGACACACAGGCCATGTTGTGGCCCTTTTCTCAAAAGAATTGCATTATGAACTTGATAAACAGCTTTATGTTGTTTAAAATTTAAACCATAGCTTTAGGAAAAAATAATATCTTATAGACACATGTAAAAATTCATTAAAAAATTATGGAAAGGTAAAATCGTCTGACTTATATGCTATTTGTAGTGAGTAAAACTTTAAATCTAGGGTATTCAATGTATCGGAATTTTGAAATTTCCACAACATTTCACTGTCGTTAGTGAAAAACACTGAAGTTAGTTTACTTTACATAAATGGGAAAAATTAATTTTTTCTGTGAACTATAAATGGAAAGTTGCTTTAATTTGTGTCTTTAGAGACAGGACAAAACGCATTTTTGGGCCCGCTGAAAATGTGCGCCTTGGGCACATGCCCCTTGTGCCCTGTGATAATCAGTCTCTGAGAGTTGAACGATTGTATCACAGCCATCGCCCATATGATACCATTATATCAAATTCAGGCACTTAAGTGTCTGAATTTCTAAATGTCTTAATATCAGACATATCATCATTATTCAGACATTTTTCTCAGTTCTTTTTTACCCTGATCATAGTAAGACACTTATGTGCCTTAAATCCAGACATCTATGATGTCAGAAATATCATATTCAGACACTTAAGTGTCTGAATTCCTTTTTCAGACACACATGTGTCCGAATTTAAGACGTCTTTATTCGCAGTGTGCTACTTTTAAGATGCAAATGATTACACACAACACTGTTTTTCTAAATAAAATATTAATTTAGAAGGGTGCAGGAGAAAAAAAAGTTCTAAATTACGGTTTTTGCTATTTTGAAACGATTAAAAACTTAACCCAGTTACGCAATAAAATTAATTTCAGTAGCATCTCGATCACAGCTCGAAGAGCTAGCAATAATCCCGCTTCCAGAAATTATTCTCGAATATATTTTATTGATGTTTAATATGTGTTTGATGTGTGTCCGCATTTTGTGTATGTGAAATAAAATCAAGAAATAGACAATTACTACAGTTTCTTCGACTATACCTTCATAATCCCGTCTCTAGATTAAGGAGAATTAATGGAATAATAGTATTGCTTCCGGTTTATTAATTGCTCTCTCTTCATGAGTGTTTTTTTCGTTGGTGATGACAACCCGGGAGCTTCAATATTAAAGTTCATGATAAGAATTAAGTGATATTCAAATGTGCTTAAAGAATTTTCATGTGATTATTTCAGATAATATTAAGTTCGACATTCTCTATCGACTTATTGGATTCCATCTCGGCAAAGGAACGGTAAGGATTTAATCTTGGTAAAACAGGTACTGTAACTTATTTGTTTTTAAGAATGGATCTAGATAAATTAAAATCAAAGCACAAGGTGTACTAGACTAATAACTAAAATTGAAACATAGTTAGACTTATATATATTAACTGACTTAATAAATATCAAAACCAAACTATGAAAAATTAAAATCCCCACCGAAGACAGAACGTGCAAACTACAAGCTTAGAGGTTTCACAAGCTCTCGCCTCAACCACTAGCTAGAACGTTCACAAACAACTGTCACCAAAATAGCATGTGCCAGCTATATTCAAAGAGCTTGGTATTTCATCGCCAGGTCAATAGCAAGAATTAAAAGGAGTGGATAAAGACAGCGGATATTTGGGGCTAATCGTCATCTATTACGCTTCCTTCCTATCATCGATTATGCTTATTTTTTAAAAATCATTGTGTCGCCATATATTGGCAATTAATATAAAGAAACCTTCTCTTGAAATTGCATTATTTTAGGAGCATTTATAAAATAAAGCCATATAACTTTAAAATTTTATTCAATATAAAATGAAAATTATTATTCTTTTTCATAAAATTTTAATTTAGTTTTATCAATTTTTAAAAATTTTGCTTATACCCACTTAAATTTTTCTTGCATTGTAAATAAAAATGAATATATGGTGGCTGATGGTTTTCAACCAACCACAAACAATAATTATTTCATTCTGTGAGCAAGGTAGAGCATCTCCCAGTGAAGGTAAATAATAAAATGATTCGACAAACTTTTACAAATAAAACAAGATTATATGAAGTGTAAAAATACAAGAGGCATGCACGGCATACAACACGCATAGTAGCCGAGATCGAACTGCCCAAGAAAGGTTCGGTTTTAGATATATGTGTTTGAAAAACATAGTGTTATGTTGTTGTGATAATCCAATTTTTTGAAGGTTTCATTTAAAAATTCAGTTTATAAGTTGTGAGTAATACTGACGTTGACACAGTCACATTGGGCTGCAGTTACGGTTAAATCTCCACAGCATTCCCCACCAAGTACTGGAGGTAGTAATGCATCACAAGTAGCGGGGGTTGAACCGTACTACTCATCCAGAACGGGTAGTTTTGTTTGCAGGAATTGATGGTGCTGCAATTATCGGTTCCTCTGGGATAACAGTCTGAGTTGGCTGGTTGTCAACAGGCTTCATTTGAGGTAAAGGTGTTGGATCATCTGTGGTCATGAAGGCTGGTTTAAGACGGTCAATGTTAATCACAGATTCTCTGCCATTTATCACTATCGTTAAATGTTTGGCGGTGCGTTTGATGTTACGAAAGGGACCATTATAAGGCTGTATTAGAGGTACTTTAACGGTGTCATTGAGAACAAAGACATGTGTGCACGTTTCCAGCGAAGGGTGCAAGAAAGAAGAAGTCTTGTTACGCGCTGACGTTGGAACTGGAGTTAACTAGCGCATGGGGTCACAAAGCTGCTGTAAGAAGGATGCAGGATCCATTCGCGACAGGCTTGTAGGATTATAAGGCTTTAAAAACTGCAGGTAGGGACAGTGTAGTGCCATACAACATTTCAGCGCTAGCACCCCCCCCCCCCCGATATCCTTTTTGAATGTGGAACGAAGGCCAAGAAGTACAATGGGTAGGGATTCTGTCCATCGCGTTGGGTTGTTGCACTTCAAGGCTTGTTTAAGAGGGCGGTGAAAACGTTCCACAAGACCATTACTAGCAGGTTGATATGGAGACGCTCTGATGCAATGAGTGCCTAGAAATCTTCTTAAGGAAGTGAATATGTGCGACACGAATTGCCGCCCTTGGTCAGTAGTTAGGATCTGCGGGACACCAAACCTTGAAAACCAATGTGTGACAAATGTCCGAGTATCAGCACTGATATCTTGTATAGGTATCGTTTCTGACCAACGGGAAAAATGGTCTATGAATGTCACCACGTAGACAAAGGCATCTGATGGAGGTAAGGGTCCAGCGATGCACAGTATGGTATTTTGTCCCAAAACCTGGCCAAAATTATTTTATACCTCTAAAAGCTACATATCTACGTTTTTATTTTAAATGTGGAGTAAAAATGGTAAAACAAAGTCTTATTTATAAATCAAAGCATTTATTAATCCGTTTCATCACTACAGGGTGGCTACTAAATACTGTTACAAATATTTAGTCATTTAATTTTACAAAAATAAAATATAAAATGATAAATACACTAATATGATGAACATCAGAGAGAAGAGTTTACCTGGAAATAATTTTACTCGAATCGACCGCTATTTTTATCGATTTCCAAGGATAATCCCTTATTTCTTTCTCATTAGCAATGAATGTGTAGCCAATATGTCCTGTTTGTAATATTCTGCATTGATTTTTATCCTTTTATCGATGAATTCTAAAGGCAACTTTTCCATTATTTGACACTGCAGCCCAAACCATAACAGAATTCTGGCTCTAAAAGCGTTTAAGAATTTGAAGATTTTCAGATATATCGTCGAAGGTTGGTAAATATACGACATCACTTTTAGCACTATAACACTGTTCATTGCAAAATAGATTCTCATCAGAAAATATTATTCTGTCAATACTTTTTTACCACGCCGCTTCAGCAATTTCTTGTATCTTTGTGATATTTTTATTCTTTCTGCAGTTGTCAAACTTTTACGATAACGGCGAAAACCCAGGTCTTCATTTATAATAACTTGCATAGTTCTGCGACTCACGTTCTCTTCTGAAGCCATTTTGTTTTCTGAACGTTGCGGGTTTCTTCATATGCTTTCACAAATTCTTTTGATGCGCTCTTTTGTGCAAACTGAGCGTGGATTACGAGACCTAATTGATCTTTGCAGCTAGTAGTATCCAATAATCAATTTATAGTTCTATATATAAAGGTTCTATAAAAACCAAGGCATTTTAATTGCTTAAAGATTTAACTGCGGAAAATCTGCGATCAAAGAGCTGTTTAATCGTCATTCTTTTGTCTTCCATTTTAATTTTAAATATTTGCTTTATACAAAAAATGTCTGCACTAATAGAAAATTGCCAAACGCTGAAATAGAGAAATAAATTGTTTTACCAAACGATTAAAATTAATTCTTATTTTTTGGAGTGTAACAGTATTTAGCAGCCACCCTGTATTACTGTCTTTAAGAATATTAACATTTGAAACATCACTTTCTGAAAAAGAATTTAAAACTTCAGAAGATAAGGGATTTCTTTTCTTGTTTGTGTTGCATTTCATGCCCGTTATTAGGGGTCAGAAGTTAAAAGAAGCCCATTCAGGACATCCATTTTGTAGGTCACTCGTAAAAGCTTTCTTCTGTAGTTTAATCTAAATGACTTAATATATTTATTGTGAGGTCCTGCAGCCTCTTCAGATAGTTGGCCTATAGGCAGAATAGCATCTTTTATAACGTCTGCTCAATGACAAAGTACCTTGTGCATTGTAGAGGACATGGGATAAAAACCATACAGCGACGCATGCAGTTCAACCTTTTCTTGGCAATATATTGCAAATTCTTCTCTATTAATTTTGTATCCGTATTGCTTTCTCCGAATCTTGTCCTTGTTTTATGAGTAGCTTCCATTTTTGTTTGAACTGATTTTTAATAACGGAGAAGTTTTGCTTCATCTCAACTACCGTTGGATCACCTTCAGTATAATTTCTTAATAATTCTTGTTCCGTAAATTGAAGCTTCCCATCAAGCATTGACTCACTTGAGCATTGCATGATGGTATTGCAACTCATTTCGAGTCATAGACCTCAATCCAGAGGGCCCTGTTACCAAAATAAATAAAAAACTAAATTTCAGTAATTTATATCAAAAATTGTAAGATCCAACAAATAAAATCTTTAAACCTAGGGGGGCGGTTTCGGGCAGCTGAATTTTTTATAACTGCCTTGTAGACTATTTCTTAGATATGTTTTGAAATATAACAAAATCCTGTCTAAATATTATAAATAATTATTTATGCCAATATTAATTACACCTAAGTTGTCAACCATATAGACAAAAATAGGCTGGATATTCATTAGGTAAATTTAGTGCGTATAAAGTACATACCTGGTTCAGAATAATCCATCACAACAACAACCACTAATTTGTTTACACGCAAAGTTACAAGGGATATTAAAACTCTAAAATCTGAGCGCATCGAAAAATCACAAGACCACTGTAAGAGAACGGCAACTTCGGACTGATCGCGTGTCGCGCTGTGTCGCGCTAGTGCCTTGCAAGATTCACCTTTGGATGCAGAAACTACTTAACTTTTTGAGAAATAATATACAAAGTAGGCAACCGATTTTTAAAAAAAAAACTTTTTTGGCCATGTTTTGGGGCTAAATACCACACCGTACGACGGTGAATAGTAGATCTGGGAAACGTCAAAGTCCTCTCAATTTCTCGAACAGACTTCCTTTGGGTAGAAACTGCTCGCAAAATTTCTCTATCTTGTCTTAGAGATGTTTTTCTTGGTCGACCTGAACGCTTTTTTGCAATCGTATTGTCACTTTTTGATAAAATTGCATAAATTCAAGGTCTGCTACGCTTCATTTGTTTTGCAATATAAGTCACTTTAACATTTTGAGTTTTTAAACGCCAAATTTTAGCAATAGCAGCAGCAGAGAAATCAGCGTTGCGAGGCATTTTCCAACTATTCGACCATTGAAGAACGAGCAAGGATTTTATATTTTGAAGTGGTTACGTCACAAGTACAGAATGCAGAAAATGCAAATTTTTCTGATACGGTGGTAATAAAATCAGTTCGTTTCATTGTCCATATATTTTTGTGACAGCTTATTTTGAATTTTATTTTTTTACAAACAATCAGTAATATAAACATAACATTTCTGTATCGTAACAAACTTATGTTATGATTCCATATACAAATTATTTTTTTCGTGATTGTTGCTTTATTTTCATAGCTGTTATTTCGAAAAATTGCCTATCCATATAATTTTGAGACGCACTTTATATTATAAGTTCCCCGCCTTTCAGACTGTGCCGAAAATGTTTAACAGCTAAACAGATTGCAAGGTGTTCTCTGTCATAGGTGCTGTAATTTTGCTTGGTAGGACTTAGATTTCAAGAGAAAAAGGCAATAGGTTGCAAATAATTTTCGTTTATGAGATTCAAGACAGCCCCGATAGCAATGTCAGAAACATCAGCACTTAAAGTGAGTTGTTGATGAGGAGCATGATAAGCAAGAGTTGCACAATTTATCAAATCTTTTTTACAATTTTCAAAAACTTGTGTCAAATTGTCATTCCACGGTACTGGACGCTTGTCATTCTTTTTTGAATCTTTAAGCAATTCATACAAGGGGGCTTGGGTTCGGACAGCGTTTGGAATAAAGCGATGATAAAATTTTATCATTGCTAAAAATACCTTAAATCGACAATTGTTTCGGGTTTTGGAAATTCAGCTATGGCTTGTGTTTTTTGATAAAGCGACTGAACCCCTAAAGGTGTTATGAGACACCCAAGGAAAAAAACTGAATTTTTTCCAAGAATGCATTTTGCAGTATTTAACTTAAGTCCATGCTGCTGAAGGTGATCAATAACTTGTCTAAGAAGGCATTCGTTTATGAGATTCAAGACAGCCCCGATAGCAATGTCAGAAACATCAGCACTTAAAGTGAGTTGTTGATGAGGAGCATGATAAGCAAGAGTTGCACAATTTATCAAATCTTTTTTGAATCTTTAAGCAATTCATACAAGGGGGCTTGGGTTCGGACAGCGTTTGGAATAAAGCGATGATAAAATTTTATCATTGCTAAAAATACCTTAAATCGACAATTGTTTCGGGTTTTGGAAATTCAGCTATGGCTTGTGTTTTTTGATAAAGCGACTGAACCCCTAAAGGTGTTATGAGACACCCAAGGAAAAAAACTGAATTAAGCAATTCATACAAGGGGCTTGGGTTCGGACAGCGTTTGGAATAAAGCGATGATAAAATTTTATCATTGCTAAAAATACCTTAAATCGACAATTGTTTCGGGTTTTGGAAATTCAGCTATGGCTTGTGTTTTTTGATAAAGCGACTGAACCCCTAAAGGTGTTATGAGACACCCAAGGAAAAAAACTGAATTTTTTCCAAGAATGCATTTTGCAGTATTTAACTTAAGTCCATGCTGCTGAAGGTGATCAATAACTTGTCTAAGAAGGCTCTTCCTCGTTTGCCGAAACAATGAAGATGTCGTACAAGTAAAGTATACAAAAATCTAAACCGTTTAACACATTATGTATGTACCACTGGCAGGTTTGACCTGCATTTCGAAAGACAAAAGATGTAGTCACGGCGGTTTTTGGAATATAATCAGGGTTAACAGGAATTTGGTGGTAAGCGCGTGCTAAATCTAATGTTGTAAATATTTTTTTCATAAAACATTTGCGTACAGTCCTGGATATGGGGTAAAGGGTAACGGTCTGGGATGGTAGCGGCATTTAGACGTCCATAATTCCAAAGGGACGCCAGCTGCCATAGGCTTTGCGAACCATATAGAATGGGCTCGACCATGAACTTTTTGAAGGGCGCACGATGCCTTTGCACTAAGAGAAATTCAAATTCCTGGCGAGCAACAATAAGAAGTTCAGTAGATAAGAGACGGTGTTTGGAAAATACAGGGGCTCCCTTTGTCTCAATATGGTAAAAACTGTTTGTTCCTGCACCTCTTTTGCCCAGTGTGAAGGATTAGTGAGCTCAGGATATTTAGTCAAAATTTTGTCAAATTTTGAATGACCAAGGAGAACGCTTAGAGTACTCCTCCCTGGAAGAGTGTGAGCGACATTTGCCTGCGATGATAATATTGTTTCAGCATCAAATACACTACTGTTTTCTGCATCTACAAGTAAATTAAAATTTTTGAGGAAATCTATGCCAATGATTGACTGATTAACCTTTTCGACTATAGAAGGTCAAGTAAAACTTCTGCGTAAATTTAGCTCAAGAGTCAACCATTTAGTACCGAATGTTAGTATTTTTGTGCCATTGGCGGCATAAAGAACTAAAACATCATTCACTGCAGCTTTTTGGATATAATTTGCTGGTAAAACAGAGATGTCAGTCCGGTACCAATAAGAAAGTTTAATGTAGATGTTAGATCGACCAAAAGAATGCGATTTACATGGTGCTCGCGATCATGGCCACTGTGCGAAAGCCAAATAAGTTTTCCTGCCGAAAAGAGCACAGGGGAGTACATTTTCTAGCCTTTGAGCCAAATTTTGTGTGGTAAAAACAAAGATGGTTTGTGGACTCTTTATAACGCCCTCTAGAGCGTCTACACCGGTTTTTGCTTTCCCACAACTTATGCTCCCTAAAGATGACTCCTTTCATTAACTTTGGCAGTTAACTCGCTAACTTGTCGCGTCATCTCTGCGATTTACGCCTCCAGAGAAATAGTGGGTGTGGGTTCAATACTCACAGTAGCATTAATCTGTGGAAACACTGCCAAATCATGGATTTGTGGGGAGACGCAAAAGCCAGAGGGATTTTAGCAGCGGTTCTCCCACAGTATTGTCCGTGAGAGTATGCATGTGAGAGAGTAATTGGTAAGGGCGTAAGTCATCGACCAATCAAACGCTTCTTCAATGCTTCATACGGTTTATCGCCTGAGGGATTTACAATGATGTCACTAACTGACGTCAGAATATCAACATCGACTGTTGCTACCACATGATTAAATTTTGTTAGCTCACACTTAATGTTGGCTAAAGCAAATTGGGCTTCAATCCGAATAAAACCACAATGAGGTATTTGTCTTCCAGAATGGAGGGGGTTTTACTCCAGCATAAGGAACCTGATCGGCGGTCTCTCTTGGAATACCGTCATTTCCCATTATAAATTATATAGAAGATAAAATAATAATAATACACAATAGTAATTAAAATGCACATAAAATAAAATATATTTTTGCCTTTTGAAAATGATTCATTATAATGAGCCGAATTAGAGCACCCGTGACAGATAAATAAACTCATTTGTATCTTAATAGCAATCGGACACAAAATGCATAGTTGTAAAAAAAGATAATGCCTACTGAAATGAATATATATATTTTTTAATAATAAGCTTACCGACCAAAAATGATAGCTCGGGCACCTTAAACGAAATCCACAAATATCGTACATACGGTCCTGCACACACGCGTGTTGCCGATCAAACAGAATGTTGCGCACTAGGCCCCGCACACACGTATGGTAAAAAAAAATTATTATATAACACCACAGGCTGTATTAATAAGATATTCCATGCTAGATTTCTTCATGTTTCTCATGTCATCAATAGCCATCTTCTGGATGGATTACGATTGCTGCAAGGAGCTCTCGATTGACTATATGATGGGCCACTACTATGGTGGCTGATGGTACAATAATTATTTGATTCTGTGAGCCAGGTTGAGCATGTCTCAGAGAAGATAAATAATAAAATGATTCGACAAACTTTTGCAAACAAAACAAAATTATATTACCTTTAATAATACAAGAGGCCTGCACTGCATGCAACGCGCATAGTAGCCGAGGTCGAACTGCCCAAGAGTGGTATTGTTACAGATATACGTGTTTGCAAAACATAGAGTTGAATTGTTTTGATAATCCAAATTTTGGACGGTTACAGTAAAAATTTCAGTTTATAAGTTCTGAGTAATATTGAAGTTTACACAGACACTGTGGGTTCCAGTTAAGGTTAAACCGCCACAAATATTTATTTTCAAATGTAATTCAAATATTAAATTTTGTAATGTGCAAAATAATTTTCAGCCATACTACTATTTTAATTAATAGTTGTAATTAATAATTTACTTATGGAATAAAAAAAATATTATTATGATAAAAATTTAATAGTTTTCTTTAGATTAGACATAAGAAGTAAAAAACAAAGAAAAAAAACAGGATTTATTTCGGGATAAACTTCTATAAGTTTAAATTATATAAATTTATATAAAATGAAATATAATGAAAAATATTATTATTATTTTTGTAAATATATTCATTGACTATATGAAAAATCTAAATTGTGATAATTATTATTTTTTCAACTTTCACCTTTTAATCCAATTATTTATTTTTTATTATGTTTCCATTAGAAATAAAATAAGTATTTTGAAATGTAATTTAAAAAACATATAAATAAAATAAGTAATTTTGAAATGTAATTTAAAAATACATATAAATAAAATAAGTATTTTTAAAGTAATTAAAACATATAAGGAATATATAAAAACATTTTCTGATCTATTAATGCAGATAAAATTTTAATTTTAATATAATATTTGAATTTAATTTTGTAGTGGAAAAGCAATTGTAATTTAATAAAATAATGTGAAAAAGTAATTTTCAGCTATACTGGAGCAATTAATATTTGAAATTTACTTATGGAATAAAATAAAGATTTTTAATGATAAAAATTTCATGTAGTTTTTTTTTAGGAATTTTTTTTAAATAAGAGAAACTCAAGATTTAATTCAGGATATTTTTAATTCATTGTGTAAAAAAAAAAAAAAAAAAAAAAAAAAAAACTTGTTAAGGGGTTAAGTAAAGCACGATAACTGTTTTTACAAACTGAGTAAAATGTAAAATATGAAAGCAACTTTGAATGAATCTATACTAATAATAACAAATAATATTAAAAACAGAATATGTTTATGTAATTTGCCAGTAGATGGTGATAAAACAACAAACGTAATCGTAGGAACGAAGCGTATCGATGAGCTCCGAATATCCGCTGTCTTGATCCACTCCGCAACAATTGACGCATGCGCTGTTTAACGGAGGAATCGCTATACGTAGTCGCTTGTAGAGAAAATTTGTGAAAAATCCCATGTAACTCTATAGGATTAGGCGTAGTAAAATAGTCTCATTTTTAAACCAGATTATATAATAAGAAACCAGAGTTTTCCTATTTAAGCGGATCGGTCAAACGCTTCAGCGACAACACATTAATATCATTTTTAAAAAAATAGTCCGAGCGGATTTCGAGAAAAAAAAATGATAACATTACACAAGTACACCGTCCCATTTTACTTAAAATTGGACTTCCAGATTTTAAAATATACTGCATGTAGAAATGTAGAAATTTCAGGATAGATACAGACCGGAGATATAAGACTGCTGTGAAAAAATCAGAACGATATGACTCATATTTGCTGAGATATTAAATAGCAGCGTATTGCTTTTCCTTTGAATTCAAACTAGCTGTATATACAGAGAGTCGGACATCTTCGGTTTTGGGCTTTCGGTTTTCGGTTTTCGGTTTTTGTTCCGTCACTCGAGATCAGGGTTCGTACGCTTTTACCACAATTTTTAATAGAATTTTTCTATTTAATATTTAAATGGCAGGCATTGCAGCCATCTCGTTTAACCCCTGACCGCCGAGCAAAAGGGCAAATTTGTAATGTTGTTTTCTCTGTAATTTTTTTAAAATGCTTAAAAAATCTGAATTTTCAAACTTGAGATAAAAAACTTAATTACGTATATAAGTATAATCCTTGAGAGTATCAATCATTACTTGATGTTTTAAAAATGCATTATATTTGTAGAATTATATTAATTTAAACAAACCTTGTATTGCTGTGAAACCTACAGCATAGTGAACGGATATATCAGGTCGCGGCGGTGAGAAGGTTAATTACAGAATTTTTAATACTTTTCTGCAAATTAAATAAAGAGAAAAATTGTGGTAAAAGCGTACAAACACTGGAGATACTACCGTCTCTCATGATTAAAAGTAACTAGTGGAAGATTACCTCTCTGATAGTCAGTGATTTCTTCCTTTTCCCTGTCAGACGTCTGTATGAGAATTCGTCCTTATTTCTGGTTTTACAATTTTCAACAATAAACGTGGTCTAACAGTATTTATATTTCTTTTCTACTGGTAAATAAAATATAAATACCTATACCGGTTACTGCAAGATTTCCTAACATTGCTCGTTTAGGAAAGTTTAGTCAGGAATGCAGCAGCTTGGATTTTGGGTTCTTATGAATGTATAATAATAAATGAAAGTGTGTGTCTGAGTGTGTTTGCCTGTCTCTTTGCCCGTGAGCAATTTCTAAAACTTCAGACATTTTCTTGGAAAAATTGTGAAGTCTGCATCACTACATTAGCAGCATATTAGCCCATAGCTGTCAATTTTTACACTTTTTTCTTACCACTAAAATTTAATTGTAAAGTTTGCCTTAATTAATTGCCGAAATCTGCAATTAAATAAGGGAAAAATTTCTTTTAATTTTTAGTGGTAACAAAAAATCGTAAATGTCGGCAGCCATGTATTAGCCTAATATTTTCTTGGGAAATTTATGCTAATTTACTGGTTCATAAATTACATATTTTCAAAGATTAATTTTCTGTTTAAAATTTTTTTTACATGGATATAGTTTTCTGTGGAAAATGCACGCATTAAGGAGTTATGCAGGTCTCATTACCCGAAAAAAGCTTTAAGTATAATGCTGCTTAGGCAAATTCTCAAAAGAATCATTTTAAAACTTTAGCTACTGAAGCCATAGAAAGTGATGTTTTAGCTCTAATTTGTGGGTGAAAAAATTTCTTATAGAAGTTGAAAAAAGCAAACTGCCTAATTTATTCCCCAATATTTCTGTGTGTGAAAACACTTTAGCCTTTTAGGGGCTCGAAATTTATACCTTTAATTACCTCCACATTTTAGTCTTTATTTCGGGCGTTTTTAAAGTGAGCAGAGTTTATAATTATTTTATTACCTTACCCTTTATGAAACAAGGTTGTCGTGCTATTATTTCCTTTGAAAACATAACTACATTTTATAAAGGCGCATAAAAAGAGGCCATTAAGCTATAATTTACTCTTGTAGTTTGAAGTACCTTTATTCAAGCAGATAAAAGAGAAAAATCATCAAACACGATTCTAATGGAATAAATATTTATTCATACAGAAAAGAAACCAGTTATTCAAAAAGCTGTAAGTATTGGCTTCGATGAACGAACGGAAAATCTTTATTAAATTTATTACCCCTTTTACAGAGGATTTCCTTTTATGAAAAATTAAGAATTATTTTATCTAAATATTCTTCTCAAATGCATCCGATAACAAAATAAGTAAGTAATGGAAGTTTAGAAGAAATTGAAATGGGACATAGAAGTTTTATGTCTGGAAATAACTTAATGATTCGTAAGCATTTGATTAAGAATGATATATTTCTTTCCAAAAAGAAATAACGGAATTATTGTAAAACCAACAAAACAATCTCAAATATCAGTCCTTCTAAAAATAGTAATCGCCCTATCAATGAGGAATATTCGATTCTACATACCGTAATTATAAGACACGGCTCAAATAAATCTGTTTCCTACCAGAATGTAACTTACTTCTACTTAGCACTCATTTCATTTCATTTTGTTAATCAAATTTCTGGTTTGAAGCACACTTATCTTACAAATTATTGTACTTAGAATGACATACAGTTTTGCCAATTGTATGTTTCTTTTTAATTCACAAATTTATCACTATTTCTGAATTGTAATATTCGCAGTAATTAAGGACGGATTACATAAGGCGAATATTGGAATTAGTGGTAGATTACTGAATTAAATAAAAATTACTAAATTGGCAAAACTATATGCAGGGTCATCGAAAAAGGTTGGACGGATTTGAAAGAATCATAACTCTAAAGGTAATTGAGTAAAAGCAGTTATTTTCCTTTTAAAGTACTCGGAAATTAACCAATATTTGTAGGATGTAGCTGTTTTAAAGTCGTGACGTTCATGCGATTGTCAGAATCGATTATCTGAAAATGCAAATCGCACCACACATTCGCAACTTTCTTCGATAATTCTTTAATGGAAAGCGTCTAAGTCTAAAACTATTGGAGGTATGGGAAAATTTTGAATTAGAATGTTCTTCAGCATCGTTTATTTAGTGGGTAAGGATACACTATGTACTTGAATAGCCTAAGCAAAAAGTGAAAAATGCGAATGAGTGGTGCGATTTGCATTTTCAGTTCTTCGATTCTGCGCATCGTCTCAATGTCACGACTTTAAAACAGCTACATCTGACAATTTTTGGATAGTTGGCAAGTACTTTGGAAAGAAAATAACTGCGTTTACTCAATTATTTTTAGAGCTATGACACTTTCAAATCTGTTCAACCATTTTCGATGTCCCTGTATATATATATATACAACCATTAAATGAACGTTACAACCACCAACATAAACTGTGAAATTATGAATAAAATTAAAATAACTAAATGACAACAAAACAGGTCCCCCCAACAAACTGAACATAGCTACCAAAAACATAGTATTAAAAAAAAGCAGAAATTGAATAACAGAAATTGAAAAATGAAAATTTGTGGAGTTTAGACAGAATATTCAGGTCCCAAATGCCTAAATTTCCACAAATAATATGCGTGGTTTCATCTTCATATTAGCCATAAAATAGCTAAAGAATATGAATTTGGGACAACCACACAATGAATGTAGAGAAATACACAATGAAACAACGATAAAGTTCAAAATAAAACATGATTGAAAAGGATTGAGGGAAAAAAATAAACAAAAACATAAAATTACCCCATTTAAAAGCAAAATCCAAACTTGAGTCAGCAATATTACAAATTACAAGAAATTCAGTTTCAAGCATATGTTACCAAAAAAATTTATTTAAAAATTGATGGACCATGGATCAAGGAACAAAATGTAATGCATAGCCAAGCACAAACTCCAATAAATAAAACCAGCATCCTCTGTAGAAAATTAAACTTGAACTCTACCATAAATTAAAAAGAATAAATCAATGAGGTGCTGCCATCTATTGGTATATATATATACAATTAATAATAATTTATTACATTATTGGATGATGTTGTGAAACAAATACTGTCTTAAGACAGATAATTGTTCAAAATTATGTTAAAAATTTATTGTATTAGAATAATGAATAAAATATGTACTAAAAATAAATAAATAAATAAAATAAAAAATAAATGAAACTTATGATTATTGATTAATGTATCACATAAATATTTGTACCTAGTGATGACATATCACCATTTATATTACTGTGACATACTGCATCATAATTTAAGTTAATTTATAATTAATAATAAATGTATATAATAAAGATGCTAAGGAATTAATATTAATAATTAAATTTTGAAATTAATGAGTTACATTTAATGTGTCTACAAACTATCTTAAAAATTAAAAATACATGATATAAGGGGAGAGGGTAAAATAAAAAATAAAAATTAATACATGCAATGGATCCTCATTTAAGAAAATAAACTATGTATTAGAAGCTAATATGACATTGTCCGCAATGGGCTAGAATTTAAATACAAGTAATCGTAAAATTATTAATATATATGAATACATACATTAATATATATATATATATATATATATATATATATATATATATCATATAAATACAATTATTAAATATAAATAATTTCAAACAGAAATGGTTAGAATTTACTTGTAATTTAATATTTTACATTTTATGGAAATAATTTTACTGTTACAGAATCCTTATTTCGCAAGTTCAATTAAATCAAATAAATTGTCAAGAAATATCATGTGACATTAAATGTTGCCTATATGAAAAGCATGTATTTAAAAGATAATAATTGAATAACAAATGTAAAAATTATGTATAATTTAGATTTTTTTATAAACGAATAAACACGAAAAATTGAATTCCTTCTCTTATATGCTGCAAGCATTCTAAACGACTTCAACTAGTTTGCAAAGCTAAACATTTTCTTTATCTGTATCTAATTCAATATTACTCGGATTAGTTTCGACGTTTTTCTTGAAACGACGGTTGTTAACAGAAACTGTATAAAAAAAATTATAACAACAAGGCTTCACAATAAAGACAAATTTCTGATTTTTATTCATTGTGGGGGGGGGGGACGTGTTATAAAAGAGGATACTAGATATATTTACGTATTAATTAAGCCATCGTATATTGCGTGCCAAATGTAAGTGTGACTGTGATAAACTTCTGAAATGGTTTATTAGTTTCAATACATGAATATTTCAGGGCTTCCTTCGGTCCATTTTCTCAACATAACTTTCTTCAAAAAATAATCTCCATTTCAGATTTCTCTTAAAAATTTATAAACCTCACTCGAATGCTATTTCTATTGCAAATGACCCGCGAAAATATTTCTTCGGAAATACGGTATTCAAAAACGAACCAGTGTAAATCAGACCTATTATCTGCAAAATTTAAAAGTGGTACAAAAATTGATGTAAACGAAGTGGGAATGGGTTATAGATATCACTAATTTGAAATTTGTAGTATCCAATCACCCACTCACCTGGCTATGCCACTGGGTACATAGGTAATATTATCTGCGTAGATATACTAACCTTGTCGTTTAAACAGATATAAAAGAGTGCATTAACAGCTTTTTTCGAAATTGGATAACAGTGCACGGGATGTGTTTAGAGGGCTGGTAGGCACTACGCGGCCCGTGGGCCACATAGTTACCGCTTTTTTAAATAGAAATGTTTTCCTAAATTTATCGTAGAATTTTCGTCATTATATAAGACGAACATAACTTTTCACAAATAGTTGTATAAGAACACTTTACAAGAAAAATAGTCAGCTACCGGCGGTTTAGAAAAATGTATGGTACGACAGGTTAATTTTTATGTCGCGTCTGTTTCATTCAATGACACCACCGCCTCTAACCGCTTCATACCAGATTACAGCCCCTGGATAATAGGCCTACGCGCTGTCATAAAAATGGCGGCTGTCGTAGGTGGATAGTTTTCATCGATTGCACGGTCCTTCAATTTTGAATTCTGTATTTTATAAAAGTATTATTTGCCTTCTTTTTTTAAGATTAAGTAAGGCTTAAAGCACTTTTATAAAATACTGATGTCGAAATTCAAGGGACCATACAAACGCTGCGAAAAATGTGCTTACCAGAGCCGCTATTTTTGTGTCAGTACATAGGCCTGTTATTCAGGGTAGTAACTAGATTTCTCAAGACATACACAGCTATTTTCAGCAGAAATCTCAAAGTTCTACCAAGTTGAATAGCCCCGCCAAAACCATAGTCTTACTTTCATTTAGGTACGCCTCATAGATAGCATGTTCGCTATTCTGTAATTTTTAGCTCACAGGCTATCAAAGCCAGAGAGCTAATGTGCCCGCCGGTTCTGTATGTACACGTACGTATGTATGTACGTAACGAGATAACTCTTGGTAAAAATATCCGTTTTTCTTCAAATTTTGTTTATAGGTTCATTGTGATAAGGCGTTTCCCTGATTAGTTTTGGGGGTTCATTGGTTAAGTATAAAAGGGGGAACAGAGGACTAATTCCCTCCTTAATTTAGATAAATGGGTTTTTTATGCAGAATTATTCGATTTGCTTCAAATTTTGTATACAGGTTCATTGTGATATCGCGCTTCACTAGTTAGTTTTGGGGGTTCATTGGTTAAGTATAAAGGGAGAACGGTTGCTAATCCCCTCCATAATTTAGATAAATGAGTTTTATTATACTTGCGGTTACATTATATTTGCGATAATTACAGTCTATTTGTGATAAGTGCGTTTTAACTTTGGTTTGAGATTATAAGTTTAACCAAAATTTTTCATAGTACGTCGCTTGTATAGATTAGGTTGATCATATACAGGGCTATAAAGGGAATTTGCAAGTATTACAGACTATGGGAGTGAATTGATTAGGGTAATTTTTAATTGTGGTACTCATTTTCCTGCAGAACTATAGTCAGTAGACTTATAGAAGTTTGTGTAAAATAAATAAATTCATATACAGGGCTACTCATAGAACAAGGTATATTGTCGTTTATAGTTGGTAATTGCTGGAAGTTTGTTTTAAGTTGCCTCATGCATTTTGTACCTGAATTAAATTGTAGCTTAATAAGGGGTGTGTACAAAAGTCTTTGGATAATATACAGGGTTGTACAAAACATTTCGAGTGCATTTCCATCGTTTCGCGAAAATTGCTAAAAGTGAATTTTCTAACTGTACTAAATTTTATCATGTTATATAGTATATATCCAAATCAATAGATCATATATACAGGGCTGCACAAAATATATCGATTAAATTTTTGACTATGAATGGTAATTGCTAAAACTGGACTTTTAAATGTGTTATGTTTCCTATACTGTATACTTACTTCTTTCACCTTATTTAGCGGTGAACTTTCGTTACAGTTTTCGGAATGTATTGGAAAGTGTTTCATAATCTATGCTTGACGCATGACTTATCGTTTTTGTTATTTAGGCTTTAACTTTTTTACATAAAAGAATATACAGCTATGAAAATTTTTGTAGCTTTAGGAAGGGGAAAAGACGCCTAAATTAAGTTCATGTGATTTTGAGGGATGTGTAAATACAAGTTGAAAATACTTCGGAGCACGATAATGTTAATATACAGAAATAGATGTCAATGGCTGTTAAGTATTTTATTTCAAGTCCAATATAGATTAGTTTTTGGTGTTTCTTTTTGTGTAATTGGTTGCAGTCTTCGAAGGGATAGTTTCAAATAAATAAATCTCATCAAAAACATCACATGTAAAATATGTAGCCAAATCTCGGGAGTCTTTTACGGTAAAAAGTTCTGAGATCATGTAGAGCCAAGTTTAGCTCTCTTATTAAGTCTGAAGTTAATAAACTAAATTTAATTCCTTAAGTTAAAGATTATTTTGTGACTTGGCAATTACGCAGCACGAGAATCTGACGGCCGTTTATAATTGGCCTGAATCAAATAATCTCATCCCAGAGTAATGTGTAATAACTTCCTTGTGCTGTGTAATTGCCAAGTCACAAAACAATCATTAACTAAATATGTAGAGACTAGGAGTGATTTGTGAATCAAAATTTCAGAGTTAATAATTGAGCTAAACTTGGCTCTACATGATCTCAGAACTTTTTACGGTAAAAGAGTCACGAGACTAGCTTACATTTTTTACATGTGATGTTTTTGATGGCATTTCACTTCTTTTTGTAAGTAATACTACTTTTCTTGACTTTGGGCTCTTTTTGGATACCATCCACTGGTTTTCGTCAAGCCCACTTCCTGATTATATTATTTGAAGGTACTAAATATTTGTAGCTTTTGTTATGTTTGCAGAGCCCTCTAGATAAAAAGAAGTTTCAGGTTCCTAGACAAGCACTAATTATTGGGGGTAGGGGGAACAGAAGTACTCTCAGTTGCTTCCAGGAAAGGTGCTGTCTATCGCAGCTTCAGATACGTGATATTCGGCATAAAAATAGTGTATAGGATACAAACAAAGACAAAATTAAAAATTCCGGAAAATTTCAACAAATCGAACTTTCTCGATTTTTCGATTTTTTTTTTCGAATCTTTCGATCTTTCGATTCATTTTTTTATTTTTCTATTTTTTCTGTCTTTGTATCCTAAACACTACATTTATGCAAAATTTGAGTTTCTAGGGCTACAAAATCAAATTATTTTAGAATTTTCGATTTTTTTTAAATTGTTTGATTTTCCGATTTGATTTTTGAATTTTCCGAATTCTTTATTTTTTTTTCCTTCTTGTAATCCTAAACACTATCTTTACGCCAAAGTTCTTCTTAACTAACGATCTTCTAAATCAAGAAGATCGAATTATTTTCAATCTTTTGATTTTTGTGGAATTTTCGAATTTTTTATTTCGAATTTTCCGATTTTTTTATTTTTACTTTTGTTTGTATTCTAAACACTACTCTTCATTAGTAAATTGTTTTACTGAGTCTTTCTCGAAGATATTATATATATTCTCACAAGCTTAAATTTCTATAATGCGGTATAACTCAATTTAAATATAGAATATTAAACTACATAAAGAATCTTCGATACTACATCAAAACGTACTCATTTTTATTTTCACAAACACAAAAAACGACCTCTCGCAGGCCGAGATTAACAGAACTCTGTTTTTTGCTGCGTTGTTTAGTTACATAAAGAATTAAAATTGACTTGTTGCCAAACTACAAAAGCGAATAAACAAACATGAAATATAAACTTATAATTGTGAAACGCTTGCTTCAACATTTCGGCCGGCGTTGACATGTTGACAAACATTCAACAATTTGAAATTTTATGCTAAGAACAATAAGTTAAACACAAATTGATAGAATTATAAATGTTGCAAAGACAAAAGAATACTAAATAAATGCACTCATAAAAAAAATTCTATATTAAATATATATATATATATATATATATATATATATATATATATATATATATATGCACTTCAATATTTACATTTACATTGTTTCTAATTATCATTTTCAAAGGGAAACAATGTTTTTACACCAAGTTTAGTTACTGGTCTTTTAAAAATTCCTTTTTTAGTTTTAACTTTTACAACCCTCACTTTAATATCCCTGCCTGGATGTAATTCCACTATTCTACCAAATAACCAATTACAAACTGGCAAATTGTCTTCTTTCAAAACAACCATGGTGCCTAACTTTACATTATCCATATACCATTTTGTTCTCTGTTGTAAAGTACTGAGATAATTATTTGACCATTTTTTCCAGATGTTTTGAATTATTTTAGTCAGTTTTTGCCAAATTTGTAACCTATTATCATTTACAGTTAACAGATTAGGTTCTGGAATAGCTGTAATAGGTCTTCCAATCAAGAAATGAGCGGGTGTAAAGGCGTCATAATCATCTGAGTCGACTGAGAGGGGATAGAGCGGACGAGGAATGAAGATTCCTTCAATTTGGACTATTACTGTCCAAAATTCCTCATAGGTCAATTTTAGATTGCCAACTACACGTCTAAGATGGTATTTGACTGATTTAACGCCTGCTTCCCAAAGACCACCATGATTGGGAGATCTTGGAGGAATGAAATTCCAATCTATGCCTTCATTTGACAAAAAATTACCTAAAATTTCGTTAGAATTTTCTATTAATTCCTTCAATCGTTTTAACTCAGTATTGCTCCCTGTGAAATTGGTTGCGTTGTCTTAGAAGATACTAGCACATTTCCCACGCCTGCTGATAAATCTTTTTAGGGCAGCGATAAATGCCTTGATTGATAAATCAGTTACTAATTCTAAATGACAGGCCTTTGTGACTAGACAAATGAAAATACAAACATAAACTTTATTCAATTTACCTTTCCTTTGGTTTAGATACTTCATCATGAAATTTCCAAGAAAATCTACATATACATAATTAAATGGAAAATTTTGCGTGACCCTTTCAGGAGGCAAATTGCCCATATGCTGTTGCTGAGTAATTGGTTGGGCCTTAAAGCAAATTACACAGTTATGAACTAATTTTCTACAAAGATTACGACCATTTAAAGGTCAGAATTTTTGCCTCATAATAAACAGTAACCCTTGAGGTCCTACATGTAAATATGTTTTATGATAAAATTCTCCAATTAATCTGGTTAATTTATGACCTTTTGGTGAAATTATTGGAAATTTCCTACTAAAATTCAGTTGGCTGTGAACAAGCCTTCCACCAACTCTTAAAATTCCCTCGTTATCTAAAAATGGATATAAGAATTTTATTTGGCTATCCTGCGGAACATTATCCTTTTTACTGAGGCATAATATTTCTCTTTTAAATTCAGCCTCTTGGCACAATTTAATTAACTTACTTTCAGCATTTTTCAATTCAGATGTTTTAAGTGGGCCAGTGGTTTTCCTTTTTTCCTTACAATTACCCTAAAACCTATAAATAAAACTTAATATACGAACAAGTTTAGTATAATTATTACTTAAGTTTAAAAAATCATCAAAAAAAGATTTAACTATAATGTGTAAGACATAATTAGAGTTAGTTAAAATTTTAAGTTCTGAAGTACAATCATGAGATATTACATCACTAACTAGGAATAGGCTTATTATGATAGTCATTAGCCATCAGAAAACTGGGGCCTCTGAACCACAACTCACAATCCAAAAGTTTACTAGGATCTAAGCCTCTGGATATTAGATCAGCAGAATTGTCACTAGAGGGCACAAGCTTCCACTGATGCGCATCTGTCAGTTCTTGTATGGTTGCCACTCTATTTGCCTGAAACGTTTTTAATTGACAGGGTTCTTTATGAAGCCATGAGAGAACTATAATTGAATCACTCCAATAAAATACATTGTTGGCCTCAATTTTCAAAGCAGATAACACTCGAGACATCAACTTAGCAAGCAATACAGCCAAACATAATTCCAACCTTGGAATAGTGACACGTTTTATTGGAGACACTCTGGACTTGTTAGTAATCTATCTGACTTTCACTTCATTATTACTTGAACGTGACTTGCAATATATTGCTGCTCGATAAGCTACTTCGGACGGCTCAGCAAATCCATGGATTTCAAACAAAATAGGGTTTGCACTTAGAATGCATCTTTGTACTTCTATACCATTCAATAGCTGTAGTTCGGAGGAAAAACGTTTCCACTCTTTGGCTTCTTTTTCTGGTAGAACTTCATCCCAATTAAGCTTCAATATGCAAAGTATTTGAAGAAATAGTTTATCCTTGGTAATTACTGGCCCTAATATTCCTATAGGGTCAAACAGTCTAGCTATTGTAGATAAAATGTGTCGTTTGGTGATAGTTTCATTGTTTTCTAAATTTAATTTAAAACCAAAACAATCTTTTTTGGATTTCCACAAAACTCCAAGTGTTGAAGTCTCTTCTTCATTTGAGAATGGATAATCATTATTATCTACTGCAAGCTCTGAATTATTACTACACCACTTATGAAGATTCATTCCTGCAGATTTCAATATTTCTGTCAGCTGATATTGTAGTTCCTTGGCACTAGTTAATGAGTCTGAACCTGTTAATACGTCATCCATGTATTTTTTTTGTTCCCTCTTTTCAACATAATTTTCGATATTTAAAATATGTCAGATGAAAGTTTTAAATGGGGTGCAAAATTTATATTTTATGCACTAAAAGAAATATATTACAAGTAAAAGTGTTTTGAGTCTAAAATATGTACGTATACATAAATACGTTTTATGAGCACGTTACAGTGAAATTTAATAGATGTTAATTTTAATTCATACATTTTTTAACTGAAAAGATAAATAGATACAAAAATTAATAGCAAACATATCCAAATTCCATTTTAAACGATACGAATTAATTGGAATAAACTGCACTGTTTAAGCATACTTACTATATAGATATCTAATAAAAGTTTTAATGCTAAATGACAATTTATGTATATATTTATTTTCAGTTTCAACAGAAAAATATTCACCCATAAAGAACAAGTGAAAAATTATATAAACTCATTAAAATGCAATAATAAGTGTGAATTTATTTATGCTTTATACAATTTACAAGAAAATGAATACTTTATTAGAACCTTAGAGAATCGCCTTAGATTGTGCATAACGCCATCCCCCCCCCCCTTACCTGGCCTCAGCAATATAAAACTTTCAGATACATAAAATATTTTTTAGACATAAATATGTAATTTAAAAAAAAATATTACTGAAATATCAAATAACCGAATAGCATTTTTCACTTTCTGTTAAAAGTATGGCCACGTGTCTCTGAAATTGACTTTAAAAGTATAAATATAATTAGAATTTTTGTTTTTTTTTTTCATTGAAAGATCACTGTATAGGTTACCTTATACCCGAAAATAAGAAATGCTATTCGATTTATTTGCATCTGAATAACAATAACTCGTGCTTAAAAATGAAAATAACTGTGTCAATACAAGCCGAAAAGAAGCTAATTGGAATCTGTTATAAGCAAAGTTGGGTGGGGGTGCGGGGGGGGGGGGTGCTGCAGCAAAGTTCGGGGAATTGCATGCCATTATTAAGCACATCTATTAAGGGGGTAGGATAACTTTGAGCACGTCGAAAAAGCAAAAAAATATCACTATGTTCGAAGCTTCAAAACTTATGTAATAAGCCAAAAATAAAAATCAACATCATTTAAATATAAAGCTCATATTTAAATTTATATTTAAAAAAATATATATATATACTTGTAAATTTATAAATAAATATTGAAATGATAACTTTAAAATTATATATGATAATCCTTCTATATATAAAAAAAAGTTTTGGCTTAAAAATGGACCAATGAAAATCTGCGTAGATATTCCGGGTTAGTCTCATCGCTGTTTTATTAGGGACTTTTTTGAGGAGCGATTACTTTTTTCCTAGCCATCCTACGGATTCGAAAATCATACCACCAGACGCGAAATATAACAAGCTTTCAGAAATTCAAAAAATTATCACGGTCGGACAATAAAAACTCAAAAAATCCTTAAAAATCGAGTAAAAAATCTTTTATTGAAAAAGTCATTTTTTATATTGTTGCCAAAAAAGTGCAAATGATTATATTTTATCTCAAATAAAAAATGTATTTGCGCGAGATTTTTAAAACCAATAATGAAAGTTTAAAATAATAATTAAATGATCACGTGTTGAAAGCAGGAAATAAAGAAAATTACGTCATTAAAATTGTGTTTACACATGAATCCTTCTAATACCTCGAAACGTATCTGATTCGTCAGAGCTTTCTGACTTTTCTTAGGGGGAATTAACATGAAAGTAGAGAATTTAGATAGGATGGACGCTATTAGAGGGGTTACCAAGAGGAAGAGACCCGAGTCTGTCGTCAATTTTAGCGCCAACTTGGCGATATATCGCCAAATTTGGCGGCCAAAATTAGCTGCCAAAAGTGGCGCCAACTTGACGCTATTTCCAATATTTCGGCAAATTTCCATAGACTCCTATTGAAATCCAATAGCGTTTACTCGCTTACAAAAAATCACCAAATTAAAATATTGCAATGCAACAAAAATTAATATTAGCTTATGAATAGAGCTTAATTGAACTATTTACATTATTTTTAAGCACAAACACTAGCTATTTACAATATTCGTAACACTATATATACAATTGGTTCTTGTTAGTTATCCTGTCGACCAAATTACTGTCGCCAAATTCATATATATTAAACGAGCAAGAGATTTTCCCGATTATTCATATATATTAAACGAGCAAGATATTTTCCTGATTATGAATGATATCGTAAACGACGTGGAAGATTTTCACGAAAATTGTCCCCTGTACTAAATCGAGCACGAAAAAAAGATCTAGCTAGGTTCCGAATACAAGAAAATTCGTTTTTACAGGGTAAAACAAACTCAGCCCTGAAAATGATTTTTGTTATAAATGGAAAAATACTCAAACGATTTACACGAAACGTGTTGCCTATACTAATTCGAGCACGAGAAATCAATCTAGCTAGGTTTCTAATTCGGGAAAGGTCATTTTGATCTATTAAAAGGAACTCAGCACTAAGAATGCTGTTATATATCGAAAACGGCACTAACGATTTTCACAAAAATTAATGACTACACTAATTCGAGCACAAGAAATCGATCTAGCTAGGTCACTAATTTGAGAAAACTCGTTTTCTGTGTTTAAAACTCGACGTGGTATAAAAAACAAGTCTTGAAACAAATCGAAAAAGTACAGAAAGTTCTTTGTCCAGATCGACTTTAGCTATCCAGAGCCAAAAAAAGTGGGTGCTTTTCGAACCAAAACGTACCAAAAAAAAGAAATAAAGGAAAAAAACATTCATAAATATTGAAATGCAAACGAGATATTAAAACAAATATATCCCACAGGACTAAAGTAAGCCAGCGAGTATTTTTGTGTGAGTGTAGTATCCTCTTTAACTAACAATTGTGTTTTTAAAATTTTAAAAGCGGTAAAAGAATTGAAAAAATTTAGTGATGCATAGTTACATAGATTAGATCAGTTTCTACTGACGTCACAAACATTCACCTGTCGAGAGGGATATTTATGAAAAATATTGTAAATACATAAATATCCAATATTATTTTTTTTCTGTTTTCCTTAATATATTTTAAATTTTATTTTAATAAAATATTGATAGTTGACACTTGAGTGAAAATGCAGCTTTTCCGATTTATTTATTTTTTTTAATTGCAATGCCAACATTCACCCATTTGTTTATTTGGCGTTAGAGTCTGGGTCTGGCGATTACTTTGGCGATAGTTTATTTTATGGAAAATGGTTGACGGGCTAATGCGGAAATACCAAAAATAGTTTTTTAAAAACACTCTTTTATAAGCAACCAATGGTCATCTTGAAAATACCGCGGAATTTTTTTAACCGCAATTCATATTTTTTTACTTAAAATATCTATTACAATGCATTAATTTGGCCTGGGCAAAGACCTCTATTATGAAAAATTCATCTATTTTTTATAAGTTTGCCAGGAAGCTCAAAATAATGAATTTATTTGAAATATATACTTTTTGCTCTGTTTATTTATCAACAAAAGAGAATCAGAAAGAAAAGTGAAACATTATTTAAATTATCTTTTTACTCTTTTAAATTTATTTGTCATCGTGTAATCGTAAATTTATTGATATTTAATTATTAATTGATGAAAGCGTATTCTGTATGTTACATTTTTTTTAACAATTTATTTTTTACTTTTAACTCTTTAAAATATTGACTTTTGCCATTTCACAGCGCTTTGGCCTATTTTGGCGAGCATTTTACTGTCACATAATTAATTCCGTTGTTTTTCAACTCCCATACAATTGCACGAGTTACAGAGATATTTGGCGATTTATCACCTGTGACCGCCTAATTGAAAAAGAACAATCAATTTCAAGTGAATGTATCATATATATTATTTCTCCTGTCAACATCACTTTTTTCTGAAAATACGAAACGCAGAACGACGAATGAGATAGCATATGAAATGATTTTGAAAACGCTTCTGACATAGCACACTTAACATTTCGTTAAAACATGTTTTCGATTAAAAATTGCTGATAATTAAAAATTAAATCGGCATTGTTTTCCTAAATGAAATGAAAGGTTTTCCTCAAAACATTGTTGCCAAAAAAATAAAATACCACATTATATGATGCTCAGCAATTATTATAAAAAACACCGCACGGGTTTATTTTATATTTATGATTAAAAAACGAAATTTAAATTGAAATGTTTAGATTTATATTTCTATGTCCCATGTTTTTCCCGAAGCGGATGACGTCATCCTCTAATGCAGTTAAAATACGATTGTTAATTTTTTTTTCTCGCGGGTGCCTTTAGCAATCCTGGATAAGTTTTTACTCTAACTTTGATGGAATAAATTAGATGATATTTTGGATTGACTAACAACTAAATGTTGTTTACAGATATTTTTATCCTTGCTTTTTCTTTAGAAGTTTAAACCTGCATCTAATAACTATTACATATTGATAAAAAATGGTACTTCTCTTTTATCCCGTCGACCACTTTTCATAACAAAAAACTATCGCCAAATAAACGGGAGAACGTTGTCATTGGAATATCAAAATAAATAAATAAAATATCAGAATTTAAGGACACAATTGTTATTTTAATTAGTGAAATAACTAATAAACCAGTAAAACATAATGAAAAATACACGCAAATGTCGAATTAAAAACCACTTGATGATTTAACAAACGCGTATAATGCTTCTGGCATCAAGTAAATGGGACTGCATTTTTGGCGTTTAATCTTACAATTTGGCGATAGTTTTTTGTTATGAAAAGTGGTCGACAGCATAATAGAGAAGTACCTAAAAAATATTACATTTCAGTGCGAAATCCTCGCACGGGCCCTCTGGTTAATTTATAATTAAGTTGTAAAAATATTAAAATGTTGTATTGTCATCGGCAAAACACTTTTCAACATAATTTATATAATTCTTGCCTATCAGGAATTGTGTTAAAAATCGATTGGAAAATTTCATGAATAAAAAAAAGTAATTAAAATAAGCTAGCAAAAAAAAAAAAAATACCTGTTGAAAAAAATTACCGAGCGAGGATTGGTCTACCAGGTACTTGTAAGATTAAATGTCAATAATGGTTGATCGAAAATGTCACATTCACTTGACAACACGTGTTTACGTCATCAAGTTATTTTTATTTCGACGTTTTATTTATATTTTTATTAATGTTATACGAATTTATTTGTTTTTTCGTTATTTAAAATAAAAATTATGTCAATTTGTATAATTTTGTGAATGAGCAGGAAAAAAAGAAAATTACCTCATAAAAATCGGGTTTACACATGAATATTAAAAATAAAAAAGATGAATTAAATGAAAAAGCATTATAACCAGTTAAATGAAAAAGCATTATAACCTGATTACAGAAGAAAGTCGCCGTTCGTGATATCACCATCATATTTTTAAAGCAGGATACATTACCAGGTTTTAAGAGGCTGTGAAATCAGAACGGGGGTTGGTGAGCGTAGCGAGCAGGGGGCAGAGCCCCCTAGTAAGAGATAAAAAAAAACATAACACGACTTGCGCGTATGATAAAATCTGAAAATATGCATATAAAGAGACAATTTTGGTGAAAATAAATACATAATAGTGTTACCTTTAAACTAAAACCAGAATATTTGTAAAAAATATTGACTAAATTAAAAAATAAACTTAATAATTTAAAAAAAATTAAAAATTTCAATTTTTAAAAAATATTTTCAAAGTACAAAAACAAAAAATAATAAAATCTTACCTTTTTCTGGTTTTAAGTTGTAGATAATACAGAAATGAATATGTGGTGAAAATTTCCTTTCATTGCCATGCATAGTTTTTTAGTAACACTGCGCGCAGTATCAAAATTCATTGTTTTGAATAAACGCTACGCAAAGTTTAATTATCAGATTTCACTTAATATTATTGATACATTGGTGTTCAAAAGGCACCAGGAGCATAACCAACTCCTTCTTGCCCTTTTTACTCTCTATTTGCTTCTTTTTTTCTTGTTTTTTAGCTCTTCGAGCTTTTAAAGTATTACACAGTACTCGTTTTTCTGCAATCGCATTTGGAAACGTCGAGAAAGCGTAAAACATTACTACGTTCCAAGTTTCAAAACTTGTGTAATAAGTAAAAAATAAAAATCTAATCTCTTTCAAATATAGAGCACATATTTAAATTTATATTTATATGTATATATATACTTGTAAATTCATAAATAAATATTGAAATGATACTTTAAAAATATGTGAAATAGTAAGAAAGAAAAAAAAAACATGTCTTGCACGCATGATAAAATCTGAAAATTTGCATGTAAAGAGAAAATTTTGAGGAAACTAAATACATAATAGTGTTATCTTTATTATAAAAGCAAAATATTCAGAAAAATATTGACTAAATTAAAATTAACTTAATTTAAAAATATTTAATTTTAAAAAAATGTTACAATTTTTTCTGGTTTTTACAGAAATGAATGTGTAATGAAAATTTTAGTTGATTGCCCTGCCATGCATAATATTTTAGTAACACTGTGCGCATCAAAATTCTTTTTGAATGAATGTGACGGAAAGTTTTAATTATTACAATATTATCAATGTTTTTATATACTTTGCTATTCAAAATGCTCCAGGAGCATAAACAACGCCTTCTGGTCTTTTTTTAATCTCTAAGTTTTTCTTTTTTTGTTGTCTTTTGGCTCTACAAGCCTCTAAAGTATTACACAGTACTCTTTTTTCTGCAATCGCTATTCTCTCTTTATCAGTATTTTCTGCAAATAAAATACTTTGCATCCCAGGTGTGAGACCGAGTTGCCTCATAATGTTCAGATGAGATTTTATTCCATCATTAAAGTTTGAAACTGCTAAATTAGCACTTGTTTCTACAATATGACTGCTTGAGTTTTTTTCTTTCGAACAAAATGTCCATATTAAAGAATTCAGCGATTCATTTGTGTTTTGTGTTTTTCCGCCAATGCATCGTTTCAGTAGAGTTGGATTTGACAAATCTTTAAATATCGGTTTTATGGCATCCATTACTGCAACAGGTAAAGAATTCGCATGTTTAAATTTATCAAGTGTACCATTAGCTTTTGCTATATTATATTTACACCAAGATTCTGTTCCTTTAGGGCAAAAATCATGAATCGCTTCATTGTCATTAGACCGCTTATGATATCAAATGGCCCATATAGCTTTCTGCATTTCTTTATAGTTATTTGAATTTTGTCTAATGGCATTCCCATAATATGTTGTAAGTTGATCGATAACTAGATCAGTTAGTCGACCTTTACCACCAATACACTTCGCTTAGCTTTTTACCACAAAAATAATTTTTCAATTTACGTAATCTGGAGCCCATTCTTTTTTGTACATGTCCAACGCATTCGATTTTTGATATTGGCATGCCATAAGGATTTGACTTTGAGATAGACAAAAATGTCTTGCAGTCACCATCTCCAATGTAATTTAAATATCTAACACCATGTTTTTCTTCAGAACGAGTGAACATGGTTATCATTCCGTTCACTTCCATCTGTCCTGATGAACCCGAATGATTCTTAGTGCACGCATTTTCGTGTTTGCTCTTCCACTTTTTAAAATCTTCCCCAGTCAAATTTTTTGCAGCCTCACAACCCTTGCAATACGAGCAGGAAACAAAACGATCAACGACTTTTCCTGTGTCACTGCCAATAAGTGTTGATACACCATAAAGTGACGAATGCCCTCTTGTTTTCCAGGATCCGTCTCCACTGACAGTTAAACTTGTATTTTCTGTCAGTTTGACTTCCTCTTTAACAGCGGATTTCATGCTATTTTCAGCAACTATGTGTGTGGCTGATTTAATATGCCTCACGGTGACAAATCCATAGTGCCGGAGAATGATTTCATATCTGAAAACCTTTTTCCTATGCATCTCATGGCAAAAATAAATCTTCGATTTACATCAGATGCATTTTACTTTTCCCCAATCATTTTTGAATTTTTTAAGGCTGTAATTGAACCACATTCTTTGCAAATGATGTTTATGTTTACTAAGAGTCCATATACAACATCAGATGAAACTGATACTTGGCTATGGCAATGCTTGCAACATAAAAACTGTTCTAATGCAGTAAATAATATATTCTTGTCTATTATTACATATCCATCAAAATTGCCATCTATATTTTCATATTCATTTTTAACATCTGACGAAGCAAGCTTTTTTGATGAAGCAGATGTATTTAACATTTCTGTATCATATTGATCTTTTGTATGTTGATTGCCTTGAAAATTACTTCGTTTCCTCTTTTTTGGCCTTGAACCCGATGCTCTTTTCTGATTGATTTCCCTCATTTTACGATCTTAACTATTATATGTAAATAAAAAATAACCGAAAATATCAAGTGATTAAAAATCTTGCATTGAAAATTGAAAAAACTAGCTGAATAACACGAGAATCACAGGATCGAACAGGAGATCGCAAACACAACTGTAAGCAAACATTTATCAGCGTCGAACAGAAGTTTTGTTGTTTAGAAGCCTCTCCCTTAAGTGGAGAGCAAAATAAAAATTCTAAATCCAAGGAGAATATAATTTAAAAGGGAAAAATACTCGGTGTCGGTAAGCAATCTAAATGTAAACAACGTCAACAGCAGATGCAACGCCCTAGAGGGCGTTGGCTTATGTGACTGTCCCTTTAAATAGCTGTGGTAAAATATGTAGTATGAATAAAATTTCCATAATTAGTAAACTAATGGGAATTTTTTAATGCGGTTTTTTGCATATTGTTCAAAAATGATTACGGAATCAAAATATGTATAAAAAAAATTTTCGAAAATTTTCAAGTTTAAAGGTATCTTACACCCTTAAGTTAACTATATACTTATTAATTATTTTTTTATGCATCTTAAAATCAGTTTTTTAGAGCTTATATTATTACTTTTTTATTACAGTTTTATATGTTACAAGGAAAATTTAAAAGCCCTGAATTTGTACAGTATTACTAATTCATATATCCCCCCCCCCCTCCTCTTCCAATTTTTAGGTCATGTTTTTGCATCAATCTCGTAAACAAGCGAAAAAAAACTGATTTCAGGGCTTAAAACTTTCTTGCTAAAGTAATCGGTTAAAAAAAATTCCTTCAAAAAACCTTTAGATGGGTCAGAAAGAGAGAGGGGGAGGGGACTCAAATCACTCCAAGGTCAAATACTACTCCGTAAACCCGCGGGAAGAGGAGAGAATACTGAGAATTTTTGCTCGCAGTCGCAGCGTTGAATGAATTCTGCTTTGTCACGATTCACGAATGATCAGTTAGTATGGAGCGATCGAGTAAACAACACACAGTTGTTTAGAGATCTCACGAACCACACGTAAGTCTGACTATATTTTATGCTGATTCTTTAAAGATTTAAATATTTCATTAAAATTTTTATTGTTTTGCATCATTTTACTTATTAATGTACATTAGAATATTTATATATTAATTATTTTGAATCCATAGAAATTTTTATACATATTTTCATTTCGGCAAACGTAAGATAATATTTACTTTATAATATTACCGATAGCACATATGATAAAAAATATCGAGAAAGTTAGATCAGTTTAAATTAAAATAAAGTTTATTCTTTTTGTTATTGTTAAAGTGTACTTAACACGTAACTTTCATCAAATCTCGTTCTTATCACTAGTGTAAAATTTCCTCCAGTGTAAAATTCCGTCCAATAGATGATTGTTTATTTATTAATTTATTTTTGTAGAGGTTGTTTAAATTATTTTCTAACATTACGAATTATCGGTATCACGTTAGATTCCTTAAAGTGGTTTGTTTTAACGTTGCAATTAAAAAAAAAATACGGCTTTGAAAGTAAAATTTTCTTTTCTTCTTCAAAGTGAAGAAAGTTAAGTTTCTCCCAGAGCAAATTTCACTTACAAAAATCAAAATGAATTTAATTTAATAAAATTTAGAAAATTCATTAGAATATTGTTAACATTTCAAATTACTGCAAATAATTCTCAAGGATAATTTAAAAATATTTGTGAAAAATCATACTAAAGCTGTTATTTGTTAACTAGATAAACATTAAACTCAAACGATCATAAAATTAAAGTGATGCATAACATGTTATAATGATTTAATAATGATTTTTTAATGAATAAGCATAATGTATTGCTGACAGACTTACAAAATAAATATGTAAAAACCAGTGAAAAAATAAAAAAATAGAAATTCATATTTTTATCTAACATAACATATTTTATATATTAGCTCCTGTTAAGATCATATGAATTATTTGTGCATAATTTAAAGATTATTCTAAAAATGAAAATACTTTTTAGAAGGTTAATTAAATGATAAAAATGTTTTGTATGAAAAAATACTAATAATCAGTTTGATACAGTTTTAAAGAAAATTATAAGTTCACTTACCTTGAGCTTTTTGAAAAAATTTCAAAATACAATGATTGGTATAGTTAATTATTTTATTTTTCAATTAATACTTTTTAAAATTTATATGATATGCAGCTATTTAAAAATGGCATTAGATATAAATTTTAAAAATATATAACTTAATAAATAAACAATTTATTTCACTATGTCATCTATTCTGTTTTGGATTTTTTTGAAAAAGTTCAAGGTATGTGAACTTATAACTTTCTTGAAAATTGTACCTAAATGATTATTAGTATTTTTTTCAAACAAAAACATTTTATATTTAATTAACCGTCTAAAAATTATTTTCTTTTGTAGAATAAATTTTGATTTATGCCTAAACAATCTTTATGGCACGACAGTGGCTGGCTTTAGGCTAGTTTACATTTAAAATAACCATAAAACGCTCTTTTCTGGGCAGCTTTGGGCTACATTTATTTTTTGACATCCACAAGTGGCATAGCTACGGCAAGTTTGTAGCTAGCATTTATTCATTATGATCGTTAGTGGGCTAGCTGTGGCAAGTTTCCATTAATAATTGCCATTTAAAGTATAATTATGGCTTGTTTTAGGCAGTATATCATTTATGATTAACCGTTAGTGGCCTAATTATGGGCATTCTAATGTACTTATGGCCAATGGAGTTGCGGCTATATGGCGGCCGGCGTGACACTTTTTTTAAGTTGCCGTTACGACAAACGATAGCGGCCCCTCATCTCTTAGTTTGGGCCAAGGCTAACGTAGCCATCAGCGGACCGCAAGTTCTGTGTTCGTTGGGTAATTCGTAGGTTTTAACTGGCTCATTTATGTCATTTTTCCATAAAATTCTTTGAAGATATCTCTGATTGGTATTGATTTCTATCATCCTATGCATTTTCTGTATATCTGCTGTAAAGGCAAATACGTGTTTACGAAATATCACCATTATGGTAAAGAGATCATCTTGAATCACTCATCCACTATAAATAATGGAATTTAACGAATTATTATTCGATGTCAAGCTTGATGCATTAAACACAGCTCTGAGGTTCGTGGTGGATTTATGAGGACGGTATACACCATGATGAGGCATATAGTATACAATTTCTGGTTCCTTTCTTTCATTAACTTCCTTCAAGTGACCCATTTCTTCATATTCCTTTAAAAATTCACGGTATAAGTTTAAATACTCGGGTTCTTTAATTAATCTATTCCATAAACTGTTCAGTCTTTTAAGAGTAATATCTCTTGAGTTACCTAAGCAAACAGGATTTTCTTTTAAAGGAAATGTAACAATATACCTGCCTGTATTGTCTCTGATATGCGTTTGTTTAAAATGGTCTTCACAAATTTCAGATTCTTTGCTGGTTGGGTTTTTTGTTTCTACAGTCTCAAATCCCCAGAAACGTTTAAGTGTTTCATCTACATTTATTTCTTCTTTTATAAGTCCACAGTGCACTCTATTCTCCCATGCTGTTGGAATTCCACCAGCAACTATAAATCCAAATACAGTATTCTGTAACATTAACTCTGAATTTTTAATTCGAAATTGGCCTGGTTTTAAAATTTCATAAAAAACCTCGGCACCCAATAGCAAATCAATACGCTCTGGTATGTTGAATTTATTATCAGCTAATTTTATATTAGTAAACTCTTGCATGTTCACATTTATTTTACGAGATGGAGTTAAATCTGCCGTAATTTTATGTACGACTAAGAAATCAAGGTTTTTTACGTAACTCTTATCTTCGTTGCTTATTGATGCATTCACATTGTATTTAATCTCTAATGAGGCATCATTCAGTCCTGATACTAGAATATTAATTATTTTCCTTTTTAACTGCATCAGCTCTACAAAATTACGAGATATAAAAGACGAAACACTACCTGAGTGCAACAGACATCTTAATTTAAATTCCCTTCCATTTTCATCTGAGAGATAACAAATTGCAGCACTTAATATAATAAATTTATTCCTATTATTATAACTACTCATTAATGTTACATTGGTTTGCGGAATAAATTCTTGAGCTGATATAGACAAACCATTTTGTGACTCAGATGCACTACTTGAATTTTCCATCTGTGTTTCATTGCCCCTCATTTGTATTTGTTCTCCCAACTGATTGTCAACTGACTTATCTTGATATTGATTTTTAGGGAAATGTAGGGTTCTATTGTGACGCCTCTTATAAAAACACAAATACTTAGAGTTACAAGATGATACATTATGGAAATTCAGGCAATTAAAACACAACTTTTTATTTTTAACTACTTCAATTCTCTGATTTACTGGCACTTTTAAATAACTAGGGCATTTAGCCAAGTAGTGATTTTCTGAGCACAAAACACATTTTCTATTCTTTACATCTGATAGAAATGCTTTCGAAACATTTTTTATGTTTTTAGCATTATTACTAAATTTCTGAATAGTGCCAGGATTTTGGTGCAGAGCTTTTCCGCGTGAAGTGAAATATAAGTCAGCTTCCTTTCCTAAATCTAATGGATTAAACCAACTATCCGATTGTTTTATTGATATGTGAGATGCAGTTTCTCTGTCAAATGTTTCGAATAACTTATCTGAAACAATTAATTGCTTTACAGTTTCAAAACCGGAAACTTTTCTTAACTTTAAATAATACTCAAAGTCATTAGACGAAAAGCAAACTGGGCATGCGATTCGTTAAGACGCTGAGCCTTTTTGAATTGTTCTAAACATATTTGAGGTGTTGGCTGAAATTCTCTCAAAACAATCTCTTTCACCTTTTCATAATTTTCTAAATCATCATCCTTGATATATGTTATTATATTATTCGCCCTTTCACCTAATAAATTGAGCAGCATTTCTGCTTTCATTCTTTCTGGTACATTTTTGTACAAAATGCTCTTTCCAGAGAAGAGAAAAAATGTCCCCAAGCTTCACATTTAGATGGTACTTTTAAAGTTAAAGTTTTAATACTCTTGATAATACTATCTATAGAAACAGTATTTTCAATTTTTTCGTCATTTTTTTCAGTTTCGGCACGGATACGTGCAAGTTCCAATTTATTTTTAGATCTTTCTAATTTCATTCTCTCTATTTCTAACATTTTATTATCCTGTGTCTTACGACTTTCCACAATGGAATAAGCTAGATTAATAACTGCATCGGAATCTTTATCACTATTTTTTATTATCTGATTCAACTCATATACAGACATTATTGTATAAAAATATTGAGTATAGTAAACTACACGATTTTACTGAATGGTGTATGAAAAATTTTATGTAAAATAATACTTAAAATTACATTAAATTGACGTTTCGGTCAACTTCTATGACCATCTTCAGAATAATATCTGTTACAATTACATTTATAGACGAAACGCTTCCATCTTGAAATATTTACATAACTGATTCATGCTTAACATGAGCAAGTTCAAATCACAGGCCTACTAGAAAAAATCCGAGTTACAGAACTATATAGGAGTCAAAATAATAGTATGAAATTATAGTTTAAAAATAGATAATTGTACTTTCACAGAAGACATAAAAATATAAATTGCATAAAAAAAAATCCAGTGATGTGTGGTTATTTCAAAATGTTCAACCAAAGTTTTGGAATAAACGAAGAAATGTTGTCATTGCAAACCTCACTTTCACGTACTAATATAATAATAATTCTTGCAAGCAAGAATTATTATTCCTTGTGAACATAACATGGAGGGTTTTGTGAAAGAAGCGATCGAAATATTAGTACGTGAAAGTGAGGTTTGCAATGACAACATTTCTTCGTTTATTCCAAAACTTTGGTTGAACATTTTGAAATAACCACACATCACTGGATTTTTTTATGCAATTTATATTTTTATGTCTTCTGTGAAAGAACAATTATCTATTTTTAAACTATAATTTCATACTATTATTTTGAGTCCTATATAGTTCTGTAACTCGGATTTTTTCTAGTAGGTCGCGCCACTTCATGGCCTGTGATTTGAACTTGCTCATGTTAAGCATGAATCAGTTATGTAAATATTTCAAGATGGAAGCGTTTCGTCTATAAATGTAATTCTAGCAGATATTATTCTGAAGATGGTCATATAAGTTGAGCGAAACGTCAATTTAATGTAATTTTAAGTATTATTTTACATAAAATTTTTCATACACTATTCAGTAAAATCGTGTAGTTTACTATACACAATATTTTTATACAATAATGTTTTGATGGTGTAACGGTCCAGCTCAATCATTCATATACAGACATTTTGTCATTTATCTCAATATCTAATTCCAAGGCTATAAGCCCTAAATCATCTGTAACTCCACCTTTGAACATTTTTAATACTCATAAATTTTCACAATTGCGTAAATATTTCAAAACATAGTTAATATAACAAATATGAGCTCATAAATTCATTTTAATATCAATAACGAGCTTAATCTATTCAAATAAAAACATTCTAAGTTGAAGAATTATTTCTTACTTTATCGTCTGCGTGCTGAATTCTCTCCAGGATAGACGGACCAAGTCTTCAATAGTAAATTATTTTAGAGAGTCTTTCTCGAAGATATTATATATATTCTCAAAAGCTTAAATTTCTATAATGCGGTATAACTCAATTTAAATATAGAATATTAAACTACATAAAGAATCTTCGATACTACATCAGAACGTACTCATTTTTATTTTCACAAACACAAAAAATGACCTCTCGCAGGCCGAGATAAACAGAACTCTGTTTTTTGCTGAGTTGTTTAGTTACATATAGAATTAAAATTCACTTGTTGCCAAACTACAAAAGCGAATAAACAAACATGAAATACAAACTTATAATTGTGAAACACTTGCTTCAACGACTACATTTATGCCAAAGTTAAAGTTTCTAAGGCTATAGGATGCTTTATAATGTATTTCGAACCAGTCATTTCCCTTATGACCACATGTTTTATATTTTTAACACTAGGCTCCGCTCGTGACAATTACGCTTGCATATTGCATTATTTAACAAAAAGATTTATGTATTCCTGTTTATAACAAAAGTGGATATATATATATAATAATGATACTATTTATGACTGGCGTATTTATATGAATATCACATTGATTGTATAAATTCGAATATTGAATATACTTTTGAGAAACGTTTTAGCATATAAAGAGAAAAATAAACTCCCTTAGACAGAGTTACAGACATCCAAGCGTCACGAATTCCAGTCAGTGGTGGAAAATGTGTTACTAAATGATATCAAAGAAACACATAGCTGCGAACATTTGCACGCTTTTTTGTTACAACTATTTTTTATAGACGTCTTCCCATTATATAATCGCCGAAGTTCTGTGATTAAATAAGACAATCACTTTTCAAAAATAGTGGTATGAAAAAGGAGTAAAAGCTATGCCACTTCCACATAGAAACAAAACAAATTTTATCAAGTAAATTTCCTGGTTCAAAACATGCTTATATGATTTTGAAAAAAATCGGAAGTTTACTATTTTTGTGAAAAAGGGGAACGAATATTCACATAGAAGATAATATTATTTTTAGTACATTTGAATAATGAAAAAAAGAAAAATTCGCGAAAAACATTTCATGCCAATTTTCTAAAACATACATTTTATCACTAATAAAATTTGTGTCAAATTAGGAAAGCCATTGTCGTTATCCAGTTTCTTGATTTTCTAAGCAAGGCGAATTCATTAAAAAAAATTGCTTCCGTGTCATCTGGAGGTTTTGTCGTATTTACGCTTTATTAACCGATTTCCAACGAAGGAGTTTATGCAAAAGGTTTGTATAGATGTATATTTTATGTATATCCTTCTAACTTTTGAACGGATGCTCTGATTTATTTTCAACTTTTTTGGAATGTTTTCATTCTGCTGGGGAGTACAATTTTGTGAATTCTAAAGACATTCTTTCAGTATAAATATACCAATCCACATGAAGAGATCCGAAAATTTGTTTTGATTTCTTAACCATTTTAAAAAATCATATTTTGCATGCTACTCATCTCATATGTGGACAGTTTGAAAATATAATTATTGTATTTTTATTTGCATTTGCTAAATCATGGCGGCCTTTTCTGTATGATGTTTATGGCGGTAACCTTTTGAGGCCAATCAATGGCGATAATCACATTTTCTGAGCTCTGGTAAATCCTAAGATTAAATTTCAAGAACATCTAAAAACATTATGGAGTATAATATTGTAAATTATATTATGCTTCTAAAGACATTCTTTCAATATAAATAAAACAAAGCGGCTTTTATTTAAATTGTTGAAAAAGCCATTTTGGGGGAAGGCCATTTTTTGTAGGTTTGCCCTTTTATTATAATTACTTACATAACTGTAGTTTCAAGTTGGAGAATTGCAAATATTTTTTCGACAGAGTGTCAAAATTGTACTTTTGGAGAAAAAAGCCAACTTTATTGTTTTTATGTCGGGTAGACATATTAAAAACATATTATTTCATCTCTATTAATATGTATACAGATTATTCATTTTATTTTATGCTCTATATGAGCTATTCAAATACATTATTCAGCGGTGAAAATATTATCAGTTCTTTAAAGAGATGAGGTTTGATTGAAGACTCGCTTTAGTAACTTCTCATTCATTTTACCACGCTCCACAAATCCAGCATAGGCGTTCTTGGTATGTGATGTTGCAAAAAGTTCCAATATGCATCAAAGAGGCTTATAAGAAGTCACACGAAGACAAAGTGTAAGCACCACGAACAAAAATGTTATAAAACTAAGCCCTTCAGATTTATTCACAGAACTACCCTTTCATATAACATAATTAGGTATCCCACTGGGTCCGTTTTTAAACACCACTATTTTCAAAGGAAAATATTCCTTTTAGATTTCTCATCAAAATGTTGTAGAAACCTACTCTGAATGTTATTTTGATTTCAAATGTTGTAAAAACCAACCAAGAAATTTCTCTTCAGATATATCCTTAAAACGGACCACTGGAAGCCCTGCATAATATGAGCATTATATGAAAGAAATTTCATTATTGAAAAACAAAAATACAAAACAAAATGTAGTAACTACTGTGCAGTTCACCTAGCCTAAATGATGGATGCGAATATTATGATTTAAAATGTATTATTAACGATTAATTTTATTGAGTTTAAAGTTTGTTTTTCAATTATGTTGATCTATGTTTTTGAAATATTTTGTATTGTGTCGTCTAAATAAACAAATATTTACTTTTGTTATGTATTATGGTCATCTTTCAATCAAAAATATGCATTTAAGATAAGTAGTTGGAACTCGGTAATGAATATAAATCATTTAACTTTTTTCCAAATTTGGAAGGCTGTATGACTATAATCCCTGGATTATCAAACTTGCACTTTTATTTCAAGACATTTTCAATAGAGTACTTTAAAGTGTATTTATAGAAAAGTTTGCTACTACTGAGCATCAAAATAAGCGAAATTTGCAACAAAATGAATTAAAATAAATGATGAGCTCCCATCGGTCCATTTTTGAATACCAGTATTACAAAATTTGCAACAAGGATTACCTTCAGAGTAGGTTTCAAGAACATTAGTAAGTAAAATCTAAAAATTAAATTTTTCTGGAAAAAAATACAGCATTCGCAAAACGGACCAAATGGGAAGACTGTGAATGTGGTTTAGACTCCTCCTCCGGGTCAGTAAAATAAAGTTTACCCTTATCCGACTCAACCATAGGGGAGGGCAAGTTGGGTTCCAGTGTGGTTGATTCCAATTATATTCTTGTTCAGGTTAGATTTTGACTCATGAGGGTCGGTTTTGGTAAACCGTTTTTTGAAAGATAAGTTTACAATATTGTATCTGATGGAAAAACTATATATTTGAATAAATATATATATATGTTCAATTTTCTATATAAAAGATAAAATTGATATTAGAGATATAATTATAAGGTATTTTTCAAATAATAGGATAATTGCAATAAAATATAGAATTTTTGCTTTCGAGTAAATTTCAGGTTGAAGCGCGTCAGATTCGGGGTCAACGAAATTTTTTGGTTTTGTGCTAATAGGGTTTACTTCAATCAGGATTTTTGGTTTCAGGTGGGACACAAGCCTAATATCGAGCCTAATCTCGAGTCTAATATTGAGAAATAAAATGTTGCCACAGAAACACAAAGGTAAGAAACGAAGTTCTCCACCTTAAAATTGACTTATTTCAAGTGAAATAAAAATATCTTGAACAATAAAATTGACTTAATAAATGAAATAAAAAAATACCATTTAGAAACAAGACATCTCTTATTAAATAAGTTTTCTGATTCGAACATGTTTCATTGCTTTGGAAATAAGTGTAAATTTGGCGCCTACTTCACAGGGGAGAAATAGGTAATCAGACTTTTTTTTAGTACAGTACATCACTATCATTAATTAAGGTAAAATAATATTTTTAAATTAGTGGTGGCAGTTTGCCAGAATTGCCTCTTTAAATCGGCCCCTATGTGTATGGACATAGCTAAAAAATGAAAGTTAATTAAATTGTTCCGCAATAAAAACGGATTTAAAAATAAATATTTAAATGTATAAAGCAAATGAAAAGATCTATATTTAATGTTTACTGAAACATGTTGGTTGTGCGTCTGTATACAGAAGATACTAAAAATCACAGTACTGGATTTTCGTGAGTCACTTTTATCTTATTAGATATTTTAAGTGCGCAATTTCGTGCAGCACCGTATGATTTTTTTCAATAATGGGGTTATCTGAGTAAAACATGGCAAAAAATAGTATAATATTTTTTTTCATACTATGCCTAATAGCTAATATATCTTACTTTGCCAAGTTACGCAGAAATTGAAGCGCACGGTCAGTTTTTTATCAACAAAAACCCGAATTTGGCAGAAGAATATATAGAAGAGGAAAATTTTCCTTTGTCTTAACGATCTCAGAAGGATATGGATCAAACGGATAAAAATCCCCATTCATGGAAAGAGAATTCTTTTTTATTTATATTTGTTTTCACTTAAAACCTATACGAAACAATTTCCTGACGTACTGCAATGTTAATCTGATATTTTTAGTCACCGTAAATAATTGCCAAGATTTTAGGGCAAGAAAACGTTCGTTTTGATCGGTTTGATGATAGAAACCGGATGTAATGGCACGTCAATTAAAATATATCAATGGCTGGATACAAATGGACAGAAATTGCTTTGGCCATAACGCTTGCAGAAGGTGGCCGAAAGTCTCGTGTTTGTTGGGTATAAGATTTGAGTACTTTTGTTATATATATAAAATATAAAATATTACGAAAAAAATATTTTATAACTTATAAAGTTTGTTTCAGATGGAATGACCTCGACCGTACAAACCCAATTCATACGACAAAAATGCAAGCGAAATAGAACGCAATAATAAGCAGGTAATGTAGAAAAAAAGTCTTAAAAATATGGAAGAACAGAAAGATATAGGTCACCTGAATAGGTCATTTCTCATTGTAAGAATATATGATCAATGCAAAAACGCTACCATTCCTTTCAAGGAAAAAATATTTATGTACTTAGCATTTCCTGTTTTTAATAGTGCTTACGAAGCTTCCACTTCTATTGAGCACTTCATTTATAAATTACGTGCTAATCCGCCCGGCTTTGCCCGGTCCTTCAAAAAATAATACGAAACGCGAAATCACTCTAAAAATGGCTGCACGAAACCGTTCCTCTGGTAACTCTTTGCTTTTCGGAAATAAAATAGAGAGATGGACTCCGAAGCGGAAGTAAATTCAATACCAACGCCCCAAATGTCTGGATCATTTGATTCAAAGCGGTTCAGTTTTTGGTCAAAATTAAAAACAAGTTTACCGTCGAATTTTCACAAAATTTTCATTTTCGGAATCACAAAAATATACTACTTGCAGACTATGAGTTTCAATTCAATACCTCCAGCACTTTTCTTAATACTCGAGGATGAGTTAAACTGAAACTATTTCGTTAGCTGGGAGTACCAAATGGGTAACTTTCTTTTGCGGTTTTAATAAAAATAGCCATTTATGACGCACGCGAAAGGAAAATCTTTTAGTTCCAACGCCAGTGGATGCATTCTGTTCTAAACAAATTTCCGACTCATGTTCCCGCTGCCTACGAGACCGTGTATAGCAGACGTGCTGAGCACGAGCTGCAAAATATTTTAGTTCCAGTTTCCAGCCCCAGGTGGAGCATTCAGTTCTAATTAAACGTCTTTCCGAACGAAACTTCTGCACCATTCTCGCTACTTACGGCACCGTGTAGAAGGCGTGCTGTGCACGCACGAAAAATTTGTTATTTCCACTTTCCACCACCAGGGGTACCAAATCTTTGTTTTAATTAATTATCTATATCTTAATTAGTTCATGTTTAATTGAATGAACCGATTCCCATTGAAATCGGGTCCATAGAACCCGAGAAAATAAATCACCACGATGGATAATTATATTCATAAATGGTGGTAATCAAGGGCTGAAAAAATGATACCGAAGTGTATTTAGTACCTGGGAGACCACGGAAGAATGTTAGGAAAGATTTCATTTGAATCGGACCAATTTTGAATGCTAAATCTTTTAGTCCCACTTCCCACAACTAGAGACGCACTCTGTTCTAAATAAAAATGTTTTCCATCGAAACTACGACACGTGTCCCTCCTGTCTACGACACCGTATAGCAGGCGTGCTACGCATGCGCTCCAAAATCTTTTAGCTCCATTTTTTAATGCCAGGTGGCACCAAATTTGTATCTGAATTAGTTATCTATATCTTAATTTGTTCGTATTGAATTGAATTAATTAATTCTCGTTAAAATCGGGCCCATCAACTTCTGAAAATACCCTCCCTGGTGATTAATTTTCAGAAATAGTGGTAACCAAGAGCTGAAAAAAAATTATACCGAAGTAATTAGTAACTAAGGGACCTGAGAAAAGGTTTCGTTTGAATCGGACAACAAAAAAAATTATGATTTTGGAGGCAGGGGGAAAGATTGGGAGTTTCGATCAGAGTATTAACGCGATATTTACATTACAACCGGACAATTTCACCGCTTTTTTTTTTTTGACATAAGTAAGTTATCGTTGCCAATTTCTGAAATCAAATACATAAATGACTTCATGTACATGAAAAACTCTAAAAATCGCAGAAAAGAAATCACGAGAAATTCTCAACTCGCTGTTCGAATTGCAATCAGCTGACGACCTTTTCATTTGCCTATCACAATTGCCCGGTTGACTTCCAGCTGTGCCTACAATCCTATCAACTACCAATCACAATTGCCCGGTTGACTTCCAGCTGTGCCTACAATCCTATCAGCTACCAATCACAACTGCCCTCGAACTGTTTTTGATTTCTAGTGATCGATTTGTGACGTCACTTGAAAAGAAACGCTGAAAAACAGGAAAAAAGGCTTAAAAGACTCATAAAATATGAAATAAAAAAAAGATCTAATCAAAAAATCCAGATCGGGATAATTAATAACCCGCCTTTCCCTTTCATGATTTTTTATCTGTAAAGAATTATCAACTCTCTCTAAGCTAAAAAGAAAAAAAAACTGACGATTCTGAGCGTAACTGAGGTCGAAATGGTAGCAACCACCGAACCTATCAAGCATTCTGGGAAAAATGTCATAATTTCGAAGGAAAAAAATCGCCAAAAATTAAAAAATCGCTTTACGAATTTCGCATAAACTTAATTGAAAAGAAGATACAATAGGCTAAAATTTAGGAACCGGATTCTTGTTACTAATGCGGAAAAATTGCAGAAAAACGCGAAAAAACGCTAAAAACGCTAAAAAATGTATAAAAATTTAAATTAAAAAAATCTGTTCAAAAATTCCAAAATCGGGCTTCTAGGTGCAAAACTACATTTTTAGAGGTACCTTCCCACTAAATTTTGTAGCTATGCGTGCAGCGGTCTCTTCAGAACACAGCGCGCAAACAAGGAAACACCAAACACACAAACACACAAACTTCCTTCCTTATTATAGTTAGGGATGACGTCACTTTTTAACGAGAGAAATCTCTTTCTAATGATATAATTCTTGTTAATTTTCTTTTCCAGGCAATCATAACGTGCATTTTGGCAGAAATCTCACATCTGTATCTAACTGACATTCAAGCTTATTAATTAGTAGCGGTAAAAATATTTAAGTTTTTCATTTTAAATATGACATCATTATCCATCTGCTTTCATTATATACTGATTTTCATGCTCCTCGTATTATTACGGATATTTGAAAATGCAATTTTTATTTCCAATATGACGTCATATTCGTCCAAGCGGAGGAAAATCTTTTTCATAGTTTCATTGTTCAGAAATCTTTTCTTAACAATATAATTATTGTTAATTTTTTCTTTTAATTATAACGCAATTTTTTCTAGAAATCCTCTTCTCAAAGTAACCGACATTCATACTTCATGTATAATAACAAGCACTCCATGTTTTTGTTTCAAACATTACGGCAATTCATCTTCTTTTCAATACTTTTTTTATTTTCGTTTTTCACGTGGAAATCGTTAAATTCAAAATTAGTTGTTGGGGAAAATATTATTCCAGGCTTTGTATTTATTGACAACGATAATGCTTAGCAACGTAAAGTGGTTAATTAAATTTTACAGGAAAAATATTCATTGACACTCTATGAAAATAATGAAATTTTGAATTATTAAGAAAAATATTTCAAAATAATAAACAACCCCTACCTATGTTCATTTCAGGGTTATAATCCATCTATATGTAAAAATACAGATCTATTAAATCATCCGTTTTGACGTTTACTTTAGCCAAACATTCATACACGCAATCGCATTTATAATATCATTAGGATATTGATAACATACGTCCTTCGGTTGCCTATTCCTCTTATATGTATTAAACGGATATTTCACCAGATATTTCGGAATATTTGTTAGTATATATTTTCCAGATTTAAAAATTTTCTTTGAATTACTAATTTAATTAATGGTTTAAATTTGTAATGAAAGTATTTATGCAATATTACTGCATATTTCAAATTTTTCAAATCTGCGATTCATATACTATTAATAGAGTTCTCACTTATCTTAATAAAATATTCTCCTTCCTACAGTTTGATTAAACTTGAAATTTACACGAAAATCCCATTTTCAGAATAACTCCTGGGACTCCAAGTTTCAAATGACATATAATTTAAGGAGAGTGAAGTTTGTGGCAATTACCTTTTTCTGTAACAAGTAAACACTCTTCGAATAAAAGATAATTTCCCGAAAGTCCAGATTTTTGTAGATATAATAACTGTTTATATTTTACCTTACGCTATTAAACATAATCAGATAATTTAACACATTTGTATGGGAATCTCACAGATAAACAACCACCAGAGAAACTTGCATATTTACTTATTATTCCTACATCACTTATAAGCCTCATGTGAAGTTCAATAATTCTTCTGAAATACAACAATAAATAGAATAGCTAATAATTCATTTTTGCATATTCAGTTCGAAAATTCGCCTTTGGTAATTTTTTATTTCTGTTCTTCAAAAAAGAACATTTCTTCAAAGGATTTCTGTTCTTGGATCTATACAAAACATGAGAAAAACGTTTATTTATTTTATTGTTTACGTTCTGGTAAGTTATCCAAAGTTTAAATTATCACAAAAACTATATAATAACACTTGATAATTGTTTTATTGCTTCTAAATGTTATATCAGTGTTAATTTGTAATAAATGTAAGGTTTTTAAAAATTCAAAATTACCTCTTCCTGATGACCTATTTTACAGCTATTTTAGATGAAAAATATGCTTTCTATCCATATAATTCTAATTAACGTATGACAAGGTTAATTCTAAATACAGATATTTATTTTGCATTCATTAGAAAGATAGGCTCAGACAGGCGGGGAAGCCTACCAATATGGCTTTAACTCCACAAGTCCCGTCAAGCAGGATCATCTACTAAGTGCGAGGCCCCAGCCAAGAGACCAAACCTACAAAAGAGCGACCCTTATTTATTTTAAAAAGTTGAAATAAGTTTACAAACTCAATCACAATTGCAAACTTGATTACAAAAGTGTTGCAAACTGAATGTTACAATGTAAAGTAATAAAATGAACAAATTGTTATTGTAACACTGAAAAATTTGCTGGCAGATTGAAAGATAAATTTAAGTAATACGTACAATGAGAAATTCAGTAGTTTCAAATTCACATACATTAATACAAGTGATCCAGCAGAAATAAAAGTAGTTAATATAAGTAACGAGAAATAAAAACCCAAAAACAAAAACAATAATTAAAGAATATTTAGTTATTAAATAAAAATAAACAAACAAGTAACCAATTAAAAGCCATTAAATAACAGACAATAAACATTAATTAAAGTTAAATAAAAAATAAACAAAAATTAATTTTAATGAAGTAAGTCAGGGACTAAGACAAGATACTGAAAAAATGGACTGGATAAACAGATATAATAGAAACAATTAAATTCTATGCGTTTTAAATTCACTGTTAATGATACACAATACGATGAATATAGTAATGAATTAAGATTGAAATGTCAGATTTATGAATCACCCATGTTTTTACAAGAATCTGATTAAAGAATGATAGTACACTTAATTAAACTTGTTCTAGCACATTTCACAAAGTGAGGAAATTCAAGAAGATATGAAAGACACTAATTGAAAAGCGGGAGCCCCTTAATTCCTTGATCTTGGAACGGAATATTTTAGAAGAGAAACTAGATGCTAAGTGATTAGTGTCCAATTTCTCAAAGTCTTGTACTGATTATAGCGTATATGCAGTTTATGCAATTATGATTATCAGAATTATCATTAGAGTGTCATTAAGTGGATACTGAATCTATATTAATAAAAGAAAAGTATCGCTCTATCTGTCAGTCTGTCTGTTGGCGATGGCTAGCCTGAAAATTTGAATCAGGATAGACCAAGGCAGGGTGGCTGAGATTTTTCATTTTTTGATACGTAGCCGAGATACTAATGAAAAACACATTGAAAATTTGCAAGCATTTCCGCGTATGCTCAGTCTCTGCTTTTTGGAGAGCGTAGAAGGGAAGAACCTGTTTTAGAAGAATAAGAATAAGAATTACCTAGAAGGGAATACTTTTTTTTTTGTTGTGGAATTGCCCATTCGATATACGGTAAAATGAAAGACATATTCTTAAATTTCATACTTTCACATCTTAAACATTACAGTTACTTTGAAAAAAATATTGTTGTTAACCCTTTTGATTTTCTTTTCATAAAGTGTCATTTTCGCGGTTGACATTTTATCCCTTTCAAGACGGCTTGATTTCAGAGGCACCGATTCACAAAAGACAACTATTTAAAGCAGAGCCATTCCTGTTTTCGTTGGTGCAACTGGTTTTGAAAAATGCGGATTTTAACTTTATTGAAAAATTTCGCGACTGCAGGTCACTTTGCGGCTCCCGAAGACGATATTTTTTTCTACGCTAAAAGTAACTAAACATTGGTATTTCGACACAATCTTTTTAGAGCTACTCAGCATATACTTGATTTACATCACCTATAAAAATGTCGAGACGTTCTGCGGTGTAGAAGGATTTTTAAATAATAAAATCAATTTTTCGATGAAAACGCTAAAACACGGCCAATTTAGGCGCGACATTGCTCGACTTCTGCTCATGTTTTCAATGTGCATATATTTTCATGAAATTTTAAAGACGGCATGTATAGAGTTATAGTTTTAGCTGATTAAAATTTCGGAGAGTTCGGACGATAAAAACTATTTTTTTTGCAATGTTAAAGGACCAGATGCAAAAAACAAAGCAAAAAGAAAAGCGAAAAGAAAACATTTCTTTTACAACTAGATCTCATTATATTTTCACGAAATTTTTATACTGGCTGCAAAATCGTTATATTATAACCAATAAAAATTTCAAAGGGTTCGGGAAACAAAAACTATTTTTTGTTTAAACTATGAAACGACCCTACGGAAAAAATCACGAAAATGTCTTCTTACGAGCACTTTTACCTCTAAACATCAATATTTTTTGCGAATTTTGCATTTTAAAATATATATTCATACAAAATCGGGTTAAAGATATAAAATCCCACAAATTTGATGTTTATTTACGGTTATTATCGTGGACCCGGGCAATGCCGGGCAGTTCAGCTATTACATAGATTAAACCAAACATTTCGTAAAAGTCGTTGTTATAAATCAGGCGTGTCGAACTGTACGCGAGATATCACTATTTTGTAATAGTATTTTTCGCCTTTTTGGATCAGAGCAATTATACGATTAAATAAATCTAAGATTACTTATAAAAAATAGCGGTATTCCACGGGTGATATTCTTAAACCCATGTTAGAAATAGTTTATGTATATTTTTAAATTTTCGTTATAATTATTAAATTTAATTAATAATATAAATTAGGGGTGTTCAACCTTTTTGCATTTTTTACTACAATTCCCAGTTTCCTTCATCTAATTAAATAGCAAAGTTTCTGTGATAAAAAAGGCAAATTATTCAATTTTAAAATAGTGGGTTGAAGAAACCTAATTAAAATTTATACCGAAAAACTATTTCTACAATAAGCTGCATATTTCCCATTTCCAAAACTATTAATAGAGATCCCGTCAACCTAAATAAAAACTCTCCTTCCTACAGTTTGATCACACTTTAAATTGACACGAAAGTCTCATTTTCAGAAATTCTCCACATAGAATTTAGTTCATCTGAAATATTATCTTAGATTTTTTTCAACGAATAAAAAATTTTCAATGCAGAATCATTTTTCGAAAGGCAAGATATAGTATTTCGATTTTACATTACGATTCGGATACCGGTAGTAATCATAATTAGACAGTTTCATTTTGAAAAGGATTTATTTTGTATCCATTACTTGTGGCATTAAGTATGTAATTATTATAGAATTAAACCAGATATTAAGCAAAATTCGTTATATATAAATGTATTTATGTATATTTAGCAAATTTTGTTAAAATTACTAAATTTAATTAATAATTTAAATTTGTAATGTAATATAACACTGGTAAATGCAAATCTGGGGTTTGTAGAATAGCACTTTTTTCATAGTAAATCAGTCACGCTGATCACAAATATGACATTAGATTTTTGCTGTCACCCTCAGTTTTTTCACAAAACAAAAAAGGAAGGGTGCCTCTTAATAAAATTAATGTGCAATACCTATTAAATAAAATACATTCTTTATAAAACAAAAATTAATTTCTTAGTAAAATGACATTAATAAATGTTAAAATACAATACTGCACTAAAGGATGTGAAATATAAATATAGATGACACCACTTTATGTGTTGATGTTTGCCTGAGATGGCGCAATTTTCTCCTGCGCATTTGTAGGTAAAACGTACCTTTATTTTGTTCGTTTATTGATATCTTACGTTTATTTTGTGAGTTTCTTATAGCAATATGACATCAAGATGTTGTATAAATAACCCGAACTCATTTTGTTACATCTGTGATGGATATGTAGTCAAAAAAGGGCACCGGAACATAACCGATTTCGTTAAAAAGGCATATTACACTGTTAAAAATTTCTGTAAAATCACGGAAAAAAAACGAGACTCTCTGTAAATTTACACGAATTCTCTGTTAAATGCATTTGACCGAGTTTCTCGGTAATCATTTTACAGACATTTCCCTTTTCTTATATTAGATCCCCTGTAGGATTTCCGTGCCTTTATTTAAATATATTTTTATATTTGTTATAACCCGTAATTCAAAATACACACTTTTAAATTTCTTTTACAATTTTATTAAAAGTATTAAAGAAAAAAATTTGGTTTAAAATTTGTTTTATTAAAAATTAGAATATTTTAGAAAGGGGAAATTAATCTCTGCGGAGTTAGCGGGGATTTTTACCGACTATCACTTTGATCAAAAGATAGAAAGAGAGTGTGGTTATTTAAAGAATAAATTTTTATTTCAATCTGGATTTAAAATTTAGGTAAGATAATTTTCAAATATTTCTTTAGTCCATTTTATAATTTGTGTTAATATTTATAAAAAATTATAATATATTATTATTAGGAATCATAGAATGTTAATGACATATGCGTTATAAAAAACATATCAACCTTCTAAATACATAAATATTACAAAAAAAAGTTTAATCTTCTAAATTTAAATATATGAAAATATTAAAAGTCATTTTTTTTTTAAAAATAACTTATCTGTTTTTAATTTATTTTTCTTTTATTTACTACTAAAAAAAATTCCTTTCCAAAAAATATGCTTTTAAAAAAATATTCGCGCATTATGAGAAAAAAAAAATATATATATAATATGTATAGTGTGTTAAACTTCGAAAAATTCTCGAAAACATTATTAAATTTGCTGAAAAAAATACACTAAAATTCTCTCATTTTTTTTTTTAAAAAAGAAGAAAAAAAGAAAAAAAATTCCTTTACAAGTACAATAATTTTTTAAAGATTAAATCATAAATGACATACTTGACACAAAACTTCAACAGCCCAAATGGTTTAGTGGTTATAATCCCTGTCCGCCACCCACATGACACGGGTTCGAATCAGAACTGTGGTCGAAGCGGTTCTTGTAAAGTCCTACTTTACAGCGATTAGAATTAAATCAAGTAATTCTAACAGCAACCACATCTGGCGTTTTCTGTCAATCATTTTTAACACTTTCCAACCTAGTTGAAAAGTGTTTATGACTTCGGTTTGTCTGGCCGTCTGGCTGTCTGTCCGTGCTCTAACTCCCGTAAATATGCTCGGATTGCCTTGCAATTTTTATATGTTATTGTCGTTATCAGCCCGTTCCCTATTTCAACTGAAGTGTGTAGCACTTATAGTTTTCTACAGGGACACTCAAAAGAATTCCGTTACATTACGGTCTATGGGGAAAAATCCTTTGCGGTTTATTTTAATGATGTTACACAATTGCAAACACATTGTAATTGATATATATCACTAAGGTGTATTACAAGAAGCTAAATATGGAATAGGGTGTGGATTGCACTTATAGTTAATTTACAGGGACAGTCAAAAGAATTCCGTTACATTACGTCTATGGAGAAAAATAGCCTGCGGTTTATTTAAATAATGTTTCACTATTTTAAACGCATTGAAATTTATATATATCACTAAGGTGCATTACAAGAGGCTTACTACAGAATAGTGTGTGTATAGCAGTCATCGTTCATTTACAGGGACACGCAAAAGAATTCTCTACTGTCTGTTAACAATAATTCCTGGAAGTGCGTTTTAAGTTACTGAACGCGATTTTAATCTTAACTAGCTTTTAGTCTATTACGTGGTGTGTATAAATTCTGTAGATCCTATACAGGGCAGCACAAAAGTTCGCGAACACATTTCCGTTTATTGACAGAAACTCCAGAAGGAGAATTTTAAACTGTGCTACGCGTTTCTTAACTGAACTAAAATTTAGCATCCTATGTAGTATATATACAAATCTATAGATCATATACAGGGCTGAATAAAAGTATTCGGATATTTTCCCGAATATTGTATACGTTCGAAATTCCTGAAATTATGTTTTTAAATATGTTATGCGTTTTTCAAATTGTTTACTTAGATGTTATCTCTCAGCTTATTAAACGGTATGATTTGTAAAATTATTTTGGAAGCGTTGGAAAGTGTTACATAATCTATGCTTGACGCATGAATTTTCGTTCTTGTTTTATATAAATAATAATAAAGGTTTTTTTTTTTCAGAAAAATTTACAGTAGACTCTGTAAATTTACCGAATAATTTCTCTGTTATTTAACAGAATCTCTGTTTTCTAATCTCTGTAATTTTACATAAGACTTAAGATAACAGATTACCAGTAGATTCTCCGTAATTTCACAGAATTTTTTTTAACAGTGTATGCTTACTTCTGTATGAAACTTGGTGACCAGGAAAAGAAATGGGCCGCACATATAGTTTGTCACACATGTGTTGAACATTTACGGAAATGGTCTCAAGGTAAAATAAAATTATTTCCTTTTGCTATTCCAATGGTATGGCGAGAGCCAACTAGTCATGACTAGTCATTACTAGTCATCACTAGTCATGCTATTTTTGTTTAACAAAAATAAAAGGCTACAATAGCAAAAACAAAGCAAATGTTGAGTTGCCAGAAATTGTTTCAGCTATTAGACCTGTACCGCATCGTCCAGATTTACTTGTGCCTCTATCTCCTACATGTCTTGATTTATCATCTGATTCTCAAGAATTGGGCAGTGATGAAACCGAAATTTTGTACACAAACCAAGCAACTGATGTTGAACCACAAAAATTCACGCAAGGTGAGTTAAACGATTTAGTACACGATTTAAATCTTTCGAAACAAAGTGCTCAAGTTTTAGGATCTCGACTTCAGAATAAAAATTTACTTGCTTCACGAACAACATTTTCTTGGTACAGAAATCGAGAAAAAGAATTTACCAAGTATTTTTCCCAAGAAAACTCACTTGTATACTGTACAGATATTATTGGACTTATGACTCATTTGTTTTCCACCCCTGATCATGATCAATCAATCTCAGTGGAGACTATTTATTGATTCTAATAAGAGAAGTTTAAAAGGTATTTTACTTAATAATGGTAATGTTCTACCTTCAATTTCTGTAGCTCATTCAGTAATTTTTAAAGAATCATATGAAAACCTTGATTTTCTCCTCAGTAAAATAAAATATCAAGAATTTAAATGGCAAATCTGTGGGGATTTTAAAATGTTATCAATGTTGTTAGGGAGCAAGGCTGTTATACCAAAATGCCCCGTTTCTTATGCGAGTGGGATAGCCGATCTGAACACCAGCACTGGATAAGGAAAGAATGGCCTGCACGAAAAGATTTAAAGCCTGGATAAAAAAAATGTGATTCGGCAGAACTCAGTTGATCCAAAAGAAGTTCTCTTGCCTCCCCTGCACATTAAATTAGGTTTAATGAAACAATTCGTAAAAGCCTTAGATAAAACAGGGCATTGTTTTCGATATTTAAATGAAGTTTTTTCACATTTATCGGAAGGTAAAATCAAAGAATGTGTATTCATCGGCCCAGATATAAGGCGGTTAATGAAGGAGGAGAAATGTGAGGAAAAAATGAAATCAGTAGAGAAAGATGCATGGGTTAATTTCAAAGACATTATTCAGAAATTTTTAGGAAATTACAAAGACCCTAACTACGCAATGGTCATTGAGAAAAGGCTTCAACACTTTCGAAAACTGGGTTGTAACAAGACTTTAAAAATACATTTGCTGCACTCCCACCTTGAATATTTTCCTGAAAAACTTGGTGAAATGAGTGAAGAATAAGGTGAGAGATTTCAACAGGACATAAAATGCATGGAAAAACGCTATCAAGGACACTGGAATGTCAATATGTTGGCAGATTACTGCTGGGGGCTAAAAAGAGAGACACTAAACCAACTTCAAAATCAAAAGGACAAAGGCGTTCTTTTGATGATAAAGAAATGTAATTTTACTGTATATACCATAATACAATTCCTTATGCGATATGCACACACATTTCTATATGTATATATGATTTTATTTATTTATCTGATTTTTTGTGCATTTTTTAATGAATGTTGTGTAAATTGTATATTCTCAAATTCAAAATTCATAGTTTTTTAATTGTACAAAATCCTGACGTGATACATAAAACTGGATATTATTTGTGAAATAAGCACAGCAGATTTCTTACAATTTACATAAATTCATGAAAACCACAGACAAAAAGTTAAATTTTGTAGACCTGTGTAATCTATGCAATGTTTTACATAAACTAATAATAGAGTTCTCACGTAATTCTGCTTCATAACCTTTGATTAAACTTAAAATATACATGAAAATCTCTTGAGACTTTCCAAGTAATTTAGTGAGTATAAAGTCTGTGGCAATTACTTTCATTTTTTCTGTAACAAATGATACAGAATAATTTCCCCAAAATACAGATTTTAAGGAAAAATAACCGTTTCGATTTTACCTTATTGTTGCGATAACGTATTAATAACAATTAGACAGTTTTATTCTAATAAAGTATAGCTTTTACTTGCATTTAAATTCAATATAGAATAACTGTATAAACTCACCAGGTAGTCTAGAAAATACAATAACATAAATATTACATTAATACAAGAATATTTTTTGAATAGTTAACCAGTTTTGCTGGAATAACTAAATTTTTTTAATAACTTGTATTTATCTTGAAAATCTATTTATGCAGTACCATTGGATACTACACATTTATCTCACCTCGATTCATAAACTATTAATGGAGTTCTCACATACCTAAATAAAATATTCTCCTTCCTACATTGTTATTAATTTTTAAATTTATACAAAAATCTCATTTTCAGATAATCTCCTGAGAATCTCCTGCAAGTTTCATCTGATGTATAATTTAGTAAGTGTGAAATTTGTGTCAATTGTCTCAGATTTTTCTGTAACAAATAAATACAGTTCGAATAAATTTCCCGAAGTCCAGATTTTTAAGACTAATAACTTTTTCGAGTTCCCCTTACAACACAAATAAATCTATTAATCAAAATTAGACAGATTAATTATGACAATGGATACTTTTGCTTCCATTCATTACAGTGATATCCACTATACAGGGTGAACGAAAAACGACAAAATTTAAAAGGGTGGTAGAGGGAACCTAAACAAAAAATTTTCGTCATAGAATGTGTGTCCGAAAATGACGCGTTTGAGTGATGACGACGAAATTAAATGTAAAAGATGCACTAAAAGACAGCGTATAAGTGACAATAGATGCCGCTTATACGTGTCATTTCCGAAATCACATTCTATGACAAAAAAATGCTTATTATAGCACCTCTACCACCCTTTAAAATTTCGCCAGATAGTTTTCGATCCCCCTATATAATAAATATATAATTTAATGAGATAATTCAAAAATGACCTTATATACCGGCTGGCCAGAATTATAAAATCCCTACTCTGACATCTCTATATATCGAACTACTCAGTGTAAAGGCTTCAAATTTTCTGAACATAATATTCAAGACATGGGGAACGGATTGACGAAAAAAGAAATAGTTCCAGAAATACCGATAGATGGCGCTGTACCACGAAAATATGAAAAAAAAAGTTACTTTTAAAAAAAAACAAAGAAAGAAATCTAAAGTATTCAAATCTGGCGATCTGTTTACTCTATAAGACCTCCATATCCAATAATGATTTTTCAAAAGCAGAGTTAAGACAGCGCGCGGCTTTACCCTTTATCTACCGACGGTACTTATAAGTACCAATCACTTTAAAACTTTATAGAACAACAACCATTACTTATATTCTGATGGTACGTTTTAGAAACAGTCTTTTAACTCTACTTTTCCATGATAGATAGCAGCAGTTGTTCTAGGCTGATGAATTTTGCAAGGAAGAAAGCTATTTTCGAACGGACATTGTGTTGTTTTGCTGCCATTTTGTACGGATTGCCACTCTTACCTTTTCTTTGCTATAAATATATAATATCAAACCAAAGGTAAGTGCTGTATTTTTTTATACATTCTGTATTGTATTAGAATATTATTTGCCCAATCATTATAAGATAATAGATTATGTAATGTGAATAAAGGTCGAATTATTCGGTGGTACTTATAAGTACCGCCAGTACACGTAGTGTTGGCGAAAAGCTTGTTTTCATTTTGTCCATGTAATTATTTATAGTATTTCTGTTTGTTATAATGTAATTATGAAAGTGTTTTGTTGCAATATGTTTTAGTATTTTTTATAAATTTCAATTATAGATATTTTTTTAATTAATTAATTTTTTTTAACTTTGTTATTTTTATTTTTATTATTTTTTACCTTATTATTTTTATTTTTATTATTTATTTATTTATTTATTTTTTACTTTATTTATATATATCTATATCTATCTATCTATATATATATAATATATTTTTGTGCGTAAATGAAAAAAAAAATTGTTTTTATGATTATCATCAAATGTGAATTTCTACCTTTATTATGTAAAAAATAAAATTATGTCAATTTGATAATTTCTTTGTTTTCTTATGAGTATTTTTTGATTATTTAGCATTTTTAAGAGGTTAAATTTCATTAGAAATGTCATCCGTAATTTTTTTTCTTTTATGAGGAAATTTATACATAGTGTACTGACGGTACTTTTAAGTACCACTTTTATTAATTAGTTCTAACAAATTAAATTTCGCACCGGGGAGATTTTTTTTCTTGATTATTCTTTAATTATCAATATTAACAGCTAAAAAAAATATATTTATGAAGAAATTTTCAGTAGTTCATAATGCGGTAGATAAAGGGTTAAGTGATCAATGCGCCGGCGCGCCATCCTGCTGCAACCACATATGTGACAAATTATGTAACAAAACATATTCTTCTAAAAAATCGGATAATAAATTACATAAAATATCCGCATTTTTTTCTGATGTTAAAGTGTCATTGAAGATGAATGGCCCAATTAAGGATCTCTTCCAGATACCACACCAAACATTTATAGACAACGTACTTGATGTTTGTTTGGACGAATAATGTGTGGATTTTCCAGGGACCAGTCGTGAATGTTTTGAGTATTTACGATCCCCTGTCTTGTAAATTGACATTCATTAATCCCTATAATTTCATTCAGAACGAACGGACTTTCATTATTTTTTTTTAATAAAATTACAAAAATTAAAATGACGCTCTTTGTCTCCTGATACTAATTCGTATCCTAATATTGGTCAATATGGATATGCACCATACTTGTTTAAAACATTCCATACTTGACTTTTTGAATATCCACACTCTCGCCTAATATCTCACATACTACATTCAGGATGAGCACGTATATACCCTAGAACTTATTCCGGAGGTACTGTTGAACCAGTGAACCGACTTGATCGATCAAGTCAGGGACATTTACAAGACAGGGGATCGTAAATACTCAAAGCAGTCACTATTAGTCCCTGGAAAATCCACACATTATTCGTTCAAACAAACATCAAGTACGATGTGTATAAATGTTTGGTGTGGTATCTGGAAGTCCTTAATTGGGTCATTCATCTTCGATGACACTTTAACATCAGAAAAATATGCGGATATTTTATGTGAATTGGTATCCGATTTTTTAGAAGAGTATGTTTTGTTACAAAATTTGTCACATATGTGGTTGCAGCAGGATGGCGCGCAAGCACATTGATCACTTAAGCCGCGCACTGTCTTAACACTGCTTTTGAAATATCATTATTGGATATGGAGGTCCTATTGAGTAACCAGATCGCCAGATTTGAATACTTTAGATTTCTTTCTTTGGGGTTTTCTGAAAAGTAACGTTCTTTTTTTTCATATTTTCGTTGTACAGCGCCATCTATCGGTATTTCTGGAACTATTTCTTTTTTCGTCAATCTGTTTCCCATGTCTTGAATATCATGCTCAGAAAATTTGAAGACTTTACACTGAATAGTTCGATATATAAAGAGGTCAGAGTAGGGATTTTTTAAATCTAGCCACCCGGTATATAAGGATCTTAAAGCTTCTTAAAGCTACCTGTATCTGTAACACGCTTAACAATTCTAATTAAAGTGTTTGGATGTGGTTGGTTTTGATATGGAAATATCATAGCATACATCCTTGCAGCTCTCACTTTTTCCGATTGCTCTGTCCGTAAAGTACAATACCATTTCACATTACAGATGTTTGGTAAACATATTCTTTTCTAACGTCAAAATTTAACAAATGCCTGCAAATTGATTAAAGAGCAGATTTAAATAAGGGAATGTATGTGTTGGCACACGGCCAAAGTACAAATAGTTTTGTATAAATTGAGAGTGCACAATATTTGTAGTTCGATGAAAAATTCGCATAGCAATTGCCTTCTAGTAAAAAAAAACACTCAACATATTATAGGTATTTTTACTCTTAGATATTATTTGTGCTAGGGCATATAGGTGAAAACAATTTATTTATTTTTTATTGAAAACTCTAATAAATTCTTTACTTTTAATATTTTTTAGTTTACCCCTAGCAACACCAAAGAGCATTTTTATGTGAATTATTACAATTATACATTCAATTCTACATTTAAATAAAAATTTGAAATGTATTAAAAGCCATAATTTCGTATTGGCCTCATGCTAGAAGTTGATAGCCGGAGAAATCCTTAAAAATTTCGTTCTATACAGCAGTTTTTCTTATTCTGATAATTTCAACGGTTTTAAGCGCTTATTTCGATTACATATCTGTTAAATTTGTGTTTTATTTATTGCTTAATGAAGTTTTAATTTCGTTATGGAATATTAGCGGAAAACAAATGCTGAGCTGTTTATACTGTCTAACGTGCAAATGGATTAATATTTTGTAATCGTCTGCAAGCGATATAGATTTTTAAAAATTCATGCTTGAAATTTAATTTAAATGCTGTAATAAATCAGTCAATTACAATGCAGTTTTCAAACAAACTGCATTTGAAAGTGGATTTTTTTTGCTATATAACGGTGCAAAAATTAAAAATGTGCGATGTTTAGAAATTTAAAAAAATAAAGTAGCAAAAATCGCAAAACCGAAATTTCATCGTCAACTGTTGCCATTCGCAAAATGACGTCAGCGTTACGCACGGACACTTTTGTCCTTTATAATATAGATAGATAGATATGCAAGATTTAAGTGTGCAAATATTTTGGCACAGCAGTTGTGTTAATGCAAATAAAATCGTTTACATCATTTTCTTTGTCCAATAGCGAAATTGTTCACTTCATTTAATATTTATGTTTATGAAGTAGAAATTGCTTTTCGATTTTGATCTCTAAAATATTATTTTAAATAAGTTTTTATATTTGCTTTGAAGAACTAAAAAGTTAAATTTTAAAAAAGCATAATATCATTAAAATATATTTTAAGGAATCTCTGCTTATACATCGCAATATATCTGGCTTCTTTTGTGTGGCTCTGTAAAAGATATATAAATGAAACTTACTTTCCTTTGGAAAAAGGCTATTATGCAACACAATAATTTACATAAATTTTACTGATTTTGATTTAAAATTTTTGCTTGAAGGCGGTAATGTATCCGAAATATTGTCTGAGGTTCTGTAAAATAAATATAAATGGTACGAACCTAAAATTTTAATAATATTATATTTTCATTGGATTTACATAAGCATGCAAAATTTAACCTCTATCGGATATTTGGAAGTGTGTTAAAAATCGAGAACAAATTTTGAACGGAAAGACTTACATACGAACATTGCAAGTTAAATTAATATTTATAAAAATAACACAATTTTTGCTAAAAGGAACAGCCTCAATTTCTTACAAAATAAAACATAAATTCAAATACAATTATTTCAACCAACCTGAAATTTAATTAATAAACATTAACACTATCGTAACACTTATACGATGTGATTATTTTCCGTTAAAGTGCAGATACACGCAAAATAAATCATATATCATAATACGAACAAATCTTGTCTGTGTGCATATATTTTAATTTTCATCTTAAAAACGGCTCTGATAATTTTTACGAAATTTTGCATCCTACCGTGTTTGGGTACCAGAAGATCATTGGGTTAGGTCACGTGTTCGAGAAAATTCGATTAGTGGGTCATTTTGGAGTCAACAGGTGTCAATGCATTTCAATGAGAATGAAGGTTGAAACAGTTATTAAGTTGTTGAACAGTTGGCGGTAAACGAAGTCGCAAAGTTGGTAACAACTCGCCAAATTTGGCGATATTTGGTGAAATGTTGGCGACATTGGCGGGACAAACGTTTGGTGAGATTCATATACGATTCTATATACGAAAAACAACTGAACAGAATGACCAATCCATAAAAAAATGAGTGACGAAGAAACAAACAAAACAGCGGAAAAACTAATGAGTTTTTTTCTTGACACACGAAAAACCATCTATTGGATGCGAGAATAATCATTACCATAAAGCCCGTACAATACCAATCACAATAGCAATTAGCGACGCAAAAAACTAGATGCTTAGAACATTGAGATCTGGACATAAAATGAGGACGTACGCAGCGCTGACACGCTATGTACGTATTCCATATTTATTCATTTCATGGATAAGCCAGTGATATTTTTTATCGGAGGATAACAAGTATTATAACAAGCCACATTTAGTATGTTGTTTTTAAGAGTGTAATTAGTTTAATTGAAAAATCTACTGGTGTTTCTAGTTAACCCTTTAAACAATGACTGAAAGTAAAATTTAATTTTAAATTATTTCTCATGTTTAGATTATTTAAATTATGTTTAATCTATTTTTAAAAATGAAATGATATCTGCAAAAACAACTTTTCAAAAGTAAAAAATGCCAAGCGTAAAAAAAAAAAAAAAGTTGTGGCTAAAAAATGGTGTGATATCAAATTTCCAAGCTATTATATTACTTATTTAACTTTTTTCCATTAAATAAGTTATCATATACCGGGTGTCCTAAAAAGGACTGACTGATTTTAAAATTCAATAACTTACAAACGGTGACAGATATTTAAAAAATTCTTGCAGGAGAGTGATGTACGATGTCAGGAGTTTTTTTGCTGCGATTCCCAGTTTTAGTTTGAATTTTCATCAATAGATGGCGCTGAGAGCAATAGGCACTCAGTCGAGACCAAAACTGAAATCAGGAGGTTACATGTATGGAGTGGGTCTCTTTCACCAATACAATTTTTGTTAGAGCCCGATTCTGAACTGAGACGGTATGACTTCAATATTGTAGGCAGGGAGAGTCAGAGCAACAATAGGAAAAAGTATTGTTTCCACGAAAACGACTTCTACCAAATAGAAATGTGTAACGACAATGTTCAAAATATCAATTTTTTTTAAACTTGTTACATTCCAAGAAGGATAAGGTCTTTTAAAAATGAGTGTCTTCTTTATTCATCAATTTTTTTTTCTTTCTAAGACTTTCCAGCACAATTGAAAAGTGTTTATGCACTTGGTTTATCGGACGGTCTCTCCATGCTCTAACTTGTGTAAATATATTCAAATTGCCATGTATGTATCTGATATAGTATATTGAGGTTTACCATGGAGTGCTCTGTATTGAAAACGAATTTTGTAACAATTATAGTTCGGTTACAGGGGCACTTCAAAGCATGCCCGTTTTATTGTGGTCAGTGGGATAATTCTTCTGCACTGTATTTTAATGATGTTACACTATTTCAAACTTATTGAAAATAATATATAGCACTAAAGTGCACTAAAAGATGCTTGCAATCGAATATTGCATGTGTAGAACTTTTAATTCGTTTACAAGGCCACCCAAAATAGTTTCATTGCATGATGGTACATGGGAAAAAATCGTTTACGGTGTATATTAATGATGTTACACCGTTACAAACATAATGAAATTGATTTACATTTATGAAGTGGACATGTTTTCTGTACAATATGGAGTGTAAAGCATTTATCATTCATTTACAAGGCTACGCAATTAATTCTGCTACATAATGGCCTGCGGGGAAAAACGGTTTGATGCGTATTTTAATTATGTTACAGTATTTCTAATATAATGAAACTGACATACATTACCGAGGTTTACTGAAAGATACTTGTTGTATAATATGATGTACATTTTTCGTTCATTTACAGGGACACGCGAAAGATTTCGTTTGAAGTACTGTATCAGGAATACTGTCTATAGGCGATAATTGCTGGAAGTGCGCTTTCAGTTATGGTAAGCAGTTTAAAAAACATTTTTGCATACTACGTGATGTGTATAATGCTATAGATCATATACAGGGCTACACAAAAGAATTCGTAAGCATTACCAACTATGAGCGTGAATTCCAGAAAAGAGTTTTTTATTCGAGCTATGTTATGCATTTTAATGATATCATTTACAGGGCCACGCAAAGAACTAAATATATGGCCGCCGATGGATGATAATTTCTGGAATTGCTATTTCAGTAATTTTTACCGTGTTTTTTGCCTGAATTAAAATTTAGTTTTATATTTGGCATGTAAAAAATTTCTAGGTAATTTACAGGACTGTACAAAAGAATTCTAATATGTTTCCGTCTATTACTAGAAACCTCTGAAAGTGAATTTTCAACTGCATTATGTATTTACTTATTAAACTAAACTTTAGAATACTATGTAGAATATGTACAGTTTTATAGGTCATATACAGGGCCTTTCAAAAAAAGTGGAGTACTTTTTTGGCTATGGGTAGTAATTACTGAAATCTTGTTTTAAAATGTGTTATGCGTTTTCTAAAATGTTTAATTAGATATATTCTTTCATCTCATGAAATGGTGAACTTATTGTGGCGTTTTTAACGCATGGCGAAGTAAAATTAGAACGAATTATTTTGAGTTGCGGCAATTTTCTTTTGCATTCTTAGGGTTTCGTTCATCTCACGAAACCTTATTACTCCCGCTTCGTTGTTTGTCCCTCACAGAGGCGGTTCACAGAAACTATTTAACTTACAGAGCTGAAGCTTTGTGTACTTATTAGCTGAATACCTGCTATGAAGTTCCAAATCATAAAATTTGAAAAAAATCGTATTATTTTATATAGAAATAAAAAACCAAAAACCTATCAGCCTTTACCTATTAAATTTAAATATTTTTCGTTATAGCAGTTGCCAACAATTAAAAATCCACAAAAAAATTCTTTCTACAATAATTAATTTTCTATTAAAATATTTCCCCGTGAAAAATGAAAATGAAATAAGAAGTTCCACCAGTTGAAAAAAAAAAGATTAATATGACGTGATATTGGTAATTAAACGGAAATTTTCAAACATTTCTCAATAATACAAGGAGTGTAAGTATGTGTAAATACAGAAAGCAGCTTAATATGACGTCATTAGAGAATTAAAATGAAAATTAATCTGACGTCATAACGGATTTTCAAATGTTTCAGAATAATACAAACAGAGTATCAATATGAGTAATAGAGAATAGTAAATATATAAGTTTGAGGAATATATTGAATCATGATAAAAACTCGATTATGGAATATTGGCATATTTTAAAATTTTGAAGGTCTCTATACCACATGTTTCATTTTGAAATTGATTTTTTTTATATCGGATTTGGTCCAGATGACAGATATTATTATGACAGAATATAATAGCGGGCTTAGCCCGCTATCTGGAGCCAGTTCAGATATTTGAAAAAACGAGAAAAATAGACCGGCAAATTTTTACTTTATATAAAACATTATTATTATTATTATTATTATTATTTGGAAATGAAATTCATTTGGATTTGTTAAAGAAAGGATAAAGTGTTTTGAAAGGAATATTAAACGAAACCCTTTATGCGATCTTCGATCACACTTACTCACTTGTTATGAGAATAACAATCCTGTTTAGAAGATTTTGATTACTTCTTCTTAAAGCATCACTTGTAAGAATTTATTTATTTATTGCCTTAATTTCAAGAACTTACACAAAAAGTCGCAAATGAAATGGATATTCAAAATATAAATAATACGTTGTCAAATGTTTCTCTCACCATTTATTTACCAGAAATACAAAGCTCTTCCGAAGATAACAAATTATTACTACAAAATAAATATATGCATACAGAAAGTGTATTATACTGTAAAAGGAAAGTTTTATGAATAATAAATCAGAATGACTATATCGATTGGATAAATGACGGTGTCACTATTTTTTATAGAGAAATTGATAATGATAACAAAGTTAATAAAGAAATAATAAGCAAAATAACAAAATAAATATTTTCAAATATGTTCGAACAGTTAAAAATGTTTCTAAAAAATAACTGATCATTAAACTTATATAGCTAAAAAAATTAACCAAACAGATAAAGAAAATTACATCGGATAAATACAGATTTGTAAAATTCTATAAACATATCAACTCTTTATAACTCATATTTAAAAGAATGTGAATGCCTCAATCCAAGGAGAAAAGGGTAAAAACCAGAAATTAGACGCGTTCAATCACATTACGATATTCTCAAAATGCCCACCATTCGACACAATCATATGTCTTAAACGGAGAACAAAATTACCACATACGTTCTGCAAAGTTCTTTCTGAAATAGCTTCGCATTCATGAGTAATGATTTGTTGCAGTTCAGTAATAGTGGTGGGATTATGTCTGTGCACTGCATCCTTTAGGTAGCCCCATAGGAAGAAATCGCATGGATTGAGGTCCGGCGAACACGGTGGCCAATCCATACCTGTATCGGTTGAATTTTGATAATGCAATGCAATGACACGGTTATCAAAATATTCATTGAGGAAAGTGAAAACATCAGCTGTCCGATGAGGTCTCGCACCGTCTTGCATGAACCAATCTGTTTGTAAATTACCTAAGGTATTCAACATGGCCACAAACTGGTGCAATATTTCGATGTATCGACTTGAATTTACAGTTTCCTCCAAAAAAAAAGGCCCAATAATTCCACTGCTAGATAAGGCTGCCCACACAGTAATTTTTGTGAGTAGACTGATCGTGGCACGCACACATGAGGGTTCTCAGTTCCCCATATCCTCCAATTCTGTTTATTGACGAAACCATCCAGATGGAAATACGCTTCGTCAGAAAACCAAATTTGGTTTGCGTCAATACCCCCTTCATCTATCAACTGTAGCATTTCATTTGCAAAAGTTAGTCTTTTTTCTTTCATAATGATAGGAAGTGGTTCCTGCGTTTGTATTTTGTAAGGATACATTTCCAAGCATTTTCGCAGAATTTTGTGCGTTGCGGTTTTACTCACTGAGCATGAAGCTGCAATTTTACGGACCGATATTCTCGAATCTTGATTAATAACATTTTTAATAACATCTACGTTAGATTCAGTCATGGCCGATTTATGTCGTCCAACTTTGTCTATCAAATCGTCGGCAACACTACCGGTTTTTACAAATTTCTCATACAATTGTTTAATTGTATTTGTATGCGGAGCATTCCTTACGTTAAATTTCTCTTGGAAACTTCTTCTTGTAGCTATTATGCTTTCATCCAAGCGGTAGTACTCTAGTATTATAAATATTCTTTCTTCCAAAGTATAAACCATTTCCAAGATTCTTTTAAACTGGATTCAACATGCATAAAAATATACTGAAAAACTTCCTTAAAAGATCTAAAATCTTCTTAGAATTTAACACAATTTATGAAATTTTTAACAACAACAAAAGGAAAAAAAATACTGAATCTCTTCTCCTAGTTTTAAGATGCGATGCACAAAATATTATTTAAATCAGACGATAAAAAGTAATTAAATCCAGGAAAATAAAACTTCATAAATATAAAATCGTCTGCTCTCTCACATACTGCTTACTAATTCATGCCAAATTCTGAACGCTGTCGTTATGTTGAGGAATTCCTTATTTCCATGGCAACAACACATTTCATCGAAAATATAACGACTGAGCTCAGAATCGTGCCCTAACAAAAATTGTATTGGTGAAAGAGACCCACTCCATACATGTAACCTCCTGGTTTCAGTTTTGGTCTCGACTGAGTGCCTATTGCTCTCAGCGCCATCTATTGATGAAAATTCAAACTAAAACCGGGAATCGCAGTAAAAAAACTCCTGACATCGTACATCACTCTCCTGCAAGAATTTTTTAAATATCTGTCACCGTTTGTAAGTTATTGAATTTTAAAATCAGTCAGTCCTTTTTAGGACACCCGGTATATAAGTCGAGTGCCTACGTATATGTTAATAGAAATCGTTTTCTCCTGTACTAAATACATCCTAACGAGTTTCTGAAAATTCAATTTTTTTCAAATTAGGCATGATGGGCTTGGCGGCCATCTTTCCATATTTCTAAGCACCCAAATTTCTAAAGTAAAAGCGTAATATGTTTGAAATGTAATATGTTTATAACAATTTCGAACTTCAGATTTTAACTACGGACAGATAAATTAGATAGGACTGATATTTTGAGAAATTGATTTTTACTAGTTTGAAATTATTAATTATTCTAAAAAATAAATCATAAGATAAATCTTTAAGATAAGTCATCATTATCTTAAGACACAATTTTCAGAGCATACAAGTCTATAAATGAAATGCTTAAAATATTTGCTTAAATAACAATTTTGAACTTCGGATTTTAACTACGGATTTGGGTGCTTAGAATTTTGTGAATAATATGCAAAGATGGCCGCCCATCTTGCATAATTTGAAAAAAAATAAATTTTCAGAAACTCGTTAGGATGTATTTAGTACTGGAGAAAACGATTTCTATTAACATATACGTAGGCACTCGACTTATATATATGATAACTGTTAGCCCTATATATATATATTTTGGGCCTTGAAACTTATACTCAATGTCACATTTTCGTACTTGTCTAATTTTCCTATTCAATCCTATATTCATTTACTTCAGTCGCTATCGTCTTCCATTTCTGGTATCGTTCAAATCTTTCTTTTCGTTTTTCAACTCGCCGATAATGTTTACTTTCCAAACTGTTCGTTTTGATATCGTTCCCCACATCGAATCGTTTTCTCAGCCTTTTTTTCCGGATTCAGTTGCAACCGCTAGCTATGACATCATTTCATTCGGAACGCTATAGAGGAGCATGATCTCAGAGGCCATGCCGCAGTTTTCAAAGGTACTCTAAATTACTTTGCCGATAGGCAGTTTAAGAACTACTCAACTTAGCACATTTGAAAGGGGGCGTTAAAATGGTTGTTAAAATGGTTTAAACTTATGAATTTTTTTTTGAAAATTTAATTTTTTTGGTACCTTTTTGTACATTTTTTGAAAAAAAAAATTCCTTGGCAATGGCTAACATACAGGTGAGCATAACTAAGCTAAATTTCCATAATTATGGAAACTGGTCAGCTAACATCAAGTTCCTCCTATTGGACAAAAATGCCTGGGGCATTGTTAACGGAACAGAGACTGTGCCTGATACAAGTGATGCAGCAGCATACAAGGACTATCAATCCAGAGTTCGTTCAGCACTGTCCATAATCTACCGGAATGTCGAGCCTGACTTCCGTCGAATAATTGAGAACATTGATGATCCTAAAGATACATGGGCAAAGCTCCGATCCCATTTCCAACCGGATAATAGAGCCCGCCACATGCAGTTATTTTCAGAGTTGCTAGTATGTAAAATAGCACCAGAGGAGTCGATAGATATGTACGCTGCTCGCCTCAACCGAATCGCTGACCAACTGAAGGCAATGAATGAGCCAATTAAAAAAAAAAATTTCTATCGTTCCAACTTCTCAGATGGCTCCCTCAAAAATAGGATAGTCTAGTCCAGAATATACTCCGTTGGCCAGATTCTAAATTTGTGTTTTCTGACATCTTGACTGAACTAGTTGCCGAAGAGTCTCGTCTTAAACTGAGGTCAGAGGACAAAAATCAACTTGCCGTCCAGTCCCACTTTTCTAGAAGTCGTCGTTTACCAAATAACACGAGTTACCGACGAAAAACTAAAGGCAGATGCCACAAGTGTCGAAAGACTGGTCACTTCAAAAATCAGTGGAAGGCCCCTTCTCCAGCCACGTCAGGTCCTGAGTCCTCAGTTGGCACCAGTTCCAGAGAGTCGTCTATATCCAGAGGTAGCCCTGTCCATCATCAGAATAGAAATGGAGCTCCTAGATCCAGACAGAGTCGAAAGCATCAAAGTACATCCCATAGTCAGGTAAACTTCCTCATTCAATATAACCTTAGTAAAGTTAAGGGGGAAGACGATGCTTGGGTGTTTGACACCGGTGCATCGCACCACTTTTGCAAGGATCGAGGACTTTATGTGTCTTTTCAGCCTCTTCATAACCACGAACTTGCCGTTGCTGTCGATGGAGCAACTTTCCCGATTGAAGGAACTGGCACAGTTAATCTTGAATTAAATGGATCAACTTTGTGTCTAGGGGATGTTATGTATTGTCCAAATTTAAGACGTAATCTTATTTCTGGCTCTCGCCTTGATAGTAGAGGCGCAACATTCAAAGGAGGGAAAGGGAGAGTTAAAGCCTACACAAATGATAAAACACTATTTAGGGCCACCCTTAAAAATGGGATTTATTACATCCACCCCGATGCCAATTCTAAAAGTAAAAGTAAACCTAGCAGCAACATAAAATTTAAACAGGTCCGCTTTGAGGCCTCGACAGTACAAAAAGATGATCTCAAATTATGGCATCGTAGGCTAGGTCACCTCAGTCCCACACTAATAGAACATACACAGAGGTGTAATGGCGTAAAAGGCTTACCACACATTAAAGACCGGGATTTTCATTGCGAAACGTGCAAAGTAAATAAACATAGACGCACATCTTTTAAACCATTAAATCAAATCCGGTCTAAGAAGCCACTTGAACTTTTACATACAGATTTGTGGGGACCTATTACAGTAACTGGGAGAGGTGGAGAAAAATACTTTTTAACAATAACAGACGATTTTTCCCATAAGGCATCAGTTTACCCCTTATGTAGCAAATCACAAGTCTTTAAAGTTTTCACAAACCATGTCAAAAGGGCCGAACGTTTTCTAAACACGCAACTTAAACACGTACGTAGTGACAATGAGCGGGAGTTTTCAAACGAAGCTTTTAAAAGATACTTTGAGGAAAATGGGATAAAACACGAGTTCACGAACACATATACTCCAGCACAAAATGGCGTCTCGGAACGGCTCAATCAAAGCATTGTAGACGGGGCACGTTCTATCATATATGAGAGTAAACTAAGTCTGAAGTTTTGGCCAGAAGCCATTTTGTATTTTACTTACACTCTGAACCGTGTTTGCCACAAGTCACATAAGAAAACTCCATTTGAATATTATTGTGTTAATAAACGTAAATAAGACACTTGCGTCCTTTTGGCACAGTTGCATATGTGGGAGTACCCAGACAAATCCGAAGCACCAAATTTGAGCCTAAGGCTAGAAAGGGGATTTTAGTAGGGTATGCAATGTCTACAAAAGGGTATAGAATTTGGCTGCTAGGCACAAATAAGATCATCGAAATAATTAACGTAAGATTCAGCGAAGAAGCAACCGTACCCAAAGACATCTACGTTGGAACTGAACAAGGCCCTATTTATTCTTTAGGCACAGATCCTTTTGCTAGTTTAGAGCAGCACAACGGAAGCGATCTGGGACCCACTTACAAACTATCATCTGAACCTCCCGAAATTGACCCACTAAAAGAAATTCAGCCTGACAAGTTTCATAAGTCTGTAATTCCAACAACAGAACCAAGCACCTCAGGTTTCTCCGCTTCCGCCGCCGGACACCCATCTATGGATGAGAATAAGGAGGAGGGTGAGGAGCTTTCAAGAACTTTGAGAGAAGCTACCTGTTTCAGAAAACCTGTAACAAGGCCTGATGGAAGGCGTATAGACATTAATTATTATGAATTTGGAGGGACACAGAGATTAAGGTCAATTAGAGAGGTCCGTGACTACTGTCTAAAACATGGAATTAAATTTAATCCAACTATCTTTTGTTTTAGAGGAGCAGACAAACATGAAGGGATTGTACATGGACACTCACGGTGCTCAAGCGCTAGTTCTATTCCAGGCAGTACACCACCACATTTCTCCATTTTAGAATCCAACAACACCGATGCATGACTAGACCAGGCTGTACCCAATACATACAAACAGGCTTTAAAATCACCTCAATGGGAGCTCTGGAAACAAGCAATGGGGAGGAGTTAGCAGTAATCAACAATAGAAAGGTATGGGTCTTAACTAATCTTCCACCCAATAAAGAACCTCTCGGATGTAGGTGGGTTTTCACCATTAAGCGTAGTGATAAAGGGCACATAGCACGATACAAAGCAAGACTAGTAGCACAGGGCTACAAACAAATTAAGGGCGAGACTTACGATGAAACTTTTTCACCAGTAGTCAATTTTAGTTTAATTCGCTTTTTCTTTGCAGCTTTAGTGTCTTGTCACGGGTGGACTCATTTACAATGTGACGTGAAAGGAGCGTATTTATACGCCCCATTAACCGATGAGGTCTATATGAAACAGCCCCTTGGTTTTGAAATAAAAGGAAAAGAACACCTGGTTTGTAAACTTCAAAGAGCATTATATGGGTTACATCAGAGCGGTAGAGTGTGGTTCTACGAATTGCATAAAATTTTAATTTTTCTTGGTTTTAAAAAGTTAGATTGGTGCAATTGTGTTTATACATTTTCTGATTACATTGTTTTATTATTATATGTTGACGATTTTGTCATTTTAAGCAGACATCAAAAATACATTGACAAGGTTTTAACTCTTTTAAGTAAGCATTTTTATATAAAAATCTTGGGCAAAACCCGTAAGTCGCTTGGGGTGGAGTTTGAGGAGGATGAGGAAGGTGTAGTTTGAAGAAATTTGCACACGTTTTGAGGAGTATAACTTTCCCATTTCTTCACTTCCGATTAGTAAAGGGGTCGTCTATTCGAAATTACAGTGCCCTCAAGCAGATGCAGAAATTCAAGAAAGGATTAACTACCCATATAGAAGTGTGTTAGGGTGCCTATCCTTTTTAACAAGCAGAACACGCCCTGATATTGCTTATGCAGTAAACATATTCAGCCAGTTCCAAAGCAATCCGGGGATAGCTCACTGGGTCGGCCTCTTAAAACTTCTGGGTTACGTTAACTATACAAAGCACTATAAATTAAATTTACCTTGTCATAAAATTAACCTGATCACATATACAGACGCGGATTTTGCAGCCAATCGTGATGACAGGACATCTATGGGTGGTCAACTACTTATGCTAGACAAAGCTCCGATAGCATGGAGAGCTTTTAAACAAAAATCAATATGTTTGTCTACTATGGAATCTGAGTTCGTGGCCTTAACAGAAGCAACTAAAGAGCTTCTTTGGTTCAGCCGTATTATCGCAGAATGTTATAATAAACACATATTTTCAGGTACACAAACTAAACCAACTTTATTAGTAGACAATATGGTAGCAATAGATTTCATTAAATCCACCATAGAAAACTATAGGACAAAACACATTGATGTTAAACTTTTCTTTGTACGCGATTTATTAAACCAAGAGATATTTTAACACGTTAATAGTAAATCCAATCTCTCTGACATTTTACAAAACCACTTACAAAAGCTGCTCTACTAAAGTTCATTGAGGCTGTATTTAGTTTTGGGTCTTAAAATAAAAATGTACATTTAAAACTAGAAAAAAAAAACTCTCCTCTCCTTTTGAAATGTTGAAAAAAAATATTTTCTTTTCTTCAAGCATTGAAAGCTTGTTTAAAATTTTTCTAGTTAAGCATACAAAGTTTAACTTTATCTCTTTTGAATTTTTGAATACCGAAACTTGTGTGTTTCATGATATGTCTTTTTATATTAATGTTTGAATCTTGTGATTATACATTTAGCTTTTCTGAGATAGCATCATGCTTATACCTTGTGTTAATTTTTATTTCAGAAGGATCCTTCATAATCAAATTTTTGATGGTATATTTTTGGGACATTACCCTCATTTCCAATGGCATGGACAATTTAACTCCCGCTGGAACGTGATCAGACCTCATGTTGGTTCATCCTCCGGGGTTACGAGCAGCCTCAGGAAGCGTCTCGCAGAGGTGACAATGTAATTGCCAGAGTGGCCTGCAGGGGGTAGCGGCTTTCGTGAGTGGTCTGATCACTGGAAGACCTGTCGCAGGCATCTTATTTCTATTTCCGTAAGTCCCTCGTTTTTATTAATGGAACTGCCACTTTTGTCCCGTTCGTGCTATTGGAAATCGAGTTATAATATGTATTTTTCAATCCTATTATGCAAATGTTTATCAAATAGTTTTATAAGTATTGCATAAAAATTACTTTTTTTTGTGTGCACACATATATATTTTATTTTAAGTGAGCTCACTGAAATTTAAATATTTGAAATACATATATATATTTCTATTCCTTGTCTAAGAAAAATGTGTGTTGGTAAATGTAGCCATATGTTAGTATGGTGAGGTATAAGTTTTTAGTACAAGCAAGAAACAGAAAAAAAACGTTCTGTGTGTTTGAAAAAGAAATTCCTTTTTAAAAAGGTTCAGCTGTCTTTGTGAAACAAATGTGTTCCCTCAAAGTAATGAGGATCTATGTTGTATTTTTAATATATAAGTGTTTATATGCATATACCTATATATTTTCTTGTTATAATTGTATAATTATTGTTGAAATGTGTTTATAAATATTGTTGAATGTGATTATGTTAAGTGAATATATGAATCTGAATATATTAACCAAGTTTTTACTGATTAACCATGAATATTTCTTATTGCTATGTTATTGCCGAAACGTCAGTTGAGGCTTACTGTGGAGACCCGAAAAGTTTTTGGTTTCTGTCTGTCTGCCTGTCTGTTTGTCTGTCTGTCTATCTGTCCGTCTGTCTGTCTGTCTGTCTGTCTGTCTCTCTGTCTGTCTGTCTGTTCCGCGATAACTGCCGTAAAAATGATCCGATTAGTTTGATTTTTGGTAGGTATGTTGGTGAGATACCCGGAATTAGCTGTATAGTTTTTAGTTACATTTGGTTCATTCGCTCGGAAAATATAGACCATTTCTTTTTTGATCATAATGCTTTCCTATGGGAATTCAGACGATTTTGAAATTTTTCAGTCGTTTAAAATAAAATGTCGCATTTGATTAATGTATTTAAACGGTAAGTTATAAAGGCTAAAATTTATCAAGTCAGGTGTTAAATTATTCAAATTAATTTGAAATTTTGTTTATACATTCGTCAGATTTTTTAAATTAGGTGTATAATTTTTGGTGCAGTTTTATACATCTGTTCTAATAATATAATACATTTTATTTTATCATTTTTTGCAAATATTAAAATGCATTCATTTTTATTTTCCTTTTCAATTTAACCGTAACCTAGCAACCATTTTTCAAAGAATATCAAAATGATAAAATTCAAGTAACTCAGACGATTTTGCTACAATTATTTATTCGCAAAATAAAATATTATTGGGTGATTTTAATATTTTATTGAACTAAATGAGAATTTATTTTGTACAAGTTACCTTTTAACTACTATAGAACGATAGCCGAAACATTTTTATATGAGAAATTATTAATTTTCTGGAAGAGATGTGGATTTTTCGTGGTTGAAAATTAGTATTATTTTAAAAATACAATGTAATATCTCGTACAACGAGATAGTTAATCTAAAGAAATTAGCGTAGTAAAACGCATCCATACAGCATGAAATAGCACAATTACTGGAAACTGAGATCATAATAAGTTATCACAAAAAATGCATTATAGCGCCAAATCAAGGTTGCTATTTAGTGAATTGGCAGTGGGCACGATTATGAATGATTACACAATAGGTTTAAAAGTTTCCAAATAAGCCTATTTTGGGGAGATTTTAGTATGCTATTGCCATCGAATTAGATCAGAATGTACTTAGGTCAAATAAATATTGTACAATGACCATCAAAACTGTTTTTCCGAAACAAAAATTGTAATAATACTAGATTTCTGAAATAGATAAGTGAAATATATAGTAGATTCAGTTTACATTTCCATAAGTTACTTTTGTACACGAGATATTATTCAACGTATCAATCAGATACGAGTGTTTCGTGATTGGTAAATATTGCTATTTAGGTATTAGGATAACATGAAATTATTTTCAAAATTTTTGCTTATCGTAATAAAACCACTGTGCAGAACGAAATGGAAGATATACTAGAATCATTCACACAAATAATAGGAAATCACGAATATAAATTTAATAAGATTACGGAGGGTTCAGCGGGGCAGAGCCCCCCCCCCACACCCCCTGGAGAAATGTATTTTTTTAATCTAAAAAATAGAATAAGAAATTCATAAGAATGTCAGAATATTAGTGCATAAGCCGTGTTTAATTTAACGTTTAAGTTCTGAAACCTTCGAATTATTTTATATGCATATAAATATATATGTAGTAATTTAAATAATTTAATTTGCAGATTGTAAGATATTAAATATTATGAAAAGTGAGTTTAAAAAACATTGACTTTCAGGCTGATGTTGAGGCTCCTGATCTGTAGATTTACTAGTCAGATAATTTCAGTATAAGTGTCAAGGGGGGGGGGGCAAATGTTAGCCCTATATGTATATATATTGGGCCTTGAAACTTATACTCAATGTCACCTTTTCGTACTTGTCCTATTTTCCCATTCCATCCATGTATTCATTTTCTTCAGTCGCTATCGTTTTCCATTTCTGGTATCGTTCAAATATTTCTGTTAGTTTTTCAACTCACCGATAATGTTTACTTTCCAAACTGTTCGTTTCGATATCGTTCCCCACATCGACTATCGTTTTCTCAGCCTTTTTCCGGATCCAGTTGAGACCGCTAGCTATGACATCATTTCATTCGGAACGCTATAGAGGAGCATGCTCTCAGAGGCCGTGCCGCAGTTTTCAAAGGTACTCTAAATTACTGTGCCGATAGGCAGTTTAAGAACTACTCAACTTAGCACATTTGAAAGGGGGCGTTTTCGGAAAGCGGTAGGTTGATGCTGTTTAAAAAGGGAATGAGAAGGTCGTTGATAGGCGGGCAAACGAATAGTAGCAGCTATGTCATACGATGATGAATTTGAAACAAATATGTTTTTATATTGAAGTAACAAATACGTTTTAATGTTGAAGTGGTACTTCTTTTCTAAGTTCGTTTGATATTTCACCTCGTTAATATGGAAATGTGTTTTTTTCGAAGTGATATGTGCATCTGTCATCATTTTTGTGTTTTATCTCCAAATCTAAATTGTGATGTCAACTTGTCTACTTTGGTTTCGTCAAATATAAATAAGGAGGAATGTCTACGTCAATGTATTTTTCTACATCGTTTCGACAGTGCCATATATCATTGTGTGAATTAAAAATTGAATTTCTTTTACCTATGTTGAACTTTGATAATGAATGAACAGTGATGTATACACATATGAAAATAAGCAACCTACCAGCATGTGAGTAGGACTTGGTTTACGTTCTACAAAGTTTAAGTTATTTCATGCACTATTATTTTTAACACCTGTTTTTTTGTTGCCATATGCCATTATATTTTATTTAAGTAAATTGTCTGTCATGTTTTTCATCTTTATTTATTTTTGTGATATGTCAATAAACGTTAGTTTAATTTAAACCTAAAAACTGTTTTATCAATGTGTATTATCTACATTCAACACTTTAGTCACTACCAGCCATTAAACTTCCACGTACTCTGCTTTTCAATTTAATTCTATTTTTAGACCGGTCCCTGTATACGGACCGCGATCAATAACTTATTTAATGGGGGGTTAAAGGGGGGTGGTCGAATGTTTTAGATCATTTCGCCATATCTCAGCAGCAGTTATAGGTAGGAACGTGAAAATCAGGAAAACAAATCTACTAAAAAATGATTAAACACCTATTCCAGCGATTTTAGAAATTCCCCCCCAGAAGGAGGTTAAAGGGGGTCGGTCGAATGTTTTAGGTCATTTCGCCATATCTCAGCTGCAGTTATAGGTAGGAGCGCGAAAATCAGGAAAATAAATCTACTAAAAAAATGATTAAATATTTTTTCAACGATTTTAGAAATTCGCCACCCCAGGGGTTAAAGAGGCGGGTGGTCCAATGTTTTAAGTCATTTCGCCATATCTCAGCAGCAGTTATAGGTAGAAGCGCGAAAATCAGGAAAACAAATCTACTAAAAAAGTGATTAAACATGTATTTCAGCGAATTTAGAAATCCCCCCCAGAAGGGGTTAAAGGGGGGTGGTCGAATGTTTTAGGTCATTTCGTCATATCTCAGCAGCAGTTATAGGTAGGAACGCGAAAATCAGGAAAACAGATCTACTAAAAAATGATTAAACATGTATTTCAGCAATTTTAGAAATTCCCCTCCCGGAGGGGGTCGAATGTTTTAGGTCATTTTGCCGTATCTCAGCAGCAATTTTAGTTAAGAGCACAAAAATCAGGAAAACAATTCTACTAAAAACATGATTAAACATGTATTTCGGGGATTTTAGAATTTCCCCTCCCAGAGGGTGTTAAAGGGAGGTAGTCGAATGTTTTATGTCATTTCGATATATCTCGGCAGCAGTTATAGGTAGGAGCGCGAAAATCAGGAAATTAAATCTACTAAATATGATTATACACGTATTTTAACGATTTTAGAAATTCCCCCCTGAAGGTGGTTAAAGGGGGTGGTCAAAAGTTTTAAGTCATTTCGCCATATCTCAGCAGCAGTTTTCTGTAGGAGCACGAAATTAAGGAAAACAAATCTACTAAAAAATTGGTTAAACACGTATTTCAGCGAATTTAGAAATTTCCTCCCAAAGGGGGTTAAAAGGGGGGGTTGAATGTTTTAGATCATTTCATCATATCTCTGCAGCAGTTTTAGATAGGAGCGCGAAAATCAGGAAAACAAATCTACTAAAAAATGAATAAAGCACATATTTCAGCATTTTTGGAAATTCCCCCCAGAAGGTGGTTAAATGGGGGGGGGGGTCGAATGTTTTAGGTCATTTCGCCATATCTCAGCTTTTATGTAGGAGGGCAAAATTAATTAAAACAAATCTACTAAAAAATTGGTTAAACACGTATTTCGGTGATTTTGGAAACTCCCCACAGAAGGTGGCTAAAGGGATATTCTAAAGTTTCGGGTCATTTCGCCATATCTCAGCAGCGGATTTAGGTAGGAGCATGAAATTCAGGAAAACACATCTACTAAAAGATGGATAAACACACATTTCAGTGATTTTAGAAATTCCCCCTATAGGGTTTTAAAGGGGGTAGTTTTGAAAACTTTAGGACATTTTGCCATATCTCAGTAGCTGTTTTATGTATGTGCGCGAAATTCAGGAAAACAAATCTACTAAACAAATGATTAAACAAGTATTTCAGTGAATTTAGAAATCCCCCCCTCCCTTCGAAGGTGGTTAAAGGGGGATTCGGAAGTTTTAGGTCATTTCGCCATATCTCAGCAACAGTTTTAGGTTGGAGCGCGAAATTCAGGAAAACGAATGTAATAAAAAAATTACATTGTCTACCCGTACAAAGCCGGGACGGGCCGCTATTAAGTAATATAATAGCTTGGAAATTTGATATCACACCATTTTTTAGCCGCAACTTTTTTTTTTTTACGCTTGGCTTTTTTTACTTTTGAAAAGTTGTTTTCGTAGATCTGACTATACGGTAATCAACATAAGGCATCCTTAACCCTCTCACTGACAAGGCCGTGTTAACACGTTCAGCAAACTGTCTTTCGAAAGGGGCAATACCTCGTTCTCCTAGAATTGATTCTATACCGGCGAAGCTATGATAAGTCGTTTGGAGAAAATGCCTCCAATACTGGCATGCACGTGTGTTAGAAATATGCCTACCCTCTTTCATTAGGCGCCGTATCTTGTCAACAATAGATAATTGCTACAATCTCCAACCACACCTCAGTCGACGAGGGGTAGTTTCCTGTTCCTTTCAAATTTGGGGGTGGAGGCACCGAATCAAACATTTCCCCGAGTTCAGTTTTCTCTTCGCACAATTCCTACCACAATATACATGAATTTCTAGCAATTTTATGCCCTGTGGAAAGCTATCAACTAACCATCTAAAATAATTTGTAATATTTGCATTAAAAACAAAGCAGAAAACATTCCGCGCATCAATTATTATACAGTTATCAACTTTAATTACGAATTTAATATGCTTCAAATGACAAAACAATTACTTTGCATTGCACAAATATTAATGCGATGAAAATTTAATTCGAAAGAATTCATTTTATTGTATGTTTTTAAAAGTATTTTTTGCGATACCATTTTCTAAATTTTCTAAACTGCTTAATTTAAAAAGAAAAAATATTACAGCATATGTTATATATATATATATATATATATATATATATATATATATATATATATATCCTAATAATATTATAAATCTGATTGTGTGCAAATGTTAGGCTGAAGCCAGCGTCAAAATGGAGCATTTAATGATCCTGTATCTTTGCATATAGGCTGGTTTTTGTTTATTTTATTCAAATATTTTCTTAATATTTCAAAATTTCGTTATTTTCATTGAGAGTAAATGGACATTTTTTCTTATAGCATTTTAAAATGGTTAAATTTACTTTACCGTTGCCAATACTTTATCGTTGCCAAAACTAATTCAAAACCCGGAATAATAATTTTTCCTCAACAATTTAGTTTCAATTGAAAAATTTTCACGTGAAAAATGAAAATGAAATTAAAAAATCAACGAATTAAAAAGAAGATTAAATAATATTATTAGAAATAAAACGTACGTTTTTTTTAGTTTTTGATAATAATACAAGGTTTCAATATGCGTAACCATAGGAAACAGGCGAATATGACGTCAAATATCGAAAATAAAGCGGATATGCTTTGATTGGTGAAATAAAATGATCTTGGTTTTTTTTCTACACTTTTTTCTTTTTTTTGGTAACAATACTTGGCGTTTTACCGTCTGTTCATGACTAATATAACTATACCGTATTTTTTATTTAAATTTTAAAAAAGTAAAAAGAAGTTTCAAAAGAAAATGGTTAGCAAATATCAATAATATGCTCCGCAAAATTATCCATGTCGAAAATGATGTCATGGATAGCGAGAAATATAGTTATTTACATTGTTAAAACTAAAATAAATAACTCGATTACCTAAAAAAATGACGAATGTTAATAATTCCATTTTTGTTGATAAAACCTAAAGATTTAATCTTATTTCGTTAAAGTAATATAATTTCCCCTATGCCAGTATTAAAATTAATTGCCTGGAAAAGAAAATTAACAAGAATTATGTCATTAAAAAGGGATTTCTCTGGGGAAAAAGAGACGTCATATTTGAAATAAAACGGGAATTTTCCAATAAGTTTTAAAATGAGGGTGAACCAATTCCTTACATTAATAATACAAGGATCAGTAAGTATAGAAAGTAGATGAGTTTCACGCCATATTTATAACGAAAAATTTAAATGTTTGTTTTTCTATACTGATTATTGAGCATGAGTATCCGTTATATACAGATGAGAGTTTTCTGCAAAAAATCACATGATAATTTTATGAAAAGGACTCCATATTTGTGCATAAAAAAGAGAAATAAAACAGATCAGTATATTTTTTACACCATTTTCTCATTAAAACTGAAAAACAGAACTTATTTTCACTTTGAATAGATGGTGAAAACAAAATCTTGATTTCATTAAATTATCCGAAAAATAAAAACACATTTTCACATATTCAAACTTCATGAAGCAATTTATTATGGAGAACAAAAATTGCCTGTCAACATACTGTCATTTAGAAAACAAGATTTGTTTCAGCTATACGTTGAACCAAGGAGGTAGAATTGAATTTAAAGAAAAAGAATATACTATTTCCAATTAATGTTTTTTTGAAGGATGGCTGTTAAAACGTTTCACAAAGGCCTTAAAAGTAAAATTGTTTATCAGGTAAAATTGACATTTATTTTTACCCAATTCGTCTATTTCCACGATTTTATTTGGTCCTCCTTTTGCATTAGTTGCAATTTCATTTTCTCGATTATTTGGCACAAAATTTCACTTTTTTAAGACTGAGGGTCAAGGTCCCTATATCAAAAAATACTGTATTGTCTCCTATGAAATGTGATAAATAGTTAGTTAATTGAATTGTTATTAATGTTTTTAAGTATCGGGAGTGAAATATTTTGCTTAATTAATGTATTTATTCTTCTTTTAATTTTGCGTGAACGAAGTCACGGGTAACAGCTAGTATATATATATGTAGGATTTCAGTTTGAACACTTCACGTAAATGATCATCAAATTAACTGACACTCTAGTGTACTATTATTATCCATGATTTAAATGCGCGTTGTAAATATTTTGGATCGCGAGATTTGGCAAAGAGCCAGTCTTCTAATTTTTGTTATGAAGCAATATATAAAATGAATATAGCCGGAAAAGGCGATGTTTAGGCCTAGTTGAATTATTATAAGGAAAATATATTGTATAGGTTTGACCAAAACTGTATTAGCTGAAAAGAAATTGCACGTAAAGTATTGTAGAATTATATTTTTAGAACTGTATTAAAATTCATATTTTGTTGTTCATCGGTTATTTGTTCATATAATGCGAGTAAAGCAACTATTTACATATTATTAACTTACATATATGGGGGCTCGGCTGGGATTATTAAAAGTAAAATCCACTAGTAGTGAAATGGAAACCAAAGCGAAAGTGTTATAAAACGCGAGTATCAAAAGTTGGGTTACGAATTGGCAAGGTGAAACCGCAATCGTATTACTTCAAGTGCAATTTTTGAAAGATAAACATGGGGACTCTAAATAAAGCTAAGAGAATTGAAGCACCAGAAAAACCTACAATACCCATCCTAATAAAGCTGATCAAGAGTTGGGAGAGTTATGAAGAAGATTTTATAAAAGATCGATTGGAAGTAGTGATAGCAGCTAGAAAAGAGAAAACAGAAGAAGAAAGAGAAAGAGGAGAGAAAAAATTACAAGCAGAACTGGAAGAGAAGAAATTACAAGCAGAACTAGAAGAAAGAAAATGGCGATTGCAGATTGAAGAGAGGAAATTACAAGCAGAGATTGAAGAAAAGAAATTGGAGCGCGAAAGAGATTTTGAAATTAAGAAAATGCAGATACAAGAAAATTCAAGAGAACACATTGATGAAAACCCAAGGACAAATCCAGGTAAGCAATTTGAATTGCTTAGATTATTAACTAAATACGAAAGTTCAAATGATATTAGTTTATATTTGGCTATGTACGAAAGGCAAATGGCACAAACGGGCATTGATAAAAAAGAATGGGTAAATTATTTAATTAATCTAATGCCGTTAAATGTGATCAATATAATAACGAGGGAAAACGAACCCGAAATTCACGATTATGAATACATAAAAAATATTCTGCTAAAACGCTACAAACTATCACCAGAAGAGTTTAGGCTGAAATTTTTCTGATCTAAAAAGGAGCCATCAGTCAATTGGAGAGATTTCGCTTATGAGATAAAGGTGTATTTTCAACAATGGATTGAAGGTCTTCAAGTAAATAACTTTGAAGATTTATCGGAGTTAATTGTTGTTAATCAAATCAGGCATAATTTACCTGCGGAAACGAAGACACATTTTGCAGAGGAATTATTAGTAATAAAGAAAATTGAAGACTTAGTTAATAAGTTGGATATTTACGAAACGGCACGAAGGGTTTGCAATAAACAAACAGTTAGGAATACAAGCGGACATTTTCAGGACAGAAGATTGAGAGTGGCTGATTACGCCAATTTGAAAAGACGCCAAGTTGACAATAGACATAGTGTGAATCATGGAAGCAAAGAGTCACATATAATCTGTTTTACGTGTTTCAACCCTGGTCACGTGAGTGCGAAATGTGCCATGGCGAGTAATACAGAACGAGAATATTCAAATTTTTACGTAATCAAAATTGGCGAGAAACAAAATACCAAGTTGAGACCCAAAACACGCTAAGAAAAATAGTTAATATGGGCATGTTAAATGGGGAAAAAGGAATAATCTTAGATATTCACGGAATAAAAACAAACGTAATAATCGATACAGGGAGTGATATTTCAATCGCCAATTCAAGATATCATACTGCAATAAACGCGCCAAAATTAACAAGCGACAATATATCTATATCGGCCATAGGTTGAAAAGAAATTAAGCCAACGGGTTTTTTCTGGCATAAAGTCTATGTAGACGATATAGAAATACAGGATAAATTTTACGTGGTACAAGAGACTGACTATGATTTAATAATAGGTAAAAAAGCAGTTGAAGGCTTGACGTTAAAGGTAGTGGAAGATGTTGTTAGAATAATAAGCGACAACACAGCACGAGTAGGATACATTAAAATTAACGAAGTTCCGTACAAAACTGATGAAGTAGCCACATCAAGTATAAACAACGATAATCGAGGTTGGGAAGATATGGTTAATATCGACTATGTAAACGACGAGGTGGATTTGACTCATATTACAAATTTAGCAAACAGAGAAAAAAAAAGAGAATTAATAAAATCATATAAGCCGAATAAAACGAAAGATACAGGGTTAAAAATGAAAATATTACTAGCAGATGAAAAACCTATCTGCGAACGGCCAATTAGATTCCCTCTAGTTGAGCAGGAAATCATCAGTAAGCAAATACAACAGTGGTTGGAAGATGGAATCATTAGACGAAGTTACTCGGATTTTGCGGCTCCTGTAGTCCCGAGTAAGAAAAAGGATGGATCGCACCGGTTGTGTATAGATTATCGGAAATTAATAGATCGAAAAATACTAAAAGATCGTTATCCACTACCGTTAATTGAGGATGTGATTGATAAATTACAAAAAGCAAAAATGTTTACAACATTAGATCTCAAAAACGGCTTTTTTCACATTGAAATTGAAGAAAGCAGTTGTAAATATACAGATTTTGTAACGCATGAAGGAGAATATGAATTTTTGCGTTGTCCGTTCGGATTGTGCATATCGGGGAATCAATTCCAAAGGTATGTAAACAGAGTATTTCAAGATTTACTGCGAGAAGGCATTATTATTGTATATATGGATGATTTTGTGATTCCCTCAGATGATGAAGAAGACGAAATAAGGAAGCTACAACGGGTATTAGAAGTAGCATCAGCATATGGTTTAGAAATTAACTTAAAAAAATGCCAGTTTCTTAAACAGAAAATATAATTTTTGGGTTATTTAATCGAAAATGGAACATTAAGACCGTCCGAAGCGAAAACGAGAGCTGTCCAAAATTATCCTAAACCAACTACAACAAAACAATTACAATCCTTTTTAGGTTTAACAGGATATTTCAGAAAGTTTATCCCGAATTATGCCAAAATCGCGGAGCCTCTAAGTGATTTATTAAGGAAAGGAAATTGTTTCAAATTTCAAAGAGAACAGCTCGAGGCTTTCAATGAGTTAAAGAGAACATTATCAACAAAATCAGTTTTTCAACTATATAAAAAAGGAGCCACACTTGAACTCCATACTGACGCAAGCAGCCAAGGTTTTGGCGCAGTTTTATTACAGAAAGGAGATGATGAAAAATTTCACCCGTTGAAATACATGAGCAAGAAAATTTCGCCACAACAGGAGAAATATTCAAGTTATGAACTTGAAGTATTAGCCATAATAGAAGCTCTAAAAAAATTCCGAAATTACCTAATGGAAAATAAATTCAAGATTATAACTGACTGCGAAGCCTTCCAGAAGACATTAAATAAAAAAGATTTAACACCTATAGTAGCAAGATGGGCAATACTCATCGAAGAATATGACTACGAGGTAGAACATAGACCAGCAACAAGAATGAAACATGTAGACGCATTAAGCCGAAATGTGCCGATAACGCAATCGGGATTAATTATAACAAGATCGCAAGGAGAAATAACGAAAAGGATTGCAATAGCGCAAAGATTAGATGAATCCATACAATCTATCAAGTCACTAGTTGGAAGTGGTTCGTCCGATAATTACTTAGTAAAAGATGACGTATTGTACAGATTCGAGAATGGAAAAGAAATGTTGGGGGTGCCGGAAGAGATGCAACGAGAAATTATACGAAAGTTCCATGAAAGAGGACACTTTGCTGTATCAAAGACGGAAGATATAGTGAAACAAGATTTTTACATAGCTGGATTAAGGAAGAAAGTAGAAACGGTAATCGCAAACCGTGTTGATTGTATCTTGTATAATAGGAAGCAGGGAAGTCGTTCGTCCGATAATTACTTAGTAAAAGATGACATATTGTACAGATTCGAGAATGGAAAAGAAATGTTGGTGGTGCCGAAAGAGATGCAACGAGAAATTATATAAAAAATCCATGAAAGAGGACACTTTGCTGTATCAAAGACGGAAGATATAGTGAAACAAGATTTTTACATAGCTGGATTAAGGAAGAAAGTAGAAACCGTAATCGCAAACTGTGTTGATTCTATCTTGTATAATAGGAAGCAGGTAAATGCTGAAGGTTTTCTAAATCCTATACCAAAAGGCGACAAACCATTAGAAACCTATCACATCGACCACATAGGTTCATTATCTCTCAGAAATAAAACATATGAATATATTTTCACCGTAGTAGATGCATTTACTAAGTTTGCATGGTTTTATCCAGTGAAATCAAAGTCGGCCAAAGAAGTAATAGACAAATTGGAACTACAGCAAGCAACTTTCGAGAACCCAACTAGAGTTTTAACCGATAAAAGAAAAGCTTTTACTGAAAGCGAGTTCAAGGAATATTGTACAAAACAAGGAATTGAGCATGTAAAGATAACAACTGGGATGCCAAGAGGAAATTGACAGGGGGAAAGAATACACAGAGTGATGATATCCATTCTGTCAAAATTGTCTAGCGATGACGAATCCAAGTGGTATAAATATGTACCAAAATTACAAAGAATTATCAACAGCACAATAACGCGAAGCACCAAGTATAGTCCCTTTGAATTAATGACAGGAGTTAAAATGAAGGACAGTGACATGCAAGACATAAAGAAGGTTTTGGAAGAAGAATATACTGAATGCATCATGGAAGAGCGCGAAGCCATAAGAGAAGAAGCAAAGAAACATATACTCGAAATACAAGAAGAAAACAAGGTGCAGTTTGATAAGAAAAGAAAACAGCCACGAAAATACGAAGTAGGGGATATCGTCTCTATAAAGAGGACGCAATTTGGCAATTCTATCAAACTTAAATAAAAATATTTGGGACCATATGAGATAACGGCAGCCAAGAATCATGATCAGTATGAAGTGCAAAAAGTAGGAAATCATGAAGGTACAGGAAAGACGTCAACCGGAGCCGAATACATGAAGCCGTGGTCTACAGGTTAAACTCCTGGATAAGCCAAGATGATGATGTCGAGACGCCATCACGTGAGGATGACCGATTTGTAGGATTTCCGTTTGAACACTTCACGTAAATGATCATGAAATGAACTGACACTCTAGTGTACTATTATTATCCATGATTTAAATGCGCGAGTTGTAAATATTTTGGATCGCGAGATTTGGCAAAGAGCCAGTCTTCTAATTTTTGTTATGAAGCAAGTATATAAAATGAATATAGCCGGAAAAGGCGCTGTTTAGGCCTAGTTGAATTATTGTAAGGTAAATATATTGTATAGATTTGACAGAAAAGTGTATTAGCTGAAAAGAAATTGCACGTAAAGTATTGTAGAATTATATTTTTAGAACTATAATAAAAATCATATTTTGTTGTTCATAGGTTATTTGTTCATATAATTCCAGTAAAGCAACTATTTACATATCATTAACTTACATTTATATATATATATATATATATATATATATAAAGTATTTTTTTAAGTTTTGATGCCTAGCTATGCTAAACGGATCACAATTAGGTAAAGTTACTATTTTCCCAGTTATTTATTGTCAAATTGGGTATCATTCTTCTTCATACCTCAAAAGTTTTCTGTTTATAACGATTTTTATAGTTTGGAGATCATTCTCTTGATTACGCAGCCCGTTTTTATTATTATTATTATTATTATAATAATAATTATTATTATTTTAAAAAGAAAGTAATTATTCACTCTTCTTGGTCAATCTTCGTGTTAAAAGAAATAATTAATATTGTCAAAATGAATTATAGAAAATAAAAGTACATTATTGATATTAAGTAATTAGTTAAACTTCTTAAATACACCATACAAATAAAGAAAACGCAAGTGTTTCGAAGACATGAAATCTTATTCAGGCAAAATAATATGTTGTTACTATTAGAGTATGAACACAACCAAAAGATTATAGATTTCACAAAAAACATGGGTACGCTGTAAAAAAAAAAAAAAATAAATAAATAAATAAAAAAATATGGGTCAATCTACTAAAAAAACGTTAGTTTTTCTCATTGATTTTTGCAATTACTAAACATTTTTTTTGTATTCTTACTCAGTTACAAGAAAATCTGTAAGAATTACTAGAAAACACCTATCATCATTACTAGAAAACAGCTAGCACCGATTCCGGTTTTTAGTACCGGTTACTCAAAAAATCTGTGGAATACAAATATACTAAAAAAATTTTAGTAACCTCAGGATTTTTTTTTTACAGGGATGGGGCTATAATGCGAAATATGTGAGAAAATTATGTGTTTGGGGAAATAATGCATAATAAATGAGAAAGACAACCTTAAGGAAAAGATATGCCAATCCTTAAACAAATGATTGTACCAAATAGAATAAGAAAGAATGGAAAAATAAAAATTAGATAAAAGTAGTGGGGAAAATGTAAAAATTAAATAATAGCACTGAAATAATTATATAAAAATGAATATAAATAAATTATAAAAAAGTGAATCAGATCAAATATAAAAAATGATAAAATAAATTAAGTGACAAATATTTTATTATTTCAGCCCCACTTCTGCTCTAGCTTTCTGGACTAGCATGTCCTTTTCTCTGAAAAAGAAACGGAACGATGAATTTTCAAATTATATTTCATTTTCAACTGATTAATATTTGTGAAATGCGAAATTTTTAACGGAAGCTACCATAAAATATAAGTTGGCAGTTGTACCATAATCGATGCACGACGTAAATTAAAATAGAAAATAGTTCGGTTACAAATTAAAAAAATGTAGTAATGTTATTCTATTTAGCCGTAACCATTTGTAATAATGATCATAGTCTGTGCTTTTAAATGAGATGCTTGAATATATTATGTACATTTTAGGCAATTAAAATAATAGAAAAATATATATGTACACAACAAATCTTTTTAAACGTAAATTAATAAAATCATAAACAGGAAAAATGTCTTTGAGCCATTTTCTGACATCGAGCGTTGTTATTTAAATGTTAATTTAATAGTAGATATTAAATTTTACTTACTTGTTTAATTCAAAGTAGTTAGTATACTATAGTCTTTCTAAGGTACGTTACATCTAATGAAATTTTATGGAGGAACACAGGGATTTATCTACACTCCCTAGTACACTCCCAGAATTTTATGATTCCCCCTCCCCCCCCCCACTAAATAAAATTTCGAAGTACACCACCATATTTTCAAATAGAAACCCCAAACCTATGTAATTAATTTTATTTTTAAATTTTTCGAAAGTTTGTTTTATAATGCTAATTCATCCTAAATACTATATAATGCTATATAATGCTAATATTTTTTCGAAGGAAAAAAATTCATTGTATTCTAAGTTTTTGCTACAATTTTTGTGTGCATTTCAGCAGTATTTTCTTTTTCTTAGTTTTAAAAAGTAAGAAAGTATCTAAAACGTTATTTCTAAAAGTTTATTTTTATAGATACTGATTGAAAAAGGGAAATTTGGGGGAAGGGGGGGGGGTACAATTAAAGATCTCCGTAACTTTCATTCCCAAGGTTTTTTTTTTTTTTTTACTACGTCAAACTTGCATGCGCATTAAATTTAACTATTAGTATTTCGAATGGATTCCACGCAGATGTAACGCATGTAGGAAGAAAGGATCACTAAGAATTAATCATTAGCTTTCCCAAAAGTCAGGGGGAGAGAGAGGACTAAACACATTTCCTTACTATTAGGAATAAGGAAGTCCCGTGTGGTGTAATTTTTTCCCCTACCAAGAAGGAATAATAAATCTCACCGTCTGCCGTCGATAGTACAGGAAACGCGTAAGAATAAAAACTTAAACCGAAACCGAAGCAATTATAACCAGCCCGACTTGCAAAGAAAAACAACAGCGTCAACCTACTAGCGGGTTGTTCTTTTTATTAACTAGCCTTGTATCATATTTTAAAAGCTAACCTACACTCGACTAACGTTGGGTCATGTACAGGGAGAATTGGGTCTCCCGACCCGATGCAGGACTCTGCACCCATACAAAGTACATATAACGGTGATAATTAAATTTTGACTCCAACGGGAAGAGATTGGCACGCTAGCTTCCCCCTCACCCTTCAAGTGCCGCCTTTGGTTTCATCTCATTTATAAAGTAAAACATATCTTATACAGAAAAAAATGAGACAATTATTCATGTATTTTGTGATTATTTTCCCGTGTACTTTTTTTTCTTATATTTATTTTTTCGGGGTTTTATTTTTACTGTGCTTTTTTCTGGTTTGCTGTAGAGCGCTATACGGTAATATTTTACACGCGAGGGTTAAACAGACCGGGACTTCCGCTTAAACTGTACTTCGACCCACTATGAACATCCAAACCGGAACCGAGATTCGACTGGCACCTCCTGACTAGCAGCCAGCGACCTATTCACTAGACAAGACCGATTTTTAAAAAAGCACGGTTTTATTTCGGGTGTTTTTTTCCGCCTCCCCAATTAAAGATATTTTATTGCACCATTTTAATATATGTCTTTCCCAATTAATTTTTACTGTAAAAGTTTCAACTTTTTAAATTCCATCTGTTACGGATTAAAATCAATACTGCTCTTCTAATATTAAAATTTAATTTTTTGTAATTATTGCATACTACATTTTTAGCAATAGAAATAGCAGAATAATTAGAATTCAAAAGTGGTCAAAGGTTAGACAGGAATAAACCATACAAGTAAATTATATAAGTGGCTTTATTATTATTATTATTATTATTATTGCTGTTTTTTCCCGCTTTCTGTATTTTTGTACACATTTATTCAATTATTTCTCCGTTTCTTTTATAAATCGATTATTATTATTTTGAATCTTTAGTTATTTAGGTCATCCATTCTTCTTTAGTTTCATCTGTTATTTTATGGGTAAATATGTGCATCATTTTATTAGTATAATTTAAAATGCTTTTGACACAAGTAATTAAATTTTAATAAAGTTAAAGAGTGCAATATTACTGAAATTCTTTCCAAGTTTATATTCCAAATTTATTCCAAATTATATTTAATTCCAATAGTTTATTCCAAATGATGTTGTAGCATACAATATACATTCAAAATACGTCAGTATAATTAAATATTTCGTTTTCTTAGCTAAGAAATGGTTAATTTTGAGTAATTTTATTCTGTTAATTCGATAATGCATCAAGTGTTTATTGTTGTTATTATTTTTCAATCCATTCACTAATTTATATATAATATTTAAACATTTTTAAAATAGTTTCAAATCACAGGGAAGAAATTCATTGAAACTGTCTAGAGAAAAAATATACAATTGAAATGATGCAAGATACACGGCATTTTAACATTAAAATACAAACGTTTATATACTATTTAAAAAAAAAGGATTTTTCTTGAAAAAAATTATTTCCTTGATTAGTAATGTCATTGAAACACATTTATTTAAAACATATTATTTCTAAAATAGGTTAGAATTAGTTATAAGAATTATAGGTTATAAATATTTAATAATTCTCTAAATCAAGTTCGAAAATTCGCTCTCGTTTTTTCATTTTTTAATTTTTTTTTAATTTACCTAACTATTCAATTGGATTAAGGTGGTTCTCTAATGATCTGCTGAACAACGCAAACCTTTCTGACACAATTTCCAACTTATTTTCAAATGCAAAGGCATAAAACTGGCTGACATGACTATTGAAGCAATTTGGAACCGAAATGAATTTTCCATTTTTTGATCCATAAATTACTTATCGAATTATAAGCGTTTCGTGTCACGTGAAAACAGGTTTTTCTTCTTTAAGGTGCTGAAGCATCGGGCATTTTGTTGAAAACGCCGACTTTGACAGTGGTTTCTGAAAAACTTCTGCCTTTACCAAAAAATGCAAAACGTGTTTCCATTACAAATTTTCTGATTAACAACTGTTCATTTCATGCGTTTCTAAACAAAAATAAATTTAAAAAATGTGTCTGAAAGTAACCCATTTGGATTTGAGAATAGCCTTAATTTAAACGAAGTACACAGAACTCCAATAGCAGAATATTCTGTGTTAATGTGAAACAACCCAAAATGCTGTATAATGATAAGAATTAATAGTATAAATAACCCATTTTTAACTGTTTTTAAGTATATTTTTTTATAAATTTTATTTTAAGTGTACTGATGTCTGTCTTAATTTAATTTGTTTGGTGTTTTTAATAGTTTTTACATTCAAACGTTAAATGTATACATATTGTAACCCATGAAATAAGAAAAATTTTTATTTACAAAGAAAATATTATGAAAAATATAAAATTATAATAAATTTAGAAGTTTAACGAATGTTATAGTAGATTTTTTATGCTCAGCAATTTTATAAGCTGTTAGATTAATCTGTAAGGTCTTAAAATCATTTGCAAAGACTAATCTAGCAAGTAGTATATCCTACTGCCATGCACACACGCGCTCAACTTTCCACTGGTCATAATAGAAGGGAAAAGTAACTCACAGAGGAGGCGGTCAGGGCAGAGAATGACTTCTAAGAATTTTCGAACTCCCCCATCCCTCCTGGTGTATCTCTGCTGCTGTAACTAATTGGATTGGGGGTTCAAAATATACGGCCCGTTTTGAAAAGGATCTGTAAATAGACTTTGGTTTTTTGGCATACTATTTTATCTTCTTTGAATGATCATTTCATTTCCGTGACCGCTCAAATGCCTTGTCAGTCAGAAAGTGACTTGGTAGCCACTGTGGATACTCTGCCTTCATCTAGCACTCGTGATTTGGCTGCAGAGCTTGGTGTTTCGCAGCGGACCGTTGTCAAAAAGTTACAACAATTTGACAAAGCCTCGCCAGGATCCGCATGAGCTCACCGAAGCACAAGCCGCCAAAAGAGTCGAGATTTGTAGGCAGTTGCTCAACAATCCATTGAATGATTCGATTCTAGCAGAGAATTGTGACATCAGACGAGAAGTTGGTTTTCTTGGTCAATCACGATCGAAGGAAGCATTGGGTTCAACAAGTCCAGGATACGCCAGTAGTTCCAAAGCACAATCGATTTTCCAAGAAAGTCATGTTCTGCGTGTGGTGGAACTTTGAAGGCATTTTGCATTTTGAGTTGGTTTCAAAAGGTCGTGCCATCAATGCCGAGCTCTATTAACAGCGGTTGGATAGCATCCACGACAAATTGGTGCAGAAGTATCCAAGATTGGTCTGCAGAAAGCGCGCTTTGTTTCAGCAGGACAATACCAAACCACACGTAGCCCAAAGGACCAAGGAAAAGTTTGCACAGTTGGATGGCGTCGTAATTCTTCCACACCCCACCTACAGCCCAAACGTGGCTACATCCGATTATGGTCTCTTTCGATCAATGCAACACTTTTTCAAGGGTCGTCAATTTGAATCCTTTAATGAAGTTCAAGAAGCATTTCAAGAGTTTTTCGATTCCAAGAAGAAGCCATGGGACTTCCAGCAAATCCGGAATCTGGCAGAACGATGGCAGAAAATCCTGGACTATGATGGTCTCTACTTTGAAGAATAGTCTTTGTTGCTTTTGTTGTGAATTCGCGCATAACAACGCAACTTTCACACATTTCCCAGGACTTTTTGCTCAACCTAGTATTTTTGGCCAATACTTAAATTACCCTTAATTTTTAGCAATGGATTGTTATTTTCAATAGGTGAAAACTCAATCATTAGAGGTTTTCTAGTCGTTTCCGTATTTTTTCTCCAAATTCATTTGGATCTTTAGTTTTTGCATCTAGGAAACACATTTTATGATGTACGGACAGTTCCTTTGCATGAAATAGACAAATCAAGCACTGCGAGAGCTTTCATAATATTTTTTTTCCAATAAAGCAATCGCACCATTATTCAACCCAGTGTTCAGAGTAGTTCCATCAGTATTAGTTATTCCAGTATTGGTTGCTGCCATTAAAAAATGTCATTATGCTGTCTTTTATACATTTTCCAGTGCCAGAAATGAATTTTACGTGAACTAAAAACTTTGATCCATGCTCTCCAACAAGTGATATATGTTCTTCGATAACAGTTATTTTGTAGTACTTAGTTCATTTCTTCTCTTGCACACTAGTCTTGTCTTTTCTTACATCAAAAAACAATACTTTCTGTAACTAGTTTTACAGATTCTTCTACATATCTTTTCGGTTCTTTATTCGTTCTCGTCTAATTTTCACTCTGTCAATTGCTATACTTCTTTCGTCATCACTAATCAGACCAACATCCTACAGAGCGGCGCTTGCAATTGTTTCAGCAATTTTGTCTGATACTCAAATTCGACCGCATGTAGAAGCCACACATCCCATTTGCATGCGCATTTGACTATGATTTTGATTATTTGAGGTTTCAGAGACACTTGACGTAGAGCAGGCATGTCAAACACGTGGCCCGCCGACAACTTATCTGTGGCCCGTGAAGCCTTTGGCATTTTACCTGTGCTTAATTTAGTTGTTACAAAACGATGCTGAAAATACACTTTGCACGAACACATTTGTCCCAACCGTGGGTTTTAGAAAGATGTGTATATCAGTGTTACTAGTTTGGCGGACTTTTTTTTTATTATTCAAAATGCTATCACAATTTTTTAATAGAAATATTTGTAGTATTTATTCTGTCATTAAATATGGGAAATACTTCTCTTCGGAATATAATTGCATGCTGAATAAAAAAATTCTCGCTCATCTGGCAACAATGATGTCTATAGACAGATTAGATGAGTGGTGGTGGGTTCATGAGAAAATACCTAAAATTTTAGCGCGAAAACATTTCTGTAGGAGAGAAGGGAGAGATAACATATAATTTAATGCAGTTAGGTCAAATTATGAAAAATACGAATTTTAATTATGTTTAGCAATCATATTAAATTGATATTTTAGTCTTATTTTATGAATTCAACTATTAGAAAAACCGGAATTTGGTACTGAAAATGAAAAAAATACCTGAATTCAGGTATATAACCTGAACACAATCACCCCTGCGAGATATAAATCAATTTTAAATTTTTGTACAAAATATTGTGGATACAAATATAACCAATCGGAACGTAGAAAAGCGCAGGATCCTGAGACTGAAAATTTAAAGATTCTTGAACTTTTAAAGTATTTTACTTATCATTTTTATACGTTTTATGTTTAAACTAATACTTTTCAGTACTTTTTTTTTCTATTTTACACCACTTTACAAAATAATATACTGTATTTATTAGGTACTAAGAAATGTATTTTAAAATTAATAAAATTCAACGCTAGTTAAGCAATGTTAAAAATTTTAAGAAAAGCAAAATATAAAATTAAATAGCTTTAAATGAGTCGCTTTGAAAGTGGCACAAGTTATCACTTTTATGCTGGATACAAAACCTTTAATATGTCATCCAGGTTCTTCACTTGGACTTTAGTTAAACATATGGATTTTTGATTTAACCTCTTTAACTATTTTCATTACTTAGGTTTGTATTTGTTTGTGATATTTATAGAATCTTGCGTGATCTTTCATTTCTTTCATTTTTTATTGATATACACACATTTTATTGACATACTCTCATATATCCCAGGATTTATATATATAAAAAAAATTAAAGCTTTTTACCAAACATATTCTTTATATAAAATTTAAGATGAACATCGTAGATTTTTTTAAGTTGTTTACAACACAATTATATTCAAAGGAAAACTGACATTTTATGTTTGATATGTAGACACTGTTGGATTTTGGAAAGAATGTGACATTAAGAGGCGCAAAAGCACAGAGATAAAGAAAACTCGCAAAAAATCTGCCTAAACATCGGGAAGATAAACTGTCAGAATTGAAACTGATACTTCTAAAAGAGAATCGATGTACTTTCACCAAGCATATTGAATAAAATACATTTGCTTTAAAACCTAATTATTGCCTTTATTAGATTGAATGTCTCGCTCGTCGAAATAATTCACTATGAAATTAATATCTAGAGAAGATAGAGAAATTTGAAAATACCATAAGCATAGGTACCATTGATAAAAATATTTATGTATAATGGATAGATTTATAAAAGCCTGATGTGTGCTTAAAACTTATAGTGCTTATAAACTTATATTATATTTGTACGTATGTGCTTAATGACCGTCAATCTAGACCTAGAGAATGGCTTGGAAATATGGACATGGGCAGTAAAGGAAATCAGATCTACAATCTTAATACAGATATTTGACGGCTTTCCATCATAATGTTTTAGCAGTTATTTTCGAATTACTAAAAATGGTTACAATTTTCATTTTAAATAGCCAAATTATGAATGTGGATTATGAAAAGACCACCAATAGACAAAGTACATGGAATTTTCATTTAAAATTACATAGAATCTAAGTAAACTTCAACTTCAAGGCAAATTTTATAATGCTCTCTTGTTATTTGATAGTATTAGCGTTTTAAAATAGAATTTATTACTTTTATAAAATAATTTTCCAAAAAGAAAATGTCTTTCATTTTAAATGTTGTCATGCATTATTACAAAAAAATACGAAGTCAGAATTTTTAGAATATACTAAAAATTAATTAAAAAATTAATTCAAACGAAGATTTTTGAATTTCTAGAAATATGAAAATCAGTTAAATCTATTTACTTCTACTCTAATGATAGGTGTTGAAATTATTCTTCCGTACAATTCCGTACGTTATAGCAAAATTGGGTTCTAATACTGTGTCCTCTTCAGAGCTTTGTTCTGTTTCTACCTCATTGTATACTATTTATGTTTCATTATTTTTTAAATAAAAATGGATTACGTAGTCAATTTAGCATGTTTTCTGATTAAAAGCAATGTGTATTTTTTTTTTTTTTACATTTTTACTACAAGTGTATTTAGTACTCAGTTGTAAATTTCAACATAATTGCGAAACTTGTCAAAATTTTAATAAAAACCCTTCTTGCGGCATCTCTAAACATAATCAAATTACGCTGATATTTAATTTTTGTCTTTAGTTTGACCAAAGGCAACTTATGAAAACTATAGCCTATTGAAAAAAAAATTAAACATAACTGCGAAAATTGTCAAAATTTTAATAAAAAACTAAAGTTTGCCCTTCTTGCAGCACATCTAAACATATTCCAATTACGCAGATATTTAATTTCCGTCTTTATTTTGAACAAAACAACTTTTGAAAACTATATTTTGAAAATTGTCAAAATTTTAATAGCTGATTACTGCAGTAAATCAAAATTAAGTGCGATTTCATATTAGAGCAAAAACATATAGATATGGGGTTTACAAATTTCTGTAATTATTCATAAATCGACCGATTTTTTAAAGTACATTGTGCAATTAGGCATATTTTAGCTAAGTTCGGTAGCGCACTTTTATGCGGCATCTTTGCTTAGCTGCCAAACTTTTATTATTTTTCAAGTCAAATAAACATAATTTGAACCAGAAAATGTATTTAATGAATAAACTCAAATATTTAACGCATAAATTTAAGATACATTTTATTAAATAACTTTTCTGTTCCAAAATATGTTTATTTTTAGTTTTACTTGAAAAAAATACTGAAGATTGACATCTGTGTCTTTGTTAGATCTAGATTAACAGACAAACGTGTACAATCGATTTTTAAAATAAATACAATTTAGAAAATTCAATTAAAATATTATAGATTTGGCTGAGGAAAAGTAATTTTGAGTAGAATTTCAAAAAATAATATAAGAAAAACTATGTATAATAATAATAAATTTAGAAGTTTGCAATTTTCTTCAAACTTCGAAGTGTCCTCTTCAGAGATTTGCTCTGTTTCTGCCTCATTGTGTGTTCATGTGTGTATTTATGTTTCATTAATTTTTCAATTATAATGGATTACGCAGTCAGTTTAGCATGTTTTCGGATTAAAAGCAATGTGTAATTTTTTATTTTATTTTATTTTATTTTATTTTACATTTTTACTACAAGTGTATTCAGTACTCAGTTGTAAATTTCAACATAATTGCGAAACTTGTCAAAATCTTAATAAAAACCCTTCTTGCGGCATCTCTAAACATAATCAAATTACGCTGATATTTAATTTCCGTCTTTATTTTGACCAAAGGCAACTTATGAAATCTATAGCCTATTGAAAAAAAAATGAAACATAATTGCGAAAATTGTCAAAATTTTAATAGAAACCTAAAGTTACCCTTCTTGCAGCACCTCTAAGCATAATCCAATTGCTCTAATATTTAATTTCCGTCTTTAATTTGATCAAAGGCAACTTTTGAAAACTATAGCATATTGAAAAAAAAAATGTTGTTTCACCCTATTTTACATAGTATACAAGAAAGTACTTTGTTCCACTACATTTCGCGTTTTTGTAATTGACCAATTGAACATTTTTCTGGGTGTCTCATGTATTCAAAACGACATTTAGGGAAAATTCTGAATAAAAAAATGCTCAAGTAATGTATAAAAAAAATACAAAAGCGTTATTCGAAAAAATATTTACAGAGGTATTGTTTGTTTCTTTCCTGTACCCGGAAAATCTTGAGCTAAGTATTCAAATTAAAAGCCATTCCCCAGGGTGTGATAGTCCCATTCTAAAAAAAAATTCTTTTTGTTTCTTTGTTTTTAGTCTTTCTTTTCCCTTCAAATTTCCTAGATAGGGGATTTTAGTAGCAGCACAGTTTTGCTTTTAGACAGACAAGCTTTTTTCATTATTATTCAACTACATAATGTGCCACTAAGCTTCACTTCTCAGAGCATTTTAAGAAAAAGTAGTTAAGATACCAATTACATTTGAATAGCTAACTTAGGGAAGATATTACACTTTTTATTATTTTGATTGAAAAACTCTACAATTAGCTTTCATTTTCTTTGTTGTTGTTTTTACGTACAATCATTGGAAGTGTTAATAATATAATAATGACAGTTTTTGTTTCAGCTTTAAAACAGGAACTGTGAATTTAAGTAACACAAAGTTGCTGTTTCAGAGCCTGAAGAAAGAAAACAACTTCTAATATTGACATTAAGGAAGGTATAATATCAAAATCTGGACAACTTTAAGAACATGGGGGAGGGGGGAGGATATTTTTAATAGAATTTGAGAAATAAATATTTTAAGGGACATGGTATCCTTTGAACTAATTATTTTATTTGCGTACTTTATAATACATTTTTGACATATTATTAAATTATTGTATTATTGAATTTATTTTTAAACATATATTTTGCACGATTTTTTTTTAAGGTTCTATAACGGTTAGGGATCAATTTTACAAAAACTTAATTGTTTTGAGAAAAAATAAGTAAAATTTTATGATACATGTAAAAATACGGTAAAAATGACGTTTTACTGAACATTTTTATTTTAAAAAAATAAACTTTTTATATCACTAAAAATGCGATCTCGGATTTTATGAAATCCATCTAAAGGATCCACGAAAAGAAACAGCGAGTCAATTTAATAGTATATGTTGAAGTTTTAGCATTTTGATCATACTCTTATAATAAAGCAACACAAACTGAGAAAATGAATTTGATATATGCAACTCTGAATCATTTAAATAGAAAGGGTTGCTTAAAAAAGATTTTTTCCCAAATTCCAATCATTGGATCTTTACGCAATTTTACAAGAAAATATTAGGGATGACTAAATACGTTTTAAGCTAAAAGTTACAAAAATTGATATTTTCGTCATTTATCGCCATATGAATAGTACCAGATGTGTATGAAAAAACTAACCAGGTAGATTTTTCGCTATTTTCAAAACACCAATAAAAAGCCTACATTTTTTAGAAGTTTTCGTTGTTTTCGAAAATTTCGTAAAATACAGGCTCCTGATTGGTCCATCTCGTTTCGAAAATATCTAAAAATCTATCTGCGTCCTTGTCCAAGTCCCCATAAATGCGTTTTCTGAAAACCATGATTTTCTTTAGCAAACAGTTACGAAAAATGCTCTGTTTCCAAAAATTATGGTTATATTTACACAATGATGACAGTCTTTGACAGTCTTTGTTCTTTGAAATTGAAATGTTATTTTCAACAATAATATAGTTTGAGACAATGAATGGTCATCTATAGGTAATTTTTGAAAGTGAAACGAAGAAGCGTGGTGAAGAAGTTCCTGACTACACACATTACACTCTTGCAAGAGTGACTTCAACAGATGTCATTGAGTTTTGAAAACATTTTGTCCATTTTAATACAACTTTTAATAGGATCCAGGGAATAACATTTTTTATTTATGTAAAGAGTAAAACATAAATAAATTAACACATTCTATGTCCATTCAATGATGTCCTTTTAGCAATGAAACAGAATATCTGAAGTTATGCCCCTCGAAGGCAGTTTTTGGATTTTACAATTAGAATTTTATCAATTTTTTTTCAGCATTCGTAAACGGAATCCGCTTTCAAACTTCTAGCCCAACATAGAAAATATTGACCTCTTTAAAATGAAGTTTATTCGAAATTCATACAGCGATTTTTGAATATTCGAGAATTCAAAAAAATAATCCCCCTTCCGCCAAAAACGAGGACCTTGGTTTTTCTCAGAATTTGAAATCTTATATCTATTTCAAATCTTATTTATGCAGTCTTATATGTTATATACCTGCATGAAGGAAACCTTCGGTAATCGCTTAAAAAATTAAAAATATATCTATATGCAGAAATTAAATTGTTAAAACGGAAATCCCGGTAACGGTGCCCCCTTGCGTTTGTCAGCCACAAATAGTTAAAATGTCGGTAAGGCCTAAACCCTAGATTCATTTGATATAAAATTATACAAATTCAAGTTTTGATTGGAAAAAGCGATCGGTAAGTATGCTGCTGAAAACAGTGGAAGCCTACAACCCTAGGTTCGTTTGAAAATATTTTCGTCTAAAAATAAGAAATAAAATAATTCAAGGTGCGTCGGAATCTAGACTGGAGCAGGCGTAACTCGGCCGGGTGTATTCTGCCTAAGGCAATGGAGCCCCAACCCTAGGTTCGTTTGGGTAAAAAAACAACCGGCGAAGCAGGAGAAGCTCCGTTAGTAAAAAGAAAAGAAAGGAAAATAAGATTTCATTGTCCTATCAAATTATAAAAGTGCCCCTTAGAATTACTTATATAGCTGTCCAACATGGAAAATATTTTTTAAATATTTTCATATTTGTATTGAGATTGTGCTTCAAAAAGTATAAGTGAAAATTGGAAGTATCCTGAGACAGAAAATTAATTACCAGTATTACGCTGTTAATAGCGGTACCCAGAATCATTATTCTCGTAAATTTCAGGAAAATTTACTAGATACGACCTCACCATGCTTTCTGTAACGATATAATTCAATTCCTGCAATTCTAAAGTAAAATTCATAAATATAATTACGCGAAAATTGCACAAAACGTTGCTCATATATTATTCTTGTTTTATATGCCAAAAGCCAACAATGCTAGAACTCAGCTATTTCTTCGCGAACATCGAAGTAAAACAAAATGAAGGTTGATCAAAATTCAGAGAGAGGCCTCCTGGGGATACTACACTGATGGATAAAATACACAACAGCATGTAAAATCCGCTGTCTTCTTGATCCGGTAGATATTCCCTTCCTGCAAGGATCAAAATTGTGGGGGAAAATATTGATTACAAATTTGTTTCCTTAGATAGAAACTACAACCCTTTGCCCAGAGCCTTCGGGATCAGATCTTAAGTCTCGTCCGGCCATGGGCATAAGGAACAACGACATATTTTATGTTTTAACTTAAGACTTATATAGACAGAAACTCCAACAAAATCTATCTGAGGGTACTGTTACTATAAAAGAAGGGAATAGTGGTATATATATATATACAGGGTGTCCCAAAAACATTGACCTCGGCTTTTATTCTACATATATTATAAATTACAGAATTACGTAAAAAAGAGTACAGAATTTTATGAAATCGACTTAAAATTTGCCGGGGAGTAATTTGAAGGAATACCAAATTTAAATTTTTATACGGCCCCCGTACAAAAAAAAATTGCCAAAGAATAAAATGTATCCCATAAGGACATGAAATCTTCCTTATGGGGAATGAGTCTTAAAATCGCGAAAATTCAGACATCGCTGCAGGAATTCCAAAAAAAAATGTTGCAAAAACTTTGAAACCGCATTTTTTTTATACAAATGTCAAAAAAATCTCCGCAAAACGCGATAAAAGCCAAAAGCAGCGAAGATCGCATTAAAATTTTCCTAAAAAATCAAAAAATTGCCAAGGGCAAAATTTGCTATATTGAGTAAAAGTTTGAAATTGAATTCCTCTTTACGAATGTTAAAAATTCTTCGCAAAACGCGAAAAAACTCTAAAAATCACATAAAAAATTGAGAAGATTTCAAAAATCGTTGTACGAATTCCGAATAAATTTTATTGAAAAGATGACAACATTAACTATACTGGGTTAAAAGATTAAAATCAGATTCATTTTACTATAATTTCATACGAAAAATCACCACGAAACGAAATAAAAATTCTCAAAAAATCACATAAAAGATCTGAAAAAAATCAGCAGTCGCTGAAGACAATATTTACTATAATGGGCTAAAAGATTAAAATCAGAATTCTTTCATGAATGTCGAAAAATCGTCCCGAAATCAAATGCTAAAAAAAAAAAAAAATGTTAAAAATTACTAAAAATAAAAAATAGTGGAGGGCAAAATTTACTGTATTATGCAAAAAGTTTGAAACCGAATTCCTTTATCGAAAGTTAAAAAATTGCCGCAGAACGCAAGAAAACTGTAATAATCTCATAAAAAAATCTTGAAAAATTGTAATATCGCTGCATGAATTCCGCATAAACTTTATTGAAGAGATGACAACATTAAATATATTTGGGCTAAAAGATTAAAACCAGATTCATTTTACAAATGGGGAAAATCGCAGTTAAACACAAAAAAACCCGCTAAAAATCACATAAAAATTCGCAAAAAATTCAAATGTCGCTGAGAAAAAATATTACTTTATTAAGCTGAAAGTTTGAAATCGAATTCCTTTTATGAATATAAAAAAAATAACTGCAAAACGAAAGAAAACGCAAAAAAATCACTAAAAATCGATTTAATTCGCTAAAAGGTCAGAAATCGTGGAGGACAGTTTACTATATTTGGCTAAAAGTTTGAAATCGAATTCCTTTTACGATTGTCAAAATATCGGCGAAAATACGTAAAAAATCACCGCAAATTGCAAAAATCGCTAAAAATCGCATAAAAATCGCTAAAAATTCAAAAATTGCGGAGGGATTTTTTTTTAATATTAGGCTGAAAGTTTCATACGGAATTCCTTTTACGAATGTCAATCGATCTCCGCGGAACGTGAAAATACTCTAAAAATCACATTAAAAATTCGCAAAAAATTCAAAAATTGCTGTACAAATTCCAAATAAACTTTATTGAAAGTGGACACAATGTACCATATTGGGCTAAAAGCGTGAAGCCGGATTCCTTTTACTAATGTAGAAAAAGGCCGCAAAACGTGAAAAAACGCTTAAAATCACATAAAAAAATATAAGCAAAAAATCGGATTTCGAGGAGCATAACTGCAGACGTAGCGAATGCTACCTGCCAAATGCAGTGGTCTGCGGTCTGCGTTAGCAGGCAGACTTTCTATCTTTATTAGTATAGATAGCATTAGATGTAAAACACCCAAGGAACAAATCAAAGCAAATATCACTATACCAACACAAAACATTATGGGGAAATTTCACAATGAGCAATTTCAACATATACAATTGGTAATGTTTTGCTTAATACGCATGATAAAGATCAATTTTGTTTTGACAATCTTAAAAGAAAAAACATATTGGAATAACCATTAGAAAATATTAACTCGAACAGCATGCTGACATTTTACGTTAAATGCTTGTTTCTAAATACACTATAATTTTCAAAATGTCCAAAATTGGAAAACGAAAATAGAAAAAAAAAAACAGAAATAATAATCATTCGGAAACTTGTAGTTAGGAAAAATATTTATGTAAATTTTAAATTAACTCCTTAATCCATGGGTGTCAAACTGGAGGGCCAATTCTTACCATTATTTCTGTATAGTTTCCCCCGTCTTATTTAACAGCGAAAATTTTGCGTTTAAACACTCTGTAAGATAAGCGCATGTCATAAATTTTGTGATTAAATAAGAGGAAGAACTCTTTACGAAATAGTAGTTAGAAGCGGCTCGCCCGATTGACATGTCTTAATTCTTAAAAGCGTGAAAAACGAATGAATATTCAATGAATGAAAAGCATTATACCAGAAAAAGAATAGCCTACGGTAAGTTGAAATGGCTGCAAAGATTTATTTCATTACGTACGCAATTTTAAGGGGTCGATTATTTTAACAAGCTTACGTTGCACTATTTATTCATTCAAATCCTAGTTTTTATAATAAAACCTCACTAAGTGGTAATACATTAGCAAAGGTTTCCCACAATTATATAAATATTTTCACAATAAAAACAAAAGTTAAAACCGAAAAATGTTCCAGGTCATAATGGTAATGAAAATTTCTTAACCAAATTCAATAATTTGAATATTTTAATTATGATATTACCAATTTTATTTGAATAAAAACTTTAACAATGCAATATAACAGTAAAGGAAAAAATAAGAACCCTTTTAAAGTATAAACTAATAATAAATAAATAAGACATTTTAGAAAATAAGACACTTTTGAGAGTATGAGTTTCATGCAAATCAGTTGTCATTAGTATAATTGATTAGTTTGATGTGCATGTGTGTTTGTGAGCATTAGTGACACGAGCACGCTCGGTGTTGCAAGTTGGGCAACTTTTTTTATTCAGATTTCTTGATTGCTACCATCTTTTTTTTTAATTGTAATATTCGCCTTGTTTAATCTGTCATTAATCTCTCTTTAAATATGGCAGATACTTTTATTTCAAAATAGTAGTAGTAATCAAATAATCTGAATAAAAAAATAACCAAATTGGCAACACTGAGCATTCTCAATACATGAGGGTGTGTCTGACACTTTTCTACCTAATTCAGCTTTGTACTTAAAAAGTTGAAAGCCCAGACATTTAGATTAAATATTTTTATAATTAACCAATATTTATTTACCTTGATAGAGAAACAGCAAAATTCTGGAAAATCATTTCCACATTAATTATAAACAAGAACGAAAACTCATGCGTCAAGCATAGCTTATGAAACACTTTCCAACACAGCCAGAAAACTGTAACTAAACTTCACCGTTAAATAAGGTGAAAGAAGATATGTAAGTAAACAGTTTAGGAAACATACAACACATTCAAAAATACAGTTTTCGAAACTACCTTCCAGTGTCAAAAAAGTAGTCAAATTATTTTGTGTGGCCCTGTATATGATCAATAGATGCGGATATATAGCATGATGAATTGTAGTTCAGTTAGAATATTCACATTTAGCAATTTTCGCCAATTGATGGAAATGCACTCGAAATCATTTGTACAGCCCTGTATATTATCTAAAAACATTTGTACACACCACATATTAAGCTAAAAGGCAACTTAAAACTCACTCGCAGCAATTAGCAACCGTAAACGACAATGCATCTTTTTCTTTGCGTAGCCCTGCATGTGAATTTATTTATATTCCACAAATTTCTATTTGTCTACTAAATATAGTTCAGCAGGAAAATATGCAACACAATTAAAAGCTACCCTTAACCCTTCTTTGCATGAGTTTTTCTTTTACAATTGTGTTTTTATACATATATTAAATATTAGACACCAGAAATTTTAAGATAGATTTTTAACTTTGTTCAGCAACATAGTTCACGGGAAATTTACTGGATTAATATTTCTCTATAAATATAGTGGTGGCGAAGAAGTTGATTTATTTATTAAAAGATAAATAAACAGTGATGGAAATTTGCATCACTATGCAATTAAGGGTTAAGCAATTCCCTCCCATAATCTGTAATACTTACGTATATCCCTGTGTAGCAGCCTTGTATATGATCAACCAAGTTTATAAACACACACGTTCTATGAAAAAATTTACTTATAAACCTAAAAACTCAAACCAAAGTTGAAAACGCACTTATCACACATAGACTGTAAATATCGCGCATTTACTGTAACCTATGTCATTTGTGTGTCCCTGTAAATAAATGCAATGCACACCACACTTTCAAGAGAGGAATTTATAGTGCACCTCAGTAATGCATATAATTTTCATTATGTTTGAAATAGTGAAATATCACTAAATTACAATGCAAACGATTTTTTCCCATAGAGCAATGTGTAAGAGAATTCTTTTGTTTGACCCTGTAAATGAATAATAAATGATTTGCTCCCCATATTCTACAAAAGCATGTTTTAATGCACTTCATAATTATATATCAGTTTCATTATGTTTTAAATGGCGCAGCATCATCAAATTGCGCTTGAAACGATTATTTTCCTTTGACTGTAAGTAACGGAATACTTTTGACTGTCCCTGTAAAAAAACTATTAGTGCTACACACTCCAGTTGAAATAGAGAACATGCATGTAAACGACAATAACATACAAGAATATCAGGGCAATCCAAGTATATTTACGCGAGTTAGAGCACGGACAGGCGGCAGATGGTAGACGGCCAAACAAACCGAAGTAATAAACAATTTTCAACTAGGTTGGAAATAGTTAAAAATCGTTTTCCTGTGTTGCGGGTGTGACGTGCATGTAACACCCGCAAATATTTTTCTAAATATGAAAATCTTGTTTTAAAATATCGAAACTGAGATAAAGGTAAATGTTGGTTAAATATAAAATCATTTGACCCTACACTGCACTAATTTTTCTTTTGGATTTCTTTTTAGGATTAAATACCACAAATTTTAAAGGGAAATTCTTCGGCATCTAATAGTAGACTGCAATGATTACGTAAGGTTAATATTTTTATTCCAATATTGTGATAGTATGGAACTTAATTTATTTATTAACCTTCCAGGCACAAAGTAAATCTGTTACTAAAATGTTGAGATAATTGACTGACGCCAGGCTTTACGAACAAATTTAATTGAAAATAAGTAAAAATTCTTCTTCAAGTACATCATAAAAGGCAAAATTTATTTTTAAATTCTGTTACCGTTGTGGTATTTCGGGATTAAAATTAAGTGGGGCAGAATTTAACCCACTATGCCGGAAAGGGTTAAAGGATATATTTGAATTGATATATATATATATATATATAAACTGCTCAGTGTACACTGTAAAAAAGAAATACAGGAACGTTCCTTGGAAATAATGGGCAACCAAGCTGTCCATTATTTCCAAGGACAGCTTCTTGTAAATACCTGAAAGTTTACTGAATACGTTGTTTCTCCGTATTCATCGTGGTTCAGTGGATTCTTAATTATATTTTAATTTGCAATGCTAATCATAACTTAATTACTGGCACTCACTCATAAATAAGTCGGGCATCATTTCTCTACATTTAATGAAGATTAAAGGATATATACAAACAAAATATTTACATTATTTACAAGTACACTTCGAACATATTTCTTCTGCCATTTCCATCATCATACATTCTTACGCAACTCACCGCTCTCAAAGCCAAGTGGAAAAGCAACCCCATATAAACAATAGCCATCGAGATTCATTTATCGCCTTTTTGGCATTAAGAAAATTACAATTCTCTACATACTCCCCACCTGGACTCGTGAGAGTACATAATAATAAATCAACATTAAAATTATCATAATAAACATGACTTTACATCAAACTCAAACCTAATCAAAATAAAATAAATCAATCTACACTTACTGACAATTCTATGAAATTACTCTTTCAATTTTCAACAGTATAAAGATTAAACATAAAATAATGAAATTATTATCAATATAAATACAATACAACACCTTTACAATATGTAGCTACATGAACACATATATCTGGCCAGATTTTATACATAAAAGATTAAACATATATATATATATAGAAATTAAATACCATCATTAACTCTTCAATAATTAATCAATAATTATTATTCAATCACACCTTTAAATTCAAATAAGTATAAAATATGCATAAAATAATAAATATTCTTACTAGATGAGTAAACAAACAAATTACAAATTTTAAAAATATTTCAGCTTAAATTTATAAAGGCATCATTTAAATATTCAAACATTAATAGACAAAAAATGTAAATAAACATTTCAAATTCACGTACTGAAATCATTTATCATTTAAACACTCTAGTTCAAAAGGATACAAAAGTTGTACTGGTTTTCTCAACAGTCCTTTAGCAGTTTTTATTATACAGGCACGAATAAGTTTATCTCGGCCAATAATCACTTCCTTAACTATTCCTAAGTCCCACCACAGTTTAGATTTAGCAGTACCATCTACTAGGACAACATCTCCAACTTTTAGATTTTTATGTCTCTCAGAAGTTTTAAATTGATGAGCTGAACTTATATTCAATAAGTATTGTTCCTTCCACTTAGCCCACAGCCGTTTCAACAATTTGCTTTGATAACGCTTTCTCCTTAACAAAGTTTCTTTGGTCGAAATTTTTTTCTCTAATTCGGCAAAATGTAGAGGAAAACTAATGTTTTCTCTTTCTAGTTGAAGAAAGTAAGCCGGTGTAAGTGGCTCTGGCTCACGAAATCACTTGTTGTGTAAGTTAATGGTCTCAAATTTATTATGGCTTCTATTTCTGTCCAGATCGTTGATAGTTCCTCAAATGTGATGAGAGCGCTTCCCAAAATTTTCCTTAGTGGCTCCTTTACACTCTTTACTAGTCTTTCGTAGAATCCTCCCCACCATGGGGCACGCTCAATGATAAATCTCCATGTCACACCTTTATTTGAGATAAAATCCTGAAGTTGTTGATTTTTAATTATATTTTCAAATTGTTGCAGTTCTTTGTTGGCAGCTTTAAAACTCTTTGCATTATCAGAAAAAATTATTTTACAATTCCCACGTCTTGAAATAAATCGACGAAGACACAAAATAAAGGATCGTGTAGTCATGTCCTTTGCTGCTTCCAGATGTATGGCTCTTGTTGTGGCACAAGTTAATAACACAATATATGACTTCGACGTGTCTTTATTCTCAGTTTTTGTGATTATCGGACCTGCAAAATCCAATCCTATAACGGTAAAGGCAGGATATTCTGAAATTCTTTCTTTCGGAAGTTGGCCAGTTAATTGGTCAGCTGGTTTTGCATTATATTTCCTACAAATTAGGCATTTTCTAATAGTTTTCCTGATTAATTGCCTTCCTTGTGGAATCCAAAATTTTTTTCGAATTTGTGCAAGTGTCAAAGAAACTCCACTATGCATCAATTTTCTGTGTTCTTGCATAATTAGCAACTCGGCAAACTTCTCATTTTTTGGCAGTATGACTGGATTAGTCTTATTCGAACTGAAGGATCCTTCATTAAGCCTACTGCTTATTCGTAGCAATTTATTTTCATCTAGATATGGGCATAGACAATAAATTCTTGAAGTTTTCTTAACAGGATTTCCACCTTCTAATGACTCAATTTCTTCCTTATAATTTTTCATTTGTACTTCCTTAACTAATAATTCTTCAGCTTCCTTCAATTCTTCTGTAGATAATGTACCCTTGAGTTTATTTGAGCTTCTTAAATTGAAAACAAATCTTTTTATTCTTGCCACTGTTCTGATTCCTTTCAATAGAGAACTAAAACGTTCAATTTCTATAAGCGTTTTCTGGTGTTCTGATGAACAAAGATTTTGGGCAATTACCTTTTGTTTAGCTTCTAGTTCTTTCATATCTTCATCTACTTCTCTGTCTTTCTTAGGCCATAATTTGGAGGCTTTCGTTAACCATGGAGGCCCTGACCACCACAGATCATCGCTCTCAAGGTCGAGAAGTGAGAGTCCTCTTGTAAGTCGGTCAGCAGGATTAGAACTACCTGGACAATATCTCCAATTCATCGGATTTGTTAAAGTTTGTATTTCCGATACCCTATTGCTCACGAATGGTTTCCAAGTACTAGATGAACTCTTAATCCAGTGAAGTACAATATTTGAGTCAGTCCAATAATATACATTGCTATCACTTATCTTGAGAACAGACATTACACGCTTACCAAGCTTAGCTCCAATCATAGCACTCATAAGTTCTAAACGCGGCAGAGTTAGCTTTTTTCTAATCGGCTTTTTGATGTAACAAAACTTGTTTTCACGTTATTATTGTTGCGATATCTGAGATATATTACACTTCCAAACGCCTTAATAATTGCATCACTAAAACAATGAATTTCTACACTGTCATAGTTTCCCATGTCATTAAAATAATATCTCGGAATTTTTATTCTACTGAGGTATGGAATTTGTGCGCACCAGTTATCCCACTTTTCCTCTAAATGTTCTGGCAATTTTTCGTCCCAATCAATGCCGTGTTCCCATGATGACTGAAAAATCATTTTAATTATAATTGTGAATGGCGATAAAAACCCAATGGGGTCGAAAATTCTTCCAGCCGCTTGAATTACAGTTCTTTTGGATTTTTCCTGACAATGAACGAAGTCTCAAAGACGCTGGTTATCTAATCTGAAAATGTCTTCTTCTGTGTCCCATATTAACCCTAAGATTTTAAATGGATTTGTATCAGTCGATGTATCAGGACAAACTTTCATATTTAATGACTTTAAATATTCCTTTAAAATCGCAGAATTACTTTGCCACTTTCGTAAGGACATATTTGCTTGTTCAAAATATCTAAAGACTTTTTCGAAAATTTTAAAGCTTCATCAACAGTATCTGCTCCTAACCGTAAATCATCGACGTACATGGAGGAATTAATTTTGGCACAAGTCTCAGGGAACGAAACTGCACACCTTTTCACATGGTGTTTAATTACATCTCCTAATAGGAATGGACTCGAAGTTACGCCAAATAATACACGGCACATTTTCATAATTAAAATTTTCATTGGAGTATTTTTATCTTGGGGGAGTTCTTCGATCCACAAGAATCGAGTTAAATCTCTATCAGTTTCAGCAAGAATTATTTGCAAAAATGCTTTTTCGATGTCTGCCACTACAGCAATTTTATTATTTCGAAACTGTAAAATTAAATCAAATAAATCAGAATTTAAATTTGGACCCGGAAAGAGTACATCATTTAGAGAGGGTTCAGAAGGAGCGTGGGATGATGCATCAAAAACGATGCGCAATTTGGTTGTTTGGTTGTCTTTTCGAATCACAGGGTGGTGGGGTAAATAGTATGTCGAATTACCATTACTTGAATTTATTTCCTGGGGTTCAACAATTTCTACGATTCCTAAAGCCATATATTCATGAATGATTTCTTTGTATTCTTTAAATAATGCAGGATTACTTACAAATCGTTTAATTAATCCTTGAAATCTCTTTTGGCAACATCATAATTAATAGGAAGATCAATATTGTCATATTTCATGGGTAATTTAACTTCATATCTGTTGTTCTTAAATTTAATGAAATTTTCAAATTGATCTAATATTTGTTTGTCACACATATTTTTATTTTTATCATCTTCCTGAATCCCCAACCCTTCCACACTCCAAAAATTTTCAAGCTGCACTGACACTTTATCATCCTTATTTTCATCCCATATAGATATGTACATAGCCCCCACTACATTGTTTGCATTAACTTCTTCAGAAAATCTGCCATGGAAAGTCCAACCCAATTTAGATTCATTTAAAACAAATGTTGGTGAAATGCGTTTATAATTTCCTGTCATAATTGACCAATAGTAATCACTGCCAATTAATAAGTCTATTTTATTTTCCCATTATTTAAGTTCTCCGAAACATCTGATAATTCTATACCTAATTCCTTAATTTTTTCATGTAATTCAGAACTGGGAGCACGAACTATATCCGAACAGATTTTCTCTGTTTCTAAAGCTTCCAAATACATTATATTATCAGAATTTCTGTCTTTTAAGAAAATCTTCACTCTATTTTTCGTTGCTACAAGAGGATTTGTTCCTGCAAATGTATGAATTTTTAATGATTCCTGTTCAATTATTTCTAAATTCAAATGTTTTGACAAATTTCTGCATACGAAGCTTCGATGTGAAGCCGAATCACATAAAATGCAAACACTAATATTTTCATTTTTTCCAATCATTATCCCTTTCAAAGTTTGAAAATAAATATATTCATCTGGCTTACTACAAAGCGAAGACAATATTATTTTTTCAAATTTCTCATTTTGCAATCCCCTCTCACGCGCAGATAAATTAGATTTCGAAAGTAGGTCAAATTTTTCTTTTCCTTTTTCATTCAATAATCGTTCGTTTGTTTTTTTTTGTCACAAAGAGCAATATCATGAGCTTTAGAAAGGCAATGTTTACATTGAATTTTTTATCTGCAGTATTGTTTTTTGTGAAAGTTTTATAGCAACGAAAACACCTTGCTTGCCTTAATAAAGATTTTTTGCTTTCTTCCAAATTTAAATGACATAAATTAGCTTCATGACTTTGAGAACAAAAAGGACAGAGATTTTCTGTAATTGTATTTAATGTAAATGCCGAAGGGTTTTTAATCTTTCCTTGATGAAATTGTTTAGGAGAATTTTGTTTAAATTTATTTTCGGATGATTTTACATTTTCAAAACTAGTAGAAGTAACATTAACACATTTTTCCCTCGTTTCCGTTTCACGTTTAAGGAATGATAATAACTCGGTTACACAAACTTCTTTTTTATCATTTTGTTCTCTGTGAAATTGCAATAAAAGATCATTAGGTATGCATTTAAAAATAAATAATAAATAATAAATAAATAGCCATATTGGTCATATATTGGTCATTGGTAATAATAAATAGCCATATTGGTATGAATTCACATCAAGCTATTCCAGACTTCGTATTTGAATAGCTATTTCGTCATTTAATCTTCTTAAAGCCTGTATATCATTTGATCTACGCACCGGTTCTAAGTTTAACAATTTGTTTGTATGCGCAGAAATTAAAACGTCTTTTTTGCCGAATCGATCTTTTGATATATTTATTGCCTTTACATAGTTTCCGGCTGTTAATGGTAGCCCATTTATAGCATCTGCTGCTGAGTCAGAAATCAAAGATTTCAAATATTTAAATTTTTCAATATCCTGAAGTGTTTCATTTTCATGAGTAGCAATCTGAAATTGAGGGCAAAATACCTGAAACTTACAAATATCGCCTGTGAATTTATTTAAAGAAATTCGCGGTAATTTCGTATTTGATTTTATGTGATTGTCTGATATCACAGACGCAATTTCTTTGGATTCATTTGTAGCCGTAGAATTTTTCTTAAAACTATTTCAATATCTACTGGCCTTTGACTTGCAGGTTATAATTGATTCCTTATATTCAATCGAACTTTCTACTTCCGATTCCAAATTATCTATCTCAGTTAGTGATTCAATTAAATCATCTAACTTTTCCAATGACAATTTATGTTCAAGGAGTGTCGCTAAATAGTCCTCAACTATTTCTGGCTTGGAATCAACTTCTTTTTGGATTTCAGCATCTATTTTTTTTATTAATTTGGTAACTGTGGATCGAATTGATCCACGTTTCGAAATGTTTCGTTTCAAATTTTCGGCTTTATCCATTTTTTATTTACTGATTCAAATTCTTATATCCTCCAATATTACATCAATTTAAGAGAAATACTAAAATAACTTACCCGTTTTATGAAGTACCAGTATTTAGCAATTGCCTAATTTATGTTGACGGCCGCTGCACCAATGTTTCGCCGTATTCTTCGTGGTTCAGTGGATTCTTAATTATATTTTAATTTGCAATGCTAATCATAACTTAATTACAGGCACTCACTCATAAATAAGTCGGGCATCATTTCTCTACTTTTAATGAAGATTAAAGGATCTATACAAACAAAATATTTACATTATTTACAAGTACACTTCGAACATATTTCTTCTGCCATTTCCATCATCATACATTCTTACGCAACTTACCGCTCTCAAAGCCAGGTGGAAAAGCAACCCCATATAAACAATAGCCATCGAGATTCATTTATCGCCTTTTTGGCATTAAGAAAATTACAATTCTCTACATATGTATCTCTTAAAAATCAGTAATCGTCCTGTGAAGCAGCATGATATTTTCTGTTCATTTTACAGGAAGCTTACTGACAGTTCAGTGTAATGTTTCGATTGTCAGCAAAAATATTGCTTATATTTCACGGGAAGCTTATCGATATTTCAGCGGTACTTTCCAGAATTATTCAATAAATCTTCTGTTATTATTTATAAACCAGATTTTCTTAAAACGCCGATTATGTATACGCCAAGCAACTGCAAGGAAAGCAGTGTTGCCAGTGCGCTACTTTTTTAAAATTCAGTTTTCTTGATTGCCACCAGTTTTTTGAGAAAGTAAAATTCACCCTATTTAATGAGAGATTAAATCCGGTTAAATACACCAGTTAAAAAAAACGGGTGCCAATCAAACAACCTGAATTTAAAAATGTAGCTGACAGCATAGAAAAGCAACCATGGCTCAGAGTAAAGCATGCTCCTGTGTTGAGCAAGTGTAAATCCAAAAACGCAAGAAAACTTTATATTTCGATTTTAGTAGAAACTGGTGTCAGTGAAATTTTTCATTAATAAGTAAAATTACACATTTTAAGCACTTAAACAATTTAATCTTTATACTGTAAAACTAATGGTAACGTTCCGTATATAATTCCAGCAACATTTGCCCTTTTCAGGCGTTTTTATAATAATTAAAGCCTTTTCTGAAATTTTCTGAATTTTTTTTATTTTGAAGCATTAATTGCAGAACTTCTGTAATTAAATAAATCCCTATTCAGAAATACTGATAGGAGTTTGTCCGCTGACACACGGGTTCTCTACACCTGGCTTACACAATACGCCTCCCGTTTTCTTAAAGATAAAATGTTTAACAGGTTTCGAAATTATTTACGATGAAATAATTTTGCTCTGCTTTTACTTAGTAGTAACAAATTACTTTACACTAAAACTAAAAGCATTGTTCACATACATATTTCTTCTGCGCCATTGAATAGAATTTGGTACCGAAACATACCTTGATGAAAAGAAAAGTTATCTTTCTTTTAGCATTGGGGATTTAGAATCGCGAGTTGACGTAACTACGTTAGAGTTTCACTCTAAATTTACATATATTTAAGAAAAACCAGAAACGTTTATTTAAAATAACGTAAAAGTTTCTCAGTAATTCTGCAACATTCTACTAGAAAAGCTGTAACCTTCCTGTAGAATGTACAGGGACATTCCTGATGTTTCACAGGAAGACTACTGATATTTCTGCAAACTTTTCTGAATTATTCTGTAAAGTTTCTGTTGTTTCCAAGAAACATTATTTTGGAAATACCCTTTATTTCCAAGGAACGTTCCTGGATTTTTTTGTTAAAGCGTAAAGATCACGGCGAACATGCATGCAAGCGAGATGTTTTGATTTTAACCTATTGAAAGGGGATCTGATATTAACTTTGGATAAACAAATTTTGTAAATTTGAATATCATTATTGTCAAAACATATTTTTCAAAAATTGTGCTGTGAGTTCAACAATACACAACACACTTACTTGCCCCCAAAAGACTTAAACGCTTTTAGTATAAAACTATTTTAGGTTTAAAAATGTCACACCCAACCGCATGGTTTAAGTTTCATTTTGACTACGATATTCATTTCATTTAGCCACATTTTGACTACGATACGAACTTATTTTATAATGTTAATTATGCTCAAATAAATACTTTGTAGGCAAAACTAATACTTCCATTTCAATTACAATGATTCCATTTTGGTCTCTAATTGTTACAAAATTTATACCTGGTGCGCCATAAGAAAAATTCAATAAAAAGAAACAAATGATGCTAAAAAATTAGAGGGAGATGGAATGTTTTTAGTAACTCAAAAAATTGTGGTTCAAAATATTACCGATACATGGCGCAATATGAAGTAGATTTATGCAAATTAGGCTGTCAATAAAACAGCTCAATCCACATAGCTTCTTCATTCGATGCCAGAAGTATACTATCGTTACAAGATCAAGCGTTGTTGGTTAAGCTCTTTTACAAGAACGGGGAATGAGAAACCAAGGAAATGAGAAACTTCCGCACGGCAAAAAGACTCAAGATGAGAAAAGGGCCCGCTTCATGTGCTGGGATACTGAAGCTTGTTAGACGCTTTGAAAAAAAGGATCGTTTGGAGGATCGTCCCGAAGTTAAAAGCCCTCCTTGATATCTCCTTTATATTATGCATGCCAGCGGTATTTTTTACCCCAACTTTTTTGTTATTAAAAAAGCCGATAAAAATCGCATTTTTTTAACATCACTGGTTCATTTTTAATGAATTTTTAAAGTTTTATGACGCAGGTGAGGTAAACCACAACAAGTTTTCTTTTGCAAACTATTAATTTTTCACACATACATATTATTAAACATTCAAATACAGTGTAATTACACCGTTGAATGTTCGAATATCTGGTGGATACCAGAATGCATATTAAACAAAGTGGACTGAACGAACATGCCGGTCATTTTGATGAACTTTTATCAAATTATTTCACACCTGAACTTTTATTTAACTCTTTCATTTAACCTTTTTCATTACTCTGGGATTTCAATTTTATTCATTTTCGGAACAATTTTCAGGTTCGAATCGAAATATCTTCCTTTGGTACCGGTTGTTGTTATACAGGGTCATTCATAATTCCCTCCGGGGTTTCGAAACGTTATAGTAAAAAAACGAAGACGAATATGAAAAAAAGAAACATATGAAATTATTCCGGAACTATTCAAGTTTTACTTACATACATTACAGGTGTTCTATGTGTGAACCCTTGGTCACAAGGCATACATCCATGCGATAGTCCAGTTCCTGCCATACTCCGTTTCTTTAAATTTCCGGTACCACACATGAATTGTTTTGTCAGTTGGTCTCTGTTTTCGATATTTATTACGAAAGGCCCGTTGAACTGACACCACTGATTCAGATTTAAAGAAACGGAGTATGGCAGGAACTGGACTATCGCATGGATGTATGCCGTGTGACCAAGGGTTCACACATAGAACACCTGTAATGTATGTAAGTAAAACTTGAATAGTTCCGGAATAATTTCATATGTTTCTTTTTTTCATATTCGTCTTCGTTTTTTACTATAACATTTCGAAACCCCGGAGGGAATTATGAATGACCCTGTATTTAGTGTTAAGTAAACATATAAGACAAAGTACATAATGTAGTATCCAACATAATGTAGTATCCCAGTTTTTTAGAATGACAATATTCGCCTTTTTTTATTGCAGTATTTCTGCAATTAAATAAGGTGAAGATTACTATATGAAATAAGAGGTGCCCACTAGATTTCCACACTGTCGTATAAAGATCTTCAATATTTTAATGATTAATAATAAGATAGTAGTGAGATATCCAAAACATACTTAATTAGAAAATATGCGCAGTGACATGATTCTCAGTTTCGACTTAAAATATTAGATAGAAAGTGCATTTTCTTTTAAACAGCTAATGAAATTTGCTTGCATATTCTAAAACTATTTTAACGAATCATTACAAAAACATCATTTGTCCAAAACTCATGAAGGAAAACAGCACAGAATTATACTTACTTGCAATGCTGTGAAACAAACCTCTTAAGAAAATAGAAGAAAAAACCGCCCCTCTTATGTGGCGAAAAAGGTGAGAGATTTATTCTTCTTTAGGCAATTTTTCTCATATGAAATTATTTAGACGATTCAAATAAATTTAACTGAAATGCGTTTCTTTTTAAAAATATGTAATTAACAACTAATTGCCTTCTGTGAAAAATAATATTTACTTTTTTTAGTCGCTTTTAAGTAAGAACTGTGAAAGAAGATTTCAATACACAAAAAAGATATTTTTCTTCATTATCATTAACCTAAAAAATTCCAGGGCTAATTTATTATTACACAAAGAAAATTTTAAACGATGATGTTTAAATTTTATTGCAAAAATATGTTTCAATTTATATTTTCAGATACATTTAAACATAGCTGCCAACTGATACGATTGTTTGTCACCAGTATTTCCAAATAATTATCTTTGCCTTATTTAATCACTGGTTTCTCCGATTAAATAAGGTAAAGATTACCATACGGAAACACTGGTGTAAAAAAAAGTATCAGTTCTTAACTATGCCTTTAACCCTTTAACGGACATTGGTTTCCCTACGAAACCACAAAATTTTAATTACGAAATTCAACAATGACAGCAGAATTTTAGTAGAAATGTTTTATGTGAAGTATCACTTTTTTGTTATATACAAATAAATTTGATCCTAATTTCCGGTGTACTTCAACATTTTAGCAATTGAAGTGCTTTATCCGTTAAACGGTTAAAGCAGTGGTACTCATTATTATTTCCGAAATGGATTATCACTCACTATTCGCAGAGATTCTGTAATTATATACTGTAGAGATTTCTATCACGTAAAAGTGGTAGCTCTAATGCCTGTGGACTGCTTATTGAGTACCACCGGAAATAGAAACACAGTGTTAAGCAGAAAGAAACGCTGTACCGTACTTAGTCAAAAGAATTGAACATAAGTTTTGTTTCTTTTTGTGCAAAAATACCCGAACGGAGGCTAGAACTTCTGTTCAATTCATCTGATTATTCTCTAGAGCAAAATACCAGCATAGATCTATAAATCATAGTGTCTTCTTTTATTAAATATACTGTTAGATGTGACATTGACAAATGACAGAGTAACAAGACCTTACAGTTTAACGCTTTCAAGCACAAAGCATTTCTCTTACTAAAATGTTCAAATTATTGATTGGCGATCAAATTTATTTGAAAATAAGTAAAAGCGTACATTCACGTACTTATAAAACAGATTTATTTATTTCAAAATTCTGGTGCTATTGCAGCATTTCGTAAGTGGGACAGAATTAACCCACTATGCCGGAAAGGGTTAATTATAGAAGATAATATATTCCGTAGCTTCCAACTTTTACTCTTTTTTGTTACCACTTAAATTTAATAGAAAATTTTGACTGATTTAATTGCAGACATAGGCGATTAAATAAGGAAATATTTACTTTTAGATTCTAGTGGTAAGAAAAAGCATAAAAAAACTTGGCAGCTAATATTCACACGATTATACTGTGCGGTTTACTGCAACTGTTTTGTTGGCCAGTTGAAATGATCTTGCATTGTGTAAAATATGAGTCTTCAACCTTTTTCCGTTGAAATTCGTTTGCCACCACAATTTCAATATTGTAATCTTAACCCAATCGGGACCATGGGTGCATATATGTACCCTCAAAAGGAGCATACAGAATTTGTTTTAGGCACCAGTAAAAAATAAAAGTAATATTTGCTTTTTCTAATTAGAGCATTTTTGTGATAGTTTAAGTAAAAGTAGCTTTTTTTAAAAAAGTGGTGCCAACCGAATAAAATTTGTGCAAAAGCCACCGGTCCCGAAGGGGTTAACTTAATTTAATTCGAAAGCTTTTAACTACTGGATGATCTTTTTTAAAGTGACAGTGTATGGAGCGCCCTGTAGCGCGATCTAATAGCCGAAATGGCACCAAACTTGGTATTTAGACTAATCAAGACATGGGAAAAAGGATTCCGTGAAAACATTAGTTCCAAAAATCGCCGCTAGGGCATTTTGTGGCGCTTTGCAATGTATAAAATGTGAGAAAAGAAAAATACTAACACATACAATCGTACAGTTAAATTATTAATGTTTATTTACTACATTAACTTCCCCGGTGAGGAATTAGACCACCTTCAATCTGAGAACCGTTCTCGGAAATAACACCGTGCATTCTGTGCACAACGTTCTCCACAGCCGTACGTAACATATCACGAGGAATATTCCGCACTGTCTTTGTTATGGTGTCCTTTAGAATAGACAAATTTGATACTCCACCAACATAAACTTGAGATTTCAAATAACCCCAGAGCCAAAAATCGCATGGCGTGAGGTCAGGGGAACGAGGCGGCCATGCAACTGGAAAACTCTGACTTATGACTCTATCATCAGTGAAGGTTTGGTGCAACAGCTGCTTTACCTTATTACCAATGTGTGGCGGAGCACCATCCTGCATAAAGATTGTCTGTTGGAGACGGTTTCTTCGCTGAAGTTGTGGAATAACAAACGTTTGCAGCATTTCGTGGTACCTTTTTGCATTTAAGGTGCACGTTTCGGGTCCTGTCGGAGTGATGGTCTCAAAAAAGAATGGCCCAAATACGAATTCAGCTGTGAAACCACACCAAACAGTGACTTTTGGGGAATTTAATGGGATTTCATGCACGGTGTGGTGATGCTTAGAAGCCCAATTTCGGCTATTTTGTGTGTTTACGGACCCATTGAGATAAAAATGGCACTCATCTCCCCACAGAATATGCCATGGGAAAGCATCATCAATTTCTACCCTGGCAAGAAACGATAGAGCGAATGTCACTCGCTTATCATAATCACTTGGTTTCAGTTCGTGCAAGAGGCTGATTTTGTAGGGGTAAAATCTAATAACGCTCCGCAAAACTCTCCATATCGTGGAATAATTCATGTCCAGTTGTCGAGCTACACCCCGGGCGCTGCTAGTACCAGCAATGGTTCCCTGCGATCCTTCGAGAATTGCAGTTGCCACATCAGTTATTACATCTTTTGATACTTGTTTACGTCCTCTCCCAGCGCGAATGGTCAGTGACCCTGTTTCATCGAACTTCTTAATCATTTTCTTAAGACCATTCAGCGATAAAGGCCCCTTTCGTAATTTTTTTCTGGTTCGAAATTCCCGAAGAGCTGCGGATGCATTACATTGATTCATATAATACAGCTTCACCAGTAACGCACGTTCCGGTAACGTGAGAAGCATGTCCACTGGAGCTCGTTTACTTCAGCTGAGATTATTTGTCGGAGCTGTCTACTACTTGCTTTTATAGCCCCTATTACTGGCGCTGTCATCGCACAACATTTGCATTTTTCTTTGATACCCGTGTTTTATGCTTATTCTCGTTATTGTAAGCTACAGCAGCGCCACAAAATGCCCAAGTGGCGATTTTTGGAACTAATTTATTTTTTCACGGAATCCTTTTTCCCATGTCTTGATTAGTCTAAATACCAAGTTTGGTGCCATTTCAGCTATTAGATCGCGCTACAGTGCGCTCCAAACACTGTCACTTTAAAAAAGACCACCCTGTATTACCCTTTAATCCTCGCCTACCAGACGGGTCCGTTCAAAATGACTATTCGAACCAGAATTTGGTTCATGAAGTAAGGGAACTGAAGTAAATAAATATGATAAATAATTTTAAATAAAAATTCTGGTGTGAAATGTTTTTAATGAACATTGAGTAAAATTTTCGGTAGTTCTAATGCTAAGCAGGGTTCGCACGGATCAGGGAATTTTCCAGGAGTCTTACCAGTATTTTTTTTTAGAAAAAGAGATCTAGTTTAAACTCGAGAAACTTCGCCTTCTTTTAAGGAGAGTTTTCTGTAATAAAATACTGGTACCGAAGAATTTCCTGGTCGCAAAATTCCAGGAGGCGTACGAACCCTGGCTAAGGGTTGTGGTACAGTCGTGGAAAAAAAACTGAACATCCCCTACTGACTCTGCAACTAATTATTGTAGAAGAAAGTTACTGCTACCAAAGGATTGGAAATAAAGTCTACTTTTAAATGATGTATATAAATTTTTCTTACATCTACACATCACACTTATAAAACATCTACATATAAAAACACACCCAAACTTTGTTTTTTTTCAATAGCAAGACCCAAATTTGGCAAGATATTTGAAATCTGCAGTTCAAACAATGCCTAGATACCAAATTTCATGAAATTCCTACGATTAGTTTCAGAGAAATTAATTACTTTATAATAAGCATATTTTAGGGGCTGTATCCAAATTGAAGGTCGGTACTCGATTGTTGAAATGCTGCAGAATGACTAAGTCACTTCTTTTAATGTATTATGTTTTAGTGATATGACCATTTTACTCACTTAATAAGTTTCGGTTATTGTTATATGCGGTAAAATAATGTTTACAAGTGTTGAATTAATCGATTAAAAAAATGTAAGATTATTTGTAATTAAAATAGTTTTAGAATATGTAAATGTTATTGGAATTTTACAGGTCTTTTTATAATGCTTTTTTCAGATTTTTTATATATTTAACTCGCTTTTTTTTTAATTTATTGGCAGAAACGTGAATAATATTGGCAAATACAAAATTTAGATTAAAAAAATAGTATAAAGCAGCGTAAGGAATCAAAGTAAAAAAAAAAAAAAAAAAAAACGCAGATAAATTGCTTTTTAAGCAAAATAAACCTGAGTCATGAAAAATACAACACTCAATTGAATCAAATTCACCTCTGTCTATAAATAATTGTTTAAAAACAACACAAAATGTCACAAAAACATATATGCATCATTTATTAAAAACTTTACTTTAGGTGTTTTAAAAATATACAAAACTGCATTTCACATTAAAAACCTAGCGCTTTCGAGCCGTCCTGGCTCATCATCAGGGTTAAAACATCACCACGCAGATACACACAAAAAACACACAACTAGTCTGAAACACTGTAAAAACATCAATGTCTGCTGAAGACAAGGTCAAACCATTATAAACAGGGTGGGAAGCATAGGGAGGGATGTGCCAATCTTATTCATTCTTGAACTATCTGTAAAAGCTTATACCATACTTTAGGGATATTGTACGAAACTGAATCATTGCATGTTTTATTTTTCCTGGTTAAAATTTCTATTGATTCACTTATTATTGCTTCATAAAAAGAGGATGTGGGTTTAATAATTTTAGCGTTATCAAAATCTATTATAATCGAGTGCTGTTGTTTTAATCTGGAAAGGGCCGTTTTACTTCTATTATACTTGACATCTGCAATATGTTCTTTTAACCGAATTTTAAATTTCCTTAAAGTCATACCAATGTAGTCTTTAACTTTATAAGATTTTATCCTATTTTCAACTATTTCCATAATAACTGGGATTCTATAAATTCCTGCTAAATCTTCAATCGGTATGGGATCAATCTTCTTATGTAGTAACGCATTCAATTTAACTGGAGGGGATGCTACCAAATTTATTTCATATTTCTTTAAATTATATTTTAATTTTTTTTTTTTTTTTTTTTTTTTACCGTATATTATCACTTGGACCCAAATATATGTTTGAAAATCAGGTAAACATTAAATCAATTATTGCTAATTGTGAAAGTATTGTTAATTCAGCACCATGTCATTTAAAGGAGGAAATACGGAATAATATGTATTATAATGTAAATAAGTTCGTGAATAAAGGAAAGTCAAGTAATTTAAAACGCATGAATTTGGTTAAAGACAGGAATGAAGTTATTAAAAAACTTCGTGAAAATAATGATATAATTATATTGCAGACGGATAAGTCAAATAAATTAGCTATAATGAAAAGAGAAGATTACATACAGAAAATGAGGATTTGTATAAGTGATTTAAATGTAAGTGTTCTGAATAAGGACCCAGTTGATTTGATCGCAAGGAAAACACAAGAGATTGTAAATAATGGAAGTTGGCCAAATGAAATGGTACACATGATTAGGATTAATAAAACAGCAGTTACCCCAAGGATTATAGGACGCTTAAAGGATCATAAAGAAGGAAACCCTCTTCGGCCAATTGTAACTAAATGTATAGGACCTACATATTATCTAGAAAAGGCATATGTTGTCTTATTAAAAACTATCCTCCCTCAGTCAGAGTTCGTCATTTCATCGACAATGGAGTTTATTAAGCAAGTAAAACTTTTTCAGATTACTGAGAACAGCATTTTTGCGAGTTTGGATGTAGTATCGTTATATCCATCTGTGGATATGAATGATGTAGGTTTGTTCGTGGAAGAAGCTATTAATGGTAATGATTCTTTTAGCGTGAGCACAAAAAATACACTTATTTCCGGGTTTAATTTAATTAAAAACAATAACGTTTTTCAGTTTGATAATATTTATTATAAGCAAAAGGATGGTGCTCCAATGGGCTCCCCCATTTCAGGTTTATGCGCGGAGATTAAATTAAGACCCATTGAAAATATGGTTATGAATGATTTTAGTGAAAGACCTGCATATTGGTGTAGATATGCAGATGATATTTTTATTATATGGGAGCATGGTACAGATTTATTGAAGGACTTTGTGGTTAAACTTAATAAAATTGATACAAAAATACAATTTACCCTGGAGTTAGAAAAACAGAATCGTTTACCTTTTCTTGATGTAGAGCTGATAAAAAACAGTAATTTAACAATAGATCGGACAGTTTATAGGAAAAATATGAGGTCAAATAATACTATTTCCAGAGATGCTTCATCACCTTTAAGTTATAAACTGGCTGCATATAGGTTTTACATCCATAGAGCATTTTAAGTGTGTACTGATAGTTATATCAATGAGGAGCTTGACAGAGTTAAAATTATAGCAAATGAAAATGGTTTTTCAGAGAGGTTAATTAATAAGTTAATTTGTCAATATGAATATCAGGGTAAAAAACAAAAAGAATTAACAGAAAAACCAACTAAATTTTACAAGTTCCAATATATTCCGAAACTTTTTGAAAAATTAAAATATAATTTAAAGAAATATGAAATAAATTTGGTAGCATCCCCTCCAGTTAAATTGAATGCGTTACTACATAAGAAGATTGATCCCATACCGATTGAAGATTTAGCAGGAATTTATAGAATCCCAGTTATTATGGAAATAGTTGAAAATAGGATAAAATCTTATAAAGTTAAAGACTACATTGGTATGACTTTAAGGAAATTTAAAATTCGGTTAAAAGAACATATTGCAGATGTCAAGTATAATAGAAGTAAAACGGCCCTTTCCAGATTAAAACAACAGCACTCGATTATAATAGATTTTGATAACGCCAAAATTATTAAACCCACATCCTCTTTTTATGAAGCAATAATAAGTGTATCAATAGAAATTTTAACCAGGAAAAATAAAACATGCAATGATTCAGTTTCGTACAATATCCCTAAAGTATGGTATAAGCTTTTACAGATAGTTCAAGAATGAATAAGATTGGCACATCCCTCCCTACGCTTCCCACCCTGTTTATAATGGTTTGACCTTGTCTTCAGCAGACATTGATGTTTTTACAGTGTTTCAGACTAGTTGTGTGTTTTTTGTGTGTATCTGCGTGGTGATGTTTTAACCCTGATGATGAGCCAGGACGGCTCGAAAGCGCTAGGTTTTTAATGTGAAATGCAGTTTTGTATATTTTTAAAACACCTAAAGTAAAGTTTTTAATAAATGATGCATATATGTTTTTGTGACATTTTGTGTTGTTTTTAAACAATTGCTTTTTAGTCTTAAAATAAATCCCGACATTGCTTTTTTTTAGTAGGAGGGGGGGGGGGGGGAGTGTCTCGTTTTTAGATATGTTCGCAGGATTTATGTTCCGATTTATTTGAAGAACTAAAACTAAATCTATGTTATAAGGACATCTAAATAACTTTACATCCGTTATTCTCCTTCGTAATAGGGTTAATAATTCTATGATTAAACCTATTCTGGTAGTTCATTTGAAATTTTACAATTAACTGATTAATGCCTCTATTGAAATTTCTATTGAAAATTTTCACTCAGTTCTGTAAAGATGGTGGAAAGGCGTGTTTTATCGCTGTCGATATGATATGTGTGCCAAAGCTGACAAGTTAAAGGATTTATATCTGCACACCTGTCATAAAAATAATCTTTATTGCGATTAAAAATAACTAGTTATTCTTTAAAACCAAAACTAATTCTAATGGTATGGCATAGCGTATAGAGAAAGTTGCATATATATATTTTCTTAATTCATTTAATGAAAGAATCAATTAACATTCTAGAGCAAGCAGTGATAATTCGGATTTGAATATTGAAGCGGAGGGGGGGAGAGGCAATGTTTTGGGAAAATATATTGTGGGGCCATTTTGTTTCAGCAAATACACTACGCATATGCATTTATAAGAAACCTCACTTACATATATACTGCAGAATAAACAATACAGCTTTATTAACTGGAAAATAAGCTATCAATTCATTTAAAGATAACAAAAATGATTAATTTTTTTCTAAGATAGAACTGTTCATATTTTTCCAAAATGAGCTTTATTAATTTATCAATAAAAGCGAAACTACTTTGCATAAATGACGTAAACATACATCTTATGCAAATACGTTTTACGTAATTTTAATGAAAAATTTAAAAGTTGACATTGAAAAAATAAAAGAAATATATATATATATATATATATATATATATATATATATATATATATTTCTTTATTATTCTTCAAATATTATTCTTCTATATTTAAATATTATTCTTCTATATTTTCTTTATTATTCTTCTTTCTTTATTAAATATATTTCTTTATTATTTCTTTATATATATACTAATCAAGGCTGGGATGATTCTACTGCCTCGCTATCTTACATCTTACTCCAATCACATTTCGTTGTCAGGTTTCTTGTGCTCACGCAAGCATTCACTTACGCATAAGTTTAAGCTAGCTTTCAAATTAGTCTAAGATCGGGAAGCACTGAAATACGGTTTACGCATTGTTTATATTGTAAGACAGACTTAATCTCTGAGTTTATCAAGTCACTGTAATCCCAGTCTATGAGTATAATATTTTTTCAAACACGGCTGAGAGCTCTCCGACCCGAATGTCCGATTTTACCACTAAATTTTAATAGTATTCTCCACCGTAATGAAATTCAGAAATTCTGTCCTTGAATAAGGTGACAAATACTATTAAAATTTAGTGGTGACAATCGGGCATTTGAGTGGGAGCGCTCTCATCCCTGTTCAAACTATGTTTTAATTTACATCGTAGACCCCTTAAAGCAGCATCTTGCCGTTTTTTAAGCATAATTTGAAAACTACTTGGAAGAAAAATTTGAAATTTTGAATACTCATAAAGCAGGACATAATAAATATAAATCCATCAAACAAATTGTAGGTTGCCATTCATATTTTTTTCGAATATTAATTTCATAATTCATAATTCATATTATAAAATTATAATAATTACAAATTTTACGTAGTTATGTTTGGGTTTTTGAGTATTATAACCAAACAAAACATTAGCACATTAGGATTATAATTTCAGGAGATATTAGTAAAAATATGAAAATGTAATTTAACATGAGAAGCTCTAAAATTTGAATGTTTATAATTCGAAAACTTATCATCCAAATGACTTAAAATTTAGTATCTAGGCATAGTTTGAACCGAAGATTGAAAATGTCATGTCAAAATTGGGTGTTGCTATTGACAAAAATAAAGTTTAGGCTGGTTTTTATATGTAGATGCCCCCCTAAGCAAATTTCATATACATAATTTAAAAGTAGACTTTATTTCCAATCGTTTGGTACCAGTAACTTTCTTCTACAATAATTTGTTGCAGAGTTAGTAGGGAGTGTTCAGTTTTTTTTCCCACGACGGTACATTACAAATACCACTTACTTTTTTATTCCCAACTGCCAATTAGCACGCAGTATTTGATAATAAATTTTTGGTTTTATGAAGTACATGAAGACAATAATTTATATATTTTGAAATGAATATGTTCGTAAATTATGGCAAATTTAACTCATTTTAACAGTAGAATTCATTTGCCGTTAAAAGAGTTAACCTAAACAGTCATGATCGCGTGGGTTCGAATTAATTGAATTTCGTTACTTTCTGGCAAATGAGTCAATCGTAAAACGCTATGATACCTAAAAACAAAGAATATGAAAAAGGTAGTTCAGAAAGAAGGGTTAAACAAAAAAGAATTTTTAAATAATTTTTAAAAAAGATAAAAAAAAAATTTTTTTAATATTTTTAAAAAGATAAAGATATATTTAAAAAAAATATTTAGTCCGTTACGAAATTTCCCCCCACTAGTCTTAAAATGTCAATATAAGGCAAATTATTCTATTATAAAATAGTGGTAGCTCTGTAGCCTGCGGGGCACAGGTTAAAGAATCCTTATGTTAGGCATTAGACATTGCCTAATAAAATTAAAATTGATCTGAAAATATTTCAGCAGAATTAATCCAATCATCGCCCAAGCATCAGCGTACATACGTAGCCAAGCCGCACGTAAGTGACCTAAGTATTCTAATCTCCGTTTGTACTTTGGCAAGATTCTGCAAACAATCAACACTGTAAATTTTAACGAATTTGTAATCCAATTGTACTTGCATCATTTGTTGTCATAAATTTTAAAGGTATAAATGCACTCTATCCATATATTTCATTTTGAATTTGGAAAATTAAGCTTATGGTTGTTGGTCACAGATATATCATGTTAAACCTATGGGCGTAGAATGCATTCGTATCGTTAACCCCTTCGCGACGAGCGTCCTTTACAGAATTTTTAATCTTTTACCACCGGTTTTTCAAAACAGAAATATTCGACTAATTGAATCGCAGAAATGCTAAGATTTAATGAGGCAAATCTTACAATAAAAAATAACTGGTGGGAATAATCGAGGATTCTGAGCATCTTATGCGTCACGTATACGTGTCGCTCGTCCCCAAGGGGTTAAACTATCTCACCAGGAAATTAATATTTTTACTGCTTTTAAAATATGTCTCCTTTTTTTTCAAAATATTTCTAATATATATACTTAATTTATAGATTTATGCGTTAAAATCTTAGCGTAACTGAGTAAAAATTTAATACTTCACATAAAATTAAGTATATGTTTTAGAAATATTTTGACAAGTAACAAGAAAAACATCCTATAAAGAAAAAAGGAAGTTAAAAATATTAATTTCCTGAAGAGATATTTTAAAAATAAGAATGCATATACACCTCCAAATGTTTAACATTAGCGAGAGGAATTTGACATCTCACTGAACAACAGCCTTAGACGTGTATACTATTTTCACCTACATTGCAAGGTGGCAGAAGAATTTCTTTGTTATACGTTTTAAATACTTCGTAGTTTACGCTGTTCAGCATTCTTTATGGGTCTGCAGCGTTTAAGTAACATCACAACCAAACGAAAGAGACGGGTTGTGATACTAACTACTGTTCTTGTCTGCCATAATGCAATGATGTGACAGTGGCGCAGCAAAGAGTCAATTGACACTGTTAAATTAAAATTGTACTCTTTGTATTATTTGAGGACAGAGTTTCAGAAATATTTCAAGATGGAGACTATTAAAATTTAGTGGTGAGAATCACCCAATTGCTGCGCCACTGTTTCACCACTGTGCCATGGTGATCTAAGTAGTCTGAAAAGCAGCCGATATTGGTGAAGATAAAATGTCTCTTTCGTTAGCTGAGGGTAACATGCTCATTTCCTAAACCAGTCGGTGTCAGCTACGCATTGTTTTTTTTCCTTTTTAATTTATTTTAAACTTTTTTTATACGTTACATGTTTAAAGTGTAGTTACAAATTTTTGCAGCTTCGAAAGTTTGGATTATTCCTAAAAAATAAATTACGTTGTGGAATTATTCGTGATATTTTTTGGTGAGTAATTTAAGAAAAAATACTTCCGTTGATGAAAATCCAAATAAAATTATGTCAAAAAATTCATTTTGAAAATTTTTATTCGTGCAAGGAAATATGATGCTGCAGTTGAATTTTAGAGATGAGGGGCCTTTAGAGGGTTTTCAATTATTATACAACTAATAAGAATATACCTATTAGCGTCACTACTTTAATATTTTATGTCTTTCTAATCCTCGTGACAGCCATGAGATCTAAGTAGGCTAAAAAGTAACCGAGATTGGCGGAGTGCCACGGCCTGCCTCTTCCGTTAGCTGCGGGTAACATGCTCGTTTCCTAAAACATTTGGTGAAAGTTTTGTCCTACCCTGATACGTATGATTTTCTCACTTTTTTATTTTAATTTATATTTTTTATACGTTACATGTTTAACCCCTTCGCAACGAGCGTCCTTTACAGAATTTTTAATCTTTTGCCACCGGTTTTTCAAAACAGAAATTTTCGCCTAATTGAATCTCAGAAATGCTGTCCTTAAATAAAGCAAAGTTTACAATAAAAATTAACTGGTGGGAATAATCGAGGATTCTGAGCGCCTTATGCGTCACGTTACGTGTCGCCCATCCCCAAGGGGTTAAAGTGCAGTTGCTAATTTCTGCAGCTTGGAAAATTTCGATATATTCCTAAAAATTAATTACGCTGTGGAATAATTCATTATAATTTTTGGTATGTAATCTTTAAAATAATACTTCTACTGATGAAACTCCAAATAAAAATATGGCTAGAAAAATCATTTTCACAATTTGTATCCGTGCAAGAAATTCTGATGCTGCGTTTGAATTTTAGAGATAAAAGGCCTTTAGAAGGTTTTCAATTATTATACAACTCATAAGAAAATACCTATGACTGTCAGTGCTTTAATATTTTATTACTACCTTAGAGATATGTAATTATTTAGATATAAATTAGTTCTACATATTCGTCAACAGAAATATTATTTTTAATTTATACAAATTAATTCTACATTTCCATGGAAAATTCTATAAAGTAAAATAATAATAATAATAATAATAATAATAATAATAATTTTATATCTGTGCTTAAATTATGTTAGTTAAAATAATAATAATAAATTTTAAAACGAGGATCTTAGTAGACATATATTAGTTTGGGTTTTCGTTAACAGAAGTATTATTTAAGAATCAACACAAAGAAAAAATAAAATTTTCATGAGCAATTCTGAAACGCAGTATATTATTGCGAATATTCCAAGTTGCAGAATTTTTTAACTGGACTTTGAACATGTAACGTATAAAAAATATAAAATAAATGAAGGATGCATACTACTGAGCATTTAAAACTATGCAAATACTAACGAAGAAATTCTTCCGCTACAATGCAATGCATTCAAAAAGAATACAGAAGTTTTGTTTAATTTTTCAACTTTAAAAAACTAAATATACGTGGTAGGGTATATGTACGCTAAATATGTACGGGAAAAAAGTATTAACGTGCAATCAGATCAGAAAATTGTTAAAATTTACAGTCTTCATTGTTTGTATGTCTAATTCTTGAAATTTATAGACTCTTCTAGACTTTAATAAGTGGAAAAAGAAAAACATAAAAAAAATGCAAAATCAAATTTAACAATACATTGCCGTCAATACTATAGTCACATTTTGACCAAGCTAAAGTGCATCTGTCCTCAATGTCTAAAATCTGTTCCAAATACTTTTCAGAATAAATATGAAAAGTCAACGATGTTTGATCCCCCCCCCCCCACGCCCTGATAGGACTGCATTTTTGTCATTTATATTAAAATTTCATTTTATTTTCGAAAATATTTTGTTTATTTTAATATAATTTGGAATGTGCATTTATTGCTTCTCTGGTTGCGTTTTCATTACATATTATTTAAAGGTTTTATACAAGATAAGAAATGTAAAACTAAAATGACATTCAATAAAACAAAAAAAGAACGCATTAATATCAGATAATGAAATCAATTACAGTACACGTATCAAGCTCTATACAGGTTCCTCGTCAGTGCAAAAGTAAATCGAAAACGAAAGCTGTTTTTGACACATATTCATGTTCAAAAATATACATTTAAAATATTAAATCACCAGCGAGTATATGTCACATTTTCTGATGGAATTGAACGTGCTTTGTTTAGGGGAGATTTCTATAATCCTGTAAAGCAACTTCCTACAAAAATGCTAATTTTAAAATTATTGCATTTAGATTTCATTATTTTAATATTTTTGAAATCTGTGATATGAAATTGTTAATCTTTCAATTGGTACCGACCACATCCACATATCAAAAATATTAAAATAAATAAACCTAAAAGGTCGAAGCAAAATTTCTGTAGTATTTTAACTCCTAATTTTAATACCTTTCATACTGGTAGAATTTTAGTACATGATATCATCATATATTCTAATACGAGCAAATCTTGTGTGTGGTTATATATATATATATATATATATATATATATATATATATATATATGCAAATTTTATCTTAAAAACGGCTCTAACGAATTTGACGAAATTTTGTATCCTACCGTTTTGGGGCACCAGAAAACCATTGGGCTACGTCACATATTCGAGAAAATTCGATTTGTAGGTCATTTTAGGTCATTTTGGGTCATGGTCAAGCTAATTGTATCTAAAAAACGGTTCAACCGATTTTGACGAAATTTTGTATCCGACCATTTTCGGACACGAGAAGACTATTGGGCTGGGTCACATGTTTGAGAACTTTCGATTAGTGGGTCATTTTTGGGTCAACGCGGGTCAAATTAATTTTATCTAGAAAACGGCTGTAACGATTTTGATTAAATTTTGTGTCCTACGAGTTTCGAGAACGATAAAATCATTGGGCTAGGTCACATGTCCGAGAAAATTCGATTAGTGGGTCATTTCTGGGTCATTGTGGATCAAGATCTACAAAGCGGCTCAATTTACACTAAATTTCGCATCCAATGATTTTCGGGCACGAGAAGACTGTTGGGCTCGGTCACATGTTCGAGAAAATTCAATTAGTGGGTCATTTTGGGTCATTTTGGGTCATGGTCAAGCTAATTGTATCTAAAAAACGGTTCAAACGATTTTGAAGAAATTTTGTATCCGGCTGTTTTCGGGCACGAGAAGACTATTGGGCTGGGTCACAAGTTCGAGAACTTTAGATTAGCGGGTCATTTTTGGGTCAAAGCGGGTCAAATTAATTTTATCTAAAAACAGCTCTAATGATTTTGATTAATTTTGTGTCCTACGAGTTTCGATCACGATAAAATCAATGGACTAGGTCAAATGTCCGAGAAAATTCGATTGGTGGGTCATTTCTGGGTCATTGTGGGTCAAGATCTAAAAAGCGGCTCAATTTACACTAAATTTTGCATCCAATGGTTTTCGGGCACGAGAAGACTGTTGGGCTAGGTCACATGTTCGAGAAAATTCAATTAGTGGGTCATTTTGGGTCATTTTGGGTCATGGTCAAGCTAATTGTATCTAAAAAACGGCTAGGTCACATGTTCAAGAAAATTCGATTAGTGGGTCATTTCTGGGTCATTGTGGGTCAAGATCTAAAAGGCGGCTCAATTTACACTTAATTTTGCATCGAATGGTTTTCGAGCACGAGAAGACTGTTGGGCTAGGTCACATGCTCGAGAAAATTCAATTAGTGGGTCATTTTGGTCATGGGTCATTATGGGTCAAGTTATTTTATCTTCAAAACGGTTCAGAGGATTTGAAATAAATTTAGCACCCTACAGGTTTAGGGAACAAGAAGACTATTAGGCTAGGTCACATGTTCGAGAAATTTCGATTAGTGGGTCATTTTGGTCATGGTTCATTATGGGTCAAGCTATTTTATCTTAAAAACGGCTCAGACTATTTACACTAAATTTTGCATGCTATGGTTTTCGGGCACGAGAAGACTGTTGGACTAGGTCACATGTTTGAGAAAATTTGATTAAATGGTCATTTTGGTCATGCGTCAGGATATTTGAACTCAAAGCTAATTTTAACCAAGCATAGCTCGGTCTTCCCTGCTCGTCATATATTCTAATACGAGCAAATCTTGTGGGTGGTTTTATATATATATATATATATATATATATATATATATATATGCAAAAATTATCTTAAAAACGGCTCTAACGATTTTGACGAAATTTCGTATTCTACCGTTTTGGGGCACCAGAAAACCATTGGGCTAGGTCACATGCTCGAGAAAATTCGATTAGTGGGTCATTTTGGGTCATGGTCTAGCTAATTGTATCTAAAAAAAGGTTCAAACGATTTTGACGAAATTTTGTATCCGACCATTTTCGAGCATGGGAAGTCAATTGGGCTGGGTCACATGTTCGAGAACTTTCGATTAGTGGGTCATTTTTGGGTCAACGCGGGTCAAATTAATTTTATCTAAAAAACGGCACTAAAGATTTTGATTAAATTTTGTGTCCTACGAGTTTCGAGCACGATAAAAGCATTGGACTAGGTCGCATGTCCGAGAAAATTCGATTAGTGGGTCATTTCTGGGTCATTGTGAGTCAAGATCTAAAAAGCGGCTCAATTTACACTAAAGTTTGCATCCAATGGTTTTCGGGCACGAGAAGACTGTTGGGCTAGGTCACATGTTCGAGAAAATTCAATTAGTGGGTCATTTTGGGTCATTTTGGGTCATAAGTCAAGCTAATTGTATCTAAAAAACGGTTCAAACGATTTTGACGAAATTTTGTATCCGACCATTTTCGGGCATGAGAAGTAAATTGGACTGGGTCACATGTTCGAGAACTTTCGATTAGTGGGTCATTCTTGGGTCAACGCGGGTCAAATTAATTTTATCTAAAGAATGGCTCTAACGATTTTGATTAAATTTTGTGTCCTACGAGTTTCGAGCACGATAAAAGCATTGGGCTAGGTCTCATAACCGAGAAAATTCGATTAGTGGGTCATTTCTGGGTCATTGTGGGTCAAGATCTAAAAAGCGGCTGAATTTACACTAAATTTTGCATCCAATGGTTTCCGGGCACGAGAAGACTGTTGGACTAGGTTACATGTTCGAGAAAATTCAATTAGTGGGTCATTTTGGGTCATTTTGGGTCATGGTCAAGCTAATTGTATCTAAAAAACGGTCCAAACGATTTTGACGAAATTTTGTATCCGACTATTTTCGGGCACGAGAAGACTATTGGGCTAGATCACATGTTCGAGAACTTTCGATTAGGGGGTCATTTTTGGGTCAAAGCGGGTCAAATCAATTTTATCTAAAAAACGGCTCTAACGATTTTGATTAAATTTTGTATTTTACGAGTTTCGGGCACGCGAAAATCATTAGACTAGGTCACATGTTCGAGAAATTCGATTAGTGGGTCATTTCTGGGTCATTGTGGGTCAATATCTAAAAAGCGGCTCAATTTACAATAAATTTTGCATCCTATGGTTTTCCGGCATGAGAAGACTGTTGGGCTAAGTCACATGTTCGAGAAAATTCAATTAGTGGGTCATTTTGGTCATGGGTCATGATATTTGAACTCAAATTTAATTTTTACCGATCATAGCTCGGTCTTCCCTGCTCGTATATTCTAATACGAGCAAATCTTGTGTGTGGTTATGTAATGTATATACACTGCTCAAAACAATTAAAGGATATTGCAGTTTTAGGTGGATTTTGTATCTGGGAAACTTTTTAGCTGATTGATACATGGTCGACAGACATAGTAGGTTATATGAGAATAAATTACACATGTTTGGCAGAAAAAAATGCATTTTATTGCGCATTTGTGTACAAAAGGAAAAAAACACAATTTGTGCATATGAGAAAAAAAGAATAAGAAAAGGTGTTTTCTTCAAAGAAAATCATTTTCAGTAGGGGGTATGGTTTCCACGGGCGGCCAGCAACGTTGAACACCTTTGAGACATGGACTCAATGAGGCTATTAATGACGAGTTGGGGTATTCTGCCCCACTCTTCCAGAAGAGCTCTTTCCAGTTCTTGGAGAGTTTGTGGGGGTTGTTGGCGGCCAGAAACTCGTCTTCCTAGAGCGTCCCAAACGTGCTCGATTGGATTCATGTCTGGAGCACACGCTGGCCATTCCATTCGAACGATTCCTTCCTCGAAAAGGAAATCCTCCACCAGGTTTGCACGATGTGGCCTGCAGTTATCGTCCATTAAAATGAAGTTATCCCCTATTGCTGCAGCGTAAGGGACTACAATAGGTCTGAGGATCTCATCCCTATATCGGCGACCAGTCAGAGCTCCATCTCGAATGATGTAGAGGTCAGTGCGCCCGTCAATGGAGATGCCACCATACACCAACACTCCTCCACCGCCAAATCTGACACTTTCGTGCACGAACGCAGGATTATTCCTACTGCCACGGTCCCTCCAGATGAAAATACGCCTATTATCCGGATGCACAGAAAAACGGGACTCGTCAGAAAACAGAATATTGCTCCATTCATTTCTCCTCCAGTTGACATGCTCGGTTGCCCACTCCCTGCGGTCGCGACGATGCCTTGATGTTAATCTAACACATACCATCGGTCGGCGAGCATACAGACCTACAGCATGGAGCCGGTTTCGGACAGTCTGAGCTGAAATCGTGGTGCCTGTAGCCGAGCGAAGGTGTTGTTGGAGAAGAGTAGCGTTCATGTTTCGGTGTCTCCGAGCTGTTAACGCTAAATACCGATCTTCATTGGGCGTTGTTGCCCGTCTACGACCTTGCCCAGGTCTTCGGCTTGCACATCCACTCTCCAAAAAACGGTTCCAGATCCTGGAAATGACACTTTGTGACACTCCAATGGCTTGCGCTACTTCGGCTTGAGTTTTGCCCCCTTCTAACCTACCAACAATTCTCCAAGCTTCTGAATCTGTCAAATGACTTCGCTGAGACATCGTACTCATCGAAACAAAGCTATCACTGAATGCCAATCATCCTTGTCTTCATTCTCTTTTATCCAGTTGAAAGTCAAATTTCATTCGCTGTCGCTGAAGCGACGTTTTTGACGTCGAACTCAAAATTTGCATACTCCACAGTTTGAAAACCAGAAAAATTTGCATTTGTGATTCTCTTCTTCTATTTTCGGCAAAAAAAATTTCGTTTATATCTTTATTTTATATAAAACTTCAAATATCCTTTAATTGTTTTGAGCAGTGTATATATATATATATGCAAATTTTATCTCAAAAACGGCTCTAACGATTTTGACGAAATTTTGTATCCTACAGATTTGGGGCACCAGAAAACCATTGGGGTAGGTCACGTTTTCGAGAAAATTCGATTAGTGGGTCATCAAGGGTCATCAAGGGTCAGGGTCAAGCTAATTGTATCTAAAAAACGGTTCAACCGATTTTGACGAAATTTTGTATCTTACCATTTTCGGGCACTAGAAGACTATTGGGATGGGTCAAATGTTCGAGAACTTTCGATTAGTGGGTCATTTTTGTGTCAACGTGGGTCAAATTAATTTTATCTAAAAAACGGCTCTAACGATTTTGATTAAATTTTGTATCCTACGAATTTCGAGTAAGATAAAATCATTGGGCTAGGTCACATGTCCGAGAAAATTCGATTAGTGGGTCATTTCTGGGTCATTGTGGGTCAAGATCTAAAAAGCGGCTCAATTTACACTAAATTTTGCATCTAATGGTTTTCGGGCACGAGAAGACTGTTGGGCTAGGTAACATGTTCGAGAAAAATCAATTAGTGGGTCATTTTGGGTCATTTTGTATCATGGTCAAGCTAATTGTATCTAAAAAACGGTTCAAACGATTTTGACGAAATTTTGTATCCGACTATTTTCGGGCACGAGAAGACTATTGGGCTGGGTCACATGTTCGAAAACTTTCGATTAGTGGGTCATTTTTGTGTCAAAGCGGGTCAAATTAATTTTATCTAAAAAACAGCTCTAACAATTTTGATTAAATTTTGTATCCTACGAGTTTCGGGCACGCGAAAATCATTGGGCTAGGTCACATGTCCGAGAAAAATCGATTAGTGGGTCATTTCTGGTTCATTGTGGGTCAAGATCTAAAAAGTGGCTCATTTTACACTAAATTTTGCATCCAATGGTTTTCGAGCATAAGAAGACTGTTGGGCTAGGTCACATGTTCGAGAAAATTCAATTAGTGGGTCATTTCGGTCATGGGTCATTATGGGTCAAGCTATTTTATCTTAAAAACGGTTCAGAGGATTTGAAATAAATTTAGCACCCTACAGGTTTAGGGAACAAGAAGACTATTAGGCTAGGTCACATGTTCGAGAAATTTCGATTAGTGGGTCATTTTGGTCATGGGTCATTATGGGTCAAGCTATTTTATCTTAAAAACGGCTCAGACTATTTACACTAAATTTTGCATCCTGTGGTTTTCGGGCACGAGAAGACTGTTGGGCTAAGTCACATGTTTGAGAAAATTCAATTATTGGGTCATTTTGGTCATAGGTTATTATTTGGTCATAGGTCATTTGTCGAACATGTGACCTAGCCCAATAGCCTTCTTATGCTCGAAAACCATTGGATGCAAAATTTAGTGTAAATTGAGCCACTTTTTAGATCTTGACCCACAATGAACCAGAAATGACCCACTAATCGATTTTTCTCGGACATGTGACCTAGCCCAATGATTTTCGCGTGCCCGAAACTCGTAGGATACAAAATTTAATCAAAATTGTTAGAGCTGTTTTTTAGATAAAATTAATTTGACCCGCTTTGACCCAAAAATGGCCCACTAATCGAAAGTTTTCGAACATGTGACCCAGGTATTTGAACTCAAATTTAATTTTGACCGAGCATTCCCTGCTCGTTTTTATTATACATGCTTGCTTTGAATTGATAAGTAAAATTATCAGGTATAAAAATTTTACCGGTATTAGAGGTATTAAAATTAGATATTAAAATATGACAGAACATTTGCATCAACCTAATAACTGCAATAATTTTAAAAGTACATTTTTTCTAGAAGGTTCATTTATAAAACTACAGAAATCTTCCGTAAACGAAGCATGTACAATTTCACAGGAATATGTGGTCCTTTTGTGCTCTCTGTTGATTTAGTATATTACATGCAAAATTTTAAAGATGAACATGTGTAAACTACAGCTTTCGTTTCCGATTGACATTTGTACAGATTATGTCAGATATGCTTTTACAGAGCTTGAAAAGTTCAGTGTAATTGATTTTAATATAATATATTAATGTGTATTTTAGTTTTATTAAATATCTGATTTTAAATGTATTTTTAGTTTTAAAATTATTAATTTAAACGTAATATGTTTAGTTATTTCAAATAAGAAAGTAAGTTTATTTTTAGAAATTTAGTCCTCATAACACCATTGTAGTTTTACTTCATTATTTCAAAACTAACATATGTAAAAAGTGCAATACTGTAATCAGATCTTCATACGAAAAAAAAGTTATATAATTTAAATACATTAAAATAATTTAACAAACCTGTATTTCTGATCTTGTATAAACTATTTAACACTAATCACACGAGAATTTTTATCTAAAACTATTTAACTTTATTATTTGACTTCTTTCTGTGTCATTTGAATTTTGTTTATTTTAAGAAGAAATTTTCGGATCGAATTGAAATATTATCATTCGGTACCTGTGTAATGACTGGCTGTTGGTATATTTAGTGTTAAATAACCAATCACAGACACAAGTCGGCAACCTAAATTATAATAAATCGATCAAAACTTCAAAAAAAAAAATGACAACTTTTTACTTTATTGGGGGGGGGGGGAGTGGAGTCAAAAATCCATGCTTATGGACCTACTTCTTTTATCAGTCACACAACACGTTAATCAGTGATGTCGATTGGACAGTTTTTTAATTTAACAATCTACCATTCTATTCTATTAAAATTGTTCGCCTTAGTTATTCTGGCATTAAATAAAACGAATACTAGGATTCGGAAAAAGAGGTAGATTTCCGAATAAAAATAGCAACACCGACATTAGTATCCCACAAATTATATTATTAAATACCCCTACGTACTACTAATAAAAATAAAGCTAATGTTTGTAGAAAAGGTGCGAAATATGGGATTAGATCTAAAAGAAAAACATTTTTTTTTTTATTCTTTTGTGTTTGTTTTCGGAAGTTTCGACCAGAAATAAAAGAATAGTATTCGCTTGTGCACAGTACCTTTGTTATGGTGAGCAATAATTAACTCATAAAAGTTTCACATTTTCTCTTTTATTCAGCAGAAAAAATAACTAATGCGTAAAGATAAGAAGAATCGTGGTTTTTGTTATTATCATTAAATGAATAAATCCAAGTTTATCTTTTAGCTAATAGTAACGAGATTGCATTGCAATTAATTGAAATGATTGAACGACTTAAATCAGAGAGACTAAAGCCTTCATTAACATGAAAAATGCACCGAGTTACACTATGATCAAATATTGGATTATATTAATGAGCTGTTATGAGGGAAACGTTGCATAAATCCTTCGATTTATGCGCCCGAAATTAATGTTATTATTGTATCAGTTAAAAATACTTATTTAGCAAAGTATTAATACTGCTTTCATGTTGAGACAAACTTAGTTGTTTATATAGGATCGAAAGTTTTTGTAGAATTGGTATATTACTCTAATGTTTTACAAACATGATTATAATGACTGCGTTAAACTGTGCATGCTTCTTATAGCTAAATACAAGAAATTTTGAAAAATAGCATTATATATATAATTTTCATGGCATAACATATATTTCACATCTGCTAATTTAAAAATATACATTAATAACGACATTACATATAATTTACTTCATAACTCGAAAAAGGTTATTATTGTAAATATATTAAGAAAGTGTCTGTTATCAATTAGCTAATTTATAAAATGTATATACTAATGTCCAAAGATTTGGGATCTTAAAAAAAACTTCGAAGTTGGAATTGAAATAAAAAATATTTGTAAATAATACAAATAGGAAATCAGTAAAAGTCAATATATGTAGGGCAGTGAATATTTATTTTTAAAAATAAAAGTGTTTATATAGTTAAAGAGTGTAACTATACGCCCATAGGCGGGGCTTCCTGTATGAATACGAAACTAGACGTCACAAATGTGCTAACAAGGAAGGTCTCCATACGCGTATACTCAGAAAATTTTGAAAAAATTACAGAATGTTCTTCTCATGAGGATATATACGTCTATAAAAAAATTTCTGCCGAACCTTGATATAACGTCCGTAAAAAAATTATGAAAATTTCGTTTATTTGGCGATTTATCACCGATTGGCGACGGTATAAAATTTTTAAAAATACAGTTTTATGACAAATACTCTTTAACCCGTTAACGCCCAATTGTTTTTACATTTCTTTTAATTCTTCAACACCAGTTTTTCCCATGCAGTAATTCTGACTTATTTAATGACTCAAAATTTGAGATTAGATAATGAGAAAATTTCCGTACTAAAATACTTGTATTGAAATTTAAATTTTTATCCGGTTGTAGGTGATCTAGAAATAGATCGCTGAGCGGTAATGGGTTAAGGAAAAGCTTTTTCATGCTAAACTTGTTTATGTAAGTTTAACTTACATAATAAATAGAGTTTTACAACTACAAGTTTGTGCACACATTTATATGTACATATAATGAAATTTAAAGATCGTAATTTTTGATTTAAAACAAAATTTAAATTGATTGAAATTGTTTCAAGCTCAAAAATAAGCCCGATTCTGAACATTGTCAATTCAAGGAAAAGGTACTGTTGCTATGGAAACGACTTCTTCGATATAGAAATGTATAACGAATGCGTTTGTCAGCGGGTTTTTCCTTTTAAAATAAATTTAAAATCACGGAACAGATGTGTTACACTGACGCTAAAATGTAAACAAAAGATTGGCGACTGTTTGGTTGGCGCGATTTCCAAGACTGCGTCAAGCTATTTTCCGTTGCCATTTTGGAAACATAAAAAACAGAAAATTTATAAATAACGTATTCGAAAACGTAACAGAAAATCGTATTTCTACACAACAATTAAAATAAACCAAAAATACATTTTTTACAACATAAATTTAATGGAAAATGTTAATTACGTCATTTCAATCTTTTAAAGTGCACTACTATATTACAGTAATCCTTCGCTGATGCTAATTTTAATTTCACACAAAATTTTAGTTAAAATCATTACGTCATTTCAATCTTTTAAAGTGCCCTACTATATCAGAGTAAACATTCGATTATTTAGTTTCTAATTTCATGACGAACACAACATTTATAAATAATGACGTATTAGTAAAACCAGAAAGTAAATATCAAAATAAACGAAAAATAAATATTTTTAACATAAATTTAATAGAAAATACATTACCTACGTCATTCTTCTATGCAAATTTATTCCCCTCCCATATATGGTTCTATATTACGCGACTCAGCAACCAATAACGTGCAATAGAACGTTCTTCTACAACCAATCCCGTTTTCTCTATTTTTCATCATCAATGACGTAATACAGACATGCGCAAACATTTCCCTTAACATCCACGCAAATACAGATTATAATAACAAATTTCAACACCAGTAACTAAATACAACCTTAATAGCCGGGTTGCCATAAAAGAAAAAACAGTCCCCAAAGTTTGGCAAATTTTTTCTTTTTTTTAACCGATTAATTTTTATTTTTTTTTAGCGTCAGTGTAAAGCATCTAAGCCAAAATCACTTATATAACCGGTGAAGCCGTTTAAATTACAAAAAATCGTGGAGTGAGGATAAAACAATAGCAAAATTCCATTCAATCGGTAATAAATAGAGAAACAAAAACGTGAATGATTTATTTAATCTGATTTTAATTAATATACTGCAAACGACAGAGATGAGTTGAAAATATTGAACACAAAATACAAACGATTCGTAACAAGAGAGTATGGTATCATGAGCCCTAGAATTAACACATTAGTATAATTTTTTAAGCTAATGACAATTTTAAGATTTCGAATTTTACAAAAATCTCACAGACATGTTTAGAAATTTTAAAAAGCATTGTTGAAAATACATAAATGATACAAAAAATAATAAGCTTTCATCGTTTAAGTTTAAATAGATTAAGTATTGCCCATTCGAATAATCATTTTACAAGTAATTTCAAAATACATTAATACTAGAACTACCACGAGCCATCATTTCGACGGTTATAAAATGAATATATTCCGATTCGAACCAGAAATTTCTTTTCAAAATAAATTACATATAGAACTCACAGAAATACGTTAAATAAATAAGTTAAATAGTTTTAAATAAAATTCTGGTGTGAAATAGCTTTAAAAATTTTGAGTAAAATTTCCGGTACTTCTAGTGTTAAAGTCGTTTGCGTTTGGCGAGGGAAATATGTTGCTAGCCAAATAGCGTCTTTTTCGCCAAATACTTGAAAGTATTTTATTTTTTTGCAGATTTTCTACTGCGATTCCGCAGCTAAATTTCACTGTTCCTTTATTTCATACATAAGTAGCTTCATTAGCATTTTTTTTCCAAAATTTTATGAGTATGCGCTTTAAGGACACCTTCCTTGTAAGTGATATAAATAATAACCCCCGTCCTTCGAAGATCTAAGCACTGCATTTAAAGGAGAATATTTGACAGGTCTTTTAGGGATCCTACATTAGAGAGAGATTGGACATTGCGTCGCCGGCAGATTTGACAAATCCGCCATTTTAGTTACGTCGTATGTATACGCTGGTATTGCTTTCTAAAGAAAATTTGGATTTTAAAGATTCAACATTTTAAATATTGTATCAAGACTTAGTACACTATTAATAGATAATTTTCTTTTGTTATTTATAGTTACTTTTTAATATTTAGTAATGTTTATTTATTTTGTAACATATTTTAAATTGTCAGAGTTCAATTGTTGAGTATGCGGTCAACTTTAAACAGTTTCATTAAATAATAACTATCGAAATGAGTAACACAAACAAAGCAATTTCGTTTCTGCGTCTCTTGTTTTACATTTTAAAACTAATTTTGATTTAAATCTTTTTGTAGTGAGTGAGCAAAACGTGTAAATAATTTGGAGTTTCGAAGTTTGACACAGTTGGCGGTAATTGACAAACGTTATTGGCGATGAATTTCTGTTTACATTTTGAAACATTTATTTTAAGAACGTAATACAAAATAAAATTGTATATAGTGCACTCTTTTTAAAATATGAAATTGTTTATAAATTATAAGGAATAATTGAATAAATTGTTAAACTGTTCATTTTTTAATAATTTCTTTTTTACATATCCGCGGAATTTGAGAGCACAAGACGTAAGCATTTAAATTTTCCGCATAAAAAAAATATCTATGTGTAAAAGCGTTGACTCTGACAATTGCAAAAATATATAAATTCACAATATATAAACCTCTATATAAATAAACATTACTAAGCATATGTGTGTAAATTTTTTTATTCAGTTTCTCGGAATGTATTTTTTTTTTTTTTTTTTTTTTTTTTTTTTTTTTGCATATTTAGATATACTTAGTATTATAAAGTGTATTATTCTAGAAAACTGAAGCTTTTAAATTTCATACAACCAATTAGTTTCTTTAAAACTATCTAAATTTATTAATGTAAATACATTAATAAAGAAGGTATATTAGGGATAAGTTTAAAAAATTTATACTTTTCTGAATATTTCAGTATTTTTTTAAAATTTCTTATTGCTATTAAATGATATATTTTTAACCTTATAAAATTAAAAGAGTTCCCTCTAAGAAATTTTATTTATTTACTTAAAAAAGTAACCTAACTAATCTATATCATGAGTCATGACCATTTAAACAGAGGAAAGTAAAAAATAAATACCCACGCTACAAAAAATTACATTATGTAGCATTCCTTGTGTTATGCATAAATTAAAATGTTTATTTTAAGTGAAAAAAAACCCCCAAAAACTTGAATATTTGTTTATAATAAAATTCGAAAATTTTAAGCGTAATGTAAAGTCCCGAAATGTTAACCCTGCAATTCAGCCGAATAAAAGAAAAAGCATTTTCTGAGAATTCTTATTCATTAAAACGGAATTGTGCTTATGTTTATGTTCTGAATGACTCTGTGAAGGCATATGAAATGAATTTCTGGTGATTTTAATAGAATAAAAAGTGTTGGACGCGGATGAAAATGCATTGCGTTCTACGGCGTTCCACCTGCTTTGTAACTAATATGGCGGACTTTCCGTCAATGTCCAATCTCTCTCTAATGTAGGATCCCTAAGGTCTTTTAGGGATCTTACATTAGAGAGAGATTGGACATTGACGAAAAGTCCGCCATATTAGTTACAAAGCAGATGGAACGCCGTAGAACGCAATGCATTTTCATCCGCGTCCAACACTTTTTATTCTATTAAAATCACCAGAAATTTATTTCATATGCCTTCACAGAGTCATTCAGAACATAAACATAAGCACAATTCCGTTTTAATGAATAAGAATTTTCAGAAAATGCTTTTATTTTATTCGGCTGAATTGCAGGGTTAACATTTCGGAGAGAAGACGAAATAAACACTTTAATTTATGCATAACACAAGAAATGCTACATAATGTAATTTTTTGTAGTGTGCGTATTTATTTTTTACTTTCCTCTGTTTAAATGGTCATGACTCATGATATAAATTAGTTAGATTACTTTTTTAAGTAAATAAATAAAATTTATTAGAGGGAACTCTTTTAATTTTATAAGGTTAAAAATATATCATTTAACAGCAATAAGAAACTAAAAAAAAAAACCAATTACTGAAATATTCAGAAAAGTATAAATTTTGGAAACATATTCCTAATATACCTTCTTTATTAATGTATTTACATTAATCAATTTAGATAGTTTTAAAGAAACTAATTGGTTGTATGAAATTAAAAAGCTTCAATTCTCTAGAATAATACACTTTATAATACTAAGTATATCTAAATATGCAAAAAAAAAAGTACATTCCAATAAACTGAATAAAAAAATTTACACACATATGCTTAGTAATGTTTATTTATATAGAGGTTTATATATTGTGAATTTATATATTTTTGCAATTGTCACAGTCTGCGCTTATATATATATATATATATATATATATATATATATGTGTGTGTGTGTGTGTGTGTGTGTGTGTGTGTGTGTGTGTGCGTGTGTGTATTTTTTTATGCGGAAAATTGAAATGCTTATGTCTTGTGCTCTCAAATTCCGCGGATATTTAAAAAAGAAATTATTAAAAAATGAACAGTTTAACAATTTATTCTATTATTCCTTATAATTTATAAACAATTTAATATTTTTAAAAAAGTGCACTATATACAATTTTATTCTGTATTACGTTCTTCAAATAAATGTTTCAAAATGTAAACAGAAATTCATCGCCAACAACGTTTGCTAATTACCGCTAAGTGTCAAACTTCGAAACTCCAAATTATTTACACGTTTTGCTCACTCACTACAAAAAGATTTAAATCAAAATCAGTTTTAAAATGTAAAACAAGAGACGCAGAAACGAAATTGCTTTGTTTGTGTTACTCATTTCGATATTTATTATTTAATGAAACTGTTTAAAGTTGACCGCATACACAACAATTGAACTCTGACAATTTAATATATGTTACAAAATAAATAAACATTACTAAATATTAAAAAGTAACTGTAAGCAACAAAAACAATTAACTATTAATAGTGTAGTACGTCTTGATACAATATTTAAAACATTGAATCTTTAAAATCCAAATTTTCTTCAGAAAGCAATACCAGCGTATACATACGACGTAACTAAAATGGCGGATTTGTCAAATCTGCCGGTGACACAATGTCCAATCTCTCTCTAATGTAGGATCCCTAAGGTCTTTGAGCTTGTAGCGCCATCTGATTTAAACGTTTAGAAATAATGTGGTATATGAATAATATCTAGACACACGGCAGTGTGTCAGCCAAGTTCGTCTGGCATACTAGTGTGTTATATTACACGAACCATTTCGAGCTGTTTACGCCAAATTTCGACACTCTACTACTGAAAATCTATTAGACCTACGTACTTGAAATTTTAGATGTTTGGTAAGGCCCCTTAATTATCCAGAATCCAAAATTTTATAAGTAACCCATAATTAGTTTCCGAGATAATGATATTTGAAAATGTCTGATAATCGATAATTTTATTACTGACTCACTCACTCATAAAAAAGATCTCATATATCTACTGCATCTAAGACTTCAAATTTGGTACGAAGTTCGTTTACACTATAAGATATCGAAAAAAAATTCTGAAAATTGATTAATTACCCACTTGGTGGTGTCTACTTTTACTTTAACGTTACGTCTATTATACGAAATTTTAATTTGCCAAAAAATGCGCAAATGTTGAATCCGGGCTGACTTTCCAGCAAAATCACCTGATTATCAGCCATTTTTGGCTAATTTCATAGAATGAATTTTTTGAGTAATGGTGCATAAAATTTACCTTTTTAGACACTTGTGAAAAAAACAAAAACTTCTTGAGAGAATACATATATCAAAATACGCATATATTTCGAGAAATCCGCAGTTGAAATTCGTCTAATCCCAGAATTAAAAATGTAAACAAAAGAGAGCCATTCCTATGATTCAAATAAATATTGATCATGGATGTGTGGCTACCATGGAACTAGGCAGTGTAGCTGTGGACAACCTTTGTGGTGTCTCAGACCATCAACGCCAGTGCTACGGGTACTCTATTGATTTCCGCTGCGGATAAAGGTACTCTACCGATTGCCTCTGAGTTTAAAGATAATGCTTGCAGAGGACTATAAAGTATCATTTCAATTTCTTTCGATAGCGACACGAACTTTCAAACTGTTGGATACGGAGATTTTTGAAGATGTAAATTCTTGCTATAATGCAGTTTCGGTGTACGAATTCAAATTTTAATAATTACTGTCTGTTTACTTTCAAGTTTGTATGCTGTGTGACGAATAAATGTTATAATTAAGCAAAAGATGCATTAGCATTTTGTTTTTAATTACAGTTTGAGCCAATACTTTCTTTCACCAGACTAAAAACCTACATTAGTAAGGGCTAAAAGTCAGCCGGATTTTCTTGTTAGTGCTTGTTTAAATTTTATACTATCGGTTTAATATTTTTTGGATAGCTTCGTCATTTTATTTGTAAATGTGAATAGGGCTGTTTATTTATATGTTAATGAGTCTGTAATGGTAAAACTTAAAATTATGTTAATGTGAATATTGTTATTTTAGAAATTAAAAAAAAATCGAATCAATACATTTCGTTTTAAAACATTTATTATTAATACATTACATACATTTATACATACATTTATTATTAATATGCTATCAATAATTTTTATTTTTAAGCAATTTAAACAATGCTATAATACTTCAGTAGGTAAGTTTGAGTGAATTTTATTTGAACTTGGCACGCACTTACATATCACTTCTTTTCTTGTTTTTTTTTTTTTTTTTTTTTTTTTTACAGAACTTGGCTTCCTTTTTTCACAGTTATTTTTTTGCTAGATTATACGTGCTGGATTAACCCATTTTCATCATTTGCGCATATGCTCTTTGATTTGAGGCATTTCCTTTTTCACAAATTTCGAATCCATACCAGAAATTCTGAAAAAAGAATTTTTACTTCAAGTAATCACGTAGCGTCTGTCTTTAAATAAAGAAAAAATATTATTCAGAATTTCTGGTATGATATCGTAATTTCTTAATAAAAAATAAATTCCTGAATTGAACGCTTCCAATGAACAAAATGCCTTGATAAATTTCCCTTTAAAAAATTCATCTATTTATTATAGGTGATCATAAAAAAAAACCTATCTTTAATCATATGCTCAAATCTTTCATGAGCAGTATTTAACGGTTATCTATAATAATAAGTGTAATTCAATAAATAAATCATGGAAAATGACTCAACCCTTCAAGATAATTTTCGAAGCCGTTTAGATCTGTTTACATCTCATTTCATTATTTCATCAAAATTAAGCGATAACTCAAACAATATGAAATAAATAAAGTCTCTTTATATATCTATTTACATGTCAAATCATTATTTCAGCAATACTGATTACTGTAACATATCATAAATTACGCTAATATTAAATCTTTCAAAATCACTCAAAGCCAAGCTGATGCAGCTAACATTTTTTTCAATGTACTCTTAATGGATTTCTGCAGATAGGTTGCAGTGCACCCCCCCCTAGCTGTAGTCCCCTAAATGTTGCTCCAGAGATATTGCCAAAGGTGACCGGTCACTTGCAATTTTAGACGTTTTGTTAACTATCTAGAAAAATACACGAGGAATTAACCTGAAACTGCAGGTGTGTAAACAGTATAGAATAGGTTGTATATATCCGCAAATATTTTTTCCCGAAACCCCATAGGGGACTGTCAACACATTAAAAAAGAACGAATATATTTTGGATTACCCTGTAAAAACTAATGCAGCAAAAGTGTTCAAACTCGAAATTATTAATAAATGGCTTATTGTAATATACTGTGTTCATTTTTATGAGGATAGCATGTATACTCGAAGAGAAATTAAAGTTTTTATTAAAACAGTCCCAAATTTCGCCAAGTTTTTTTGCTTATAATTTGCAGAGTTCTTAATATAAAAAAAAGTTATTTTGAGAAAATATGTCAAACAACATTGTACATAATACTCTGTAATCGGAATTAAAAAATAATAAAAATGAGCAGATTTACTAAAAAATGTTTCACTGCACATGCGCGAATGCAATCAAAATATAATATGCATAATGTATTATCTAAGTATATAGAGCAACTTTTATGAAAGTCTCAAAAACATAGCTTGAAAATTCTGAAAATTATCTTCGATAGAATAAGCTCGAAATCCGTTGTTCCCAAAAAGAAGCAAAAAGATGAGGGGTTATATCAAATATCTGTTGATTAGTGCCAAGATAGCGTAAACAGTAACGCACGTAATATTTGGATACAACCCCTCATCTTTTTGCTTCCTTTTGGGAACAACGGATTTCGAGCTTATTCTATCGACGATAATTTTCAGAATTTTCAAGCTAAGATTTTGAGACTTTCACAAAAGTTGCTCTATATACTTAGCTAATATATTATGCACAGTATAATTTGACTGCATTCGCGCATGCGCAATGAACCATTTTTTAGTAAATCTGCTCATTTTTCATCCAATTTTTATTATTATTTAATTCCGATTGCAGAGTATTATGTACAATGTTGCTTGACATATTTTCTCAAAATAACTTTTTTTTTATATTAAGAACTCTGCAAATTATAAGCAAAAAACTTGGCGAAATTTGGGACTGTTTTTATAAAAACCTTAATTTCTATTCGAGTATACATGCTATCCTCATACAAATGAACACAGTATATTACAATAAGCCACTTATTAATAATCTCGAGTTTGAACGCTGTTGCTACATTAGTTTTTACAGGGTAATCTAAAAGATATTCGTTCTTTTTCAATTTGCTGACAGTCCCCTATGGGGTTTCGGGAAAAAATCTTCACGGAAATATACAACCTATACTATATTGTTTACACACCTGCAGTTTCAGGTTAATTCCTCGTGTATTTTTCTAGATAGTTAACAAAACGTCTAAAATCGCAAGTGACCGGTCAGCTTTGGCAATATAGTGTATTACCAGGGTTCGTACGGCTTCTGGAATTTTGCGACCAGGAAATTCTTCGGTACCAGTATTTTCTTACAGAAAATTTCTCCTTAAATGAAGACGGAGTATCGCGAATTTAACCTAGATTTCTTTTTCTATAAAGAAAATACTGGTGAAGCTTCTGGAAAATTCCCTGATCCGTACGAACCCTGTATAACGGTCCTCTTATAGCCCTATTCAGGCAAAATTACAGACATGAATAAGGAAAAAATGTCTATACATTTTTACTGGTGGAAGTGTGCCCCGTTGGTAATCAGGCATATCAGTTGAACAAAAGATTATTCCCCGGTTAGCAGGTTAATGTTGTTGGTTATTGGGATCTCAAATTCCCCTGGCTAATGTTAAAGCAATGGACGTATACTGCATACGTATTGTTAAACTATCTCACTAGAAAATTTATATTTTTAACAGTTTTGATCTGTACTGATCTTAAAGGATGTCTCCTTTTTTTGTTGTCAAAACATTTCTAAAATATATATTTAAATTATAGTTTTATGCATTAAAATCTTAGCAAAACTGAGTAAAAATATAGAATTTCACTTAAAATTAAGTATATATTTTAGAAATATTTTGGACAACTAACAAAACAAACATCCTTTAACGAAAAAAGATGTTAAAAATAATAATCTCCTGAAGAGATATTTTAAAAATACAAATGCGTATACACCTCCATACGTATAACATTAGCGAGGGGAATATGACATCTCACTGAACAACAGCCTTAGACGTGCATACTATTTTCACCTACATTGCAAGGTGGCAGAAGAATTTCTTTTTTATACGTTTTAAATACTTCGTAGTTTACGCTGTTCAACGTTCTTTGTGGGTCTGTGGCGTTTAAGTAAAATCGCAACCAAACGAAAGAGACAGACTGTGATACTACTACTCCTCTTGTCTGCCATGATGCAATGATGGAACAGTGGCGCAGCAGAGAATCAATTGACACTGTTAAATTAAAATTGTACTATTTGTATTATTTAAGGACAGAGTTTCAGAAATATTTCCCGACGGAGACTATTAACACATTGACGGACAGTAGGAACAAGTGAAGTTCGAAAATTGACACTATATGTTTTTGTAATTTTTAGAATATTAGAAGTATAGTTTTACTCTTTCTGCTTAAATAAACTTAATTTGGATTAATTCAGCACCTTTAATTAGGTTGCACTACTCCCTTCACAACCACGTCAGGGTGGCTAGTGGTCAGGGAAAAATACAGTAAAAAAAAGTGATATATACCAGTATATTCTTATAGAAAAATTTATGTTGATTATTCGATCAAATAATCAATTTGAATTTTTCTATAAGAATATACTGGTAATAATAATTTTTTACTGTATTTTTCGCTGACCACTAGCCACCCTGCACGTGCGTACTGAAGCTGCAACTCTTATAACAGGTGGAAAACGAACTTCAACCTAAAAAGTTGTTTCCAAAACATGACACTGGGCTTCTACTTGTACGCCGGTAAATGCACATTTGTGCTGCTATAGCCGTAGTGTCTAAAAACGACCATTTCGTTTTGGGCGGCTATAGCCGTCATGCCACATTGTGAACTTCGCTTTGACGGATATAGCCGCAACTGTCCGTCAACGTGTTAAAATTTAGTGGTGAGAATCGCCCAACTGCTGCGCCACTGTTCCATCACTGTGCCATGGTGATCAAAGTAAGCAGCCGATATTGGTGAAGGTGAAGTGTCTCTTTCGTTAGCTGAGGGTAACATGCTCGTTTCCTAAACCAGTCGGTGCCAGCTACGCATTGTTTTTTTTCTTTTTAATTTATTTTAAACTTTTTACACGTTACATATTTAAAGTGTAGTTACACATTTCTGCAGCTTCGAAAGTTTGGATATATTCCTACAAAATAAATTACGTTGTGGTATTATTCGTGATATTTTTGGTGTGTAATTTTTTAAATCATACTTCTGCTGATGAAAATCCAAATAAAATTATGTCTAAAAAATGCATTGTAAAAATTTTAATTCGTGCAAGGAAATCTGATGCTCCAATTGAATATCTTTTAGATATAAAGGGCCTTCAGAGGGTTTTCAGTTATTATACAACTGATAAAAATATACCTATGAGCGTCACTACTTTAACCCTTTCCGGCACAGACAAAGTCTGTTCGTGAAATGAGAAATTGTTGACTGACACCGGAATTTACAACCGACTTTTCTTAGAAAATACGAACTCCTTATTTTAAGCTTTCATTATAGAAACAAAATTTTACTAAAATATTCTTGGTGCCGAATGCAAGTTTGGAATTAAAATTAAGTGTGCCCGGAGTGGGACCACAGTGCCAGAAAGGGTTAACCCTTTCCGCCACAGACAAATTCTGTTCGTAAAAGGCGAAATTACTGACTGACACCGGAATTTACAAACGACTTTTTTAGAAAATGAGAACTCCTTATATTAAACTTTCATTATAGAAGCAAAATTTTATTAAAATATTCTTGGTGCCTAACGCAAGTTTGGAATTAAAATTAGGTGTGCCCGGAGTGGGACCACTGTGCCGGAAAGGGTTAATATTTTATGACTTTCTATTCCTCTTGACCACCATGGGATCTAAGTAGGCTGAAAAGGAGCCGAAATTGATGGAGTGTCGTTGCCTGCCTCTTTCGTTAGCTACGGGTAACATACTCGTTCCCTAAACCGTTCGGTGAGGTTTTAATATACTTTTTATTCGTTATACTTTTTATACGTTACACACTGTTGGAAATGGATACTCAGATTCCACGAAATTTTAATCGTTTTTGACGAAACTGTTTCCTGGGAAATGCTCCGAGCGAATATTTCGTCAAATCGAGTAAATTTCTATCCTCAAAAAACTGAGGAAATTGATTTCGTCAAATTGCTTGTTCGAAAAAAACACTGATGTGCCATCTATTGACAATTTTAGAAGCATCTCTAATTGACAAGGGGAAAAATTTTACATCGCATTTCTCAAGTCTTCAACGGGATTCGAACGCACAACCTTTGGGGTCCAAGACGAACGTGCTGCCTGCTTTTCCAGTGGGGGCCTTGTATGAATTTGATTTTAAATGTATCTACGGGATGTTGATGTGTGCTTATATTTTTAAAAGGTAGATTGTATTTTTATCGGTGCTGTTATAATTTCAGCATGTTTTAATTAATAAGGCTAGATTATTATTATGGTTTTTCTATGGTTAATAAATAATTAGAATATGGCTTGATTAATATAATTTATTAGAGAAATTTCCTTTGTTCAATAAATGATTAGAATATGGGCTAGTTAATTTGTTGATCAGAAATAATAAATTTTGAAGTGCATATTGGAGGACAGTTCATCAATTTTAGATAAGATTTTAACACATTACTGTTTATAGATGGGAAAGGGATTTATGCATATTTTAAATTTGATTGTTATATGAATATATTTCTTAAATAAAAAAAACTCATAATTTTTTTTATATATATATTTTTTAATTATTGAGAAAATGATTTTTGCTTTCGGTCGAAAATGGACCAAATGAAGTTCGCATTTTACTATTTTAACCGAAATTCTGTAACTTTAGAAGAATGTTTTAAGCGTTTTTAACGACATTATGTAACTTTAGAAAAATTATCTTTGAATAAGCAATAGAAATGCATAAAATCGTTACAAAAATGTTAAAGTTACAAAAAGGATCGACGCAAATTATCAGATATGAAAAATAAATGAGAAATTTAGAAATTTCTTGTTATAGCGGCCCCCAATGATAAAATATTTTTGTTTCTGTTTCCATTAATATATTGTAAATTTGGTACTTTCGTGTAATTTTTTTGAACGATTTTGTAACAACAAAAATAATCTGGCCGTGAATGGGAAAACATTTTCGTCAAATATTTCAGATTTTCCATTTCAATAAAAATAACTTAATTTTGAGACGAAATGATTCTCAAAAATGATGAAATATAGCTCAAGAATTGCGGAATTGTCAAAAGTGAGAGTTTTATTTTTGACAGTGAGGAAACAGTTTCGTCAGATATTTGAGGATTCGCGTTTCGTCAAAAACCACGTGACTCTGTGACGAAATGACTGTCAAAAATAACGATATAGGGCTTAAGGATTTCCGAATCGTCAAAATTGAGTGTTTTATTTCTGAGAGTGCATGTCTAAAGTACAGTTACAAATTTCTGCCGCTTGGAAAGATTGGATATATTCCTAAAAAATAATTATGTTGTGGAATTATTCATGAAAGGTATTCTTATGCTGCTTTTGAATTTTAGAGATAAAAGGCCTTTAGAGGGTTTTCAATTATTATACAACTGATAAGAAAATACGAGTGTCACTGCTTTAATATTTTTTTTACTAATTTACAGATGTGCTATTGTAAGTATTCAGTAATTATCTAATTTATTAACGATTTTATTTTAAAAGTCGTTGTTCATTTTGCGTACAGAATTGAATGGGCTTTCCGAATATATGATTTATTTTGAGAAATAATTATATTTTCATAGTTAAAATTCTATTCTACTAGGATATTTGTATTCTGAAGCAGCCGATTGCACTCAAATACTTGTTTTGTTTACTTTTTTCGAAAGCTCCAAAATATATCAAAATAATTTTTTTTTATTTCTATTTTTTATATATCGTATTCTATATAGTTTATTTAACTCCCGGTTTATGATTTTGTGTTTGTGTGGGGGCGCGATATATTTAAATTTGTCGTTTTAAAACGCATCCTTTTTCATTTCGTCGGAAAGAAATGTTGCCATTTGAGTTATAGAAACTTTCTATTCGATGGATCAGAGATTATACACTATGTAAAGAATCAACTTCATTTCGATCGTAGTAAAATATACCAGAGAGTCAACACAGGAACATCACCGCCAGGGGGCGTTTTCGGAAATCGGGTTCTATGGGCCCGATTACGACGTGGTTTGGCTCTTTCGACTGGATTTCGATAACTTTACAGATTTCGGTCATGTTCGTATAGAACAGATTGCGCCCCCTGGTGGTGGAAGGTGTAATTAAAGGATTTTTCATCTAACTCGGGTTCTATGGGTCACATCACGACGCGGTTTGGCTCAATCGACTCAACGTCGATAGAGGATACTAGAGCTTATCGATTTTTGCTCCGAGTCTCACCACCAGGGGGCGCTTTCCTATCTCCGATTCTGCGGGCATGAAAAAGACGGGGTATGGCTCATTTGACTCGACATCGAAAGCCTTAACGATTTCAGTTATGATCGTATAAACAGATTGCGCCACCTGGTGGTGGAAGGTGGAACTAACGTATACTGCAGCGCGTGCGCAGCACGACTGCTATACGGTCCCGCAGGCAGCGGGGACCCGAACCGGAGGTTCGTTCAGTTAGAGGTTTATACTATTCTATGTGCCGGTGCCGAAGGCAGCGGGGACCAGGGTCGGAGATTCGTTCAGTTAGAGGTTTATACTATTCGATGTGCAAATTAAGGGATTATCCGGTGCCGAAGGCAGCGGGGACCAGGGTCGGAGGTTCGTTCGGTTAGAGGTTTATACTACTCAATGTGCAAATTAAGGGATTATCCGGTGCCGAAGGCAGCGGGGACCCGTGTCTGAAGTTCGTTCGGTTCGAGGGGGGTGCGAGCCGGAGAATGCAAAAGATTCGAGGCACCGATGTAAATTAGGGATTTTATCGATTTTAGTTACCGATGTAAATTATTGGCCCGCTGGCGGGCGAAGCCAGCTAGTAATAATAATAATAATAATATGTATTATTTTAAATCTACTTAAATTCTGCAAATTAAAATAATAATAATAAATTATAAAACCAGGAACTTTGAAGACATAAATTAGATTGGGTTTTCTTCAGCAGAAATATTATTAAAAAACAAAAAGAAAAAAGAAAATTTTCATGAGTTATTCTGAAACGCAATATACTCTCTAAGAATATACCAAATTGCAGAAATTTTTAAGTGCACTTTGAACATGCAACGTGCAAAAAGTATAAAATAAATGAACGAAAGCAAACTACTGACTATCTCATTAAGGTATTGACTAAACTGGTGTGATACTATAAAAGCATTAAAAAAACTTCTTAGTAACACCATAAAAATAAGGAATGCGCAAGGGGCCTTTCGAAAGGTTTTCAAATAATCCACTCAATCAGAAAATAGGTGTCTTTTGCACTTATGTAAACAGTGCTCTCAAAATTTGTCCAGATTCTGTTTCCTTTAATGATGAAATTAATTATTTAAAATGTGTTGCTATCAAAAGAGGTTTCAACCCATCTGTTATCGATAATGCTATTAATAAATTCAATAAACCCTCTAGTAAATCTACCCTTTCTAAATCTGTTAAACCAAATCTGATAATTTAATTGTTCTGCCTTTCTATCCTCCTTCATGTTTCAAATTAGCAAAGTCTTAAAACGCTTCAACTTTATTGTTGTCTTTCCCTCCACCAAGTCTCCCGTTCCTCATCTTCGAAAATGGGGTATCTATAACGTCCCTTGCAATGGTTGCCATCTTTCTTATATAGGTTAAGCTAAAAGTAATCTTGAAACCCGCTTAAAAGAACACTTCCGTTATGTCACTAACCAGAAAATTTCTAAATATTCTATTGCCAAGCATTCTTGGGATTTCGGCCACAGTTTTGGTTTTCAAAATGCTAAAATTATCTTTAATGCCAATAACCCCTCTAAATTGGTTGGTTGGTTGGTTTATTTTATGACGGCCGATTATCAACACGAGGGATATAGGCCCTGGGGGGAGTGCCCTCCGTGGGGATCTCTCTAAGGGATCCTAACCCGTATTTATGGCAAGGTTCGAAGAAAATCACGGAAAACTCCGAACGGTTAGATCGTCAAGCGCTACAGTCGTTTGAACCCAGCACCTCCCGTCTACCAGCTTTGAGAGCAGAACCTCTCATCCACTGGTGGGGCCCCCTCTAAATTGGACTTTCTTGAAACTTTAGATATTTATCCTAATTGCTAAGTTGTAGTTATAGAAAAATCTTATTCCACCAAGTTCTCTGCAGCTTGGAAAAACTTGTTCAGCTCAACCATCTAATAATAATAATTACTATTATTATTTTCCTTTTTGTATTAACTTTTATGTTTGTTTATATTTTGTATATTTTAAACCCCATTTCACTTTCATTTTTTATGCATTTTATTTTTTTTTTCATAATTTTTCTTATGTTCTGCATTCTAGGTAATTTTTTTCTGTGATTGGCTGATGTCTTCTGCTTTCCTATTGGCTGTTCTCTTAACTTTCTTTTCCCCCCATTTCTTTAAGTTTTGCTTCTGCCTTCAAAGTGGTTCTACGTTTTTTTTTTTTTTGTGCCTGATGAAGAAAGACAAAGTTTTTACGAAAGGACTAGCGGTTTTCTTATTTTTAAGGTGTTTTTAAGAAGATTTTTTATGCTTTATACTGAGTATTTAAAACGTATGCAAGCACTAACGAAGAAATTCTTCCGCACAATTCAATGCAGTCGAAAAGAGTTCAGATGTTTTGTTTACTTTTTTAACTTTAAAACTAAATATACGGGGTTGGGTATATGTACGCTTAATATTTATGACAACAAAGTATTAACGTGCAATCAGATCACAAAATTGTTAGAATTTAAAGTGATCATTGTTTTTATGTCTAATTCTTGAAATTTATGGACAGTTCTAGATTTTAATGTATGAAAAAAGAAAAATATAAAGAAATGCAAAACCAAATTTAAGAATACATTGCCTTTGCTACTATTGTCACAATTTTACCAAGCTAAAATGCATCTGTTCTCAATGTCTAAAATCTCTTTGAAATACATTTCAGAATAAATACGAAAATCAACGATGTTTGATTCCCCCCAATAGAACTTCATTTTTTTCTTTTTCTAAAATATTTTGATATTTTTAATATAATTTGGAATGTGTATTTATTGCTTCTCTGGTTGCGTTTTCATTGAATATTATTTAAATGTGTTACACAAGATAAGAAATGTAAAATTAAAAAGACATTTAGTAAAATCACAGCGCCTAGAATACATAGAATACATAGAAAACGGTTTTACCGTTTTTTAATTCAAAATTTTCGAATTCAAACCAGAAATTCTGAAACAAAAATTTTTACTTTAAGAAGTCACGAAATATCTGAAATTACGTAACCAAAAGAACATAATAGGGAATTTCTGGTATGAATGCGAAATTTCGGAATTTTAAAAAAGCCAAACTGGTAATGCTTTAAAAAGTGCTAAAAAATTGTAGCCGATAAACGTACAACGATGCGGCACAATAATAGGGCGATCGCAGCGACATCTACTTTAAAAATAGATTTACCTCTAGCAAAAGTAACCGTTTCACTATTGACAACATGAACATAATTTCTGTTAATAAAATCTTCTTGTACACTGTAAAATAAAAAAAAATTCCTGAAAAAAAAGGAAATTGTACTGGCAATTGAGACACCAGTACTATTTCCGTGTTTTAACGGAAAAAAAATCCGTAAATTCCAGGAAATTTTCCGTGATTTCTGAAATATCCGTTTTTAAATTTCCGTTTTATAAAAGATATCTTCCGTATTTTTTAGAAATTTTTATATTGTTAAAATAAACATTTTAGGACCAAAAAAAGTTACGTCTCAAGAACAACCTTAATTAGGGCAGACATACTGCTTTTTAATTTTTTTCTTCATTTCTGAGTAAGTTTTGTATAACCCTTGCCTCGACGAGAATCGAACCCGCAATCTTTCGCGTATTGAACCGGAGGTCCCAACCGCTACGCTAAGACTCGACACGCAAGTTTCTCAAATGTTGCTACATATTTCCGTCGCTTTTTATGATGCAAAAACTTGAAGGTTCTATGGATTTTTTTCAAGTGTTCCAAGTTTTTTTATATTTTCTTTTCATAATTTTCAATATATTTCTTTATTATTTAATGCCTTATAACAGATAAACCAGATAAATTTTAACTTATTATGTATTATATGCTTAAAACATTGTATTAAGAGACATTGTATTAAGAGTCATTCTATGATTGCATCCTTTTGTAATAGTACAGCATTTTCTTTTTTTTTCTTTTGAACATATACTTTTTAAAATCATTTATCTGATGATCTATTCATTAATTCCAATAAAAACAATAATTATTTGAAGGAGACGTATTTATTACATACTATTAAAATAACTTTTCGTTATCTCTTATTTTAAAAAACTTACGTAAATAAACAATTTTATAATAAATTAAATTATTATATTTGAGCTATTCTGAGAAATTGTGTGTACGGTTCTGTCAAACTGAATAGTTTTAATAATATTAAAACAAAAAATTGATTTTTAAAGACAATTTCGAAATTAATGATCTTGTGATAGGTAAGTTTAAATTTGGACTTATTGATTTAGTTTAAATTAATTTGGTTTAATTTATAAAATTATAAGCTAATAAATTATAAAGTTAATGAAATTATAAACTTCATTTTTATAAAAGTAAAGAAAAAATATTAACTATTTTTATAAATTTAAGGAAAAAGTTATAAACGTTGTAAAATTATAATTTATAAAATAATACATTTTAGTTTAATTCATAAATTTATAAGCCAAATCAGTTTAGTTTAATACAATTTACATAGCGATAACTTGCAGAGATATTATGTTATGAAAACTTTAAATAACCCAATATTGCCTCACGTTAGAAAATTTAAAATAAAATTTAAAAAAAATAGTGAAAAAAAAAGTCTTAATTTTGAGGCACTATCAATAAAAATAAAAAATAGATTTTAAAAAATATTTTTCTGTAACTTATAAAAACAACCAATTTCTAAATATTTCATTAACCCATTTATGCCTAGCATTGATGCTTTAGTAAAATGGGTAAAAGTGCATTTCAAACCACTTTTTTAAAAATAGAAATTTTGTGTCTTATTTTATCAAGGACTCCTCGATAAACTAAGACACCAGTTTTCTATTAAAAAAAAGTGGTGTGAAATGCACTTTTTCCCATTTTACTAAAGCGTCCCAAAATTGGGACGCTAGGCATAAATGGGTTTAAAATATAAATATTACTAATATTTTCACAAAAAATTACTGTCCAGACATGGGCCCGGTTAGAATGGGCTAGCATGTCGAGCCGGGTCAGGCCAGGATCCTTGAAGAACTGTAGTAAATACAATAATCTTAATTCCCATTTCAAGTAAGGCGATTTCTGTACGCAAACCTCTAAAAGTTATTTACGTAAATTGCACTGTTTTGGAAGAAATACGGACATTGTACTGTTTTGAAAGAAATACGGACAAAATCCATTAAATTTACGGAAAACTTTCTGCATATTTACGGATTTGAAATCTCCTTTACAAAACTAATGCCATTTACGGAAATTGTACTGTTTTTTTTTTAAAATGAAACTTCTCCGTGAAATTTTACGGAAAACTCTTGTATTTTCATGGATTTTTTAGAGTGTAAGTGTATATTTCAGATGCAACTGATTTTGAAGTTAGTTTTTTATCATATCAGGGGATTAATCTTTTCCACTCTTCTAGCAGAGATTGATACTTTAGTATGATAAATAGGGAGAGTTTCTAGTTTGCTGTCTTGTATCGAGTACTGCAACCAGGCACAAAAGAATGCGTATCACGTGTTTTGGCCATGATCAATATCATTCATATTTTGAAAGCTTATGAAAATCAGTATCCAAGTCAAAGGCAATAGGGTATAATTTAATTATTTAAAATATTTACCACCAGCTAAAACGTTTTCTCAGTTCGACTCTTATATAATGTTTGCGTTGAAAAAAGCTAGCAGACAGTGGCGTAGCCAGAGAGGGGGAGGGGGAGGGTTCCAAATCCATTGGAAACCAGTAATATTAGAAAGTGTTCTTCGCTTCAATATCGCAGAAAATTCTCCGATTAGATAATTAAAAATATTTTTATAAAATTAGCTTTATCCAAACCATCTGGACCTCCACCCTGTCTACGTCACTGCTAGAATATGTCGCTGCAATCGATCCGTTATCTTCTCAGCATCCTACATTTAAAGGATTCATGTTTTTAGTGCTATTTTGTAGCCGTTTTCCAGACTATGTATTCTAGGCGCTGTAGTAAAACTAAAAAACACGTGAATATCACATAATAAAATCAATTACACTACACGTTTCAAGATCTACACAGAATCCTGTAAAGCGCAAAAGTCAATCGACTTTCGCAAAAGTCAATCGACTTTCGCAAAAGTCAATCGTTTTTTCACATGTTCGTGTTCAAAATTATGCATTTAAAATATTAAATCAACAGTGATTAGCAGTCACAGTAAGAACACATATTCTGATGGAATTGTACTTGCTTTGTTTAGGGGAGATTTCTATAATCCTGTAAACCAACTTTCTAGAAAAATGCTACTTTTAAAATTGTTGTAGTTAGATTTCATTAGTTTAATATTTTTGAAATCTGAAATATAGACTTCTTAATCTTTCAACTTATACCGACCACATACAGATTTCAAAAACATTAAAAAAATTAAATCTATTAGGTTGATGAAAAATTTATGTCGTATTTTAATACCTTTAATACTGGGAAAAATTTTAATACCTTATAATTTTATAATACTTGATTGCTTTGAACTGATAAGTAAAATTATTAGGTATTAAAATTTTACCGGTATTAAAGGTATTAAAATTACTGCAATAATTTAAAAGTAGAATTTTTCTAGAAAATTGATTTACAAAACTACAGAAATCTTCCGTAAACGAAGCATGTACAAGTAAACCAGAATACGTGGTCCTACTGTCACGTATACTCTCTGGTGATTTAATATATTAAATGCATAATTTTAAACGTGAACATGTGTAAACTAGAGCTTTGGTTTCCGATTGATATTTGTACAGATCAGGAGCTTGTACAGAGCTTGAAATATCTAGTGTAGTTGATTTTATTATGCGATATTAATGTGTATTTTAGTTTTATTAAATATCTGATTTTAAATGCCTTTTTAGTTTTAAAAATCTTATTTAAACATTATCTGTTTACTTTTTTGAAATAAGAAACGTAAGTTTATTTAGCAAATTTTAATGTATTTGAACTATATAACTTTTTAATAGTTTTTTTAGTTTGTATGTATGTTTTACTTTATTATTTAAAAATTAACATATGTAACAACTACGACACTATAATAACATCTTCATAACGAAAATAAAGATACAATTTAATTTCATTCAGTTTTTTTAACAAACTTGTGTTTCTGATCTTGTATGAACTATTTAACACTAAACATACCGGGAATTTCACTCAAGTTTTATACAAATATTTCACACCAGAATTTGTATTTAAAACTATTTAACTTTTTTATCTGACTTATTTCCCTGTGATTTGTATTTTGTTTATTTTCTGGTACCAATCGAAATATTTTCATTTGGAATCTGCGTAATGACTGGCTGTTGGTATATTTAGTGTTAAATAACTTTCATACAAAAATGAATCGGAGACAATGTATAGTAAATCAATCAAATCATCGTAGAAACAATTATTTTTTTTTCATCAATCAATGCATATCTACACACCTCTTTTATCAGTCACTAAACAAATTATTCAGTGTTTTTAATTAAAACATCTACCACTATATTCTATTAAAATTATTTGCCTTAATTATTCTGTCATTAAATAAAATCAATTCTACTATTCGGGAAAAGGGGTAGATTTCTGAATAAAAAATAGAAACACAGACATTAGTATTCTACAAATCATATTGTTAAATACTCTGTTCCGGCTAATTTGTGAAATAGCTATTTAGCCAGCGCATGCGTAGTTTGAACTCATATTTTCATGTGAACTGAAGAGAAATAATTGTATTGTTGATATGTAGATTTTAGATTTGTTGCGTCGAATACTTGGCGCTAATATTCTTTTATGTGTTTTATTTAATTAAATGTCATTTGTTCCGTAAATGCAGATTGATTTTGTTTAGATAGTTTTACACTGAACCACACGTAAGATTTTAGAATATATTTATCATTTTACTCAAATTAGTTTTGATTGAATTCGAAAGAATGTTAAAGAGAATCGTACATTTTTGATGCAAGCGGCCTTGAAAAGGATTATGATAACTTCATTCGGAGTGTGATTGCGCAATAGAAAGTAATTATTTTGTTTGACTGGAAATCGGTGAGTTTATTTTATCATTATATTTTGTTTTGAAAATGTCTGAAAATAAACAAACGAAAATGCGTGATACGCATCGAAATCTTTTCAATAAAATTTTTGAAAGTATCGATCAATATTTAACTAATACAGAATATTCTATACAAGAATTAGAAGAGCTTCTTGATAAATTGAACGAAAAATATAAAACTATTAAGGAACTTGATAACACCATTATAACTACGATTAATGCTAAACATATTGAAAACGAAATTGTAAATTGTGACATCTATGATCAAAAAGTAATATCAAATAGATCAAAACTGAACTTTAAGATAAAAAAATTATGTTCTAATGATAACAATGCTTATGTTAACAATGTTTATCCAGTGCGAGCAGATCATGCTACTACCGAACTGAAAAAGGTAAAGCTTCCAAAATTACATATAAATAAGTTTTTTGGTGAACCTGATAAATTTACAGAATTTTGGAACACCTTCGAAACAGCCATAGATAAAAACACAGGTCTGTCAGATATTGAGAAATTTAGTTATTTGAAAAGTTTAGTTTCGGGAACGGCTGCAAACACAATAAGTGGATTCAGTCTAACGGAAAAAAATTATGCAGCGGCCGTATCCCTTTAGAAAGAAAGATTTGGTAGACATGATATGCTCGTACATGCTCATTTGAATAATTTACTAAATATGGAATATCTGAAAAGTTCTTCTGACACTCGGGGTTTAAGAAATCTGTATGATAAATTTCTAGTACAAATTCGTAATTTAGAGTCACTAGGTGTAAAATCAGATACATACAGTGGATTACTTTGTCCAATATTACTGAAATTAATACCTCCGTATTTAACGTCAGAATTCAATCGGAAGTTAAATGATGGAGAAATGTGGAATATAGAAAATCTCATGAGTTTTCTTAAAAACGAAGTTGAAAGTAGAGAAAGGGTATTAACTATCCATGATTTAGATGTTAAAAAATCATTTTCCAGTGATAATAAAATTGAAAATAGATCAAAATTTATTGGCAAACAATCAAATATAAACCGAGATTGCAATATAGTACGAAAGGATTTAAACAAAAGAATGTTTCAGCTACTGAATTAATGACTTCTGTAAATAAGAATGCGTGTTTATTCTGTAACAGTATTGATCATAACAGCGAAATGTGTTAATCTTTAACTATAGATCAGAAAAAAGAAATATTAAAAAGGCAGGGAAGATGCTTTTTATGTTTACAGGCCAAACATAGAATTAAAGAATGTGAAAAAACTAAAATGTGTGATATTTGTAACAAAAAACATAGTAGGGCCATTGCTTAACAACTTGAAAATGATTTAAAGGTAAATACGGATAACAGTGTCGTATCTGTTTCACATTGTGATAACAGTTCTACTAATAATGTACAAAATAAAAACACTCAATGCAACATTTTTTTGCAAACTTGTTCCGTGATGGCAAAGGATCCGAAAGATAATAGAACTGAACCAATTCGTATTTTATTGGATAATGGTAGTATGAGAACATTCATAATTCGCGATGTTTCACAAAAATTAAATTTACCTGTTATTAGAACAGAAACTTTATCTGTTTATGCTTTTGGAGCCGAAAAGGCAACTGATAAAACGAATAATGTAGCAAAAGTAAAATTAGAAAATAGAGATGATCCCTTTTCAAATATTGAAGTTGAAGCCCTCGAGACAGATCAAATTTCAGCTGCTTGCTTACCCACTACTGATAAATACATTCGTAAAATTTATAGTTAATTAAAAGGGTTACAACTAGCTGACAGTTACGAATGTAATAATAATAAAATTACAGTGTTAATTGGATCAGATAATTATTATAATGTTGTAACTGGTAGAATTAAAAGATTAAAGGATAAACTCGTAGCTACTGAAACTCTTTTTGGCTGGTGTTTACAGGGTTACATGTGGTCAGCCAACGAATTGTTTAGTATGAAAATTATAGTTGAAGAAAAGGATATATCGGATCAAATCAGAAATTTTTGGCAATTAGAAAGCTTAGGAATTGAATCTGAAACTAAAGATGTTAGTAATGTAGATGAAGAAATTATGACTGAATTTCAATCAAGCATAGTTTTTAAAGATAATCGGTACAAAGTTAAATTCCCATGGAAGTCTAATTTGAAAATGTCTCTTAATAATAATCGCGAAGTGGCATACAGACGATTTTTGAAGTTGAGAACAAATTTTACAAATGATCCTTTGTTATTCTCGGAATATAAAGCTATTTTAGATAGTTATTTAGAAGAGAATATTATTGAACCTGTTGAGAACAACACATCACAGTAAAACACATTTTACTTTCCCCACAGAGCAGTAATTCGCGAGGATAAGTCGACTAGCAAAGTCAGAATCGTATTCGACGCAAGCGCCCATGCTAAAGGTAAACTTTCACTAAACGATTGTTTATATACAGACTTAAATCTTATCCCTGAACTGTTCAGCCTTTTAATCAAATTTAGAAATTTTCCTGTAGCAATTACTGCAGACATACAACAAGCATTTTTACAGATTGAGATCGATAAACAAGACAGGGACTTTACAAGATTTTTTTGGGATGATGAACCATGGGTTGAAGATCCAGGTAAGGAATTTAAGATCTTCAGATTAACAAGAGTTCTCTTCGGTGTGAAATCAAGTCCCTTTCTGCTGGCAGCCACTATCAAACATCACTTACAAAGGTATGTAACAACATTTCCTGAATCTTTTGTTATTTTAAATTCATCGTTATACGTGGACGACCTGATTACTAGTGAAAGTGATGTTAATTATGCATTTAAATTAAGTAAAGAAGCCTTTAAAGTATTTCGAGATGCCAGTATGACTTTTAGGAAATGGAAAACAAACTCATTAGAATTACGTGAAAAATGGGAAGCACATGGTTTACACGTTGATGAAGTAACAGATAACTTAAATCTTAGTAATCAGCATTTGATACCTTCCAAGGTTTTAGGGGTTGCTTGGGACCCAAACAGTGATATGTTTTCATTTAAAACTCAAAACTTAGAAAAATTCCTGTCGAGAAAACTTAGTACTAAACGTTATCTATTGCAGACTGTTGGTCGTATTTTAGACCCAATTGGTTTTATTAGTCCTTATACTATTAGAATTAAATGTTTAATCCAAGAAGTTTGGTGTTTAGGACTTGATGAAAATCTACCCAAACAATTGGATATTTTGTGGAATGAATGGTTCGAGGAAATCAAAGAACTGAATAGTATTAATGTTCCCAGATATTATTTGGCAGATATTGCCATCGAAGAAGTTGATTATTTTGAGTTACACAGTTTTTCAGACGCTTCAAAGAAAGCATATGGTACAGTAGTGTACCTTAGAGCAGTATTAAAAAACAAGAACGTTGTTACCAGCTTTATTGCAGCAAAAGGTAGAGTGGCCCCATTAAAAACTGTTTCTATACCTCGCTTAGAGTTGTTAGGAGCAGCTTTGTCTGCTAGACTTTGTCATAAAATTGCTAAAAACTTATTTTTTCCTGCAACTTGCTACTTTTGGACTGACTCTACTATTACTTTCTATTGGATTAGAGGAGAGTCAGAAAGATTTAAAATGTTCGTCAGAAACCGAATAAAAGAAATAAAAGATCTTAGTGATCCACTTAGTTGGTTTCATTGTCCTGGACAAGATAATCCCGCCGATCTAGTTACTAGAGGTTTGAAAGTTTCAGAATTGAAAGATAATAATCTTTGGTGGCAAGGTCCCCAATGGTTAAAACAGGACAGATCTCTTTGGCCAAAATTCGAAAAACCATTTGATAAATTAGATATTTCTGATGTTAAGGATCAGTTAGAACTAAAGAAAACCACTGCTGTGAAATCAACTATTGTAGATAAAAATGAAGGAAACACTGATTTAATTAATCGATATTCTTCTTTTATGAAATTAATAAGAGTTACTGCATGGTGCTTGAGATTTCTGAATAACTGTAAACCAGAACCAAAAATTAAGAAACATGATTATTTAGATACTTCTGAGTTACAAAATGCAACGAAAGAATTAATAAAGATTGTACAAAATTCCACATTTCAAACGGAAATTCGATGTTTAAAAGGAAAACGCCCTCTACCAAACAACAGTAAGATCTTGAATTTAAATGTGTTTTTAGATACAGATGAACTGTTAAGGATCGGTGGAAGACTGAAGTTTTCTAATGTATCAGAATCTGAGAAACACCAAATACTGTTACCAAAGTCTCACTATTTTACCGACCTATTGATTGAATATTATCATAAAAAGTTTCTACATTCGGGTACTCAGACCACTCTTTCTTTATTAAGACAGTTTTATTGGATACCATCTGTTCAGAGCCAAGTAAGGCGAATTATAAACAGATGTATGACTTGTCTTCGAACAAAGCATCAAACTATTCAACAAATGATGGGTGACTTACCCCGTGATAGAATTATACCCTCTAGACCATTTGAGAAGACTGGCGTGGATTTAGTCGGTCCTATTATAACAAAGCCTAACTTAAAAAGATCAAAAATAACACTAAAGGCATACATTGCTATATTCATCTGCTTTTCGACCAAAGCCGTTCATTTGGAAGTTGTTTCAGACTTGACCACAGAAGCATTTTTAGCCTGTTTAAGAAGATTTGTTGCTCGACGATCTAAACCTTCCATTATATGGAGTGACAATGCCACAAATTTTAAGGGTACTTGTGCTCTTTGAAATCCTTTTATCAAATTTGTGCTTCGAATGAAATTCAGCGTTTTAGTGCAGAAGAAGGAATACAATGGAATTTTATACCCCCTGCATCACCACATTTCGGCGGACTATGGGAATCGAATATCAAAACAATGAAGCGAATCCTCTTGAAGATAACTAGATCTTCTATCTTGAATTTTGAAGAACTGACAACACTCGTGACACAAATTGAGGCAGTTATGAATTCACGTCCGTTAACGCCCTTGTCTGCAGATATAAATGATTTACAACCACTAACACCTGGTCACTTCCTTATTGGAGGTCCTCTCTTAAGTATTCATGAAAATAATGATGTTTTAGATTCTTTACCATTTTCTTCTAGGTGGGCACTGATTCAAAGATTAAAAATGCAGTTTTGGCAGCGCTGGAGCCGAGAATACTTGAATGAACTGCAAGTCCGCAGTAAATGGAAAAAGCCTTCACTAAATCTTGAAGTTGGTCAGCTGGTCTTGTTAAAAGATGGAAATGACAAATTTATAGACTGGAAATTAGCTCGAATTTTGAAAACCTATAAAGGTGATGATGGACTTGTTCGCGTCATCGATCTGAAGACATCCACAGGTATATTACGTAGAAACATTACTAGAGTAGTGCCTTTGCCATTTTATGATGATGTTGGACAGCCGTCCAACGCCGGGCTGGATGTTTCGGCTAATTTGTGAAATAGCTATTTAGCCAGCGCATGCGTAGTTTGAACTCATATTTTCATGTGAACGGAAGAGAAATAATTGTATTGTTGATATGTAGATTTTAGATTTGTTGCGTCGAATACTTGGCGCTAATATTCTTTTATGTGTTTTATTGTAATTAAATGTCATTTGTTCCGTAAATGCAAATTGATTTTGTTTAGATAGTTTTACACTGAACCACACGTAAGATTTTAGAATATATTTATCATTTTACTCAAATTAGTTTTGATTGAATTCGAAAGAATGGAAAAGAGAATCGTACATACTCCTACATGGTACTAATAGAAATAAAGTTAATATGTATATAAGAAGTGGGAAATGATGTAATTAGATATTATGGAAAAACCATTTTTTAAATTCTTTGTGTTTGTCTTCCAAAGTTTCGACACCAAGTAAAAGAATAATATACGCTTGTATACAATACCCTTGTTATGGCGAGCAATATTTAACTAATAAAACTTTCTCTTTTCTCTTTTATACGCCAAAAAAATACCCAATGATAGATAAGAAGAATAGTGTTTTTTTTATTATCATTAAATGAAGCTATCCAAGTTTGACATTTATCTTGTACTCACCAAATTGCATTGCAATTAATTGAAATGATTGAACGATTTAATAACAGTGAGGCTAAAGCCTTTATTAACATTAAAAATACGCCGACATACACTATGATCAAATATTGGATTATATTAATGATCTGTCATGAGAGAAACGTCGCATAAATGCTTCGATTTATGGGCCCGAAATTAATATTAATATTGCATAAAAATAGTTACTTAGCAAAGAATTAATATTGCTTTCATGTTGAGACAAACTTACCTTTTCATATATAATCGAAAGTTTTGGTTGAATTAGTTTAATATTCTAATGTTTTAAAAACGTGATTAAAATGATTGCGTTAAACTGTGCATGTTTCTTCTAGCTAAATAAAAGCACTATTGCAAAATACTAATTTTCATGGCATTATATATATTTCACATCTGCCAATTTAAAAATGTACATTAATAACGACACTACATATATTTTACTCATAACTCGAAGAAGGAAATTATTTTAAATGTTTTAACAAAGTGTCTGTTATCAATTACCTAATTTATAAAATGTGTACACTAAGGTCCAAAGATTTTGGGTGTCAAAAAATGTTCGATATTGGAATTGCAATTAAAAATATTCGTATATAATACAAAAATGGAAATCCGTCAAATTCCATACATGTAAGGAAGTGAATATTTATTTTTAAATTTAATAAAAGTGTTTATATTGTTACAGAATGTTACTATATGCCCATAGGCGGAGCTTTCTGTATGAATAAGAAACTGGTCGTCACCAGTGTGATAAGTGGTGTAAACAATAACCCACGCCCTTCAAAGAGTTAAGCACTGGATTTAAAGTAGAATATTTAACTGGTTTTCGAGTTTGTAGCGCCATCTGATTTAAGCGTTTAGCAATAATGTCGTATATGAATAATATTATACGTGCTGGATTTATCTGCGCATATATTCGTCGATTTGGGGAATTTCCTTTTTATTTACAAATTCCGAAAGAAGAATTTTTACATCAAGTAATCACGTAATGTCTGTCATTAATTAAATAAAAAATACTATGTAGAATTTCTGGTACGATATCGGAATTTCTGAATAAAAAACAAATTCCTGAAGTGCACGCTTCAAATGCAAATAGGTTAATGAGAATTTGGGTGAATAGGAGTCAATTGAGGATTTTGATTACAATTATCATACAAGTAAACCTCTGTTGAGATCATTATGCTTGGTCATCCATTATGCTGCTGTCAGTAGTTTCTGTAGTTGTTTTTTTATGACTAACCATACCAGGCATTTTACATAAGTTTTAGAAAAATATTTCACACAAGAATTTTTTCAAACCATTTGTTTATTTCTGAATGATTATTATTTTATTTATTTTGCGAAGAAATTTCTGGTTCGAATCGAAATATTTTCATTCGGTACTGATCGGTTGTTGGTACATTATCTTCCTCAAAATTGAGACTATACTTTGGCTTATTTCCAATTCCTACGCAACATGTCTTATTAACTGCCATTCAATAAATTTGTCATCAGTTCTACCACTTGTAAAATCATTCAAATCCCTTCATTGACTTATTACACAATTTGACAAAAACAATGACAATTACAGTTCTTCTTAAATTTCACTTTAACCCCTTGTACTGGAAATATGTGCCACGCATGTCAAGATATTTTTCTGAAATTGTTGCATTGCCAAGTCCCATCCCACTATTTTTTAACATTACTCATTGTCTTATTTTACCACAGAATTTCTCCTATCAAATAAGACAAATCTTACTATTAGAAAAAAGTTGTACGACACTTGGCGGATATGCAGCTTATTATTTAATTCACAAAAACATCCCGACATGAGTGTGTCTTTACAGCGCAATTGCTTGAAGATGAATTATCGCACATCGTGTGATTTTGCTAATTTACATATGGCGAAATCGAAAGTTTCTATTTCGCCTGCTTTTACTTTGTTAACAGCATCCAGTTTCTACACATTTATTTTAACAATTTTGCATAAAAAAATTAAATTTGCTTTTGAACCTCGATTTTTGAATATCAGTGTGAAAACATAATAAATGACCAAAGTTACATTTTTTAGAAACAACAAAATTTGCACGGTTCATTACTTTTGAATACCCCGATTTCCGAATTGTAATCTTCGCCTTATTTAATCGCAGAATTTTATCATTGAAAAAGATAAATATTACTATTCGTAAAGGATGATACTCAAAAATAGGAAGCATGCAAGCACTTGCTGTTTTCTGAATTAATTTTAATAAAGAATACTATCGAAAAGATTCGAATTGTTTTTCAAAAATTTTCTAATGAAGCAAAGTAAATAATATTTTTGATCGTTTTAGCAAAGTAACTTAGTCAATCAAAATCTTTGGATAATATTAGTCATGAAGATTGCATAATTTTGCTTAAGAAATGATGGTTCTTTTTGCTTAGCATTTAAGTAAAATGTTATTTCTATCAGTGCTTTTGCCATATTAACCCCTTGCAGGGCGGTTGTATGTTATTTATACAATTTGATTTATTTACTAACTGCCAAATGGCACTCAGAATGTTTGAATAAAATTTTGATTTTATAATGTACGTGAAGAAAAGAATTTATTAATTCGAAATCAATTTTTTCATAAATTCTGGTGCTATTAAATCATTTCAACGCTCTATCAATAGGATTACTTTGCCCCTGAATGGGTTAAAAATATTTCGAACGTATTACTCTGCAATATTTCTTATGATGCAAACTGCGGGGAACATACAGTTCTACCACAATTTTTGAATGGACTATTTAATTGCAGAAAAATATTATGAATTCTGCGATTAAAGTAGGCGTCTACAAATTCTTTGATTTAGATATTAAAGAGAAGTATTCTGATCTGAAATTTATGCCAAATCTTTTGAAATCTTAAGGACGTACTGTGACTGCACTAACCCAACTCAAAAGAATTCTTTCACTTGAACTCAGGGTGCTTCCGATCCTGTTTTATCGGCTTTTCTGCACTACATAAGAACATAATGTTACAGCTCAGTATAAAGCTTTTCACATGTTTGTCTTACTATTTAGTTATTATACCTGAAATTAGCTTAATACATGTATCAGCTTAGTACAGATTGTTTCCCACAGAATACCTCTACTCCCAAATCGTATTTTTCGCCTTACAATTTCTGAGATAGAATAAAGGAAGATTACTTTTCAAAAAGAGTGGTAGTCAGTGGCACTGGATCATTTTAGTACCAGTATTATTTTATACTAAATGTGGCCTTCTTTTATCTTTGAATGTGATACGATTAAATAAGTCAAAATTAAGTGTATGATAATACTGGTAGTAAAGGGATCCAGAGTTTCCTGACGCTACGCCACTGGTGGTGGTAACTAGGGTCTTGCGAACTTCAGATTGAACCACACTTACACTTATCATCAAATGTGGCCTAAAGAGTTGATGAATCTATTGATGAATTACTTGGTTAGTTAATTGAAGTTTCAACATCGGAATAAAAATATGTGTTATGCTGTATATAAAATACAAATATTGAGCTTCGAGAAAATCAGGACACATAGCTATCAATTTTACGATTCTTAGTTACAAATTTCCGTATAGAAATCTTCGACTTATTTAATTGTAGAATTTTTGCGATTATTATCTTAATAAGATTAAGAAAATAAATAATATCGAATGAATAAGCTCGAAGCCACCGCCATCGTCCAACGTATAATTTTGAAGGAAAATTGCTTTTATTTTTTTCCTATGTGTGCTTCCATGTTCGGGTATGCACTCCTTGAAAGCAGTCTTTGAAGAGATTCCTCGCTGTAACAGTAGTATACATAATTCAATAATAAAGTGAATTTTATCGCTTTATTCGGAAACTCTGCTGACGCTTAGAAAAATCCACTTTCGAGAGCAGTCATTTTTAAAATCAGCTCGCAGCCCTAGTATTCAGGATTTTGTGTTATGACAACGTAATATGTATTTTTATTTATCCTCAATGTGGGCCTATAAATTTGTAAAACGAAATTTCAAAATAATAATCTGTAAGCGATGCCTAACATTTAATCTTAACCCTCTCACTGACAAGGCCGTGTTAACACGTTCAGAAAACTGTCATCCGAAAGAGGCGAGCCCTTCTTAAGTCGGTCTCCTAGAACGGCTTCTATACCGGCGAAACCGTGATAAGTCGTTTGGAGAAAATCCCTCCAATACTGGCGTGCCCGTGTGTAAGAAATATGCCTACCCCCTTTCATTAGGCGAAGTATCTTCTCAACAATAGATAATTGCTACAAACCCCGACCCTACCTCAGGGGGGCGAGGGGCAGTTTCCCGTTTCTTTCAAATTGTCCCTTCCTTTCGTTTCCGGAGATAGATGACCAAATGGATCAAGAATTTCGACTAGATTTGTAAAAAAGAAAAATCTTATCATTGGGAAGAAATTTTTATTTCTGAGTATTGAGTTATATAATAATATTATTCTATTTTTCTATACATAATTACAAGTTTTATTTGTATGAATTCATTGCAATAATGAAATCCCAAGTATTTAAAATTCATTTAAAGATGTGATGTGTACGAAATTTTAAAGTTTAAAATTTGCACAATTTTGCGAAAAAGGGGACAAATGGAACCTTTATTCCGGAGCTCGGAAAATGAGTGGATGCCGAATTTTTACTACTAACCACGGTTTTAATAATTTATTTATTCATTTTTTGACCGGCGATCATTTACCCGGGGAATTTCTTTTCTGTTTTCGTCATTTTTTTTTCTTACAGTCGCAAGACATCATGATTTCTCTAACAAATAAGAGCAATTATCTGTAAAGTTATTTATTAGTTGTTTAAGATTTCTGAATTAAAATTAAACCTTTTAAAGTTGCAAAATAAACGCCAAATATTTATTAAATAGAATTTAATTATGTTTCTGTACTTTATCAGTTTTGTGGCACAATTTTATTACAAAGAGAAGTGGAGGGGGGGGGGGATTGAAACTTGCGCTCAGTTTTCTCTTCGCACGGTCCTGCCGAAATATACCAGAATTTCTAGCTACTTCATGCCTTGTCGAAAAATTATCAAGTAACAGTCATTAAAATAATTTGTAATCTTTGCATAAAAAGAAAACAGAAAAAGTTCTGTGCCCCGCATCAATCACTATACAGTTACCAACTTAAATTATGCATCTTCCGTTAAAAATATGCTTCAAATGGCAGAAAAATTACTTTGCATTCCACAAATGTTAATTTCATGTTAAATATTAAATAAAATTAATACTTCAATTTTAAATAGTTCGTATACTATAGTCTTTCTAAGGTGGTTTCTAAGGTAAGTCACGTTACATCTAATGAAAACCTCCCAAAATTCAGGACAACGAGATCGACCGTACAAGAGTACACAAACCTGCCTTACAACATCACATCGGTCAACCAAATTTTCAATTCTTGTAGCAACCCCTGAGCTTCATAAAACTTTGAAAAAATTGTAACACATTTCGTAGCTGTCAACAGTACTGGAAAAGTTTTCGTTTCTCTGTACTTGCTCGAATTTTGCAATTTGAAACCGTTAATCAAATAAAGAGAATAATAAAATCAAATAAAGCAGGTCTATAACAAGAAGGGTCAGGAGGTGATTTGCCCTCCCTCCACACTTCCTTACACTCTCCCAGAATTTTAGAACACTAAAGTAAAATAAAATAAAATTTTGAACACCCCCCCCCCCCCCATATTTTCAACTAGAAGCGCCAAACGTAGGTAATTAATTTTTTTGTTAAATTATGTTTTGAAAGTATGTTATGTTTTATGGTGCTAATGCATCCTAAATACCATATTTATCAAGTAATAAACCTAACATGGCACCACATTCCTTCAAAATGTTTTTCGTTATGAATTGCATTCCACGTTTTTGCTACAATTTTTATGTGCAGTTTAACTCAGTTTCTTCTATTTCTTACTTAAATATATATATTATTTCTGTGAATACTTGTTAAAAAGGGTAAAAATTGGGGGGGGGGGAGTACAATTATAGGTCTCCGTTAATTTCATTCCCAAGATATTTTTTTACAGGGTAAAACTTTAGTGTGTATTAAATTTAAACTGTTATTTTTTTGTAATGGAATCAAAGTAGATCGAGTCAGCTCTCCCATGTGTTGGAAGAAAGAATGATCAAGAATTAATCAATCGAATTCCCAGAAGTTAGTGGAGAGGGTACAAAATACATTTCCTAACTATTAGGAAGAAGGAAGTCCCGTGTTGTTTATATCACCTACCAAGAAAAAATAATCAATGTCACCGTCGGCACTTGATCGTAAAAGCCAGGCCCCACAAGGCACAAAGGTATATTTTCATTGGAAACCAATATGACTTCAGGCCGTTTGTTCAAAAATTTAACATTTCTTTCAGGACTTGTTTTTTCAGATCTTATCTTATAATGATTTTTAAGAATTCGAGCTTGACTACATGTAAATTCCTTTTGACACTGTGTGTGACATGTGCCGTGTGTACTCTATTACTATTTACTACTTGTCCTCATTTGTCTCTGAGCAAATATAGTCAAAGATGATGTTAAATTTTTTTAAGGGACTAGTGTTGAGACAACTACCCCCCCCCTCCCCAACCAAAATATAATAATGTGCAAAAATTTATTTTTCCCAATAGGTACATCCTCTTTCCCTACCCCAGCCAAAAATTGAACTCTTGGGTGAGTTTCTGTGGTTAATAATTTAAAAGCCCGTCTCACGCTGTACAAATTTGCTGCGAAAAAGGAAAAAAAATAAGTTAAATAAATTCACACCCCTTCCCTTCCTCGAAATGTTAAAAAAAAGGAGGGGGGGTGGAAGAGAAATCAATACAATAGGTATTTCTAAAAACTGTTCAACATTTTTGGATGTTTGTACTAGTTACTCCCCCCCCCCACCACCACCACAAAATAAATTCTGCATACGTCACTAGAATTGTGGCATCAATCAGACAACTCACTGTGTAAATTGCATAAGAAACGCTTTGGCAGGAAAATAGTTTACTTATAATATAATCGAAATTGCCACGCTTTCGTTTTTATACACAATTTTGCATAGATGTATTCTTTTCATTTATCATCCATTTTATGAAATAATGATTTTCCCGCTCTTTTAAATAACTAAATTAACCCTATACCTTTTTTCTATATTTTATACGTGTAAAAGTGGCTTTTTTTTCGACCACGTAAGAAATACATGATATTTTAATTCTAAGGTAATTTTTTTTTTATGCTTCCTAAATACGTTTAGGAAATAAATAAGTTTTCCTTAATAAGTTTAATTAGTTCTGTGGCAATTGTAACAAACAGTTGAAGTTCTTGCAATAAAGTGCCCTATTTTACATGATTTTATAAACTATGATATGTCCGATTAAGGGGGGGGGAAATTATTAACATATAAATATAAATATATATGGATTAGAGTTCGTCGGATTATATACGATTTTTTTTCAACCCAAAACATTTTCATCAACCCATAACCCAATCCGAATCCGACATACTTTCACCCAAAAACTACCCGGACCCGAATGAAGGAAAAGTATTCCATATTTTAACGCAATTATGTAAAATTAGTATACAATTGTATATCTAAATTTCATTTTAAATTTTAAGAGGAAAATGAACATATATAACAATATTTTACCCTACCCTCTGTTCGGTGAGGTCGGGTTGACCTATTTATTTTCACTTCGAGTAGGGTTCAGGTAAGGCTCACTTTAATTGTTTCAGATTCTGTTTGGGTATTGACACTTGCAGTCCGTGTTCGTGTTGATCCAATTACTCAAAAGAAGCTCCAAAATACTTTCTCAGGTGGAAAACTATATATTTGAATATACTAATGAGTTCATATTGATTTTTAAAGATAATATTGATACTAGAGATACGACTGAAGACTACTTTTCCATCCTTGCATTAAAACATGGGATAATTTTCTTTCATTTCGGGTTCAGGTCGGGTTGAGGTCGACGAAAGTTATTTAAAAGTATTCGAGTCTCGTTGCGGGTCAACTAATTTTGTTTGTCTGGTTTGAACGGTTTTCGGGTTGACTTGATATAGAATTGTTGGGTTCGGATTTGCCATAAACCGAACTGCGAGGATGTCTAACGCCTATTATGTTATTTAAAATAGGGGATCCAGTCCGAGTTTCCCAGGTTACAGAACATATAGGGTTTTTGGTATATATATATTTATATATATTTTTTAGATTTCCCTCTGACAAAACCAAAGAGCATTTTGTTTAATCAAAAATCGCAATAATGTATTCAAATAAATTTTTTAAAGTGATACTTTCGTATTAGCCGCACGCCAAGTGTAAACATGTGAAGAAATCACAAAAGAGATGAGCTTTTTGCCATGATGCGGTAGTTGGAACCGCCCACTTCGAAACCTAACTTGTTTGCAGGCGGAGCCACCAGAGATTTTTTTGCTATAAGGATTGGTCCCATAAAAAACTTGTCACTATAAAAGTTTTAAATAATATTAAGAGGATTTATAATAAATTTAAGCAGATTTGATATCTTGTGAATTGACGAAGTTATGAATTTTTTTCTTCTAAACACCCCCTCCCCCCCCCCCTTGGGGCCATTTTTAATGATATCAAAAATCTGTCATACATAAAGTTTTGCCCTTTTCCTAGATGTAATAATAACTTTAAACGGTTTCGATAGATATCATAATTAAGAAATTGTGGGATTTTTTTCTGTTTTCACTAAATTCCCTCCATCCCCCCCCCCTTGGTTCGATTTTGCCCATTAACGACCTAGACCAAGATTTTATGCCCCTTGATTTTATGTATCAGTTTGGAAGAGATTTCTGCAGAATTATTGCAGTTATCGTGTCCATAAAACAGTGACTATATGTATATAAGTTTTGAACTGGGGGGGGGGGGGGTCTTGGGCTCTGGGAGTCATGATCGGCGTAGATTAGCAAATATTTTTCAAGAATTCCAACTTAGGTTAGAATGTAATAGGCAGTATTTCTTACCAAATCTAGCTAAAAGAAAAAGAGAACATTTTTACTTGGTCGACAACGAGACACTCTAAAAGCACAGAACAAAATGATAAATGCAAAATGACAAATGCAGAGATAACTATGTAAATAATTTGGGATCCAATAGTTTTGACAAATGAAGTCTTGAGTTATAAGCACATCTTGAGTTATAAGTGAGTTTTTTTCATGATGACATTTATTGGGCTGTCGCGTGCAGAAGTTATATTCAAAACGACAATTTTCACAGCATTTTCTAAAAGACCGCCTGCCTTTTTCGAAAAATGGAAAAAACTGTTCGACTTCATAGTTTCTAAATAAGAGCATTCGTCGATTCCATGTGTTAATGAACGAAACTGAATTCAGAAATCTTGTTAGAAAATAGTCAATTTGGATTCCAATATAAAAAGATTATACGATTTCTCTATGGGCAAGTTCAATTTTAGTAGCATACTTTTTTTTTCTACTTTATTCGAAAAACATAAAAGCCTTTATAATATATTTTATGTGATCTCTACGCAACCTCTTATAAAAGTATTTTTTTAATCATTTATTATATAGTATTAGTACTAATTCTAACCATGAAATGCATTTAATAAAGTTCTTTTTTCCTTCTTTGTGTGTGTCTGTTATTTTTATCTTCAAAATGTTAATGCTTGGTCATATATTTATTTAAATATTTAAAAAGATTTCCAGTTGAACATTATATCATATGTAAAAGATTTAAGAATAGGATTTGGAGAAGTATTTTATTTATTTCTTTTCTCTCTCTCTCTTTAAATTTAAATATATTATCATTGATGATTTTTTTTTCTCCTGCAGTTGCTTCGTTTTTTCCTAAAGTCTATTAGACAAAAGCTATCCCTTAAGACTGCTCTCAAATCTAAAAAAGCCACTTTCTGACACATTCCTGAATTCAGTTTTGTTCGAAAACAAATGAAATTGGCAGGTGCTCTTATTCATACACTATAAAATTTGGCAGTTTTTTCCATTATTCGATAAAGGTAAGAAGTCTTTTAGAAATTGCTGTCAAAATTGGTGTTTTGGATAGAATTTCTGCACGCATAAAGGTCATCATAAGAAACTATTCGCTTATAATTCATTCGTCGAAAAATCAAACAAATTGGAAAATGTACGCCAAACGTGACAAATGAGGTGCGTTCGCACTGTAACTATTTTCAGTGAAATGTATTATATCGTCTGTTATTATGATATGATTAATTTCCGTAATGAAATAAGAATATTTTAAACTGGCAGCATTTTATCTTTTGTTGATATTTACAGAAAATTCCAATGGGAAGCCTAAGCCTAGCTTTGAAATTTTCAGATCTTGAAATCCTTATTTAGAGTCTTTTTTTCCATTTAATATCTATTTCTCTGGAAACATCTATCCAAAAAACTATTGGTAGATTATAGGATTGCTATAATTAAACAATTTTACACAAATTTTATACAAATTTTGTTTTTAAATTCTGTAAGACGGAAGTAATAGGACTCCATCTTAAATAGGATGTAATCACCATGATGGCAACCTAGAATCATTACCTATCATGGGATATCACTGAATTAAGCGTATGATAGGATTTAATAGAATGAAGAATGCGACTATAACTTGCTCATAAAGTTTATATAATGTCATGTACGTCATATACGATTATGACGCCATACATGTCAGATAAATTCAATTTTTATATTAATTACATGATATAGTTTTAATAGTCAAACTGAAAATATAATAATTATGTAAATGCCTATATAGAGTAGTTAATTGAACAGTGAAATAATGGATAATAAATAAAATATTTCTTTGCAAAATGCATTAAAGACATTTCCAGCTTACAATGGAATATTTTTCGGATTTGCGCACCTGTCTAGTATAATATGACAATATGAGACAAAATATTCTTCTACTCCCCTTTACATTACAAAAACCAACTTATTTAAAACCTTTCTCAAGTTGAATCCCAGAGTGGAAAGTAAAGGGGGAATAGACAATGGGATGTGTCCTTCATTCTGTTGCTAACTTGTTTGCAATAACTTTCAACCTATTTGGATCATTGGAAATGCAATTACATGCAACCTGCAACATGTAAATAGTAATGTTAGGGTTACAGATACACGTTCTTAAATAACACGTGCTTTACTTGAGAAAATATAGAATCGGTTTTCTATAACTGAACTTATATACATCTCAATAAATAATCTATACCAATTTTATGTTCAATGCTATGTAATGTATTATCTTTATTTTGATTGTTGACCATTTTACCTGTTGACGTTTTCACCGTTGCCCTTTTTACCTATTGACGTTATTACTGTTGCCCTTTTTACCTAACTTCGAACCTGCGTATGCAATGTCAGACTTGATAGCCTGTAAGCTAAAAACTTACATCCATTTAATGCATGTCGTTTTAATGAGAAATTGTGTCAAATTCACAATCAAAACATAATTTTGTGTTTTCATATTAATTAAAATAATTTATATTTTAATTTACAGTGTATTTTTTTCCATATGAATTTTTATCTGATGTAGGTGTGCTTTCTTCAAGCTGCGATTGCTTCAAGGTCCGCTTTTTTCCGTGCGCTTTTTTCCGGTGTGCTTTTTTCCGTGCGCTTTTTTCAAGTGCGCTTTTTTCAAGCGCGCTTTTTTCCGGTGCGCTTTTTTCTGTGATTCCATAAATCTGCAAATATTGTAAAATTTCCTTTTAAAATAGCATTCTAAAACTGGAAAAGAAAAATAAGATTTCTGGTTCCCCTTTTATTCATTCTGATGAAACTAGCATTAAATGACTTAAAATGAAATATGTAATTTTTTAAGGGAAAAAATGTTATTTTTATTTTTACGATATGAGAATAAATAAAATTGTCAGTTTCAGAAAGAATGAGCCCGCCCGGGCCCGAAGACCAATATAAAAATCGAGCCCGAGCCCGTGTCGGGTCCGGGCTCTGGCTGAGCCCGTCTCATCTCTACTAGGCACCCCCAGAGGTATAATTATGAAAATTATGGTGCACTTTGAAACATCGAGATTTTCTTTCAAAATATTGTAGATTAAGGGTTATAAAGTAAAAAAGATTAAGTTTCATAAAACGTATTTATCAAAAACGCATATAAAACAGACATTTCCAAAGGAGGGAAAACTGCGTCTCGTAAAAATCCGCGTTCAACTTTCCACTGATCATAATAGAAAGGAAAAGTAACGCACAAAGGAGAGGAGGCGATTAGGGGAGAGAATGATTTCTAAGAATTTCCAAACTCTCCCCATACCTCCTGTGGTTATCTCTGCTGCTGTAACTAATTGGATTGGGGGGTGAAAATATACGGTCCGTTTTGAAAAGGAAATAGTAAATAGACGTTGGTTTTTTTGGCATACTATTTTATCTTCTTTGAATGAGCATTTCATTTCCGTGACCGCTCAAATGCCTTGTCAGTCAGAGGGTTAAACCGTCCATTAATATTTACCTTAAATTTTTGGAAACGTGATCTAATTTAAAATTTTGTTAATAGCGAATTAATGTTTCTGTGGACTTTTGATATACTAATTTTCTTCAAAATAAATTGAATTGTTAGCATGAGGTAAAATATTTTCTAAGAATCGGTTACACAGTCTAGCGGTGTAATTAATAAAGGGAATTAATATTTTCATGGAACTATATCCAAAGTTGCTTCCTTGTAATCCTTATGGGACTTCTATAATATTTAATCAAGAGTGAAAACAAATCATGCAGTTGTTGAAGCTGCTCACATATTTGAGGATAAATGAGTTAATGATTAATTTATAAACGTCGAATCATTAATATTATTCTGTACTTATTATCGCAATTACATATTAAACTAAATGTATATTAAAATGTATCTGAAGTTACTACGCTTAATTCAGATATATATTAAGTATATAACTTAGTAACGGAAGTAAAATTAATACAGTCGTTGATAATTAAATCTACGAGTCTTGCAACTAGGGAGAAACACTTTTGTTTTCAAAAACGAGTTGGATAAAATTGCTCCACCAGGGAAATTTATGGACTTTTAATATTCTACATTGATATTCGATAATAATTTAATTTTTACTTCATTTAAAAAATATTGCATATTAGCTGATCCTCCCGGCGTTGCGCGGTCCCGTCAAAAAATAATGCGAAACGCGAAATCACTGTAAAAATCGCTGCACGAAACCCTTCTTCTGGTAACTCTTTGTCTTTCGGAAATCAAATAGACATATAGAGCCGAAGCGGAAATAAATTCATTACCACCCCTTCAAATGGCTGTATCAATTGACTCAAAACGGGTCAGATTTTGGTCAAAATTAAAAAAAGATTACCGTTGGAATTTCACAAAATTTGCATTTTTGGAATTAGAAAAATAAACTACGTACAGACTGTGAGTTTCGATTCAAAACCGCCAATACTTTCCTTAATACTCGAGGATGAGTAAAAATGAAACTATTTCGTTGTCTGGGATTATCAAATCGGTAACTTTCTTTTGCGGTTTCAATAAAAATAGCCATTTTTTGCACACACAAAAGAAAATCTTTTAGTTCCACCGCCAGGGGAAGCATTTTGTTCTAAACAAATATTCCGACACGTGTCCCCGCTGCCTACGATACCGTGTATAGCAGACATGCTAGGCACGCGCTGCAAAATATTTTAGTTCCAGTGTCTACCACCAGGTGGAGCCTTCATTTCTAAATAAACCTATTTCCGAACAAAACTCCGGCACTCGTTCCTGCTGCTTAGGGTATCGTGTAGAAGGCGTGCCGTGCACGCGCGAAAAATTTGTTGGTTCCACTTTCCACCACCAGGGAGTAACAAATCTATGTCTTCATTAAATAGCTATGTCTTAATTAGTTCATGTTAAGTTCAATGAACCGATTCCTGTTGAAATCGGGCCCATGGAATCCAAGAAAGTAAATCACCCCCCAGGAGATTAATATTCATAAATGATGGTAACCAAGGGCTGAAAAAATGACACCGAAGTTTATTTACTACCCAGGAGACCTCGGAAGAATATCAGAAACAATTTCGTTCGAATCGGACCACGATTAAATTCAAAATCTTTTAGTTACATTTTCCATCGCCAGGGGGTGCACTCTGTTCTAAACAAACCTCTATCCGAATGAAACTCCGGCACGTGTCCCCGCTGCTTATGACAACGTAGAGAAAGCGTTTTGTGCACACGCTTAAAATCTTTTAGTTGCGCTATTCACCGCTAAGGGGTGCCAAATCTATGTCTTAATTAGTTATCCATACCTTAATTAGTTCATGTTAAGTTGAAAGAATCAATTGTCGTTAAAACCGGGCCCTTTGTTTGAATCGGACAAATTTTAAATACAAAATTGTTCAGTTCAACATCCCACCGCTAGGGGGGGCACTCAGTTCTAAATAAAACTCTTTTCGATCGAGACTCCGACACGTTTCCCTGCAGCCTACGACACCGCATAGCAGGCGTGCTGCGCATGCGCTTCAAAATCTTTTAGTTTCATTTTCTACCGCCAGGTGGCGCCAAATCTGTATCTTAATAAGTTATCTATATATTAATTAGTTCGTGTTAAGTTGAATGAACTAATTTACGTTGAAATTGGGCCATAGAACTTGAGAAAATACCCCTGCGTTGTCATTAATCTTCAGAAATAGTGGTAACAAAGGGCTGAAAAAATTATACCGAAGTCTATCTAGTACCTGGGGACCTGAGAAAGGGTTTCGTTTGAATCGGTCTAATAATTAAATATTTCTAAATTTGGTGGCAGGGAGGTAAGGATGGAGTTTCGATCAGAGCATTAACGCGATATTTAAACTACAACCGAACACTCATCTCCTCCCCCACCCCCCCTCCCACACACACACAGTATTAAACCAACGACGTTAACAAATTAGGATTTATCATTAACTTTTGAAACAGAAACAAAATGCCCATTTTTTTGACGTAGAAAGACAGTAAGTTATCGTTGTTAATTTCTGAAATCAAATACATAAATGACGAATACATGAAACAACTCTAAAAATCGCAAAAATTCACAGCTCGCTTTTCGAATTGCAATCAGCAATCTCCAAACAATCGCCAAAAACATCGATCAGCATGCGATCATCAATCGCCAAAACTTCAAAAATCGCTGCACGAATTTCGCATAAACTTTATTGAAAAGAGGTCAAAATTTACTATATTGGGCTAAAAGATTGGAACCCGATTCCGGTTACTAATGTGGGTAAATCGCAGCGAAACGTCTAAAAACACAAAAAATTGCATTTTTAAAATAGTGATTTTTTATCTGTAAAGAATTATCAATTTTCTCCAATCTAAAAAGATTTTAAAAAATGACGAATCTGGGCGTATCTGAGGCTGAAATGGAAGTAACCACCGAACCAATCAAGCATTCTGGGCAAAATTTCTTAGTGTCAAAAGAAAAAATACATCAAAAATTCAAAAATCGCTGTACTGATTTCGCATAAACTTTATTGAAAAAAGGACAAAATTTACTATATTGGTCAAAAAGATTGGAACCGGATTCCCGTTACTAATGTGGAAAAATTGCAGCTAAACGTGAAAAAACACTAAAAATCGCATAAAAAGTTATTTAAAAAAATCTATTCAAAAATTCCAAACTCTGGTTTCGATGTGCAAAACTACATGCATAGAGGTACCTTCTCACCAAATTTTGTAGCTATGTGTGCAGCGGTCTTTTCAGAACACAACCAAGAAACACACAAACACATACACAAACACACACGCATACTTCCTTCTTTATTGCTGAAACGTGAGTTGAGGCTCACTGTAGAGACCCGAAAAGTGTTTGGTTTCCGTCTGTTTGTTTGTCTGTTTGTCTGTCTGTCTGTTCCGCGATAACTGCCGTAAAAAAATCCGATTAGGTTGATTTTTGGTGGGTATGTTCGTGAGGTACCCGGAATTATCTGTATAGTTTTTGGTTACATTTGGTTCATTCGTTCGAAAAATATAGAACGTTTATTTTTAGATCATAATGCTTCCCTATGGGAATACTGAGTATTTTCAAATTTCATTTTTAACTGAAATGAAAATCGCGTATTTGAATAATGGATTACACATAAAATTACGGATGCTCAATTGTCGATATGGAGGTGTTAAATATATGCAATAGCTATGAAAATTTACCGATACATCTATTAGAATTTAGAAATTAATTGTTTAAATTATTGGAAAATTTTCTGCAACTGTTCGAGAAATATGAAACATTTTATTTTCCTATTTTAAAAAAAAAATTAAAATGCATTTCTTTTTCTTTCCTCTTTATTTTATTAGTTGCTTAGCAACCCTATTTCAAAGAATATCAAAATAGGAAATGCATTTTTTTATCTAGAAAATTACAAGAATAAGAAGTTTATAAGAATTTCAGAATATCATTACATAAATCGTGTTTAATTTAACGCTTCTAATTTTTAAAACCTCTTAAGTATTTTATATGCCTATAAATATGTATTTAATATAAGAAAATTAAATTGCAGATTGTAAGATGCTAAATAATATGAAAAGTGAGATTAAAAAACAATGACTTTCAGAGCTGACGTTGAGGCTCCTGGTGTGCAGATTTACTAGTTATAGTTGGAGATTTAAAAGGTAGATAAAACAAAATACTAAATTCAAAGCAAAATGAACAAGAACGAAAAATCATGCGTCAGGCATAGATTATGTAACACTTTCCAACGCTTCCAAAATAATTTTACAAATCATTACCGTTTAATAAGCTGAAAGATAACATCGAGTAAACAATTTGGAAAACGCATAACATATTTAAAAACGTAATTTCAGGAATTTCCAACATATACAATATTCGGAAAAATATCCGAATACTTTCATTCAGCGCTGTATATGATCTATAGATTTGTATATATACTACATAGGATGCTAAATTTTAGTTCAGTTAAGAAACGTGTAACACAGTTTAAAATTCTCCTTCTGGTGTTTCTGTCAATAAACGGAAATGTATTCGCGAACTTTTGTGCTTCCCTGTATATGATCTACAGAATTTATACACACCACGTAATAAACAAAAAGTGAGTTAAATTTAAAATCGCGTTCAGCAACTTAAAACGCACTTCCAGGAATTATTGTTAACAGACAGTAGAGAATTATTTTCTGTGTCCCTGTAAATGAACGATGACTGCTATACACACAATATTCTGTAGTAAGCCTCTTGTAATGCACATTAGTGACATATATAAATTTAGATGCGTTTAAAATAGTGAAACATTATTTAAATAAACCGCAGACGATTTTTCTCCACATAGACGTAATGTAACGGAATTCTTTTGACTGTCCCTGTAAAGTAACTATAAGTGCTATGCACACCCTTTTCCATATTAAGCTTCTTGTAATGCACCTTAGTGATACATATATCAATTACGATGTGTTTGAAATTGTGTAACATCATTAAAATGAACCGCAAATGATTTTTCCCCATAGACCGTAATGTAACGGAACTCTTTTGAGTGTCTCTCTGAAAAAACTATGAGTGCTACACACTTCAGTTGAAATAGGGAACATGATATAGATAACGACAATAACCTATAAAAATTGCAGAGCAACCCGAGCATATTTACGGGAGTTAGAGCACAGACAGACGGCAGACAAACGGAAGTCATAAACATTTTTCAACTAGGTTGGAAAGTGTTAAAAACGGAATCAGAAAAAACTGTAGCATTTCAAACTTCTCAGACACAAAGCAATATTATTGAAACATATGACCACGCGAACTAAATTTTTCCAACTGAGTAAAAAAATGCCCAGTCCGGGAGTCGAATCCAAGACCATTGACTTAAACAGTCCCATTAAAAAGCTCTACCTATTGAGCTACCTGGGCAGACAACCATCGGACAACTTTCACTCAGATAACCGTTTAACCTTCCTACCCTGAATGGGTCTAATCGACCCATTTCTATTTTTTATTTCATGATAGCTCCCTCGGGTTTTAAATAAATGCTCTTATATTTTAAGTATTCCTCAAACAGATAAATATCTTCGGTTTATAATTTTTTCAGACTTCAGGAATTATTATTTTTAGCCAAAATAAAAAAAGTCACATATTACCTGAATGGGTCTAATCGACCCATACCACAAATCACGTATAAATGCATGGAAAACAATTAAATAGTATGTATTTCGAATAATGATCGATAGAATGCGCTACCATACTGATATACTCAAGTAATGTTTTCTTGTTTTGGAGTATTTAGTCATTTTTATGCAATATGGCACGTAATAAGCGCGGTCTTACTGATGATGCAATCAGAAAGCTTTGGCAAGAGCTCCCTAGTGATGAATCTGATAAAGGGAATGATAATGATTTGATTGAAACAGATGAATCTGAACATTTATCCATCGAAAAGGTTGATGAAAAAACAGATGTTTCCGATACAGAAGGTGAAATGGCGGAGTCTCCATCGTCCTTTATTAGTCGCAACAAAATTGAATGGTGTAAATCCCCTCCACCTACATAAAAAAACGGTATGTACTAGTACATAATTTATATTTATTATATTCGATATTTATTTTATATAAATTGTTCATATTCAGGGGTTTTGCAAGCTTTGGAACCCTTCCCCCCCCCTTCCACCATCATGGAAAAAAATTATCTTCGAGGAAATTTATAGAGATTTGTTCGGAATTTATATGCTAGGAAAAGAAATAAATGCCCTTTAGAGGAATCGTAGTCCCCCCCCCCCTTCCCCCTGTCATGCAGACTTTAGCATTACTCCTGTTCTTATATATTTTACATTCATTTGTATTTTCTGACTTCTATTATTATTTTACAGACAACATAACATTATGAATTTAACCCCTGGTCCTACACGTTTTGCAATTCAGAGGATAACTGAACACCCTGTGTCAGCAATGAAGCTTTTCTTTACAGATGACATGTTCAAATTAATTCTAGAAGAAACTAACAGAGAAATGAAGAGAGTATGCTCAGAAAAGAATAAAAAATACACATTGGTTTCTGTTGAGGAATTTGAAGCTTACATTGGTAAAAAAAATTAAACTTCTATTACAATAATTTATAGATAAATTGAAAAAAATGCAAATGATTCCGCGGTTTGAAATTTAACCATTTTTTTTTTCATTTTGAAGTAATTTTTATAATATTATTTTTACAGGTTTGCTAATTTTAGCTGGTGTATATAAATCAGCAGGAGAGTCTCTCAAAGAGTTATGGAGCGAAGAAGATGGCCGCGACATTTTTCGTGCAACTATGTCTTTGCAACGTTTTGAAATTATTAGAGAGTTTCTTAGGTTTGACAACAAAGAAAGTAAAGCAAATCGGCGTCGTTTAGACAAGCTAGCTGCAATAAGATCATTATTTGATATGTTTGTTACTCAGTTGCCAAAGATGTTCATTCCTTACGAAAATGTTACAATTGATGAACAGCTTGTGCCTTTCCGTGGTAAATGCCCATTTAGGCAATATATACCGTCAAAGCCAAGAGGGAAATATGGAATTAAAATGTGGTTGATGTCTGATGTCAAAACATCTTATGTTTGCGTTGCTGAGATCTATACTGGAAAGCCTTCAGATGGTGAGCGAGAAAAATATCAAGGTAGAAATGTTGTGTTGCGCCTGGTAAATTCGATTGAGGGTACCGCTAGAAATATTACGGTTGATAATTTTTTCACGGATTATATTCTTGCTAAAGAATTATTGAAGAAAAAATTAACTATTATTGGTACTCTCAGAAAAAATAAGCCATTTACTCCTTCTGAATTTCAGTCATCACGTGAGCGAGAAACATTTTCCTCATTATTCGGTTTTCAACCAGATATGACACTTGTTTCATATGTACCGAAAAAAAACAAATCGGTAATCCTCCTTTCAACTATGCATCACGAGGCCAAAGTTTCAGTTGAGAAAGAAAAGAAACCAGATATAATTTTATGTTATAATGAAACTAAAGGTGGAGTAGATACTACTGATAAGTTAGCTGCTGCGTATACATGCAAAAGGGGCACTAGGCGATGGCCTGTGTGTTTATTCTACAATTTAATTGACCTAGCTGCAATAAATGCATATGTTGTTTTTACGCATGTAAATCCTTCTTACAATCAAAACAAACTATACAAAAGACGCCTTTTTCTAAAGGAACTTGGCAAACAGCTGACCGAACCTCACAGAAATATTAGGATGAAACAAAATATCCGAGTAACCATAAAGAATAAATCGGCTAAGTCAGCAGGTGGAAAAAAAGAAAGTATTAGTTCAAATAAACGTGGAAGGTACAAAGAATGTGATCCAAAGAGAGATCGAAAAACGCAGAGATGTACTTCATGCTTATCATTTCTTTGCCAGGAGCATCTAAATGTGTACTGTAAATCTTGTTTATCATTAAAATGTTTCAAGAACAATGGAAATAAAACAAATTTGCACTATTTTTTTATTATTATTTTCCAAGTTATTGCTTATACAAACAAGCCATTGGAAGTAAGAGGGGCAGGGGGGCGGAGTAAAAAGTGGGGGGGGTTGAGAATTATAAATTTTGTTGTCTCTAATAGTGAATACAAAAATAATATATGAAATAAAGCTAGATAAAAATACTTGTTTTGAGCTAGAATAAATATACACTAAACTGGGTCTAATCGACCCATTCAGGTAAAACGTAACTTTTTTTCAACAGGGTAGGAATAGGAAGGTTAAGCAATTGCATCTACTCTGCCATGTAGATAATATGCCGCAGATAATGGAACTTCATTAAACGATGGATATGTTGATACTTATTATACTTAATTCAATCATACTGATTGGTAAATATATCATACCAGCATGATTGAGTTAAAAAAATAATAAAGTACATCTACACTCTTGAAACAGTGCCTCTGATATATAAGGCACCAGCGCATCGTGACTTCTATTAATTTAATATGAGAGGCACACAGACAAAGTGCCTCTGATTAGCCGATAAACATCAAAGGCACAAAGAAATGAAAGGCACATATGACGGTGTCAAAATCTTTCACAGGCAACAAGATAAATGTGTGCCTTTAAAAAAAAAAACCCGTCAAGATTCAGCGGTACAATGGCGAAACGCGCATGCGTACAAATGTTTAACCCATGATGCATTGAGCGGGATATTTACTTTCAATGAGGGATAGGGGTTTGGAGAAAGAATGGACCCTTGACCGGAAGAAATGGCGTGGTCTCTTGTAGATTTTTCGAATGGCGGCACCTGACGACACAAACCGATTTTATATATATATCCTTTTTGCAAGACGATTATTTTGACTCAAGAGGTTTTGTGCTTTCGTTTTTTAATTACGCTCTTCTTATAATTGTCGTTCAGGATTGCAACAATATTAATCGCTGATTATACGAGTTATGTTTTCCTACGATTTAACAGGACGCCGCAGAGGTAAATGTTCCTGTGGAAAATGCGATGAATTTATGTTAGGAAACATAACATTACGTACAATGGATGGTATTATTATTCCAATTGTCCACCTGTGGATTACGATGAAGTTATAGGAGCCTGCAATAAGCAAGTATATTTAGTTTAGTACTTGATTATTTTCTTTGAATGTGTAGTATAAAAATTGACACTCTAAAGAAAATGTTTTATGTTACATACATATGTATATACCGGGTAAATGTATCATTCCTTAAAATGTATCATTCTCTAGATAAATTGAATTTTTTAATTAATAGTTATAGCTATTACATTCCAGTTTCTTTTGTATTATATTAATCAGTGTTGAATTAAGAGGGTGGCCCTGGGGGGGGGGAGGCATTCTCTCTCCAGAACAATGATGTCCCACTCCGAAAAGTGTGAGATTTTATTCTTTTTAATGGACAAAAGTGCAACTCCCCCCCCCCCCTCCCGAATCCGCAAAAATCCCTCAATAATGAGGAGAATAATGTCTGAATTCAATACTGATATTAATCTGTCAAAATACATCCTGCAAAAAGTAATACATATTGTTTTTATAATCGTATTTTATTTAGAATCAGTATTCAATATTTTAACATTTAGGATACCAGTAATGAAATATTTATGATAAGAGTTACTTTTTGAAATTAATTGTTATCATTATCGCAAGATCAATATTATGATTATTTTACATTGATTATTTTTAATGTTTATCTTATTTGTTTTTAATAAAGCTTTTGTGCTTTTTTATGTATTTTGTTATGCATAAAATAAATTGATATGTTGACAAGGTTCTTTATTGAACCACAGAACTGACTTAGGCCACATGGATGCACATTTTAATATTTATTTAAAATTTATTTCAATAAATTGGGAGTGAGAAAATTTTCTATTATAGATAGTATTCCGCCTTAGACAAAATTTTATCTATGTCTATGGATATGCCATGCTGGAAAATCTTTCTGCAGTAGACAGAATTTACTGTAAAGATATAAATATAATATATAATATAATTAAATTACATTCTGTGCATCTTATAATGGTGGCACATGCATGTGCCACTATTATAAGAGGCACAAAATGTATTTTTAAATAAGAGGCACTTGAATTATCTTAATTTCAAAGGCACCTACGAATCTCAAAGGCACTATGTACCTCTTAAATGAGAGCACAGTTTTAATAGTGTACGTATCCATCGTTCAATGGAGTTCTATTACATTCTGTCGAGCTGTCTACTAGGCAGTCCAAATGCCTATTGCCAATACATTTCTCTGAGTGAAATATGTCCACCGGTTGTAGGACCAGGTAGCTCAATAGGTAAAGCCATGGCAATTTAAGTCAAAGGGCGTGGGTTCAACACCCGACCTGGCCATTTTGTCACGCAATTAGAATATTTCAGTTCGTATAATATATTTACCAATCAGAATGATTGAGTTAAAATAATAAAAAATATGGCCACAGAAAGCAGGATCTTATTAAATAATAGTTTTCGTATTTTAAGACAAATGCATTCCTTGGAAAATAAATACCATATCTGAAAAGTATATGCCGATTGCATATTTAACTGGAAGCATGTTTATAGTACCCGTGGATACAAATATGGATAACATAGCTCCGAACTCTCCATTTTCCAAATACCACACTACTTCTGAATAGTAGTCTTCGTCTTATTTAATTAAAGAATTTCATTCATTAAATAAAGCGAATATTTCTATTCGGAATTGGTAGCACTAAAAAAATTGGAGAGTTTTCAGCTATGAGGATAATAGTCATAACCTCTGTTATGAATGGTCCCGTATATATACAAATATAATATATGGAAACATGTAGCATGGATGAAAAAATATGGAAAATACAGTGGCAAGTTCTGCTATTTAAGCTGGGCATGCTCTTTCTCACCTTTTCTTGGAACAGTAAACTTCGCCTTTTTTAATCACCAAAATTGCTAAAAAACTGCAACAAAGTGTACTATTTGTTAAGAGTGGTGGTAAAGACCATATTCAATTTGAACATAGCTGCCAGCCTAACTTTTCTCTTGGCAGTAAAATTCAATATTACGTTTTGCCTTATTTAATCGCTGAAATGTGTGATAAAATTTCAACTGCCTCGGCGCTTGTTCGAGTTTACCTTGATTATTCAAGCAGACCAAAGAAAACCGTCCGTTTTTTCTTAATTTTTTAAACACAGCTACATAGGCCCCTGTGCAGTTATATAAAAAAACACCAAAATTTTCGCTGTACCTTTTCGATTTTAACGGTATCTTTTGTTTTTAGAAAAATATTATATTAATATTTAGTATTTCAAAAACAAATAATTTCTGAACTTCTATTTTATGTTCTTTTTCGTGTTTTCCAATTATTTTTCACGTTTTCCCTTTTTTCTGCATTTTGAAACAATCATCCCGGTTTATCGAAAAAAAACACATTATATTCAATGGTTGGAGTACCGTAGTTGAGATTTTTTCCAACAGAGTGAAAATGTGCCGGGACCAGGACTCGAACCTGGGTACTTTGGTTTGCCATAACAACGCTCTCCCTACCGAGCTATCCTAGCTGGCATATCCCACTCTTATTTGTTGGACAAGGCTGCGAACTGCAGCGCTAATTTCATTCATCTGCACTATAACTATAGCATTTACATGATGAATCTGAAATAGCACGGAAACTCCTGTATACCATGTAATTAGGTCATAGTGAATAGAGGAAAGTATATTCAACTAGGTAAATTATATTCAATGGTTGGAGGTATCATAGTTGAGATTTTTTCCAACAGAGTGAAAATATGCCGGTCGAGTCCTGGTCCTGGCATATTTTCACTCTGTTGGAAAGAGTCTGCTTTCTAGGCATTTCCTGGGAAGTCTCTACATTTTCAAAACTAGGAGATATCATTGTGCGTTTTAAAGATGGTTAGAGATTCAACGGGGTGATATTTCTTACTTTTGCCATGTTTTTATAGCTAATTAACCAATTTCCAAGATTTCTTTACCAATTTTCGTTATTTGAAAAGGGGAAAAAATAAGATAGGTCACATTATTTTTTTTTTATTATCAGGAACTTTTTATCATAATTGTACGTGTAATATATCTAAATGAGAGAAATTAAACTGACAATTACTACAACGGAAGCTTCTTAATTCGTTTGGAAAGATTTACATTAAAAAAAATAAAAACGTACAAATAAAAGGGTGTTGTCAATATTCGTGTGTTGTCGAAGGCAGTGGTACCCACAAAATTGGTTTTGTTTGGAAAACTTTTCGTTTAAAAATATAAAATCATACGAATTCGGGTTCGTTTGAAAAAAAAAATAGATCATAGTGTGTGTAGTACAACCGGTTTGCGCTGTCGAGCACAGTGGGTGTCCGCAACTCTAGGTTCGTTTGGAAAGATTTGGTTTAAAATTATAACATCATACAAATTCAAGGATGTATGCTCCCGAATGAAGTAAGGCCCCTGACACTGAATCCCTCCCGGAGAAAAATGTCTGAATTCGACACTGATCTTAGTTACATTTAATATTATTATCTTGGCTCCGGGCAACGCCAGGTGGATCAGCTAGTTTATATCAAATCACAAGTAAAATAAATCAAACGTTTTCAATACTCAAAATTATCCAAAATTTGTTTCGACCTTTTTAATTAAATAATCACATATGTCAGTTTTCAAAATTAGAATTTTCGATTATTTCATTTAACAGGGTATAGTGATGGGAAAATTAGAAGTACATTGCGTACGCATGAAAGACAAGGCGATTCATTTAAATTACGAATATTTTTTATACATTCATAATCATCTGTGCATGTGTTTCAGTTTCAAGCTACTCAAAAAACACGTAATTTCATTAGAATCCGAATTTATGGAATTTTCTTAATTGGATATTTTGAAAAATGTTTCTATAGTTTATTTTTTACGCCTTTCTATAAATGAAGACAGCTTTTTATGCTACCGTTTAATTAGTTTGTATTTTAATACAAATGCATCCTCTTGTAAAACATATACTGTATCTGTAAAGTGTTTATTGAATGCATTTTGTAATAGGAAGTATGTTTATATGATCATCGGTTAAAAATAGGGACAATCGTCATTATCCTTGTTTTAAATGAATTGGTATAAAATATATAACAAGAGCAGCAAACTCGCATGCCACCAGACCAGTTGTCATCTCTATGTCCGAAAAGTAATCTTCGCTTTATTTAATGACCAAAATTCTGCGATTAAAGAAGGCGAAAATTATAATTCGTATATACAGAAGACAACTGGCCCGTTGACACGCAGGATTGATAACCCTGATAATGTATCATATATGCAGGAATAGGAAAAAATTCTACCATGTACGTCTATTGTATCAACTGGTGTCGAAGTAAACAGACTAATTATTTTGAAATTTTTGACTTTCCTACATAACGTTGAAATTTATAGCAAAATAAAACAATCATTTCCAAAACTGACAAATATCAAAATTTTGTTCTAGCATTTTTCATTAAACAATCAAATACGTCAAATTTCAGTATTTTCGATTATTACTTCGTTTATTATTTTATTTAACAATGTATAATGATGGTCAAATTACAAGTACACTGCGTATGCATGAAAGAACAGCCAATCCACAAAACACATTTCTAAGACTTCGATTGTGGCTAGTTCATTTTACGAATATTTTGAATAGATTCCTAATCATCTAAGCGTGCTTCCTTTTCTCGCAAGATATGTAATTCCATTCGAAACCAAGTTTATGGATATTTTGTAAAACGTTTCTATAGTTAAATGTTTTTATGCTTTTCATTAATAAAGGCATATTTTTTCGCATTGAAAAAGAAAAAAAAAAGTCTTTAGTGTCTGGACATTGTCTTAAGAGTAGTGGCCTTAATTTAGTTTCAAATGTAATAAATGGTTAATTTATTCCTTCCAGCTATTGTCTTTATTTTAATGAGGAAATTTAAAGGAACCTTTATTGTTTATTTTTCAATTTTATTACATTTTATCAATAATTTATTATTTCATTCATGTTACCGTAATTTCCGGTGTATAATCCGCGGATCAAACAATCATGTTCCGACCCAGAAATTTTATTTAATAATTGAAGTCAAATATTTACAGCGATCTAGTAATAGTTACATTTTGTAAAAAAAATTTACGTATTAAACATGATTGTTTGATCCGCGGATTATACGCCGGAAATTACGCTAATTCACAGAATATCCTACTGTTGGTTTTAAACATGAAATAGGAAGCAAACCGTAACATCTATTAAAGGTTATCTTACAGGATGTTAATGTGTGATGTCAAAAATATCTTCTGTATTCTCATTTCGTTAGTAACAAACGTGAGCAAAAGATGGCGATGCAATGTCTCAAACTGTAAGAATAACTTATAATTAAAAAAAAACTTTTATTTTTCGTATTCAACAGCTAAATAGCCTAAATAGCACACAGTTATGAACTGTGTGGATTTTGATCAATATTTATATATTAGCTGTGGAACTGTTAGAGTTTGCGCCCTCTATCGATGATAATTGGTACTAAACAAACTCTCGACTTAAATAAACTCATTTGAAAACTTCGATTCTTGTTTATTTTACGAATATTTTTCATAGATTCATAAATTTCTAAGCGTGCTTCAGTGTCTGTCCACTTTCTTTCAAAATAGGTAATTTCATTAGAAAACGAGTGTATGAACTTTTCAAAATTGCGCATTTTGTAAAACGTTTCCATAGTTAATTTTTTTTTATTTTCATTAATAAAAACATATTTTTCCGCACGAAAACGAAAATTACTTTAGTGTCTGGCTTTTAAATTATAATGCGTTTTAAGAATAGTGTCCTTAATTTAGTTAAAAAGTAATAAATGTAAATTTATTCCTTACAGTTACTTTCTTTATTTTAATCAAAAAAGGTACATGTAACATTTTTGTTTAATTTTCTATATTATTAAATTTTAATATTTGTAAGAATTTGTTTGTAAGTTCTGGTTTGTTAACTTTACGAATATTTTGAATAGATTCATAATCATTTAAGCGTGCTTCAGTTTTCTCCAGTTTCTGGCAAAATACGTAATTTCATTAGGAACCGAATTTATGGGCATTTGATAATTGGATATTTTGTAAAACATTTCTATATATATATATATAGTTAATATTTTTTATGCCTTTCATAAATGAAGACATATTTTTTTCTGATGGAAAATAAAATGACTTTAGTGTCTGGCATTTAAATTCTATTATGCTCTAAAAAGGAGTGACCTTAATTTAGTTTGAAATTTAATAAATGGTTAATTTATTTCTTATAGTTATTTTCTAAATTTTAATCAGAAATGTACAAGTACTGTTTTGTTTATTTTCAATTTTCTTAAGTTGACATACTACTCTAAAATGTTCAAAAATTCGATTTTTTGACGAACATGTATATGAAAAAGCAATATTTTGCGCATTTTAAAACAAACCAAGTAAAAAAATTCCTATAATTAAGTTCGTTATGACTGAAAACATATCAGGTGATCCATATATAAACAATGCTTAAAAGAATACTTTAAATTCCTTTATTTCAAAAAATTTTAAATGTGTTATTTTTAAATTGCGCGCAAGATTTCTTTTGAATGACTTATTACTTTGACTTGCAATTTTCACGTATTTATAGATCATAACTATATTTCAATACTTAACGTAAATATATGTATAATTTAACAAAATTTATATTTGTTAAATAAATTTGAATGCACTGAATATTGTTTCATCGGAGTTTATGCTTGATTCACAGATGATTCCGTGAATCAATAGAAATATATTTGCGAAACGAGAACATATGCAATGAGTCAGCCTCTTTTGAATTACCTACAATGTGGCACGCGATGATTCACAAATTAAAAACAACAATAAAATAATAATTTTCACGTTTCCAGTTTGACCAATTTAAGCACCTGCTTGCATTATACATGTGATCTCGTGATTTCTGCTTATCATTTTAAAAACTTTGCGATAATAGTTTATTTATCATTTTGATCTTGAAGAAGTCACCGTTAGAGCGCATGGAACATGCCAATTTTTAACCCTTTTGTGTAATGTTTTTATCGCTTTAAGCAGTAATTACATCTTTAATTTAACATTAACCAGTGGTTTTATTATATTATTTGTAATAAGTATATAATTTATGAAACATATTTTTCAAAAAATATTAAGAAATTTCCCGGACATCTCACATAAAATAATGTTGACCTGTTCGTTTGTATGAAAACAATAGAAGCTCCGTTTTGTTCTTTGAACATTATGAGCTTATATAGGTTTTCCTTGTTCACGCATCAATAAAAATGTCACTTTATAGGATTTGATGTAAAATTTACAACAAGTGGGTAAGTGTGATCGAAGATCGCTCAAAAGGTGTCGTTTAATATTCCTTTCAAAACACTTTATCCTTTCTTTAATAAATCCAAATAAATTTCATTTAGCAAAAAAAAAAAAAAAAAAAAAAAAACTCATGTTTTTAGTTTTTTATAAAGTAAAAATTTACCGGTCTATTTTTTCGTTTTCAAAATTAAACATGTTGTACACCTTCAAAATGTTAAAATATGCGAATATTTCCATAATCGGATTTTTATCATGATTCAATATGTTTCTCAAACTCATATATTTACTATTCTCTATTACTCATATTGATACTCGCTTTGTATTATTCTCAAACATCAGAAAAATTCGTTAAACTTCCAATATGACGTCAGATTTTCTTTTTAATTCTCTAATGACGTGATATTAATCTGCTTTATGTACATATACATACTCATACTCCTTGTATTCTTCTAATATATTGAGAAATCTTTGAAAATTTACACTTTATTACCACTATGACGTCAATCATTTTTATTTCATATTAATCTTTTTTTCAATTGGTGAAACTTTTTATTTCATTTTCATTTTTCACTTGAAAATCGTCTGATAGAAAATTAATTATTGTAGAAAGAATTTCATCGTGGATTTTTAATTTTTGGCATCTGCTATAACAAAAAATGTTTAAATTTAAGAGGAAAAGGCTGCTAGAATTTTAGTTTTTTATCTCTATTTATTAAAATAATACGAAATTTTCAAATTTTAATATTTTGAGCTCTTAATAGCTGGTATTCATCTATATACACAAAGTTTCAACTCTGTGAGTTAGATACCCGCATAGCATGCTCAGTCACAGTGACTTCACTGTGACGTCAATGTGAGTCACTTACGTCACGTCACATCTGTGACCAAATGCCACCACTTTGTAACATCAGACTGTGAGCAAAATGTGAACGTCTTGGAGATCTAAAGAAAACTTAAAATAAACTTTAGAACATCTTATGGCATCAAGAAAATTACTTTTTGACAGCTTTAAAAATTTTTGTGACGTTGCAATGACGTCTCTGCAAGTCACACCTATTACCAAAAGGCCAACAATCTGTGACTTCACGGTGTGATCGGAGAGTGAATTTGGAAAACAAAGCATAAAATATAGAATTGAATTATGTCATGTACCTAAATCATTAATAAATACATTGTCACACACTATTTAAATAAATTGAGTATTTCCAAAATAAAATAATAAATAAATATCTGTCTACATATATGAGGCAGATAACTTTTTTACAATTTACATTACCATTTTCAAGAAATTTAACAAAATATAGTATATAATACACAGGTAAAAATCCTTAAATAGAAATTTAGTAACGTATGAAAGTTTTGGCGAAAGTAATTCAGAAATAGATCTCCCATTCTAATAAAATTGTTAGCAATTTAGAGGTTTGTTAGCATTTTAAATACAAACATTTTAATAGTTTTTTCCTACTACCGCAGGGAACTCATTTGCTAATTTTGTAATACTAAAAATATTTCTTTAAAAATCTCCAATCTTTATTTATTTTGAGGAGCCACTCAACACATATATTCTTTGTAACTCATAACTTCAACTTCATAACCCATATATCAACTCTTTGATAAATCAGCTTTCTGGTCAAAAAATGAGGGCACCATTTTTGCGAGTTCGATACAAACACGGTCTGGTCGGGGTGACCGTCCAACGCTTTCACGATTTTCATTGTACGGTATAATTAAAGTGGTTCTCAACTGACTTGATCAACAACGCGAAGCTTTCTGGAATAATTTCTGACTCTTTTTTAAATGTAAAGGCATAAAATGAGCAGGACTGACTACGGAAGCAATTTGAAATCAAAATGAGTTTTCCATTTTTTGATAAATAAATTACTTATCGAGTTATAAGCAATACGTGTAACGTGACGACCGGTTTTTCTCCTTTCTTTCACTGTCATGTCGGGTATTCGTTTCAAAACGCCGACTTTGGCAATCTTTTCTGAAAGATCTTCTGCTTTTACCAAAAAATGGAAAACGTCTTTCAATTGCATAGTTTCTGAATAAAAACACCCGCCAATTTGATGCGTTTCTGAACAAAGATGAATTAAAAATATGTCATAAGGTATATGGCATAAAGTATATGTCATTCCTATAGCAATTTATCCAAAACTGGCCAGTGCTTAGTAAGATATCACCTCTATTAAATATATTGCTTTTTTCGATAAAGTGTAAAAAATGAAAAATTTATACTTAGGAAATTTGATTGCAATTTAAATTTATATCGAAATTACTTTATAAAGCCTTTTAATTCAATTTTTATTTAAAATTTATCTTTACTTTTGACGTCTAAAACAAATGCAATTGATTAAAAAATATATAAAGATATAAATTTTCACAGCTTATTTTTAAGGATACAAAACTCTCTCATATAAAAATAAAATGCTATAGCATAACTGGAAGTTAGTAATTTGTCAGCCATATAAATTATAAAGCATTTGAAATGTCCTTATTTAAATAATTTTCTTTCTTTACTTCGTCTGGAAACCCCTGCTCTTGCTCTTACTTTGTGGTTAAAATATACTGCGCAGATCATATTCGCGCATATTCAAAGCAAACGATTTTTGTTATTCCAAATTCGGAGTGTGTGTTGTGTTCTTTTTAAGTTAGTGGATTTATTTTGTGTAAGTAAATTAACGTTTTAAAGTGAACCATCAATTTTTTAAATTCATTTTAACCTCTCCCTGTGTCTAGCTGGGTGCGTTCATAAGGTCTGTGTGATATTTGATATCTCAGATCTATGAACACAGCTCTGCTGAAACACTATGAAAATGAAAATAGTGAATTTCACTGTCTTTTTTTTTTCAATGAAAGGGAAGCAGACAAGGACCCTCAAAACCCCTGGAACTTACTGGATTTACCTATAGATCAGCAGGTAACTTTTAATGCCTTCGCAGTTTTATTATGTTTAGTAATAGTACATTTAATAGAGCATTATTTAAAAGTTAAGGTTTTTAAATCTTCTTTAAAAAATCACTTGTATTAAATTTTGTCTTTAATGTTTTAAATCGTTTTAAATAGACAGTTTGGAAAAAAACTTAAAGTATTTACTAACAATATGTATTCTAAATGGAAAGTGTTATTTAAAATGAGGAATTTATTTACATTTTGCTTTTCTTAGTTCAATTTTCATAGTTATTCATTATAATTAAACACACTGCAATTTTAAAAACTATTAAAATTGGATTTACAATTTGAAAATTTTGTTGCTAGTGGAGGTATCGAGAAATAACTTTCTGGTACATTTGAAATAATTGTGACAATTTAACGCATTAAAAATTTATTTGCCAAGATATGTCAATATTAGGCGCATAAAAATAATCAATATTAATAAAATAATAAAATAATTATTCAGTGTAGATATTTTTCCAGTTGTGTTATCAATTTTTTTTTACCGTAAAAATTGATATTTAAGTTCTGCATTTAGTATTCTATCAAAAACTACAAATGAAATAATTTGCAAAGCAAAAAAAAAAATATATTTTTTTTGGAAACACAAATTGCACAAATTGTGCTTATTAGTTGCTAAAATCAGTGTGAAAATTGTTTTAAACTCATAAAAGAGCTAAAATTCAACATGTTTCTGCTTTAAACTTAAAGCCATCATCGGGGAAGAGGAACAACACAAAGGACTACTGATCTTTTAATTTTCGACACGAGAAAATTGAAATCAACAGTATGGAAAAATTTAAATAAAATAAGCGGGCGCTCTCTGTTGCCAAAGAGCGAAAAACAAAATAATGAATTAACAAGGGGTTAAAAATGTATCCCATAAACTAGGTATGTTGAAAGAAAAGTTATCATTACAAATACAATCTTTTCTAATTTTAATTTCCAATGATTCCCTAATGGCGGCTTTAAATGGGTTATTGAACCTATGGATAATTCTTGCTTTATCGAAATTAATTACAGTATCATTATTTTTAGCGTAAAACCGGGAGAGTGCAGTGGATAACTTTCCAAATTTTATGTCGTTTTTATGCTCTTTTAACCTTTCCAAAAATTTTCTTTAAGTCATACCAATGTAAAAAATTATACTATTATTATTTAAGCTAATGGAGATTTCATAAACACCTGCGAATTGATCAGGGGGGATAGGATCTAATTTACATGAAACTAAGTCAACTAATTTTCTGGGAGGGACAGCAATAAGATGGATATTGTATTTACGGAGGGCCCTTTTAATCCTTTCAAATATAATAGGTATATGTTGGAATTTCCGATAGTTTGGTTTATTATTGCTAGGGACAGGATGCTGAATTAAATGGCCATTGAATTTTTCTATAATTTTCTGTACGTGATGAGCGGGGAAACCATGGTCAATGGCGATATCTCTGATAAAATTAAGTTCATCTTGGATGAATTCACTTGAACAAACCAGAAAAGCACGCTTGATGAATGAATTGAAGGCAGCAATCTTATAAGTGAAAGTTGTAGAGGCATTAAATGGGATTATTGTGTTACTTCTCATCGGTTTACGATAGACTTTACGTTTTAGGTTGTTGTCATCTTTAATTAATTGAATATCCAGGAACGGCAGTGATGAATTTTCTTCTATTTCCAACGTAAACTTAATATTTTCATCTATTTCGTTTATTTTTGAGAGGAAAGATAGGAGTTCCTGCTTTCCATGATTCCATGTGATAAAGATATCGTCCACGTATCTTAGGCAAACTTCTGGTGTTAAGTTCAAACTTTTAAAAATAAATTCCTCCATCGGTCTAAGTTTAAATTCAGCCAACAGACCGGAAATAGGAGATCCCATAGGTGCTCCTTTATTTTGTCTGTAAGATTTCTTATTAAACATGAAAACGTTGTTATTAATGATAAGGTTAAGTCCTGACTTTAGAGATGTTTTTACGCTATCACTTAAAGAAAATTTTTGGAAAGGTTAAAAGAGCATAAAAACGACATAAAAATTTGGAAAGTTATCCACTGCACTCTCCCGGTTTTACGCTAAAAATAATGATACTGTAATTAATTTCGATAAAGCAAGAATTATCCATAGGTTCAATAACTCATTTAAAGCCGCCATTAGGGAATCATTGGAAATTAAAATTAGAAAAGATTGTATTTCTAATGATAACTTTTCTTTCAACATACCTAGTTTATGGGATACATTTTTAACCCCTTATTAATTCATTATTTTGTTTTTCGCTCTTTGGCAACAGAGAGCGCCCGCTTATTTTATTTAAATTTTTCCATACTGTTGATTTCAATTTTCTCGTATCGAAAATTAAAAGATCAGTAGTCGTTTGTGTTGTTCCTCTTCCCCGATGATAGCTTTAAGTTTAAAGCCGAAACATGTAAGATTTTAGCTCTTTTATGAGTTTAAAACAATTTTTACACTGATTTTAGCAACTAATAAGCACAATTTGTGCAATTTGTGTTTTTAAAATACTAGTTAACAGTGTAGTGTCCAAATGGATTCAATTGTTATATTTTTTGAGTTTATGATTTTAAGTTTTAAATTTCATTTGCTTCGAAAAATGTTTTACTGCTTGATACATTGTTTATTATTTAAAAATATCGCACAATAGGTAGATCTATTATTTAAATGGATTCCTAATATAAATTTTTCACAATGCTTATTTTAAAATCTATACTTATACACTATATTTCCAATGATGATCGGCCAATTGCGATTTTAGATGTTTGTTATATATCTGGAAAGATACATGAGGAATTATCTTGAAACTTCAGGAGTGTAAACAACATGATAAACGTCATATATTTCCCCGAAGATTTTTTCCCGAAACCCCATAAGGGGCCGCGAACAAATTGAAGAAAAACGAATATCTTTTGGATAACCCTGTAGAAAATAACATTGCAAAACATTCAAACTGTAGATTATGATTAAGTGGCTTATTGTAATAATTTGGGTTCATTTTTATGAAGATAGCATGTATACCCGAAGAGAAATTCAGGTTTTTATAAAAACAGTCCCAAATTTTACCAAGTTTTTTGCTTATAATTTGCAGAGTTTTTAATATAAAAACAAGTTATTTTCAGAAAATATGACAAACAAAATTGTACACAATACCCTGCAATCAGAATTAAAAAATAATAAAAATTGTATGAAAAATGAGCAGGTTTACTAAATATTGTTTTACTGCGCATGCGCGAATTCAATCAAAATATACAGTGCATAATATATTAGCTAAATGTATAATAGACCAACTTTTATGAAAGTCTCAAAAACATAGCTTGAAAATTCTGATAATAATCGTCGATAGAATAAGCTCGAATTTCGCTGTTCCCAAAAGGAAGCAGAAAGATGAGGGGTTGTATCCAAGTATACTAGCTTATGAAAGTTGACATAATAAGAATGAAGTGTCTCTCATTCTATATTTGATACAACCCCTCATCTTTTTGCTTCCATAAAAGTTTGTCTATACATTTAGCTTATATATTATGCACAGAATATTTTGATTGAATTTGCGCGTGCGCAGTGAAATAATATTTAGTAAACCTGCTCATTTTTCATACAATTTTTGTTATTTTTTAATTCCGATTGCAGGGTATTGTGTACAATTTTGTTTGTCATATTTTCCGAAAATAACTTGTTTTTATATTAAAAACTCTGTAAATTATAAGCAAAAAACTTGAAAAATTTTGGGACTGTTTTTATAAAAACCTGAATTTGTCTTCAAGTATACATGCTATCTTCATAAAAATGAACCCAAATTGTTAAAATAATCTACTTAATCATAATCTACAGTTTGAATGCTTTTGCAATATTAGTTTTTACAGGGTTATCCAAAATATATTCGTTTTTCTTCAGTTTGTTGACGGCCCCTTATGGGGTTTCGGGAAAAAAATCTTCGCGGAAATATATGACGTCTATCATGTTGTTTATACTCCTGAAGTTTCAGGATAATTCTTCATGTAGCTTTTCAGATATTTAACAAAACGTCTAAAATCGCAAGTGACCAGTCATCATTGGAAATATCATGTATTTTCATTAAAGTTGTTCTCAAAACCAAAATAACTAATTTCTGACATATTTCTGAATTCATTTTTATTTGGAAACACATGAAACTGGCAGGTGTTTTTATTCAGAATATATGTAATAGACTGGCGTTTTCCATTTTTTTGTAACAGCAGAAGATGTTTCAGAAAACACTATCAAAGTCGGTGTTTTGAACCGAATTTCCGACGCGCAGCGTGAGAAACGTGAAAAACATGACCGAAATTGATCTTAAGTATTACATTTATCTAAAAATGGAAAACGCTATTCATTCCAAATAGTTTTAATAATCAGGCATACCAGTGTCATGCTTTTAAAAATTTGTTCATAAATGTGTCAGAAAGCTTCGTGATACTGAGCGAGAGGAAATATGGCAAAGTATGCACATTTAAAGACTTCAATACTTAACAGCAAAATAGCATAGGTTTAATTATTGTATATATTTTTGGTGGTTACATAAAACAAATGGAAGTAGAAGTTAATTTAAAAAGTTGTTATTTGCACAATAGAATTTCATATTATTGAAATATTTACTTTTATTATAATTTTTAATGGATTCATCTATTATTTTTATATTAATATGCGTTTTTTACATTTATAATTTTCTTACTTAACAGCTACATTAGCCGGTTTCCCAATCAGGTGCAAAATTTTAATTTGAATACGAGTTGCATCAATAAAAATTATTGCCGATCCAATCCTTATCGTCGATCTTATCCGGATTTGGTAAAATCCTGTTATCCGAATCTATGCGAAATAATTTATCAGGTTCGGTCGGGGGGCCTGCATATTTTTTTTGTTGTTGTTGTTGGGTTAGGGTAAGAATGCGGGTTGAATCGAAATATAATTTCAGTCAACCATAATTCATGTTCAAGTAGACATTCAATGATGTTCAAGAAGTATATAACCGGTTTCGTGCATGACTCTAGATCCGAGCCGACATCAGAAATTGTGTCGTAACACAATTTCTGAAAAAATCTGGTTACTCGTCCGTATGCAAGATTCTATTCCGAACAAGACTTACAGTAAAAACATTATATCCGACTCGGGTCAGATCGGGTTCACGGAAATCAGGTCACACGACGTATAATCCAAATCCATTCTGTAGCCAAACAAATCCAAAAAGATCTTCCGAACTTTCTGGATTGGATTCGGGTAAAATCTGGTCACCCGACCCGGTGCAGTGTCGTCACAAACGTCACAAACTTGTAGCATAAAAATATGTCGATCCGAACAATCCGGATAAGATTCGGGCAAAATCTGGTCACCCTATCCGATGCAGATTCGTCACATTTTTCACATTGAAGTCGCACTGTGACTTCACAAAGTAATCACATTGTGAGGTCACAGAAAGCCTTGAAAACGGCCATAACGACTTCACATTTAGGTTACAGTGACTTCACATCGATGTCACTTGACGTCACGACGTCGGTCACAAAGTCACAGTGTGACGTCATTGTAAACTCACCGTGACGTCGGGTAGTTTCTGAGAATAGCTCTGTGACAGACAGACAACGGAGCGGGAGTAATAGGGTTTCGTGAGATGAACGAAACCCTAAAAATCAAGTATATGATATAAATCCATATGTTTTCAGTTTGTTAAACGTTTTTTCCAAAAGAAATTGCAGATGGAACTAAGGATTCAGAGCGAACGTTTGCCTATTGTGTTTGCTTATAAAAGCTTCAAGAATGGGGTGCAGAATTTTTGTCGTAGAAAGGTTGGTTGGTTGATTTTATGACGGCCGATTATCTACACGAGGGGTATAGGCCGTAGAGGATGAGTGCCTTCCGTGGAGGGGTCTTTGTAAGGGATCCTAACCAGTATTAACGAAAGGTTCAAAGAAAGCCACGGAAAACTCCGACCGGTTAGGTTGACGAGCGCTACAGGGGTTTGAACCCAGCACCTCCCGTCTACCAGTTTTGAGAGCAGAACCTCTTAGCCACAGGTGGAGCTGTCGTAGAAAGGAATATTTCTGTTTAATCTCGAAATTTAATGAATTCTGCTGAGTGTTTGCGTTCTTCGAGTCATAAATGGGCGTGGCAATGAGCTTTACGTCATTGTTTACTGGGAATAATTGTAGGAATATTTTATGCGGTTTGTTTCGAAATGCGCAGAAAATATTTTTATTTTCATATACATTTCTCTCAGAAAACCGAATCTGGCAAGAAGATTTAAGAGTACGAGCCTTAAATTTGATCACTAATGCAATCCAATATTCGTGTTAACATCAGAATAACAGAATGATGTGTACGCTTTGCTGATAAGTACCACTACTTCCAAATATTCCGAAGATTGAGTAAAAAACTGCATTAATCTGACTATTGGAAAAGAGTAGTACTAAAAATAAGGACCTGTGAGAACATTGAAAATCACTCGATGTTTATATACTTGAAAATGGAGTTCTTAACATTTAATCAACGGGTCACTTTTCAATGTCTGCACAATTCTTGAATGGGAATACCACCTTTTCCTAACAATAATGTTCGCCTTATATAATAACACAAATTTTGAAATTAAGGATTATCATTCGGAAATAGTGGTGCTAAAATTAAACATTTTACGTACCCTAAAAAATGTAAATGTGCCAAACCCGTCTATTAATTTGAAGGGTGGTAGGATATCCATAGATGGATGTGTGGTGCGATAACAATATGGTAGGATAACCGTAGATATATGTTATCCCACCAAATTTCCATACAGATTTGTACCAGAATTTTGAATAAAATTTTACTTTTATAACGTGGTAAAAAGACTGTAAAATAACGTTTTCTTATTTTTAAATTAATTGCATTCAATTCAACATTACAAAAACACCATTACTTGCGCCTCAAATAGTTCAATTGTAAAATTTGTCGATCAGTTTTGTTTTTGTTAAAGGAATTCAATTAGAGCTGCCTGTTTGTGGAGAAGCATATTCAATTCTAAATTGAGAATTAGCGAAAAACAAGTTCAGAAAAAGTACATACATATATAATATGGATAAATGTAGACATATGGAAAATGAACCCTCATGAATGTGAAAAATGATCCCATTTTTTCTATCAATTTACAATAAAGTACAAAACACAAGTAGAATTACATATTTTATATTCATTCACAAATGTCGTGAGCAGAATGTTGTAATTTTTGACTATTTATTTAACATGTATACATGATGTACTAACTTCTGTCTCCAGTTGCTGTTTTTTAGCGAAAGGTTTAGAAATATCGTTATACAGAAGTTAGTTCATGTTAATGATATTTCAACAAATTTTGTTTTATGGAGAAGATTTCAGTTTTTTTAAAAGAAAATAAATTTGTAGTGAAATATTTTCACAAAATAAAGAATTTTTCTATTTTCAAAGATAATTTATTTGGATGGAAGAACCGTGAAATTCAATATCCACAGCTTCATATTTGGGGAGCTTGAGATTTCTATAATTGTAGATTTTTTTTTTTTTTTTTTTTTTTTTTTTGTAACATAAACTTTTTTCCCAGAAAAATGATTGTTTTCATTCAAGGGGAGAAAAAAAATATATAAGTTTCAGTATTCAGAATTTTAAATTATTTGTTTCAAGAATCTGTATTATTCTAATTTTGTTTTGTTTACTGTTTTCGAGTACAATAAACAAGAAAATAACAGTAAATACGTCCAGGATTTAAAAATTTTATTAACATTCGACACGCAGATAACGTCATAAATTAATGCCATATATATTACGAAGCATATTATTAAAACTACTTTTTAAAACATCATTCTTATAATTTCTTTCTTGGGACAATATGTTGTTGAAACAAATGATGATAACAAATGCTTGCAAATAAACCTTCTTCAAAATAGCAGAATTGTCGGTATACAATAAGAAATAAAGACTGAAAATAACAAAAGTAGACGATTTTCAGTAATATTTGTACGGAAAGTTTGTTCATGGGCGCGTTTTCCTTAATTTCCATAGATATGTGTTACCTTTTCTCATTTTGCGAACTTTTGTGTATTTTGAATCACGTCACACATAATGAAATTGAATTCTCTGGATGAAGTAAGAGCATTTGCACGCCATAGTTGCATTAACTGTAGATTTAAGGGAAGTTTTTTCTATCTGTCGTTTATGATTGCTTTAAATTATTTTATTGTATTGTTTTAGAAATAGAATTGGAATTTGCAATAAGTTTTCCTTATTAAAATGGTACCATTTTAAGATTAATTGAGAAAAATATTAATGTATAGGTTATAATTAACATTTTCGGAATATATTCGTGAGTGTTCTTCTGCTTGACTCTTTATCTTAGCGTGGAAAATAATGGTATTTAGGTATTAACACTAAATATACCAGCAACTGTTCACGTGACAGGTGCAAATGAAATATTTCGATTCGAATTAGAAATTTCTTCATAAAATAAATAAAATGTTAATCGTACATAAATAAGTTAAATAGTTTTAAATAAAAATTCTGGTATGAAATATTTTCATGAAACTTCAGTAAAATTCCCGGTATAGTTAGTGTTAATCCTTTCAAGGGCGGAGTTTGGATGGCGCGAAAACTTAATTTTAATTCCAAATTCCAAATGGCACCCATAATTTTTAAATAAAATTTTGCTGTCGTAATATACGTAAAGAAAATATTTAAACTATTTCCAAATAGATTTTTTCGTAAATTTTTGTGCAATTTTGGTGCAATTATTTCAACATTTTATCAGAAGAAGTGCTTTGCTCCTGAAAGGGTTTTAAAGAGAACGGAAATTTCTTTGTAGACAAATACGAGCCAAAGCATCGCTGCCAACTTGAACGTTTTTGAAAAGTCAGATAAATATATTTGAACCAGAACTTATACTGCATAAATAAAATAACATCTCTACTACATTTCGTTAAATAAACAATCCAATTCAATTTAATAATCATTTCGTTTGCAGACGTTGCCGAGGACGTACTTAGTTTTTGTGGTTTCGTGTGTAAATATTTAGTGGTTGCAGAGTGTATATTGTACAGTGCTTGGTGTTTTAGCACAATACAATACAAGTCGTCAAAGGTCGATAACCATTCTGCAAAAAAATAATTTGTGGAGTGGAAAAATCCCATCTTGCAGGGCTCCCAAATGGTCCGCCAACCAATATGTTTTAACACAAAATTTCATGCTAGGTTTCTACAACAAATACCGATATTCAAAAAGCGGACCATTTGGGAGCCCTTCATCTTGCTAACGCATTCAAGGAATTTCGTTTGCCAAACCTCAATCGTCGCTGAATTCCTACTGCAGTATGATGACTTTATCCGTGATAGACTGAACTCAGGCAATCTCTAACAGGAGATAAGTTTATTTTTAAGGAGTCATTTGATCCTGCTATACTTATAAAATTAAGATTCTTTAAATTATTTATGTTTAAACATAACTTGGATATTTCTGCTGCCATTAAACGTAGGAAATTTTCCTAATGCGAAAAACTCAAGTGACGGGTTTACCGTAGTTGGTAACTCTAGGAAAAGAAAAAAATCCCCATATCCCTCAATCCCTCTAAATAATAAATTCAAGCGTTGAAGATAGTTCTAAACATAAAAATAAAATTCACCCTTTTCTAACTGAAATAGCAGAAAAGTGAAACGATTCGGTACATAAGCTAAAAGACTTAAATGAGGAAAATTCCCTCATTGAAATGGATAGGGAACATCTGAAAGTCCATAGCAAAATTGAGACCGATGTCAAGGAATCTCAAAGTCATCTTAATACTAATGGGTTAGATATAATCATATATTCTAATACGAGGAAATCTTGTGTGTGTTTATATATATATACATTATTATTATTATTATTATTATTATTATTATTATTATTATTATTATTATTATTATTATTATTTTCATTTTATTTTAGTTTATTTTTAATCTTTTTTGAGCTTATATATATGTATATATATGCAAATTTTATCTTTAAAACGGCTCTAACGATTCTGACGAAATTTTGCATCTTACCGTTTGAGGCACCAGAAAACCATTGGGCTAGGTCATATGTTCGAGATATTTGGATTAGTGGGTCTATTTGGGTCACTATTGGTCAGGGTCAAGCTAATTGTATCGAAAAAACGGTTCAAACGATTTTGACTAAATTTTATATCCTACCATTTTCGGGCACGAGAAGACTATTGGGCTGGGTCACATGTTCGAGAACGTTCGATTAGTGGGTCATTTTTGGGTCAACGGGGGTAAAGTTAATTTTATCTAAAAAACGGCTCTAACAATTTCGATTAAATTTTGCATCCTACGAGTTTCGGGCACGACAAACTCATTGGGCTAGGTCACATGTCCGAAAAAATATGATTAGTGGGTCATTTTTGGGTCACTGTGGATCAAGCTAATTTTATCTAAAAATGGCTGAGACTATTTAGACTAAATTTTGCATCCTATGTTTTCGGGCACGAGAAGACTGTTGGGCTAGGTCCCATGTTCGAGAAAATTCGATTAGTGGGTCATTTTGGTCATGGGTCATTATCGGTCAATCTATTTTTATCTTGAAAACAGCTCAGAGGATTTTATCTAAATTTAGTATCCTACAGTTTTAGGGAACGAGAAGACTATTGGGCTGGGCCGCATGTTCGAAAAATTTCGATTAGTGGTTCTATTTGTCCATGGGTCAAGCAATTTTTAACTTTAAAACGGCTGAGACAATTTGAACTAAATTTTGTATCCTACAGTTTTTGGGCACGGGAAAATCATTGGTCTAGGTCACATGCTCGAGAAAATCCGATTAGTGGGTCAAGCTAATTTTATCTAAAAACGGCTCAGACTATTTTGACTATATTGTATATCATACGGGTTTCGGATACGAGAAGACAATTGGGCTTGGTCACATGTTCGAGAAAATTTGATTTCTGGGTCAATTTGATCATGGGTCATATTTAAACTCAAATCTAATTTTGATCAAGCATAGCTCGGTCTTCCCTGCTCGTATAGATATAATATAGCATCTTATTACTATGCTCATTTCGAATAAAAAACGACCTAGAAAAAACTGTAACCGAAGATTCTCCTTTTACAGATCCTCAGTTAAGTATAAGTACTCTGAACGGACACAACATTATAGACAATATGGCTGCTATGTTGAAAAGTAGAAATACAGCCAATCCCATGTAAATCTATATTTTAATGGTTGTCTGGAAGACAGCCTATGCTGCAAGTTTTGGAAAATTAGTTGTATAATTGGAAAAGGGACTATGTCGAATAATTGATGATTACACAGTGTTAAAAATTGCAATTTCAGAGTATACAAGTTTGTTTGCATGAAATAAATAATTTAAACAATAAACTGAAAATAATATTATTAATTTCCCTAACCACGTAACTAATATATTACTCGTCAGAGCTCAGCATGAAAGGTAATTGCAGGTAATTGAGATTGGTTGAAGGGCATATGTTGCAATAGGTGATCAGAACATCGCTCATCAATGACATTAATATTTTTTCCTTATTTCTGTAAAACTTTAAATTTATAACAAAGGCCCTACTTCGAGACGCCCATTCATTTGTAAATCATCTCCCAAGCACACATTTCGATCCAATTTACGAACTATGCTGCGTAAGCGTATCTAGTGAACATTTTCGGAGCCACAACATTGTTAAACAGTGTATCGCTGTCAGGGTTTTCATCACGTTTCCGAAATTTGCCATTTGGCCACGAAATGCGTGAAATTCGCCAAAATTCATCTTTTTGGGGAGTGCCTTGAAGTAGGGAAAATCACGCCTAAATGTGGCAATTGTGCTGGCCCTCTCCCAGCAACCTACATAGGTTGCTGTAAAACCCCCTAAATGTCTTATCAACATATATGCAATAAAATGTCCCTTATCAACAGTCTTAACAATATAATAAAAAATTATCTCTACAAAGAGAGGCGGAACAACTTTCTCAAAAATGAAGCTTGCGAGGGTAATTCTCTCTGGCTACTTAAAACACCCACATCCCTCGTCTTGCTGCTAATAACTCCATGTCATATACCGACATGTATAAAACAGAATTCCTTGCCAGTATACATACAAACTAATTCTCTCCAAATCTCCTTTCACTAGCCAAGATCACCTCTCCAAGTTCAGTGAAACTGTTAACCGGTACCAAGCCACCCCCTCCTGCTATCCAGCTGTCATTACTCTCATTCCAGCTTCCTCCTTCTCATTACCAGCTGTCATTACTGTCATATATGCTGTCATTACTCTCAATATTATAAGTAAACTCATAAAAAGTAAGGATTTTAAGTCCCTAATACTAATCTCAGCTATCTTTATTCTAATTGTAATATATATTACTAAACTTACAGACTCTACCTTTAAATTTTCTATTTTCTAAGTCGTTGAGCGCGTCATCAGAGCCCAGTTACAAAATCACATTTAGACACACAACATTCTTATAGCTGAACAATATGGCTTCTGGCCCAATCACTCGAGGCAACACCAGTCGCTTCGTGTTGTAGAGTTTCTCAGTAAAAAGTTCATGATGCAGATTCAAGCTGCTGCCATCAATTTAGACATTTCAAAGACATTCGACAATGTCTGGCATGAGGGCCTTTTCTACAAATTAATTCGGCTAAAAATCTCAGTTAGACTTATACATTTAATATATTCATACCTTTGCGATCACACTTTTCGCGTCCGCAAAAACAACATTCTCTGAATTCTCTTCTTAATTATATTTGGCATTTTTAATGGCATCACCCTTGGCCCCTTCTCTTTAACTGCTTGTTTACGGGCAGAACTGGTGACTATTTTTTATATTCATTAGTACAACAATTTACAAAAAGTTTCTTTGTGATAGATTTATTTTAAAAAATATTCTATTATAAGTGTATGGCAGAGATTATGTTTTAAAATGTGGTACAAATAGAATGAAAATATAATCTCTGGGACGACATATGTCCCAACCCCAAAACCATCAAAGGGTTCATCTATTTTTAATGACATTTCACGTACAATATATAATCATCTTGCACTTTTTGCGGAAAAAAACATCTATGTACTTCTCTACACACCACCCATACACTATGCAAAAACATACAAACACGCATCGACACATTCACGGGCTGATGCAATCTATTGTGCGCTAAAATAGACGAAAATAAAACACCTTCTGTCTATTTTTCCTAATAGAATAACTCTAAATAACTTTACTATCACATGGTCTAATAATTCTAATTATCTGGGGTCATCCTAGATCACAGATTCACTTGGCATAAACATATAAAAGAGGATGTCGCCAGAGCTTTCAAAGCTCTTAATACTCTTTTAAATAGACCTGCCCTCTTTCTTTAGAATTCTTGCAAAAAATATGGATAATCTCAGTAAATACCACAATGACAATCTTAGGAAGGTTAGAAATGCCTTAGACACTCTGCTACCAGAAGAGATCTGGAAATCAGTACTTTCCGAAAAATAATAAATGGCTTAGCTAAAATATTTTACAAAAATATTTATTACCACCCCAACAAAATAATCTCAGAACTACCGGATTACGGCGCCTTCTATCCCTACCATAGAAAGCACCTTAAATATCCATGATTACGGATGATGAGTGAGCCTTGACTTCCTCATAATCTGCTAAAATTTTTATTTGCTTTTCAATACATATAAATATACATATGTATAAAATGGCTGTTACATTGACACATAAAAACATCACTCTTAAAAGTATATCTGTTTAGATTCTGTGGCTTTTGCCACATCTTTTTTACTTATCTTGTATCTTGCCTGTAGCGGAGAGTCTGGTGATGATTTATCGCTTTACTACCAGTATTATTATATACTAACTTTTGCTTATTTAATCGTATAACTTGCAAGTATTAAATTAGGCCAAATTTGGTATATAACAACACTGGTAGTAAAGTATGCAGCATTCCCTGACGCCCAGCTGCTAACCTTGGTCTTGTTTCGAGCTAGTGCTCATACGTTAATATTTTTCTTTTTTTGCTTTATTGTCTTAATTTTTTATTACTTTTACTTCTTAACTCATTAATGCTGGTTGGTACGAAAACTTACCATTTCAGTGATACGAAACTTTTAAATATGAACACCAGTATCTTAGTAAAAAAAAAATTCATATTATCGAATGTGAAACTATCAGAGATTCAATCTCTTAAAATAGCAGTATGGGAAAACTGGTGTCAACTGGTATCGAAGTATTAAAAGAAGTGTAAAATAAGTCGTCGTTAATAGGTTAATGTTACTACTATACCTTAATTATACTTCCATATTTCTTGCACTATCATTTAACTCTTTACAGTAGTCACTATAACTACAGCTAAACTTTTTTACAATGGCTCCATGTATTAGCGAGAATCCCATGTATCGAATAGACGTAAATTTGTAGTAAACTCGGAAGCACTTGAAATCAGCCTTACCAGTGGCGTAGCTACCGTGGAGCAGTTGGAGCGAATTGCTCCACGGTAGCTACGCCCCTGTTTGTAGGATAGATACGCCCCGATTTTTTGAATACCAGTAAAATCTTACAGAAATTTTCTTTTTATTAAATTTCAGAAATTGTACGATTAAAGAAAACAAATATTTTTACATAAAAATATTGGTATGAAAAAAATCGGGAGGTTGGCAACTATGATCCTATTAAAATCCTTTACATCAAAGTAGTTATTTTTTTAAAGATTACGAAATTTATTTATATATATATATTTTTTTTTACTGTCGCTAAGTTCAATATTTAGCAATTTACTACTAAAAACTATTAATTTAGTAAAATTTTCTATATTCACTAACAAGTAGAACAAAACTTTCATTTTTTGTACGATCAAAACTTACCGAGTTATAATAACTCGAATTTTATGAAATATCAGAGCTTTCGGTACTGAAAACGAAAAAAACGCGTCTTAAAAATATCTCGACAATAGTGTGTTTCTTTAATTACTATTAATTTAGTAAAATTTTCTATATTCACTAACAAGTAGAACAAAACTTTCATTTTTTGTACGATCAAAACTTACCGAGTTATAATAACTCGAATTTTATGAAATTTCAGAGCTTTCGGTACTGAAAACGGAAAAAACGCGTCTGAAAAATATCTCGACAATAGTGTGTTTCTTTATTAGCATTCTATATTGCTTCAAAAGCCTTGAAAGGAACAACAGAAGTTAGTGATAGATTGCACTGCGCCCATGGGACCATTTAAATCGGAAATACTGCTCAATTCGTCGTAAAAATCAGTAGGTAGTCCGAACTTAAACAATTATAGTTTATTTTAATATTTTATTTGTATTTATTTCGTCAAATATTTTATTATGAAAATACTTTATTTTTTAAATAAAAAACAGGGTTTTAAATATAAATAAGAATATAATATACGAGTTTAAACCTCAAACAGAGCTAGCAGAAGTGTTTTTATAGTGGCAAGGGGCGTACCAATTTTATTTGCTCCAGGGCGCTGAATGTGTAGCTACGCCACTGAGCCTTACACTGTTCGTCACATTTAAAAAAAACGCAGCACACATTTCATTAAGTTTTTTTTTATTGGTGCGAAACAAATGTATATGATTTTAAAAAGCATAGAAGTTGGCAGCTCTGGCTAAAGGCCAAATTTAGACATCGTAGCATGATTTGATGCTTGCTGGCTTTAGGGTTACTGCATCAACGATATCAGAATTTGATCGCGTTAAAAATCTGCGAATGGAAAATTGTTGAAGAAATATAATTGGTAAAATACGATTTTTAATGTCTTTTACGTTTAGAAAACTTATTTTGATGTTTCATTTTGAATTTATCTCTGTGTATTCATGGTTTTCTTTTCGTGTTTTTGTTTGGCTTTTTAAAATGAATACATGGGATCTGCCACCGCGAAAGATGCTATATTTTTTTCAATCATAAATTTATTCTTCCGAAAGGATTGTTTTAATAGACACAAAATGCAATTGTACCCTTATACTAAGCCTATTTGGTAGTAGGATGATCAATGGAACTTAAGTGAAACGTGCGTTTTTTCCAGGTATGCTTTATTAATAAATGGATAGCATCCTCTTTCATATTTTTATAGTTGACACTCATGATCATCGAGAAAGACAAGTAAATTCACGCTATCTCATTTCGATTTCGAAACAAGAACTTTAGACGTTAAATTATTTCGTAGCACTTCTATTGACACCGAAGTGATATATTTTTAGAAAGAGAAATACTTATTAAGACACTAGGACTAGGCTAATAAAGCGAAGACACTCGCAAGCTAATGTTAAAATAATGAGAGCGTTCTTTTCAAATTTCTCGTTTGCATTTCAATATTTTTAAATATTTTGTTACATAGGACATTTGACGTCAATGTTTTACCGGGTGTTATTTTATTTTTTTGATTTTCCCTAATGTTTCTTTTTTCTGGGGATTTTATCACTGTTGAACCGGTTCCGAAAGTCAAAGTTATCTCCCTCCTCATACACACAAAAAAAAAAAATTGCAACCAAATTCAAAACAGAAAAAAAACATCCGATCTCAGATATCCTATGCAAAATAATAATAATTATAAATAAATAAATAAATAAAATGCAAATATTGAAATGCAAACGATAAGTTTGAAAAGAAGGTTTCCATTGTGTAAGTATTAGCTTGCAAGTGTCTTTGTGCTTCAAGCGTAGTTTCTTAATCATCCTAGTACCAGGTTTTTACTTTCGATGAGCGTTGAAAGTTCTGCATGACTTAAACCCGAAATTGAATTGTATTAATTTTAGCTTCTTCCTATGAAGTGTCTATTTATTAAGTTGAAATTGTATTTTTTTGTGGTCCATAAACATCCAATGGTACTAGGAGGGTAACTAGGAGGGTGTAAAAAAATTGTCTAGTCATTCAACTGCTTTTGTAAATACCAGTTACTTGAACATATTATTAAGAGTTCTTATTGGTCAGGATAGATTAAAAATTATCTTAAGTAAACATTTAGAAAAACGGTCGAACAAATGGAGACTTTGCTGCAATTTTTTTAAGAGCGCATAGCTCAATTTCGACTGTCCGGCAGACGAAAAAAAATCTCAGTATGAAGATGCCTGTATATAGACTACAAACGCTAATAATGTAAGGAATTAAATTATTAGAGTTAGATAAATAGCTATGTATTAAATTAATAGCGTTAAAGGTCTTAAATTATTAGCGTTTGCAGTCTGCAAACGCGAATAATTTAGGTCTGTGTTGACAAATATTAGGGCTATTTATTCAAACAAATCTAGTCCTATTTTTGAATAGTAATTTTCGCTCTATTTAACCTGTCATTAAACCAAGTGAATATTATTCTTCGGAAATAGTGGTAGATATCCGAATTTTAAAAAAACCTCCCTAATAGGCAGTGCTGATTTAAGAGCCCTTTTGAAATGGACGCATTCACAACAAGTATAAAGGTGAAAAAAATATTTCAATAATTCAAGGGTAATTTTTTAATTCAAAATTAATTTTTAACAACCAGTACATTGGCGATAATTCTTTTTCAGGCTTTATTATTATGCAATATCAGGAATTACAACAAAAAATCGTAAAATTAGTATTAAAAAAAATACACTTTCCTTTATTCGCAGATCGTTTACGATAAAATTGCGCCAAGGGAGTCATTAGACTCGGAAAAATTAATGCAAGATTCGAAAAAGAAGTTGTCTACAGATTAAAAATTACACCGAGTTCAACTTGTTAACTGGTAACATACACGTTTGACACTTTGTGTTATTTGGATAAAATCAGCCCAGAAAAGTATATGGATTTTGTATTTTTTTTTTTTTCATGGAGAGAAAAGAGATAAAAAGTTAAGGATACCAGTGATGGAACAGCTGCGCACCAGAGCTGATTCTCACCACTAAATTTAAATAGTATTCTTAGCTGTATTTAATGACCGAATTTCTGAAATATAATGAGGCAAAGAATACTATTAAAATTTAGTGGTGACAATCGGCCCACTGGTGCACAGCTGTTCGATCACTAGGATACTAATATTAAATTGATGTGACAAACTTTTATTTATGTCTTCCCAGAATTCATACGATTAATAGTTTTTGCTTTCAGTGTTAGGTATTGAATAGCCCCAAATATATTCTAAGCATATTTTTTACTCAAAAGCATAATTTTAATTATAAAAATTATTAATAAATACATATTAAAAATATGAATTATGACCTACATTTTTTAAATAAACAGAATAGTTCATTGAAATTAATATTTTTCGAGATATAGCGAAAATTTACTTTTCGGAATTCTGAAGGGATCCTATAGTGTTACCGTGGAATCAAATATAAGAAAAACAAAACAGCAACCAAAAACGGTACCCGAGAGATTTCTTTAAATAAAATTTAGAAGATGATAATAATAATTTATTCACTACATAGTTTGTTCCTAGAAGTTTACTGGTGTGATTCTGGATATTTTCCTGTGAGATGTTAATTTAATTTTTCTAAATTTGTTGATGTAACCTAAAAAATTTTATTTTCTAACTCTATGAAGATCTAAAAAAAAGTATGGTAAGTAATTTTTTCCGAGCTGCCTTGATGTAGGGAACTCAAATATGGTGTCAAAAGTGGGTATACTATTAGAAAAATCGAAGTTCGTGTAATTTTTAATATGTAGACGACCCCTATTTCAAAAATTGAATTCATATTCTGAAAGACATTATTCCTCGCCCAATGACTGCTGTGGTGTGATTTTATCGTAAAATGTCTGCGGATAAAGGCAGTTGTATATACATTTTTTTTTATTCTGACTGTATATATAGTTAACACGTTCACTACCGGGTTAAAATTAAAAGAATGCGGAATTTTATTTTATTCAGATACTAGCTGACCCACCCGGCGTTGCCCGAGCCCTTGTAATAAACTTAAATCTCTTAAAAAACGGAACTCTGGCCACGGTCTACGATGGCTTCGGAACCGTATACCCGGCATGCTCGTACGCTCTAGAAAATCTTTTATTTCCCGCTACCGCCTCCAGGGGAGCATTCTGTTCTAAACAAACCTCTTTCCGAACGAACTTCTGAGACAGGTCCCCGCTGCCTACGTTACTGTATAGTAGGCGAACTACAAAATTGAGCTATTTTCGAGAAGATTGGAACATTATTAGCCCAGTTATTGCAATAAGGCACAGTTAGGAAAATAACCTTGAGTGAGATGCCGAGGGGAGGGGATGTTCGAGTGTCCTTCAGAAAATGACTAATTAGGAGGCCCACTATGCATGCATAAAAATTCGTTCGTTATGTTAAGCTAGGAACTTAATTACAAAGTTGGCTTAAACTCTTATTTGTAAGTAGTGGTAACCGCTACTCATAAATTTAATTTAATGTTATAAAGGGTGACTATTAAGTTAAATATAATGTTTGGAATCACTTGCGTTGAAATCGGAAAGATAGTTGCTGATATATAGAAATGGGGCATAGTTAGAGAAAAACGTCGAAGGAGGGGCCGGGGGGGAGAGGGTTGTTCAAGAACCCTTCAGCAAATGACTAATTAAGAGGAGAACTATGCATCTTTCGAAATTCGTTCGTTTGCTTAAGCTAGGAACTTAATTACAAATTTGGCTTACCCAATTATTTGGAAATAGTGGTAACCGCTACTCATAAATTTAGTTTAATGTTATAAAGAGTGACTATTAAGTTAATTATAATGTTTGGAATCACTTGCGTTGAAATCGGAAAGATAGTAGCTGAGATATGGAAACGGAGCATAGTTAGAGAAAAATCCTTGCAAGAGGGGCCGTAAGGGGGGGGGGGGTGTTCAAGTTCCCTTCAGCAAATGACTAATTAGGAGGAACACTATGCATCTTTAAAAATTCGTTCGTTTGCTTAAGCTTTGAACTTAATTACACATTTGGCTTCCACAATTATTCGGAAATAATGGTAACCGCTACTCATAAATTTAGTTTAATATTATAAAGAATGGCAATTAAGTCAATTATAATGTTTGGAATCACTTGCGTTGAAATCGGAAAAATAGTTGCTGAGATATGGAAACGGAGCATAGTTAGAGAAAAAACCTTGAAGGATGTCCCGGGGTGGAGGGGATGTTCAAGTGCCCTTCAGCAAATGACTGATTAGGAGGACCACTATGCATCTTTCAAAATTCGTTCGTTTGCTTAAGCTTTGAACTTAATTACAAATTTGGCTTAAACTATTATTCATAAATAGTGGTAACCGCTACTCCTAATTTTAGTTTAATGTTATAAAGAGTGACATTTAAGTTAATTATAATGTTTGGAATCACTTGTGTTGAAATCGGAAAGATAGTTGCTGAAATATGAAAACGGAGCATATTTAGAGAAAAAAACCTCGAAGGGAGGGCCGGGGGGGGAGGGGTTGTTCAAGTGTCCTTCAGCAAATGACTAATTAGGAGGACCACTATGCATCTTTCAAAATTCGTTCGTTTGCTTAAGCTTTGAACTTAATTACTAATTTGGCTTAAACTATTATTCGTAAATAGTGGTAACCGCTACTCATAAATTTAGTTTATTGTTATAAAGAGTGACTATTAAGTTAATTATAATGTTTGGAACCACTTGCTTTGAAATCGGAAAAATAGTTGCTGAGATATGGAAACGGAGCAGAGTTAGAGAAAAAAACTTGAAGGAGGTCCCGGGGGAAGGGGAGGGAGGGGATGTTCAAGTGCCCTTCATCAAATGACTAATTAGGAGGACCACTATGCATCTTTCAAAATTCGTTCGTTTCCTTAAGCTTTGAAGTTAATTACAAATTTGGCTTAAACTGTTATTCGTAAATAGTGGTAACCGCTACTTATAAATTTAGTTTAATGTTATAAAGGGTGACTATTAAATTAATTGTAATCTTTTAAATCACTTGCGTTGAAATCGGAAAGATAGTTGCTGAGATATGGAAACGGAGCAGAGTTAGAGAAAAAACCTTGAAGGACGGGCCGGGAGGGGGGAGGGGTTGTTCAAGTGGCCTTCAGCAAATAACTAATTAGGAGGATCACAATACATCTTTAAAGATTGATTCATTTGGTTAAGCTAGGAACTTAATTTGAAATTTGGCTTACACTATTATTCGGAACTTCTGGTAACTGCTTTCTAGAAATACACCTTGAAGCTTAAATGTAATTAAACTCTTGCCCCTCTTAATTCCCGCAAATATAAAAAAGAGTTTGTTAAATAAAGTTTTCTGTATTAAAAATCTCCATCATAATAATAAATGTCATGTAAAAAAAAAAAAAAAAAAAAAAACTGTCAAAATAAAATTGCTATGAAGAAAAATGTACCTGGAAAATATTTCAATCAGTGGGACGTATGTGTAATTTGTCATGTACAGGTGGCGCGACATTCGCATGGCTCCTCTACGCTGATAACTTCAATCCATATTGACACTATTTAGTTAGAAATCCTTATTTATGCATCGCTACTCTGGTTTATTTAATAACTTCTGTGAAGAATGGATGCAACCAACCAGTGAACCAACCAACCCAAGAGAATAAAAGCGTATTTTTGATGAGAGTTCTTTGTGAATATTAATTAATATTTCAGAAAGTAATTGAAATATTAAAATTCTGAAGTAATGGTCACCAGGAGAGGGTTTGGACTACCTAAATCTAAATTTACAGCCTTCTAGGTGGGCTAAATTTTCCTAGCCATCGCCAACAGACACACACACGGACACACGCATGGACACACACACAGAGCAAAACTTTCTTTTATTAGTATAGATTCTGAATTTATACCAGAAAATACTAATAACAATATTTGCTTTATTTAGTGACAGACATTTCATGATTACATAAAATAAAAATTCTTCTTTCAAAATTTCCGGTATGAAATCGTAGTTTTGGATTAAAATGGAATGTCAAATGAGAAACCAAGCGACGCCACGTATGCGCCCTCGGTAGCGAACGTGTTAAAAGCATAAGTGCCAACTTTTACTTTTTTTCTTGACACTAAAACTAAATATTAAATTTTGTTTTATTTAATCGCCAAAATCTGCGATAAAATAGTGTAAAAACATCTATCAAATTTTAGTAGCACCAAAAAATCGTAAAATTTGGCAACTATGTTTAAAATAATCTGTATATACAGAACAGAACATATACAAGAATTTCAGATATTTAATTGTTGCTAACAGAAACTACAAGTTCATTAATATATTGGGTTTCTGTTCTTTGGTATTTTTTCTTTTAAATTTGTACTTAAAATGGCGTTTTCTATTTAAAAAATTTTTGATATTTGGCATGAAAGTCACGTTTTTTTTTTTTTTTTTGTTAATCATATGTACTTTTGTTCGGGAATTTTTCGACGGCATCTTGTGGGAGTTTTTTCGTACTTTGTGCAGAATAACTACTGAGTAAGAAGTTTGCAGAAATATACAACAGAAAATTCGATTTACTGACCAATATTCATTTGAAAAATAAATTAAAATTTTGGTTTCAGAATTTAAATTAAGTCTTACAATTGCAAATATTATGAAAAGTGTTAAACATATTTCAAAATTCATTATAAATCTTCTAAATGCAATTTTATGAACATTAGAAATACTTTAATGTCTTTCACTACGTATTCCTTCTTTCTTTTACCTATCCTAGAATGGTCATTATTATTTGCTTAACTCTTTGTGACTTGGTGTTCATTCTAATGGACATAATTTATAATCTTTAATTAGAAACTATTTAAGAGCCTACAATAGACATACAAAGAAACGCGCAAGCTAATGTTAAGTCTATGGGAAGATTAATTTCAAATTTCTCGCTCAGATTTTAATATTTTTAAATGATATTTTTTTGCTTAGGATAGCTGAGGTCGATCTATAACGATTTACCTTTTTCGATTTTGGTTCCAGTTTTTTTTATATAAGGGTACTTTCGCTTTCTGAACCGGTTCCAACCGGTTCCAAAATTGAAAATGTCCGCTTATAAAATTATTTTAACCAAAATCGAAAAAGTAAAAGCACACAACGTTATAGATCTACCTCAGCTATCCTAAGCAGAAAAATCATATAAAAATATTAAAATGCGAATGAGAAATTTGAAAATAACCTTCCCATAGACTTAACATTAGCTTGAGCGCTTCTTCCCGTGAGTATTGTATGCTCTTAATAGCTTTAAACCCTTTGTGACCTGTTATATATTTTAACCGAGATCAGTTGCTTGTATCTCACTGTTTCTGCTATTTGTTGTGGCGGTTTATAAAAGTAGTATTTTGAAAGAAGCATGAAAGCCACCGTGGCCACCAGAAAAATATTTTTTTTGGCATATGCAATCGACAGAGTTGTATTAATACTAAGCCAAAATTATTTGTATTATATATCGACCACAATTCTTTATCAGGCCATGCATAACCAATGCAGGTTTCTGTTCAAAAAATAAAATTTAAATTGCGTATTTAAGTATCGGAAATATTCGAGAATTATACAGAAAACCAATTGTGTTTCCGGGGTATCAGTGAAAAATTTTATCAAGTCCGCTTACATCCGCTGTGAAGAACATTCAATATATATATTGAAAAGCATGTGTTATTAATCTGTTCTTTATATATATATTTTTTTTTCTTGCCTCCATCAACTTGTCGTTTTTTTATTAAAAAATAAGTAGGTCAAAAAAATTTTTAATTTTTGTTTTCAGACTTTTAATTTAAAATATTTTTTTAAATAGATAATTTAGCTTCATGTGTCTTACCTCATGTTAACATAAAAATTTTAAATTATTTGTATTCCTTAAATTGCATATTGCTGATTTATATTTTGAGAAGTCCATCAGGAAACTTCGTTTAAATAATTCCATTGGAAGCATGTAATACTACATAAATACTACAAGCCTTAAGCTTCTGGCTCGTAATTAACACTAGAACGGCGGTGAGGGGTCATTTTGACCCCTACCAAATGAAAAAATGTCTATTGGAACCAGATATTTCTTCGTAAAATAAGTTAAATATATACGCACAAAAATAAGTTAAATAAATAAGTTAAAAGTCTCAAATGAAAATTCTGGTGTGAAATATTTGTATGAAACTTGAATAAAATTTCCGACTGTTCTAGTGTTAAACTATTCCGGCTTTTCATAATTTTCGAAATTTAGTCCTCATTTCTACATGAAACACTAAATAATTACTATTTTAATCTCAAATAATCACGAGTGCACCAGCTTCCTTTAATTTCCTCACTGCGAAATTTCTATGTGTCTCGATTTCAATATTTATTTCATTTCACACGTATCCGTCTCCATATACTGCTGAATCGTAACATAGTAATTAAGTATTTTTTTTATTATTTCTGCAGTATCACACAAGATTAATTACGCAGCTAATTTTAAAATTATAAATTTATGAAAAAATTATTTATTTCTATTAATATTTTCAAAGTAATGTATTCTTAAAGGTATGGAAAGACAATCAATTATTTTAAGGCAACAACCTACCCTCGGAGAAATTTTTTTAAATACTGCAAAAATAGACCTTTAACCCTTTCAAGGGCGAAGTACTTCTGTTGCTACAATATTGAATTGATTAACAAAAAATAAGTTTCGCAAACACATATATTTGAAAAAAAAAAAAAAAAAAGCTTTTCTTCACGTACAATATAACAGATTGCAAAATTCTGTTGCCATCGTGCCATTTGGCGATTAAAATTAAGTGGGATATATAATATACCACCGCCCTTCAAGGGCTTAATGGATATTATATTATAGAATATAGCTAAAAACTTTGAACAACATCTAACCCTTTAAAAAACAATAATAGTTTTGCTCAAAATATTCATAAAAATAGCAATAAAATGACACACAAAACATCAGAAGTCAAATATGAATCAAAATACTTTTATTAATGAAATATTATTATATTCACTGTAGTTTCTTTCAGGAAAACAAACACTCTCATAATAAACTCGATTTTTAAAGTTATACATGTGAACGATGTAAGCTTCAAAATTTATGCTATTCTGAAGATTAAATAAGACGAAAATTATTCTTCAAAACACTGGTAGAATTTATCAGATTTAAACGCAGATAAATAAAGTAAAAATTGCTATTCTGAAATATAGGTGGTAGTTTCACATTTTGCACATGTTCGGAATATGGCCCTGATGACAGCAATAACTGATATTAGTGACAAATATGAAAAATAATGAATAGAAGAGGTTCAGAAAATAATCCCCTAAACCAAACATTTTACAGTATGATTATTTTTTATTAAAGCTAAATGTCAAAAATTTAATTTTGAGAATATGCTAAATATATAATTAAACACTTTAATGAATTTTCAAATTTATTAATATTGAAATGTCTGTAGCGCAAGTTCTAAGAAAATAGGAAACATAAATCAAACTAATACGGAAAGCTAAGAATTAGGATGATAACACATTCTTGCATATGAATCTATTCAAATCCGTACAAAATCCTATATCTATTACCATGATACAAAGTAAATTATACATTATCTCATCATTAAAATGAAATTTCGCGACGTATTCATCTAAGTATTCCCTAAAATTGGGAAAATTATTTAAAGTATGTCAACTAGACCATAATGAAATCCTTGTAAAATTAACAGAATATCATTTCAAAAACATTACGTCTGAAACAAAAGAATCGTTTTAAATGCGGTTTCTATACTCTAACAGTCTATGGGAGTTTACACTCAATTATATATACAGGATATTTCAGAAAAAATGGGCCAAACTCTAAGAGGTGATAGTACACATCCAAACAAACAATTTTCATCAAAGAATGCATGGTCGGAAATAAAACGCAAAGGTGCTGACGCATTTGGAAACTTAGCCCATGCACACGTTAAAACTGCATTCCTGTTGCGAGTTATCGGGAGAAGAACGACACTAATACATAGCTGCAAATGTACTAAAAATTAATAGAAATTTTTGCCTTATTGAATCACATGATTTCGGCGATTTAATAAGTTTAAATTTACTATTAAATTTTAGTGGTAGGAAAAAAGCGTAAAAGTTGGCAGCTATGCAAATGTGATATGGAGAAAAAGAAGAATGTGTATGCAAAATTTAGCTTCGATTACCACATAAAAGCCGCTGATCAGAGCGTATAACTGCCAATCGCGGTAGGAACGTATCGGAAGATAATAGGGAAAACGCTGATATGCATTTTATCTACGGAACTGCAAATGGACTCAACGATTGCACGGAGAGCGGTTGCCCGACCGTAAAAAATTTGAGACAGTTGTGTTAGACGGTATCCTTTCTCTCTTCCCGGTCGGATGCACGTCGTGCAAAGACGGATGTAAGGTTAGCTGTGGAAGAAGCCATTCTGGATATGGTAACTGAACAGCCAAGTACAAGTACACGAGCAGTGTCTAGGCAATTACATGTATCACACTCTACGACATGGCGAGTACTGAAGTATGAGTGTTTGCATCCTTATCATGTTCAACGAGTCCAGGAACTGACTCAAAGGGATTATCCTCGTCATGTAGAAATCGCACGCTGGTTTCTGCAGCAGAACGGGGTAAATTCAGATTTTGGGGCAACTGTGCTTTTCACAGATGAATGTACCTTCACATGTGAAGATGCATTTAACGCACACAATCAACATGTATGAGCGAATATAAATCTACCTGCCACTTAATCACATGCTCATCAGTGACGCTTTTCTATCAATGTTTGGGCATAAATAATTGGAGACCACATACTCGGACATTATCTTCTGCCAGAACGCCTTGACGGGGAAAAATACCTCACGTTTCTTCAACAGCTGCTGCCAGACATGTTGAATGCCGTTCCCCACTTATCCAGCGGGTAATGTGGTTCCAGCAAGTTGGATCACCAGTCCATTATGTGCGAGACGTGCTAAACTCTCTGGATATAACATTTCCCCATCGATGGACCGGGCGAGGTGGTCCTGTTGCTTGGACACCACACTCGCCATATCTTTCATATCTCGATTTCTTTTTGTGGGGACAGCTGACGACTCTTATGTGTGAGACCTCCATTGAATCTGCAGAAGACCTCGTCGCCAGACTTTCGACCACTGTAGTTGAAGTGCGCGATATGCCTGTTGTTTTTCAAAAAGTTCATCAGTCCTTTCTTTGTCGTTGTACCGCATGCATAGACACTACCGGCCACTGTTTTGAACACTTATTATAATCGCATGTCATTAAACTTGCTTTTGTCACTTAATCGTTCTTTGCGTGTTTTTGCCTCGTATAACAACATCACATTCAGCGCCCTCTAGCACCTTTGCGTTTTAATTCCGACTATGCATTATTTGATAAAAGTTGTTTATTTGGATATGTACTATCACCTCTTAAAGTTTTTCCCACCTTTTATGAAACACCCTCTATATGCAGATCAAATACAGAAAATGACCTTCCAATATTGAAGCTGGTGAAATAACATAATTGTAATAAAAACAAACCATCTCTTAGACCATAAATGCTTTAAAATATTAAAGTATTAATTTGATTCAGTATCGATTTCTAATAGATATTTTCTCATATGAAACACAACAATATTATTTATTCATGGTAATTCAAATTCAATTCTGTGACAACTTTATATCCAAATCTACATTGGTTACTGAAACTTTAAATACTGCTAAGTTTTGGAACCACTTTTATACCCTGAAGTTTAAGACTTTTCCGAAAACTATTTTTAAGAAATGGGAAGTGTTTATACAAATTAATTTAGATTAAAATTATTATACATATTTCGAAGAAGAAAGCTGTATTTGTTTTAGTTGATATGTTAAAAAATGGTGGCTTCACAGCTGATTGGAGGGAGCGTTACGGAAAGAGCTCACGATAAAATATTACACATTTAATCTAGAATATTGAAACAAAAAAACATTTTTTGTATAGTCCAAAAGTAGTGAAATACGATACCGTTTTTAAAAATGTTCATTTTTAGTGAAATGGCGTCAGTTGAAAGTAAAAAGTCTTTTTAACCAAATGTTTTCTTACTTAAAGGGAGGTTCTACTTCTTTGGCCTAACATTCACGTGATTTTTACGATTTCTTTCGGTGGCAATGAAAAGAAATAACACCTTCGACCCTTTTTCATGTTATTTATATGCACTTCATTTATTTATTTTTTTTTTGTGTAAAAATAGTGACTAATACGCCTTGTGCGACGGATAATACCTGCAGGTTTATGCCGTGAACTTCCATTCGGGCAACCGTTTATCTCCGGTCACAAACATCTGAAACAAAGGTCTCCAAATTATGAAAAGGCAATGAATTGTCTGGAGCTTATACCAACATTTAATTTAGTAGATGTTTGACAAAATGGCGGCTATTTAAGGAAGAAGGGTAATTTTTTTTCGCCTTTTTTATGTTTAACAAGCTCGAAAAATAATTAATCAATAAAAATTATACTTTTTGCTAGTATAAGATCCAGTAAAAATGATTACCTTTTTAAAATAAAAAGTTAAGTCGAAAAGTTTGCTAGAAATAGGGTCGCACAGTTTGAAAAACATGGTTTGGAGAAAACAACTGTAAAATATATTACAATAGCGTTACGTTCAAGGAGAGAAAAAAAAAACATGCGTCAAGCATAGATTATGTAACACTTTCCAACGCTTCCAAAATAATTTTACAAATCATTACCGTTTAATAAGCTGAAAGATAACATCTAAGTAAACAATTCGGAAAATGCATAACATATTTAAAAACGTAATTTCAGGAATTTCCAACATATACAGTATTCGGAAAAATATCCGAATACTTTTATTCAGCCCTGTATATGATCTATAGATTTTTATGTATGCTACATAGGATGCTAAATTTTAGTTTAGTTAGGAAACGCGTAGCACAGTTTAAAATTCCCCTTCTGAAGTTTCTGTCAATAAACGAAAATATGTTCGCGAACTTTTGTGCTGCCCTGTATATGATCTACAGAATTTATACACACCAAGTAATAGACAAAAAGTGAATTAAATTTAAAATCGCGTTCAGCAACTTAAAACGCAATTCCAGGAATTATTGTTAACAGACAGTAGAGAATTATTTTGTGTGTCCCTGTAAATGAACGATGACTATTATGCACATAATATTCTGTAGTAAGCCTCTTGTAATGCACCATAGTGATATATATAAATTTAAATGCGTTTAAAATGCTGAAACATTATTTAATTAAACCGCAAACGATTTTTCTCCATAGACGTAATGTAACGGAATTCTTTTGACTGTCCCTGTAAAGTAACTATAAGTGCTATGCACACCCTATTCCATGTTAAGCTTCTGGTAATACACCTTAGTGATATATATCAATTAAAATGTGTTTGAAATTGTGTAACATCATTAAAATAAACCGCAAATAATTTCTCCCCATAGACCATAATGTAACGGAATTCTTTTGAGTGTCCCTGTAAAAAAACTATAAGTGCTAAACACTTCAGTTGAAATAGGGAACATGCTACAGATAACGACAATAACATATAAAAATTGTAGGGCAATCCGAGCATATTTACCGGAGTTAGAGCACGGACAGACGGCAGACAGACAAACTGAAGTCACAAACACTTTTAAACTAAGTTTGAAAGTGTTAAAAATGGGAGGAATTGTAATGTCACAAAACCACTTTATGGCAAAATCTAAATAGTTCAGGAAAAAAAAATGAAAATGAAAAAGTAGAAAATTTTGACCCTGAATGTGACACAGAAAAGCGATATATCAATATTTCGGAAAAGTTTTCCATATTTCACTTGAAAAATGTGTGATTACTACTTTTCAAAAAGATCAGGTTGATTTACTGGAAATTAATGAAGATAAAGTGTCTACCGTATTTGAAAACGCTGTTCTTAAAAGAAAAAAAAAAAAGGAACCTAAAATTTTCGTGACTGTTTACTCGGCTGTTCTACTTCTAGAGTTTTAAAATTGCCCATTCACTTTTAATACCCATTTCTAACTAATAAATCTCTATATTATAGTTATTTCTCTATATTATAGTCGTGTGTAAAGAGTCTTGAAGGGCACCGGTATATTATATATACTACTTAATTTTAATGACTTCACAATGACACCAGAATTTTATCATAAAATTTTGAATTTATTAGGTACATGAGGAAAAGCTTTTACTTATTCTAAAATAAATTCGTTCGTGAATCCTGGTGTCAATCAATCATTTCAATATTTTAACTACAAGAATACATTGCCCCTGAAGGGGTTAAGCGAAAAATAATTCTTTCGAAATTTTGAACCTGTCAACCACACACCTGCTGTGTTACCTCTTAAGTTAATAGCATGTAATTAGAACGCCAAATAAAGTAAAGAGTTTGTAAAAATACGAAAATTTACCGACAATTACTTGTCAGTACGATTTCCGTTTTCTTTTCAAAACATTCTTTGGGGTCAAGTGATTTCATTTCTGTCTCAAAAAGTAGTGAATATGGATTTGAGAAGGTCTCCCATACACATTAGTGCTAAAAGTCTAGATACGTTGTTATTTTGACTAAACAAACATATTTTGTAAAATTAAAGGCAGCATGATTGCTATAACAATTTCTGGAATTTTTCAAAATTGTTTCACAGTAATGTAAACACATTTTTATGCAAATATTTTTGTAATGTTAGATAAATTTCACAAAAAGTATGAGTTACATTGGGAAATAGAAAAATAACTTCTTTACATTTATAATTCTGTGTAGCCAGATCCCGATTATTTCCAGCACTATTTTTAAATAATAATTTTTCCTTATTTATGAAAGAAATTTTGCGTTTAAGTCAGGCGATGATTTCTATTCATAAGCAGTGGTGGAAGTTTGTTCTTGCGGAAATCAGGCTCTGAATGTCACACATCCAAAGTTTTTGTCGTTTTTCTCCGAATAAAAAAAATAAACATTTTAATAGATGCAATAAAAAAAATCCCTAATGTGTTTATTTTATAGCAAATATTATTTGCAATTTTAAATAATTTCTATCTTAAACGTATGGTAAGTTTTTTACAGAAAAATACATTTCACTCTAAGCAGGTTGGAAAGCGCTTCGCCACAGATCGTCACCTCTAAATTTTAATAGTATTCTTTGTCTTTTTTAGATTTCCGAAATTCTGTCATTAAATAAGGCGAAGGCACTATTAAAATTTAGTGGTAACAATCGGCCTACTGCGCCGCCACGCTTTCACTTCTGACGCTAAATCATGAATTTATTTTAAAATATTATTTCTAATATTTTTAGTGTAAAAGATATATAAAAGATAGCCATACCCGGACACTTTTTTTTCTTACGTCATAATTTGAAATAAAAAGATATTTAAACAAGTTGGAAATTGTACGTCAAACGTGACAAATGAGGTGCGTTCGTACTATAGCTAGTTATATAAATATTCCGATCTTGATGATTTTTAATTCTGTTAAATAAATTATATCGTCTTCAGATTAATTTCTGTCATAAAATAAGTATCTGGGTCGCTTGAAGATTAAACTTCGGAAGCTCCTATAACAAGAAAGCACCGATTTTTTTTTTAAAAATTCAAATTTCTTAATAAATATTTTTATTAATCTCTCCTAAAGTTTTGATTCAATTTTTATAAAAAGTTTTTGCGTTGTTATATGCGGACGGACGAACAGACAGACGGATGGACGGACGGACAGCCTGACGGACGGACCAAGCGACGACAATAGGTGCTACGTATTTATACAATTACGAACGCACCTAAAAATAGGAATCGCGTCTCTGTTGTTGAAATTTTTTAGATATAAGCTGTGATCAATAAAACTTGTTGATATCATGAATTTTACCAATTATCAATGTTTAATTCCATAAAAAGTTGAATACTCACTAAAACTTGTACAGAATATTTTAATTTCATTCATAACAGATATACTTGATATTATTGTATTGATTCGAAATTTAATGCGATTTTAATAATTCTATCTTAGTGTTATGTTACTCAATCGCAAAACAAATAGTGCATAATTTGTTGTTCTGCGAATTATTAATGAAATTTATGTTTCATTCCATTAATAGTTAGATAAATGTTAGAATAACTCTTTATTTCTATTTGAGTTCTAGTTTGTTTAATAGTTTAAGTACAATGTTAAAGAGTTAGCGGGATTAAGCGTAGGTTCATACTGAATAACAATTGAAAAGAATCAAGTTCTTGAAATAAACAAGTAGCTTCGAGAGCAATCATTTCAGAGATCTTTAGTTAGGCAAAGCATAGATGAGATCCCCATAAATGTAGAGAAAACATTTTTTTCTGCCTTTGTAGCGTACTTTGCCGGCAGAGGAGAGATAATTTACATTCGACACAAGTCGTTTGATCGGAAAACTTTAGAAAGTTTTATGTTCTTTATTTTTCTTTAGTCACTTTATTGTCTCATTACAATTTCTAGATTTACAATGATTCTAAATTCTTCATTTTGGAACTTTTCAATATTCGTACGTATTATTTATATTAACCCTTTAATTACGGGTCAGAACTAGCTATTATATTTATAGTCAATGGTACCACAATTTAAAAAAATATTCTCTAATAATAATAATAATATCTCTCTAATAATAATAATATCCGATGCAAATATCCCAGCATAAGCGTATGGCAGAGATTATTTTTCAAAAAGTGGTTCGAATAAAATTGAAAATTTTCCAAATGGTTGAGTAGAATTCCTATAAACTATATTTTTACAGGGTTCGTACGGGGTCCTGGAATTTTCAGGGTCGGTACCAATATTTTCTTATAGAAAAACTCGCCTTATGTAATCGAGCGATTATATAAGGCGAGTTTTTCTATAAGAAAATACTTGTATTTCGGAAAATTTCAGGACACCATACAAACCCTGATTTTAAAAGTTTTCTAGGTACAAAGTGCGTACACACCTTAGGATTGCCAAGAAGTCTGGCACCGATATTTCGGACACAAAATTTTCTATTTAATATTTAAATCACAGATACTGTAATCACCTTGGAAATATTTTTCTATTCAAAAGTTGTTCTTAAACTCTGCACACTGTAATCACTGTGTTCTGTAAAGTTTTATATCGTCTGGAAAATTTTGATTTTTTATTGTTAATAATATAAAATCAAGCAAGTTAGTTTCAAACCCCTCCCTCTCCCCCCAAAATAGCTTACTGTATCCTAACTAAGAAGAAACTTAAAGAAAAAAATATTGTTATTTTATAGATTTTTCTTCAATTTATTTACGCTAATATATATATATATATATATATATATATATATATGAAATCTAACTTGATTAAGTTAAAAAAAAATCTGGTAAGGAAAAGTTAATAATATTCCAAATTAACACAAATTTCCTATATGAACATTAAATTTACATGAAAAACAAACATATATTGAAAAATTAAGTGTATTGTTTTATTGTTCAGAAAAACATAACCTTTAACATTTTTTAGTTTCATTAAAATGTTAATCCACCAGTTGATAAAAAATTAAATTTGAATAAAATCTACGCAAAGAATTTAAAGAAGATTTGTTTCTATTAATTAAAATGCAATAATAGATAGATGTATATAAATATATAAACTGATAGCCTGATGCTGAAAAATTTTATATTATTTGAAGTTATTTAATTTTCACTTTTAATTCAAAACATATTATAAAATGTGTATAAGCTGGGAGATAAAAGGATAACCAGCATATGCTTTTGATCGATCTAAATTCTTATAATGGTCATAACTTAAAAAGGACGTTAAACGTTGATTTATTTATAAAAATCTTTTTATAATTAGAAGAAGAAATTAAAACAGTAAAATTATTTTGAACTCGTATTAACTTTTTTATTTTTCTGCAATGTACAGTAAATTTTTATTCAGTTGGAATGGAGATAATTTAGTTATATTATTAAAGCCCATAGATTAATCTAGCTACAATAAATAATCAAATACAAGAAGAAAACTTTCAAATTTGCTAAATCGTACGACTCAGCTGAAAATAACTGGTCAATTCTTTTTCTTAAAGGAGTTATTTGTCTCTCGGTAATATCTCATAAATTTTCATTGGATTACTACCATTTTGCAATACATTACTGGAAAGTATTCTTAGGATTAAAATATTTTATATTATTATGAGTTAAAATGTAATGAAATTTATCTATTCCTTTAATTAAAATATTTGCAATTCATTTTTAACTTCATTAACTCACTTTATAAAAATAAAAGATTCATTAAGACAAAGTTTTATTATTATATTTTAATCTCATCATTTCCCGAAAAGTTCTGCATATGAAAAAAAATAATTCCATAACGTTTTAAGAAACCAAATTGGTTCATTTTTATTATTTTCTTTTCAAAATATATTATTATTTACTATAAATAATAAAGTAGCAAGTACAATCCAATTTTGTATGCTTTATCTCTCACTTTTTTGGAAATCTGAGATGATAAGAGGATAGTTTTAGAAAAATGTTTTTAGAAACTCAAAACATAATAAAATAAAATTGAAAATAATTACCATCAAATCCAGTGAGATCCGTTTATAGAAAGTTGAATATGTCCATCTTGACCCAAAAGGGAACGCGGCTTTCCAAGAAACTGTTTTCTTTCTATAGGAAAGAAAATATAACTATTGTCTTTTTAATTTAAAAAACACTTATTGAAAAAAAAGCAAAAAGAAGAGCCAATATTTCTTAAATTTCAAGTGAAGGCTTGTCTAATAAGAAGCATGTTTAATAGAATTCTCTGCCCCCCTCTAATAATCATCTATCATAACCCCTTTATATTTAGTCTCCTGCACATGGAACTTGAATTGTGCACCCACAGTGGGAAAGCTGGATCACCATGCCAACGGATATCTGTCGACTATCGGGAGTGAGGCTCGGAGAATGTGTACTTATTCAGACATGAGAATAGATGGCGCTTACAGTCTATTTCTCACGAGACCCCTAGATTTTGCGCACAAACCTGAGAGCTATTTTCCAGGTGCTCTGAAATGAAGATATTCCGCGGGAAAACATTTTTTTATTCAATTATTTTGGGTTGAAATTACTTATTTTCGCTTTTTTTTAAATAAAACATTGTCTTTAACCTTTTCAGGGGAAAAGTAATCATATTGCTAACATGTTAAAATTGTTTATTATCAGCAAAATTCACAGAAAAAAATGGAGAAATAATAAATATTTTTTCCAAATATTCTGGGTGCTCTTTGGCAGTTTGGAATTAAAATTGAGCGATATAAATAATATAACACAGCCTTTCAAATGCTTATAAATAAAAAATCAGTTTAAAACTAGTTCCAGATGACATTATTAAAAATATTTAATTTGTACCAAAAAATTTTGAATAAAGATAATACACGATGTTGTCACAGTTTTTTTTTTTCGTTTTTTTAGTGCCACTATTTTCAAATGATAATCGTCGCCTTATTTAAATGTCGATTTTTTTTAAATTAAATAAGATAAATATTATCATTAGAAAATAGTGGTTCCCGATTTTTCCGGTGTTATGGCCATTCTTATATACAGTCCTCAGATTTTGGCACAGACCTACAACTATTTTATATGACTTCTGAAATGAAACTATTCAACTTTAAAACAAAAAAATATTCATTTTATTCAATTACTTTTTTGAAATACATTTTTAAATTTGAAATTCATTCTTTTAATTTATTTAAAATTTCTTCTTTTTTCAAATGAATAGTGTAGTGTAGAATGTGTAAGTAGTTCAAATTTTAAATTTTATAACAGTTCATTTTTAAGGCCATTATGTGGATAAATATGCAACTCTTAGATTTTTAGCACAAACACGAGAACTATTTTCCGGGTGCTCTAAAATGAAGGTATTCAGCGGGAGAAAAAGAAATATTATTACTATTTTAATATTTAAATTATTTTTCTTATAATTAAAATATGCTAAGCTTTACAAATTAATAATAAAAGTGCGGTTTAGAAAACGAAATTAGTTCCAGATGTCAATTTTTATAACATTCAAATTTTGAGAAACAATTTGAATAAATTTGTAATCCCTAGAATTTGGCACAAACCAGAGAGCTATTTTACAGGTCTTCTTAAATGAAAAAATACAACTTGAAATAAAGAATACTAATTTTATTCATTTAATCTTTCAATAAAAATTGTTTATCAATTTTTTTATTTATTTAAAATTCACATATATATTTTTTTTTAATTAAAAGTGCGCATTAGAATACGTGCACTTTAGTTTCTAACAACACAGACGAGGAACATAGATCTACCACTATTTCCGAATAGTAATATTTGCATTATTTAATGACAAAAAATCTGCGATTAAATAAGGTGAAGATTATAACTGAAAAATATTGGTAGCTCTGTTGTCCGACGTTATGTTATCAGACACCATTGCTTTAGAATATGGAACTAGTTCCAGATTTAAAATTTATAGCATTTAATTTTGAAGGAAATTATTTTCATTAAACCTAGATTATTCGCATAAACTTGAGAACAATTTTCTAGGTGCTATAAAATGAAGATATTCAAAAGGAGCACAAAAAATATTAATTTAATTCAGTTATTATTTTATTAAAATTATCTAACTTTTTATTTAAAACTTCCATCCTTTTTTTTTTTTCAAATTAAAAGTGCATCGTAGATTAAAAACTAGTGTCAAATGTCATTTTTATAAACTGTATTTTTTAAGGAAATCATTTAAATTAATATGTTTAAATTAATATTTTTAATTAATATACTTTAATTATAATATTTTAATAATTAGCCACCAGATTTTTTCACAAATCTCTAGGATATATTCCAGGTATTTTGAAATGAAAGTATTCAGCTCAAAAACAAATAATGTTAATTTTATTCAGTTATTTTTTAAATTAAAAACATGCATTTTTATTTAAAATGTCAATCTTATTTTTCAAATTAAAATTCTAGTTAGCACCCCTAGTTCAAGTACGGCGAACCCGCGAGCAAATAGGCGAGTGGCCACCACTATTTTGAAAAATATTTTTCGACTTATCTAATGAACGAATTTCTGTCATTAAGTAAGGCAAAGAATAATTGGCCTTCTGGCACGCAAACCGTCCATACATTATTGTTTTGCCCAAACCTTGGAAGTCATTTCAGGATTCTCTGAAAAGAAAGTATTCATCAGTTAACCGTTTTAATACGACACAGGACTAGTGACTATATTTACATTCATAGTTTACCTACATTTTTTCTTTGTAGTAGATTTTTCTTCAAAACATCCTAGTATAAGTGTACAGCAGAGCTTATTTTTCAAAAAGGGGTACGATTGCAATAAAAAAAACAGTCCATTGGGACGTTTCCGTTCCACATCATAGTCAAAGGGTTAAACAAAGAATTTAAATTTTATTTAGGTATATTTTTTATTTAATTTTTTATTTACAATTCCTATCCTTCTTTTTTTTTTCAAATTAAAAGTGCAGTTTAGACTGGGAATCTAGTTCCAGACTTCAATTTTAAGGAAATTATTTGGATAAATATATAACCCCTACACTTCTATGTAAAGTTATATGAAAAAAGTTCTATCGATATTTGTTCGATAGCGATTACGGGTAGGTTACTTTTTCGTGTACCTGTAAACATAGTTGATTGTACTCAGCAAACGGATTAAATTTGCAAGATATTCAGTTTCGTTGAAACATGGCTCAGTCACCATGTGCTCTTTAGCGAAGGTATTCAGCGACCAAAAAAGGATTATTAATTTTAATCATTTATTTTTTATTAAAATTATTTAAATATTTTTAGTGTTTTCAGGGCGCTACATTTTTGCTATCACTATTTCCAAACAAGTATATAAACAAAAAGCGTGTCTTTCCGAATTTAGAGCTTGAAAGCACAGAAAGTTCATAAAATTTAATGTATAGTAACTCAGACATTGTTTTGTTTTTAAAGTATGATATAATTTTAACTAGCTGACCCACCCGGCGTTGCCCAAGCACGTGTAATGAACTTAAATCTGTTAAAAACGAAAATCTGGCCACGGTGTACGATGGCTTCGTCAACGTATACTAGGCATGCTCGTATACTCCGGAAAATCTTTTATTTCCCCCTTCCACCGCCAGGGAACCATTGTGTTCTAAAGAAAGCTCTTTCAGAACGAACATCTGAGACATGTCCCCGCTGCCTAGAGTACTGTATAGTAGGCGTGCTACAAAATTGAGCTGGTTTGAAGAAGATGGGAACATTATTAGCCGAGTCATTGAAATAAGGCAAAGTTAGAGAAAATAACCGTGAAGGAGGTGCCGGTGGGAGGGTATGTTCAAAGGTCCTTCAAAAAATGATTAATTAGGAGGACTACTATGCATCTTTAAAACTTCGTTCGCTTGGTTAAGCTAGTTAAATTAATTACAAACTTGGCTTAAACTATAGTTCTTGGCTTAAACTTCGGAAATATTGGTAACCGCTACTCATAAATTTAGTTTAATATTATAGACGATGACTATTAAGTTAATTTTAATGTTTGGAATCACTCGCGTTGAAATCGGAAAGACAGAAGCTGAGATATATGGAAACGGGACATAGTGAGATAAAAACATTAAAAGGTGGGGCCAGGGGGGAGGAGGGGATGTTCAAGTGCCCTTCAGCAAATGACTAATTGCGAGGACCACTATACATATTTAAAAATTCGTCCCTTTGCTTTTGCTAGGAACTTAATTACAAATTTGGCTTAAACTATTATTCGGAAATAGTGGTAACCACTACTCATAAATTTAGTTTAATGTTATAAAGGGTGACTATTAAATTAATTGTAATGTTTGGAATCAGTTGCGTTTACATCGGAAAGGTAGTTGTTGAGATAATGGAAATGAGGCTTAGTTAAAGAAAAAACTTTGAAGGAGGGGCTGGGAGGCTGCGGTTGTTCAAGTGCCCTTCAGCAAATGACTAATTAGGAGAACCGCTGTACATCTTTAAATATTTATTCATTTGGTTAAGCAAAGAACTTAATTTCAAATTTGGCTTCGACTATTATTCAGAAATGCTGGTAACTGCTTTCTAGAAATACACCTTAAAGCTATGAATTCTGATTTTTACGACAATTTAGTTAAATTGGAACTGGTTTGGAGAAGTTCGGAACATTATTAGCTGAGATTTAAAATAGCGGTATTCTCTATATAAAGCAGCAATTAAACGCTAAAAATGTTAAAATTGTTAAATGTAATTAGTTCAGTTGAAAGCAGAGCAGAGGTGCCAAGCTCTCATTAATCTTCCGTACGTCGGTACCATGTCAAACTATCGAATTTGAAAATAGCCACTTTTCAGGAAGGCAAAAAAACTGTTTTAATTATGGATTTAAAATCAGCGCTTGGCGGAATGAACTAATTGTTATATATTTCTTGTGCTGTTTAATATCCTATTTAAGCTTGCTATCGAGATAAATCATTTGGCTAATTTTATTCGCCAAAAAATCACATTCGATACTTTGAAATGCTATGTTTATTTGTACTTTTCTCAGTTTTTTGCAAAATTTTACAAGTCAAACTAGCGAATTTGCCGTATTCGATAGTTTGAATTGTAAAATTTTGTACTTTTCTCAGTTTTTGCAAAATTTTACAACTCAAAGTAGCGAATATGCCGTATTCGATAGTTTGATTTGTTAAATTTTGTACTTTTCTCAGTTTTTTGCAAAATTTTACAAGTCAAAGTAGCGAATATACCATATTTGTATCAATATGGTTGTCAACCTAGATAGTCACTAATCAACCTAGTTGAAAAGTGTTTATGACTTATGTTTGTCCGTCTGCCGTCTGTCACTCTGTCCGTGCTCTATCTCTCGTAAATGTACTTGGATTGCCCTGAAATTTTTGTACGTTATTGTCGCTTACTATAGCATGATCTCTGTTGAAAATTAAGTATGTAAAATAGTTTTTTTACAGTGACAGTCAAAATTATTCCATTGCATCACAGTCAATGGGAAAAAATCGTTTCAAGTGCATTTTGATGATGCTACGTCATTTAAAACATGATGAAATTGATATACAATTGTGAAGTTCATTAAAACATGCTTTTTCTAGAATATAGGGTGCAAAGCATTTATTATAATTCATGTACAGGATCAAACAAAAGAATTCTGTTACACATCGTTCTAAGGGGAAATATCGTTTGCAGTATAATTTAGTGATATTTCACTATGTCAAACATAGTGAAAATTATATGCATTACTGAGGTGCACTATAAATAGCTCTCTTGCGTGCATTGCGTTTATTTACAGGGACACACAAAATATATTACTTACAGTACATGTGCGATATTTACAGTCTATGTGTGATAAGTGCGTTTTCAAATTTGGTTTGCGTTTTTAAGTTTAATTTTTTTCATAGTACGTGTGTGTTTATGAACTGAGTTGTTCATATACAGGGCTACACAATGGAATCCGTAATCATTAAAGACTATAGGAGTGAAGTGCTTTAGGGTAGTTTTTAATTGTGTTACGCATTTTTCTGCTGAACTATATTTAGTAGACTGATAGAAATTTGTGGAATATAAATAAATTCATATACAGGGCTACGCAAAGGAAAATATACATTGTCATTTACGGTTGGTAAATGCTGCGAGTGAGTTTTAAGTTGCATTTTAGCTTAATATGTGGTGTGTACAAAAGACTTCAGATAATATACAGGGCTGCACAAAATATTTCGAGTGATTTCAATCGATTCGCGAAAATTGCTAAATGTGAATTTTCTAACTGAACTATATTTCATCCTCCATGTATTAAATATCCACATCTATAAATCATATACAGGGCTGCACAAAAAATTCGATTACCTTTTTGACAATGGAAGGTAAATTTGAACACTGGATATTTCAATGTGTTATATGTGTTTTAAACTGTTCAATTACGTATCTTCTTTCACCTTATTTAACGGTGAAGTTTCGTTAACGTTTTCTGGATGTGTTGTAAAACGTTTCATAATCTATGCTTGACGAATTATTTTTTGTTCTTGTTAGTTGATTTACAGTAAACTGAAAGGAATTCTATTACATTACGCTCAATGGGAAAAAAGAAGTTTGCGGTGTATTTTAATGATGTTACACTATTTCAACTATAATGAAATTGATATGCATTTATGAAGTGTATTAAAATATTTTTTATGTAGAATATGGTGTGCAAATCATTTATCATTTATTTACAGGATCAATCAAAAAAATCAGTTGACATAATATTATACGATGCAAAATTGTTTGAAGCGTATATTTATAAAGTTACACTATTTGAAACATGATGAAATTATACGCATTATTGAAGTTCACTACAAAATGCTAACTGTACAATATGGCAAGGCATGACAGTTATCTATTATTTACTGGTATACACGAAATATATAGATTATAGTGCTCTGTATTAGCGGTAATTGCTGGAAGTGCGTTTTAAGTTATGGTATGCGTTTCTAAGTTGACCTATTTGCATACTACGTGTCTTAGAGCAATTCTGTGGATCATATACAGGGCTACACAAAAGAATTTGTAAGCATTACTCTGTATGGGCGGGTATGCCTTAAAAGTATTTTTTAGTTAAGTTATGCAATTTCGGACCAAATTATATTTAGTAATTCGTAGTATATAAATAAATTCATGATATACAGCGCTACGCAAAGAACTGGATATATTGTCGGCTATAAATGGTAATTTCTGGAAGTGTGTTTTTAATAGTGTTAAGCGTCTTTCACCTGAATTAAATTTTGCCATAGTACAGTACAGTAAGCTACATGATGTGTACTGTACATAAAGTTGTAGATAATAAACAAGTCTCTACAAAATAATTCGAGTACACTTCCGTATAATTATCGAAATTGATGAAGGTAAATTTTTGACTGTGCTATGTATTTTGTAACTAAGCTACATATCTATAGATCGCGTGTAAGGATAATCAAAAGATTTCGGATACTTTTCCGGATATGGACAGTAATTTCCGAAATCGCAGTTTCACTTTGATATCTTCTTTCGCCTTTTTAAAACAGTGTTCTTTACAGTGTTCTGGATGCGTTAGAAAGCGTTTCATAGTCTGTGGTTGACGTATGTTTTTTTCTTTCTTTTTTGACAGAGCAGCATTTTAAAACTCAATTCACTGTACATAAAGTTGTACATTTGCATCAATTTCCGATCAATCAGTTTGATGTGTTTTTGAAAATTAATCGTCAATATTTATATCAATTAACATGACTAATTGTATAATCAATTAATATAACAATATAACAATATAATATATATAATATATATAACAATTTAAATTTTATAGTGAAATGCGACACTACTATGTCAAACTATCGAATAAGAATATTAAAACTTTTGTGTGGAGAGCGAGAAAATGTTTTTATTGTGGATTCAACATCAGTGGAAGGCTGAAGTTGATTGTTATAGTTTTTCTAATCTGTACCATTTAATATTGACACCGAAATTTACAATTTCATTGTTTTAATCGACAAAGAATACATTCGTTAGTTGAATCACTAAGCTGTTATGTACTTTTTAAAGGTTCCCTGCATCAAAGTAGCGATTGTGCCATATACGATAGTTTGAATTATTTTTTAGTATTTTATTTATATTTACATATTCACTATCAAACGCATAACAGTTTTCCTTAGTGAATTATTTGTAAGTAAATACTAATTTAATAGAAAAAAATAATTTATTTTCATACGTTACATAAGTTTTATAAAATTTAGCAAAAATTAATATTAACTTGAATTGTGAGAATCAATTCTATCTTCAGTTCTATCAACTAAATTAATCTTAATCAATTTCTTCTTCAATGTCACTCCAATCAGGTTCTGCTAAATTATCGCGTGCAGTGGAAGAAGTTGGCAGTAAATTGTAGAAATCGTGATAGGATCTTGGTATTAAATTGTGGGTGTATAACAGCAAAAGATCTTTTTTCTTTTCGTTTGAAATTGGTAGACGCTGCTGGTATGGTTTGACTGGTTTGCTATTTAGTTTTCCTTTTCGTTTTTTAATGTATAATGGCATGAAATTTTCATCTTGTATGCGTGTTTTCATAAATATTTTGTTTTCGTTGCTTTTTCGGTACTGAAACCAAACAGCGTCACGAAATTTATATGTCTGAACATTTTCTCTGTGATTGTTTATTTCTTTTTCCTCATTACTGTCTCCATTTTTTTTGGAAATTTTTTTATGTTGCTTTTCTATTTCAAATTTTGACTCATGTGGATTAAAATTGAGAAAGTCATCATGAAGTAATCTAATAACATTATAAGGACTAGGTTTCGTGCGAGCCATTCTCACAAGCTGTGCCCATTCTTCAGGCGTATATATAGGAGTATTTTTTGCTTTTTTCTCTATTTTTGAGTGAATGGAATCGCATTCCATGTACGAGTGCCCGGGCTCAAAATAAACGTGATCTATGGTGGATAACGTTGGGTGTACTTTGACAGCATGAAGACACATAGCAGAAAAATGGAAATTTTTTTGCTGGCCACCACAGTTGTCCGACATCATTTTTACGTGCTCTATTTCTGGATGGGCCATAATGTAATTGAATATGCAAGATGAAATTTCAATGCTGCATCTTCTTCCTTCGGTTTCATCCACATATAACATTGAACACTCGAATCTCCCAAATTATAAATAGTTAAATTATAGATGGCCAATTTTCGAACATAGAAAAAAGGTCCTGCAGCTCCTTTTGGAGTTGATAAAACTGACTGCAGATCAAAATTGAAAGCCAGTACTTTTTCACTTTCTAAAACGGATAGTTTGTCTTCGTTCCTTTTCATTCTTGCGGCTTCTTTTCTTTCTTGATGTCGATCAAATTCTTCTCTGTTTGTATTTTTCTCCGCCTCTGAGCTCGCCTCAAAAGTGGCGCATACTTTACACAAATCTTTTTTGGGCTGGTGGAATTTTAATTTGAAGGATTTAAATGTTTTCCTATATGTTTCATAACATCGTTCTTTTCTGCCTTCTGCTTTACATTTTTCCTTATACAGTCGATACATGATATTTATATTTAAATTTGCATCTAAAAATCTAAAATCAGTTGATTTGCGGCAATAATGTGACTCCACAGCAGGAAATGAAAGGATGTGCTGTTTCACATAATCTTCACCATCATTCAAGTTGATCCGCGGGATACTTCCTGGATTTTTTTTCTTCTGCACCCCCCTCTATTATCAGACTCTATGACACCAGTCTTGTTAATTTTTTTAAATGCTCCCTTAATTAGTCGCTCACTAATACCAAGGGTATCTAGAAAAAAGGCTCTACAAACAATGTGTTTCTCATTGCCATAAGTAAATGTGTATGTTTTTGTGAATTCATTTCTAGGTATTTCACTACTATGTCTTTTCGGTTTTTTCCGAGTGATGTGACTAACAAAGAATTCTCTCTGCTTGTGTAATGAGTCAAGGGAATGAAAATTATCAAATATAATCTTTCTTTTCCCTTCTGGAAATTTAGCACAACATTGATGTTTTCGATTATTTATGCAAATAGGTCGTCTCATTGGTTTGGCAGGAATTATTTTATGATTTTCAGTTTCATATGCTGCACCTTTTAATCTTTTGGTTTATTTATATTTTTTCGCTATTTATTGGGATTGGATTTGTAGCGTTTCACAGGCTCGATAATTTCATCTAACGTAGAATCATGTGAACTACAGCTATTTGCAGCAGGACAGTATTCCTTGTTATTTTTGTTGGCAGAAGAGCTAAAAGTATGTTCTAAACCAACGTTTTTCACACATTTTGCAGCCTGGGAATGGTCTAGTTCTGAACGGAAAAGGAACTTTTTTTTACTTATAACCTTCGTGGGTTTCTTTTTCTTATGAATTGTGATTTTAGATTTTCCAGCTCCTAAAAAAGCATAAAAATTAATAATTATAATAATGAAAACAACAATCATTTACAGGGTGTTTCAAAAGTCTCTTGGCATTTTCCTTAAAAGTGCTTTTAATAAAGAACTTGTTTGTACAAATAAGAAGTACAAGGTATAATCAATGCATTTAAATGTGTTTTCCCTGTAAGTCTAAGCCTAGGCTCCATCTTTCATGGGTGGCGCGAAAGGTATCTACTAGCATATGTGGTGTTATTTGTGCTGCTGCGTCAGTTATTCGTTAATTTATTTTTTCAATTGTGTGAATCTTCACTGCGTACACTTCAACTCTATGAACTCCCACACAAAAAAGTCTAGGGGTGATAAGTCAGGAGAGCGCGGCGCCCACAACCGCGACCTATCCACCGATCGGGGAATTGTTCATCCAGGTTGTCTTGAACACATCATGCGAAATGGGATGGTGCAGTGTCTTGCTAGAAAGCAATTACTCTTTTATACCATCACTTTCTAATTGCGGCTGAAAAAAAATTGCAGCATATCAAGGTCGGTGTTTCCTGTAACTGTTGGCTCCGAGAAAATAAAAGGTCCGTAGATCTTTGTTTTAGTTATTCCCACCCACACATTCAACTTAGGAATGTACCTTTATAATTTTTTAAATAACCCGGGAAACAAAGGAATCATTATACAACGTTTTTACATGAAAATGACAACACACTTTTGAAACACCCTGTAGAGTATTTAATATTATACATAAAGAAAACGACAAAAGAGATTAAGTCGAACTCGAATTTTCGTTTGAACATTAAGAAAATTTTATATTATAGAGCAAAAATATATCCGTGAGTAACACTGGCGTCACATTGACAGTGGCAACAACGGATCAATAAATGCTGATTTTACTACTTTTGTTTAACTTCTAGACACAGAACAATTTCAATTTTTATAATGTCGAATAGGGAAAAAAATATTCTTTTAACTACAATTTATTTAAAAACTGTATCTAAAACTGTGTCTGAAAACTCTCTCCATTTTTTATGGCTCTAAAAATAATGTCTAATGTAAGTAGTCTAAGTAAGTAAGTCTAAGTAGTTTAAGTAATGTCTAATATAACATTTGGTGATTTATTTGGCTATTAAATTCGGGCATGCGGCTAATACGAAAGTATCAGTTTTAATAAATTACAAAACTTTCTTTGAATACATAATTAATATTCTTTATATAAAAATGTTATTTTCGTATTGTGTATGTAATATATATATATGTATAATATATATATATTAAATATAAAAAAAATCTACTAGAGTTTTCAATAAAAAATGATTTTCACCTATATTAAGGTAAAGCCCGAAGAGATGGCGTGGTCGGAGAGATTGCGCACATAGAGGTTCGGGGGGAAGGAGTAGAGTGAGAGCACAGTGACTCCAGGTATTTGTACAACAGTAGTGGAGAGTCTACTTGAAAGTGCACGTTGATTGCTTTGAGCGTCTAAGATAAAGTATTACAATTTTGTTTTGTTTTCCCAAAGGAAGTGCTTGAATTTTCATAGCTATTCATCAGAATATCTATACAATGTCAATAGTACAAAATATTTCTAACTTAAACGATTTCTCATAAGCTACTAATCTAGACTAACAATGTGAACATCAACGGTTCGTTTTAGTAACGGCCATGTTTAAATAAAAGGCCGCGCAATCTCTCCTACCGAAATTGGAGAGTTTGCGCATCTGCTACTTAGGAGAAATGGCGCATTGTACCCATTAGTTTCTATGCTAGGAGAGATTACGCAGCTTATTGGTAAATTTGCATAAAAATTTGAAAAATAAAAATGGACTAATTTTAAGTTAAACGTGTTATTAAGTTACATATTTTTATTTTGTAATCTTATCTGGACTTGCTTTTTCAGATTCTTTATTTTTTTCCTTTAATTAAAAATTTTTAATCATTTTTAAAATGATTCCCTTTTTCTGATTCTTTAAGCATTAGGTTGAAATATTTACTCCCAATAGAATAAAATTTGTTCACAAAAACCTTACAGCAATGTCATTTAAGTTTAATTATTATTGTTAACAATTTAATTGTAGTTATTATTAGTAACAATCTCTCGTACCCATGTGCGCAATCACACCAACCCTGTAAGGACAGATTGCGCAAAATAACTTTCTTGGTTTTATTACAACTGTTCTATTAAATTGCAACATAACAACAAAATAGCAATAGAAATGCATAAAAAACAAATGAAGTAAAAATTATTCATGGATAGTTTAGCAAAAAATTAATATTTAGATTTTTTATTGCTATTTTTTTAATTGTGCGCAGACTCTTCTAGCTTTACCTTATGTAATGCGGAAAGCCCGGAATGCATCCCCTATTTAATATACTGTAACGAAGGTATAAACGGACAGGATATTTTTGTCATCTGAGCATTGTGATAAAATTACAAGTAAAAATAGAAGCGTATTAATCAAGCAGGACGGTCGTTCTGTCAAGCCAAGCTAACAAAAAATAGTAAGCCAGCCATACAAATAAACGCCAAGAACAAGACAACAGACCGGTTCTGCTTTCTTACAGGAAACAACTTTTGAATGTTAAATCGACCAAACATGCCAGATTAAAATGTCACATATAAAACAAAACCCGAAAAGAAGACGAATTTGATGAAATCTGATGAAGAAATTCTTCAATTTGAGATCAAACTCATCATCATGAGTGATGTATAAACAGAGATATATATTTTTTAAAATAATGTCGAGTTACTTATAATGATCACTTTTTTCTTCGTCAATTTTTTTTCCAAACAACCTACAGATGAACTAATGCACAGAAAAAAAAGTAAAGATTGCATTTTTGGACAGGTAATTGCTTAATCTACGTGCTTTTATGAAAATCAGTGTAAAAAAAAATAAAATGTCTATCATTAATTATTTTTATTTCCCAAAAACCATGGTAAAGCACAGGCATTTCGTTTGCAGGCAGAGAATCAAATCAGAAAATACCTTTGACGTCATTTTAATATAAATTAATGAAATTCTGTTGTTAATTTTTTTTGTTTCAGATTCAAGTTTTCATTTAAATGTATTGTAAGAATGTGTTTAATTAAGCGTTTAATTGTGTGTTTAATTGAGCCAAGAAATAGTAGAAAAATTCTAATTTAGCAATTTACAACGACCATTGGGAAAATACAGAGGGATAGCGGGGCAGTGTTCAGTCTCTACCCTAACCGTTACCTCGTACTATAAGACATTTAAAAATTTTATTAATTTAGCCCTCCTAAAATACCCCTCCCCTTCCCGTCTTATAGCAGACCTATTCGCACCACCCTACTATAACATAACTTCCCCACGCTAGCTATTCTAACGACCTACTATAGTATGATCTCGCAGAAGGCGGTATTACCGCCGCCATCGTCTGCTGCTGACGCAGAAATCCCATTCCCTATCTACTGACTTCCCGTTTGGTATACGAAGGTCGAATAAACCTAAATATTGAAATACGATGCCAATTTTAGGTGTTAGCATTGACATTTGTAAAGTTTGGTACAATTTCTATTTGTAGACCATCCCCTAAGCAAAATTTAAGTATTGCTTTAACTGTTGTTTAGAATGATATCTGAGCTAAAAGTATTTTGAGGAAATTAAAGTTGAAGACCACATTTTTTGCTTCATAAGACGATTTCTCATCCGACGTCAATTTTTGAATTCGGCTTTTTTTCATATCTGATAATTTGCATCTATCCTTTTTGTAACTTTAACATTTTTGTAACGATTTTATGCATTTCTATTGACTATCCAAAGAAGAATTCATCTAAAATTATATAATTTCGTTAAAAACGCGTAAAAAATTCTTCTAAAATTACAGAATTTCGTTAAAAACGCTTAAAAAGTTCTTCTAAAGTTACAGAATTTCATTAAAAACGGTTAAAAGAGTAAAGTGCGTACATCATTTGGTCTATTCTCGACCGAAAGTATCAACCCTTTTCCCAATGGTTAATAAAATCGAGCAATAATAAAAAGATTACTGTCTAAATCATAAAAAACAATATACAATTAAAATTAATTAAATAATACCTTGGTCGATATAGCTGCCATCTGATTCAGTGGAGTGACTTGGAGAAAATGTTGGGTCTAAATCAGTGTTATCCGAAGAACTTGGATAAAAATCTAACAAAAAAAAATGATAAAATCAAGAAAAACGTGTTAAATTTATAAATAAACGTTTATCTGGCTTAATGAGCCACTTACCATTATGCAAAAGAAAGTTTGAAGCTTGTTGATCTGTATAATTCTGTTCAGCTGCTTTAAAAGTAACATCAAAATTATTAATATTTCTGTACTTTTCTCCAACATTAGATAATTTGCAGTTTTCAACACCTAAAATAAACGTAAAATATTATTAGTATTCGAATAATACAAAACATAGCAAGATAAATAAATAAAGGAATTGTTTACCTTTTTCATTCTCCGCATTGGATATCGGTGTTGAAGGGGATGGTCTAATCAAATTTAAATCGTTTACAGGGTGAATATTCCAATCTAAATAAAGAAGACACAATATACAAAATTAAAACAACATTCGAATTCAAATTAATTACACAGAATAGCGGAATATTAAAAATAGAATAAATACCTGTGTTAAAGAGGATATCGTTTTTCTCTCGGAATCGAGATGACGACGGCGAATTCGATGTACAGACTTCTTTAATTCCAATGTTTCTTTCTTCTTGATATTTTTTTAATAAAATCCGTTTTGCCATTTTCGTTACATTACAGGGGATAGAAATGATTGGAATAAAATGTAAGAAACTCAACCAGATTTAAGAAATAAGTTATTAACTACCGCAGACGATTTTAAATTTGATGAAATGCAAGTGTATTCTGGAATTAAAATTTCTTAAAACAAAACCAGCAGAAAAAAAAATACCGAGATCGTACTAAAGAAAGAAAGAAATCGTACTAAAAATTTAAATAAGGAAAAAAAAAACATCATGCGTCAATCATAGATTATGAACCATTTTCAAACGCTTCCAGATTACTCTAACGAAACTTCAACATTTAATATGGTGAGAGAAGATATTTAAGTAAATAATTTAGTAAAAGGCATTATTATAAAATGATTACAGTCTATAGACGGAAAAATAATCGAATTCGTTTGTGAGGCTCCGTATGTGATCTGTAGATTTATATATCTTCTAGATAGTGTTTGAAAATTTAGTTTAATTTTAAAACGCATAACACAGTTCAGAAATTTCCGTCAATAGACGAAAGTTTAAACTAATTCTTTTGTACAGTCTTGTATATTATCTGCAGATTTTTATACGCGTCACATAATATGATAAAATTTAATTCAGGCAAAAATCACATAACACTATTTAAAACACGCATTCTGAAATTATCATGCATAGCCCGCAATGCATCCAGTACTTTGTGTAGCCCTGTATATTATGAATTTATTTATATTCTACTAACATCTCTTAGAAAAATAAAATTCCGCTCAAAATTCCGAAAAAGAATTAAAAACCTCGTTTATGTAATTTACCACGCATACGAATTAATTCTTACAAATTATTTTGAGTAGCCCTGTATAGTACGATCTGTGGTTTTACACACCACGTAGTATGCGAAGAGTTAAACTTAAGGAAGCATACCATAATTAAAAACTGTTTCCAGCAATTATTGCTAATACAAAACGTTGTAACCGAGTTACTTTGTGTGCCCCTGTAAATTAACGATGAGAAGCACGCACCTCATATTCTACAGTAAGCATCTTGTAGTGCACCTCAATTACGTATATCAATTTCATTTTGTTTGAAATAGTGTTGTAACATTATTAAATTACGCTTCAAACATTTTCCCGTACGCCATTACGTAACCGAATTTTTTTGAGTGGCCCTGTAAATAAATGATAAATGATTTGCATACTATCTTCTAAATGAAAATTGTTTTAATGCACTTTAGATATGCATGTCAATTTCTATATTGTTGAAATAGACTAACATCAATAAAATACACCGCGAACGGTTTTTCCCCAATTGAGGGTAATGTAAAAGTATTATTTTGAGTGCCCCTGTAGATGAACTATTAATGCTACACATTCCATTTTCAGTAGAAAACATTCTATACTAATATAAAAAACATGCATCATAAACATGCATAAAAAAATGCATCAATTGCGCTAATTTTGAATCCATAATTAAAAGTTTTAGTTCTTTGCTTTCCTACAAAGTGACTATTTTCAAATTCGATAGTTTGACATGGTACAAATGGTTAAAAAAGTAAAAAAAATACAAAACTTTACGGCAAAGTATCGAATTTGCCGTATTCGACACTTTGACATGGTAATTTTTGGAAAAAATGTGCAAATTCGATAGTTTGAAATTTGCATTTTCTAAGTTTCAAGTAAGTTCTAAGTAAGCTAGAAACGTGACGATTTTGCAACGTACGTGTCACACACAATATAAGAGAATGGCACAGAATATGAAAAATGCATTTTTTCACATTCGATAGTTCGACATGGTACCGACGTGTGGGTTAATTTGACCCAGGTTTAATACAGGGTGTTTTTTTTTAAACTGACACTGTTCAGAGCCGTCTGTAGCTCGTTCTAATAACTGGATTGACACAAAATTTTGTGAATGGACTAAGAAAACCCTGGGAAAAAGGATTCCAACAAAAAAAAATTAGTTCCAATCACCACCGATAGGGGGAAATGTGGCGCTGTGGTCATTTATGCAACTGGGAATTAGCATAAAATACGGGCAAAAAATGAAAATGCAAATTTTTACTTACGCAAGCGACAGTAGCGCCAATAGTTTAAGTTATAAATGCATGCGAAAAACACCGAGAAACAATTTCAGCTCAGGTTGAAAATGAATCTCACGTTACAGCAGCGCGCGTTACTTGTGAAGTTCTTATATTGTAACCAGTACAATGCACCAGCCGCTCTTCGTTTACTTAGAACACGCCATAAACTGCGCAAAGGACCTTTATCCGTTAATGTATTGAAAGCAATGATTCTGAAATTCGAAGAAACAGGCTCGCTAGCAGTTCGGTCAGGCAGAGGACGTAAACCGGTGGCAGAAAAAGTGATAATGGATGTTTCAACTGCGATCAACGAAAGGGAAAGTGTAAATGATGAATAAAACGTGGCATTTTATCCAAATTATTAATTTTGTCTGTTTCTGATGGGTTTTTTTCAATGTACAGCGCCACATTTCCCCCTATCGGCGGTGATTAGAACTAATTTTTTTTTGTTGGAATCTTTTTTCCCATGGTTTTCTTAGTCCATTCACAAAATTTTGTGTCAATCCAGTTATTAGAACGAGCTACAGACGGCTCTGAATAGTGTCAGTTTAAAAAAAAAAACACCCTGTACTTTTCGCACCAGAATTTTTATAAAAAAGGAAATTAAATGTATTCCACGTAACAATCTGAAATTAAATATATAAAGATTCATCAAATAAATTTTCTGGTTCGAAACGTTGTTAAACTGTGTCAAACTAATCCACATATTACGGAAGACTAGTGGGAGATTGGCAGCTCTGTCAGAGTAGTAGATTTGGATTTATTAATAAAGGGGTCAATTAAAGAAAAAGCCGCCACCAGGTGGCGCATAATCAAGTAAAATAAATGCGATATTTAATAAAAAGTTGTTTACCCTTACCCCTCTCCTTCCCCGCAAATTTAACAAATAATCTCTTTAAACCCAGCTAATTATCATGAAGAAAAACGAGCCTGGAAAAATGTTTCAAACAGGTGGAGTCTGTGTAATTTGTCGTGTGCAGGTGGCGCTACATTAGCATGGCTGTACAAAGGTACAGTACCTAGACTACATAGTGTGGAAAACGGCTACAAAATAGTACTAAAAATTGAATCCGACAAATGTAGAACGAAGCTGAAAGATAACGGGTCGATCGCAGCGACACCTTCTAGCAGTGGCGTAGACAAGGTGAAGGTCCAGATGGTTTGGATACCGCTAATTTTATAAAAATATTTTTCGCTTATCTAATCGGAGAATTTTGTGCAATATTGAAGGCAAAGATAACTTTACAATATTACTGGTTTCCAGAGCATTTGGTCCCCTCTCTCTGGCTACGCCACTGTCTGCTAGCTCTTTTCAACGCAAACATTGTATACGTTTCAGCTAGTGGCAAATATTTTAAAGAATTAAATTATACCCAATATCCTGTGACTTGGATAGTGATTTTCATAAGCTTTGAAAATATGAATGATATTGATCATGGCCAAAACACGTGATACGCATTCTTTTGTGCCTGGTTGCTGTGCTCGATACCAGACATCAAACTAGAAACTATCCCTATTTTGCATACCAAAGGATGAATCTCTGTTAGAAGAGTGGGAAAGATTAATTACCTGATATGATGAAAAACTACCTTCAAAATCAGTTACATCTGAAATATACACTTACAAGAAGATTTTATTAACAGAAATTATGTTCATGTTGTCAATAGTGGAACGGTTACTTTTGCTAGAGGTAAATCTATTTTTAAAGCAGATGTCGCTGCGATCGCCCTATTATTGTGCCCTATTATTGTTACATCGTTGCACGTTTATCGGCTACAATTTTTTAGCACTTTTTTAAAGCATTACCCATTTGTCTTTTTTTAAATTCCGCAATTTCGCAATCATAACAGAAATTCCCTATAATGTTCTTTTCGTTACTTAATGGTAGATATTTCGTGACTTTTTAATATAAGAATTCTTGTTTCAGAATTTCAGGTTTGAATTCAAAAATTTTGAATTAACAAACGGTAAAACCGTTTTCCACACTATGTATGCAATCCATATTAACACTATTTCGTTAGAAGTCCTTATCTGTGCATCACTACTGTCGTTTATTTTATTACTTCTGTGAAGACTCTATACAACCAACCAACCGAAGAAAAGGAGCGAATTTCTGATGAGAGCCTCTGTGGATTTTAATTAATATTTCAGTAAATAATTACTATATTAAAATTCTCATTCTCAGGTGCAACAAGAAATGTTTTGGACTATCTTCACCTGAAGTTTCAGACTTCTAGGTGCGCTAAATTTTAATAGCCATCGCCAACAGACAGACAGATACACACACTCACGCAGAGACACACAGAGTGATACTTTATTTTATTAGTATATATAGTGCTTCGAACACTCAGAGCAACATTTTTATAAACATAACTTATAAGAAAAGAGGGCGGTATGAAAAATTAAATTTCCCATTTTAAGACTACAATAGGGGCCATCAACCTTTGTTTCTGAAAGATGTTTGCCACCACAAATTTCGAATGGTAATCTTCGCCTGATTTAATTGCCAAGTTTAGGTTATAAAATAGAGATTTTTTTTATTTTCTGAAATAGTAGTAGCTTGGGGCCTGCGGGTCATGGGTTTACGACCATAGGGCGACTTCACGGTGGCGACGGAGGCAAATCAGGCAAACTTAACATTAAAATGCTATTTTTGTCTTAATTAATGAAAGTTATTACATAGGACAAAAAACTTTTTAAAATTCCCTAATTTTGAAAAGTATTTTGCCTGGTTGCTTATTTCACCCCGTTAAATTGGCGCCTGTGTTTATTACCCGTATTGTACAGGGAGGGAAGTAAAGTCCGGGTATACTTAAATAAACCTTGAATGGATAAAAATAAAATTGTATAATAAGTGCTACACTGAACTATTATTGAATCAGTATTTGTGTTTAATTGCCGAAACGCCAGTAGAGGCTCACTGTAGAGACGCGAAATGTTTTTGGTTTCTGTCTGTCTGTCTGTTTATCTGTCTGTTCCGCGATAACTGCCATAAAAATCGTCCTATTAGGTTGATTTTTGGTGGGTATGTTGGTGAAGTACCCGGACTTAGCTGTACAGTTTTTAGTTACATTTGGTTCATTCGTTCGAAAAATATAGAACATTTCTTTTTAGGTCATAATGCTTTCCTATAAATGCAGACGATTTTCCAATTTCATTTTTAACTGAAATGAAAATTGCATATTTGAATAATGGATTTAAATGTAAAATTATTATTGCTAAATTTTTGATATGGAGGTTTTAAATATATCCAATAGCCTTGAAAATTTGCTGATACATTCATTAGAATTTAGAAATTAATTGTTTAAATTATTGGAACATTTTTTGCATCTTTTCGGGAAATATAAAACATTTTATTTTTATATATTTTACAATTTTTAAAATGCATTCCTTTTTACTTTGCTCTTTAATGTATTACTTGCTTAGCAACCCTATTTCAAAGAATATCAAAATAATAAAATTCAAGTAACTCGCACTATTTTGCTGCAATATTTTATTAGCAAAATAATTTTTTTTTGTATTCTATTGACATAAATGAAGAATTTATTTTAATACAAGTTTATTTTTTTATGGAAAAAGTTATATGAATAAGAAGTTTATAAGAATTTCAGAATATCATTGCATAACCCGTGTTTATAAGTTTATTTTTTTATGTAAAAAGTTATATGAATAAGAAGTTTATAAGAATTTCAGAATATCATTACATAACCCGTGTTTATTTTAACGCTTCTAATTTCTGAAACTTCCGAAGTATTTTATATGCCTATAAATATGTTTGTAATATATAAAAATTAAATTGCGGATTGTACGATGCTAAATAATATGAAAACTGAGATTAAAAAACAATGACTTTTAGAGCTGACGTTGAGACTCCTGATCTGCAGATTTACTAATTATTTTAGTGTAACTATGTCTTCTATTTAATTTAGTAATTCGCTCATTTAAGAAAATCGACATTTTGTTTAATTACGTTTTCATTGAACATCTCATAGGTACTTTGTCTATAAGCAATTTGGTCTTAAATTTCAGTACCGTAATTTCCGGCGTATAAGCCGCAGCTCAAAGAGTCGTTTTTCGAACCAGAAATATTATTTTATAAAATGTAACTTAAAAGATCGCTGTAAATATTTAACTACAATTATTGAATAAATTTTCTGGGTCGAAAAACGACTCTTTGAGCTGCGGCTTATACGCCGGAAATTACGGTACAATGGTTTTAATAACTTCTATATTGAAATTCGTATTCAATTTAGCTTCTTTATTTACGTTTAAATATCACCAAGCATTAAGTATCAAATATTGTGTTAAGTATTGCATTTCAATTGTACAGAGTATTGAACCGTGATATGTAACGTGAAAGAATTGATTTGTAATCGAGCTATTTTGTTCTATTGAGCAACACAGAATTTTATTGAATTTAGTAATACGCTTGCCGTAATGTGGGCAGCCTCCTGTGCAATTTTCTAATAGTAAACACTTCTGCTGGGCGGGACTAGTTGAAGTTAAGCTGAAAGGTAGGCCTCTCCGCCAGGTTTCATGTTGACCTTGAATATCTATAGTAAAATGAGTGCGCGCTATCATATGGGAGTGACTTCAATGCCGCTTATTGGCAAAATTTGGACGTTATCAATCGTATCTCGAAAACATTGAAATATAAAGAAAACATTTCAAAACTATAGAGTGTTTTCTATTTAGAATTAAATGATACCGTGCATATAAAAATAACTTTAATAGAAACCTTGAAGTTTAAGGTTTTCGATACCTAACCACCAGCAAGAGCCTACCCTAGTCATTATTTTTCTTGCAACAAGATGGCGGAAGGTGATTTCATACCTACAAGAGAATTGTCTAACTTCAAATGATTGACAAGATATTCATCCAATTGAGACAAAGAATAAATTCAACAAAAGATCCGTGACATTTTCTTCCTGCTATCACACTTCGATAATTACCAAGATAAAAAAGTCTAAAAAAAGGGAAAGATTTTAACCCGTTCACGATTAGCGTCCAAAAATTAAGACGTTTTGATTTTCCGAAAATAAATTAATATATTTTTAGACATAGTTTTTTCTATTTTCCGTTCATTTTACACACAAAATATTGAGATTAGTATAATATAAAGAACTATTTATTACATGTAGTGCAATTACAAAAACCGGAATATTGAGAAAAGAAAAAATATCAGGTATAAATGAGTTGAAACAACCATATCGGTAATTATTTTTTTATGTTTCTCAATTTCCTGAAAGACTCAAACAAGTTCAATAACATAAAAGATTAAAATAGTATCTTCATGAAATTAGAAAAAAAAAATGTTAAACAGATATAAAGATAACAGAAAGAATTGAAAAGAATTTAAAGTGGAATGATAAATTCATCTTGTAGTTAAAACAGATAAAACACTTATTAAAAATATGCTTAAAAGAGGGGTGTTGAAATGAGACAGACATACATAAGATATTATAACATAGTTAATAACGAGATCTTTCGAACACAAACGCGTCCATTTTCAAGGGGAAAACGTTGACTCATAATGAGTGATAATAACATATAGACTGATAATAATATATAGACTGATAATAATATATAGACTGAAATTTTTTAATTCCGGTTTTTGACGGATTTATACGTTTTTAAAGGTCCTAAACACTATTTGACTGTTTGTATAATATTAGATAAAGATTTTAAACATTGTAAGATTTGAATTAGAGGGAGGGGGAGGAGTGAAATCTAAGGAAGGGCGATGGGGTGATCTCCGCCGCCACACCTTAGGCTAATAAAGGGCCTGCGAACGATCATTAGAGGTCTGCACCAAATAGGGACAGGCCCAAAGACTCATACTGGCGAGAGCCGCTGGCCGAGTAAATTTAATTCACCAGACTCGGGTCCGGCTTGGTCTCCCCACTTTCCTGACTGGGCGAGACCGCGCATCACTTTTTTCTGCATACTCGTGCCGGGCCACACTAAACTTTTTTTCTGGGTAGAGGCTGGAATGGAATTCGTTCTTCTTAGACGTGTGCACGGGCTGAAATATCCACACTCGGACCCGGCATGGTATAAAAGCAAAGATTTCGTCCAGGATCCGACCCAACAAATACAAAGACCCTTATTGTCCCGATTCGTGCATACCTTTAAATTCTTTCTTCCGAGCCCATGTTGGACTCGCATTTTTATAAATTTCTTTGACTTTTACAAGAAGAAAGTATTGGATTCATGAAATTTTTTGAATTCTGGTTTTCGACGGATTTATGCGTTTTAAAATGTCTTAAACATGATTTGACTGTTTGTATTTCTTCTATCTTTTTAAAAGCAAAGTATTGGTTTCGTGAAAATTTTCGACTTCCGATTTTAAATGGATTTATACATTTTAGAAGACTGGAATACAATATGACTATTATTAGAAAATGTCTGTCTGTATGTATATGACAAAAGTTTGTGGGTGATATATCTCAAGAACTAATGTACAGAATTTAATAAAATTTTAGATTCAGCTAGACCTGATATAAATTGGTGTTGATTAGTTTTTGGTGTAAATCGCCCAACAGGTGGCACTGCTTAGCTGCATTTTTCATGATTTCCGCAATAGCTCTATCTCAAGAAATAATACACAGATTTTCATATACCTTCAGATTCAGTTAGTCATGGACATAAAATGTTGCTGATTGAATTTTGGTGTATACCGCCCAACCGCTGGCGCTGCTATGTTGCGTTATTCACGATTTTTAAACAAACTATATCTCAAGAACTAATGCACGGATTTTCATTACATTACAGATTGAGTTAGGCGTTGACATAAATTGTTCCTTAGTAGGTTTTGGTGTAAATCAACCAACAGGTGGCGCTGCTGAACTGCATTTTTACGGATTTCCACAATAGCTCTTTCTCAAGAAATAATGCACAGATATTCATCAAACTTTAGATTCATTTAGACTTATACATAACTTGTTGTTTATTATGTTTTAATGTAAATATCCCAACACGTGACGCTGCTATGTTGCATTTTTCAGGATTCACCCTATTTAAGCGATAGTCTTATCTCGAGAAATAATACATGGAATTTAATAAAACTCCAGATTCAGTTACATCTTAATATAAATTGGTGTTGATTAGTTTTTGGTGTAAATGGCCAACAAGTTGCATTACTATGCTGCATTTTTCTCGATTTTCGCAATAGCTCTTTCTCAAGAACTAAAGCAGGGATTTTCAACAAATTACAGATTCTGTTAGACATTGACATAGGATGTTGCTGATTAGGGTTTGGTGCATACCGCCTAAAAGTTGGCGCTGCTATGCTGTATTATTCACGATTTTCAAGATAGCTATATCTTAAAAACTAAAGCGCGCATTTTCATTAAATTTCAGATTCTGTTAGACGTTGACATAACTTAGTGCTTATTTGGTTTTGGTGTAAATCACGCAACATGTGGCGCTGCTATGCTCCATTTGTCATTATTTACACGATTTTAGCAATAGTCATATCTCAAGAACAAGTGCATGGAGTGTAATCAAATTTCATATTCAGTTATACCTTGACATAGAATACATTAAGTTTTGGTGTAAATCGCTTAACAGGGAGCACTTCTACACTGTAAAAAAACTCAGAAGCGTTTCGGCACAAGGTGGAAAGGTTTCCGGAAATTTATAGTAAACTTTGTGTTCTCCTCAGTTACTTGTTGATTCGGAATAGTTACACGTATTTTCGGAAAAATATTCAAAGCGGTGAATTATTCTGAAGAAGTCAGAAACGTTACATTCCATACCGGAAATGTTTTCGAATAGGTAGTGTAAAATGATGGTTACTGAAAAATTCGGAAATGTTACACTCATTCCGTGTAAAGTTTTAAAATGGAATTCGAAATGAAGTAATATTTGCGCATGCTCATCTACTCCGACCTATTGCACATGTCATTATGACGTGATTTCTATTGTTCTTGAGAGGAAAGACAGCTTAAGACAGATGCAGATGCAACGTATTTGTATGAGGTGTAAGTATTCTGTTTTATAATTTCTTTTATTTGAGAGAACAATATGCTTTTTTTAAAAAAAATAATATTATCAGATTCGATTTTATTGCATATTAATATTACATTTGCAGTTAATCTTTTGTTGTATACACAAAGTTAAATAACTCGTTCGATAGTTTCTTTATAATCTTGTTCCATGAATCTATAATAAATATTAGATATTTGATTGATGAATAATAATGTAGTACTAGTATTAATGAAGTGAGATAGCACCGTATATACGTCTTTAACATCTTTTCGTTTTGAGATCGGTTCCGTTTCATAACTTTTCTAATGATGAAATGTATCGTTTATATGACAGAACAAATTCCTAATTTATACTATACGTTTTTCCTTCATTTTTTATGAATCAGATATTTATAAATAAATATAATTGAAAATTTGATTTATAAATCTATATATAATTCTTTTTTAAAATTCGGTCTCGTGAATTCCATGCTGTAAACAGATACATATGCATTATGAAAATGCTTTATTTCCCAAAATAGATGTATTATTTTTAATACCTTTAAATAAATATTTTTTTTAATCTTGTAAGTATAGATATTATGTCAAAAGATTTCGTATCTGTAAATAATTATTTTATTTTATGAACTGTATACTTATAAAAATAAATTTACTTTTTCAGGTTAACTCAGCACTTCTCAAATTATACGAATAAAATAATACCTTTAAATGAATATATTTAGAAGCATGATAGCTGTAAAACACTATATTAAAAATATTTACAAACAGAGAAAACATTTTTATCAATATATCTATTTATAAGTATACAATTCGTGAAAATAAACAATTACCACAGATATAAAATATTTTCGAATAGTATAACTATTTACAAGATTAAAAAAAATGTTGAAAGGCATTACTAAAATCTATCTATTTATAAGTATAGGGAAATTAAATATTTTCATTGAGTATCTATTTAGAGGATGGAACTCATGAGGCTGCATTTAAAAAAAGAATTATTTATAGATCCATAAATCCAATTTTCAACGTTATTTATTTATAAATATCTGATTCATAAAAACTGAGTGAAAAACGTATAGTATAAGTGAAATTAGGAATTTGTCCTGTCATATAAATGATACATTTCATTATTAGAAAAGTTATGAAATGGAACCGATCTCAAAACGAAAAGATGTTAAAGGCGTATATACGGTGCTATCTGTACTTCATTAATACTAGTACTACATTATTATTCATCAATCAAATATCTAATATTTATTACAGATTCATGGAACAAGAATATAAATAAACTATCGAACGAGTTATTTAACTGTGTATACAACAACTTCTAAACTTGTTGTACTTGTAAACTTGTAGTAGGTAAACTAAAGAAGTTTCCAGACGACTCATCTCTGTTCCTACAAAGGAAAATTTGGAAGCCTCTCTTCAGTAGAAGGACATACTCTTAAATTTGGAGTTATTTTAAAATGATAGAAGTATTTGTCATAGAATTAAGTTTTTTTCAAAGTTTATTTCGCCTGCATAAATAACTTTAAAGTGATATCTTGAGTAGCAGTCTAATAATAAAAGGTGAATAATAAAACGAGTTCAGAAAAATAGATGTTTCACACCAGAAATTACAGAAAGTTTATAATATTGCTAATTATAGAGTATAATTCATCTACAAGAGCTGATCGGACGTGTTATTCCAGTGTTCCTCTAGTTTATGTGTTGGTGATATATTGACGATAGTATAGTTCCGGGTGATATTGATTCATCCAAGATGACGATGGCCTCGCAAGCCGAGAAAGATGCGAGTATGCTGTTAGACAAGCTGCAAAGGATTATCTATGGTACGGAACCAGCCAGCTTTCTCCAAGAATTTGAAACATTCCCGACCCACTACGAGCCGGCGAATATTGCTCTCCGAGAACTATTTCAAGGCATTGATGATGAAATACGAGCCTTACAACTCCGGCCAGACTTCACTACTAATGATGACTACAAGCAGCAGGTGAGAAGCTTATTTCAAACTGGTATTTCTATTTTGGGGGAGCCTTATAATATTAATATTATTCTCACTTCTGGATTATTTAGACTCTTTAAAACTGATCAATTGAATAACCTAAACGCTCTTAAAAGTATTAGCCCAATTCCCCCCACCCCCCGCGGTGACAAGCGTCGCCATAGCGAAACTGACGCTGCCTTAGAACTTAGTAACAAATATATGAATTTGTCTCCCGAGGTTAACCTGGAAGCTATGGACCAGACCTCCACTCCAAATTCCACCTCTGATTCTGCAAATGTCATATCTGGTACAAAAAAACCAGAAATTCACCCTTTCTTTGTCGAATTTCACGAAATTGATTTTCGATTAATCGCCCAACAAATTAAGGAAATAAATCCTGACAATCCACCTTCTATCTGCCTCCTTCTACTCAAAATCCAATGCAAAACTGAAGACCAATTTCGAGCAATTCAAAAATTTTTGTGCGATAAATCGCTAAAATTCACAACAATACAACCTAAAGATCAGAGAACAAAGAAAATTTGCGTTAGGGGTATTCCTCCAAACACTGATCCTACTCTTATCATTGACGAACTAGCCTTACATGGGTTCACCGCCACTCGTGCGGCCATGTTAAGAAACAAAAAAAACTGGAATGGGGATGCCTTTATACATGGTTAATGTCCTCCCCTGTAAAGATTTCGACAAAATATACGATATACATGAACTATGTTACATCAAAGTTGATATAGAGCATTTTCGAAATTCAAACAACCCTAAACAGTGCTATCGTTGCCAAAGGTTTGGTCACGCCAGCGAAATATGTAACTTCGACCCCAAGTGCTGCAAATGTGCAGGCCTCCACCTCACTGAAAATTGCCCAACCCCCGGTAGGATTACCCCTACTTGTTCAAATTGCGGTGCTGCGCACCTGGCCTCATACGGCGGTTGTCCCAAAAACCCCAAAAACTCTAAAAAACACATTCCCCCTAACTCTAAAAATGATAAATATACACCCACTACTAAAAATAGCCCCAGGCACATCACCTCCAAAAACGCCCAAGATCTTTATGAAATAATGAAAGAACTCAATTATGTTGAAAAAGCAAAACAAAAATCCCCTGTCACCACTAACATTACTACACACCTCGACTCAACTGCTACTTCACAAACGGAAGATACACAGGAAACTTCTTCTGCTGTTCCTTCCACCTCCACTGACAACAACACCCCTCCCCACCCTACACCAACATCCTCCTCTACCGAATATGTAGAATCCTTTAACAATATGTTTGACATATTCAAAGACATGAAGGAACTCCTTCAAATTACTAAACTACTTAAATGCATAAAACAAATATCCACGGAAACACAAAAGTGTAAAAACCCATTCGAGAAAATGATCATCATTATTAACGAGCTAGATAATTTTGCTAATGAGCTTAACCTAACCAATCATGAATAATCCCAATAACACTTTCTCTTCACTTCTTATCCTTTCTTGGAACTGCAATTCTCTTAGACATAAAATTAACGAACTCCGATCCTTCCTTTCTTCTAATCCTCAATTCGACATTATCCTCCTACAGGAATTAAGGAATCCTAATTGCAGTATCAATATCTCTGGTTTTAAGCTTTATAGCACCCCCCGTATTAACACTAGCGTCGGCGGAACGGCCATTTACATTAAAAATCACCTCCCCCACTACATTACTCAAAATACACCCCTCAATGGCGTTGACTATACCAGTATCATTCTTAACCTTCCTCACATCAATATTAATATTACTTCGCTATACGCCAGACATAACCGTAATTTTCCTGTCAACGACCTTCTACACATCATCAATCCACACCAATTTGCTTTCATAGCCGGTGATTATAACGCACACAACACACGTTGGAACTGTGTCAGAACCACTGGCCGTGGTGCTCAATTACACAGATTTATCTCTCAAAATCATCTTAGCCTACATACCCCTAACACTCCCACTCACATACCCACCGGCCGTTTCCGACCATCTATCATCGACTTCGCTATTTCTAAAAATCTCACCTATCCTATCACCACCTCTGTTATTAACGCACTCAGCTCTGATCATTTACCCTTTTCTTTCAAAATTGACTTAATTAATCCTATAATTCCTCCTCCCTCTATTGCTATTGACTGGAATAAATTCCGTAACTATCTTAACAACGCCGATCTCACTTATCCTTCTATTAATACTCCTACTGACATTGATAATGCAGTTACTAACATTAATAACATTATCCATGCAGCTCAAAAACACGCTACATATTCTAAATTCAAAAACAATAATACCTTTTTCCTACCCACTTATATCCGCAACATATGCAAACAGCGTAACAACCTTCGCCGTCTCTATCAATCCACTCGTGACCCAGCACTCAAAACTGCTGTCAACAGACTCAATAACAAAATCAAAAATCTAACCCAAAAAGAAAGCAAAAAAGTTGGTCCAATTTTCTTGAAAATCTCTCACCCGACGATAACTCTCTTTGGCGTATTAAGAAAAAGCTCAACAACAATTACACACCTATCCCCCCCTCACTGTTAATAATTTCACAGCTTACACTGACTATGACAAAGCTAACTGCCTCGCTAAATCTTATGAACAACAATTCTCCCCTAATGATTTCAACGGTAACCAAGCGCACATGGATGACGTCACTAACACTGTATGCAACTATCTTGCTATCCCACACGAACCCCTACCAGACATTCAACCTATAGTCATCTACAATATTATCCAAAAACTTAAAAATCGCAAAGCTCCAGGGTACGATAAAATCAATAACTACACCATTAAACAACTTCCTATTAACTGTATTCTCTATATTACTCACCTGACTAACTCTATCCTTAAATATTGCTACTTTTCGACACCATGGAAAACAGCTATTATCTCTCCAATACCTAAACCATCTTGTAATCTCACCGACCCTACTAACTTTCGCCCTATTAGTCTTCTCTCTTCTCTTTCTAAAATTACTGAACGTGTTATTCTCAATAAACTTAATGATTTTCTCACCGTCAATAACACACTCATTCCCGAGCAATTTGGATTCCGTGCTAAACATTCTACACTTCATCAACTACTGCGTGTTGTCGAATTGTTAACTGAAAATTTCAACATAAAAAAACCCACTGCCGCGATTTTCCTGGACATCGCTAAAGCCTTTGACAAAGTCTGGCATGAGGGCCTTATTTACAAATTAATACAGCTTCATCTCCCATCCGGTCTTATTCACTTCTTTTACTCATATCTTATCGGCCGAAACTTTTTCGTCCGCATTAACAATACACTCTCTCTCTTACACTTTATTAAATGTTCGGTGATTCAAGGCTCGATTTTAGGCCCAATTCTGTTTAGCATTTACTTCAATGATATGCCCCGTAATCCTTTCATTTCTCTAGCTTTATATGCCGACGACACTACTATCTACTCATCCGCACACCACCCTCATTACCTGTACAAAAATATCCAAAATTACCTTGATATATTCATACAGTGGTGTCACCTTTGGAGAATAAAGTTAAATGAAAATAAAACCACTGCTGTATACTTTTCCCGATCTATTAACCTACCTAATCGCCTCACAATTAATAATACCACTATCCCCTGGAGCGATAACGCTAAATATCTCGGCGTTACACTTGACAAAAGACTCACATTTAAAAAACACATAACTAACACTCGCGGAAAAGCTACCGGCATATTCAACTCATTAACACCACTCTTTCTTAGCACTAAACTTTCACTTAGAAATAAAATGCTTCTTTTTAACTCTTGTGTACTACCTGTCATCACATATGCCTGCCCAATCTGGGGATGCACTGCCAATACCAATTTAGACCTTCTTAAACGTTGCTACAACCAAAAACTCCGACTGATTCGTAAAGGTTCCAGATTTCTTCGTAACTCCACAATACATAATGACTTAAAACTGTTTCTCTTGCCAAACGCATCAAATTCCTCTCCCGTAAATTCTATAGCAACCTGCACAAAGTCCCGAACGAGATTATATACGAGTTACCCGACTATGACATTCGCGAACCTATTAACAGAAAGAAACCCCGTTATTCCGTCCTTATTGACGATTAGACTTTGGGCTAACATTTTCCTTTTGTCTTTTTATAATTAAATTTAAAAAAAAAAAAAAACTTAATGTATTATAATGCATTAAGAAAAAAAAAACTTTATGTATTTTTTAATACACCTATACTTAATCTTATTCCATATATTTATTGTATGGCCTTGAAAAGTCGCCTTTTTTTAGAGAATTTATCACTTTGCCTTCCAAAATACATTTGCAATCGTTATTCGAACAGTTAACATTATTATTTTTCTTAGTCAACTTATTTACACTTCCTCGTAATTCTTAAAATCTAACTACCTTCTAGCTCATATCTAATTTCAGCTAGACTTAATTTTTTTCCATATACGCGATCTCGCACTAGACTGTTATTTTTAGCATTTCTTTTAATTCTTTCTACTTATCATCTTCTATTCTCATTATAGCATACTATCTATTCATTAAACTCTAATTTAACGCATTTTTTTTATAAATTTTAAACACATTATAATGGCTCTCTCAGGATATGTTATACGCCTACTCATATACTGGATGTAGTTTCTCGCAAACTTGGAAATCCATCAAAGCTATCTTCTGGTCGCTGTTCGCATCTACAAGATCATACTTCATAGGATCATTTCTATAGTATGATTAGCGAGTTCGCTCACCAAACTTCGCAGAAAACCCAACCACGATGATGTGGAGTGGGGTTTCGCCTCGAGCGAATGTAATATTATTATTTTTTTTAAAAGCATATTGTTCTCTAAAATAAAATAAATTATAAAACAGAAATACACAGAAACATTTCCGATGTATACAAAAACATTTCTGATGTATGCAGAAACCTTTCCTATGTATACAAAAACATTTCCGATATATGCAGAAACCTTTCTGATGTATACAAAAACATTTCCGATATATGCAGAATCGTTACTGAATATCTCACTGAAATATAAAGAAACGTTTCTGAAATGCACGTAAATGTTTCCAAAATATACAGAAACATTTCTGAATATCTGACCGAAATATGCGGAAACTTTTAAGAATATCTGACCGAAATATGCGGAAACATAACAGAACCGATGGGCCACATTGCTGCCCCACCAGATAGAGTAACGTTTCGGAGTTTTTTTTTTTTTTTTACAGTGTATATGTTTTAAGGTATGTGTTTATCTAAGGTATGTGTTTTTCTGTATAAAAAGCAATTGCATGTAAAAGTGATTTTGTTTATCCAATCTGTAATTTAAAATAGATTTTTTAATAAACTGAATGTAGGAATTTATTTAAACTATATATTTTATTTTATTTTTAAATACACTGAATGTAAGAATTTATTTAAACTACATTTTTTTAAAATACCTGAATGTAAGAATTTATTTGAACTATCATTCATTTATTTTTTTAAATAAAGTAAATGTGAGAAATAATTTTGATAAGGTAAATAGTTTTAATTTAAATGAAATAAATGTTTTTTATTTTTTATTTTAACGCAATTTCGTCATAAAAAAACTAACTCATACTGCTTTCAACCTTTGCAGGTCATCGCAAAGGGCTTTCCTCTGATGAGCCGGTCGAAACGAGGTCGTCCCACTCAGTCACGGCGCGCAGCGCCCCATTACGCGCCAAGGTATTTCCGCAGGTTCGGTCCCGGAGATTCGAACCGTGTCATCCTCGCTACGGGCGGTTCTGCAGCCCACAAGAGCAACCAGAGACCCACAACTAGGCAGGGTTCTCTTCCACGGAATTAATTTGCCCTGGGCGCACAAGGACACCTACAAAGGTGCCCCCCCCTATTACCCAGGGGTAATTTCGTCATAAAGCAATTTCGTCAGGAGATAAAAGTAAACTTCATATTTTTAAGGCTTTAGTCAATTTTGTTTAAGTGAACATTTTTTTAACGATTTGTAACTATTTTTGAACGATTTGTAAATAGTTTTAACGATTCGTAAATATTTTTAACGATTTGTTTGAGAAAAGGTGTCTGGAAATATATGACACGCATTTCAAAACCTATTAATTATTTAAAATAAAATAAATTACAGCTGGGGTTTTCTTCTTTTTTTCAAGGCGCGCACAGATGTGATATTTGCGACAAACGTTTTGCAAAAATGTGTAACTCGTCATAAGAAGTTGCATGATGGAGATCAACTAAAGCCTCCACTTCAAATAGTAATGATTCATCCTCTAACACCTGTGATGTTTGTGATAAAACCTTTAGAAGCTCGTACGTTCTACAAAGCCATGCAAAATCCCACGGAGAAAATCGACCCTGTTATAAATGCACCATCTGTATTTTCGCGCTCAGACAACCTGAAGCAACACTTAATGTCCCATGAAAACTCCCAGTATAGCTGCAGAGACAGCGATTAACGGTTTTCAACCAAGTTTAACCTCCCACATCATGTTCGATTACATAGTAGTACATCAGAATAAGTCTCTGTCAAAAAGTAGAGAATGTCAACTATAAAAAATGCACCTTCTAGAAGACTCACGAATGCTTTAGATGTATTTCGTACTGTGTATGTCGAACCTGAAGAAGATACGCAATTCGATGTAACCATTTTCTTCAATTCCACTCGTGATGAACTCAGAAAACTCATTGAAGAAGCCATTGAAAAAAGGAAAGCCATCAAATGGCATTTGCTTATAAAAGTAAATCAGGAAAGAACTTCGGCAGATAGAGAAGAAGAAATCATTACACGTTATTTTCATTCAGATGCAGTTCCGGAATTTACAATCGATAATCTGGAAGAACATCTAGAAGAAACGCATTCGTAGCTAATCAAATAATTTGAAAAATATACCAAGCTAGGCTCCGGTTGGCGACTAAAAGATATAATCTACTTCGAACTCATACTTGCCAAACAAAACCTTCTACGTGGCAGCAGATAACTTCGTCTTCCCAAAGAATTACAAGGAAAGGAAGCTATTTTAAATATAGAGAACTTTCATGATGAAAAATGCTTCTTATGGTGTACCCTAGCCCATAAACTCTGTCTGCCACAAGGTGAACATCCTTAAAGAGTCGCGTAGTAACAGCCGCATGAGAAAGAATTGAAGCTGTATGGTATTAGCTATCCAGAGGCCTATCAAAAGGTGAAACAAACTGAAAAGAAGAATGACCTCTGCATCAATGTCTATAGGATAGAGTCAGATGAAATCTCGATTCCCCATATCGCAGAACAACCTCATCGTGACGTCATAAACCTTCTCCTAATAAGCAACGGGGAGAACTGTCATTACACCCTCATCCGTGATTTTTCCAGATTCATATCCCATCGAACCTATCATAATGGTATCCAACATTACTGCTTTCGTTGTCTCCATGGGCTTTCTAGAGTAAGTCTGTTAGACGAACATGTTTTCTACTGCAAGAAACAAGCCGCCCAAGTTAGGTTAAAAACGTGTGAGAGACCACGATTACATAACATCAAAATTTCATGATGCTGCTCATGCGTATTGCAACGTGGATTTCAAGAAAGCCTTCTTATTTCCCAAGAATTGCAAGGAAAAGAAGCTATTTTAAATATAGAGAACTTTCATGATGAGAAATGCTTCTTATGGTGTATCTTAGCCCATAAACTCAAATCATGCCAGAAGTCTTCGACAAATTGAGACATTATGACGCCCATCACATCATGACCCGATTGGGCAAGTATAAAGAGTATAAAATCGATGTGATCTCTGCCCACTAGAGTAGTATATTACCTTCCGAGTCAAAAAATAGTAATGTTCAGTTAGCGTTCATAGACTCACTAGAATTTTTACATGCTTCTCTGGATAAGTTAGCCTATACTGTAAAAACACTTATTTTCTCGAGGCTTTAATTTTCGCGATTTTCGCGAGCCCGTCATAATCGCAAAAATTTAAGCCTTGCGAAATATTTTTTTTCACCTCAAATAATACTAAAAAATCAGAAATTTTTCACTTATGGGTCATTCCATGGTAAATTACGTTACATTTAGAACAATTTGCTTCAGTAATTTTCTTAATATAACACCAAAAAAATATTTAAAATGTAAAGTTGATGTGATTTGTTAATAAGAACTATTCAAAGATTAATTTGGATGAAAATTACTTAAACTTAGAGCTATTTCTTAAACTTTGGCAATTGAATTTATTGTGGTAACTTACGTTACTGAAAAAGGGAACAGTGTTATGGTGCTATTGACGTTTGGATAAAATTCTGTTCTATTCCATGCCGAAGGAAGTAGAAAACATCTTACAGTTTACCGGTACCCATTATGAACATCCAATTGCATATACTATTTATGCAGACTTCGAAGCCCTGATCGTATCCATAGACACCACCGGACCCTCCGACAAGCCCTCATATCAAATAGATTTTGCCCAATATGTACAGTGTGGGTGCGCGTTCATAATTGTGGGCTCTAATGGGCGGAAATATAGGCGCATTTTGGTATATCGCAGGAAAGATCCACTTCATTACGGAACTGCTGAAAGTTAGAGAAGAATTGGTGAAGAAATTGAACTATGTTACACCCATGAGTCGCACCCCAAAAGAAGAAAGGCGATTTTAAGAAAAAACTCGCTGTTGAATCTGCCACAAGTCATTAGGTTAAAAACGTGTGAGAGACCACGATTACATAACACCAAAATTCCATGATGCTGCTCATGCGTATTGCAACTTGGATTTCAAGAAAGCCTTCGTATTTCCCAAGAATTGCAAAGAAAAGAAGCTATTTTAAATATAGAGAACTTTCATGATGAGAAATGCTTCTTATGGTGTATCTTAGCCCATAAACTCAAATCATGCCAGTAGTCTTCGACAAATTGAGACATTATGACGCCCATCACATCATGACCCGATTGGGCAAGTACAAAGAGTATAAAATCGATGTGATCTCTGCCCACTAGAGTAGTATATTACCTCCCGAGTCAAAAAATAGTAATGTTCAGTTAGCGTTCATAGACTCACTACAATTTTTACATGCTTCTCTGGATAAGTTAGCCTATACTGTAAAAACACTTATTTTCTCGAGGCTTTAATTTTCGCGATTTTCGCGAGCCCGTCATAATCGCAAAAATTTAAGCCTTGCGAAATATTTTTTTTCACCTCAAATAATACTAAAAAATCAGAAATTTTTCACTTATGGGTCATTCCATGGTAAATTACGTTACATTTAGAACAATTTGCTTCATTAATTTTCTTAATATAACACCAAAAAATATTTAAAATGTAAAGTTGATGTGATTTGTTAATAAGAACTATTCAAAGATTAATTTGGATGAAAATTACTTAAACTTAGAGCTATTTCTTAAACTTTGGCAATTGAATTTATTGTGGTAACTTACGTTACTGAAAAAGGGAACAGTGTTATGGTGCTATTGACGTTTGGATAAAATTCTGTTCTATTCCATGCCGAAGGAAGTAGAAAACATCTTACAGTTTACCGGTACCCATTATGAACATCCAATTGCATATACTATTTATGCAGACTTCGAAGCCCTGATCGTATCCATAGACACCACCGGACCCTCCGACAAGCCCTCATATCAAATAGATTTTGCCCAATATGTACAGTGTGGGTGCGCGTTCATAATTGTGGGCTCTAATGGGCGGAAATATAGGCGCATTTTGGTATATCGCAGGAAAGATCCACTTCATTACGGAACTGCTGAAAGTTAGAGAAGAATTGGTGAAGAAATTGAACTATGTTACACCCATGAGTCGCACCCCAAAAGAAGAAAGGCGATTTCAAGAAAAAACTCGCTGTTGAATCTGCCACAAGTCATTAGGTTAAAAACGTGTGAGAGACCACGATTACATAACACCAAAATTCCATGATGCTGCTCATGCGTATTGCAACTTGGATTTCAAGAAAGCCTTCGTATGTCCCAAGAATTGCAAGGAAAAGAAGCTATTTTAAATATAGAGAACTTTCATGATGAGAAATGCTTCTTATGGTGTATCTTAGCCCATAAACTCAAATCATGCCAGTAGTCTTCGACAAATTGAGACATTATGACGCCCATCACATCATGACCCGATTGGGCAAGTACAAAGAGTATAAAATCGATGTGATCTCTGCCCACTAGAGTAGTATATTACCTCCCGAGTCAAAAAATAGTAATGTTCAGTTAGCGTTCATAGACTCACTACAATTTTTACATGCTTCTCTGGATAAGTTAGCCTATACTGTAAAAACACTTATTTTCTCGAGGCTTTAATTTTCGCGATTTTCGCGAGCCCGTCATAATCGCAAAAATTTAAGCCTTGCGAAATATTTTTTTTTCACCTCAAATAATACTAAAAAATCAGAAATTTTTCACTTATGGGTCATTCATTGGTAAATTACGTTACATTTAGAACAATTTGCTTCAGTAATTTTCTAAATATAACACCAAAAAAATATTTAAAATGTAAAGTTGATGTGATTTGTTAATAAGAACTATTCAAAGCTTAATTTGGATGAAAATTACTTAAATTTAGAGCTATTTCTTAAACTTTGGCAATTGAATTTATTGTGGTAACTTACGTTACTGAAAAAGGGATCAGTGTTATGGTGCTATTGACGTTTGGATAAAATTCTGTTCTATTGAAGATGACAAGACTTAAAAAGTATATACATTCCATTCTTTAAGATTTTTGCAATGTAATTTATGAAATTATAAAACTTTAGATCAACAACTAAATTTATTATAATTTTTTTTAAAGTAACTTACGTTACACATTTTATTTTTACAAAAGTGTTTTTCTCTTGCATCATATTTATTACAATACATTGAATAATTAAACATAGTAATGAAACTACATAAAATATAATGAAATAGTATAAAAGTAATTGGATTTGTAGGTATAAGTTACATCTATACTAATATTATAAAGGAGTAAAGTTTATTTGTTTGTTTTTTTTGTTTGTTTATTTGTTTGTAGGGGGTAATCTCTGGAACTACAAAACCGATTTCAAAAGTGATGGTGGCAAATTGATGGTGACAACCCCTGCTCCAACATAGGCTATATGTTATGAACGTCGAAAAACGTTCTAAAATTGTGATCTTTTCTATACTGAAGCAGCTAGAAATTTGAAATTTGGCGTTGTAGTTACTTATAAGATGTAAATGCTCTCTAAGTACAAAATAAAAAAAATTTCGAAATTTAAAAGGGTGAAATGAGTGAAAAGCGTTCTAAAAACATTCTAAATTACAATTTCTATGGAATCTCTGAAACTACCGAACCGATTTCAAAAGTGATGGTGGCAAATTGATGGTGACAACCCCTGCTTCAACATAGGATATATTTTTTTGGGTGCCACTATCCCCAGGGGGGTGCAGCAGCGAAAAACGTTCTAAAATTGCGATTTTTTTTTATACTGAAGGAGCTAAAAATTTGAAATTTGGCATTGTAGTTACTTATAATATGTAAATGCTCTCTAAGAATAAAATTTTAAAAAATTCGAAATTTAAAAGGGTGAAATGAGCGAAAAGCGTTCTAAAAACATTCTAAATTACAAGTTCTATGGAATCTCTGGAACTACCGAACCGATTTCAAAATTGATGGTGACAAATTGATGGTGACAACCCCTGCTCCAACATAGGCTGTATTTTATGTCGGGGTCACTAAATCCAGGGGGGTGCAGGAGCGAAAAACGTTCTAAAATTGCGATTTTTTTATACTGAATGAGCTAGAAATTTGAAATTTGGCATTGTAGTTACTTATAAGATGTAAATGCTCTCTAAAAACAAAATAAAAAAAATTCGAAATTTAAAAGGGTGAGATGAGTGAAAAGCATTCTAAAACCATTCTAAATTACAATTTCTATGGAATCTTTAGAACTACCGAACCGATTTCAAAAGTTATGGTGGCAAATTGGTGGTGACAATCCCTGCTCCAACAGCCTCTTTAATAAAAAACTATGCGTTTCTGACGACTGGGTTTTTCGCTAATTGTTGCCACAGATTAATCTCGGAAATTGAAACATTTGAAGTTACTGAAAAAAAATAGTAGCTCGAAAAGTATTTGTCAGAAAATTGTTAGGCAAACTGCGTTTGAAAGGTAAAAAATTGTATTTTTCTTGATATAAATTTCAAATCTAATGATTATGCCATTTTTCAAATATTGAATTTGAAAAATTACTAAATTTCACAATGTAGTACCATAGCAAAACCTTGATGCGTAAAAAGATAATGATAAGGGTGACGTGTCCTGGCGTGTATATTGGCTATAGCACGAGTCACAAATTATAGTAGCCTTATTATTCTGTTAAAATATAAAAGTGAATTATGAAATGTCAATATTTTGTTGGATTAAAAGTTCGTTATAAGAAATTGACCAGCGTAGCGGGCGTAACTTGCTAGTAATATAATAAAAATATTATCAAATATAAGCTTGTTTAGTTTTCTAATTTGAAATGTCCTCTGGCATTAACCACTAGTGGTGGTTTTATTTTCTTGATCAAATATATTATACTGGTTAACCGAAAAGATTCCGCGGATTTGAAAGAATCATAACTCTAAAAGTAATTGAGTAAACGAAATTATTTTATTTCCAAAGTACTCGGCAATTATTCAAGATTTATTAGATGTAGCTATTTTAAAGTCGTGACATTCAGACCATGCGCAAAATCGATGATCTGAAAACTGCAAATCGCACCACACATTCGAAATTTTCACTTTTTGCTTGGGCTATTCGTCTACATAGAGGATCCTTTCCAACTAAATCGACGATGCTGAAGAACTTTCTAATTGACTTTTTCCCATACCTCGAAAAGTTTTAGACGTATACGCTTTACGCTCCAGAATCATCGAAGAAAATTGTGAATGTGTGGTGCAAATTGCATTTTTCAGATCATCGATTCTACGCATCGTCTGAATGTCACGGCTTTAAAACAGCTACATCTAACAAATCTTTGATAGTTGCCGAGTACTTTGGAATGAAAATAATTGGGTTTACCCAATAATTTTTAGAGTTATAATTCTTTCAAATCCGTCCAACCTTTTACGGACACCCGATATATGTTATATACAATATCAACTATACTATTACATACAAATTTATTTGTAAGAACAAATACAAAGGAACAAAGAAAAGTCTCTTTTTTAATTATTTATATGAAATATTAGTAAGTAAACATGATTCATTTCTATATAGAATATGAAATGTGTATGGAAACTTACATATCATCATATTGGTAACTTACATTACGAATTTTAACTATTGCTAATTACAGAAAAAAGGCATATATAAAAGCAAAATATTGATTTTTGTATAGTACATAGCTGGTAGAAAGAGAAAAAGATGCTTTAAAGATTAAATTTATCTTTTATCTTTTTTACCAGAAACAAACAATTGTTTTTGGTAACTTACGTTACATGTAGCAAACCATAGACGTAGAGTTGTATGGGCCCATGGGGCCCATGGGGCCCATGGGCTTTAGAAAAAAATCTCAAATTTTGGAATTTATAATGATTTATCGAATTTTTTAGCGAATATTGTTTTCCAGAAAAAATTTTCTTTCTCTAAATTCGTTGTTTATTTTTATTCTTTATAAACGACTAAAACAGCCTAAGAAAACTTTTACCATAATGTATGGGTAAAACGAAGCACTCTCCACGGGTTTTTTCTTTCTTTTTTTCTTCTTTACACGGAAAACATAGGTTCCAGGAAGAATCACCTTTTCTGATTCTGACGTCCTGCACAGGGGGCAATAAATTAACACTTTTAACGTAGACGACGTGTCCGATACTATCAAATTACACAACCTTAGATAAGATGGTTATGGTTAGCCTTTTCCCAAACATACAATGAAGGGGCCATACGGCCTTGGATAAAAAGGTCCTACAGGCATTTCGAAGAATTCGAGAGGTGGGGGGAGTACAGAGGGGTTATAAAGTTTTGCTGCAGTGGATGTCCAAACCAAAACAATCAGTAGTGTCTTTAAGGCAAAGAATATAGACGGGAAAATGTCTTTTTCCTGAGTCAGGCATAAAAATAAAATTTTTATATAAATAGATGGACAAATATCTATTAACATTTTCTAAAGGTACCAAGCCGTCTCTTGCAGTAAAGGATGATTCGCAAGGATCTAGTAGTTCCAATAAACAGTAAGTATTCAATTGTTCCTACTTATTATTTTAAAGAATTTATTTTTGTGTTGTCTTAAGTTGTCTGATTAAAAGTATGCACAGACCTGGGCAGGGCCCGAAACTCAAACTCAGGCCGGTTTTCTTTCACTAACCGCAATTACTATTATCGTTTCGCTGTTTATATAAATGTATCTAGCTGTACATTCATGGAGAAGATACGGGCCAACTTTTTCATGAAATATTTTTATTATACGACGTTTCTTTTGCAAATTGGAATCTTTGGAAATCTTTTTGGAAGGTTATATACTGATTGCTATATCAAAATATATTTTGTTTCTATAAATTACAGAAAAATATTGTCTTCATTATATTTTCAGCTTTAAAAGTATGGTTTTCTTTAATCAATCTTTTATTCCTCTTTTAATTACTATTATTTCTAAATTAATCTGGTGTATGCATATGCAGTTGTTTAAATATTCATCAATATTATTATTTCATATTACGATTTCTTGCAGACATAAGAATCTTAAAAATACTGAATTTCAAATTATTGTATAAAAACAGATGCAATATTTCTTTAACCCTTTCAGGGGTAAGTGATTGTGTTTCTGTAATGTTGAATTCACACAGGATTTTTTTTTTTACTAGAATGTCAGTTGTAGAATCGTATTGTTAAAAAAAAGTTTCGGCTTTTTATTTTATTTTCATTTAATTTGTAGAAATTGAGTTGCGTTTAATTTCGTTGTTTTTTCTACAAGGGCAAGTGATTAATTAACAAAACTAAACAGATCGGGCTCAACTTTTAGTTTTTATTTCTCGTAGGACCTTGGAACAAATATTAATCATACAGTATATTCCTTTTCTAAGGATAGGACTTGTGCAGACCTCTAAAGGCGGTTCTGACAAGCAGCCTGGAAGGGTAATCCCGAGTGTAGATTTGATAATTTTTTTTCCGATAAGAATTTCTGCTGCACCCAGGCGCCACCGAAAGGGGAGGGGAGCGTCATTTATTCTTAGACTTTAGTATAAATAAATAAATAAAAAACTTTTGGTAGGTGCATGGACTAGGATGAGGAGTTCTTTTGCTGACCACCTCCAGTATTCATCACTGGTTGTAACATTAAAATTTTCTGATAATGGAAATGGTACTCATATGACTTAGTAACTTAGTTAGTAATTAGTACTATACGAATATTATCTGCAATCTAATCGTCGTATTTCGATTAAACTTGCTACATAATAAATTACATCAATTTATTCGATTAACTTCAATTTAAATAAATAAAACTATATAACTCTCATTAACTTCTTCAATTATTAATTCATTCGTGCAATGAACTGAGTCAAAAAACAAACTTCTTATTTTATTATATAGAAAATGTAATGGTGAATATTATGAATGTTTTTCAAAGGGCCTAATGTTATTTTAGTTGATGGTGATTGTATTTGAATTTTAAGAAGTGAATTTATATTAAAAGGTAATCTTTTAAAACTATCCAATTCTTTGAAAAGTTTCATCTATTGTGCATTTAAGCGGCAAAAACCTTTGAAACCATCGATATTGCTGCTGTTTTAGTCACAGGTGTCCGAGTGAATATAAAGAAAGAATTTAAAGAAATATTTAATTTTTTTTTACTCCTCTTAGATCTTTGAAATTGCAGATATTTTTCCAAATGTATATAGAGAAATATATAAAACATGTGAAAAGATACATGAAAAAATTTATTTATCTCTTTCAAGTTACCCCATTAAAACTGCCCTTGGTAATTTTTTTTTTCAAAAAAATATCAATATTTAATTTAGTCATAACTTTATGAAATATTATTAAAATAACAGCTATATTTCTGCAACTAAAAATGACATATTCTTACTTTTATTAGGAATGTACAAAATTTGCTTTAGTTTTAAAACTATTATTTTTCAACTATAAATTTTCCTTTGTTTCTTGTTATTGTTTATTTATTTATTTTATATGTATGAAAAACTGCCGTTAACCTTATTTGTATTATTATTATTTAAATCTTAAATTTCATTTTATCGGATGATTGAAAATAGACATAATAGCGATTACGCCTAAGGACATTAAAAAATATAGCGAAGGACATTTAAAAAAAAATCAAATCTTTTACGGTTAAATATTACCCAGTTATGTTATTTCAGAGATTTCCTGCACTAAAAATGGCAAGACGGGGTTTCGGTATCTAAAAGGTTTGAAATTTCATAAAATTCGAAATATCCTAATTAGATAAATTTTTGTCAAAGATGAGGAATTATTTTAATGTCATTTCTTGACTCTGGAAATTTTTTTCTTCAATTCTAAGTTAAAAGATAAGGAGGCCGTGCTATATATTTATATATATAAAGAATCTTTCTATAAAACAAATGCCATATCTAAAATCTGTTCACAATTTGTATACTTTTGTGATTAGAAGTATGTTTCTAGTATCATCGGTACAGGAGATAGTTTCCATTATATCTATTTTAAATTATCCGGTATATGCATACGTATATATATATATATATATACATATATATTTCTTTTCGCTAACTACTTTCGCACTATTCAGATTGTTTTGTGGCTAGTCATGGTTAAATACGTTTTAGGGTTGTACAGAATATTTTACGTGTGTGTGTGTGTTCCTTAAGGCTACCGTTCCATCCGGAAAAGACACTCGCGAGCTAATATTAAACCTGTGGGAAGTTTCTTTTCAAATATTTTATTTTCATTTCGACATTTTTAAATTTTTTTTTCATTGGATAGCTGAGGTTGATATTTACATTCGCCTTTTTTTACTTTTTCGATTTTGGCTGCAGATTTTTTTTATGCAGTTACTTACACTTTCGGAACCGGTTTCGAAAGTGAAAATGTGATCATAAAAAAACTGAAATCGAATGTAGGGATCAACCTCAGCTATCCAATGCAATATATATGTACATGCATATATATATATACATATATATACATATATATATATATATATATATATATAAGTTTTATTATATATATATATATAAACTTTTGTTAATAAAAACCATTAAATCATTTAAACATACTATAATATATTAACCGACAATTACAATACAATATAACGAAATAACCAATAAATTGAGGTTAGAAATATCAAAATGCAAATGAAATATTTGAAAAGAACTTACCCATAGGTTTAACATTTGCTCACAAGTGTCTTCGCCTGACGAGACGGTACCCTTAAAGAGTTCAAATGTCTTACTGAGAATAACATATGACTGTTTTATTTATTTTTATGGAAGCTTTTCATTGAAACAGGTACCTCCATTCAGGTCACGTATCATGAATAACGATCAAAATTCATTTTCACCCACCAGAAAGTACACGTTTGATGTTGATGCACTGCATTTAAAATTGCTTCCATAAATTTTAAGAATTTGATAAAATGACATTCACTTTGAATTTTGTGCTCTACAAAATCTTTAAATTTTGTGGTCTTTAGAAAAGATTACAATATATTGTCATAGCATGTCAATTTTTTTGTCATGATAAGCATATTTTGATACTTGTCAATGTTAAATTTGTCATATTGATTATCCTTTATCTCAGGAACTGTTTCATGGAATCAGGTGAAAATTTAAAACCTTATATATTTTTACATTCTTTAACACAGAGATTTCTTGAAATTGGCTGTAATTATAATTTTATGATTTTTATTAATTTGAAAATTAAAAGTCTTTATAATTTTCATAGAAACTTATCTAGAAATGCGTTTTCCTTGCAATTGTTGCAGAAACCTACTGCGAATTTTTTTCTTAAAAATTAGTGGTGCTAAAAAAAATGACCAGTACGAGCCTTGAAACTACTTTAAAAAAATTTAAATAAAAAAGTTAATTAAAAATAACCAAACTTCACCTTCCAAAAACTTGCGTTAAACTACATACATATGAGAGAAAAACGTGTGTTAATAATCTCAAAGGTGTATCTTGCATAGTTTATGAGATAAAAAGTCATTTAGACAAAAAAAAAAAAATAAAAAAAAAAATAAATAGAAAATCGAATGAAGTTTGATATGTTATTATAAGACGTACATCAATAAATTTAATGCATTCCACCACCATAGAAAAGACTATTTTGGCCTTATTCTTCAATAAAAGCGTCTTCAATTTTTCTTTTGCTTCTCGACAATGAAAAAGGAAAAAAAAGGAAAAATCTAAAGTGTCCGAACTTTTTTAAGTAATGTAATTTTTTGGTTTAAATTTCCTCATAGATTAACACAAATTCCGAGGTCAGCGGGGTTCACTGAAGTATCCCTTTAAATTCTGTTATAAAAATGTACAATTTTTCATTTTAAATATTCAGCCTTTTTATTTATATATTTATTTTATTCAATAATAGTTTTGTTCATACGGATAAAAAGATTCTTAGTGAATATTCTAGGTTTACCTATCGTGGCATATTTAGCTTTAATGCTTTATGAGTGGATGCGCTGTTTTCCAAGTGTGCCGTGTCGTTTTTCAAATGATAGATCTTTTTTAAACCGCACAAAAAAAAGCGGCTTATTTAAATTTTAGTTCGCGGATAGCTCCAGACGAATTTTCAACTTCTAAAATGACTTCCAGGTGATCGTTAACACTTCTACATCATCATAAATTTTCAGTACAATTTAATCTGTTCATCAATAAATAAAAAAGATTCTTATACAAAGAAAACATCATGTGTTGAAATTTATAAATTAATTAGAACTATACATATGAAATGCTACAATGCACTTTGAGATATGTGATTTGTCACTTTTATCTTTGAAAGGTGTCCTTGCTTTTAACAGCATTCGGTTTATTCTATGCTGGGAAGTTTTTAGTATGATTCTAAGTTATTTGTAATCAAGTTATGTTTCTGAATTTCTGTTCGGCAACAACATATACAATGTTGAGTTTGTATGCATTGAGCTGTTAATTTACATTAAATAAGGAAACCATTCTTGTAAATTTCTAAATGTTTTTCATATATATATATATATATATATATTTTTTTTTTCTGAACGGTTTTGTATGTGTGTGCTGAGGTGTGAACATTAAAATAAATAATTTCAGTATTTGCAATTATTATCTCATATAACCTTCATAATTCACATTAAAACCTTTTTTCAGTATCCTATTTTCTGCACCAAATTCTCTAATATAATTTTAGCAAATGTATTTATAATTCACGGTTTTACAAGAATATCTGCAGTGTAGAATTATATTTATGATTCTACTAATTATATATACAATGAACGAAGTAATTTGTACTGTTTCTTTACATTAAAAGAAGCAATGTTATATATATATCATATTTTGAGATTCTTTCTAACTTTAGTTCTTTATAACCATTTTTTTTTTAATATATGAAAGTTCAGATTGGTAGATTTTCATTTACTATAGCCAGGGCCGTCTTCTTAAAGCGACTCGGGTGGAAAAAATATTTTTGAAGCCCGGCACTGTTTTCTCCTTAAAAATTTAAAAAAGTCGATCTTCAAAAACCCTGTTGAAGTTTCCCTTATAAGCTCGATTACAAGATGGGCACTCAGCACGAGTCAAACATTTTTTGGACTTCCTCTCTTTTAAGTTCTTTTCAATCTCGTTCGGCAGACCCTATGAGCACGAGCCCCGGGTGCATTTCAACCAGTGGTCTGTCTTTCCACATTGATGAACCAGACATCAGCCGTTTTATGATTTAGGAATTAGTAATAATAACTATTTTAATAAATTTCAATAACACTCCTTTTATTTTAATGCTTATCTGGATGTAAATAAACCTCCATCTACATACAGCCATCATTTATGTTCATATATGCTATATGTATGCAACTATAAGAGGAGTTTACATGCATACATGTGCTGTTTACTTTAACAACTATTTTCTAAATTTAATTAATTTAAACACAGTAAATTTTCTAAAAAATTTACTTTTAAAATATAGTGGTGCGAATATAATATAAAAATAGAATCATGTATTTAAAGCTACCGTCCGTTAAGGTTTAAATGTCATGTGTCGTGTCAAATTAAGAGAATGGAGAAACAAATTTCAGTATATGTATATATTTCTAATTATATTATTGTTAAGCAGAATAAAAAGAAAAGCAAGGCAGAAATTTCACAATGTTAGAAAGGATTTCATATTCAACAAGCAGTGCATGATTTGTTCTTTCTGGTTTATTTATATAGAGATTTTTATAAATTTGATATATGTCTTTTATTTTTCATTTTGCTACATTTTATTCACATTAGATTTAATTTTATGTATGAGTTATTAAACATTTAATTGGTTTCTTAACTCCAGAAATGATGAACCTCCTACAGATGAAAAATCTTTAAACAGTAAAAGAAAAGGTAGAGTTTTTCATAAGAGCTGGATAAACAAATTTCCGTGGATTGAGTATGAAAAGACCAAGGAACACGTTTTTTGTTCAATTTGCAAAGAATGCTCGGAAAAAAAGATGTTGTTTTCCAGTAAAAAAGAAGAAAATTTTATTTCTTTGGGATATAAAAATTGGAAACATGCGCTGAGTTTCATGCACATGAGAATTCCAACTGTCACCGAGAAGCAGTTCTGAAAATAAATTTTCTTAATTCGGGCGTAAATGTATCAGCTTCCTTAGATGCAGGAAAAAAGGCTGATATGACCGTTGCAAGGGATGCCCTTAAAATTATTTTTACTAGCATTCAATATGCTGCGCGTCAAGGTATTGCTTTGCGAGGACACGATCCACTGCAATCAAATTTCTGGCAGCTATTGAAAACGCGAGCACAGGACTCTAGTGCTATTGCTAGCTGGATTAAAAGGGAATCAAAATTCAAATGGTTATCTCCGGATATCCAAAACGAAATTTTGGAGATGATGTCTCATGCAGTATTGAGGACTGTCACTGATAATATAAAAAAGAAAAAATAGTTTTCTATAATTATGGACGAAACAGCTGATATCTCCGGAAAAGAACAAGTCAGTATTTGTTTTCGGCATGTATCTGCAAGTGATTTTTCAGTGAATGAGGATTTTGCAGGATTTTATGAGACTGACAACACCAATGCAGAAGCGTTGTTTTTAATTTTAGATGACGCACTTAAAAGATTCCAGTTATCATTTGAAAACTGCAGGGGGCAGTGCTACGATGGCGCAAGCAACGTTGCTGGTAAATTTTCTGGTGTGCAAGAACGAGTAAAACAGCGCCAACCATCTGCTGAATTTCTTCACTGTTCTGTTCACTGTTTAAATTTAACGGTGCAAGATGCAATGAATAATATTTCAAATACGCGTGATTGCTTCAACATTGTAAAAGAAATGGTCAATTTCATAAAAGCGTCTCCAAAGCGTCTTGCAGCTTTTCAAAATTTGCAATCACCAGACATGGGCAATTTACGTCCTCTATGTCCCACAACATGGTTGATGCGTGCTAGCAGTGTCCAGAGTGTTTTGAATAATTATGAGTCCTTGATGGAATTTTTCGAGAATCAAAGTTCCGTTTCTATATCAAGATATGACGTATTATTTGTTTACAGGGAGTAACAAAGTTAGAGTGTACAAACAATTCTACTTGGGAACTTTGTGCATTAGCCACAAACCATTTTATACAGTGCATCAAAATAAGGATAAAAAATCGGGTACCCCAACTGGTGATAAACGGGGTAAAACATCAAGTAGGGATATCTCACATGATGTCAAGGATAAAATAAAATCTCATATTGAAAGTTTTCCAAAGATTGTATCTCATTGCAACAGAGCAAACACTAAAAAAACATACTTAGATTCAGGGCTTAACTTACAAATAATGCATGATTTCTACTTTCAGAAGTGCAGAGAAAACAACGAAAAGCCAGTAAAAAACTTCATTTAATTTCGATATAATAACTAATTTTTTGTCTTAATTTATATACTCACACTTTTTCTCCCCCATCTATTGAAATAGCACACTGAAAAAGGAAAGCTTTCGGGTTCATATTTAACATAATTCAATATTTAAGATAGTTTGCGTTCAATTAAATATTATATTTAACTTACGTAAATTTATTAATTTTGTGAAGATGCTATTAATTAGTTTGAATAAGTGGAAGAAGCAATTTGCTGTTATTGTATTAAAATATAGTTAGTAATAAATGTTTTACTATCCACTGGTGTTTATTCGAATTAATAAACAAAATTTCACTTTGTTAAATTATAAAAAGTTAAAAAAATTAACAATAACATGGTTCTTTTATGATAGAACCCTGTTATTCTAAGCAAGACACGATGTTTGAGAATAATATGGTTCTATCAAATTTTTTAAATGTAAAAAAATCCACGAGAATAGTATTTATGAACTTTGATTTTGTAGAATTGCTGTCTATACCTACATAAAAATTTATTATTGCCAAAAGTTTTTTTCAAACTTTAATAGCTGCACGTACAGAGCATGCTGATTTTCAAAGTGTTCTAATTGCAAAATGAGTTTTTGCCAGATAGAACCATCTTATTCTCAGGTGACGAGATGTAATTGCACGGTACTTTTTTCAATGGGACTACGTTATTTTTCCGATTACGATAGATTCCGTTTAAACAGATTTTGCTGTATTTACATAATATTTTTATATATATTTGTTATATGTACATTAAAACCTGCCAAAACGGAGCCTGTCTATAACAAATCCTCGTCTTAAATGAAAACTTTTCGTGATTCGACGAAAGGATTACCATACAATCATACCTACTAACCAGTCAAATATATTTTTTCGGTGCTTTGCACTTGTTTTTTCACAGACTTCACTGTATAAATATTTAATCTGTGTAAACGAAAGCAGTCTACAAAAGAATCTTGTCTCAATCGGAGACATTCCATAGTTATAACGAAATGAATTCCTTAAAAGTTTACCTGTTAAGGCAGAAAGCTGCCTAAAACGAAATTCTCCATGATTTCTTGCAATTTCATCTTAGAAATCAGAGTTGGACAAATTTGTAATCCCAATTATCTGCAATGTAATTACAATTTAATCTCTATGTAATTAATTATAGTTAAACACATTAATGCAGAAAAATTCGTCATATAATGGGATGGGGGGGGGGGGGGTTTCTAGCTACAGTGCTGCAAGAATTTTTACGGCATGTAATTTTAACTATAATTAATTACATACAATTAAACTGTAATTACACTGCAGATAATTAGGTTTACAAATTTGCCCAACTCTGTTAGAAATCATTACTGTTTTTGTATCCATAATGAAATAATTAGTTCCTCATTCCAAGGGGTTCGGACTCTCCCCCTCCCTCCCCCCTCCTCCCCTCCGGCTACGCCGCTGACTGAGCCCCTCCAATAATTTTCAAAACTCTACGCCTATGTAGCAAACCATTAAAAATTCCTTTGAAACTGCAGTAATTTACAACTGAAATACTTGTTTAAACTGTTTTGCAATTATTTAAGTCACTATTAAGTAAAAATAACCTTATTTATGAATCTTTAAAGCATAAAAACAAAATTAACTCACCTTCAAAATCCAACAATGTGTTTACTCCAAAATAGAACAAACTCAAGCATACTTTAGAATGTTGCCACTTCTGAAAAACTAAATTCTAAAAAAATATATATGTTGTTGCTAAAGAACTGTACTTTTTTTAACCCAAAAATATCTGAAACAGTTTTATTACTAAAAATTTTTTTTTTCAAAATTTTCCCTATGAGTATGGAATTGCCCTTATCCAAAATTTAATGATTACAGTTACTTAAATAAGAAATAAGTACAAAAATTTCTTGACAACTATTCCCTGAATAAAAACAATAATACAACTATTCCCTGAATAAAAACAATAATACAACTAATAGAATGCAGCTCATTCACTTACAATATTTATATCAGCTTCTTTGAAGCCATTCAAAATTATCTCATGTTTGGCTTCAACACCGTTAAATATGCACGCACAAGCCAAGAAGTGTGAATCGGTTTTAGTCGTGATATTCGCAGGTCCACAGATTCTTTTTCCTCTAGAAATTTAAGCTCATGAGAATGCCACTCAATAAACTCATTCTTGAGCAAACGCTTGAACTCGCCGTTTACAGTTAAGTCCCGGGCACAAAAACTGGAATAATATTCCTCTTCTCTAATTCAGCCAGAAAAAGAGGATCTTGGTGTGCCTTAAAAACATGGAACAATGCTACACCAGGTTGTTCTGGAACTAGCCCGAGAATCTCTCTCTGCTTGTCGTAATAAGGTACAAGAATATTCTCGATGTATCGAATCATTGTGTTACTATTGGTCTAGTGCAAATTGGTGTGCCCACATCAGTCCGCGAGAAATGTAAACTTTGGATGACAATTTGTTGTTTTTCCAGCGTACAACAATTGTGATGGAAGTAGGTTTCCAGAAAGGGGATATGCTAACAAAAGAGTCATCTCTCTTTTATCTTCTAAGCCGATTATGCCGGTTTTGAATCACGTTCTTCCAATATGTAATTCAGATGTAGGCACAAACTTTGCATTTATCTGATCGAAGTTAACGAACATCTCGGGGGGAACAACATTTTGTTTGTGTTGTGTGTCCGCGTGTTGTTTTTAGAGCGATGGGGAGAGGGGGGGGCGAACTTTTCGGACAAAAGGTAGTTTATTAAAATGCCTTATACAAAAGGGGTTCTATTTAGGTAGTTTCGGGATTTTTCAACTTTCGGTTCTGTTCATACAAAATTCGCGAAATTTTCAGCTCGCGAAATCACCGATATCTTCATTTTCGCAAAAATTACGGTTCGCGAAAATAAGTGCTTTTACAGTAATCTAGAGGAAAGTGAATTCAAACTCTTGAAACGTTCATTCCCCGCCAATACGGATCTGTTAAGACGCAAAGGTGTCCACCCCTATGAATATTTCGACAATTTTTTGAAATTTAACGAAAAACAATTACCACCTAAATCAGCCTTCTACAGCCAACTTACAGAAGTCCTTTCAGAAAATGACTATGAATATTCCAAATTAATTTGGGAAAGTTTCCATCTACAAACGCTGGGCGAATATCATACCTTATAATGTTATGACTGTTGTACTACTACTCGCAGACATATTCCAAAAATTCCGTGGTTTATTAAAAGCGTGGTTTGCTAGTTTTATTTGCTATTTTTATATATTTATTTGCTATTTTTATATATTTATTTGCTATTTTTATATATTTATTTGCTATTTTCCGTAGTTTATGTCTGCGGTATTATAATATAGATGCTGCAAGCCTTGTCACTTCACCAGGTTTGTTATAGCAAACCTGTCTGAAGATGACTTAGGTAGAATTGGAGCTGTTCACAGACACGAACATGCTCCTATTTATTAAACAAGGTGTGAGAGGTGGCGTGTGGCAAATTTCCCACAGGTTTGCGACCGCCAACAACAAAAAGTTCCCAACTTCCAAGCCAATGACGACAATAGCCATATCATGTACTGGGACAATAATATTCTATACAAATGGGCAATGTCCCAGTACATGCCTCACGAGGATTCCGGTGGGCTGATACTGAAGAATTCACCATCGAGAAAATAGCTGCCATTTCGAAAGAAGCTGCCATATGATATCTAATCAAAGTCGATTAGGTGTACCCCGAATCATTTCACGACTTTCATAACGAGTATACACTCGCAGCAGAAAGGATGACGGTGATAGAAGATATTATGTCGCTTTATGCAAAGAACCTGCTAGAGAAGTGGTTCCTGGTTATACCCAAATTAATTCCAAACCTTCTAAACAAGAAGAATTACGTGTGGTATTATCGTAACCTTCAAATACCCGTAAGGCATGGTGAAGTCACGGCGACGTCACTGTGAAGTCACACTGGGACTTTGTGACCGTCGTCGTGACGTCAAGTGACGTCGATGTGAAGTCACTGTGACCTAAATGTGAAGTCCTTATGGCCGTTTTCAAGGCTTTCTGTGACCTCACAATGTGACTACTTTGTGAAGTCACCGTGCGAGTTCAATGTGAAAAATGTGACGAATATGCATCGGATAGGGTGACCAGATTTTACCCGAATCCTATCCGGATTGTTCGGATCAAAATTTTTTAATGGTTCAAGTTTGTGACGTTTGTGACGACACTGCACCGGGTCGGAAGACCAGATTTCACCCGAATCCAATTCAGAAAGTTCGGATTGATCTTTTTGAATTTGTTTGGCTACAGAATAGATTTGGGTTAGTGGTTGTGTGACCTGATTTTCGTGAACCGAGTCGGGTATAATGTTTTTACTGTAAGTCTTGTTCGGAATAGAATCTTGCATACGACCGAGGAACCGGATTTTATCAGAAATTGTGTTACGATACAATTTATGATGTCGGCTCGGATCTAGAGTCATGAACGGATTCGGTTATATACTTCTTGAACATGGTTGAATGTCTACTTGAACATGAATGATGGTTGACTGAAATTATATTTCGATTCAACCCGTATTCTTATCCTAACCCTACAACAACAACAACAAAAAGTCTGTAGGCCCACAACCCGACCGAACCTGATAAAGATTTCGCATAGATTCGGATAACAAGATTTCACCAAATTCTAGATAAGATCGACGATAAGGATTGGATCGGCAATAATTTTTATTGATGCAACTCGTATTCAAATTCAAACTTTGCATCTGATTGGGAAACCGGCTAATGTAGCCGTTAAGCAAGATAATTATAAATGTAAAAAACGCATACTAATATAAAAATAGTAGATGAATCCATTAAAAATTATAATAAAAGTAAATATTTCAATAATATGAAATTCTATTGAGCAAATAACAACTTTTTAAATTTACTTCTACTTCCATTTGTTTTATGTAACCACCAAAATTATTGACAATAATTAAAACTATGCTATTTTGCTGTTAAGTATTGAAGTCTGAATGTGTATACTTTTCCATATTTCCCCTCACTCAGTATCACGAAACTTTCTGACACATTTATGAACAAATTTTTAAACGCATGGCACTTCCATGCCTGATTATTAGCGATTTGGAATGAATGGGGTTTTCCATTTTTAGATAAATGTAATACTTAAGATCAATTTCGGTCACGCTTTTCACGTTTCTGACGCTGCGCGGAGGAAAATTTGGTTCAAAACACCGACTTTGATAGTGTTTTCTGAAACATCATTCGCCGTTACCAAAAAATGGATAACGCCATTCGATTATATATATTCTGAATAAGAAAACCTTCCAATTTCATGTATTTCCGAATAAAAATGAATTCAGAAATATGTCAGAAATTATCTATTTTGGATTTAAGAACAACTTTAATGAAAATATAAGTATACATTTTAAAATAAGCATTATGAAAAATATATATTAGGAATCAATTTAAATTATATATCTACCTGTTGTGCGATATTATTAAATAATAAGCATTGTATCAAGCAGTAAAACAGTTTTCGTTGTAAATGAAATATAGAACTTAAGGTCATAAACGCAAAATATATATATATATATACTTTTTTTTCTTTACAAAATTATTATTACTTATATTAATTACTTATTTTATTTATAGTTTTTGATAGAATACTAAATGCAAAACTTAAATATCAATTTTTACTATAGGAACATTCGATAACACAACTTGAAAAATTACCTTAACTAAACAGTTATTTTATTTTATCATCAATATTTATGATTTTTGTGCACCTAACATTGACATATCTCGACAAATAAATTATTCAATGCGTTAAATTGTCACATTTTTTTCAAATGTACCAGAAAATTATTTCTCAAAACCTACACTAGCAACGAAATTATCAAATTGCAAATCAAATATTAATAGTTTTAAAAATTACAATGTTTTTAATTATAATGAATAACTATGAAAATTGAACTAAGAAACGCAAAATATTAAATAAATTCCTCATTATAAATAACACTTTACATTTAGAATACATATTGTTAGTAAATACTTTAAGCTTTTTTCCAAACAGTCTATGTAAAAAAAATTAAAACATTAAAGATAAAATTTAATACAAGTGATTTTTTAAAAGAAAATTTAAACATCTTAACTTTTAAATAATGCACTATTAAATGTACTAGTACAAAACATGCACTATTAACGAAACTGCGAAGATATTTAAAGTTACCTGCTGATCTATAGGTAAAGGGGTTACGTTTGAATGGTCCTTATCTGCTTCCCTTTCATTGAAAAATTAGACTGTAAATCCACTATAATTTTCAATGTATTCCAGCAGAAGAGGTGTGTTCATAGATCTGAAAAGTCAAATATCACCCAGGCTTTATGAGCGCACCCAGCTAGACACAGGGAGACGTTAAAATGGATGGTTTACTTTAAAATGGAGATGGTTCACTTTAAAACGTTAATTTACTTACACAGTATAAATCTACAAACTTAAAAGAACGCAACACACGCTAATCCGAACTTGGAATGAGAAAAATCGTCTGCATTCAATATGCGTGCGCAGTATTATTTAAACACAACAAAATAACAACTAGCAGGTGTTTCCAACTGTACCGCAAATGATATAGAAACAAAATAATTTAAATAAAGACATTTCAAAAGCTTTATAATTTATATGTCTGAAAAATTAACTTCTAATGATGCTATAATATTCTATTTTTATATGAGAGAGTTTTGTATTATTAGAAATAAGCTGTGAAAATTTATATATTTATATATTTTTTAATCAATTGCATTTGCTTTAGACGTCAAAAGTAAAGATAAATTTTAAATAAAAATTGATTTAATAGGCTTTATAAAGTAATTTCGATATAAATTTAAATTGCAATCAAATTTCCTATGTACAAATTTTTTATTTTTTACACTCTATCGAAAAAAGTAATATATTTAATAGATGTGATATCTTACTAAGCACTGGCCAGTTTTGTATAAATTCTATAGGAATGACATATACTTTATAACATGTTTTTAATTCATTTTTGCTTGGCAATACATGAAATTGGCGCGTGGTTTTATTCAGAAACTATGTAATTGAAAAACCATTTCCATTTTTTGGTAAAAGCTGAAGATCTTTCAGTAAAGAATGTCAAAGTCGGCGTTTTGAACCGAATATCCAACGTGACAGTGAAAGACAGGAGAAAAACTGGTCGTGACGTTACACGAATTGCTTATAACTCGATAACTAATTTATTTATCAAAAAATGAAAAACTCATTTCGATTCCAAATTGTTTCCATAATCAGTCCTGCACATTTTATGCCTTTGCGCTTAAAAATGAGCCAGAAATTATGTCAGAAAGCTTCGCGTTGTTGAGCAGGTCAGTTTGTGACGGCCATTATTAAGTGTCAGGCCGTGCGGTAGAGCAGGAGACAAGGACAAGTCTATTTTAAAACTAAAACCAGTTTATTAAAACCAAACGGGCAGGGAAGTTGAGCGAGCACCACTTGTTTTTTTCCTAACTTTAATAAAAAAGAAAGATTTTAGCTTGCGACTTGAAGCTGCGTAAAAAATCAAAACTATACAATAATCAAAATTAAACTATCAGGGCTCAAATTCACGATGCAACAATTTGATATTTCAAACTTAATAAGCACTGATACAGGCTTAATTCAACTTAACAGGAGCGTAAAGCTTAACTATAAATGTCGAGGCCAAATATCAATCTCAAGACTCGATGCGAGGTCTCGAGGCTAAATCTCAATGTCAAATCTCGTCTAAGTCTAAGTCTGCCTCTCGGCTAAGTCTACCGAGCCTCCTCTAAGTATCCCGAGACTCCTCTAAGTCTCTCTGCTAAGTCTCCTCTAAGTCTGCTCTGAATGAAAAATTCATTGCTTATATACTCCACAGTATCGATTGACCAGCTCCAAAAAATTTGCATAACTGAAAGAAAACAGCGACTCACAATTTCCGAGATTCAGACATCCATCGAACGTTAGAGAAAGAGAGCATTGATAAACATTTTACGCACATGGCCGGTTAATGGACAAAAACTACTCTCTCATTCAAAACATCGCCTACGAGAGTAGTCGCTGACGAGAGTAGTCGTTCCCTTACAACGCCCCCCCCCCGGAAATTGTGAAAGAAAAAGCGGTGGTCGAAATGCAGACCAGCGTCTTTTTCTTTAAAAAATTTCGAACCAAAAAACACAACAGGTGATGGGTAAATTAAATTTAGAGTCGAAATGTAAAATTTTGTACTTTTAACCCATCACGAAACAAACTGGTCAAATCGATAAAAAAACTTTCTGCACAATATCCTTTAAATATGAAGTACCACAAAATATTCTCACAAAATTTTCCTCAAAAAAAATTCAGAGATTGCCAAAATCCGTACGCAGTTTTACCTCACAAAATTCCACCAAGTGCCCAAAAAAGTGCAAATTCAAATTGCCTATCAAATAAAGTACCTTTCTCAAACTTACAATTCCCCATTATGCCAAAGACTCACACCGCCAAACTCATCGTAGATTCTCGCTCAGAATACAGGGGGCACATACTAACAGCTAAGAGGAGCTGTGAAAGTAAAACAATGCTTTATAAAATATAACATTTGAAATATACATTACAAAATCTTCCTGACATAACTCTTCTTCTTGATAACTAAAATAAATAACTTATATAAATAGAGTATCTGCACTAAGATATTTTTTATCTCCTGGAACAAACTTTGTTAGATACATGTAATTTTTTGTACATAAAATTTACGTCATAAATGTGGAATACTAGTAACACTTTCAAAATTTCACAACTTACAAAACCCAACGCCAAACTAAACCGATAACAAACACGAACAACGACTGAAGAAAGAAAGTTAGATTCATTAAATGTTAGTAAAGTCTAAGATAGAACACGCGTGTCAAGGATAACTGCTTGACCGCCAAACACGTGCACGCCTAGCCGCGACGCGTGTAAAAAAAACCCCATAAACCATCAATTCATACCTAAAATACAATATGTAGAACAATACAATTTATATATACATACATAAACGACATAGAATAGTAATAGAACAATTATACAACAATGCTGACATATACAAACAGTAGTTTAACAATCTCTTGAACATGAAAGCAGTGAAACTCAAAAGATGTTCTCTGACATCATAACTTAAATTTTGGCAAAAAAATTTTGAACAGAAGTTAAATGCACAACTTGTGAAGCCGAGATACAAAATCCAACAATGGTCGAAAGGTAACTATAACAGGTCAGCTGCTTTGTCCAGTCCATAGAACTTGCTGACATTTATATAGGCACTTTAAATAAGAATAAAAAATGGAACGTCGTCACCTGATTTCATAATGAAGAAATTGAAGCTTGCAGGCTCATGGAAGAACTCTGGCGGCATCCCCAAAATCCTTGTACAAAGTTCCGTTCTGATTCAGACTCGTATGGAGAGGTCACTGTCGCTTGTCGTGCCTGTAGCCGGGTGTTGTAACCATGGCGACGTCCTTTGGGCTGAGCTCGTGTAGTGTCCACTCGATGACTGCTCGTAGAGTCCACTCGATGACTGCTCGTAGAGTCCACTCGACGACTGCTAGTAGATTCCACTCGACGACTTCTAGGCGGGCTTACTGCATTGTCCTCTCGATGACTGCTAGGGGGCTTTCTGAAGTGTCGATTAGATGATTGCTAGGCGGGTCTCGATGATTGCTAGGATCGAAGACTGTAGAATCAAAAGGCTGTCTCTTCCGTGAGGCTCCCGATCGTGATGTGGAAGGAAAGGTCCGCTTTCTGCCGATTCTCCGGTGCCGTTGACTTTTTGAGGGGAGATAGTCCATGCCACGTTTTTGTGCGTTACTTTGGAACTGTCGATGTGCTGACTGCTGAGATGATTGGCTAGTACTAGATTCGTGGAGATCTGTTGGAGTGTTAAGTGCTCTCGATGGGTTGCCTTTCTGTCTTCTCTCAACCGGAATGTCTGTCGATGAATTTGACAAAAGTCTCTTGTGTCGTGGTCGATGTGAAGTAGAAGGACTCTGCATAAACTTCTTGTCTGGAGGCTTAGAACTAATTGTAGAGATCGAATGTGGGTGCTGTCATTTGCCGTATTTATTAAGCACTTTAGGTAATGTTTGTTCAGCTGGCTGGTTAACCTTGTCTCGGTTAACTTGAGGAAATTTACGCTTCACACTCGTGCATAGGTTATCACTATTATTATTAGAAGAATGACTGATGTGAGAAGATTCAGAGGTATTTGAATGAGGCATAGAGGATTCACCGTCCGACGTTTGAGAACCATCTGAGCTAGTGTCCCTAAACTTATAAACTCTGACCTGATCCAAATTTACCGTGGTATGACAACCGTCAACATCAATAATTAAATTATTACCTTTAACTTCCAATACTTTATACGGTCCCTCAAACTTAGGTCCAAACTTAACAACTCGTTTCTGCCGACTAGAACTTAACCAATGCTTTTCCAACAACACAAAATCACCAACGCTAATCTCCAACTCCCTCCGACGCATATTATAATACAACGCTTGTTTTTTCTGAGCCTTTCCCATTTTTATTTGTGCTTCCTTAACCAACTTATCAATATCCTGAATCATATATTCGTTTTCATTACCTGAGACTCTAATTAACTGTTGAAAAGGGGTTATAATCTTACGACCCAAAAACAATTCTGCAGGGGTTTTACCAGTGGATTCGTGTACTGCCGTATGCAAAGCATGGGCAAAATGCTGCAAGAACTGATCCCAGTTTGAATGATGAGTGCCAATGAAAGAAGAAATCATTTGAATGAGAGTTCTATTGACTCTCTCAGCCATATTGGACTGTGGCCGGTATGGAACTGTAAAAGAATGAGATATCCCCAGCTGTGCGCACAATTCCTGAAAAATTTCGGATATAAAACAGGGACCGTGATCACTAATTACTTGGGATGGTGCACCATATTTCGAAATAAAGCCGTTAAATAAAGCATTCGCTACAATTTTGCCTGAAGCTTTTCTGAGGGGGATGAACTCAACCCATTTACTAAAATAGTCTACAATTACTAATACAAATCTAAATCTATTGCCAGTTAAGGGATAAGGACCTATTAAATCAACTCCGATACATTCTAGGGGAAAGGACTTTTTAATTGAAATTAGTTTGCCAGCTGGTCTTATATTCTTATAGTTATATTTTTGGCATGTGTCGCAGCTGGAGACATAAGCGCGCACAGCATCCCGCATTTTAGGGAAGTAGCAGGAATCACATAATCTAGCATAAGTTTTCCTTACACCTAGGTGACCTGCTAATGGATTATCATGAAATTCATGCAAGATGGCCTTACGAAGAGAAACTGGAATATAAACTCTTAGTTCACCACGATAATTTATAGTTTTTGAATAGAATAAAAGGCCATCGATAAGTTTGAAATTCTGGGACCAGTTTTGGAACATGTGCGCACCCGCGATTTGTACCATTTCAGCATCCTCTAAATATTTATATAACTGACCAAATTCCTCATCCTTTTTCTGTTCATCTATGAGTTGCTCTCTCGATTTCAAAATCAATGACGACAAAACACAAACCTTAACCTCCTCAACCATTTCAACACCTTCCTGAGGATTTCTCGATAAAGCATCTGCCACTGCGTTGTCCTTTCCTGCCCTATGCTCAATTACAATATTAAACTCCGCTAATTTCAAACACCATCGAACCATTCGAGAAGATAAACCTTTTCTGTGCGTTAACTTTGTTAGAGCAGAGTGATCCGTAACAACTTTGACCGGGATATTACAGAAAAAACATCTGAATTTGTTTAAAACCCAGATGACAGCAAGACATTCGCGTTGAGTAATTGAATAGTTCTGTTCCGCTGCATTTACAATTCTGGACGCAAAAGCTATGGGGCGACCTTTCTGAGCTAACATCGCACCAATTCCGACTGCGCTAGCGTCACAGTATAACTCAAATTGTGAAGAGTAATCAGGATGAGCCAAAACAGGTGAAGATATTAATGAATTTTTTAAATGTTCGAAAGCATTTTGAGCCGCTTTCGACCAAACAAATTTAACTTTCTTTCGTTTTAAAGCATATAGTGGTTCACATATTTCTGAAAACTGTGGCATAAATTTTTGAAACCAAGCCACCATACCCAAAAATGTCGCTACTTGTTTCGCATTCTTTGGAGGTGCCATTGCCGCAATTGCATCTGTTTTTTGTTTGTCAGTTTGTATGCCCTCTTGTGTGATCCGAACGCCAAGATATTTTAACTTTTTATGAATAAATTTACATTTTTCTAATTTAACAGTGAGACCCGCGTTTCTGAGTAATGTGAATACTTTACGTAACAAATTTATGTGTGCTTCGAATGTTTCCGACATAACGATAATATCGTCCAGGGATACCAGAACTCCGAACCCAAGAAGGGGTTTCAGAATGGTATCCATAGCCTTCTGGAACGTTGCTGGAGCCCCCGATAATCCAATACTCATGCGTTTAAACGCGAAACACCCATTATTTGTTATAAATGCTGTCTTTGGTATGTCTTCCGGTTTCATGCCTATATGAAAATAACCAGAAGTAAATCTAGTGTAGTCAAAAATTTAGTGTTTTGTATATTGGCTAGAATGTCATCTATTACAGGAATTGGATATTGTGGATATTGGGTTATTGAATTTAGTTTTCGATAATCTATAGCGAATCTCCAAGCATCAAGATCCTAAATGCTTTTTCCATTGTTTTTTCTACATAATACTACCGGTGATGCATATGGAGACACAATGGGCATGATAATGTCGTCGCGGAGCATTTTTTCAATGTGATAATTAATAATTTTCTGTTTAACTTTATCGTAACGGTATGGTTTGCTTGCTACTGGCGCATGTGAACCAGTATTAATCTCATGCCAGGAAACATGTGTTAAACCCGGTTTATCTGAATATACTTCCCTGAACTCATCCAAAAATTTATTAAATTCGTTTATCTCCCCCTTTGTTAAACCAGATTCACTTAAATCAATTGAGAGTGATGAGGACTCGTTTGTACAAGTTTTCTCATCATTATTAACTTCCAATGTACGTGTGAAGAAATATAAGCTCATCCCTCTATCTTTCATAAAATCTACTCCAACAATACAATTCGCCTTTAAACCGTCCAATACTAAAAATTGCCACTTAGCTTTCACTGACCGTATTTCCACATCTAAATCCACCAGACCTTTTATAGTACATTGTATCCCTTGAGCCGACTGAACCACTAAATTAACATGCCGCAACCTTTTGTATGAAAAATATTTCTTATACACCTCAAACGATATAAAACTCTTATCCGCGCCTGTATCCAGAACACTTTTCACCACTATTCCACTCAAAACTATTAACAACTCAGGTAATTCCACTGGGTTAACTACTACCGTATTTAAATCGATCACAGAAGGCTTTGAAGAGTTAACCTGTGACTGCTGACCTTCCGCACAACAGCCACCTACCAGTTTAACCCCTGCTGACGATTTTTAATACCACAAGACTTTCCCTCTTTACGCTTAACGACATTTTCATCAACCATTAACTGTCTAACTCTGGATGAACTAGTCTGCTTTGGGTAACCTCATTCCTCCTATCCGAACCATTATCTTTACTGTTCACCCCCTCCTTCCTTCTTAAACCACCATTATTCCTGAAATCACCATTACCTCTTTGAAAATTTCGCCTAATCCTATAATTAGCTTGTCCACGCACATTTTCAGACCTTTCGTTACGAATATTATACTTATTACCATAAGATCTATTCACAAATCTATCCCCCTCATTGAAATCTCGTGTGGTTCTCCGTCTATGGTGATCCGCCTCATGTCGCGCCTCATATTTTATTAATAATGGATAGAGTTCAGCCGTATTTGCTGGGGCACGAAGTTCTATATAATCTTGAATAGACACCAAGAAAAGAGGAAGAATAATCTCTAACAGTTCCGTATGAGTAAGGTCCAGAGCTAACTTGTTTTTTATTTCTAGCTTTCGTAGGAAGAATCCGGATGCTTTTTCATAAATAGATTGTCGTTTGCAATAAAATTCACGTCTTAATTCTGCTGCATTACGCTCATTAGGAAAAGCTTTAAGCAACTCAGAGCACGTTTGCTCAAATCTTTTAGCGTCATCAGTCACCAAAAAACATCCTATGTTCTCTAGCCAAAGCAAGGCTTCACCCTTTAGAGAGCATTTTAATACCAAATACTTATTTTTTTTTTCGGAATATTGTTGAAGGCAATATAATCGTATAATTTATTAAAAAATTCTGTGACATCAGAATTTCCGGAGAAGTAAACTCGGGGAACAATCTCCCTTGGATGTGGGCAGTCGTTGAAGGCACCGTCACACGGTAGGGCAAAATCCCGAAAAGCTGGCCAAAATATGAAAATGTTATTGAAATTGCACGAAACTTCGTACACAGGTGTTTTTCTGGATGCTGATTACGATTCCGTGATTAAAATTTAACAAGAACGAAAAATCATGCGTCAAGCATAGATTATGTAGCACTTTCCAACGCTTCTAAAATAATTTTACAAATCATTACCGTTTAATAAGCTGAAAGTTGACATCTAAGTAAACAATTTGGAAAACGCATAACATATTTAAAAACGTAATTTCAGGAATTTTCAATATATACAATATTCGGAAAAATATCCGAATACTTTTATGTAGCACTGTATATGATCTATAGATTTGTATATATACATAGGATGCTAAATTTTAGTTTAGTTAGGAAACGCGTAGCACAGTTTAAATTCTCCTTCTGGAGTTTCTGTCAATAAACGGAAATGTGTTCGCGAACTTTTGTGCTGCCCTGTATAGGATCTACAGAATTTATACACACCACGTAATAGACAAAAAGCTAGTTAAGATTAAAATCGCGTTCAGTAACTTAAAACGCACTTCCAGGAATTATTGTTAACAGACTGTAGAGAATTCTTTTGTGTGTCCCTGTAAATGAACGATGACTGCTATACACACACTATTCTGTAGTAAGCCTCTTGTAATGCACCTTAGTAATATATATAAACTTGAATGCGTTTAAAATAGTGGAACATTATTTAAATAAGCCGCAGACGATTTTTCTCCATAGACGTAATGTAACGGAATTATTTTGACTGTCCCTGTAAAGTAACTCTAAGTGCTATACACCTACTATTCCATATTAAGCTTCTTCTAATGCATCTTAGTGATCTATATAAATTTCAATGCGTTTACAATAGTGAAACATTTTTAAAATAAACCGCAAATGATTTTCCCCATAGACCGCAATGTAACGGAATTCTTTTGAGTGTCCCTATAAGAAAACTGTAAGCGGTACACACTTCAGTTGAAATAGGGAACGTGCCATAGATAACGACAATAACATATAAAAATTGCAGAGCAATCCGAGCATATTTACGGGAGTTAGAGCACGGACAGACGGCCAGACGGCTATACGGCCAGACGGCCATCCGGCCAGACAAACCGAAGTCATAAGCACTTTTCAACTAGGTTGGAAAGTGCTAAAAAACAAAAACGGAATGGGAGATCCAATATGGCGGACTAAAAATTTAAACGTTTTGAAAGCTATTCAATTTGTATGAAATTTCGTATACAGGTGCTTGGAAGAATACTAATTACGATTCAAAAGTTAAAATTAAAAGCAAAATTGCCAATTAGTATAGATACTTAAAGCATGCAGTAGAAAATTGTTAATAACATTTTAAAATTATTTCAAGAATAATTTTATCATTTAAAAATCTCTTTTTATGTAGAAATAGTATTAATTGTAAACATTCCCTCATGACAACGTTTCGTGATTTTCATGTCCCTGAAAATCTGTTTAAATTGGCAACTTTTTAAATTATACCCAACCAATGGCAGAAATCTGAAAAAACTCAAAATTCTTATTCTTTTAAAATATTATTGTACAACTGCGGCAGAAAGACATGAACACTTTTTCCCTGTAATTCTGGAAAAGAACGTCACATAAAAAGCGAGGATAGATAAGGAATAGCCCACGGTTTCTTTATATTAATAATATCGACCATGCAACGGCTTAAGAATCACACAGAGTATTTCTCTTTATACTTTTATCAATAACAATTCATTCCCGTTTCAAACTGATTTTCAAAGGGTTGTAAAACATTTTAAGAATTAGAATACAACCTTGTTTTTCAAATAGCAAGTTTTTTTTAATTTCTCAATTTGTAAATAAATATTTTTTTTACTTTGAGCTCGAGCCCTACAAAAAGAAAAAAGAGAACTGTATCACACTTCAATTAAACCCTCTTTTTTTTTTACAAAACTCTTGTTTAGAGTATAATTATACACGTCAATAAAACAAAAACACTGCCATTTTGGGAAAAATAACTTTCACAAAGAACACAAAAACTGCACAAAGTTTTGGCAAAAAGAACTGCTGGCACTCAGATTTGTAAGAAGTCCACAGCAACTCTGACAATAAAATTATTTTACAACACATGCACCACTATTTTACAATTTCAGAGTTTTTGAAGTGACTAAAAACTAGTCGTTGGAGGCCACCGTAATACTTACCCATCATGGATATGCATAATATAAAATATGAAAATAAAACATGTGTAAACTACTTATAAAATGTATTGCAATTCGAATAAAATAAGCTTGATGACGTCATAAACTTTAAATGCTCTATTACTGAATTGCGTAAAAGAAACATCCTTAAATCTCTAAAAATGATAATCATATTAACTAAGAGTTAACTGCGTCAGATTAAGCGTCTAATTTCTAATTGAAATATATCTTTGAGTTGAAGTTTGGATGAAATAAAGGGTCATGAAAAATCGAAGAGTGTGGTAAATAGGATTACAAATATCTCGGCAACTAAAAATCCGATCGACTTCATTCCTTATGCAAAATTTATGTTTTTTATTGTCTTTTATATTCACTTCTTAAAATAAGCAATTTCGAAAAATTTTATGTAGCTTTAATCAGAACGAATATTTCGAGAGTCCGAAAACAATAGTTCCGGATAATCGAGGTTACTGAAATTCAATAAGCTTCTTCCCATTATTACATACTAAATACATACCAAATTTCAAGTCTGTATCTCAATTTGTTCGGGAGATAAAGCAACTACAGACACACATACACACAGACGGACGGCAATTTTCCTTCTTCAAAAAATATGTTTTTCGGAATCTTCAGTGTCTGAAACGTGTAAATCCGTAAAAAATTTTTGTTTCGATTCTTAAAACGATTACAAGACTTACCCTATACTAAGTATGATGAGTAAGCAAACAGTGACATTTCTACATGTTGTTGCAAAAACCTGCACGAAATGTAAAATGGCAGTTTTTGGCAGCTGGTTTTGTTATTATTCATTAGATAATAGTTCAGTACATTATCTCCTTAAATTTCGTCGCGGAACACTGTGGAACTTATAAACTTTCTGATGTTTGAAAGCAAAAAAATATTTCAATCAAAAATAATCATGACACTATTAATTTTTATGCGCTTAATAGAATTTTTCTAATACATGCTAATAATTTACACACCATCATCGTGTAAATCCATTTTACGGAATTAAAATTGGATGATATGGAAAAATGTTACACGTGTTTAGAGGAATCGCTGTTTTGCTCTCTTTGTTCACCTAAGATGATAGTTCCCCGAGCGCCATTTTTGAAATGATGGATGTTGTCAGCGAAACGCGAAAACCTTTTTCTAAATACAGATTCTGACCCTCCAAACATTATTCTAACCAACTGTATAATCAAAATTCCCCAAATAGTAACTTTATTTTTCGACTTTTGGCCAGCTTTTTGGTATTTTGCCCCACTGTGCGTCAGTTGGACTGACAAGGTTACCTAATCCACTAAGTTGGGCGCCATTTGTGACGGCCATTATTGAGTGTCAGGCCGTGCGGTAGAGCAGGAGACAAGGACAAGTCTATTTTAAAACTAAAACCAGTTTATTAAAACCAAACGGGCAGGGAAGTTGAGCGAGCTCCACTTGTTTTTTCCTAACTTTAATAAAAAGAAAGACTTTAGCTTGCGACTTGAAGCTGCGTAAAAAATCAAAACTATACAATAATCAAAATTAAACTATCAGGGCTCGAATTCACGATGCAACAATTTGATATTTCAAACTTAATAAGCACTGATACAGGCTTAATTCAACTTAACAGGAGCGTAAAGCTTAACTATGAATGTCGAGGCCAAATATCAATCTCAAGACTCGATGCGAGGTCTCGAGGCTAAATCTCAATGTCAAATCTCGTCTAAGTCTAAGTCTAAGTCTGCCTCTCGGCTAAGTCTACCGAGCCTCCTCTAAGTATCCCGAGACTCCTCTAAGTCTCTCTGCTAAGTCTCCTCTAAGTCTGCTCTGAATGAAAAATTCTCTGCTTATATACTCCACAGTATCGATTGACCAGCTCCAAAAAATTTGCATAACTGAAAGAAAACAGCGACTCACAATTTCCGAGATACAGACATCCATCGAACGTTAGAGAAAGAGAGCATTGAAAAAACTTTTACGCACATGGCCGGTTAATGGACAAAAATTACGCTCTCATTCAAAACAACGCCTACTCACGTGACGAGATTAGTCGATCCCTTACAAGTTGAGAACCACCTTAATTATACCGCATAAGGAATATCCCGAAATAGTTGGACGGTCACCCCGACCAGACCTTTTTGCTATCGAACTCGCAAAAGTGGTGCCCTCATTTTTTGACCAAAAACTGATGATTGGATTGAGGATTGGTATAATTAAAGATAGGAGATTTTTAAAGAAATATTTGTAGTGTCAGGTAACTGGAGATGCAGGACTACTGGGTTGCATACCTTTAAATTACTTGAAGTTCTCTTCTATACTATTATTGTAATCCGAACTAATCTCTATTTTGGATAAATTATATTTAACGATAATAAATTCCGTTCACAAACCCCTTTGATTTATTTTCCATTTCCCGTGTCGTTAGTGAATATAACCCAGGCAATTTCCTGTAGTCCAAACTTTAGAAGTAAACAACAAGATTTACTCAAATAAAACTCTTAAATAAGTTTAAATATATTTAATAAAGTAATAGATGAAATTACAAATATCATTTTACTTAAATACAATTTATTATATTTTAGAATTACACAACTCAGTTTGAATTTAAATGTGTATCAATTTTAAACACTTCGTTACAAAGATGCCTTTAATTATTAGCTCAAAGATTATGGTAAAGATTTGCTTACCCCATATAACAGTCATAGGACACTCCATGCTAAAAGGTTCAAGTCTTTTTTTTCAAGCACTCTCACTATCCAAACTCTTGGCTTTCCGCAATCACTTCACTCTCCAAAGTATTGTTACTCCATCATAGCTAAAATTATCCATCTGTATCTGTTGAACTTTTTTCGCACCGTATTTTTTTTGCCTTACTACTTAATATTCGTAACCCCCATTTTCATTCAAAATTCTTTCTTAGCCAACGCGAGGACACCGATTCTCCTTCTTTTCATATCATAAACTTTTCTGACTGGATACCCAGTTTCCTATTATCTTCCTACCAATTTCGTTGGATGTCCAACCCTTCTATACAAATTACGTTTATTTCTCTCCCCTCTCAAGGGGGTCTTATTTTTCTCCCTTCTCAAGGAGTCTTACTTTTCCCCCTCTAACATATTATGATCCAACACTTCTATAGAAATTACCTCGACTTCACCTTCAAAGGATCTTACCGCTTGATCCCACCTGTACCTTGTTGCTGTACACATTCTTACACCACCTTTGTAAACCTTACATTCATATTTGTGAATAAAGCCGCTTTTATGAAACCCTGGACTCTCTATGCCTTTCTAAACCTATTTCTTACCCTTGTCCAGTAACTATACGTTTTATTCCCTTCAGGTGCGAACCATCTCTGAATGTATTCATATCTTAAAGTTTACGACTTTGTTTTCGTATTTTCTGTTGTAAATCTCACCCCAAAATTCCTATATTTTGAATAACAAAATTCTTGCCTCTCCCGTATCCTAACTTTGCATACAGAATCTTTTTAAAAGAAAATTCATTCTTTGATCTTTTCCCTTACCGCTTTAGTTTAGAAGAAAATTCCCTTGATATATTTTTTTTCTTTCCACCTAAGTTAAATTGCATCTCCAGTTACCTGACAATTGCTGGACTACTGGGTTGCATACCTTTAAATTACTTGAAGTTCTCTTCTATACTATTATTGTAATCCAAACTAATCTCTATTTTGGATAAATTATATTTAACGATAATAAATTCCGTTCACAAACCCCTTTGATTTATTTTCCATTTCCCGTGTCGTTAGTGAATATAACCCAGGCAATTCCCTGTAGTCCAAACTTTAGAAGTAAACAACAAGATTTACTCAATTAAAACTCTTAAATAAGTTTAAATATATTTAATAAAGTAATAGATGAAATTACAAATATCATTTTACTTAAATACAATTTATTATATTTTAGAATTACACAACTCAGTTTGAATTTAAATGTGTATCAATTTTAAACACTTCGTTACAAAGATGCCTTTAATTATTAGCTCAAAGATTATGGTAAAGATTTGCTTACCCCATATAACAGTCATAGGACACTCCATGCTAAAAGGTTCAAGTCTTTTTTTTCAAGCACTCTCACTATCCAAACTCTTGGCTTTCCGCAATCACTTCACTCTCCAAAGTATTGTTACTCCATCATAGCTAAAATTATCCATCTGTATCTCTTGAACTTTTTTCGCACCGTATTTTTTTTGCCTTACTACTTAATATTCGTAACCCCCATTTTCATTCAAAATTCTTTCTTAGCCAACGCGAGGACACCGATTCTCCTTCTTTTCATATCATAAACTTTTCTGACTGGATACCCAGTTTCCTATTATCTTCCTACCAATTTCGTTGGATGTCCAACCCTTCTATACAAATTACGTTTATTTCTCTCCCCTCTCAAGGGGGTCTTATTTTTCTCCCTTCTCAAGGAGTCTTACTTTTCCCCCTCTAACATATTATGATCCAACACTTCTATAGAAATTACCTCGACTTCACCTTCAAAGGATCTTACCGCTTGATCCCACCTGTACCTTGTTGCTGTACACATTCTTACACCACCTTTGTAAACCTTACATTCATATTTGTGAATAAAGCCGCTTTTATGAAACCCTGGACTCTCTATGCCTTTCTAAACCTATTTCTTACCCTTGTCCAGTAACTATACGTTTTATTCCCTTCAGGTGCGAACCATCTCTGAATGTATTCATATCTTAAAGTTTACGACTTTGTTTTCGTATTTTCTGTTGTAAATCTCACCCCAAAATTCCTATATTTTGAATAACAAAATTCTTGCCTCTCCCGTATCCTAACTTTGCATACAGAATCTTTTTAAAAGAAAATTCATTCTTTGATCTTTTCCCTTACCGCTTTAGTTTAGAAGAAAATTCCCTTGATATATTTTTTCTCTTTCCACCTAAGTTAAATTGCATCTCCAGTTACCTGACAATATACAAACAGGTTGAAAAGAAAAAAAAAAGGGGAAAAAAAAAGAAAATTGCTTAACTTACGCTAAAAAAAAATGAAAAGGCATCTCTGTAGAAACAGTATCACATAATACATAAAAATCATTGAAATAAATATAAATATACATGTTGAACACAAACCTAAAATTGAATAAAGAAATACTGAATAATATATAATAAGCACGTACCATGAAAATAAATAAGTAGAATCACCAATCAGGAAATATTTAATCATAATGTTTTTTTTTTTTTTTTTTTTTTTTTTTTTTTTAGAGAGGAAAATAAAATTAAAATCATAAGGCCTTACAACCTGGAAATTCCATAAGAAGTCTAAAAGATACCGAAATCCCCTTATTTTATAAATATAGTCGGAGAATTTAATATAAAACTATACTCTTCCTTCTATCTGCACATATATTTCTAGATTGAAGAGTATATGAATAAAGAGAATATCTCCTCATTAGTGAACTAAATGGGAAAAAAAATTATTTATATAAAACAAAACAAAAACTAACGAGCTCTACAACAACATGTTATAAGAGTGGCAAAAGTTGTAATTAATAAACATACAATAAATAATGCTGACCCAATTAGTTTCAGAAAAAATAATGATGACCCCATATTAGGGAGTTGCAACCAGTCCCAAAAAGTGCTGGACGTTGTCAAACTCACACTACGTGTATAGTTAGTATTAAGAGCTAGAAGTTCCACTGATGGCTCCTCCAAGCAATACTTAAATGTATTACATTGCTTCAACGTTGCCGATTTAAGGCACAATTTTTCAGTGGCACATTTACGTTCAGCTTGAAATTTTATAATATGTTCGCTAGATTCTAAACTCAGAAATATAGCTTTAGTATGTACCGAGATTTCTTGTAATTGTACAGTAACTAATCCTGGTTGACACGAACTATGTGCCTGAAAACTGAGTCGAGATAAGAGGGCACAATTATAGCAACCTGTTACTGTAATACTTTTTTCATCAAATTGAGGGCAGACTGTGGATGTTTGGAGAGCGATCTTATAATTACGAAAATGAAGTTGCACTCTCACTGCTGAAGATAATAATTGCGTAGATTTTAATTTCTCGTCCTCGATATGAAATAAATGAATATGTTTTTGAAGTGGCAGAGCATACTCCTGTGAAGCACGAAGACGAGCAACGCTGTCAGGTGCTGTTAAACACCTAAGATTGTCTTCAAAGTAATCGCATGTAGTAAGTTCAGGCGAAAATATAAAATCTGTAGTATATGAAGAGTTCGCTTGAATCGATCCTATCATATTAGGCTGTGGAATGTTACGCTCACACGCAGATACCAAATAGGCCTCTTCTGGTCTTCCAACTCTTTGAACTAATTTCTCATTAATATACAATTGTGGTTGGTCATAAGAACCCAAAATTGAAATTTTTATTCCATTCGGCGTGTAAGCGGAATCTGATATTAGCAAACGTGAGACTGTATTATTTTCAGATTGCAATACTGAAATTCTATATTCACACTTATGACCAGTGAGTTTTGATACTTCAAAACTATTTAACAAATCTGGTTCGTACCAGATTCTGTGAAAATTGCAGCTAGGACGAGTCAAAATTAGACAACCGTTTCCACTATTGCCACCTACGCATCCGGAAAATCCTGGAAATTGTCTGCTTTCCTCGGACTCAGCTTCAAAATGGATTCCTTGCCTTCCTATAACCCTCCGTTTGCAGTGGTATCCGCGACCACAGAACCTGTTGAAAATACATGAAATTTGACTAATTTGTTTAGTGGTTACCGGAAAAGTAAAATATAATCGTTCTTTCGTGAATGAACATACAATATCGTCTAATCTTATTTTAATTGTGAACAAATGATTGTCATTTTCATCGGAAAACCACAAACAATTCTCAGCCGAAATGGATTTCAATGTAATTTCAGCCGTTGTAAAAATTTGACAGTTTTTTGATCCATCATTTAAGACTTCACAAGATTTTAGATCGGATTTAATAATTGTATTTGAACTACAATCTGTATTAACCGTAGTAAAAATGCATGTAAAAATTAACAATACTAAGGGTAGAATATTCATGTTTGCACGTTGCACCGCATTTCTTTCCAGTGCAGCATAACAGGAGTTAGATATTTCTCTAATCGTAGATCCTATAAATGCCCCTAAAAGTAAAGAGCAACGAGCTATAAATTTGAATATTCTAATAGCTCCTAACATAAACATAATGAATGCTGAAAATACAAATTTTAGACACTTGAAAACTAATTTAACACATAATAATAAAATAATAACAATAAAACCAAACAAAATATAAAAAGCATACTGTATCAATGAAGGATAACATTTAAAATGTGTTAATATCTGAGAACAAAATAGACAATGGCGGAGTTTGCAAATGTCTTTTCCTGTCACATGTATTTCGCCCATAACTACTTTTCCACTCGAATGTAAATAAGTCACTATTATATCCGATTTATAGGCCAAGTATTCAAAAGGTATCTGTATCATCCTGTCGTCAGGGACCGACATAACGTGTTCAAATTCCGTGCTGCGTAAAATGACTCTTCCACCTCCCGGGAGATTTAAGATCGGGTCATCAAACGTAAATGTGAGGTTCCCTTCTGTGAAGCTGGCTTTCTCCCCCTCTAGTAGCTTACGACTCACAGCATTTGACTTGTGTGTAAGTCTTTTGTCGAAATAGCATATGTCCAGGACTAATATATCTGGATTTGTAACTAAAGTTTCTGGGAGAATGGCAACTAATTCAGTTTTTTCATAGGTGAAATCACACTGACAGTCACTCTGATTATTGCATGATCGTAGCTTGCAGAAATCGGGAGTCCCGTAGCAAAGGTCATTGTCACACTCACAGGATCGTGTGTCCGGTCGTGAACAAGTATATGCTGTGGATAAGGCATCTTTAACGTCTTTCGTACTTCGAAGAATGAACGAAGTAGGCTTCACTAGTTCTAAGGATTTGTCCATTACGAACGTCTGATTAACTATCAGACACTCGCTGCAATCGTGGAGAAAGCAAGCGTTTGGTGGTAAAGATAATCTTAACCACAATTGCTTACTAATCTTTGAGCAGCTGTACTCGTTCTGAAATTTGCATAAAAGTCCATGCTTATGCCGATGTCTGATTGATTGTGCTACTTCCATCAGCAAGAAAATGAATAGCACTATAAATAGGAAATAAAACAAATCTTCACCACACAATATCTTTGAGCAAAATCATTTTATAAATATTATTATTTATTGTAAAATTTATTTATATAATTAATTAAATAATTTATTTATTTAATTCTATTTTACATTATTATCGTCTTTATAAGTATTATTATCATTTTGACTAAAATTTAAATAGAACAAATATATCTTCTAACTAATTTCAAAGCAATTGCATTTATATAGGTTAATTTTCAGAAGAGAAAAAAAATTGAAAACTCGTAAAAAATTTTTAATAAGAGATTTTTAATAAATTATCTACACTTTTAAATTTTCCTTAGATTCCAATATTTATAATATTTAAATTATTTCAATAATACCCGAAAATTGTGTTTTTATTATCCTAATTATTATTAATATTATTATACATATTTTTTAGAATTTCTTTATATAATTACCACTGTATTAAAATACTCTCTATCCCTTACCTTCTGAGAAAAGGAGTGGGGAAATTTTAATTTTAATTTTAATTTTATTATTTAATTTAATTTAATTTAATTTAATTTATTTATTCTTAGAAAATGTTAATTGAATGCCAGTGAAGTACTTTACTTATTCATTTAATTTACCTGATACTGACTATAAACAAAAGAAGTTACCATACTGGCTTATTGAAACACATTATATAGATAATCAACCATGAAACCGTAAATTCAGTAATCTTCCATCCCCGTAACTGGCCATCTCACAAGGATAAAACATTAAGAACCACACGAAATCAACTGTCGACACATATATTTTTATTTTATATTTTATATTAATCATGAATCAAATAATTGTGATTATCCTTACTGACAAATAGCATACAGTATATTTCATTAATAATGTTAATTTTCAATAAACTTGACACTAACGATATATATAAATTTTGAATCACCTTATTAGAATTAAAAAAAATATATGAGAGTTGAGAAGAGAATATTAAAGTATAAGTAAAAAAAAAAAAAAATTGAATTTATTTAATCTTTGATTTCTTTATCTGTTTGTTTATTTATTGTTTCAAAATTAACTTCTTCAATTAGTGATACTTATGGAAATAAATATAAAACAATGCTCAAAGTTAAATTCTCTCTTTTTTTTTTTTTTTTTTTTTTTAGAGTCCATACTTCCACTTCCTCCGCTTAATCCTAACCTAAACTATAGTTAAACATCATTGTGAAAAGAATTAGACATTTAATATCCTAAAGATTAGCAAATATATATATATATATATTTATATATAATTTTTTTTTTTTTTTTCAAGTTCCAATAGAAAGTACTATACAGCTCTGCAAAGAGTTTGCTTTCCCTTTAACCCAGTAAGAATAAATAATAATTCTCCCTTCTCTTAAGGTAAATATTTTATACTAAAGTTTGCAATAAAACTATTCTGCACCTAAACTATACTTTTCGTAAATTATCCTATTCTTTAACTATAGATATACCATGAGTTGTTAGTCCACCAAAATTATAGACCTTTAAAATCTCCTCTTACTAATATTAGAACTAAAACCGATACATAAATAATATCTATATAATGAGGAATAAACAAAATGTAGATTAAATAAGATTCCATTTTGCAAATTGGAATATAATATCAGTCTGTGATACTTTCTTAAATTTATATAAATACCATATTAATTATAAATAAAAGAAATTATGAATATATTAAAATATTATGAAAATTCAGAAAATCCGTGATAATTTAAATAATATAAAACTCCGATCTTCTTTTAATACATACAAATAAATAATGAACTTGCATCGAACATACTTAGGAATCCAATGAAAGTAACAAATTTTAATTATACCTGAGAATATATATGAATACTTAGTATAATGATACAATATGAAAATAAAATAATTTTATAATAGTATAAATATTAATTATAATACTAAATCGCAAAGCCTTTATATACATATATTTACAAATAGTTAACTTTTCCCCTTCCCCTCTTTTTTTTTTTTTTTCTTTATCTCATTCTGTTAGCTTAAACGCCCACTGCAGGAATCTTTGGGGATCATAACGGGGGCTGAGTGTTCTAAGATTATAATCGTGTAAATTTGTCACTAGATTATGAGGTGGGGTATATATAATTGTATTATTTGAGTTGTCAGTGTCCGGTAATTCTATTTCCTCCCCCATAGGCGTGTTTATTACTTCTTCATTATTGACGGTCAATTCCCTTTCTTCTGGTATAGGGGTGTCACCTACCACCTCGTTATTTTGAATAAGCGACTCTGTGTCATTTATAACAGCAGGGTTTGAACTCACTATCTCATTCTGCTTCTCTATGTGCGGTTTTGCGGTGTTGTAAAGAGGAGCGGCCCATAAAAAGTCTATGTTTTGTTTGTCCTCAAACTGTGGATGCGGTGTTTTGCTATAAAGAATATTCGATGCATCTGCGTTTGAGTGTCTCGGATTTTTATTTTCTGAATAGAAGTAATCCAATTCTGGTTTTCGGCTAGTATAAGGTAACAGTCTTTGAGCATGCACTTTAATAGTTTTTGCATCGTGTTTAAAGGGATCGCGAATGGAAAAATCGACCTTATTATGTATTTTAGTTATCTCAAACGGGCCTTCATTTTGCCGTTTTTTTGTCGTTAATTTATGCCTGTCCAGATCTTTGTTATGTAAAAATACCTTATCTCCTATAGAAAAATTTCGATATTTTGCAAACTGGTGCTGGTAATTTTGTTGTTTTTTAGCTGCTGCAATTAAATTTTCTTTAACCTTTTTATAGACAAATTTGAGCTGTAATGCTTTCTTTTCTGCAAAGTCTTTATATGAATTATATGTTATTGGAGTTTGTTCATTCAGTAAATCCGTTGGCAGTTTCGGATCATATCCTAATTGAAGGAAAGAGGGTTTTTCATTAACAGTACTATGTATACTATTGTTGTAGATTAATGCATAGTAATCTAAGTAATCGTCCCAATTACCAGTTTCTTCTGCAAATATCGCTAGAGCCTTTTTTATATTAGAATTCAATTTCTCAGAAGCGCCATTTCCGCTTGGGTGTTGAGCCGTCGGGAACAATTTAGTAACACTGAATCTTTTACACAATTGTTCCACTATTTCAGACCTAAAACACCGCGCGTTATCCGTCAAAAAATAACTCGGAATTCCAAATGTTCCCATGTAATCCATTAGACTATCTATTACACATTTTGCGTTCGCGTTTGGAAGGGCATAAAGTTTCACGAATTTGGAGAAATGATCTATTATAGTGAAAATATATTGATTACCGCGATCTGTCGTATGAAAAGGTCCGATAAAATCAGATGAAATGAACTCATTTACTCGTGATGGTATATAGTTATCTTGCACCGGAAGTGGTGGTAATTTATTCGGTGAACGATGGGCTGCACATTGTTTGCAAGATTTAACAAAATGTTTTGTATCTGCATACAAATTTTCCCAATAATATTTCTCTCTAATCAAATTATATGTCTTAACCAAACCAAAATGACAGAAATGTTTAACGGTTAATATATGTGCACGAAAAATCTTAGGTACTACTATTCTTTCCACCGCTTTTGTTTTTCTAATTCTCGGTAAATAAGTCCTGTGTAATAGTAGGTCATCCTTTATAAAATAATCCGCATACTTTTGTGAAATTTCAGTAATATTGTTGTTTAAGGCTGAAATAATTAAAGAGAGTTCTTCGTCTTTTTTTTGTGCTATCTTAATTTCCTCTATTGTAGGTAAATCAACTTGGACCGTGTTCACTATATTTGTGCCATTCACTAAAATATCTGTAGGTTCTTCACAATGTACATAAATTAATATATATGCTTGCTGATTTAAAACTTCCTTTAAAGAAGCTTCTGTGATCACTTCATCATTCATTGAATACCAATTTCCGTTTGTATTTCTATTATAGCAAAAATAATGTCCCTGAGTTGTAATATTACCAGAATGAATAATTACTGAATTCAGAGTGTACCATATCGGTTTATTACTATTCCAATTTGTCATGTAAGGACGGAAATTTAATTTCTCAGGATATGAAATATAAGTGGCTATCTTGTGTGTTTCTGATTTTAAATATTCAAATCTCTTAAAACTAATAGTTAATATTTTAGGTGCTTTTGATACTGTCATAATCTTATTAGTGTCAGTATTTATTTTACAATGAACACAACGATGTTTATCTACTAAACGTTCTGATTGTGTAAATCGTTCTAAAGAATCCTCCAGTGAGTCATTCTGTTGTTCAATGTTTAGTGAAATATCCTTAAATGGATCGAAATTAATACTTCTCTTGTTACATTTTAGACATTCAACTGTGTTTTGAAAATTACCTTCAAACAACGATTTTATTGGATTAATGTTCCTATTACCTATTTCTTGATAATTCGGAAATGAATGAGTTGGTATATCATTTTCAAAACGATTAATAACCTGATGAAGAAAATCATGGGCGTCTGCTTGATGTAACTCTCGAAACTGGGGTCCTATATGTTTTAAATTTTCACAAAATTCCAAAGGACAATTTTTTTTTCTTTATTCGTACTCACTAAATCTAAATGTCTTTGAAAGGCGCATACAATACAAAATGTTTTATTAGTACAATTGTGCTTGTCATTTGATAAAATTTGTAATAGCGGTTTTAAATATGTAAGACCTTGTAAAACTACGTTAATAAAACAAGAGTTTCCAATGTTTACTAAACCTGTTGCTAGCAAATTTGATTCTGACTCTTTAAGATAATGATTAGTGTTTGAATTTTCCTCGTCATTTGAATGAATAACTATGTCGTTTTGTTGTTTTTCAACCACATTTATCTTTTTTAATGACTCATTATTTGTAGTGTTCTGAGAGTGAATGGAAGCACCCTTCTTATCCGCAGCATTATCGTGAAAGTCTCTTGACAAAATATCTGCTATAATATTTTCGGATGAAGGTACATGTTTAAATGTGTAGTTATAATCCGACAGAAAAGTAAACCATCTTGTCACTCTGTTAGATGGAGATTCCAATTTTGACATTTCAGTGAGTGATTTATTGTCACATCTTATGAGAAATTTTCTCCCATATAAATAATGTTTAAAACATTTAACGCACTCAACTATTGCCATTAATTCTTTTTCGAGAATTGTATATTTAATTTGCGTTGGATTGAGTTTTTTTGAAAAATACGCTATTGGTCTAAAAATTTCATTTTCATCATTATGACCTAAAACACCGCCCAAAATATAATTTGAAGCATCTGCAGACAAAATGAATTCTTGTTCATAATTTGGGTGTATTAAAATTGGTGGTTTTGACAGCCTGTCTTTTAGTAACTCAAAAGAATTTTGTGCTATTGAGTTCCACTTATATCTCGCGTTTTTTTTTGTCAGTTCTGTTAATGGGAGTGTCAATTCCGAAAAATGCTCTATAAATTTTCTATAGTAAGAAACTAGTCCTACAAAACGGCGAATTTTTTTTACCGTGTTTGGCACAGGAAAATTCTGTATTTTAATGATATTATCTTCGAGTGGTTGAATTCCCGTCGAATTTAGTTTATGCCCTAAAAATTTAATTTCTGGAAGCATAAATGAGCATTTCTCAGGATTAACCGTAATTCCGAAAGTTCTGAATCTATCCAGTAACAGTCTTAATTTGTACAACATTTCATCTAAAGAATCCGCTCCAAATGCATAGTCATCTATAAAATTAGCTATCATTAAATCTGACAGTGGTGCAAGGATTATATCAGCTAAATGCGCCATGCACTCAGGTACCGCTGACAATCCTTGAGGCGCCGAAATGAACCTAAAATTCCCATATGGTGAAGAAAAGCTTGTAATATCCCGATCTTTTTCCTTTAGCACTAATTGCCAGAATGATGCACTAAGATCTAAAGTTGTGTAGAATTTTTTTTCTCTTAATTTGTCTAATAAGTGTTGAACAACCGGAAGACGGTATCGGGTATATTTTAAATGCTTATTTAATCTTCGGTAATCAACTACTAACCTATATTTTTGATTCAATGGATTTCCCGAAGGATTTTTTTTCTTTACGAGCAAAAGTGGGAAACTAACATGAGAATTCGATCTCTCAATAATGTTCGCATTTTGCAGCTCAGTCAATTGTTTTCTTACTTCGCCATGCAAAGCTTCGGGAATTGGATACGGTCTTACCGAGGGTAAATTATTTGTATCAACTTGCAAATTAGGTTGTATTGCCTCGGTTCGACCAATCGTATATAGCCTTTTACTGAAAACATCTGCATATTCCATTAATAACTTTGTTAGCTTTTTTTTTGAGATCTCATCTAAATGATCTAAATTGAAATCTGTTTCTTTTAATTCCTCCCTCCTAAGTTGTTTTATATGTTCTATATCCCTTTTATCAAAATTATTATTTATCACCCCCACTTTCATATTTTTATTCATTGGAATAGCCTGTTCTGATGTATTCTTAACATTTACTTCAAGACTTTTACCATTTGACACTGGATATATAGAATTAACAAACTTGATATCGAGATTCTTTGTTACCGGAAAAAATTTAACCATTTGTTTATCCTTGACCCAATTTTTTAATGATAATTCAACACTCCTGCTTTCTCCCGGTTGTAATATCATATTTTGTGACATATACGCATAATGAGTCTGAATCTCTGTTTTATTTGATAACGCATCACGAAAATGTACAACTGAATTACCTGATTTCAATGTGTTTGTCTTAAAACAAATGCCAAATTTTCCCACTCTTAAATAATCATAACCCAAAATTGCTTTATAAAATCTAGAAAAAAGATTTTTAACTATATAAAATTTTTGACGAAATTGTTTACTTCCCATTGTTATCGGTAAAGAAACACAGTCTACAATTTCTAAAGTCTCTCCACTAATAGACATTATTTTAACGTCTGGTTTATAAAATTTTACACATTCGTTTATTTTCATATGTCGGAAAATATCAAAGTCTAGTAAGCTACAGGTTGCTCCGCTATCAATCAAACAAGTAATTAATTCTCCGGATATTACCAAATCTATCACTGGTAATGTACAATTATTTTCATTTCCCAATACCTGAGTATTCACCGATTCTACTCTCTTCACTAAGGGCCTTTTTTTTTCTCCGTGAGAAGGGGAATTCAACTGACACGGCCTGAGGTCAGTGTACCCCCCTAAAAGTTTCCCTGTCTGGGCTGTGATCTTTTATCGTTCCGTGATTGATATCTATCGGGGTTCCAATGACCAGTCTGTGTTGAATAATTGGATCTCCCGTTATTTTGTATAGTATTGTATCTACCTCTTGCATTTCTATTATTCGAGGTATTGTAAAAGCATTGAGGCGAAGTGTGGTTAGTTCTGTAACATATCGAACATCTAGGGGTATTTCTTTGTTGTGAGTGCCTATTATAGTTACCGGAGTTTGAAATTTGTCTAGCGGAGTTTCGAAAAGAAGTGGAATTATTTGCTTGCTGATTAGAAAGCTGCGAATTTATTTTAAGACTTTCTACCTCTTTTGTAATAGCATTTATCATTTCCCGAGTCGAATTAGCATGAGCATCTATCACATCTTTGAGTTCATGGGCAATGGACTCCATATTTACGTTGTTCACTGGTTGTATTAAAGGGGAGTCATTTAAATTTATCTCATTCGCTTGTAATCGTAATACGAAATCCACCGCTTCTTGAAACGAGTTTGGTTCCTTTAAGATAATTGAAGATTTGTATGGAGAAAGTAATCCCTCAATAAATTTTGCTAGCTTTGTCTGCTCAAATAACGTTTTTACTGCTGGATTATTTAAATCCGGGTCGTTAAAAAAATTCCTTGTCGCTAAACTTACTCTCGCCGCATAATTTTTCACCTGTTCATTTGGTAACATCTTACAATTAGAAAAATGCCTCTGTTTGGCCCCGAGGCTATATTCCGTGTCAAAATGTGCCAAAAATTTACTTTTGAATTCATCATAATTTTTTTCACAATTTAAGTCCGGTGAATTTATCATACTAGTCAACGCTTCATTTCTTATTCTAGAACGCATAATTAATAATTTTTCATCTTTACTACAATGTGCCAACTCAGTAATAAGTTCGAGATTCTCAACAAAAAATTTAGGAGTTATCGAAGATATTGAATCGTATTGAGGAATGACATTTTGAAAACCCGCCAATTTTCTGATAAACGCATCTGATTCCTGATTATTAGTTTGTGTGTCTTGATCCATTTTGATTAAATTCAATAAGATCAAGGGATAATAAAAAAAAAATTTCTTAAATAATAAAATTTTGTAAAATAATTTTCAATTTCTAATTTTAAAATTTAGATAGAATGTGCCGTGGTATAAATAAGATACAGGATAAGATATAATAAAAGAAATATTCAAAACATATTTCAGAGAACGAAAAGAAAGAGAAAACAAAATTTTAATAACACTATACTGGTATTTTATTATGTATATATAATATTTAAATTCTAACCACCCAATAATTCAGTATCAATAAAATTACGACATGAGTTAAGACATGAGTGAGATATCATAATATATATATATATATATATATATATGTGATCATAAAATTCAAATATGTGGAAGCTAGGACTCAACTACATTTCCGAAACAATCTATAAAATTCATTGTGAATTCGTTCAAAATTCTCATTAATTAGCTTCAGTATATAAACGATACTTATATTAAAATTTTACCTTGTAAGGTGGCTGTTACACAAAAAAAAATTGTTTGTAGTAATATTAATACCATACCAACAATAATTCCTCTTTAATTTCATTTATAAAAGTAAATAATTTGAATATGCTATAAAAGGCAGTGTTTCCTTCCTGAAATTGAGTTGTGTAATCATACCTTTAAACTAAAGTTTATTATTAAGGTTCTGTAAAGATATAAAATTTAATACTAATAAGCAAAAAATTTTTTATTTATCCCAAAGGGCACCATTGCTGGACTACTGGGTTGCATACCTTTAAATTACTTGAAGTTCTCTTCTATACTATTATTGTAATCCAAACTAATCTCTATTTTGGATAAATTATATTTAACGATAATAAATTCCGTTCACAAACCCCTTTGATTTATTTTCCATTTCCCGTGTCGTTAGTGAATATAACCCAGGCAATTCCCTGTAGTCCAAACTTTAGAAGTAAACAACAAGATTTACTCAATTAAAACTCTTAAATAAGTTTAAATATATTTAATAAAGTAATAGATGAAATTACAAATATCATTTTACTTAAATACAATTTATTATATTTTAGAATTACACAACTCAGTTTGAATTTAAATGTGTATCAATTTTAAACACTTCGTTACAAAGATGCCTTTAATTATTAGCTCAAAGATTATGGTAAAGATTTGCTTACCCCATATAACAGTCATAGGACACTCCATGCTAAAAGGTTCAAGTCTTTTTTTTCAAGCACTCTCACTATCCAAACTCTTGGCTTTCCGCAATCACTTCACTCTCCAAAGTATTGTTACTCCATCATAGCTAAAATTATCCATCTGTATCTCTTGAACTTTTTTCGCACCGTATTTTTTTTGCCTTACTACTTAATATTCGTAACCCCCATTTTCATTCAAAATTCTTTCTTAGCCAACGCGAGGACACCGATTCTCCTTCTTTTCATATCATAAACTTTTCTGACTGGATACCCAGTTTCCTATTATCTTCCTACCAATTTCGTTGGATGTCCAACCCTTCTATACAAATTACGTTTATTTCTCTCCCCTCTCAAGGGGGTCTTATTTTTCTCCCTTCTCAAGGAGTCTTACTTTTCCCCCTCTAACATATTATGATCCAACACTTCTATAGAAATTACCTCGACTTCACCTTCAAAGGATCTTACCGCTTGATCCCACCTGTACCTTGTTGCTGTACACATTCTTACACCACCTTTGTAAACCTTACATTCATATTTGTGAATAAAGCCGCTTTTATGAAACCCTGGACTCTCTATGCCTTTCTAAACCTATTTCTTACCCTTGTCCAGTAACTATACGTTTTATTCCCTTCAGGTGCGAACCATCTCTGAATGTATTCATATCTTAAAGTTTACGACTTTGTTTTCGTATTTTCTGTTGTAAATCTCACCCCAAAATTCCTATATTTTGAATAACAAAATTCTTGCCTCTCCCGTATCCTAACTTTGCATACAGAATCTTTTTAAAAGAAAATTCATTCTTTGATCTTTTCCCTTACCGCTTTAGTTTAGAAGAAAATTCCCTTGATATATTTTTTCTCTTTCCACCTAAGTTAAATTGCATCTCCAGTTACCTGACAGTAGTATTACAAAATTAGAATGAGTCTCATGCGGTAGTAGAAAAAAATCTAAATGTTTGTATTTAAAATGCTAACAAACCTCTAAATTGCTAACAATTTTATTAGAATGGGAGATCTATTTCTGAATTACTTTCCGCTAAAACTTTCATACGTCACTAAATTTCCATTTAAGAATTTTTACCTCTGTATTATATAGTATATTTTGTTAAATTTCTTGAAAATGGTAATGAAAATTGTAAGAAAGTTATATGTCTCATATCTGTAGACAGATATTTATTTATTATTTCATTTTGCAAATATTCAATTTATTTAAATGGTGTGTGACAATATTTTTATTAATGATTTAGGTACACTGTAAAAAAACTCAGAAGCGTTTCGGCACAACGCGGAAAGGTTTCCGGAAATTTATAGTAAACTTTGTGTTCTCCTCAGTTACTTGTTATTTCGGAATCGTTACACGTATTTTCGGAAAAATATTCAAAGCGGTGAATTATTCTGAAGAAGTCAGAAACGTTACATTCCATATCGGAAATGCTTTCGAATAGGTAGTGTAAAATGATGATTACTGAAAAATTCGAAAATGTTACACTCATTCCGTGTAAAGTTTTAAAATGGAATTCGAAATGAAGTAATATTTGCGCATGCTCATCTACTCCGACTTATTGCACATGTCATTACCACGTGATTTCTACTGTTCATGAGAGGAAAGACAGCTTAAAACAGATGCAGATGCAACGTATTTATATGAGCTGTAAGTATTCTGTTTTATAATTTCTTTTATTTGAGAGAACAATATGCTTTTGAAAAAAAAATATTATCAGATTCTATTTTATTGCATATTAATATTACATTTGCAGTTAATCTTTTGTTGTATACACAAAGTTAAATAACTCGTTCGATAGTTTCTTTATAATCTTGTTCCATGAATTTATAATAAATATTAGATATTTGATTGATGAATAATAATGTTGTACTAGTATTAATGAAGTACAGATAGCACCGTATATATGTCTTTAACATCTTTTCGTTTTGAGATCGGTTCCGTTTCATAACTTTTCTAATGATGAAATGTATCGTTTATATGACAGAACAAATTCCTAATTTCACTTATACTATACGTTTTTCCTTCATTTTTTATGAATCAGATATACAAAGTGGTGGCATTTTGGTCACAAATGTGACGTGACGTAAGTGACTCACAGTGACGTCACAATGACGTCACTGTGACTGTGAATGCTATGCGGGTATATATCAGCCTTGGATTAGAAGTAAAAAAATACACAATGTACTACATTTTGATCAGTTCCCTTGGATGAAATCTTATATAGAATTCAACACAGAAAAGAGAAAAAACGCAAAAAGTGGTTTCGAGCGTGACTTCTTCAAGTTACTTAGTAATTCGATCTATTCAAAATAGAAAACATGAGGAAACGCAGGAACATCGAACAGTGTAATGATGAAAGGAGGGCCTGGAAATTAACATCCTCGCCAACTTTCAAGTCCTTCAAAGAATTTGATAAGAATCTTGTAGCCGTGGAGATGAAGAGCCCAGCATTTTAATGAACAGACCGATCTATGTCGTGTTCTTGTTACTCGAACAGTCTAAAGTGCGGATGTACGATTTTTGCTATAATGTCACCAAAATAATTTATCGTGGAGATCGTGCATTTCTCCTCTTTACGGACACGGATTATTTGACGCATTATATAAAGACAGACGACCTACTGACTGATATGAAAAACCAGAGCTCAAAGTTCAACTTTTCTGAATATCCCAAAAGTCACCGACTTTATTCTGATACGAATAAGAAAGTTTTGGGAAAGTTCAAAGACGACTTGAACGGCGAGGCTGAATATCCCCAGCAAACCCATACCTTTCGGTACACGATCGGACCGCAGCCGGCAGTGTCGGTTAGGCGTCGGCATCGGGACAGTGGTATCGGTCAAGTGCCGGTTGTATGTCGGCAACTGATGCTAAAGAACCGTGCTTTTTCAAATGCCAGTTACTGTTGTCGGTCCCCTTATGGTTCGATATCGGCAAGCGACTTAAATAGGCAAATGATGCTGGACCGATATCTGGTATCCGTTAATGGTTCGATTACATTCGCCAGCATCGGTCCGAATTTGGAATGTTTAATCTTAACCGTCATTTTTTTTCAATTGTGATTAACCGGCATTTTTAAGTTAGATTTCTTAAGAAATACTACCTGTTACAATCTCCCCTTAGTTGGAATTTTTGAGATTGTTTTGCAGAACTACGCCGATTATGACTCCCAGAACCCAAAACCACCCCCAATTCAAAAGTTTATTAATCTATTTATCTATCTATCTATGTCACTTTTTATGGACACGATAACTGCAATAATTCTGCACAAATATCTTCCAAACTGATACATAAAATCCAGGGGCATAAAATCACAGTCAAGTTCGTTAATGGGCAAAATCGAACCAAGGAGGGGGGGAGGGGGGGCTTTTTGTGAAAACAGAAAAAAACCCATAATTTCTTAATTATGATACATATCGAATCCGTTTAAAGTTATTATTACTTCTAGGTAATGGGCCCAAAATTTATGTATGACAGATTTTTGATATTATTAAAAATGGCCCAAAAGGGGGGAAAAGAGGGGGGGGCGGGTGTTAAAAGAAAAAAATTCATAACTTCGCCAATTCACAAGATATCAAATCCGCTTAAATTTATTATAAATCCTCTTAATATTATCTAAAACTTTTATACTGACAAGTTTTTTATAGGACCAACCCTTATGGCAAAAAAAAAATCCTTGCCGGCTCCGCTTGCAAACAAGTTAGGTATCGAAGTGGGTGGTTCCAACTGCCGCATCATTGCAAAAAGGTCATTTCATCCGCAATTCCTAACAAACAGGCGCCCCACGGTCTGCGTCTTCGAAATCTACCTGTGCCTGTAGGCCGAGCCGTCAGGGATTTTTTTTTCGATTGTGATTAAGTCTGAGTTTTGTTAGTAAATGCATGGTTTTTAAATAATGTATATTATATATTTTTACTCTTCTTTTGAAGAATTAGTGTAACAATATCGAAAAAAAACTATTATTACGTTTCTCTTTTTTTCTTTTCAATTTTTTTTAAAATAAAAATTGTGGATTTATTTTTGAAAATGAAATGTAAAATGTATTCAATATTTTACACAAATTTTAAATAAACATATTATACGTGATAACTAACACATATATAGAAGGATATTGTTTGCTTTGTTACCCCCCTCCCCGAACCCCCGACGAACGCGCACTGGATAGGGGTGATATTTAGATGATTGATCACATATTAAGTATTACAACAATCTAAAAATAATGTATTGTAAAAGCTGTGAAAACGTAATCTGTCTCAATAAAAACCTGTCTTAAACGAAAAAATTCATGGCCCCAATGATGGAAGTTTTACCCTACAATTATACCTGCTAAGACGAAAAACTGTCTAAAAAGGAATTTTTATGTTTTCAGCGAGTTTTTTTTCACAGGCTTTACTGTATAATAGACAAAAATAATAAACACTAAAATAATTAAAAAATTTTAATTGCTGTATCATTAAATCTGTTTTATTGGTCATTTTAAAAGAATAAAATTATGTAAGTATCCATATAATAATTTTAATAAACATGAAATAATAATGCATTTCTTGTAAGCATTTATCAAGAAAGTTTCGAACTTTGGAGTAATTTGATAATGGTCAATATATGAGACGCTTTCACATCCAAAAATTGATTATGACAAAGCGCCAAGTGCAAGTTACGAAGCTAACACGCCAAATCTGGAATGTTATCCCCTACTCTATTGTCTACCTTGGCAGCGTAGTAAAGGGAAAGCAAAGCGATCATTTAGCAAAACTGCGCGCGCATGCTTTCGAAACTGGATTTTGAAGGGCAACTGCAACCATTGATGCTCGCGTTTTCATGTAGTTGCCTAATGTGAGACGCGTGAATCATTACGCGGGCTGAAGATCACAATATTGGTAAGTCTGCTTAATATTCTTTTATTAAATCCAAATTAATCTGAATTAAGTTCATTATTTTTGCATACATTTAATTTTTTAAAGATTTATTCTCTTTTAACAATTAACTTTGCGTAGGAATTTTTGTTGCAGAAAATGATAATAGGGTGAAATTAGAAAAATATGTTTATGCAGTTTTCATATTTTTAATATTTAAGTTTTTGTGACATGTAGCACATTTTTAATTATTAATAATTAACAAATTGTTTGAACGTTTCTTTATTATAATAAATGCAGAATGACATTTGGTTTTCTTGTTTACATTTTTATCCATTTGATGCTCTAAAATTTCACAATACTCGTATAGTTCATGTATTTAAAAAAAAATAGTCAAAATTTTCGATTGCTTAGTAATGATAATTTGCATTTTTTGTATTGGAACTTTAATTTATTCAAAGTTACTAATTCATTCATTTTTTTAAATTACTTAAAGCGATTTATTTTTTAGTCCAGTAAATTTAGACCAAAAAAGGCTTCTGCCTGGAAAGTTTTGGAGAAGTTTTTTTTTCTTTCTTCCTTTATGTTTTTGGGGGGTGCTGAACACGAATTTCAAATTTGCCACCTCGTAACTGGTCTGCTTAAAAAATTATAAGCGAAAAACCACGAAAAAATTGGAGTTTTTTCGGTTTTTCCCTTATATTCCGGAAAGGGTTAAATATTTTTAAAAAAATATTGCACCAAATTAAACTAGAGAAAATTTCCTACATTTTTCATACACAGCTTTTTTTTCAATGGTTAATAGTTTTGGCATACGAGTAAAATGAATTTTAACGATATAATTGAAATTCCATCACCGAAGGCGAAAACGCTGAATTTAATGTTTTGTGAATGCAAAACGCGTGGGAGGGTGTCCTTGAAACAAACCTATGACACCACGCACATGATATCACTCGAGCAGCAAGGCCCTACAGCAAAACTGTGGATCCAATACTTTGATATGGTGACTATTGTCAAATAATTCATTGAATCTGAAAGAAACGGTGATTGGGATTTGCATCTTCAAACTACGTACAGCATGTTGCCATACTTCCACGCCAGGGGTCACTATTTGTATACCAAGTGCTGTTACCTGTATCTTCAAGATATGCATCATTTGAAGAAAAAAATGACTGCTGATAAATTCACAACTGATGGGGGATTCACCATTCGCCGTACAGACAAATTCTGGTCAGGAACATGGACCGACATGACCATAGAGCAATCTTTAATGAAGACCGCCATGAAAACAGCAGATGGACTCAATCAGGGGCGTGGGGTCAGTGAAGGAGTTTTGGCAAGATGGACCATGGGTATGACGTCACTGCAACGGATATGCAAAGAAAATCAAGAGTTCAGCGGGACAGCTTTTACAACCTCTGAACAACACGTAGAGATGAGAAACTCCAGTGTTGCCCGGAACAACGCTGACATGAATAAATTATTGGAATGGATTCACCAACACATTCCTTTCCGAGAAACAAATGATCTCATTTCAATCTCTACTGCGGTTGTTGGAGATGGGAGAATAAACTGTCATATGGCACAGGAAGTTTTCACTGCTGGCATATCAAGAATCATTAACAGCAATTTTCATTCCGTTACATTCAAGCGTAATGAAAGAGTGCAGCCATTAGCTGTGTTGAATAGCGCTGTCAAGATAGGTGAGAAAAAATTCACATCAACTCTACAGCACTCTTCCAAAGAATGAGTGTAACAAAGCAATATAACCAAGAACTTGAGGAATATTTGACTTATGAGCTCTCTGCCTATCCATTGTCTCTTTTTAACGATTCCGGAATGCGAAAACTGCCAAATCCTCTTTGTACAAGGAATTCACTCCACTCTCACCAGACATCACTTTTGGGAGCAGATGTATATATGTCATAGATGTCGGGTATTTACTGCACAGAGGTTTATGGCAGGGTAGTCAATCATTTGTATCAATTTGTGACAGATATGTGGACTTTGTTAAGTCGAAATACGCAGCGAACGCTCTAGTAATCTTCGATGGATACCCAGAAAACATTACTGAAATGAGCACTAAATTTGTTGAGCGTGATAGACGATCTCATAAAACGGTATCTAATGAGGTTGTTTTAAATGAGACTCGGTTGCCAACGATTTCTCAGGGGAAATTTCTAGCAAACGACAAGAACAAAAACCGTTTAATTGCCCTGCTGATGTGTAGATTTGGCTCTGAAAATATGATTTGCAAGTAGGCAAAAGAAGACGCCGACACATTCATTATGAACACTGCTCTTAAGATGGCACCTAACCATGAGAACGTGATAGTCATTGGTGAAGATGTAGACCTTCTGGTAATCTTAATTGGTCTTTTCAACTTTCCCAATGTTTATTTCCTGAAACCAGGAAAAGGGAAAAGTCCCCAGAAGATCTATTCACCTTTCGGTGCAGTCAACAAATTAATTTCCAAACACATCCTATTTTCTACATGCCATGAGCGGATGCGATACCACTTCTGCATTGTACAGTCAAGGAAAAACAAATTACCTTCAAATTTTGAAGAAATTTGCTGACCTGCAACATGTGGTCGATATATTTAAAAACTCTAGTGCTGTAGCCGACGATGTTATTAAAGCTGGGCAGTTGTTTCTGGTACACCTGTACGGATTCAGAGGGAAAGCAGCACCTTTTCTAAACAGCCTGAGGTACAGGTGCTACATAAAATCTGCTTTTAAGACCGCTGCAAATATTGCATTGCTCCCTCCAACAGAAGATGCAGCTCGATATCACTATATGCGAATTTACCACCAAGTACAGCTATGGCTAGGTAACTGTAAAAATGCTGAGGAATGGGGCTGGAATAAAACCAGGAGAGGCATCATACCCATAACAACTAACAAACCTCCCGCACCAGAAACTATTCTGCGAAAAATATCCTGCAAATGCAAAACAAACTGTAGTGGAATGTGTGGCTGTAGGAAAGCAGGTTTATTTTGTTCGCTCCTCTGCCTGAACTGCGATGGTCATTGTGACAATGTCAGCTCCTTGATCGCCGAAGATGACTTGGAAGCAGAAGTTGACGAACCAATACAGGATATTTTAAGGCAACTGGAGAAACAACCTGAGCCATCAAGTGATGATGACGAAAAAAAAGACACTGATGAACCTCCTGTTGAAGAACATCAACAAGGTCCTTCAAAGCTTTCTCTTTTCCTCTTTTTTCCTGTTTATTATCTTCCACGCATGTTATTATTATATTAAACTGACAATACTTATAATGGTACTTAAATCAGATTACTAGAAAAATAAAAATTGGTTCTCTCATCTATGCAGAGTGATTGTGTTTTTATATCTTTCCTAATCACCTGATTTCAATTTATTTTCTTACTGCTATAAAAGGTTTAAAACTTAGTAAGAAAATGTAAACATATTTGAAATGCAACCAGAAATAACTGAACAGCTTCAAATTGGTGTTTAAAATGGATGCATAGTGATTGGATCCCGTTTTCGCCCTCCGATGATGGAATTTCAATTATATCACTAAAATTCCTTTTACTCGTTTGCCAAAACTATTCATCTTAGAAAAACAAATTGTATATGAAAAATGTAGGAAATGTTCTCTAGTTTACTTTGATGCACTAATTTTTTAAAAGAAATTTAACCCTTTCCGGAACACAAGGGAAAAACCGAAAAAACTCCGATTTTTTCATGGTTTTTCGCTTATAATTTTTTAAGCAGACCAGATACGAGGTGGCAAAGTTGAAATTCGTGTTCAGCACACCCAAAAACATAAAGGAAGAAAGAGAAAAAACTTCTCCAAAACTTTCCAGGCAGAAGCCCAGATTGACTGGACTATTTCACGTATCCTGAAACTTTTACGCAGCGGTATAAAAATTCCTTAATACTATTCAAATTTATTAAATTTTAGTCATGCAAGATGTTGGAAGTTTAAATTATTACTATTAAGTTTGTTTAATACATTTCATGTCTATAAAATTTAAAATAAATGAATTTTAATTAAATCAATGTATATAAATATTTGACATTTCTAATGTACATAATATAACTGAGCAATTTTGAAAGTGTATATTTATATTTGAAAAGGAAAGATTTAGAAAAAATTAAGAGAAAAACGAAAAACAATAGTGTAAATAATGTTACTTTACTTTAAAAAAAATTAATTATAGAGCATCAAATTAGAAGTAATACTAGATATAAATAATTTTGAAAAACAATTGTCCTTCTGTATAAATGAAAAAATATATAAAGAATTTAGTAAAAACTAAAAATAAGTAAATATGAAACATGTCTATCATATAATTTTTTTTTAAATAAAGTTACAAAAATATATTTTTCTAATCTTGCCCAGAAATTACATAAACTCTAAATTTTGTTTTTTATATTTTTTTAAAGAGAGAATAATGTTTACTAAATTAAATTATGCAAAAAATATTTAACTTAGTTGAGATGTTGATGGATTTAATAAGGCTATAACAATTTAGCATAATTTATAGCAGACTTATCATTTTAAGAGACATAATCACAAGAGAATCACAAACATTCATTTAAAGCGTTCATAAAATAAAATAATAACAAACGGTACAGAATTTTTTTTAACTAAGTTATGTAAACTGATTTTTATTTTCTGTGTAAAATTAAAGTTCAATTTTTTAATTTATTAATAAATAGTAAATTGACGGAACGGAATTTAGTATATTTGACTTTAAAGAAATAATAATAATAAAAATTAGATGTATTGTTTTATACTTTCCTAGAAAATATTTTATTTTTTTAAATCAAGTTTTACAGCGACACTTAAAAAGAAAAATATATGGAAAATGTATTTTTTTTAAATGGCAGGGGCTATTAATGGTAAAACGGTATTCGTGAGGGGGGGGGGGGGGTTGCTTACATCTGAAAAATAAATTTCACCATTTTTACAAAAATAATCAAAGTTTTAAAAAAAATTAAGTACCATTAAGTGGAGTGCCCCTCCCCCCCCCCCCTTCAACTGCTAGTTCCCAATAAAAGGGGTGCTTTCGGCAGTTTATTGTTTGTCGATATCCGACCACATTCGACAATACTACGGATTTGTTATCAGTATACGGACGGCACAGCATCTCGCCGTTGTCAGCGTTGCCGGTATCGGACCAGATTCGGTAGGTGTGCGGATAACTGTTGGTATACAATCGGCACAGCAGAGTGCCGTCGATTCTACCGGCGTTGCCGATACCGGACCGCCTATGCGCCTATCAGTCGGGCGTCAGTCGCGCGGCGTGTCGAAAAGTTACGGAACCGGTACGGCAGCTGGTATCGTGCCGATACCGTCGGTAACGGCAAAGCGGCAATCGGCCGTATACTTACCGATAGATCTGTGTTTGCTGGGTCAGTTCGTTGGTCGGTAACCGAAGATGTCTTCCATCAAGTTTTCGAAAGAGGAGAAAAAAAGTGTCAAGAGGATCTCCACCTGTGTTGTAAGATCAAAACTCAAGCATGAAGAAGACTACGTACACTGGAAAAAAAACTCGGAAACGTTACTCTATCTGGTGGGGCAGCAATGTTGCCCATCGGTTCTGTTATGTTTCCGCATATTTCGGTCGTATATTCAGAAATGTTTCTGTATATTTTGAAAACATTTACGTGCATTTCGGAAACGTTTCTTTATATTTCAGTCAGATATTCAGTAACGATTCTGCATATATAGGAAATGTTTTTGTATACATCGGAAAGTTTTCTGCATATATCGGAAATGTTTTTGTATACATAGGAAAGGTTTCTGCATACATCAGAAATGTTTTTGTATACATCGGAAATGTTTATGTGTGCTTTGGAAATGTTTCTGTGTATTTCTGTTTTATAATTTCTTTTATTTGAGCGAACAATATGCTTTAAAAAATTAATATTACATTCGTTCGAGGAGAAACCCCACTCCACATCATCGTGGTTGGGTTTTCTGCGAAGTTCGGTGAGCGAACTCGCTAATCGCACTATAGAAATGATCCTATGAAGTATGATCTTGTAGATGACTTATACTCTAGAATTAGCAATATTATAAACTTTCTGTAATTTCTGGTGTGAAACATATATTTTTCTGAACTCGTTTTATTATTCACCTTTTATTATTAGACTGCTACTCAAGATATCACTTTAAAGTTATTTATGCAGGCGAAATGAACTTTGAAAAAACTTAATTCTATGACAAATACTTCTGTCATTTTAAAATAACTCCAAATTTGAGAGTATGTCCTTCTACTGAAGGAAGGCTACCAAATTTTCCTTTGTAGGAACAGAGTTGAGTCGTCTGGGAACTTCTTTAGTTTACCTACTACAAGTTTACAAGTACAACAAGTTTAGAAGTTGTTGTATACACAGTTAAATAACTCGTTCGATAGTTTCCTTATACTCATGCTCCATGAATCTATAATAAATATTAGATATTTGATTGATGAATAATAATGTAATACTAGTATTAATGAAGTACAGATAGCACCGTCTTTAACATCTCTTCGTTTTGAGATCGGTTCCGTTTCATAAATTTTCTAATGATGAAATGTATCGTTTATATGACAGAACAAATTCCTAATTTCACTTATACTATACGTTTTTCAGTCAGTTTTTATGAATAAGGTATTTGTTAATAAATTACGTTGAAAATTTGATTTATGGATCTATAAATAATTCTTTCTTTAAATGCAGCCTCATGAGTTTCATCCTCTAAATAGATACTCAATGAAAATATTTAATTTCCCTATACTTATAAATAGATAGATTTTAGTAATACCTTTCAACATTTTTTTTAATCTTGTAAATAGTTATACTATTCGAAAATATTTTATATCTGTGATAATTGTTTTATTTTCAAGAATTGTATACTTATAAATAGATATATTGATAAAAATGTATTGTCTGTTTGTAAATATTTGTAATATAGTGTTTTACAACCATCATGTTTCTAAATATATTCATTTAAAGGTATTATTTTTGTCGTATAACTTGAGACGTGCTGAGATAACCTGAGAAACTAAATATATTTTTATAAGTATAGAGTTCATAAAATAAAATAATTATTTACAGATACGAAATCTTTTGACATAGTACCTATACTTACAAGATTAAAAAATATATTTATATAAAGGTACCGTAATTTCCGGCGTATAATCCGCAGATCAAACAATCATGTTTCGACCCAGAAATTTTATTTTATAAAGTGTTACTTCTCAGATAACTGTAAATATTTGGCTTCAATTATTGAATAAAATTTCTGGGTTGAAACCGAATTGTTTGATCCGCGGATTATACGCCGGAAATTACGGTATTAAAAATAATACATATTTTTTTGCAAATAAAGCATTTTCATAATGCATATGTATCTGTTTACAGCATGGAATTCACGAGACCGGATTTTAAAAAAGAATTATTTATAGATTTTTAAATCAAATTTTCAATTATATTTATTTATAAATATCTGATTCATAAAAAATGAAGGAAAAACGTATAGTATAAGTGAAATTAGGAATTTGTTCTGTCATATAAACGATACATTTCATCATTGGAAAAATTATGAAACGGAACCGATCTCAAAACGAAAATATGTTAAAGACGTATATACGGTGCTATCTGTACTTCATTAATACTAGTACTACATTATTATTCATCAATCAAATATCTAATATTTATTATAAATTCATGGAACAAGATTATAAAGAAACTATCGAACGAGTTATTTAACTTTGTGTATACAACAAAAGATTAACTGCAAATGTAATATTAATATGCAATAAAATATAATCTGATAATATTAATTTTTTTAAAAAGCATATTGTTCTCTCAAATAAAATAAATTATAAAACAGAATACTTACAGCTCATATAAATACGTTGCATCTGCATCTGTTTTAAGCTGTCTTTCCTCTCAAGAACAATAGAAATCACGTGATAATGACATGTGCAATAGGTCGGAGTAGATGAGCATGCGCAAATATTACTTCATTTCGAATTCCATTTTAAAACTTTACATGGAATGAGTGTAACATTTCCGAATTTTTCAGTAACCATCATTTTCAACTATCTATTCGAAAACATTTCCGGTATGAAATGTAACGTTTCTGACTTTTTCAGAATAATTCACCGCTTTGAATATTTTTCCGAAAATACGTGTAACGATTCCGAAATAAGAAGTAACTGAGGAGAACACAAAGTTTACTATAAATTTCCGGAAACCTTCCGCCTTGTGCCGAAACGCTTCCGAGTTTTTTTACAGTGTAGATTGTCTACAAAACCAACGAACCACCTATGAACTCCAAGAAAGAATTGGGCAGCGATCACATCGACTGTACACCATTGAACAGAGAAAGGAATGCCTTAGTCCCTTTGATAATAAGAGTTAATTAATGAATGACGACTTCAGCAGCTTGGCGTATGGGTAACTGCAAAATCCCTAAAATGTAGATGCCATAAAACAATCTTGGAAAAATGTAGAAGATTGAAAAAATGTAAAAAAAAAGTCTTGAAACAAAAAAATGTGGAAGATTTAAAAAAAATGTCAAATAAAAATTTAAGATTTCAAAATCTTTCAAAAAATGTGTGTGTGTTTGAATGTGTGCGTGAAGGGATTCACGTGATCTACCTCCACGTGGTGTTTCCTGGGCAATGGAAGTTTTGACCTTAGGTTTCATATAGCTGAAAATCACGTCTTTTGGCAAAAAATCAAAACTCTCATAATTCTCATTACAATCTTACATTATTACATTCAATCGTTGGTCGTAAAATAGCTACCGATCAAAATTTTCTGAAATTCCATCAGTAACAGTATTAAGTATTTTAAAATTATCTCTTCATGAATAGGTATAATTAAAAATTCCATCTCATCCTATAGTTCCCTAAAAAAATTCAATCTCCCCTAAAAATTTACAACGAAAATTTCAATCTCTCCTAAAAAATTCTTATCAACTCCTTGTTTTATAGTACACATTCTCCACACTATTCCTTTACTCCCTCCAGGAGGTGGAGCCTGTTACTCACGAAAGGAGGAGCAGGTGGTGGAGCCCGTTACTCGCGGCAGAAGATGAGCAGGTGGAGCTGCTCATTTGTTAATTTTCCGGCTCCACGCTCCACCTGCTGTGGTGGGCCAACAATAAATAAAAACATAACATTTGCGATCGTCTTGTAAGATGAATTGCTCGAAAGGGTCTGTCACCGTACCAAATGACTATGTGGCCATGCGCAATGTTTATATGCATTTGTATAAGAACAGCACGCACAGCACATTCGTGAAGATATAAACATTTCTGTATATATATATATATATAATGAAATCATATGTGTGAAAAACAATGGGAGAAATATTATAAATATCAATAGAAAGGATACTACAAGAATTAAACTTAGTAAAATCATAAATCAAAAATGGAATACTATAAATATCTTATGGATTATTCAGAAGAGCATCATAAGAATAATTTATAGTAAATATATGTTACTTCCTAAAATATTGTCAGCATTAAGTCTAAAACTGAGAATATTATGCCTCTTATAACATATATATGAAACAAAATAAGATTAAAACAAGAAAGAAAAATCATGCGTCAAGCATAGATTATGTAACACTTTCCAACGCTTCCAAAATAATTTTACGAATCATACTCTTTAATAAGCTAAAAGATAACATCTAAGCAATCCGAATACTTTTATTCAGCCCTGTATAGGATCTATAGATTTGTATATATACTACATAGGATGCTAAATTTTAGTTCAGTTAAGAAACACGTAGCACAGTTTAAAATTCTCCGTCTGGAGTTAAATAATACGGAAATGTGTTCCCGAACTTTTGTGCTTCCCTGTATAGGATCTACAGAATTTATACACACCACGTAATTTAGAAAAAGCGATTTAAAATTAAAATCGCGTTCAGTAACTTAAAACGCACTTCCAGGAATTATTGTTAACATACAGTAGAGAATTCTTTTGTGTGTCCCTGTAAATGAACGATGACTGCTATACACACAATATTCTGTAGTAAGTCTCTTGTAATGAACCTTATATAAATTTCAATGCGTTTAAAATAGGGAAACATTATTTAAATAAACCGCAGACGATTTTTCTCCATAGACGTAATGTAACGGAATTCTTTTGACTGTCCCTGTAAAGTAAGTATAAGTGCTATGCACACCCTATTCCATATTAAGCTTCTTCTAAAGCACCTTAGTGATATATATAAATTTCAGTGCGTTTAAAATAGTGAAACATTATTTAAATAAACCGAAAATGATTTTTCCCCATAGACCGCAATGTAACGGAATTCTTTTGAGTGTCCCTGTAAAAAAACTATAAGTGCTACACACTTCCATTGAAATAGGGAACATGCTATAGATAACGATTATAACATATAAAAATTGCAGGGTAATCCGAGCATATTTACGGGAGTTAGAGCACGGACAGACGGCAGACGGCAGACGGCCAGACAAACCGAAGTCATAAACACTTTTCAACTAGGTTGGAAAGTGTTAAAAACGCAAGAGATCAAACAACTAAATAATTAAATAAATAAACCATGGGTAAACAACAATATATATTAAATTATAAAGCAGTGGAAAAAACTCACCATTAAACAAAGGGTAAGGAAGATTGAACAGGATTAATATCTGCTGCACTTCAATTCACTTTGAAACATAAAATGGCATAGAATAATGAATCATTGCATGGAAATGTATGATGAAAGAAAAATAAAATGTTTGGGGCTGACATCTACCACAAATTAATGAAAGGAAAAGCTGAAACTACAATCTATAGTTAAAAGAGATACTTGATACTGCCATCTATTGGAAAATATGAAAAGCTTGAACAACAAACAGCTTTTGCTTGAAATAAATATAATTTCGAGTTATGAAGTCTAAATGGTGTAATTAAAATTAAGATAGTTATAAAGATCAAATGGGAAGATGGTATTAAACAATATGTAGCTATGTATGAGGAAATATTATGGAAAACAAATTTACTGTGTGAGTTATGGAGTGATAAATGATTGTGTGGAATGCAAGATAACCGTTATTTTTACACTTTCCAACCTAGTTGAAAAGTGTGTTTGACTTCGGTTTGTCCGGCCGTCTGCCGTCTCTCCGTCTTCTAACTCGCGTAAATATACTCAGATCGCCCTGAAATTTTTGTATGTTATTGCCGTTTACTATAGCATGTCCCCTATTGCAACTGAAGTGTGTAGCACTTATAGTTTTTTTACAGGGACAGTCAAAAGTTTTCCGTTACAATACAGTCAAGGGGAAATAATCCTTTCAAGTGCATTTTGATGATGTTACGCCATTTGAAACATGATAGAATTGATGTATAATTATGAAGCGCATTAAAACATGCTTTTTGTAGAATATGGGGTTCAAAGCATTTATTATTCATTTACAGGGTGAAGAAAAATAATTCTGTTTTACATTGTTCTATGGGGAAAAATCGTTTGCAATGTAATTTAGTGATATTTCACTATTTCAAACATAATGAAAATTATATGCATTACTAAGGTTCACTATAAATTGCTATAACTCTTCAATGTGTGGTGTGCATTGTGTTTATTTACAGGGACACACAAAAGATATCGGTTACAGTACATGTGCGATATTTACAGTCTGTGTGATAAGTGCGTTTTCAAGTTTGGTTTGCATTTTTAAGTTTAACTAAATTTTTTCATAGTACGTATGTGTTTATAAACTCGGCTGTTCATATACAGGACTACACAAGGGAATCCATAAGTATTACAGACTATGGGAGTGAACTGCTTATGGGTGGTTTTTGATTGTGTTACGAATTTTCCTGCTGAACTATATTTAGAAGACTAATAGAAGTTTGTGGAATATAAAAAAATTCATATACAGGGCTACGCAAAGAAAAAGATGCATTGTCGTTTACGGCTGCTAATTGCTGCGAGTGAGATTTAAGTTGCCTTTTAACTTAATTTGTGGTGTGTACAAAAGTCTTCAGATAATATACAGGTCTGTACAAAAGATTTCGAGTGGCGAAAATTGCTAAATATGAATATTTTAATAGAACTAAATTTTATCATGCTATATATCCACATATATTGATCATGTATAGGGCTGTACAAAATAATTCGACTACCTTTTTGAAACTGGAAGGTAATTTCGAAAACTGTATTTTTCAATGTGGTATCCCAGCAAACACAGAATTGTCAGAAACGTCACGAATTGATATAAGAAATAACATTATTGTCAGATACATCGATTTTCATGTAACATTCCGATATATTTTTCATGGCAAAATAAAGTTTTATCATATAAGTGGTGTCCGTACTGGAAAAAACTGGCGATAATCTTACGCGGCACAAAACTCGTATCAAATACTAGGTATCCATTAGCTATACTTACAAAGGATAACATTTCGTCGCGCCACTACATTGTCTATTGCAAGTTTCCATTTGACACTATGGATATGATAATTTTTTAACACCCATCGATACATCGCCGATGTACTATCATTATTGTCGTCTGGCATTTATATAAACCGGAGTAGCAACACACTTGACCTTCGCTTCAATGGCGGCTGTGTTATGAGTGTTCAGTGTTCGTTGCGACAAAAATGCTTTTGAAGAACATTTCAGTTAAAGTAAGTTATTTCTCTAATATATTGACTGTTTAGGTTCCAAATTTTATGTAAGTTTTCTTTTTTTTAAATGAATTGAGTATTTAAGTCATCTCAAATTATATGCTAGTGTATATAAACAAATAGTTAGGGTTACACGTTTTTAGCATTTGCGTTAAATATTGAAAACAAAATATGTATATTTTGTTACCATTGGCTTTCAAATCACTTAGTGTTTCTTTCTCTGATTAATAAGTATTATTTAATCAGGTAATAGAAAATGAAATAAAGTATAACTTGCTTATGTATTTATTTCTTTTTTCTTTTTTTTTTTTCGCGTGTAAGGGTGGAAGATTTTTTTAAGTAGTTTACCAGCCAGACCTTTTTTTACCAGTCAACAAGATGCAATATAAAGTAAATGTGCCAGTAATGCACACCTTCCAAAGTTGAAAAAAAAAATAACCAATAAAAATTTAACTTGTATTATTTTTTCTTCATAAATTGCATGTTTTATTTATAATCTATGTTACTGTTGACACTTTTAATCGAACCAATCTGAGGCAGAAAATGTTTCACAGTTCCATGGTTTTTGAGTCAAAATCTTAATTAACAAGCTAAGAGTTGGCTTGAATTAATTCAATTATATCTTTTTTCATTTGCTTGCAAAAATTGTATGTTTTTGTTTTGATAATAATATAAAACTTTGAATTTTATATATTAATGGTCATTTAGAAAATTGTATTTATTTTTAAGGTTTTAGGACCCATGCCCATACTGGAATACTTAATTAGTTGATTTCTAGTAATCAATATCAGAATGTGAGCATTACGAAAAATGCAATTTCAGTAATGTTCATAGTGATTACAATCTTTTAATTTAACTGAACAGCTAAGTACTCTAATTTAATTTTTAAATTGTACTTACCAGAATGTAATAACCTGTTTCTATATATATATAAATAGACGCTTTTATTAATTTAATTTAATTAATAAAATTTGGTACTTTTCGGTTGCTGGGCGCCAGTGATAAGTATACATATATATATATATATACATATATATATATATATATATATATATATATATATATATATATATATATATATATATATATATATATACACATATCTACACAGATACAGATATATACACATGTATGTATAAATATATATCAGAGTTTCTCCCAGGTTTAAAAAAGGGCAGGGTGCTGCTGGTGAGAAAAGGGCACTATTTTAATTCTTAAGGGCACTTTTTTTAATTGTTAAAAGGTATTAGTTTGGTTTTTAAAGCCACTTTTGATATTTAAAAGTCAGGGCACTATTTTCAAGACAACATTGAGTCAATTTTTAGTATGGAAGCAAATTTCTTAATGCAAAAAGGAGAAAGGGCTTTTTTTTTTTTACTGATGGGCAAGAAGGGTGCTATTTTTTAAAGCAAAGGGCAGGCAGGGTGCAGCACCCTTCTGAAACTGTCTGGGGGAAACTCTGATATATATATATGTACATATATCACTGGTGCCCGGCTAACCGAAAAGTACCTAAAATTTTTATCATGCAATGAAATTAAAGTTTTTTAAAAACCGTGACTTGCATATTTTATAATCTGTACATAAAGTTTTTTATCATTTTTATTTTAGCATTGTCATGTTTTTTAGCACCCACCCACCCCCTCCAACAAAAAAAAATAAATAAATAAAAAGGTACTTTTCCGTTATACGGACACCATGCCAAAATGTATGCTAATGCATAATGTATGTATGTATATGTATGCTTGGCGACAATGGTGTCTGTATAACGGAAAAGTACCAAAAAAACTTTACCAAGTTTTATATTTGAAGCTGATTTTTTAAATGTAGAATCAATAATTATGTCACACAATATTTACTTAGAAAAGCTACTGAAAGATAAACTATCTAATTTAGATAAACTTGCAGCTTCATTAGAAATAACTTTGTTCCGTTTTCGTTTTGTTAAGAAGACCAAGATTACTATATTTATGTTCATTTTTTTTAATAAAAACAACTTATTTTGTTGTGTAAAACATACAATTTTCTTAAAACTTGTTTACGAAATCTTAGTAGTTTGTTTTTTGTGAGTGTAAAAAGCAAATTGTGTCTGTTTTCAATTAGTTGATCTTAAATTTTGTTAAGTGAAAAAAAAAATAGAAAAAGACTTTTAGAATATTGTTTTATATAAGTTTTCATGCTGAATGACATATGTTTTAATGTCTACTTTATATTAACTCTGAAAATATTTATAATCATCAATAAATTAACTATTTTGAAAATATGGGATATAGTATATAAAAAAATATTGTATATTTTTGAAAATATCATGATATTTACGAACCCGGATTGTGTATAAAATACAGGGTTCGCACGCTCTTAAGCCACGCCCCATTTTGTAAGGACTCTGCCACCAGTATAATTGAAAGATCATTTTCTTCCTAATGTTATTCAAGATTCATTAGGTAGAAGATAGTTTTATGCGATTACTGGTGAAAGAGTCCTTACAAAATGGGACGTGGCTTAAAAGCGTGCGAACCCTGAAAATAAGATAAAATGCCTTCAGTATGAAATAAAATATATATATGTACATACTCTCTTAAAACGAAAGAGTGGATTTTGCTTCTCAGAAAAGAGCTCTAATTTATTGGATCGTGAATGAGTTGATTTTTAAATGTTTCACACATCATGATTTGAATTTTTATTTTCCTAATGCACTCCAGAAGAGCGAATACTAAACAACTCAACTCGATAAAAAAAGCACTCATTGGCGAGCGGAAATCGAAATACCAGTAAGCTGACGCCGCTGACGTGACCTTCCACTGTCCCCTCTACAATGCATATCCGCTGAGCAGACGACAGGCGTGTGGTGTGTGGTACGCGGCTAACAGCACGTTGTTGACAATTTTAAAGAAGGAATACTTGATCAGGTAAGAATTTCTGCTGATTTAAATACTCTAATTATGCTTTTTATAAGGATTCTGTTTTATATTAATTGTTATTTTATATATGGCGTGATATTTTTCAGTTTATATCAATATTTTTATTAAATATGTCTTAACCCTAACATTTAGGACTATTTATATGAGCGAACATTTAGAGATCTTTTAAGTTGGAAGGATAAATATTAAAAAATACTCTAATATATAATGAAATAAATCCTTTGCCTCTCCTTTATGCTTTTTTTTTAAATGTTGTTTCAATAAATATGATTTATATAAATAGCATTTAGTAGCAATTTAAACTTTTAAAGAAAATATCTTGGCGGTACGTTCGTTTATATGGTATATATTTTTAGCGATGTTTAAGAACTCTAACTTTTATAATACTATAAATTGAAAATTGACTTGTCTGACTTTAAAAATATTGTTTTAAAGTAAACAAATTATATTTCTTATTTTATTCTCAGTCTGAATTCTAATATTTTAAAATATACTTGATTTATAAAACTGTATAAATCCCATATTTTTTATCATATGTTGTTAAAAATAAGGTAAATATCTACATTCCCGGATATTCACGGAGTGAATATTCCTAAATAGTATTAGGATTAAAACATATTAATGATAATATTGATATAAACTGAAAAATATCATGCAATGTATCGAATAATATTGCATAGATAACATAATCATTATAACAAAATAAAAATAAAAGAATCAAATATTTAAATCAGCAGAAATTCTTATCTTTTCAAATATTCCTTTTAAAATTCTCTTTTTGGGTCGGGAGGGGGGGGGGGGGGTATATATTTCAAACAGCTCAGAAAAAAAAAGATACTTTTCACTTAATTGTTGAATATATACATATATGTAAACATAAATATGTATACATTCAATATGCAAATTACTTTTTTTTTCTAAAATAATAATCTACCTGTTCATGAAATTTATTATTTTACAATGAAATATTACACTTTACCATGAATTTTAATTCCCCTTCCCCTCCTCAAGTATGAGTTAGTTATAAATCACTCAAGTGCTACTGGATTTAACCTTCTTTGATTTGATTTCACTCAAGTATGAGTAAAATAGAGATCACTCAATCATGAGTTGCTTAAAAACAACTCGTTCACTCGAGTTGTTTCAACTCTTCATGAGAAGCTCACTTTCAAATCGTGAGATGAGTGGATTTCGGCTCAACTTGAGTTATTTTGGCTCTTTCGTTTTAAGAGAGTATATCACTGGTGCCCGGCTAACCGAAAAGTACCTAAAATTTTTATCATGCAATGAAATTAAAGTTTTTTAAAAACCGTGACTTGCATATTTTATAATCTGTATATAAAGTTTTTTATATCATGTTTTATTAGCATTGTTAACCCCCCCCCCCCCCACACTCCAACAAAAAAAATAAAATAAAAAGGTACTTTTCCGTTATACGGGCATCATGCCAAAATGTATGCTAATACATAATGTAAGCATATTGCAACAATGGTGTCTGTATAACGGAAAAGTACAAAAAAAAAAAAAAAACTTTCCCAAGTTTTATGTTTGAAGCTGAATTTTTAAATGTAATTATGTCGCACAATATTTACTTAGAAAAGCTACTGAAAGATAAACTATCTAATTTAGATAAACTTGCAGCTTCATTAGAAATAATTTTTTCTTGTTTTCGTTTTGTTAATAAGACTAAACTTACTATATTTATATTCAAATTTTTTAATAAAAACAAATTATTCTGTTGTGTAAAACATAAAATTTTCTTAAAACTTGTTTACTAAATCTTAATAGTTTGTTTTTTGTGAGTGTAAAAAGCAAATTGTGTCTCTTTTCAATTAGTTGATCTTAAATTTTGTTAAGTAAAAAAAAAAAAAATAATAATATAAAAAGACATTTAGAATATTGTTTATATAAGTTTTCATGCTAAATGACGTATGTTTTAATGTCTAATTTATATTAACTCTGAAAATATTTATAATCATCAATAAGTTAACTATTTTGAAAATATGGGATATCTATACTAATATTATAAAGTAGTAAAGATTGTTTGTTTGTTTGTTTGTAGGGGTTAATCTCTGGAACTACTGAAGCGATTTCAAAAGTAATAGTGGCAAATTGATGGTCACAATCAATGCTCCAACAAAGGCTATATTTTATGTCGGTGCCACTACCCTCAGGAGGGTGCAAAAGCGAAAAACGTTCTAAAACTTCGATTTTTTTTATACTGAAGGAGCTAAAAACATGAAATTTGGCATGGTAGTTACTTAGAAGATGTAAATGCTCTCTAAGAACAAATTCTAAAAAAAAAAATCGAAATTTAAAAGGATGAGATGAGCGAAAAGCGTTCTAAAAGTATTCTAAATTACAATTTCTATGGTATCTCTGGAACTACAGAACCGTTTTCAAAAGTGATGGTGGCAAATTGACGGTGACAGTCCTTGCTCCAACATAGGCTATATTTTACGTCGGTGCCACTACCCCAGGGAAGTGCAGGAGCGAAAAAGGTTCTAAAATTGCGATTTTTTTTTATACTGAAGGAGTTAGAAATATGAAATTTGACATTTTAGTTACTTATAAGATGTAAATAATCTCTAAGAGCAAATTCTAAAAAAAAATCGAAATTTAAAAGGGTGAGATGAGCGAAAAGCGTTCTAAAAACATTCTAAATTACAATTTCTATTGTATCTCTGGAACTACAGAACCATTTTCAAAAGTGATGGTGGGAAATTGACGGTGACAACCCCTGCTCCAACATAGGCTATATTTTATATCAGTGCCACTACCACAGAGGGGAGAGGTGCAAGAGCGAAAAACGTTCTAAAATTTCGATTTTTTTTATACTGAAGGAGCTAGAAACATGAAATTTGGCATGGTAGTTACTTATAAGATGTAAATGGTCTCTAAGAACAAATTCTAAGAAATTTCGAAATTTAAAAGGGTGAGATGAGCGAAAAGCGTTCTAAAAACATTCTAAATTGCAATTTCTATGGAATCTCTGGAACAACAGAACTGTTTTCAAAGGTGATGGTGTCAAATTTATGGTGACAGTCCCTGCTCCAACATAGGTAAAATTTTACGCCGGTGCAACTACTCCCAGGGATGGGTGCAGGAACGAATAACGTTCTAAAATTTCGATTTTTTTTTATACTGAAGGAGCGAGAAACATGAAATTTGGCATGGTAATTACTTATAAGATGTAAATGCTCTATAAGAACAAATTCTAAAAAAATTCGAAATTTAAAACTGTGAGATGAGCAAAAAGCATTCTAAAAACATTCTAAATTACAATTTCTATGAAATCTTTGGAACTACCGAACCATTTTCAAAAGTTACGGTATCAAATTGATGGTGACAGTCCCTGCTGTAACATAGGCTATATTTTATGTCGGTGCCACTACCACAGGAGGTGCAAGAGCGAAAAACATTCTAAAATTTCGATTATTTTTATACCGAAGGAACTAGAAAATTGAAATTTAGCATGTTAGTTATTTATAAAATGTAAATGTTCTGTAGGAACAATTTCTCAAAAAATATTTCGAAATTTAAAAGGGTGAGATGAGCGAAAATCGGTCTAAAAACATTCTAAATAACAATTTCTATGGAATCTGTGGAACTACAGAACCATTTTCAGAAGTAATGGTAACACTCCCTACTGTAACATAGGCTATATTTTATATCGGTGACAATATCACAGGGGGAGGGGGGATGAAAGAGCGAAAAACGTTCTAAAATTTCGATTTTTTTAACATTAGTGTGGCTTTATTAGTAGTTTCTGAATTATCTGCGGCAGTAAAATTTCCTCTAATGAAAATAGGCCAACGAATATCACTTGGCATTTTTAATACTCGAACGGCAGTGAGGGGTCATTTTGACCCCTACCAAATGAAAAAATGTCGATTCGAACGGGATATTTCTTCATAAAATAAGTTAAATAAATATATACCGCACAAAAATAAGTTAAATAAATAAGTTAAAAGTCTTAAATAAAAATTCTGGTGTGAAATATTTTTATGAAACTTGAGTAAAATTTCCCGCCGTTATAGTGTTAAAGAATTACGCGAGCAAAGCCCGCGGGTTTTGCTAATAGTATATAAAAGTATTGCATATTTTTGAAAATATCATGATATTTACGAATCCTGATTTTTGTGTATATAAAATAAGATAAAATGCCTTCAGTATGAAATAAAATATATATATGTACATATATCACTGGTGCCCGGCTAACCGAAAAGTACCTAAAATTTTTATCATGCAATGAAATTAAAGTTTTTTAAAAACCGTGACTTGCATATTTTATAATCTGTATATAAAGTTTTTTATATCATGTTTTATTAGTATTGTTAACCTCCCCCCTCCTCCAACAAAAAATAAATAAATAAAAAGGTACTTTTCCGTTATACGGGCGTCATGCCAAAATGTATGCTAATACATAATGTAAGCATATTGCAACAATGGTGTCTGTATAACGGAAAAGTACAAAAAAAAAACTTTACCAAGTTTTATGTTTCAAGCGGAATTTTTAAATGTAATTATGTCGGACAATATTTACTTAGAAAAGCTACTGAAAGATAAACTATCTAATTTAGATAAACTTGCAGCTTCATTAGAAATAATTTTTTCTTGTTTTCGTTTTGTTAATAAGACTAAACTTACTATATTTATATTCAAATTTTTAATAAAAACAAATTATTCTGTTGTGTAAAACATAAAATTTTCTTAAAACTTGTTTACTAAATCTTAATAGTTTGTTTTTTTGTGAGTGTAAAAAGCAAATTGTGTCTCTTTTTAATTAGTTGATCTTAAATTTTGTTAAGTAAAAAAAAAATAATAATAATAGAAAAAGACATTTAGAATATTGTTTTATATAAGTTTTCATGCTAAATGACATATGTTTTAATGTCTAATTTATATTAAGTCTGAAAATATTTATAATCATCAATAAGTTAACTATTTTGAAAATATGGGATATAGTATATAAAAAATATTGTATATTTTTGAAAATATCATGATATTTACGAATCCTGATTTTTGTGTATATAAAATAAGATAAAATGCCTTCAGTATGAAATAAAATGTTTCTAGTTTGTTATATCGGTACTTTTCGGTTAACCGGGCGCCAATGAAATATATATACACACACACATATATATATGTGTGTGTGTATATATTTCACTGGCGAATAGCTAACCGAAAAGTGCCGTTATGTCTTACCATTTTTATAATGGGCTAAGCTTAATTTTAATAGACCCAATTACATGAGATTTTTTTTTGTATTGGTATATTTATTTTTACATATTTTGTAACTGCCATCTTTAAGTATCAGGCCGGGCGGTAGTGCAAAGAGCACAACAAAGTTCAGGTTTAAATTAAAACCAGTTTATTAAGACGAATCGGTCAGGGAGGTTGAGCGAGAACTACTCGTTTTTCCTAACTTTAACAAAAGAAAGATTTTAGCCTTCGACTTGACGCGGTGTAAAATAAAAACTTTCCAATAATTAAAATAGACTATCAGGGAAAAAAATATAGCATTCGCAGTCCGTCAAAAGCGGAGAGTCAGGGTGCAAAGTCGCGATGAAACAATCTCAAGTTTAATTCCTGGTGAGCTCTGATACAAGCTAACACCAGTTTAACAGGCGCGTAAAGCAAAGCAAAGCAAAGCAAAGCAAAGCAAAGCAAAGCAAAGCAAAGCAAAGCAAAGCAAAGCAAAGCAAAGCAGCTTAACCTTAAGTCCCGATGCCAAGTACAACTCTGAATGAAAATTCACCGCTTATATATCCACAGTATCGATTGACCAGCTACAATAATTTGCATAAATACCGAAAGAACACAGCAACGCATAATTTCCGAGATTCATACATCCATCGAAGGTTAAAGAAAAGAGAGCCTTGATAAACTTACGCACATGGACGGTTAGTGGACAAAAATTACGATCGCATTCAAAACCATCGCCTACTCGAGGCTAACGAAAAAGAAAGGCTACCGCGGTGCTTTACGCATATCTTTTTTTACAGACCGCCAGAGTCACGTGTTGCTCGAATGCACCAATGAAGGCGTACGAAAAGAGCATCACGTCACTCTAGCGGTCTGCAAAAAAAGATAAGTGGAATGTACCGCGGTAGCCTGTCTTTTTCGTTAGCCTCGGCCTACTCATGTGACGAGAGTAGTCGACCTGTCACAACCCCTCCCCCCGGAAATTGTGAAAGAAAAAGCGGTGGTCGAAATGCAGACCAGCGTCTTTTTCTTTAAAAAATGTCGAGCCAAAACAAGCACAACAGGTGACGGGTAAATTAAATTTAGAGTCTAAATGTAAAATTTTGTACTTTTAACCCATCACGAAACAAACTGGTCAAATCGATAAAAAAACATCTGCACAACATCCTTTGAATAAGAAGTACTAATAAAATCTTCTAACAAAATTTTCCTCAAAAAAAAATTCAGAGATTGCCAAAATCTGCACGCAAATTTACTTCACAAAATTCCGCAACTATCGAAAAAAAATGCAAACTGGAATAGTAAAAACTCGCGACCAAACTGCCTATCGAATAAAGTACCTCAAATTTACAATTCCCAACAATGCAAAAGATCTCACATCCCAAAATTCATCGTAGATGCTCGCTGACTATACATGGGGCACATACTAACAGCTATGAAGAGCTGCGAAGGTAAGACAATACTTATTGAAATTTAAAATATACATTACAAAATCTTCCTGACAGAAATCTTCTTCTTGAGAACTAAAAATAAAACAAAGCTGCTAGAAATAGTAAATTGTGGCAAGATGGTTTTAAGTCCTGGAATAAACATTAGACATACATAGTGTTTTATCTGTACAGTGCATAAAATTTACGTCATAAGGTGAAATACCAGCAAAATCTCCAAAACATCACAACTTGCGAAACCCAAGCAAGAAACCCATTACAAACACGAACAACGACCGAAGAGAGAAAGTTATATTCATTAAATGTTACTCAAAGTAAGATAGAACACACGTGTCAAGGACAACTGCTTGACCGCCAAACACGTGCGCGCCTAGACGCGGCGCGTGTAAAAAACCCCCATAATAAACTATCAATTCATACCTAAAATGTAGCATGTAGAACAATACAATCTATATATACATAAACAGGTCATAATATTAATAGAACAGTTATACAATAATGTTAACATATAAAACAATAGTTTAACAATCTCTTGAACATGAAAGCAGTGAAACTTAAAAGATGTTCTCTGACATCATAACTTAAATTTTGGCAAAAAAATTTGAACGGAAGGTAATGCACAACAACTTGTGAAGCCGAGATACAAAATCAAACATTGGTCTAAAGATAACTATAACAGTTGAGCTGCTTTGTCCATACCATAGAACTTGTTGACATTTTATACAGGCACTTTAAAAGAAAATAAAAAATGGAACGTCGTCACCTGATTTCATAACGAAGAACTTGAAGCTTCCATGCTCATGGAAGAACTCTAGCGGCGTTCCCAAAATCCTTGTACGAAGTTCCGTTCAGAATCAGACTCGTATGGAGAGGCCACTGTCGCTTGTCGTGCCTGCAGCCGGGTGTTGTAACCATGACGACGTCCTTTTGGCGGGGTTCGTGAAGTGGCCACTCGACGACTTCTATAGTGGTTTTCACGAAGGCTGGCGGTTACCCTTCATTGACCTCTTCGTTTCTCCCCGTTCCCTTAGGCCGTATCTATTGTACTCGAGTGTAGATTTCCTAGTTGGTCATCTTTTTTCACACTGTATTTGAGACAGGGGCGGATCTTACCCATCATTTACAGCAGACATACTGAGCTTTTTCTTCTCGTGGGACGCAAACATATATTTGAAACGTTCGGCGGGCCACAACACAATTATATTATTTATAGTAATTTAAATAGTAAGATTAAAAGAAAAGTAGTATATAACAAACCTATATAATAATTGAACTTTTGTCGAAAAAGAAATATTACCAAAACTTTTAACACCACTATTTCCAAACAATAAACTTTGTGGTCGATTTCAATTGCAAATGATGTACAAAAAGTGGTATAAAATATTTTGCTGCCAATTTTTTCTACGGTAAACGTTCAACCCTAATAAGCATTATTAGTTAAACGTAATAATATAACAATGTAGCATTTCCATGTTCTAAAGAAAAAAATAAGGTGATTTGTTTTAGTAAATTAATCGATTTCTCAATACAAAAACTTTTTTTTAAGTGTAGAAATGTATAGTGCAAATGTAATAAATTTGGAATAACATTGGTGTAGTGTTGAAGATTAAGAAATGTATACACCACTATAGCACAAATAGAACTACATGTAAAAAGAACTTTTTACTAAGGAAACGGTATTTAAGATAATTTAAAATTAGTTATTTCAAATAACAGGACAGTTTTGTTTTCCCATGAAAATAAGAACTTTCATACACATTTCAACTAACATAATAAATAGAGGTTATTGGTTATGTATCTCGGTTATGTACTTTTTTTTGGGAGGGGGGGGGGAGAATCACATGTCTTCATTAGCAGTTTTTATAGCTCATATCCAAATTGACTATTTTCTGATATATGCGCGAATTCATTTTATTTCACAAGTGTATGAAATTTCGTAAAAATAATATAATAAACATAATAAAAACATAAATATTCGTAAATATACAAAATATCCAGTTTTATCCGGAAACCAAGAAATCAGAGTTTCCCATTTTTTTTTATAAATGCAAAGAAACTTGCAGAATTTTTTCTCAAAGTTCGCATTTTAAGCCGATTTTCGAGACTCGACAATCATGAAAATATTGTCTTGATAAAGCAGTCATATACAATTCAAAATGTATCACATTTTTAAGAAAAAAAAACTATTTTAATTCTTTAGTGCTTAAACAATAATGCCTGCAGTTTTCATTCATTTCTATTTAAAAATAACTCCATTAATGTATCAAATATTGAAATTTTTAAGCAGTAAAAAATGAAAACACCTTTAATACATATTTATATTTTTAAAAATGTATTGTTCTCAGGGATTTGTTTAGGAAAAAATTGGGTCCTTTAAAGGACCCTTCACAAAACTATTTTCCCTAAAACAGGACCTTTCGGGGGGGGGGGAGTAATACTGACAGAGGAATTCTTTATCTATACATAGTCAATAAAAGTTGAAAAATTCATTTACACATGTTTTGAATGAAAATATAAACGATATCTTAAAGAATGATATATTTTGAAAATAAATATCAAATATATGAAAATATTGAAAATATGACACCTAATGATATTTTGAAATTAAATACCGGATATATATCATGATATATATTCATTGATATATATATAATCCTGGTGAAAACCGAGCCATTTTACAAAATTCGTATAGATCCACATCACCCTCAGAAATCTCCCTCCCTAAGGTCGAAACGAAGTGGAAATAAAGAAGAAAGACAGTTCCATATGCGATTTTCATGTCAACTGGTCAAGGTGGTTCTCAAGGTTAACCGCCTTTTCTAAAAAAATGGACTCTAGTAGGGTCCACTTGATGACTTCCAGAAGGTTCCACTCGACGACTGCTAGGAGGGTCCACTCGACGACTGCTAGGAGGGTCCACTTGATGACTTCTAGGCGAGCTTATTTGAGTGTTGACTCGACGATTGCTATGGGAGCTTTCTGTAATGTCCACTCGACGGTTTCTAGGCGGGTCTCGACGATGGTGCCGCTGGGCAAGGTGTTCGCTAGGGTCGCAGTCTGTAGGATCGAAAGGCGTTCTTTTCCGCGAGGCTCCCGATGTCGATGTGGAAGGCAAGGTCCGCTTTCTGCCGATTCTCCGGCGCCGTTTAGTTGTTGAGGGGAAATAGTCCGTGCCACGCTTTGGCGCGTTACTTTGGAACGCGCGGAGTGGTGAGACAATAGACAATCGATGGCGTCTGGGGGCTTGGTTGAAGGGCTGAGGGTCTCCGATGGATTACAGTTCCGTCCTTTCATAACCGGAATGTCTGTCGATGCATTTGACAAAAGTATTTTATGTCGGGGTCGAAACGACGTAGAAGGAGTCTTCAGAAACTTCTTGTCTAGGGGATTAGAACTGTTTGTCGACACCGAAAGTGGACGCTTTCTTTTGCCGTACTTATCAAGCACTTTCGGCAATGTCTGCTCAGCTGGCCGGTTAACCTTGTCTCGGTTAATTTGAGGAAGAGATTTACGCTTCAAATCTGTGCGTAGGTTATCATTACTATTAGAAGAATTGCTGACGTGAGAAGATTGAGAGGTATTTGAATGAGGCATAGAGGATTCACCATCCGATGTTTGAGAACCAATTGAGTTAGTGTCCCTGAACTTATAAACTCTGACCTGATCCAAATTTACAGTGGTATGACAACCGTCAACATCAATAATTAAATTATTACCTTTTACTTCCAACACTTTATACGGTCCCTCAAACTTAGCAACTCGTTTTTGCCGACTAGAACATAACCAATGCTTTTCCAACAAAACAAAATCACCAACTCTAATCTCCAACTCTAATCTCCAACTCCCTCCGACGCATATTATAATACAACGCTTGTTTTTTCTGAGCCTTTCCCATTTTTATTTGTGCTTCCTTAACCAATTTATCAATATCCTGAATCATATATTCGTTTTCATTTCCTGAAATTCTAATTAACTGCTGAAAGGGGGTTATAATCTTCCGACCCAAAAATAATTCTGCAGGGGTTTTACCAGTGGACTCGTGTACTGTCGTACGCAAAGCATAGGCAAAATGCTGTAAGAACTGGTCCCAATTTGAATGATGAGTGCCAATGAAAGAAGAAATCATTTGAATGAGAGTTCTATTGACTCTCTCAGCCATATTGGACTGGGACCGGTATGGAACAGTAAAAGAGTGAGATATCTCCAGCTGAGCGCACAATTCCTGAAAAATTTCGGATATAAAACATGGACCGTGATCACTAATTACTTGGGATGGTGCACCATATTTCGAAATAAAGACATTAAATAATGCATTAGCTACAATTTTACCCGAAGCTTTTCTGAGGGGGATGAACTCAACACATCTACTAAAATAGTCTACAATTACTAATACAAATCTAAATCTATTGCCAGCTAAGGGGTATGGACCAATTAAATCAACTCCAATACATTCTAGGGGAAATGACTTTTTAATTGAAATTAGTTTGCCAGCTGGTCTTATGTTCTTATAGTTATATTTTTGGCATGTGTCGCAGCTGGAGACATAAGCGCGCACTGCTTCCCGCATTTTAGGGAAGTAGCAGGAATCACATAATCTGGCATACGTTTGCCTGACACCTAGGTGACCTGCTAATGGATTATCATGAAATTCATGTAAGATGGCCTTACGAAGAGAAGCTGGAATATAAACTCTTAGTTCTCCACGAGAATTTACGGTTTTTGAATAAAATAAAAGTCCATCGATAATTTTGAAATTTTGGGACCAGTTCTGGAACATGTGCGCGTCCGCGCTTTGTACCATTTCAGCATCCGCTAAATATCGATATAACTGACTAAATTCCTCATCCTTCTTCTGTTCATTTATGAGTTGTTCTCTCGATTTCAAAAACAAAGATGACAAAACGCAAACTTTAACCTCCTCAACCATTTCAACACCTTCCTGAGGGTTTCTGGATAACGCATCAGCTACTGCGTTGTCCGTACCTGCCCTATGTTCAATTACAATATTAAACTCCGCTAATTTCAGACACCATCGAACCATTCGAGACGATAAACCTTTTCCGTGCGTTAACTTTGTTAGAGCAGAGTGATCCGTGATTACTTTGACCGGGATAGTCGTGAAAAAACATCTGAATTTATTTAAAGCCCAGATTACAGCAAGACATTCGCGTTCTGTAATTGAATAGTTACGTTCCGCTGTATTTATAATTCTGGACGCAAAAGCTATGGGGCGACCTTTCTGTGCTAACATCGCACCAATTCCGACTGCGCTAGCGTCACAGTATAATTCAAATTGTGAAGAGTAATCAGGATGAGCCAAAACAGGTGAAGAAATTAAAGAATTTTTTAGACGTTCAAAAGCATTTTGAGCCGCTTCCGACCAGACAAACTTCACCCTCTTTCGTTTTAAAGCATATAATGGTTCAAAAATCTGGTATGAATTTTTGGAACCAAGCCACCACACCCAAAAATGTTGCTACTTGTTTCGCATTCTTTGGAGGTGCCATTGCCGCAATTGCATCTGTTTTTTGTTGATCCGTTTGTATGCCCTTTTGTGTGATTCGAACCCCAAGATATTTTAACTCCTTACGAATAAATTTACATTTTTCCAATTTGACAGTGAGACCCGCGTTTCTGAGTAATGTGAAGACTTTACGTAACAAAGTTATGTGTTCCTCGAATGTTTCAAACATAATGATAATATCGTCTAGGTAAACCAAAACTCCGAAACCAAGAAGGGTTTTCAGAATGGTATTCATAGCCTTCTGGAACGTGGTTGGGGCCCCCGATAATCCGAAACTCATGCGTTGAAATGCGTAGCACCCATTATGTGTAATAAATGCCGTTTTTGGTATATCTTCAGGTTTCATGCTTATTTGAAAATAACCGGAAGTTAAATCTAGTGTCGACATAAATTTAGTACTTGGGATATTGGCTAAAATATCGTATATTACCGGAATTGGATGTTGTGGATATTGAGTTATTGAATTTAATTTTCGGTAATCTATCGCAAATTTCCACGCCTCAGGATCCTCAATGCTTTTTCCATTGTTTCTCCTACACAATACTACAGGTGACGCATATGGAAATTCAATGGGCATAATAATGTCGTCTCGGAGCATTTTTTCAATGTGATATTTAATGATTTTCTGCTAAACTTTATCGTAACGGTATGGTTTACTTGCTACAGGCGCATTTGAACCGGTATTTATCTCATGCCAGGAAACGTGCGTGAAACCCGGTTTATCTGAAAATACTTCCCTGAAATCATCCAAAAATTTAAAATTTGTTTATCTCCCTCTTTGTTAAACCAGATTCAGTTAAATCAATTGAAAGTTATCAGGACTCGTTTGTACAAGTATTCTCATCATTATTAACTTCTAATGTACGTGTAAAGAAATCTAAGCTCATACCTCTATCTTTCATAAAATTGCCAATTAGCTTTAACTGACCGTATTTCCACATCTAAATCCACCAGACCTTTTTTACTACACTGTATCCCCTGAGCCGACTGAACTACTGAATTAGCATGTCGCAACCTTTTATACGAAAAATATTTCTTATGAACGTCAAAAGATATAAAACTCTTATCCGCGCCTGTATCCAGAACACTTTTCAGCACTATTCCATTAAAAACAATTAACAATTCAGTAAATTCAACTGGGTTAACCACTATTGTATTCAAGTCAATGACAGAAGGCTTTGAAGAATTAACCTGTGACTGCTCACTTTCCGCACAACAGCCACCTACATGTTTAAACCCCGCTGACGATTCTGAGCACCACAAGACTTTTCCTCCATATGCTTAACGAAGTTTTCACCAACCATTAACTGCCGAACCCTGGATGAGTGGGCATTCCTTGGATTAATCTCGTTCCTTCTATCCGAACGATTATTTCTAGTGCTCACCCCCTCATTTCTTCTTAAACCACCATTATAATTCTGACCATTATTCCTTAAACCACCATTATTATTTCTAAAATTCTGACTATTGCCAGTAACTTGACCACGAACATTATTTTCAGACCTGCTGTTACTACCATTACACTCATTACCATAATTTCTGGAGCTATTGACAAATCTATCCCCCTCATTAAATTCCCGCGTGGTTCTCAGTCTAAGGTGATTAGCCTCATGTCGCGCCTCATATTTTAATAACAGTTGGTAAAGTTCTGCCGCATTCGCCGGGGCACGAAGTTCCACATAATCTTGAATTGACACAGAGAAGAGGGGAAGAATAACATCTATTAACTCCGTATGAGTAAGATCAAGTGCCAATTTGTTTTTAATTTCAAGCTTTCGTAGAAAGAAGCCGGATGCTTTTTCACAGATGGATTGGCATTTACAATAAAATTCACGCCTTAACTCAGTTGCATTACGTTCGTTAGGGAAGGCCTTCAGTAACTCAGTACAAGTTTGTTCGAATCTCTTAGCGTCATCAGTCACCAAAAAGCGTCCTATATTTTCCAACCAAAGCAAGGCCTCTCCCTTTAGAGAACATTTGAGCACCAAGTATTTATTTTTCTCAGGGATATTGTTGAACGCAATGTAATCCTGTAGTTTATTGAGAAACTCAGCAACATCTGAATTGCCTGAGAACTAAATTTGAGGGACAATCTCTCTCGGATGTGGGCATTCGTTAGAGGCACCGTCAGTTGAACTGACAAAGTTACCTAACCCATTAAGTTGGGCGCCATTTGTAACGGCCATCTTTAAGTATCAGGCCGTGTGGTAGAGCAAAGAGCACAACAAAGTTCAGGTTTAAATTAAAACCAGTTTATTAAGACGAATCGATCAGGGAGGTTGAGCGAGAAGTACTCGTTTTTCCTAACTTTAACAAAAGAAAGATTTTAGCCTTCGACTTGAAGCGGTGTAAAATAAAATCTTTCCAATAATTAAAATAGACTATCAGGGAAAAAAATATAGCATTCGCAGTCCGTCAAAAGCGGAGAGTCAGGGTGCAAAGTCGCGATGAAACAATCTCAAGTTTAATTCCTGGTGAGCTCTGATACAGGCTAACACCAGTTCAACAGGCGCGTAAAGCAAAGCAGCTTAACCTTAAGTCCCGATGCCAAGTACAACTCTGAATGAAAATTCACCGCTTATATATCCACAGTATCGATTGACCAGCTACAATAATTTGCATAAATATCGAAAAAACACAGCAACTCACAACTTCCGAGATTCATACATCCATCGAAGGTATTTCCACATCTAAATCCACCAGACCTTTTTTACTACACTGTATCCCCTGAGCCGACTGAACTACTGAATTAGCATGTCGCAACCTTTTATACGAAAAATATTTCTTATAAACGTCAAAAGATATAAAACTCTTATCCGCGCCTGTATCCAGAACACTTTTCAGCACTATTCCATTAAAAACAATTAACAATTCAGTAAATTCAACTGGGTTAACCACTATTGTATTCAAGTCAATGACAGAAGGCTTTGAAGAATTAACCTGTGACTGCTGACCTTCCGCACAACAGCCACCTACATGTTTAAACCTCGCTGACGATTCTGAGCACCACAAGACTTTTCCTCCATACGCTTAACGAAGTTTTCACCAACCATTAACTGCCGAACCCTGGATGAGTGGGCATTCCTTGGATTAATCTCTTTCCGTCTATCCGAACCATTATTTCTAGTGCTCACCCCCTCATTTCTTCTTAAACCACTATTATAATTCTGATCATTATTCCTTAAACCACCATTATTATTTCTAAAATTCTGACTATTGAGACTATTGATTCTGACTTAAGTCCCGATGCCAAGTACAACTCTGAATGAAAATTCACCGCTTATATATCCATAGTATCGATTGACCAGCTACAATAATTTGCATAAATATCGAAAAAACACAGCAACTCACAATTTCCGAGATTCATATATCCATCGAAGGTTAAAGAAAAAAGAGCCTTGATAAACTTACGCACATGGATGGTTAGTGGACAAAAATTACGATCGCATTCAAACCATCGCCTACTCACGTGACGAGAGTAGTCGACCTGTCACAATTTTATTATGATTATATGTTAGCTATTTTTAAGTAAGTTTTTAAAGATACTATATTGCAACGTTAAAATATTGGCTATTTGTTTCTAGCTAATGTGAGAAGATTGGCGAGATTAAAAAAAAAAATTGATCACTGTAATTGTGGAGAATATATGAGAAATAAAAGTAAGTTAATTTTTATTTTATTTGATAAGTATTGTGTTCTGTGCATGCTAGAAGATTTAAACAATTTTAATGTATTTTGTTAGAAAATTAAAAATTTAATTATTGATGAATTTGTGTATTTTTAAGATTGCAAATAAGAAAATTTTGGTACTTTTCTATTAGCGGGGCACTAGTGATATATATACATATACATACATATATGTATATATGCACACATATATACATACATTTATGTACTATATATATCACTGGTGCCCGGCTAACAGAAAAGTACTGAAATTTTAATGTATTGGGCTAGAAGATTAAAACTAGAGTTAGTTTACTGCTTAAAAATTAGTGTGAAAAAACATAAACGCTATAACTTCAAAAATTGTAGAAGACAAAATAAAATTTACTATAGTGGCTTAAAAATAAGTAGAATTCTTTTAAGAATGTTAAAAATTTGCTGTGGAATGCGAAAAAATAATGTTAAAAATCCAGAAGACAAAATTCAGTGTATTAGTCTAAAAGTTTGAAATTGAATTTTCGTTTATGAATGTTAAAAATTTGTCATGGAACACAAAAAGAATTGATACAAATATCAGGGATCATTATTTAAGCGAAAAATTGGTGAAGGAAGTTTAAAAAAAAAGCTGTGTGTTCTTGAAAATGCATAATTTTTCTTTTTAAAGATCGCAAAAGTGCCATATTGTATTAAAATACACTGAATCAATCTTATTTCTAAAAGGAAAATTCCCATTTTTCTAAAAAAAAAGTATCTCTAAAGACCCAGTTTTTTTTTTATGTCTGGGACCCAGGGTTTTCAATGTTTTAAACTGAAATCCTTTTACGAATCTTAATTAGTCACAGAACGGAATAAAATGAATATGGAATTATTTTATTCGTAAATTGCTGAAAAGTAAAACTTTTTTGCATTCAGTGTTTACTTTGTGAATGAAATTCTCATTGGAACTGTAAGTAATGAATTGTATGACGCAACGTACACTATGTGATTGAGAGAGAATTTTACTTTTCAGGTTGCCGCGTGTCATACTTGGCCATGTCGAGTGTCTCGCTTGTTCTACGATACTGCCATTTAATCTAATATTTTACTGAGGCAAATTCTTTAAATTTTTTTCACATTTTTATGGTTAAAAAAGTACTCTACCACAATTTGTATCTATCTCTACTTTCCTTAAGATAGAGCAAATTCAAAAATGTTCTTACCAGTGCAAAACCATTTTTTTTGCTTGAAAATATTTCTTTTAAAGGCTATATATATATATATACAGTAGAATCTCAGTTCTGTCTGTTTAACGAATATTTTGATTAGAAAAAAATTCTCTATAATTTGTCATTACAAATATATTCACTTTAACGAATTTATTGAAGTCTTAAAAAGAATGCTCATTTCAGTTTAGCGAAAGTTGAGTTGTCAAGTAAAAAATATTTATTAAAAACCAAAATACTGGAAGAAAACTGTTTTAAAATTGTTGATACTTCACGATTTCAGAATTTTCAGTGTATCTCACAGCTGTTTTTCAAGAGACTAGGAGAATTGCTGCCCTATGCGCATCTGTAAAGTTAAGAAAGTCTTTCTTTCTATTTATATCTAATCACTGTTTTTTATAGTTGCTTTGGTTTACCTTTACACTCGCTTAAAAATATGTAGGATGTAAGCTCAATGATTTTATATTCGAAATAGTCTCTTACATTCGAATTTAGCAATAAATAGCTGTGAATAAAAAACCAGTGAATTTCTAATCTGTAACAATTCACATTTGGAATTAGATTTTTCTTTTTTCAATGGTAGAGAAATTAAAAAGTTAGCAATTTTCATTGAAAGAAAACCTTAATATTATAAAAGCAGTAAGTACTGGAAGAAGGCAAATAGATGCCGTGAAAGAAACTTCGGCATTGGCTATCATTTTAAAAGAAAATCAAAACATTTGAAGCTTTCTGAAAGGTATAATGTGTGCCCAAACAGGAAATCAATATGACTTATGGACTATCACGAGATTTATGAAAATGTATACACTTGATTTAAAGATGTAAGACAAACACTTTGCCCATCTCATGACCTATATTACATGGTAAAGCCTAAAGTAAGTTTCACAGAACATGAAAATCGAGAAATTTGAAGCGAGTTCTGGTTGGCTGTTTTCTTTTCACCATAGGTAATACATTTCACATCAAATACATTTTCATATCCTAAAAACAAATTTCTGGAGAAGAAAAAAGTGCCTATATATCATGGGAAGTTTTCAATGCCGACGAAATTGCTTTTGTATCAACTTCTACCAAATGGAAGTCTCACTACATCAATGAAAGTTGAAAAATGTAAAGACAGAAAAAAAATCTAAAGCGTGGATTTTGAATTTGTTCTGTTATAATGCCACCAGCACAAAAAAAGCTAAAATCCTTTAAAACCATTTGAAGTTCTTTTGGGACATCTGCAAGCCACGCTGCTTAAAAATTGTGAAGAAACTTCCACTTTTTTTAAGTGTCTTAGGAGTTTGATTGAACAAATAAGCAAAATCAGAAGAAAAGTAAATTAATTTTGCTTAGATGATAGTGTTGTACACTAAATTACAGCAAATTAATATAACATAAAAGTAAAATTATGACCTCCTAATCGTACTTCCATTTTGCAGCCCACACATCAAGGCATTTAAAAAAAAAATGCCAAATTTAATTTAGGTGCCAATTAATAGAAAGGGTCTTTTCTGAAATAAGATTAAATTTCTAACGGTGAATGTGAGATAAACAATTGACGTGATATAGGCTGCCTGGCAAAGTGTATACTCTACCACAATTAAAAACTCTTTGAGAATTATACATTTGACAAATGAAGCAATAAAGACTGCAGAAGAGTGTACTTATTGCATTAAATTTCCTTCTGATCTCTGGACCACAGTTACAGAATGTTTTTAACTTACATCATCTGCTAATGATTACATTGAATGGATGAAAGAAACACATGCCCTGACATACAAACAAGACAGCCGAAATTTTAATAAAAGAAGGGAAAGCAAATGACAGTGAAAGTTAAGATAGCGATTTTTCACCCTATATTAAAAAATGTTTTCTACAATCAAAATAATCTGTCGAACATTGCAACTTTTAAAAAGCATTTATGTAAGCAAAACATGAAGCCGGACACATTTTATACAACTTTAAAAAATAGTGAAGATTTTGTTTGGGAAAAAAATTAAATTTAGAAAAGAGAAAATTTTCAGACTTTTTTGTAAAATAAATTAATAGTTACATTAATAGAATATATCAGTGTGAATTTTTCAGCAGTCCGGTATGTGAGATAAGTTATAATTTCTTTATAACTGTGAAGTTATAACTAAAATCTTCAAAATGAATTTAATTTTTATCTTATAACAAAAATGTTCACAATAATATACTGTTTATAAATTCCTTATTCACATGTTTGCAGAAATTTAATACAACTTTATTAATAATATGTAATTTTATTTAATATGTATCGAAATTGTTGCTTTAATTTTCCATATTGAAACTTCACATTAACGAATTTTTCAGAATAATGAACTTCAATGGTAGTCTTTCAAATTCGTTGTAACGATATTTTACTGTATTTAAAGTAAGGTACTCAACTAAGTATGCAAAAAAAAAAACACACTAGAAATCCACATAAATTTTGAAATTTAGTCTCAAACAAAGACAAGATTATAATTTCATATTTGATTACAATTCAGTGTATACTAAAACTAAAGTGTACGTTTACCAATCGACAAATTTCATGATTTTTTTTTCACACAACCAATTAGTGTCATGGTGAGTTTCCATATGTGTACCTGTTACTGGCAAGACTTCCAGATGTTTCTTTTTTTTTTACCTGGGCGAATTTTGTGACTACTAACAAATTTTAAAATAATTTCTTCTAACGACCGATTGACAAATTTTGTGATATTTTCCTTCGACCGAATGACTAAATTTACATGTTTTTTTCTCCCTTCAATTGACTGACATGTTTTGTAATGTTTTTCCGCAACTGAATAACTAAATTTGCAATTTTTTTTTCTGCAATTAACTGAGGAATTTTGCAATTTTCGTGACCAATTGGCAAATTTAGGAGTTGTATCTTGCAACATATTGATGAAATTCATGTTTCTTCCGCACCCAATGAAAAATTTTCTTTTTACCCTGCGATTGATAGACAATTTTCGAGATTGTTTTTTCTGCATGGCCAGTCAACAAATTTTTAGAAAAAAAAATTTCCTTCGTGTGACCAATTGGCAGATTTCACATTCTCCCTCAAAAGATTGAATTGCCGTTTTTTTCTATTACCTTAGTCGATTGTTGAAATTCATTTTTCCCCCTATGGCTGAATGACATATTTCATTATGAAAATGATAGAAAGGGTATGTCAGAAAGAGCAGTAAGAATCAGTGGGCATATAAGTATAAAATGGGCCGCCTGTGCAAAAAGTTATCAAAATGAGGTGCTGCGCCCTGTCAAATTGTTGTAAAGTCAACACTACACTAGAAGTCCACATAAATTTTGAAATTTTGTCATAAACAAAAGACAAAATTATATCATATTTGATTAAAATTCAATGCAAACTAAAATTGAAGTGCACTATCAGTAAACAAAAACAATGCTGTATTTTACTATGTTAACAACATTTTTCCTTTTACGTTCTGAGTGTACTTTAGTGTTCAGATTATTTCTTTTAAAAAGGACATTTTTGTCCAGTAAAAGGGCACTTATATTGAGTAAAGTAGTTTGTTTTATATAAATTATATAATGATTGCATAGTCTAGCAATTAATGTTCAATAATAAAAAGAAAACTGCCCAGCTAAACTGAGGGCATTGAGTTCACAGGCTATTCACACTAATTGCATATTATACTCTTATTTCAAAGAATTTGAAATAAGTCCCTCGAAAAATAAAGAAATCGACAATATATTAAGAGAGGGTCATCCCCAACCCTTATAGTTAACCAATGAACCCCCAAAACTAATCAGGAAAGCCTCTAATTACAAGTAATCTATATACAAAATTTCAAGAAAATTGGATAATTCTGCATGAGAAACCTATTTATCTAAATTAAGGGGGATTAGCCCCCCCCCCCGCATCCCTCTTTATACTTTGCCAATGAACACCCAAAACTAATCGGAGAAGCGCCTTGCCACAATGAGCCTATTGACAAAATTTGAAGAAAATTGGATAGTTCTGCATAAAAAACTCCATTTATCTAATTTGAGAGGGATTAGCCCTTCTTCCCCTTTATACTTAACAAATGAACCCCCAAAACAAATCAGGGAAGCATCCTTATCGCAGTGAACCTATATACAAAATTTGAAGAAAATCGGATAATTCTAAAAAAAAAACCAATTAATCTAAATTGGGGGGGGGTTAGCCCCCGTTCCACCCTTTATACTTCGCCAATGAACCCCTAAAACTAATCAGGGAAGCCCCTTACCACAATGAGCCTAGATACAAAATTTGAAGAAAATTGGATAATTCTGCATGAAAAACCCATTTAATTAAATTAAGAACGAGAATAGCCCCCTTTCCCCCTTATACTTAACCAATGAACCCCCAAAACTAATCGGGGAAGTGCCTTATCAGAATGGACCTATATACAAAATTTTAAGAATATCGGGTAATTCTGCATGAAAAACTCATTTATCTAAATTAAGGGGGTTTAGCCCCTGTACCCCCACTTTATACTTAACCAATGAGCCCCCAAAACTAATCAGGGAAGTGCCTTATCACAATGAACCTATAAACAAAATTTGAAGCAAAACAGTTATTTCTATCTAGAGTTATCGCATTGCGTACATACAGAACTGGCAGGCACATTAGCTCTCAGGCTCTTAGCCTATGAGCAAAAAATTGTGAATGACCAATCGGCACATTCTGTTGAGTGAAAGGACACAAAAAAAGAAAACAAGAAAATGAGCGCTTTTATCACTAAATATCAATATTCTTTCCCGAATTTTTCATTTAAAAATATTATTTCATACAAAAAGGGTTAAAGATATAAAAATAATGACTTGATTTTAAAAAAAAAATTTATTATCACAGGCGGGTCAGCTAGTTAAGTCCTAAATTTCCTTTAGAGTAGGGATGCACAACCTGGTGCCTGTGATGTGTTAACTGATGGCCCTTCGAATATCCAAAATGCCAACATCTCTAGAAATTGCAAATATCGCCAATTAGTCGCAAAACAAAATGCAAATTTTGTCCATAGGTCGCAGAAAAAATCGTGAATTTAGTAGATTAGCACATAAAAATCATGAATTTCACCGATCGAGCGCGCAAAAATTGTGAATTTAATCGATCGGGCACACAAAAATCACGAATTTAGTGGATCGCGCACACAAAAATCGTGAATTTCACCAATTGGCCGCGAAAAAATTACGAATTTAGCCGATCCGGTGCTCAAAAATCTCGAATTTAGTCGATCGGGCACAAAAAATCATGAATTTAGCCGATCGGGTGCTCAAAAATCTAATTTATCTGATCGGACATGGAAAAATCGTGAATTTTGCCTATCTGGTGCGGAAAATCGAGATTTAGCCGATCGGACGCGCAAAAATCATGAATTTATTCGATTGGGCTTGTAAAAATCGTGAATTTAGCTTAGGGGGCATGTAAAAATCGTGAATTTAGTCGATTGAGCATGCAAAAATATTGAATTTGGTCGATCGAGTGCACGAAAATCGAGAATTTAGTCAATCGGGCTCGTAAAAATCATGAATTTCACCTGAGAGGTCAGATGGTAGCCCTCGACAAGCTAGGCATTTTTGTGAATAGCGTCCTCCTCTTATAAAGGTTGTGCACTACCTACTTTAGATAATTTCAAGGTCGGTTCAGATTATTCTCATAATAATCTGAATAACTCCATTTTTGGAATATTCCACTTCTGAAAAGTGTCGTTCTGGGACAATTTTGAAATGGAAAATGAATTTAGCAGTTTGAAAACACAATACAATATGCACTTGCTGCATCTGTTTTTTTACGTTTATTTAGAACTTACAACATGTGAGTCAATCAGAACAACAGAACTTTTGTTTTCAAAAGTCCACTTGATTTAAAGGAGGATTGATCTGGGAGGAAAAGTGGGTGGGGAACAATAGGAGAGAAAAAAGCTGAATATTTTGAAAAAAGGAGGATGCAGGACTCGGCGAAAAAAAATTGAGTCTGGGGCAAAGTTTCAGTAGTTGCCCCCCCCTCCCCACACACACACTTCTAAAATTTATCACGTTCAGAAACCGTTGTTGGTATGAATTTTTGCACCCCCTCAATTTCTGCACCTGGGTTCCGAAGGTCCTCTTCGCCCCCCCTCGTCGCAGAACCCTGAGAGGACGCAAAGAAGCTACTGGGTAAAGAGGCAGGGCGCTGTTACCGTGGCTAAAAAGAACAGGGTGCATCGGCAGTTTACATGAAAAGGGCAGGGCACCGCACCCTTTGAAAAACATCAAATGAGAACACTATAGTGTACTTAATCTATTGTGTTTTTGACAATTTAAACCAATGTCACATCAAAACTAGCTTTTGATGACTAAAACCCAACCCTGGCTTGAATCATTTAATAAAATAATGTTCCACATGTAGAATATTAGATTTTACGGTACAAATTGGCATTCTTAGCATGGGTGCAAGTTTTTCGTCCAAAGGATGGAATCCCGTCTTTTGGAAATGGGACAGAAAAAAAAAAATCAGTTTTTAGATTTGTCGGGGTTTACACAAAATGTTTAAGAATCGTGCTAAAATAACTCTACTTTTCGACCATCTTACTTAAAATTTTGGTTAGGATCTAGAAATCCTCCCTTGTATTTTTTACTAGTTCGTATCTTGCACCCCCCTACACCTTCCCTATTGCACTCCACTTCAGAAGAAACCACTGATTCGTTTGGATGCCAATGAAAGCACACCTTTCTTCCACGGTTTTATACTGAATCGTCCATGCAAAGGATCGAAAAAAATATTACTTGTATGAGTACCATGTATGTTTAAAACCTCTGAATATGATCGCCCATTCCAGCTCTCTGGTTCATTTAACCCCTTGGAGGGCAAGCGCGTGGTCTAAAAATGCTAGATTTTGCGATGTTTTGACACCAGTAAATTTAAATAATGAATTTTTACCTTTTCAATCTGCAAAAAATAATAATAAATATTTTTATTTAATAATACTGGTGGCAAAGTTATATATTAAAAAGTGGTATATGTTATATATCGGTGCCCCTCAAGGGGTTAAAAACTTCTTTGCCAAATCAAACGAAGCAAGAAAGTTATTCTTGCTGATTTGATAGCATTTTACTATATTGTATCGTTTTACTTTAGTACCTTCCTAACAAATAAACACTACAAAATGTTTCTTCTAATTCATTCAAAAAATTTCTTTGATTTTAAAGTATTTGTTATAGAAGATAATAACATTTTATAAATTTATTTTAATTCACAGAAGAAGCTATGAAATTTAACGGTTTCTTGTAATAAAGGTTTAGTTCATAAATGTTAGTTTCTGTTCTTTTATAATTTAACTTTTAATACTTTTGAACTCTGAAATATAAAAATATTTGGTATTCGGCCGAATAGTTACCATTCGGTTAGCTGAATATTCCGTATTCGGCTTTACTGTTACTATCCGGCTAGCCGAATATTCGGTATTCGGCCAAAATCACTATTCGGTGCATCCCTAATTAAAATAAGATAAAATGCTTTCAGTATGAAATAAAATGTTTCCAATTTGTTATAGCTTAACATTTTTATTATGGGCTAAGCCTAATTTGTAATAGACCCAATTACATGTCATTTTGTTATTTGTATTGATATGTTCATTTTTACGTATTTTATCATAATTTATACTTTAGCTATTTTTAAGTAAGTTTTTAAAGACATTATATTGCAATGTGAAAATATTGGCTATGTATTTTTAGTTAATGTTAAGATTGGCGATATTTTAAAAAAAATTCCCTCGACCAATTAACAAATTTCGCAATATTTTCTGCGACTGATTCGGGAATTTCTTGGTTTCTTCTTGTAATAAATTGACGAAATTCACGAATCTTCCCTGCATCCGACGAATTTTGTGCGGTTTTTCCTGCGACCTTTTGACGAATTTCGCAACAGCCTCATGACCATCGGCGAATCTCGATTGGTGAATTTCGCGATGTTTTCCCATAACGTTTCGCTATATTGTCCCACGACCAATTGACAAATTTCGCAATATTTTCCCGGCAACAGATTGATGAATTTCGTTTCCGTGACCGATTTTTTCATTTCAGTTTCTTCTTGTGATAAATTGACGAAATTCACGACTTCTTCGTCACGTCTGACTAAAAAATTTGGTGATTTTTCTCCGCAACTGACTGATGAATTTTGGAATATTTTCATCAAGACCAATTGACAAATTTTGTGGTATTTTCCCTCAACAAATTAGCAAACTTCGAATGGATATTTGTTCGAGCAACCTATGAAGAAAATCATGATTTTTTCCTCTCGTCCTACTGAAATATCTCTTGGTTTTCCCAGCAATCATTTAACGATATATTCCCGCAGCTGTTCTACGAATTTTGATATATTTTCCCACGACTATTTGGTAAACTTTGAAAGTTTTCTTTTTTTTTTTATTTTTTTTTTATTAAAAATCACAGAATTAGTCATTCGGCTAAGCCGAGTGACAAATTCTGTGATTTTTATTTTTTTTTTCTCCTGCAATAGATTGGTGAAAAATAAGATTTTTTTCCTCACAAACAAACAATCAGCAAAGTTCATGCTTTTTTCCTACGATCGATGGATATGTTTTGAGATTTTTATTCCTGTGATCGAAAAAAGAAAAACACAAGGGCAGTAAGCATAGGGCAAAATTAGCGCTTTCCACTAGCCAATCAGTGAGTAATACTGAAAATTTCGCAATTGACTTTATTGCCACCACTGGCTTAGTCAAACTTGCCAGTCGCGATGAATGAATGGAAAATATTTTTTTTTTCGCTTTTGCTTCATGAATTTTGCAAAAAAAAAAATTTCCCCCGAAATTATTTAGCGAATTTCGCAGTTTTTTTCTGAGACCATTTGATGAATTTTGCAATTTTCTTCCATGATTGTTTGATGAATTAAGCGATTTTTTGGGGCGTCAATTTGATGAAATTAATTTTTTTCCTGCAATAAATTGGAAAAATTAGCGATTTTTTTTCTCGATCGTTGAAAGAATTTCATTTGATCACGATTGTTTGATTATTTTCGCGATTACCCCCCCCCCCCCCCGAGATCATTTGATGGATTTCGTGATTTTTTTACTGAGATCATTGGACTAATTTAATGATTTTCCCCAGAATTCATTTGAGAGATTTCGTGATTTTTTCCCAAGACCATTTGACTAATTTCTCGGGTTTTTTTGCGATAGTTTGATGAAATTCATTTTATTAATTCATATATATTCATAATTAGGATTTTCATTTTGTTATATTGCCATTTATTTGAGCCCACAGTATTCTGTGAAGTGTTTGGAAAGTTGGGAGAAGTCTATCCAGTATTTAAGTAACTGCTATCTTATTTTTGCTAAGACATTTTTAATTGTGTATAAGATAACCTGTTGAAGACAAACTATAAACATTTTCTTGTATGTTATATTAATTTATTTTAATACCTGGACTGTATTGTAAGGCGGCAGATGCAATGTTATGATGGGTCACATTGTTAATTAGTATCTTCAATTTTGAGTACAAGTTGAATTCAATATGAAAATATTCGTGATTTTCAGATTGAATTCAATTTGCAGTACTACTATTAAAAAGTAGTTTGTAGTTCACTTTAAACAACAGTCCTCAAAATTACAATCTTGGAATATGACTAGTAAATCATTTCAAATATCAACCTTCACTCGGATTATATTCACTTCCCTTCCCTTTTTGCCCTAAGTTGGACTTAAGTGATTTTGTGATAATTGCTGAAAGGAACTAAGGTTCATTACATAGCTTATTTTTTCTCTCAATTTAGAGAACTGCATTTGGTAGTTTGTAACTATTATAAATTATTGGAAAAGAAATTTCTATTATAGTCCTAAGATCAATTTTTTGGGGAGGGTACAGAATTTGAAAATTCAGTCAATATTATCGATAGTTGTAAAATGTTTGCAGAAATACTTTGGAGTGATGCAATATTTATTTTACTCTCAACATATCAGCATACATTATATTGCTAGACTGAATGAAATTTTCTCAATGTCAGTTTCCAAATGCTAAATGGCACACAAAATATTTTAATAAAATTTTTCTTGTTAAGCATAAGTGAAGAAATTAATTTATTATAAAAATCAATTTGTAAATTGTGGTGGTTGAATTATTTCAACATTTAATCAACAATTACTTTCACATTGAATGGGTTAAATATGCTCTCAGTGTATTGCATGCATGAGTACTTTTTCCACCCATAAAAACAAAATGGCTTCTAAAATAAAATATCTTTTTTAAAACCTTATCTTACAAAAAATGTAATTTATATTGCTAATTCATTTGCAGATATTTGAATAATATGTTTGATTCTTTTAAAATATTTTCTAGCTTCTGTAAGCCATATATCATATGAAGATGCTGTAATAAATCAGAGCTGGATAGCTAGGTGGTTAAGGTATGCAACAGATAGAGTTTGGAGATGAAAAGAAGAAACAGACTTTCATTCCTGAAATTTTGGAACAATACTGTTTTATAAGATTTATTGTAATAAAAATATTCATGTGTACTTCTATTGTCATTTTTAACACTTTCCAACCTAGTTGAAGAGTGTTTATGACTTCGGTTTGTCTGCCATCTGGCCGTCTGGCCTTGCTCTAACTCCCGTAAATATGCTCGGATTGCCCTGCATATTTTATATGTTATTGTCGTTATCTATAGCATGTTCCCTATTTTAACTGAAGTGTATAGCACCTATAGTTTTTTTACAGGAACACTAAAAAAATTTAGTTACATTACGGTCTATAGGGAAAAATCATTTGCGGTTTATTTTAATGGTGTTACACAATTTCAAACACATTGATATATATCACTAAGGTGCATTACAAGAAGATTAATATGGAATAGGATTGTGCATAGCACTTATAATTACTTTACAGGGACACTCAAAAGAATTCCGTTACATTACGTCTATGGAGAAAAATCGTTTGTGGTTTAATTAAATAATGTTTCACTATTTTAAACGCATTGAAATTTATATGTATCACTAAGGAGCATCACAAGAGGCTTACTACAGAATAGTGTGTGTATAGCAGTCATCGTTCATTTACAGGGACACACAAAAAAATTCTCTACTGTCTGTTAACAATAATTCCTGGAAGTGCGTTTTAAGTTGCTGAACGCGATTTTAAATTCAACTCAATTTTTGTCTATTACTTGGTATGTATAAATTCTGTAGATCATACACAGGGCAGCACAAAAGTTCGAGAACACATTTCCTTTTATTGACAGAAGCACCAGAAGGAAAAATTTAAACTGTGCTACGCGTTTCCTAACTAAACTATAAAATTTAGCATCCTATGTAGTATATATACAAATCTATAGAAAGATCATATACAGGGCTGAATAAAAGTATTCGGATATTTTTCCGAATATTGTATGTGTTGGAAATATATGTTGGAAATTCCTGAAATTAAGTTTTTAAATATGTTATGCGTTTTCCAAATTGTTTACTTAGATGTTATCTTTCAGCTTGTTAAACGGTAATGATTTGTGAAATTATTTTGGAAGCGTTGGAAAGTATTACATAATCTATGCTTGACGCATGATTTTTCGTTCTTGTTTTTATATATCAAAATTTATATACAATTTAAAAAGTTTGAAATATTCTCATTATTTGTACAAATTAAAGTGGAATTTGTTCCATAATTGGATTTAATTCCCCCCCCCCCCTTAAGAATTGAATAAATTTTTAAAATATAAAATATTTTTAAATTTTTTAAACACTACAAAAAAGTGCTTTATTATTATTATTATTATTATTACTTTAACCATTGTTAGTAAAATATTTCTCTGCTGAAATGATTTTTCAGTTGCATTTGTTTAATGTGTTCTCTTTTTTTAATTACACTTTTTAAAGTAAAATAACCTTTTTACAAAATCATTAAAATTAACAACTAAAAAAGCTCATTTAAATTTATTTGAAATAAAAAAATACTCATTCAGTTGGTTAAGTTGAAATATTTTAATCATATGAATAATTAAATATTACAGTTACAAAAAATGGAGCAATAGAAACAGATTTAATCTGTAAAGGTGAATTATCTTTTACTTTTGAAAACATGAAATAAATAAAACGAATTATTTTGTGTTATATGATCACTTGCTTAAACTGCAATATAACAAATGTATACTATTCTATATAAAAAATATATACCACTTTAAATTACCCATTTAATAAATTAAAAATCATATGCACCCTTCATTACTAAAAGCTAAAAATTTTTAATACCAATTTTTTTTATTAAAAATCTTAAAATACAAAAGATAATTATATTTATAAAACAAGAAAACCGTTATGAATGAAATTTTAAACATTCTATTCCAGATTGGTACAGAATTCCTTTAAAAACATCTATTCCGGATTATATACAATATTCTGGAATAGATACAATATTCATTTAATGAATTTTGAGAATGTATTATACATACATAAAGATGATCATGATTATATGTTACAGATTGCAATAGATCTGAAAAAAAGTTATTCTTTGTTATTAAAGTACTTGAAAATAAACCAATTTTCCAGCTGAGTTCCTAAGCAATTACGGAGTTTAGACCAAATCAAAGTTGGATTTACTTAATTTAAATAAAAAAAAAAAAAATTCTAAGACTTTAAAAAGTTTAGTTGTTAATTAGCTTACATTTATAAGTAATTAAAATTGAAATTATATTTAACAAGAACGAAAAATCATGCGTTAAGCATAGATTATGAAACACCTACCAGCACAATCAGAATACTGTAACAAAACTTCATAGACTCATAAGGTGAAATGTGATATCTAAGTAAACAATTCTCGAAAACGTATATCATATTCGAAATCCCAGTTTCAGTAATTAAAATGAATAATTTAAAAAATATCTGAATTTTTTATTTTTTATTTATTTATTTATTTATTTTTGTGCATCCCTGTACATGATCAATAGATTTGTATACATTCCACATAATATGCTAAAATTTAATTCAGTTAGGAAACGCACAGTAAAGTTCAAAAATTCCATTCTTCAATTTCGGTCAATGAAAGATAATGTACTCGACATCTTTTGCGCAACCCTGTATATGATCTATAGAATTTATATACACCAAGCAATATGTAGAAAATTAGTTACATTTAAAAACGCGTGGCATGACGGAAAACACACTTCCAGAAATTAATGTTCACAGACAGTACTGTACCGAATTATTTTGTATATCCCTGTAAATGAACGATAAATGCTATGCTCTCTATAATCTATGATAAGCATTTTGTAATGAAACTCTGTGATACATATCAATTTCAATATGTTTGAGATATATTAACATCATTAAAATACACCGCAAACGATTTTGCCTCACAGACCGTAATGTAAAAGAATTCTTTTGAGTGTGCCTGTAAATGAACTATAAGTGCTACATACTTCATTCTCAATACCGAACATGCCATATGAATTGCAAGGAAATCCGAGTACATTTACGAAAGTTAGAGCTCAGACGGACAGACAAACTGAATTAATAAACACTTTTCAACTTTGTTGAAAATATATTATAAAATATTGTATAAAAATATACATAAAAACATATCAGACTATTACAAGCCATGAAATCATTTTATTTTCCAAATATTTCCATAAATAAACTTACATCAGAATATTGAACCACTTGTTATTTACATGTGGAATTAATGAGATGTCTATATAAATTCAATTAAAAAAAACTTTTGAATGGCCTATATTTATTTATTCTAATGTTTTCCATATCCTCGCAGAAAGTCCCCATGATTTTGTATTAAAAAATTTACATAAGATTCAGATGTTTTTTAACAGATAAATATTCATTAATCTTTTAACGTTTTTCAGCTAAGATTCTCTATTTTTAAATTGGGATTTTTATAACAATATTATAATAAATATTATAATTATAATAATTATATTAATATAATAATAATAATTATTATTAAAGAAGACGGATCTAAGAATTACTACATAGGCATGACCAGCAGGAAATTTAATTGCAGAAAAAAAGAGCATATAGCTGATATTAAATACAATAGAAAAACTACAGCCCTGGCAAGATTATATCAAGAAGAAACCATCCAAATAAATTTCAATGAAAGTAAAATAATATTTCCCTCCAGTCTGTACTATCCATCCATAATAAGAGAAACCATAAAGATACTAAAGCACAAAAATACAATATGTAACGATGCGGCATCTTTTAATTTACCGAAACTGTGGCTAGAGTTACTCCATGGTCAAAAATATGAAAATAAACAACCAAGTAAAAAATAATAGATAACGTGCGTAATTTTTAAAAAATACATGAAAATAATAAATTCAAAGCCCGTGCAGCTTTAGAATATTCTCATTTTGTTTTTGAAAATGACTCGGAAAAAGTCGAAACATGTAAAACAACTAATAAAAGTTATTTTAATTTATATTACGTTGTTAATTTTACACCTTTAGCATTTAAAAGTAATATATTGGGATTTTTATTTTAAAGTGTGATATTTGATTTAAATAAAATTAAAAATCATGGAGTTTGAGTTCTCAGTCTCCCCGACTCCTTAAATTTACAAAGTTTATTATTATTATTATTATTATTATTATTATTATTATTATTTTCAAACCATAATATTTATTACAAAATTTCTTGACCTAAATTTGAAATAAAATTTTTACGAAAGTTGTTTTAAATCAATGATTTAAAAACAAAATCAGTTTAATCTTAATCATGATTAAAATCAAGCTGATTTAAATCAACGAACCCTGCTTAAAAGTGGTATGAATTTGTTTCCCAGATTCAGTTAAAAAAAATCGCACACATTATTTTTTATGAAATGTTATATTTTATGTGCATTTTGAAGAGGTGATGCATATCACAATTAAATTAAGTAAGCTAGATTAAATACTAAAACCAGTGAAACAGAACGTATGTAAAGCAGAAAACATTTTTAAACGGAAAATTTCATGGTCTCGGTGAAAATAATATAAACTATAAGGAATAGCGTACCTGCTAATATGAAAACCTGTCTTAATAGTCAAATGAAATTTCTCGAAATTCCTGCTGTAAATTCAACATTACAGCAACACAGTTACTTCTACCTGAAAGGGTTAACAGTTCTTGTTGTGACAATTTACATAGCGAATCCTTTTTTCAATTTTAGCAATAATTTCCTAATTTCACATTTTTTTATGTTAATTTTGTATTTCTATATTTCCGATTACGATATATTAAGAGCACATGCATCTTTTTTACTGATTTGTTTTAATTATTATTTTTTTAATGATTTATATGAAAGATTATAGTTGTTTTTGCTTATGATATGTATATACTACATTATAATTAATTTTATTATCTAAAATCTCCACCGCCGCTTTTTTTAACACCTTCCAAACTAGTTGAAAAGTGTTTATGACTTCGGTTTGTCTGGCGTCTGTCCGTGCTCTAACTCCCGTAAATATGCTCGGAATGCTCTGAAATTTTTGTATGTTATTGTCGTTATCTATAGCATGTTCCCTATTTCTACTGAAGTGTGTAGCACTTATAGTTTTTTTTACAGGGACACTCAAAAGAATTCGGTTATATTATGGTCTATGGGGAAAAATCATTTGCGGTTTATTTTAATAATGTCACACAATTTTAAACGCATTGAAATTTATATATATCACTAAGGTGCATTACAAAAGGCTTACTACAGAATATTGCGTGTGTAGCAGTCATCGTTCATTTACAGGGACACACAAAAGAATTATATTCTTTCTGTTAACAATAATTCCCGGAAGTGCGTTTTAAATTGCTGAACGCGATTTTAAATTTAACTCACTTTTTGTCTATTACTTGGTGTGTATAAATTCTGTAGATCATATACAGGGCAGCACAAAAGTTCGCGAACACATTTCCGTTTATTGACAGAAACTCCAGAAGGAGAATTTTAAACTGCGCTACGCGTTTCCTAACTGAACTAAAATTTAGCAACCTATGTAGTATATATACAAATCTATAGATCATATACAGGGTTGAATACAAGTATTTTTTTATATTTTTGCCGAATATTGTTGGTAATTCCTGAAATTACGTTTTTAAATGTGTTATGCGTTTTCCAAATTGTTTGCTTAGATGTTATCTTCCAGATTATTAAACGGTAATGGTTTATCTTATAGTTTTTGCACTAAATTGATCATGTTCCAAAAAATGTATATGCTCAACAAATTATACACTAAGCTTAATAATCCTTAACGACAGCTATTTAATTAACGCATTAAAAATAATCAAACTGTAAACACACAAATAGTATTAAAATAGCGATAAATATCAGACCGCAAGATTTCACCAAAAATAGTGAATACAGACTCTTTTAAACGTTAGTTGAAATAAAATTCATAGTTGCTAATGTTTTTATCAGAATTTATCTTGAAGTGTTAAAATATTACTCATAGCTCGTCAGCTTTTAAAATATTAAATATTAAATTAAGCAGAAATATTAAATTAATACAAAATATTAAATTAATATAAAATATTAAATTAATATAAAATATTAAATTAATATAAAATATTAAATTAATATAAAATATTAAATTAATATAAAATATTAAATTAAGCAGATATTTCAGAAATATTTTGACAACTAAGGCGGAAAAAACATCTTTTAAGAAGAGTACGAAGAAAAAAGAAATTTAAAAAAATGTAGTTTTCTAAGGAGATATTTTAAATGTACGTTGCATTCTTCTACGCCCATATCTTTAATATTAGCGAGGGGAATTAGAGAGCTGATTGAGCAACCACCTTAAAGCTATTCTCAATTCCAAACTAGCTACTTTACGACGTATTTTATAATTTACTTTTGTTCAGAAACTTGGGAAGTTCGGAAATTGGCAAGTGTTCTTAATTCAGAAACTTTGTAATAGGAAGGCGCTTTCCATTTTTTAGTAAAGGCTGAAGATCTTTCAGAAAAAACAGTCAAAGTCAACGTTTTGAATCGAATTTCCGACTCCGCAGCACAAGAAAGGGGAAAAACGTGTTGTCCCGTGACAAGAATCGCTCATAACTCGATATGTAATTTATTTATCAAAAAATGGAAAACTTATTTGGATTCCAAATTGTTTCAATAGTCAGGCCTACTAATTTTATGCCTTTACGTTTAAAAATGAGTCACAAAATGCGTCAGAAAGTTTCGTGCTGTTTAGCATATCATTTGAGAACCACCTTAACGGAATCTTGGGATATCTTTGATGAGGAAATAAATAAACAATTGTTCTAAAACTGTTTGTACAATTATATTTTTTACATAATACATTTCTTGTTATTTTTTAGGCCACACGAAATTTGTTATGGTTTTTGCTAATGATACAAAAAGCTGAATTGTATAGTTATAATTTTTATGAAAATTTTATATGCAGAATGATTTTTTTCTGTGATTTTTACTTTGAAAACAGTACAGGTTGTGGGATTTATCTACAAGAGGAACTGACATTGAAGAATGAATAATAATGCATGGGAGGGGGATGTCTTACAGATGTCTTTTAATGAGAAAAAATGTTTCTTCGTTTTATCTCCATTCGGGGCCCGTATATCAATGATTGTTTGTAAGAAGGAGCGAGAAGGGGTTGAATATGGCTACCTTTCTTATTTACAAGTCGCCAGGCTGTTAATTGCTTTTTTGTCTCCCTCATTTCCCCCTCTCCCGTGGAATAGTCAGTAACTCCCAGAATCGGAGAGTTCATTCTGAAATTCCAGAGATACCGTGAGGGGAGGGGGTTAGGCGTGAAGTTCTGGACAATGGAAGTTGGCACCTCCCTTCCACTTTCAAATCATCCGTTTTCTTTTTAAACGATGAATCGAAAGTCACACTTCCCATAAACAGAAAACTACAAGTCCACATAATAAGTGGAGTTCATACACAACACAAATAATTAGCAGATTGTCCAAAAGTGGAGGTCATCACTTAATTTTCTTTTGTACCAGTATCCCTTAACCATGAGTGATAACAGGATCGAAATTTCCTATACACATTTTAATTATAACACTTTACATTCTACACAAAACACTTAGTCTCACACAGATATTAAATCTTTGATAACTTTCAAAGTTTACTATTCATAATTATAACTTGACACAGATATCAAATTTTACCCTGTGCTGCTACATACACTCCTAAGCATTTATTTATTTATTTATTTAATGCTTCGTGAAAACATTCAATTTACTATTTTTATTTTCATGTTCATCAATTTCTATTAAACACCCAAAGTTAAAAGATTACATGACACCCACTCAGACAATCCAATAAAATAAATATACATGTTAATGCATACTTTTCTCATACTCTAAAAAAACAATTCATAATTCTGAATTATCTTAAGTAATAATTCTTATACAAAGATAAGCAGCAAATTAAAAAAAAAATACATTACTTATAATCACACATATTCCTAATAAATTGTAGTTTTAAATCACTTCCAATATAACTTCAAGTGATTGTCTTAGTATTTCTTTCAGGTGTTATTTCACCTTGTTTAGTTAACAAAAAAAAATCACATACTAAGAACAAGAATTATTTAATTTACATAACATGCAAGACTCAAGTAATAATAGATGAACCTTCATTAACATTACTCTTAGTTTAAAGAACATATATAACTCTTCATCTCTTTAAAAAAAACAATAAACTTTGAATAATCTGTTAAAAATTACATCTTATCAATGTTAGCGTTAAATGTGACAATCCTGCTTATAGCTGGAATCAGCAAATTCATCAAATTTTACCCAACCGATTCTCATAAGCTCACACCGCAATGTGATATGTCATATTCATACTACTAGTTCTGGCATAATCCACCACATTATAAATTAAATTGTTAAATTTATAACTTCAACAAAACTCATAGCACTTTCAACATCATTTTAATAATAATAGAAAATGAGTCTTCTAACATTACCAATATCGAATTATTCTTATTCATTACAGATTAACTGGTTAGTTTTGTTTTTATAATCTTAGTTTACTATAATTAGAAATATCTTATATTATACTAATCACAATGCTCACACAAACCAATAATTACTTATTAAATATTTTACAACTCACAAAATATGTAATATAATTCACATTAAATAACATTATTACTAATAAAAACAAAATAAAAATTACACAACAGTATTCATAACTGAATTACCATTCCTCAAATCTTTACCAATTCTAACTTAATTTATTCCATAGATACTAAACGCGAAAGCGCATCTGCATCCTGGTTGGTGGCACCTGGTTTGTAGTTAATAACCGTATCATAACGTTGAAGAGCAAACAACCATCTTTGCAATTTTGCATTTCTCGGTGCACTTTCCGTTAAGTATTTTAATGGATTATGGTCTGTATACACGTAGACTTTCACCCCAAATATCCAAGTTTCAAATTTCTTTAAAGCCCAAATTACCGCAAATGCCTCTCTCTCAATAGCCGCCCATCGTTTTAGCGTCTCCGACAATTTTTGGCTAGCAAAAGTAACTGGCATTATTTTCCCCCTTTCGTCGGGCAGCGTCGCACGCAATCACAAATAGTTTTGCGATATCCGGAGTATTTAACGCAACTGCTTTGCATAATTTCAATTTTAAATTTAAAAATGCCTCCTCTTCCTTTTCCGTCCACGGTATATCATTAGGGACATTTTTCTTTGTTAATGCAGTCAATGGTATAGCAGTCTGAGCAAAATTTTGAACATATTCTCGGTAATAATTAAATAGACCCAGGGAAGATTTTAGCTGTTTTTTATTTTTAGGACTCGGGAGAGTTTCAATAACTCTTAATTTCTCTGGGTCAGGCCCATGCTCTCCGGATCCCACTACATGCCCTAAATACATAACTTTTCTTTGTACAAAATGACATTTCTTAATGTTCGCAGTAAAATTCAGTTCAGAAAGCTTACCTACAACTGCTTTTAAATGTTCTAAGTGTTCCTCCCACGTTTTTGAGAAGATAATTATATCGTCGATATAACTGTCTGCATACTCTAAATGTTTAATTAAAGCTGTATTCATAGTTTTCTGAAACGTTCCCGCACTCCCATTCAATCCATACGGCATTACCAACCATTGATATTGTCCCTTTGGGCCTATAAAAGAAGTTAATTCTTTACTCTCTTCCTCCATTGGAATAGTCCAATAACCTTTTAAAATATCCAAATTCGTAATATATTTAGCCGCCCCAGCTTTATACCTAAGCTCGGTAGCATCCTGCATTGGAAACGGAGTGGTTTTAGTTGCCGTGTTAAGGGCCCTATAATCTACGCATAATCTGATGCTCGCATCCTTTTTAGCTACACAAACTATAGGGTACGCTATCTCTGTTTGTGACGGTTCTATTAATCCCTTTGTTAACAAATCCTGTATTTGTTCCTCAACCGCAGCTTTAAGTACCTCCGGCACCCTATAAATATGAGGTTGCTTCCTCTCAACATCAGGTTTTAACCTAATCACATGGCTTCCCACCTTGGCACGTTTAACCTCCCCGACAAAAAAAGTTTTATTTTTCCTTAAAATTTCTTCTAACTGTTTACCTACCTCTTTTCCTAAATGGCTTAATTTTTCTCTCAATATCTCCTGAAATTCCTTGTCACTATCAGGGACACCTGCGCCCGGAGCATGTTGAATATCTCCAAATTCTTCATCTACCTCATATACCAATCCTATCGTGTTCACTGGCTGAATGTAAGGTCTTAACTTATTTTGATGTAAGTGTATAACACTCCCACCTGGTAATTCTACCAAAGACGAATGTTCACTTTTCTGATCAACAATGACTCCTGGACCGGTCCATCGTGAATATAACTTATTTGTAGAATCGGGAATTAAAACTATTACTTTTTCCCCTACCACAAATTTCCTAGTTGATGATCTTAAGTTATACCGATTGGCATAATCACCTTGCTTTCTTTTAGCTACCTCAGATGCAAACTCAGCCGCTGATTTTAGACTATTTTTTAATTGCTCTAAATATTCTGTGATACTATTACCGATTCCTTCGGAGATCACCGTTTCCCCTTCCCAGCCAGTTTTTAAAACTGATAAAGGACCACTTGGCACCCTCTGTGTCTCTTCATCCCTATTACTCTCAACGTTCTCATTTGAGACATTTTCTGATGGCTGAAAATCGTCCTTTATCTCTCTAACAACCTGTAATCCCTCTTCACTGTTAATTTCTTCATTATTCTCTTCCTCAACTTGTATATTAGTAACAATCTTTTCCCTATTAGTTTTTTCCGGATTCTCTAATCCTACAGTAACACTATATATTTTCGCCTGTTTTAGTAAAACATCATAAACCAACGGAGTTATAAGCGCTGGACTATTTAAATTGTCCGTTACCGCGGCGACTATGTCAATTTCCGAAGAAATCGCCTGATTATCCTCCCACAGCGCCACGGGTAACGTTATCAGCTCCGCTCTCTGCATTTCTCCCAGTGCCGGAATTAGATAAATATGTCCTCCTGTCAAATATTTATCAGGAATTAAATCCTTTCGGAATACAGAAATTTGAGCCCCCGTATCGCTTCTACCCTTTGTCCTATAACATTAAGGTCTACAAGTGGTAATGATTCCTTGCCCTGCACTTCCCTCATTTGATGTTTCTTGGTATTCACACCACTGAATCCCACTTTCGCACTAACATAATAAACCTTTTTCTCTTCATCGTGAGTGCGGTCTTTCCTCTGTGTACACTGGGAGCGATAATGAGCTTGACCGCAATTATAACATTTTATTTTTGGCTTCTCTTTCACAACACTATTCTTGTTTACCCTCTCACTGCAGTTAGGGGGCCTCTCACTACTACCAGAGGCTTCTCACTGCTATTAGGGGACCGAGTACTTCCTTTCCCCTCTGCCTGAGAGACGCTCTCCTGACGAAAAGGCTTCATGTTTCTCTTTTCTCTCTCAAGTTAGAAATATCCCCCCTTTGCTTGAGGAATAGCCTCTACGTATAAATCCAGTTCTTTAGCCAAATCAACTGGTTTCATCCATTTTGAACCCTCTTTTACTAATGTATGAGATCTTATATTATTAGCTAAGGAATCTTTAATTTTATCAGACAAAATGAGGTCCTTTAAACCCTTAAAATCCTTTACCTCACGACTTTCTAAATAATAATCTAAATTCGTCTTAATCTTTGCTAACCACTGCACTTAATTTTCATTGTGTCTTTTATAACACGTTTTTCTTATGTTGCAGGGGTGTTAATGCATTTTCCGCCAATATACACTCTTTAATTGCTCCATAATTGGACAATTTATCTATCCCCAAACTATTGGTGAGACTCCTAATGAAATTCCCAAGCCTATGTAAGACTATCTTACCCCAGTAATATTCCGGGACAGAGTAAATTTCAAAAATTGTCTCCGTTTGATGAAAGAAAAAGACCCAATTTTCCGTTCTGTCCGGAACGCGCGGTAATTGCTCTTTCACCAAATTTAGATATTTTGATAACCCGTCTTCTAACGTGTTAGTATTCTCCCTACGATTCCCATTGGTGGCTTCTTGTCGTTGGATTTCTAACTCTTATAGTCTGATTTCGTGTTCACGGGCTTCCTCGCATTCTTTCCGATCATACGTGATTTGTTCTAACAAGTCTTTAATCATAGTTTCCTCAAAATCAGGGCTTCCTAGAATAATTTTATTTAAATCAATTATGGTACATTTTTCCGGAATTGTTTGTCCTAATTCCTCAGCCCATTGACATAAGTCAATTTTTCTAGCTCTTGCTAAAAGTGCCATAATTTTAATTTTTCTTTCTTTATTTTACTTTTTTTTTAAAAAACTACATTACACCAAAATACTCTTTTTCTCATACATATTTAGATACATATACATCAACCCAAATAAAAGAAAATTGGTGTTTTTCCTGGACACAGCACATATAATTCAATTAATTCAATATTCATACAATAATAATATTCATAAGCATAATAATAATACAAGAAATGTTAATACATGATATATCACAACATGGATTGATCCTATCATCACTCAGTATTAGTTAGTAACCGAACAAGGCAACCCATTTCTCATGGATATTAATTCCGGCTCATTAATTAAAATTAATTACTCATTGCTACTAAAAAAATATTTATCCCAATAAATAAGAAGCCAAACCCAAAAATTCTGGTACAACAGAAAATTAGAAAGATATAACCTCCACTTACCAGCCACTGCCAGTGTCGTAGCTCTTAGGTTTAAATCTCTTTTCTCCGCATTTCTCAGCTCGTCAAAGCCTTGCTTCTGGACTCCAGCTCTTCTAAGCCTTGCTTCTGGATAACAGTCGGTACAAGCCTTGCTTCTGGATTTAATCGGTCCAAGCCTTGCTTCTAGATTACAATCGGTCCAAGCCTTGCTTCTAGATTACAATCGGTCCAAGCCTTGCTTCTGGATTACAATCGGTCCAAGCCTTGCTTCTGGATTACAATCGGTCCAAGCCTTGCTTCTGGATTACAATCGGTCCAAGCCTTGCTTCTGGATTACAATCGGTCCAAGCCTTGCTTCTGTAAACCCTGTTGCATCAATCAAGCAATAAGAGTCCGATTTCTTCTTATTATTATTCTCCTGACCCTAATCAATGATGACTAGAGGCAGATCTCTCACCGGCATATCGGGGTGTCGACTGCGCCAATGTCACGGGCTGCATCTCCTGTGTGGTCGGTTCCCGATAACAAAATTTGTGTACCAGTGAGAGTTGATGAAAATCATGCCTCTATATAACAAACAAATTTATTAAAAAAACATAGATAATAACTGTACACGAATGGAACTGTTTTCATCATAAAGCATACTGCTTTTAACTCAGTTTCTAGCTTTTGCGAGAGAGCATCGGTCAAGAACAGAATGTCAACAAAACAAGCTAGCGACCGGCATCACATCCGCTCTCAGCTGCGTCTTTTTGCTCTCTTCTCCTCTTCTTAGAGCATCCCCTCCTTGACCCCCGACCAGAATCGGAGAGTTCATTCTGAAATTCCAGAGATACCGTGAGGGGAGGGGGTTAGGCGTGAAGTTCTGGACAACGGAAGTTGACATATTTCTTTGTTATAGGGACCTTGACATAACTCAGTTTTAAAAAAGTCAAATTTTGTGCCAAATAATCACGAAAATGAAATTGCAACAAATGCAAAAAGGAGGGCCAAATAAAATCATTGAAATCGACGAATTGGGTAAAAACATATGTCAATTTTACCTGATAAACTATTTTACGTTTAACGCTTTTGTTAAACATTTTAACAGCCCTCCTTCAAAAATAAATTTGAAATAGTTTATGTTTTTTCTTTAAATTCAGTTCTTTCTCCTTGGCTTAATGTATAGCTGAAACAAATCTTGTTTTCTAAATGACAATATGTTGACAGACGATTTTTGTTCTGCAGAATAAATTAATTCATTAAGTTTGAATATGTGAAAATTTGTTTTTATTTTTCGGAAATTTTATTGAAGTATTTTTTTTTTCAACATCTATTAAAATTGAAAATAAATTCTGTTTTCAGTTTTAATGAGAAATTGCCGTAAAAAATATAGTGGTCCGTTTTATTTCTCCTTTTTTATTCACAAATATGGAGTAATTTAGTTGCCGTTTTTACAGAAACTTCATTAAAATTACAAAAAATAATAATAATTAATATCTCGGAATCTAATTTAAATTTTTGAATTCTGAGAGTTTGTGCGACATCCTCGGATCAATGATAACCGGTGTTAAGTAAATCGCTTTGCATTCGATAATCTAAGATGAGTAGTTGCGAAATACAAACACACGGTCATATTTATATATAATAGATTCGTGTTCATTTTTCTTTTCTTAATAATTATGATGTGATTTTTGGCGGAAAACTCTCATCTGTATGTAACTGATACTCATGCTTAATAATCAGTATAGATAAAAAAAAAATATTGAAATTTTTCGTTTTAAATATGGCGTGAAATTCATCTCCTTTCTATACATACTGATACTTGTAATATTAATGTACGGAATTGATTCACGCTCCTTTTAAAACATAATTGAAAATTCCCGTTTTATTTCAAATATGATGTCACTTTTTCGCCCACAGAAATATATTTTTAATGATATAATATTTTTGTTAATTTTCTTTTCCAGGCAATCATGACGTAAATTTTAGCACAGAACTCACATCTGTATGTAACTGATTTTCAAGCTTATTATTAGTCAGTATTGATAAAAAATATTTCAGATTTTATCTTAAATATGACGTCCATTATCTATCTACTTTCATTATTACTGGACTGTTAAGAGCAAGCCACCATCTCTTACGAGAAAATAAGACTTTTTAGCGATATTTGCTGCAAATTGTACCAAAGAACCTATTTTTAATAAAATAATCCATGAATATTTAAACAATTCAAATAATATCCATGTAATCTACAATATTGTAGCTACCATGTCTTCGAACGTGCAAAATGCCATTTTTCATTGCTTTTAACAATTGGTCGATTGTAACTACTAAATTTCAATAGTATTCTTCACCAGGATTGTTTGGCCTATTTCTCCCTTCGGAAATTCCGAATCCATACCAGAAATTTTAAACAGAAATTTTTGATTAACTTCATGACAGACATTATGTGAATATGTAAAGTAAATTTTTTTTCTCAAAATTTCCGGTATGAATTTGGCATCTCTGAATAAGGCAGAAGGCCAAACTGGCAACCCTGTTTTAATAGAAATTTTATTGATACTCTTAGTAGGCGAAGAGTTCTAATAAATTTTAGTGGTGACAATCGGCCAATTTTAAAAAGTAATGCAAAATGCATTTTTTCACATTCGATAGTTTGACATGGCAGCGACGATATTACACGGACAATAGAAAAATACAAATTCGCTTCAATCTAAAGACATTAATTACATACTATTTAATAAAGAGCCAATTACGCAGGAATAACGCGAAGTGAAGGCAGGTTGGTGCAAAATTTTAATTAGATTAACCATTGGAAACTAACGATTAAATGTTTAATCATGACTAAAGATTGACGATTGAACTTCGTTTCAATCCTACTGATAGACTAATGATTAATAATTAATTTCATTTAAACCCTTCTCTCCGATTAACTATTAAATCAATTCTCAATCTAATTAGTTAATCTAATTAATGATTAAGAATTAAAAACATCATGCATTGTTCCGACTTTGGCACTTTTATTTTCTTTATTTTTCTCAAGTTTCTTCAGCTTTTATCCCTCTGGGATCGCAGCTAGAGTCCTGTATCTGGTCGAGTTCCCAAATTTTACCTAAACCATCACGTGGATTGGCTTGGGAAGGGTTGAATTTAAATATTTCGGGTTTGATTCGGTTTCGGGTTAGGCCTTGACTATTTGAGACCGAGTTTGCGTTGACCGATTTTTCAAAAGAAAGTCCTGAATATTAATCAAATGAAACAAACTATAGATTTGAATATAATGAATGTATATTGAATCATTTTTAAATAAAAATGGCAGAATTGATATTTGGAGTTTAATTTTAGACTACTTTCCAATAATATTTTTAAAATATAGATTATTAGATTATAGATTATTAGATTATAGATTATAGATAGAATATAGATTATATAATTTTCACTTTGAGTTTGGGTGTGTTTGGATGTGATACTTCGGGTTCAGGTACAATACAGTGTTTCCAGTGGGCTACGTCTTTAAAAATTCAGAATGTCTGATTGACACCACTTTTTTCAAAGTTATAATTCAGCTTGTTTTCGCCTTATTTAATCTGTCATTAAATAAGACGAATTTTACTTTCTCAAAAAACTGGTATTAATCAAGAAAAGTGAATTAAAAAAAGTTGCCCACTGACAACAGTAATACGATATGAGCACAACAGAACAAGTGTGTGAGTAATGAATGAGCTCGAAGCCACTGGAGTTGTCTGATGAATTAAAAGACCTAGTCCTGACTGAGTCTGCTGATTAGTGTGCTTAACTTAATAAAAATTACTTTTAACCTTCTCTGCTACCCCTTTTCTGACAGTTTTTAAGAAAAACAAGAACGAAAAATCATGCGTCAAGCATAGATTTTGAAACACTTTCCAACATATCCAGAAAACTTTATCGAAACTTCACCGATAAATAAAGTGAAAGAAGATACGTAAGTAAACATTTTAGAAAACATATAACACATTGAAAAATACAGTTTTTCAAATTACCTTTCATTGTCAGAAAAGTACTTGAATTATTTTGTGCAGCCCTGTATGTGATCTACAGATTTGGATATATACAACATAGCATAATAAAATTTAGTTTAGTTAGAAAATTAACATTTAGAAATTTTCACTAATCGATGGAAATGCACTCAAATACTTTTGTGCAGCCATGTTATTGCATTTGTATCTGAAGACTTTTGTACATAACACATATTACGCTAAAAGTTAAAAAACGCATAAGGCAACTGAAAACGCACTTCCAGCAATTACCAACCTCAAACGACAATGTATCTTGTTCTTCGCGTATCTCTGTATATGAATTTATTTATATTCCACAAACTTCTATTAGTCTACTAAATATAGTTCAGCAGAAAAATGCGTAACACAATTAAAAAGTACCATTAAGCAATTCACTCCCATAGTCTGTAATGCTTACGAATTCCTTTGGGTAGCCATTTATTTGATTACACACCACGTGCTATGAAAAAAAAATAGTTAAACTTAAACACGCAAACCAAATTTGAAAACGCACGTATCACACATAGACTGTAGTAATCGCACCAATACTCTAACCGATATCTTTTGTGTATCCCTGTAAATGAACGATAAACGCAATGCACACTTACTTTTAAGAGAACAATTTATAGTGCACCTCAGTAAAGCATATAATTTCCATTAAGTTTGAATACTAAAACATCAATAAATTACTCTGTAAACAATTTACCTCCGTAAAACAATGTGTAACAGAATTCTTTTGTTTGACCCTGTAAATGAATAAAGACGCTTTGCATCAATCATATATTAATTTAATCATGTTTCAAATGGCGTAGCATCATCAAAATCTACCTGAAACTATTATTTCCCATTGACTGTAATGTAACGTAATACTTTTGACTGTACCTGTAAAAAAACTATAAGTGCTACACACTTCATTTTGAATAGGGATCATGCTGTAGTAAACATCACTAACATACAAAAATTTCAGGGCAATACGAGTATATTTACGCGAGTTAGAGCATGGACAGATGGTAGACAAACCGAAGTCATAAAAAATTTTCAACAAGGTTGGAAAGTGTTAAAAAGGGGGAGGTGCTGGGATTTTCTTACATTTAGACTGTAATATTAAAAAAATTCATTGTTTAAGCATTAATTTGGCAACAATTTCATTTCGAAACTTGGTGGCGTGAAAGTACCGAAAATGACGAACTTGCGCCTCGTTCTGTTCTTATCAGACCTAGACATTACGAGGCAGTCAAGAAAGAGATTGCACGCTAAAGTTTCATGCCGTAACTCGAAAACATTATAGTACAGTTAAAATAACGAATTGGCACTCCATTTTACTAATATCGTACCAAACTATCAGGAGGCAGATCGAAAAATTTGTATTGTACAAGTCAAGATATATGATATGTTAAAGAATCTTGACGTAAATTGATTACGTAATAGTTTCTTCAAAATCACCAATTGACGTCCCATTCATCTCATATCCTACCAAAATACGAGACAGACAAGTTATTCTTTCATCTATTTCTAATAATCTTGTCTTGTATCCCAATTTCATTTCGTAACTCGATGACGTAGTCATTTTTATCGCCACCGCTCGCTCTATTTACATAACAGGTTAACTGAAAATTATAAGAATTACATTACCCAAATTATGCTTTTTTGATACAGTTATAGTAGAATGCTTTTATAATAGAATAGCGACACATAGGCAATACAACAAGTGGATATCAAAGTTTTACAGGATCTGTCGGCAAATCTCTAAAAGATTTTGAAATGCTTCATCTTGCACTTTTTAAGAGAATAAGCTGTACTTTGCATGTAATTACTTATAAAAAAAATTAAGCACGGATCAACTCTATTTGTTGGAGATATATGAAGCAATTTCTTACGGATCGTGTCCCGAAAATTGTAAAAAAGCAATCCATGTAAAATTGTGCAATTTAGATGGCTTACTGTGGCAAATATAATTCTTAGGCTATATGTTTCATCAACTGAATCGTCAGGAATTTTTTTGATTATGGCAAGTTTTATATTAAAATTATGCATCTGTATGGTTTCAAATTAAGACTAATCTTTAATGCATTTACAGAGATAAGCATTAACATCAAACAATAATATTATTGCGTTATTTACCAAAGGCATTAAAGGCAATAATACATCCAGTATTCAATGGTTGGAGTATCGTAGCTGTGTCATAGTTGATATTTATTCCAACAAAGTGAAATATACCGGGACCAGGACTGGAACTTGGGTACTTTGGCTTTCCGTGTCAATACTCTTCCTACTGAGCTATCCCGACGATATGATGACTGGAATATTTCACTCTTATTTGTTGGACAAGGCTGCAAACTGCAGCGTTAATTTCATTCTTCCGGGCTATAACTATAGCATTTACATGATGAATCTGAAATAACACGGAGAATCCTGTATACCATGTAATTAGGTCATAATGAACAGAGGAAAGTATTTCTCAACTAGGTAAATTATATTCAATGGTTGAAGTATCTAAGTTGATATTTATTCCAACAGAGACAAAAATGCCTGTACCAGGAGTCGAGCCTGGGTACTTTGGCTTGCCGTCCCAACGCTCTTCTTACTGAGCTATCCCAACGATACCCTGGATGACCTATTTCACTCTTATTTGTTGGACACAGTTATAGGTGTTTTCGTGTTATTTCATATTCATCATGTAAATGCTATAGTTATTGCTCGGATGAATGAAATTAACACTGAAGTTCGCAGTCTTTTCCAACAAATAAGAGTGACATATTCCAGCCAAGATATAATTCGGATAGCTCAGTAGGAAGTTCGTTGGCACGGCAAGCCAAAGTACTCAGGTTCAAGTCGTGGTCCCGGCAATTTTTCTCTCTGTTGGAATAAATATCAACTATGATACTCCAACAACTGAATATAATTTACCTAGTTGAAAAATACTTTCATCTGTTCATTACATCCAGTAATTCAACGAAATGGTTTCTTTTGTCACACGGAGACAATTTTGATTGCTATGTTAGCTGACGATATGGACTGCTTAAGATTGTTGCCACTACGTAGAATAAAAAAAACTCGAAAGACAAGAAATTATTTTCGTACTTTCAAGTTACCTGAGATCAATTTTGCATATACTATATCGATGTTATAGACTGGGTTAAAGTGACATTGACAGAACCACCATTAACTAAGTTCTTACTCATACACTCAACTTGACAGCAAGTGCTGATATACAAGACTTCAAATGTTATTATATTTCAAATAAAGTGGAGAGTCAAAATACGTCAATTAAAATTAACTTTAAAAATATACACTAAAAAACTTTTTATTTTGCTTAAAAGACGTCAACATATCAATATAAACATTAAAGATGTTAAAATTTAAAATTTACATGTTTCGATTTGTTCATCAAATCGTCATCAGAATATACACAAACCACAAATACAATGTGCATAAAAACCAGAGAATCTGAACATCACTATGTGAAAGAAGGAACAACACCCTCTATACTTTTAATTTTAACACCGTACTTAGCTCCATCTACAGACCGCTTCCCACTATTATTCAACCACTCAACCCAAATCTTCGGAATATTAAATGACAACGTATCATTACATGCTTTCGAACGTCTTAAATAAATTTCAATAGATTCCCTCACAAAAAGTTGTAAATAAAAACTGGAACTATAAATCAATTTAGCTTCATTAAATAGGATGTTGATGCCCTCTCTATTATTTAATCTTGATAAGGCAGTATTCCCTCTCCCATACTTAATATCTGCAATATGCTCCTTACATCTAACATTGAATTTCCTCTGTGTCATACCAACATAATAATTCCTAACACCCCCCTCCCTAATAAATGGAATAGCATAAACAACCGAAAGGTCACCCTTATTGACAGGATCAATTCTTGCGCTCAAAACCGTCTTTAACTTCGGGGGGAGCCCTCGCGACTAAACTCAAACCAAACGCTTTTAAAGGAAATTTTATAAACTCAAAGAAACCCGGATAATAACTCATAACCACTCTCTTCAACTTAACATCACTATCCGCTTTATTTTCCCTATACCTTTGTTCCTTTTAGTGATAAAGTTCTGAATTAATTTATTAACCAAATTCACGCGATATCCGTTGTCAATAGCGATAAGTCTAATTTTATCTAATTCAACCCCCAAATTTTCTGCAGAAGAAACCCTGGGAGGGAGGGGTGTTAGGAATTATTATGTTGGTATGACACACAGGAAATTCAATGTTAGATGTAAGGAGCATATTGCAGATATTAAGTATGGGAGAGGGAATACTGCCTTATCAAGATTAAATAATGGAGAGAGCATCAACATCCTATTTAATGAAGCTAAATTGATTTATAGTTCCAGTTTTTATTTACAACTTTTTGTGAGGGAATCTATTGAAATTTATTTAAGCCGTTCGAAAGCATGTAATGATACGTTGTCATTTAATATTCCGAAGATTTGGATTGAGTGGTTGAATAATAGTGGGAAGCGGTCTGTAGATGGAGCTAAGAGCGGTGTTAAAATTAAAAGTATAGAGGGCATTGTTCCTTCTTTCACATAGTGACTGTTCAGACTCTCTGGTTTTTATGTACATTGTATTTGTGGTTTGTGTATATTCTGATGACGATTTGATGAACAAATCGAAACATGTAAATTTTAAATTTTAACATTTTTAATGTTTATATTGATATGTTGACGTCTTTTAAGCAAAAGAGAAAGTGTTTTAGTGTATATTTTAAAAGTATAAAAGGCTTATTAAATGATAAAAGAACTGCTTTAGGGAGACTGCATTTTGAAGTTATCAGGGAGTGCAATAAATTATGGAATGCTACAGGACGGCCAAAATCAACTGAAATTATACACAATATTTTAGAAGGCCGTTTGTTTTCCCTTCCAGGACCCAGGAGAAGGAACAGTTTTACGATAGTTTAACACAAATTTCAGCAGTAAGAATTAAACAGTTCATATTAAGTCGGGCCTTGGGGCACAAAAAGCATCTAACAGATATTGAACATGATTATATTGATGAATTCATTGAATTCGCTTCACCTATAGCAGATGCAATTAATATTTTACAAGGTGGTGAAACGTTTTATGGTGTTCTGCTGCCTTGTCTGTTACCTCTCAGGAAAAAAAAAATAAAGAAGCTACTGAAATGGGATATCAAGTGCTGTAGACCACTAGTAAACAGGTACATTGGCAGCATTAAAGAAAGATTTTCTGAATTTTATATTTTCAGTAATGTAGCTGAAAACGCAGCAATTGCCGCTTTATGTTATCCGAGGTTTTAAAATAAATGGTATTCTTGTGTGCCATTGACGAGCCATAAAAGGATTATTGTCTGATTATTGTCAGCTGCAATATGTGATGAAATCACTCCAAATGTGAAACATTCTTTAATTAAAAACTGTTTCACTAAAAAAATCAAAGGAAGATATATTTTTGATTTCTGTTCAGATTCAGATCGTGAGTGTGAGGAATCGTATACCCCTAAAAAGAAAGCCGAACTAATTATATCAAACATTTATTCGGAAGCGTGCCGAGATGTAAGTCTTCTAGAACGTTATTCGTTGTTAAAGACTAGTCCAGGCATTAGGGGCTAAAAAGGGGGAAATAAAGAAAAGTTTTGGTGTAGTTTTGATATTTAGTTCCTTTATGTTTTTTTTGAACGCTGAACACGAATCTGATGTTTTCCAAATATAATTTCCTACATTTTATGTGTTGAAAGTTTTTTCTCTGATCAATGGTTTAGCCGGGAGAGTGCCGCTAAAATGGGTGTTAAAAAAAACTGTAAAAAAAGCGGTAATTACGCCACTGTACGTCGATGTAACATGAAACTAACTATTTTACGCAAACGTTAACCATTAACATTTGCGACACGAATCTGATCACGAATCTGATGTTTTCCAACAAAATTTTTACCGGGAAATACCTTTTTTTTACTAAATACCTGTAAAAAAACGGACTTTTCTTTGTTTTTCAAAATAAATCCAAAACTATACATTTTGCGTGAAATTCGACAGTATATGAATTAATGAGAATAAAATTTCCTACATTTTATGTATTGAAAGTTTTTTTCTCTGACCAATGGTTTAGCCGGGAGAGTGCCGCAAAAATGGGTGTTAAAAACAAAAACTGTAAAAAAAAAAACGGTAATTACGCCACTGTACGTCGATGTAACATGAAACTAACTATTTTACGCAAACGTTAACCATTAATGATACTAAAAATTATATGATTGACTATATTTTATGCATTTGAGGTAGAGGAAAAGTGCTGATCCGGCGCCAGAGGAAGGCCGGAACAGTGAAGCAGAATCGCCTCCTTTCATGAGTCGAGGGTGTTCCTCCTCCGGAGAGCTCGTAATCTAACAGCAGATAAAATTGGGAGGGGTAAAGGACAAAAAACTTTAAAAACGCACTGTTAAAAAATTTCGTTTATTGACAGGTTGTCTTCCGTGAATTTTGATCAGAAAGTTTCCGTTTTGTTAGAAAAATGGAGTCTCTCCCGTATATCTGTTGCTACCCAGCTAGAAAAAGTTTGCAAAAAAAGTGCACAAAATCCGAGCGTATTTGGCACCTCTACTTACGCATAAAAACTGCAAACTGAATTAAGCACAAAAAGTGCATAAACAGTATCCCTAAATTGTACACTTTTAAGATTACAGAGTTTCAAATACGGAATTATTAATGTAAAAATCTATCATCCAATGGGATTGCAGTATTTTGATCGCCACATATGCGCTTCAACTCCTTCGCGTCTGTATCGCTCCATTTATGGACTACAAAGACGGAACATTCATCAAAAAACAGAAACATTAAGACAACTCGGCTGCCAGTCCTTTTTCCGTAAATTGACGGAATTTTTTTTTTACAGTATACTGTTAAAAATAATCTGAAATTCATGGGTATTTTTTTCCTGAATTTCACAGAAAAATCCCTTTTCATGACAAAAGGGCATTTTCAGTTAAAAGCAGAAATTTTCCTCACATAAGAAAGCAGCCAACGGAGATATTCCGTTATCTGCTGCATGTTTATTTCCAATGTTTCAAAAACTGACATGTTGCTGCACAGAAAAACTAAAAATTCCATAAATTAAAATTTCAAGTTTATTTAAAACAACAACAAGAAAATAGAGCTTTCGAATTTAAAAAAGCAAAAATTTCTTTCCATTCTTTTAATATTATTTGCAATACATTTTTTAAAGTTATAAAAAAGTATTCGCACTTAAAATATATTCTAAACAATCAGATTAATATATATATAAAATAGCTAAATTAAATGAAAAAAATCGATTCTATTTAAAAAAGCAACAAACAAAAATAATGCTTTCGAATTAAACTCATTCCTTTAAAATTATTCGCAATTTATTTTTTTTTAAGTTATAAAAAACACACTGAAAATATATTCTAAACGAACACATTTAAAAAATACATAATAGTTGATTAAAAATCGATTTTCGCAACAAAGCAAAAAAAAAAATATCGAATTTAATTCAAAATATAATATTTATATTTTACATCTAACAATCAAATTAAGAATATATATAATTCATGTTTTTATCCTCTATTAATGCTATAGTTTTCAACCATCATCTCATTACGAAATATCCCCGAATTAACTTCAAAATTATCAGTTTTCTAAACCCCAAATTGTTTAAGTCCCAAGCTGCGATTTGAAGACATCCCGTATAATCGTTTCCTACTCTTACTCTAGCAAGGACACGCTGGTCTTGCGGTAAAGCACTCAGCTCAAGCCGCAGTTCTATCCTCAGGTCTGGCAGAAAATGTTCTTCCTTTATATCAAATATTATATAATTAAATTAAATACTCTCGTAATAAGCAATAGATGGCAGCACAAATAGAGATGACATTTTTTAAAACCAAGTTTATTTACAAATAAAAATAAAAATAAAAAAATAAAATAAAATAAAATAAAATAAAATAAAATAAAAACTAAAAAAATTAATAATAAAAAAAAATTACCCTTCCTTTATCTTTCAAAACGGAAAATGTACTAACGGAACGGAAAAAATCCAGCAACTTTGCTGCCAGTAGTTTTACCGTGAATTGACGGATTTATTTTTAACAGTGCGGGAATTACGGTCCTGTACGTCTTTGTACCATGAAAATTAACCATTTTAAGCAAACGTTGACTAAAAACTATGTGATTGGCTACATTTTACAATGACTTTGTCTGTTAATAAATATGACGACAAATTATCAATCATTATTTAATTATAAATAATTATGTACATTAGTATCGAACATTAGTAAGTATATTTACATAAAGTAAAAAAGCAAAAATCTTATTTTCGCATTCTTTTATTTGAAGGCCCCTGCTTTCATCGACATCTACAACATAGAAAATAGACTTATGGAATAAGTGGGGGTTTTTATTTACTGCCAATATGATAGAATAAATGTTTTCTTAATGGTAAATATTTCATGCCTTGTGGCATGGCTTGTCCCTCTGCCATTGTGTCCATGGATTCAATGGTTGGGCAACCCATCTCCAGCTCAGTTTCAGGGTACAACTTGTCTTCCTCGTCTTGATGTCTGAGATGTTGCAGTTCCCTTCGCAGTTGAGGCACATATTGGAACAACAAAGACCTGCCTTCTTGCACCCATAATTTTGTTGGCAGTTCTTTTTGCACTTACAGGATACAAGCTTCAACAAAGCAGGGTGTAGTAAATACAGGCTCAAAGCCAATATTTGTTTTTTTCCATCCCTACTCTTCAGCATTTTTTCAACTCCCAGCCATTGCTGCTCCTGTTGATATACTTTTAAAGATTACTGTCGTACTGTAGTTGCACATAATGGTAAAGCAACAATATTATAACTGTTTTTAAAGGCTGACTTCTTGTACGAAATATGCCTTAGGTGGTTCAGCAAATGCACATTCGTCCCACTATAGCCGTACAGCGAGGCAAGGAAACGTTTTCCAACAGCTGCAATCATCTCCTGAGTAGCTGAATACTTTAACAACGGTAGCAACATATGGATTCTTCACAAGAGTTTTGAGGAACTTCAGTTTTTATTGCATAAATGGTAGAGACATTGTATCGCACTCGCTCATAGCATGTAGGAAGATGATATTTTCCGCAACCGTTGAATTCACAGCATTAGTTGGTGAAAATGTCGCTGGAGAAACAGCGTCCTTCCCAGATTTTAAAACAAAAACATTTTCAGCCCTGCAGAAACCTATCAAAATGACCAAGAGTTCTACATCCTCCACAGCTATAATCACCATCTTATTTGATGGAGCCGAGGACGAAGCAATGTTTACAATCAGGGTGTCTGCACTGTAAAAAAATGACCAATGTTTCTTATTTTATGAAAATATGCTATAGCGGTTCAGTTTCAGGATTAAATTGAAGGGATCATTGATGGTGGTTTTGTATTGCATAAGGTTGTTTGGCCTGGGAATCGGTCTTTTTCAACAATCTGCGACAAATATGTTGAGTATGTACAGTCAAAATACCAACCGCAGGCAGTAGTTGTCTTTGATGGCTAACCTGATGACTTACAAAGGTGGTACAAAAACTGATGAGCGTAGGAGACGAGCAAAGAAACATGCTTCACCTGACATATTGTTTAACGGTAAAATGATACTTTCCATTTCCAAAGAAAACCCAAAAAAAGATTTTTGGTCAATATCTATGATGATTAACAAGTTATCATAAGCAGATATTACATACAAGCAAGCAAAAGAAGACGCACACTGTAAAAAATGACCAATGTTTCTTATT